>JAWQEG010000175.1:202500-2891405 GCA_033782935.1 Petrolisthes cinctipes
TAAGTAAGTTTTTGGCCTGTATTATGAAAATACTCTAACACGGAGTAGGCATGTACAGATCGCTTCTGGGACCCCTAAATATCGAATTTTCGGGTGGTTTGGGCCTTAATTTGAGATATCGACTTTTTGGCACCTAAAAGATCGATTTTTAGCATGTTTTTAGCCTATATTTTGAAAATATTCTAGCACTGAGTAGGCATGTACAGATTGCTTCTGGGACCCCAAAATATTGAATTTTCGTGTGTTTTGAGACTGAATTTGAGATATAAACGGGTACAGAAGATGCATGCACATATCGACTTTTGGGCACCTAAATATCGATTTTGAGCATGTTTTGAGCCTATATTTTAAAAACATTCTAGCACTGACTAGGCATGTACAGATCGCTTCTGGGACCCCAAAATATCGAATTTTTGGATGTTTTGAGCCTGAATTTGAGATATAAACGAGTATAGTAGATGCATATACGTATTGACATTGGGCACCAAAAATATCGATTTTTAGCATGTTTTGGGCCTGAATTTTGAAAATACTCTAAAACGGAGTAGGCATGTACAGATCGCTTCTGGGACCCCTAAATATCGAAGTTTCGGGTGTTTTGGAACTGAATTTGAGATATCGACTTTTTGGCACCTAAAATATCGATTTTTAGCATGTTTTTAGCCTATATTTTGAAAATATTCTAGCACTGAGTAGGGATGTGCAGATCGCTTCTGGGACCCCATAATATCGAATTTTCGGGTGTTTTAAGCTTGAATTTGAGATATAAACGAGTACAGAAGATGCATGCACATATCGACTTTTGGGCACCTAAAACATCGATTTTGAGCATGTTTTGAGCCTATATTTTGAAAACATTCTAGCAATGAGTAGGCATGTACAGATCGCTTCTGGGACCCCATAATATCGAATTTTCGGGTGTTTTGAGCCTGAATTTGAGATATAGCCTTTTCGCACCTAAATATCGATTTTTAGCATGTTTTGAGCCTATATTTTGAAAACAGTCTAGCACTGAGTAGGCATGTACAGATCCCTTGTGGGACCCCAAAATATCGAATTTTCGGGTGTTTTGAGCCTGAATATGAGATATAAACGAGTATTGAAGATGCATACATATATTGACTTTGGGCACCAAAAAAATCGATTTTCAGCATGTTTTGGGCCTGAATTTTGAAAATACTCTAACACGAAGTAGGCATGTACAGATCGCTTCTAGGACACCAAAATATCGAATTTTCGGGTGTTTAGGGCCAGAATTTGAGATATAAACGAGTACAGAAGATTCATTCACATATCGACTTTTGGGCACCTAAGAGATCGATTTTAAGTAAGTTTTTGGCCTGTATTATGAAAATACTCTAACACGGAGTAGGCATGTACAGATCGCTTCTGGGACCCCTAAATATCGAATTTTCGGGTGGTTTGGGCCTTAATTTGAGATATCGACTTTTTGGCACCTAAAAGATCGATTTTTAGCATGTTTTTAGCCTATATTTTGAAAATATTCTAGCACTGAGTAGGCATGTACAGATTGCTTCTGGGACCCCAAAATATTGAATTTTCGTGTGTTTTGAGACTGAATTTGAGATATAAACGGGTACAGAAGATGCATGCACATATCGACTTTTGGGCACCTAAATATCGATTTTGAGCATGTTTTGAGCCTATATTTTAAAAACATTCTAGCACTGACTAGGCATGTACAGATCGCTTCTGGGACCCCAAAATATCGAATTTTTGGGTGTTTTGAGCCTGAATTTGAGATATAAACGAGTATAGTAGATGCATATACGTATTGACATTGGGCACCAAAAATATCGATTTTTAGCATGTTTTGGGCCTGAATTTTGAAAATACTCTAAAACGGAGTAGGCATGTACAGATCGCTTCTGGGACCCCTAAATATCGAAGTTTCGGGTGTTTTGGAACTGAATTTGAGATATCGACTTTTTGGCACCTAAAATATCGATTTTTAGCATGTTTTTAGCCTATATTTTGAAAATATTCTAGCACTGAGTAGGGATGTGCAGATCGCTTCTGGGACCCCATAATATCGAATTTTCGGGTGTTTTAAGCTTGAATTTGAGATATAAACGAGTACAGAAGATGCATGCACATATCGACTTTTGGGCACCTAAAACATCGATTTTGAGCATGTTTTGAGCCTATATTTTGAAAACATTCTAGCAATGAGTAGGCATGTACAGATCGCTTCTGGGACCCAAAAAAATCGAATTTTCGGGTGTTTAGGGCCAGAATTTGAGATATAAACGGGTACAGAAGATGTATGCACATATCGACTTTTGGGCACCTAAAAGATCGATTTTCAGTATGTTTTTGGCCTGTATTTTGAAAATACTCTAACACGGAGTAGGCATGTACAGATTGCTTCTGGGACCCCAAAATATTGAATATCGAATTTTCGGGTGTTTTGGGCCTGAATTTGAGATATCGCCTATTCGCACCTAAAATATCGATTTTTAGCATGTTTTGAGCCTATATTTTGAAAACATTCTAGCACTGAGTAGGCATGTTCAGATCGCTTCTGGGACCCCTAAATATCGAATTTTCGGGTGTTTTGGGCCTGAATTTGAGATATCGCCTTTACGCACCTAAAATATCGATTTTTAGCATGTTTTTAGCCTATATTTTGAAAATATTCTAATACTGAGTAGGCATGTACAAATCGCTTCTGGGACCCCAAAATATCGAATTTTAGGGTGTTTTGAGCCTGAATTTGAGATATAAACGGGTACTGAAGATCCATGCACATATCGACTTTTTGGTACCTAAAACATCGATTTTGAGCATGTTTTAGGCCTCTATTTTGAAAATACTGTAACACGGAGTAGGCATGTACAGATCGCTTCTGTGACCCCATAATATCGAATTTTCGGGTGTTTTGAGCATGAATTTGAGATATAGTATTTACGCACCTAAATATCGATTTTTAGCATGTTTTGAGCCTATATTTTGAAAACAGTCTAGCACTGAGTAGGCATGTACAGATCCCTTGTGGGACCCCAAAATATCGAATTTTCGGGTGTTTTGAGCCTGAATATGAGATATAAACGAGTATTGAAGATGCATACACATATTGACTTTGGGCACCAAAAATATCGATTTTCAGCATGTTTTGGGCCTGAATTTTGAAAATACTCTAACACGAAGTAGGCATGTACAGATCGCTTCTAGGACACCAAAATATCGAATTTTCGGGTGTTTAGGGCCAGAATTTGAGATATAAACGAGTACAGAAGATTCATTCACATATCGACTTTTGGTCACCTAAGAGATCGATTTTCAGTAAGTTTTTGGCCTGTATTATGAAAATACTCTAACAAGGAGTAGGCATGTACAGATCGCTTCTGGGACCCCTAAATATCGAATTTTCGGGTGGTTTGGGACTGAATTTGAGATATCGACTTTTTGGCACCTAAAAGATCGATTTTTAGCATGTTTTTAGCCTATATTTTGAAAATATTCTAGCACTGAGTAGGCATGTACAGATTGCTTCTGGGACCCCAAAATATTGAATTTTCGTGTGTTTTGAGCCTGAATTTGAGATATAAACGGGTACAGAAGATGCATGCACATATCGACTTTTGGGCACCTAAATATCGATTTTGATCATGTTTTGAGCCTATATTTTAAAAACATTCTAGCACTGACTAGGCATGTACAGATCGCTTCTGGGACCCCAAAATATCGAATTTTTGGGTGTTTTGAGCCTGAATTTGAGATATAAACGAGTATAGAAGATGCATATACGTATTGACATTGGGCACCAAAAATATCGATTTTTAGCATGTTTTGGGCCTGAATTTTGAAAATACTCTAAAAACGGAGTAGGCATGTACAAATCGCTTCTGGGACCCCTAAATATCAAAGTTTCGGGTGTTTTGGAACTGAATTTGAGATATCGACTTTTTGGCACCTAAAATATCGATTTTTAGCATGTTTTTAGCCTATATTTTGAAAATATTCTAGCACTGAGTAGGGATGTGCAGATCGCTTCTGGGACCCCATAATATCGAATTTTCGGGTGTTTTAAGCTTGAATTTGAGATATAAACGAGTACAGAAGATGCATGCACATATCGACTTTTGGGCACCTAAAATATCGATTTTGAGCATGTTTTGAGCCTATATTTTGAAAACATTCTAGCACTGAGTACGCATGTACAGATCGCTTCTGGGACCCAAAAAAATCGAATTTTCGGGTGTTTAGGGCCAGAATTTGAGATATAAACGGGTACAGAAGATGTATGCACAAATCGACTTTTCGGCACCTAAAAGATCGATTTTCAGTATGTTTTGGGCCTGTATTTTGAAAATACTGTAACACGGAGTAGGCATGTACTGATCGTTCCTGGGACACAAAAATATCGAATTTTCGGGTGTTTTGATCCTGAATTTGGGATATAAACGGATACAGAAGATGCATACACATATTGACTTTGGGCACCTAAAATATCGATTTTCAGCATGTTTTTGGCCTGTATTTTGAAAATACTCTAACACGGAGTAGGCATGTACAGATCACTTCTGGGACCCAAAAATATCGAATTTTCGGGTGTTTTGAGCCTGAATTTGAGATATAAACGGGTGCAGAAGATGCATGCACATATCGACTTTGGACACCTAAAATATTGATTTTTAGCATGTTTTGAGCCTATAGTTTGAAAATATTCTAGCACTGAGTAGGCATGTACAGATCGCTTCTGAGACCCAAAAATATTGAATTATCCGGTGCTTTGAGCCTGAATTTGAGATATAAACGGGTTCAGAAGATGCATGCACATATCGACTTTTTGCACCTAAAATATCGATTTTGAGCATGTTTTGGGTCTGTATCTTGAAAACACTCTAGCAAGGAGTAGGCATTTACAGATCGCTTCTGGGACCGAAAAATATCGAATATTCGAGTGTTTTAAACCTGAATATGGGATGTAAAAGGGTACAGAAGATACATGCACATATCGACTTCGGGCACCCAAAATATCGATTTTGAGCATGTTTTGGGCCTGTATTTTGAAAATGCTCTAACACGGAGTAGGCATGTACAGATAGCTTCTTGTACACAAAAATATCGAATTTTCGGGTGTTTTGAGTTTGATTTTGAGATATAAACAGGTACAGAAGATGCATGCACATATCGACTTTGGGTACCCAAAATATCGATTTTTAGCATGTTTTGGGCCTACATTTTGAAAATATTCTAGCATTAAGTAGGCATGTACAAATTGCTTTTGGAGCCCAAAAATATCGAATTTTCGGGAGTTTTGAGCCTGAATTTGGGATATAAACGGATACAGAAGATGAATACACATATTGACTTTGGGCACCTAAAATATCGATTTTCAGCATGTTTTGGGCCTGTATTTTGAAAATACTCTAACACGGAGTAGGCATGTACAGGTAGCTTCTAGGACCCAAAAATATCGAATTTTCAGGTGTATTGAGCCTGAATTTGAGACATAAACGGGTACAGAAGATGCATGCACATATCGACTTTTGGCACTTAAAATATCGATTTTTACCATGTTTTGGGCCCATATCTTGAAAATATTCTAGCACTGAGTAGGCATGTACAGATCGCTTCTGGGACCCAAAAATATCGAATTTTCGGGTGTTTTGAGCCTGAATTTGGGATATAAACGGGTACAGAAGATGCATACACATATTGACTTTGGGCAACTAAAATAACGATTTTCAGCATGGTTTGGGCCTACATTTTGAAATTATTCTAGCACTGAGTAGGCATGTACAGATCGCTTCTGGAATCCAAAAAAATCGAATTTTAGAGTGTTTTGAACCTGAATTTGGGATATAAACGGATAAAGAAGATGCATGCACATATTGTCTTTGGGCACCCAAAATATCGATTTTCAGCATGTTTAGAGCTTGTATTTTGAAAATACTCTAACACGGAGTAGGCATGTACAGATCGCTTCTGGTACACAAAAATATCGAATTTTCGTGAGTTTTGAGCCTGAATTTGAGATATAAACGGGTACAGAAGATGCATGCACGTATCGACTTTGGGCACCTAAAATATCGATTTTTAGCATGTTTTGGGCGTATATTTTGAAAACATTCTAGCACTGAGTAGGCATGTACATATCGCTTCTGGGAACCAAAAATGTCGAATTTTCGGTTGTTTTGAGCCTGAATTTGGGATATAAACAGATACAGAAGATGCATACACATATTGACTTTTTGCACCTAAAATATAGATTTTCAGCATGTTTTGGGCCTGTATTTTGAAAATACTCTAACACGGAGTAGGCATGTACAGATCGCTTCTGGGACCCAAAAATATCGAATTTTCGGGTGTTTTGAGCTTGAATTTGAGATATAAACGGGAACAGAGGATGCATGCACATATCGACTTTGGACACATTAAATGTCGATTTTTAGCATGTTTTGAGCCTATATTTTGAAAACATTGTAGCACTGAGTAGGCATGTACAGATCGCTTCAGGGACCCAAAAATGTTGAATTTTCGGGTATTTTGAGCCTGAATTTGAGATATAAACGGGTACTGAAGATCCATGCACATATCGACTTTTTGCACCTAAAATATCGATTTTGATTATGTTTTGGGTCTGTATCTTGAAAACATTCTAGCAAGGAGTAGGCATGTACAGATCGCTTCTGTGACATAAAAATATCGAATTTTCGAGTGTTTTGAGCCTGAATTTGGGATGTAAACGGGTACAGAAGATGCATACACATATTAACTTTGGGCACCTAAAATTTCGATTTTAAGCATGTTTTGGGCCTGTATATTGAAAATACTCTAACACGGAGTAGGCATGTACAGTACGCTTCAGGGACCCAAAAATATTGAATTTTCAGGTGTTTTGAGCCTGAATTTGAGATATAAACGGGTACAGAAGATGAATGCACATATCGACTTTGGGCACCTAAAATGTCGATTTTTAGCATGTTTTGGGCCCATATCTTCAATATATTCTAGAACTGAGTAGGCATGTACAGATCGCTTCTGGGACCCAAAAATATCGAATTTTCGGGTGTTTTGAGCATGAATTTTGGAAATAAACGTGTACAGAAGATGCATACACATATTGACTTTGGGCACCTAAAATATCGATTTTCAGCATGTTTTGTGCCTGTATATTGAAAATACTTTAACACGGAGTAGGCATGTACAGATCGCTTCTGGGACCCAAAAATATCGAATTTTCGGGTGTTCTGAACCTGAATTTGAGATATAAACGGGTACAGAAGATGCATGCACATATCGACTTTGGGCACCTAAAATATCGATTTTTAGCATGATTTGGGCCCATACATTGAAAAAAATTTAGCACTGAGTAAGCATGTACAGATCGCTTCTGGGACCCAAAAATATCGAATTTTCGGGTGTTTTAAGCTTGAATTTGAGATATAAACGGATACAGAAGATGCATGCACATATCGACTTTGGACACATTAAATATAGATTTTTAGCATGTTTTGAGCCTATATTTTGAAAACATTCTAGCACTGAGTAGGCATGTACAGATCGCTTCTGGGACCCAAAAATGTTGAATTTTCGGGTTTTTTGAGACTGAATTTGAGATATAAACGGGTACTGAAGATCCATGAACATATCGACTTTTTGCACCTAAAATATCGATTTTGATTAAGTTTGGGTCTGTATCTTGAAAACATTTTAGCAAGGAGTAGGCATGTACAGATCGCTTCTGTGACATAAAAATATCGAATTTTCGAGTGTTTTGAGCCTGAATTTGGGAAATAAACGGGTACAGAAGATGCATACACATATTAACTTTGGGCACCTAAAATTTCGATTTTAAGCAAGTTTTGGGCCTGTATATTGAAAATACTCTAACACGGAGTAGGCATGTACAGATCGCTTCTGGGACCCAAAAATATCGAATTTTAGGGTGTTTTGAGCCTGAATTTGGGAAATAAACGGGTACAGAAGATGCATACTCATATTGACTTTGGGCACCTAAAATATTGATTTTCAGCATGTTTTGGGCCTGTATTTTAAACATATTCTAACACAGAGTAGGCATGTACAGATCGCTTCTGGGACCCAAAAATATCGAATTTTCGGTTGTTTTAAGCCTGAATTTGAGATATAAACGGGTACAGAAGATGCATGCACATATCGACTTTGGGCACCCAAAATATCGATTTTGGGCATGTTTTGGGCCTCTATTTTGAAAATACTCTAACACGGAGAAGGCATGTACAGATCGCTTCTGGTACATAAAAATATCGAATTTTCGAGTGTTTTGAGCCTGAATTTGAGATATAAACGGGTACAGAAGATGCATGCACATATCGACTTTAGGCACTTAAAATATCAATTTTTACCCTGTTTTGGGCCCATATCTTGAAAATATTCTAGCACTGAGTAGGCATGTACAGATCGGTTCTGGGACTCAAAAATATCGAATTTTCGGGTGTTTTGAGCCTTAATTTGGGATATAAACGGGTACAGAAGATACATACACATATTGACTTTGGGCAACTAAAATATCGATTTTCAGCATGTTTTGGGCCTGTATATTGAAAATACTCTTACACGGAGTAGGCATGTACAGATCGCTTCTTGGACCCAAAAATATCGAATTTTCGGGAGTTTTGAGCCTGATTTTGAGATATAAACGGGTAAAGAAGATGCATGCACATATCGACTTTGGGCACCTAAAATATCGATTTTTAGCTTGTTTTGGGCCTGTATTTTGAAAATACTCTAACACGGAGTAGGCATGTACAGATCGCTTCTAGGACCCAAAAATATCGAATTTTCGGGTGTATTGAGCCTGAATTTGAGATATAAACGGGTACAGAAGATGCATGCACATATCGACTTTAGGCACTTAAAATATCAATTTTTTCCCTGTTTTGGGCCCATATCTTGAAAATATTCTAGCACTGAGTAGGCATGTACAGATCGCTTCTGGGACCCAAAAATATCGAATTTTCGGGAGTTTTGAGCCTGATTTTGAGATATAAACGGGTACAGAAGATGCATGCACATATCGACTTTGGGCACCCAAAATATCGATTTTCTGCATGTTTTGTGCCTGTATTTTGAAAATACTCTAACACGGAGTAGGCATGTACAGTACGCTTCTGGGACCCAAAAATATCGAATTTTCGGGTGTTTTGAGCCTGAATTTGAGATATAAACGGGTACAGAAGATGCATGCACATATCAACTTTGGGCTCCTATAATATCGATTTTTAGCATGTTTTGGGCTGGTATATTGAAAATACTCGAACACGGAGTAGGCATGTACAGATCGCTTCTGGGACCCAAAAATATCGAATTTTCGGGAGTTTTGAACCTGAATATGAGATATAAACGGGTACAGAAGATGCATGCACATATCGACTTTGGGCACCCAAAATATCGATTTTTAGCCGGTTTTGGGCCTACATTTTGAAAATACTCTAACACGGAGTAGGCATGTACAGATCGCATCTGGGACACAAAGATATCGAATTTTCGTGTGTTTTAAGTTTGAATTTGAGATTTAAACGGGTACAGAAGATGCATGCACATATCGACTTTGGGCACCTAAAATATCGATTTTTAGCATTTTTTGGGCGTATATCTTGACAATATTCTAGCACTGTGTAGGCATATATAGATCGCTTCTGGGACCCAAAAATATCGAATTTTCAAGTGTTTTGAGCATGAATTTGGGATATAAACGGGTACAGAAGATGAATACACATATTGACTTTGGGCACCAAAAATATTAATTTCCAGTATGTTTTGCGCCTGTATTTTGAAAATACTCTAACACGGAGTAGGCATGTACAGATCGCTTCTGGGACCCAAAAATATCGAATTTTCGTGTGTTTTGAGCCTGAATTTGAGATATAAACGGGTACAGAAGATGCATACACATATCGACTTTTTGCACTTAAAATATCGATTTTTAGCATGTTTTGGGCCCATATCTTCAATATATTCTAGAACTGAGTAGGCATGAACAGATCGCTTCTGGGACCAAAAAATATCGAATTTTCGGGTGTTTTGAGCCTGAATTTTGGAAATAAACGGGTACAGAAGATGCATACACATATTGACTTTGGGCACCTAAAATATCGATTTTCAGCATGTTTTGTTCCTGTATATTGAAAATACTTTAACACGGAGTAGGCATGTACAGATCGCTTCTGGGACCCAAAAATATCGAATTTTCGGGTGTTCTGAACCTGAATTTGAGATATAAACGGGTACAGAAGATGCATGCACATATCGACTTTGGGCACCTAAAATATTGATTTTCAGCATGTTTTAAGCCTGTATTTTTGAAAATACTCTAACACGGAGTAGGCATGTACAGATCGCTTCGGGGACCCAAAAATATCGAATTTTCGGGATTTTTGAGCCTGAATTTGAGATATAAACGTGTACAGAAGATGCATGCACATATCGACTTTGGGCACCTAAAATATCGATTTTTAGCATGATTTGGGCCCATACATTGAAAAAAATCTAGCACTGAGTAAGCATGTACAGATCGCTTCTGGGACCCAAAAATATCGAATTTTCGGGTGTTTTAAGCTTGAATTTGAGATATAAACGGATACAGAAGATGCATGCACATATCGACTTTGGACACATTAAATATCGAGTTTTAGCATGTTTTGAGCCTATATTTTGAAAACATTCTAGCACTGAGTAGGCATGTACAGATCGCTTCTGGGACCCAAAAATGTTGAATTTTCGTTTTTTTTGAGACTGAATTTGAGATATAAACGGGTACTGAAGATCCATGAACATATCGACTTTTTGCACCTAAAATATCGATTTTGATTATGTTTTGGGTCTGTATCTTGAAAACATTCTAGCAAGGAGTAGGCATGTACAGATCGCTTATGTGACATAAAAATATCGAATTTTCGAGTGTTTTGAGCCTGAATTTGGGAAATTAACGGGTACAGAAGATGCATGCACATATCGACTTTGGGCACCTAAAATATCGATTTTTAGCTTGTTTTGGGCCTGTATTTTGAAAATACTCTAACACGGAGTAGGCATGTACAGATCGCTTCTAGGACCCAAAAATATCGAATTTTCGGGTGTATTGAGCCAGAATTTGAGATATAAACGGGTACAGAAGATGCATGCACATATCGACTTTAGGCACTTAAAATATCAATTTTTTCCCTGTTTTGGGCCCATATCTTGAAAATATTCTAGCACTGAGTAGGCATGTACAGATCGCTTCTGGGACCCAAAAATATCGAATTTTCGGGAGTTTTGAGCCTGATTTTGAGATATAAACGGGTACAGAAGATGCATGCACATATCGACTTTGGGCACCCAAAATATCGATTTTCTGCATGTTTTGTGCCTGTATTTTGAAAATACTCTAACACGGAGTAGGCATGTACAGTACGCTTCTGGGACCCAAAAATATCGAATTTTCGGGTGTTTTGAGCCTGAATTTGAGATATAAACGGGTACAGAAGATGCATGCACATATCAACTTTGGGCTCCTATAATATCGATTTTTAGCATGTTTTGGGCTGGTATATTGAAAATACTCGAACACGGAGTAGGCATGTACAGATCGCTTCTGGGACCCAAAAATATCGAATTTTCGGGAGTTTTGAACCTGAATATGAGATATAAACGGGTACAGAAGATGCATGCACATATCGACTTTGGGCACCCAAAATATCGATTTTTAGCCGGTTTTGGGCCTACATTTTGAAAATACTCTAACACGGAGTAGGCATGTACAGATCGCATCTGGGACACAAAGATATCGAATTTTCGTGTGTTTTAAGTTTGAATTTGAGATTTAAACGGGTACAGAAGATGCATGCACATATCGACTTTGGGCACCTAAAATATCGATTTTTAGCATTTTTTGGGCGTATATCTTGACAATATTCTAGCACTGTGTAGGCATATATAGATCGCTTCTGGGACCCAAAAATATCGAATTTTCAAGTGTTTTGAGCATGAATTTGGGATATAAACGGGTACAGAAGATGAATACACATATTGACTTTGGGCACCAAAAATATTAATTTCCAGTATGTTTTGCGCCTGTATTTTGAAAATACTCTAACACGGAGTAGGCATGTACAGATCGCTTCTGGGACCCAAAAATATCGAATTTTCGTGTGTTTTGAGCCTGAATTTGAGATATAAACGGGTACAGAAGATGCATACACATATCGACTTTTTGCACTTAAAATATCGATTTTTAGCATGTTTTGGGCCCATATCTTCAATATATTCTAGAACTGAGTAGGCATGAACAGATCGCTTCTGGGACCAAAAAATATCGAATTTTCGGGTGTTTTGAGCCTGAATTTTGGAAATAAACGGGTACAGAAGATGCATACACATATTGACTTTGGGCACCTAAAATATCGATTTTCAGCATGTTTTGTTCCTGTATATTGAAAATACTTTAACACGGAGTAGGCATGTACAGATCGCTTCTGGGACCCAAAAATATCGAATTTTCGGGTGTTCTGAACCTGAATTTGAGATATAAACGGGTACAGAAGATGCATGCACATATCGACTTTGGGCACCTAAAATATTGATTTTCAGCATGTTTTAAGCCTGTATTTTTGAAAATACTCTAACACGGAGTAGGCATGTACAGATCGCTTCGGGGACCCAAAAATATCGAATTTTCGGGATTTTTGAGCCTGAATTTGAGATATAAACGTGTACAGAAGATGCATGCACATATCGACTTTGGGCACCTAAAATATCGATTTTTAGCATGATTTGGGCCCATACATTGAAAAAAATCTAGCACTGAGTAAGCATGTACAGATCGCTTCTGGGACCCAAAAATATCGAATTTTCGGGTGTTTTAAGCTTGAATTTGAGATATAAACGGATACAGAAGATGCATGCACATATCGACTTTGGACACATTAAATATCGAGTTTTAGCATGTTTTGAGCCTATATTTTGAAAACATTCTAGCACTGAGTAGGCATGTACAGATCGCTTCTGGGACCCAAAAATGTTGAATTTTCGGGTTTTTTGAGACTGAATTTGAGATATAAACGGGTACTGAAGATCCATGAACATATCGACTTTTTGCACCTAAAATATCGATTTTGATTATGTTTTGGGTCTGTATCTTGAAAACATTCTAGCAAGGAGTAGGCATGTACAGATCGCTTATGTGACATAAAAATATCGAATTTTCGAGTGTTTTGAGCCTGAATTTGGGAAATTAACGGGTACAGAAGATGCATACACATATTTACTTTGGGCACCTAAAATTTCGATTTTAAGCAAGTTTTGGGTCTGTATATTGAAAATACTCTAACACGGAGTAGGCATGTACAGATTGCTTCTGGGACCCAAAAATATCGAATTTTAGGGTGTTTTGAGCCTGAATTTGGGAAATAAACGGGTACAGAAGATGCATTCTCATATTGACTTTGGGCACCTAAAATATTGATTTTCAGCATGTTTTGGGCCTGTATTTTAAACATATTCTAACACAGAGTAGGCATGTACAGATCGCTTCTGGGACCCAAAAATATCGAATTTTCGGTTGTTTTGAGCCTGATTTTGAGATATAAACGGGTACAGAAGATGCATGCACATATCGACTTTGGGCACCTAAAATATCGATTTTCAGCATGTTTTGGGCCTGTATTTTGAAAATACTCTAACACGGAGTAGGCATGTACAGATACCTTCTGGGTCCTCCAAATATCGAATTTTCGGGTGATTTGGGACTGAATTTGAGATATCGATTTTTTGGCACCTAAAATGTCGATTTTTAGCATGTTTTTAGCCTATATTTTGAAAATATTCTAGCACTGTGTAGGCATGTACAGATTACTTCTGGGACCCCAAAATATTGAATTTTCGGGTGTTTTAAGCCTGAATTTGAGATATAAACGGGTACAGAAGATACATGCACATATTGACTTTGGGCATCTAAAATATCGATTTTCAGCATGTTTTGGGCCTGTATTTTGAAAATACTCTAACACTGTGTAGGCATGTACAGATTGCTTCTGGGACCCCAAAATATTGAATTTTCGGGTGTTTTGAGCCTGAATTTGAGATATAAATGGGTACAGAAGATACATGCACATATTGACTTTGGGCATCTAAAATATCGATTTTCAGCATGTTTTTGGCCTGTATTTTGAAAATACTCTAACACTGAGTAGGCATGTACAGATTGCTTCTGGGACCCCAAAATATTGAATTTTCGGGTGTTTTGAGCCTGAATTTGAGATATAAACGGGTACTGAAGATTCATGCACATATCGACTTTTGTGCACCTAAAAGATCGATTTTCAGTATGTTTTGAGCATGTATTTTGAAAATACTCTAACACTCAGTAGGCATGTACAGATCGCTTCTGGGACCCCTAAATATCGAATTTTCGGGTGTTTTGGGACTGAATTTGAGATATCGACTTTTTGGCACCTAAAAGATCGATTTTTAGCATGTTTTTAGCCTATATTTTGAAATTATTCTAGCACTGAGTAGGCATGTACAGATTGCTTCTGGGACCCCAAAATATTGAATTTTCGAGTGTTTTGAGCCTGAATTTGAGATATAAACGGGTACAGAAGATACATGCACTTATCGACTTTTGTGCACCTAAAAGATCGATTTTCAGTATGTTTTGAGCATGTTTTTTGAAAATACTCTAACACGGAGTAGGCATGTACAGATACCTTCTGGGACCTCTAAATATCGAATTTTCGTGTGTTTTGGGACTGAATTTGAGATATCGATTTTTTGGCACCTAAAATATCGATTTTCAGTATGTTTTTAGCCTATATTTTGAAAATATTCTAGCACTGTGTAGGCATGTACAGTTTGCTTCTGGGACCAAAAAATATAGAATTTTCGGGTGTTTTGAGCCTGTATTTGAGATATAAACGGGTACAGAAGATACATGCACATATTGACTTTGGGCATCTAAAATATCGATTTTCAGCATGTTTTGGGCCTGTATTTTGAAAATACTCTAACACTGAGTAGGCATGTACAGATTGCTTCTGGGACCCCAAAATATCGAATTTTCGGGTGTTTTGAGCCAGAATTTGAGATATAAACGGGTACTGAAGATGCATGCACATATCGACTTTTGTGCACCTAAAAGATCGATTTTCAGTATGTTTTGAGCATGTATTTTGAAAATACTCTAACACGGAGTAGGCATGTACAGATCGCATCTGGGACCCCTAAATATCGAATTTTCGGGTGTTTTGGGACTGAATTTGAGATATCGACTTTTTGGCACCTAAAAGATCGATTTTTAGCATGTTTTTAGCCTATATTTTGAAAATATTCTAGCACTGTACAGATTGCTTCTGGGACCCCAAAATATTGAATTTTCGGGTGTTTTGAGCCTGAATTTGAGATATAAACGGGTACAGAAGATACATGCACATATTGACTTTGGGCACCAAAAATATCGATTTTCAGCATGTTTTGGGCCTGAATTTTGAAAATACTCTAACACGGAGTAGGCATGTACAGATCGCTTCTGGGACCCCAAAATATCGAATTTTCGGGTGTTTAGGGCCAGAATTTGAGATATAAACGGGTACAGAAGATACATGCACATATCGACTTTTGGGCACCTAAAAGATCGATTTTCAGTATGTTTTTGGCCTATATTTTGAAAATATTCTAGCACTGTGTAGGCATGTACAGATCGCTTCTGGGACCCCTAAATATCGAATTTTCGGGTGTTTTGGGACTGAATTTGAGATATCGACTTTTTGGCACCTAAAAGATCGATTTTTAGCATGTTTTTAGCCTATATTTTGAAAATATTCTAGCACTGAGTAGGCATGTACAGATTGCTTCTGGTACCTCAAAATATTGAATTTTCGGTTGTTTTGAGCCTGAATTTGAGATATAAACGGGTACAGAAGATACATGCACATATTGACTTTGGGCACCAAAAATATCGATTTTCAGCATGTTTTGGGCCTGAATTTTGAAAATACTCTAACACGGAGTAGGCATGTACAGATCGCTTCTGGGACCCCAAAATATCGAATTTTCGGGTGTTTTGAGCCTGAATTTGAGATATAATCGGGTACAGAAGATGCATGCACATATCGACTTTTGTGCACCTAAAAGATCGATTTTCAGCATGTTTTGGGCCTGAATTTTGAAAATACTCTAACACGGAGTAGGCATGTACAAATCGCTTCTGGGACCCCAAAATATCGAATTTTCGGGTGTTTTGGGACTGAATTTGAGATATCGACTTTTTGGCACCTAAAAGATCGATTTTTAGCATGTTTTTAGCCTATATTTTGAAAATATTCTAGCACTGAGTAGGCATGTACAGATTGCTTCTGGGACCCCAAAATATTGAATTTTCGGGTGTTTTGAGCCTGAATTTGAGATATAAACGGGTACAGAAGATACATGCACATATTGACTTTGGGCACCTAAAAGATCGATTTTCAGCATGTTTTGGGATTGAATTTTGAAAATACTCTAACACGGAGTAGGCATGTACAGATCGCTTCTGGGACCCCAAAATATCGAATTTTCGGGTTTTTTGAGCCTGAATTTGAGATATAAACGGGTACTGAAGATGCATGCACATATCGACTTTTGTGCACCTAAAAGATCGATTTTCAGTATGTTTTGAGCATGTATTTTGAAAATACTCTAACACGGAGTAGGCATGTACAGATCGCTTCTGGGACCCCTAAATATCGAATTTTCGGGTGTTTTGGGACTGAATTTGAGATATCGACTTTTTGGCACCTAAAAGATCGATTTTTAGCATGTTTTTAGTCTATATTTTGAAAATATTCTAGCATTGTACAGATTGCTTCTAGGACCCCAAAATATTGAATTTTCGGGTGTTTTAAGCCTGAATTTGAGATATAAACGGGTACAGAAGATACATGCACATATTGACTTTGAGCACCAAAAATATCGATTTTCAGCATGTTTTGGGACTGAATTTTGAAAATACTCTAACACGGAGTAGGCATGTACAGATCGCTTCTGGGAACCCAAAATATCGAATTTTCGGGTGTTTAGGGCCAGAATTTGAGATATAAACGGGTACAGAAGATGCATGCACATATCGACTTTTGGGCACCTAAAAGATCGATTTTCAGTATGTTTTTGGCCTATATTTTGAAAATATTCTAGCAC
The DNA here is from genome assembly GCA_033782935.1 of Petrolisthes cinctipes. Classification (NCBI taxonomy): domain Eukaryota; kingdom Metazoa; phylum Arthropoda; class Malacostraca; order Decapoda; family Porcellanidae; genus Petrolisthes; species Petrolisthes cinctipes. The sequence continues at coordinate 219,664 of JAWQEG010000175.1, forward strand.
TGTGTAGGCATGTACAGATCGCTTCTGGGACCCCTAAATATCGAATTTTCAGGTGTTTTGGGACTGAATTTGAGATATCGACTTTTTGGCACCTAAAAGATCGATTTTTAGCATGTTTTTAGCCTATATTTTGAAAATATTCTAGCACTGAGTAGGCATGTACAGATTGCTTCTGGGACCCCAAAATATTGAATTTTCGGGTGTTTTGAGCCTGAATTTGAGATATAAACGGGTACAGAAGATACATGCACATATTGACTTTGGGCACCTAAAAGATCGATTTTCAGCATGTTTTGGGATTGAATTTTGAAAATACTCTAACACGGAGTAGGCATGTACAGATCGCATCTGGGACACAAAGATATCGAATTTTCGTGTGTTTTAAGTTTGAATTTGAGATTTAAACGGGTACAGAAGATGCATGCACATATCGACTTTGGGCACCTAAAATATCGATTTTTAGCATTTTTTGGGCGTATATCTTGACAATATTCTAGCACTGTGTAGGCATATATAGATCGCTTCTGGGACCCAAAAATATCGAATTTTCAAGTGTTTTGAGCATGAATTTGGGATATAAACGGGTACAGAAGATGAATACACATATTGACTTTGGGCACCAAAAATATTAATTTCCAGTATGTTTTGCGCCTGTATTTTGAAAATACTCTAACACGGAGTAGGCATGTACAGATCGCTTCTGGGACCCAAAAATATCGAATTTTCGTGTGTTTTGAGCCTGAATTTGAGATATAAACGGGTACAGAAGATGCATACACATATCGACTTTTTGCACTTAAAATATCGATTTTTAGCATGTTTTGGGCCCATATCTTCAATATATTCTAGAACTGAGTAGGCATGAACAGATCGCTTCTGGGACCAAAAAATATCGAATTTTCGGGTGTTTTGAGCCTGAATTTTGGAAATAAACGGGTACAGAAGATGCATACACATATTGACTTTGGGCACCTAAAATATCGATTTTCAGCATGTTTTGTTCCTGTATATTGAAAATACTTTAACACGGAGTAGGCATGTACAGATCGCTTCTGGGACCCAAAAATATCGAATTTTCGGGTGTTCTGAACCTGAATTTGAGATATAAACGGGTACAGAAGATGCATGCACATATCGACTTTGGGCACCTAAAATATTGATTTTCAGCATGTTTTAAGCCTGTATTTTTGAAAATACTCTAACACGGAGTAGGCATGTACAGATCGCTTCGGGGACCCAAAAATATCGAATTTTCGGGATTTTTGAGCCTGAATTTGAGATATAAACGTGTACAGAAGATGCATGCACATATCGACTTTGGGCACCTAAAATATCGATTTTTAGCATGATTTGGGCCCATACATTGAAAAAAATCTAGCACTGAGTAAGCATGTACAGATCGCTTCTGGGACCCAAAAATATCGAATTTTCGGGTGTTTTAAGCTTGAATTTGAGATATAAACGGATACAGAAGATGCATGCACATATCGACTTTGGACACATTAAATATCGAGTTTTAGCATGTTTTGAGCCTATATTTTGAAAACATTCTAGCACTGAGTAGGCATGTACAGATCGCTTCTGGGACCCAAAAATGTTGAATTTTCGGGTTTTTTGAGACTGAATTTGAGATATAAACGGGTACTGAAGATCCATGAACATATCGACTTTTTGCACCTAAAATATCGATTTTGATTATGTTTTGGGTCTGTATCTTGAAAACATTCTAGCAAGGAGTAGGCATGTACAGATCGCTTATGTGACATAAAAATATCGAATTTTCGAGTGTTTTGAGCCTGAATTTGGGAAATTAACGGGTACAGAAGATGCATACACATATTTACTTTGGGCACCTAAAATTTCGATTTTAAGCAAGTTTTGGGTCTGTATATTGAAAATACTCTAACACGGAGTAGGCATGTACAGATTGCTTCTGGGACCCAAAAATATCGAATTTTAGGGTGTTTTGAGCCTGAATTTGGGAAATAAACGGGTACAGAAGATGCATTCTCATATTGACTTTGGGCACCTAAAATATTGATTTTCAGCATGTTTTGGGCCTGTATTTTAAACATATTCTAACACAGAGTAGGCATGTACAGATCGCTTCTGGGACCCAAAAATATCGAATTTTCGGTTGTTTTGAGCCTGATTTTGAGATATAAACGGGTACAGAAGATGCATGCACATATCGACTTTGGGCACCTAAAATATCGATTTTCAGCATGTTTTGGGCCTGTATTTTGAAAATACTCTAACACGGAGTAGGCATGTACAGATACCTTCTGGGTCCTCCAAATATCGAATTTTCGGGTGATTTGGGACTGAATTTGAGATATCGATTTTTTGGCACCTAAAATGTCGATTTTTAGCATGTTTTTAGCCTATATTTTGAAAATATTCTAGCACTGTGTAGGCATGTACAGATTACTTCTGGGACCCCAAAATATTGAATTTTCGGGTGTTTTAAGCCTGAATTTGAGATATAAACGGGTACAGAAGATACATGCACATATTGACTTTGGGCATCTAAAATATCGATTTTCAGCATGTTTTGGGCCTGTATTTTGAAAATACTCTAACACTGTGTAGGCATGTACAGATTGCTTCTGGGACCCCAAAATATTGAATTTTCGGGTGTTTTGAGCCTGAATTTGAGATATAAATGGGTACAGAAGATACATGCACATATTGACTTTGGGCATCTAAAATATCGATTTTCAGCATGTTTTTGGCCTGTATTTTGAAAATACTCTAACACTGAGTAGGCATGTACAGATTGCTTCTGGGACCCCAAAATATTGAATTTTCGGGTGTTTTGAGCCTGAATTTGAGATATAAACGGGTACTGAAGATTCATGCACATATCGACTTTTGTGCACCTAAAAGATCGATTTTCAGTATGTTTTGAGCATGTATTTTGAAAATACTCTAACACTCAGTAGGCATGTACAGATCGCTTCTGGGACCCCTAAATATCGAATTTTCGGGTGTTTTGGGACTGAATTTGAGATATCGACTTTTTGGCACCTAAAAGATCGATTTTTAGCATGTTTTTAGCCTATATTTTGAAATTATTCTAGCACTGAGTAGGCATGTACAGATTGCTTCTGGGACCCCAAAATATTGAATTTTCGAGTGTTTTGAGCCTGAATTTGAGATATAAACGGGTACAGAAGATACATGCACTTATCGACTTTTGTGCACCTAAAAGATCGATTTTCAGTATGTTTTGAGCATGTTTTTTGAAAATACTCTAACACGGAGTAGGCATGTACAGATACCTTCTGGGACCTCTAAATATCGAATTTTCGTGTGTTTTGGGACTGAATTTGAGATATCGATTTTTTGGCACCTAAAATATCGATTTTCAGTATGTTTTTAGCCTATATTTTGAAAATATTCTAGCACTGTGTAGGCATGTACAGTTTGCTTCTGGGACCAAAAAATATAGAATTTTCGGGTGTTTTGAGCCTGTATTTGAGATATAAACGGGTACAGAAGATACATGCACATATTGACTTTGGGCATCTAAAATATCGATTTTCAGCATGTTTTGGGCCTGTATTTTGAAAATACTCTAACACTGAGTAGGCATGTACAGATTGCTTCTGGGACCCCAAAATATCGAATTTTCGGGTGTTTTGAGCCAGAATTTGAGATATAAACGGGTACTGAAGATGCATGCACATATCGACTTTTGTGCACCTAAAAGATCGATTTTCAGTATGTTTTGAGCATGTATTTTGAAAATACTCTAACACGGAGTAGGCATGTACAGATCGCATCTGGGACCCCTAAATATCGAATTTTCGGGTGTTTTGGGACTGAATTTGAGATATCGACTTTTTGGCACCTAAAAGATCGATTTTTAGCATGTTTTTAGCCTATATTTTGAAAATATTCTAGCACTGTACAGATTGCTTCTGGGACCCCAAAATATTGAATTTTCGGGTGTTTTGAGCCTGAATTTGAGATATAAACGGGTACAGAAGATACATGCACATATTGACTTTGGGCACCAAAAATATCGATTTTCAGCATGTTTTGGGCCTGAATTTTGAAAATACTCTAACACGGAGTAGGCATGTACAGATCGCTTCTGGGACCCCAAAATATCGAATTTTCGGGTGTTTAGGGCCAGAATTTGAGATATAAACGGGTACAGAAGATACATGCACATATCGACTTTTGGGCACCTAAAAGATCGATTTTCAGTATGTTTTTGGCCTATATTTTGAAAATATTCTAGCACTGTGTAGGCATGTACAGATCGCTTCTGGGACCCCTAAATATCGAATTTTCGGGTGTTTTGGGACTGAATTTGAGATATCGACTTTTTGGCACCTAAAAGATCGATTTTTAGCATGTTTTTAGCCTATATTTTGAAAATATTCTAGCACTGAGTAGGCATGTACAGATTGCTTCTGGTACCTCAAAATATTGAATTTTCGGTTGTTTTGAGCCTGAATTTGAGATATAAACGGGTACAGAAGATACATGCACATATTGACTTTGGGCACCAAAAATATCGATTTTCAGCATGTTTTGGGCCTGAATTTTGAAAATACTCTAACACGGAGTAGGCATGTACAGATCGCTTCTGGGACCCCAAAATATCGAATTTTCGGGTGTTTTGAGCCTGAATTTGAGATATAATCGGGTACAGAAGATGCATGCACATATCGACTTTTGTGCACCTAAAAGATCGATTTTCAGCATGTTTTGGGCCTGAATTTTGAAAATACTCTAACACGGAGTAGGCATGTACAAATCGCTTCTGGGACCCCAAAATATCGAATTTTCGGGTGTTTTGGGACTGAATTTGAGATATCGACTTTTTGGCACCTAAAAGATCGATTTTTAGCATGTTTTTAGCCTATATTTTGAAAATATTCTAGCACTGAGTAGGCATGTACAGATTGCTTCTGGGACCCCAAAATATTGAATTTTCGGGTGTTTTGAGCCTGAATTTGAGATATAAACGGGTACAGAAGATACATGCACATATTGACTTTGGGCACCTAAAAGATCGATTTTCAGCATGTTTTGGGATTGAATTTTGAAAATACTCTAACACGGAGTAGGCATGTACAGATCGCTTCTGGGACCCCAAAATATCGAATTTTCGGGTTTTTTGAGCCTGAATTTGAGATATAAACGGGTACTGAAGATGCATGCACATATCGACTTTTGTGCACCTAAAAGATCGATTTTCAGTATGTTTTGAGCATGTATTTTGAAAATACTCTAACACGGAGTAGGCATGTACAGATCGCTTCTGGGACCCCTAAATATCGAATTTTCGGGTGTTTTGGGACTGAATTTGAGATATCGACTTTTTGGCACCTAAAAGATCGATTTTTAGCATGTTTTTAGTCTATATTTTGAAAATATTCTAGCATTGTACAGATTGCTTCTAGGACCCCAAAATATTGAATTTTCGGGTGTTTTAAGCCTGAATTTGAGATATAAACGGGTACAGAAGATACATGCACATATTGACTTTGAGCACCAAAAATATCGATTTTCAGCATGTTTTGGGACTGAATTTTGAAAATACTCTAACACGGAGTAGGCATGTACAGATCGCTTCTGGGAACCCAAAATATCGAATTTTCGGGTGTTTAGGGCCAGAATTTGAGATATAAACGGGTACAGAAGATGCATGCACATATCGACTTTTGGGCACCTAAAAGATCGATTTTCAGTATGTTTTTGGCCTATATTTTGAAAATATTCTAGCACTGTGTAGGCATGTACAGATCGCTTCTGGGACCCCTAAATATCGAATTTTCAGGTGTTTTGGGACTGAATTTGAGATATCGACTTTTTGGCACCTAAAAGATCGATTTTTAGCATGTTTTTAGCCTATATTTTGAAAATATTCTAGCACTGAGTAGGCATGTACAGATTGCTTCTGGGACCCCAAAATATTGAATTTTCGGGTGTTTTGAGCCTGAATTTGAGATATAAACGGGTACAGAAGATACATGCACATATTGACTTTGGGCACCTAAAAGATCGATTTTCAGCATGTTTTGGGATTGAATTTTGAAAATACTCTAACACGGAGTAGGCATGTACAGATCGCTTCTGGGACCCCAAAATATCGAATTTTCGGGTTTTTTGAGCCTGAATTTGAGATATAAACGGGTACTGAAGATGCATGCACATATCGACTTTTGTGCACCTAAAAGATCGATTTTCAGTATGTTTTGAGCATGTATTTTGAAAATACTCTAACACGGAGTAGGCATGTACAGATCGCTTCTGGGACCCCTAAATATCGAATTTTCGGGTGTTTTGGGACTGAATTTGAGATATCGACTTTTTGGCACCTAAAAGATCGATTTTTAGCATGTTTTTAGCCTATATTTTGAAAATATTCTAGCACTGAGTAGGCATGTACAGATTGCTTCTGGGACCCCAAAATATTGAATTTTCGGGTGTTTTGAGCCTGAATTTGAGATATAAACGGGTACAGAAGATACATGCACATATTGACTTTGGGCACCTAAAAGATCGATTTTCAGCATGTTTTGGGATTGAATTTTGAAAATACTCTAACACGGAGTAGGCATGTACAGATCGCTTCTGGGACCCCAAAATATCGAATTTTCGGGTTTTTTGAGCCTGAATTTGAGATATAAACGGGTACTGAAGATGCATGCACATATCGACTTTTGTGCACCTAAAAGATCGATTTTCAGTATGTTTTGAGCATGTATTTTGAAAATACTCTAACACGGAGTAGGCATGTACAGATCGCTTCTGGGACCCCTAAATATCGAATTTTCGGGTGTTTTGGGACTGAATTTGAGATATCGACTTTTTGGCACCTAAAAGATCGATTTTTAGCATGTTTTTAGTCTATATTTTGAAAATATTCTAGCATTGTGCAGATTGCTTCTGGGACCCCAAAATATTGAATTTTCGGGTGTTTTAAGCCTGAATTTGAGATATAAACGGGTACAGAAGATACATGCACATATTGACTTTGGGCACCAAAAATATCGATTTTCAGCATGTTTTGGGCCTGAATTTTGAAAATACTCTAACACGGAGTAGGCATGTACAGATCGCTTCTAGGAACCCAAAATATCGAATTTTCGGGTGTTTAGGGCCAGAATTTGAGATATATACGGGTACAGAAGATGCATGCACATATCGACTTTTGGGCACCTAAAAGATCGATTTTCAGTATGTTTTTGGCCTATATTTTGAAAATATTCTAGCACTGTGTAGGCATGTACAGATCGATTCTGGGACCCCTAAATATCGAATTTTCGGGTGTTTTGGGACTGAATTTGAGATATCGACTTTTTGGCACCTAAAAGATCGATTTTTAGCATGTTTTTAGCCTATATTTTGAAAATATTCTAGCACTGAGTAGGCATGTACAGATTGCTTCTGGGACCCCAAAATATTGAATTTTCGGGTGTTTTGAGCCTGAATTTGAGATATAAACGGGTACAGAAGATACATGCACATATTGACTTTGGGCACCTAAAAGATCGATTTTCAGCATGTTTTGGGCCTGAATTTTGAAAATACTCTAACACGGAGTAGGCATGTACAGATCGCTTCTGGGACCCCAAAATATCGAATTTTCGGGTGTTTTGAGCCTGAATTTGAGATATAAACGGGTACTGAAGATACATGCACATATCGACTTTTGTGCACCTAAAAGATCGATTTTCAGTATGTTTTGAGCATGTATTTTGAAAATACTCTAACACGGAGTAGGCATGTACAGATCGCTTCTGGGACCCCTAAATATCGAATTTTCGGGTGTTTTGGGACTGAATTTGAGATATCGACTTTTTGGCACCTAAAAGATCGATTTTTAGCATGTTTTTAGTCTATATTTTGAAAATATTCTAGCATTGTACAGATTGCTTCTGGGACCCCAAAATATTGAATTTTCGGGTGTTTTGAGACTGAATTTGAGATATAAACGGGTACAGAAGATACATGCACATATTGACTTTGGGCATCTAAAATATCGATTTTCAGCATGTTTTGGGCCTGTATTTTGAAAATACTCTAACACTGAGTAGGCATGTACAGATTGCTTCTGGGACCCCAAAATATTGAATTTTCGGGTGTTTTGAGCCTGAATTTGAGATATAAACGGGTACTGAAGATGCATGCACATATCGACTTTTGTGCACCTAAAAGATCGATTTTCAGTATGTTTTAAGCATGTATTTTGAAAATACTCTAACACTGAGTAGGCATGTACAGATCGCTTCTGGGACCCCTAAATATCGAATTTTCGGGTGTTTTGGGACTGAATTTGAGATATCGACTTTTTGGCACCTAAAAGATCGATTTTTAGCATGTTTTTAGCCTATATTTTGAAAATATTCTAGCACTGCGTAGGCATGTACAGATTGCTTCTGGGACCCCAAAATATTGAATTTTCGGGTGTTTTGAGCCTGAATTTTAGATATAAACGGGTACAGAAGATACATGCACATATTGACTTTGGGCACCAAAAATATCGATTTTCAGCATGTTTTGGGCCTGAATTTTGAAAATACTCTAACACGGAGTAGGCATGTACAGATCGCTTCTGGGACCCCCAAATATCGAATTTTCGGGTGTTTAGGGCCAGAATTTGAGATATAAACGGGTACAGAAGATGCATGCACATATCGACTTTTGGGCACCTAAAAGATCGATTTTCAGTATGTTTTTAGCCTGTATTTTGAAAATACTCTAACACGGAGTAGGCACGTACAGATACCTTCTGGGACCTCTAAATATCGAATTTTCGGGTGTTTTGGGACTGAATTTGAGATATCGATTTTTTGGCACCTAAAATATCGATTTTCAGCATGTTTTTAGCCTATATTTTGAAAATATTCTAGCACTGTGTAGGCATGTACAGATTGCTTCTGGGACCCCAAAATATTGAATTTTCGGGTGTTTTGAGCCTGTATTTGAGATATAAACGGGTACAGAAGATGCATGCACATATTGACTTTGGGCATCTAAAATATCGATTTTCAGTATGTTTTTGGCCTGTATTTTGAAAATACTCTAACACTGAGTAGGCATGTACAGATTGCTTCTGGGACCCCAAAATATTGAATTTTCGGGTGTTTTGAGCCTGAATTTGAGATATAAACGGGTACTGAAGATGCATGCACATATCGACTTTTGTGCACCTAAAATATCGATTTTCAGTATGTTTTGAGCATGTACTTTGAAAATACTCTAACACGGAGTTGGCATGTACAGATCGCTTCTGAGACCCCTAAATATCGAATTTTCGCGTGTTTTGGGACTGAATTTGAGATATCGACTTTTTGACACCTAAAAGATCGATTTTTATCATGTTTTAAGCCTATATTTTGAAAATATTCTAGCACTGAGTAGGCATGTACAGATTGCTTCTGGGACCCCAAAATATTGAATTTTCGGTTGTTTTGAGCCTGAATTTGAGATATAAACGGGTACAGAAGATACATGCACATATTGACTTTGGGCACCAAAAATATCGATTTTCAGCATGTTTTGGGCCTGAATTTTGAAAATACTCTAACACGGAGTAGGCATGTACAAATCGCTTCTGTGACCCCAAAATATCGAATTTTCGGGTGTTTTGGGACTGAATTTGAGATATCGACTTTTTGGCACCTAAAAGATCGATTTTTAGCATGTTTTTAGCCTATATTTTGAAAATATTCTAGCACTGTACAGATTGCTTCTGGGACCCCAAAATATTGAATTTTCGGGTGTTTTGAGCCTGAATTTGAGATATAAACGGGTACAGAAGATACATGCACATATTGACTTTGGGCACCAAAAATATCGATTTTCAGCATGTTTTGGGCCTGAATTTTGAAAATACTCTAACACGGAGTAGGCATGTACAGATCGCTTCTGGGACCCCAAAATATCGAATTTTCGGGTGTTTAGGGCCAGAATTTGAGATATATACGGGTACAGAAGATGCATGCACATATCGACTTATGGGCACCTAAAAGATCGATTTTCAGTATGTTTTTGGCCTGTATTTTGAAAATACTCTAACACGGAGTAGGCATGTATAGATACCTTCTGGGACATCTAAATATCGAATTTTCGGGTGTTTTGGGACTGAATTTGAGATATCGATTTTTTGGCACCTAAAAGATCGATTTTTAGCATGTTTTTAGCCTATATTTTGAAAATATTCTAGCACTGTGTAGGCATGTACAGATTGCTTCTGGGACCCCAAAATATTGAATTTTCGGGTGTTTTGAGCCTGAATTTGAGATATAAACGGGTACAGAAGATACATGCACATATTGACTTTGGGCATCTAAAATATCGATTTTCAGCATGTTTTGGGCCTGTATTTTGAAAATACTCTAACACTGAGTAGGCATGTACAGATTGCTTCTGTGACCCCAAAATATTGAATTTTCGGGTGTTTTGAGCCTGAATTTGAGATATAAACGGGTACTGAAGATGCATGCACATATCGACTTTTGTGCACCTAAAAGATCGATTTTCAGTATGTTTTGAGCATGTATTTTGAAAATACTCTAACACGGAGTAGGCATGTACAGATCGCTTCTGGGACCCCTAAATATCGAATTTTCGTGTGTTTTGGGACTGAATTTGAGATATCGACTTTTTGGCACCTAAAAGATCGATTTTTAGCATGTTTTTAGCCTATATTTTGAAAATATTCTAGCACTGAGTAGGCATGTACAGATTGCTTCTGGGACCCCAAAATATTGAATTTTCGGGTGTTTTGAGCCTGAATTTGAGATATAAACGGGTACTGAAGATGCATGCACATATCGACTTTTGTGCACCTAAAATATCGATTTTCAGTATGTTTTGAGCATGTACTTTGAAAATACTCTAACACGGAGTTGGCATGTACAGATCGCTTCTGAGACCCCTAAATATCGAATTTTCGCGTGTTTTGGGACTGAATTTGAGATATCGACTTTTTGACACCTAAAAGATCGATTTTTATCATGTTTTAAGCCTATATTTTGAAAATATTCTAGCACTGAGTAGGCATGTACAGATTGCTTCTGGGACCCCAAAATATTGAATTTTCGGTTGTTTTGAGCCTGAATTTGAGATATAAACGGGTACAGAAGATACATGCACATATTGACTTTGGGCACCAAAAATATCGATTTTCAGCATGTTTTGGGCCTGAATTTTGAAAATACTCTAACACGGAGTAGGCATGTACAAATCGCTTCTGTGACCCCAAAATATCGAATTTTCGGGTGTTTTGGGACTGAATTTGAGATATCGACTTTTTGGCACCTAAAAGATCGATTTTTAGCATGTTTTTAGCCTATATTTTGAAAATATTCTAGCACTGTACAGATTGCTTCTGGGACCCCAAAATATTGAATTTTCGGGTGTTTTGAGCCTGAATTTGAGATATAAACGGGTACAGAAGATACATGCACATATTGACTTTGGGCACCAAAAATATCGATTTTCAGCATGTTTTGGGCCTGAATTTTGAAAATACTCTAACACGGAGTAGGCATGTACAGATCGCTTCTGGGACCCCAAAATATCGAATTTTCGGGTGTTTAGGGCCAGAATTTGAGATATATACGGGTACAGAAGATGCATGCACATATCGACTTATGGGCACCTAAAAGATCGATTTTCAGTATGTTTTTGGCCTGTATTTTGAAAATACTCTAACACGGAGTAGGCATGTATAGATACCTTCTGGGACATCTAAATATCGAATTTTCGGGTGTTTTGGGACTGAATTTGAGATATCGATTTTTTGGCACCTAAAAGATCGATTTTTAGCATGTTTTTAGCCTATATTTTGAAAATATTCTAGCACTGTGTAGGCATGTACAGATTGCTTCTGGGACCCCAAAATATTGAATTTTCGGGTGTTTTGAGCCTGAATTTGAGATATAAACGGGTACAGAAGATACATGCACATATTGACTTTGGGCATCTAAAATATCGATTTTCAGCATGTTTTGGGCCTGTATTTTGAAAATACTCTAACACTGAGTAGGCATGTACAGATTGCTTCTGTGACCCCAAAATATTGAATTTTCGGGTGTTTTGAGCCTGAATTTGAGATATAAACGGGTACTGAAGATGCATGCACATATCGACTTTTGTGCACCTAAAAGATCGATTTTCAGTATGTTTTGAGCATGTATTTTGAAAATACTCTAACACGGAGTAGGCATGTACAGATCGCTTCTGGGACCCCTAAATATCGAATTTTCGTGTGTTTTGGGACTGAATTTGAGATATCGACTTTTTGGCACCTAAAAGATCGATTTTTAGCATGTTTTTAGCCTATATTTTGAAAATATTCTAGCACTGAGTAGGCATGTACAGATTGCTTCTGGGACCCCAAAATATTGAATTTTCGGTTGTTTTGAGCCTGAATTTGAGATATAAACGGGTACTGAAGATGCATGCACATTTCGACTTTTGTGCACCTAAAAGATCGATTTTCAGCATGTTTTGGGCCTGAATTTTGAAAATACTCTAACACGGAGTAGGCATGTACAGATCACTTCTGGGACCCCAAAATATCGAATTTTCGGGTGTTTAGGGCCAGAATTTGAGATATAAACGGGTACAGAAGATGTATGCACATATCGACTTTTGGGCACCTAAAAGATCGATTTTCAGCATGTTTTGGGCCTGTATTTTGAAAATACTCTAACACTGAGTAGGCATGTACAGATTGCTTCTGGGACCCCAAAATATTGAATTTTCGGGTGTTTTGAGCCTGAATTTGAGATATAAACGGGTACTGAAGATGCATGCACATATCGACTTTTGTGCACCTAAAAGATCGATTTTCAGTATGTTTTGAGCATGTATTTTGAAAATACTCCAACACGGAGTAGGCATGTACAGATTGCTTCTGGGACCCCTAAATATCGAATTTTCGGGTGTTTTGGGACTGAATTTGAGATATCGACTTTTTGGCACCTAAAAGATCGATTTTTAGCATGTTTTTAGCCTATATTTTGAAAATATTCTAGCACTGCGTAGGCATGTACAGATTGCTTCTGGGACCCCAAAATATTGAATTTTCGGGTGTTTTGAGCATGAATTTTAGATATAAACGGGTACAGAAGATACATGCACATATTGACTTTGGGCACCAAAAATATCGATTTTCAGCATGTTTTGGGCCTGAATTTTGAAAATACTCTAACACGGAGTAGGCATGTACAGATTGCTTCTGGGAACCCAAAATATCGAATTTTCGGGTGTTTAGGGCCAGAATTTGAGATATAAACGGGTACAGAAGATGCATGCACATATCGACTTTTGGGCACCTAAAAGATCGATTTTCAGTATGTTTTTGGCCTGTATTTTGAAAATACTCTAACACGGAGTAGGCATGTACAGATACCTTCTGGGACCTCTAAATATCGAATTTTCGGGTGTTTTGGGACTGAATTTGAGATATCGATTTTTTGGCACCTAAAATATCGATTTTCAGCATGTTTTTAGCCTATATTTTGAAAATATTCTAGCACTGTGTAGGCATGTACAGATTGCTTTTGAGACCCCAAAATATTGAATTTTCGGGTGTTTTGAGCCTGTATTTGAGATATAAACGGGTACAGAAGATACATGCACATATTGACTTTGGGCATCTAAAATATCGATTTTCAGCATGTTTTGGGCCTGTATTTTGAAAATACTCTAACACTGAGTAGGCATGTACAGATTGCTTCTGGGACCCCAAAATATTGAATTTTCGGGTGTTTTGAGCCTGAATTTGAGATATAAACGGGTACAGAAGATACATGCACATATTGACTTTGGGCACCAAAAATATCGATTTTCAGCATGTTTTGGGCCTGAATTTTGAAAATACTCTAACACGGAGTAGGCATGTACTGATTGCTTCTGGGACCCCAAAATATCGAATTTTCGGGTGTTTAGGGCCAGAATTTGAGATATAAACGGGTACAGAAGATGCATGCACATATCGACTTTTGGGCACCTAAAAGATCGATTTTCAGTATGTTTTTGGCCTATATTTTGAAAATATTCTAGCACTGTGTAGGCATGTACAGATTGCTTCTGGGACCCCAAAATATTGAATTTTCGGGTGTTTTGAGCCTGAATTTGAGATATAAACGGGTACAGAAGATACATGCACATATTGACTTTGGGCACCTAAAAGATCGATTTTCAGCATGTTTTGGGATTGAATTTTGAAAATACTCTAACACGGAGTAGGCATGTACAGATCGCTTCTGGGACCCCAAAATATCGAATTTTCGGGTTTTTTGAGCCTGAATTTGAGATATAAACGGGTACTGAAGATGCATGCACATATCGACTTTTGTGCACCTAAAAGATCGATTTTCAGTATGTTTTGAGCATGTATTTTGAAAATACTCTAACACGGAGTAGGCATGTACAGATCGCTTCTGGGACCCCTAAATATCGAATTTTCGGGTGTTTAGGGCCAGAATTTGAGATATAAACGGGTACAGAAGATGCATGCACATATCGACTTTTGGGCACCTAAAAGATCGATTTTCAGTATGTTTTTGGCCTATATTTTGAAAATATTCTAGCACTGTGTAGGCATGTACAGATCGCTTCTGGGACCCCTAAATATCGAATTTTCGGGTGTTTTGGGACTGAATTTGAGATATCGACTTTTTGGCACCTAAAAGATCGATTTTTAGCATGTTTTTAGCCTATATTTTGAAAATATTCTAGCACTGAGTAGGCATGTACAGATTGCTTCTGGGACCCCAAAATATTGAATTTTCGGGTGTTTTGAGCCTGAATTTGAGATATAAACGGGTACAGAAGATACATGCACATATTGACTTTGGGCACCTAAAAGATCGATTTTCAGCATGTTTTGGGCCTGAATTTTGAAAATACTCTAACACGGAGTAGGCATGTACAGATCGCTTCTGGGACCCCAAAATATCGAATTTTCGGGTGTTTTGAGCCTGAATTTGAGATATAAACGGGTACTGAAGATACATGCACATATCGACTTTTGTGCACCTAAAAGATCGATTTTCAGTATGTTTTGAGCATGTATTTTGAAAATACTCTAACATGGAGTAGGCATGTACAGATCGCTTCTGGGACCCCTAAATATCGAATTTTCGGGTGTTTTGGGACTGAATTTGAGATATCGACTTTTTGGCACCTAAAAGATCGATTTTTAGCATGTTTTTAGTCTATATTTTGAAAATATTCTAGCATTGTACAGATTGCTTCTGGGACCCCAAAATATTGAATTTTCGGGTGTTTTGAGCCTGAATTTGAGATATGAACGGGTACAGAAGATACATGCACATATTGACTTTGGGCATCTAAAATATCGATTTTCAGCATGTTTTGGGCCTGTATTTTGAAAATACTCTAACACTGAGTAGGCATGTACAGATTGCTTCTGGGACCCCAAAATATTGAATTTTCGGGTGTTTTGAGCCTGAATTTGAGATATAAACGGGTACTGAAGATGCATGCACATATCGACTTTTGTGCACCTAAAAGATCGATTTTCAGTATGTTTTAAGCATGTATTTTGAAAATACTCTAACACTGAGTAGGCATGTACAGATCGCTTCTGGGACCCCTAAATATCGAATTTTCGGGTGTTTTGGGACTGAATTTGAGATATCGACTTTTTGGCACCTAAAAGATCGATTTTTAGCATGTTTTTAGCCTATATTTTGAAAATATTCTAACACTGCGTAGGCATGTACAGATTGCTTCTGGGACCCCAAAATATTGAATTTTCGGGTGTTTTGAGCCTGAATTTTAGATATAAACGGGTACAGAAGATACATGCACATATTGACTTTGGGCACCAAAAATATCGATTTTCAGCATGTTTTGGGCCTGAATTTTGAAAATACTCTAACACGGAGTAGGCATGTACAGATCGCTTCTGGGACCCCCAAATATCGAATTTTCGGGTGTTTAGGGCCAGAATTTGAGATATAAACGGGTACAGAAGATGCATGCACATATCGACTTTTGGGCACCTAAAAGATCGATTTTCAGTATGTTTTTAGCCTGTATTTTGAAAATACTCTAACACGGAGTAGGCACGTACAGATACCTTCTGGGACCTTTAAATATAGAATTTTCGGGTGTTTTGGGACTGAATTTGAGATATCGATTTTTTGGCACCTAAAATATCGATTTTCAGCATGTTTTTAGCCTATATTTTGAAAATATTCTAGCACTGTGTAGGCATGTACAGATTGCTTCTGGGACCCCAAAATATTGAATTTTCGGGTGTTTTGAGCCTGTATTTGAGATATAAACGGGTACAGAAGATACATGCACATATTGACTTTGGGCATCTAAAATATCGATTTTCAGCATGTTTTTGGCCTGTATTTTGAAAATACTCTAACACTGAGTAGGCATGTACAGATTGCTTCTGGGACCCCAAAATATTGAATTTTCGGGTGTTTTGAGCCTGAATTTGAGATATAAACGGGTACTGAAGATGCATGCACATATCGACTTTTGTGCACCTAAATGATCGATTTTCAGTATGTTTTGAGCATGTATTTTGAAAATACTCTAACACGGAGTAGGCATGTACAGATCGCTTCTGGGACCCCTAAATATCGAATTTTCGGGTGTTTTGGGACTGAATTTGAGATATCGACTTTTTGGCACCTAAAAGATCGATTTTTAGCATGTTTTTAGCCTATATTTTGAAAATATTCTAGCACTGTACACATTGCTTCTGGGACCGCAAAATATTGAATTTTCGGGTGTTTTGAGCCTGAATTTGAGATATAAACGGGTACAGAAGATACATGCACATATTGACTTTGGGCACCAAAAATATCGATTTTCAGCATGTTTTGGGCCTGAATTTTGAAAATACTCTAACACGGAGTAAGCATGTACAGATCGCTTCTGGGACCCCAAAATATCGAATTTTCGGGTGTTTAGGGCCAGAATTTGAGATATAAACGGGTACAGAAGATGCATGCACATATCGACTTTTGGGCACCTAAAAGATCGATTTTCAGTATGTTTTTGGCCTATATTTTGAAAATATTCTAGCACTGTGTAGGCATATACAGATTGCTTCTGGGACCCCAAAATATTTAATTTTCGGGTGTTTTTAGCCTGAATTTGAGATATAAACGGGTACTGAAGATGCATGCACATATCGACTTTTGTGCACCTAAAATATCGATTTTCAGTATGTTTTGAGCATGTATTTTGAAAATACTCTAACACGGAGTTGGCATGTACAGATCGCTTCTGAGACCCCTAAATATCGAATTTTCGCGTGTTTTGGGACTGAATTTGAGATATCGACTTTTTGACACCTAAAAGATCGATTTTTATCATGTTTTAAGCCTATATTTTGAAAATATTCTAGCACTGAGTAGGCATGTACAGATTGCTTCTGGGACCCCAAAATATTGAATTTTCGGTTGTTTTGAGCCTGAATTTGAGATATAAACGGGTACAGAAGATACATGCACATATTGACTTTGGGCACCAAAAATATCGATTTTCAGCATGTTTTGGGCCTGAATTTTGAAAATACTCTAACACGGAGTAGGCATGTACAAATCGCTTCTGTGACCCCAAAATATCGAATTTTCGGGTGTTTTGGGACTGAATTTGAGATATCGACTTTTTGGCACCTAAAAGATCGATTTTTAGCATGTTTTTAGCCTATATTTTGAAAATATTCTAGCACTGTACAGATTGCTTCTGGGACCCCAAAATATTGAATTTTCGGGTGTTTTGAGCCTGAATTTGAGATATAAACGGGTACAGAAGATACATGCACATATTGACTTTGGGCACCAAAAATATCGATTTTCAGCATGTTTTGGGCCTGAATTTTGAAAATACTCTAACACGGAGTAGGCATGTACAGATCGCTTCTGGGACTCCAAAATATCGAATTTTCGAGTGTTTAGGGCCAGAATTTGAGATATATACGGGTACAGAAGATGCATGCACATATCGACTTTTGGGCACCTAAAAGATCGATTTTCAGTATGTTTTTGGCCTGTATTTTGAAAATACTCTAACACGGAGTAGGCATGTATAGATACCATCTGGGACATCTAAATATCGAATTTTCGGGTGTTTTGGGACTGAATTTGAGATATCGATTTTTTGGCACCTAAAAGATCGATTTTTAGCATGTTTTTAGCCTATATTTTGAAAATATTCTAGCACTGTGTAGGCATGTACAGATTGCTTCTGGGACCCCAAAATATTGAATTTTCGGGTGTTTTGAGCCTGAATTTGAGATATAAACGGGTACAGAAGATACATGCACATATTGACTTTGGGCATCTAAAATATCGATTTTCAGCATGTTTTGGGCCTGTATTTTGAAAATACTCTAACACTGAGTAGGCATGTACAGATTGCTTCTGGGACCCCAAAATATTGAATTTTCGGGTGTTTTGAGCCTGAATTTGAGATATAAACGGGTACTGAAGATGCATGCACATATCGACTTTTGTGCACCTAAAAGATCGATTTTCAGTATGTTTTGAGCATGTATTTTGAAAATACTCTAACACGGAGTAGGCATGTACAGATCGCTTCTGGGACCCCTAAATATCGAATTTTCGGGTGTTTTGGGACTGAATTTGAGATATCGACTTTTTGGCACCTAAAAGATCGATTTTTAGCATGTTTTTAGCCTATATTTTGAAAATATTCTAGCACTGAGTAGGCATGTACAGATTGCTTCTGGGACCCCAAAATATTGAATTTTCGGTTGTTTTGAGCCTGAATTTGAGATATAAACGGGTACTGAAGATGCATGCACATTTCGACTTTTGTGCACCTAAAAGATCGATTTTCAGCATGTTTTGGGCCTGAATTTTGAAAATACTCTAACACGGAGTAGGCATGTACAGATCACTTCTGGGACCCCAAAATATCGAATTTTCGGGTGTTTAGGGCCAGAATTTGAGATATAAACGGGTACAGAAGATGTATGCACATATCGACTTTTGGGCACCTAAAAGATCGATTTTCAGCATGTTTTGGGCCTGTATTTTGAAAATACTCTAACACTGAGTAGGCATGTACAGATTGCTTCTGGGACCCCAAAATATTGAATTTTCGGGTGTTTTGAGCCTGAATTTGAGATATAAACGGGTACTGAAGATGCATGCACATATCGACTTTTGTGCACCTAAAAGATCGATTTTCAGTATGTTTTGAGCATGTATTTTGAAAATACTCCAACACGGAGTAGGCATGTACAGATTGCTTCTGGGACCCCTAAATATCGAATTTTCGGGTGTTTTGGGACTGAATTTGAGATATCGACTTTTTGGCACCTAAAAGATCGATTTTTAGCATGTTTTTAGCCTATATTTTGAAAATATTCTAGCACTGCGTAGGCATGTACAGATTGCTTCTGGGACCCCAAAATATTGAATTTTCGGGTGTTTTGAGCATGAATTTTAGATATAAACGGGTACAGAAGATACATGCACATATTGACTTTGGGCACCAAAAATATCGAATTTCAGCATGTTTTGGGCCTGAATTTTGAAAATACTCTAACACGGAGTAGGCATGTACAGATTGCTTCTGGGAACCCAAAATATCGAATTTTCAGGTGTTTAGGGCCAGAATTTGAGATATAAACGGGTACAGAAGATGCATGCACATATCGACTTTTGGGCACCTAAAAGATCGATTTTCAGTATGTTTTTGGCCTGTATTTTGAAAATACTCTAACACGGAGTAGGCATGTACAGATACCTTCTGGGACCTCTAAATATCGAATTTTCGGGTGTTTTGGGACTGAATTTGAGATATCGTTTTTTTGGCACCTAAAATATCGATAATCGTTTCAGCATGTTTTTAGCCTATATTTTGAAAATATTCTAGCACTGTGTAGGCATGTACAGATTGCTTTTGAGACCCCAAAATATTGAATTTTCGGGTGTTTTGAGCCTGTATTTGAGATATAAACGGGTACAGAAGATACATGCACATATTGACTTTGGGCATCTAAAATATCGATTTTCAGCATGTTTTGGGCCTGTATTTTGAAAATACTCTAACACTGAGTAGGCATGTACAGATTGCTTCTGGGACCCCAAAATATTGAATTTTCGGGTGTTTTGAGCCTGAATTTGAGATATAAACGGGTACAGAAGATACATGCACATATTGACTTTGGGCACCAAAAATATCGATTTTCAGCATGTTTTGGGCCTGAATTTTGAAAATACTCTAACACGGAGTAGGCATGTACTGATCGCTTCTGGGACCCCAAAATATCGAATTTTCGGGTGTTTAGGGCCAGAATTTGAGATATAAACGGGTACAGAAGATGCATGCACATATCGACTTTTGGGCACCTAAAAGATCGATTTTCAGTATGTTTTTGGCCTATATTTTGAAAATATTCTAGCACTGTGTAGGCATGTACAGATTGCTTCTGGGACCCCAAAATATTGAATTTTCGGGTGTTTTGAGCCTGAATTTGAGATATAAACGGGTACTGAAGATGCATGCACATATCGACTTTTGTGCACCTAAAAGATCGATTTTCAGTATGTTTTGAGCATGTATTTTGAAAATACTCTAACACGGAGTAGGCATGTACAGATTGCTTCTGAGACCCCTAAATATCGAATTTTCGGGTGTTTTGGGACTGAATTTGAGATATCGACTTTTTGGCACCTAAAAGATCGATTTTTATCATGTTTTTAGCCTATATTTTGAAAATATTCTAGCACTGTACAGATTGCTTCTGGGACCCCAAAATATTGAATTTTCGGGTGTTTTGATCCTGAATTTGAGATATAAACGGGTACAGAAGATACATGCACATATTGACTTTGGGCACCAAAAATATCGATTTTCAGTATGTTTTGGGCCTGAATTTTGAAAATACTCTAACACGGAGTAGGCATGTACAGATCGCTTCTGGGACCCCAAAATATCGAATTTTCGGGTGTTTAGGGCCAGAATTTGAGATATAAACGGGTACAGAAGATGCATGCACATATCGACTTTTGGGCACCTAAAAGATCGATTTTCAGTATGTTTTTGGCCTGTATTTTGAAAATACTCTAACACGGAGTAGGCATGTACAGATACCTTCTGGGACCTCTAAATATCGAATTTTCGGGTGTTTTGGGACTGAATTTGAGATATCGATTTTTTGGCACCTAAAATGTCGATTTTTAGCATGTTTTTAGCCTATATTTTGAAAATATTCTAGCACTGTATAGGCATGTACAGATTGCTTCTGGGACCCCAAAATATTGAATTTTCGGGTGTTTTGAGCCTGAATTTGAGATATAAACGGGTACAGAAGATACATGCACATATTGACTTTGGGCATCTAAAATATCGATTTTCAACATGTTTTGGGCCTGTATTTTGAAAATACTCTAACACTGAGTAGGCATGTACAGATTGCTTCTGGGACCCCAAAATATTGAATTTTCGGGTGTTTTGAGCCTGAATTTGAGATATAAACGGGTACTGAAGATGCATGCACATATCGACTTTTGTGCACCTAAAAGATCGATTTTCAGTATATTTTGAGCATGTATTTTGAAAATACTCTAACACGTAGTAGGCATGTACAGATACCTTCTGGGACCTCTAAATATCGAATTTTCGGGTGTTTTGGGACTGAATTTGAGATATCGACTTTTTGGCACCTAAAATATCGATTTTCAGCATGTTTTTAGCCTAAATTTTGAAAATATTCTAGCACTGTGTAGGCATGTACAGATTGCTTTTGGGACCCCAAAATATTGAATTTTCGGGTGTTTTGAGCCTGTATTTGAGATATAAACGGGTACAGAAGATACATGCACATATTGACTTTGGGCATCTAAAATATCGATTTTCAGCATGTTTTGGGCCTGTATTTCGAAAATACTCTAACACTGAGTAGGCATGTACAGATTGCTTCTGGGAACCCAAAATATTGAATTTTCGGGTGTTTTGAGCCTGAATTTGAGATATAAACGGGTACTGAAGATGCATGCACATATCGACTTTTGTGCACCTAAAAGATCGATTTTCAGTATGTTTTGAGCATGTATTTTGAAAATACTCTAACACGGAGTAGGCATGTACAGATCGCTTCTGGGACCCCTAAATATCGAATTTTCGGGTGTTTTGGGACTGAATTTGAGATATCGACTTTTTGGCACCTAAAAGATCGATTTTTAGCATGTTTTTAGCCTATATTTTGAAAATATTCTAGCACTGTACAGATTGCTTCTGGGACCCCAAAATATTGAATTTTCGGGTGTTTTGAGCCTGAATTTGAGATATAAACGGGTACAGAAGATACATGCACATATTGACTTTGGGCACCAAAAATATCGATTTTCAGCATGTTTTGGGCCTGAATTTTGAAAATACTCTAACACGGAGTAGGCATGTACAGATCGCTTCTGGGACCCCAAAATATCGAATTTTCGGGTGTTTTGGGACTGAATTTGAGATATCGATTTTTTGGCACCTAAAATGTCGATTTTTAGCATGTTTTTAGCCTATATTTTGAAAATATTTTAGCACTGTGTAGGCATGTACAGATTGCTTCTGGGACCCCAAAATATTGAATTTTCGGGTGTTTTGAGCCTGAATTTTAGATATAAACGGGTACAGAAGATACATGCACATATTAACTTTGGGCACCAAAAATATCAATTTTCAGCATGTTTTGGGCCTGAATTTTGAAAATACTCTAACACGGAGTAGGCATGTACAGATCGCTTCTGGGACCCCCAAATATCGAATTTTCGGGTGTTTAGGGCCAGAATTTGAGATATAAACGGGTACAGAAGATGCATGCACATATCGACTTTTGGGCACCTAAAAGATCGATTTTCAGTATGTTTTTGGCCTGTATTTTGAAAATACTCTAACACGGAGTAGGCATGTACAGATACCTTCTGGGACCTCTAAATATCGAATTTTCGGGTGTTTTGGGACTGAATTTGAGATATCGATTTTTTGGCACCTAAAATATCGATTTTCAGCATGTTTTTAGCCTATATTTTGAAAATATTCTAGCACTGTGTAGGCATGTACAGATTGCTTCTGGGACCCCAAAATATTGAATTTTCGGGGGTTTTTGAGCCTGTATTTGAGATATAAACGGGTTCAGAAGATACATGCACATATTGACTTTGGGCATCTAAAATATCGATTTTCAGCATGTTTTGGGCCTGTATTTTGAAAATACTCTAACACTGAGTAGGCATGTACAGATTGCTTCTAGGACCCCAAAATATTGAATTTTCGGGTGTTTTGAGCCTGAATTTGAGATATAAACGGGTACTGAAGATGCATGCACATATCGACTTTAGTGCACCTAAAAGATCGATTTTCAGTATGTTTTGAGCATGTATTTTGAAAATACTCTAACACGGAGTAGGCATGTACAGATCGCTTCTGGGACCCCTAAATATCGAATTTTCGGGTGTTTTGGGACTGAATTTGAGATATCGACTTTTTGGCACCTAAAAGATCGATTTTTAGCATGTTTTTAGCCTATATTTTGAAAATATTCTAGCACTGTACAGGTTGCTTCTGGGACCCCAAAATATTGAATTTTCGGGTGTTTTGAGCCTGAATTTGAGATATAAACGGGTACAGAAGATACATGCACATATTGACTTTGGGCACCAAAAATATCGATTTTCAGCATGTTTTGGGCCTGAATTTTGAAAATACTCTAACACGGAGTAGGCATGTACAGATTGCTTCTGGGAACCCAAAATATCGAATTTTCAGGTGTTTAGGGCCAGAATTTGAGATATAAACGGGTACAGAAGATGCATGCACATATCGACTTTTGGGCACCTAAAAGATCGATTTTCAGTATGTTTTTGGCCTGTATTTTGAAAATACTCTAACACGGAGTAGGCATGTACAGATACCTTCTGGGACCTCTAAATATCGAATTTTCGGGTGTTTTGGGACTGAATTTGAGATATCGTTTTTTTGGCACCTAAAATATCGATTTTCAGCATGTTTTTAGCCTATATTTTGAAAATATTCTAGCACTGTGTAGGCATGTACAGATTGCTTTTGAGACCCCAAAATATTGAATTTTCGGGTGTTTTGAGCCTGTATTTGAGATATAAACGGGTACAGAAGATACATGCACATATTGACTTTGGGCATCTAAAATATCGATTTTCAGCATGTTTTGGGCCTGTATTTTGAAAATACTCTAACACTGAGTAGGCATGTACAGATTGCTTCTGGGACCCCAAAATATTGAATTTTCGGGTGTTTTGAGCCTGAATTTGAGATATAAACGGGTACAGAAGATACATGCACATATTGACTTTGGGCACCAAAAATATCGATTTTCAGCATGTTTTGGGCCTGAATTTTGAAAATACTCTAACACGGAGTAGGCATGTACTGATCGCTTCTGGGACCCCAAAATATCGAATTTTCGGGTGTTTAGGGCCAGAATTTGAGATATAAACGGGTACAGAAGATGCATGCACATATCGACTTTTGGGCACCTAAAAGATCGATTTTCAGTATGTTTTTGGCCTATATTTTGAAAATATTCTAGCACTGTGTAGGCATGTACAGATTGCTTCTGGGACCCCAAAATATTGAATTTTCGGGTGTTTTGAGCCTGAATTTGAGATATAAACGGGTACTGAAGATGCATGCACATATCGACTTTTGTGCACCTAAAAGATCGATTTTCAGTATGTTTTGAGCATGTATTTTGAAAATACTCTAACACGGAGTAGGCATGTACAGATTGCTTCTGAGACCCCTAAATATCGAATTTTCGGGTGTTTTGGGACTGAATTTGAGATATCGACTTTTTGGCACCTAAAAGATCGATTTTTATCATGTTTTTAGCCTATATTTTGAAAATATTCTAGCACTGTACAGATTGCTTCTGGGACCCCAAAATATTGAATTTTCGGGTGTTTTGATCCTGAATTTGAGATATAAACGGGTACAGAAGATACATGCACATATTGACTTTGGGCACCAAAAATATCGATTTTCAGTATGTTTTGGGCCTGAATTTTGAAAATACTCTAACACGGAGTAGGCATGTACAGATCGCTTCTGGGACCCCAAAATATCGAATTTTCGGGTGTTTAGGGCCAGAATTTGAGATATAAACGGGTACAGAAGATGCATGCACATATCGACTTTTGGGCACCTAAAAGATCGATTTTCAGTATGTTTTTGGCCTGTATTTTGAAAATACTCTAACACGGAGTAGGCATGTACAGATACCTTCTGGGACCTCTAAATATCGAATTTTCGGGTGTTTTGGGACTGAATTTGAGATATCGATTTTTTGGCACCTAAAATGTCGATTTTTAGCATGTTTTTAGCCTATATTTTGAAAATATTCTAGCACTGTATAGGCATGTACAGATTGCTTCTGGGACCCCAAAATATTGAATTTTCGGGTGTTTTGAGCCTGAATTTGAGATATAAACGGGTACAGAAGATACATGCACATATTGACTTTGGGCATCTAAAATATCGATTTTCAGCATGTTTTGGGCCTGTATTTTGAAAATACTCTAACACTGAGTAGGCATGTACAGATTGCTTCTGGGACCCCAAAATATTGAATTTTCGGGTGTTTTGAGCCTGAATTTGAGATATAAACGGGTACTGAAGATGCATGCACATATCGACTTTTGTGCACCTAAAAGATCGATTTTCAGTATATTTTGAGCATGTATTTTGAAAATACTCTAACACGTAGTAGGCATGTACAGATACCTTCTGGGACCTCTAAATATCGAATTTTCGGGTGTTTTGGGACTGAATTTGAGATATCGACTTTTTGGCACCTAAAATATCGATTTTCAGCATGTTTTTAGCCTAAATTTTGAAAATATTCTAGCACTGTGTAGGCATGTACAGATTGCTTTTGGGACCCCAAAATATTGAATTTTCGGGTGTTTTGAGCCTGTATTTGAGATATAAACGGGTACAGAAGATACATGCACATATTGACTTTGGGCATCTAAAATATCGATTTTCAGCATGTTTTGGGCCTGTATTTCGAAAATACTCTAACACTGAGTAGGCATGTACAGATTGCTTCTGGGACCCCAAAATATTGAATTTTCGGGTGTTTTGAGCCTGAATTTGAGATATAAACGGGTACTGAAGATGCATGCACATATCGACTTTTGTGCACCTAAAAGATCGATTTTCAGTATGTTTTGAGCATGTATTTTGAAAATACTCTAACACGGAGTAGGCATGTACAGATCGCTTCTGGGACCCCTAAATATCGAATTTTCGGGTGTTTTGGGACTGAATTTGAGATATCGACTTTTTGGCACCTAAAAGATCGATTTTTAGCATGTTTTTAGCCTATATTTTGAAAATATTCTAGCACTGTACAGATTGCTTCTGGGACCCCAAAATATTGAATTTTCGGGTGTTTTGAGCCTGAATTTGAGATATAAACGGGTACAGAAGATACATGCACATATTGACTTTGGGCACCAAAAATATCGATTTTCAGCATGTTTTGGGCCTGAATTTTGAAAATACTCTAACACGGAGTAGGCATGTACAGATCGCTTCTGGGACCCTAAAATATCGAATTTTCGGGTGTTTTGGGACTGAATTTGAGATATCGATTTTTTGGCACCTAAAATGTCGATTTTTAGCATGTTTTTAGCCTGTATTTTGAAAATATTTTAGCACTGTGTAGGCATGTACAGATTGCTTCTGGGACCCCAAAATATTGAATTTTCGGGTGTTTTGAGCCTGAATTTGAGATATAAACGGGTACTGAAGATGCATGCACATATCGACTTTTGTGCACCTAAAAGATCGATTTTCAGTATGTTTTGAGCATGTATTTTGAAAATACTCTAACACGGAGTAGGCATGTACAGATCGCTTCTGGGACCCCTAAATATCGAATTTTCGGGTGTTTTGGGACTGAATTTGAGATATCGACTTTTTGGCACCTAAAAGATCGATTTTTTGCATGTTTTTAGCCTATATTTTGAAAATATTCTAGCACTGAGTAGGCATGTACAGATTGCTTCTGGGACCCCAAAATATTGAATTTTCGGGTGTTTTGAGCCTGAATTTTAGATATAAACGGGTACAGAAGATACATGCACATATTAACTTTGGGCACCAAAAATATCAATTTTCAGCATGTTTTGGGCCTGAATTTTGAAAATACTCTAACACGGAGTAGGCATGTACAGATCGCTTCTGGGACCCCCAAATATCGAATTTTCGGGTGTTTAGGGCCAGAATTTGAGATATAAACGGGTACAGAAGATGCATGCACATATCGACTTTTGGGCACCTAAAAGATCGATTTTCAGTATGTTTTTGGCCTGTATTTTGAAAATACTCTAACACGGAGTAGGCATGTACAGATACCTTCTGGGACCTCTAAATATCGAATTTTCGGGTGTTTTGGGACTGAATTTGAGATATCGATTTTTTGGCACCTAAAATATCGATTTTCAGCATGTTTTTAGCCTATATTTTGAAAATATTCTAGCACTGTGTAGGCATGTACAGATTGCTTCTGGGACCCCAAAATATTGAATTTTCGGGTGTTTTTGAGCCTGTATTTGAGATATAAACGGGTTCAGAAGATACATGCACATATTGACTTTGGGCATCTAAAATATCGATTTTCAGCATGTTTTGGGCCTGTATTTTGAAAATACTCTAACACTGAGTAGGCATGTACAGATTGCTTCTAGGACCCCAAAATATTGAATTTTCGGGTGTTTTGAGCCTGAATTTGAGATATAAACGGGTACTGAAGATGCATGCACATATCGACTTTAGTGCACCTAAAAGATCGATTTTCAGTATGTTTTGAGCATGTATTTTGAAAATACTCTAACACGGAGTAGGCATGTACAGATCGCTTCTGGGACCCCTAAATATCGAATTTTCGGGTGTTTTGGGACTGAATTTGAGATATCGACTTTTTGGCACCTAAAAGATCGATTTTTAGCATGTTTTTAGCCTATATTTTGAAAATATTCTAGCACTGTACAGGTTGCTTCTGGGACCCCAAAATATTGAATTTTCGGGTGTTTTGAGCCTGAATTTGAGATATAAACGGGTACAGAAGATACATGCACATATTGACTTTGGGCACCAAAAATATCGATTATCAGCATGTTTTGGGCCTGAATTTTGAAAATACTCTAACACGGAGTAGGCATGTACAGATCGCTTCTGGGACCCCAAAATATCGAATTTTCGGGTGTTTAGGGCCAGAATTTGAGATATAAACGGGTACAGAAGATGCATGCACATATCGACTTTTGGGCACCTAAAAGATCGATTTTCAGTATGTTTTTGGCCTATATTTTGAAAATATTCTAGCACTGTGTAGGCATGTACAGATTGCTTCTGGGACCCCAAAATATTGAATTTTCGGGTGTTTTGAGCCTGAATTTGAGATATAAACGGGTACTGAAGATGCATGCACATATCGACTTTTGTGCACCTAAAAGATCGATTTTCAGTATGTTTTGAGCATGTATTTTGAAAATACTCTAACACGGAGTAGGCATGTACAGATCGCTTCTGAGACCCCTAAATATCGAATTTTCGGGTGTTTTGGGACTGAATTTGAGATATCGACTTTTTGGCACCTAAAAGATCGATTTTTATCATGTTTTTAGCCTATATTTTGAAAATATTCTAGCACTGAGTAGGCATGTACAGATTGCTTCTGGGACCCCAAAATATTGAATTTTTGGTTGTTTTGAGCCTGAATTTGAGATATAAACGGGTACAGAAGATACATGCACATATTGACTTTGGGCACCAAAAATATCGATTTTCAGCATGTTTTGGGCCTGAATTTTGAAAATACTCTAACACGGAGTAGGCATGTACAAATCGCTTCTGGGATCCCAAAATATCGAATTTTCGGGTGTTTTGGGACTGAATTTGAGATATCGACTTTTTGGCACCTAAAAGATCGATTTTTAGCATGTTTTTAGCCTATATTTTGAAAATATTCTAGCACTGTACAGATTGCTTCTGGGACCCCAAAATATTGAATTTTCGGGTGTTTTGAGCCTGAATTTGAGATATAAACGGGTACAGAAGATACATGCACATATTGACTTTGGGCACCAAAAATATCGATTTTCAGCATGTTTTGGGCCTGAATTTTGAAAATACTCTAACACGGAGTAGGCATGTACAGATCGCTTCTGGGACCCCAAAATATCGAATTTTCGGGTGTTTAGGGCCAGAATTTGAGATATAAACAGGTACAGAAGATGCATGCACATATCGACTTTTGGGCACCTAAAAGATCGATTTTCAGTATGTTTTTGGCCTGTATTTTGGAAATACTCTAACACGGAGTAGGCATGTACAGATACCTTCTGGGACCTCTAAATATCGAATTTTCGGGTGTTTTGGGACTGAATTTGAGATATCGATTTTTTGGCACCTAAAATGTCGATTTTTAGCATGTTTTTAGCCTATATTTTGAAAATATTCTAGCACTGTGTAGGCATGTACAGATTGCTTCTGGGACCCCAAAATATTGAATTTTCGGGTGTTTTGAGCCTGAATTTGAGATATAAACGGGTACAGAAGATACATGCACATATTGACTTGGGCATCTAAAATATCGATTTTCAGCATGTTTTGGGCCTGTATTTTGAAAATACTCTAACACTGAGTAGGCATGTACAGATTGCTTCTGGGACCCCAAAATATTGAATTTTCGGGTGTTTTGAGCCTGAATTTGAGATATAAACGGGTACTGAAGATGCATGCACATATCGACTTTTGTGCACCTAAAAGATCTATTTCCAGTATGTTTTGAGCATGTATTTTGAAAATACTCTAACACGGAGTAGGCATGTACAGATCGCTTCTGGGACCCCTAAATATCGAATTTTCGGGTGTTTTGGGACTGAATTTGAGATATCGACTTTTTGGCACCTAAAAGATCGATTTTTTGCATGTTTTTAGCCTATATTTTGAAAATATTCTAGCACTGAGTAGGCATGTACAGATTGCTTCTGGGACCCCAAAATATTGAATTTTCGGGTGTTTTGAGCCTGAATTTGAGATATAAACGGGTACAGAAGATACATGCACATATTGACTTTGGGCACCAAAAATATCGATTTTCAGCATGTTTTGGGCCTGAATTTTGAAAATACTCTAACACGGAGTAGGCATGTACAGATCGCTTCTGGGACCCCAAAATATCGAATTTTCGGGTGTTTAGGGCCAGAATTTGAGATATTATCGGGTACAGAAGATGCATGCACATATCGACTTTTGGGCACCTAAAAGATCGATTTTCAGTATGTTTTTGGCCTGTATTTTGAAAATACTCTAACACCGAGTAGGCATGTACAGATACCTTCTGGGACCTCTAAATATCGAATTTTCGGGTGTTTTGGGACTGAATTTGAGATATCGATTTTTTGGCACCTAAAAGATCGATTTTTAGCATGTTTTTAGCCTATATTTTGAAAATATTCTAGCACTGAGTAGGCATGTACAGATTGCTTCTGGGACCCCAAAATATTGAATTTTCGGGTGTTTTGAGCCTGAATTTGAGATATAAACGGATACAGAAGATACATGCACATATTGACTTTGGGCACCAAAAATATCGATTTTCAGCATGTTTTGGGCCTGAATTTTGAAAATACTCTAACACGGAGTAGGCATGTACAGATCGCTTTTGGGACCCCAAAATATCGAATTTTCGGGTGTTTAGTGCCAGAATTTGAGATATAAACGGGTACAGAAGATGCATGCACATATCGACTTTTGGGCACCTGAAAGATCGATTTTCAGTATGTTTTTGGCCTGTATTTTGAAAATACTCTAACACGGAGTAGGCATGTACAGATACCTTCTGGGACCTCTAAATATCGAATTTTCGGGTGTTTCGGGACTGAATTTGAGATATCGATTTATTGGCACCTAAAATGTCGATTTTTATCATGTTATTAGCCTATATTTTGAAAATATTCTAGCACTGAGTAGGCATGTACAGATTGCTTCTGGGACCCCAAAATATTGAATTTTCGGTTGTTTTGAGCCTGAATTTGAGATATAAACGGGTACAGAAGATGCATGCACATATCGACTTTTGTGCACCTAAAAGATCGATTTTCAGTATGTTTTGAGCATGTATTTTGAAAATACTCTAACACGGAGTAGGCATGTACAGATCGCTTCTGGGACCCCAAAATAACGAATTTTCGGGTGTTTAGGGCCAGAATTTGAGATATAAACGGGTACAGAAGATGAATGCACATATCGACTTTTGGGCACCTAAAAGATCGATTTTCAGTATGTTTTTGGCCTGTATTTTGAAAATACTCTAACACGGAGTAGACATGTACAGATACCTTCTGGGACCTCTAAATATCGAATTTTCGGGTGTTTTGGGACTGAATTTGAGATATCGATTTTTTGGAACCTAAAAGATCGATTTTTAGCATGTTTTTATCCTATATTTTGAAAATATTCTAGCACTGTACAGATTGCTTCTGGGACCCCAAAATATTGAATTTTCGGGTGTTTTGAGCTTGAATTTGAGATATAAACGGGTACAGAAGATACATGCACATATTGACTTTGGGCACCAAAAATATCGATTATCAGCATGTTTTGGGCCTGAATTTTGAAAATACTCTAACACGGAGTAGGCATGTACAGATCGCTTCTGGGACCCCAAAATATCGAATTTTCGGGTGTTTAGGGCCAGAATTTGAGATATAAACGGGTACAGAAGATGCATGCACATATCGACTTTTGTGCACCTAAAAGATCGATTTTCAGTATGTTTTGAGCATGTATTTTGAAAATACTCTAACACGGAGTAGGCATGTACAGATCGCTTCTGAGACCCCTAAATATCAAATTTTCGGGTGTTTTGGGACTGAATTTGAGATATCGACTTTTTGGCACCTAAAAGATCGATTTTTATCATGTTTTTAGCCTATATTTTGAAAATATTCTAGCACTGAGTAGGCAGGTACAGATTGCTTCTGGGACCCCAAAATATTGAATTTTCGGTTGTTTTGAGCCTGAATTTGAGATATAAACGGGTACAGATGATACATGCACATATTGACTTTGGGCACCAAAAATATCGATTTTCAGCATGTTTTGGGCCTGAATTTTGAAAATACTCTAACACGGAGTAGGCATGTACAAATCGCTTCTGGGATCCCAAAATATCGAAATTTCGGGTGTTTTGGGACTGAATTTGAGATATCGACTTTTTGGCACCTAAAAGATCGATTTTTAGCATGTTTTTAGCCTATATTTTGAAAATATTCTAGCACTGTACAGATTGCTTCTGGGACCCCAAAATATTGAATTTTCGGGTGTTTTGAGCCTGAATTTGAGATATAAACGGGTACAGAAGATACATTCACATATTGACTTTGGGCACCAAAAATATCGATTTTCAGCATGTTTTGGGCCTGAATTTTGAAAATACTCTAACACGGAGTAGGCATGTACAGATCGCTTCTGGGACCCCAAAATATCGAATTTTCGGGTGTTTAGGGCCAGAATTTGAGATATAAACGGGTACAGAAGATGCATGCACATATCGACTTTTGGGCACCTAAAAGATCGATTTTCAGTATGTTTTTGGCCTGTATTTTGAAAATACTCTAACACGGAGTAGGCATGTACAGATACCTTCTGGGACCTCTAAATATCGAATTTTCGGGTGTTTTGGGACTGAATTTGAGATATCGATTTTTTGGCACCTAAAAGATCGATTTTTAGCATGTTTTTAGCCTATATTTTGAAAATATTCTAGCACTGAGTAGGCATGTACAGATTGCTTCTGGGACCCCAAAATATTGAATTTTCGGGTGTTTTGAGCCTGAATTTGAGATATAAACGGGTACAGAAGATACATGCACATATTGACTTTGGGCACCAAAAATATCGATTTTCAGCATGTTTTGGGCCTGAATTTTGAAAATACTCTAACACGGAGTAGGCATGTACAGATCGCTTTTGGGACCCCAAAATATCGAATTTTCGGGTGTTTAGTGCCAGAATTTGAGATATAAACGGGTACAGAAGATGCATGCGCATATCGACTTTTGGGCACCTGAAAGATCGATTTTCAGTATGTTTTTGGCCTGTATTTTGAAAATACTCTAACACGGAGTAGGCATGTACAGATACCTTCTGGGACCTCTAAATATCGAATTTTCGGGTGTTTCGGGACTGAATTTGAGATATCGATTTATTGGCACCTAAAATGTCGATTTTTATCATGTTTTTAGCCTATATTTTGAAAATATTCTAGCACTGAGTAGGCATGTACAGATTGCTTCTGGGACCCCAAAATATTGAATTTTCGGTTGTTTTGAGCCTGAATTTGAGATATAAACGGGTACAGAAGATGCATGCACATATCGACTTTTGTGCACCTAAAAGATCGATTTTCAGTATGTTTTGAGCATGTATTTTGAAAATACTCTAACACGGAGTAGGCATGTACAGATCGCTTTTGGGACCCCTAAATATCGAATTTTCGGGTGTTTTGGGACTGAATTTGAGATATCGACTTTTTGGCACCTAAAAGATCGATTTTTAGGATGTTTTTAGCCTATATTTTGAAAATATTCTAGCACTGAGTAGGCATGTACAGATTGCTTCTGGGACCCCAAAATATTGAATTTTCGGTTGTTTTGAGCCTGAATTTGAGATATAAACGGGTACTGAAGATGCATGCACATATCGACTTTTGTGCACCTAAAAGATCGATTTTCAGCATGTTTTGGGCCTGAATTTTGAAAATACTCTAACACGGAGTAGGCATGTACAGATCGCTTCTGGGACCCCAAAATATCGAATTTTCGGGTGTTTAGGGCCAGAAATTGAGATATAAACGGGTACAGAAGATGAATGCACATATCGACTTTTGGGCACCTAAAAGATCGATTTTCAGTATGTTTTTGGCCTGTATTTTGAAAATACTCTAACACGGAGTAGACATGTACACATACCTTCTGGGACCTCTAAATATCGAATTTTCGGGTGTTTTGGGACTGAATTTGAGATATCGATTTTTTGGAACCTAAAAGATCGATTTTTAGCATGTTTTTAGCCTATATTTTGAAAATATTCTAGCACTGTACAGATTGCTTCTGGGACCCCAAAATATTGAATTTTCGGGTGTTTTGAGCTTGAATTTGAGATATAAACGGGTACAGAAGATACATGCACATATTGAATTTGGGCACCAAAAATATCGATTATCAGCATGTTTTGGGCCTGAATTTTGAAAATACTCTAACACGGAGTAGGCATGTACAGATCGCTTCTGGGACCCCAAAATATCGAATTTTCGGGTGTTTAGGGCCAGAATTTGAGATATAAACGGGTACAGAAGATGCATGCACATATCGACTTTTGGGCACCTAAAAGATCGATTTTCAGTATGTTTTTGGCCTATATTTTGAAAATATTCTAGCACTGTGTAGGCATGTACAGATTGCTTCTGGGACCCCAAAATATTGAATTTTCGGGTGTTTTGAGCCTGAATTTGAGATATAAACGGGTACTGAAGATGCATGCACATATCGACTTTTGTGCACCTAAAAGATCGATTTTCAGTATGTTTTGAGCATGTATTTTGAAAATACTCTAACACGGAGTAGGCATGTACAGATCGCTTTTGAGACCCCTAAATATCGAATTTTCGGGTGTTTTGGGACTGAATTTGAGATATCGACTTTTTGGCACCTAAAAGATCGATTTTTATCATGTTTTTAGCCTATATTTTGAAAATATTCTAGCACTGAGTAGGCAGGTACAGATTGCTTCTGGGACCCCAAAATATTGAATTTTCGGTTGTTTTGAGCCTGAATTTGAGATATAAACGGGTACAGAATATACATGCACATATTGACTTTGGGCACCTAAAAGATCGATTTTCAGCATGTTTTGGGCCTGAATTTTGAAAATACTCTAACACGGAGTAGGCATGTACAAATCGCTTCTGGGATCCCAAAATATCGAATTTTCGGGTGTTTTGGGACTGAATTTGAGATATCGACTTTTTGGCACCTAAAAGATCGATTTTTAGCATGTTTTTAGCCTATATTTTGAAAATATTCTAGCACTGTACAGATTGCTTCTGGGACCCCAAAATATTGAATTTTCGGGTGTTTTGAGCCTGAATTTGAGATATAAAAGGGTACAGAAGATACATGCACATATTGACTTTGGGCACCAAAAATATCGATTTTCAGCATGTTTTGGGCCTGAATTTTGAAAATACTCTAACACGGAGTAGGCATGTACAGATCGCTTCTGGGACCCCAAAATATCGAATTTTCGGGTGTTTAGGGCCAGAATTTGAGATATAAACGGGTACAGAAGATGCATGCACATATCGACTTTTGGGCACCTAAAAGATCGATTTTCAGTATGTTTTTGGCCTGTATTTTGAAAATACTCTAACACGGAGTAGGCATGTACAGATACCTTCTGGGACCCCAAAATATTGAATTTTCGGGTGTTTTGAGCCTGAATTTGAGATATAAACGGGTACAGAAGATACATGCACATATTGACTTTGATCATCTAAAATATCGATTTTCAGCATGTTTTGGGCCTGTATTTTGAAAATACTCTAACACTGAGTAGGCATGTACAGTTTGCTTCTGGGACCCCAAATTATTGAATTTTCGGGTGTTTTGAGCCTGAATTTGAGATATAAACGGGTACTGAAGATGCATGCACATATCGACTTTTGTGCACCTAAAAGATCGATTTTCAGTATGTTTTGAGCATGTATTTTGAAAATACTCTAACACGGAGTAGGCATGTACAGATCGCTTCTGGGACCCCTAAATATCGAATTTTCGGGTGTTTTGGGACTGAATTTGAGATATCGACTTTTTGGCACCTAAAAGATCGATTTTTTGCATGTTTTTAGCCTATATTTTGAAAATATTCTAGCACTGAGTAGGCATGTACAGATTGCTTCTGGGACCCCAAAATATTGAATTTTCGGGTGTTTTGAGCCTGAATTTGAGATATAAACGGGTACAGAAGATACATGCACATATTGACTTTGGGCACCAAAAATATCGATTTTCAGCATGTTTTGGGCCTGAATTTTGAAAATACTCAAACACGGATTAGGCATGTACAGATCGCTTCTGGGACCCCAAAATATCGAATTTTCGGGTGTTTAGGGCCAGAATTTGAGATATTATCGGGTACAGAAGATGCATGCACATATCGACTTTTGGGCACCTAAAAGATCGATTTTCAGTATGTTTTTGGCCTGTATTTTGAAAATACTCTAACACGGAGTAGGCATGTACAGATACCTTCTGGGACCTCTAAATATCGAATTTTCGGGTGTTTTGGGACTGAATTTGAGATATAGATTTTTTGGCACCTAAAATGTCGATTTTTAGCATGTTTTTAGCCTATATTTTGAAAATATTCTAGCACTGAGTAGGCATGTACAGATTGCTTCTGGGACCCCAAAATATTGAATTTTCGGGTGTTTTGAGCCTGAATTTGAGATATAAACGGGTACAGAAGATACATGCACATATTGACTTTGGGCACCAAAAATATCGATTTTCATCATGTTTTGGGCCTGAATTTTGAAAATACTCTAACACGGAGTAGGCATGTACAGATCGCTTTTGGGACCCCAAAATATCGAATTTTCGGGTGTTTAGGGCCAGAATTTGAGATATAAACGGGTACAGAAGATGCATGCACATATCGACTTTTGGGCACCTGAAAGATCGATTTTCAGTATGTTTTTGGCCTGTATTTTGAAAATACTCTAACACGGAGTAGGCATGTACAGATACCTTCTGGGACCTCTAAATATCGAATTTTCGGGTGTTTCGGGACTGAATTTGAGATATCGATTTATTGGCACCTAAAATGTCGATTTTTAGCATGTTGTTCGCCTATATTTTGAAAATATTCTAGCACTGTGTAGGCATGTACAGATTGCTTCTGGGACCCCAAAATATTGAATTTTCGGGTGTTTTGAGCCTGAATTTGAGATATAAACGGGTACAGAAGATACATGCACATATTGACTTTAGGCATCTAAAATATCGATTTTCAGCATGTTTTGGGCCTGTATTTTGAAAATACTCTAACACAGAGTAGGCATGTACAGATTGCTTCTGGGACCCCAAAATATTGAATTTTCGGGTGTTTTGAGCCTGAATTTGAGATATAAACGGGTACTGAAGATGCATGCACATATCGACTTTTGTGCACCTAAAAGATCGATTTTCAGTATGTTTTGAGCATGTATTTTGAAAATACTCTAACACGGAGTAGGCATGTACAGATCGCTTCTGGGACCCCTAAATATCGAATTTTCGGGTGTTTTGGGACTGAATTTGAGATATCGACTTTTTGGCACCTAAAAGATCGATTTTTAGCATGTTTTTAGCCTATATTTTGAAAATATTCTAGCACTGTGTAGGCATGTACAGATTGCTTCTGGGACCCCAAAATATTGAATTTTCGGGTGTTTTGAGCCTGAATTTGAGATATAAACTGGTACAGAAGATGCATGCACATATCGACTTTTGTGCACCTAAAAGATCGATTTTCAGTATGTTTTGAGCATGTATTTTAAAAATACTCTAACACGGAGTAGGCATGTACAGATCGCTTCTGGGACCCCTAAATATCGAATTTTCGGGTGTTTTGGGACTGAATTTGAGATATCGACTTTTTGGCACCTAAAAGATCGATTTTTAGGATGTTTTTAGCCTATATTTTGAAAATATTCTAGCACTGAGTAGGCATGTACAGATTGCTTCTGGGACCCCAAAATATTGAATTTTCGGGTGTTTTGAGCCTGAATTTGAGATATAAACGGGTACAGAAGATACATGCACATATTGACTTTGGGCACCAAAAATATCGATTTTCAGCATGTTTTGGGCCTGAATTTTGAAAATACTCTAACACGGAGTAGGCATGTACAGATCGCTTTTGGGACCCCAAAATATCGAATTTTCGGGTGTTTAGGGCCAGAATTTGAGATATAAACGGGTACAGAAGATGCATGCACATATCGACTTTTGTGCACCTAAAAGATCGATTTTCAGTATGTTTTGAGCATGTATTTTGAAAATACTCTAACACGGAGTAGGCATGTACAGATCGCTTCTGGGACCCCTAAATATCGAATTTTCGGGTGTTTTGGGACTGAATTTGAGATATCGACTTTTTCGCACCTAAAAGATCGATTTTTAGCATGTTTTTAGCCTATATTTTGAAAATATTCTAGCACTGTGTAGGCATGTACAGATTGCTTCTGGGACCCCAAAATATTGAATTTTCGGGTGATTTGAGCCTGAATTTGATATATAAACGGGTACAGAAGATACATGCACATATTGACTTTGGGCATCTAAAATATCGATTTTCAGCATGTTTTGGGCCTGTATTTTGAAAATACTCTAACACTGAGTAGGCATGTACAGATTGCTTCTGGGACCCCAAAATATTGAATTTTCGGGTGTTTTGAGCCTGAATTTGAGATATAAACGGGTACTGAAGATGCATACACATATCGACTTTTGTGCACCTAAAAGATCGATTTTCAGTATGTTTTGAGCATGTATTTTGAAAATACTCTAACACGGAGTAGGCATGTACAGATCGCTTCTGGGACCCCTAAATATTGAATTTTCGGGTGTTTTGGGACTGAATTTGAGATATCGACTTTTTGGCACCTAAAAGATCGATTTTTAGGATGTTTTTAGCCTATATTTTGAAAATATTCTAGCACTGAGTAGGCATGTACAGATTGCTTCTGGGACCCCAAAATAATGAATTTTCGGTTGTTTTGAGCCTGAATTTGAGATATAAACGGGTACAGAAGAAACATGCACATATTGACTTTGGGCACCAAAAATATCGATTTTCAGCATGTTTTCGGCCTGAATTTTGAAAATACTCTAACACGGAGTAGGCATGTACAGATTGCTTCTGGGACCCGAAAATATCGAATTTTCGGGTGTTTTGAGCCTGAATTTGAGATATAAACGCGTACTGAAAATGCATGCACATATCGACTTTTGTGCACCTAAAAGATCGATTTTTAGCATGTTTTGGGCCTGAATTTTGAAAATACTCTAACACGGAGTAGGCATGTACAGATCGCTTCTGGGACCCCAAAATATCGAATTTTCGGGTTTTTAGGGCCAGAATTTGAGATATAAACGGGTACAGAAGATGTATGCACATATCGACTTTTGGGCACCTAAAAGATCGATTTTCAGTATGTTTTTGGCCTATATTTTGAAAATACTCTAACACGGAGTAGACATGTACAGATACCTTCTGGGACCTCTAAATATCGAATTTTCGGGTGTTTTGGGACTGAATTTGAGATATAGATTTTTTGGCACCTAAAATGTCGATTTTTAGCATGTTTTTAGCCTATATTTTGAAAATATTCTAGCACTGTGTAGGCATGTACAGATTGCTTCTGGGACCCCAAAATATTGAATTTTCGGGTGTTTTGAGCCTGAATTTGAGATATAAACGGGTACAGAAGATACATGCACATATTGACTTTGAGCATCTAAAATATCGATTTTCAGCATGTTTTGGGCCTGTATTTTGAAAATACTCTAACACTGAGTAGGCATGTACAGATTGCTTCTGGGACCCCAAAATATTGAATTTTCGGGTGTTTTGAGCCTGAATTTGAGATATAAACGGGTACTGAAGATGCATGCACATATTGACTTTTGTGCACCTAAAAGATCGATTTTCAGTATGTTTTGAGCATGTATTTTGAAAATACTCTAACACGGAGTAGGCATGTACAGATCACTTCTGGGACCCCTAAATATCGAATTTTCGTGTGTTTTGGGACTGAATTTGAGATATTGACTTTTTGGCACCTAAAAGATCGATTTTTTGCATGTTTTTAGCCTATATTTTGAAAATATTCTAGCACTGAGTAGGCATGTACAGATTGCTTCTGGGACCCCAAAATATTGAATTTTCGGGTGTTTTGAGCCTGAATTTGAGATATAAACGGGTACAGAAGATACATGCACATATTGACTTTGGGCACCAAAAATATCGATTTTCAGCATGTTTTGGGCCTGAATTTTGAAAATACTCTAACACGGATTAGGCATGTACAGATCGCTTCTGGGACCCCAAAATATCGAATTTTCGGGTGTTTAGGGCCAGAATTTGAGATATTATCGGGTACAGAAGATGCATGCACATATCGACTTTTGGTCACCTAAAAGATCGATTTTCAGTATGTTTTTGGCCTGTATTTTGAAAATACTCTAACACGGAGTAGGCATGTACAGATACCTTCTGGGACCTCTAAATATCGAATTTTCGGGTGTTTTGGGACTGAATTTGAGATATCGATTTATTGGCACCTAAAATGTCGATTTTTAGCATGTTGTTCGCCTATATTTTGAAAATATTCTAGCACTGTGTAGGCATGTACAGATTGCTTCTGGGACCCCAAAATATTGAATTTTCGGGTGTTTTGAGCCTGAATTTGAGATATAAACGGGTACAGAAGATACATGCACATATTGACTTTAGGCATCTAAAATATCGATTTTCAGCATGTTTTGGGCCTGTATTTTGAAAATACTCTAACACAGAGTAGGCATGTACAGATTGCTTCTGTGACCCCAAAATATTGAATTTTCGGGTGTTTTGAGCCTGAATTTGAGATATAAACGGGTACTGAAGATGCATGCACATATCGACTTTTGTGCACCTAAAAGATCGATTTTCAGTATGTTTTGAGCATGTATTTTGAAAATACTCTAACACGGAGTAGGCATGTACAGATCGCTTCTGGGACCCCTAAATATCGAATTTTCGGGTGTTTTGGGACTGAATTTGAGATATCGACTTTTTGGCACCTAAAAGATCGATTTTTAGCATGTTTTTAGCCTATATTTTGAAAATATTCTAGCACTGTGTAGGCATGTACAGATTGCTTCTGGGACCCCAAAATATTGAATTTTCGGGTGTTTTGAGCCTGAATTTGAGATATAAACGGGTACTGAAGATGCATGCACATATCGACTTTTGTGCACCTAAAAGATCGATTTTCAGTATGTTTTGAGCATGTATTTTGAAAATACTCTAACACGGATTAGGCATGTACAGATCGCTTCTGAGACCCCTAAATATCGAATTTTCGGGTGTTTTGGGACTGAATTTGAGATATCGACTTTTTGGCACCTAAAAGATCGATTTTTATCAAGTTTTTACCCTATATTTTGAAAATATTCTAGCACTGAGTAGGCATGTACAGATTGCTTCTGGGACCCCAAAATATTGAATTTTCGGGTGTTTTGAGCCTGAATTTGAGATATAAACGGGTACAGAAGATACATGCACATATTGACTTTGGGCACCAAAAATATCGATTTTCAGCATGTTTTGGGCCTGAATTTTGAAAATACTCTAACACGGAGTAGGCATGTACAGATCGCTTTTGGGACCCCAAAATATCGAATTTTCGGGTGTTTAGGGCCAGAATTTGAGATATAAACGGGTACAGAAGATGCATGCACATATCGACTTTTGTGCACCTAAAAGATCGATTTTCAGTATGTTTTGAGCATGTATTTTGAAAATACTCTAACACGGAGTAGGCATGTACAGATCGCTTCTGGGACCCCTAAATATCGAATTTTCGGGTGTTTTGGGACTGAATTTGAGATATCGACTTTTTGGCACCTAAAAGATCGATTTTTAGCATGTTTTTAGCCTATATTTTGAAAATATTCTAGCACTGTGTAGGCATGTACAGATTGCTTCTGGGACCCCAAAATATTGAATTTTCGGGTGTTTTGAGCCTGAATTTGAGATATAAACGGGTACAGAAGATACATGCACATATTGACTTTGGGCATCTAAAATATCGATTTTCAGCATGTTTTGGGCCTGTATTTTGAAAATACTCTAACACTGAGTAGGCATGTACAGATTGCTTCTGGGACCCCAAAATATTGAATTTTCGGGTGTTTTGAGCCTGAAATTGAGATATAAACGGGTACTGAAGATGCATGCACATATCGACTTTTGTGCACCTAAAAGATCGATTTTCAGTATGTTTTGAGCATGTATTTTGAAAATACTCTAACACGGAGTAGGCATGTACAGATCACTTCTGGGACCCCTAAATATCGAATTTTCGGGTGTTTTGGGACTGAATTTGAGATATTGACTTTTTGGCACCTAAAAGATCGATTTTTTGCATGTTTTTAGCCTATATTTTGAAAATATTCTAGCACTGAGTAGGCATGTACAGATTGCTTCTGGGACCCCAAAATATTGAATTTTCGGGTGTTTTGAGCCTGAATTTGAGATATAAACGGGTACAGAAGATACATGCACATATTGACTTTGGGCACCAAAAATATCGATTTTCAGCATGTTTTGGGCCTGAATTTTGAAAATACTCTAACACGGAGTAGGCATGTACAGATCGCTTCTGGGACCCCAAAATATCGAATTTTCGGGTGTTTAGGGCCAGAATTTGAGATATTATCGGGTACAGAAGATGCATGCACATATCGACTTTTGGGCACCTAAAAGATCGATTTTCAGTATGTTTTTGGCCTGTATTTTGAAAATACTCTAACACGGAGTAGGCATGTACAGATCGCTTCTGGGAACCCTAAATATCGAATTTTTTCGGGTGTTTTGGGACTGAATTTGAGATATCGACTTTTTGGCACCTAAAATGTCGATTTTTAGCATGTTTTTAGCCTATATTTTGAAAATATTCTAGCACTGAGTAGGCATGTACAGATTGCTTCTGGGACCCCAAAATATTGAATTTTCGGGTGTTTTGAGCCTGAATTTGAGATATAAACGGGTACAGAAGATACATGCACATATTGACTTTGGGCACCAAAAATATCGATTTTCAGCATGTTTTGGGCCTGAATTTTGAAAATACTCTAACACGGAGTAGGCATGTACAGATCGCTTCTGGGACCCCAAAATATCGAATTTTCGGGTGTTTAGGGCCAGAATTTGAGATATAAACGGGTACAGAAGATGCATGCACATATCGACTTTTGGGCTCCTAAAAGATCGATTTTCAGTATGTTTTTGGCCTGTATTTTGAAAATACTCTAACACGGAGTAGGCATGTACAGATCGCTTCTGGGACCCGTAAATATCGAATTTTCGGGTGTTATGGGACTGAATTTGAGATATCGACTTTTTGGCACCTAAAAGATCGATTTTTAGCATGTTTTTAGCCTATATTTTGAAAATATTCTAGCACTGAGTAGGCATGTACAGATTGCTTCTGGGACCCCAAAATTTTGAATTTTCGGGTGTTTTGAGCCTGAATTTGAGATATAAACGGGTACAGAAGATACATGCACATATTGACTTTGGGCACCAAAAATATCGATTTTCAGCATGTTTTGGGCCTGTATTTTGAAAATACTCTAACACGGTGTAGGCATGTACAGATCGCTTCTGGGACCCCAAAATATCGAATTTTCGGGTGTTTAGGGCCAGAATTTGAGATATAAACGGGTACAGAAGATGCATGCACATATCGACTTTTGGGCACCTAAAAGATCGATTTTCAGTATGTTTTTGGCCTGTATTTTGAAAATACTCTAACACGGAGTAGGCATGTACAGATACCTTCTGGGACCTCTAAATATCGAATTTTCGGGTGTTATGGGACTGAATTTGAGATATCGATTTTTTGGCACCTATAATATCGATTTTTAGCATGTTTTTAGCCTATATTTTGAAAATATTCTAGCACTGTGTAGGCATGTACAGATTGCTTCTGGGACCCCAAAATATTGAATTTTCGGGTGTTTTGAGCCTGAATTTGAGATATAAACGGGTACAGAAGATACATGCACATATTGACTTTGGGCATCTAAAATATCGATTTTCAGCATGTTTTGGGCCTGTATTTTGAAAATACTCTAACACTGAGTAGGCATGTACAGATTGCTTCTGGGACCCCAAAATATTGAATTTTCGGGTGTTTTGAGCCTGAATTTGAGATATAAACGGGTACTGAAGATGCATGCACATATCGACTTTTGTGCACCTAAAAGATCGATTTTCAGTATGTTTTGAGCATGTATTTAGAAAATACTCTAACACGGAGTAGGCATGTACAGATCGCTTCTGGGACCCCTAAATATCGAATTTTCGGGTGTTTTGGGACTGAATTTGTGATATCAACTTTTTGGCACCTAAAAGATCGATTTTTAGCATGTTTTTAGCCTATATTTTGAAAATATTCTAGCACTGAGTAGGCATGTACAGATTGCTTCTGGGACCCCAAAATATTGAATTTTCGGGTGTTTTGAGCCTGAATTTGAGATATAAACGGGTACAGAAGATACATGCACATATTGACTTTGGGCACCAAAAATATCGATTTTCAGCATGT
Source organism: Petrolisthes cinctipes (assembly GCA_033782935.1). NCBI lineage: Eukaryota > Metazoa > Arthropoda > Malacostraca > Decapoda > Porcellanidae > Petrolisthes > Petrolisthes cinctipes. The sequence continues at coordinate 264,143 of JAWQEG010000175.1, forward strand.
TTTTGGCCTGAATTTTGAAAATACTCTAACACGGAGTAGGCATGTACAGATCGCTTCTGGGACCCCAAAATATCGAATTTTCGGGTGTTTAGGGCCAGAATTTGAGATATAAACGGGTACAGAAGATGCATGCACATATCGACTTTTGGGCACCTAAAAGATCGATTTTCAGTATGTTTTTGGCCTGTATTTTGAAAATACTCTAACACGGAGTAGGCATGTACAGATACCTTCATGGACCTCTAAATATCGAATTTTCGGGTGTTTTGGGACTGAATTTGAGATATCGATTTTTTGGCACCTAAAATGTCGATTTTTAGCATGTTTTTAGCCTATATTTTGAAAATATTCTAGCACTGTGTAGGCATGTACAGATTGCTTCTGGGACCCCAAAATATTGAATTTTCGGGTGTTTTGAGCCTGAATTTGAGATATAAACGGGTACAGAAGATACATGCACATATTGACTTTGGGCATCTAAAATATCGATTTTCAGCATGTTTTGGGCCTGTATTTTGAAAATACTCTAACACTGAGTAGGCATGTACAGATTGCTTCTGGGACCCCAAAATATTGAATTTTCGGGTGTTTTGAGCCTGAATTTGAGATATAAACGGGTACTGAAGATGCATGCACATATTGACTTTTGTGCACCTAAAAGATCTATTTTCAGTATGTTTTGAGCATGTATTTTGAAAATACTCTAACACGGAGTAGGCATGTACAGATCGCTTCTGGGACCCCTAAATATCGAATTTTCGGGTGTTTTGGGACTGAATTTGAGATATCGACTTTTTGGCACCTAAAAGATCGATTTTTAGCATGTTTTTAGCCTATATTTTGAAAATATTCTAGCACTGAGTAGGCATGTACAGATTGCTTCTGGGACCCCAAAATATTGAATTTTCGAGTGTTTTGAGCCTGAATTTGAGATATAAACGGGTACAGAAGATACATGCACATATTGACTTTGGGCACCAAAAATATCGATTTTCAGCATGTTTTTGGCCTGAATTATGAAAATACTCTAACACGGAGTAGGCATGTACAGATCGCTTCTGGGACCCCAAAATATCGAATTTTCGGGTGTTTAGGGCCAGAATTTGAGATATAAACGGGTACAGAAGATGCATGCACATATCGACTTTTGGGCACCTAAAAGATCGATTTTCAGTATGTTTTTGGCTTGTATTTTGAAAATACTCTAACACGGAGTAGTCATGTACAGATACCTTCTGGGACCTCTAAATATCGAATTTTCGGGTGTTTTGGGACTGAATTTGAGATATCGATTTTTTGGCACCTAAAATGTCGATTTTTAGCATGTTTTTAGCCTATATTTTGAAAATATTCTAGCACTGAGTAGGCATGTACAGATTGCTTCTGGGACCCCAAAATATTGAATTTTCGGGTGTTTTGAGCCTAAATTTGAGATATAAACGGGTACAGAAGATACATGCACATATTGACTTTGGGCACCAAAAATATCGATTTTCAGCATGTTTTGGGCCTGTATTTCGAAAATACTCTAACACGGAGTAGGCATGTACAGATCGCTTCTGGGACCCCAAAATATCGAATTTTCGGGTGTTTTGAGCCTGAATTTGAGATATAAACGGGTACAGAAGATACATGCACATATTGACTTTGGGCACCAAAAATATCGATTTTCAGTATGTTTTTGGCCTGTATTTTGAAAATACTCTAACACGGAGTAGGCATGTACAGATCACTTCTGGGACCCGTAAATATCGAATTTTCGGGTGTTTTTGGACTGAATTTGAGATATCGACTTTTTGGCACCTAAAAGATCGATTTTTAGCATGTTTTTAGCCTATATTTTGAAAATATTCTAGCACTGAGTAGGCATGTACAGATTGCTTCTGGGACCCCAAAATATTGAATTTTCGGGTGTTTTGAGCCTGAATTTGAGATATAAACGGGTACAGAAGATACATGCACATATTGACTTTGGGCACCAAAAATATCGATTTTCAGCATGTTTTGGGCCTGAATTTTGAAAATACTCTAACACGGTGTAGGCATGTACAGATCGCTTCTGGGACCCCAAAATATCGAATTTTCGGGTGTTTAGGGCCAGAATTTGAGATATAAACGGGTACAGAAGATGCATGCACCTATAGACTTTTGGGCACCTAAAAGATCGATTTTCAGTATGTTTTTGGCCTGTATTTTGAAAATACTCTAACACGGAGTAGGCATGTACAGATACCTTCTGGGACCTCTAAATATCGAATTTTCGGGTGTTATGGGACTGAATTTGAGATATCGATTTTTTGGCACCTATAATATCGATTTTTAGCATGTTTTTAGCCTATATTTTGAAAATATTCTAGCACTGTGTAGGCATGTACAGATTGCTTCTGGGACCCCAAAATATTGAATTTTCGGGTGTTTTGAGCCTGAATTTGAGATATAAACGGGTACAGAAGATACATGCACATATTGACTTTGGGCATCTAAAATATCGATTTTCAGCATGTTTTGGGCCTGTATTTTGAAAATACTCTAACACTGAGTAGGCATTTACAGATTGCTTCTGGGACCCCAAAATATTGAATTTTCGGGTGTTTTGAGCCTGAATTTGAGATATAAACGGGTACTGAAGATGCATGCACATATCGACTTTTGTGCACCTAAAAGATCGATTTTCAGTATGTTTTGAGCATGTATTTAGAAAATACTCTAACACGGAGTAGGCATGAACAGATCGCTTCTGGGACCCCTAAATATCGAATTTTCGGGTGTTTTGGGACTGAATTTGTGATATCGACTTTTTGGCACCTAAAATGTCGATTTTTAGCATGTTTTTAGCCTATATTTTGAAAATATTCTAGCACTGTGTAGGCATGTACAGATTGCTTCTGGGACCCCAAAATATTGAATTTTCGGGTGTTTTGAGCCTGAATTTGAGATATAAACGGGTACAGAAGATACATGCACATATTGACTTTGGGCACCAAAAATATCGATTTTCAGTATGTTTTTGGCCTGTATTTTGAAAATACTCTAACATGGAGTAGGCATTTACAGATCGCTTCTGGGACCCCTAAATATCGAATTTTCGGGTGTTTTGGGACTGAATTTGAGATATCGACTTTTTGGCACCTAGAAGATCGATTTTTAGCATGTTTTTAGCCTATATTTTGAAAATATTCTAGCACTGAGTAGGCATGTACAGATTGCTTCTGGGACCCCAAAATATTGAATTTTCGGGTGTTTTGAGCCTGAATTTGAGATATAAACGGGTACAGAAGATACATGCACATATTGACTTTGGGCACCAAAAATATCGATTTTCAGCATGTTTTGGGCCTGAATTTTGAAAATACTCTAACACGGAGTAGGCATGTACAGATCGCTTCTGGGACCCCAAAATATCGAATTTTCGGGTGTTTAGGGCCAGAATTTGAGATATAAACGGGTACAGAAGATGCATGCACATATCGACTTTTGGGCACCTAAAAGATCGATTTTCAGTATGTTTTTGGCCTGTATTTTGAAAATACTCTAACACGGAGTAGGCATGTACAGATACCTTCAGGGACCTCTAAATATCGAATTTTCGGGTGTTTTGGGACTGAATTTGAGATATCGATTTTTTGGCACCTAAAATGTCGATTTTTAGCATGTTTTTAGCCTATATTTTGAAAATATTCTAGCACTGTGTAGGCATGTACAGATTGCTTCTGGGACCCCAAAATATTGAATTTTCGAGTGTTTTGAGCCGGAATTTGAGATATAAACGGGTACAGAAGATACATATGTGCACATATTGACTTTGGGCATCTAAAATATCGATTTTCAGCATGTTTTGGGCCTGTATTTTGAAAATACTTTAACACTGAGTAGGCATGTACAGATTGCTTCTGGGACCCCAAAATATCGAATTTTCGGGTGTTTTGAGCCTGAATTTGAGATATAAACGGGTACTGAAGATGCATGCACATATCGACTTTTGTGCACCTAAAAGATCGATTTTCAGTATGTTTTGAGCATGTATTTTGAAAATACTCTAACACGGAGTAGGCATGTACAGATCGCTTCTGGGACCCCTAAATATCGAATTTTCGGGTGTTTTGGGACTGAATTTGAGATATCGACTTTTTGGCACCTAAAAGATCGATTTTTAGCATGTTTTTAACCTATATTTTGAAAATATTCTAGCACTGAGTAGGCATGTACAGATTGCTTCTGGGACCCCAAAATATTGAATTTTCGAGTGTTTTGAGCCTGAATTTGAGATATAAACGGGTACAGAAGATACATGCACATATTGACTTTGGGCACCAAAAATATCGATTTTCAGCATGTTTTTGGCCTGAATTTTGAAAATACTCTAACACGGAGTAGGCATGTACAGATCGCTTCTGGGACCCCAAAATATCGAATTTTCGGGTGTTTTGAGCCTGAATTTGAGATATAAACGGGTACAGAAGATACATGCACATATTGACTTTGGGCACCAAAAATATCGATTTTCAGTATGTTTTTGGCCTGTATTTTGAAAATACTCTAACACGGAGTAGGCATGTACAGATCACTTCTGGGACCCGTAAATATCGAATTTTCGGGTGTTTTTGGACTGAATTTGAGATATCGACTTTTTGGCACCTAAAAGATCGATTTTTAGCATGTTTTTAGCCTATATTTTGAAAATATTCAAGCACTGAGTAGGCATGTACAGATTGCTTCTGGGACCCCAAAATATTGAATTTTCGGGTGTTTTGAGCCTGAATTTGAGATATAAACGGGTACAGAAGATACATGCACATATTGACTTTGGGCACCAAAAATATCGATTTTCAGCATGTTTTGGGCCTGAATTTTGAAAATACTCTAACACGGTGTAGGCATGTACAGATCGCTTCTGGGACCCCAAAATATCGAATTTTCGGGTGTTTAGGGCCAGAATTTGAGATATAAACGGGTACAGAAGATGCATGCACATATCGACTTTTGGGCACCTAAAAGATCGATTTTCAGTATGTTTTTGGCCTGTATTTTGAAAATACTCTAACACGGAGTAGGCATGTACAGATACCTTCATGGACCTCTAAATATCGAATTTTCGGGTGTTTTGGGACTGAATTTGAGATATCGATTTTTTGGCACCTAAAATGTCGATTTTTAGCATGTTTTTAGCCTATATTTTGAAAATATTCTAGCACTGTGTAGGCATGTACAGATTGCTTCTGGGACCCCAAAATATTGAATTTTCGGGTGTTTTGAGCCTGAATTTGAGATATAAACGGGTACAGAAGATACATGCACATATTGACTTTGGGCATCTAAAATATCGATTTTCAGCATGTTTTTGGCCTGTATTTTGAAAATACTCTAACACTGAGTAGGCATGTACAGATTGCTTCTGGGACCCCAAAATATTGAATTTTCGGGTGTTTTGAGCCTGAATTTGAGATATAAACGGGTACTGAAGATGCATGCACATATCGACTTTTGTGCACCTAAAAGATCGATTTTCAGCATGTTTTGAGCATGTATTTTGAAAATACTCTAACACTCAGTAGTCATGTACAGATACCTTCTGGGACCTCTAAATATCGAATTTTCGGGTGTTTTGGGACTGAATTTGAGATATCGATTTTTTGGCACCTAAAATGTCGATTTTTAGCATGTTTTTAGCCTATATTTTGAAAATATTCTAGCACTGAGTAAGCATGTACAGATTGCTTCTGGGACCCCAAAATATTGAATTTTCGGGTGTTTTGAGCCTGAATTTGAGATATAAACGGGTACAGAAGATACATGCACATATTGACTTTGGGCACCAAAAATATCGATTTTCAGCATGTTTTGGGCCTGTATTTCGAAAATACTCTAACACGGAGTAGGCATGTACAAATCGCTTCTGGGACCCCAAAATATCGAATTTTCGGGTGTTTTGAGCCTGAATTTGAGATATAAACGGGTACAGAAGATACATGCACATATTGACTTTGGGCACCAAAAATATCGATTTTCAGTATGTTTTTGGCCTGTATTTTGAAAATACTCTAACACGGAGTAGGCATGTACAGATCGCTTCTGGGACCCGTAAATATCGAATTTTCGGGTGTTTTTGGACTGAATTTGAGATATCGACTTTTTGGCACCTAAAAGATCGATTTTTAGCATGTTTTTAGCCTATATTTTGATAATATTCTAGCACTGAGTAGGCATGTACAGATTGCTTCTGGGACCCCAAAATATTGAATTTTCGGGTGTTTTGAGCCTGAATTTGAGATATAAACGGGTACAGAAGATATATGCACATATTGACTTTGGGCACCAAAAATATCGATTTTCAGCATGTTTTGGGCCTGAATTTTGAAAATACTCTAACACGGTGCAGGCATGTACAGATCGCTTCTGGGACCCCAAAATATCGAATTTTCGGGTGTTTAGGGCCAGAATTTGAGATATAAACGGGTACAGAAGATGCATGCACATATCGACTTTTGGGCACCTAAAAGATCGATTTTCAGTATGTTTTTGGCCTGTATTTTGAAAATACTCTAACACGGAGTAGGCATGTACAGATACCTTCTGGGACCTCTAAATATCGAATTTTCGGGTGTTATGGGACTGAATTTGAGATATCGATTTTTTGGCACCTATAATATCGATTTTTAGCATGTTTTTAGCCTATATTTTGAAAATATTCTAGCACTGTGTAGGCATGTACAGATTGCTTCTGGGACCCCAAAATATTGAATTTTCGGGTGTTTTGAGCCTGAATTTGAGATATAAACGGGTACAGAAGATACATGCACATATTGACTTTGGGCATCTAAAATATCGATTTTCAGCATGTTTAGGGCCTGTATTTTGAAAATACTCTAACACTGAGTAGGCATGTACAGATTGCTTCTGGGACCCCAAAATATTGAATTTTCGGGTGTTTTGAGCCTGAATTTGAGATATAAACGGGTACTGAAGATGCATGCACATATCGACTTTTGTGCACCTAAAAGATCGATTTTCAGTATGTTTTGAGCATGTATTTAGAAAATACTCTAACACGGAGTAGGCATGTACAGATCGCTTCTGGGACCCCTAAATATTGAATTTTCGGGTGTTTTGGGACTGAATTTGTGATATCGACTTTTTGGCACCTAAAAGATCGATTTTTAGCATGTTTTTAGCCTATATTTTGAAAATATTCTAGCACTGAGTAGGCATGTACAGATTGCTTCTGGGACCCCAAAATATTGAATTTTCGGGTGTTTTGAGCCTGAATTTGAGATATAAACGGGTACAGAAGATACATGCACATATTGACTTTGGGCACCAAAAATATCGATTTTCAGCATGTTTTGGGCCTGAATTTTGAAAATACTCTAACACGGAGTAGGCATGTACAGATTGCTTCTGGGACCCCAAAATATTGAATTTTCGGGTGTTTTGAGCCTGAATTTGAGATATAAACGGGTACAGAAGATACATGCACATATTGACTTTGGGCACCAAAAATATCGATTTTCAGTATGTTTTTGGCCTGTATTTTGAAAATACTCTAACACGGAGTAGGCATTTACAGATCGCTTCTGGGACCCCTAAATATCGAATTTTCGGGTGTTTTGGGACTGAATTTGAGATATCGACTTTTTGGCACCTAAAAGATCGATTTTTAGCATGTTTTTAGCCTATATTTTGAAAATATTCTAGCACTGAGTAGGCATGTACAGATTGCTTCTGGGACCCCAAAATATTGAATTTTCGAGTGTTTTGAGCCGGAATTTGAGATATAAACGGGTACAGAAGATACATGCACATATTGACTTTGGGCATCTAAAATATCGATTTTCAGCATGTTTTGGGCCTGTATTTTGAAAATACTCTAACACTGAGTAGGCATGTACAGATTGCTTCTGGGACCCCAAAATATTGAATTTTCGGGTGTTTTGAGCCTGAATTTGAGATATAAACGGGTACTGAAGATGCATGCACATATCGACTTTTGTGCACCTAAAAGATCGATTTTCAGTATGTTTTGAGCATGTATTTTGAAAATACTCTAACACGGAGTAGGCATGTACAGATCGCTTCTGGGACCCCTAAATATCGAATTTTCGGGTGTTTTGGGACTGAATTTGAGATATCGACTTTTTGGCACCTAAAAGATCGATTTTTAGCATGTTTTTAGCCTATATTTTGAAAATATTCTAGCACTGAGTAGGCATGTACAGATTGCTTCTGGGACCCCAAAATATTGAATTTTCGAGTGTTTTGAGCCTGAATTTGAGATATAAACGGGTACAGAAGATACATGCACATATTGACTTTGGGCACCAAAAATATCGATTTTCAGTATGTTTTTGGCCTGTATTTTGAAAATACTCTAACACGGAGTAGGCATGTACAGATCGCTTCTGGGACCCGTAAATATCGAATTTTCGGGTGTTTTTGGACTGAATTTGAGATATCGACTTTTTGGCACCTAAAAGATCGATTTTTAGCATGTTTTTAGCCTATATTTTGATAATATTCTAGCACTGAGTAGGCATGTACAGATTGCTTCTGGGACCCCAAAATATTGAATTTTCGGGTGTTTTGAGCCTGAATTTGAGATATAAACGGGTACAGAAGATACATGCACATATTGACTTTGGGCACCAAAAATATCGATTTTCAGCATGTTTTGGGCCTGAATTTTGAAAATACTCTAACACGGTGCAGGCATGTACAGATCGCTTCTGGGACCCCAAAATATCGAATTTTCGGGTGTTTAGGGCCAGAATTTGAGATATAAACGGGTACAGAAGATGCATGCACATATCGACTTTTGGGCACCTAAAAGATCGATTTTCAGTATGTTTTTGGCCTGTATTTTGAAAATACTCTAACACGGAGTAGGCATGTACAGATACCTTCTGGGACCGCTAAATATCGAATTTTCGGGTGTTATGGGACTGAATTTGAGATATCGATTTTTTGGCACCTATAATATCGATTTTTAGCATGTTTTTAGCCTATATTTTGAAAATATTCTAGCACTGTGTAGGCATGTACAGATTGCTTCTGGGACCCCAAAATATTGAATTTTCGGGTGTTTTGAGCCTGAATTTGAGATATAAACGGGTACAGAAGATACATGCACATATTGACTTTGGGCATCTAAAATATCGATTTTCAGCATGTTTTGGGCCTGTATTTTGAAAATACTCTAACACTGAGTAGGCATGTACAGATTGCTTCTGGGACCCCAAAAAATTGAATTTTCGGGTGTTTTGAGCCTGAATTTGAGATATAAACGGGTACTGAAGATGCATGCACATATCGACTTTTGTGCACCTAAAAGATCGATTTTCAGTATGTTTTGAGCATGTATTTAGAAAATACTCTAACACGGAGTAGGCATGTACAGATCGCTTCTGGGACCCCTAAATATCGAATTTTTGGGTGTTTTGGGACTGAATTTGTGATATCGACTTTTTGGCACCTAAAAGATCGATTTTTAGCATGTTTTTAGCCTATATTTTGAAAATATTCTAGCACTGAGTAGGCATGTACAGATTGCTTCTGGGACCCCAAAATATTGAATTTTCGGGTGTTTTGAGCCTGAATTTGAGATATAAACGGGTACAGAAGATACATGCACATATTGACTTTGGGCACCAAAAATATCGATTTTCAGCATGTTTTGGGCCTGAATTTTGAAAATACTCTAACACGGAGTAGGCATGTACAGATTGCTTCTGGGACCCCAAAATATTGAATTTTCGGGTGTTTTGAGCCTGAATTTGAGATATAAACGGGTACAGAAGATACATGCACATATTGACTTTGGGCACCAAAAATATCGATTTTCAGTATGTTTTTGGCCTTTATTTTGAAAATACTCTAACACGGAGTAGGCATTTACAGATCGCTTCTGGGACCCCTAAATATCGAATTTTCGGGTGTTTTGGGACTGAATTTGAGATATCGACTTTTTGGCACCTAAAAGATCGATTTTTAGCATGTTTTTAGCCTATATTTTGAAAATATTCTAGCACTGAGTAGGCATGTACAGATTGCTTCTGGGACCCCAAAATATTGAATTTTCGGGTGTTTTGAGCCTGAATTTGAGATATAAACGGGTACAGAAGATACATGCACATATTGACTTTGGGCACCAAAAATATCGATTTTCAGCATGTTTTGGGCCTGAATTTTGAAAATACTCTAACACGGAGTAGGCATGTACAGATCGCTTCTGGGACCCCAAAATATCGAATTTTCGGGTGTTTAGGGCCAGAATTTGAGATATAAACGGGTACAGAAGATGCATGCACATATCGACTTTTGGGCACCTAAAAGATCGATTTTCAGTATGTTTTTGGCCTGTATTTTGAAAATACTCTAACACGGAGTAGGCATGTACAGATACCTTCATGGACCTCTAAATATCGAATTTTCGGGTGTTTTGGGACTGAATTTGAGATATCGATTTTTTGGCACCTAAAATGTCGATTTTTAGCATGTTTTTAGCCTATATTTTGAAAATATTCTAGCACTGTGTAGGCATGTACAGATTGCTTCTGGGACCCCAAAATATTGAATTTTCGGGTGTTTTGAGCCTGAATTTGAGATATAAACGGGTACAGAAGATACATGCACATATTGACTTTGGGCATCTAAAATATCGATTTTCAGCATGTTTTGGGCCTGTATTTTGAAAATACTCTAACACTGAGTAGGCATGTACAGATTGCTTCTGGGACCCCAAAATATTGAATTTTCGGGTGTTTTGAGCCTGAATTTGAGATATAAACGGGTACTGAAGATGCATGCACATATCGACTTTTGTGCACCTAAAAGATCGATTTTCAATATGTTTTGAGCATGTATTTTGAAAATACTCTAACACGGAGTAGGCATGTACAGATCGCTTCTGGGACCCCTAAATATCGAATTTTCGGGTGTTTTGGGACTGAATTTGAGATATCGACTTTTTGGCACATAAAAGATCGATTTTTAGCATGTTTTTAGCCTATATTTTGAAAATATTCTAGCACTGAGTAGGCATGTACAGATTGCTTCTGGGACCCCAAAATATTGAATTTTCGAGTGTTTTGAGCCTGAATTTGAGATATAAACGGGTACAGAAGATACATGCACATATTGACTTTGGGCACCAAAAATATCGATTTTCAGCATGTTTTTGGCCTTAATTTTGAAAATACTCTAACACGGAGTAGGCATGTACAGATCGCTTCTGGGACCCCAAAACATCGAATTTTCGGGTGTTTAGGGCCAGAATTTGAGATATAAACGGGTACAGAAGATGCATGCACATATCGACTTTTGGGCACCTAAAAGATCGATTTTCAGTATGTTTTTGGCTTGTATTTTGAAAATACTCTAACACGGAGTAGTCATGTACAGATACCTTCTGGGACCTCTAAATATCGAATTTTCGGGTGTTTTGGGACTGAATTTGAGATATCGATTTTTTGGCACCTAAAATGTCGATTTTTAGCATGTTTTTAGCCTATATTTTGAAAATATTCTAGCACTGTGTAGGCATGTACAGATTGCTTCTGGGACCCCAAAATATTGAATTTTCGGGTGTTTTGAGCCTGAATTTGAGATATAAACGGGTACAGAAGATACATGCACATATCGACTTTTGTGCACCTAAAAGATCGATTTTCAATATGTTTTGAGCATGTATTTTGAAAATACTCTAACACGGAGTAGGCATGTACAGATCGCTTCTGGGACCCCTAAATATCGAATTTTTGGGTGTTTTGGGACTGAATTTGAGATATTGACTTTTTGGCACCTAAAAGATCGATTTTTAGCATGTTTTTAGCCTATATTTTGAAAATATTCTAGCACTGAGTAGGCATGTACAGATTGCTTCTGGGACCCCTTAATATTGAATTTTCGGGTGTTTTGAGCCTGAATTTGAGATATAAACGGGTACAGAAGATACATGCACATATTGACTTTGGTCACCAAAAATATCGATTTTCAGCATGTTTTGGGCCTGAATTTTGAAAATACTCTAACACGGAGTAGGCATGTACAGATCGCTTCTGGGACCCCAAAATATCGAATTTTCGGGTGTTTAGGGCCAGAATTTGAGATATAAACGGGTACAGAAGATGCATGCACATATCGACTTTTGGCCACCTAAAAGATCGATTTTCAGTATGTTTTTGGCCTGTATTTTGAAAATACTCTAACACGGAGTAGGCATGTACAGATACCTTCTGGGACCTCTAAATATCGAATTTTCGGGTGTTTTGGGTCTGAATTTGAGATATCGATTTTTTGGCATCTAAAATGTCGATTTTTAGCATGTTTTTAGCCTATATTTTGAAAATATTCTAGCACTGTGTAGGCATGTACAGATTGCTTCTGGGACCCCAAAATATTGAATTTTCGGATGTTTTGAGCCTGAATTTGAGATATAAACGGGTACTGAAGATGCATGCACATATCGACTTTTGTGCACCTAAAAGATCGATTTTCAGTATGTTTTGAGCATGTATTTTGAAAATACTCTAACACGGAGTAGGCATGTACAGATCGCTTCTGGGACCCCTAAATATCGAATTTTCGGGTGTTTTGGGACTGAATTTGAGATATTGACTTTTTGGCACCTAAAAGATCGATTTTTAGCATGTTTTTAGCCTATATTTTGAAAATATTCTAGCACTGTACAGATTGCTTCTGGGACCCCAAAATATTGAATTTTCGGGTGTTTTGAGCCTGAATTTGAGATATAAACGGGTACAGAAGATACATGCACATATTGACTTTGGGCATCTAAAATATCGATTTTCAGCATGTTTTGGGCCTGTATTTTGAAAATACTCTAACACTGAGTAGGCATGTACAGATTGCTTCTGGGACCCCAAAATATTGAATTTTCGGGTGTTTTGAGCCTGAATTTGAGATATAAACGGGTACTGAAGATGCATGCACATATCGACTTTTGTGCACCTAAAAGATCGATTTTCAGTATGTTTTGAGCATGTATTTTTAAAATACTCTAACACGGAGTAGGCATGTACAGATCGCTTCTGGGACCCCTAAATATCGAATTTTCGGGTGTTTTGTGACTGAATTTGAGATATCGACTTTTTGGCACCTAAGAGATCGATTTTTAGCATGTTTTTAGCCTATATTTTGAAAATATTCTAGCACTGAGTAGGCATGTACAGATTGCTTCTGGGACCCCAAAATATATAATTTTCGCGTGTTTTGAGCCTGAATTTGAGATATAAACGGGTACAGAAGATACATGCACATATTGACTTTGGGCACCAAATATATCGATTTTCAGCATGTTTTGGGCCTGAATTTTGAAAATACTCTAACACGGAGTAGGCATGTACAGATCGCTTCTGGGACCCCAAAATATCGAATTTTCGGGTGTTTAGGGCCAGAATTTGAGATATAAACGGGTACAGAAGATGCATGCACATATCGACTTTTGGGCACCTAAAAGATCGATTTTCAGTATGTTTTTGGCCTGTATTTTGAAAATACTCTAACACGGAGTAGTCATGTACAGATACCTTCTGGGACCTCTAAATATCGAATTTTCGGGTGTTTTGGGACTGAATTTGAGATATCGATTTTTTGGCACCTAAAATGTCGATTTTTAGCATGTTTTTTAGCCTATATTTTGAAAATATTCTAGCACTGTACAGATTGCTTCTGGGACCCCAAAATATTGAATTTTCGGGTGTTTTGAGCCTGAATTTGAGATATAAACGGGTACAGAAGATACATGCACATATTGACTTTGGGCACCAAAAATATCGATTTTCAGCATGTTTTGGGCCTGAATTTTGAAAATACTCTAACACGGAGTAGGCATGTACAGATCGCTTCTGGGACCCCAAAATATCGAATTTTCGGGTGTTTAGGGCCAGAATTTGAGATATAAACGGGTACAGAAGATGTATGCACATATCGACTTTTGGGCACCTAAAAGATCGATTTTCAGTATGTTTTTGGCCTGTATTTTGAAAATACTCTAACACGGAGTAGGCATGTACAGATACCTTCTGGGACCTCTAAATATAGAATTTTCGGGTGTTTTGGGACTGAATTTGAGATATCGATTTTTTGGAACCTAAAATGTCGATTTTTAGCATGTTTTTAGCCTATATTTTGAAAATATTCTAGCACTGTGTAGGCATGTACAGATTGCTTCTGGGACCCCAAAATATTGAATTTTCGGTGTTTTGAGCCTGAATTTGAGATATAAACGGGTACAGAAGATACATGCACATATTGACTTTGGGCATCTAAAATATCGATTTTCAGCATGTTTTGGGCCTGTATTTTGAAAATACTCTAACACTGAGTAGGCATGTACAGATTGCTTCTGGGACCCCAAAATATTGAATTTTCGGGTGTTTTGAGCCTGAATTTGAGATATAAACGGGTACTGAAGATGCATGCACATATCGACTTTTGTGCACCTAAAAGATCGATTTTCAGTATGTTTTGAGCATGTATTTTGAAAATACTCTAACACGGAGTAGGCATGTACAGATCGCTTCTGGGACCCCTAAATATCGAATTTTCGGGTGTTTTGGGACTGAATTTGAGATATTGACTTTTTGGCACCTAAAAGATCGATTTTTAGCATGTTTTTAGCCTATATTTTGAAAATATTCTAGCACTGAGTAGGCATGTACAGATTGCTTCTGGGACCCCAAAATATTGAATTTTCGGGTGTTTTGAGCCTGAATTTGAGATATAAACGGGTATTGAAGATGCATGCACATATCGACTTTTGTGCACCTAAAAGATCGATTTTCAGTATGTTTTGAGCATGTATTTTGAAAATACTCTAACACGGAGTAGGCATGTAAAGATACCCTCTGGGACCTCTAAATATCGAATTTTCGGGTGTTTTGGGACTGAATTTGAGATATCGATTTTTTGGCACCTAAAATGTCGATTTTTAGCATGTTTTTAGCCTATATTTTGAAAATATTCTAGCACTGTGTAGGCATGTACAGATTGCTTCTGGGACCCCAAAATATTGAATTTTCGGGTGTTTTGAGCCTGAATTTGAGATATAAACGGGTACAGAAGATACATGCACATATTGACTTTGGGCATCTAAAATATCGATTTTCAGCATGTTTTGGGCCTGTATTTTGAAAATACTCTAACACTGAGTAGGCATGTACAGATTGCTTCTGGGACCCCAAAATATTGAATTTTCGGGTGTTTTGAGCCTGAATTTGAGATATAAACGGGTACTGAAGATGCATGCACATATCGACTTTTGTGCACCTAAAAGATCGATTTTCAGTATGTTTTGAGCATGTATTTTGAAAATACTCTAACACGGAGTAGGCATGTACAGATCGCTTCTGGGACCCCTAAATATCGAATTTTCGGGTGTTTTGGGACTGAATTTGAGATATCGACTTTTTGGCACCTAAAAGATCGATTTTTAGCATGTTTTTAGCCTATATTTTGAAAATATTCTACCACTGAGTAGGCATGTACAGATTGCTTCTGGGACCCCAAAATATTGAAATTCCGGGTGTTTTGAGCCTGAATTTGAGATATAAACGGGTACAGAAGATACATGCACATATTGACTTTGGGCACCAAAAATATCGATTTTCAGCATGTTTTGGGCCTGAATTTTGAAAATACTCTAACACGGAGTAGGCATGTACAGATCGCTTCTGGGACCCCAAAATATCGAATTTTCGGGTGTTTAGGGCCAGAATTTGAGATATAAACGGGTACAGAAGATGCATGCACATATCGACTTTTGGGCACCTAAAAGATCGATTTTCAGTATGTTTTTGGCCTGTATTTTGAAAATACTCGAACACGGAGTAGTCATGTACAGATACCTTCTGGGACCTCTAAATATCGAATTTTCGGGTGTTTTGGGACTGAATTTGAGATATCGATTTTTTGGTACCTAAAATGTCGATTTTTAGCATGTTTTTAGCCTATATTTTGAAAATATTCTAGCACTGTGTAGGCATGTACAGATTGCTTCTGGGACCCCAAAATATTGAATTTTCGGGTGTTTTGAGCCTGAATTTGAGATATAAACGGGTACAGAAGATACATGCACATATTGACTTTGGGCATCTAAAATATCGATTTTCAGCATGTTTTGGGCCTGTATTTTGAAAATACTCTAACACTGAGTAGGCATGTACAGATCGCTTCTGGGACCCCTAAATATCGAATTTTCGGGTGTTTTGGGACTGAATTTGAGATATTGACTTTTTGGCACCTAAAAGATCGATTTTTAGCATGTTTTTAGCCTATATTTTGAAAATATTCTAGCACTGTACAGATTGCTTCTGGGACCCCAAAATATTGAATTTTCGGGTGTTTTGAGCCTGAATTTGAGATATAAACGGGTACAGAAGATACATGCACATATTGACTTTGGGCACCAAAAATATCGATTTTCAGCATGTTTTGGGCCTGAATTTTGAAAATACTCTAACACGGAGTAGGCATGTACAGATCGCTTCTGGGACCCCAAAATATCGAATTTTCGGGTGTTTAGGGCCAGAATTTGAGATATAAACGGGTACAGAAGATGCATGCACATATCGACTTTTGGGCACCTAAAAGATCGATTTTCAGTATGTTTTTGGCCTGTATTTTGAAAATACTCTAACACGGAGTAGGCATGTACAGATACCTTCTGGGACCTCTAAATATCGAATTTTCGGGTGTTTTGGGACTGAATTTGAGATATCGATTTTTTGGCACCTAAAATGTCGATTTTTAGCATGTTTTTAGCCTATATTTTGAAAATATTCTAGCACTGTGTAGGCATGTACAGATTGCTTCTGGGACCCCAAAATATTGAATTTTCGGTGTTTTGAGCCTGAATTTGAGATATAAACGGGTACAGAAGATACATGCACATATTGACTTTGGGCATCTAAAATATCGATTTTAGCATGTTTTGGGCCTGTATTTTGAAAATACTCTAACACTGAGTAGGCATGTACAGATTGCTTCTGGGACCCCAAAATATTGAATTTTCGGGTGTTTTGAGCCTGAATTTGAGATATAAACGGGTACTGAAGATGCATGCACATATCGACTTTTGTGCACCTAAAAGATCGATTTTCAGTATGTTTTGAGCATGTATTTTGAAAATACTCTAACACGGAGTAGGCATGTACAGATACCTTCTGGGACCTCTAAATATCGAATTTTCGGATGTTTTGGGACTGAATTTGAGATATCGATTTTTTGGCACCTAAAATGTCGATTTTTAGCATGTTTTTAGCCTATATTTTGAAAATATTCTAGCACTGTTTAGGCATGTACAGATTGCTTCTGGGACCCTAAAATATTGAATTTTCGGGTGTTTTGAGCCTGAATTTGAGATATAAACGGGTACTGAAGATGCATGCACATATCGACTTTTGTGCACCTAAAAGATCGATTTTCAGTATGTTTTGAGCATGTATTTTGAAAATACTCTAACACGGAGTAGGCATGTACAGATCGCTTCTGGAACCCCTAAATATCGAATTTTCGGGTGTTTTGGGACTGAATTTGAGATATCGACTTTTTGGCACCTAAAAGATCGATTTTTAGCATGTTTTTAGCCTATATTTTGAAAATATTCTAGCACTGCGTAGGCATGTACAGATTGCTTCTGGGACCCCAAAATATTGAATTTTCGGGTGTTTTGAGCCTGAATTTGAGATATAAACGGGTACAGAAGATACATGCACATATTGACTTTGGGCACCAAAAATATCGATTTTCAGCATGTTTTGGGCCTGAATTTTTAAAATACTCTAACACGGAGTAGGCATGTACAGATCGCTTCTGGGACCCCAAAATATCGAATTTTCGGGTGTTTTGAGCCTGAATTTGAGATATAAACGGGTACAGAAGATGCATGCACATATCGACTTTTGTGCACCTAAAAGATCGATTTTCAGTATGTTTTGAGCATGTATTTTGTAAATACTCTAACACGGAGTAGGCATGTACAGATCGCTTCTGGGACCCCTAAATATCGAATTTTCGGGTGGTTTGGGACTGAATTTGAGATATCGATTTTTTGGCACCTAAAATGTCGATTTTTAGCATGTTTTTAGCCTATATTTTGAAAATATTCTAGCACTGTGTAGGCATGTACAGATTGCTTCTGGGACCCCAAAATATTGAATTTTTGGGTGTTTTGAGCCTGAATTTGAGATATAAACGGGTACAGAAGATACATGCACATATTGACTTTGGGCATCTAAAATATCGATTTTCAGCATGTTTTGGGCCTGTATTTTGAAAATACTCTAACACTGAGTAGGCATGTACAGATTGCTTCTGGGACCCCAAAATATTGAATTTTCGGGTGTTTTGAGCCTGAATTTGAGATATAAACGGGTACTGAAGATGCATGCACATATCGACTTTTGTGCATCTAAAAGATCGATTTTCAGTATGTTTTGAGCATGTATTTTGAAAATACTCTAACACGGAGTAGGCATGTACAGATCGCTTCTGGGACCCCTAAATATCGAATTTTCGGGTGTTTTGGGACTGAATTTGAGATATCGACTTTTTGGCACCTAAAAGAACGATTTTTAGCATGTTTTTAGCCTATATTTTGAAAATATTCTAGCACTGAGTAGGCATGTACAGATTGCTTCTGGGACCCCAAAATATTGAATTTTCGGGTGTTTTGAGCCTGAATTTGAGATATAAACGGGTACAGAAGATACATGCACATATTGACTTTGGGCACCAAAAATATCGATTTTCAGCATGTTTTTGGCCTGAATTTTGAAAATACTCTAACACGGAGAAGGCATGTACAGATCGCTTCTGGGACCCCTAAATATCGAATTTTCGGGTGTTTAGGGCCAGAATTTGAGATATCGATTATTTGGCACCTAAAATGTCAATTTTTAGCATGTTTTTAGCCTATATTTTGAAAATATTCTAGCACTGTGTTGGCATGTACAGATTGCTTCTGGGACCCCAAAATATTGAATTTTCGGGTATTTTGAGCATGAATTTGAAATATAAACGGGTACTGAAGATGCATGCACATATCGACTTTTGTGCACCTAAAAGATCGATTTTCAGTATGTTTTGAGCATGTATTTTGAAAATACTCTAACACGGAGTAGGCATGTACAGATCGCTTCTGCGACCTATAAATATCGAATTTTCGGGTGTTTTGGGACTGAATTTGAGATATTGACTTTTTGGCACCTAAAAGATCGATTTTTATCATGTTTTTAGCTTATATTTTGAAAATATTCTAGCACTGTACAGATTGCTTCTAGGACCCCAAAATATTGAATTTTCGGGTGTTTTGAGCCTGAATTTGAGATATAAACGGGTACAGAAGATATATGCACATATTGACTTTGAGCACCAAAAATATCGATTTTCAGCATGTTTTGGGCCTGAATTTTGAAAATACTCTAACACGGTGTAGGCATGTACAGATCGCTTCTGGGACCCCAAAATATCGAATTTTCGGGTGTTTAGGGCCAGAATTTGAGATATAAACGGGTACAGAAGATGCATGCACATATCGACTTTTGGGCACCTAAAAGATCGATTTTCAGTATGTTTTGAGCATGTATTTTGAAAATACTCTAACACGGAGTAGGCATGTACAGATCGCTTCTGGGACCCCTAAATATCGAATTTTCGGGTGTTTTGGGACTGAATTTGAGATATTGACTTTTTGGCACCTAAAAGATCGATTTTTAGCATGTTTTTAGCCTATATTTTGAAAATATTCTAGCACTGTGTAGGCATGTACAGATTGCTTCTGGGACCCCAAAATATTGAATTTTCGGGTGTTTTAAGCCTGAATTTGAGATATAAACGGGTACAGAAGATACATGCACATATTGACTTTGGGCATCTAAAATATCGATTTTCAGCATGTTTTTGGCCTGTATTTTGAAAATACTCTAACACTGAGTAGGCATGTACAGATTGCTTCTGGGACCCCAAAATATTGAATTTTCGGGTGTTTTGAGTCTGAATTTGAGATATAAACGGGTACTGAAGATGCATGCACATATCGACTTTTGTGCACCTAAAAGATCGATTTTCAGTATGTTTTGAGCATGTATTTTGAAAATACTCTAACACGGAGTAGGCATGTACAGATCGCTTCTGGGACCCCTAAATATCGAATTTTTGGGTGTTTTGGGACTGAATTTGAGATATCGACTTTTTGGCACCTAAAAGATCGATTTTTAGCATGTTTTTAGCCTATATTTTGAAAATATTCTAGCACTGAGTAGGCATGTACAGATTGCTTCTGGGACCCCAAAATATCGAATTTTCGGGGGTTTAGGGCCAGAATTTGAGATATAAACGGGTACAGAAGATGCATGCACATATCGACTTTTGGGCACCTAAAAGATCGATTTTCAGTATGTTTTTGGCCTGTATTTTGAAAATGCTCTTAACACGGAGTAGGCATGTACAGATACCTTCTGGGACCACTAAATATCGAATTTTCGGGTGTTTTGGGACTGAATTTGAGATATCGATTTTTTGGCACCTAAAATGTCGATTTTTAGCATGTTTTTAGCCTATATTTTGAAAATATTCTAGCACTGTGTAGGCATGTACAGATTGCTTCTGGGACCCCAAAATATTGAATTTTCGGGTGTTTTGAGCCTGAATTTGAGATATAAACGGGTACAGAAGATACATGCACATATTGACTTTGGGCATCTAAAATATCGATTTTCAGCATGTTTTGGGCCTGTATTTTGAAAATACTCTAACACTGAGTAGGCATGTACAGATTGCTTCTGGGACCCCAAAATATTGAATTTTCGGGTGTTTTGAGCCTGAATTTGAGATATAAACGGGTACTGAAGATGCATGCACATATCGACTTTTGTGCACCTAAAAGATCGATTTTCAGTATGTTTTGAGCATGTATTTTGAAAATACTCTAACACGGAGTAGGCATGTACAGATCGCTTCTGGGACCCCTAAATATCGAATTTTCGGGTGTTTTGGGACTGAATTTGAGATATCGACTTTTTGGCACCTAAAAGATCGATTTTTAGCATGTGTTTAGCCTATATTTTGAAAATATTCTAGCACTGTACAGATTGCTTCTGGGACCCCAAAATATTGAATTTTCGGGTGTTTTGAGCCTGAATTTGAGATATAAACGGGTACAGAAGATACATGCACATGTTGACTTTGGGCACCAAAATTATCGATTTTCAGCATGTTTTGGGCCTGAATTTTGAAAATACTCTAACACAGAGTAGGCATGTACAGATCGCTTCTGGGACCCCAAAATATCGAATTTTCGGGTGTTTAGGGCCAGAATTTGAGATATAAACGGGTACAGAAGATGCATGCACATATCGACTTTTGGGCACCTAAAAGATCGATTTTCAGTATGTTTTTGGCCTGTATTTTGAAAATACTCTAACACGGAGTAGGCATGTACAGATACCTTCTGGGACCTCTAAATATCGAATTTTCGGGTGTTTTGGGACTGAATTTGAGATATCGATTTTTTGGCACCTAAAAGATCGATTTTTAGCATGTTTTTAGCCTATATTTTGAAAATATTCTAGCACTGAGTAGGCATGTACAGATTGCTTCTGGGACTCCAAAATATTGAATTTTCGGGTGTTTTGAGCCTGAATTTGAGATATAAACGGGTACAGAAGATACATGCACATATTGACTTTGGGCACCAAAAATATCGATTTTCAGCATGTTTTTGGCCTGAATTTTGAAAATACTCTAACACGGAGAAGGCATGTACAGATCGCTTCTGGGACCCCAAAATATCGAATTTTCGGGTGTTTAGGGCCAGAATTTGAGATATAAACGGGTACAGAAGATTCATGCACATATCGACTTTTGGGCACCTAAAAGATCGATTTTCAGTATGTTTTTAGCCTGTATTTTGAAAATACTCGAACACGGAGTAGTCATGTACAGATACCTTCTGGGACCTCTAAATATCGAATTTTCGGGTGTTTTGGGACTGAATTTGAGATATCGATTTTTTGGCACCTAAAATGTCGATTTTTAGCATGTTTTTAGCCTATATTTTGAAAATATTCTAGCACTGTGTAGGCATGTACAGATTGCTTCTGGGACCCCAAAATATTGAATTTTCGGGTGTTTTGAGCCTGAATTTGAGATATAAACGGGTACAGAAGATACATGCACATATTGACTTTGGGCATCTAAAATATCGATTTTCAGCATGTTTTGGGCCTGTATTTTGAAAATACTCTAAAACTGAGTAGGCATGTACAGATTGCTTCTGGGACCCCAAAATATTGAATTTTCGGGTGTTTTGAGCCTGAATTTGAGATATAAACGGGTACTGAAGATGCATGCACATATCGACTTTTGTGCACCTAAAAGATCGATTTTCAGTATGTTTTGAGCATGTATTTTGAAAATACTCTAACACGGAGTAGATATGTACAGATCGCTTCTGGGACCCCTAAATATCGAATTTTCGGGTGTTTTGGGACTGAATTTGAGATATTGACTTTTTGGCACCTAAAAGATCGATTTTTATCATGTTTTTAGCCTATATTTTGAAAATATTCTAGCACTGAGTAGGCATGTACAGATTGCTTCTGGGACCACAAAATATTGAATTTTCGGGTGTTTTGAGCCTGAATTTGAGATATAAACGGGTACAGAAGATACATGCACATATTGACTTTGGGCATCTAAAATATCGATTTTCAGCATGTTTTGGGCCTGTATTTTGAAAATACTCTAACACTGAGTAGGCATGTACAGATTGCTTCTGGGACCCCAAAATATTGAATTTTCGGGTGTTTTGAGCCTGAATTTGAGATATAAACGGGTACTGAAAATGCATGCACATATCGACTTTTGTGCACCTAAAAGATCGATTTTCAGTATGTTTTGAGCATGTATTTTGAAAATACTCTAACACGGAGTAGGCATGTACAGATCGCTTCTGGGACCCCTAAATATCGAATTTTCGGGTGTTTTGGGACTGAATTTGAGATATCGACTTTTTGGCACCTAAAAGATCGATTTTTAGCATGTTTTTAGCCTATATTTTGAAAATATTCTAGCACTGAGTAGGCATGTACAGATTGCTTCTGGGACCCCAAAATATTGAATTTTCGGGTGTTTTGAGCCTGAATTTGAGATATAAACGGGTACAGAAGATATACATGCACATATTGACTTTGGGCACCAAAAATATCGATTTTCAGCATGTTTTGGGCCTGTATTTTGAAAATACTCTAACACTGAGTAGGCATGTACAGATTGCTTCTGGGACCCCAAAATATTGAATTTTCGGGTGTTTTGAGCCTGAATTTGAGATATAAACGGGTACTGAAAATGCATGCACATATCGACTTTTGTGCACCTAAAAGATCGATTTTCAGTATGTTTTGAGCATGTATTTTGAAAATACTCTAACACGGAGTAGGCATGTACAGATCGCTTCTGGGACCCCTAAATATCGAATTTTCGGGTGTTTTGGGACTGAATTTGAGATATCGACTTTTTGGCACCTAAAAGATCGATTTTTAGCATGTTTTTAGCCTATATTTTGAAAATATTCTAGCACTGAGTAGGCATGTACAGATTGCTTCTGGGACCCCAAAATATTGAATTTTCGTGTGTTTTGAGCCTGAATTTGAGATATAAACGGGTACAGAAGATACATGCACATATTGACTTTGGGCACCAAAAATATCGATTTTCAGCATGTTTTGGGCCTGAATTTTGAAAATACTCTAACACGGAGAAGGCATGTACAGATCGCTTCTGGGACCCCAAAATATCGAATTTTCGGGTGTTTAGGGCCAGAATTTGAGATATAAACGGGTACAGAAGATGCATGCACATATCGACTTTTGGGCACCTAAAAGATCGATTTTCAGTATGTTTTTGGCCTGTATTTTGAAAATACTCGAACACGGAGTAGTCATGTACAGATACCTTCTGGGACCTCTAAATATCGAATTTTCGGGTGTTTTGGGACTGAATTTGAGATATCGATTTTTTGGCACCTAAAATGTCGATTTTTAGCATGTTTTTAGCCTATATTTTGAAAATATTCTAGCACTGTGTAGGCATGTACAGATTGCTTCTGGGACCCCAAAATATTGAATTTTCGGGTGTTTTGAGCCTGAATTTGAGATATAAACGGGTACAGAAGATACATGCACATATTGACTTTGGGCATCTAAAATATCGATTTTCAGCATGTTTTGGGCCTGTATTTTGAAAATACTCTAACACTGAGTAGGCATGTACAGATTGCTTCTGGGACCCCAAAATATTGAATTTTCGGGTGTTTTGAGCCTGAATTTGAGATATAAACGGGTACAGAAGATGCATGCACATATCGACTTTTGGGCACCTAAAAGATCGATTTTCAGTATGTTTTTGGCCTGTATTTTGAAAATACTCTAACACGGAGTAGGCATGTACAGATACCTTCTGGGACCTCTAAATATCGAATTTTCGGGTGTTTTGGGACTGAATTTGAGATATCGATTTTTTGGCACCTTAAATGTCGATTTTTAGCATGTTTTTTGCCTATATTTTGAAAATATTCTAGCACTGTGTAGGCATGTACAGATTGCTTCTGGGACCCCAAAATATTGAATTTTCGGGTGTTTTGAGCCTGAATTTGAGATATAAACGGGTACTGAAGATGCATGCACATATCGACTTTTGTGCACCTAAAAGATCGATTTTCAGTATGTTTTGAGCATGTATTTTGAAAATACTCTAACACGGAGTAGGCATGTACAGATCGCTTCTGGGACCCCTAAATATCGAATTTTCGGGTGTTTTGGGACTGAATTTGAGATATCGACTTTTTGGCACCTAAAAGATCGATTTTTAGCATGTTTTTAGCCTATATTTTGAAAATATTCTAACACTGTACAGATTGCTTCTGGGACCCCAAAATATTGAATTTTCGGGTGTTTTGAGCCTGAATTTGAGATATAAACGGGTACAGAAGATACATGCACATATTGACTTTGGGCACCAAAAATATCGATTTTCAGCATGTTTTGTGCCTGAATTTTGAAAATACTCTAACACGGTGTAGGCATGTACAGATAGCTTCTGGGACCCCAAAATATCGAATTTTCGGGTGTTTAGGGCCAGAATTTGAGATATAAACGGGTACAGAAGATGCATGCACATATCGACTTTTGGGCACCTAAAAGATCGATTTTCAGTATGTTTTTGGCCTGTATTTTGAAAATACTCTAACACGGAGTAGGCATGTACAGATACCTTCTGGGACCTCTAAATATCGAATTTTCGGGTGTTTTGAGACTGAATTTGAGATATCGATTTTTTGGCACCTAAAATGTCGATTTTTAGCATGTTTTTAGCCTATATTTTGAAAATATTCTAGCACTGTTTAGGCATGTACAGATTGCTTCTGGGACCCCAAAATATTGAATTTTCGGTGTTTTGAGCCTGAATTTGAGATATAAACGGGTACAGAAGATACATGCACATATTGACTTTGTGCATCTAAAATATCGATTTTCAGCATGTTTTGGGCCTGTATTTTGAAAATACTCTACCACTGAGTAGGCATGTACAGATTGCTTCTGGGACCCCAAAATATTGAATTTTCGGGTGTTTTGAGCCTGAATTTGAGATATAAACGGGTACTGAAGATGCATGCACATATCGACTTTTGTGCACCTAAAAGATCGATTTTCAGTATGCTTTGAGCATGTATTTTGTAAATACTCTAACACGGAGTAGGCATGTACAGATCGCTTCTGGGACCCCTAAATATCGAATTTTCGGGTGTTTTGGGACTGAATTTGAGATATCGACTTTTTGGCACCTAAAAGATCGATTTTTAGCATGTTTTTAGCCTATATTTTGAAAATATTCTAGCACTGTGTAGGCATGTACAGATTGCTTCTGGGACCCCAAAATATTGAATTTTCGGGTGTTTTGAGCCTGAATTTGAGATATAAACGGGTACAGAAGATACATGCACATATTGACTTTGGGCACCAAAAATATCGATTTTCAGCATGTTTTGGGCCTGAATTTTGAAAATACTCTAACACGGAGTAGGCATGTACAGATCGCTTCTGGGACCCCAAAATATTGAATTTTCGGGTGTTTTGAGCCTGAATTTGAGATATAAACGGGTACAGAAGATACATGCACATATTGACTTTGGGCATCTAAAATATCGATTTTCAGCATGTTTTTGGCCTGTATTTTGAAAATACTCTAACACTGAGTAGGCATGTACAGATTGCTTCTGGGACCCCAAAATATTGAATTTTCGGGTGTTTTGAGCCTGAATTTGAGATATAAACGGGTACTGAAGATGCATGCACATATCGACTTTTGTGCACCTAAAAGATCGATTTTAAGTATGTTTTGAGCATGTATTTTGAAAATACTCTAACACGGAGTAGGCATGTACAGATCGCTTCTGGGACCCCTAAATATCGAATTTTTGGGTGTTTTGGGACTGAATTTGAGATATCGACTTTTTGGCACCTAAAAGATCGATTTTTAGCATGTTTTTAGCCTATATTTTGAAAATATTCTAGCACTGAGTAGGCATGTACAGATTGCTTCTGGGACCCCAAAATATCGAATTTTCGGGTGTTTAGGGCCAGAATTTGAGATATAAACGGGTACAGAAGATGCATGCACATATCGACTTTTGGGCACCTAAAAGATCGATTTTCAGTATGTTTTTGGCCTGTATTTTGAAAATACTCTTAACACGGAGTAGGCATGTACAGATACCTTCTGGGACCTCTAAATATCGAATTTTCGGGTGTTTTGGGACTGAATTTGAGATATCGATTTTTTGGCACCTAAAATGTCGATTTTTAGCATGTTTTTAGCCTATATTTTGAAAATATTCTAGCACTGTGTAGGCATGTACAGATTGCTTCTGGGACCCCAAAATATTGAATTTTCGGGTGTTTTGAGCCTGAATTTGAGATATAAACGGGTACAGAAGATACATGCACATATTGACTTTTGGCATCTAAAATATCGATTTTCAGCATGTTTTGGGCCTGTATTTTGAAAATACTCTAACACTGAGTAGGCATGTACAGATTGCTTCTGGGACCCCAAAATATTGAATTTTCGGGTGTTTTGAGCCTGAATTTGAGATATAAACGGGTACTGAAGATGCATGCACATATCGACTTTTGTGCACCTAAAAGATTGATTTTCAGTATGTTTTGAGCATGTATTTTGAAAATACTCTAACACGGAGTAGGCATGTACAGATCGCTTCTGGGACCCCTAAATATCGAATTTTCGGGTGTTTTTGGACTGAATTTGAGATACCGACTTTTTGGCACCTAAAAGATCGATTTTTAGCATGTGTTTAGCCTATATTTTGAAAATATTCTAGCACTGTACAGATTGCTTCTGGGACCCCAAAATATTGAATTTTCGGGTGTTTTTAGCCTGAATTTGAGATATAAACGGGTACAGAAGATACATGCACATGTTGACTTTGGGCACCAAAATTATCGATTTTCAGCATGTTTTGGGCCTGAATTTTGAAAATACTCTAACACAGAGTAGGCATGTACAGATCGCTTCTGGGACCCCAAAATATCGAATTTTCGGGTGTTTAGGGCCAGAATTTGAGATATAAACGGGTACAGAAGATGCATGCACATATCGACTTTTGGGCACCTAAAAGATCGATTTTCAGTATGTTTTTGGCCTGTATTTTGAAAATACTCTAACACGGAGTAGGCATGTACAGATACCTTCTGGGACCTCTAAATATCGAATTTTCGGGTGTTTTGGGACTGAATTTGAGATATCGATTTTTTGGCACCTAAAATGTCGATTTTTAGCATGTTTTTAGCCTATATTTTGAAAATATTCTAGCACTGTGTAGGCATGTACAGATTGCTTCTGGGACCCCAAAATATTGAATTTTCGGGTGTTTTGAGCCTGAATTTGAGATATAAACGGGTACAGAAGATACATGCACATATTGACTTTGGGCATCTAAAATATCGATTTTCAGCATGTTTTGGGCCTGTATTTTGAAAATACTCTGACACTGAGTAGGCATGTACAGATTGCTTCTGGGACCCCAAAATATTGAATTTTCGGGTGTTTTGAGCCTGAATTTGAGATATAAACGGGTACTGAAGATGCATGCACATATCGACTTTTGTGCACCTAAAAGATCGATTTTCAGTATGTTTTGAGCATGTATTTTGAAAATACTCTAACACGGAGTAGGCATGTACAGATCGCTTCTGGGACCCCTAAATATCGAATTTTCGGGTGTTTTGGGACTAAATTTGAGATATCGACTTTTTGGCACCTAAAAGATCGATTTTTAGCATGTTTTTAGCCTATATTTTGAAAATATTCTAGCACTGAGTAGGCATGTACAGATTGCTTCTGGGACTCCAAAATATTGAATTTTCGGGTGTTTTGAGCCTGAATTTGAGATATAAACGGGTACAGAAGATACATGCACATATTGACTTTGGGCACCAAAAATATCGATTTTCAGCATGTTTTTGGCCTGAATTTTGAAAAATACTCTAACACGGAGAAGGCATGTACAGATCGCTTCTGGGACCCCAAAATATCGAATTTTCGGGTGTTTAGGGCCAGAATTTGAGATATAAACGGGTACAGAAGATGCATGCACATATCGACTTTTGGGCACCTAAAAGATCGATTTTCAGTATGTTTTTGGCCTGTATTTTGAAAATACTCGAACACGGAGTAGTCATGTACAGATACCTTCTGGAACCTCTAAATATCGAATTTTCGGGTGTTTTGGGACTGAATTTGAGATATCGATTTTTTGGCACCTAAAATGTCGATTTTTAGCATGTTTTTAGCCTATATTTTGAAAATATTCTAGCACTGTGTAGGCATGTACAGATTGCTTCTGGGACCCCAAAATATTGAATTTTCGGGTGTTTTGGGCCTGAATTTGAGATATAAACGGGTACAGAAGATACATGCACATATTGACTTTGGGCATCTAAAATATCGATTTTCAGCATGTTTTGGGCCTGTATTTTGAAAATACTCTAAAACTGAGTAGGCATGTACATATTGCTTCTGGGACCCCAAAATATTGAATTTTCGGGTGTTTTGAGCCTGAATTTGAGATATAAACGGGTACTGAAGATGCATGCACATATCGACTTTTGTGCACCTAAAAGATCGATTTTCAGTATGTTTTGAGCATGTATTTTGAAAATACTCTAACACGGAGTAGATATGTACAGATCGCTTCTGGGACCCCTAAATATCGAATTTTCGGGTGTTTTGGGACTGAATTTGAGATATTGACTTTTTGGCACCTAAAAGATCGATTTTTATCATGTTTTTAGCCTATATTTTGAAAATATTCTAGCACTGAGTAGGCATGTACAGATTGCTTCTGGGACCCCAAAATATTGAATTTTCGGGTGTTTTGAGCCTGAATTTGAGATATAAACGGGTACAGAAGATACATGCACATATTGACTTTGGGCATCTAAAATATCGATTTTCAGCATGTTTTGGGCCTGTATTTTGAAAATACTCTAACACTGAGTAGGCATGTACAGATTGCTTCTGGGACCCCAAAATATTGAATTTTCGGGTGTTTTGAGCCTGAATTTGAGATATAAACGGGTACTGAAAATGCATGCACATATCGACTTTTGTGCACCTAAAAGATCGATTTTCAGTATGTTTTGAGCATGTATTTTGAAAATACTCTAACACGGAGTAGGCATGTACAGATCGCTTCTGGGACCCCTAAATATCGAATTTTCGGGTGTTTTGGGACTGAATTTGAGATATCGACTTTTTGGCACCTAAAAGATCGATTTTTAGCATGTTTTTAGCCTATATTTTGAAAATATTCTAGCACTGAGTAGGCATGTACAGATTGCTTCTGGGACCCCAAAATATTGAATTTTCGGGTGTTTTGAGCCTGAATTTGAGATATAAACGGGTACAAAAGATACATGCACATATTGACTTTGGGCACCAAAAATATCGATTTTCAGCATGTTTTTGGCCTGAATTTTGAAAATACTCTAACACGGAGAAGGCATGTACAGATCGCTTCTGGGACCCCAAAATATCGAATTTTCGGGTGTTTAGGGCCAGAATTTGAGATATAAACGGGTACAGAAGATGCATGCACATATCGACTTTTGGGCACCTAAAAGATCGATTTTCAGTATGTTTTTGGCCTGTATTTTGAAAATACTCGAACACAGAGTAGTCATGTACAGATACCTTCTGGGACCTCTAAATATCGAATTTTCGGGTGTTTTGGGACTGAATTTGAGATATCGATTTTTTGGCACCTAAAATGTCGATTTTTAGCATGTTTTTAGCCTATATTTTGAAAATATTCTAGCACTGTTTAGGCATGTACAGATTGCTTCTGGGACCCCAAAATATTGAATTTTCGGTGTTTTGAGCCTGAATTTGAGATATAAACGGGTACAGAAGATACATGCACATATTGACTTTGTGCATCTAAAATATCGATTTTCAGCATGTTTTGGGCCTGTATTTTGAAAATACTCTAACACTGAGTAGGCATGTACAGATTGCTTCTGGGACCCCAAAATATTGAATTTTCGGGTGTTTAGGGCCAGAATTTGAGATATAAACGGGTACAGAAGATGCATGCACATATCGACTTTTGGGCACCTAAAAGATCGAGTTTCAGTATGTTTTTGGCCTGTATTTTGAAAATACTCTAACACGGAGTAGGCATGTACAGATACCTTCTGGGACCTCTAAATATCGAATTTTCGGGTGTTTTGGGACTGAATTTGAGATATCGATTTTTTGGCACCTTAAATGTCGAATTTTAGCATGTTTTTTGCCTATATTTTGAAAATATTCTAGCACTGTGTAGGCATGTACAGATTGCTTCTGGGACCCCAAAATATTGAATTTTCGGGTGTTTTGAGCCTGAATTTGAGATATAAACGGGTACTGAAGATGCATGCACATATCGACTTTTGTGCACCTAAAAGATCGATTTTCAGTATGTTTTGAGCATGTATTTTGAAAATACTCTAACACGGAGTAGGCATGTACAGATCGCTTCTGGGACCCCTAAATATCGAATTTTCGGGTGTTTTGGGACTGAATTTGAGATATTGACTTTTTGGCACCTAAAAGATCGATTTTTAGCATGTTTTTAGCCTATATTTTGAAAATATTCTAACACTGTACAGATTGCTTCTGGGACCCCAAAATATTGAATTTTCGGGTGTTTTGAGCCTGAATTTGAGATATAAACGGGTACAGAAGATACATGCACATATTGACTTTGGGCACCAAAAATATCGATTTTCAGCATGTTTTGGGCCTGAATTTTGAAAATACTCTAACACGGTGTAGGCATGTACAGATCGCTTCTGGGACCCCAAAATATCGAATTTTCGGGTGTTTAGGGCCAGAATTTGAGATATAAACGGGTACAGAAGATGCATGCACATATCGACTTTTGGGCACCTAAAAGATCGATTTTCAGTATGTTTTTGGCCTGTATTTTGAAAATACTCTAACACGGAGTAGGCATGTACAGATACCTTCTGGGACCTCTAAATATCGAATTTTCGGGTGTTTTGGGACTGAATTTGAGATATCGATTTTTTGGCACCTAAAATGTCGATTTTTAGCATGTTTTTAGCCTATATTTTGAAAATATTCTAGCACTGTTTAGGCATGTACAGATTGCTTCTGGGACCCCAAAATATTGAATTTTCGGTGTTTTGAGCCTGAATTTGAGATATAAACGGGTACAGAAGATACATGCACATATTGACTTTGTGCATCTAAAATATCGATTTTCAGCATGTTTTGGGCCTGTATTTTGAAAATACTCTAACACTGAGTAGGCATGTACAGATTGCTTCTGGGACCCCAAAATATTGAATTTTCGGGTGTTTTGAGCATGAATTTGAGATATAAACGGGTACTGAAGATGCATGCACATATCGACTTTTGTGCACCTAAAAGATCGATTTTCAGTATGTTTTGAGCATGTATTTTGTAAATACTCTAACACGGAGTAGGCATGTACAGATCGCTTCTGGGACCCCTAAATATCGAATTTTCTGGTGTTTTGGGACTGAATTTGAGATATCGACTTTTTGGCACCTAAAAGATCGATTTTTAGCATGTTTTTAGCCTATATTTTGAAAATATTCTAGCACTGAGTTGGCATGTACAGATTGCTTCTGGGACCCCAAAATATTGAATTTTCGGGTGTTTTGAGCCTGAATTCGAGATATAAACGGGTACAGAAGATACATGCACATATTGACTATGGTCACCAAAAATATCGATTTTCAGCATGTTTTGGGCCTGAATTTTGAAAATACTCTAACACGGAGTAGGCATGTACAGATCGCTTCTGGGACCCCAAAATATCGAATTTTCGGGTGTTTAGGGCCAGAATTTGAGATATAAACGGGTACAGAAGATGCATGCACATATCGATTTTTTGGCACCTGAAATGTCGATTTCTAGCATGTTTTTTGCCTATATTTTGAAAATATTCTAGCACTGTGTAGGCATGTACAGATTGCTTCTGGGACCCCAAAATATTGAATTTTCGGGTGTTTTGAGCCTGAATTTGAGATATAAACGGGTACTGAAGATGCATGCACATATCGACTTTTGTGCACCTAAAAGATCGATTTTCAGTATGTTTTGAGCATGTATTTTGAAAATACTCTAACACGGAGTTGGCATGTACAGATCGCTTCTGGGACCCCTAAATATCGAATTTTCGGGTGTTTTGGGACTGAATTTGAGATATTGACTTTTTGGCACCTAAAAGATCGATTTTTAGCATGTTTTTAGCCTATATTTTGAAAATATTCTAGCACTGTACAGATTGCTTCTGGGACCCCAAAATATTGAATTTTCGGGTGTTTTGAGCCTGAATTTGAGATATAAACGGGTACAGAAGATACATGCACATATTGACTTCGGGCACCAAAAATATCGATTTTCAGCATGTTTTGGGCCTGAATTTTGAAAATACTCTAACACGGTGTAGGCATGTACAGATCGCTTCTGGGACCCCAAAATATCGAATTTTCGGGTGTTTAGGGCCAGAATTTGAGATATAAACGGGTACAGAAGATGCATGCACATATCGACTTTTGGGCACCTAAAAGATCGATTTTCAGTATGTTTTTGGCCTGTATTTTGAAAATACTCTAACACGGAGTAGGCATGTACAGATACCTTCTGGGACCTCTAAATATCGAATTTTCGGGTGTTTTGGGACTGAATTTGAGATATCGATTTTTGGCACCTAAAATGTCGATTTTTAGCATGTTTTTAGCCTATATTTTGAAAATATTCTAGCACTGTTTAGGCATGTACAGATTGCTTCTGGGACCCCAAAATATTGAATTTTCGGTGTTTTGAGCCTGAATTTGAGATATAAACGGGTACAGAAGATACATGCACATATTGACTTTGTGCATCTAAAATATCGATTTTCAGCATGTTTTGGGCCTGTATTTTGAAAATACTCTAACACTGAGTAGGCATGTACAGATTGCTTCTGGGACCCCAAAATATTGAATTTTCGTGTGTTTTGAGCCTGAATTTAAGATATAAACGGGTACTGAAGATATATGCACATATCGACTTTTGTGCACCTAAAAGATCGATTTTCAGTATGTTTTGAGCATGTATTTTGTAAATACTCTAACACGGAGTAGGCATGTACAGATCGCTTCTGGGACCCCTAAATATCGAATTTTCGGGTGTTTTGGGACTGAATTTGAGATATCGACTTTTTGGCACCTAAAAGATCGATTTTTAGCATGTTTTTAGCCTATATTTTGAAAATATTCTAGCACTGAGTAGGCATGTACAGATTGCTTCTGGGACCCCAAAATATTGAATTTTCGGGTGTTTTGAGCCTGAATTTGAGATAAAAACGGGTACAGAAGATACATGCACATATTGACTTTGGGCACCAAAAATATCGATTTTCAGCATGTTTTGGGCCTGAATTTTGAAAATACTCTAACACGGAGTAGGCATGTACAGATCGCTTCTGGGACCCCAAAATATTGAATTTTCGGGTGTTTTGAGCCTGAATTTGAGATATAAACGGGTACAGAAGATACATGCACATATTGACTTTGGGCATCTAAAATATCGATTTTCAGCATGTTTTTGGCCTGTATTTTGAAAATACTCTAACACTGAGTAGGCATGTACAGATTGCTTCTGGGACCCCAAAATATTGAATTTTCTGGTGTTTTGAGCCTGAATTTGAGATATAAACGGGTACTGAAGATGCATGCACATATCGACTTTTGTGCACCTAAAAGATCGATTTTCAGTATGTTTTGAGCATGTATTTTGAAAATACTCTAACACGGAGTAGGCATATACAGATCGCTTCTGGGACCCCTAAATATCGAATTTTCGGGTGTTTTGGGACTGAATTTGAGATATTGACTTTTTGGCACCTAAAAGATCGATTTTTAGCATGTTTTTAGCCTATATTTTGAAAATATTCTAGCACTGTACAGATTGCTTCTGGGACCCCAAAATATTGAATTTTCGGGTGTTTTGGGACTGAATTTGAGATATCGACTTTTTGGCACCTAAAAGATCGATTTTTAGCATGTTTTTAGCCTATATTTTGAAAATATTCTAGCACTGAGTAGGCATGTACAGATTGCTTCTGGGACCCCAAAATATTGAATTTTCAGGTGTTTTGAGCCTGAATTTAAGATATAAACGGGTACTGAAGATATATGCACATATCGACTTTTGTGCACCTAAAAGATCGATTTTCAGTATGTTTTGAGCATGTATTTTGTAAATACTCTAACACGGAGTAGGCATGTACAGATCGCTTCTGCGACCCCTAAATATCGAATTTTCGGGTGTTTTGGGACTGAATTTGAGATATCGACTTTTTGGCACCTAAAAGATCGATTTTTAGCATGTTTTTAGCCTATATTTTGAAAATATTCTAGCACTGAGTAGGCATGTACAGATTGCTTCTGGGACCCCAAAATATTGAATTTTCGGGTGTTTTGAGCCTGAATTTGAGATATAAACGGGTACAGAAGATACATGCACATATTGACTTTGGGCACCAAAAATATCGATTTTCAGCATGTTTTGGGCCTGAATTTTGAAAATACTCTAACACGGAGTAGGCATGTACAGATCGCTTCTGGGACCCCAAAATATTGAATTTTCGGGTGTTTTGAGCCTGAATTTGAGATATAAACGGGTACAGAAGATACATGCACATATTGACTTTGGGCATCTAAAATATCGATTTTCAGCATGTTTTTGGCCTGTATTTTGAAAATACTCTAACACTGAGTAGGCATGTACAGATTGCTTCTGGGACCCCAAAATATTGAATTTTCGGGTGTTTTGAGCCTGAATTTGAGATATAAACGGGTACTGAAGATGCATGCACATATCGACTTTTGTGCACCTAAAAGATCGATTTTCAGTATGTTTTGAGCATGTATTTTGAAAATACTCTAACACGGAGTAGGCATGTACAGATCGCTTCTGGGACCCCTAAATATCGAATTTTCGGGTGTTTTGGGACTGAATTTGAGATATCGACTTTTTGGCACCTAAAAGATCGATTTTTAGCATGTTTTTAGCCTATATTTTGAAAATATTCTAGCACTGAGTAGGCATGTACAGATTGCTTCTGGGACCCCAAAATATTGAATTTTCGGGTGTTTTGAGCCTGAATTTGAGATATAATCGCGTACAGAAGATACATGCACATATTGACTTTGGGCACCAAAAATATCGATTTTCAGCATGTTTTGTGCCTGAATTTTGAAAATACTCTAACACGGAGTAGGCATGTACAGATCGCTTCTGGGACCCCAAAATATCGAATTTTCGGGTGTTTAGGGCCAGAATTTGAGATATAAACGGGTACAGAAGATGCATGCACATATCGACTTTTGGGCACCTAAAAGATCGATTTTCAGTATGTTTTTGGCCTGTATTTTGAAAATACTCTAACACGGAGTAGGCATGTACTGATACCTTCTGGGACCTCTAAATATCGAATTTTCGGGTGTTTTGGGACTGAATTTGAGATATCGATTTTTTGGCACCTAAAATGTCGATTTTTAGCATGTTTTTAGCCTATATTTTGAAAATATTCTATCACTGTGTAGGCATGTACAGATTGCTTCTGGGACCCCAAAATATTGAATTTTCGGGTGTTTTGAGCCTGAATTTGAGATATAAACGGGTACAGAAGATACATGCACATATTGACTTTGGGCACCAAAGATATCGATTTTCAGCATGTTTTGGGCCTGAATTTTGAAAATACTCTAACACGGAGTAGGCATGTACAGATCGCTTCTGGGACCCCAAAATATCGAATTTTCGGGTGTTTAGGGCCAGAATTTGAGATATAAACGGGTACAGAAGATGCATGCACATATCGACTTTTGGGCACCTAAAAGATCGATTTTCAGTATGTTTTTGGCATGTATTTTGAAAATACTCTAACACGGAGTAGGCATGTACAGATACCTTCTGGGACCTTTAAATATCGAATTTTCGGGTGTTTTGGGACTGAATTTGAGATATCGATTTTTTGGCACCTAAAATGTCGTTTTTTAGCATGTTTTTAGCGTATATTTTGAAAATATTCTTGCACTGTACAGATTGCTTCTGGGACCCCAAAATATTAAATTTTCGGGTGTTTTGTGCCTGAATTTGAGATATAAACGGGTACAGAAGATACATGCACATATTGACTTTGGGCACCAAAAATATCGATTTTCAGCATGTTTTGGGCCTGAATTTTGAAAATACTCTAACACGGAGTAGGCATGTACAGATCGCTTCTGGGACCCCAAAATATCGAATTTTCGGGTGTTTAGGGCCAGAATTTGAGGTATAAACGGGTACAGAAGATGCATGCACATATCGACTTTTGGGCACCTAAAAGATCGATTTTCAGTATGTTTTTGGCCTGTATTTTGAAAATACTCTAACACGGAGTAGGCATGTACAGATACCTTTTGGGACCTCTAAATATCGAATTTTCGGGTGTTTTGGGACTGAATTTGAGATATCGATTTTTTGGCACCTAAAATGTCGATTTTTAGCATGTTTTTAGCCTATATTTTGAAAATATTCTAGCACTGTGTAGGCATGTACAGATTGCTTCTGGGACCCCAAAATATTGAATTTTCGGGTGTTTTGAGCCTGAATTTGAGATATAAACGGGTACAGAAGATACATGCACATATTGACTTTGGGCATCTAAAATATCGATTTTCAGCATGATTTGGGCCTGTATTTTGAAAATACTCTAACACTGAGTAGGCATGTACAGATTGCTTCTGGGACCCCAAAATATTGAATTTTCGGGTGTTTTGAGCCTGTATTTGAGATATAAACGGGTACTGAAGATGCATGCACATATCGACTTTTGTGCACCTAAATGATCGATTTCCAGTATGTTTTGAGCATGTATTTTGAAAATACTCTAACACGGAGTAGGCATGTACAGATACCTTCTGGGACCTCTAAATATCGAATTTTCGGGTGTTCTGGGACTGAATTTGAGATATCGACTTTTTGGCACCTAAAAGATCGATTTTTAGCATGTTTTTAGCCTATATTTTGAAAATATTCTAGCACTGAGTAGGCATGTACAGATTGCTTCTGGGACCCCAAAATATTGAATTTTCGGGTGTTTTGAGCCTGAATTTGAGATATAAACGGGTACAGAAGATACATGCACATATTGACTTTGGGCACCAAAAATATCGATTTTCAGCATGTTTTGGGCCTGAATTTTGAAAATACTCTAACAAGGAGTAGGCATGTACAGATTGCTTCTGGGACCCCAAAATATTGAATTTTTGGGTGTTTTGAGCCTGAATTTGAGATATAAACGGGTACTGAAGATGCATGCACATATCGACTTTTGTGCACCTAAAGGATCGATTTTCAGTATGTTTTTTAGCATGTATTTTGAAAATACTCTAACACGGAGTAGGCATGTACAGATCGCTTCTGGGACCCCTAAATATCGAATTTTCGGGTGTTTTGGGACTGAATTTGAGATATCGACTTTTTGGCACCTAAAAGATCGATTTTTAGCATGTTTTTAGCCTATATTTTGAAAATATTCTAGCACTGAGTACAGATTGCTTCTGGGACCCCAAAATATTGAATTTTCGGGTGTTTTGAGCCTGAATTTGAGATATAAACGGGTACAGAAGATACATGCACATATTGACTTTGGGCACCAAAAATATCGATTTTCAGCATGTTTTGGGCCTGAATTTTGAAAATACTCTAACAAGGAGTAGGCATGTACAGATCGCTTCTGGGACCCCAAAATATCGAATTTTCGGGTGTTTAGGGCCAGAATTTGAGATATAAACGGGTACAGAAGATGCATGCACATATCGACTTTTGGGCACCTAAAAGATCGATTTTCAGTATGTTTTTGGCCTGTATTTTGAAAATACTCTAACACGGAGTAGGCATGTACAGATACCTTTTGGGACCTCTAAATATCGAATTTTCGGGTGTTTTGGGACTGAATTTGAGATATCGATTTTTTGGCACCTAAAATGTCGATTTTTAGCATGTTTTTAGCCTATATTTTGAAAATATTCTAGCACTGTGTAGGCATGTACAGATTGCTTCTGGGACCCCAAAATATTGAATTTTCGGGTGTTTTGAGCCTGAATTTGAGATATAAACGGGTACAGAAGATACATGCACATATTGACTTTGGGCATCTAAAATATCGATTTTCAGCATGATTTGGGCCTGTATTTTGAAAATACTCTAACACTGAGTAGGCATGTACAGATTGCTTCTGGGACCCCAAAATATTGAATTTTCGGGTGTTTTGAGCCTGTATTTGAGATATAAACGGGTACTGAAGATGCATGCACATATCGACTTTTGTGCACCTAAATGATCGATTTCCAGTATGTTTTGAGCATGTATTTTGAAAATACTCTAACAAGGAGTAGGCATGTACAGATACCTTCTGGGACCTCTAAATATCGAATTTTCGGGTGTTCTGGGACTGAATTTGAGATATCGACTTTTTGGCACCTAAAAGATCGATTTTTAGCATGTTTTTAGCCTATATTTTGAAAATATTCTAGCACTGAGTAGGCATGTACAGATTGCTTCTGGGACCCCAAAATATTGAATTTTCGGGTGTTTTGAGCCTGAATTTGAGATATAAACGGGTACAGAAGATACATGCACATATTGACTTTGGGCACCAAAAATATCGATTTTCAGCATGTTTTGGGCCTGAATTTTGAAAATACTCTAACAAGGAGTAGGCATGTACAGATTGCTTCTGGGACCCCAAAATATTGAATTTTTGGGTGTTTTGAGCCTGAATTTGAGATATAAACGTGTACTGAAGATGCATGCACATATCGACTTTTGTGCACCTAAAAGATCGATTTTCAGTATGTTTTTTAGCATGTATTTTGAAAATACTCTAACACGGAGTAGGCATGTACAGATCGCTTCTGGGACCCCTAAATATCGAATTTTCGGGTGTTTTGGGACTGAATTTGAGATATCGACTTTTTGGCACCTAAAAGATCGATTTTTAGCATGTTTTTAGCCTATATTTTGAAAATATTCTAGCACTGAGTACAGATTGCTTCTGGGACCCCAAAATATTGAATTTTCGGGTGTTTTGAGCCTGAATTTGAGATATAAACGGGTACAGAAGATACATGCACATATTGACTTTGGGCACCAAAAATATCGATTTTCAGCATGTTTTGTGCCTGAATTTTGAAAATACTCTAACACGGAGTAGGCATGTACAGATCGCTTCTGGGACCCCAAAATATCGAATTTTCGGGTGTTTAGGGCCAGAATTTGAGATATAAACGGGTACAGAAGATGCATGCACATATCGACTTTTGGGCACCTAAAAGATCGATTTTCAGTATGTTTTTGGCCTGTATTTTGAAAATACTCTAACACGGAGTAGGCATGTACAGATACCTTCTGGGACCTCTAAATATCGAATTTTCGGGTGTTTTGGGACTGAATTTGAGATATCGATTTTTTGGCACCTAAAATGTCGTTTTTTAGCATGTTTTTAGCCTATATTTTGAAAATATTCTTGCACTGTACAGATTGCTTCTGGGACCCCAAAATATTGAATTTTCGGGTGTTTTGAGCCTGAATTTGAGATATAAACAGGTACAGAAGATACATGCACATATTGACTTTGGGCACCAAAAATATCGATTTTCAGCATGTTTTGGGCCTGAATTTTGAAAATACTCTAACACGGAGTAGGCATGTACAGATCGCTTCTGGGACCCCAAAATATCGAATTTTCGGGTGTTTAGGGCCAGAATTTGAGGTATAAACGGGTACAGAAGATGCATGCACATATCGACTTTTGGGCACCTAAAAGATCGATTTTCAGTATGTTTTTGGCCTGTATTTTGAAAATACTCTAACACGGAGTAGGCATGTACAGATACCTTTTGGGACCTCTAAATATCGAATTTTCGGGTGTTTTGGGACTGAATTTGAGATATCGATTTTTTGGCACCTAAAATGTCGATTTTTAGCATGTTTTTAGCCTATATTTTGAAAATATTCTAGCACTGTGTAGGCATGTACAGATTGCTTCTGGGACCCCAAAATATTGAATTTTCGGGTGTTTTGAGCCTGAATTTGAGATATAAACGGGTACAGAAGATACATGCACATATTGACTTTGGGCATCTAAAATATCGATATTCAGCATGATTTGGGCCTGTATTTTGAAAATACTCTAACACTGAGTAGGCATGTACAGATTGCTTCTGGGACCCCAAAATATTGAATTTTCGGGTGTTTTGAGCCTGTATTTGAGATATAAACGGGTACTGAAGATGCATGCACATATCGACTTTTGTGCACCTAAATGATCGATTTCCAGTATGTTTTGAGCATGTATTTTGAAAATACTCTAACACGGAGTAGGCATGTACAGATACCTTCTGGGACCTCTAAATATCGAATTTTCGGGTGTTCTGGGACTGAATTTGAGATATCGACTTTTTGGCACCTAAAAGATCGATTTTTAGCATGTTTTTAGCCTATATTTTGAAAATATTCTAACACTGAGTAGGCATGTACAGATTGCTTCTGGGACCCCAAAATATTGAATTTTCGGGTGTTTTGAGCCTGAATTTGAGATATAAACGGGTACAGAAGATACATGCACATATTGACTTTGGGCACCAAAAATATCGATTTTCAGCATGTTTTTAGCCTGAATTTTGAAAATACTCTAACAAGGAGTAGGCATGTACAGATTGCTTCTGGGACCCCAAAATATTGAATTTTTGGGTGTTTTGAGCCTGAATTTGAGATATAAACGTGTACTGAAGATGCATGCACATATCGACTTTTGTGCACCTAAAAGATCGATTTTCAGTATGTTTTTTAGCATGTATTTTGAAAATACTCTAACACGGA
The DNA here is from genome assembly GCA_033782935.1 of Petrolisthes cinctipes. Classification (NCBI taxonomy): domain Eukaryota; kingdom Metazoa; phylum Arthropoda; class Malacostraca; order Decapoda; family Porcellanidae; genus Petrolisthes; species Petrolisthes cinctipes. The sequence goes on from JAWQEG010000175.1 coordinate 305,690, forward strand.
ATAGGCATGTACAGATCGCTTCTGGGACCCCTAAATATCGAATTTTCGGGTGTTTTGGGACTGAATTTGAGATATCGACTTTTTGGCACCTAAAAGATCGATTTTTAGCATGTTTTTAGCCTATATTTTGAAAATATTCTAGCACTGAGTACAGATTGCTTCTGGGACCCCAAAATATTGAATTTTCGGGTGTTTTGTGCCTGAATTTGAGATATAAACGGGTACAGAAGATACATGCACATATTGACTTTGGGCACCAAAAATATCGATTTTCAGCATGTTTTGGGCCTGAATTTTGAAAATACTCTAACACGGAGTAGGCATGTACAGATCGCTTCTGGGACCCCAAAATATCGAATTTTCGGGTGTTTAGGGCCAGAATTTGAGGTATAAACGGGTACAGAAGATGCATGCACATATCGACTTTTGGGCACCTAAAAGATCGATTTTCAGTATGTTTTTGGCCTGTATTTTGAAAATACTCTAACACGGAGTAGGCATGTACAGATACCTTTTGGGACCTCTAAATATCGAATTTTCGGGTGTTTTGGGACTGAATTTGAGATATCGATTTTTTGGCACCTAAAATGTCGATTTTTAGCATGTTTTTAGCCTATATTTTGAAAATATTCTAGCACTGTGTAGGCATGTACAGATTGCTTCTGGGACCCCAAAATATTGAATTTTCGGGTGTTTTGAGCCTGAATTTGAGATATAAACGGGTACAGAAGATACATGCACATATTGACTTTGGGCATCTAAAATATCGATTTTCAGCATGATTTGGGCCTGTATTTTGAAAATACTCTAACACTGAGTAGGCATGTACAGATTGCTTCTGGGACCCCAAAATATTGAATTTTCGGGTGTTTTGAGCCTGTATTTGAGATATAAACGGGTACTGAAGATGCATGCACATATCGACTTTTGTGCACCTAAATGATCGATTTCCAGTATGTTTTGAGCATGTATTTTGAAAATACTCTAACACGGAGTAGGCATGTACAGATACCTTCTGGGACCTCTAAATATCGAATTTTCGGGTGTTCTGGGACTGAATTTGAGATATCGACTTTTTGGCACCTAAAAGATCGATTTTTAGCATGTTTTTAGCCTATATTTTGAAAATATTCTAGCACTGAGTAGGCATGTACAGATTGCTTCTGGGACCCCAAAATATTGAATTTTCGGGTGTTTTGAGCCTGAATTTGAGATATAAACGGGTACAGAAGATACATGCACATATTGACTTTGGGCACCAAAAATATCGATTTTCAGCATGTTTTGGGCCTGAATTTTGAAAATACTCTAACAAGGAGTAGGCATGTACAGATTGCTTCTGGGACCCCAAAATATTGAATTTTTGGGTGTTTTGAGCCTGAATTTGAGATATAAACGGGTACTGAAGATGCATGCACATATCGACTTTTGTGCACCTAAAGGATCGATTTTCAGTATGTTTTTTAGCATGTATTTTGAAAATACTCTAACACGGAGTAGGCATGTACAGATCGCTTCTGGGACCCCTAAATATCGAATTTTCGGGTGTTTTGGGACTGAATTTGAGATATCGACTTTTTGGCACCTAAAAGATCGATTTTTAGCATGTTTTTAGCCTATATTTTGAAAATATTCTAGCACTGAGTACAGATTGCTTCTGGGACCCCAAAATATTGAATTTTCGGGTGTTTTGAGCCTGAATTTGAGATATAAACGGGTACAGAAGATACATGCACATATTGACTTTGGGCACCAAAAATATCGATTTTCAGCATGTTTTGGGCCTGAATTTTGAAAATACTCTAACAAGGAGTAGGCATGTACAGATCGCTTCTGGGACCCCAAAATATCGAATTTTCGGGTGTTTAGGGCCAGAATTTGAGATATAAACGGGTACAGAAGATGCATGCACATATCGACTTTTGGGCACCTAAAAGATCGATTTTCAGTATGTTTTTGGCCTGTATTTTGAAAATACTCTAACACGGAGTAGGCATGTACAGATACCTTTTGGGACCTCTAAATATCGAATTTTCGGGTGTTTTGGGACTGAATTTGAGATATCGATTTTTTGGCACCTAAAATGTCGATTTTTAGCATGTTTTTAGCCTATATTTTGAAAATATTCTAGCACTGTGTAGGCATGTACAGATTGCTTCTGGGACCCCAAAATATTGAATTTTCGGGTGTTTTGAGCCTGAATTTGAGATATAAACGGGTACAGAAGATACATGCACATATTGACTTTGGGCATCTAAAATATCGATTTTCAGCATGATTTGGGCCTGTATTTTGAAAATACTCTAACACTGAGTAGGCATGTACAGATTGCTTCTGGGACCCCAAAATATTGAATTTTCGGGTGTTTTGAGCCTGTATTTGAGATATAAACGGGTACTGAAGATGCATGCACATATCGACTTTTGTGCACCTAAATGATCGATTTCCAGTATGTTTTGAGCATGTATTTTGAAAATACTCTAACAAGGAGTAGGCATGTACAGATACCTTCTGGGACCTCTAAATATCGAATTTTCGGGTGTTCTGAGACTGAATTTGAGATATCGACTTTTTGGCACCTAAAAGATCGATTTTTAGCATGTTTTTAGCCTATATTTTGAAAATATTCTAGCACTGAGTAGGCATGTACAGATTGCTTCTGGGACCCTAAAATATTGAATTTTCGGGTGTTTTGAGCCTGAATTTGAGATATAAACGGGTACAGAAGATACATGCACATATTGACTTTGGGCACCAAAAATATCGATTTTCAGCATGTTTTGGGCCTGAATTTTGAAAATACTCTAACAAGGAGTAGGCATGTACAGATTGCTTCTGGGACCCCAAAATATTGAATTTTTGGGTGTTTTGAGCCTGAATTTGAGATATAAACGTGTACTGAAGATGCATGCACATATCGACTTTTGTGCACCTAAAAGATCGATTTTCAGTATGTTTTTTAGCATGTATTTTGAAAATACTCTAACACGGAGTAGGCATGTACAGATCGCTTCTGGGACCCCTAAATATCGAATTTTCGGGTGTTTTGGGACTGAATTTGAGATATCGACTTTTTGGCACCTAAAAGATCGATTTTTAGCATGTTTTTAGCCTATATTTTGAAAATATTCTAGCACTGAGTACAGATTGCTTCTGGGACCCCAAAATATTGAATTTTCGGGTGTTTTGAGCCTGAATTTGAGATATAAACGGGTACAGAAGATACATGCACATATTGAATTTGGGCACCAAAAATATCGATTTTCAGCATGTTTTGTGCCTGAATTTTGAAAATACTCTAACACGGAGTAGGCATGTACAGATCGCTTCTGGGACCCCAAAATATCGAATTTTCGGGTGTTTAGGGCCAGAATTTGAGATATAAACGGGTACAGAAGATGCATGCACATATCGACTTTTGGGCACCTAAAAGATCGATTTTCAGTATGTTTTTGGCCTGTATTTTGAAAATACTCTAACACGGAGTAGGCATGTACAGATACCTTCTGGGACCTCTAAATATCGAATTTTCGGGTGTTTTGGGACTGAATTTGAGATATCGATTTTTTGGCACCTAAAATGTCGTTTTTTAGCATGTTTTTAGCCTATATTTTGAAAATATTCTTGCACTGTACAGATTGCTTCTGGGACCCCAAAATATTGAATTTTCGGGTGTTTTGAGCCTGAATTTGAGATATAAACAGGTACAGAAGATACATGCACATATTGACTTTGGGCACCAAAAATATCGATTTTCAGCATGTTTTGGGCCTGAATTTTGAAAATACTCTAACACGGAGTAGGCATGTACAGATCGCTTCTGGGACCCCAAAATATCGAATTTTCGGGTGTTTAGGGCCAGAATTTGAGGTATAAACGGGTACAGAAGATGCATGCACATATCGACTTTTGGGCACCTAAAAGATCGATTTTCAGTATGTTTTTGGCCTGTATTTTGAAAATACTCTAACACGGAGTAGGCATGTACAGATACCTTTTGGGACCTCTAAATATCGAATTTTCGGGTGTTTTGGGACTGAATTTGAGATATCGATTTTTTGGCACCTAAAATGTCGATTTTTAGCATGTTTTTAGCCTATATTTTGAAAATATTCTAGCACTGTGTAGGCATGTACAGATTGCTTCTGGGACCCCAAAATATTGAATTTTCGGGTGTTTTGAGCCTGAATTTGAGATATAAACGGGTACAGAAGATACATGCACATATTGACTTTGGGCATCTAAAATATCGATATTCAGCATGATTTGGGCCTGTATTTTGAAAATACTCTAACACTGAGTAGGCATGTACAGATTGCTTCTGGGACCCCAAAATATTGAATTTTCGGGTGTTTTGAGCCTGTATTTGAGATATAAACGGGTACTGAAGATGCATGCACATATCGACTTTTGTGCACCTAAATGATCGATTTCCAGTATGTTTTGAGCATGTATTTTGAAAATACTCTAACACGGAGTAGGCATGTACAGATACCTTCTGGGACCTCTAAATATCGAATTTTCGGGTGTTCTGGGACTGAATTTGAGATATCGACTTTTTGGCACCTAAAAGATCGATTTTTAGCATGTTTTTAGCCTATATTTTGAAAATATTCTAACACTGAGTAGGCATGTACAGATTGCTTCTGGGACCCCAAAATATTGAATTTTCGGGTGTTTTGAGCCTGAATTTGAGATATAAACGGGTACAGAAGATACATGCACATATTGACTTTGGGCACCAAAAATATCGATTTTCAGCATGTTTTTAGCCTGAATTTTGAAAATACTCTAACAAGGAGTAGGCATGTACAGATTGCTTCTGGGACCCCAAAATATTGAATTTTTGGGTGTTTTGAGCCTGAATTTGAGATATAAACGGGTACTGAAGATGCATGCACATATCGACTTTTGTGCACCTAAAAGATCGATTTTCAGTATGTTTTTTAGCATGTATTTTGAAAATACTCTAACACGGAATAGGCATGTACAGATCGCTTCTGGGACCCCTAAATATCGAATTTTCGGGTGTTTTGGGACTGAATTTGAGATATCGACTTTTTGGCACCTAAAAGATCGATTTTTAGCATGTTTTTAGCCTATATTTTGAAAATATTCTAGCACTGAGTACAGATTGCTTCTGGGACCCCAAAATATTGAATTTTCGGGTGTTTTGTGCCTGAATTTGAGATATAAACGGGTACAGAAGATACATGCACATATTGACTTTGGGCACCAAAAATATCGATTTTCAGCATGTTTTGGGCCTGAATTTTGAAAATACTCTAACACGGAGTAGGCATGTACAGATCGCTTCTGGGACCCCAAAATATCGAATTTTCGGGTGTTTAGGGCCAGAATTTGAGGTATAAACGGGTACAGAAGATGCATGCACATATCGACTTTTGGGCACCTAAAAGATCGATTTTCAGTATGTTTTTGGCCTGTATTTTGAAAATACTCTAACACGGAGTAGGCATGTACAGATACCTTTTGGGACCTCTAAATATCGAATTTTCGGGTGTTTTGGGACTGAATTTGAGATATCGATTTTTTGGCACCTAAAAGATCGATTTTTAGCATGTTTTTAGCCTATATTTTGAAAATATTCTAGCACTGTGTAGGCATGTACAGATTGCTTCTGGGACCCCAAAATATTGAATTTTCGGGTGTTTTGAGCCTGAATTTGAGATATAAACGGGTACAGAAGATACATGCACATATTGACTTTGGGCATCTAAAATATCGATTTTCAGCATGATTTGGGCCTGTATTTTGAAAATACTCTAACACTGAGTAGGCATGTACAGATTGCTTCTGGGACCCCAAAATATTGAATTTTCGGGTGTTTTGAGCCTGTATTTGAGATATAAACGGGTACTGAAGATGCATGCACATATCGACTTTTGTGCACCTAAAAGATCGATTTCCAGTATGTTTTGAGCATGTATTTTGAAAATACTCTAACACGGAGTAGGCATGTACAGATACCTTCTGGGACCTCTAAATATCGAATTTTCGGGTGTTCTGGGACTGAATTTGAGATATCGACTTTTTGGCACCTAAAAGATCGATTTTTAGCATGTTTTTAGCCTATATTTTGAAAATATTCTAGCACTGAGTAGGCATGTACAGATTGCTTCTGGGACCCCAAAATATTGAATTTTCGGGTGTTTTGAGCCTGAATTTGAGATATAAACGGGTACAGAAGATACATGCACATATTGACTTTGGGCACCAAAAATATCGATTTTCAGCATGTTTTGGGCCTGAATTTTGAAAATACTCTAACAAGGAGTAGGCATGTACAGATTGCTTCTGGGACCCCAAAATATTGAATTTTTGGGTGTTTTGAGCCTGAATTTGAGATATAAACGGGTACTGAAGATGCATGCACATATCGACTTTTGTGCACCTAAAGGATCGATTTTCAGTATGTTTTTTAGCATGTATTTTGAAAATACTCTAACACGGAGTAGGCATGTACAGATCGCTTCTGGGACCCCTAAATATCGAATTTTCGGGTGTTTTGGGACTGAATTTGAGATATCGACTTTTTGGCACCTAAAAGATCGATTTTTAGCATGTTTTTAGCCTATATTTTGAAAATATTCTAGCACTGAGTAGGCATGTACAGATTGCTTCTGGGACCCCAAAATATTGAATTTTCGGGTGTTTTGAGCCTGAATTTGAGATATAAACGGGTACAGAAGATACATGCACATATTGACTTTGGGCACCAAAAATATCGATTTTCAGCATGTTTTGGGCCTGAATTTTGAAAATACTCTAACAAGGAGTAGGCATGTACAGATTGCTTCTGGGACCCCAAAATATTGAATTTTTGGGTGTTTTGAGCCTGAATTTGAGATATAAACGGGTACTGAAGATGCATGCACATATCGACTTTTGTGCACCTAAAGGATCGATTTTCAGTATGTTTTTTAGCATGTATTTTGAAAATACTCTAACACGGAGTAGGCATGTACAGATCGCTTCTGGGACCCCTAAATATCGAATTTTCGGGTGTTTTGGGACTGAATTTGAGATATCGACTTTTTGGCACCTAAAAGATCGATTTTTAGCATGTTTTTAGCCTATATTTTGAAAATATTCTAGCACTGAGTACAGATTGCTTCTGGGACCCCAAAATATTGAATTTTCGGGTGTTTTGAGCCTGAATTTGAGATATAAACGGGTACAGAAGATACATGCACATATTGACTTTGGGCACCAAAAATATCGATTTTCAGCATGTTTTGGGCCTGAATTTTGAAAATACTCTAACAAGGAGTAGGCATGTACAGATCGCTTCTGGGACCCCAAAATATCGAATTTTCGGGTGTTTAGGGCCAGAATTTGAGATATAAACGGGTACAGAAGATGCATGCACATATCGACTTTTGGGCACCTAAAAGATCGATTTTCAGTATGTTTTTGGCCTGTATTTTGAAAATACTCTAACACGGAGTAGGCATGTACAGATACCTTTTGGGACCTCTAAATATCGAATTTTCGGGTGTTTTGGGACTGAATTTGAGATATCGATTTTTTGGCACCTAAAATGTCGATTTTTAGCATGTTTTTAGCCTATATTTTGAAAATATTCTAGCACTGTGTAGGCATGTACAGATTGCTTCTGGGACCCCAAAATATTGAATTTTCGGGTGTTTTGAGCCTGAATTTGAGATATAAACGGGTACAGAAGATACATGCACATATTGACTTTGGGCATCTAAAATATCGATTTTCAGCATGATTTGGGCCTGTATTTTGAAAATACTCTAACACTGAGTAGGCATGTACAGATTGCTTCTGGGACCCCAAAATATTGAATTTTCGGGTGTTTTGAGCCTGTATTTGAGATATAAACGGGTACTGAAGATGCATGCACATATCGACTTTTGTGCACCTAAATGATCGATTTCCAGTATGTTTTGAGCATGTATTTTGAAAATACTCTAACAAGGAGTAGGCATGTACAGATACCTTCTGGGACCTCTAAATATCGAATTTTCGGGTGTTCTGAGACTGAATTTGAGATATCGACTTTTTGGCACCTAAAAGATCGATTTTTAGCATGTTTTTAGCCTATATTTTGAAAATATTCTAGCACTGAGTAGGCATGTACAGATTGCTTCTGGGACCCTAAAATATTGAATTTTCGGGTGTTTTGAGCCTGAATTTGAGATATAAACGGGTACAGAAGATACATGCACATATTGACTTTGGGCACCAAAAATATCGATTTTCAGCATGTTTTGGGCCTGAATTTTGAAAATACTCTAACAAGGAGTAGGCATGTACAGATTGCTTCTGGGACCCCAAAATATTGAATTTTTGGGTGTTTTGAGCCTGAATTTGAGATATAAACGTGTACTGAAGATGCATGCACATATCGACTTTTGTGCACCTAAAAGATCGATTTTCAGTATGTTTTTTAGCATGTATTTTGAAAATACTCTAACACGGAGTAGGCATGTACAGATCGCTTCTGGGACCCCTAAATATCGAATTTTCGGGTGTTTTGGGACTGAATTTGAGATATCGACTTTTTGGCACCTAAAAGATCGATTTTTAGCATGTTTTTAGCCTATATTTTGAAAATATTCTAGCACTGAGTACAGATTGCTTCTGGGACCCCAAAATATTGAATTTTCGGGTGTTTTGAGCCTGAATTTGAGATATAAACGGGTACAGAAGATACATGCACATATTGAATTTGGGCACCAAAAATATCGATTTTCAGCATGTTTTGTGCCTGAATTTTGAAAATACTCTAACACGGAGTAGGCATGTACAGATCGCTTCTGGGACCCCAAAATATCGAATTTTCGGGTGTTTAGGGCCAGAATTTGAGATATAAACGGGTACAGAAGATGCATGCACATATCGACTTTTGGGCACCTAAAAGATCGATTTTCAGTATGTTTTTGGCCTGTATTTTGAAAATACTCTAACACGGAGTAGGCATGTACAGATACCTTCTGGGACCTCTAAATATCGAATTTTCGGGTGTTTTGGGACTGAATTTGAGATATCGATTTTTTGGCACCTAAAATGTCGTTTTTTAGCATGTTTTTAGCCTATATTTTGAAAATATTCTTGCACTGTACAGATTGCTTCTGGGACCCCAAAATATTGAATTTTCGGGTGTTTTGAGCCTGAATTTGAGATATAAACAGGTACAGAAGATACATGCACATATTGACTTTGGGCACCAAAAATATCGATTTTCAGCATGTTTTGGGCCTGAATTTTGAAAATACTCTAACACGGAGTAGGCATGTACAGATCGCTTCTGGGACCCCAAAATATCGAATTTTCGGGTGTTTAGGGCCAGAATTTGAGGTATAAACGGGTACAGAAGATGCATGCACATATCGACTTTTGGGCACCTAAAAGATCGATTTTCAGTATGTTTTTGGCCTGTATTTTGAAAATACTCTAACACGGAGTAGGCATGTACAGATACCTTTTGGGACCTCTAAATATCGAATTTTCGGGTGTTTTGGGACTGAATTTGAGATATCGATTTTTTGGCACCTAAAATGTCGATTTTTAGCATGTTTTTAGCCTATATTTTGAAAATATTCTAGCACTGTGTAGGCATGTACAGATTGCTTCTGGGACCCCAAAATATTGAATTTTCGGGTGTTTTGAGCCTGAATTTGAGATATAAACGGGTACAGAAGATACATGCACATATTGACTTTGGGCATCTAAAATATCGATATTCAGCATGATTTGGGCCTGTATTTTGAAAATACTCTAACACTGAGTAGGCATGTACAGATTGCTTCTGGGACCCCAAAATATTGAATTTTCGGGTGTTTTGAGCCTGTATTTGAGATATAAACGGGTACTGAAGATGCATGCACATATCGACTTTTGTGCACCTAAATGATCGATTTCCAGTATGTTTTGAGCATGTATTTTGAAAATACTCTAACACGGAGTAGGCATGTACAGATACCTTCTGGGACCTCTAAATATCGAATTTTCGGGTGTTCTGGGACTGAATTTGAGATATCGACTTTTTGGCACCTAAAAGATCGATTTTTAGCATGTTTTTAGCCTATATTTTGAAAATATTCTAGCACTGAGTAGGCATGTACAGATTGCTTCTGGGACCCCAAAATATTGAATTTTCGGGTGTTTTGAGCCTGAATTTGAGATATAAACGGGTACAGAAGATACATGCATATATTGACTTTGGGCACCAAAAATATCGATTTTCAGCATGTTTTGGGCCTGAATTTTGAAAATACTCTAACAAGGAGTAGGCATGTACAGATTGCTTCTGGGACCCCAAAATATTGAATTTTTGGGTGTTTTGAGCCTGAATTTGAGATATAAACGGGTACTGAAGATGCATGCACATATCGACTTTTGTGCACCTAAAGGATCGATTTTCAGTATGTTTTTTAGCATGTATTTTGAAAATACTCTAACACGGAGTAGGCATGTACAGATCGCTTCTGGGACCCCTAAATATCGAATTTTCGGGTGTTTTGGGACTGAATTTGAGATATCGACTTTTTGGCACCTAAAAGATCGATTTTTAGCATGTTTTTAGCCTATATTTTGAAAATATTCTAGCACTGAGTACAGATTGCTTCTGGGACCCCAAAATATTGAATTTTCGGGTGTTTTGAGCCTGAATTTGAGATATAAACGGGTACAGAAGATACATGCACATATTGACTTTGGGCACCAAAAATATCGATTTTCAGCATGTTTTGGGCCTGAATTTTGAAAATACTCTAACAAGGAGTAGGCATGTACAGATCGCTTCTGGGACCCCAAAATATCGAATTTTCGGGTGTTTAGGGCCAGAATTTGAGATATAAACGGGTACAGAAGATGCATGCACATATCGACTTTTGGGCACCTAAAAGATCGATTTTCAGTATGTTTTTGGCCTGTATTTTGAAAATACTCTAACACGGAGTAGGCATGTACAGATACCTTTTGGGACCTCTAAATATCGAATTTTCGGGTGTTTTGGGACTGAATTTGAGATATCGATTTTTTGGCACCTAAAATGTCGATTTTTAGCATGTTTTTAGCCTATATTTTGAAAATATTCTAGCACTGTGTAGGCATGTACAGATTGCTTCTGGGACCCCAAAATATTGAATTTTCGGGTGTTTTGAGCCTGAATTTGAGATATAAACGGGTACAGAAGATACATGCACATATTGACTTTGGGCATCTAAAATATCGATTTTCAGCATGATTTGGGCCTGTATTTTGAAAATACTCTAACACTGAGTAGGCATGTACAGATTGCTTCTGGGACCCCAAAATATTGAATTTTCGGGTGTTTTGAGCCTGTATTTGAGATATAAACGGGTACTGAAGATGCATGCACATATCGACTTTTGTGCACCTAAATGATCGATTTCCAGTATGTTTTGAGCATGTATTTTGAAAATACTCTAACAAGGAGTAGGCATGTACAGATACCTTCTGGGACCTCTAAATATCGAATTTTCGGGTGTTCTGAGACTGAATTTGAGATATCGACTTTTTGGCACCGAAAAGATCGATTTTTAGCATGTTTTTAGCCTATATTTTGAAAATATTCTAGCACTGAGTAGGCATGTACAGATTGCTTCTGGGACCCTAAAATATTGAATTTTCGGGTGTTTTGAGCCTGAATTTGAGATATAAACGGGTACAGAAGATACATGCACATATTGACTTTGGGCACCAAAAATATCGATTTTCAGCATGTTTTGGGCCTGAATTTTGAAAATACTCTAACAAGGAGTAGGCATGTACAGATTGCTTCTGGGACCCCAAAATATTGAATTTTTGGGTGTTTTGAGCCTGAATTTGAGATATAAACGTGTACTGAAGATGCATGCACATATCGACTTTTGTGCACCTAAAAGATCGATTTTCAGTATGTTTTTTAGCATGTATTTTGAAAATACTCTAACACGGAGTAGGCATGTACAGATCGCTTCTGGGACCCCTAAATATCGAATTTTCGGGTGTTTTGGGACTGAATTTGAGATATCGACTTTTTGGCACCTAAAAGATCGATTTTTAGCATGTTTTTAGCCTATATTTTGAAAATATTCTAGCACTGAGTACAGATTGCTTCTGGGACCCCAAAATATTGAATTTTCGGGTGTTTTGAGCCTGAATTTGAGATATAAACGGGTACAGAAGATACATGCACATATTGACTTTGGGCACCAAAAATATCGATTTTCAGCATGTTTTGTGCCTGAATTTTGAAAATACTCTAACACGGAGTAGGCATGTACAGATCGCTTCTGGGACCCCAAAATATCGAATTTTCGGGTGTTTAGGGCCAGAATTTGAGATATAAACGGGTACAGAAGATGCATGCACATATCGACTTTTGGGCACCTAAAAGATCGATTTTCAGTATGTTTTTGGCCTGTATTTTGAAAATACTCTAACACGGAGTAGGCATGTACAGATACCTTCTGGGACCTCTAAATATCGAATTTTCGGGTGTTTTGGGACTGAATTTGAGATATCGATTTTTTGGCACCTAAAATGTCGTTTTTTAGCATGTTTTTAGCCTATATTTTGAAAATATTCTTGCACTGTACAGATTGCTTCTGGGACCCCAAAATATTGAATTTTCGGGTGTTTTGAGCCTGAATTTGAGATATAAACAGGTACAGAAGATACATGCACATATTGACTTTGGGCACCAAAAATATCGATTTTCAGCATGTTTTGGGCCTGAATTTTGAAAATACTCTAACACGGAGTAGGCATGTACAGATCGCTTCTGGGACCCCAAAATATCGAATTTTCGGGTGTTTAGGGCCAGAATTTGAGGTATAAACGGGTACAGAAGATGCATGCACATATCGACTTTTGGGCACCTAAAAGATCGATTTTCAGTATGTTTTTGGCCTGTATTTTGAAAATACTCTAACACGGAGTAGGCATGTACAGATACCTTTTGGGACCTCTAAATATCGAATTTTCGGGTGTTTTGGGACTGAATTTGAGATATCGATTTTTTGGCACCTAAAATGTCGATTTTTAGCATGTTTTTAGCCTATATTTTGAAAATATTCTAGCACTGTGTAGGCATGTACAGATTGCTTCTGGGACCCCAAAATATTGAATTTTCGGGTGTTTTGAGCCTGAATTTGAGATATAAACGGGTACAGAAGATACATGCACATATTGACTTTGGGCATCTAAAATATCGATATTCAGCATGATTTGGGCCTGTATTTTGAAAATACTCTAACACTGAGTAGGCATGTACAGATTGCTTCTGGGACCCCAAAATATTGAATTTTCGGGTGTTTTGAGCCTGTATTTGAGATATAAACGGGTACTGAAGATGCATGCACATATCGACTTTTGTGCACCTAAATGATCGATTTCCAGTATGTTTTGAGCATGTATTTTGAAAATACTCTAACACGGAGTAGGCATGTACAGATACCTTCTGGGACCTCTAAATATCGAATTTTCGGGTGTTCTGGGACTGAATTTGAGATATCGACTTTTTGGCACCTAAAAGATCGATTTTTAGCATGTTTTTAGCCTATATTTTGAAAATATTCTAACACTGAGTAGGCATGTACAGATTGCTTCTGGGACCCCAAAATATTGAATTTTCGGGTGTTTTGAGCCTGAATTTGAGATATAAACGGGTACAGAAGATACATGCACATATTGACTTTGGGCACCAAAAATATCGATTTTCAGCATGTTTTTAGCCTGAATTTTGAAAATACTCTAACAAGGAGTAGGCATGTACAGATTGCTTCTGGGACCCCAAAATATTGAATTTTTGGGTGTTTTGAGCCTGAATTTGAGATATAAACGGGTACTGAAGATGCATGCACATATCGACTTTTGTGCACCTAAAAGATCGATTTTCAGTATGTTTTTTAGCATGTATTTTGAAAATACTCTAACACGGAATAGGCATGTACAGATCGCTTCTGGGACCCCTAAATATCGAATTTTCGGGTGTTTTGGGACTGAATTTGAGATATCGACTTTTTGGCACCTAAAAGATCGATTTTTAGCATGTTTTTAGCCTATATTTTGAAAATATTCTAGCACTGAGTACAGATTGCTTCTGGGACCCCAAAATATTGAATTTTCGGGTGTTTTGTGCCTGAATTTGAGATATAAACGGGTACAGAAGATACATGCACATATTGACTTTGGGCACCAAAAATATCGATTTTCAGCATGTTTTGGGCCTGAATTTTGAAAATACTCTAACAAGGAGTAGGCATGTACAGATTGCTTCTGGGACCCCAAAATATTGAATTTTTGGGTGTTTTGAGCCTGAATTTGAGATATAAACGGGTACTGAAGATGCATGCACATATCGACTTTTGTGCACCTAAAAGATCGATTTTCAGTATGTTTTTTAGCATGTATTTTGAAAATACTCTAACACGGAGTAGGCATGTACAGATCGCTTCTGGGACCCCTAAATATCGAATTTTCGGGTGTTTTGGGACTGAATTTGAGATATCGACTTTTTGGCACCTAAAAGATCGATTTTTAGCATGTTTTGAGCCTATATTTTGAAAATATTCTAGCACTGAGTACAGATTGCTTCTGGGACCCCAAAATATTGAATTTTCGGGTGTTTTGAGCCTGAATTTGAGATATAAACGGGTACAGAAGATACATGCACATATTGACTTTGGGCACCAAAAATATCGATTTTCAGCATGTTTTGGGCCTGAATTTTGAAAATACTCTAACACGGAGTAGGCATGTACAGATCGCTTCTGGGACCCCAAAATATCGAATTTTCGGGTGTTTAGGGCCAGAATTTGAGATATAAACGGGTACAGAAGATGCATGCACATATCGACTTTTGGGCACCTAAAAGATCGATTTTCAGTATGTTTTTGGCCTGTATTTTGAAATTACTCTAACACGGAGTAGGCATGTACAGATACCTTCTGGGACCTCTAAATATCGAATTTTCGGGTGTTTTGGGACTGAATTTGAGATATCGATTTTTTGGCACCTAAAATGTCGATTTTTAGCATGTTTTTAGCCTATATTTTGAAAATATTCTAGCACTGTGTAGGCATGTACAGATTGCTTCTGGGACCCCAAAATATTGAATTTTGGGGTGTTTTGAGCCTGAATTTGAGATATAAACGGGTACAGAAGATACATGCACATATTGACTTTGGGCACCAAAAATATCGATTTTCAGCATGTTTTGGGCCTGAATTTTGAAAATACTCTAACACGGAGTAGGCATGTACAGATTGCTTCTGGGACCCCAAAATATCGAATTTTCGGGTGTTTAGGGCCAGAATTTGAGATATAAACGGGTACAGAAGATGCATGCACATATCGACTTTTGGGCACCTAAAAGATCGATTTTCAGTATGTTTTTGGCCTGTATTATGAAAATACTCTAACACGGAGTAGGCATGTACAGATCGCTTCTGGGACCCCTAAATATCGAATTTTCGGGTGTTTTGGGACTGAATTTGAGATATCGACTTTTTGGCACCTAAAAGATCGATATTTAGCATGTTTTTAGCCTATATTTTGAAAATATTCTAGCACTGTACAGATTGCTTCTGGGACCCCAAAATATTGAATTTTTGGGTGTTTTGAGCCTGAATTTGAGATATAAACGGGTACAGAAGATACATGCACATATTGACTTTGGGCACCAAAAATATCGATTTTCAGCATGTTTTGGGCCTGAATTTTGAAAATACTCTAACACGGAGTAGGCATGTTCAGATCGCTTCTGGGACCCCAAAATATCGAATTTTCGGGTGTTTAGGGCCAGAATTTGAGATATAAACGGGTACAGAAGATGCATGCACATATCGACTTTTGGGCACCTAAAAGATCGATTTTCAGTATGTTTTTGACCTGTATTTTGAAATTACTCTAACACGGAGTAGGCATGTACAGATACCTTCTGGGACCTCTAAATATAGAATTTTCGGGTGTTTTGGGACTGAATTTGAGATATCGATTTTTTGGCACCTAAAATGTCGATTTTTAGCATGTTTTTAGCCTATATTTTGAAAATATTCTAGCACTGTGTAGGCATGTACAGATTGCTTCTGGGACCCCAAAATATTGAATTTTCGGGTGTTTTGTGCCTGAATTTGAGATATAAACGGGTACAGAGGATACATGCACATATTGACTTTGGGCATCAAAAATATCGATTTTCAGCATGTTTTGGGACTGTATTTTGAAAATACTCTAACACTGAGTAGGCATGTACAGATTGCTTCTGGGACCCCAAAATATTGAATTTTCGGGTGTTTTGAGCCTGAATTTGAGATATAAACGGGTACTGAAGATGCATGCACATATCGACTTTTGTGCACCTAAAAGATCGATTTTCAGTATGTTTTGAGCATGTATTTTGAAAATACTCTAACACGGAGTAGGCATGTACAGATCGCTTCTGGGACCCCTAAATATCGAATTTTCGGGTGTTTTGGGACTGAATTTCAGATATCGACTTTTTGGCACCTAAAAGATCGATATTTAGCATGTTTTTAGCCTATATTTTGAAAATATTCTATCACTGAGTAGGCATGTACAGATTGCTTCTGGGACCCCAAAATATTGAATTTTCGGGTGTTTTGAGCCTGAATTTGAGATATAAACGGGTACAGAAGATACATGCACATATTGACTTTGGGCATCTAAAATATCGATTTTCAGCATGTTTTGGGCCTGTAATTTGAAAACACTCTAACACTGAGTAGGCATGTACAGATTGCATCTGGGACCCCAAAATATTGAATTTTCGGGTGTTTTGAGCCTGAATTTGAGATATAAACGGGTACTGAAGATGCATGCACATATCGACTTTTGTGCACCTAAAAGATCGATTTTCAGTATGTTTTGAGCATGTATTTTGAAAATACTCTAACACGGAGTAGGCATGTACAGATCGCTTCTGGGACCCCTAAATATCGAATTTTCGGGTGTTTTGGGACTGAATTTGAGATATCGACTTTTTGGCACCTAAAAGATCGATTTTTAGCATGTTTTTAGCCTATATTTTGGAAATATTCTAGCACTGTACAGATTGCTTCTGGGACCCCAAAATATTGAATTTTCGGGAGTTTTGAGCCTGAATTTGAGATATAAACGGGTACAGAAGATACATGCACATATTGACTTTGGGCATCTAAAATATCGATTTTCAGCATGTTTTGGGCCTGTATTTTGAAAATATTCTAACACATGGTAGGCATGTACAGATTGCTTCTGGGACCCCAAAATATTGAATTTTCGGGTGTTTTGAGCCTGAATTTGAGATATAAACGAGTACTGAAGATGCATGCACATATCGACTTTTGTGCACCTAAAAGATCGATTTTCAGTATGTTTTGAGCATGTATTTAAAAAAATCCTCTAACACGGAGTAGGCATGTACAGATCGCTTCTGGGACCTCTAAATATAGAATTTTCGGGTGTTTTGGGACTGAATTTGAGATATCGACTTTTTGGCACCTAAAAGATCGATTTTTAGCATGTTTTTCGCCTATATTTTGAAAATATTCTTGCACTGTACAGATTGCTTCTGGGACCCCAAAATATTGAATTTTTGGGTGTTTTGAGCCTGAATTTGAGATATAAACGGGTACAGAAGATACATGCACATATTGACTTTGGGCACCAAAAATATCGATTTTTAGCATGTTTTGGGCCTGAATTTTGAAAATACTCTAACACGGAGTAGGCATGTACAGATTGCTTCTGGGACCCCAAAATATCGAATTTTCGGGTGTTTAGGGCCAGAATTTGAGATATAAACGGGTACAGAAGATGCATGCACATATCGACTTTTGGGCACCTAAAAGATCGATTTTCAGTATGTTTTTGGCCTGTATTATCAAAATACTCTAACACGGAGTAGGCATGTACAGATACCTTCTGGGACCTCTAAATATCGAATTTTCGGGTGTTTTGGGACTGAATTTGAGATATCGATTTTTTGGCACCTAAAATGTCGATTTTTAGCATGTTTTTAGCCTATATTTTGAAAATATTCTAGCACTGTGTAGGCATGTACAGATTGCTTCTGGGACCCCTAAATATTGAATTTTCGGGTGTTTTGAGCCTGAATTTGAGATATAAACGGGTACAGAAGATACATGCACATATTGACTTTGGGCACCAAAAATATCGATTTTCAGCATGTTTTGGGCCTGAATTTTGAAAATACTCTAACACGGAGTAGGCATGTACAGATACCTTTTGGGACCTCTAAATATAGAATTTTCGGGTGTTTTGGGACTGAATTTGAGATATCGATTTTTTGGCACCTAAAATGTCGATTTTTAGCATGTTTTTAGCCTATATTTTGAAAATATTCTAGCACTGTGTAGGCATGTACAGATTGCTTCTGGGACCCCAAAATATATAATTTTCGGGTGTTTTGAGCCTGAATTTGAGATATAAACGGGTACATAAGATACATGCACATATTGACTTTGGGCATCTAAAATATCGATTTTCAGCATGTTTTGGGCCTGTATTTTGAAAATACTCTAACACAGAGTAGGCATGTACAGATTGCTTCTTGGACCCCAAAATATTGAATTTTCGGGTGTTTTGAGCCTGAATTTGAGATATAAATGGGTACTGAAGATGCATGCACATATCGACTTTTGTGCACCTAAAAGATCGATTTTCAGTATGTTTTGAGCATGTATTTTGAAAATACTCTAACACGGAGTAGGCATGTACAGATCGCTTCTGGGACCCCTAAATATCGAATTTTCGGGTGTTTTGGGACTGAATTTGAGATATCGACTTTTTGGCACCTAAAAGATCGATTTTTAGCATGTTTTTAGCCTATATTTTGAAAATATTCTAGCACTGAGTACAGATTGCTTCTGGGACCCCAAAATATTGAATTTTCGGGTGTTTTGAGCCTGAATTTGAGATATAAACGGGTACAGAAGATGCATGCACATATCGACTTTTGTGCACCTAAAAGATCGATTTTCAGTATGTTTTGAGCATGTATTTTGAAAATACTCTAACACGGAGTAGGCATGTACAGATACCTTCTGGGACCTCTAAATATCGAATTTTCGGGTGTTCTGGGACTGAATTTGAGATATCGACTTTTTGGCACCTAAAAGATCGATTTTTAGCATGTTTTTAGCCTATATTTTGAAAATATTCTATCACTGAGTAGGCATGTACAGATTGCTTCTGGGACCCCAAAATATTGAATTTTCGGGTGTTTTGAGCCTGAATTTGAGATATAAACGGGTACAGAAGATACATGCACATATTGACTTTGGGCACCAAAAATATCGATTTTCAGCATGTTTTGGGCCTGAATTTTGAAAATACTCTAACAAGGAGTAGGCATGTACAGATTGCTTCTGGGACCCCAAAATATTGAATTTTTGGGTGTTTTGAGCCTGAATTTGAGATATAAACGGGTACTGAAGATGCATGCACATATCGACTTTTGTGCACCTAAAAGATCGATTTTCAGTATGTTTTTTAGCATGTATTTTGAAAATACTCTAACACGGAGTAGGCATGTACAGATCGCTTCTGGGACCCCTAAATATCGAATTTTTGGGTGTTTTGGGACTGAATTTGAGATATCGACTTTTTGGCACCTAAAAGATCGATTTTTAGCATGTTTTTAGCCTATATTTTGAAAATATTCTATCACTGTGTAGGCATGTACAGATTGCTTCTGGGACCCCAAAATATTGAATTTTCGGGTGTTTTGAGCTTGAATTTGAGATATAAACGGGTACAGAAGATACATGCACATATTGACTTTGGGCACCAAAAATATCGATTTTCAGCATGTTTTGGGCCTGAATTTTGAAAATACTCTAACACGGAGTAGGCATGTACAGATCGCTTCTGGGACCCCAAAATATCGAATTTTCGGGTGTTTAGGGCCAGAATTTGAGATATAAACGGGTACAGAAGATGCATGCACATATCGACTTTTGGGCACCTAAAAGATCGATTTTCAGTATGTTTTTGGCCTGTATTTTGAAAATACTCTAACACGGAGTAGGCATGTACAGATACCTTCTGGGACCTCTAAATATCGAATTTTCGGGTGTTTTGGGACTGAATTTGAGATATCGATTTTTTGGCACCTAAAATGTCGTTTTTTAGCATGTTTTTAGCCTATATTTTGAAAATATTCTTGCACTGTACAGATTGCTTCTGGGACCCAAAAATATTGAATTTTCGGGTGTTTTGAGCCTGAATTTGAGATATAAACGGGTACAGAAGATACATGCACATATTGACTTTGGGCACCAAAAATATCGATTTTCAGCATGTTTTGGGCCTGAATTTTGAAAATACTCTAACACGGAGTAGGCATGTACAGATCGCTTCTGGGACCCCAAAATATCGAATTTTCGGGTGTTTAGGGCCAGAATTTGAGGTATAAACGGGTACAGAAGATGCATGCACATATCGACTTTTGGGCACCTAAAAGATCGATTTTCAGTATGTTTTTGGCCTGTATTTTGAAAATACTCTAACACGGAGTAGGCATGTACAGATACCTTTTGGGACCTCTAAATATCGAATTTTCGGGTGTTTTGGGACTGAATTTGAGATATCGATTTTTTGGCACCTAAAATGTCGATTTTTAGCATGTTTTTAGCCTATATTTTGAAAATATTCTAGCACTGTGTAGGCATGTACAGATTGCTTCTGGGACCCCAAAATATTGAATTTTCGGGTGTTTTGAGCCTGAATTTGAGATATAAACGGGTACAGAAGATACATGCACATATTGACTTTGGGCATCTAAAATATCGATTTTCAGCATGTTTTGGGCCTGTATTTTGAAAATACTCTAACACTGAGTAGGCATGTACAGATTGCTTCTGGGACCCCAAAATATTGAATTTTCGGGTGTTTTGAGCCTGTATTTGAGATATAAACGGGTACTGAAGATGCATGCACATATCGACTTTTGTGCACCTAAAAGATCGATTTTCAGTATGTTTTGAGCATGTATTTTGAAAATACTCTAACACGGAGTAGGCATGTACAGATACCTTTTGGGACCTCTAAATATCGAATTTTCGGGTGTTTTGGGACTGAATTTGAGATATCGACTTTTTGGCACCTAAAAGATCGATTTTTAGCATGTTTTTAGCCTATATTTTGAAAATATTCTAGCACTGAGTAGGCATGTACAGATTGCTTCTGGGACCCCAAAATATTGAATTTTCGGGTGTTTTGAGCCTGAATTTGAGATATAAACGGGTACAGAAGATACATGCACATATTGACTTTGGGCACCAAAAATATCGATTTTCAGCATGTTTTGGGCCTGAATTTTGAAAATACTCTAACAAGGAGTAGGCATGTACAGATTGCTTCTGGGACCCCAAAATATTGAATTTTTGGATGTTTTGAGCCTGAATTTGAGATATAAACGGGTACTGAAGATGCATGCACATATCGACTTTTGTGCACCTAAAAGATCGATTTTCAGTATGTTTTTTAGCATGTATTTTGAAAATACTCTAACACGGAGTAGGCATGTACAGATCGCTTCTGGGACCCCTAAATATCGAATTTTCGGGTGTTTTGGGACTGAATTTGAGATATCGACTTTTTGGCACCTAAAAGATCGATTTTTATCATGTTTTTAGCCTATATTTTGAAAATATTCTAGCACTGAGTACAGATTGCTTCTGGGACCCCAAAATATTGAATTTTCGGGTGTTT
Source organism: Petrolisthes cinctipes (assembly GCA_033782935.1). Classification (NCBI taxonomy): domain Eukaryota; kingdom Metazoa; phylum Arthropoda; class Malacostraca; order Decapoda; family Porcellanidae; genus Petrolisthes; species Petrolisthes cinctipes. Next base: position 327,431 of record JAWQEG010000175.1, read on the forward strand.
TGAGCCTGAATTTGAGATATAAACGGGTACAGAAGATACATGCACATATTGACTTTGGGCACCAAAAATATCGATTTTCAGCATGTTTTGGGCCTGAATTTTGAAAATACTCTAACACGGAGTAGGCATGTACAGATCGCTTCTGGGACCCCAAAATATCGAATTTTCGGGTGTTTAGGGCCAGAATTTGAGATATGAACGGGTACAGAAGATGCATGCACATATCGACTTTTGGGCACCTAAAAGATCGATTTTCAGTATGTTTTTAGCCTGTATTTTGAAATTACTCTAACACGGAGTAGGCATGTACAGATACCTTCTGGGACCTCTAAATATCGAATTTTCGGGTGTTTTGGGACTGAATTTGAGATATCGATTTTTTTGGCACCTAAAATGTCGATTTTTAGCATGTTTTTAGCCTATATTTTGAAAATATTCTAGCACTGTGTAGGCATGTACAGATTGCTTCTGGGACCCCAAAATATTGAATTTTCGGTTTTTTTGAGCCTGTATTTGAGATATAAACGGGTACAGAAGATACATGCACATATTGACTTTGGGCACCAAAAATATCGATTTTCAGCATGTTTTGGGCCTGAATTTTGAAAATACTCTAACACGGAGTAGGCATGTACAGATTGCTTCTGGGACCCCAAAATATCGAATTTTCGGGTGTTTAGGGCCAGAATTTGAGATATAAACGGGTACAGAAGATGCATGCACATATCGACTTTTGGGCACCTAAAAGATCGATTTTCAGTATGTTTTTGGCCTGTATTATGAAAATACTCTAACACGGAGTAGGCATGTACAGATACCTTCTGGAACCTCAAAATATCGAATTTTCGGGTGTTTTGGGACTGAATTTGAGATATCGATTTTTTGGCACCTAAAATGTCGATTTTTAGCATGTTTTTAACCTATATTTTGAAAATATTCTAGCACTGTGTAGGCATGTACAGATTGCTTCTGGGACCCCAAAATATATAATTTTCGGGTGTTTTGAGCCTGAATTTGAGATATAAACGGGTACATAAGATACATGCACATATTGACTTTGGGCATCTAAAATATCGATTTTCAGCATGTTTTGGGCCTGTATTTTGAAAATACTCTAACACAGAGTAGGCATGTACAGATTGCTTCTGGGACCCCAAAATATCGAATTTTCGGGTGTTTTGAGCCTGAATTTGAGATATAAACGGGTACTGAAGATGCATGCACATATCGACTTTTGTGCACCTAAAAGATCGATTTTCAGTATGTTTTGAGCATGTATTTTGAAAATACTCTAACACGGAGTAGGCATGTACAGATCGCTTCTGGGACCCCTAAATATCGAATTTTCGGGTGTTTTGGGACTGAATTTGAGATATCGACATTTTGGCACCTAAAAGATCGATATTTAGCATGTTTTTAGCCTATATTTTGAAAATATTCTAGCACTGTACAGATTGCTTCTGGGACCCCAAAATATTGAATTTTTGGGTGTTTTGAGCCTGAATTTGAGATATAAACGGGTACAGAAGATACATGCACATATTGACTTTGGGCACCAAAAATATCGATTTTCAGCATGTTTTGGGCCTGAATTTTGAAAATACTCTAACACGGAGTAGGCATGTACAGATCGCTTCTGGGACCCCAAAATATCGAATTTTCGGGTGTTTAGGGCCAGAATTTGAGATATAAACGGGTACAGAAGATGCATGCACATATCGACTTTTGGGCACCTAAAAGATCGATTTTCAGTATGTTTTTGGCCTGTATTTTGAAATTACTCTAACACGGAGTAGGCATGTACAGATACCTTCTGGGACCTCTAAATATAGAATTTTCGGGTGTTTTGGGACTGAATTTGAGATATCGATTTTTTGGCACCTAAAATGTCGATTTTTAGCATGTTTTTAGCCTATATTTTGAAAATATTCTAGCACTGTGTAGGCATGTACAGATTGCTTCTGGGACCCCAAAATATTGAATTTTCGGGTGTTTTGAGCCTGAATTTGAGATATAAACGGGTACAGAAGATACATGCACATATTGACTTTGGGCATCTAAAATATCGATTTTCAGCATGTTTTGGGCCTGTATTTTGAAAATACTCTAACACATGGTAGGCATGTACAGATTGCTTCTGGGACCCCAAAATATTGAATTTTCGGGTGTTTTGAGCCTGAATTTGAGATATAAACGAGTACTGAAGATGCATGCACATATCGACTTTTGTGCACCTAAAAGATCGATTTTCAGTATGTTTTGAGCATGTATTTTGAAAATACTCTAACACGGAGTAGGCATGTACAGATCGCTTCTGGGACCCCTAAATATCGAATTTTCGGGTGTTTTGGGACTGAATTTGAGATATCGACTTTTTGGCACCTAAAAGATCGATTTTTAGCATGTTTTTCGCCTATATTTTGAAAATATTCTTGCACTGTACAGATTGCTTCTGGGACCCCAAAATATTGAATTTTCGGGTGTTTTGAGCCTGAATTTGAGATATAAACGGGTACAGAAGATACATGCACATATTGACTTTGGGCATCTAAAATATCGATTTTCAGCATGTTTTTGGCCTGAATTTTGAAAATACTCTAACACGGAGTAGGCATGTACAGATCGCTTCTGGGACCCCAAAATATCGAATTTTCGGGTGTTTAGGGCCAGAATTTGAGATATAAACGGGTACAGATGATGCATGCACATATCGACTTTTGGGCACCTAAAAGATCGATTTTCAGTTTGTTTTGGGCCTGAATTTTGAAATTACTCTAACACGGAGTAGGCATGTACAGATACCTTCTGGGACCTCTAAATATAGAATTTTCGGGTGTTTTGGGACTGAATTTGAGATATCGATTTTTTGGCACCTAAAATGTCGATTTTTAGCATGTTTTTAGCCTATATTTTGAAAATATTCTAGCACTGTGTAGGCATGTACAGATTGCTTCTGGGACCCCAAAATATATAATTTTCGGGTGTTTTGAGCCTGAATTTGAGATATAAACGCGTACATAAGATACATGCACATATTGACTTTGGGCATCTAAAATATCGATTTTCAGCATGTTTTGGGCCTGTATTTTGAAAATACTCTAACACAGAGTAGGCATGTACAGATTGCTTCTGGGACCCCAAAATATTGAATTTTCGGGTGTTTTGAGCCTGAATTTGAGATATAAACGGGTACTGAAGATGCATGCACATATCGACTTTTGTGCACCTAAAAGATCGATTTTCAGTATGTTTTGAGCATGTATTTTGAAAATACTCTAACACGGAGTAGGCATGTACAGATCGCTTCTGGGACCCCTAAATATCGAATTTTCGGGTGTTTTGGGACTGAATTTGAGATATCGACTTTTTGGCACCTAAAAGATCGATTTTTAGCATGTTTTTAGCCTATATTTTGAAAATATTCTAGCACTGTACAGATTGCTTCTGGGACCCCAAAATATTGAATTTTTGGGTGTTTTGAGCCTGAATTTGAGATATAAACGGGTACAGAAGATACATGCACATATTGACTTTGGGCACCAAAAATATCGATTTTCAGCATGTTTTGGGCCTGAATTTTGAAAATACTCTAACACGGAGTAGGCATGTACAGATTGCTTCTGGGACCCCAAAATATCGAATTTTCGGGTGTTTAGGCCCAGAATTTGAGATATAAACGGGTACAGAAGATGCATGCACATATCGACTTTTGGGCACCTAAAAGATCGATTTTCAGTATGTTTTGGGCTTGAATTTTGAAAATACTCTAACACGGAGTAGGCATGTACAGATACCTTCTGGGACCTCTAAATATCGAATTTTCGGGTGTTTTGGGACTGAATTTGAGATATCGATTTTTTGGCACCTAAAATGTCGATTTTTAGCATGTTTTTAGCCTATATTTTGAAAATATTCTAACACTGTGTAGGCATGTACAGATTGCTTCTGGGACCCCAAAATATTGAATTTTCGGGTGTTTTGAGCCTGAATTTGAGATATAAACGGGTACAGAAGATACATGCACATATTGACTTTGGGCATCTAAAATATCGATTTTCAGCATGTTTTGGGCCTGTATTTTGAAAATACTCTAACACATGGTAGGCATGTACAGATTGCTTCTGGGACCCCAAAATATTGAATTTTCGGGTGTTTTGAGCCTGAATTTGAGATATAAACGAGTACTGAAGATGCATGCACATATCGACTTTTGTGCACCTAAAAGATCGATTTTCAGTATGTTTTGAGCATGTATTTTGAAAATACTCTAACACGGAGTAGGCATGTACAGATCGCTTCTGAGACCCCTAAATATCGAATTTTCGGGTGTTTTGGGACTGAATTTGAGATATCGACTTTTTGGCACCTAAAAGATCGATTTTTAGCATGTTTTTCGCCTATATTTTGAAAATATTCTTGCACTGTACAGATTGCTTCTGGGACCCTAAAATATTGAATTTTTGGGTGTTTTGAGCCTGAATTTGAGATATAAACGGGTACAGAAGATACATGCACATATTGACTTTGGGCATCTAAAATATCGATTTTCAGCATGTTTTGGGCCTGAATTTTGAAAATACTCTAACACGGAGTAGGCATGTACAGATCGCTTCTGGGACCCCAAAATATCGAATTTTCGGGTGTTTAGGGCCAGAATTTGAGATATAAACGGGTACAGAAGATGCATGCACATATCGACTTTTGGGCACCTAAAAGATCGATTTTCAGTTTGTTTTTGGCCTGTATTTTGAAATTACTCTAACACGGAGTAGGCATGTACAGATACTTTCTGGGACCTCTAAATATCGAATTTTCGGGTGTTTTGGGACTGAATTTGAGATATCGATTTTTTGGCACCTAAAATGTCGATTTTTAGCATGTTTTTAGCATATATTTTGAAAATATTCTAGCACTGTGTAGGCATGTACAGATTGCTTCTGGGACCCCAAAATATTGAATTTTCGGGTGTTTTGTGCCTGAATTTGAGATATAAACGGGTACAGAGTATACGAAAATTCGATATTATGGGGTCCCAGAAGCGATCTGTACATGCCCACTCCGTGTTAGAGTATTTACAAAATACAGGCCAAAACATGCTCAAAATTGATGTTTTAGGTGCCCAAAAGTCGATATGTGCATGCATCTTCTGTACCCGTTTATATCTCAAATTCAGGCTCAAAACACCCGAAAATTCAATATTTTGGGGTCTCAGAAGCAATCTGTACATGCCTACTCAGTGCTAGAATATTTTCAAAATATAAGCTGAAAACATGCTAAAAATCAATATTTTAGGTGCGTAAAGGCGATATCTCAAATTCAGGCCCAAAACACCCGAAAATTCGATATTTTGGGGTCCCAGAAGCGATCTGTACATGCCTACTCCGTGTTAGAGTATTTTCAAAATACAGGCCCAAAACATGCTGAAAATCGATATTTTAGATGCCCAAAGTCAGTATGTGCATGTATCTTCTGTACCCGTTTATATCTCAAATTCAGGCTCAAAACACCCGAAAATTCAATATTTTGGGGTCCCAGAAGCAATCTGTACATGCATACTCAGTGCTAGAATATTTTCAAAATATAGGCTCAAAACATGCTAAAAATCGATATTTTAGGTGTGTAAAGGCGATATCTCAAATTCAGGCTCAAAACACCCGAAAATTCGACATTTTGGGGTCCCAGAAGCGATCTGTACATGCCTACTCCGTGTTAGAGTATTTTCAAAATACATGCCCAAAACATGCTGAAAATCGATATTTTAGATGCCCAAAGTCAATATGTGCATGTATCTTCTGTACCCGTTTATATCTCAAATTCAGGCTCAAAACACCCGAAAAATCAATATTTTGGGGTCCCAAAAGCAATCTGTACATGCCTACTCAGTGCTAGAATATTTTCAAAATATAGGCTAAAAACATGCTAAAAATCGATATTTTAGGTGCCTAAAAGTCGATATCTCAAATTCAGTCCCAAAACACCCGAAAATTCGATATTTAGGGGTCCCAGAAGCGATCTGTACATGCCTACTCCGTGTTAGAGTATTTTCAAAATAGAGGCCAAAAACATGCTGAAAATCGATCTTTTATGTGCCCAAAAGTCGATATGTGCATGCATCTTCTGTACCCGTTTATATCTGAAATTCTGGCCTTAAACACCCGAAAATTCAATATTTTGGGGTCCCAGAAGTAATCTGTACATGCCTACTCAGTGCTAGAATATTTTCAAAATATAGGCTAAAAACATGCTAAAAATCGATATTTTAGGTGCCAAAAAGTCGATATCTCAAATTCAGTCCCAAAACATCCGAAAATTCGATATTTAGGGGTCCCAGAAGCGATCTGTACATGCCTACTCCGTGTTAGAGTATTTTCAAAATACAGGCATAAAACATGCTCAAAATCGATGTTTTAGGAGCCAAAAAGTCGATATGTGCGTGCACCTTCAGTACCCGTTTATATCTCAAATTCAGGCTCAAAACACCCGAAAATTCGATATTTTGGGGTCTCAGAAGCAATCTGTACATGCCTACTCAGTGCTAGAATATTTTCAAAATATAAGCTGAAAACATGCTAAAAATCAATATTTTAGGTGCGTAAAGGCGATATCTCAAATTCAGGCCCAAAACACCCGAAAATTCGATATTTTGGGGTCCCAGAAGCGATCTGTACATGCCTACTCCGTGTTAGAGTATTTTCAAAATACAGGCCCAAAACATGCTGAAAATCGATATTTTAGATGCCCAAAGTCAGTATGTGCATGTATCTTCTGTACCCGTTTATATCTCAAATTCAGGCTCAAAACACCCGAAAATTCAATATTTTGGGGTCCCAGAAGCAATCTGTACATGCATACTCAGTGCTAGAATATTTTCAAAATATAGGCTCAAAACATGCTAAAAATCGATATTTTAGGTGTGTAAAGGCGATATCTCAAATTCAGTCCCAAAACACCCGAAAATTCGATATTTAGGGGTCCCAGAAGCGATCTGTACATACGTACTCCGTGTTAGAGTATTTTCAAAATACAGGCCCAAAACATGCTCAAAATCGATGTTTTAAGTGCCCAAAAGTCGATAATTGCATGCATCTTCAGTACCCGTTTATATCTCAAATTCAAGCTCAAAACACCCGAAAATTCGACATTTTGGGGTCCCAGAAGCGATCTGTACATGCCTACTCCGTGTTAGAGTATTTTCAAAATACATGCCCAAAACATGCTGAAAATCGATATTTTAGATGCCCAAAGTCAATATGTGCATGTATCTTCTGTACCCGTTTATATCTCAAATTCAGGCTCAAAACACCCGAAAATTCAATATTTTGGGGTCCCAGAAGCAATCTGTACATGCCTACTCAGTGCTAGAATATTTTCAAAATATAGGCTAAAAACATGCTAAAAATCGATATTTTAGGTGCCTAAAAGTCGATATCTCAAATTCAGTCCCAAAACACCCGAAAATTCGATATTTAGGGGTCCCAGAAGCGATCTGTACATGCCTACTCCGTGTTAGAGTATTTTCAAAATACAGGCCAAAAACATGCTGAAAATCGATCTTTTATGTGCCCAAAAGTCGATATGTGCATGCATCTTCTGTTCTTGTTTATATCTCAAATTCTGGCCTTAAACACCCGAAAATTCAATATTTTGGGGTCCCAGAAGTAATCTGTACATGCCTACTCAGTGCTAGAATATTTTCAAAATATAGGCTAAAAACATGCTAAAAATCGATATTTTAGGTGCCAAAAAGTCGATATCTCAAATTCAGTCCCAAAACATCCGAAAATTCGATATTTAGGGGTCCCAGAAGCGATCTGTACATGCCTACTCCGTGTTAGAGTATTTTCAAAATACAGGCATAAAACATGCTCAAAATCGATGTTTTAGGTGCCAAAAAGTCGATATGTGCATGCACCTTCAGTACACATTTATATCTCAAATTCAGGCTCAAAACACCCGAAAATTCGATATTTTGGGGTCTCAGAAGCAATCTGTACATGCCTACTCAGTGCTAGAATATTTTCAAAATATAAGCTGAAAACATGCTAAAAATCAATATTTTAGGTGCGTAAAGGCGATATCTCAAATTCAGGCCCAAAACACCCGAAAATTCGATATTTTGGGGTCCCAGAAGCGATCTGTACATGCCTACTCCGTGTTAGAGTATTTTCAAAATACAGGCCCAAAACATGCTGAAAATCGATATTTTAGATGCCCAAAGTCAATATGTGCATGTATCTTCTGTACCCGTAAATATCTCAAATGCAGGCTCAAAACACCCGAAAATTCAATATTTTGGGGTCCCAGAAGCAATCTGTACATGCCTACTCAGTGCTAGAATATTTTCAAAATATAGGCTAAAAACATGCTAAAAATCGATATTTTAGGTGCAAAAAAGTCGATATCTCAAATTCAGTCCCAAAACACCCGAAAATTCGATTTTTAGGGGTCCCAGAAGGGATCTGTACATGCCTACTCCGTGTTAGAGTATTTTCAAAATACAGGCCCAAAACATGCTGAAAATCGATATTTTAGATGCCCAAAGTCAATATGTGCATGTATCTTCTGTACCCGTTTATATCTCAAATTCAGGCTCAAAACACCCGAAAATTCAATATTTTGGGGTCCCAGAGGCAATCTGTAAATGCCTACTCAGTGCTAGAATATTTTCAAAATATAGGCTCAAAACATGCTAAAAATCGATATTTTAGGTGCGTATAGGCGATATCTCAAATTAAAGCCCAAAACACCCGAAAATACGATATTTAGGGGTCCCAGAAGCAATCTGTACATGCCTACTCTGTGCTAGAATATTTTCAAAATATAGGCTAAAAACATGCTAAAAATCGATATTTTAGGTGCCAAAAAGTCGATATCTCAAATTAAGGCCCAAAACACCCGAAAATTCGATATTTAGGGCTCCCAGAAGCGATCTGTACATGCCTACTCAGTGCTAGAATATTTTCAAAATATAGGCTCAAAACATGCTAAAAATCGATATTTTAGGTGCGTAAAGGAGATATGTCAAATTCAGGCTCAAAACACCCGAAAATTCGATATTTTGGGGTCCCAGAAGCGATCTGTACATGCCTACTCCGTGTTAGAGTATTTTCAAAATACAGGCCCAAAACATGCTCAAAATCGATGTTTTAGGTGCCCAAAAGTCGATATGTGCATGCATCTTCAGTACCCGTTTATATCTCAAATTCAGGCTCAAAACACCTGAAAATTCGATATTTTGGGGTCCAAGAAGCAATCTGTAGATGCCTACTGAGTGCTAGAATATTTTCAAAATATCGGCTAAAAACATGTTAAAAATCGATATTTTAGGTGCCAAAAAGTCGATATATCAAATTATGGCCCAAAACACCCGAAAATTCGATATTTAGGGGTCCCAGAAGCGATCTGTACATGCCTACTCCGTGTTAGAGTATTTTCAAAATACAGGCCCAAAAAACGCTCAAAATCGATGTTTTAGGTGCCAAAAAGTCGATATGAGCATGCATCTTCAGTACCCGTTTATATCTCAAATTCAGGCCCAAAATACCCGAAAATTCGATATTTTGGGGTCCCTGAAGCGATCTGTATATGCCTACTCCGTATTAGAGTATTTTCAAAATACATGCTCAAAACATGCTGAAAATCGATATTTTAGATGCCCAAAGTCAATATGTGCATGTATCTTCTGTACCCGTTTATATCTCAAATTCAGGCTCAAAACACCCGAAAATTTAATATTTTGGGGTCCCAGAAGCAATCTGTACATGCCTACTCAGTGCTAGAATATTTTCAAAATATAGGCTAAAAACATGCTAAAAATCGATCTTTTCGGTGCCAAAAAGTCGATATCTCAAATAAAGGCCCAAAACACCCGAAAATTCGATATTTAGGGGTCCCAGAAGCGATCTGTACATGCCTACTATGTGCTAGAATGTTTTCAAAATATAGGCTCAAAACATGCTCAAAATCGATATTTTAGGTGCCCAAAAGTCGATATGTGCATGCATCTTCTGTACTCGTTTATATCTCAAATTCAAATTCAAAACACCCAAAAATTCGATATTTTGGGGTCCCAGAAGCGATCTGTACATGCCTACTCAGTGCTAGAATATTTTCAAAATATAGGCTCAAAACATGCTAAAAATCAATATTTTAGGTGCGTAAAGGCGATATCTCAAATTCAGGCCCAAAACACCCGAAAATTCGATATTTTGGGGTCCCAGAAGCAATCTGTACATGCCTACTCCGTGTTAGAGTATTTTCAAAATACAGGCCCAAAACATGCTCAAAATCGATGTTTTAGGTGCCCAAAAGTCGATATGTGCATGCATCTTCAGTACCCGTTTATATCTCAAATTCAGGCTCAAAACACCCGAAAATTCGATATTTTGGGGTCCCAGAAGCGATCTGTACATGCCTACTCCGTGTTAGAGTATTTTCAAAATACAGGCCCAAAACATGCTGAAAATCGATATTTTAGATGCCAAAAGTCAATATGTGCGTGTATCTTCTGTACCCGTTTATATCTCAAATTCAGGCTCAAAACACCCGAAAATTCAATATTTTGGGGTCCCAGAAGCAATCTGTACATGCCTACTCAGTGCTAGAATATTTTCAAAATATAGGCTCAAAACATGCTAAAAATCGATATTTTAGGTGCGTAAAGGCGATATCTCAAATTCAGGCACAAAACACCCGAAAATTCGATATTTAATGGTCCCAGAAGCGATCTGTACATGCCTACTCCGTGTTAGAGTATTTTCAAGATACAGGCCCAAAACATGCTCAAAATCGATCTTTTAGGTGCCCAAAAGTCGATATGTGCATTCATCTTCAGTACCCGTTTATATCTCAAATTCAGGCTCAAAACACCCGAAAATTCGATATTTTGGGGTCCCAGAAGCAATACTAGAATATTTTCAAAATATAGGCAAAAAACATGATAAAAATCGATATTTTAGGTGTCAAAAAGTCGATATCTCAAATTAGGCCCAAAACACCCGAAAATTCGATATTTAGGGGTCCCAGAAGCGATCTGTACATGCCTACTCCGTGTTAGAGAATTTTCAAAGTACAGGCCAAAAACATGCTCAAAATCGATGTTTTAGGTGCCAAAAAGTCGATATGTGCATGCACTTTCAGTACCCGTTTATATATCAAATTCTGGCCCTAAACACCCGAAAATTCGATATTTTAGGGTCCCAGAAGCGACCTGTACATGCCTACTTCGTGTTAGAGTATTTTCAAATTTCAGGCCCAAAACATGCTGAAAATCGATATTTTTGGTGCCCAAAGTCAATATGTGTATGCATCTTCTATACTCGTTTATATCTCAAATTCAGGCTCAAAATACCTGAAAATTTGATATTTTGGGGTCCCAGAAGCGATCTGTGCATGCCTACTCAGTGCTAGAATATTTTCAAAATATAGGCTCAAAACATGCTAAAAATCGATATTTTAGGTGCGTAAAGGCGATATCTCAAATTAAGGCCCAAAACACCCGAAAATTCGATATTTAATGGTCCCACAAGCGATCTGTACATGCTTACTCCGTGTTAGAGTATTTTCAAGATACAGGCGCAAAACATGCTCAAAATCGATCTTTTTGGTGCCCAAAAGTCGATATGTGCATTCATCTTCAGTACCCGTTTATATCTCAAATTCAGGCTCAAAACACCCGAAAATTCGATATTTTGGGGTCCCAGAAGCAATCTGTACATGCCTACTCAGTGCGAGAATATTTTCAAAATATAAGCTAAAAACATGATAAAAATCGATATTTTAAGTGCCAAAAAGTCGATATCTCAAATTAAGGCCCAAAACACCCGAAAATTCGATATTTAGGGGTCCCAGAAGCGATCTGTACATGCCTACTCCGTGTTAGAGTGTTTTCAAAATACAGGCCAAAAACATACTGAAAATCGATCTTTTAGTTGCCCAAAAGTCGATATGTGCATGCATCTTCTGTACCCGTTTATATCTCAAATTCAAGCTCAAAACACCCGAAAATTCGATATTTTGGGGTCTCAGAAGCGATCTGTACATGCCTACTCCGTGTTAGAGTGTTTTCAAAATACAGGCCAAAAACATACTGAAAATCGATCTTTTAGTTGCCCAAAAGTCGATATGTGCATGCATCTTCTGTACCCGTTTATATCTTAAATTCTGGCCCTAAACACCCGAAAATTCAATATTTTGGGGTCCCAAAAGCGATCTGTACATGCCTACTCCGTGTTAGAGTATTTTCAAAATTCAGGCCCAAAACATGTTGAAAATCGATATTTTTGGTGCCCAAAGTCAATATGTGTATGCTTCTTCTATACTCGTTTATATCTCAAATTCAGACTCAAAACACCCGAAATTTCGATATTTTGGGGTCCCAGAAGCGAACTGTACATGCCTACTCAGTGCTAGAATGTTTTTAAAATATAGGCTAAAAACATGCTCAAAATCGATATTTTAGGTGCCCAAAAGTCGATATGTGCATGCATCTTCTGTACTCGTTTATATCTCAAATTCAGGTTCAAAACACCCTAAAATTCGATATTTTGGGGTCCCAGAAGAGATCTGTACATGCCTACTCAGTGCTAGAATATTTTCAAAATATAGGCTCAAAACATGCTAAAAATCGATATTTTAGGTGCGTAAAGGCGATATCTCAAATTAAGGCCCAAAACAAACGAAAATTCGATATTTAGGGGTCCCAGAAACGATCTGTACATGCCTACTCCGTGTTAGAGTATTTTCAAAATACAGGCCAAAAACATACTGAAAATCGATCTTTTAGGTGCCCAAAAGTCGATATGTGCATGCATCTTCTGTACCCGTTTATATCTCAAATTCTGGCCCTAAACACCCTAAAAAACGATATTTTGCGGTCCCAGAAGCGATCTGTACATGCCTACTCAGAGCTAGAATGTTTTTAAAATATAGGCTCAAAACATGCTAAAAATCGATATTTTAGGTGCGTAAAGGCGATATCTCAAATTAAGGCCCAAAACACCCTAAAATTCGATATTTAATGGTCCAAGAAGCGATCTGTACATGCCTACTCCGTGTTAGAGTATTTTCAAGATACAGGCCCAAAACATGCTCAAAATCGATGTTTTAGGTGCCCAAAAGTCGATATGTGCATGCACTTTCAGTACCCGTTTATATCTCAAATTCAGGCTCAAAACACCCGAAAATTCGATATTTTGGAGTCCCAGAAGCGATCTGTACATGCCTACTCCTTATTAGAATATTTTCAAAATACATGCCCAAAACATGCTGAAAATCGATATTTTAGATGCCAAAAGTCAATATGTGCATGTATCTTCTGTACCCTTATATATCTTAAATTCAGGCTCAAAACACCCGAAAAGTCAATATTTTGGGGTCCCAGAAGCAATCTGTACATGCCTACTCAGTGCTAGAATAATTTCAAAATATAGGCTAAAAACATGCTAAAAATCGATTTTTTAGGTGCCAAAAAGTCGATATCTCAAATTAAGGCCCAAAACACCCGAAAATTCGATATTTAGGGGTCCCAGAAACGATCTGTACATGCCTACTCCGAGTTAGAGTATTTTCAAAATACAGGCCAAAAACATACTGAAAATCGATCTTTTAGGTGCTTAAAAGTCGATATGTGCATGCATCTTCTGTACCCGTTTATATCTCAAATTCTGGCCCTAAACACCCGAAAATTCGATATTTTGGGGTCCCAGAAGCAAACTGTACATGCCTACTCAATGCTAGAATGTTTTCAAAATATAGGCTCAAAACATGCTCAAAATCGATATTTTAGGTGCCCAAAAGTCGATATGTGCATGCATCTTCTGTACTCGTTTATATCTCAAATTCACGCTCAAAACACCCGAAAATTCGATATTTTGGGGTCCTAGAAGCGATCTGTACATGCCTACTCAGTGCAAGAATATTTTCAAAATATAGGCTCAAAACATGCTAAAAATCGATATTTTAGGTGCGTAAAGGCGATATCTCAAATTAAAGCCCAAAACACCCGAAAATTCGATATTTAATGGTCCCAGAAGCGATCTGTACATTCCTACTCCGTGTTAGAGTATTTTCAAGATACAGGCCCAAAACATGCTCAAAATCGATGTTTTAGGTACGCAAAAGTCGATATGTGCATTCATCTTCAGTACCCGTTTATATCTCAAATTCTGGCTCAAAACACCCGAAAATCCGATATTTTGGGGTCCCAGAAGCAATCTGTACATGCCTACTCAGTGCGAGAATATTTTCAAAATATAGGCTAAAAACATGATAAAAATCGATATTTTAAGTGCCAAAAAGTCGATATCTCAAATTAAGGCCCAAAACACCCGAAAATTCGATATTTTGGGGTCCCAGAAGCGATCTGTACATGCCTACTCCGTGTTAGAGTATTTTCGAAATACAGGCCCAAAACATGCTCAAAATCGATGTTTTAGGTGCCAAAAAGTCGATATGTGCATGCACTTTCAGTACCCGTTTATATCTCAAATTCAGGCTCAAAACACCCGAAAATTCGATATTTTGGGGTCCCAGAAGCGATCTGTACATGCCTACTCCTTATTAGAGTATTTTCAAAATACATGCCCAAAACATGCTGAAAATCGATATTTTAGATGCCAAAAGTCAATATGTGCATGTATCTTCTGTACCCTTATATATCTTAAATTCAGGCTCAAAACACCCGAAAAGTCAATATTTTGGGGTCCCAGAAGCAATCTGTACATGCCTACTCAGTGCTAGAATATTTTCAAAATATAGGCTCAAAACATGCTCAAAATCGTTTTTTTAGGTTCCCAAAAGTCGATATGTGCATGCATCTTCTGTACTCGTTTATATCTCAAATTGAGGCTCAAAACACCCGAAAATTCGATATTTTGGGGTCCCAGAAGCGATCTGTACATGCCTACTCAGTGCTAGAATATTTTGAAAATATAGGCTCAAAACATGCTTAAAATCGATATTTTAGGTGCGTAAAGGCGATATCTCAAATTCAGGCCCAAAACACCCGAAAATTCGATATTTTGGGGTCCCAGAAGCAATCTGTACATGCCTACTCAGTGCGAGAATATTTTCAAAATATAGGCTAAAAACATGATAAAAATCGATATTTTAAGTGCCAAAAAGTCGATATCTCAAATTAAGGCCCAAAACACCCGAAAATTCGATATTTAGGGGTCCCAGAAGCGATCTGTACATGCCTACTCCGTGTTAGAGTGTTTTCAAAATACAGGCCAAAAACATACTGAAAATCGATCTTTTAGTTGCCCAAAAGTCGATATGTGCATGCATCTTCTGTACCCGTTTATATCTCAAATTCAAGCTCAAAACACCCGAAAATTCGATATTTTGGGGTCTCAGAAGCGATCTGTACATGCCTACTCCGTGTTAGAGTGTTTTCAAAATACAGGCCCAAAACATGTTGAAAATCGATATTTTTGGTGCCCAAAGTCAATATGTGTATGCTTCTTCTATACTCGTTTATATCTCAAATTCAGGCTCAAAACACCCGAAATTTCGATATTTTGGGGTCCCAGAAGCGATCTGTACATGCCTACTCAGTGCTAGAATGTTTTTAAAATATAGGCTAAAAACATACTCAAAATCGATATTTTAGGTGCCCAAAAGTCGATATGTGCATGCATCTTCTGTACTCGTTTATATCTCAAATTCAGGTTCAAAACACCCTAAAATTCGATATTTTGGGGTCCCAGAAGCGATCTGTACATGCCTACTCAGTGCTAGAATATTTTCAAAATATAGGCTCAAAACATGCTAAAAATCGATATTTTAGGTGCGTAAAGGCGATATCTCAAATTAAGGCCCAAAACAAAAGAAAATTCGATATTTAGGGGTCCCAGAAACGATCTGTACATGCCTACTCCGTGTTAGAGTATTTTCAAAATACAGGCCAAAAACATACTGAAAATCGATCTTTTAGGTGCCCAAAAGTCGATATGTGCATGCATCTTCTGTACCCGTTTATATCTCAAATTCTGGCCCTAAACACCCGAAAAAACGATATTTTGCGGTCCCAGAAGCGATCTTTACATGCCTACTCAGAGCTAGAATGTTTTTAAAATATAGGCTCAAAACATGCTAAAAATCGATATTTTAGGTGCGTAAAGGCGATATCTCAAATTAAGGCCCAAAACACCCGAAAATTCGATATTTAATGGTCCCAGAAGCGATCTGTACATGCCTACTCCGTGTTAGAGTATTTTCAAGATACAGGCCCAAAACATGCTCAAAATCGATGTTTTAGGTGCCCAAAAGTCGATATGTGCATGCACTTTCAGTACCCGTTTATATCTCAAATTCAGGCTCAAAACACCCGAAAATTCGATATTTTGGAGTCCCAGAAGCGATCTGTACATGCCTACTCCTTATTAGAATATTTTCAAAATACATGCCCAAAACATGCTGAAAATCGATATTTTAGATGCCAAAAGTCAATATGTGCATGTATCTTCTGTACCCTTATATATCTTAAATTCAGGCTCAAAACACCCGAAAAGTCAATATTTTGGGGTCCCAGAAGCAATCTGTACATGCCTACTCAGTGCTAGAATAATTTCAAAATATAGGCTAAAAACATGCTAAAAATCGATTTTTTAGGTGCCAAAAAGTCGATATCTCAAATTAAGGCCCAAAACACCCGAAAATTCGATATTTAGGGGTCCCAGAAACGATCTGTACATGCCTACTCCGAGTTAGAGTATTTTCAAAATACAGGCCAAAAACATACTGAAAATCGATCTTTTAGGTGCTTAAAAGTCGATATGTGCATGCATCTTCTGTACCCGTTTATATCTCAAATTCTGGCCCTAAACACCCGAAAATTCGATATTTTGGGGTCCCAGAAGCAAACTGTACATGCCTACTCAATGCTAGAATGTTTTCAAAATATAGGCTCAAAACATGCTCAAAATCGATATTTTAGGTGCCCAAAAGTCGATATGTGCATGCATCTTCTGTACTCGTTTATATCTCAAATTCACGCTCAAAACACCCGAAAATTCGATATTTTGGGGTCCCAGAAGCGATCTGTACATGCCTACTCAGTGCTAGAATATTTTCAAAATATAGGCTCAAAACATGCTAAAAATCGATATTTTAGGTGCGTAAAGGCGATATCTCAAATTAAAGCCCAAAACACCCGAAAATTCGATATTTAATGGTCCCAGAAGCGATCTGTACATTCCTACTCCGTGTTAGAGTATTTTCAAGATACAGGCCCAAAACATGCTCAAAATCGATGTTTTAGGTGCGCAAAAGTCGATATGTGCATTCATCTTCAGTACCCGTTTATATCTCAAATTCTGGCTCAAAACACCCGAAAATTCGATATTTTGGGGTCCCAGAAGCAATCTGTACATGCCTACTCAGTGCGAGAATATTTTCAAAATATAGGCTAAAAACATGATAAAAATCGATATTTTAAGTGCCAAAAAGTCGATATCTCAAATTAAGGCCCAAAACACCCGAAAATTCGATATTTAGGGGTCCCAGAAGCGATCTGTACATGCCTACTCCGTGTTAGAGTATTTTCGAAATACAGGCCCAAAACATGCTCAAAATCGATGTTTTAGGTGCCAAAAAGTCGATATGTGCATGCACTTTCAGTACCCGTTTATATCTCAAATTCAGGCTCAAAACACCCGAAAATTCGATATTTTGGGGTCCCAGAAGCGATCTGTACATGCCTACTCCTTATTAGAGTATTTTCAAAATACATGCCCAAAACATGCTGAAAATCGATATTTTAGATGCCAAAAGTCAATATGTGCATGTATCTTCTGTACCCTTATATATCTTAAATTCAGGCTCAAAACACCCGAAAAGTCAATATTTTGGGGTCCCAGAAGCAATCTGTACATGCCTACTCAGTGCTAGAATATTTTCAAAATATAGGCTCAAAACATGCTCAAAATCGATATTTTAGGTTCCCAAAAGTCGATATGTGCATGCATCTTCTGTACTCGTTTATATCTCAAATTGAGGCTCAAAACACCCGAAAATTCGATATTTTGGGGTCCCAGAAGCGATCTGTACATGCCTACTCAGTGCTAGAATATTTTGAAAATATAGGCTCAAAACATGCTTAAAATCGATATTTTAGGTGCGTAAAGGTGATATCTCAAATTCAGGCCCAAAACACCCGAAAATTCGATATTTTGGGGTCCCAGAAGCGAACTGTACATGCCTACTCCGTGTTAGAGTATTTTCAAAATACAGGCCCAAAACATGCTGAAAATCGATAATTTAGATGCCCAAAGTCAATATGTGCATGTATCTTCTGTACCCGTTTATATCTCAAATTCAGGCTCAAAACACCCGAAAATTCAATATTTTGGAGTCCCAGAAGCAATCTGTACATGCCTACTCAGTGCTAGAATATTTTCAAAATATAGGCTAAAAACATGCTAAAAATCGATATTTTAGGTGCCAAAAAGTCGATATCTCAAATTTAGTCCCAAAACACCCGAAAATTCGATATTTAGGGGTCCCAGAAGCGATCTGTACATGCCTACTCTGTGTTAGAGTATTTTCAAAATACAGGCCAAAAACATACTGAAAATCGATCTTTTAGTTGCCCAAAAGTCGATATGTGCATGCATCTTCTGTACCCGTTTATATCTCAAATTCTGGCCCTAAACACCCGAAAATTCGATATTTTGGGGTCCCAGAAGCGATCTGTACATGCCTACTCAGTGCTAGAATATTTTCAAAATATAGGCTAAAAACATGCTAAAAATCGATCTTTTAGGTGCCAAAAAGTTGATATCTCAAATTCAGTATCAAAACACCCGAAAATTCGATATTTAGAGGTCCCAGAAGGTATCTGTACATGCCTACTCCGTGTTAGAGTATTTTCAAAATACAGGCCAAAAACTTACTGAAAATCGATCTTTTAGGTGCCCAAAAGTCGATATGTGCATGCATCTTCTGTACCCGTTTATATCTCAAATTCTGGCCCTAAACACCCGAAAATTCGATATTTTGGGGTCCCAGAAGCGATCTGTACATGCCTACTCCGTGTTAGAGTATTTTCAAAATTCAGGCCCAAAACATGCTGAAAATCGATATTTTTGGTGCCCAAAGTCAATATGTGCATGTATCTTCTGTACCCGTTTATATCTCAAATTCAGGCTCAAAACACCCGAAAATTCAATATTTTGGGGTCCCAGAAGCAATCTGTACAGTGCTAGAATATTTTCAAAATATAGGCTAAAAACATGCTAAAAATCGATCTTTTAGGTGCCAAAAAGTCGATATCTCATATTCAGTCCCAAAACACCCGAAAATTCGATATTTAGGGTTCCCAGAAGCGATCTGTACATGCCTACTCCGTGTTAGAGTATTTTCAAAATACATGCTCAAAACATACTGAAAATCGATCTTTTAGGTGCACAAAAGTCGATATGTGCATGCATCTTCAGTACCCGTTTATATCTCAAATTCAGGCTCAAAACACCCGAAAATTCGATATTTTGGGGTCCCAGAAGCGATCTGTACATGCCTACTCCGTGTTAGAGTATTTTCAAAATACAGGCCAAAAACATGCTGAAAATCGATATTTTAGATGCCCAAAGTCAATATCTGTATGTATCTTCTGTACCCGTTTATATCTCAAATTCAGGCTCAAAACACCTGAAAATTCAATATTTTGGGGTCCCAGAAGCAATCTGTACATGCCTACACAGTGCTAGAATATTTTCAAAATATAGGCTAAAAACATGCTAAAAATCGACATTTTAGGTGCCAAAAAATCGATATCTCAAATTCAGTCCCAAAACATCCGAAAATTCGATATTTAGAGGTCCCAGAAGGTATGTATACATGCCTACTCCGTGTTAGAGTATTTTCAAAATACAAGCCAAAAACATACTGAAAATCGATCTTTTAGGTGCCCAAAAGTCGATATGTGCATGCATCTTCTGTACCCGTTTATATCTCAAATTCTGGCCCTAAACACCCGAAAATTCTATATTTTGGGGTCCCAGAAGCGATCTGTACATGCCTACTCCGTGTTAGAGTATTTTCAAAATTCAGGCCCAAAACATGCTTAAAATCGATATTTTTGGTGCCCAAAGTCAATATGTGCATGTATCTTCTGTACCCGTTTATATCTCAAATTCAGGCTCAAAACACCCGAAAATTCAATATTTTGAGGTCCCAGAAGCAATCTGTACATGCCTACACAGTGCTAGAAAATTTTCAAAATATAGGCTAAAAACATGATAAAAATCGACATTTTAGGTGCCAAAAAATCGATATCTCAAATTCAGTCCTAAAACACCCGAAAATTCGATATTTATAGGTCCCAGAAGGTATCTGTACATGCCTACTCCGTGTTAGAGTATTTTCAAAATACAGGCCAAAAACGTACTGAAAATCGATCTTTTAGGTGCCCAAAAGTCGATATGTGCATGCATCTTCTGTACCCGTTTATATCTCAAATTCTGGCCATAAACACCCGAAAATTCGATATTTTGGGGTCCCAGAAGCGATCTGTACATGCCTACTCCGTGTTAGAGTATTTTCAAAATTCAGGCCCAAAACATGCTGAAAATCGATATTTTTGGTGCCCAAAGTCAATTTGTGCATGTATCTTCTGTACCCGTTTATATCTCAAATTCAGGCTCAAAACACCCGAAAATTCAATATTTTGGGGTCCCAGAAGCAATCTGTACATGCCTACTCAGTGCTAGAATATTTTCAAAATATAGGCTAAAAACATGCTAAAAATCGATCTTTTAGGTGCCAAAAAGTCGATATCTCAAATTCAGTCCCAAACACCCGAAAATTCGATATTTAGGGGTCCCAGAAGCGATCTGTACATGCCTACTCCGTGTTAGAGTATTTTCAAAATACATGCTCAAAACATACTGAAAATCGATCTTTTAGGTGCACAAAAGTCGACATGTGCATTCATCTTCAGCACCCGTTTATATCTCAAATTCAGGCTCAAAACACCCGAAAATTCAATATTTTTGGGTCCCAGTAGCAATCTGTACATGCCTACTCCGTGTTAGAGTATTTTCAAAATTCAGGCCCAAAACATGCTGAAAATCGATATTTTTGGTGCCCAAAGTCAATATGTGCATGTATCTTCTGTACCCGTTTATATCTCAAATTCAGGCTCAAAACACCCGAAAATTCAATATTTTGGGGTCCCAGAAGCAATCTGTACATGCCTACTCAGTGCTAGAATATTTTCAAAATATAGGCTAAAAACATGCTATAAATCGATCTTTTAGGTGCCAAAAAGTCGATATCTCAAATTAAGTCCCAAAACACCCAAAAATTCGATATTTATGGGTCCCAGAAGCGATCTGTACATGCCTACTCCGTGTTAGAGTATTTTCAAAATACATGCTCAAAACATACTGAAAATCGATCTTTTAGGTGCACAAAAGTCGATATGTGCATGCATCTTCAGTACCCGTTTATATCTCAAATTCAGGCTCAAAACACCCGAAAATTCAATATTTTGGGGTCCCAGAAGCAATCTGTACATGCCTACTCAGTGTTAGAGTATTTTCAAAATACAGGCCCAAAACATGCTGAAAATCGATCTTTTAGGTGCCCAAAAGTCGATATGTGCATTAATCTTCAGCACCCGTTTATATCTCAAATTCAGGCTCAAAACACCCGAAAATTCAATATTTTGGGGTCCCAGAAGCGATATGTACATGCCTAGTCAGTGTTAGAGTATTTTCAAAATACATGCTCAAACCATACTGAAAATCGATCTTTTAGGTGCACAAAAGTCGATATGTGCATGCATCTTCAGTACCCGTTTATATCTCAAATTCAGGCTCAAAACACCCGAAAATTCAATATTTTGGGGTCCGAGAAGCAATCTGTACATGCCTACTCCGTGTTAGAGTAATTTCAAAATACAGGCCAAAAACATACTGAAAATCGATCTTTTAGGTGCCCAAAAGTCGATATGTGCATGCATCTTCTGTACCCGTTTATATCTCAAATTCTGGCCCTAAACACCCGAAAATTCGATATTTTGGGGTCCCAGAAGCAATCTGTACATGCCTACACAGTGCTAGAATATTTTCAAAATATAGGCTAAAATTTAACATGCTAAAAATCGACATTTTAGGTGCCAAAAAGTCGATATCTCAAATTCAGTCCCAAAACAACCGAAAATTCGATATTTAGGGGTCCCAGAAGCGATCTGTACATGCCTACTCCGTGTTAGAGTATTTTCAAAATACATGCTCAAGACATACTGAAAATCGATCTTTTAGGTGCACAAAAGTCGATATGTGCATGCATCTTCAGTACCCGTTTATATCTCAAATTCAGGCTCAAAACACCCGAAAATTCAATATTTTGGGGTCCCTGAAGCAATCTGTACATGCCTACTCCGTGTTAGAGTATATTCAAAATACAGGCCAAAAACATACTGAAAATCGATCTTTTAGGTGCCCAAAAGTCGATATGTGCATGCATCTTCTGTACCCGTTTATATCTCAAATTCTGGCCCTAAACACCCGAAAATTCCATATTTTGGGGTCCCAGAAGCGATCTGTACATGCCTACTCCGTGTTAGAGTATTTTCAAAATTCAGGCCCCAAACATGCTGAAAATTGATATTTTTGGTGCCCAAAGTCAATATGTGCATGTATCTTCTGTACCCGTTTATATCTCAAATTCAGGCTCAAAACACCCGAAAATTCAATATTTTGGGGTCCCAGAAGCAATCTGTACGTGCCTACTCAGTGCTAGAATATTTTCAAAATATAGGCTAAAAACATGCTAAAAATCGATCTTTTAGGTGCCAAAAAGTCGATATCTCAAATTCAGTCCCAAAACACCCGAAAATTCGATATTTAGGGGTCCCAGAAGCGATCTGTACATGCCTACTCCGTGTTAGAGTATTTTCAAAATACATGCTCAAAACATACTGAAAATCGATCTTTTAGGTGCACAAAAGTCGATATGTGCATGCATCTTCTGTACCCGTTTATATCTCAAATTCAGGCTCAAAACACCCGAAAATTCAATATTTTGGGGTCCCAGAAGCAATCTGTACATGCCTACACAGTGCTAGAATATTTTCAAAATATAGGCTAAAAACATGCTAAAAATCGACATTTTAGGTGCCAAAAAATCGATATCTCAAATTCAGTCCCAAAACACCCGAAAATTCGATATTTAGAGGTCCCAGAAGGTATCTGTACATGCCTACTCCGTGTTAGAGTATTTTCAAAATACAGGCCAAAAACATACTGAAAATCGATCTTTTAGGTGCCCAAAAGTCGATATGTGCATGCATCTTCTGTACCCGTTTATATCTCAAATTCTGGCCCTAAACACCCGAAAATTCGATATTTTGGGGTCCCAGAAGCGATCTGTACATGCCTACTCCGTGTTAGAGTATTTTCAAAATTGAGGCCCAAAACATGCTGAAAATCGATATTTTTGGTGCCCAAAGTCAATATGTGAATGTATCTTCTGTACCCGTTTATATCTCAAATTCAGGCTCAAAACACCCGAAAATTCAATATTTTGGGGTCCCAGAAGCAATCTGTACATGCCTACTCAGTGCTAGAATATTTTCAAAATATAGGCTAAAAACATGCTAAAAATCGATCTTTTAGGTGCCAAAAAGTCGATATCTCAAATTCAGTCCCAAAACACCCGAAAATTCGATATTTAGGGGTCTCAGAAGCGATCTGTACATGCCTACTCCGTGTTAGAGTATTTTCAAAATACATGCTCAAAACATACTGAAAATCGATCTTTTAGGTGCACAAAAGTCGATATGTGCATGCATCTTCAGTACCCGTTTATATCTCAAATTCAGGCTCAAAACACCCGAAAATTCAATATTTTGGGGTCCCAGAAGCAATCTGTACATGCCTACACAGTGCTAGAATATTTTCAAGATATAGGCTAAAAACATGCTAAAAATCGACATTTTAGGTGCCAAAAAATCGATATCTCAAATTCAGTCCCAAAACACCCGAAAATTCGATATTTAGAGGTCCCAGAAGGTATCTGTACATGCCTACTCCGTGTTAGAGTATTTTCAAAATACAGGCCAAAAACATACTGAAAATCGATCTTTTAGGTGCCCAAAAGTCGATATGTGCATGCATCTTCTGTACCCGTTTATATCTCAAATTCTGGCCCTAAACACCCGAAAATTCGATATTTTGGGGTCCCATAAGCGATCTGTACATGCCTACTCCGTGTTAGAGTATTTTCAAAATTCAGGCCCAAAACATGCTGAAAATCGATATTTTTGGTGCCCAAAGTCAATATGTGCATGTATCTTCTGTACCCGTTTATATCTCAAATTCAAGCTCAAAACACCCGAAAATTCAATATTTTGGGGTCCCAGAAGCAATCTGTACATGCCTACTCAGTGCTAGAATATTTTCAAAATATAGGCTAAAAACATGCTAAAAATCGATCTTTTAGGTGCCAAAAAGTCGATATCTCAAATTCAGTCCCAAAACACCCGAAAATTCGATATTTAGGGGTCCCAGAAGCGATCTGTACATGCCTACTCCGTGTTAGAGTATTTTCAAAATACATGCTCAAAACATACTGAAAATCGATCTTTTAGGTGCACAAAAGTCGATATGTGCATGCATCTTCTGTACCCGTTTATATCTCAAATTCAGGCTCAAAACACCCGAAAATTCAATATTTTGGGGTCCCAGAAGCAATCTGTACATGCCTACACAGTGCTAGAATATTTTCAAAATATAGGCTAAAAACATGCTAAAAATCGACATTTTAGGTGCCAAAAAATCGATATCTCAAATTCAGTCCCAAAACACCCGAAAATTCGATATTTAGAGGTCCCAGAAGGTATCTGTACATGCCTACTCCGTGTTAGAGTATTTTCAAAATACAGGCCAAAAACATACTGAAAATCGATCTTTTAGGTGCCCAAAAGTCGATATGTGCATGCATCTTCTGTACCCGTTTATATCTCAAATTCTGGCCCTAAACACCCGAAAATTCGATATTTTGGGGTCCCAGAAGCGATCTGTACATGCCTACTCCGTGTTAGAGTATTTTCAAAATTGAGGCCCAAAACATGCTGAAAATCGATATTTTTGGTGCCCAAAGTCAATATGTGAATGTATCTTCTGTACCCGTTTATATCTCAAATTCAGGCTCAAAACACCCGAAAATTCAATATTTTGGGGTCCCAGAAGCAATCTGTACATGCCTACTCAGTGCTAGAATATTTTCAAAATATAGGCAAAAAACATGCTAAAAATCGATCTTTTAGGTGCCAAAAAGTCGATATCTCAAATTCAGTCCCAAAACACCCGAAAATTCGATATTTAGGGGTCTCAGAAGCGATCTGTACATGCCTACTCCGTGTTAGAGTATTTTCAAAATACATGCTCAAAACATACTGAAAATCGATCTTTTAGGTGCACAAAAGTCGATATGTGCATGCATCTTCAGTACCCGTTTATATCTCAAATTCAGGCTCAAAACACCCGAAAATTCAATATTTTGGGGTCCCAGAAGCAATCTGTACATGCCTACTCAGTGTTAGAGTATTTTCAAAATACAGGCCCAAAACATGCTGAAAATCGATATTTTAGATGCCCAAAGTCAATATGTGCATGTATCTTCTGTACCCGTTTATATCTCAAATTCAGGCTCAAAACACCCGAAAATTCAATATTTTGGGGTCCCAGAAGCAATCTGTACATGCCTACACAGTGCTAGAATATTTTCAAAATATAGGCTAAAAACATGCTAAAAATCGACATTTTAGGTGCCAAAAAATCGATATCTCAAATTCAGTCCCAAAACACCCGAAAATTCGATATTTAGAGGTCCCAGAAGGTATCTGTACATGCCTACTCCGTGTTAGAGTATTTTCAAAATAGAGGCCAAAAACATACTGAAAATCGATCTTTTAGGTGCCCAAAAGTCGATATGTGCATTCATCTTCTGTACCCGTTTATATCTCAAATTCTGGCCATAAACACACGAAAATTCGATATTTTGGGGTCCCAGAAGCGATCTGTACATGCCTACTCCGTGTTAGAGTATTTTCAAAATTCAGGCCCAAAACATGCTGAAAATCGATATTTTTGGTGCCCAAAGTCAATATGTGCATGTATCTTCTGTACCCATTTATAAATCAAATTCAGGCTCAAAACACCCGAAAATTCAATATTTTGGGGTCCCAGAAGCAATCTGTACATGCCTACTCAGTGCTAGAATATTTTCAAAATATAGGCAAAAAACATGCTAAAAATCGATCTTTTAGGTGCCAAAAAGTCGATATCTCAAATTCAGTCCCAAAACACCCGAAAATTCGATATTTAGGGGTCCCAGAAGCGATCTGTACATGCCTACTCCGTGTTAGAGTATCTTCAAAATACATGCTCAAAACATACTGAAAATCGATCTTTTAGGTGCACAAAAGTCGATATGTGCATGCATCTTCAGTACCCGTTTATATCTCAAATTCAGGCTCAAAACACCCGAAAATTCAATATTTTGGGGTCCCAGAAGCAATCTGTACATGCCTACTCAGTGTTAGAGTATTTTCAAAATACAGGCCCAAAACATGCTGAAAATCGATATTTTAGATGCCCAAAGTCAATATGTGCATGTATCTTCTGTACCCGTTTATATCTCAAATTCAGGCTCAAAACACCCGAAAATTCAATATTTTGGAGTCCCAGAAGCAATCTGTACATGCCTACACAGTGCTAGAATATTTTCAAAATATAGGCTAAAAACATGCTAAAAATCGACATTTTAGGTGCCAAAAAATCGATATCTCAAATTCAGTCCCAAAACACCCGAAAATTCGATATTTAGAGGTCCCAGAAGGTATTTGTACATGCCTACTCCGTGTTAGAGTATTTTCAAAATACAGGCCAAAAACATACTGAAAATCGATCTTTTAGGTGCCCAAAAGTCGATATGTGCATGCATCTTCTGTACCCGTTTATATCTCAAATTATGGCCCTAAACACCCGAAAATTCGATATTCTGGGGTCCCAGAAGGTATCTGTACATGCCTACTCCGTGTTAGAGTATTTTCAAAATACAGGCCAAAAACATACTGAAAATCGATCTTTTAGGTGCCCAAAAGTCGATATGTGCATGCATCTTCTGTACCCGTTTATATCTCAAATTCTGGCCCTAAACACCCGAAAATTCGATATTTTGGGGTCCCAGAAGCGATCTGTACATGCCTACTCCGTGTTAGAGTATTTTCAAAATTCAGGCCCAAAACATGCTGAAAATCGATATTTTTGGTGCCCAAAGTCAATATGTGAATGTATCTTCTGTACCCGTTTATATCTCAAATTCAGGCTCAAAACACCCGAAAATTCAATATTTTGGGGTCCCAGAAGCAATCTGTACATGCCTACTCAGTGCTAGAATATTTTCAAAATATAGGCTAAAAACATGCTAAAAATCGACATTTTAGGTGCCAAAAAATCGATATCTCAAATTCAGTCCCAAAACACCCGAAAATTCGATATTTAGAGGTCCCAGAAGGTATCTGTACATGCCTACTCCGTGTTAGAGTATTTTCAAAATAGAGGCCAAAAACATACTGAAAATCGATCTTTTAGGTGCCCAAAAGTCGATATGTGCATTCATCTTCTGTACCCGTTTATATCTCAAATTCTGGCCATAAACACACGAAAATTCGATATTTTGGGGTCCCAGAAGCGATCTGTACATGCCTACTCCGTGTTAGAGTATTTTCAAAATTCAGGCCCAAAACATGCTGAAAATCGATATTTTTGGTGCCCAAAGTCAATATGTGCATGTATCTTCTGTACCCATTTATAAATCAAATTCAGGCTCAAAACACCCGAAAATTCAATATTTTGGGGTCCCAGAAGCAATCTGTACATGCCTACTCAGTGCTAGAATATTTTCAAAATATAGGCAAAAAACATGCTAAAAATCGATCTTTTAGGTGCCAAAAAGTCGATATCTCAAATTCAGTCCCAAAACACCCGAAAATTCGATATTTAGGGGTCCCAGAAGCGATCTGTACATGCCTACTCCGTGTTAGAGTATCTTCAAAATACATGCTCAAAACATACTGAAAATCGATCTTTTAGGTGCACAAAAGTCGATATGTGCATGCATCTTCAGTACCCGTTTATATCTCAAATTCAGGCTCAAAACACCCGAAAATTCAATATTTTGGGGTCCCAGAAGCAATCTGTACATGCCTACTCAGTGTTAGAGTATTTTCAAAATACAGGCCCAAAACATGCTGAAAATCGATATTTTAGATGCCCAAAGTCAATATGTGCATGTATCTTCTGTACCCGTTTATATCTCAAATTCAGGCTCAAAACACCCGAAAATTCAATATTTTGGAGTCCCAGAAGCAATCTGTACATGCCTACACAGTGCTAGAATATTTTCAAAATATAGGCTAAAAACATGCTAAAAATCGACATTTTAGGTGCCAAAAAATCGATATCTCAAATTCAGTCCCAAAACACCCGAAAATTCGATATTTAGAGGTCCCAGAAGGTATTTGTACATGCCTACTCCGTGTTAGAGTATTTTCAAAATACAGGCCAAAAACATACTGAAAATCGATCTTTTAGGTGCCCAAAAGTCGATATGTGCATGCATCTTCTGTACCCGTTTATATCTCAAATTATGGCCCTAAACACCCGAAAATTCGATATTCTGGGGTCCCAGAAGGTATCTGTACATGCCTACTCCGTGTTAGAGTATTTTCAAAATACAGGCCAAAAACATACTGAAAATCGATCTTTTAGGTGCCCAAAAGTCGATATGTGCATGCATCTTCTGTACCCGTTTATATCTCAAATTCTGGCCCTAAACACCCGAAAATTCGATATTTTGGGGTCCCAGAAGCGATCTGTACATGCCTACTCCGTGTTAGAGTATTTTCAAAATTCAGGCCCAAAACATGCTGAAAATCGATATTTTTGGTGCCCAAAGTCAATATGTGAATGTATCTTCTGTACCCGTTTATATCTCAAATTCAGGCTCAAAACACCCGAAAATTCAATATTTTGGGGTCCCAGAAGCAATCTGTACATGCCTACTCAGTGCTAGAATATTTTCAAAATATAGGCTAAAAACATGCTAAAAATCGATCTTTTAGGTGCCAAAAAGTCGATATCTCAAATTCAGTCCCAAAACACCCGAAAATTCGATATTTAGGGGTCTCAGAAGCGATCTGTACATGCCTACTCCGTGTTAGAGTATTTTCAAAATACATGCTCAAAACATACTGAAAATCGATCTTTTAGGTGCACAAAAGTCGATATGTGCATGCATCTTCAGTACCCGTTTATATCTCAAATTCAGGCTCAAAACACCCGAAAATTCAATATTTTGGGGTCCCAGAAGCAATCTGTACATGCCTACTCAGTGTTAGAGTATTTTCAAAATACAGGCCCAAAACATGCTGAAAATCGATATTTTAGATGCCCAAAGTCAATATGTGCATGTATCTTCTGTACCCGTTTATATCTCAAATTCAGGCTCAAAACACCCGAAAATTCAATATTTTGGGGTCCCAGAAGCAATCTGTACATGCCTACACAGTGCTATAGAATATTTTCAAAATATAGGCTAAAAACATGCTAAAAATCGACATTTTAGGTGCCAAAAAATCGATATCTCAAATTCAGTCCCAAAACACCCGAAAATTCGATATTTAGAGGTCCCAGAAGGTATCTGTACATGCCTACTCCGTGTTAGAGTATTTTCAAAATAGAGGCCAAAAACATACTGAAAATCGATCTTTTAGGTGCCCAAAAGTCGATATGTGCATTCATCTTCTGTACCCGTTTATATCTCAAATTCTGGCCCTAAACACCCGAAAATTCGATATTTTGGGGTCCCAGAAGCGATCTGTACATGCCTACTCCGTGTTAGAGTATTTTCAAAATTCAGGCCCAAAACATGCTGAAAATCGATATTTTTGGTGCCCAAAGTCAATATGTGCATGTATCTTCTGTACCCGTTTATATCTCAAATTCAGGCTCAAAACACCCGAAAATTCAATATTTTGGGGTCCCAGAAGCAATCTGTACATGCCTACTCAGTGCTAGAATATTTTCAAAATATAGGTTAAAAACATGCTAAAAATCGATCTTTTAGGTGCCAAAAAGTCGATATCTCAAATTCAGTCCCAAAACACCCGAAAATTCAATATTTAGGGGTCCCAGAAGCGATCTGTACATGCCTACTCCGTGTTAGAGTATTTTCAATATACATGCTCAAAACATACTGAAAATCGATCTTTTAGGTGCACAAAAGTCGATATGTGCATGCATCTTCAGTACCCGTTTATATCTCAAATTCAGGCTCAAAACACCCGAAAATTCAATATTTTGGGGTCCCAGAAGCAATCTGTACATGCCTACTCAGTGTTAGAGTATTTTCAAAATACAGGCCCAAAACATGCTGAAAATCGATATTTTAGATGCCCAAAGTCAATATGTGCATGTATCTTCTGTACCCGTTTATATCTCAAATTCAGGCTCAAAACACCCGAAAATTCAATATTTTGGGGTCCCAGAAGCAATCTGTACATGCCTACTCAGTGTTAGAGTATTTTCAAAATACAGGCCCAAAACATGCTGAAAATCGATATTTTAGATGCCCAAAGTCAATATGTGCATGTATCTTCTGTACCCGTTTATATCTCAAATTCAGGCTCAAAACACCCGAAAATTCAATATTTTGGAGTCCCAGAAGCAATCTGTACATGCCTACACAGTGCTAGAATATTTTCAAAATATAGGCTAAAAACATGCTAAAAATCGACATTTTAGGTGCCAAAAAATCGATATCTCAAATTCAGTCCCAAAACACCCGAAAATTCGATATTTAGAGGTCCCAGAAGGTATTTGTACATGCCTACTCCGTGTTAGAGTATTTTCAAAATACAGGCCAAAAACATACTGAAAATCGATCTTTTAGGTGCCCAAAAGTCGATATGTGCATGCATCTTCTGTACCCGTTTATATCTCAAATTATGGCCCTAAACACCCGAAAATTCGATATTCTGGGGTCCCAGAAGGTATCTGTACATGCCTACTCCGTGTTAGAGTATTTTCAAAATACAGGCCAAAAACATACTGAAAATCGATCTTTTAGGTGCCCAAAAGTCGATATGTGCATGCATCTTCTGTACCCGTTTATATCTCAAATTCTGGCCCTAAACACCCGAAAATTCGATATTTTGGGGTCCCAGAAGCGATCTGTACATGCCTACTCCGTGTTAGAGTATTTTCAAAATTCAGGCCCAAAACATGCTGAAAATCGATATTTTTGGTGCCCAAAGTCAATATGTGAATGTATCTTCTGTACCCGTTTATATCTCAAATTCAGGCTCAAAACACCCGAAAATTCAATATTTTGGGGTCCCAGAAGCAATCTGTACATGCCTACTCAGTGCTAGAATATTTTCAAAATATAGGCTAAAAACATGCTAAAAATCGATCTTTTAGGTGCCAAAAAGTCGATATCTCAAATTCAGTCCCAAAACACCCGAAAATTCGATATTTAGGGGTCTCAGAAGCGATCTGTACATGCCTACTCCGTGTTAGAGTATTTTCAAAATACATGCTCAAAACATACTGAAAATCGATCTTTTAGGTGCACAAAAGTCGATATGTGCATGCATCTTCAGTACCCGTTTATATCTCAAATTCAGGCTCAAAACACCCGAAAATTCAATATTTTGGGGTCCCAGAAGCAATCTGTACATGCCTACTCAGTGTTAGAGTATTTTCAAAATACAGGCCCAAAACATGCTGAAAATCGATATTTTAGATGCCCAAAGTCAATATGTGCATGTATCTTCTGTACCCGTTTATATCTCAAATTCAGGCTCAAAACACCCGAAAATTCAATATTTTGGGGTCCCAGAAGCAATCTGTACATGCCTACACAGTGCTATAGAATATTTTCAAAATATAGGCTAAAAACATGCTAAAAATCGACATTTTAGGTGCCAAAAAATCGATATCTCAAATTCAGTCCCAAAACACCCGAAAATTCGATATTTAGAGGTCCCAGAAGGTATCTGTACATGCCTACTCCGTGTTAGAGTATTTTCAAAATAGAGGCCAAAAACATACTGAAAATCGATCTTTTAGGTGCCCAAAAGTCGATATGTGCATTCATCTTCTGTACCCGTTTATATCTCAAATTCTGGCCCTAAACACCCGAAAATTCGATATTTTGGGGTCCCAGAAGCGATCTGTACATGCCTACTCCGTGTTAGAGTATTTTCAAAATTCAGGCCCAAAACATGCTGAAAATCGATATTTTTGGTGCCCAAAGTCAATATGTGCATGTATCTTCTGTACCCGTTTATATCTCAAATTCAGGCTCAAAACACCCGAAAATTCAATATTTTGGGGTCCCAGAAGCAATCTGTACATGCCTACTCAGTGCTAGAATATTTTCAAAATATAGGTTAAAAACATGCTAAAAATCGATCTTTTAGGTGCCAAAAAGTCGATATCTCAAATTCAGTCCCAAAACACCCGAAAATTCAATATTTAGGGGTCCCAGAAGCGATCTGTACATGCCTACTCCGTGTTAGAGTATTTTCAATATACATGCTCAAAACATACTGAAAATCGATCTTTTAGGTGCACAAAAGTCGATATGTGCATGCATCTTCAGTACCCGTTTATATCTCAAATTCAGGCTCAAAACACCCGAAAATTCAATATTTTGGGGTCCCAGAAGCAATCTGTACATGCCTACTCAGTGTTAGAGTATTTTCAAAATACAGGCCCAAAACATGCTGAAAATCGATATTTTAGATGCCCAAAGTCAATATGTGCATGTATCTTCTGTACCCGTTTATATCTCAAATTCAGGCTCAAAACACCCGAAAATTCAATATTTTGGGGTCCCAGAAGCAATCTGTACATGCCTACACAGTGCTAGAATATTTTCAAAATATAGGCTAAAAACATGCTAAAAATCGACATTTTAGGTGCCAAAAAATCGATATCTCAAATTCAGTCCCAAAACACCCGAAAATTCGATATTTAGAGGTCCCAGAAGGTATCTGTACATGCCTACTCCGTGTTAGAGTATTTTCAAAATACAGGCCAAAAACATACTGAAAATCGATCTTTTAGGTGCCCAAAAGTCGATATGTGCATTCATCTTCTGTACCCGTTTATATCTCAAATTCTGGCCATAAACACCCGAAAATTCGATATTTTGGGGTCCCAGAAGCGATCTGTACATGCCTACTCCGTGTTAGAGTATTTTCAAAATTCAGGCCCAAAACATGCTGAAAATCGATATTTTTGGTGCCCAAAGTCAATATGTGCATGTATCTTCTGTACCCGTTTATATCTCAAATTCAGGCTCAAAACACCCGAAAATTCAATATTTTGGGGTCCCAGAAGCAATCTGTACAGTCCTAGAATATTTTCAAAATATAGGCTAAAAACATGCTAAAAATCGATCTTTTAGGTGCCACAAAGTCGATATCTCAAATTAAGTCCCAAAACACCCGAAAATTCGATATTTAGGGGTCCCAGAAGCGATCTGTACATGCCTACTCCGTGTTAGAGTATTTTCAAAATACATGCTCAAAACATACTGAAAATCGATCTTTTAGGTGCCCAAAGTTAATATGTGCATGTATCTTCTGTACCCGTTTATATCTCAAATTCAGGCTCAAACACCCGAAAATTCAATATTTTGGGGTCCCAGAAGCAATCTGTACATGCCTACTCAGTGCTAGAATATTTTCAAAATATAGGCTAAAAACATGCTAAAAATTGACATTTTAGGTGCCAAAAAGTCGATATCTCAAATTCAGTCCCAAAACACCCGAAAATTCGATATTTAGAGGTCCCAGAAGGTATTTGTACATGCCTACTCCGTGTTAGAGTATTTTCAAAATTCAGGCCCAAAACATGCTGAAAATCGATATTTTTGGTGCCCAAAGTCAATATGTGCATGTATCTTCTGTACCCATTTATAAATCAAATTCAGGCTCAAAACACCCGAAAAT
This sequence comes from Petrolisthes cinctipes, assembly GCA_033782935.1. Lineage (NCBI taxonomy): Eukaryota > Metazoa > Arthropoda > Malacostraca > Decapoda > Porcellanidae > Petrolisthes > Petrolisthes cinctipes. Next base: position 361,470 of record JAWQEG010000175.1, read on the forward strand.
TCAATATTTTGGGGTCCCAGAAGCAATCTGTACATGCCTACTCAGTGCTAGAATATTTTCAAAATATAGGCAAAAAACATGCTAAAAATCGATCTTTTAGGTGCCAAAAAGTCGATATCTCAAATTCAGTCCCAAAACACCCGAAAATTCGATATTTAGGGGTCCCAGAAGCGATCTGTACATGCCTACTCCGTGTTAGAGTATCTTCAAAATACATGCTCAAAACATACTGAAAATCGATCTTTTAGGTGCACAAAAGTCGATATGTGCATGCATCTTCAGTACCCGTTTATATCTCAAATTCAGGCTCAAAACACCCGAAAATTCAATATTTTGGGGTCCCAGAAGCAATCTGTACATGCCTACTCAGTGTTAGAGTATTTTCAAAATACAGGCCCAAAACATGCTGAAAATCGATATTTTAGATGCCCAAAGTCAATATGTGCATGTATCTTCTGTACCCGTTTATATCTCAAATTCAGGCTCAAAACACCCGAAAATTCAATATTTTGGAGTCCCAGAAGCAATCTGTACATGCCTACACAGTGCTAGAATATTTTCAAAATATAGGCTAAAAACATGCTAAAAATCGACATTTTAGGTGCCAAAAAATCGATATCTCAAATTCAGTCCCAAAACACCCGAAAATTCGATATTTAGAGGTCCCAGAAGGTATTTGTACATGCCTACTCCGTGTTAGAGTATTTTCAAAATACAGGCCAAAAACATACTGAAAATCGATCTTTTAGGTGCCCAAAAGTCGATATGTGCATGCATCTTCTGTACCCGTTTATATCTCAAATTATGGCCCTAAACACCCGAAAATTCGATATTCTGGGGTCCCAGAAGGTATCTGTACATGCCTACTCCGTGTTAGAGTATTTTCAAAATACAGGCCAAAAACATACTGAAAATCGATCTTTTAGGTGCCCAAAAGTCGATATGTGCATGCATCTTCTGTACCCGTTTATATCTCAAATTCTGGCCCTAAACACCCGAAAATTCGATATTTTGGGGTCCCAGAAGCGATCTGTACATGCCTACTCCGTGTTAGAGTATTTTCAAAATTCAGGCCCAAAACATGCTGAAAATCGATATTTTTGGTGCCCAAAGTCAATATGTGAATGTATCTTCTGTACCCGTTTATATCTCAAATTCAGGCTCAAAACACCCGAAAATTCAATATTTTGGGGTCCCAGAAGCAATCTGTACATGCCTACTCAGTGCTAGAATATTTTCAAAATATAGGCTAAAAACATGCTAAAAATCGATCTTTTAGGTGCCAAAAAGTCGATATCTCAAATTCAGTCCCAAAACACCCGAAAATTCGATATTTAGGGGTCTCAGAAGCGATCTGTACATGCCTACTCCGTGTTAGAGTATTTTCAAAATACATGCTCAAAACATACTGAAAATCGATCTTTTAGGTGCACAAAAGTCGATATGTGCATGCATCTTCAGTACCCGTTTATATCTCAAATTCAGGCTCAAAACACCCGAAAATTCAATATTTTGGGGTCCCAGAAGCAATCTGTACATGCCTACTCAGTGTTAGAGTATTTTCAAAATACAGGCCCAAAACATGCTGAAAATCGATATTTTAGATGCCCAAAGTCAATATGTGCATGTATCTTCTGTACCCGTTTATATCTCAAATTCAGGCTCAAAACACCCGAAAATTCAATATTTTGGGGTCCCAGAAGCAATCTGTACATGCCTACACAGTGCTATAGAATATTTTCAAAATATAGGCTAAAAACATGCTAAAAATCGACATTTTAGGTGCCAAAAAATCGATATCTCAAATTCAGTCCCAAAACACCCGAAAATTCGATATTTAGAGGTCCCAGAAGGTATCTGTACATGCCTACTCCGTGTTAGAGTATTTTCAAAATAGAGGCCAAAAACATACTGAAAATCGATCTTTTAGGTGCCCAAAAGTCGATATGTGCATTCATCTTCTGTACCCGTTTATATCTCAAATTCTGGCCCTAAACACCCGAAAATTCGATATTTTGGGGTCCCAGAAGCGATCTGTACATGCCTACTCCGTGTTAGAGTATTTTCAAAATTCAGGCCCAAAACATGCTGAAAATCGATATTTTTGGTGCCCAAAGTCAATATGTGCATGTATCTTCTGTACCCGTTTATATCTCAAATTCAGGCTCAAAACACCCGAAAATTCAATATTTTGGGGTCCCAGAAGCAATCTGTACATGCCTACTCAGTGCTAGAATATTTTCAAAATATAGGTTAAAAACATGCTAAAAATCGATCTTTTAGGTGCCAAAAAGTCGATATCTCAAATTCAGTCCCAAAACACCCGAAAATTCAATATTTAGGGGTCCCAGAAGCGATCTGTACATGCCTACTCCGTGTTAGAGTATTTTCAATATACATGCTCAAAACATACTGAAAATCGATCTTTTAGGTGCACAAAAGTCGATATGTGCATGCATCTTCAGTACCCGTTTATATCTCAAATTCAGGCTCAAAACACCCGAAAATTCAATATTTTGGGGTCCCAGAAGCAATCTGTACATGCCTACTCAGTGTTAGAGTATTTTCAAAATACAGGCCCAAAACATGCTGAAAATCGATATTTTAGATGCCCAAAGTCAATATGTGCATGTATCTTCTGTACCCGTTTATATCTCAAATTCAGGCTCAAAACACCCGAAAATTCAATATTTTGGGGTCCCAGAAGCAATCTGTACATGCCTACTCAGTGTTAGAGTATTTTCAAAATACAGGCCCAAAACATGCTGAAAATCGATATTTTAGATGCCCAAAGTCAATATGTGCATGTATCTTCTGTACCCGTTTATATCTCAAATTCAGGCTCAAAACACCCGAAAATTCAATATTTTGGAGTCCCAGAAGCAATCTGTACATGCCTACACAGTGCTAGAATATTTTCAAAATATAGGCTAAAAACATGCTAAAAATCGACATTTTAGGTGCCAAAAAATCGATATCTCAAATTCAGTCCCAAAACACCCGAAAATTCGATATTTAGAGGTCCCAGAAGGTATTTGTACATGCCTACTCCGTGTTAGAGTATTTTCAAAATACAGGCCAAAAACATACTGAAAATCGATCTTTTAGGTGCCCAAAAGTCGATATGTGCATGCATCTTCTGTACCCGTTTATATCTCAAATTATGGCCCTAAACACCCGAAAATTCGATATTCTGGGGTCCCAGAAGGTATCTGTACATGCCTACTCCGTGTTAGAGTATTTTCAAAATACAGGCCAAAAACATACTGAAAATCGATCTTTTAGGTGCCCAAAAGTCGATATGTGCATGCATCTTCTGTACCCGTTTATATCTCAAATTCTGGCCCTAAACACCCGAAAATTCGATATTTTGGGGTCCCAGAAGCGATCTGTACATGCCTACTCCGTGTTAGAGTATTTTCAAAATTCAGGCCCAAAACATGCTGAAAATCGATATTTTTGGTGCCCAAAGTCAATATGTGAATGTATCTTCTGTACCCGTTTATATCTCAAATTCAGGCTCAAAACACCCGAAAATTCAATATTTTGGGGTCCCAGAAGCAATCTGTACATGCCTACTCAGTGCTAGAATATTTTCAAAATATAGGCTAAAAACATGCTAAAAATCGATCTTTTAGGTGCCAAAAAGTCGATATCTCAAATTCAGTCCCAAAACACCCGAAAATTCGATATTTAGGGGTCTCAGAAGCGATCTGTACATGCCTACTCCGTGTTAGAGTATTTTCAAAATACATGCTCAAAACATACTGAAAATCGATCTTTTAGGTGCACAAAAGTCGATATGTGCATGCATCTTCAGTACCCGTTTATATCTCAAATTCAGGCTCAAAACACCCGAAAATTCAATATTTTGGGGTCCCAGAAGCAATCTGTACATGCCTACTCAGTGTTAGAGTATTTTCAAAATACAGGCCCAAAACATGCTGAAAATCGATATTTTAGATGCCCAAAGTCAATATGTGCATGTATCTTCTGTACCCGTTTATATCTCAAATTCAGGCTCAAAACACCCGAAAATTCAATATTTTGGGGTCCCAGAAGCAATCTGTACATGCCTACACAGTGCTATAGAATATTTTCAAAATATAGGCTAAAAACATGCTAAAAATCGACATTTTAGGTGCCAAAAAATCGATATCTCAAATTCAGTCCCAAAACACCCGAAAATTCGATATTTAGAGGTCCCAGAAGGTATCTGTACATGCCTACTCCGTGTTAGAGTATTTTCAAAATAGAGGCCAAAAACATACTGAAAATCGATCTTTTAGGTGCCCAAAAGTCGATATGTGCATTCATCTTCTGTACCCGTTTATATCTCAAATTCTGGCCCTAAACACCCGAAAATTCGATATTTTGGGGTCCCAGAAGCGATCTGTACATGCCTACTCCGTGTTAGAGTATTTTCAAAATTCAGGCCCAAAACATGCTGAAAATCGATATTTTTGGTGCCCAAAGTCAATATGTGCATGTATCTTCTGTACCCGTTTATATCTCAAATTCAGGCTCAAAACACCCGAAAATTCAATATTTTGGGGTCCCAGAAGCAATCTGTACATGCCTACTCAGTGCTAGAATATTTTCAAAATATAGGTTAAAAACATGCTAAAAATCGATCTTTTAGGTGCCAAAAAGTCGATATCTCAAATTCAGTCCCAAAACACCCGAAAATTCAATATTTAGGGGTCCCAGAAGCGATCTGTACATGCCTACTCCGTGTTAGAGTATTTTCAATATACATGCTCAAAACATACTGAAAATCGATCTTTTAGGTGCACAAAAGTCGATATGTGCATGCATCTTCAGTACCCGTTTATATCTCAAATTCAGGCTCAAAACACCCGAAAATTCAATATTTTGGGGTCCCAGAAGCAATCTGTACATGCCTACTCAGTGTTAGAGTATTTTCAAAATACAGGCCCAAAACATGCTGAAAATCGATATTTTAGATGCCCAAAGTCAATATGTGCATGTATCTTCTGTACCCGTTTATATCTCAAATTCAGGCTCAAAACACCCGAAAATTCAATATTTTGGGGTCCCAGAAGCAATCTGTACATGCCTACACAGTGCTAGAATATTTTCAAAATATAGGCTAAAAACATGCTAAAAATCGACATTTTAGGTGCCAAAAAATCGATATCTCAAATTCAGTCCCAAAACACCCGAAAATTCGATATTTAGAGGTCCCAGAAGGTATCTGTACATGCCTACTCCGTGTTAGAGTATTTTCAAAATACAGGCCAAAAACATACTGAAAATCGATCTTTTAGGTGCCCAAAAGTCGATATGTGCATTCATCTTCTGTACCCGTTTATATCTCAAATTCTGGCCATAAACACCCGAAAATTCGATATTTTGGGGTCCCAGAAGCGATCTGTACATGCCTACTCCGTGTTAGAGTATTTTCAAAATTCAGGCCCAAAACATGCTGAAAATCGATATTTTTGGTGCCCAAAGTCAATATGTGCATGTATCTTCTGTACCCGTTTATATCTCAAATTCAGGCTCAAAACACCCGAAAATTCAATATTTTGGGGTCCCAGAAGCAATCTGTACAGTCCTAGAATATTTTCAAAATATAGGCTAAAAACATGCTAAAAATCGATCTTTTAGGTGCCACAAAGTCGATATCTCAAATTAAGTCCCAAAACACCCGAAAATTCGATATTTAGGGGTCCCAGAAGCGATCTGTACATGCCTACTCCGTGTTAGAGTATTTTCAAAATACATGCTCAAAACATACTGAAAATCGATCTTTTAGGTGCCCAAAGTTAATATGTGCATGTATCTTCTGTACCCGTTTATATCTCAAATTCAGGCTCAAACACCCGAAAATTCAATATTTTGGGGTCCCAGAAGCAATCTGTACATGCCTACTCAGTGCTAGAATATTTTCAAAATATAGGCTAAAAACATGCTAAAAATTGACATTTTAGGTGCCAAAAAGTCGATATCTCAAATTCAGTCCCAAAACACCCGAAAATTCGATATTTAGGGGTCCCAGAAGCGATCTGTACATGCCTACTCCGTGTTAGAGTATTTTCAAAATACAGGCCAAAAACATACTGAAAATCGATCTTTTATGTGCCCAAAAGTCGATATGTGCATGCATCTTCAGTACCCGTTTATATCTCAAATTCAGGCTCAAAACACCCGAAAATTCAATATTTTGGGGTCCCAGAAGCAATCTGTACATGCCTACTCAGTGTTAGAGTATTTTCAAAATACAGGCCCAAAACATGCTGAAAATCGATATTTTAGATGCCCAAAGTCAATATGTGCATGTATCTTCTGTACCCGTTTATATCTCAAATTCAGGCTCAAAACACCCGAAAATTCAATATTTTGGGGTCCCAGAAGCAATCTGTACATGCCTACACAGTGCTAGAATATTTTCAAAATATAGGCTAAAAACATGCTAAAAATCGACATTTTAGGTGCCAAAAAATCGATATCTCAAATTCAGTCCCAAAACACCCGAAAATTCGATATTTAGAGGTCCCAGAAGGTATCTGTACATGCCTACTCCGTGTTAGAGTATTTTCAAAATAGAGGCCAAAAACATACTGAAAATCGATCTTTTAGGTGCCCAAAAGTCGATATGTGCATTCATCTTCTGTACCCGTTTATATCTCAAATTCTGGCCCTAAACACCCGAAAATTCGATATTTTGGGGTCCCAGAAGCGATCTGTACATGCCTACTCCGTGTTAGAGTATTTTCAAAATTCAGGCCCAAAACATGCTGAAAATCGATATTTTTGGTGCCCAAAGTCAATATGTGCATGTATCTTCTGTACCCGTTTATATCTCAAATTCAGGCTCAAAACACCCGAAAATTCAATATTTTGGGGTCCCAGAAGCAATCTGTACAGTGCTTGAATATTTTCAAAATATAGGCTAAAAACATGCTAAAAATCGATCTTTTAGGTGCCAAAAAGTCGATATCTCAAATTCAGTCCCAAAACACCCGAAAATTCGATATTTAGGGGTCCCAGAAGCGATCTGTACATGCCTACTCCGTGCTAGAGTATCTTCAAAATACATGCTCAAAACATACTGGAAATCGATCTTTTAGGTGCACAAAAGTCGATATGTGCATGCATCTTCAGTACCCGTTTATATCTCAAATTCAGGCTCAAAACACCCGAAAATTCAATATTTTGGGGTCCCAGAAGCAATCTGTACATGCCTACTCAGTGTTAGAGTATTTTCAAAATACAGGCCCAAAACATGCTGAAAATCGATATTTTAGTTGCCCAAAGTCAATATGTGCATGTATCTTCTGTACCCGTTTATATCTCAAATTCAGGCTCAAAACACCCGAAAATTCAATATTTTGGAGTCCCAGAAGCAATCTGTACATGCCTACACAGTGCTAGAATATTTTCAAAATATAGGCTAAAAACATGCTAAAAATCGACATTTTAGGTGCCAAAAAATCGATATCTCAAATTCAGTCCCAAAACACCCGAAAATTCGATATTTAGAGGTCCCAGAAGGTATCATCTGTACATGCCTACTCCGTGTTAGAGTATTTTTAAAATACAGGCCAAAAACATACTGAAAATCGATCTTTTAGGTGCCCAAAAGTCGATATGTGCATGCATCTTCTGTACCCGTTTATATCTCAAATTCTGGCCCTAAACACCCGAAAATTCGATATTTTGGGGTCCCAGAAGCGATCTGTACATGCCTACTCCGTGTTAGAGTATTTTCAAAATTCAGGCCCAAAACATGCTAAAAATCGATATTTTTGGTGCCCAAAGTCAATATGTGCATGTATCTTCTGTACCCGTTTATATCTCAAATTCAGGCTCAAAACACCCGAAAATTCAATATTTTGGGGTCCCAGAAGCAATCTGTACATGCCTACTCAGTGCTAGAATATTTTCAAAATATAGGTTAAAAACATGCTAAAAATCGATCTTTTAGGTGCCAAAAAGTCGATATCTCAAATTCAGTCCCAAAACACCCGAAAATTCGATATTTAGGGGTCCCAGAAGCGATCTGTACATGCCTACTCCGTGTTAGAGTATTTTCAAAATACATGCTCAAAACATACTGAAAATCGATCTTTTAGGTGCACAAAAGTCGATATGTGCATGCATCTTCAGTACCCGTTTATATCTCAAATTCAGGCTCAAAACACCCGAAAATTCAATATTTTGGGGTCCCAGAAGCAATCTGTACATGCCTACTCAGTGTTAGAGTATTTTCAAAATACAGGCCCAAAACATGCTGAAAATCGATATTTTAGATGCCCAAAGTCAATATGTGCAAGTATCTTCTGTACCCGTTTATATCTCAAATTGAGGCTCAAAACACCCGAAAATTCAATATTTTGGGGCCCCAGAAGCAATCTGTACATGCCTACACAGTGCTAGAATATTTTCAAAATATAGGCTAAAAACATAATAAAAATCGACATTTTAGGTGCCAAAAAATCGATATCTCAAATTCAGTCCCAAAACACCCGAAAATTCGATATTTAGAGGTCCCAGAAGGTATCTGTACATGCCTTCTCCGTGTTAGAGTATTTTCAAAATACAGGCCAAAAACATACTGAAAATCGATCTTTTAGGTGCCCAAAAGTCGATATGTGCATGCATCTTCTGTACCCGTTTATATCTCAAATTCTGACCCTAAACACCCGAAAATTCGATATTTTGGGGTCACAGAAGCGACCTGTACATGCCTACTCCGTGTTAGAATATTTTCAAAATTCAGGCCCAAAACATGCTGAAAATCGATATTTTTGGTGCCCAAAGTCAATATGTGCATGTATCTTCTGTACCCGTTTATATCTCAAATTCAGGCTCAAAACACCCGAAAATTCAATATTTTGGGGTCCCAGAAGCAATCTGTACAGTGCTAGAATATTTTCAAAATATAGGCTAAAAACATGCTAAAAATCGATCTTTTAGGTGCCACAAAGTCGATATCTCAAATTAAGCCCCAAAACACCCGAAAATTCGATATTTAGGGGTCCCAGAAGCGATCTGTACATGCCTACTCCGTGTTAGAGTATTTTCAAAATACAGGCCAAAAACATACTGAAAATCGATCTTTTAGGTGCCCAAAAGTCGATATTTGCATTCATCTTCTGTACCCGTTTATATCTCAAATTCTGGCCCTAAACACCCGAAAATTCGATATTTTGGGGTCCCAGAAGCGATCTGTACATGCCTACTCCGTGTTAGAGTATTTTCAAAATTCAGGCCCAAAACATGCTGAAAATCGATATTTTTGGTGCCGAAAGTCAATATGTGCATGTATCTTCTGTACCCATTTATATCTCAAATTCAGGCTCAAAACACCCGAAAATTCAATATTTTGGAGTCCCAGAAGCAATCTGTACATGCCTACACAGTGCTAGAATATTTTCAAAATATAGGCTAAAAACATGCTAAAAATCGACATTTTAGGTGCCAAAAAATCGATATCTCAAATTCAGTCCCAAAACACCCGAAAATTCGATATTTAGAGGTCCTAGAAGGTATCTGTACATGCCTACTCCGTGTTAGAGTATTTTTAAAATACAGGCCAAAAACATACTGGAAATCGATCTTTTAGGTGCCCAAAAGTCGATATGTGCATGCATCTTCTGTACCCGTTTATATCTCAAATTCTGGCCCTAAACACCCGAAAATTCGATATTTTGGGGTCCCAGAAGCGATCTGTACATGCCTACTCCTTGTTAGAGTATTTTCAAAATTCAGGCCCAAAACATGCTGAAAATCGATATTTTTGGTGCCCAAAGTCAATATGTGCATGTATCTTCTGTACCCATTTATATCTCAAATTCAGGCTCAAAACACCCGAAAATTCAATATTTTGGGGTCCCAGAAGCAATCTGTACATGCCAACACAGTGCTAGAATATTTTCAAAATATAGGCTAAAAACATGCTAAAAATCGACATTTTAGGTGCCAAAAAATCGATATCTCAAATTCAGTCCCAAAACACCCGAAAATTCGATATTTAGAGGTCCCAGAAGGTATCTGTACATGCCTACTCCGTGTTAGAGTATTTTTAAAATACAGGCCAAAAACATACTGAAAATCGATCTTTTAGGTGCCCAAAAGTCGATATGTGCATGCATCTTCTGTACCCGTTTATATCTCAAATTCTGGCCCTAAACACCCGAAAATTCGATATTTTGGGGTCCCAGAAGCGATCTGTACATGCCTACTCCGTGTTAGAGTATTTTCAAAATTCAGGCCCAAAACATGCTGAAAATCGATATTTTTGGTGCCCAAAGTCAATATGTGCATGTATCTTCTGTACCCGTTTATATCTCAAATTCAGGCTCAAAACACCCGAAAATTCAATATTTTGGGGTCCCAGAAGCAATCTGTACAGTGCTAGAATATTTTCAAAATATAGGCTAAAAACATGCTAAAAATCGATCTTTTAGGTGCCAAAAAGTCGATATCTCAAATTCAGTCCCAAAACACCCGAAAATTCGATATTTAGGGGTCCCAGAAGCGATCTGTACATGCCTACTCCGTGCTAGAGTATCTTCAAAATACATGCTCAAAACATACTGGAAATCGATCTTTTAGGTGCACAAAAGTCGATATGTGCATGCATCTTCAGTACCCGTTTATATCTCAAATTCAGGCTCAAAACACCCGAAAATTCAATATTTTGGGGTCCCAGAAGCAATCTGTACATGCCTACTCAGTGTTAGAGTATTTTCAAAATACAGGCCCAAAACATGCTGAAAATCGATATTTTAGATGCCCAAAGTCAATATGTGCATGTATCTTCTGTACCCGTTTATATCTCAAATTCAGGCTCAAAACACCCGAAAATTCAATATTTTGGAGTCCCAGAAGCAATCTGTACATGCCTACACAGTGCTAGAATATTTTCAAAATATAGGCTAAAAACATGCTAAAAATCGACATTTTAGGTGCCAAAAAATCGATATCTCAAATTCAGTCCCAAAACACCCGAAAATTCGATATTTAGAGGTCCCAGAAGGTATCTGTACATGCCTACTCCGTGATAGAGTATTTTTAAAATACAGGCCAAAAACATACTGAAAATCGATCTTTTAGGTGCCCAAAAGTCGATATGTGCATGCATCTTCTGTACCCGTTTATATCTCAAATTCTGGCCCTAAACACCCGAAAATTCGATATTTTGGGGTCCCAGAAGCGATCTGTACATGCCTACTCCGTGTTAGAGTATTTTCAAAATTCAGGCCCAAAACATGCTAAAAATCGATATTTTTGGTGCCCAAAGTCAATATGTGCATGTATCTTCTGTACCCGTTTATATCTCAAATTCAGGCTCAAAACACCCGAAAATTCAATATTTTGGGGTCCCAGAAGCAATCTGTACATGCCTACTCAGTGCTAGAATATTTTCAAAATATAGGTTAAAAACATGCTAAAAATCGATCTTTTAGGTGCCAAAAAGTCGATATCTCAAATTCAGTCCCAAAACACCCGAAAATTCGATATTTAGGGGTCCCAGAAGGTATCTGTACATGCCTACTCCGTGTTAGAGTATTTTCAAAATACATGCTCAAAACATACTGAAAATCGATCTTTTAGGTGCACAAAAGTCGATATGTGCATGCATCTTCAGTACCCGTTTATATCTCAAATTCTGGCTCAAAACACCCGAAAATTCAATATTTTGGGGTCCCAGAAGCAATCTGTACATGCCTACTCAGTGTTAGAGTATTTTCAAAATACAGGCCCAAAACATGCTGAAAATCGATATTTTAGATGCCCAAAGTCAATATGTGCAAGTATCTTCTGTACCCGTTTATATCTCAAATTGAGGCTCAAAACACCCGAAAATTCAATATTTTGGGGTCCCAGAAGCAATCTGTACATGCCTACACAGTGCTAGAATATTTTCAAAATATAGGCTAAAAACATAATAAAAATCGACATTTTAGGTGCCAAAAAATCGATATCTCAAATTCAGTCCCAAAACACCCGAAAATTCGATATTTAGAGGTCCCAGAAGGTATCTGTACATGCCTTCTCCGTGTTAGAGTATTTTCAAAATACAGGCCAAAAACATACTGAAAATCGATCTTTTAGGTGCCCAAAAGTCGATATGTGCATGCATCTTCTGTACCCGTTTATATCTCAAATTCTGACCCTAAACACCCGAAAATTCGATATTTTGGGGTCACAGAAGCGACCTGTACATGCCTACTCCGTGTTAGAATATTTTCAAAATTCAGGCCCAAAACATGCTGAAAATCGATATTTTTGGTGCCCAAAGTCAATATGTGCATGTATCTTCTGTACCCGTTTATATCTCAAATTCAGGCTCAAAACACCCGAAAATTCAATATTTTGGGGTCCCAGAAGCAATCTGTACAGTGCTAGAATATTTTCAAAATATAGGCTAAAAACATGCTAAAAATCGATCTTTTAGGTGCCACAAAGTCGATATCTCAAATTAAGCCCCAAAACACCCGAAAATTCGATATTTAGGGGTCCCAGAAGCGATCTGTACATGCCTACTCCGTGTTAGAGTATTTTCAAAATACAGGCCAAAAACATACTGAAAATCGATCTTTTAGGTGCCCAAAAGTCGATATTTGCATTCATCTTCTGTACCCGTTTATATCTCAAATTCTGGCCCTAAACACCCGAAAATTCGATATTTTGGGGTCCCAGAAGCGATCTGTACATGCCTACTCCGTGTTAGAGTATTTTCAAAATTCAGGCACAAAACATGCTGAAAATCGATATTTTTGGTGCCGAAAGTCAATATGTGCATGTATCTTCTGTACCCATTTATATCTCAAATTCAGGCTCAAAACACCCGAAAATTCAATATTTTGGGGTCCCAGAAGCAATCTGTACATGCCTACACAGTGCTAGAATATTTTCAAAATATAGGCTAAAAACATGCTAAAAATCGACATTTTAGGTGCCAAAAAATCGATATCTCAAATTCAGTCCCAAAACACCCGAAAATTCGATATTTAGAGGTCCCAGAAGGTATCTGTACATGCCTACTCCGTGTTAGAGTATTTTCAAAATACAGGCCAAAAACATAATGAAAATCGATCTTTTAGGTGCCCAAAAGTCGATATTTGCATTCATCTTCTGTACCCGTTTATATCTCAAATTCTGGCCCTAAACACCCGAAAATTCGATATTTTGGGGTCCCAGAAGCGATCTGTACATGCCTACTCCGTGTTAGAGTATTTTCAAAATTCAGGCCCAAAACATGCTGAAAATCGATATTTTTGGTGCCGAAAGTCAATATGTGCATGTATCTTCTGTACCCATTTATATCTCAAATTCAGGCTCAAAACACCCGAAAATTCAATATTTTGGGGTCCCAGAAGCAATCTGTACATGCCTACACAGTGCTAGAATATTTTCAAAATATAGGCTAAAAACATGCTAAAAATCGACATTTTAGGTGCCAAAAAATCGATATCTCAAATTCAGTCCCAAAACACCCGAAAATTCGATATTTAGAGGTCCCAGAAGGTATCTGTACATGCCTTCTCCGTGTTAGAGTATTTTCAAAATACAGGCCAAAAACATACTGAAAATCGATCTTTTAGGTGCCCAAAAGTCGATATGTGCATGCATCTTCTGTACCCGTTTATATCTCAAATTCTGACCCTAAACACCCGAAAATTCGATATTTTGGGGTCACAGAAGTGACCTGTACATGCCTACTCCGTGTTAGAATATTTTCAAAATTCAGGCCCAAAACATGCTGAAAATCGATATTTTTGGTGCCCAAAGTCAATATGTGCATGTATCTTCTGTACCCGTTTATATCTCAAATTCAGGCTCAAAACACCCGAAAATTCAATATTTTGGGGTCCCAGAAGCAATCTGTACAGTGCTAGAATATTTTCAAAATATAGGCTAAAAACATGCTAAAAATTGATCTTTTAGGTGCCACAAAGTCGATATCTCAAATTAAGCCCCAAAACACCCGAAAATTCGATATTTAGGGGTCCCAGAAGCGATCTGTACATGCCTACTCCGTGTTAGAGTATTTTCAAAATACATGCTCAAAACATACTGAAAATCGATCTTTTAGGTGCCCAAAGTTAATATGTGCATGTATCTTCTGTACCCGTTTATATCTCAAATTCAGGCTCAAACACCCGAAAATTCAATATTTTGGGGTCCCAGAAGCAATCTGTACATGCCTACTCAGTGCGAGAATATTTTCAAAATATAGGCTAAAAACATGCTAAAAATCGACATTTTAGGTGCCAAAAAGTCGATATCTCAAATTCAGTCCCAAAACACCCGAAAATTCGATATTTAGGGGTCCCAGAAGCGATCTGTACATGCCTACTCCGTGTTAGAGTATTTTCAAAATACAGGCCAAAAACATACTGAAAATCGATCTTTTAGGTGCCCAAAAGTCGATATGTGCATGCATCTTCAGTACCCGTTTATATCTCAAATTCAGGCTCAAAACATCAGAAAATTCAATATTTTGGGGTCCCAGAAGCAATCTGTACATGCCTACTCAGTGTTAGACTATTTTCAAAATACAGGCCCAAAACATGCTGAAAATCGATATTTTAGATGCCCAAAGTCAATATGTGCATGTATCTTCTGTACCCGTTTATATCTCAAATTCAGGCTCAAAACACCCGAAAATTCAATATTTTGGGGTTCCAGAAGCAATCTGTACATGCCTACACAGTGCTAGAATATTTTCAAAATATAGGCTAAAAACATGCTAAAAATCGACATTTTAGGTGCCAAAAAATCGATATCTCAAATTCAGTCCCAAAACACCCGAAAATTCGATATTTAGATGTCCCAGAAGCGATCTGTACATGCCTACACCGTTTTAGAGTATTTTCAAAATACAGGCCAAAAACATACTGAAAATCGATCTTTTAGGTGCCCAAAAGTCGATATGTGCATTCATCTTCTGTACCCGTTTATATCTCAAATTCAGGCCCTAAACACCCGAAAATTCGATATTTAGGGGTCCCAGAAGCGATCTGTACATGCCTACTCAGTGCTAGAATATTTTCAAAATATAGGCTAAAAACATGCTAAAAATCGACATTTTAGGTGCCAAAAAATCGATATCTCAAATTCAGTCCCAAAACACCCGAAAATTCTATATTTAGAGGTCCCAGAAGGTATCTGTACATGCCTACTCCGTGTTAGAGTATTTTCAAAATACAGGCCAAAAACATACTGAAAATCGATCTTTTAGGTGCCCAAAAGTCGATATGTGCATGCATCTTCTGTACCCGTTTATATCTCAAATTCTGACCCTAAACACCCGAAAATTCGATATTTTGGGGTTACAGAAGCGATCTGTACATGCCTACTCCGTGTTAGAATATTTTCAAAATTCAGGCCCAAAACATGCTGAAAATCGATATTTTTGGTGCCCAAAGTCAATATGTGCATGTATCTTCTGTACCCGTTTATATCTCAAATTCCGGCTCAAAACACCCGAAAATTCAATATTTTGGGGTCCCAGAAGCAATCTGTACAGTGCTAGAATATTTTCAAAATATAGGCTAAAAACATGCTAAAAATCGATCTTTTAGGTGCCAAAAAGTCGATATCTCAAATTCAGTCCCAAAACACCCGAAAATTCGATATTTAGGGGTCCCAAAAGCGATCTGTACATGCCTACTCCGTGTTAGAGTATTTTCAAAATACATGCTCAAAACATACTGAAAATCGATCTTTTAGGTGCCCAAAAGTCGATATGTGCATGCATCTTCAGTACCCGTTTATATCTCAAATTCAGGCTCAAAACACCCGAAAATTCAATATTTTGGGGTCCCAGAAGCAATCTGTACATGCCTACACAGTGCTAGAATATTTTCAAAATATTGGCTAAAAACATGCTAAAAATCGACATTTTAGGTGCCAAAAAATCGATATCTCAAATTCAGTCCCAAAACACCCGAAAATTCGATATTTAGAGGTCCCAGATGGTATCTGTACATGCCTACTCCGTGTTAGAGTATTTTCAAAATACAGGCCAAAAACATACTGAAAATCGATCTTTTAGGTGCCCAAAAGTCGATATGTGCATGCATCTTCTGTACCCGTTTATATCTCAAATTCTGGCCCTAAACACCCGAAAATTCGATATTTTGGGGTCCCAGAAGCGATCTGTACATGCATACTCCGTGTTAGAGTATTTTCAAAATTCAGGCCCAAAACATGCTGAAAATCGATATTTTTGGTGCCCAAAGTCAATATGTGCATGTATCTTCTGTACCCGTTTATATCTCAAATTCCGGCTCAAAACACCCGAAAATTCAATATTTTGGGGTCCCAGAAGCAATCTGTACAGTGCTAGAATATTTTCAAAATATAGGCTAAAAACATGCTAAAAATCGATCTTTTAGGTGCCAAAAAGTCGATATCTCAAATTCAGTCCCAAAACACCCGAAAATTCGATATTTAGGGGTCCCAAAAGCGATCTGTACATGCCTACTCCGTGTTAGAGTATTTTCAAAATACATGCTCAAAACATACTGAAAATCGATCTTTTAGGTGCCCAAAAGTCGATATGTGCATGCATCTTCAGTACCCGTTTATATCTCAAATTCAGGCTCAAAACACCCGAAAATTCAATATTTTGGGGTCCCAGAAGCAATCTGTACATGCTTACACAGTGCTAGAATATTTTCAAAATATTGGCTAAAAACATGCTAAAAATCGACATTTTAGGTGCCAAAAAATCGATATCTCAAATTCAGTCCCAAAACACCCGAAAATTCGATATTTAGAGGTCCCAGATGGTATCTGTACATGCCTACTCCGTGTTAGAGTATTTTCAAAATACAGGCCAAAAACATACTGAAAATCGATCTTTTAGGTGCCCAAAAGTCGATATGTGCATGCATCTTCTGTACCCGTTTATATCTCAAATTCTGGCCCTAAACACCCGAAAATTCGATATTTTGGGGTCCCAGAAGCGATCTGTACATGCATACTCCGTGTTAGAGTATTTTCAAAATTCAGGCCCAAAACATGCTGAAAATCGATATTTTTGGTACCCAAAGTTAATATGTGCATGTATCTTCTGTACCCGTTTATATCTCAAATTCAGGCTCAAAACACCCGAAAATTCAATATTTTGGGGTCCCAGAAGCAATCTGTACATGCCTACTCAGTGCTAGAATATTTTCAAAATATAGGCTAAAAACATGCTAAAAATCGATCTTTTAGGTGCCAAAAAGTCGATATCTCAAATTCAGTCCCAAAACACCCGAAAATTCGATATTTAGGGGTCCCAGAAGAGATCTGTACATGCCTACTCCGTGTTAGAGTATTTTCAAAATACAGGCCAAAAACATAATGAAAATCGATCTTTTAGGTGCCCAAAAGTCGATATGTGCATGCATCTTCTGTACCCGTTTATATCTCAAATTCTGGCCCTAAACACCCGAAAATTCGATATTTTGGGGTCCCAGAAGCGATCTGTACATGCCTACTCCGTGTTAGAGTATTTTCAAAATTCAGGCCCAAAACATACTGAAAATCGATATTTTTGGTTCCCAAAGTCAATATCTGCATGTATCTTCTGTACCCGTTTATATCTCAAATTCAGGCTCAAAACACCCGAAAATTCAATATTTTGGGGTCCCAGAAGCAATCTGTACAGTGCTAGAATATTTTCAAAATATAGGCTAAAAACATGCTAAAAATCGATCTTTTAGGTTCCAAAAAGTCGATATCTCAAATTCAGCCCCAAAACACCCGAAAATTCGATATTTAGGGGTCCCAGAAGCGATCTGTAGATGCCTACTCAGTGCTAGAATATTTTCAAAATATAGGCTAAAAACATGCTAAAAATCGATATTTTAGATGCCCAAAGTCAATATGTGCATGTATCTTCTGTACCCGTTTATATCTCAAATTCAGGCTCAAAACACCCGAAAATTCAATATTTTGGGGTCCCAGAAGCAATCTGTACATGCCTACTCAGTGCTAGAATATTTTCAAAATATAGGCTAAAAACATGCTAAAAATCGACATTTTAGGTGCCAAAAAATCGATATCTCAAATTCAGTCCCAAAACACCCGAAAATTCGATATTTAGAGGTCCCAGAAGGTATCTGTACATGCCTACTCCGTGTTAGAGTATTTTCATAATATAGGCCAAAAACATACTGAAAATCGATCTTTTAGGTGCCCAAAAGTCGATATGTGCATGCATCTTCTGTACCCGTTTATATCTCAAATTCTGACCCTAAACACCCGAAAATTCGATATTTTGGGGTCCCAGAAGCGATCTGTACATGCCTACTCCGTGTTAGAGTATTTTCAAAATTCAGGCCCAAAACATGCTGAAAATCGATATTTTTGGTGCCCAAAGTCAATATGTGCATGTATCTTCTGTACCCGTTTATATCTCAAATTCAGACTCAAAACACCCGAAAATTCAATATTTTGGGGTCCCAGAAGCAATCTGTACAGTGCTAGAATATTTTCAAAATATAGGCTAAATACATGCTAAAAATCGATCTTTTAGGTGCCAAAAAGTCGATATCTCAAATTCAGTCCCAAAACACCCGAAAATTCGATATTTTGGGGTCCCAGAAGCGATCTGTACATGCCTACTCCGTGTTAGAGTATTTTCAAAATTCAGGCCCAAAACATACTGAAAATCGATATTTTTGGTGCCCAAAGTCAATATGTGCATGTATCTTCTGTACCCGTTTATATCTCAAATTCAGGCTCAAAACACCCGAAAATTCAATATTTTGGGGTCCCAGAAGCAATCTGTACAGTGCTAGAATATTTTCAAAATATAGGCTAAAAACATGCTAAAAATCGATCTTTTAGGTTCCAAAAAGTCGATATCTCAAATTCAGTCCCAAAACACCCGAAAATTCGATATTTAGGGGTCCCAGAAGCGATCTGTAGATGCCTACTCCGTGTTAGAGTATTTTCAAAATACATGCTCAAAACATACTGAAAATCGATCGATTAAGGTGCACAAAAGTCGGTATGTGCATGCATCTTCAGTACCCGTTTATATCTAAAATTCAGGCTCAAAACACCCGAAAATTCAATATTTTGGGGTCCGAGAAGCAATCTGTACATGCCTAATTAGTGTTAGAGTATTTTCAAAATACAGGCCCAAAACATGCTGAAAATCGATATTTTAGATGCCCAAAGTCAATATGTGCATGTATCTTCTGTACCCGTTTATATCTCAAATTCAGGCTCAAAACACCCGAAAATTCAATATTTTGGGGTCCCAGAAGCAATCTGTACATGCCTACACAGTGCTAGAATATTTTCAAAATACATGCTCAAAACATGCTGAAAATCGATATTTTAGATGCCCATAGTCAATATGTGCATGTATCTTCAGTACCCGTTTATATCTCAAATTCAGGCTCAAAACACCCGAAAATTCAATATTTTGGGGTCCCAGAAGCAATCTGTACATGCCTACACAGTGCTAGAATATTTTCAAAATATAGGCTAAGAACATGCTAAAAATCGACATTTTAGGTGCCAAAAAAATCGATATCTCTAATTCAGTCCCAAAACACTCGAAAATTCGATATTTATAGGTCCCAGAAGGTATCTGTACATTCCTACTCCGTGTTAGAGTATTTTCAAAATACAGGCCAAAAACATACTGAAAATCGATCATTTAGGTGCCCAAAAGTCGATATGTGCATGCATCTTCTGTACCCGTTTATATCTCAAATTCTGGCCCTAAACACCCGAAAATTCGATATTTTGGGGTCCCAGAAGCGATCTGTACATGCCTACTCCGTGTTAGAGTATTTTCAAAATTCAGGCCCAAAACATGCTGAAAATCGATATTTTAGATGCCCAAAATCAATATGTGCATGTATCTTCTGTACCCGTTTATATCTCAAATTCAGGCTCAAAACACCCGAAAATTCAATATTTTGGGGTCCCAGAAGCAATCTGTACAGTGCTTGAATATTTTCAAAATATAGGCTAAAAACATGCTAAAAATCGATCTTTTAGGTGCCAAAAAGTCGATATCTCAAATTCAGTCCCAAAACACCCGAAAATTCGATATTTAGGGGTCCCAGAAGCGATCTGTACATGCCTACTCCGTGTTAGAGTATTTTCAAAATACATGCTCAAAACATACTGAAAATCGATCTTTTAGGTGCACAAAAGTCGATATGTGCATGCATCTTCAGTACCCGTTTATATATCAAATTCAGGCTCAAAACACCCGAAAATTCAATATTTTGGGGTCCCAGAAGCAATCTGTACATGCTTATTCAGTGTTAGAGTATTTTCAAAATACTGGCCCAAAACATGCTGAAAATCGATATTTTAGATGCCCAAAGTCAATATGTGCATGTATCTTCTGTACCCGTTTATATCTCAAATTCAGGCTCAAAACACCCGAAAATTCAATATTTTGGGGTCCCAGAAGCAATCTGTACATGCCTACACAGTGCTAGAATATTTTCAAAATATAGGCTAAAAACATGATAAAAATCGACATTTTAGGTGCCAAAAAATCGATATCTCAAATTCAGTCCCAAAACACCCGAAAATTCGATATTTAGAGGTCCCAGAAGGTATCTGTACATGCCTACTCCGTATTAGAGTATTTTCAAAATACAGGCCAAAAACATACTGAAAATCGATCTTTTAGGTGCCCAAAAGTCGATATGTGCATGCATCTTCTGTACCCGTTTATATCTCAAATTCTGGCCCTAAACACCCGAAAATTCGAATTTTTGGGGTCCCAGAAGCGATCTGTACATGCCTACTCCGTGTTAGAGTATTTTCAAAATTCAGGCCCAAAACATGCTGAAAACCGATATTTTTGGTGCCCAAAGTCAATATGTGCATGTATCTTCTGTACCCGTTTATATCTCAAATTCAGGCTCAAAACACCCGAAAATTCAATATTTTGGGGTCCTAGAAGCAATCTGTATATGCCTACTCAGTGCTAGAATATTTTCAAAATATAGGCTAAAAACATGCTAAAAATCGATCTTTTAGGTGCCAAAAAGTCGATATCTCAAATTCAGTCCCAAAACACCCGAAAATTCGATATTTAGGGGTCCCAGAAGCGATCTGTACATGCCTACTCCGTGTTAGAGTATTTTCAAAATACATGCTCAAAACATACTGAAAATCAATCTTTTAGGTGCCCAAAAGTCGATATGTGCATGCATCTTCAGTACCCGTTTATATCTCAAATTCAGGCTCAAAACACCCGAAAATTCAATATTTTGGGGTCCCAGAAGCAATCTGTACATGCCTACTCAGTGTTAGAGTATTTTCAAAATACAGGCCCAAAACATGCTGAAAATCGATATTTTAGATGCCCAAAGTCAATATGTGCATGTATCTTCTGTACCATTTTATATCTCAAATTCAGGCTCAAAACACCCGAAAATTCAATATTTTGGGGTCCCAGAAGCAATCTGTACATGCCTACTCAGTGCTAGAATATTTTCAAAATATAGGCTAAAAACATGCTAAAAATCGATCTTTTAGGTGCCAAAAAGTCGATATCTCAAATTCAGTCCCAAAACACCCGAAAATTCGATATTTAGGGGTCCCAGAAGCGATCTGTACATGCCTACTCCGTGTTAGAGTATTTTCAAAATACTTGCTCAAAACATACTGAAAATCGATCTTTTAGGTGCACAAAAATCGATATGTGCATGCATCTTCAGTACCCGTTTATATCTCAAATTCAGGCTCAAAACACCCGAAAATTCAATATTTTGGGGTCCCAGAAGCAATCTGTACATGCCTACTCAGTGTTAGAGTATTTTCAAAATACAGGCCCAAAACATGCTGAAAATCGATATTTTAGATGCTCAAAGTCAATATGTGCATGTATCTTCTGTACCCGTTTATATCTCAAATTCAGGCTCAAAACACCCGAAAATTCAATATTTTGGGGTCCCAGAAGCAATCTGTACATGCCTACACAGTGCTAGAATATTTTCAAAATATAGGCTAAAAACATGCTAAAAATCGACATTTTAGGTGCCAAAAAATCGATATCTCAAATTCAGTCCCAAAACACCCGAAAATTCGATATTCAGAGGTCCCAGAAGGTATCTGTACATGCCTACTCCGTGTTAGAGTATTTTCAAAATACAGGCCAAAAACATACTGAAAATCGATCTCTTAGGTGCCCAAAAGTCGATATGTGCATGCATCTTCTGTACCCGTTTATATCTCAAATTCTGGCCCTAAACACCCGAAAATTCGATATTTTGGGGTCCCAGAAGCGATCTGTACATGCCTACTCCGTGTTAGAGTATTTTCAAAATTCAGGCCCAAAACATGCTGAAAATCGATATTTTTGGTGCCCAAAGTCAATATGTGCATGTATCTTCTGTACCCGTTTATATCTCAAATTCAGGCTCAAAACACCCGAAAATTCAATATTTTGGGGTCCCAGAAGCAATCTGTACATGCCTACTCAGTGTTAGAGTATTTTCAAAATACAGGCCCAAAACATGCTGAAAATCGATATTTTAGATGCCCAAAGTCAATATGTGCATGTATCTTCTGTACCCGTTTATATCTCAAATTCAGGCTCAAAACACCCGAAAATTCAATATTTTGGGGTCCCAGAAGCAATCTGTACATGCCTACACAGTGCTAGAATATTTTCAAAATATAGGCTAAAAACATGCTAAAAATCGACATTTTAGGTGCCAAAAAATCGATATCTCAAATTCAGTCCCAAAACACCCGAAAATTCGATATTCAGAGGTCCCAGAAGGTATCTGTACATGCCTACTCCGTGTTAGAGTATTTTCAAAATACAGGCCAAAAACATACTGAAAATCGATCTCTTAGGTGCCCAAAAGTCGATATGTGCATGCATCTTCTGTACCCGTTTATATCTCAAATTCTGGCCCTAAACACCCGAAAATTCGATATTTTGGGGTCCCAGAAGCGATCTGTACATGCCTACTCCGTGTTAGAGTATTTTCAAAATTCAGGCCCAAAACATGCTGAAAATCGATATTTTTGGTGCCCAAAGTCAATATGTGCATGTATCTTCTGTACCCGTTTATATCTCAAATTCAGGCTCAAAACACCCGAAAATTCAATATTTTGGGGTCCCAGAAGCAATCTGTACATGCCTACTCAGTGCTAGAATATTTTCAAAATATAGGCTAAAAACATGCTAAAAATCGATCTTTTAGGTGCCAAAAAGTGATATCTCAAATTCAGTCCCAAAACACCCGAAAATTCGATATTTAGGGGTCCTAGAAGGTATCTGTACATGCCTACTCCGTGTTAGAGTATTTTCAAAATACATGCTCAAAACATACTGAAAATCGATCTTTTAGGTGCACAAAAGTCGATATGTGCATGTATCTTCTGTACCCGTTTATATCTCAAATTCAGGCTCAAAACACCCGAAAATTCAATATTTTGGGGTCCCAGAAGCAATCTGTACAGTGCTAGAATATTTTCAAAATATAGGCTAAAAACATGCTAAAAATCGATCTTTTAAGTGCCAAAAAGTCGATATCTCAAATTCAGTCCCAAAACACCCGAAAATTCGATATTTTGGGGTCCCAGAAGCGATCTGTACATGCCTACTCCGTGTTAGAGTATTTTCAAAATTCAGGCCCAAAACAAGCTGAAAATCGATATTTTTGGCGCCCAAAGTCAATATGTGCATGTATCTTCTGTACCCGTTTATATCTCAAATTCAGGCTCAAAACACCCGAAAATTCAATATTTTGTGGTCCCAGAAGCAATCTGTATATGCCTACTCAGTGCTAGAATATTTTCAAAATATAGGCTAAAAACATGCTAAAAATCGTTCTTTTAGGTGCCAAAAAGTCGATATCTCAAATTCAGTCCCAAAACACCCGAAAATTCGATATTTAGGGGTCCCAGAAGCGATCTGTACATGCCTACTCCGTGTTAGAGTATTTTCAAAATACATGCTCAAAACATACTGAAAATCGATCTTTTAGGTGCACAAAAGTCGATATGTGCATGCATCTTCAGTACCCGTTTATATCTCAAATTCAGGCTCAAAACACCCGAAAATTCAATATTTTGGGGTCCCAGTAGCAATCTGTACATGCCTACTCAGTGTTAGAGTATTTTCAAAATACAGGCCCAAAACATGCTGAAAATCGATATTTTAGATGCCCAAAGTCAATATGTGCATGTATCTTCTGTACCCGTTTATATCTCAAATTCAGGCTCAAAATACCCGAAAATTCAATATTTTGGGGTCCCAGAAGCAATCTGTACATGCCTACACAGTGCTAGAATATTTTCAAAATATAGGCTAAAAACATGCTAAAAATCGACATTTTAGGTGCCAAAAAATCGATATCTCAAATTCAGTCCCAAAACACCCGAAAACTCGATATTTAGAGGTCTCAGAAGGTATCTGTACATGCCTACTCCGTGTTAGAGTATTTTCAAAATACATGCTCAAAACATACTGAAAATCGATCTTTTAGGTGCACAAAAGTCGATATGTGCATGCATCTTCAGTACCCGTTTATATCTCAAATTCAGGCTCAAAACACCCGAAAATTCGATATTTTGGGGTCCCAGAAGCAATCTGTACATGCCTACTCAGTGTTAGAGTATTTTCAAAATACAGGCCCAAAACATGCTGAAAATCGATATTTTAGATGCCCAAAGTCAATATGTGCATGTATCTTCTGTACCCGTTTATATCTCAAATTCAGGCTCAAAACACCCGAAAATTCAATATTTTGGGGTCCCAGAAGCAATCTGTACATGCCTACACAGTGCTAGAATATTTTCAAAATATAGGCTAAAAACATGCTAAAAATCGACATTTTAGGTGCCAAAAAACCGATATCTTAAATTCAGTCCCAAAACACCCGAAAATTCGATATTTAGAGGTCCCAGAAGGTATCTGTACATGCCTACTCCGTGTTAGAGTATTTTCAAAATACATGCCAAAAACATACTGAAAATCGATCTTTTAGGTGCCCAAATGTCGATATGTGCATGCATCTTCTGTACCCGTTTATATCTCAAATTCTGGCTCAAAACACCCGAAATTTCAATATTTTGGGGTCCCAGAAGCAATCTGTACATGCCTACTCAGTGCTAGAATATTTTCAAAATATAGGCTAAAAACATGCTAAAAATCGATCTTTTAGGTGCCAAAAAGTCGATATCGCAAATTCAGTCCCAAAACACCCGAAAATTCGATATTTAGGGGTCCCAGAAGCGATCTGTACATGCCTACTCCGTGTTAGATTATTTTCAAAATACATGCTCAAAACATACTGAAACTCGATCTTTTAGGTGCCCAAAAGTCGATATGTGCATGCATCTTCTGTACCCGTTTATATCTCAAATTCTGGCCCTAAACACCCGAAAATTCGATATTTTGGGGTCCCAGAAGCGATCTGTACATGCCTACTCCGTGTTAGAGTATTTTCAAAATTCAGGCCCAAAACATGCTGAAAATCGATATTTTTGGTGCCCAAAGTCAATATGTGTGTACGGCTCCTAGAGGCAAGGCAGGTAGAAGATAAGATTAGCGAGGGTCAGTAACCAGACTACCTGCCCAGAACCGGCATTAGATAAATAAACAAGAAGATAAACATTAAGATAACCAGGTATCACAGACTATTTGTCAGTATAGGTACCTGGAGATAGGAGCAAGGGTCCTTTCAGCTACATGAGGCATGACTCAAAACCTCGTGACCATAGTCCCACGTGATTCATCCTACCACATGACCACAGGTAACCCACAGTAAATCATAACCATCCAAGTTGGTAATATTGTATCCAGACACAGCTGTCAACTCCAGTAGAGAATGTATTTAAGCAGTGAAGTTTAACTAATAGATAGGATACTTAACACTGACTCCCAGGGCTATAACACTTGTCTCCACAAAGAGAGACCATACAAATAAGACAAGGCACATCATTATAATTCCCTGTATAGATATAAGTATATATTAATAAATTAAGCCTTAAGAAACTTGTGAAGTCAATTGCCTAAGAAAACCTAAGAAAGCACCCCGTCTTCCACGTTACCTAATACCACAAAAACAACTACTACAACAACGACTCCAAGAAATTACGCACAAGTAAGTTACCAGTTTCTGCCCAGAGTTCAAGCCTTCAGAACTGGTACATTTGATGGCAGCGGTGTTTTTGCAATAAGGCAAATTGCAAGGCATAGACTTCACGGGAGTACAGTGACTAACATTGTTCAAGGACAAGTTGAAGGAATTTACTTGTAAATCCTCTCAAGTAATTTCTTCTGTGGGTATAATCTTACGACCTCTAACGAGGGAGATAAACCACAAATTCTTCACCTACAAGAGGCACCTGCTTCAACATAACTGCAACTGACCTACAAGGGGTCCTCATCTACTTCACAACAAACAATCATCACTTCATCACTACTCACATCGGCGTCCCTGCGTAAATGCTCTCGTCAGAACAACGCCACGACCTCCATCACCTCCACGCTGACGCCTTGTTACGTAAATGCTCTCGTAAAGGCAAGTCAACGTTCATCATCTTCACTCCAATAACGACTGTTAGTGTGTTAGTGTGCGAGCTAACTAATAATCGCTTCGCCTCTCCACCGACGTCGCCACTTCACCACATCGTCGTTGCAACTAGAGTCAACTAAAAGTAGGTACACATTACATGTTACATTACATTATTTTTCACTTGTCCACGAACATGTTAGTAAAGAATTAGGTTCCTCATTAACAGCCCAGAAAGAAAGAAAAGAAGTGCCAAATTACAACAAAGGTAAAGATATTCTCCCCCATTAATCCAAAGGTATCATAACTAACTTCAAATATCCCTGATGATAATTCATTAGTCTCCAAGCTAGATTTGACTGCCTCCCTAAGTCTCGTTTGTGGTGCCAACACATTCGAGTACATTTTCTGCTTCTACCTTACCCCCATTAAAAACTTAATCTGGTATACTATATTAACCTGTATTTTCTCCAACAATGACTACTCCTCCACAATCTCCTACTGTCTCTGCTCTTCATACAACTTCTTCTAACCCCACTACCTCTTCTATGCATACAATGACAAGCTTACCCACCCACAAGTATTTAAAGTATTATACGGGAGATAATCCAAGATATGGGATTCATCTCTTCTTGCGTCATTTGGAGGATGTGTTTTACCAAACTAATATAGAGCAGGACGCACATAAGATAAGATTCGTGAGAGAGCATATTACACCAGATAGTCCAGCCAGTTATATGTTAACTACAAGTGCTTTTTCTGATCCAGAGAATTTAACGTCATATGCTACATTCAGACAGTCACTTATTGATGTTTTTGGGGATGGTAAACTACATAATTTATTATCATGGGTTCAGAGAATGATTAAAACAAAGGCAGACAACATAAATACAAGTGAACCAGCAAAAGCACTTGCAATATCAGGGTCTCTAACTTTAAATTCGAAGGAATCTCGTATCATACATCGTGAATTACAGATTACTCAATCCATGGGGACGAAGAATTTTAATTTTGATGCCACACCTACTCAAAGGGAATCACAGGGAAAACGTTGCAAACACTGTAACGGAAATAATAATATTACCAGTGATTGTTATTACTTACATAATACTAAAGGAAAGGATCAAGGGAAAAGTAATCATAAATACAGTCATTTACATGAATCAAAGTCGCATTCCTTAGATGAATGCATGATCCTTAACAGAATGAAATGGGACTTGCACAATCGAAATATGATGTATGAAACGAGACCGCCACAATATTAAAACGTCCCGAAAATAAAACTGTAGGCCCTGTCGTCGCATTTACCAATAATGTACTATAATTCTCTGTCCTAGTATCACATAGTAACACCCACTTAATGATAGACACAGGCGCGACAGTTTCCTTGTTATCGGATAATTCCTTTAACATATTATGCAAATTAGGTCCCCAGCGGCATTTATAAACCAAGATTGAGCAGGTGACATAGAATTGTCAACCATGACAGGCAACAAATTACAGGTATTAGGGACACTAACCCTTCCTGTACGGTTAGACAAGGGAACTAACCATATACAAATTGAATTCTATATAATACGAAATTATAAACTAGGTTTATCATACCTTATCAAACAAACCATAATAATTAACCCTAAACATAAAATAATACATTTTAGGAATTAATGTATTCCAATACAGGATTGTCCAGGCCAATATATAAGTCCATGTTAGGTTACCCCTATACGTATTGAAAATAAGGGAAATAACTCCATTATCATAAAGGCCATTGCTGCATATAATATTATATTAACTCCAAATTTCGTCCATAAATTGAAGGTAAATCTTCCATCTCATGTACAGCCACAAACTACCGTTCTATTCTCAATAGAACTAGTAAAATAATATATAATCAGGGATTAATTTACTTTAACCAATGTAAACAGTGAAAATATCACTGATATTAATAAATCATCTACCAATATGCATGTAAAGAAAGGAACATATCTATGTGATCTGTACAGATGGAAGTTAGACCAATACCACAAGGAAATATTGTATCGGTTCTTACCGAGGGATATAAATTGATAGTCACATAGGGGAACAACTTAGAAATTATTGTCAGTGGACGCGAATTTCCACTTTATCGTGATAATCTCATCACCATACTAGCCACATATTAAATGCCATTACACTAACATACCCTCAACCCATTTATTCGAGCATATAGACTACCGTACCTCGTAGTAGGCAGAAAGTTGTAAAGAAAATTATAAATGAAATGATGGATGAAGGCATTATTAAGAATTCTAACTCCCATTTTAACAGTCCAATGTTTTTGGTTTCAATAATAATGGTGAATTTACGCCAGTAATTGATTACAGACAAATAAATAATGCTACAATTAAAGATAAATATCCCCTCCCTCCTTTAAGATGTTTTGTCTAACATTGGTAAATCAAAGCCTATGATATTCTCCACCTTAATAATAAAAGTCAACCCATTACAATTTTTAATACTTCCCATGGTTATTATGAATACATTCGTAGACCATTTGGGTTATGTAATGCTTCATCCACATTTCAGCATATGGTCAATTTTCGTATTGGTTTTATTAATAACGTAGTCATCGCTAATCTCAACGATTTGATTATTTTTCTAAAGACGTACATTCATATTAAGTAACAATAAAGAGGCTTATCCAGAGATTACATTAGGTAGGCCTCAAAATTTAAATGCCTATGTGTCATTTTCTTACCATAAAATTATCATTTTAGGTTATACATTAACCGCCACTGTGCTCCATACACAATCTGATAAAATACGAGCAATGAAAATATTCCCTATTCCAAATAAATGTTACTAACGTAAAATCATTCTTGGGTTTATGTTCTTATATAGAATCCTTGTAAAGAATTTTTCCCAAGTAGTTAAACCCCTAAATAATCCCCTCAAGAAAGATACAGATTTTGTATGGATGCCAGAGAAATAGCTGAGCTTTGAATTATTAAAGGTTAAGTAATGTCAGCTCCAATTTTTGCATTCCCAAATATTCATTAACTTTTATCAAGTGTACAGATGCTTCTTCAGTAAGCTTAGGCGCTGTACTTAGGTAAGAGATAGCTAAGGGTAGATATCAGGTATGTGCTTATGCTTAGAGAATATTAAGTGCACAGGGAACTCGTTACTCTGTAACAAAACAGGAAATTTAAGCAATATTATGGGCACTTCGTACTTTTAGAGAAATCGTATTAGGCTATCCTTTACAAGTTTTCGCGAATTATCGAACGATCCTTGGCTTACTATAACCTCAAACCCTAACGGAAAATTAGCCAGATAATGTCTAACCATTCAGGAATTTCTCCCACATATTGATATTAACTACCTTCCAGTACGATTAAATAAAGTAGCAGATCCCTTAAACAATCATCTTGTCCTTTTAGTTCCGAGGACACCCATGGACTTTAACCTTAATACGGTTCATAAACATTAGCAAATGGATTCTATGATAAATGTAATAAGATATTCATTAAAAACTGAGGATGAAAATAAATGGACCATAATTACCCAGTCACTTAAATATATTTTCCCTTCATGATGATATTAATTACAGAAAACTAAGGAAACGTGACGTACAAACCAATCACATAGTGATACAACAAATAATAATTCCCTCAGTATTAATTACCCTTATATCATAATGCAGAAGGACATCCTGGGAGAGGTAGGTACCTAACCACTCTCTATACAATATACTATTAACATAAACTAAGGGTAGATGATGAAACACATATATCGCTCAGTGCGAAACATGCAATGCAAATCAAGGCCATACATTTGGACCTCTGTTCCATGACGGGAATCCCTAATCCTGGACGAATCATGAGACCTAGTAGGAATAGATCTACTTTCCTTACCAATTTCGAATCAGGACGCAAATAAGTTATTACCTATGGTTAACCATTTTCTAGATATTTGGTGGCGGCACCACTATGATAAAAACCGCAAAAGTAAGTGCACATATATCTAAAACCAAATTCATATGCCCATATACATGTCCCGATATTATAAAAGATATCTGAATTCTACGACATTAAGCAAACGTTTGTATTAACATATCTCCCAGCAGCTCATGGGTTAACAAAACGGCAAAACCGTAAAACTACTGGAAGTACTTCGTGGCACAGTAACAATGAAAATCCCTCCACATGGGAAAACTGCATTGATATGACTGTCAATAAACACTACAAAATACGGAAATAAAAGGAAAAACTCCACATGAAATACTATATGGCGTATGGATACGTCTTTCATATGATATAACAATTGCCACGAAGAAGCCATGCTACAACATGGACAACTATGCTGAACGACAGTGAGTTGCATTTCCACAATTTCATCAGAATGACCAAAGCAATTTATCGGCTTGCAAGAAAAATGCGTGATCGCCGACATAACAAAGCAATTTATCGGCTTGCAAGAAAAATGCGTGATCGCCGACATAACAAAGCAATTTATCGGCTTGCAAGAAAAATGCGTGATCGCCGACATAACAAAGCAATTATCGGCTTGCAAGAAAAATGCGTGATCGCCGACATAACAAAGCAATTTATCGGCTTGCAAGAAAAATGCGTGATCGCCGACATAACAAAGCAATTATCGGCTTGCAAGGAAAATGCGTGATCGCCGACATAACAAAGCAATTTATCGGCTTGCAGGGAAAATGCGTGATCGCCGTCATAACAAAACAAATTATAGGCTTGATAGAAAAAAAAAAAAAAAAAAAAAAAAAAAAAATGCGTAATCGCCGACATAATGGGTACCCGATCGAACTTCACACAGTCATGTCTTTAGTAGGCATAACCTTATAATAATGAATAATTTTACCAGGCGGATGATATTGTTTATGTAAACAGAATAAAGAAATTGGTAAAATGCGCGCAAAAACTTAACATCCAAAATAAAACCAATCAATATCTCTGCAACAGCAACAATGTCCTCTTCCTCGTAATATTATCCCTACTATTGATGGTAATAAAATAAACACTTACAAACAAAAACTCCGATCGGTTTCCAATGAAAAATACTATTTCTTCTTACAAATGTGGCCCAGATCAACCTATATAACGGTTTTCATGTCTATACTCGCGGCGGCTACAGGCTCCGACGAAGTACAGAACGCAGATAAAGATGACGTCTTTAATCCGAGAGCTCTCGTTTACAATTTTATCAAACAGTTGAAAAGAAAAGGTAAATAAATAAAATATTGGTGACGAACGATATGATCACTATTTCTACAGGATATATTTGAATTATTACATAAATTTTCTGCCATTGAGCAGTGGGTACAGATAAGATACTTAATGATACACTAGTTTTATTTGACAGGTATCACACAAATGAATTTACCTATTTACATGCATTATATTCTATACTGTCCTTTCACTATTGGGCGCCCTAGGAATGGATTCAACGACTCAGGTAATAGTGCTCGCTTATTATACAAAACAAAAAAAAATATAATGGCTTAGAGCCATCATCACAGCCCAGAGCGTGATTTAGATAATTTTTAAGTGAAATTTCATGAGCACTATTTGGTAATGCTTAGAGATATAGTGGTATACAAGCATTATCCCATACATAAAAGGTTGCAAGACAAGTCGTTGCAAATCAAGGTAAGATAGAGTAACAGGTATATACTGTATTAGAGAGTAAATCATTGCACAGAAATTAAATACGATTTAGATAGTTTATATGAGCAACGAATGAAATGAACTACATATATGAAATAATCACATCATATTTTTAGGCTTCTATTTATTTCTGTGAGTTTGCGGAAAAATGATAGCAGGTGAGGAACTTCAAGAGGAATTACAACCACTTATTAAGAGAATATTTACTGCGAGTAAGGTAAGATCAACTCACAATTTTACCACTCCAACAGCTACGAAATGTAATGGTACAATCAATGATGAAATACCATCTTACTTATTATCTTTCATGAAATATTATTATACAGTCATGCGTAGTATTTTAATACAAAATCATATACTCATTATTATTCCCATAAAAGGTAAAATGTTATTCACAAGTTACGCACTTCAACAATCCCTATGAAAATGGAAGTAATCATTTAATATTCAATTTTCATCCAATAAGTATTATACTTAGTGATGATGTCATCAGTGACACACAACTCCTCAAGTGCCATGTTGCATATCTTCATTTATATGTTTGTCTTGCATATTTCTTTGCATATTTATTTGCATTTAAGTCTCCACATGATGCAAAATCTCCACTTGCTTGGAATCAAAGTAATACTAATCACACACTATATGCATGTACATTCATATCTATTACTAACCAAACTCTCTTTCATCATCATTTTTTAATTTCCACTATCTATACTTACCTGCTGATACACAATTAACACTAATTTACCCTAATCACCCTACACATGGTATGGTTCAAGGCAACTATAAAAAAAGCAGACTCATAGGAAATAAGATTCAAGGGAATCGTTATCTTGCCTCATAAACATAAATTGCTTGAAAACATAACACACTCTCTTCCACCTTTCAACATATTTAATTTAATGTCGACTTGTTTAACATCTCCTAATTCATTAACAGTTGTTTCAGGAAAAATGAAACTATTAAGTTACTCAATGAGACTAGGATTCAAACATCCTTAGTATATCAATGGATTCCTCCACATAGTGATCAAAATAAAACTTGGTACCAATGTTTATTATCCCATGTCTTATCTTTCTGGCATGTACTATAATATTTATGTATTGTATACGACAGTCTAAAATACTATTTTTGTATTTGTATAAGTAAGCACTATCGACGTATACTGAATGCTCTTGTCTTGAAAAGGATAAGACTGTTATTTCAAAGCCACAACATAGCAACACGGCTCCCCCCCATCATTAATATGTGAATCTTTAGCATAGGTTAGCTTATATACACACAATGACATGCACCTAGCTAAACACATTAATTTTAAGATAATTTCTTTATGTACCAATGTATTTATATTTATGTATTACCGGTAATGTTAATGTTAAGCATATGGTGTGCCTATGTCTTGGATGTCTATTTTGTATTAGTATTTAAGTATTCATTGTTAATTTCCTAGCTCCTTTATCCCTTTCCTCTGGATGAATCATCCTTGGATATACCAAGTATTGTAAAATTTGTTCCCACAATAAAGTTCTAATCTGGGACAGATTTGGTAGCGGGACTGAGCGATTGTACGGCTCCTAGAGGCAAGGCAGGTAGAAGATAAGATTAGCGAGGGTCAGTAACCAGACTACCTGCCCAGAACCGGCATTAGATAAATAAACAAGAAGATAAACATTAAGATAACCAGGTATCACAGACTATTTGTCAGTATAGGTACCTGGAGATAGGAGCAAGGGTCCTTTCAGCTACATGAGGCATGACTCAAAACCTCGTGACCATAGTCCCACGTGATTCATCCTACCACATGACCACAGGTAACCCACAGTAAATCATAACCATCCAAGTTGGTAATATTGTATCCAGACACAGCTGTCAACTCCAGTAGAGAATGTATTTAAGCAGTGAAGTTTAACTAATAGATAGGATACTTAACACTGACTCCCAGGGCTATAACACTTGTCTCCACAAAGAGAGACCATACAAATAAGACAAGGCACATCATTATAATTCCCTGTATAGATATAAGTATATATTAATAAATTAAGCCTTAAGAAACTTGTGAAGTCAATTGCCTAAGAAAACCTAAGAAAGCACCCCGTCTTCCACGTTACCTAATACCACAAAAACAACTACTACAACAACGACTCCAAGAAATTACGCACAAGTAAGTTACCAGTTTCTGCCCAGAGTTCAAGCCTTCAGAACTGGTACATGTGCATGTATCTTCTGTACCCGTTTATATCTCAAATTCAGGCTCAAAACACCCGAAAATTCAATATTTTGGGGTCGCAACAGCAATCTGTACATGCCTACTCAGTGCTAGAATATTTTCAAAATATAGGCTAAAAACATGCTAAAAACCGATCTTTTAGGTGCCAAAAAGTCGATATCTCAAATTCAGTCCCAAATCACCCGAAAATTCGATATTTAGGGGTCCCAGAAGGTATCTGTACATGCCTACTCCGTGTTAGAGTATTTTCAAAATACATGCTCAAAACATACTGAAAATCGATCTTTTAGGTGCACAAAAGTCGATATGTGCATGCATCTTCAGTACCCGTTTATATCTCAAATTCAGGCTCAAAACACCCGAAAATTCAATATTTTGGGGTCCCAGAAGCAATCTGTACATGCCTACTCAATGTTAGAGTATTTTCAAAATACAGGCCCAAAACATGCTGAAAATCCATATTTTAGATGCCCAAAGTCAATATGTGCATGTATCTTCTGTACCCGTTTATATCTCAAATTCAGGCTCAAAACACCCGAAAATTCAATATTTTGGGGTCCCAGAAGCAATCTGTACATGCCTACACAGTGCTAGAATATTTTCAAAATATAGGCTAAAAACATGCTAAAAATCGACATTTTAGGTGCCAAAAAATCGATATCTCAAATTCAGTCCCAAAACACCCGAAAATTCGATATTTAGAGGTCCCAGAAGGTATCTGTACATGCCTACTCCGTGTTAGAGTATTTTCAAAATACAGGCCAAAAACATACTGAAAATCGATCTTTTAGGTGCCCAAAAGTCGATATGTGCATGCATCTTCTGTACCCGTTTATATCTCAAATTCTGGCCCTAAACACCGGAAAATTCGATATTTAGGGGTCCCAGAAGCGATCTGTACATGCCTACTCCGTGTTAGAGTATTTTCAAAATTCAGGCCAAAAACATGCTGAAAATCGATATTTTTGGTGCCCAAAGTCAATATGTGCATGTATCTTCTGTACCCGTTTATATCTCAAATTCAGACTCAAAACACCCGAAAATTCAATATTTTGGGGTCCCAGAAGCAATCTGTACATGCCTACTCAGTGCTAGAATATTTTCAAAATATAGGCTAAAAACATGCTAAAAATCGATCTTTTAGGTGCCAAAAAGTCGATATCTCAAATTCAGTCCCAAAACACCCGAAAATTCGATATTTAGGGGTCCCAGAAGCGATCTGTACATGCCTACTCCATGTTAGATTATTTTCAAAATACATGCTCAAAACATACTGAAAATCGATCTTTTAGGTGCACAAAAGTCGATATGTGCATGCATCTTCAGTACCCGTTTATATCTCAAATTCAGGCTCAAAACACCCGAAAATTCAATATTTTGGGGTCCCTGAAGCAATCTGTACATGCCTACTCAGTGTTAGAGTATTTTCAAAATACAGGCCCAAAACATGCTGAAAATCGATATTTTAGATGCCCAAAGTCAATATGTGCATGTATCTTCTGTACCCGTTTATATCTCAAATTCAGGCTCAAAACACCCGAAAATTCAATATTTTGGGGTCCCAGAAGCAATCTGTACATGCCTACACAGTGCTAGAATATTTTCAAAATATAGGCTAAAAACATGCTAAAAATCGACATTTTAGGTGCCAAAAAATCGATATCTCAAATTCAGTCCCAAAACACCCGAAAATTCGATATTTAGAGGTCCCAGAAGGTATCTGTACATGTCTACTCCGTGTTAGAGTATTTTCAAAATACAGGCCAAAAACATACTGAAAATCGATCTTTTAGGTGCCCAAAAGTCGATATGTGCATGCATCTTCTGTACCCGTTTATATCTCAAATTCTGGCCCTAAACACCCGAAAATTCGATATTTTGGGGTCCCAGAAGCGATCTGTACATGCCTACTCCGTGTTAGAGTATTTTCAAAATTCAGGCCCAAAACATGCTGAAAATCGATATTTTTGGTGCCCAAAGTCAATATGTGCATGTATCTTCTGTACCCGTTTATATCTCAAATTCAGGCTCAAAACACCCGAAAATTCAATATTTTGGGGTCCCAACAGCAATCTGTACATGCCTACTCAGTGCTAGAATATTTTCAAAATATAGACTAAAAACATGCTAAAAGTCGATCTTTTAGGTGCCAAAAAGTCGATATCTCAAATTCAGTCCCAAAACACCCGAAAATTCGATATTTAGGGGTCCCAGAAGGTATCTGTACATGCCTACTCCGTGTTAGAGTATTTTCAAAATACATG
The DNA here is from genome assembly GCA_033782935.1 of Petrolisthes cinctipes. Taxonomy (NCBI): domain Eukaryota; kingdom Metazoa; phylum Arthropoda; class Malacostraca; order Decapoda; family Porcellanidae; genus Petrolisthes; species Petrolisthes cinctipes. The sequence goes on from JAWQEG010000175.1 coordinate 398,131, forward strand.
CTCAAAACATACTGAAAATCGATCTTTTAGGTGCACAAAAGTCGATATGTGCATGCATCTTCAGTACCCGTTTATATCTCAAATTCAGGCTCAAAACACCCGAAAATTCAATATTTTGGGGTCCCAGAAGCAATCTGTACATGCCTACTCAATGTTAGAGTATTTTCAAATTACAGGCCCAAAACATGCTGAAAATCGATATTTTAGATGCCCAAAGTCAATATGTGCATGTATCTTCTGTACCCGTTTATATCTCAAATTCAGGCTCAAAACACCCGAAAATTCAATATTTTGGGGTCCCAGAAGCAATCTGTACATGCCTACACAGTGCTAGAATATTTTCAAAATATAGGCTAAAAACATGCTAAAAATCGACATTTTAGGTGCCAAAAAATCGATATCTCAAATTCAGTCCCAAAACACCCGAAAATTCGATATTCAGAGGTCCCAGAAGGTATCTGTACATGCCTACTCCGTGTTAGAGTATTTTCAAAATACAGGCCAAAAACATACTGAAAATCGATCTCTTAGGTGCCCAAAAGTCGATATGTGCATGCATCTTCTGTACCCGTTTATATCTCAAATTCTGGCCATAAACACCCGAAAATTCGATATTTTGGGGTCCCAGAAGCGATCTGTACATGCCTACTCCGTGTTAGAGTATTTTCAAAATTCAGGCCCAAAACATGCTGAAAATCGATATTTTTGGTGCCCAAAGTCAATATGTGCATGTATCTTCTGTACCCGTTTATATCTCAAATTCAGGCTCAAAACACCCGAAAATTCAATATTTTGGGGTCCCAGAAGCAATCTGTACATGCCTACTCAGTGCTAGAATATTTTCAAAATATAGGCTAAAAACATGCTAAAAATCGATCTTTTAGGTGCCAAAAAGTCGATATCTCAAATTCAGTCCCAAAACACCCGAAAATTCGATATTTAGGGGTCCCAGAAGCGATCTGTACATGCCTACTCCGTGTTAGAGTATTTTCAAAATACATGCTCAAAACATATTGAAAATCGATCTTTTAGGTGCACAAAAGTCGATATGTGCATGTATCTTCTGTACCCGTTTATATCTCAAATTCAGGCTCAAAACACCCGAAAATTCAATATTTTGGGGTCCCAGAAGCAATCTGTACAGTGCTAGAATATTTTCAAAATATAGGCTAAAAACATGCTAAAAATCGATCTTTTAAGTGCCAAAAAGTCGATATCTCAAATTCAGTCCCAAAACACCCGAAAATTCGATATTTTGGGGTCCCAGAAGCGATCTGTACATGCCTACTCCGTGTTAGAGTATTTTCAAAATTCAGGCCCAAAACATGCTGAAAATCGATATTTTTGGCGCCCAAAGTCAATATGTGCATGTATCTTCTGTACCCGTTTATATCTCAAATTCAGGCTCAAAACACCCGAAAATTCAATATTTTGGGGTCCCAGAAGCAATCTGTATATGCCTACTCAGTGCTAGAATATTTTCAAAATATAGGCTAAAAACATGCTAAAAATCGATCTTTTAGGTGCCAAAAAGTCGATATCTCAAATTCAGTCCCAAAACACCCGAAAATTCGATATTTAGGGGTCCCAGAAGCGATCTGTACATGCCTACTCCGTGTTAGAGTATTTTCAAAATACATGCTCAAAACATACTGAAAATCGATCTTTTAGGTGCACAAAAGTCGATATGTGCATGTATCTTCTGTACCCGTTTATATCTCAAATTCAGGCTCAAAACACCCGAAAATTCAATATTTTGGGGTCCCAGAAGCAATCTGTACAGTGCTAGAATATTTTCAAAATATAGGCTAAAAACATGCTAAAAATCGATCTTTTAAGTGCCAAAAAGTCGATATCTCAAATTCAGTCCCAAAACACCCGAAAATTCGATATTTTGGGGTCCCAGAAGCGATCTGTACATGCCTACTCCGTGTTAGAGTATTTTCAAAATTCAGGCCCAAAACATGCTGAAAATCGATATTTTTGGCGCCCAAAGTCAATATGTGCATGTATCTTCTGTACCCGTTTATATCTCAAATTCAGGCTCAAAACACCCGAAAATTCAATATTTTGTGGTCCCAGAAGCAATCTGTATATGCCTACTCAGTGCTAGAATATTTTCAAAATATAGGCTAAAAACATGCTAAAAATCGTTCTTTTAGGTGCCAAAAAGTCGATATCTCAAATTCAGTCCCAAAACACCCGAAAATTCGATATTTAGGGGTCCCAGAAGCGATCTGTACATGCCTACTCCGTGTTAGAGTATTTTCAAAATACATGCTCAAAACATACTGAAAATCGATCTTTTAGGTGCACAAAAGTCGATATGTGCATGCATCTTCAGTACCCGTTTATATCTCAAATTCAGGCTCAAAACACCCGAAAATTCAATATTTTGGGGTCCCAGTAGCAATCTGTACATGCCTACTCAGTGTTAGAGTATTTTCAAAATACAGGCCCAAAACATGCTGAAAATCGATATTTTAGATGCCCAAAGTCAATATGTGCATGTATCTTCTGTACCCGTTTATATCTCAAATTCAGGCTCAAAATACCCGAAAATTCAATATTTTGGGGTCCCAGAAGCAATCTGTACATGCCTACACAGTGCTAGAATATTTTCAAAATATAGGCTAAAAACATGCTAAAAATCGACATTTTAGGTGCCAAAAAATCGATATCTCAAATTCAGTCCCAAAACACCCGAAAACTCGATATTTAGAGGTCTCAGAAGGTATCTGTACATGCCTACTCCGTGTTAGAGTATTTTCAAAATACAGGCCAAAAACATACTGAAAATCGATCTTTTAGGTGCCCAAAAGTCGATATGTGCATGCATCTTCTGTACCCGTTTATATCTCAAATTCAGGCTCAAAACACCCGAAAATTCAATATTTTGGGGTCCCAGAAGCAATCTGTACATGCCTACACAGTGCTAGAATATTTTCAAAATATAGGCTAAAAACATGCTAAAAATCGACATTTTAGGTGCCAAAAAATCGATATCTCAAATTCAGTCCCAAAACACCCGAAAACTCGATATTTAGAGGTCTCAGAAGGTATCTGTACATGCCTACTCCGTGTTAGAGTATTTTCAAAATACATGCAAAAAACATACTGAAAATCGATCTTTTAGGTGCCCAAAAGTCGATATGTGCATGCATCTTCTATACCCGTTTATATCTCAAATTCAGGCTCAAAACACCCGAAAATTCAATATTTTGGGGTCCCAGAAGCAATCTGTACATGCCTACTCAGTGCTAGAATATTTTCAAAATATAGGCTAAAAACATGCTAAAAATCGATCTTTTAGGTGCCAAAAAGTCGATATCTCAAATTCAGTCACAAAACACCCGAAAATTCGATATTTAGGGGTCCCAGAAGCGATCTGTACATGCCTACTCCGTGTTAGATTATTTTCAAAATACATGCTCAAAACATACTGAAACTCGATCTTTTAGGTGCCCAAAAGTCGATATGTGCATGCATCTTCTGTACCCGTTTATATCTCAAATTCTGGCCCTAAACACCCGAAAATTCGATATTTTGGGGTCCCAGAAGCGATCTGTACATGCCTACTCCGTGTTAGAGTATTTTCAAAATTCAGGCCCAAAACATGCTGAAAATCCATATTTTAGATGCCCAAAGTCAATATGTGCATGTATCTTCTGTACCCGTTTATATCTCAAATTCAGGCTCAAAACACCCGAAAATTCAATATTTTGGGGTCCCAGAAGCAATCTGTACATGCCTACACAGTGCTAGAATATTTTCAAAATATAGGCTAAAAACATGCTAAAAATCGACATTTTAGGTGCCAAAAAATCGATATCTCAAATTCAGTCCCAAAACACCCGAAAATTCGATATTTAGAGGTCCCAGAAGGTATCTGTACATGCCTACTCCGTGTTAGAGTATTTTCAAAATACAGGCCAAAAACATACTGAAAATCGATCTTTTAGGTGCCCAAAAGTCGATATGTGCATGCATCTTCTGTACCCGTTTATATCTCAAATTCTGGCCCTAAACACCCGAAAATTCGATATTTAGGGGTCCCAGAAGCGATCTGTACATGTCTACTCTGTGTTAGAGTATTTTCAAAATTCAGGCCAAAAACATGCTGAAAATCGATATTTTTGGTGCCCAAAGTCAATATGTGCATGTATCTTCTGTACCCGTTTATATCTCAAATTCAGGCTCAAAACACCCGAAAATTCAATATTTTGGGGTCCCAGAAGCAATCTGTACATGCCTACTCAGTGCTAGAATATTTTCAAAATATAGGCTAAAAACATGCTAAAAATCGATCTTTTAGGTGCCAAAAAGTCGATATCTCAAATTCAGTCCCAAAACACCCGAAAATTCGATATTTAGGGGTCCCAGAAGCGATCTGTACATGCCTACTCCGTGTTAGATTATTTTCAAAATACATGCTCAAAACATATTGAAAATCGATCTTTTAGGTGCACAAAAGTCGATATGTGCATGCATCTTCAGTACCCGTTTATATCTCAAATTCAGGCTCAAAACACCCGAAAATTCAATATTTTGGGGTCCCTGAAGCAATCTGTACATGCCTACTCAGTGTTAGAGTATTTTCAAAATACAGGCCCAAAACATGCTGAAAATCGATATTTTAGATGCCCAAAGTCAATATGTGCATGTATCTTCTGTACCCGTTTATATCTCAAATTCAGGCTCAAAACACCCGAAAATTCAATATTTTGGGGTCCCAGAAGCAATCTGTACATGCCTACACAGTGCTAGAATATTTTCAAAATATAGGCTAAAAACATGCTAAAAATCGACATTTTAGGTGCCAAAAAATCGATATCTCAAATTCAGTCCCAAAACACCCGAAAATTCGATATTTAGAGGTCCCAGAAGGTATCTGTACATGTCTACTCCGTGTTAGAGTATTTTCAAAATACAGACCAAAAACATACTGAAAATCGATCTTTTAGGTGCCCAAAAGTCGATATGTGCATGCATCTTCTGTACCCGTTTATATCTCAAATTCTGGCCCTAAACACCCGAAAATTCGATATTTTGGGGTCCCAGAAGCGATCTGTACATGCCTACTCCGTGTTAGAGTATTTTCAAAAATTCAGGCACAAAACATGCTGAAAATCGATATTTTTGGTGCCCAAAGTCAATATGTGCATGTATCTTCTGTACCCGTTTATATCTCAAATTCAGGCTCAAAACACCCGAAAATTCAATATTTTGGGGTCCCAACAGCAATCTGTACATGCCTACTCAGTGCTAGAATATTTTCAAAATATAGGCTAAAAACATGCTAAAAATCGATCTTTTAGGTGCCAAAAAGTCGATATCTCAAATTCAGTCCCAAAACACCCGAAAATTCGATATTTAGGGGTCCCAGAAGGTATCTGTACATGCCTACTCCGTGTTAGAGTATTTTCAAAATACATGCTCAAAACATACTGAAAATCGATCTTTTAGGTGCACAAAAGTCGATATGTGCATGCATCTTCTGTACCCGTTTATATCTCAAATTCTGGCCCTAGACACCCGAAAATTCGATATTTTGGGGTCCCAGAAGCGATCTGTACATGCCTACTCCGTGTTAGAGTATTTTCAAAATTCAGGCCCAAAACATGCTGAAAATCGATATTTTTGGTGCCCAAAGTCAATATGTGCATGTATCTTCTGTACCCGTTTATATCTCAAATTCAGGCTCAAAACACCCGAAAATTCAATATTTTGGGGTCCCAGAAGCAATCTGTACATGCCTACTCAGTGCTAGAATATTTTCAAAATATAGGCTAAAAACATGCTAAAAATCGATCTTTTAGGTGCCAAAAAGTCGATATCTCAAATTCAGTCCCAAAACACCCGAAAATTCGATATTTAGGGGTCCCAGAAGGTATCTGTACATGCCTCCTCCGTGTTAGAGTATTTTCAAAATACATGCTCAAAACATACTGAAAATCGATCTTTTAGGTGCACAAAAGTCGATATGTGCATGTATCTTCTGTACCCGTTTATATCTCAAATTCAGGCTCAAAACACCCGAAAATTCAATATTTTGGGGTCCCAGAAGCAATCTGTACATGCCTACTCAGTGCTAGAATATTTTCAAAATATAGGCTAAAAACATGCTAAAAATCGATCTTTTAGGTGCCAAAAAGTCGATATCTCAAATTCAGTCCCAAAACACCCGAAAATTCGATATTTAGGGGTCCCAGAAGGTATCTGTACATGCCTACTCCGTGTTAGAGTATTTTCAAAATACATGCTCAAAACATACTGAAAATCGATCTTTTAGGTGCACAAAAGTCGATATGTGCATGTATCTTCTGTACCCGTTTATATCTCAAATTCAGGCTCAAAACACCCGAAAATTCAATATTTTGGGGTCCCAGAAGCAATCTGTACATGCCTACTCAGTGCTAGAATATTTTCAAAATATAAGCTAAAAACATGCTAAAAATCGATCTTTTAGGTGCCAAAAAGTCGATATCTCAAATTCAGTCCCAAAACACCCGAAAATTCGATATTTAGGGGTCCCAGAAGCGATCTGTACATGCCTACTCCGTGTTAGAGTATTTTCAAAATACATGCTCAAAACATACTGAAAATCGATCTTTTAGGTGCACAAAAGTCGATATGTGCATGCATCTTCAGTACCCGTTTATATCTCAAATTCAGGCTCAAAACACCCGAAAATTCGATATTTTGGGGTCCCAGAAGCAATCTGTACATGCCTACTCAGTGTTAGAGTATTTTCAAAATACAGGCCCAAAACATGCTGAAAATCGATATTTTAGATGCCCAAAGTCAATATGTGCATGTATCTTCTGTACCCGTTTATATCTCAAATTCAGGCTCAAAACACCCGAAAATTCAATATTTTGGGGTCCCAGAAGCAATCTGTACATGCCTACACAGTGCTAGAATATTTTCAAAATATAGGCTAAAAACATGCTAAAAATCGACATTTTAGGTGCCAAAAAACCGATATCTTAAATTCAGTCCCAAAACACCCGAAAATTCGATATTTAGAGGTCCCAGAAGGTATCTGTACATGGCTACTCCGTGTTAGAGTATTTTCAAAATACATGCAAAAAACATACTGAAAATCGATCTTTTAGGTGCCTAAATGTCGATATGTGCATGCATCTTCTGTACCCGTTTATATCTCAAATTCTGGCTCAAAACAACCGAAATTTCAATATTTTGGGGTCCCAGAAGCAATCTGTACATGCCTACTCAGTGCTAGAATATTTTCAAAATATAGGCTAAAAACATGCTAAAAATCGATCTTTTAGGTGCCAAAAAGTCGATATCTCAAATTCAGTCCCAAAACACCCGAAAATTCGATATTTAGGGGTCCCAGAAGCGATCTGTACATGCCAACTCCGTGTTAGATTATTTTCAAAATACATGCTCAAAACATACTGAAACTCGATCTTTTAGGTGCCCAAAAGTCGATATGTGCATGCATCTTCTGTACCCGTTTATATCTCAAATTCTGGCCCTAAACACCCAAAAATTCGATATTTTGGGGTCCCAGAAGCGATCTGTACATGCCTACTCCGTGTTAGAGTATTTTCAAAATTCAGGCCCAAAACATGCTGAAAATCGATATTTTTGGTGCCCAAAGTCAATATGTGCATGTATCTTCTGTACCCGTTTATATCTCAAATTCAGGCTCAAAACACCCGAAAATTCAATATTTTGGGGTCGCAACAGCAATCTGTACATGCCTACTCAGTGCTAGAATATTTTCAAAATATAGGCTAAAAACATGCTAAAAACCGATCTTTTAGGTGCCAAAAAGTCGATATCTCAAATTCAGTCCCAAAACACCCGAAAATTCGATATTTAGGGGTCCCAGAAGGTATCTGTACATGCCTACTCCGTGTTAGAGTATTTTCAAAATACATGCTCAAAACATACTGAAAATCGATCTTTTAGGTGCACAAAAGTCGATATGTGCATGCATCTTCAGTACCCGTTTATATCTCAAATTCAGGCTCAAAACACCCGAAAATTCAATATTTTGGGGTCCCAGAAGCAATCTGTACATGCCTACTCAATGTTAGAGTATTTTCAAAATACAGGCCCAAAACATGCTGAAAATCCATATTTTAGATGCCCAAAGTCAATATGTGCATGTATCTTCTGTACCCGTTTATATATCAAATTCAGGCTCAAAACACCCGAAAATTCAATATTTTGGGGTCCCAGAAGCAATCTGTACATGCCTACACAGTGCTAGAATATTTTCAAAATATAGGCTAAAAACATGCTAAAAATCGACATTTTAGGTGCCAAAAAATCGATATCTCAAATTCAGTCCCAAAACACCCGAAAATTCGATATTTAGAGGTCCCAGAAGGTATCTGTACATGCCTACTCCGTGTTAGAGTATTTTCAAAATACAGGCCAAAAACATACTGAAAATCGATCTTTTAGGTGCCCAAAAGTCGATATGTGCATGCATCTTCTGTACCCGTTTATATCTCAAATTCTGGCCCTAAACACCCGAAAATTCGATATTTAGGGGTCCCAGAAGCGATCTGTACATGCCTACTCTGTGTTAGAGTATTTTCAAAATTCAGGCCAAAAACATGCTGAAAATCGATATTTTTGGTGCCCAAAGTCAATATGTGCATGTATCTTCTGTACCCGTTTATATCTCAAATTCAGGCTCAAAACACCCGAAAATTCAATATTTTGGGGTCCCAGAAGCAATCTGTACATGCCTACTCAGTGCTAGAATATTTTCAAAATATAGGCTAAAAACATGCTAAAAATCGATCTTTTAGGTGCCAAAAAGTCGATATCTCAAATTCAGTCCCAAAACACCCGAAAATTCGATATTTAGGGGTCCCAGAAGCGATCTGTACATGCCTACTCCGTGTTAGATTATTTTCAAAATACATGCTCAAAACATACTGAAAATCGATCTTTTAGGTGCACAAAAGTCGATATGTGCATGCATCTTCAGTACCCGTTTATATCTCAAATTCAGGCTCAAAACACCCGAAAATTCAATATTTTGGGGTCCCTGAAGCAATCTGTACATGCCTACTCAGTGTTAGAGTATTTTCAAAATACAGGCCCAAAACATGCTGAAAATCGATATTTTAGATGCCCAAAGTCAATATGTGCATGTATCTTCTGTACCCGTTTATATCTCAAATTCAGGCTCAAAACACCCGAAAATTCAATATTTTGGGGTCCCAGAAGCAATCTGTACATGCCTACACAGTGCTAGAATATTTTCAAAATATAGGCTAAAAACATGCTAAAAATCGATCTTTTAGGTGCCAAAAAATCGATATCTCAAATTCAGTCCCAAAACACCCGAAAATTCGATATTTAGAGGTCCCAGAAGGTATCTGTACATGTCTACTCCGTGTTAGAGTATTTTCAAAATACAGACCAAAAACATACTGAAAATCGATCTTTTAGGTGCCCAAAAGTCGATATGTGCATGCATCTTCTGTACCCGTTTATATCTCAAATTCTGGCCCTAAACACCCGAAAATTCGATATTTTGGGGTCCCAGAAGCGATCTGTACATGCCTACTCCGTGTTAGAGTATTTTCAAAATTCAGGCCCAAAACATGCTGAAAATCGATATTTTTGGTGCCCAAAGTCAATATGTGCATGTATCTTCTGTACCCGTTTATATCTCAAATTCAGGCTCAAAACACCCGAAAATTCAATATTTTGGGGTCCCAACAGCAATCTGTACATGCCTACTCAGTGCTAGAATATTTTCAAAATATAGGCTAAAAACATGCTAAAAATCGATCTTTTAGGTGCCAAAAAGTCGATATCTCAAATTCAGTCCCAAAACACCCGAAAATTCGATATTTAGGGGTCCCAGAAGGTATCTGTACATGCCTACTCCGTGTTGGAGTATTTTCAAAATACATGCTCAAAACATACTGAAAATCGATCTTTTAGGTGCACAAAAGTCGATATGTGCATGCATCTTCTGTACCCGTTTATATCTCAAATTCTGGCCCTAAACACCCGAAAATTCGATATTTTGGGGTCCCAGAAGCGATCTGTACATGCCTACTCCGTGTTAGAGTATTTTCAAAATTCAGGCCCAAAACATGCTGAAAATCGATATTTTTGGTGCCCAAAGTCAATATGTGCATGTATCTTCTGTACCCGTTTATATCTCAAATTCAGGCTCAAAACACCCGAAAATTCAATATTTTGGGGTCCCAGAAGCAATCTGTACATGCCTACTCAGTGCTAGAATATTTTCAAAATATAGGCTAAAAACATGCTAAAAATCGATCTTTTAGGTGCCAAAAAGTCGATATCTCAAATTCAGTCCCAAAACACCCGAAAATTCGATATTTAGGGGTCCCAGAAGGTATCTGTACATGCCTACTCCGTGTTAGAGTATTTTCAAAATACATGCTCAAAACATACTGAAAATCGATCTTTTAGGTGCACAAAAGTCGATATGTGCATGTATCTTCTGTACCCGTTTATATCTCAAATTCAGGCTCAAAACAACCGAAAATTCAATATTTTGGGGTCCCAGAAGCAATCTGTACAGTGCTAGAATATTTTCAAAATATAGGCTATAAAACATGCTAAAAATCGATCTTTTAAGTGCCAAAAAGTCGATATCTCAAATTCAGTCCCAAAACACCCGAAAATTCGATATTTTTGGGTCCCAGAAGCGATCTGTACATGCCTACTCCGTGTTAGAGTATTTTCAAAATTCAGGCCCAAAACATGCTGAAAATCGATATTTTTGGCGCCCAAAGTCAATATGTGCATGTATCTTCTGTACCCGTTTATATCTCAAATTCAGGCTCAAAACACCCGAAAATTCAATATTTTGTGGTCCCAGAAGCAATCTGTATATGCCTACTCAGTGCTAGAATATTTTCAAAATATAGGCTAAAAACATGCTAAAAATCGTTCTTTTAGGTGCCAAAAAGTCGATATCTCAAATTCAGTCCCAAAACACCCGAAAATTCGATATTTAGGGGTCCCAGAAGCGATCTGTACATGCCTACTCCGTGTTAGAGTATTTTCAAAATACATGCTCAAAACATACTGAAAATCGATCTTTTAGGTGCACAAAAGTCGATATGTGCATGCATCTTCAGTACCCGTTTATATCTCAAATTCAGGCTCAAAACACCCGAAAATTCAATATTTTGGGGTCCCAGTAGCAATCTGTACATGCCTACTCAGTGTTAGAGTATTTTCAAAATACAGGCCCAAAACATGCTGAAAATCGATATTTTAGATGCCCAAAGTCAATATGTGCATGTATCTTCTGTACCCGTTTATATCTCAAATTCAGGCTCAAAATACCCGAAAATTCAATATTTTGGGGTCCCAGAAGCAATCTGTACATGCCTACACAGTGCTAGAATATTTTCAAAATATAGGCTAAAAACATGCTAAAAATCGACATTTTAGGTGCCAAAAAATCGATATCTCAAATTCAGTCCCAAAACACCCGAAAACTCGATATTTAGAGGTCTCAGAAGGTATCTGTACATGCCTACTCCGTGTTAGAGTATTTTCAAAATACAGGCCAAAAACATACTGAAAATCGATCTTTTAGGTGCCCAAAAGTCGATATGTGCATGCATCTTCTGTACCCGTTTATATCTCAAATTCAGGCTCAAAACACCCGAAAATTCAATATTTTGGGGTCCCAGAAGCAATCTGTACATGCCTACTCAGTGCTAGAATATTTTCAAAATATAGGCTAAAAACATGCTAAAAATCGATCTTTTAGGTGCCAAAAAGTCGATATCTCAAATTCAGTCCCAAAACACCCGAAAATTCGATATTTAGGGGTCCCAGCAGCGATCTGTACATGCCTACTCCGTGTTAGATTATTTTCAAAATACATGCTCAAAACATACTGAAACTCGATCTTTTAGGTGCCCAAAAGTCGATATGTGCATGCATCTTCTGTACCCGTTTATATCTCAAATTCTGGCCCTAAACACCCGAAAATTCGATATTTTGGGGTCCCAGAAGCGATCTGTACATGCCTACTCCGTGTTAGAGTATTTTCAAAATACATGCTCAAAACATACTGAAAATCGATCTTTTAGGTGCACAAAAGTCGATATGTGCATGCATCTTCAGTACCCGTTTATATCTCAAATTCAGGCTCAAAACACCCGAAAATTCAATATTTTGGGGTCCCAGTAGCAATCTGTACATGCCTACTCAGTGTTAGAGTATTTTCAAAATACAGGCCCAAAACATGCTGAAAATCGATATTTTAGATGCCCAAAGTCAATATGTGCATGTATCTTCTGTACCCGTTTATATCTCAAATTCAGGCTCAAAATACCCGAAAATTCAATATTTTGGGGTCCCAGAAGCAATCTGTACATGCCTACACAGTGATAGAATATTTTCAAAATATAGGCTAAAAACATGCTAAAAATCGACATTTTAGGTGCCAAAAAATCGATATCTCAAATTCAGTCCCAAAACACCCGAAAACTCGATATTTAGAGGTTTCAGAAGGTATCTGTACATGCCTACTCCGTGTTAGAGTATTTTCAAAATACAGGCCAAAAACATACTGAAAATCGATCTTTTAGGAGCCCAAAAGTCGATATGTGCATGCATCTTCTGTACCCGTTTATATCTCAAATTCAGGCTCAAAACACCCGAAAATTCAATATTTTGGGGTCCCAGAAGCAATGTGTACATGCCTACTCAGTGCTAGAATATTTTCAAAATATAAGCTAAAAACATGCTAAAAATCGATCTTTTAGGTGCCAAAAAGTCGATATCTCAAATTCAGTCCCAAAACACCCGAAAATTCGATATTTAGGGGTCCCAGAAGCGATCTGTACATGCCTACTCCGTGTTAGAGTATTTTCAAAATACATGCTCAAAACATACTGAAAATCGATCTTTTAGGTGCACAAAAGTCGATATGTGCATGCATCTTCAGTACCCGTTTATATCTCAAATTCAGGCTCAAAAAACCCGAAAATTCAATATTTTGGGGTCCCAGTAGCAATCTGTACATGCCTACTCAGTGTTAGAGTATTTTCAAAATACAGGCCCAAAACATGCTGAAAATCGATATTTTAGATGCCCAAAGTCAATATGTGCATGTATCTTCTGTACCCGTTTATATCTCAAATTCAGGCTCAAAATACCCGAAAATTCAATATTTTGGGGTCCCAGAAGCAATCTGTACATGCCTACACAGTGCTAGAATATTTTCAAAATATATGCTAAAAACATGCTAAAAATCGAAATTTTAGGTGCCAAAAAATCGATATCTCAAATTCAGTCCCAAAACACCCGAAAACTCGATATTTAGAGGTCTCAGAAGGTATCTGTACATGCCTACTCCGTGTTAGAGTATTTTCAAAATACAGGCCAAAAACATACTGAAAATCGATCTTTTAGGAGCCCAAAAGTCGATATGTGCATGCATCTTCTGTACCCGTTTATATCTCAAATTCAGGCTCAAAACACCCGAAAATTCAATATTTTGGGGTCCCAGAAGCAATCTGTACATGCCTACTCAGTGCTAGAATATTTTCAAAATATAAGCTAAAAACATGCTAAAAATCGATCTTTTATGTGCCAAAAAGTCGATATCTCAAATTCAGTCCCAAAACACCCGAAAATTCGATATTTAGGGGTCCCAGAAGCGATCTGTACATGCCTACTCCGTGTTAGAGTATTTTCAAAATACATGCTCAAAACATACTGAAAATCGATCTTTTAGGTGCACAAAAGTCGATATGTGCATGCATCTTCAGTACCCGTTTATATCTCAAATTCAGGCTCAAAACACCCGAAAATTCGATATTTTGGGGTCCCAGAAGCAATCTGTACATGCCTACTCAGTGTTAGAGTATTTTCAAAATACAGGCCCAAAACATGCTGAAAATCGATATTTTAGATGCCCAAAGTCAATATGTGCATGTATCTTCTGTACCCGTTTATATCTCAAATTCAGGCTCAAAACACCCGAAAATTCAATATTTTGGGGTCCCAGAAGCAATCTGTACATGCCTACACAGTGCTAGAATATTTTCAAAATATAGGCTAAAAACATGCTAAAAATCGACATTTTAGGTGCCAAAAAACCGATATCTTAAATTCAGTCCCAAAACACCCGAAAATTCGATATTTAGAGGTCCCAGAAGGTATCTGTACATGCCTACTCCGTGTTAGAGTATTTTCAAAATACATGCAAAAAACATACTGAAAATCGATCTTTTAGGTGCCTAAATGTCGATATGTGCATGCATCTTCTGTACCCGTTTATATCTCAAATTCTGGCTCAAAACACCCGAAATTTCAATATTTTGGGGTCCCAGAAGCAATCTGTACATGCCTACTCAGTGCTAGAATATTTTCAAAATATAGGCTAAAAACATGCTAAAAATCGATCTTTTAGGTGCCAAAAAGTCGATATCTCAAATTCAGTCCCAAAACACCCGAAAATTGGATATTTAGGGGTCCCAGAAGCGATCTGTACATGCCTACTCCGTGTTAGATTATTTTCAAAATACATGCTCAAAACATACTGAAACTCGATCTTTTAGGTGCCCAAAAGTCGATATGTGCATGCATCTTCTGTACCCGTTTATATCTCAAATTCTGGCCCTAAACACCCGAAAATTCGATATTTTGGGGTCCCAGAAGCCATCTGTACATGCCTACTCCGTGTTAGAGTATTTTCAAAATTCAGGCCCAAAACATGCTGAAAATCGATATTTTTGGTGCCCAAAGTCAATATGTGCATGTATCTTCTGTACCCGTTTATATCTCAAATTCAGGCTCAAAACACCCGAAAATTCAATATTTTGGGGTCGCAACAGCAATCTGTACATGCCTACTCAGTGCTAGAATATTTTCAAAATATAGGCTAAAAACATGCTAAAAACCGATCTTTTAGGTGCCAAAATGTCGATATCTCAAATTCAGTCCCAAAACACCCGAAAATTCGATATTTAGGGGTCCCAGAAGGTATCTGTACATGCCTACTCCGTGTTAGAGTATTTTCAAAATACATGCTCAAAACATACTGAAAATCGATCTTTTAGGTGCACAAAAGTCGATATGTGCATGTATCTTCTGTACCCGTTTATATTTGGGGTCCCAGAAGCAATCTGTACATGCCTACTCAGTGCTAGAATATTTTCAAAATATAAGCTAAAAACATGCTAAACACCCGAAAATTCAATATTTTGGGGTCCCAGAAGCAATCTGTACATGCCTACTCAATGTTAGAGTATTTTCAAAATACAGGCCCAAAACATGCTGAAAATCCATATTTTAGATGCCCAAAGTCAATATGTGCATGTATCTTCTGTACCCGTTTATATCTCAAATTCAGGCTCAAAACACCCGAAAATTCAATATTTTGGGGTCCCAGAAGCAATCTGTACATGCCTACACAGTGCTAGAATATTTTCAAAATATAGGCTAAAAACATGCTAAAAATCGACATTTTAGGTGCCAAAAAATCGATATCTCAAATTCAGTCCCAAAACACCCGAAAATTCGATATTTAGAGGTCCCAGAAGGTATCTGTACATGCCTACTCCGTGTTAGAGTATTTTCAAAATACAGGCCAAAAACATACTGAAAATCGATCTTTTAGGTGCCCAAAATTCGATATGTGCATGCATCTTCTGTACCCGTTTATATCTCAAATTCTGGCCCTAAACACCCGAAAATTCGATATTTAGGGGTCCCAGAAGCGATCTGTACATGCCTACTCCGTGTTAGAGTATTTTCAAAATTCAGGCCAAAAACATGCTGAAAATCGAAATTCAATATTTTGGGGTCCCAGAAGCAATCTGTACATGCCTACTCAGTGCTAGAATATTTTCAAAATATAGGCTAAAAACATGCTAAAAATCGATCTTTTAGATGCCAAAAAGTCGATATCTCAAATTCAGTCCCAAAATACCCGAAAATTCGATATTTAGGGGTCCCAGAAGCGATCTGTACATGCCTACTCCGTGTTAGATTATTTTCAAAATACATGCTCAAAACATACTGAAAATCGATCTTTTAGGTGCACAAAAGTCGATATGTGCATGCATCTTCAGTACCCGTTTATATCTCAAATTCAGGCTCAAAACACCCGAAAATTCAATATTTTGGGGTCCCTGAAGCAATCTGTACATGCCTACTCAGTGTTAGAGTATTTTCAAAATACAGGCCCAAAACATGCTGAAAATCGATATTTTAGATGCCCAAAGTCAATATGTGCATGTATCTTCTGTACCCGTTTATATCTCAAATTCAGGCTCAAAACACCCGAAAATTCAATATTTTGGGGTCCCAGAAGCAATCTGTACATGCCTACACAGTGCTAGAATATTTTCAAAATATAGGCTAAAAACATGCTAAAAATCGACATTTTAGGTGCCAAAAAATCGATATCTCAAATTCAGTCCCAAAGCACCCGAAAATTCGATATTTAGAGGTCCCAGAAGGTATCTGTACATGTCTACTCCGTGTTAGAGTATTTTCAAAATACAGACCAAAAACATACTGAAAATCGATCTTTTAGGTGCCCAAAAGTCGATATGTGCATGCATCTTCTGTACCCGTTTATATCTCAAATTCTGGCCCTAAACACCCGAAAATTCGATATTTTGGGGTCCCAGAAGCGATCTGTACATGCCTACTCCGTGTTAGAGTATTTTCAAAATTCAGGCCCAAAACATGCTGAAAATCGATATTTTTGGTGCCCAAAGTCAATATGTGCATGTATCTTCTATACCCGTTTATATCTCAAATTCAGGCTCAAAACACCCGAAAATTCAATATTTTGGGGTCCCAACAGCAATCTGTACATGCCTACTCAGTGCTAGAATATTTTCAAAATATAGGCTAAAAACATGCTAAAAATCGATCTTTTAGGTGCCAAAAAGTCGATATCTCAAATTCAGTCCCAAAACACCCGAAAATTCGATATTTAGGGGTCCCAGAAGGTATCTGTACATGCCTACTCCGTGTTAGAGTATTTTCAAAATACATGCTCAAAACATACTGAAAATCGATCTTTTAGGTGCACAAAAGTCGATATGTGCATGCATCTTCTGTACCCGTTTATATCTCAAATTCTGGCCCTAAACACCCGAAAATTCGATATTTAGGGGTCCCAGAAGCGATCTGTACATGCCTACTCCGTGTTAGAGTAATTTCAAAATTCACGCCCAAAACATGCTGAAAATCGATATTTTTGGTGCCCAAAGTCAATATGTGCATGTATCTTCTGTACCCGTTTATATCTCAAATTCAGGCTCAAAACACCCGAAAATTCAATATTTTGGGGTCCCAGAAGCAATCTGTACAGTGCTAGAATATTTTCAAAATATAGGCTAAAAACATGCTAAAAATCGATCTTTTAGGTGCCAAAAAGTCGATATCTCAAATTCAGTCCCAAAACACCCGAAAATTCGATATTTAGGGGTCCCAGAAGCGATCTGTACATGCCTAGTCCGTGTTAGAGTATTTTCAAAATACATGCTCAAAACATACTGAAAATCGATCTTTTACGTGCACAAAAGTCGATATGTGCATGCATCTTCAGTACCCGTTTATATCTCAAATTCAGGCTCAAAATACCCGAAAATTCAATATTTTGGGGTCCCAGAAGCAATCTGTACATGCCTACTCAGTGTTAGAGTATTTTCAAAATACAGGCCCAAAACATGCTGAAAATCGATATTTTAGATGCCCAAAGTCAATATGTGCATGTATCTTCTGTACCCGTTTATATCTCAAATTCAGGCTCAAAACACCCGAAAATTCAATATTAAGGGGTCCCAGAAGCAATCTGTACATGCCTACTCAGTGCTAGAATATTTTCAAAATATAGGCTAAAAACATGCTGAAAATCGATCTTTTAGGTGCCAAAAAATCGATATCTCAAATTCAGTCCCAAAACACCCGAAAATTCGATATTTAGGGGTCCCAGAAGCGATCTGTACATGCCTACTCCGTGTTAGAGTATTTTCAAAATACATGCTCAAAACATACTGAAAATCGATCTTTTAGGTGCACAAAAGTCGATATGTGCATTCATCTTCAGTACCCGTTTATATCTCAAATTCTGGCTCAAAACACCCGAAAATTCAATATTTTGGGGTCCCAGAAGCAATCTGTACATGCCTACTCAGTGTTAGAGTATTTTCAAAATATAGGCTAAAAACATGCTAAAAATCGATCTTTTAGGTGCCAAAAAGTCGATATCTCAAATTCAGTCCCAAAACACCCGAAAATTCGATATTTAGAGGTCCCAGAAGGTATCTGTACATGCCTACTCCGTGTTAGAGTATTTTCAAAATTCAGGCCCAAAACATGCTGAAAATCGATATTTTTGGTGCCCAAAGTCAATATGTGCATGTATCTTCTGTACCCGTTTATATCTCAAATTCAGGCTCAAAACACCCGAAAATTCAATATTTTGGGGTCCCAGAAGCAATCTCTACATGCCTACTCAGTGCTAGAATATTTTCAAAATATAGGCTAAAAACATGCTAGAAATCGATCTTTTAGATGCCAAAAAGTCGATATCTCAAATTCAGTCCCAAAACACCCGAAAATTCGATATTTAGAGGTCCCAGAAGGTATCTGTACATGCCTACTCCGTGTTAGAGTATTTTCAAAATACATGCTCAAAACATACTGAAAATCGATCTTTTAGGTGCACAAAAGTCGATATGTGCATGCATCTTCAGTACCCGTTTATATCTCAAATTCAGGCTCAAAACACCCGAAAATTCAATATTTTGGGGTCCCAGAAGCAATCTGTACATGCCTACTCAGTGTTAGAGTATTTTCAAAATATAGGCTAAAAACATGCTAAAAATCGATCTTTTAGGTGCCAAAAAGTCGATATCTCAAATTCAGTCCCAAAACACCCGAAAATTCGATATTTAGAGGTCCCAGAAGGTATCTGTACATGCCTACTCCGTGTTAGAGTATTTTCAAAATTCAGGCCCAAAACATGCTGAAAATCGATATTTTTGGTGCCCAAAGTCAATATGTGCATGTATCTTCTGTACCCGTTTATATCTCAAATTCAGGCTCAAAACACCCGAAAATTCAATATTTTGGGGTCCCAGAAGCAATCTGTACATGCCTACTCAGTGCTAGAATATTTTCAAAATATAGGCTAAAAACATGCTAGAAATCGATCTTTTAGATGCCAAAAAGTCGATATCTCAAATTCAGTCCCAAAACACCCGAAAATTCGATATTTAGAGGTCCCAAAAGGTATCTGTACATGCCTACTACGTGTTAGAGTATTTTCAAAATACAGGCCAAAAACATACTGAAAATCGATCTTTTAGGTGCCCAAAAGTCGATATGTGCATGCATCTTCTGTACCCGTTTATATCTCAAATTCTGGCCCTAAACACCCGAAAATTCGATATTTTGGGGTCCCAGAAGCGATCTGTACATGCCTACTCCGTGTTAGAGTATTTTCAATATTCAGGCCCAAAACATGCTAAAAATCGATGTTTTTGGTGCCCAAAGTCAATATGTGCATGTATCTTCTGTACCCGTTTATATCTCAAATTCAGGCTCAAAACACCCAAAAATTCAATATTTTGGGGTCCCAGAAGCAATCTGTACAGTACTAGAATATTTTCAAAATATAGGCTAAAAACATGCTAAAAATCGATCTTTTAGGTGCCAAAAAGTCGATATCTCAAATTCAGTCCCAAAACACCCGAAAATTCGATATTTAGGGGTCCCAGAAGCGATCTGTACATGCCTACTCCGTGTTAGAGTATTTTCAAAATACATGCTCAAAACATACTGAAAATCGATCTTTTAGGTGCACAAAAGTCGGTATGTGCATGCATCTTCAGTACCCGTTTATATCTCAAATTCAGGCTCAAAACACCTGAAAATTCAATATTTTGGGGTCCCAGAAGCAATCTGTACATGCCTACTCAGTGTTAGACTATTTTCAAAATACAGGCCCAAAACAAACTGAAAATCGATATTTTAGATGCCCAAAGTCAATATGTGCATGTATCTTCTGTACCCGTTTATATCTCAAATTCAGGCTCAAAACACCCGAAAATTCAATATTTTGGGGTCCCAGAAGCAATCTGTACATGCCTACACAGTGCTAGAATATTTTCAAAATATAGGCTAAAAACATGCTAAGAATCGACATTTTAGGTGCCAAAAAATCGATATCTCAAATTCAGTCCCAAAACACCCGAAAATTCGATATTTAGAGGTCCCAGAAGGTATCTGTACGTGCCTACTCCGTGTTAGAGTATTTTCAAAATACAGGCCAAAAACATACTGAAAATCGATCTTTTAGGTGCCCAAAAGTCGATATGTGCATGCATCTTCTGTACCCGTTTATATCTCAAATTCTGGCCCAAAATCACCCGAAAATTCGATATTTAGAGGTCCCAGAAGGTATCTGTACATGCCTACTCCGTGTTAGAGTATTTTCAAAATTCAGGCCCAAAACATGCTGAAAATTTGATATTTTTGGTGCCCAAAGTCAATATGTGCATGTATTTTCTGTACCCGTTTATATCTCAAATTCAGGCTCAAAACACCCAAAAATTCAATATTAAGGGGTCCCAGAAGCAATCTGTACATGCCTACTCAGTGCTAGAATATTTTCAAAATATAGGCTAAAAACATGCTGAAAATCGATCTTTTAGGTGCCAAAAAGTCGATATCTCAAATTCAGTCCCAAAACACCCGAAAATTCGATATTTAGGGGTCCCAGAAGCGATCTGTACATGCCTACTCCGTGTTAGAGTATTTTCAAAATACATGCTCAAAACATACTGAAAATCGATCTTTTAGGTGCACAAAAGTCGATATGTGCATGCATCTTCAGTACCCGTTTATATCTCAAATTCAGGCTCAAAACACCCGAAAATTCAATATTTTGGGGTCCCAGAAGCAATCTGTACATGCCTACTCAGTGTTAGAGTATTTTCAAAATACAGGCCCAAAACATGCTGAAAATCGATATTTTAGATGCCCAAAGTCAATATGTGCATGTATCTTCTGTACCCGTTTATATCTCAAATTCAGGCTCAAAACACCCGAAAATTCAATATTAAGGGGTCCCAGAAGCAATCTGTACATGCCTACACAGTGCTAGAATATTTTCAAAATATAGGCTAAAAACATGCTAAAAATCGACATTTTAGGTGCCAAAAAACCGATATCTTAAATTCAGTCCCAAAACACCCGAAAATTCGATATTTAGAGGTCCCAGAAGGTATCTGTACATGCCTACTCCGTGTTAGAGTATTTTCAAAATACATGCAAAAAACATACTGAAAATCGATCTTTTAGGTGCCTAAATGTCGATATGTGCATGCATCTTCTGTACCCGTTTATATCTCAAATTCTGGCTCAAAACACCCGAAATTTCAATATTTTGGGGTCCCAGAAGCAATCTGTACATGCCTACTCAGTGCTAGAATATTTTCAAAATATAGGCTAAAAACATGCTAAAAATCGATCTTTTAGGTGCCAAAAAGTCGATATCTCAAATTCAGTCCCAAAACACCCGAAAATTGGATATTTAGGGGTCCCAGAAGCGATCTGTACATGCCTACTCCGTGTTAGATTATTTTCAAAATACATGCTCAAAACATACTGAAACTCGATCTTTTAGGTGCCCAAAAGTCGATATGTGCATGCATCTTCTGTACCCGTTTATATCTCAAATTCTGGCCCTAAACACCCGAAAATTCGATATTTTGGGGTCCCAGAAGCCATCTGTACATGCCTACTCCGTGTTAGAGTATTTTCAAAATTCAGGCCCAAAACATGCTGAAAATCGATATTTTTGGTGCCCAAAGTCAATATGTGCATGTATCTTCTGTACCCGTTTATATCTCAAATTCAGGCTCAAAACACCCGAAAATTCAATATTTTGGGGTCGCAACAGCAATCTGTACATGCCTACTCAGTGCTAGAATATTTTCAAAATATAGGCTAAAAACATGCTAAAAACCGATCTTTTAGGTGCCAAAATGTCGATATCTCAAATTCAGTCCCAAAACACCCGAAAATTCGATATTTAGGGGTCCCAGAAGGTATCTGTACATGCCTACTCCGTGTTAGAGTATTTTCAAAATACATGCTCAAAACATACTGAAAATCGATCTTTTAGGTGCACAAAAGTCGATATGTGCATGTATCTTCTGTACCCGTTTATATTTGGGGTCCCAGAAGCAATCTGTACATGCCTACTCAGTGCTAGAATATTTTCAAAATATAAGCTAAAAACATGCTAAACACCCGAAAATTCAATATTTTGGGGTCCCAGAAGCAATCTGTACATGCCTACTCAATGTTAGAGTATTTTCAAAATACAGGCCCAAAACATGCTGAAAATCCATATTTTAGATGCCCAAAGTCAATATGTGCATGTATCTTCTGTACCCGTTTATATCTCAAATTCAGGCTCAAAACACCCGAAAATTCAATATTTTGGGGTCCCAGAAGCAATCTGTACATGCCTACACAGTGCTAGAATATTTTCAAAATATAGGCTAAAAACATGCTAAAAATCGACATTTTAGGTGCCAAAAAATCGATATCTCAAATTCAGTCCCAAAACACCCGAAAATTCGATATTTAGAGGTCCCAGAAGGTATCTGTACATGCCTACTCCGTGTTAGAGTATTTTCAAAATACAGGCCAAAAACATACTGAAAATCGATCTTTTAGGTGCCCAAAAGTCGATATGTGCATGCATCTTCTGTACCCGTTTATATCTCAAATTCTGGCCCTAAACACCCGAAAATTCGATATTTAGGGGTCCCAGAAGCGATCTGTACATGCCTACTCCGTGTTAGAGTATTTTCAAAATTCAGGCCAAAAACATGCTGAAAATCGAAATTCAATATTTTGGGGTCCCAGAAGCAATCTGTACATGCCTACTCAGTGCTAGAATATTTTCAAAATATAAGCTAAAAACATGCTAAAAATCGATCTTTTAGATGCCAAAAAGTCGATATCTCAAATTCAGTCCCAAAATACCCGAAAATTCGATATTTAGGGGTCCCAGAAGCGATCTGTACATGCCTACTCCGTGTTAGATTATTTTCAAAATACATGCTCAAAACATACTGAAAATCGATCTTTTAGGTGCACAAAAGTCGATATGTGCATGCATCTTCAGTACCCGTTTATATCTCAAATTCAGGCTCAAAACACCCGAAAATTCAAAATTTTGGGGTCCCTGAAGCAATCTGTACATGCCTACTCAGTGTTAGAGTATTTTCAAAATACAGGCCCAAAACATGCTGAAAATCGATATTTTAGATGCCCAAAGTCAATATGTGCATGTATCTTCTGTACCCGTTTATATCTCAAATTCAGGCTCAAAACACCCGAAAATTCAATATTTTGGGGTCCCAGAAGCAATCTGTACATGCCTACACAGTGCTAGAATATTTTCAAAATATAGGCTAAAAACATGCTAAAAATCGACATTTTAGGTGCCAAAAAATCGATATCTCAAATTCAGTCCCAAAGCACCCGAAAATTCGATATTTAGAGGTCCCAGAAGGTATCTGTACATGTCTACTCCGTGTTAGAGTATTTTCAAAATACAGACCAAAAACATACTGAAAATCGATCTTTTAGGTGCCCAAAAGTCGATATGTGCATGTATCTTCTGTACCCGTTTATATCTCAAATTCTGGCCCTAAACACCCGAAAATTCGATATTTTGGGGTCCCAGAAGCGATCTGTACATGCCTACTCCGTGTTAGAGTATTTTCAAAATTCAGGCCCAAAACATGCTGAAAATCGATATTTTTGGTGCCCAAAGTCAATATGTGCATGTATCTTCTATACCCGTTTATATCTCAAATTCAGGCTCAAAACACCCGAAAATTCAATATTTTGGGGTCCCAACAGCAATCTGTACATGCCTACTCAGTGCTAGAATATTTTCAAAATATAGGCTAAAAACATGCTAAAAATCGATCTTTTAGGTGCCAAAAAGTCGATATCTCAAATTCAGTCCCAAAACACCCGAAAATTCGATATTTAGGGGTCCCAGAAGGTATCTGTACATGCCTACTCCGTGTTAGAGTATTTTCAAAATACATGCTCAAAACATACTGAAAATCGATCTTTTAGGTGCACAAAAGTCGATATGTGCATGCATCTTCTGTACCCGTTTATATCTCAAATTCTGGCCCTAAACACCCGAAAATTCGATATTTAGGGGTCCCAGAAGCGATCTGTACATGCCTACTCCGTGTTAGAGTAATTTCAAAATTCACGCCCAAAACATGCTGAAAATCGATATTTTTGGTGCCCAAAGTCAATATGTGCATGTATCTTCTGTACCCGTTTATATCTCAAATTCAGGCTCAAAACACCCGAAAATTCAATATTTTGGGGTCCCAGAAGCAATCTGTACAGTGCTAGAATATTTTCAAAATATAGGCTAAAAACATGCTAAAAATCGATCTTTTAGGTGCCAAAAAGTCGATATCTCAAATTCAGTCCCAAAACACCCGAAAATTCGATATTTAGGGGTCCCAGAAGCGATCTGTACATGCCTAGTCCGTGTTAGAGTATTTTCAAAATACATGCTCAAAACATACTGAAAATCGATCTTTTACGTGCACAAAAGTCGATATGTGCATGCATCTTCAGTACCCGTTTATATCTCAAATTCAGGCTCAAAATACCCGAAAATTCAATATTTTGGGGTCCCAGAAGCAATCTGTACATGCCTACTCAGTGTTAGAGTATTTTCAAAATACAGGCCCAAAACATGCTGAAAATCGATATTTTAGATGCCCAAAGTCAATATGTGCATGTATCTTCTGTACCCGTTTATATCTCAAATTCAGGCTCAAAACACCCGAAAATTCAATATTAAGGGGTCCCAGAAGCAATCTGTACATGCCTACTCAGTGCTAGAATATTTTCAAAATATAGGCTAAAAACATGCTGAAAATCGATCTTTTAGGTGCCAAAAAATCGATATCTCAAATTCAGTCCCAAAACACCCGAAAATTCGATATTTAGGGGTCCCAGAAGCGATCTGTACATGCCTACTCCGTGTTAGAGTATTTTCAAAATACATGCTCAAAACATACTGAAAATCGATCTTTTAGGTGCACAAAAGTCGATATGTGCATTCATCTTCAGTACCCGTTTATATCTCAAATTCTGGCTCAAAACACCCGAAAATTCAATATTTTGGGGTCCCAGAAGCAATCTGTACATGCCTACTCAGTGTTAGAGTATTTTCAAAATATAGGCTAAAAACATGCTAAAAATCGATCTTTTAGGTGCCAAAAAGTCGATATCTCAAATTCAGTCCCAAAACACCCGAAAATTCGATATTTAGAGGTCCCAGAAGGTATCTGTACATGCCTACTCCGTGTTAGAGTATTTTCAAAATTCAGGCCCAAAACATGCTGAAAATCGATATTTTTGGTGCCCAAAGTCAATATGTGCATGTATCTTCTGTACCCGTTTATATCTCAAATTCAGGCTCAAAACACCCGAAAATTCAATATTTTGGGGTCCCAGAAGCAATCTCTACATGCCTACTCAGTGCTAGAATATTTTCAAAATATAGGCTAAAAACATGCTAGAAATCGATCTTTTAGATGCCAAAAAGTCGATATCTCAAATTCAGTCCCAAAACACCCGAAAATTCGATATTTAGAGGTCCCAGAAGGTATCTGTACATGCCTACTCCGTGTTAGAGTATTTTCAAAATACATGCTCAAAACATACTGAAAATCGATCTTTTAGGTGCACAAAAGTCGATATGTGCATGCATCTTCAGTACCCGTTTATATCTCAAATTCAGGCTCAAAACACCCGAAAATTCAATATTTTGGGGTCCCAGAAGCAATCTGTACATGCCTACTCAGTGTTAGAGTATTTTCAAAATATAGGCTAAAAACATGCTAAAAATCGATCTTTTAGGTGCCAAAAAGTCGATATCTCAAATTCAGTCCCAAAACACCCGAAAATTCGATATTTAGAGGTCCCAGAAGGTATCTGTACATGCCTACTCCGTGTTAGAGTATTTTCAAAATTCAGGCCCAAAACATGCTGAAAATCGATATTTTTGGTGCCCAAAGTCAATATGTGCATGTATCTTCTGTACCCGTTTATATCTCAAATTCAGGCTCAAAACACCCGAAAATTCAATATTTTGGGGTCCCAGAAGCAATCTGTACATGCCTACTCAGTGCTAGAATATTTTCAAAATATAGGCTAAAAACATGCTAGAAATCGATCTTTTAGATGCCAAAAAGTCGATATCTCAAATTCAGTCCCAAAACACCCGAAAATTCGATATTTAGAGGTCCCAAAAGGTATCTGTACATGCCTACTACGTGTTAGAGTATTTTCAAAATACAGGCCAAAAACATACTGAAAATCGATCTTTTAGGTGCCCAAAAGTCGATATGTGCATGCATCTTCTGTACCCGTTTATATCTCAAATTCTGGCCCTAAACACCCGAAAATTCGATATTTTGGGGTCCCAGAAGCGATCTGTACATGCCTACTCCGTGTTAGAGTATTTTCAATATTCAGGCCCAAAACATGCTAAAAATCGATGTTTTTGGTGCCCAAAGTCAATATGTGCATGTATCTTCTGTACCCGTTTATATCTCAAATTCAGGCTCAAAACACCCAAAAATTCAATATTTTGGGGTCCCAGAAGCAATCTGTACAGTACTAGAATATTTTCAAAATATAGGCTAAAAACATGCTAAAAATCGATCTTTTAGGTGCCAAAAAGTCGATATCTCAAATTCAGTCCCAAAACACCCGAAAATTCGATATTTAGGGGTCCCAGAAGCGATCTGTACATGCCTACTCCGTGTTAGAGTATTTTCAAAATACATGCTCAAAACATACTGAAAATCGATCTTTTAGGTGCACAAAAGTCGGTATGTGCATGCATCTTCAGTACCCGTTTATATCTCAAATTCAGGCTCAAAACACCTGAAAATTCAATATTTTGGGGTCCCAGAAGCAATCTGTACATGCCTACTCAGTGTTAGACTATTTTCAAAATACAGGCCCAAAACAAACTGAAAATCGATATTTTAGATGCCCAAAGTCAATATGTGCATGTATCTTCTGTACCCGTTTATATCTCAAATTCAGGCTCAAAACACCCGAAAATTCAATATTTTGGGGTCCCAGAAGCAATCTGTACATGCCTACACAGTGCTAGAATATTTTCAAAATATAGGCTAAAAACATGCTAAGAATCGACATTTTAGGTGCCAAAAAATCGATATCTCAAATTCAGTCCCAAAACACCCGAAAATTCGATATTTAGAGGTCCCAGAAGGTATCTGTACGTGCCTACTCCGTGTTAGAGTATTTTCAAAATACAGGCCAAAAACATACTGAAAATCGATCTTTTAGGTGCCCAAAAGTCGATATGTGCATGCATCTTCTGTACCCGTTTATATCTCAAATTCTGGCCCAAAATCACCCGAAAATTCGATATTTAGAGGTCCCAGAAGGTATCTGTACATGCCTACTCCGTGTTAGAGTATTTTCAAAATTCAGGCCCAAAACATGCTGAAAATTTGATATTTTTGGTGCCCAAAGTCAATATGTGCATGTATCTTCTGTACCCGTTTATATCTCAAATTCAGGCTCAAAACACCCAAAAATTCAATATTAAGGGGTCCCAGAAGCAATCTGTACATGCCTACTCAGTGCTAGAATATTTTCAAAATATAGGCTAAAAACATGCTGAAAATCGATCTTTTAGGTGCCAAAAAGTCGATATCTCAAATTCAGTCCCAAAACACCCGAAAATTCGATATTTAGGGGTCCCAGAAGCGATCTGTACATGCCTACTCCGTGTTAGAGTATTTTCAAAATACATGCTCAAAACATACTGAAAATCGATCTTTTAGGTGCACAAAAGTCGATATGTGCATGCATCTTCAGTACCCGTTTATATCTCAAATTCAGGCTCAAAACACCCGAAAATTCAATATTTTGGGGTCCCAGAAGCAATCTGTACATGCCTACTCAGTGTTAGAGTATTTTCAAAATACAGGCCCAAAACATGCTGAAAATCGATATTTTAGATGCCCAAAGTCAATATGTGCATGTATCTTCTGTACCCGTTTATATCTCAAATTCAGGCTCAAAACACCCGAAAATTCAATATTAAGGGGTCCCAGAAGCAATCTGTACATGCCTACTCAGTGCTAGAATATTTTCAAAATATAGGCTAAAAACATGCTGAAAATCGACATTTTAGGTGCCAAAAAATCGATATATCAAATTCAGTCCCAAAACACCCGAAAATTCGATATTTAGGGGTCCCAGAAGCGATCTGTACATGCCTACTCCGTGTTAGAGTATTTTCAAAATACATGCTCAAAACATACTGAAAATCGATCTTTTAGGTGCACAAAAGTCGATATGTGCATTCATCTTCAGTACCCGTTTATATCTCAAATTCTGGCTCAAAACACCCGAAAATTCAATATTTTGGGGTCCCAGAAGCAATCTGTACATGCCTACTCAGTGTTAGAGTATTTTCAAAATATAGGCTAAAAACATGCTAAAAATCGATCTTTTAGGTGCCAAAAAGTCGATATCTCAAATTCAGTCCCAAAACACCCGAAAATTCGATATTTAGAGGTCCCAGAAGGTATCTGTACATGCCTACTCCGTGTTAGAGTATTTTCAAAATTCAGGCCCAAAACATGCTGAAAATCGATATTTTTGGTGCCCAAAGTCAATATGTGCATGTATCTTCTGTACCCGTTTATATCTCAAATTCAGGCTCAAAACACCCGAAAATTCAATATTTTGGGGTCCCAGAAGCAATCTCTACATGCCTACTCAGTGCTAGAATATTTTCAAAATATAGGCTAAAAACATGCTAGAAATCGATCTTTTAGATGCCAAAAAGTCGATATCTCAAATTCAGTCCCAAAACACCCGAAAATTCGATATTTAGAGGTCCCAGAAGGTATCTGTACATGCCTACTCCGTGTTAGAGTATTTTCAAAATACATGCTCAAAACATACTGAAAATCGATCTTTTAGGTGCACAAAAGTCGATATGTGCATGCATCTTCAGTACCCGTTTATATCTCAAATTCAGGCTCAAAACACCCGAAAATTCAATATTTTGGGGTCCCAGAAGCAATCTGTACATGCCTACTCAGTGTTAGAGTATTTTCAAAATATAGGCTAAAAACATGCTAAAAATCGATATTTTAGGTGCCAAAAAGTCGATATCTCAAATTCAGTCCCAAAACACCCGAAAATTCGATATTTAGAGGTCCCAGAAGGTATCTGTACATGCCTACTCCGTGTTAGAGTATTTTCAAAATTCAGGCCCAAAACATGCTGAAAATCGATATTTTTGGTGCCCAAAGTCAATATGTGCATGTATCTTCTGTACCCGTTTATATCTCAAATTCAGGCTCAAAACACCGGAAAATTCAATATTTTGGGGTCCCAGAAGCAATCTGTACATGCCTACTCAGTGCTAGAATATTTTCAAAATATAGGCTAAAAACATGCTAGAAATCGATCTTTTAGATGCCAAAAAGTCGATATCTCAAATTCAGTCCCAAAACACCCGAAAATTCAATATTTAGAGGTCCCAAAAGGTATCTGTACATGCCTACTACGTGTTAGAGTATTTTCAAAATACAGGCCAAAAACATACTGAAAATCGATCTTTTAGGTGCCCAAAAGTCGATATGTGCATGCATCTTCTGTACCCGTTTATATCTCAAATTCTGGCCCTAAACACCCGAAAATTCGATATTTTGGGGTCCCAGAAGCGATCTGTACATGCCTACTCCGTGTTAGAGTATTTTCAATATTCAGGCCCAAAACATGCTAAAAATCGATGTTTTTGGTGCCCAAAGTCAATATGTGCATGTATCTTCTGTACCCGTTTATATCTCAAATTCAGGCTCAAAACACCCAAAAATTCAATATTTTGGGGTCCCAGAAGCAATCTGTACAGTACTAGAATATTTTCAAAATATAGGCTAAAAACATGCTAAAAATCGATCTTTTAGGTGCCAAAAAGTCGATATCTCAAATTCAGTCCCAAAACACCCGAAAATTCGATATTTAGGGGTCCCAGAAGCGATCTGTACATGCCTACTCCGTGTTAGAGTATTTTCAAAATACATGCTCAAAACATACTGAAAATCGATCTTTTAGGTGCACAAAAGTCGGTATGTGCATGCATCTTCTGTACCCGTTTATATCTCAAATTCTGGCCCAAAATCACCCGAAAATTCGATATTTAGAGGTCCCAGAAGGTATCTGTACATGCCTACTCCGTGTTAGAGTATTTTCAAAATTCAGGCCCAAAACATGCTGAAAATTTGATATTTTTGGTGCCCAAAGTCAATATGTGCATGTATCTTCTGTACCCGTTTATATCTCAAATTCAGGCTCAAAACACCCAAAAATTCAATATTAAGGGGTCCCAGAAGCAATCTGTACATGCCTACTCAGTGCTAGAATATTTTCAAAATATAGGCTAAAAACATGCTGAAAATCGATCTTTTAGGTGCCAAAAAGTCGATATCTCAAATTCAGTCCCAAAACACCCGAAAATTCGATATTTAGGGGTCCCAGAAGCGATCTGTACATGCCTACTCCGTGTTAGAGTATTTTCAAAATACATGCTCAAAACATACTGAAAATCGATCTTTTAGGTGCACAAAAGTCGATATGTGCATGCATCTTCAGTACCCGTTTATATCTCAAATTCAGGCTCAAAACACCCGAAAATTCAATATTTTGGGGTCCCAGAAGCAATCTGTACATGCCTACTCAGTGTTAGAGTATTTTCAAAATACAGGCCCAAAACATGATGAAAATCGATATTTTAGATGCCCAAAGTCAATATGTGCATGTATCTTCTGTACCAGTTTATATCTCAAATTCAGGCTCAAAACACCCGAAAATTCAATATTTTGGGGTCCCAGAAGCACTCTGTACAGTGCTAGAATATTTTCAAAATATAGGCTAAAAACATGCTAAAAATCGATCTTTTAGGTGCCAAAAAGTCGATATCTCAAATTCAGTCCCAAAACACCCGAAAATTCGATATTTAGGGGTCCCAGAATCGATCTGTACATGCCTACTCCGTGTTAGAGTATTTTCAAAATACATGCTCAAAACATACTGAAAATCGATCTTTTAGGAGCACAAAAGTCGATATGTGCATGCATCTTCAGTACCCGTTTATATCTCAAATTCAGGCTCAAAACACCCGAAAATTCAATATTTTGGGGTCCCAGAAGCAATCTGTACATGCCTACTCAATATTAGAGTATTTTCAAAATATAGGCTAAAAACATGCTAAAAATCGATCTTTTAGGTGCCAAAAAGTCGATATCTCTAATTCAGTCCCAAAACACCCGAAAATTCGATATTTAGGGGTCCCAGAAGCGATCTGTACATGCCTACTCCGTGTTAGAGTATTTTCAAAATACATGCTCAAAACATACTGAAAATCGATCTTTTAGGTGCACAAAAGTCGATATGTGCATGCATCTTCAGTACCCGTTTATATCTCAAATTCAGGCTCAAAACACCCA
Organism: Petrolisthes cinctipes; assembly: GCA_033782935.1. Classification (NCBI taxonomy): domain Eukaryota; kingdom Metazoa; phylum Arthropoda; class Malacostraca; order Decapoda; family Porcellanidae; genus Petrolisthes; species Petrolisthes cinctipes. The sequence goes on from JAWQEG010000175.1 coordinate 429,744, forward strand.
AAAAATTCAATATTTTGGGGTCCCAGAAGCAATCTGTACATGCCTACTCAGTGTTAGAGTATTTTCAAAATACAGGCCCAAAACATGCTGAAAATCGATATTTTAGATGCCCAAAGTCAATATGTGCATGTATCTTCTGTACCCGTTTATATCTCAAATTCAGGCTCAAAACACCCGAAAATTCAATATTTTGGGGTCCCAGAAGCAATCTGTACATGCCTACACAGTGCTAGAATATTTTCATAATATAGGCTAAAAACATGCTAAAAATCGACATTTTAGGTGCCAAAAAATCGATATATCAAATTCAGTCCCAAAACACCTGAAAATTCGATATTTAGAGTTCCCAGAAGGTATCTGTACATGCCTACTCCGTGTTAGAGTATTTTCAAAATTCAGGCCCAAAACATGCTGAAAATTTGATATTTTTGGTGCCCAAAGTCAATATGTGCATGTATCTTCTGTACCCGTTTATATCTCAAATTCAGGCTCAAAACACCCGAAAATTCAATATTAAGGGGTCCCAGAAGCAATCTGTACATGCCTACTCAGTGCTAGAATATTTTCAAAATATAGGCTAAAAACATGCTGAAAATCGATCTTTTAGGTGCCAAAAAATCGATATCTCAAATTCAGTCCCAAAACACCCGAAAATTCGATATTTAGGGGTCCCAGAAGCGATCTGTACATGCCTACTCCGTGTTAGAGTATTTTCAAAATACATGCTCAAAACATACTGAAAATCGATCTTTTAGGTGCACAAAAGTCGATATGTGCATTCATCTTCAGTACCCGTTTATATCTCAAATTCTGGCTCAAAACACCCGAAAATTCAATATTTTGGGGTCCCAGAAGCAATCTGTACATGCCTACTCAGTGTTAGAGTATTTTCAAAATATAGGCTAAAAACATGCTAAAAATCGATCTTTTAGGTGCCAAAAAGTCGATATCTCAAATTCAGTCCCAAAACACCCGAAAATTCGATATTTAGAGGTCCCAGAAGGTATCTGTACATGCCTACTCCGTGTTAGAGTATTTTCAAAATTCAGGCCCAAAACATGCTGAAAATCGATATTTTTGGTGCCCAAAGTCAATATGTGCATGTATCTTCTGTACCCGTTTATATCTCAAATTCAGGCTCAAAACACCCGAAAATTCAATATTTTGGGGTCCCAGAAGCAATCTCTACATGCCTACTCAGTGCTAGAATATTTTCAAAATATAGGCTAAAAACATGCTAGAAATCGATCTTTTAGATGCCAAAAAGTCGATATCTCAAATTCAGTCCCAAAACACCCGAAAATTCGATATTTAGAGGTCCCAGAAGGTATCTGTACATGCCTACTCCGTGTTAGAGTATTTTCAAAATACATGCTCAAAACATACTGAAAATCGATCTTTTAGGTGCACAAAAGTCGATATGTGCATGCATCTTCAGTACCCGTTTATATCTCAAATTCAGGCTCAAAACACCCGAAAATTTAATATTTTGGGGTCCCAGAAGCAATCTGTACATGCCTACTCAGTATTAGAGTATTTTCAAAATATAGGCTAAAAACATGCTAAAAATCGATCTTTTAGGTGCCAAAAAGTCGATATCTCAAATTCAGTCCCAAAACACCCGAAAATTCGATATTTAGAGGTCCCAGAAGGTATCTGTACATGCCTACTCCGTGTTAGAGTATTTTCAAAATTCAGGCCCAAAACATGCTGAAAATCGATATTTTTGGTGCCCAAAGTCAATATGTGCATGTATCTTCTGTACCCGTTTATATCTCAAATTCAGGCTCAAAACACCGGAAAATTCAATATTTTGGGGTCCCAGAAGCAATCTGTACATGCCTACTCAGTGCTAGAATATTTTCAAAATATAGGCTTTTTAAAAACATGCTAGAAATCGATCTTTTAGATGCCAAAAAGTCGATATCTCAAATTCAGTCCCAAAACACCCGAAAATTCGATATTTAGAGGTCCCAAAAGGTATCTGTACATGCCTACTACGTGTTAGAGTATTTTCAAAATACAGGCCAAAAACATACTGAAAATCGATCTTTTAGGTGCCCAAAAGTCGATATGTGCATGCATCTTCTGTACCCGTTTATATCTCAAATTCTGGCCCTAAACACCCGAAAATTCGATATTTTGGGGTCCCAGAAGCGATCTGTACATGCCTACTCCGTGTTAGAGTATTTTCAATATTCAGGCCCAAAACATGCTAAAAATCGATGTTTTTGGTGCCCAAAGTCAATATGTGCATGTATCTTCTGTACCCATTTATATCTCAAATTCAGGCTCAAAACACCCAAAAATTCAATATTTTGGGGTCCCAGAAGCAATCTGTACAGTACTAGAATATTTTCAAAATATAGGCTAAAAACATGCTAAAAATCGATCTTTTAGGTGCCAAAAAGTCGATATCTCAAATTCAGTCCCAAAACACCCGAAAATTCGATATTTAGGGGTCCCAGAAGCGATCTGTACATGCCTACTCCGTGTTAGAGTATTTTCAAAATACATGCTCAAAACATACTGAAAATCGATCTTTTAGGTGCACAAAAGTCGGTATGTGCATGCATCTTCAGTACCCGTTTATATCTCAAATTCAGGCTCAAAACACCCGAAAATTCAATATTTTGGGGTCCCAGAAGCAATCTGTACATGCCTACTCAGTGTTAGACTATTTTCAAAATACAGGCCCAAAACATGCTGAAAATCGATATTTTAGATGCCCAAAGTCAATATGTGCATGTATCTTCTGTACCCGTTTATATCTCAAATTCAGGCTCAAAACACCCGAAAATTCAATATTTTGGGGTCCCAGAAGCAATCTGTACATGCCTACACAGTGCTAGAATATTTTCAAAATATAGGCTAAAAACATGCTAAAAATCGACATTTTAGGTGCCAAAAAATCGATATCTCAAATTCAGTCCCAAAACACCCGACAATTCGATATTTAGAGGTCCCAGAAGGTATCTGTACATGCCTACTCCGTGTTAGAGTATTTTCAAAATACAAGCCAAAAACATACTGAAAATCGATCTTTTAGGTGCCCAAAAGTCGATATGTGCATGCATCTTCTGTACCCGTTTATATCTCAAATTCTGGCCCTAAACACCCGAAAATTCGATATTTTTGGGTCCCAGAAGCGATCTGTACATGCCTACTCCGTGTTAGAGTATTTTCAAAATTCATGCCCAAAACATGCTGAAAATCGATATTTTTGGTGCCCAAAGTCAATATGTGCATGTATCTTCTGTACCCGTTTATATCTCAAATTCAGGCTCAAAACACCCGAAAATTCAATATTTTGGGGTCCCAGAAGCAATCTGTACATGCCTACTCAGTGCTAGAATATTTTCAAAATATAGGCTAAAAACATGCTAAAAATCGATCTTTTAGGTGCCAAAAAGTCGATATCTCAAATTCAGTCCCAAAACACCCGAAAATTCGATATTTAGGGGTCCCAGAAGCGATCTGTACATGCCTACTCCGTGTTAGAGTATTTTCAAAATACATGCTCAAAACATACTGAAAATCGATCGTTTAGGTGCACAAAAGTCGATATGTGCATGCTTCTTCAGTACCCGTTTATATCTCAAATTCAGGCTCAAAACACCCGAAAATTCAATATTTTGGGGTCCCAGAAGCAGTCTGTACATGCCTACTCAGTGTCAGAGTATTTTCAAAATACCGGCCCAAAACATGCTGAAAATCGATATTTTAGATGCCAAAAGTCAATATGTGCATGTATCTTCTGTACCCGTTTATATCTCAAATTCAGGCTCAAAACACCCGAAAATTCAATATTTTGGGGTCCCAGAAGCAATCTGTACATGCCTACACAGTGCTAGAATATTTTCAAAATATAGGCTAAAAACATGCTGAAAATCGATCTTTTAGGTGCCAAAAAGTCGATATCTCAAATTCAGTCCCAAAACACCCGAAAATTCGATATTTAGGGGTCCCAGAAGCGATCTGTACATGCCTACTCCGTGTTAGAGTATTTTCAAAATACATGCTCAAAACATACTGAAAATCGATCTTTTAGGTGCACAAAAGTCGATATGTGCATGCATCTTCAGTACCCGTTTATATCTCAAATTCAGGCTCAAAACACCCGAAAATTCAATATTTTGGGGTCCCAGAAGCAATCTGTACATGCCTACTCAGTGTTAGAGTATTTTCAAAATACAGGCCCAAAACATGCTGAAAATCGATATTTTAGATGCCCAAAGTCAATATGTGCATGTATCTTCTGTACCAGTTTATATCTCAAATTCAGGCTCAAAACACCCGAAAATTTAATATTTTGGGGTCCCAGAAGCAATCTGTACATGCCTACTCAGTGCTAGAATATTTTCAAAATATAGGCTAAAAACATGCTAAAAATCGATCTTTTTGGTGCCAAAAAGTCGATATCTCAAATTCAGTCCCAAAATACCTGAAAATTCGATATTTAGGGGTCCCAGAAGCGATCTGTACATGCCTACTCCGTGTTAGAGTATTTTCAAAATACATGCTCAAAACATACTGAAAATCGATCTTTTAGGTGCACAAAAGTCGATATGTGCATGCATCTTCAGTACCCGTTTATATCTCAAATTCAGGCTCAAAACAACCTAAAATTCAATATTTTGGGGTCCCAGAAGCAATCTGTACATGCCTACTCAGTGTTAGAGTATTTTCAAAATACAGGCCCAAAACATGCTGAAAATCGATATTTTAGATGCCCAAAGTCAATATGTGCATGTATCTTCTGTACCCGTTTATATCTCAAATTCAGGCTCAAAACACCCGAAAATTCAATATTTTGGGGTCCCAGAAGCAATCTGTACATGCCTACACAGTGCTAGAATATTTTCAAAATATAGGCTAAAAACATGCTAAAAATCGACATTTTAGGTGCCAAAAAATCGATATCTCAAATTCAGTCCCAAAACACCCGACAATTCGATATTTAGAGGTCCCAGAAGGTATCTGTACATGCCTACTCCGTGTTAGAGTATTTTCAAAATACAAGCCAAAAACATACTGAAAATCGATCTTTTAGGTGCCCAAAAGTCGATATGTGCATGCATCTTCTGTACCCGTTTATATCTCAAATTCTGGCCCTAAACACCCGAAAATTCGATATTTTTGGGTCCCAGAAGCGATCTGTACATGCCTACTCCGTGTTAGAGTATTTTCAAAATTCATGCCCAAAACATGCTGAAAATCGATATTTTTGGTGCCCAAAGTCAATATGTGCATGTATCTTCTGTACCCGTTTATATCTCAAATTCAGGCTCAAAACACCCGAAAATTCAATATTTTGGGGTCCCAGAAGCAATCTGTACATGCCTACTCAGTGCTAGAATATTTTCAAAATATAGGCTAAAAACATGCTAAAAATCGATCTTTTAGGTGCCAAAAAGTCGATATCTCAAATTCAGTCCCAAAACACCCGAAAATTCGATATTTAGGGGTCCCAGAAGCGATCTGTACATGCCTACTCCGTGTTAGAGTATTTTCAAAATACATGCTCAAAACATACTGAAAATCGATCGTTTAGGTGCACAAAAGTCGATATGTGCATGCTTCTTCAGTACCCGTTTATATCTCAAATTCAGGCTCAAAACACCCGAAAATTCAATATTTTGGGATCCCAGAAGCAGTCTGTACATGCCTACTCAGTGTCAGAGTATTTTCAAAATACCGGCCCAAAACATGCTGAAAATCGATATTTTAGATGCCAAAAGTCAATATGTGCATGTATCTTCTGTACCCGTTTATATCTCAAATTCAGGCTCAAAACACCCGAAAATTCAATATTTTGGGGTCCCAGAAGCAATCTGTACATGCCTACACAGTGCTAGAATATTTTCAAAATATAGGCTAAAAACATGCTAAAAATCGACATTTTAGGTGCCAAAAAATCGATATCTCAAATTCAGTCCCAAAACACCCGAAAATTCGATATTTAGAGGTCCCAGAAGGTATCTGTACATGCCTACTCCGTGTTAGAGTATTTTCAAAATACAGGCCAAAAACATACTGAAAATCGATCTTTTAGGTGCCCAAAAGTCGATATGTGCATGCATCTTCTGTACCCGTTTATATCTCAAATTCTGGCCCTAAACACCCGAAAATTCGATATTTAGGGGTCCCAGAAGCGATCTGTACATGCCTACTCCGTGTTAGAGTATTTTCAAAATTCAGGCCAAAAACATGCTGAAAATCGAAATTCAATATTTTGGGGTCCCAGAAGCAATCTGTACATGCCTACTCAGTGCTAGAATATTTTCAAAATATAGGCTAAAAACATGCTAAAAATCGATCTTTTAGGTGCCAAAAAGTCGATATCTCAAATTCAGTCCCAAAATACCCGAAAATTCGATATTTAGGGGTCCCAGAAGCGATCTGTACATGCCTACTCCGTGTTAGATTATTTTCAAAATACATGCTCAAAACATACTGAAAATCGATCTTTTAGGTGCACAAAAGTCGATATGTGCATGCATCTTCAGTACCCGTTTATATCTCAAATTCAGGCTCAAAACACCCAAAAATTCAATATTTTGGGGTCCCTGAAGCAATCTGTACATGCCTACTCAGTGTTAGAGTATTTTCAAAATACAGGCCCAAAACATGCTGAAAATCGATATTTTAGATGCCCAAAGTCAATATGTGCATGTATCTTCTGTACCCGTTTATATCTCAAATTCAGGCTCAAAACACCCGAAAATTCAATATTTTGGGGTCCCAGAAGCAATCTGTACATGCCTACACAGTGCTAGAATATTTTCAAAATATAGGCTAAAAACATGCTAAAAATCGACATTTTAGGTGCCAAAAAATCGATATCTCAAATTCAGTCCCAAAGCACCCGAAAATTCGATATTTAGAGGTCCCAGAAGGTATCTGTACATGTCTACTCCGTGTTAGAGTATTTTCAAAATACAGACCAAAAACATACTGAAAATCGATCTTTTAGGTGCCCAAAAGTCGATATGTGCATGCATCTTCTGTACCCGTTTATATCTCAAATTCTGGCCCTAAACACCCGAAAATTCGATATTTTGGGGTCCCAGAAGCGATCTGTACATGCCTACTCCGTGTTAGAGTATTTTCAAAATTCAGGCCCAAAACATGCTGAAAATCGATATTTTTGGTGCCCAAAGTCAATATGTGCATGTATCTTCTATACCCGTTTATATCTCAAATTCAGGCTCAAAACACCCGAAAATTCAATATTTTGGGGTCCCAACAGCAATCTGTACATGCCTACTCAGTGCTAGAATATTTTCAAAATATAGGCTAAAAACATGCTAAAAATCGATCTTTTAGGTGCCAAAAAGTCGATATCTCAAATTCAGTCCCAAAACACCCGAAAATTCGATATTTAGGGGTCCCAGAAGGTATCTGTACATGCCTACTCCGTGTTAGAGTATTTTCAAAATACATGCTCAAAACATACTGAAAATCGATCTTTTAGGTGCACAAAAGTCGATATGTGCATGCATCTTCTGTACCCGTTTATATCTCAAATTCTGGCCCTAAACACCCGAAAATTCGATATTTAGGGGTCCCAGAAGCGATCTGTACATGCCTACTCCGTGTTAGAGTAATTTCAAAATTCACGCCCAAAACATGCTGAAAATCGATATTTTTGGTGCCCAAAGTCAATATGTGCATGTATCTTCTGTACCCGTTTATATCTCAAATTCAGGCTCAAAACACCCTAAAATTCAATATTTTGGGGTCCCAGAAGCAATCTGTACAGTGCTAGAATATTTTCAAAATATAGGCTAAAAACATGCTAAAAATCGATCTTTTAGGTGCCAAAAAGTCGATATCTCAAATTCAGTCCCAAAACACCCGAAAATTCGATATTTAGGGGCCCCAGAAGCGATCTGTACATGCCTACTCCGTGTTAGAGTATTTTCAAAATACATGCTCAAAACATACTGAAAATCGATCTTTTACGTGCACAAAAGTCGATATGTGCATGCATCTTCAGTACCCGTTTATATCTCAAATTCAGGCTCAAAATACCCGAAAATTCAATATTTTGGGGTCCCAGAAGCAATCTGTACATGCCTACTCAGTGTTAGAGTATTTTCAAAATACAGGCCCAAAACATGCTGAAAATCGATATTTTAGATGCCCAAAGTCAATATGTGCATGTATCTTCTGTACCCGTTTATATCTCAAATTCAGGCTCAAAACACCCGAAAATTCAATATTAAGGGGTCCCAGAAGCAATCTGTACATGCCTACTCAGTGCTAGAATATTTTCAAAATATAGGCTAAAAACATGCTGAAAATCGATCTTTTAGGTGCCAAAAAATCGATATCTCAAATTCAGTCCCAAAACACCCGAAAATTCGATATTTAGGGGTCCCAGAAGCGATCTGTACATGCCTACTCCGTGTTAGAGTATTTTCAAAATACATGCTCAAAACATACTGAAAATCGATCTTTTAGGTGCACAAAAGTCGATATGTGCATTCATCTTCAGTACCCGTTTATATCTCAAATTCTGGCTCAAAACACCCGAAAATTCAATATTTTGGGGTCCCAGAAGCAATCTGTACATGCCTACTCAGTGTTAGAGTATTTTCAAAATATAGGCTAAAAACATGCTAAAAATCGATCTTTTAGGTGCCAAAAAGTCGATATCTCAAATTCAGTCCCAAAACACCCGAAAATTCGATATTTAGAGGTCCCAGAAGGTATCTGTACATGCCTACTCCGTGTTAGAGTATTTTCAAAATTCAGGCCCAAAACATGCTGAAAATCGATATTTTTGGTGCCCAAAGTCAATATGTGCATGTATCTTCTGTACCCGTTTATATCTCAAATTCAGGCTCAAAACACCCGAAAATTCAATATTTTGGGGTCCCAGAAGCAATCTCTACATGCCTACTCAGTGCTAGAATATTTTCAAAATATAGGCTAAAAACATGCTAGAAATCGATCTTTTAGATGCCAAAAAGTCGATATCTCAAATTCAGTCCCAAAACACCCGAAAATTCGATATTTAGAGGTCCCAGAAGGTATCTGTACATGCCTACTCCGTGTTAGAGTATTTTCAAAATACATGCTCAAAACATACTGAAAATCGATCTTTTAGGTGCACAAAAGTCGATATGTGCATGCATCTTCAGTACCCGTTTATATCTCAAATTCAGGCTCAAAACACCCGAAAATTCAATATTTTGGGGTCCCAGAAGCAATCTGTACATGCCTACTCAGTGTTAGAGTATTTTCAAAATATAGGCTAAAAACATGCTAAAAATCGATCTTTTAGGTGCCAAAAAGTCGATATCTCAAATTCAGTCCCAAAACACCCGAAAATTCGATATTTAGAGGTCCCAGAAGGTATCTGTACATGCCTACTCCGTGTTAGAGTATTTTCAAAATTCAGGCCCAAAACATGCTGAAAATCGATATTTTTGGTGCCCAAAGTCAATATGTGCATGTATCTTCTGTACCCGTTTATATCTCAAATTCAGGCTCAAAACACCGGAAAATTCAATATTTTGGGGTCCCAGAAGCAATCTGTACATGCCTACTCAGTGCTAGAATATTTTCAAAATATAGGCTAAAAACATGCTAGAAATCGATCTTTTAGATGCCAAAAAGTCGATATCTCAAATTCAGTCCCAAAACACCCGAAAATTCGATATTTAGAGGTCCCAAAAGGTATCTGTACATGCCTACTACGTGTTAGAGTATTTTCAAAATACAGGCCAAAAACATACTGAAAATCGATCTTTTAGGTGCCCAAAAGTCGATATGTGCATGCATCTTCTGTACCCGTTTATATCTCAAATTCTGGCCCTAAACACCCGAAAATTCGATATTTTGGGGTCCCAGAAGCGATCTGTACATGCCTACTCCGTGTTAGAGTATTTTCAATATTCAGGCCCAAAACATGCTAAAAATCGATGTTTTTGGTGCCCAAAGTCAATATGTGCATGTATCTTCTGTACCCGTTTATATCTCAAATTCAGGCTCAAAACACCCAAAAATTCAATATTTTGGGGTCCCAGAAGCAATCTGTACAGTACTAGAATATTTTCAAAATATAGGCTAAAAACATGCTAAAAATCGATCTTTTAGGTGCCAAAAAGTCGATATCTCAAATTCAGTCCCAAAACACCCGAAAATTCGATATTTAGGGGTCCCAGAAGCGATCTGTACATGCCTACTCCGTGTTAGAGTATTTTCAAAATACATGCTCAAAACATACTGAAAATCGATCTTTTAGGTGCACAAAAGTCGGTATGTGCATGCATCTTCAGTACCCGTTTATATCTCAAATTCAGGCTCAAAACACCCGAAAATTCAATATTTTGGGGTCCCAGAAGCAATCTGTACATGCCTACTCAGTGTTAGAGTATTTTCAAAATACAGGCCCAAAACATGCTGAAAATCGATATTTTAGATGCCCAAAGTCAATATGTGCATGTATCTTCTGTACCCGTTTATATCTCAAATTCAGGCTCAAAACACCCGAAAATTCAATATTTTGGGGTCCCAGAAGCCATCTGTACATGCCTACACAGTGCTAGAATATTTTCAAAATATAGGCTAAAAACATGCTAAGAATCGACATTTTAGGTGCCAAAAAATCGATATCTCAAATTCAGTCCCAAAACACCCGAAAAATCGATATTTAGAGGTCCCAGAAGGTATCTGTACGTGCCTACTCCGTGTTAGAGTATTTTCAAAATACAGGCCAAAAACATACTGAAAATCGATCTTTTAGGTGCCCAAAAGTCGATATGTGCATGCATCTTCTGTACCCGTTTATATCTCAAATTCTGGCCCAAAATCACCCGAAAATTCGATATTTAGAGGTCCCAGAAGGTATCTGTACATGCCTACTCCGTGTTAGAGTATTTTCAAAATTCAGGCCCAAAACATGCTGAAAATTTGATATTTTTGGTGCCCAAAGTCAATATGTGCATGTATCTTCTGTACCCGTTTATATCTCAAATTCAGGCTCAAAACACCCAAAAATTCAATATTTTGGGGTCCCAGAAGCAATCTGTACATGCCTACTCAGTGCTAGAATATTTTCAAAATATAGGCTAAAAACATGCTAAAAATCGATCTTTTAGGTGCCAAAAAGTCGATATCTCAAATTCAGTCCCAAAACACCCGAAAATTCGATATTTAGGGGTCCCAGAAGCGATCTGTACATGCCTACTCCGTGTTAGAGTATTTTCAAAATACATGCTCAAAACATACTGAAAATCGATCTTTTAGGTGCACAAAAGTCGATATGTGCATGCATCTTCAGTACCCGTTTATATCTCAAATTCAGGCTCAAAACACCCGAAAATTCAATATTTTGGGGTCCCAGAAGCAATCTGTACATGCCTACTCAGTGTTAGAGTATTTTCAAAATACAGGCCCAAAACATGCTGAAAATCGATATTTTAAATGCCCAAAGTCAATATGTGCATGTATCTTCTGTACCAGTTTATATCTCAAATTCAGGCTCAAAACACCCGAAAATTCAATATTTTGGGGTCCCAGAAGCACTCTGTACAGTGCTAGAATATTTTCAAAATATAGGCTAAAAACATGCTAAAAATCGATCTTTTAGGTGCCAAAAAGTCGATATCTCAAATTCAGTCCCAAAACACCCGAAAATTCGATACTTAGGGGTCCCAGAAGCGATCTGTACATGCCTACTCCGTGTTAGAGTATTTTCAAAATACATGCTCAAAACATACTGAAAATCGATCTTTTAGGAGCACAAAAGTCGATATGTGCATGCATCTTCAGTACCCGTTTATATCTCAAATTCAGGCTCAAAACACCCGAAAATTCAATATTTTGGGGTCCCAGAAGCAATCTGTACATGCCTACTCAATATTAGAGTATTTTCAAAATATAGGCTAAAAACATGCTAAAAATCGATCTTTTAGGTGCCAAAAAGTCGATATCTCTAATTCAGTCCCAAAACACCCGAAAATTCGATATTTAGGGGTCCCAGAAGCGATCTGTACATGCCTACTCCGTGTTAGAGTATTTTCAAAATACATGCTCAAAACATACTGAAAATCGATCTTTTAGGTGCACAAAAGTCGATATGTGCATGCATCTTCAGTACCCGTTTATATCTCAAATTCAGGCTCAAAACACCCAAAAAATTCAATATTTTGGGGTCCCAGAAGCAATCTGTACATGCCTACTCAGTGTTAGAGTATTTTCAAAATACAGGCCCAAAACATGCTGAAAATCGATATTTTAGATGCCCAAAGTCAATATGTGCATGTATCTTCTGTACCCGTTTATATCTCAAATTCAGGCTCAAAACACCCGAAAATTCAATATTTTGGGGTCCCAGAAGCAATCTGTACATGCCTACACAGTGCTAGAATATTTTCATAATATAGGCTAAAAACATGCTAAAAATCGACATTTTAGGTGCCAAAAAATCGATATATCAAATTCAGTCCCAAAACACCTGAAAATTCGATATTTAGAGGTCCCAGAAGGTATCTGTACATGCCTACTCCGTGTTAGAGTATTTTCAAAATTCAGGCCCAAAACATGCTGAAAATTTGATATTTTTGGTGCCCAAAGTCAATATGTGCATGTATCTTCTGTACCCGTTTATATCTCAAATTCAGGCTCAAAACACCCGAAAATTCAATATTAAGGGGTCCCAGAAGCAATCTGTACATGCCTACACAGTGCTAGAATATTTTCAAAATATAGGCTAAAAACATGCTGAAAATCGATCTTTTAGGTGCCAAAAAGTCGATATCTCAAATTCAGTCCCAAAACACCCGAAAATTCGATATTTAGAGGTCCCAGAAGGTATCTGTACATGCCTACTCCGTGTTAGAGTATTTTCAAAATTCAGGCCCAAAACATGCTGAAAATCGATATTTTTGGTGCCCAAAGTCAATATGTGCATGTATCTTCTGTACCCGTTTATATCTCAAATTCAGGCTCAAAACACCGGAAAATTCAATATTTTGGGGTCCCAAAAGCAATCTGTACATGCCTACTCAGTGCTAGAATATTTTCAAAATATAGGCTAAAAACATGCTAGAAATCGATCTTTTAGATGCCAAAAAGTCGATATCTCAAATTCAGTCCCAAAACACCCGAAAATTCGATATTTAGAGGTCCCAGAAGGTATCTGTACATGCCTACTCCGTGTTAGAGTATTTTCAAAATACAGGCCAAAAACATACTGAAAATCGATCTTTTAGGTGCCCAAAAGTCGATATGTGCATGCATCTTCTGTACCCGTTTATATCTCAAATTCTGGCCCTAAACACCACAAAATTCGATATTTTGGGGTCCCAGAAGCGATCTGTACATGCCTACTCCGTGTTAGAGTATTTTCAAAATTCAGGCCCAAAACATGCTAAAAATCGATGTTTTTGGTGCCCAAAGTCAATATGTGCATGTATCTTCTGTACCCGTTTATATCTCAAATTCAGGCTCAAAACACCCGAAAATTCAATATTTTGGGGTCCCAGAAGCAATCTGTACAGTGCTAGAATATTTTCAAAATATAGGCTAAAAACATGCTAAAAATCGATCTTTTAGGTGCCAAAAAGTCGATATCTCAAATTCAGTCCCAAAACACCCGAAAATTCGATATTTAGGGGTCCCAGAAGCGATCTGTACATGCCTACTCCGTGTTAGAGTATTTTTAAAATACATGCTCAAAACATACTGAAAATCGATCTTTTAGGTGCCCAAAAGTCGATATGTGCATGCATCTTCAGTACCCGTTTATATCTCAAATTCAGGCTCAAAACACCCGAAAATTCAATATTTTGGGGTCCCAGAAGCAATCTGTACATGCCTACTCAGTGTTAGACTATTTTCAAAATACAGGCCCAAAACATGCTGAAAATCGATATTTTAGATGCCCAAAGTCAATATGTGCATGTATCTTCTGTACCCGTTTATATCTCAAATTCAGGCTCAAAACACCCGAAAATTCAATATTTTGGGGTCCCAGAAGCAATCTGTACATGCCTACACAGTGCTAGAATATTTTCAAAATATAGGCTAAAAACATGCTAAAAATCGACATTTTAGGTGCCAAAAAATCGATATCTCGAATTCAGTCCCAAAACACCCGAAAATTCGATATTTAGAGGTCCCAGAAGATATCTGTACATGCCTACTCCGTGTTAGAGTAGTTTCAAAATACAGGCCAAAAACATACTGAAAATCGATCTTTTAGGTGCCCAAAAGTCGATATGTGCATGCATCTTCTGTACCCGTTTATATCTCAAATTCTGACCCAAAACACCCGAAAATTCGATATTTTGGGGTCCCAGAAGCGATCTGTACATGCCTACTCCGTGTTAGAGTATTTTCAAAATACATGCTCAAAACATACTGAAAATCGATATTTTAGATGCCCAAAGTCAATATGTGCATGTATCTTCTGTACCCGTTTATATCTCAAATTCAGGCTCAAAACACCCGAAAATTCAATATTTTGGGGTCCCAGAAGCAATCTGTACATGCCTACACAGTGCTAGAATATTTTCAAAATATAGGCTAAAAACATGCTAAAAATCGACATTTTAGGTGCCAAAAAATCGATATCTCAAATTTAGTCCCAAAACACCCGAAAATTCGATATTTAGAGGTCCCAGAAGGTATCTGTACATGCCTACTCCCTGTTAGAGTATTTTCAAAATACAGGCCAAAAACATACTGAATATCGATCTTTAGGTGCCCAAAAGTCGATATGTGCATCCATCTTCTGTACCCGTTTATATCTCAAATTCAGGCTCAAAACACCCGAAAATTCGATATTTTGGGGTCCCAGAAGCAATCTGTACATGCCTGCTCAGTGTTAGAGTATTTTCAAAATTCAGGCCCTAAACATGCTGAAAATCGATATTTTTGGTGCCCAAAGTCAATATGTGCATGTATCTTCTGTACCCGTTTATATCTCAAATTCAGGCTCAAAACACCCGAAAATTTAATATTTTGGGGTCCCAGAAGCAATCTGTACATGCCTACTCAGTGCTAGAATATTTTCAAAATATAGGCTAAAAACATGCTAAAAATCGATCTTTTTGGTGCCAAAAAGTCGATATCTCAAATTCAGTCCCAAAATACCTGAAAATTCGATATTTAGGGGTCCCAGAAGCGATCTGTACATGCCTACTCCGTGTTAGAGTATTTTCAAAATACATGCTCAAAACATACTGAAAATCGATCTTTTAGGTGCACAAAAGTCGATATGTGCATGCATCTTCAGTACCCGTTTATATCTCAAATTCAGGCTCAAAACAACCGAAAATTCAATATTTTGGGGTCCCAGAAGCATTCTGTACATGCCTACTCAGTGTTAGAGTATTTTCAAAATACAGGCCCAAAACATGCTGAAAATCGATATTTTAGATGCCCAAAGTCAATATGTGCATGTATCTTCTGTACCCGTTTATATCTCAAATTCAGGCTCAAAACACCCGAAAATTCAATATTTTGGGGTCCCAGAAGCAATCTGTACATGCCTACACAGTGCTAGAATATTTTCAAAATATAGGCTAAAAACATGCTAAAAATCGACATTTTAGGTGCCAAAAAATCGATATCTCAAATTCAGTCCCAAAACACCCGAAAATTCGATATTTAGAGGTCCCAGAAGGTATCTGTACATGCCTACTCCGTGTTAGAGTATTTTCAAAATACAAGCCAAAAACATACTGAAAATCGATCTTTTAGGTGCCCAAAAGTCGATATGTGCATGCATCTTCAGTACCCGTTTATATCTCAAATTCAGGCTCAAAACACCCGTAAATTCGATATTTTGGGGTCCCAGAAGCGATCTGTACATGCCTACTCCGTGTTAGAGTATTTTCAAAATTCAGGCCCAAAACATGCTGAAAATCGATATTTTTGGTGCCCAAAGTCAATATGTGCATGTATATCTTCTGTACCCGTTTATATCTCAAATTCAGGCTCAAAACACCCGAAAATTCAATATTTTGGGGTCCCAGAAGCAATCTGTACATGCCTACTCAGTGCTAGAATATTTTCAAAATATAGGCTAAAAACATGCTAAAAATCGATCTTTTAGGTGCCAAAAAGTCGATATCTCAAATTCAGTCCCAAAACACCCGAAAATTCGATATTTAGGGGTCCCTGAAGCGATCTGTACATGCCTACTCCGTGTTAGAGTATTTTCAAAATACATGCTCAAAACATACTGAAAATCGATCTTTTAGGTGCACAAAAGTCGATATGTGCATGCATCTTCAGTACCCGTTTATATCTCAAATTCAGGCTCAAAACACCCGAAAATTCAATATTTTGGGGTCCCTGAAGCAATCTGTACATCCCTACTCAGTGTTAGAGTATTTTCAAAATACAGGCTCAAAACATGCTGAAAATCGATATTTTAGATGGCCAAAGTCAATATGTGCATGTATCTTCTGTACCCGTTTATATCTCAAATTCAGGCTCAAAACACCCGAAAATTCAATATTTTGGGGTCCCAGAAGCAATCTGTACATGCCTACACAGTGCTAGAATATTTTCAAAATATAGGCTAAAAACATGCTAAAAATCGACATTTTAGGTGCCAAAAAATCGATATCTCAAATTCAGTCCCAAAACACCCGAAAATTCGATATTTAGAGGTCCCAGAAGGTATCTGTACATGCCTACGCCGTGTTAGAGTATTTTCAAAATACAGGCTAAAAACATACTGAAAATCGATCTTTTAGGTGCCCAAAAGTCGATATGTGCATGCATCTTCTGTACCCGTTTATATCTCAAATTCTGGCCCTAAACACCCGAAAATTCGATATTTTGGGGTCCCAGAAGCGATCTGTACATGCCTACTCCGTGTTAGAGTATTTTCAAAATTCAGGCCCAAAACATGCTGAAAATCGATATTTTTGGTGCCCAAATTCAATATGTGCATGTATCTTCTGTACCCGTTTATATCTCAAATTCAGGCTCAAAACACCCGAAAATTCAATATTTTGGGGTCCCAGAAGCAATCTGTATAGTGCTAGAATATTTTCAAAATATAGGCTAAAAACATGCTAAAAATCGATCTTTTAGGTGCCAAAAAGTCGATATCTCAAATTCAGTCCCAAAACACCCGAAAATTCGATATTTAGGGGTCCCAGAAGCGATCTGTACATGCCTACTCCGTGTTAGAGTATTTTCAAAATACATGCTCAAAACATACTGAAAATCGATCTTTTAGGTGCACAAAAGTCGATATGTGCATGCATCTTCAGTACCCGTTTATATCTCAAATTCAGTCTCAAAATACCCGAAAATTCGAAATTTTGGGGTCCCAGAAGCGATCTGTACATGCCTACTCCGTGTTAGAGTATTTTCAAAATTCAGGCCCAAAACATGCTGAAAATCGATATTTTTGGTGCCCAAAGTCAATATGTGCATGTATCTTCTGTACCCGTTTATATCTCAAATTCAGGCTCAAAACACCCGAAAATTCAATATTTTGGGGTCCCAGAAGCAATCTGTACATGCCTACTCAGTGCTAGAATATTTTCAAAATATAGGCTAAAAACATGCTAAAAATCGATCTTTTAGATGCCAAAAAGTCGATATCTTAAATTCAGTCCCAAAACACCCGAAAATTCGATATTTAGGGGTCCCAGAAGCGATCTGTACATGCCTAGTCCGTGTTAGAGTATTTTCAAAATACATGCTCAAAACATACTGAAAATCGATCTTTTAGGTGCACAAAAGTCGATATGTGCATGCATCTTCAGTACCCGTTTATATCTCAAATTCAGGCTCAAAACACCCGAAAATTCAATATTTTGGGGTCCCAGAAGCAATCTGTACATGCCTACTCAGTGTTAGAGTATTTTCAAAATACAGGTCCAAAACATGCTGAAAATCGATATTTTAGATGCCCAAAGTCAATATGTGCATGTATCTTCTGTACACGTTTATATCTCAAATTCAGGCTCAAAACACCCGAAAATTCAATATTTTGGGGTCCCAGAAGCAATCTGTACATGCCTACACAGTGCTAGAATATTTTCAAAATATAGGCTAAAAACATGCTAAAAATCGACATTATAGGTGCCAAAAATCGATATCTAATTCAGTCCCAAAACACCCGAAAATTCGATATTTAGAGGTCCCAGAAGGTATCTGTACATGCCTACTCCGTGTTAGAGTATTTTCAAAATACAGGCCAAAAACATACTGAAAATCGATCTTTTAGGTGCCCAAAAGTCGATATGTGCATGCATCTTCTGTACCCGTTTATATCTCAAATTCTGGCCCTAAACACCCGAAAATTCGATATTTTGGGGTCCCAGAAGCGATCTGTACATGCCTACTCCGTGTTAGAGTATTTTCAAAATTCAGGCCCAAAACATGCTGAAAATTCGATATTTTTGGTGCCCAAAGTCAATATGTGCATGTATCTTCTGTACCCGTTTATATTTCAAATTCAGGCTCAAAACACCCGAAAATTCAATATTTTGGGGTCCCAGAAGCAATCTGTACATGCCTACTCAGTGCGAGAATATTTTCAAAATATAGGCTAAAAACATGCTAAAAATCGATCTTTTAGGTGCCAAAAAGTCGATATCTCAAATTCAGTCCCAAAACACCCGAAAATTCGATATTTAGGGGTCCCAGAAGCGATCTGTACATGCCTACTCCGTGTTAGAGTATTTTCAAAATACATGCTCAAAACATACTGAAAATCGATCTTTTAAGTGCACAAAAGTCGATATGTGCATGCATCTTCAGTACCCGTTTATATCTCAAATTCAGGCTCAAAACACCCGAAAATTCAATATTTTGGGGTCCCAGAAGCAATCTGTACATGCCTACTCAGTGTTAGAGTATTTTCAAAATACAGGCCCAAAACATGCTGAAAATCGATATTTTAGATGCCCAAAAATCGATATCTCAAATTCAGTCCCAAAACTCCCGAAAATTCGATATTTAGAGGTCCCAGAAGGTATCTGTACATGCCTACTCCGTGTTAGAGTATTTTCAAAATACAGGCAAAAAACATACTGAAAATCGATCTTTTAGGTGCCCAAAAGTCGATATGTGCATGCATCTTCTGTACCCGTATATATCTCAAATTCTGGCCCTAAACACCCGAAAATTCGATATTTTGGGGTCCCAGAAGCGATCTGTACATGCCTACTCCGTGTTAGAGTATTTTCAAAATTCAGGCCCAAAACATGCTGAAAATCGATATTTTTGGTGCCCAAAGTCAATATGTGCATGTATCTTCTGTACCCGTTTATATCTCAAATACAGGCTCAAAACACCCGTAAATTCAATATTTTGGGGTCCCAGAAGCAATCTGTACAGTGCTAGAATATTTTCAAAATATAGGCTAAAAACATACTAAAAATCGATCTTTTAGGTGCCAAAAAGTCGATATCTCAAATTCAGTCCCAAAACACCCGAAAATTCGATATTTAGGGGTCCCAGAAGCGATCTGTACATGCCTACTCCGTGTTAGAGTATTTTCAAAATACATGCTCAAAACATACTGAAAATCGATCTTTTAGGTGCACAAAAGTCGATATGTGCATGCATCTTCAGTACCCGTTTATATCTCAAATTCAGGCTCAAAACACCCGAAAATTCGATATTTTGGGGTCACAGAAGCGATCTGTACATGCCTACTCCGTGTTAGAGTATTTTCAAAATTCAGGCCCAAAACATGCTGAAAATCGATATTTTTGGTGCCCAAAGTCAATATGTGCATGTATCTTCTGTACCCGTTTATATTTCAAATTCAGGCTCAAAACACCCGAAAATTCAATATTTTGGGGTCCCAGAAGCAATCTGTACATGCCTACTCAGTGCGAGAATATTTTCAAAATATAGGCTAAAAACATGCTAAAAATCGATCTTTTAGGTGCCAAAAAGTCGATATCTCAAATTCAGTCCCAAAACACCCGAAAATTCGATATTTAGGGGTCCCAGAAGCGATCTGTACATGCCTACTCCGTGTTAGAGTATTTTCAAAATACATGCTCAAAACATACTGAAAATCGATCTTTTAAGTGCACAAAAGTCGATATGTGCATGCATCTTCAGTACCCGTTTATATCTCAAATTCAGGCTCAAAACACCCGAAAATTCAATATTTTGGGGTCCCAGAAGCAATCTGTACATGCCTACTCAGTGTTAGAGTATTTTCAAAATACAGGCCCAAAACATGCTGAAAATCGATATTTTAGATGCCCAAAAATCGATATCTCAAATTCAGTCCCAAAACTCCCGAAAATTCGATATTTAGAGGTCCCAGAAGGTATCTGTACATGCCTACTCCGTGTTAGAGTATTTTCAAAATACAGGCAAAAAACATACTGAAAATCGATCTTTTAGGTGCCCAAAAGTCGATATGTGCATGCATCTTCTGTACCCGTATATATCTCAAATTCTGGCCCTAAACACCCGAAAATTCGATATTTTGGGGTCCCAGAAGCGATCTGTACATGCCTACTCCGTGTTAGAGTATTTTCAAAATTCAGGCCCAAAACATGCTGAAAATCGATATTTTTGGTGCCCAAAGTCAATATGTGCATGTATCTTCTGTACCCGTTTATATCTCAAATACAGGCTCAAAACACCCGTAAATTCAATATTTTGGGGTCCCAGAAGCAATCTGTACAGTGCTAGAATATTTTCAAAATATAGGCTAAAAACATACTAAAAATCGATCTTTTAGGTGCCAAAAAGTCGATATCTCAAATTCAGTCCCAAAACACCCGAAAATTCGATATTTAGGGGTCCCAGAAGCGATCTGTACATGCCTACTCCGTGTTAGAGTATTTTCAAAATACATGCTCAAAACATACTGAAAATCGATCTTTTAGGTGCACAAAAGTCGATATGTGCATGCATCTTCAGTACCCGTTTATATCTCAAATTCAGGCTCAAAACACCCGAAAATTCGATATTTTGGGGTCACAGAAGCGATCTGTACATGCCTACTCCGTGTTAGAGTATTTTCAAAATTCAGGCCCAAAACATGCTGAAAATCGATATTTTTGGTGCCCAAAGTCAATATGTGCATGTATCTTCTGTACCCGTTTATATCTCAAATTCAGGCTCAAAACACCCGAAAATTCAATATTTTGGGGTCCCAGAAGCAATCTCTACATGCCTACTCAGTGCTAGAATATTTTCAAAATATAGGCTAAAAACATGCTAAAAATCGATCTTTTAGGTGCCAAAAAATCGATATCTCAAATTCAGTCGCAAAACACCCGAAAATTCGATATTTAGAGGTCCCAGAAGGTATCTGTACATGCCTACTCCGTGTTAGAGTATTTTCAAAATACAGGCCCAAAACATGCTGAAAATCGATATTTTTGGTGCCCAAAGTCAATATGTGCATGTATCTTCTGTACCCGTTTATATCTCAAATTCAG
The DNA here is from genome assembly GCA_033782935.1 of Petrolisthes cinctipes. Taxonomy (NCBI): domain Eukaryota; kingdom Metazoa; phylum Arthropoda; class Malacostraca; order Decapoda; family Porcellanidae; genus Petrolisthes; species Petrolisthes cinctipes. The sequence continues at coordinate 451,154 of JAWQEG010000175.1, forward strand.
GCTCAAAACACCCGAAAATTCAATATTTTGGGGTCCCAGAAGCAATCTGTACATGCCTACTCAGTGCTAGAATATTTTAAAAAACATAGGCTAAAAACATGCTAAAAATCGATCTTTTAGGTGCCAAAAAGTCGATATCTCAAATTCAGTCCCAAAACACCCGAAAATTCGATATTTAGGGGCCCCAGAAGCGATCTGTACATGCCTACTCCGTGTTAGAGTATTTTCAAAATACATGCTCAAAACATACTGAAAATCGATCTTTTAGGTGCACAAAAGTCGATATGTGCATGCATCTTCAGTACCCGTTTATATCTCAAATTCAGGCTCAAAACACCCGAAAATTCAATATTTTGGGGTCCCAGAAGCAATCTGTACATACCTACTCAGTGTTAGAGTATTTTCAAAATACAGGCCCAAAACATGCTGAAAATCGATCTTTTGGGTGCCCAAAAGTCGATATGTGCATGTATCTTCTGTACCCGTTTATATCTCAAATTCTTGCCCTAAACACCCGAAAATTCGATATTTTGGGGTCCCAGAAGCGATCTGTACAGTGCTAGAATATTTTCAAAATATAGGCTAAAAACATGCTAAAAATCGATCTTTTAGGTGCCAAAAAGTCGATATCTCAAATTCAGTCCCAAAACACCCGAAAATTCGATATTTAGGGGTCCCAGAAGCGATCTGTACATGCCTACTCCGTGTTAGAGTATTTTCAAAATACATGCTCAAAACATACTGAAAATCGATCTTTTAGGTGCACAAAAGTCGATATGTGCATGCATCTTCAGTACCCGTTTATATCTCAAATTCTGGCTCAAAACACCCGAAAATTCGATATTTTTTGGTCCCAGAAGCGATCTGTACAGTGCTAGAATATTTTCAAAATATAGGCTAAAAACATGCTAAAAATCGATCTTATAGGTGCCAAAAAGTCGATATCTCAAATTCAGTCCCAAAACACCCGAAAATTCGATATTTAGGGGTCCCAGAAGCGATCTGTACATGCCTACTCCGTGTTAGAGTATTTTCAAAATACATGCTCAAAACATACTGAAAATCGATCTTTTAGGTGCACAAAAGTCGATATGTGCATGCATCTTCAGTACCCGTTTATATCTCAAATTCTGGCTCAAAACACCCGAAAATTCGATATTTTGGGGTCCCAGAAGCGATCTGTACATGCCTACTCCGTGTTAGAGTATTTTCAAAATTCAGGCCCAAAACATGCTGAAAATCGATATTTTTGGTGCCCAAAGTCAATATGTGCATGTATCTTCTGTACAAGTTTATATCTCAAATTCAGGCTCAAAACACCCGAAAATTCAATATTTTGGGGTCCCAGAAGCGATCTGTACAGTGCTAGAATATTTTCAAAATATAGGCTAAAAACATGCTAAAAATCGATCTTTTAGGTGCCAAAAAGTCGATATCTCAAATTCAGTCCCAAAACACCCGAAAATTCGATATTTAGGGGTCCCAGAAGCGATCTGTACATGCCTGCTCCGTGTTAGAGTATTTTCAAAATACATGCTCAAAACATACTGAAAATCGATCTTTTAGGTGCACAAAAGTCGATATGTGCATGCATCTTCAGTACCCGTTTATATCTCAAATTCAGGCTCAAAACACCCGAAAATTCGATATTTTGGGGTCCCAGAAGCGATCTGTACATGCCTACTCCGTGTTAGAGTATTTTCAAAATTCAGGCCCAAAACATGCTGAAAATCGATATTTTTGGTGCCCAAAGTCAATATGTGCATGTATCTTCTGTACCCGTTTATATCTCAAATTCAGGCTCAAAACACCCGAAAATTCAATATTTTGGGGTCCCAGAAGCAATCTGTACATGCCTACTCAGTGCTAGAATATTTTCAAAATATAGGCTAAAAACATGCTAAAAATCGACATTTTAGGTGCCAAAAAATCTATATCTCAAATTCAGTCCCAAAACACCCGAAAATTCGATATTTAGAGGTCCCAGAAGGTATCTGTACATGCCTACTCCGTGTTAGAGTATTTTCAAAATACAGGCCCAAAACATGCTGAAAATCGATATTTTTGGTGCCCAAAGTCAATATGTGCATGTATCTTCTGTACCCGTTTATATCTCAAATTCAGGCTCAAAACACCCGAAAATTCAATATTTTGGGGTCCCAGAAGCAATCTGTACATGCCTACTCAGTGCTAGAATATTTTCAAAATATAGGCTAAAAACATGCTAAAAATCGATCTTTTAGGTGCCAAAAAGTCGATATCTCAAATTCAGTCCCAAAACACCCGAAAATTCGATATTTAGGGGTCCCAGAAGCGATCTGTACATGCCTACTCCGTGTTAGAGTATTTTCAAAATACATGCTCAAAACATACTGAAAATCGATCTTTTAGGTGCACAAAAGTCGATATGTGCATGCATCTTCAGTACCCGTTTATATCTCAAATTCAGGCTCAAAACACCCGAAAATTCAATATTTTGGGGTCCCAGAAGCAATCTGTACATGCCTACTCAGTGTTAGAGTATTTTCAAAATACAGGCCCAAAACATGCTGAAAATCGATATTTTAGATGCCCAAAAATCGATATCTCAAATTCAGTCCCAAAACTCCCGAAAATTCGATATTTAGAGGTCCCAGAAGGTATCTGTACATGCCTACTCCGTGTTAGAGTATTTTCAAAATACAGGCCAAAAACATACTGAAAATCGATCTTTTAGGTGCCCAAAAGTCGATATGTGCATGCATCTTCTGTACCCGTATATATCTCAAATTCTGGCCCTAAACACCCGAAAATTCGATATTTTGGGGTCCCAGAAGCGATCTGTACATGCCTACTCCGTGTTAGAGTATTTTCAAAATTCAGGCCCAAAACATGCTGAAAATCGATATTTTTGGTGCCCAAAGTCAATATGTGCATGTATCTTCTGTACCCGTTTATATCTCAAATACAGGCTCAAAACACCCGAAAATTCAATATTTTGGGGTCCCAGAAGCAATCTGTACAGTGCTAGAATATTTTCAAAATATAGGCTAAAAACATACTAAAAATCGATCTTTTAGGTGCCAAAAAGTCGATATCTCAAATTCAGTCCCAAAACACCCGAAAATTCGATATTTAGGGGTCCCAGAAGGTATCTGTACATGCCTACTCCGTGTTAGAGTATTTTCAAAATACATGCTCAAAACATACTGAAAATCGATCTTTTAGGTGCACAAAAGTCGATATGTGCATGCATCTTCAGTACCCGTTTATATCTCAAATTCAGGCTCAAAACACCCGAAAATTCGATATTTTGGGGTCCCAGAAGCGATCTGTACATGCCTACTCCGTGTTAGAGTATTTTCAAAATTCAGGCCCAAAACATGCTGAAAATCGATATTTTTGGTGCCCAAAGTCAATATGTGCATGTATCTTCTGTACCCGTTTATATCTCAAATTCAGGCTCAAAACACCCGAAAATTCAATATTTTTGGGTCCCAGAAGCAATCTGTACAGTGCTAGAATATTTTCAAAATATAGGCTAAAAACATGCTAAAAATCGATCTTTTAGGTGCCAAAAAGTCGATATCTCAAATTCAGTCCCAAAACACCCGAAAATTCGATATTTAGGGGTCCCAGAAGCGATCTGTACATGCCTACTCCGTGTTAGAGTATTTTCAAAATACATGCTCAAAACATACTGAAAATCGATCTTTTAGGTGCACAAAAGTCGATATGTGCATGCATCTTCAGTACCCGTTTATATCTCAAATTCAGGCTCAAAACACCCGAAAATTCGATATTTTGGGGTCCCAGAAGCGATCTGTACATGCCTACTCCGTGTTAGAGTATTTTCAAAATTCAGGCCCAAAACATGCTGAAAATCGATATTTTTGGTGCCCAAAGTCAATATGTGCATGTATCTTCTGTACCCGTTTATATCTCAAATTCAGGCTCAGAACACCCGAAAATTCAATATTTTGGGGTCCCAGAAGCAATCTGTACATGCCTACTCAGTGCTAGAATATTTTAAAAAATATAGGCTAAAAACATGCTAAAAATCGATCTTTTAGGTGCCAAAAAGTCGATATCTCAAATTCAGTCCCAAAACACCCGAAAATTCGATATCTAGGGGCTCCAGAAGCGATCTGTACATGCCTACTCCGTGTTAGAGTATTTTCAAAATACATGCTCAAAACATACTGAAAATCGATCTTTTAGGTGCACAAAAGTCGATATGTGCATGCATCTTCAGTACCCGTTTATATCTCAAATTCAGGCTCAAAACACCCGAAAATTCAATATTTTGGGGTCCCAGAAGCAATCTGTACATGCCTACTCAGTGTTAGAGTATTTTCAAAATACAGGCCCAAAACATGCTGAAAATCGATATTTTAGATGCCCAAAAATCGATATCTCAAATTCAGTCCCAAAACACCCGAAAATTCGATATTTAGAGGTCCCAGAAGGTATCTGTACATGCCTACTCCGTGTTAGAGTATTTTCAAAATACAGGCCCAAAACATGCTGAAAATCGATCTTTTAGGTGCCCAAAAGTCGATATGTGCATGCATCTTCTGTACCCGTTTATATCTCAAATTCTGGCCCTAAACACCCGAAAATTCGATATTTTGGGGTCCCAGAAGCGATCTGTACAGTGCTAGAATATTTTCAAAATATAGGCTAAAAACATGCTAAAAATCGATCTTTTAGGTGCCAAAAAGTCGATATCTCAAATTCAGTCCCAAAACACCCGAAAATTCGATATTTAGGGGTCCCAGAAGCGATCTGTACATGCCTACTCCGTGTTAGAGTATTTTCAAAATACATGCTCAAAACATACTGAAAATCGATCTTTTAGGTGCACAAAAGTCGATATGTGCATGCATCTTCAGTACCCGTTTATATCTCAAATTCTGGCTCAAAACACCCGAAAATTCGATGTTTTTTGGTCCCAGAAGCGATCTGTACAGTGCTAGAATATTTTCAAAATATAGGCTAAAAACATGCTAAAAATCGATCTTATAGGTGCCAAAAAGTCGATATCTCAAATTCAGTCCCAAAACACCCGAAAATTCGATATTTAGGGGTCCCAGAAGCGATCTGTACATGCCTACTCCGTGTTAGAGTATTTTCAAAATACATGCTCAAAACATACTGAAAATCGATCTTTTAGGTGCACAAAAGTCGATATGTGCATGCATCTTCAGTACCCGTTTATATCTCAAATTCTGGCTCAAAACACCCGAAAATTCGATATTTTGGGGTCCCAGAAGCGATCTGTACATGCCTACTCCGTGTTAGAGTATTTTCAAAATTCAGGCCCAAAACATGCTGAAAATCGATATTTTTGGTGCCCAAAGTCAATATGTGCATGTATCTTCTGTACCCGTTTATATCTCAAATTCAGGCTCAAAACACCCGAAAATTCAATATTTTGGGGTCCCAGAAGCGATCTGTACAGTGCTAGAATATTTTCAAAATATAGGCTAAAAACATGCTAAAAATCGATCTTTTAGGTGCCAAAAAGTCGATATCTCAAATTCAGTCCCAAAACACCCGAAAATTCGATATTTAGGGGTCCCAGAAGCGATCTGTACATGCCTACTCCGTGTTAGAGTATTTTCAAAATACATGCTCAAAACATACTGAAAATCGATCTTTTAGGTGCACAAAAGTCGATATGTGCATGCATCTTCAGTACCCGTTTATATCTCAAATTCAGGCTCAAAACACCCGAAAATTCGATATTTTGGGGTCCCAGAAGCGATCTGTACATGCCTACTCCGTGTTAGAGTATTTTCAAAATTCAGGCCCAAAACATGCTGAAAATCGATATTTTTGGTGCCCAAAGTCAATATGTGCATGTATCTTCTGTACCCGTTTATATCTCAAATTCAGGCTCAAAACACCCGAAAATTCAATATTTTGGGGTCCCAGAAGCAATCTGTACATGCCTACTCAGTGCTAGAATATTTTCAAAATATAGGCTAAAAACATGCTAAAAATCGACATTTTAGGTGCCAAAAAATCGATATCTCAAATTCAGTCCCAAAACACCCGAAAATTCGATATTTAGAGGTCCCAGAAGGTATCTGTACATGCCTACTCCGTGTTAGAGTATTTTCAAAATACAGGCCCAAAACATGCTGAAAATCGATATTTTTGGTGCCCAAAGTCAATATGTGCATGTATCTTCTGTACCCGTTTATATCTCAAATTCAGGCTCAAAACACCCGAAAATTCAATATTTTGGGGTCCCAGAAGCAATCTGTACATGCCTACTCAGTGCTAGAATATTTTCAAAATATAGGCTAAAAACATGCTAAAAATCGATCTTTTAGGTGCCAAAAAGTCGATATCTCAAATTCAGTCCCAAAACACCCGAAAATTCGATATTTAGGGGTCCCAGAAGCGATCTGTACATGACTACTCCGTTTTAGAGTATTTTCAAAATTCAGGCCCAAAACATGCTGAAAATCGATATTTTTGGTGCCCAAAGTCAATATGTGCATGTATCTTCTGTACCCGTTTATATTTCAAATTCAGGCTCAAAACACCACAAAATTCAATATTTTGGGGTCCCAGAAGCAATCTGTACATGCCTACTCAGTGCGAGAATATTTTCAAAATATAGGCTAAAAACATGCTAAAAATCGATCTTTTAGGTGCCAAAAAGTCGATATCTCAAATTCAGTCCCAAAACACCCGAAAATTCGATATTTAGGGGTCCCAGAAGCGATCTGTACATGCCTACTCCGTGTTAGAGTATTTTCAAAATACATGCTCAAAACATACTGAAAATCGATCTTTTAGGTGCACAAAAGTCGATATGTGCATGCATCTTCAGTACCCGTTTATATCTCAAATTCAGGCTCAAAACACCCGAAAATTCAATATTTTGGGGTCCCAGAAGCAATCTGTACATGCCTACTCAGTGTTAGAGTATTTTCAAAATACAGGCCCAAAACATGCTGAAAATCGATATTTTAGATGCCCAAAAATCGATATCTCAAATTCAGTCCCAAAACTCTCGAAAATTCAATATTTAGAGGTCCCAGAAGGTATCTGTACATGCCTACTCCGTGTTAGAGTATTTTCAAAATACAGGCCAAAAACATACTGAAAATCGATCTTTTAGGTGCCCAAAAGTCGATATGTGCATGCATCTTCTGTACCCGTATATATCTCAAATTCTGGCCCTAAACACCCGAAAATTCGATATTTTGGGGTCCCAGAAGCGATCTGTACATGCCTACTCCGTGTTAGAGTATTTTCAAAATTCAGGCCCAAAACATGCTGAAAATCGATATTTTTGGTGCCCAAAGTCAATATGTGCATGTATCTTCTGTACCCGTTTATATCTCAAATACAGGCTCAAAACACCCAAAAATTCAATATTTTGGGGTCCCAGAAGCAATCTGTACAGTGCTAGAATATTTTCAAAATATAGGCTAAAAACATACTAAAAATCGATCTTTTAGGTGCCAAAAAGTCGATATCTCAAATTCAGTCCCAAAACACCCGAAAATTCGATATTTAGGGGTCCCAGAAGGTATCTGTACATGCCTACTCCGTGTTAGAGTATTTTCAAAATACATGCTCAAAACATACTGAAAATCGATCTTTTAGGTGCACAAAAGTCGATATGTGCATGCATCTTCAGTACCCGTTTATATCTCAAATTCTGGCTCAAAACACCCGAAAATTCGATATTTTGGGGTCCCAGAAGCGATCTGTACATGCCTACTCCGTGTTAGAGTATTTTCAAAATTCAGGCCCAAAACATGCTGAAAATCGATATTTTTGGTGCCCAAAGTCAATATGTGCATGTATCTTCTGTACCCGTTTATATCTCAAATTCAGGCTCAAAACACCCGAAAATTCAATATTTTTGGGTCCCAGAAGCAATCTGTACAGTGCTAGAATATTTTCAAAATATAGGCTAAAAACATGCTAAAAATCGATCTTTTAGGTGCCAAAAAGTCGATATCTCAAATTCAGTCCCAAAACACCCGAAAATTCGATATTTAGGGGTCCCAGAAGCGATCTGTACATGCCTACTCCGTGTTAGAGTATTTTCAAAATACATGCTCAAAACATACTGAAAATCGATCTTTTAGGTGCACAAAAGTCGATATGTGCATGCATCTTCAGTACCCGTTTATATCTCAAATTCAGGCTCAAAACACCCGAAAATTCGATATTTTGGGGTCACAGAAGCGATCTGTACATGCCTACTCCGTGTTAGAGTATTTTCAAAATTCAGGCCCAAAACATGCTGAAAATCGATATTTTTGGTGCCCAAAGTCAATATGTGCATGTATCTTCTGTACCCGTTTATATCTCAAATTCAGGCTCAAAACACCCGAAAATTCAATATTTTGGGGTCCCAGAAGCAATCTCTACATGCCTACTCAGTGCTAGAATATTTTCAAAATATAGGCTAAAAACATGCTAAAAATCGACATTTTAGGTGCCAAAAAATCGATATCTCAAATTCAGTCGCAAAACACCCTAAAATTCGATATTTAGAGGTCCCAGAAGGTAACTGTACATGCCTACTCCGTGTTAGAGTATTTTCAAAATACAGGCCCAAAACATGCTGAAAATCGATATTTTTGGTGCCCAAAGTCAATATGTGCATGTATCTTCTGTACCCGTTTATATCTCAAATTCAGGCTCAAAACACCCGAAAATTCAATATTTTGGGGTCCCAGAAGCAATCTGTACATGCCTACTCAGTGCTAGAATATTTTAAAAAATATAGGCTAAAAACATGCTAAAAATCGATCTTTTAGGTGCCAAAAAGTCGATATCTCAAATTCAGTCCCAAAACACCCGAAAATTCGATATTTAGGGGCCCCAGAAGCGATCTGTACATGCCTACTCCGTGTTAGAGTATTTTCAAAATACATGCTCAAAACATATTGAAAATCGATCTTTTAGGTGCACAAAAGTCGATATGTGCATGCATCTTCAGTACCCGTTTATATCTCAAATTCAGGCTCAAAACACCCGAAAATTCAATATTTTGGGGTCCCAGAAGCAATCTGTACATGCCTACTCAGTGTTAGAGTATTTTCAAAATACAGGCCCAAAACATGCTGAAAATCGATATTTTAGATGCCCAAAAATCGATATCTCAAATTCAGTCCCAAAACACCCGAAAATTCGATATTTAGAGGTCCCAGAAGGTATCTGTACATGCCTACTCCGTGTTAGAGTATTTTCAAAATACAGGCCAAAAACTTACTGAAAATCGATCTTTTAGGTGCCCAAAAGTCGATATGTGCATGCATCTTCTGTACCCGTTTATATCTCAAATTCTGGCCCTAAACACCCGAAAATTCGATATTTTGGGGTCCCAGAAGCGATCTGTACAGTGCTAGAATATTTTCAAAATATAGACTAAAAACATGCTAAAAATCGATCTTTTAGGTGCCAAAAAGTCGATATCTCAAATTCAGTCCCAAAACACCCGAAAATTCGATATTTAGGGGTCCCAGAAGCGATCTGTACATGCCTACTCCGTGTTAGAGTATTTTCAAAATACAGGCCAAAAACATACTGAAAATCGATCTTTTAGGTGCCCAAAAGTCGATATGTGCATGCATCTTCTGTACCCGTTTATATCTCAAATTCTGGCCCTAAACACCTGAAAATTCGATATTTAGGGGTCCCAGAAGCGATCTGTACATGCCTACTCCGTGTTAGAGTATTTTCAAAATACATGCTCAAAACATACTGAAAATCGATCTTTTAGGTGCACAAAAGTCAATATGTGCATGCATCTTCAGTACCCGTTTATATCTCAAATTCAGGCTCAAAAAACCCGAAAATTCAATATTTTGGGGTCCCAGAAGCAATCTGTACATGCCTACTCAGTGTTAGAGTATTTTCAAAATACAGGCCTAAAACATGCTGAAAATCGATATTTTAGATGCCCAAAGTCAATATGTGCATGTATCTTCTGTACCCGTTTATATCTCAAATTCAGGCTCAAAACATTCGAAAATTCAATATTTTGGGGTCCCAGAAGCAATCTGTACATGCCTACACAGTGCTAGAATATTTTCAAAATATAGGCTAAAAACATGCTAAAAATCGACATTTTAGGTGCCAAAAAGTCGATATCTCAAATTCAGTCCCAAAACACCCGAAAATTCGATATTTAGAGGTCCCAGAAGGTATCTGTACATGCCTACTCCGTGTTAGAGTATTTTCAAAATACAGGCTAAAAACTTACTGAAAATCGATCTTTTAGGTGCCCAAAAGTCGATATGTGCATGCATCTTCTGTACCCGTTTATATCTCAAATTCTGGCCCTAAACACCCGAAAATTCAATATTTTGGGGTCCCAGAAGCGATCTGTACATGCCTACTCCGTGTTAGAGTATTTTCAAAATTCAGGCCCAAAACATGCTGAAAATCGATATTTTTTGTGCCCAAAGTCAATATGTGCATGTATCTTCTGTACCCGTTTATATCTCAAATTCAGGCTCAAAACACCCGAAAATTCAATATTTTGGGGTCCCAGAAGCAATCTGTACAGTGCTAGAATATTTTCAAAATATAGGCTGAAAACATGCTAAAAATCGATCTTTTAAGTGCCAAAAAGTCGATATCTCAAATTCAGTCCCAAAACACCCGAAAATTCGATATTTAGGGGTCCCAGAAGCGATCTGTACATGCCTACTCCGTGTTAGAGTATTTTCAAAATACATGCTCAAAACATACTGAAAATCGATCTTTTAGGTGCACAAAAGTCGATATGTGCATGCATCTTCAAAACCCGTTTATATCTCAAATTCAGGCTCAAAACACCCAAAAATTCGATATTTTGGGGTCCCAGAAGCTATCTGTACATGCCTACTCCGTGTTAGAGTATTTTCAAAATTCAGGCCCAAAACATGCTGAAAATCGATATTTTTGGTGCCCAAAGTCAATATGTGCATGTATCTTCTGTACCCGTTTATATCTCAAATTCAGGCTCAAAACACCCGAAAATTCAATATTTTGGGGTCCCAGAAGCAATCTGTACATGCCTACACAGTGCTAGAATATTTTCAAAATATAGGCTAAAAACATGCTAAAAATCGACATTTTAGGTGCCAAAAAATCGATATCTCAAATTCAGTCCCAAAACACCCGAAAATTCGATATTTAGAGGTCCCAGAAGGTATCTGTACATGCCTACTCCGTGTTAAGAGTATTTTCAAAATACAAGCCAAAAACATATTGAAAATCGATCTTTTAGGTGCACAAAAGTCGATATGTGCATGCATCTTCAGTACCCGTTTATATCTCAAATTCAGGCTCAAAACACCCGAAAATTCGAAATTTTGGGGTCCCAGAAGCGATCTGTACATGCCTACTCCGTGTTAGAGTATTTTCAAAATTCAGGCCCAAAACATGCTGAAAATCGATATTTTTGGTGCCCAAAGTCAATATGTGCATGTATCTTCTGTACCCGTTTATATCTCAAATTCAGGCTCAAAACACCCGAAAATTCAATATTTTGGGGTCCCAGAAGCAATCTGTACAGTGCTAGAATATTTTCAAAATATAGGCTAAAAACATGCTAAAAATCGATCTTTTAGGTGCCAAAAAGTCGATATCTCAAATTCAGTCCCAAAACACCCGAAAATTCGATATTTAGGGGTCCCAGAAGCGATCTGTACATGCCTACTCCGCGTTAGAGTATTTTCAAAATACATGCTCAAAACATACTGAAAATCGATCTTTTAGGTGCACAAAAGTCGATATGTGCATGCATCTTCAGTACCCGTTTATATCTCAAATTCAGGCTCAAAACACCCGAAAATTCGATATTTAGAGGTCCCAGAAGGTATCTGTACATGCCTACTCCGTGTTAGAGTATTTTCAAAATACAAGCCAAAAACATATTGAAAATCGATCTTTTAGGTGCCCAAAAGTCGATATGTGCATGCATCTTCTGTACCCGTTTATATCTCAAATTCTGGCCCAAAACACCCGAAAATTCGATATTTAGGGGTCCCAGAAGCGATCTGTACATGCTTACTCAGTGTTAGAGTATTTTCAAAATACATGCTCAAAACATACTGAAAAACGATCTTTTAGGTGCCAAAAAGTCGATATCTTAAATTCAGTCCCAAAACACCCGAAAATTCGATATTTAGGGGTCCCAGAAGCGATCGTACATGCCTACTCCGTGTTAGAGTATTTTCAAAATACATGCTCAAAACATACTGAAAATCGATCTTTTAGGTGCACAAAAGTCGATATGTGCATGCATCTTCAGTACCCGTTTATATCTCAAATTCAGGCTCAAAACACCCGAAAATTCGAAATTTTGGGGTCCCAGAAGCGATCTGTACATGCCTACTCCGTGTTAGAATATTTTCAAAATTCAGGCCCAAAACATGCTGAAAATCGATATTTTTGGTGCCCAAAGTCAATATGTGCATGTATCTTCTGTACCCGTTTATATCTCAAATTCAGGCTCAAAACACCCGAAAATTCAATATTTTGGGGTCCCAGAAGCAATCTGTACATGCCTACTCAGTGCTAGAATATTATTAAAATATAGGCTAAAAACATGCTAAAAATCGATCTTTTAGGTGCCAAAAAGTCGATATCTCAAATTCAGTCCCAAAACACCCGAAAATTCGATATTTAGGGGTCCCAGAAGCGATCTGTACATGCCTACTCCGTGTTAGAGTATTTTCAAAATACATGCTCAAAACATACTGAAAATCGATCTTTTAGGTGCACAAAAGTCGATATGTGCATGCATCTTCAGTACCCGTTTATATCTCAAATTCAGGCTCAAAACACCCGAAAATTCAATATTTTGGGGTCCCAGAAGCAATCTGTACATGCCTACTCAGTGTTAGAGTATTTTCAAAAAATACAGGCCAAAAACATGCTGAAAATCGATATTTTAGATGCCCAAAGTCAATATGTGCATGTATCTTCTGTACCCGTTTATATCTCAAATTCAGGCTCAAAACACCCGAAAATTCAATATTTTGCGGTCCCAGAAGCAATCTGTACATGCCTACACAGTGCTAGAATATTTTCAAAATATAGGTTAAAAACATGCTAAAAATCGACATTTTAGGTGCCAAAAAATCGATATCTCAAATTCAGTCCCAAAACACCCGAAAATTCGATATTTAGAGTTCCCAGAAGGTATCTGTACATGCCTACTCCGTGTTAGAGTATTTTCAAAATACAAGCCAAAAACATATTGAAAATCGATCTTTTAGGTGCCCAAAAGTCGATATGTGCATGCATCTTCTGTACCCGTTTATATCTCAAATTCTGGCCCAAAACACCCGAAAATTCGATATTTAGGGGTCCCAGAAGCGATCTGTACATGCCTACTCCGTGTTAGAGTATTTTCAAAATACATGCTCAAAACATACTGAAAATCGATCTTTTAGGTGCACAAGAGTAGATATGTGCATGCATCTTCAGTACCCGTTTATATCTCAAATTCAGGCTCAAAACACCCGAAAATTCGAAATTTTGGGGTCCAAGAAGCGATCTGTACATGCCTACTCCGTGTTAGAGTATTTTCAAAATTGAGGCCCAAAACATGCTGAAAATCGATATTTTTGGTGCCCAAAGTCAATATGTGCATGTATCTTCTGTACCCGTTTATATCTCAAATTCAAGCTCAAAACACCCGAAAATTCAATATTTTGGGGTCCCAGAAGCAATCTGTACATGCCTACTCAGTGCTAGAATATTTTCAAAATATAGGCTAAAAACATGCTAAAAATCGATATTTTAGGTGCCAAAAAGTCGATATCTCAAATTCAGTCCCAAAACACCCGAAAATTCGATATTTAGGGGTCCCAGAAGCGATCTGTACATGCCTACTCCGTGTTAGAGTATTTTCAAAATACATGCTCAAAACATACTGAAAATCGATCTTTTAGGTGCACAAAAGTCGATATGTGCATGCATCTTCAGTACCCGTTTATATCTCAAATTCAGGCTCAAAACACCCGAAAATTCAATATTTTGGGGTCCCAGAAGCAATCTGTACATGCCTACTCGGTGTTAGAGTATTTTCAAAAAATACAGGCCAAAAACATGCTGAAAATCGATATTTTAGATGCCCAAAGTCAATATGTGCATGTATCTTCTGTACCCGTTTATATCTCAAATTCAGGCTCAAAATACCCGAAAATTCAATATTTTGGGGTCCCAGAAGCAATCTGTACATGCCTACACAGTGCTAGAATATTTTCAAAATATAGGCTAAAAACATGCTAAAAATCGACATTTTAGGTGCCAAAAAATCGATATCTCAAATTCAGTCCCAAAACACCCGAAAATTCGATATTTAGAGGTCCCAGAAGGTATCTGTACATGCCTACTCCGTGTTAGAGTATTTTCAAAATACAAGCCAAAAACATATTGAAAATCGATCTTTTAGGTGCCCAAAAGTCGATATGTGCATGCATCTTCTGTATCCGTTTATATCTCAAATTCTGGCCCAAAACACCCGAAAATTCGATATTTAGGGGTCCCAGAAGCGATCTGTACATGCTTACTCCGTGTTAGAGTATTTTCAAAATACATGCTCAAAACATACTGAAAATCGATCTTTTAGGTGCCAAAAAGTCGATATCTTAAATTCAGTCCCAAAACACCCGAAAATTCGATATTTAGGGGTCCCAGAAGCGATCTGTACATGCCTACTCCGTGTTAGAGTATTTTCAAAATACATGCTCAAAACATACTGAAAATCGATCTTTTAGGTGCACAAAAGTCGATATGTGCATGAATCTTCAGTACCCGTTTATATCTCAAATTCAGGCTCAAAACACCCGAAAATTCGAAATTTTGGGGTCCCAGAAGAGATTGTACATGCCTACTCCGTGTTAGAGTATTTTCAAAATTCAGGCCCAAAACATGCTGAAAATCGATATTTTTGGTGCCCAAAGTCAATATGTGCAAGTATCTTCTGTACCCGTTTATATCTCAAATTCAGGCTCAAAACACCCGAAAATTCAATATTTTGGGGTCCCAGAAGCAATCTGTACATGCCTACTCAGTGATAGAATATTTTCAAAATATAGGCTAAAAACATGCTAAAAATCGATCTTTTAGGTGCCAAAAAGTCGATATCTCAAATTCAGTCCCAAAACACCCGAAAATTCGATATTTAGGGGTCCCAGAAGCGGTCTGTACATGCCTACTCCGTGTTAGAGTATTTTCAAAATACATGCTCAAAACATACTGAAAATCGATCTTTTAGGTGCACAAAAGTCGATATGTGCATGCATCTTCAGTACCCGTTTATATCTCAAATTCAGGCTCAAAACACCCGAAAATTCAATATTTTGGGGTCCCAGAAGCAATCTGTACATGCCTACTCAGTGTTAGAGTATTTTCAAAATACAGGCCAAAAACATGCTGAAAATCGATATTTTAGATGCCCAAAGTCAATATGTGCATGTATCTTCTGTACCCGTTTATATCTCAAATTCAGGCTCAAAACACCCGAAAATTCAATATTTTGGGGTCCCAGAAGCAATCTGTACATGCCTACACAGTGCTAGAATATTTTCAAAATATAGGCTAAAAACATGCTAAAAATCGACATTTTAGGTGCCAAAAAATCGATATCTCAAATTCAGTCCCAAAACACCCGAAAATTCGATATTTAGAGGTCCCAGAAGGTATCTGTACATGCCTACTCCGTGTTAGAGTATTTTCAATATACAAGCCAAAAACATATTGAAAATCGATCTTTTAGGTGCCCAAAAGTCGATATGTGCATGCATCTTCTGTACCCGTTTATAACTCAAATTCTGGCCCAAAACACCCGAAAATTCGATATTTAGGGGTCCCAGAAGCTATCTGTACATGCTTACTCCGTGTTAGAGTATTTTCAAAATACATGCTCAAAACATACTGAAAATCGATCTTTTAGGTGCACAAAAGTCGATATGTGCATGCATCTTCAGTACCCGTTTATATCTCAAATTCAGGCTCAAAACACCCGAAAATTCAATATTTTGGGGTCCCAGAAGCAATCTGTACATGCCTACTCAGTGTTAGAGTATTTTCAAAATACAGGCCAAAAACATGCTGAAAATCGATATTTTAGATGCCCAAAGTCAATATGTGCATGTATCTTCAGTACCCGTTTATATCTCAAATTCAGGCTCAAAACACCCGAAAATTCAATATTTTGGGGTCCCAAAAGCAATCTGTACATGCCTACACAGTGCTAGAATATTTTCAAAATATATGCTAAAAACATGCTAAAAATCGACATTTTACGTGCCAAAAAATCGATATCTCAAATTCAGTCCCAAAACACCCGAAAATTCGATATTTAGAGATCCCAGAAGGTATCTGTACATTCCTACTCCGTGTTAGAGTATTTTCAAAATACAAGCCAAAAACATACTGAAAATCGATCTTTTAGGTGCCCAAAAGTCGATATGTGCATGCATCTTCTGTACCCGTTTATATCTCAAATTCTGGCCCTAAACACCCGAAAATTCGATATTTTGGGGTCCCAGAAGCGATCTGTACATACCTACTCCGTGTTAGAGTATTTTCAAAATTGAGGCCCAAAACATGCTGAAAATCGATATTTTTGGTGCCCAAAGTCAATATGTGCATGTATCTTCTGTACCCGTTTATATCTCAAATTCAAGCTCAAAACACCCGAAAATTCAATATTTTGGGGTCCCAGAAGCAATCTGTACATGCCTACTCAGTGCTAGAATATTTTCAAAATATAGGCTAAAAACATGCTAAAAATCGATCTTTTAGGTGCCAAAAAGTCGATATCTCAAATTCAGTCCCAAAACACCCGAAAATTCGAAATTTAGGGGTCCCAGAAGCGATCTGTACATGCCTACTCCGTGTTAGAGTATTTTCAAAATACATGCTCAAAACATACTGAAAATCGATCTTTTAGGTGCACAAAAGTCGATATGTGCATGCATCTTCAGTACCCGTTTATATCTCAAATTCAGGCTCAAAACACCCGAAAATTCAATATTTTGGGTTCCCAGAAGCAATCTGTACATGCCTACTCAGTGTTAGAGTATTTTCAAAAAATACAGGCCAAAAACATGCTGAAAATCGATATTTTAGATGCCCAAAGTCAATATGTGCATGTATCTTCTGTACCCGTTTATATCTCAAATTCAGGCTCAAAACACCCTAAAATTCAATATTTTGGGGTCCCAGAAGCAATCTGTACATGCCTACACAGTGCTAGAATATTTTCAAAATATAGGCTAAAAACATGCTAAAAATCGACATTTTAGGTGCCAAAAAATCGATATCTCAAATTCAGTCCCAAAACACCCGAAAATTCGATATTTAGAGGTCCCAGAAGGTATCTGTACATGCCTACTCCGTGTTAGAGTATTTTCAAAATACAAGCCAAAAACATATTGAAAATCGATCTTTTAGGTGCCCAAAAGTCGATATGTGCATGCATCTTCTGTACCCGTTTATATCTCAAATTCTGGCCCAAAACACCCGAAAATTCGATATTTAGGGGTCCCAGAAGCGATCTGTACATGCTTACTCCGTGTTAGAGTATTTTCAAAATACATGCTCAAAACATACTGAAAATCGATCTTTTAGGTGCCAAAAAGTCGATATCTTAAATTCAGTCCCAAAACACCCGAAAATTCGATATTTAGGGGTCCCAGAAGCGATCTGTACATGCCTACTCCGTGTTAGAGTATTTTCAAAATACATGCTCAAAACATACTGAAAATCGATCTTTTAGGTGCACAAAAGTCGATATGTGCATGCATCTTCAGTACCCGTTTATATCTCAAATTCAGGCTCAAAACACCCGAAAATTCGAAATTTTGGGGTCCCAGAAGAGATTGTACATGCCTACTCCGTGTTAGAGTATTTTCAAAATTCAGGCCCAAAACATGCTGAAAATCGATATTTTTGGTGCCCAAAGTCAATATGTGCATGTATCTTCTGTACCCGTTTATATCTCAAATTCAGGCTCAAAACACACGAAAATTCAATATTTTGGGGTCCCAGAAGCAATCTGTACATGCCTACTCAGTGATAGAATATTTTCAAAATATAAGCTAAAAACATGCTAAAAATCGATCTTTTAGGTGCCAAAAAGTCGATATCTCAAATTCAGTCCCAAAACACCCGAAAATTCGATATTTAGGGGTCCCAGAAGCGATCTGTACATGCCTACTCCGTGTTAGAGTATTTTCAAAATACATGCTCAAAACATACTGAAAATCGATCTTTTAGGTGCACAAAAGTCGATATGTGCATGCATCTTCAGTACCCGTTTATATCTCAAATTCAGGCTCAAAACACCCGAAAATTCAATATTTTGGGGTCCCAGAAGCAATCTGTACATGCCTACTCAGTGTTAGAGTATTTTCAAAATACAGGCCAAAAACATGCTGAAAATCGATATTTTAGATGCCCAAAGTCAATATGTGCATGTATCTTCTGTACCCGTTTATATCTCAAATTGAGGCTCAAAACACCCGAAAATTCAATATTTTGGGGTCCCAGAAGCAATCTGTACATGCCTACACAGTGCTAGAATATTTTCAAAATATAGGCTAAAAACATGCTAAAAATCGACATTTTAGGTGCCAAAAAATCGATATCTCAAATTCAGTCCCAAAACACCCGAAAATTCGATATTTAGAGGTCCCAGAAGGTATCTGTACATGCCTACTCCGTGTTAGAGTATTTTCAATATACAAGCCAAAAACATATTGAAAATCGATCTTTTAGGTGCCCAAAAGTCGATATGTGCATGCATCTTCTGTACCCGTTTATATCTGAAATTCTGGCCCAAAACACCCGAAAATTCGATATTTAGGGGTCCCAGAAGCTATCTGTACATGCTTACTCCGTGTTAGAGTATTTTCAAAATACATGCTCAAAACATACTGAAAATCGATCTTTTAGGTGCACAAAAGTCAATATGTGCATGCATCTTCAGTACCCGTTTATATCTCAAATTCAGGCTCAAAACACCCGAAAATTCAATATTTTGGGGTCCCAGAAGCAATCTGTACATGCCTACTCAGTGTTAGAGTATTTTCAAAATACAGGCCAAAAACATGCTGAAAATCGATATTTTAGATGCCCAAAGTCAATATGTGCATGTATCTTCTGTACCCGTTTATATCTCAAATTCAGGCTCAAAACACCCGAAAATTCAATATTTTGGGGTCCCAGAAGCAATCTGTACATGCCTACACAGTGCTAGAATATTTTCAAAATATAGGCTAAAAACATGCTAAAAATCGACATTTTACGTGCCAAAAAATCGATATCTCAAATTCAGTCCCAAAACACCCGAAAATTCGATATTTAGAGATCCCAGAAGGTATCTGTACATTCCTACTCCGTGTTAGAGTATTTTCAAAATACAAGCCAAAAACATACTGAAAATCGATCTTTTAGGTGCCCAAAAGTCGATATGTGCATGCATCTTCTGTACCCGTTTATATCTCAAATTCTTACCCTAAACACCCGAAAATTCGATATTTTGGGGTCCCAGAAGCGATCTGTACATGCCTACTCCGTGTTAGAGTATTTTCAAAATTCAGGCCCAAAACATGCTGAAAATCGATATTTTTGGTGCCCAAAGTCAATATGTGCATGTATCTTCTGTACCCGTTTATATCTCAAATTCAAGCTCAAAACACACGAAAATTCAATATTTTGGGGTCCCAGAAGCAATCTGTACATGCCTACTCAGTGCTAGAATATTTTCAAAATATAGGCTAAAAACATGCTAAAAATCGATCTTTTAGGTGCCAAAAAGTCGATATCTCAAATTCAGTCCCAAAACACCCGAAAATTCGAAATTTAGGGGTCCCAGAAGCGATCTGTACATGCCTACTCCGTGTTAGAGTATTTTCAAAATACATGCTCAAAACATACTGAAAATCGATCTTTTAGGTGCACAAAAGTCGATATGTGCATGCATCTTCAGTACCCGTTTATATCTCAAATTCAGGCTCAAAACACCCGAAATTCAATATTTTGGGGTCCCAGAAGCAATCTGTACATGCCTACTCAGTGTTAGAGTATTTTCAAAAAATACAGGCCAAAAACATGCTGAAAATCGATATTTTAGATGCACAAAGTCAATATGTGCATATATCTTCTGTACCCGTTTATATCTCAAATTCAGGCTCAAAACACTCGAAAATTCGATATTTTGGGGTCCCAGAAGCAATCTGTACATGCCTACACAGTGCTAGAATATTTTCAAAATATAGGCTAAAAACATGCTAAAAATCGACATTTTAGGTGCCAAAAAATCGATATCTCAAATTCAGTCCCAAAACACCCGAAAATTCGATATTTAGAGGTCCCAGAAGGTATCTGTACATGCCTACTCCGTGTTAGAGTATTTTCAAAATACAAGCCAAAAACATATTGAAAATCGATCTTTTAGGTGCCCAAAAGTCGATATGTGCATGCATCTTCTGTACCCGTTTATATCTCAAATTCTGGCCCAAAACACCCGAAAATTCGATATTTAGGGGTCCCAGAAGCGATCTGTACATGCTTACTCCGTGTTAGAGTATTTTCAAAATACATGCTCAAAACATACTGAAAATCGATCTTTTAGGTGCCAAAAAGTCGATATCTTAAATTCAGTCCCAAAACACCCGAAAATTCGATATTTAGGGGTCCCAGAAGCGATCTGTACATGCCTACTCCGTGTTAGAGTATTTTCAAAATACATGCTCAAAACATACTGAAAATCGATCTTTTAGGTGCACAAAAGTCGATATGTGCATGCATCTTCAGTACCCGTTTATATCTCAAATTCAGGCTCAAAACACCCGAAAATTCGAAATTTTGGGGTCCCAGAAGAGATTGTACATGCCTACTCCGTGTTAGAGTATTTTCAAAATTCAGGCCCAAAACATGCTGAAAATCGATATTTTTGGTGCCCAAAGTCAATATGTGCATGTATCTTCTGTACCCGTTTATATCTCAAATTCAGGCTCAAAACACCCGAAAATTCAATATTTTGGGGTCCCAGAAGCAATCTGTACATGCCTACTCAGTGATAGAATATTTTCAAAATATAGGCTAAAAACATGCTAAAAATCGATCTTTTAGGTGCCAAAAAGTCGATATCTCAAATTCAGTCCCAAAACACCCGAAAATTCGATATTTAGGGGTCCCAGAAGCGATCTGTACATGCCTACTCCGTGTTAGAGTATTTTCAAAATACATGCTCAAAACATACTGAAAATCGATCTTTTAGGTGCACAAAAGTCGATATGTGCATGTATCTTCTGTACCCGTTTATATCTCAAATTCAGGCTCAAAACACCCGAAAATTCAATATTTTGGGGTCCCAGAAACAATCTGTACATGCCTACACAGTGCTAGAATATTTTCAAAATATAGGCTAAAAACATGCTAAAAATCGACATTTTAGGTGCCAAAAAATCGATATCTCAAATTCAGTCCCAAAACACCCGAAAATTCGATATTTAGAGGTCCCAGAAGGTATCTGTACATGCCTACTCCGTGTTAGAGTATTTTCAATATACAAGCCAAAAACATATTGAAAATCGATCTTTTAGGTGCCCAAAAGTCGATATGTGCATGCATCTTCTGTACCCGTTTATATCTCAAATTCTGGCCCAAAACACCCGAAAATTCGATATTTAGGCGTCCCAGAAGCTATCTGTACATGCTTACTCCGTGTTAGAGTATTTTCAAAATACATGCTCAAAACATACTGAAAATCGATCTTTTAGGTGCACAAAAGTCGATATGTGCATGCATCTTCAGTACCAGTTTATATCTCAAATTCAGGCTCAAAACACCCGAAAATTCAATATTTTGGGGTCCCAGAAGCAATCTGTACATGCCTACTCAGTGTTAGAGTATTTTCAAAATACAGGCCAAAAACATGCTGAAAATCGATATTTTAGATGCCCAAAGTCAATATGTGCATGTATCTTCTGTACCCGTTTATATCTCAAATTCAGGCTCAAAACACCCGAAAATTCAATATTTTGGGGTCCTAGAAGCAATCTGTACATGCCTACACAGTGCTAGAATATTTTCAAAATATAGGCTGTACCCGTTTATATCTCAAATTCTGGCCATAAACACCCGAAAATTCGATATTTTGGGGTCCCAGAAGCGATCTGTACATGCCTACTCCGTGTTAGAGTATTTTCAAAATTCAGGCCCAAAACATGCTGAAAATCGATATTTTTGGTGCCCAAAGTCAATATGTGCATGTATCTTCTGTACCCGTTTATATCTCAAATTCAGGCTCAAAACACCCGAAAATTCAATATTTTGAGGTCCCAGAAACAATCTGTACATGCCTACTCAGTGCTAGAATATTTTCAAAATATAGGCTAAAAACATGCTAAAAATCGATCTTTTAGGTGCCAAAAAGTCGATATCTCAAATTCAGTCCCAAACACCCGAAAATTCGATATTTAGGGGTCCCAGAAGCGATCTGTACATGCCTACTCCGTGTTAGAGTATTTTCAAAATACATGCTCAAAACATACTTAAAATCGATCTATTAGGTGCACAAAAGTCGATATGTGCATGCATCTTCAGTACCCGTTTATATCTCAAATTCAGGCTCAAAACACCCGAAAATTCAATATTTTGGGGTCCCAGAAGCAATCTGTACATGCCTACTCAGTGTTAGAGTATTTTCAAAATACAGGCCCAAAACATGCTGAAAATCGATATTTTAGATGCCCAAAGTCAATATGTGCATGTATCTTCTGTACCCGTTTATATCTCAAATTCAGGCTCAAAACACCCGAAAATTCAATATTTTGGGGTCCCAGAAGCAATCTGTACATGCCTACTCAGTGCTAGAATATTTTCAAAATATAGGCTAAAAACATGCTAAAAATCGATCTTTTAGGTGCCAAAAAGTCGATATCTCAAATTCAGGCTCAAAACACCCGAAAATTCAATATTTTGGGGTCCCAGAAGCAATCTGTACATGCCTACTCCGTGTTAGAGTATTTTCAAAATACAGGCCCAAAACATGCTGAAAATCGATATTTTTGGTGCCCAAAGTCAATATGTACATGTATCTTCTGTACCCGTTTATATCTCAAATTCACACTCAAAACACCCGAAAATTCAATATTTTGGGGTCCCAGAAGCAATCTGTACATGCCTACACAGTGCTAGAATATTTTCAAAATGTAGGCTAAAAACATGCTAAAAATCGACATTTTAGGTGCCAAAAAATCGATATCTCAAATTCAGTCCCAAAACACCCGAAAATTTAATATTTAGAGGTCCCAGAAGGTATCTGTACATGCCTACTCCGTGTTAGAGTATTTTCAAAATACAGGCCAAAAACGTTCTGAAAATCGATCTTTTAGGTGCCCAAAAGTCTATAAGTGCATGCATCTTCTGTACCCGTTTATATCTCAAATTCTGGCCATAAACACCCGAAAATTCAATATTTTGGGGTCCCAGAAGCAATCTGTACATGCCTACTCCGTGTTAGAGTATTTTCAAAATTCAGGCCCAAAACATGCTGAAAATCGATATTTTTGGTGCCCAAAGTCAATATGTGCATGTATCTTCTGTACCAGTTTATATCTCAAATTCAGGCTCAAAACACCCGAAAATTCAATATTTTGGGGTCCCAGAAGCAATCTGTACAGTGCTAGAATATTTTCAAAATATAGGCTAAAAACATGCTAAAAATCGATCTTTTAGGTGCCAAAAAGTCGATATCTCAAATTCAGTCCCAAAACACCCGAAAATTCGATCTTTAGGGGTCCCAGAAGCGATCTGTACATGCCTACTCCGTGTTAGAGTATTTTCAAAATACATGCTCAAAACATACTGAAAATCGATCTTTTAGGTGCACAAAAGTCGATATGTGCATGCATCTTCAGTACCCGTTTATATCTCATATTCAGGCTCAAAACACCCGAAAATTCAATATTTTGGGGTCCCAGAAGCAATTTGTACATGCCTACACAGTGCTAGAATATTTTCAAAATATAGGCTAAAAACATGCTAAAAATCGACATTTTAGGTGCCAAAAAATCGATATCTCAAATTCAGTCCCAAAACACCCGAAAATTCGATATTTAGAGGTCCCAGAAGGTATCTGTACATGCTTACTCCGTGTTAGAGTATTTTCAAAATACAGGCCAAAAACATACTGAAAATCGATCTTTTAGGTGCCCAAAAGTCGATATGTGCATGCATCTTCTGTACCCGTTTATATCTCAAATTCTGGCCCTAAACACCCGAAAATTCGATATTTTGGGGTCCCAGAAGCGATCTGTACATGCCTACTCCGTGTTAGAGTATTTTCAAAATTCAGGCCCAAAACATGCTGAAAATCGATATTTTTGGTGCCCAAAGTCAATATGTGCATGTATCTTCTGTACCCGTTTATATCTCAAATTCAGGCTCAAAACACCCGAAAATTCAATATTTTGGGGTCCCAGAAGCAATCTGTACAGTGCTAGAATATTTTCAAAATATAGGCTAAAATCATGCTAAAAATCGATCTTTTAGGTGCCAAAAAGTCGATATCTCAAATTCAGTCCCAAAACACCCGAAAATTCGATATTTAGGGATCCCAGAAGCGATCTGTACATGTCTACTCCGTGTTAGAGTATTTTCAAAATACATGCTCAAAACATACTGAAAATCGATCTTTTAGGTCCACAAAAGTCGATATGTGCATGCATCTTCAGTACCCGTTTATATCTCAAATTCAGGCTCAAAACACCCGAAAATTCAATATTTGTGGGGTCCCAGAAGCAATCTGTACATGCCTACTCAGTGTTAGAGTATTTTCAAAATACAGGCCCAAAACATGCTGAAAATCGATATTTTAGATGCCCAAAGTCAATATGTGCATGTATCTTCTGTACCCGTTTATATCTCAAATTCAGGCTCAAAACACCCGAAAATTCAATATTTTGGGGTCCCAGAAGCAATCTGTACATGCCTACTCAGTGCTAGAATATTTTCAAAATATAGGCTAAAAACATGCTAAAAATCGATCTTTTAGGTGCCAAAAAGTCGATATCTCAAATTCAGGCTCAAAACACCCGAAAATTCAATATTTTGGGGTCCCAGAAGCAATCTGTACATGCCTACTCCGTGTTAGAGTATTTTCAAAATACAGGCCCAAAACATGCTGAAAATCGATATTTTTGGTGCCCAAAGTCAATATGTACATGTATCTTCTGTACCCGTTTATATCTCAAATTCACACTCAAAACACCCGAAAATTCAATATTTTGGGGTCCCAGAAGCAATCTGTACATGCCTACACAGTGCTAGAATATTTTCAAAATGTAGGCTAAAAACATGCTAAAAATCGACATTTTAGGTGCCAAAAAATCGATATCTCAAATTCAGTCCCAAAACACCCGAAAATTTAATATTTAGAGGTCCCAGAAGGTATCTGTACATGCCTACTCCGTGTTAGAGTATTTTCAAAATACAGGCCAAAAACGTTCTGAAAATCGATCTTTTAGGTGCCCAAAAGTCTATAAGTGCATGCATCTTCTGTACCCGTTTATATCTCAAATTCTGGCCATAAACACCCGAAAATTCAATATTTTGGGGTCCCAGAAGCAATCTGTACATGCCTACTCCGTGTTAGAGTATTTTCAAAATTCAGGCCCAAAACATGCTGAAAATCGATATTTTTGGTGCCCAAAGTCAATATGTGCATGTATCTTCTGTACCAGTTTATATCTCAAATTCAGGCTCAAAACACCCGAAAATTCAATATTTTGGGGTCCCAGAAGCAATCTGTACAGTGCTAGAATATTTTCAAAATATAGGCTAAAAACATGCTAAAAATCGATCTTTTAGGTGCCAAAAAGTCGATATCTCAAATTCAGTCCCAAAACACCCGAAAATTCGATCTTTAGGGGTCCCAGAAGCGATCTGTACATGCCTACTCCGTGTTAGAGTATTTTCAAAATACATGCTCAAAACATACTGAAAATCGATCTTTTAGGTGCACAAAAGTCGATATGTGCATGCATCTTCAGTACCCGTTTATATCTCATATTCAGGCTCAAAACACCCGAAAATTCAATATTTTGGGGTCCCAGAAGCAATTTGTACATGCCTACACAGTGCTAGAATATTTTCAAAATATAGGCTAAAAACATGCTAAAAATCGACATTTTAGGTGCCAAAAATCGATATCTCAAATTCAGTCCCAAAACACCCGAAAATTCGATATTTAGAGGTCCCAGAAGGTATCTGTACATGCTTACTCCGTGTTAGAGTATTTTCAAAATACAGGCCAAAAACATACTGAAAATCGATCTTTTAGGTGCCCAAAAGTCGATATGTGCATGCATCTTCTGTACCCGTTTATATCTCAAATTCTGGCCCTAAACACCCGAAAATTCGATATTTTGGGGTCCCAGAAGCGATCTGTACATGCCTACTCCGTGTTAGAGTATTTTCAAAATTCAGGCCCAAAACATGCTGAAAATCGATATTTTTGGTGCCCAAAGTCAATATGTGCATGTATCTTCTGTACCCGTTTATATCTCAAATTCAGGCTCAAAACACCCGAAAATTCAATATTTTGGGGTCCCAGAAGCAATCTGTACAGTGCTAGAATATTTTCAAAATATATTTTCAAAATATAGGCTAAAATCATGCTAAAAGTCGATCTTTTAGGTGCCAAAAAGTCGATATCTCAAATTCAGTCCCAAAACACCCGAAAATTCGATATTTAGGGATCCCAGAAGCGATCTGTACATGTCTACTCCGTGTTAGAGTATTTTCAAATACATGCTCAAAACATACTGAAAATCGATCTTTTAGGTCCACAAAAGTCGATATGTGCATGCATCTTCAGTACCCGTTTATATCTCAAATTCAGGCTCAAAACACCCGAAAATTCAATATTTGTGGGGTCCCAGAAGCAATCTGTACATGCCTACTCAGTGTTAGAGTATTTTCAAAATACAGGCCCAAAACATGCTGAAATCGATATTTAGAAGCCCAAAGTCAATATGTGCATGTATCTTCTGTACCGTTTATATCTCAAATTCAGGCTCAAAACACCCGAAAATTCAATATTTTGGGGTCCCAGAAGCAATCTGTACATGCCTACTCAGTGCTAGAATATTTTCAAAATATAGGCTAAAAACATGCTAAATCGATCTTTTAGGTGCCAAAAGTCGATATCTCAAATTCAATCCCAAAACACCCGAAAATTCGATATTTAGGGGTCCCAGAAGCGATCTGTACATGCCTACTCAGTGTTAGAGTATTTTCAAATTCAGGCCCAAACATGCTGAAAATCGATATTTTAGATGCCCAAGTCAATATGTGCATATGTATCTTCTGTACCCGTTTATATCTCAAAATCAGGCTCAAAACACCCGAAAATTCAATATTTTGGGGTCCCAGAAGCAATCTGTACATGCCTACACAGTTCTAGAATATTTTCAAAAATATAGGCTAAAAACATGCTAAAAATCGACATTTTAGTGCCAAAAAATCGATATCTCAATTCAGTCCCAAAACACCCGAAAATTCGATATTTAGAGGTCCCAGAAGGTATCTGTTCATGCCTACTCCGTATTAGAGTATTTTCAAAATACAGGCCAAAAACATACTGAAAATCGATCTTTTAGGTGCAAAAAAGTCGATATGTGCATGCATCTTCTGTACCCGTTTATACCTCAAATTCTGGCCCTAAACACCCGAAAATTCAATATTTTGGGGTCCCAGAAGCAATCTGTACATGCCTACTTCGTGTTAGAGTATTTCAAAATTCAGGCCCAAAACATGCTGAAAATCGATATTTTTGGTGCCCAAAGTCAATATGTGCATGTATCTCTGTACCCGTTTATATCTCAAATTCAGGCTCAAAACACCCGAAAATTCAATATTTTGGGGTCCCAGAAGCAATCTGTACAGTGCTAGAATATTTTCAAAATATAGGCTAAAAACATGCTAAAAATCGATCTTTTAGGTGCCAAAAGTCGATATCTCAAATTCAGTCCCAAAAACACCCGAAAATTCAATATTTAGGGGTCCCAGAAGCGATCTGTACATGCCTACTCCGTGTTAGAGTATTTTCAAATACATGCTCAAAACATACTGAAAATCGATCTTTTAGGTGCACAAAAGTCGATATGTGCATGCATCTTCAGTACCCGTTTATATCTCAAATTCAGGCTCAAAACACCCGAAAATTCAATATTTTGGGGTCCCAGAAGCAATCTGTACATGCCTACTCAGTGTTAGAGTATTTTCAAAATACAGGCCCAAAACATGCTGAAATCGATATTTTAGATGCCCCAAAGTCAATATGTGCATGCATGTATCTTCTGTACCCGTTTATATCTCAAATTCAGGCTCAAAACAC
Source organism: Petrolisthes cinctipes (assembly GCA_033782935.1). Classification (NCBI taxonomy): domain Eukaryota; kingdom Metazoa; phylum Arthropoda; class Malacostraca; order Decapoda; family Porcellanidae; genus Petrolisthes; species Petrolisthes cinctipes. The sequence goes on from JAWQEG010000175.1 coordinate 479,535, forward strand.
CCGAAATTCAATATTTTGGGGTCCCAGAAGCAATCTGTACATGCCTACACAGTGCTAGAATATTTTCAAATATAGGCTAAAAACATGCTAAAAAATCGACATTTTAGGTGCCAAAAAATCGATATCTCAAATTCAGTCTCAAAACACCCGATAATTCGATATTTAGAGGTCCCAGAAGGTATCTGTACATGCCTACTCCGTGTTAGAGTATTTTCAAAATACAGGCCAAAAACATACTGAAATCGATCATTTGGGTGCCCAAAAGTCGATATGTGCATGCATCTTCTGTACCCGATTTATATCTCAAATTCTGGCCCTAAACACCCGAAAATTCGATATTTTGGGGTCCCAGAAGCGATCTGTACATGCCTACTCCGTGTTAGAGTATTTTTCAAAATTCAGGCCCAAAACATGCTGAAAATCGATATTTTTGGTGCCCAAAGTCAATATGTGCATGTATCTTCTGTACCCGTTTATATCTCAAATTCAGGCTCAAAACACCCGAAAATTCAATATTTTGGGGTCCCAGAAGCAATCAGTACAGTGCTAGAATATTTTCAAAATATAGGCTAAAAACATGCTATAAATCGATCTTTTAGGTGCCAAAAAGTCGATATCTCAAATTCAGTCCCAAAACACCCGAAAATTCGATATTTAGGGGTCCCAGAAGCGATCTGTACATGTATACTCCGTGTTAGAGTATTTTCAAAATACATGCTCAAAACATACTGAAAATCGATCTTTTAGGTGCACAAAAGTCGATATGTGCATGCATCTTCAGTACCCGTTTATATCTCAAATTCAGGCTCAAAACACCCGAAAATTCAATATTTTGGGGTCCCAGAAGCAATCTGTACATGCCTACTCAGTGTTAGAGTATTTTCAAAATACAGGCCCAAAACATGCTGAAAATCGATATTTTAGATGCCCAAAGTCAATATGTGCATGTATCTTCTGTACCCGTTTATATCTCAAATTCAGGCTCAAAACACCCGAAAATTCAATATTTTGGGGTCCCAGAAGCAATCTGTACATGCCTACTCAGTGCTAGAATATTTTCAAAATATAGGCTAAAAACATGCTAAAAATCGATCTTTTAGGTGCCAAAAAGTCGATATCTCAAATTCAGGCTCAAAACACCCGAAAATTCAATATTTTGGGGTCCCAGAAGCAATCTGTACATGCCTACTCCGTGTTAGAGTATTTTCAAAATACAGGCCCAAAACATGCTGAAAATCGATATTTTTGGTGCCCAAAGTCAATATGTACATGTATCTTCTGTACCCGTTTATATCTCAAATTCACACTCAAAACACCCGAAAATTCAATATTTTGGGGTCCCAGAAGCAATCTGTACATGCCTACACAGTGCTAGAATATTTTCAAAATGTAGGCTAAAAACATGCTAAAAATCGACATTTTAGGTGCCAAAAAATCGATATCTCAAATTCAGTCCCAAAACACCCGAAAATTTAATATTTAGAGGTCCCAGAAGGTATCTGTACATGCCTACTCCGTGTTAGAGTATTTTCAAAATACAGGCCAAAAACGTTCTGAAAATCGATCTTTTAGGTGCCCAAAAGTCTATAAGTGCATGCATCTTCTGTACCCGTTTATATCTCAAATTCTGGCCATAAACACCCGAAAATTCAATATTTTGGGGTCCCAGAAGCAATCTGTACATGCCTACTCCGTGTTAGAGTATTTTCAAAATTCAGGCCCAAAACATGCTGAAAATCGATATTTTTGGTGCCCAAAGTCAATATGTGCATGTATCTTCTGTACCAGTTTATATCTCAAATTCAGGCTCAAAACACCCGAAAATTCAATATTTTGGGGTCCCAGAAGCAATCTGTACAGTGCTAGAATATTTTCAAAATATAGGCTAAAAACATGCTAAAAATCGATCTTTTAGGTGCCAAAAAGTCGATATCTCAAATTCAGTCCCAAAACACCCGAAAATTCGATCTTTAGGGGTCCCAGAAGCGATCTGTACATGCCTACTCCGTGTTAGAGTATTTTCAAAATACATGCTCAAAACATACTGAAAATCGATCTTTTAGGTGCACAAAAGTCGATATGTGCATGCATCTTCAGTACCCGTTTATATCTCATATTCAGGCTCAAAACACCCGAAAATTCAATATTTTGGGGTCCCAGAAGCAATTTGTACATGCCTACACAGTGCTAGAATATTTTCAAAATATAGGCTAAAAACATGCTAAAAATCGACATTTTAGGTGCCAAAAAATCGATATCTCAAATTCAGTCCCAAAACACCCGAAAATTCGATATTTAGAGGTCCCAGAAGGTATCTGTACATGCTTACTCCGTGTTAGAGTATTTTCAAAATACAGGCCAAAAACATACTGAAAATCGATCTTTTAGGTGCCCAAAAGTCGATATGTGCATGCATCTTCTGTACCCGTTTATATCTCAAATTCTGGCCCTAAACACCCGAAAATTCGATATTTTGGGGTCCCAGAAGCGATCTGTACATGCCTACTCCGTGTTAGAGTATTTTCAAAATTCAGGCCCAAAACATGCTGAAAATCGATATTTTTGGTGCCCAAAGTCAATATGTGCATGTATCTTCTGTACCCGTTTATATCTCAAATTCAGGCTCAAAACACCCGAAAATTCAATATTTTGGGGTCCCAGAAGCAATCTGTACAGTGCTAGAATATTTTCAAAATATAGGCTAAAATCATGCTAAAAATCGATCTTTTAGGTGCCAAAAAGTCGATATCTCAAATTCAGTCCCAAAACACCCGAAAATTCGATATTTAGGGATCCCAGAAGCGATCTGTACATGTCTACTCCGTGTTAGAGTATTTTCAAAATACATGCTCAAAACATACTGAAAATCGATCTTTTAGGTCCACAAAAGTCGATATGTGCATGCATCTTCAGTACCCGTTTATATCTCAAATTCAGGCTCAAAACACCCGAAAATTCAATATTTGTGGGGTCCCAGAAGCAATCTGTACATGCCTACTCAGTGTTAGAGTATTTTCAAAATACAGGCCCAAAACATGCTGAAAATCGATATTTTAGATGCCCAAAGTCAATATGTGCATGTATCTTCTGTACCCGTTTATATCTCAAATTCAGGCTCAAAACACCCGAAAATTCAATATTTTGGGGTCCCAGAAGCAATCTGTACATGCCTACTCAGTGCTAGAATATTTTCAAAATATAGGCTAAAAACATGCTAAAAATCGATCTTTTAGGTGCCAAAAAGTCGATATCTCAAATTCAGGCTCAAAACACCCGAAAATTCAATATTTTGGGGTCCCAGAAGCAATCTGTACATGCCTACTCCGTGTTAGAGTATTTTCAAAATACAGGCCCAAAACATGCTGAAAATCGATATTTTTGGTGCCCAAAGTCAATATGTACATGTATCTTCTGTACCCGTTTATATCTCAAATTCACACTCAAAACACCCGAAAATTCAATATTTTGGGGTCCCAGAAGCAATCTGTACATGCCTACACAGTGCTAGAATATTTTCAAAATGTAGGCTAAAAACATGCTAAAAATCGACATTTTAGGTGCCAAAAAATCGATATCTCAAATTCAGTCCCAAAACACCCGAAAATTTAATATTTAGAGGTCCCAGAAGGTATCTGTACATGCCTACTCCGTGTTAGAGTATTTTCAAAATACAGGCCAAAAACGTTCTGAAAATCGATCTTTTAGGTGCCCAAAAGTCTATAAGTGCATGCATCTTCTGTACCCGTTTATATCTCAAATTCTGGCCATAAACACCCGAAAATTCAATATTTTGGGGTCCCAGAAGCAATCTGTACATGCCTACTCCGTGTTAGAGTATTTTCAAAATTCAGGCCCAAAACATGCTGAAAATCGATATTTTTGGTGCCCAAAGTCAATATGTGCATGTATCTTCTGTACCAGTTTATATCTCAAATTCAGGCTCAAAACACCCGAAAATTCAATATTTTGGGGTCCCAGAAGCAATCTGTACAGTGCTAGAATATTTTCAAAATATAGGCTAAAAACATGCTAAAAATCGATCTTTTAGGTGCCAAAAAGTCGATATCTCAAATTCAGTCCCAAAACACCCGAAAATTCGATCTTTAGGGGTCCCAGAAGCGATCTGTACATGCCTACTCCGTGTTAGAGTATTTTCAAAATACATGCTCAAAACATACTGAAAATCGATCTTTTAGGTGCACAAAAGTCGATATGTGCATGCATCTTCAGTACCCGTTTATATCTCATATTCAGGCTCAAAACACCCGAAAATTCAATATTTTGGGGTCCCAGAAGCAATTTGTACATGCCTACACAGTGCTAGAATATTTTCAAAATATAGGCTAAAAACATGCTAAAAATCGACATTTTAGGTGCCAAAAAATCGATATCTCAAATTCAGTCCCAAAACACCCGAAAATTCGATATTTAGAGGTCCCAGAAGGTATCTGTACATGCTTACTCCGTGTTAGAGTATTTTCAAAATACAGGCCAAAAACATACTGAAAATCGATCTTTTAGGTGCCCAAAAGTCGATATGTGCATGCATCTTCTGTACCCGTTTATATCTCAAATTCTGGCCCTAAACACCCGAAAATTCGATATTTTGGGGTCCCAGAAGCGATCTGTACATGCCTACTCCGTGTTAGAGTATTTTCAAAATTCAGGCCCAAAACATGCTGAAAATCGATATTTTTGGTGCCCAAAGTCAATATGTGCATGTATCTTCTGTACCCGTTTATATCTCAAATTCAGGCTCAAAACACCCGAAAATTCAATATTTTGGGGTCCCAGAAGCAATCTGTACAGTGCTAGAATATTTTCAAAATATAGGCTAAAATCATGCTAAAAGTCGATCTTTTAGGTGCCAAAAAGTCGATATCTCAAATTCAGTCCCAAAACACCCGAAAATTCGATATTTAGGGATCCCAGAAGCGATCTGTACATGTCTACTCCGTGTTAGAGTATTTTCAAAATACATGCTCAAAACATACTGAAAATCGATCTTTTAGGTCCACAAAAGTCGATATGTGCATGCATCTTCAGTACCCGTTTATATCTCAAATTCAGGCTCAAAACACCCGAAAATTCAATATTTGTGGGGTCCCAGAAGCAATCTGTACATGCCTACTCAGTGTTAGAGTATTTTCAAAATACAGGCCCAAAACATGCTGAAAATCGATATTTTAGAAGCCCAAAGTCAATATGTGCATGTATCTTCTGTACCCGTTTATATCTCAAATTCAGGCTCAAAACACCCGAAAATTCAATATTTTGGGGTCCCAGAAGCAATCTGTACATGCCTACTCAGTGCTAGAATATTTTCAAAATATAGGCTAAAAACATGCTAAAATCGATCTTTTAGGTGCCAAAAAGTCGATATCTCAAATTCAATCCCAAAACACCCGAAAATTCGATATTTAGGGGTCCCAGAAGCGATCTGTACATGCCTACTCAGTGTTAGAGTATTTTCAAAATTCAGGCCCAAAACATGCTGAAAATCGATATTTTAGATGCCCAAAGTCAATATGTGCATATGTATCTTCTGTACCCGTTTATATCTCAAAATCAGGCTCAAAACACCCGAAAATTCAATATTTTGGGGTCCCAGAAGCAATCTGTACATGCCTACACAGTTCTAGAATATTTTCAAAATATAGGCTAAAAACATGCTAAAAATCGACATTTTAGGTGCCAAAAAATCGATATCTCAAATTCAGTCCCAAAACACCCGAAAATTCGATATTTAGAGGTCCCAGAAGGTATCTGTTCATGCCTACTCCGTATTAGAGTATTTTCAAAATACAGGCCAAAAACATACTGAAAATCGATCTTTTAGGTGCAAAAAAGTCGATATGTGCATGCATCTTCTGTACCCGTTTATACCTCAAATTCTGGCCCTAAACACCCGAAAATTCAATATTTTGGGGTCCCAGAAGCAATCTGTACATGCCTACTTCGTGTTAGAGTATTTTCAAAATTCAGGCCCAAAACATGCTGAAAATCGATATTTTTGGTGCCCAAAGTCAATATGTGCATGTATCTTCTGTACCCGTTTATATCTCAAATTCAGGCTCAAAACACCCGAAAATTCAATATTTTGGGGTCCCAGAAGCAATCTGTACAGTGCTAGAATATTTTCAAAATATAGGCTAAAAACATGCTAAAAATCGATCTTTTAGGTGCCAAAAAGTCGATATCTCAAATTCAGTCCCAAAACACCCGAAAATTCAATATTTAGGGGTCCCAGAAGCGATCTGTACATGCCTACTCCGTGTTAGAGTATTTTCAAAATACATGCTCAAAACATACTGAAAATCAATCTTTTAGGTGCACAAAAGTCGATATGTGCATGCATCTTCAGTACCCGTTTATATCTCAAATTCAGGCTCAAAACACCCGAAAATTCAATATTTTGGGGTCCCAGAAGCAATCTGTACATGCCTACTCAGTGTTAGAGTATTTTCAAAATACAGGCCCAAAACATGCTGAAAATCGATATTTTAGATGCCCAAAGTCAATATGTGCATGCATGTATCTTCTGTACCCGTTTATATCTCAAATTCAGGCTCAAAACACCCGAAAATTCAATATTTTGGGGTCCCAGAAGCAATCTGTACATGCCTACACAGTGCTAGAATATTTTCAAAATATAGGCTAAAAACATGCTAAAAATCGACATTTTAGGTGCCAAAAAATCGATATCTCAAATTCAGTCTCAAAACACCCGATAATTCGATATTTAGAGGTCCCAGAAGGTATCTGTACATGCCTACTCCGTGTTAGAGTATTTTCAAAATACAGGCCAAAAACATACTGAAAATCGATCATTTGGGTGCCCAAAAGTCGATATGTGCATGCATCTTCTGTACCCGTTTATATCTCAAATTCTGGCCCTAAACACCCGAAAATTCGATATTTTGGGGTCCCAGAAGCGATCTGTACATGCCTACTCCGTGTTAGAGTATTTTCAAAATTCAGGCCCAAAACATGCTGAAAATCGATATTTTTGGTGCCCAAAGTCAATATGTGCATGTATCTTCTGTACCCGTTTATATCTCAAATTCAGGCTCAAAACACCCGAAAATTCAATATTTTGGGGTCCCAGAAGCAATCAGTACAGTGCTAGAATATTTTCAAAATATAGGCTAAAAACATGCTATAAATCGATCTTTTAGGTGCCAAAAAGTCGATATCTCAAATTCAGTCCCAAAACACCCGAAAATTCGATATTTAGGGGTCCCAGAAGCGATCTGTACATGTATACTCCGTGTTAGAGTATTTTCAAAATACATGCTCAAAACATACTGAAAATCGATCTTTTAGGTGCACAAAAGTCGATATGTGCATGCATCTTCAGTACCCGTTTATATCTCAAATTCAGGCTCAAAACACCCGAAAATTCAATATTTTGGGGTCCCAGAAGCAATCTGTACATGCCTACTCAGTGTTAGAGTATTTTCAAAATACAGGCCCAAAACATGCTGAAAATCGATATTTTAGATGCCCAAAGTCAATATGTGCATATGTATCTTCTGTACCCGTTTATATCTCAAATTCAGGCTCAAAACACCCGAAAATTCAATATTTTGGGGTCCCAGAAGCAATCTGTACATGCCTACACAGTTCTAGAATATTTTCAAAATATAGGCTAAAAACATGCTAAAAATCGACATTTTAGGTGCCAAAAAATCGATATCTCAAATTCAGTCCCAAAACACCCGAAAATTCGATATTTAGAGGTCCCAGAAGGTATCTGTACATGCCTACTCCGTGTTAGAGTATTTTCAAAATACAGGCCAAAAACATACTGAAAATCGATCTTTTAGGTGCCCAAAAGTCGATATGTGCATGCATCTTCTGTACCCGTTTATATCTCAAATTCTGGCCCTAAACACCCGAAAATTCGATATTTTGGGGTCCCAGAAGCGATCTGTACATGCCTACTCCGTGATAGAGTATTTTTAAAATACATGCTCAAAACATACTGAAAATCGATCTTTTAGGTGCACAAAAGTCGATATGTGCATGCATCTTCTGTACCCGTTTATATCTCAAATTCAGGCTCAAAACACCCGAAAATTCAATATTTTGGGGTCCCAGAAGCAATCTGTACATGCCTACTCAGTGTTAGAGTATTTTCAAAATACAGGCCCAAAACATGCTGAAAATCGATATTTTAGATGCCCAAAGTCAATATGTGCATGTATCTTCTGTACCCGTTTATATCTCAAATTCAGGCTCAAAACACCCGAAAATTCAATATTTTCGGGTCCCAGAAGCAATCTGTACAGTGCTAGAATATTTTCAAAATATAGGCTAAAAACATGCTAAAATCGATCTTTTTGGTGCCAAAAAGTCGATATCTCAAATTCAGTCCCAAAACACCCGAAAATTCGATATTTAGGGGTCCCAGAAGCGATCTGTACATGCCTACTCCGTGTTAGAGTATTTTCCAAATACATGCTCAAAACATACTGAAAATCGATCTTTTAGGTGCACAAAAGTCGATATGTGCATGCATCTTCAGTACCCGTTTATATCTCAAATTCAGGCTCAAAACACCCGAAAATTCAATATTTTGGGGTCCCAGAAGCAATCTGTACATGCCTACTCAGTGTTAGAGTATTTTCAAAATACAGGCCCAAAACATGCTGAAAATCGATATTTTAGATGCCCAAAGTCAATATGTGCATATGTATCTTCTGTACCCGTTTATATCTCAAATTCAGGCTCAAAACACCCGAAAATTCAATATTTTGGGGTCCCTGAAGCAATCTGTACATGCCTACACAGTTCTAGAATATTTTCAAAATATAGGCTAAAAATATGCTAAAAATCGACATTTTAGGTGCCAAAAAATAGATATCTCAAATTCAGTCCCAAATCACCCGAAAATTCGATATTTAGAGGTCCCAGAAGCGATCTGTACATGCCTACTCCGTGTTAGAGTGTTTTCAAAATACAGGCTAAAAACATACTGAAAATCGATCTTTTAGGTGCCCAAAAGTCGATATGTGCATGCATCTTCTGTACCCGTTTATATCTCAAATTCTGGATCTAAACACCCGAAAATTCGATATTTTGGGGTCCCAGAAGCGATCTGTACATGCCTACTCCGTGTTAGAGTATTTTCAAAATTCAGGCCCAAAACATGCTGAAAATCGATATTTTTGGTGCCCAAAGTCAATATGTGCATGTATCTTCTGTACCCGTTTATATCTCAAATTCAGGCTCAAAACACCCGAAAATTCAATATTTTGGGGTCCCAGAAGCAATCTGTACAGTGCTAGAATATTTTCAAAATATAGGCTAAAAACATGCTAAAAATCGATCTTTTAGGTGCCAAAAAGTCGATATCTCAAATTCAGTCCCAAAACACCCGAAAATTCGATATTTAAGAGTCCCAGAAGCGATCTGTACATGCCTACTCCGTGTTAGAGTATTTTCAAAATACATGCTCAAAACATACTGAAAATCGATCTTTTAGGTGCACAAAAGTCGATATGTGCATGCATCTTCAGTACCCGTTTATATCTCAAATTCAGGCTCAAAACACCCGAAAATTCAATATTTTGGGGTCCCAGAAGCAATCTGTACATGCCTACTCAGTGTTAGAGTATTTTCAAAATACAGGCCCAAAACATGCTGAAAATCGATATTTTAGATGCCCAAAGTCAATATGTGAATGTATCTTCTGTACCCGTTTATATCTCAAATTCAGGCTCAAAACACCCGAAAATTCAATATTTTGGGGTCCCAGAAGCAATCTGTACAGTGCTAGAATATTTTCAAAATATAGGCTAAAAACATGCTAAAAATCGATCTTTTAGGTGCCAAAAAGTCGATATCTCAAATTCAGTCCCAAAACACCCGAAAATTCGATATTTAAGGGTCCCAGAAGCGATCTGTACATGCCTACTCCGTGTTAGAGTATTTTCAAAATACATGCTCAAAACATACTGAAAATCGATCTTTTAGGTGCACAAAAGTCGATATGTGCATGCATCTTCAGTACCCGTTTATATCTCAAATTCAGGCTCAAAACACCCGAAAATTCAATATTTTGGGGTCCCAGAAGCAATCTGTACATGCCTACTCAGTGTTAGAGTATTTTCAAAATACAGGCCCAAAACATGCTGAAAATCGATATTTTAGATGCCCAAAGTCAATATGTGCATGTATCTTCTGTACCCGTTTATATCTCAAATTCAGGCTCAAAACACCCGAAAATTCAATATTTTGGGGTCCCAGAAGCAATCTGTACATGCCTACACAGTGCTAGAATATTTTCAAAATATAGGCTAAAAACATGCTAAAAATCGACATTTTAGGTGCCAAAAAATCGATATCTCAAATTCAGTCCCAAAACACCCGAAAATTCGATATTTAGAGGTCCCAGAAGGTATCTGTACATGCCTACTCCGTGTTGGAGTATTTTCAAAATACAGGCCAAAAACATACTGAAAATCGATCTTTTAGGTGCCCAAAAGTCGATATGTGCATGCATCTTCTGTACCCGTTTATACCTCAAATTCTGGCCCTAAACACCCGAAAATTCGATATTTTGGGGTCCCAGAAGCGATCTGTACATGCCTACTCCGTGTTAGAGTATTTTCAAAATTCAGGCCCAAAACATGCTGAAAATCGATATTTTTGGTGCCCAAAGTCAATATGTGCATGTATCTTCTGTACCCGTTTATATCTCAAATTCAGGCTCAAAACACCCGAAAATTCAATATTTTGGGGTCCCAGAAGCAATCAGTACAGTGCTAGAATATTTTCAAAATATAGGCTAAAAACATGCTATAAATCGATCTTTTAGGTGCCAAAAAGTCGATATCTCAAATTCAGTCCCAAAACACCCGAAAATTCGATATTTAGGGGTCCCAGAAGCGATCTGTACATGTATACTCCGTGTTAGAGTATTTTCAAAATACATGCTCAAAACATACTGAAAATCGATCTTTTAGGTGCACAAAAGTCGATATGTGCATGCATCTTCAGTACCCGTTTATATCTCAAATTCAGGCTCAAAACACCCGAAAATTCAATATTTTGGGGTCCCAGAAGCAATCTGTACATGCCTACTCAGTGTTAGAGTATTTTCAAAATACAGGCCCAAAACATGCTGAAAATCGATATTTTAGATGCCCAAAGTCAACATGTGCATATGTATCTTCTGTACCCGTTTATATCTCAAATTCAGGCTCAAAACACCCGAAAATTCAATATTTTGGGGTCCCAGAAGCAATCTGTACATGCCTACACAGTGCTAGAATATTTTCAAAATATAGGCTAAAAACATGCTAAAAATCGACATTTTAGGTGCCAAAAAATCGATATCTCAAATTCAGTCCCAAAACACCCGAAAATTCGATATTTAGAGGTCCCAGAAGGTATCTGTACATGCCTACTCCGTGTTAGAGTATTTTCAAAATACAGGCCAAAAACATACTGAAAATCGATCTTTTAGGTGCCCAAAAGTCGATATGTGCATGCATCTTCTGTACCCTTTTATATCTCAAATTCTGGCCCTAAACACCCGAAAATTCGATATTTTGGGGTCCCAGAAGCGATCTGTACATGCCTACTCCGTGATAGAGTATTTTTAAAATACATGCTCAAAACATACTGAAAATCGATCTTTTAGGTGCACAAAAGTCGATATGTGCATGCATCTTCAGTACCCGTTTATATCTCAAATTCAGGCTCAAAACACCCGAAAATTCAATATTTTGGGGTCCCAGAAGCAATCTGTACATGCCTACTCAGTGTTAGAGTATTTTCAAAATACAGGCCCAAAACATGCTGAAAATCGATATTTTAGATGCCCAAAGTCAATATGTGCATATGTATCTTCTGTACCCGTTTATATCTCAAATTCAGGCTCAAAACACCCGAAAATTCAATATTTTGGGGTCCCTGAAGCAATCTGTACATGCCTACACAGTTCTAGAATATTTTCAAAATATAGGCTAAAAACATGCTAAAAATCGACATTTTAGGTGCCAAAAAATAGATATCTCAAATTCAGTCCCAAAACACCCGAAAATTCGATATTTAGAGGTCCCAGAAGGTATCTGTACATGCCTACTCCGTGTTAGAGTATTTTTAAAATACAGGCTAAAAACATACTGAAAATCGATCTTTTAGGTGCCCAAAAGTCGATATGTGCATGCATCTTCTGTACCCGTTTATATCTCAAATTCTGGATCTAAACACCCGAAAATTCGATATTTTGGGGTCCCAGAAGCGATCTGTACATGCCTACTCCGTGTTAGAGTATTTTCAAAATTCAGGCCCAAAACATGCTGAAAATCGATATTTTTGGTGCCCAAAGTCAATATGTGCATGTATCTTCTGTACCCGTTTATATCTCAAATTCAGGCTCAAAACACCCGAAAATTCAATATTTTGGGGTCCCAGAAGCAATCTGTACAGTGCTAGAATATTTTCAAAATATAGGCTAAAAACATGGTAAAAATCGATCTTTTAGGTGCCAAAAAGTCGATATCTCAAATTCAGTCCCAAAACACCCGAAAATTCGATATTTAAGGGTCCCAGAAGCGATCTGTACATGCCTACTCCGTGTTAGAGTATTTTCAAAATACATGCTCAAAACATACTGAAAATCGATCTTTTAGGTGCACAAAAGTCGATATGTGCATGCATCTTCAGTACCCGTTTATATCTCAAATTCAGGCTCAAAACACCCGAAAATTCAATATTTTGGGGTCCCAGAAGCAATCTGTACATGCCTACTCAGTGTTAGAGTATTTTCAAAATACAGGCCCAAAACATGCTGAAAATCGATATTTTAGATGCCCAAGTCAATATGTGCATGTATCTTCTGTACCCGTTTATATCTCAAATTCAGGCTCAAAACACCCGAAAATTCAATATTTTGGGGTCCCAGAAGCAATCTGTACATGCCTACACAGTGCTAGAATATTTTCAAAATATAGGCTAAAAACATGCTAAAAATCGACATTTTAGGTGCCAAAAAATCGATATCTCAAATTCAGTCCCAAAACACCCGAAAATTCGATATTTAGAGGTCCCAGAAGGTATCTGTACATGCCTACTCCGTGTTGGAGTATTTTCAAAATACAGGCCAAAAACATACTGAAAATCGATCTTTTAGGTGCCCAAAAGTCGATATGTGCATGCATCTTCTGTACCCGTTTATACCTCAAATTCTGGCCCTAAACACCCGAAAATTCGATATTTTGGGGTCCCAGAAGCGATCTGTACATGCCTACTCCGTGTTAGAGTATTTTCAAAATTCAGGCCCAAAACATGCTGAAAATCGATATTTTTGGTGCCCAAAGTCAATATGTGCATGTATCTTCTGTACCCGTTTATATCTCAAATTCAGGCTCAAAACACCCGAAAATTCAATATTTTGGGGTCCCAGAAGCAATCAGTACAGTGCTAGAATATTTTCAAAATATAGGCTAAAAACATGCTATAAATCGATCTTTTAGGTGCCTAAAAGTCGATATCTCAAATTCAGTCCCAAAACACCCGAAAATTCGATATTTAGGGGTCCCAGAAGCGATCTGTACATGTATACTCCGTGTTAGAGTATTTTCAAAATACATGCTCAAAACATACTGAAAATCGATCTTTTAGGTGCACAAAAGTCGATATGTGCATGCATCTTCAGTACCCGTTTATATCTCAAATTCAGGCTCAAAACACCCGAAAATTCAATATTTTGGGGTCCCAGAAGCAATCTGTACATGCCTACTCAGTGTTAGAGTATTTTCAAAATACAGGCCCAAAACATGCTGAAAATCGATATTTTAGATGCCCAAAGTCAATATGTGCATATGTATCTTCTGTACCCGTTTATATCTCAAATTCAGGCTCAAAACACCCGAAAATTCAATATTTTGGGGTCCCAGAAGCAATCTGTACATGCCTACACAGTGCTAGAATATTTTCAAAATATAGGCTAAAAACATGCTAAAAATCGACATTTTAGGTGCCAAAAAATCGATATCTCAAATTCAGTCCCAAAACACCCGAAAATTCGATATTTAGAGGTCCCAGAAGGTATCTGTACATGCCTACTCCGTGTTAGAGTATTTTCAAAATACAGGCCAAAAACATACTGAAAATCGATCTTTTAGGTGCCCAAAAGTCGATATGTGCATGCATCTTCTGTACCAGTTTATATCTCAAATTCTGGCCCTAAACACCCGAAAATTCGATATTTTGGGGTCCCAGAAGCGATCTGTACATGCCTACTCCGTGATAGAGTATTTTTAAAATACATGCTCAAAACATACTGAAAATCGATCTTTTAGGTGCACAAAAGTCGATATGTGCATGCATCTTCAGTACCCGTTTATATCTCAAATTCAGGCTCAAAACACCCGAAAATTCAATATTTTGGGGTCCCAGAAGCAATCTGTACATGCCTACTCAGTGTTAGAGTATTTTCAAAATACAGGCCCAAAACATGCTGAAAATCGATATTTTAGATGCCCAAAGTCAATATGTGCATATGTATCTTCTGTACCCGTTTATATCTCAAATTCAGGCTCAAAACACCCGAAAATTCAATATTTTGGGGTCCCTGAAGCAATCTGTACATGCCTACACAGTTCTAGAATATTTTCAAAATATAGGCTAAAAACATGCTAAAAATCGACATTTTAGGTGCCAAAAAATAGATATCTCAAATTCAGTCCCAAAACACCCGAAAATTCGATATTTAGAGGTCCCAGAAGGTATCTGTACATGCCTACTCCGTGTTAGAGTATTTTTAAAATACAGGCTAAAAACATACTGAAAATCGATCTTTTAGGTGCCCAAAAGTCGATATGTGCATGCATCTTCTGTACCCGTTTATATCTCAAATTCTGGATCTAAACACCCGAAAATTCGATATTTTGGGGTCCCAGAAGCGATCTGTACATGCCTACTCCGTGTTAGAGTATTTTCAAAATTCAGGCCCAAAACATGCTGAAAATCGATATTTTTGGTGCCCAAAGTCAATATGTGCATGTATCTTCTGTACCCGTTTATATCTCAAATTCAGGCTCAAAACACCCGAAAATTCAATATTTTGGGGTCCCAGAAGCAATCTGTACAGTGCTAGAATATTTTCAAAATATAGGCTAAAAACATGCTAAAAATCGATCTTTTAGGTGCCAAAAAGTCGATATCTCAAATTCAGTCCCAAAACACCCGAAAATTCGATATTTAAGGGTCCCAGAAGCGATCTGTACATGCCTACTCCGTGTTAGAGTATTTTCAAAATACATGCTCAAAACATACTGAAAATCGATCTTTTAGGTGCACAAAAGTCGATATGTGCATGCATCTTCAGTACCCGTTTATATCTCAAATTCAGGCTCAAAACACCCGAAAATTCAATATTTTGGGGTCCCAGAAGCAATCTGTACATGCCTACTCAGTGTTAGAGTATTTTCAAAATACAGGCCCAAAACATGCTGAAAATCGATATTTTAGATGCCCAAGCCAATATGTGCATGTATCTTCTGTACCCGTTTATATCTCAAATTCAGGCTCAAAACACCCGAAAATTCAATATTTTGGGGTCCCAGAAGCAATCTGTACATGCCTACACAGTGCTAGAATATTTTCAAAATATAGGCTAAAAACATGCTAAAAATCGACATTTTAGGTGCCAAAAAATCGATATCTCAAATTCAGTCCCAAAACACCCGAAAATTCGATATTTAGAGGTCCCAGAAGGTATCTGTACATGCCTACTCCGTGTTGGAGTATTTTCAAAATACAGGCCAAAAACATACTGAAAATCGATCTTTTAGGTGCCCAAAAGTCGATATGTGCATGCATCTTCTGTACCCGTTTATACCTCAAATTCTGGCCCTAAACACCCGAAAATTCGATATTTTGGGGTCCCAGAAGCGATCTGTACATGCCTACTCCGTGTTAGAGTATTTTCAAAATTCAGGCCCAAAACATGCTGAAAATCGATATTTTTGGTGCCCAAAGTCAATATGTGCATGTATCTTCGTACCCGTTTATATCTCAAATTCAGGCTCAAAACACCCGAAAATTCAATATTTTGGGGTCCCAGAAGCAATCAGTACAGTGCTAGAATATTTTCAAAATATAGGCTAAAAACATGCTATAAATCGATCTTTTAGGTGCCAAAAAGTCGATATCTCAAATTCAGTCCCAAAACACCCGAAAATTCGATATTTAGGGGTCCCAGAAGCGATCTGTACATGTATACTCCGTGTTAGAGTATTTTCAAAATACATGCTCAAAACATACTGAAAATCGATCTTTTAGGTGCACAAAAGTCGATATGTGCATGCATCTTCAGTACCCGTTTATATCTCAAATTCAGGCTCAAAACACCCGAAAATTCAATATTTTGGGGTCCCAGAAGCAATCTGTACATGCCTACTCAGTGTTAGAGTATTTTCAAAATACAGGCCCAAAACATGCTGAAAATCGATATTTTAGGTGCCAAAAAATCGATATCTCAAATTCAGTCCCAAAACACCCGAAAATTCGATATTTAGAGGTCCCAGAAGGTATCTGTACATGCATACTCCGTGTTAGAGTATTTTCAAAATACAGGCCAAAAACATACTGAAAATCGATCTTTTAGGTGCCCAAAAGTCGATATGTGCATGCATCTTCTGTACCCGTTTATATCTCAAATTCTGGCCCTAAACACCCGAAAATTCGATATTTTGGGGTCCCAGAAGCGATCTGTACATGCCTACTCCGTGATAGAGTATTTTTAAAATACATGCTCAAAACATACTGAAAATCGATCTTTTAGGTGCACAAAAGTCGATATGTGCATGCATCTTCAGTACCCGTTTATATCTCAAATTCAGGCTCAAAACACCCGAAAATTCAATATTTTGGGGTCCCAGAAGCAATCTGTACATGCCTACTCAGTGTTAGAGTATTTTCAAAATACAGGCCCAAAACATGCTGAAAATCGATATTTTAGATGCCCAAAGTCAATATGTGCATGTATCTTCTGTACCCGTTTATATCTCAAATTCAGGCTCTAAACACCCGAAAATTCAATATTTTGGGGTCCCAGAAGCAATCTGTACATGCCTACACAGTGCTAGAATATTTTCAAAATATAGGCTAAAAACATGCTAAAATCTATCTTTTTGGTGCCAAAAAGTCGATATCTCAAATTCAGTCCCAAAACACCCGAAAATTCGATATTTAGGGGTCCCAGAAGCGATCTGTACATGCCTACTCCGTGTTAGAGTATTTTCAAAATACAGGCCCAAAACATGCTGAAAATCGATATTTTAGATGCCCATAGTCAATATGTGCATATATATCTTCTGTACCTGTTTATATCTCAAATTCAGGCTCAAAACACCCGAAAATTCAATATTTTGGGGTCCCTGAAGCAATCTGTACATGCCTTCACAGTTCTAGAATATTTTCAAAATATAGGCTAAAAACAAGCTAAAAATCGATCTTTTAGGTGCCAAAAAATAGATATCTCAAATTCAGTCCCAAAACACCCGAAAATTCGATATTTAGAGGTCCCAGAAGGTATCTGTACATGCCTACTCCGTGTTAGAGTATTTTCAAAATACAGGCTAAAAACATACTGAAAATCGATCTTTTAGGTGCCCAAAAGTCGATATGTGCATGCATCTTCTGTACCCGTTTATATCTCAAATTCTGGCCCTAAACACCCGAAAATTCGATATTTTGGGGTCCCAGAAGCGATCTGTACATGCCTACTCCGTGTTAGAGTATTTTTAAAATTCAGGCCCAAAACATGCTGAAAATCGATATTTTTGGTGCCCAAAGTCAATATGTGCATGTATCTTCTGTACCCGTTTATATCTCAAATTCAGGCTCAAAACACCCGAAAATTCAATATTTTGGGGTCCCAGAAGCAATCTGTACAGTGCTAGAATATTTTCAAAATATAGGCTAAAAACATGCTAAAAATCGATCTTTTAGGTGCCAAAAAGTCGATATCTCAAATTCAGTCCCAAAACACCCGAAAATTCGATATTTAAGGGTCCCAGAAGCGATCTGTACATGCCTACTCCGTGTTAGAGTATTTTCAAAATACATGCTCAAAACATACTGAAAATCGATCTTTTAGGTGCACAAAAGTCGATATGTGCATGCATCTTCAGTACCCGTTTATATCTCAAATTCATTCTCAAAACACCCGAAAATTCAATATTTTGGGGTCCCAGAAGCAATCTGTACATGCCTACTCAGTGTTAGAGTATTTTCAAAATACAGGCCCAAAACATGCTGAAAATCGATATTTTAGATGCCCAAAGTCAATATGTGCATGTATCTTCTGTACCCGTTTATATCTCAAATTCAGGCTCAAAACACCCGAAAATTCAATATTTTGGGGTCCCAGAAGCAATCTGTACATGCCTACACAGTGCTAGAATATTTTCAAAATATAGGCTAAAAACATGCTAAAAATCGACATTTTAGGTGCCAAAAAATCGATATCTCAAATTCAGTCCCAAAACACCCGAAAATTCGATATTTAGAGGTCCCAGAAGGTATCTGTACATGCCTACTCCGTGTTGGAGTATTTTCAAAATACAGGCCAAAAACATACTGAAAATCGATCTTTTAGGTGCCCAAAAGTCGATATGTGCATGCATCTTCTGTACCCGTTTATACCTCAAATTCTGGCCCTAAACACCCGAAAATTCGATATTTTGGGGTCCCAGAAGCGATCTGTACATGCCTACTCCGTGTTAGAGTATTTTCAAAATTCAGGCCCAAAACATGCTGAAAATCGATATTTTTGGTGCCCAAAGTCAATATGTGCATGTATCTTCTGTACCCGTTTATATCTCAAATTCAGGCTCAAAACACCCGAAAATTCAATATTTTGGGGTCCCAGAAGCAATCTGTACAGTGCTAGAATATTTTCAAAATATATGCTAAAAACATGCTAAAAATCGACATTTTAGGTGCCAAAAAGTCGATATCTCAAATTCAGTCCCAAAACACCCGAAAATTCGATATTTAGGGGTCCCAGAAGCGATCTGTACATGCCTACTCCGTGTTAGAGTATTTTCAATATACATGCTCAAAACATACTGAAAATCGATCTTTTAGGTGCACAAAAGTCGATATGTGCATGCATCTTCAGTACCCGTTTATATCTCAAATTCAGGCTCAAAACACCCGAAAATTCAATATTTTGGGGTCCCAGAAGCAATCTGTACATGCCTACTCAGTGTTAGAGTATTTTCAAAATAAAGGCCCAAAACATGCTGAAAATCGATATTTTAGATGCCCAAAGTCAATATGTGCATGTATCTTCTGTACCCGTTTATATCTCAAATTCAGGGTCAAAACACCCGAAAATTCAATATTTTGGGGTCCCAGCAGCAATCTGTACAGTGCTAGAATATTTTCAAAATATAGGCTAAAAACATGCTAAAAATCGATCTTTTAGGTGCCAAAAAGTCGATATCTCAAATTCAGTCCCAAAACACCCGAAAATTCGATATTTAGGGGTCCCAGAAGCGATCTGTACATGCCTACTCCGTGTTAGAGTATTTTCAAAATACATGCTCAAAACATACTGAAAATCGATCTTTTAGGTGCACAAAAGTCGATATGTGCATGCATCTTCAGTACCCGTTTATATCTCAAATTCAGGCTCAAAACACCCGAAAATTCAATATTTTGGGGTCCCAGAAGCAATCTGTACATGCCTACTCAGTGTTAGAGTATTTTCAAAATACAGGCCCAAAACATGCTGAAAATCGATATTTTAGATGCCCAAAGTCAATATGTGCATGTATCTTCTGTACCCGTTTATATCTCAAATTCAGGCTCAAAACACCCGAAAATTCAATATTTTGGGGTCCCAGAAGCAATCTGTACATGCCTACACAGTGCTAGAATATTTTCAAAATATAGGCTAAAAACATGCTAAAAATCGACATTTTAGGTGCCAAAAAATCGATATCTCAAATTCAGTCCCAAAACACCCGAAAATTCGATATTTAGAGGTCCCAGAAGGTATCTGTACATGCCTACTCCGTGTTGGAGTATTTTCAAAATACAGGCCAAAAACATACTGAAAATCGATCTTTTAGGTGCCCAAAAGTCGATATGTGCATGCATCTTCAGTACCCGTTTATATCTCAAATTCTGGCCCTAAACACCCGAAAATTCGATATTTTGGGGTCCCAGAAGCGATCTGTACATGCCTACTCCGTGTTAGAGTATTTTCAAAATTCAGGCCCAAAACATGCTGAAAATCGATATTTTTGGTGCCCAAAGTCAATATGTGCATGTATCTTCTGTACCCGTTTATATCTCAAATTCAGGCTCAAAACACCCGAAAATTCAATATTTTGGGGTCCCAGAAGCAATCTGTACAGTGCTAGTATATTTTCAAAATATAGGCTAAAAACATGCTAAAAATCGATCTTTTAGGTGCCAAAAAGTCGATATCTCAAATTCAATCCCAAAACACCTGAAAATTCGATATTTAGGGGTCCCAGAAGCGATCTGTACATGCCTACTCCGTTTTAGAGTATTTTCAAAATACAGGCCCAAAACATACTGAAAATCGATCTTTTAGGTGCACAAAAGTCGATATGTGCATGCATCTTCAGTACCCGTTTATATCTCAAATTCGGGCTCAAAACACCCGAAAATTCAATATTTTGGGGTCCCAGAAGCAATCTATACATGCCTACTCAGTGTTAGAGTATTTTCAAAATACAGGCCCAAAACATGCTGAAAATCGATATTTTAGATGCACAAAGTCAATATGTGCATGTATCTTCTGTACCCGTTTATATCTCAAATTCACTCTCAAAACACCCGAAAATTCAATATTTTGGGGTCCCAGAAGCAATCTGTACATGCCTACACAGTGCTAGAATATTTTCAAAATATAGGCTAAAAACATGCTAAAAATCGATCTTTTAGGTGCCAAAAAATCGATATCTCAAATTCAGTCCCAAAACACCCGAAAATTCGATATTTAGAGGTCCCAGAAGGTATCTGTACATGCCTACTCCGTGTTAGAGTATTTTCAAAACACAGGCCAAAAACATACTGAAAATCGATCTTTTAGGTGCCCAAAAGTCGATATGTGCATGCATCTTCTGTACCCGTTTATACCTCAAATTCTGGCCCTAAACACCCGAAAATTCGATATTTTGGGGTCCCAGAAGCGATCTGTACATGCCTACTCCGTGTTAGAGTATTTTCAAAATTCAGGCCCAAAACATGCTGAAAATCGATATTTTTGGTGCCCAAAGTCAATATGTGCATGTATCTTCTGTACCCGTTTATATCTCAAATTCAGGCTCAAAACACCCGAAAATTCAATATTTTGGGGTCCCAGAAGCAATCTGTACAGTGCTAGTATATTTTCAAAATATAGGCTAAAAACATGCTAAAAATCGATCTTTTAGGTGCCAAAAAGTCGATATCTCAAATTCAATCCCAAAACACCTGAAAATTCGATATTTAGGGGTCCCAGAAGCGATCTGTACATGCCTACTCCGTTTTAGAGTATTTTCAAAATACAGGCCCAAAACATACTGAAAATCGATCTTTTAGGTGCACAAAAGTCGATATGTGCATGCATCTTCAGTACCCGTTTATATCTCAAATTCGGGCTCAAAACACCCGAAAATTCAATATTTTGGGGTCCCAGAAGCAATCTATACATGCCTACTCAGTGTTAGAGTATTTTCAAAATACAGGCCCAAAACATGCTGAAAATCGATATTTTAGATGCACAAAGTCAATATGTGCATGTATCTTCTGTACCCGTTTATATCTCAAATTCACTCTCAAAACACCCTAAAATTCAATATTTTGGGGTCCCAGAAGCAATCTGTACATGCCTACACAGTGCTAGAATATTTTCAAAATATAGGCTAAAAACATGCTAAAAATCGATCTTTTAGGTGCCAAAAAATCGATATCTCAAATTCTGTCCCAAAACACCCGAAAATTCGATATTTAGAGGTCCCAGAAGGTATCTGTACATGCCTACTCCGTGTTAGAGTATTTTCAAAACACAGGCCAAAAACATACTGAAAATCGATCTTTTAGGTGCCCAAAAGTCGATATGTGCATGCATCTTCTGTACCCGTTTATACCTCAAATTCTGGCCCTAAACACCCGAAAATTCGATATTTTGGGGTCCCAGAAGCGATCTGTACATGCCTACTCCGTGTTAGAGTATTTTCAAAATTCAGGCCCAAAACATGCTGAAAATCGATATTTTTGGTGCCCAAAGTCAATATGTGCATGTATCTTCTGTACCCGTTTATATCTCAAATTCAGGCTCAAAACACCCGAAAATTCAATATTTTGGGGTCCCAGAAGCAATCTGTACATGCCTACTCAGTGCTAGAATATTTTCAAAATATAGGTTAAAAACATTCTAAAAATCGATCTTTTAGGTGCTAAAAAGTCGATATCTCAAATTCAGTCCCAAAACACCCGAAAATTCGATATTTAGGGGTCCCAGAAGCGATCTGTACATGCCTACTCCGTTTTAGAGTATTTTCAAAATACATGCTCAAAACATACTGAAAATCGATCTTTTAGGTGCACAAAAGTCGATATGTGCATGCATCTTCAGTACCCGTTTATATCTCAAATTCAGGCTCAAAACACCCGAAAATTCAATATTTTGGGGTCCCAGAAGCAATCTGTACATACTTACTCAGTGTTAGAGTATTTTAAAAATACAGGCCCAAAACATGCTGAAAATCGATAATTTAGATGCCCAAAGTCAATATGTGCATGTATCTTCTGTACCCGTTTATATCTCAAATTCAGGCTCAAAACACCCGAAAATTCAATATTTTGGGGTCCCAGAAGCAATCTGTACATGCCTACACAGTGCTAGAATATTTTCAAAATATAGGCTAAAAACATGCTAAAAATCGACATTTTAGGTGCCAAAAAATCGATATCTCAAATTCAGTCCCAAAACACCCGAAAATTCGATATTTAGAGGTCCCAGAAGGTATCTGTACATGCCTACTCCGTGTTAGAGTATTTTCAAAAAAAAGGCAAAAACATACTGAAAATCGATCTTTTAGGTGCCCAAAAGTCGATATGTGCATGCATCTTCTGTACCCGTTTATATCTCAAATTCTGGCCCTAAACACCCGAAAATTCGATATTTAGGGGTCCCAGAAGCGATCTGTACATGCCTACTCCGTGTTAGAGTATATTCAAAATACATGCTCAAAGCATACTGAAAATCGATCTTTTAGGTGCACAAAAGTCGATATGTGCATGCATCTTCAGTACCCGTTTATATCTCAAATTCAGGCTCAAAACACCCGAAAATTCAATATTTTGGGGTCCCAGAAGCAACCTGTACATGCCTACTCAGTGTTAGAGTATTTTCAAAATACAGGCCCAAAACATGCTGAAAATCGATATTTTAGATGCCCAAAGTCAATATGTGCATGTATCTTCTGTACCCGTTTATATCTCAAATTCAGGCTCAAAACACCCGAAAATTCAATATTTTCTGGTCCCAGAAGCAATCTGTACAGTGCTAGAATATTTTCAAAATATAGGCTAAAAACATGCTAAAAATCGATCTTTTAGGTGCCAAAAAGTCGATATCTCAACTTCAGTCCCAAAACACCCGAAAATTCTATATTTAGGGGTCCCAGAAGCGATCTGTACATGCCTACTCCGTGTTAGAGTATTTTCAAAATACATGCTCAAAACATGCTGAAAATCGATATTTTAGATGCCCAAAGTCAATATGTGCATGTATCTTCTGTACCCGTTTATATCTCAAATTCAGGCTCAAAACACCCGAAAATTCAATATTTTGGGGTCCCAGAAGCAATCTGTACATGCCTACACAGTGCTAGAATATTTTCAAAATATAGGCTAAAAACATGCTAAAAATCGATCTTTTAGGTGCCAAAAAATCGATATCTCAAATTCAGTCCCAAAACACCCGAAAATTCGATGCCTACTCCGTGTTAGAGTATTTTCAAAACACAGGCCAAAAACATACTGAAAATCGATCTTTTAGGTGCCCAAAAGTCGATATGTGCATGCATCTTCTGTACCCGTTTATACCTTAAATTCTGGCCCTAAACACCCGAAAATTCGATATTTTGGGGTCCCAGAAGCGATCTGTACATGCCTACACCGTGTTAGAGTATTTTCAAAATTCAGGCCCAAAACATGCTGAAAATCGATATTTTTGGTGCCCAAAGTCAATATGTGCATGTATCTTCTGTACCCGTTTATATCTCAAATTCAGGCTCAAAACACCCGAAAATTCAATATTTTGGGGCCCCAGAAGCAATCTGAACATGCCTACTCAGTGCTAGAATATTTTCAAAATATAGGTTAAAAACATTCTAAAAATCGATCTTTTAGGTGCCAAAAAGTCGATATCTCAAATTCAGTCCCAAAACACCCGAAAATTCGATATTTAGGGGTCCCAGAAGCGATCTGTACATGCCTACTCCGTTTTAGAGTATTTTCAAAATACATGCTCAAAACATACTGAAAATCGATCTTTTAGGTGCACAAAAGTCGATATGTGCATGCATCTTCAGTACCCGTTTATATCTCAAATTCAGGCTCAAAACACCCGAAAATTCAATATTTTGGGGTCCCAGAAGCAATCTGTACATACTTACTCAGTGTTAGAGTATTTTCAAAATACAGGCCCAAAACATGCTGAAAATCGATATTTTAGATGCCCAAAGTCAATATGTGCATGTATCTTCTGTACCCGTTTATATCTCAAATTCAGGCTCAAAACACCCGAAAATTCAATATTTTGGGGTCCCAGAAGCAATCTGTACAGTGCTAGAATATTTTCAAAATATAGGCTAAAAACATGCTAAAAATCGATCTTTTAGGTGCCAAAAAGTCGATATCTCAAATTCAGTCCCAAAACACCCGAAAATTCGATATTTAGGGGTCCCAGAAGCGATCTGTACATGCCTACTCCGTGTTAGAGTATTTTCAAAATACATGCTCACAACATACTGAAAATCGATCTATTAGGTGTACAAAAGTCGATATGTGCATGCATCTTCAGTACCCGTTTATATCTCAAATTCAGGCTCAAAACACCCGAAAATTCAATATTTTGGGGTCCCAGAAGCAATCTGTACATGCCTACTCAGTGTTAGAGTATTTTCAAAATACAGGCCCAAAACATGCTGAAAATCGATATTTTAGATGCCCAAAGTCAATATGTGCATGTATCTTCTGTACCCGTTTATATCTCAAATTCTGGCCCTAAACACCCGAAAATTCGATATTTTAGGGTCCCAGAAGCGATCTGTACATGCCTACTCCGTGTTAGAGTATTTTCAAAATTCAGGCCCAAAACATGCTGAAAATCGATATTTTTGGTGCCCAAAGTCAATCTGTGCATGTATCTTCTGTACCCGTTTATATCTCAAATTCAGGCTCAAAACACCCGAAAAATCAATATTTTGGGGTCCCAGAAGCAATCTGTACATGCCTACTCAGTGCTAGAATATTTTCAAAATATAGGCTAAAAACATGCTAAAAATCGATCTTTTAGGTGCCAAAAAGTCGATATCTCAAATTCAGTCCCAAAACACCCGAAAATTCGATATTTAGGGGTCCCAGAAGCGATCTGTACATGTATACTCCGTGTTAGAGTATTTTCAAAATACATGCTCAAAACATACTGAAAATCGATCTTTTAGGTGCACAAAAGTCGATATGTGCATGCATCTTCAGTACCCGTTTATATCTCAAATTCAGGCTCAAAACACCCGAAAATTCAATATTTTGGGGTCCCAGAAGCAATCTGTACATGCCTACTCAGTGTTAGAGTGTTTTCAAAATACAGGCCCAAAACATGCTGAAAATCGATATTTTAGATGCCCAAAGTCAATATGTGCATGTATCTTCTGTACCCGTTTATATCTCAAATTCAGGCTCAAAACACCCGAAAATTCAATATTTTGGGGTCCCAGAAGCAATCTGTACATGCCTACACAGTGCTAGAATATTTTAAAAATATAGGCTAAAAACATGCTAAAAATCGATCTTTTAGGTGCCAAAAAATCGATATCTCAAATTCAGTCCCAAAACACCCGAAAATTCGATATTTAGAGGTCTCAGAAGGTATCTGTACATGCCTACTCCGTGTTAGAGTATTTTCAAAATACAGGCCAAAAACATACTGAAAATCGATCTTTTAGGTGCCCAAAAGTCGATATGTGCATGCATCTTCTGTACCCGTTTATATCTCAAATTGTGGCCCTAAACACCCGAAAATTCGATATTTTGGGGTCCCAGAAGCGATCTGTACATGCCTACTCCGTGTTAGAGTATTTTCAAAATTCAGGCCCAAAACATGCTAAAAATCGATATTTTTGGTGCCCAAAGTCAATATGTGCATGTATCTTCTGTACCCGTTTATATCTCAAATTCAGGCTCAAAACACCCGAAAATTCAATATTTTGGGGTCCCAGAAGCAATCTGTACATGCCTACTCAGTGCTAGAATATTTTCAAAATATAGGCTAAAACATGCTAAAAATCGATCTTTTAGGTGCCAAAAAGTCAATATCTCAAATTCAGTCCCAAAACACCCGAAAATTCGATATTTAGGGGTCCCAGAAGCGATCTGTACATGCCTACTCCGTGTTAGAGTATTTTCAAAATACATGCTCAAAACATACTGAAAATCGATCTTTTAGGTGCACAGAAGTCGATATGTGCATGCATCTTCAGTACCCGTTTATATCTCAAATTCAGGCTCAAAACACCCGAAAATTCAATATTTTGGGGTCCCAGAAGCAATCTGTACAGTGCTAGAATATTTTCAAAATATAGGCTAAAAACATGCTAAAAATCGATATTTTAGGTGCCAAAAAGTCGATATCTCAAATTCAGTCCCAAAACACCCGAAAATTCGATATTTAGGGGTCCCAGAAGCGATCTGTACATGCCTACTCCGTGTTAGAGTATTTTCAAAATACATGCTCAAAACATACTGAAAATCGATCTTTTAGGTGCACAAAAGTCGATATGTGCATGCATCTTCAGTACCCGTTTATATCTCAAATTCAGGCTCAAAACACCCGAAAATTCAATATATTGGGGTCCTAGAAGCAATCTGTACATGCCTACTCAGTGTTAGAGTATTTTCAAAATACAGGCCCAAAACATGCTGAAAATCGATATTTTAGATGCCCAAAGTCAATATATATATGTGCATGTATCTTCTGTACCCGTTTATATCTCAAAAATTCACTCTCAAAACACCCGAAAATTCAATATTTTGGGGTCCCAGAAGCAATCTGTACATGCCTACACAGTGCTAGAATATTTTCAAAATATAGGCTAAAAACATGCTAAAAATCGACATTTTAGGTGCCAAAAAATCGATATCTCAAATTCAGTCCCAAAACACCCGAAAATTCGATATTTAGAGGTCCCAGAAGGTATCTGTACATGCCTACTCCGTGTTAGAGTATTTTCAAAATACAGGCCAAAAACATACTGAAAATCGATCTTTTAGGTGCCCAAAAGTCGATATGTGCATGCATCTTCTGTACCCGTTTATATCTCAAATTCTGGCCCTAAACACCCGAAAATTCGATATTTTGGGGTCCCAGAAGCGATCTGTACATGCCTACTCCGTGTTAGAGTATTTTCAAAATTCAGGCCCAAAACATGCTGAAAATCGATATTTTTGGTGCCCAAAGTCAATATGTGCATGTATCTTCTGTACCCGTTTATATCTCAAATTCAGGCTCAAAACACCCGAAAATTCAATATTTTGGGGTCCCAGAAGCAATCTGTACATGCCTACTCAGTGCTAGAATATTTTCAAAAAATAGGCTAAAAACATGCTAAAAATCGATCTTTTAGGTGCCAAAAAGTCAATATCTCAAATTCAGTCCCAAAACACCAGAAAATTCGGTATTTAGGGGTCCCAGAAGCGATCTGTACATGCCCCTACTCCGTGTTAGAGTATTTTCAAAATACATGCTCAAAACATACTGAAAATCGATCTTTTAGGTGCCCAAAAGTCGATATGTGCATGCATCTTCTGTACCCGTTTATATCTCAAATTCTGGCCCTAAACACCCGAAAATTCGATATTTTGGGGTCCCAGAAGCGATCTGTACATGCCTACTCCGTGTTAGAGTATTTTCAAAATTCAGGCCCAAAACATGCTGAAAATCGATATTTTTGGTGCCCAAAGTCAATATGTGCATGTATCTTCTGTACCCGTTTATATCTCAAATTCAGGCTCAAAACACCCGAAAATTCAATATTTTGGGGTCCCAGAAGCAATCTGTACATGCCTACTCAGTGCTAGAATATTTTCAAAATATAGGCTAAAAACATGCTAAAAATCGATCTTTTAGGTGCCAAAAAGTCAATATCTAAAATTCAGTCCCAAAACACCCGAAAATTCGATATTTAGGGGTCCCAGAAGCGATCTGTACATGCCCCTACTCCGTGTTAGAGTATTTTCAAAATACATGCTCAAAACATACTGAAAATCGATCTTTTAGGTGCACAAAAGTCGATATGTGCATGCATCTTCTGTACCCGTTTATATCTCAAATTCTGGCCCTAAACACCCGAAAATTCGATATTTTGGGGTCCCAGAAGCGATCTATACATGCCTACTCCGTGTTAGAGTATTTTCAAAATTCAGGCCCAAAACATGCTGAAAATCGATATTTTTGGTGCCCAAAGTCAATATGTGCATGTATCTTCTGTACCCGTTTATATCTCAAATTCAGGCTCAAAACACCCGAAAATTTAATATTTTGGGGTCCCAGAAGCAATCTGTACATGCCTTCTCAGTGCTAGAATATTTTCAAAATATAGGCTAAAAACATGCTAAAAATCGATCTTTTAGGTGCTAAAAAGTCAATATCTCAAATTCAGTCCCAAAACACCCGAAAATTCGATATTTAGGGGTCCCAGAAGCGATCTGTACATGCCTACTCCGTGTTAGAGTATTTTCAAAATACATGCTCAAAACATACTGAAAATCGATCTTTTAGGTGCACAAAAGTCGATATGTGCATGCATCTTCAGTACCCGTTTATATCTCAAATTCAGGCTCAAAACACCCGAAAATTCAATATTTTGGGGTCCCAGAAGCAATCTGTACATGCCTACTCAGTGTTAAAGTATTTTCAAAATACAGGCCCAAAACATGCTAAAAATCGATATTTTAGATGCCCAAAGTCAATATGTGCATGTATCTTCTGTACCCGTTTATATCTCAAATTCAGGCTCAAAACACCCGAAAATTCAATATTTTGGGGTCCCAGAAGCAATCTGTACATGCCTACACAGTGCTAGAATATTTTCAAAATATAGGCTAAAAACATGCTAAAAATCGACATTTTAGGTGCCAAAAAATCGATATCTTAAATTCAGTCCCAAAACACCCGAAAATTCGATATTTAGAGGTCCCAGAAGGTATCTGTACATGCCTACTCCGTGTTAGAGTATTTTCAAAATACAGGCCAAAAACATACTGAAAATCGATCTTTTAGGTGCCCAAAAGTCGATATGTGCATGCATCTTCTGTACCCGTTTATATCTCAAATTCTGGCCCTAAACACCCGAAAATTCGATATTTTGGGGTCCCAGAAGCAATCTGTACATGCCTACTCCGTGTTTGAGTATTTTCAAAATACAGGCCCAAAACATGCTGAAAATCGATATTTTTGGTGCCCAAAGTCAATATGTGCATGTATCTTCTGTACCCGTTTATATCTCAAATTCAGGCTCAAAACACCCGAAAATTCAATATTTTGGGGTCCCAGAAGCAATCTGTACATGCCTACTCAGTGCTAGAATATTTTCAAAATATAGGCTAAAAACATGCTAAAAAATCGATCTTTTAGGTGCCAAAAAGTCGATATCTCAAATTCAGTCCCAAAACACCCGAAAATTCGATATTTAGGGGTCCCAGAAGCGATCTGTACATGCCTACTCCGTGTTAGAGTATTTTCAAAATACATGCTCAAAACATACTGAAAATCGATCTTTTAGGTGCCCAAAAGTCGATATGTGCATGCATCTTCAGTACCTGTTTATATCTCAAATTCAGGCCCTAAACACCCGAAAATTCGATATTTTGGGGTCCCAGAAGCGATCTGTACATGCCTACTCAGTGTTAGAGTATTTTCAAAATTCAGGCCCAAAACATGCTGAAAATCGATATTTTTGGTGCCCAAAGTCAATATGTGCATGTATCCTCTGTACCCGTTTATATCTCAAATTCAGGCTCAAAACACCCGAAAATTCAATATTTTGGGGTCCCAGAAGCAATCTGTACAGTGCTAGAATATTTTCAAAATATAGGCTAAAAACATGCTAAAAATCGATCTTTTAGGTGCCAAAAAGTCGATATCTCAAATTCAGTCCCAAAACACCCGAAAATTCGATATTTAGGGGTCCCAGAAGCGATCTGTACATGCCTACTCTGTGTTAGAGTATTTTCAAAATACATGCTAAAAACATACTGAAAATCGATCTTTTAGGTGCCCAAAAGTCGATATGTGCATGCATCTTCAGTACCCGTTTATATCTCAAATTCAGGCTCAAAACACCCGAAAATTCAATATTTTGGGGTCCCAGAAGCAATCTGTACATGCCTACTCAGTGTTAGAGTATTTTCAAAATACAGGCCCAAAACATGCTGAAAATCGATCTTTTAGGTGCCCAAAAGTCGATATGTGCATGCATCTTCAGTACCCGTTTATATCTCAAATTCTGGCCCTAAACACCCGAAAATTCGATATTTTGGGGTCCCAGAAGCGATCTGTACATGCCTACTCCGTGTTAGAGTATTTTCAAAATTCAGGTCCAAAACATGCTGAAAATCGATATTTTTGGTGCCCAAAGTCAATATGTGCATGTATCTTCTGTACCCGTTTATATCTCAAATTCAGGCTCAAAACACCCGAAAATTCAATATTTTGGGGTCCCAGAAGCAATCTGTACATGCCTACTCAGTGCTAGAATATTTTCAAAATATAGGCTAAAAACATGCTGAAAATCGATCTTTTAGGTGCCAAAAAGTCAATATCTCAAATTCAGTCCCAAAACACCCGAAAATTCGATATTTAGGGGTCCCAGAAGCGATCTGTACATGCCTACTCCGTGTTAGAGTATTTTCAAAATACATGCTCAAAACATACTGAAAATCGATCTTTTAGGTGCACAAAAGTCGATATGTGCATGCATCTTCAGTACCCGTTTATATCTCAAATTCAGGCTCAAAACACCCGAAAATTCGATATTTTGGGGTCCCAGAAGCGATCTGTACATGCCTACTTAGTGTTAGAGTATTTTCAAAATTCAGGCCCAAAACATGCTGAAAATCGATATTTTTGGTGCCCAAAGTCAATATGTGCATGTATCCTCTGTACCCGTTTATATCTCAAATTCAGGCTCAAAACACCCGAAAATTCAATATTTTGGGGTCCCAGAAGCAATCTGTACAGTGCTAGAATATTTTCAAAATATAGGCTAAAAACATGCTAAAAATCGATCTTTTAGGTGCCAAAAAGTCGATATCTCAAATTCAGTCCCAAAACACCCGAAAATTCGATATTTAGGGGTCCCAGAAGCGATCTGTACATGCCTACTCCGTGTTAGAGTATTTTCAAAATACATGCTCAAAACATACTGAAAATCGATCTTTTAGGTGCCCAAAAGTCGATATGTGCATGCATCTTCAGTACCCGTTTATATCTCAAATTCAGGCTCAAAACACCCGAAAATTCAATATTTTGGGGTCCCAGAAGCAATCTGTACATGCCTACTCAGTGTTAGACTATTTTCAAAATACAGGCCCAAAACATGCTGAAAATCGATCTTTTAGGTGCCCAAAAGTCGATATGTGCAGGCATCTTCAGTACCCGTTTATATCTCAAATTCTGGCCCTAAACACCCGAAAATTCGATATTTTGGGGTCCCAGAAGCGATCTGTACATGCCTACTCCGTGTTAGAGTATTTTCAAAATTCAGGCCCAAAACATGCTGAAAATCGATATTTTTGGTGCCCAAAGTCAATATGTGCATGTATCTTTTGTACCCGTTTATATCTCAAATTCAGGCTCAAAACACCCGAAAATTCAATATTTTGGGGTCCCAGAAGCAATCTGTACATGCCTACTCAGTGCTAGAATATTTTCAAAATATAGGCTAAAAACATGCTAAAAATCGATCTTTTAGGTGCCAAAAAGTCAATATCTCAAATTCAGTCCCAAAACACCCGAAAATTCGATATTTAGGGGTCCCAGAAGCGATCTGTACATGCCTACTCCGTGTTAGAGTATTTTCAAAATACATGCTCAAAACATACTGAAAATCGATCTTTTAGGTGCACAAAAGTCGATATGTGCATGCATCTTCAGTACCCGTTTATATCTCAAATTCAGGCTCAAAACACCCGAAAATTCAATATTTTGGGGTCCCAGAAGCAATCTTTACATGCCTACTCAGTGTTAGACTATTTTCAAAATACAGGCCCAAAACATGCTGAAAATCGATATTTTAGATGCCCAAAGTCAATATGTGCATGTATCTTCTGTACCCGTTTATATCTCAAATTCAGGCTCAAAACACCCGAAAATTCAATATTTTGGGGTCCCAGAAGCAATCTGTACATGCCTACACAGTGCTAGAATATTTTCAAAATATAGGCTAAAAACATGCTAAAAATCGACATTTTAGGTGCCAAAAAATCGATATCTCAAATTCAGTCCCAAAACACCCGAAAATTCGATATTTAGAGGTCCCAGAAGGTATCTGTACATGCCTACTCCGTGTTAGAGTATTTTCAAAATACAGGCCAAAAACATATTGAAAATCGATCTTTTAGGAGCCCAAAAGTCGATATGTGCATGCATCTTCTGTACCCGTTTATATCTCAAATTCTGGCCCTAAACACCCGAAAATTCGATATTTTGGGGTCCCAGAAGCGATCTGTACATGCCTACTCCGTGTTAGAGTATTTTCAAAATTCAGGCCCAAAACATGCTAAAAATCGATATTTTTGGTGCCCAAAGTCAATATGTACATGTATCTTCTGTACCCGTTTATATCTCAAATTCAGGCTCAAAACACCCGAAAATTCAATATTTTGGGGTCCCAGAAGAAATCTGTACATGCCTACTCAGTGCTAGAATATTTTCAAAATATAGGCTAAAAACATGCTAAAAATCGATCTTTTAGGTGCCAAAAAGTCAATATCTCAAATTCAGTCCCAAAACACCCGAAAATTCGATATTTAGGGGTCCCAGAAGCGATCTGTACATGCCTACTCCGTGTTAGAGTATTTTCAAAATACATGCTCAAAACATACTGAAAATCGATCTTTTAGGTGCACAAAAGTCGATATGTGCATGCATCTTCAGTACCCGTTTATATCTCAAATTCAGGCTCAAAACACCCGAAAATTCAATATTTAGGGGTCCCAGAAGCGATCTGTACATGCCTACTCCGTGTTAGAGTATTTTCAAAATACATGCTCAAAACATACTGAAAATCGATCTTTTAGGTGCCCAAAAGTCGATATGTGCATGCATCTTCAGTACCTGTTTATATCTCAAATTCAGGCCCTAAACACCCGAAAATTCGATATTTTGGGGTCCCAGAAGCGATCTGTACATGCCTACTTAGTGTTAGAGTATTTTCAAAATTCAGGCCCAAAACATGCTGAAAATCGATATTTTTGGTGCCCAAAGTCAATATGTGCATGTATCCTCTGTACCCGTTTATATCTCAAATTCAGGCTCAAAACACCCGAAAATTCAATATTTTGGGGTCCCAGAAGCAATCTGTACAGTGCTAGAATATTTTCAAAATATAGGCTAAAAACATGCTAAAAATCGATCTTTTAGGTGCCAAAAAGTCGATATCTCAAATTCAGTCCCAAAACACCCGAAAATTCGATATTTAGGGGTCCCAGAAGCGATCTGTACATGCCTACTCCGTGTTAGAGTATTTTCAAAATACATGCTCAAAACATACTGAAAATCGATCTTTTAGGTGCCCAAAAGTCGATATGTGCATGCATCTTCAGTACCCGTTTATATCTCAAATTCAGGCTCAAAACACCCGAAAATTCAATATTTTGGGGTCCCAGAAGCAATCTGTACATGCCTACTCAGTGTTAGAGTATTTTCAAAATACAGGCCCAAAACATGCTGAAAATCGATCTTTTAGGTGCCCAAAAGTCGATATGTGCATGCATCTTCAGTACCCGTTTATATCTCAAATTCTGGCCCTGAACACCCGAAAATTCGATATTTTGGGGTCCCAGAAGCGATCTGTACATGCCTACTCCGTGTTAGAGTATTTTCAAAATTCAGGCCCAAAACATGCTGAAAATCGATATTTTTGGTGCCCAAAGTCAATATGTGCATGTATCTTTTGTACCCGTTTATATCTCAAATTCAGGCTCAAAACACCCGAAAATTCAATATTTTGGGGTCCCAGAAGCAATCTGTACATGCCTACTCAGTGCTAGAATATTTTCAAAATATAGGCTAAAAACATGCTAAAAATCGATCTTTTAGGTGCCAAAAAGTCAATATCTCAAATTCAGTCCCAAAACACCCGAAAATTCGATATTTAGGGGTCCCAGAAGCGATCTGTACATGCCTACTCCGTGTTAGAGTATTTTCAAAATACATGCTCAAAACATACTGAAAATCGATCTTTTAGGTGCACAAAAGTCGATATGTGCATGCATCTTCAGTACCCGTTTATATCTCAAATTCAGGCTCAAAACACCCGAAAATTCAATATTTTGGGGTCCCAGAAGCAATCTTTACATGCCTACTCAGTGTTAGACTATTTTCAAAATACAGGCCCAAAACATGCTGAAAATCGATATTTTAGATGCCCAAAGTCAATATGTGCATGTATCTTCTGTACCCGTTTATATCTCAAATTCAGGCTCAAAACACCCGAAAATTCAATATTTTGGGGTCCCAGAAGCAATCTGTACATGCCTACACAGTGCTAGAATATTTTCAAAATATAGGCTAAAAACATGCTAAAAATCGACATTTTAGGTGCCAAAAAATCGATATCTCAAATTCAGTCCCAAAACACCCGAAAATTCGATATTTAGAGGTCCCAGAAGGTATCTGTACATGCCTACTCCGTGTTAGAGTATTTTCAAAATACAGGCCAAAAACATACTGAAAATCGATCTTTTAGGTGCCCAAAAGTCGATATGTGCATGCATCTTCTGTACCCGTTTATATCTCAAATTCTGGCCCTAAACACCCGAAAATTCGATATTTTGGGGTCCCAGAAGCGATCTGTACATGCCTACTCCGTGTTAGAGTATTTTCAAAATTCAGGCCCAAAACATGCTAAAAATCGATATTTTTGGTGCCCAAAGTCAATATGTACATGTATCTTCTGTACCCGTTTATATCTCAAATTCAGGCTCAAAACACCCGAAAATTCAATATTTTGGGGTCCCAGAAGAAATCTGTACATGCCTACTCAGTGCTAGAATACTTTCAAAATATAGGCTAAAAACATGCTAAAAATCGATCTTTTAGGTGCCAAAAAGTCGATATCTCAAATTTAGTCCCAAAACACCCGAAAATTCGATATTTAGGGGTCCCAGAAGCGATCTGTACATGCCTACTCCGTGTTAGAGTATTTTCAAAATACATGCTCAAAACATACTAAAAATCGATCTTTTAGGTGCACAAAAGTCGATATGTGCATGCATCTTCAGTACCCGTTTATATCTCAAATTCAGGCTCAAAACACCCGAAAATTCAATATTTTGGGGTCCCAGAAGCAATCTGTACATGCCTACTCAGTGTTAGAGTATTTTCAAAATACAGGCCCAAAACATGCTGAAAATCGATATTTTTGGTGCCCAAAGTCAATATGTGCATGTATCTTCTGTACCCGTTTATATCTCAAATTCAGGCTCAAAACACCCGAAAATTCAATATTTTGGGGTCCCAGAAGCAATCTGTACATGCCTACTCAGTGCTAGAATATTTTCAAAATATAGGCTAAAAACATGCTAAAAATCGATCTTTTAGGTGCCAAAAAGTCGATATCTCAAATTCAGTCCCAAAACACCCGAAAATTTGATATTTAGGGGTCCCAGAAGCGATCTGTACATGCCTACTCCGTGTTAGAGTATTTTCAAAATACATGCTCAAAACATACTGAAAATCTATCTTTTAGGTGCACAAAAGTCGATATGTGCATGCATCTTCAGTACCCGTTTATATCTCAAATTCAGGCTCAAAACACCCGAAAATTCAATATTTTGGGGTCCCAGAAGCAATCTGTACATGCCTACTCAGTGTTAGACTATTTTCAAAATACAGGCCCAAAATATGCTGAAAATCGATATTTTAGATGCCAAAAAACTATATCTCAAATTCAGTCCCAAAACACCCGAAAATTCGATATTTAGAGGTCCCAGAAGGTATCTGTACATGCCTACTCCTTGTTAGAGTATTTTCAAAATACAGGCCAAAAACATACTGAAAATCGATCTTTTAGGTGCCCAAAAGTCGATATGTGCATGCATCTTCTGTACCCGTTTATATCTCAAATTCAGGCTCAAAACGCCCGAAAATTCAATATTTTGGTGTCCCAGAAGCAATCTGTACATGCCTACTCAGTGTTAAAGTATTTTCAAAATACAGGCCCAAAACATGCTAAAAATCGATATTTTAGATGCCTAAAGTCAATATGTGCATGTATCTTCTGTACCCGTTTATATCTCAAATTCAGGCTCAAAACACCCGAAAATTCAATATTTTGGGGTCCCAGAAGCAATCTGTACATGCCTACACAGTGCTAGAATATTTTCAAAATATAGGCTAAAAACATGCTAAAAATCGACATTTTAGGTGCCAAAAAATCGATATCTTAAATTCAGTCCCAAAACACCCGAAAATTCGATATTTAGAGGTCCCAGAAGGTATCTGTACATGCCTACTCCTAGTTAGAGTATTTTCAAAATACAGGCCAAAAACATACTGAAAATCGATCTTTTAGGTGCCCAAAAGTCGATATGTGCATGCATCTTCTGTACCCGTTTATATCTCAAATTCTGGCCCTAAACACCCGAAAATTCGATATTTTGGGGTCCCAGAAGCGATCTGTACATGCCTACTCCGTGTTAGAGTATTTTCAAAATTCAGGCCCAAAACATGCTGAAAATCGATATTTTTGGTGCCCAAAGTCAATATGTGCATGTATCTTCTGTACCCGTTTATATCTCAAATTCAGGCTCAAAACACCCGAAAATTCAATATTTTGGGGACCCAGAAGCAATCTGTACAGTGCTAGAATATTTTCAAAATATAGGCTAAAAACATGCTAAAAATCGATCTTTTAGGTGCCAAAAAGTCGATATCTCAAATTCAGTCCCAAAACACCCGAAAATTCGATATTTAGGGGTCCCAGAAGCGATCTGTACATGCCTACTCCGTGTTAGAGTATTTTCAAAATACATGCTCAAAACATACTGAAAATCGACCTTTTAGGTGCCCAAAAGTCGATATGTGCATGCATCTTCAGTACCTGTTTATATCTCAAATTCAGGCCCTAAACACCCGAAAATTCAATATTTTGGGGTCCCAGAAGCAATCTGTACATGCCTACTCAGTGCTAGAATATTTTCAAAATATAGGCTAAAAACATGCTAAAAATCGATCTTTTAGGT
Source organism: Petrolisthes cinctipes (assembly GCA_033782935.1). Taxonomy (NCBI): domain Eukaryota; kingdom Metazoa; phylum Arthropoda; class Malacostraca; order Decapoda; family Porcellanidae; genus Petrolisthes; species Petrolisthes cinctipes. Next base: position 517,275 of record JAWQEG010000175.1, read on the forward strand.
GCCAAAAAGTCAATATCTCAAATTCAGTCCCAAAACACCCGAAAATTCGATATTTAGGGGTCCCAGAAGCGATCTGTACATGCCTACTCCGTGTTAGAGTATTTTCAAAATACATGCTCAAAACATACTGAAAATCGATCTTTTAGGTGCACAAAAGTCGATATGTGCATGCATCTTCAGTACCCGTTTATATCTCAAATTCAGGCTCAAAACACCCGAAAATTCAATATTTTGGGGTCCCAGAAGCAATCTGTACATGCCTACTCAGTGTTAGACTATTTTCAAAATACAGGCCCAAAACATGCTGAAAATCGATATTTTAGATGCCCAAAGTCAATATGTGCATGTATCTTCTGTACCCGTTTATATCTCAAATTCAGGCTCAAAACACCCGAAAATTCAATATTTTGGGGTCCCAGGAGCAATCTGTACATGCCTACACAGTGCTAGAATATTTTCAAAATATAGGCTAAAAACATGCTAAAAATCGACATTTTAGGTGCCAAAAAAACTATATCTCAAATTCAGTCCCAAAACACCCGAAAATTCGATATTTAGAGGTCCCAGAAGGTATCTGTACATGCCTACTCCTTGTTAGAGTATTTTCAAAATACAGGCCAAAAACATACTGAAAATCGATCTTTTAGGTGCCCAAAAGTCGATATGTGCATGCATCTTCTGTACCCGTTTATATCTCAAATTCAGGCTCAAAACCCCCGAAAATTCAATATTTTGGGGTCCCAGAAGCAATCTGTACATGCCTACTCAGTGTTAAAGTATTTTCAAAATACAGGCCCAAAACATGCTAAAAATCGATATTTTAGATGCCCAAAGTCAATATGTGCATGTATCTTCTGTACCCGTTTATATCTCAAATTCAGGCTCAAAACACCCGAAAATTCAATATTTTGGGGTCCCAGAAGCAATCTGTACATGCCTACACAGTGCTAGAATATTTTCAAAATATAGGCTAAAAACATGCTAAAAATCGACATTTTAGGTGCCAAAAAATCGATATCTTAAATTCAGTCCCAAAACACCCGAAAATTCGATATTTAGAGGTCCCAGAAGGTATCTGTACATGCCTACTCCGTGTTAGAGTATTTTCAAAATACAGGCCAAAAACATACTGAAAATCGATCTTTTAGGTGCCCAAAAGTCGATATGTGCATGCATCTTCTGTACCCGTTTATATCTCAAATTCTGGCCCTAAACACCCGAAAATTCGATATTTTGGGGTCCCAGAAGCGATCTGTACATGCCTACTCCGTGTTAGAGTATTTTCAAAATTCAGGCCCAAAACATGCTAAAAATCGATATTTTTGGTGCCCAAAGTCAATATGTGCATGTATCTTCTGTACCCGTTTATATCTCAAATTCAGGCTCAAAACACCCGAAAATTCAATATTTTGGGGTCCCAGAAGCAATCTGTACATGCCTACTCAGTGCTAGAAAATTTTCAAAATATAGGCTAAAAACATGCTAAAAATCGATCTTTTAGGTGCCAAAAAGTCGATATCTCAAATTCAGTCCCAAAACACCCGAAAATTCGATATTTAGGGGTCCCAGAAGCGATCTGTACATGCCTACTCCGTGTTAGAGTATTTTCAAAATACATGCTCAAAACATACTGAAAATCGATCTTTTAGGTGCCCAAAAGTCGATATGTGCATGCATCTTCAGTACCTGTTTATATCTCAAATTCAGGCCCTAAACACCCGAAAATTCGATATTTTGGGGTCCCAGAAGCGATCTGTACATGCCTACTCAGTGTTAGAGTATTTTCAAAATTCAGGCCCAAAACATGCTGAAAATCGATATTTTTGGTGCCCAAAGTCAATATGTGCATGTATCCTCTGTACCCGTTTATATCTCAAATTCAGGCTCAAAACACCCGAAAATTCAATATTTTGGGGTCCCAGAAGCAATCTGTACATTGCTAGAATATTTTCAAAATATAGGCTAAAAACATGCTAAAAATCGATCTTTTAGGTGCCAAAAAGTCGATATCTCAAATTCAGTCCCAAAACACCCGAAAATTCGATATTTAGGGGTCCCAGAAGCGATCTGTACATGCCTACTCCGTGTTAGAGTATTTTCAAAATACATGCTCAAAACATACTGAAAATCGATCTTTTAGGTGCCCAAAAGTCGATATGTGCATGCATCTTCAGTACCCGTTTATATCTCAAATTCAGGCTCAAAACACCCGAAAATTCAATATTTTGGGGTCCCAGAAGCAATCTGTACATGCCTACTCAGTGTTAGAGTATTTTCAAAATACAGGCCCAAAACATGCTGAAAATCGATCTTTTAGGTGCACAAAAGTCGATATGTGCATGCATCTTCTGTACCCGTTTATATCTCAAATTCTGGCCCTAAACACCCTAAAATTCGATATTTTTGGGTCCCAGAAGCGATCTGTACATGCCTACTCAGTGTTAGACTATTTTCAAAATACAGGCCCAAAACATGCTGAAAATCGATATTTTAGATGCCCAAAGTCAATATGTGCATGTATCTTCTGTACCCGTTTATATCTCAAATTCAGGCTCAAAACACCCGAAAATTCAATATTTTGGGGTCCCAGGAGCAATCTGTACATGCCTACACAGTGCTAGAATATTTTCAAAATATAGGCTAAAAACATGCTAAAAATCGACACTTTAGGTGCCAAAAAAACTATATCTCAAATTCAGTCCCAAAACACCCGAAAATTCGATATTTAGAGGTCCCAGAAGGTATCTGTACATGCCTACTCCTTGTTAGAGTATTTTCAAAATACAGGCCAAAAACATACTGAAAATCGATCTTTTAGGTGCCCAAAAGTCGATAAGTGCATGCATCTTCTGTACCCGTTTATATCTCAAATTCAGGCTCAAAACCCCCGAAAATTCAATATTTTGGGGTCCCAGAAGCAATCTGTACATGCCTACTCAGTGTTAAAGTATTTTCAAAATACAGGCCCAAAACATGCTAAAAATCGATATTTTAGATGCCCAAAGTCAATATGTGCATGTATCTTCTGTACCCGTTTATATCTCAAATTCAGGCTCAAAACACCCGAAAATTCAATATTTTGGGGTCCCAGAAGCAATCTGTACATGCCTACACAGTGCTAGAATATTTTCAAAATATAGGCTAAAAACATGCTAAAAATCGACATTTTAGGTGCCAAAAAATCGATATCTTAAATTCAGTCCCAAAACACCCGAAAATTCGATATTTAGAGGTCCCAGAAGGTATCTGTACATGCCTACTCCGTGTTAGAGTATTTTCAAAATACAGGCCAAAAACATACTGAAAATCGATCTTTTAGGTGCCCAAAAGTCGATATGTGCATGCATCTTCTGTACCCGTTTATATCTCAAATTCTGGCCCTAAACACCCGAAAATTCGATATTTTGGGGTCCCAGAAGCGATCTGTACATGCCTACTCCGTGTTAGAGTATTTTCAAAATTCAGGCCCAAAACATGCTGAAAATCGATATTTTTGGTGCCCAAAGTCAATATGTGCATGTATCTTCTGTACCCGTTTATATCTCAAATTCAGGCTCAAAACACCCGAAAATTCAATATTTTGGGGTCCCAGAAGCAATCTGTACATGCCTACTCAGTGCTAGAAAATTTTCAAAATATAGGCTAAAAACATGCTAAAAATCGATCTTTTAGGTGCCAAAAAGTCGATATCTCAAATTCAGTCCCAAAACACCCGAAAATTCGATATTTAGGGGTCCCAGAAGCGATCTGTACATGCCTACTCCGTGTTAGAGTATTTTCAAAATACATGCTCAAAACATACTGAAAATCGATCTTTTAGGTGCCCAAAAGTCGATATGTGCATGCATCTTCAGTACCTGTTTATATCTCAAATTCAGGCCCTAAACACCCGAAAATTCGATATTTTGGGGTCCCAGAAGCGATCTGTACATGCCTACTCAGTGTTAGAGTATTTTCAAAATTCAGGCCCAAAACATGCTGAAAATCGATATTTTTGGTGCCCAAAGTCAATATGTGCATGTATCCTCTGTACCCGTTTATATCTCAAATTCAGGCTCAAAACACCCGAAAATTCAATATTTTGGGGTCCCAGAAGCAATCTGTACATTGCTAGAATATTTTCAAAATATAGGCTAAAAACATGCTAAAAATCGATCTTTTAGGTGCCAAAAAGTCGATATCTCAAATTCAGTCCCAAAACACCCGAAAATTCGATATTTAGGGGTCCCAGAAGCGATCTGTACATGCCTACTCCGTGTTAGAGTATTTTCAAAATACATGCTCAAAACATACTGAAAATCGATCTTTTAGGTGCCCAAAAGTCGATATGTGCATGCATCTTCAGTACCCGTTTATATCTCAAATTCAGGCTCAAAACACCCGAAAATTCAATATTTTGGGGTCCCAGAAGCAATCTGTACATGCCTACTCAGTGTTAGAGTATTTTCAAAATACAGGCCCAAAACATGCTGAAAATCGATCTTTTAGGTGCACAAAAGTCGATATGTGCATGCATCTTCTGTACCCGTTTATATCTCAAATTCTGGCCCTAAACACCCTAAAATTCGATATTTTTGGGTCCCAGAAGCGATCTGTACATGCCTACTCCGTGTTAGAGTATTTTCAAAATTCAGGCCCAAAACATGCTGAAAATCGATATTTTTGGTTCCCAAAGTCAATATGTGCATGTATCTTCTGTACCCGTTTATATCTCAAATTCAGGCTCAAAACACCCGAAAATTCAATATTTTGGGGTCCCAGAAGCAATCTGTACATGCCTACTCAGTGCTAGAATATTTTCAAAATATAGGCTAAAAACATGCTAAAAATCGATCTTTTAGGTGCCAAAAAGTCAATATCTCAAATTCAGTCCCAAAACACCCGAAAATTCGATATTTAGGGGTCCCAGAAGCGATCTGTACATGCCTACTCCGTGTTAGAGTATTTTCAAAATACATGCTCAAAACATACTGAAAATCGATCTTTTAGGTGCACAAAAGTCGATATGTGCATGCATCTTCAGTACCCGTTTATATCTCAAATTCAGGCTCAAAACACCCGAAAATTCAATATTTTGGGGTCCCAGAAGCAATCTGTACATGCCTCCTCAGTGTTAGAGTATTTTCAAAATACAGGCCCAAAACATGCTGAAAATCGATATTTTAGATGCCCAAAGTCAATATGTGCATGTATCTTCTGTACCCGTTTATATCTCAAATTCAGGCTCAAAACACCCGAAAATTCAATATTTTGGGGTCCCAGAAGCAATCTGTACATGCCTACACAGTGCTAGAATATTTTCAAAATATAGGCTAAAAACATGCTAAAAATCGACATTTTAGGTGCCAAAAAATCGATATCTCAAATTCAGTCCCAAAACACCCGAAAATTCGATATTTAGAGGTCCCAGAAGGTATCTGTACATGCCTACTCCGTGTTAGAGTATTTTCAAAATACAGGCCAAAAACATACTGAAAATCGATCTTTTAGGTGCCCAAAAGTCGATATGTGCATGCATCTTCTGTACCCGTTTATATCTCAAATTCTGGCCCTAAACACCCGAAAATTCGATATTTTGGGGTCCCAGAAGTGATCTGTACATGCCTACTCCGTGTTAGAGTATTTTCAAAATTCAGGCCCAAAACATGCTAAAAATCGATATTTTTGGTGCCCAAAGTCAATATGTACATGTATCTTCTGTACCCGTTTATATCTCAAATTCAAGCTCAAAACACCCGAAAATTCAATATTTTGGGGTCCCAGAAGCAATCTGTACATGCCTACTCAGTGCTAGAATATTTTCAAAATATAGGCTAAAAACATGCTAAAAATCGATCTTTTAGGTGCCAAAAAGTCGATATCTCAAATTTAGTCCCAAAACACCCGAAAATTCGATATTTAGGGGTCCCAGAAGCGATCTGTACATGCCTACTCCGTGTTAGAGTATTTTCAAAATACATGCTCAAAACATACTAAAAATCGATCTTTTAGGTGCACAAAAGTCGATATGTGCATGCATCTTCAGTACCCGTTTATATCTCAAATTCAGGCTCAAAACACCCGAAAATTCAATATTTTGGGGTCCCAGAAGCAATCTGTACATGCCTACTCAGTGTTAGAGTATTTTCAAAATACAGGCCCAAAACATGCTGAAAATCAATATTTTAGATGCCCAAAGTCAATATGTGCATGTATCTTCTGTACCCGTTTATATCTCAAATTCAGGCTCAAAACACCCGAAAATTCAATATTTTGGGGTCCCAGAAGCAATCTGTACATGCCTACACAGTGCTAGAATATTTTCAAAATATAGGCTAAAAACATGCTAAAAATCGACATTTTAGGTGCCAAAAAGTCGATATCTCATATTCATTCCCAAAACACCCGAAAATTCGATATTTAGGGGTCCCAGAAGCGATCTGTACATGCCTGCTCAGTGTTAGAGTATTTTCAAAATTCAGGCCCAAAACATGCTGAAAATCGATATTTTTGGTGCCCAAAGTCAATATGTGCATGTATCTTCTGTACCCGTTTATATCTCAAATTCAGGCTCAAAACACCCGAAAATTCAATATTTTGGGGTCCCAGAAGCAATCTGTACATGCCTACTCAGTGCTAGAATATTTTCAAAATATAGGCTAAAAACATGCTAAAAATCGATCTTTTAGGTGCCAAAAAGTCGATATCTCAAATTCAGTCCCAAAACACCCGAAAATTCGATATTTAGGGGTCCCAGAAGCGATCTGTACATGCCTACTCCGTGTTAGAGTATTTTCAAAATACATGCTCAAAACATACTGAAAATCTATCTTTTAGGTGCACAAAAGTCGATATGTGCATGCATCTTCAGTACCCGTTTATATCTCAAATTCAGGCTCAAAACACCCGAAAATTCAATATTTTGGGGTCCCAGAAGCAATCTGTACATGCCTACTCAGTGTTAGACTATTTTCAAAATTCAGGCCCAAAACATGCTGAAAATCGATATTTTAGATGCCCAAAGTCAATATGTGCATGTATCTTCTGTACCCGTTTATATCTCAAATTCAGGCTCAAAACACCCGAAAATTCAATATTTTGGGGTCCCAGAAGCAATCTTTACATGCCTACTCAGTGTTAGACTATTTTCAAAATACAGGCCCAAAACATGCTGAAAATCGATATTTTAGATGCCCAAAGTCAATATGTGCATGTATCTTCTGTAGCCGTTTATATCTCAAATTCAGGCTCAAAACACCCGAAAATTCAATATTTTGTTGTCCCAGAAGCAATCTGTACATGCCTACACAGTGCTAGAATATTTTCAAAATATAGGCTAAAAACATGCTAAAAATCGACATTTTAGGTGCCAAAAAATCGATATCTCAAATTCAGTCCCAAAACACCCGAAAATTCGATATTTAGAGGTCCCAGAAGGTATCTGTACATGCCTACTCCGTGTTAGAGTATTTTCAAAATACAGGCCAAAAACATACTGAAAATCGATCTTTTAGGTGCCCAAAAGTCGATATGTGCATGCATCTTCTGTACCCGTTTATATCTCAAATTCAGGCTCAAAACACCCGAAAATTCAACATTTTGGGGTCCCAGAAGCAATCTGTACATGCCTACACAGTGCTAGAATATTTTCAAAATATAGGCTAAAAACATGCTAAAAATCGACATTTTAGGTGCCAAAAAGTCGATATCTCATATTCATTCCCAAAACACCCGAAAATTTGATATTTAGGGGTCCCAGAAGCGATCTGTACATGCCTACTCCGTGTTAGAGTATTTTCAAAATACATGCTCAAAACATACTGAAAATCGATCTTTTAGGTGCACAAAAGTCGATATGTGCATGCATCTTCAGTACCCGTTTATATCTCAAATTCAGGCTCAAAACACCCAAAAATTCAATATTTTGGGGTCCCAGAAGCAATCTGTAAATGCCTGCTCAGTGTTAGAGTATTTTCAAAATTCAGGCCCAAAACATGCTGAAAATCGATATTTTTGGTGCCCAAAGTCAATATGTGCATGTATCTTCTGTACCCGTTTATATCTCAAATTCAGGCTCAAAACACCCGAAAATTTAATATTTTGGGGTCCCAGAAGCAATCTGTACATGCCTACTCAGTGCTAGAATATTTTCAAAATATAGGCTAAAAACATGCTAAAAATCGATCTTTTAGGTGCCAAAAAGTCGATATCTCAAATTCAGTCCCAAAACACCCGAAAATTTGATATTTAGGGGTCCCAGAAGCGATCTGTACATGCCTACTCCGTGTTAGAGTATTTTCAAAATACATGCTCAAAACATACTGAAAATCGATCTTTTAGGTGCACAAAAGTCGATATGTGCATGCATCTTCAGTACCCGTTTATATCTCAAATTCAGGCTCAAAACACCCGAAAATTCAATATTTTGGGGTCCCAGAAGCAATCTGTACATGCCTACTCAGTGTTAGACTATTTTCAAAATACAGGCCCAAAATATGCTGAAAATCGATATTTTAGATGCCCAAAGTCAATATGTGCATGTATCTTCTGTACCCGTTTATATCTCAAATTCAGGCTCAAAACACCCGAAAATTCAATATTTTGGGGTCCCAGAAGCAATCTGTACATGCCTACACAGTGCTAGAATATTTTCAAAATATAGGCTAAAAACATGCTAAAAATCGACACTTTAGGTGCCAAAAAAACTATATCTCAAATTCAGTCCCAAAACACCCGAAAATTCGATATTTAGAGGTCCCAGAAGGTATCTGTACATGCCTACTCCTTGTTAGAGTATTTTCAAAATACAGGCCAAAAACATACTGAAAATCGATCTTTTAGGTGCCCAAAAGTCGATATGTGCATGCATCTTCTGTACCCGTTTATATTTCAAATTCAGGCTCAAAACGCCCGAAAATTCAATATTTTGGTGTCCCAGAAGCAATCTGTACATGCCTACTCAGTGTTAAAGTATTTTCAAAATACAGGCCCAAAACATGCTAAAAATCGATATTTTAGATGCCTAAAGTCAATATGTGCATGTATCTTCTGTACCCGTTTATATCTCAAATTCAGGCTCAAAACACCCGAAAATTCAATATTTTGGGGTCCCAGAAGCAATCTGTACATGCCTACACAGTGCTAGAATATTTTCAAAATATAGGCTAAAAACATGCTAAAAATCGACATTTTAGGTGCCAAAAAATCGATATCTTAAATTCAGTCCCAAAACACCCGAAAATTCGATATTTAGAGGTCCCAGAAGGTATCTGTACATGCCTACTCCTAGTTAGAGTATTTTCAAAATACAGGCCAAAAACATACTGAAAATCGATCTTTTAGGTGCCCAAAAGTCGATATGTGCATGCATCTTCTGTACCCGTTTATATCTCAAATTCTGGCCCTAAACACCCGAAAATTCGATATTTTGGGGTCCCAGAAGCGATCTGTACATGCCTACTCCGTGTTAGAGTATTTTCAAAATTCAGGCCCAAAACATGCTGAAAATCGATATTTTTGGTGCCCAAAGTCAATATGTGCATGTATCTTCTGTACCCGTTTATATCTCAAATTCAGGCTCGAAACACCCGAAAATTCAATATTTTGGGGTCCCAGAAGCAATCTGTACAGTGCTAGAATATTTTCAAAATATAGGCTAAAAACATGCTAAAAATCGATCTTTTAGGTGCCAAAAAGTCGATATCTCAAATTCAGTCCCAAAACACCCGAAAATTCGATATTTAGGGGTCCCAGAAGCGATCTGTACATGCCTACTCCGTGTTAGAGTATTTTCAAAATACATGCTCAAAACATACTGAAAATCGACCTTTTAGGTGCCCAAAAGTCGATATGTGCATGTATCTTCAGTACCTGTTTATATCTCAAATTCAGGCCCTAAACACCCGAAAATTCAATATTTTGGGGTCCCAGAAGCAATCTGTACATGCCTACTCAGTGCTAGAATATTTTCAAAATATAGGCTAAAAACATGCTAAAAATCGATCTTTTAGGTGCCAAAAAGTCAATATCTCAAATTCAGTCCCAAAACACCCGAAAATTCGATATTTAGGGGTCCCAGAAGCGATCTGTACATGCCTACTCCGTGTTAGAGTATTTTCAAAATACATGCTCAAAACATACTGAAAATCGATCTTTTAGGTGCACAAAAGTCGATATGTGCATGCATCTTCAGTACCCGTTTATATCTCAAATTCAGGCTCAAAACACCCGAAAATTCAATATTTTGGGGTCCCAGAAGCAATCTGTACATGCCTACTCAGTGTTAGACTATTTTCAAAATACAGGCCCAAAACATGCTGAAAATCGATATTTTAGATGCCCAAAGTCAATATGTGCATGTATCTTCTGTACCCGTTTATGTCTCAAATTCAGGCTCAAAACACCCGAAAATTCAATATTTTGGGGTCCCAGGAGCAATCTGTACATGCCTACACAGTGCTAGAATATTTTCAAAATATAGGCTAAAAACATGCTAAAAATCGACACTTTAGGTGCCAAAAAAACTATATCTCAAATTCAGTCCCAAAACACCCGAAAATTCGATATTTAGAGGTCCCAGAAGGTATCTGTACATGCCTACTCCTTGTTAGAGTATTTTCAAAATACAGGCCAAAAACATACTGAAAATCGATCTTTTAGGTGCCCAAAAGTCGATATGTGCATGCATCTTCTGTACCCGTTTATATCTCAAATTCAGGCTCAAAACGCCAGAAAATTCAATATTTTGGGGTCCCAGAAGCAATCTGTACATGCCTACTCAGTGTTAAAGTATTTTCAAAATACAGGCCCAAAACATGCTAAAAATCGATATTTTAGATGCCCAAAGTCAATATGTGCATGTATCTTCTGTACCCGTTTATATCTCAAATTCAGGCTCAAAACACCCGAAAATTCAATATTTTGGGGTCCCAGAAGCAATCTGTACATGCCTACACAGTGCTAGAATATTTTCAAAATATAGGCTAAAAACATGCTAAAAATCGACATTTTAGGTGCCAAAAAATCGATATCTTAAATTCAGTCCTAAAACACCCGAAAATTCGATATTTAGAGGTCCCAGAAGGTATCTGTACATGCCTACTCCGTGTTAGAGTATTTTCAAAATACAGGCCAAAAACATACTGAAAATCGATCTTTTAGGTGCACAAAAGTCGATATGTGCATGCATCTTCAGTACCCGTTTATATCTCAAATTCTGGCCCTAAACTCCCGAAAATTCGATATTTTGGGGTCCCAGAAGCGATCTGTACATGCCTACTCCGTGTTAGAGTATTTTCAAAATTCAGGCCCAAAACATGCTGAAAATCGATATTTTTGGTGCCCAAAGTCAATATGTGCATGTATCTTCTGTACCCGTTTATATCTCAAATTCAGGCTCAAAACACCCGAAAATTCAATATTTTGGGGTCCCAGAAGCAATCTGTACATGCCTACTCAGTGCTAGAAAATTTTCAAAATATAGGCTAAAAACATGCTAAAAATCGATCTTTTAGGTGCCAAAAAGTCGATATCTCAAATTCAGTCCCAAAACACCCGAAAATTCGATATTTAGGGGTCCCAGAAGCGATCTGTACATGCCTACTCCGTGTTAGAGTATTTTCAAAATACATGCTCAAAACATACTGAAAATCGATCTTTTAGGTGCCCAAAAGTCGATATGTGCATGCATCTTCAGTACCTGTTTATATCTCAAATTCAGGCCCTAAACACCCGAAAATTCGATATTTTGGGGTCCCAGAAGCGATCTGTACATGCCTACTCAGTGTTAGAGTATTTTCAAAATTCAGGCCCAAAACATGCTGAAAATCGATATTTTTGGTGCCCAAAGTCAATATGTGCATGTATCCTCTGTACCCGTTTATATCTCAAATTCAGGCTCAAAACACTCGAAAATTCAATATTTTGGGGTCCCAGAAGCAATCTGTACATTGCTAGAATATTTTCAAAATATAGGCTAAAAACATGCTAAAAATCGATCTTTTAGGTGCCAAAAAGTCGATATCTCAAATTCAGTCCCAAAACACCCGAAAATTCGAAATTTAGGGGTCCCAGAAGCGATCTGTACATGCCTACTCCGTGTTAGAGTATTTTCAAAATACATGCTCAAAACATACTGAAAATCGATCTTTTAGGTGCCCAAAAGTCGATATGTGCATGCATCTTCAGTACCCGTTTATATCTCAAATTCAGGCTCAAAACACCCGAAAATTCAATATTTTGGGGTCCCAGAAGCAATCTGTACATGCCTACTCAGTGTTAGAGTATTTTCAAAATACAGGCCCAAAACATGCTGAAAATCGATCTTTTAGGTGCACAAAAGTCGATATGTGCATGCATCTTCTGTACCCGTTTATATCTCAAATTCTGGCCCTAAACACCCTAAAATTCGATATTTTGGGGTCCCAGAAGCGATCTGTACATGCCTACTCCGTGTTAGAGTATTTTCAAAATTCAGGCCCAAAACATGCTGAAAATCGATATTTTTGGTGCCCAAAGTCAATATGTGCATGTATCTTCTGTACCCGTTTATATCTCAAATTCAGGCTCAAAACACCCGAAAATTCAATATTTTGGGGTCCCAGAAGCAATCTGTACATGCCTACTCAGTGCTAGAATATTTTCAAAATATAGGCTAAAAACATGCTAAAAATCGATCTTTTAGGTGCCAAAAAGTCAATATCTCAAATTCAGTCCCAAAACACCCGAAAATTCGATATTTAGGGGTCCCAGAAGCGATCTGTACATGCCTACTCCGTGTTAGAGTATTTTCAAAATACATGCTAAAAACATACTGAAAATCGATCTTTTAGGTGCACAAAAGTCGATATGTGCATGCATCTTCAGTACCCGTTTATATCTCAAATTCAGGCTCAAAACACCCGAAAATTCAATATTTTGGGGTCCCAGAAGCAATCTGTACATGCCTCCTCAGTGTTAGAGTATTTTCAAAATACAGGCCCAAAACATGCTGAAAATCGATATTTTAGATGCCCAAAGTCAATATGTGCATGTATCTTCTGTACCCGTTTATATCTCAAATTCAGGCTCAAAACACCCGAAAATTCAATATTTTGGGGTCCCAGAAGCAATCTGTACATGCCTACACAGTGCTAGAATATTTTCAAAATATAGGCTAAAAACATGCTAAAAATCGACATTTTAGGTGCCAAAAAATCGATATCTCAAATTCAGTCCCAAAACACCCGAAAATTCGATATTTAGAGGTCCCAGAAGGTATCTGTACATGCCTACTCCGTGTTAGAGTATTTTCAAAATACAGGCCAAAAACATACTGAAAATCGATCTTTTAGGTGCCCAAAAGTCGATATGTGCATGCATCTTCTGTACCCGTTTATATCTCAAATTCTGGCCCTAAACACCCGAAAATTCGATATTTTGGGGTCCCAGAAGTGATCTGTACATGCCTACTCCGTGTTAGAGTATTTTCAAAATTCAGGCCCAAAACATGCTAAAAATCGATATTTTTGGTGCCCAAAGTCAATATGTACATGTATCTTCTGTACCCGTTTATATCTCAAATTCAGGCTCAAAACACCCGAAAATTCAATATTTTGGGGTCCCAGAAGCAATCTGTACATGCCTACTCAGTGCTAGAATATTTTCAAAATATAGGCTAAAAACATGCTAAAAATCGATCTTTTAGGTGCCAAAAAGTCGATATCTCAAATTTAGTCCCAAAACACCCGAAAATTCGATATTTAGGGGTCCCAGAAGCGATCTGTACATGCCTACTCCGTGTTAGAGTATTTTCAAAATACATGCTCAAAACATACTAAAAATCGATCTTTTAGGTGCACAAAAGTCGATATGTGCATGCATCTTCAGTACCCGTTTATATCTCAAATTCAGGCTCAAAACACCCGAAAATTCAATATTTTGGGGTCCCAGAAGCAATCTGTACATGCCTACTCAGTGTTAGAGTATTTTCAAAATACAGGCCCAAAACATGCTGAAAATCAATATTTTAGATGCCCAAAGTCAATATGTGCATGTATCTTCTGTACCCGTTTATATCTCAAATTCAGGCTCAAAACACCCGAAAATTCAATATTTTGGGGTCCCAGAAGCAATCTGTACATGCCTACACAGTGCTAGAATATTTTCAAAATATAGGCTAAAAACATGCTAAAAATCGACATTTTAGGTGCCAAAAAGTCGATATCTCATATTCATTCCCAAAACACCCGAAAATTCGATATTTAGGGGTCCCAGAAGCGATCTGTACATGCCTGCTCAGTGTTAGAGTATTTTCAAAATTCAGGCCCAAAACATGCTGAAAATCGATATTTTTGGTGCCCAAAGTCAATATGTGCATGTATCTTCTGTACCCGTTTATATCTCAAATTCAGGCTCAAAACACCCGAAAATTCAATATTTTGGGGTCCCAGAAGCAATCTGTACATGCCTACTCAGTGCTAGAATATTTTCAAAATATAGGCTAAAAACATGCTAAAAATCGATCTTTTAGGTGCCAAAAAGTCGATATCTCAAATTCAGTCCCAAAACACCCGAAAATTCGATATTTAGGGGTCCCAGAAGCGATCTGTACATGCCTACTCCGTGTTAGAGTATTTTCAAAATACATGCTCAAAACATACTGAAAATCTATCTTTTAGGTGCACAAAAGTCGATATGTGCATGCATCTTCAGTACCCGTTTATATCTCAAATTCAGGCTCAAAACACCCGAAAATTCAATATTTTGGGGTCCCAGAAGCAATCTGTACATGCCTACTCAGTGTTAGAGTATTTTCAAAATACAGGCCCAAAACATGCTGAAAATCGATCTTTTAGGTGCACAAAAGTCGATATGTGCATGCATCTTCTGTACCCGTTTATATCTCAAATTCTGGCCCTAAACACCCTAAAATTCGATATTTTGGGGTCCCAGAAGCGATCTGTACATGCCTACTCCGTGTTAGAGTATTTTCAAAATTCAGGCGCAAAACATGCTGAAAATCGATATTTTTGGTGCCCAAAGTCAATATGTGCATGTATCTTCTGTACCCGTTTATATCTCAAATTCAGGCTCAAAACACCCGAAAATTCAATATTTTGGGGTCCCAGAAGCAATCTGTACATGCCTACTCAGTGCTAGAATATTTTCAAAATATAGGCTAAAAACATGCTAAAAATCGATCTTTTAGGTGCCAAAAAGTCAATATCTCAAATTCAGTCCCAAAACACCCGAAAATTCGATATTTAGGGGTCCCAGAAGCGATCTGTACATGCCTACTCCGTGTTAGAGTATTTTCAAAATACATGCTCAAAACATACTGAAAATCGATCTTTTAGGTGCACAAAAGTCGATATGTGCATGCATCTTCAGTACCCGTTTATATCTCAAATTCAGGCTCAAAACACCCGAAAATTCAATATTTTGGGGTCCCAGAAGCAATCTGTACATGCCTCCTCAGTGTTAGAGTATTTTCAAAATACAGGCCCAAAACATGCTGAAAATCGATATTTTAGATGCCCAAAGTCAATATGTGCATGTATCTTCTGTACCCGTTTATATCTCAAATTCAGGCTCAAAACACCCGAAAATTCAATATTTTGGGGTCCCAGAAGCAATCTGTACATGCCTACACAGTGCTAGAATATTTTCAAAATATAGGCTAAAAACATGCTAAAAATCGACATTTTAGGTGCCAAAAAATCGATATCTCAAATTCAGTCCCAAAACACCCGAAAATTCGATATTTAGAGGTCCCAGAAGGTATCTGTACATGCCTACTCCGTGTTAGAGTATTTTCAAAATACAGGCCAAAAACATACTGAAAATCGATCTTTTAGGTGCCCAAAAGTCGATATGTGCATGCATCTTCTGTACCCGTTTATATCTCAAATTCTGGCCCTAAACACCCGAAAATTCGATATTTTGGGGTCCCAGAAGTGATCTGTACATGCCTACTCCGTGTTAGAGTATTTTCAAAATTCAGGCCCAAAACATGCTAAAAATCGATATTTTTGGTGCCCAAAGTCAATATGTACATGTATCTTCTGCACCCGTTTATATCTCAAATTCAGGCTCAAAACACCCGAAAATTCAATATTTTGGGGTCCCAGAAGCAATCTGTACATGCCTACTCAGTGCTAGAATATTTTCAAAATATAGGCTAAAAACATGCTAAAAATCGATCTTTTAGGTGCCAAAAAGTCGATATCTCAAATTTAGTCCCAAAACACCCGAAAATTCGATATTTAGGGGTCCCAGAAGCGATCTGTACATGCCTACTCCGTGTTAGAGTATTTTCAAAATACATGCTCAAAACATACTAAAAATCGATCTTTTAGGTGCACAAAAGTCGATATGTGCATGCATCTTCAGTACCCGTTTATATCTCAAATTCAGGCTCAAAACACCCGAAAATTCAATATTTTGGGGCCCAGAAGCAATCTGTACATGCCTACTCAGTGTTAGAGTATTTTCAAAATACAGGCCCAAAACATGCTGAAAATCAATATTTTAGATGCCCAAAGTCAATATGTGCATGTATCTTCTGTACCCGTTTATATCTCAAATTCAGGCTCAAAACACCCGAAAATTCAATATTTTGGGGTCCCAGAAGCAATCTGTACATGCCTACACAGTGCTAGAATATTTTCAAAATATAGGCTAAAAACATGCTAAAAATCGACATTTTAGGTGCCAAAAAGTCGATATCTCATATTCATTCCCAAAACACCCGAAAATTCGATATTTAGGGGTCCCAGAAGCGATCTGTACATGCCTGCTCAGTGTTAGAGTATTTTCAAAATTCAGGCCCAAAACATGCTGAAAATCGATATTTTTGGTGCCCAAAGTCAATATGTGCATGTATCTTCTGTACCCGTTTATATCTCAAATTCAGGCTCAAAACACCCGAAAATTCAATATTTTGGGGTCCCAGAAGCAATCTGTACATGCCTACTCAGTGCTAGAATATTTTCAAAATATAGGCTAAAAACATGCTAAAAATCGATCTTTTAGGTGCCAAAAAGTCGATATCTCAAATTCAGTCCCAAAACACCCGAAAATTCGATATTTAGGGGTCCCAGAAGCGATCTGTACATGCCTACTCCGTGTTAGAGTATTTTCAAAATACATGCTCAAAACATACTGAAAATCTATCTTTTAGGTGCACAAAAGTCGATATGTGCATGCATCTTCAGTACCCGTTTATATCTCAAATTCAGGCTCAAAACACCCGAAAATTCAATATTTTGGGGTCCCAGAAGCAATCTGTACATGCCTACTCAGTGTTAGACTATTTTCAAAATTCAGGCCCAAAACATGCTGAAAATCGATATTTTAGATGCCCAAAGTCAATATGTGCATGTATCTTCTGTACCCGTTTATATCTCAAATTCAGGCTCAAAACACCCGAAAATTCAATATTTTGGGGTCCCAGAAGCAATCTGTACATGCCTACACAGTGCTAGAATATTTTCAAAATATAGGCTAAAAACATGCTAAAAATCGACATTTTAGGTGCCAAAAAATCGATATCTTAAATTCAGTCCAAAAACACCCGAAAATTCTATATTTAGAGGTCCCAGAAGGTATCTGTACATGCCTACTTCGTGTTAGAGTATTTTCAAAATACAGGCCAAAAACTTACTGAAAATCGATCTTTTAGGTGCCCAAAAGTCGATATGTGCATGCATCTTCTGTACCCGTTTATATCTCAAATTCTGGCCCTAAACACCCGAAAATTCGATATTTTGGGGTCCCAGAAGCGATCTGTACATGCCTACTCCGTGTTAGAGTATTTTCAAAATTCAGGCCCAAAACATGCTGAAAATCGATATTTTTGGTGCCCAAAGTCAGTATGTGCATGTATCTTCTGTACCCGTTTATATCTCAAATTCAGGCTCAAAACACCCGAAAATTCAATATTTTGGGGCCCCAGAAGCAATCTGTACATGCCTACTCAGTGCTAGAATATTTTCAAAATATAGGCTAAAAACATGCTAAAAATCGATCTTTTAGGTGCCAAAAAGTCGATATCTCAAATTTAGTCCCAAAACACCCGAAAATTCGATATTTAGGGGTCCCAGAAGCGATCTGTACATGCCTACTCCGTGTTAGAGTATTTTCAAAATACATGCTCAAAACATACTAAAAATCGATCTTTTAGGTGCACAAAAGTCGATATGTGCATGCATCTTCAGTACCCGTTTATATCTCAAATTCAGGCTCAAAACACCCGAAAATTCAATATTTTGGGGTCCCAGAAGCAATCTGTACATGCCTACTCAGTGTTAGAGTATTTTCAAAATACAGGCCCAAAACATGCTGAAAATCAATATTTTAGATGCCCAAAGTCAATATGTGCATGTATCTTCTGTACCCGTTTATATCTCAAATTCAGGCTCAAAACACCCGAAAATTCAATATTTTGGGGTCCCAGAAGCAATCTGTACATGCCTACACAGTGCTAGAATATTTTCAAAATATAGGCTAAAAACATGCTAAAAATCGACATTTTAGGTGCCAAAAAGTCGATATCTCATATTCATTCCCAAAACACCCGAAAATTCGATATTTAGGGGTCCCAGAAGCGATCTGTACATGCCTGCTCAGTGTTAGAGTATTTTCAAAATTCAGGCCCAAAACATGCTGAAAATCGATATTTTTGGTGCCCAAAGTCAATATGTGCATGTATCTTCTGTACCCGTTTATATCTCAAATTCAGGCTCAAAACACTTGAAAATTCAATATTTTGGGGTCCCAGAAGCAATCTGTACATGCCTACTCAGTGCTAGAATATTTTCAAAATATAGGCTAAAAACATGCTAAAAATCGATCTTTTAGGTGCCAAAAAGTCGATATCTCAAATTCAGTCCCAAAACACCCGAAAATTCGATATTTAGGGGTCCCAGAAGCGATCTGTACATGCCTACTCCGTGTTAGAGTATTTTCAAAATACATGCTCAAAACATACTGAAAATCTATCTTTTAGGTGCACAAAAGTCGATATGTGCATGCATCTTCAGTACCCGTTTATATCTCAAATTCAGGCTCAAAACACCCGAAAATTCAATATTTTGGGGTCCCAGAAGCAATCTGTACATGCCTACTCAGTGTTAGACTATTTTCAAAATACAGGCCCAAAACATGCTAAAAATCGATATTTTAGATGCCCAAAGTCAATATGTGCATGTATCTTCTGTACCCGTTTATATCTCAAATTCAGGCTCTAAACACCCGAAAATTCAATATTTTGGGGTCCCAGAAGCAATCTGTACATGCCTACACAGTGCTAGAATATTTTCAAAATATAGGCTAAAAACATGCTAAAAATCGACACTTTAGGTGCCAAAAAAACTATATCTCAAATTCAGGCTCAAAACACCCGAAAATTCAATATTTTGGGGTCCCAGAAGCAATCTGTACATGCCTACACAGTGCTAGAATATTTTCAAAGTATAGGCTAAAAACATGCTAAAAATCGACATTTTAGGTGCCAAAAAATCGATATCTTAAATTCAGTCCCAAAACACCCGAAAATTCGATATTTAGAGGTCCCAAAAGGTATCTGTACATGCCTACTTCGTGTTAGAGTATTTTCAAAATACAGGCCAAAAACATACTGAAAATCGATCTTTTAGGTGCCCAAAAGTCGATATGTGCATGCATCTTCTGTACCCGTTTATATCTCAAATTCTGGCCCTAAACACCCGAAAATTCGATATTTTGGGGTCCCAGAAGCGATCTGTACATGCCTACTCCGTGTTAGAGTATTTTCAAAATTCAGGCCCAAAACATGCTGAAAATCGATGTTTTTGGTGCCCAAAGTCAATATGTGCATGTATCTTCTGTACCCGTTTATATCTCAAATTCAGGCTCAAAACACCCGAAAATTCAATATTTTGGGGTCCCAGAAGCAATCTGTACAGTGCTAGAATATTTTCAAAATATATGCTAAAAACATGCTAAAAATCGATCTTTTAGGTGCCAAAAAGTCGATATCTCAAATTCAGTCCCGAAACACCCGAAAATTCGATATTTAGGGGTCCCAGAAGCGATCTGTACATGCCTACTCCGTGTTAGAGTATTTTCAAAATACATGCTCAAAACATACTGAAAATCGATCTTTTAGGTGCCCAAAAGTCGATATGTGCATGCATCTTCTGTACCCGTTTATATCTCAAATTCTGGCCCTAAACACCCGAAAATTCGATATTTTGGGGTCCCAGAAGCGATCTGTACATGCCTACTCCGTGTTAGAGTATTTTCAAAATTTAGGCCCAAAACATGTTGAAAATCGATGTTTTTGGTGCCCAAAGTCAATATGTGCATGTATCTTCTGTACCCGTTTATATCTCAAATTCAGGATCAAAACACCCGAAAATTCAATATTTTGGGGTCCCAGAAGCAATCTGTACATGCCTACTCAGTGCTAGAATATTTTCAAAATATAGGCTAAAAACATGCTAAAAATCGACATTTTAGGTGCCAAAAAATCGATATCTCAAATTCAGTCCCAAAACACCCGAAAATTCGATATTTAGGGGTCCCAGAAGCGATCTGTACATGCCTACTCCGTGTTAGAGTATTTTCAAAATACAGGCCAAAAACATACTGAAAATCGATCTTTTAGGTGCCCAAAAGTCGATATGTGCATGCATCTTCTGTACCCGTTTATATCTCAAATTCTGGCCCTAAACACCCGAAAATTCGATATTTTGGGGTCCCAGAAGCGATCTGTACATGCCTACTCCGTGTTAGAGTATTTTCAAAATTCAGGCCCAAAACATGCTAAAAATCGATATTTTTGGTGCCCAAAGTCAATATGTACATGTATCTTCTGTACCCGTTTATATCTCAAATTCAGGCTCAAAACACCCGAAAATTCAATATTTTGGGGTCCCAGAAGCAATCTGTACATGCCTACTCAGTGCTAGAATATTTTCAAAATATAGGCTAAAAACATGCTAAAAATCGATCTTTTAGGTGCCAAAAAGTCGATATCTCAAATTTAGTCCCAAAACACCCGAAAATTCGATATTTAGGGGTCCCAGAAGCGATCTGTACATGCCTACTCCGTGTTAGAGTATTTTCAAAATACATGCTCAAAACATACTAAAAATCGATCTTTTAGGTGCACAAAAGTCGATATGTGCATGCATCTTCAGTACCCGTTTATATCTCAAATTCAGGCTCAAAACACCCGAAAATTCAATATTTTGGGGTCCCAGAAGCAATCTGTACATGCCTACTCAGTGTTAGAGTATTTTCAAAATACAGGCCCAAAACATGCTGAAAATCAATATTTTAGATGCCCAAAGTCAATATGTGCATGTATCTTCTGTACCCGTTTATATCTCAAATTCAGGCTCAAAACACCCGAAAATTCAATATTTTGGGGTCCCAGAAGCAATCTGTACATGCCTACACAGTGCTAGAATATTTTCAAAATATAGGCTAAAAACATGCTAAAAATCGACATTTTAGGTGCCTAAAAGTCGATATCTCATATTCATTCCCAAAACACCCGAAAATTCGATATTTAGGGGTCCCAGAAGCGATCTGTACATGCCTACTCCGTGTTAGAGTATTTTCAAAATACATGCTCAAAACATACTGAAAATCGATCTTTTAGGTGCACAAAAGTCGATATGTGCATGCATCTTCAGTACCCGTTTATATCTCAAATTCAGGCTCAAAACACCCGAAAATTCAATATTTTGGGGTCCCAGAAGCAATCTGTACATGCCTGCTCAGTGTTAGAGTATTTTCAAAATTCAGGCCCAAAACATGCTGAAAATCGATATTCTTGGTGCCCAAAGTCAATATGTGCATGTATCTTCTGTACCCGTTTATATCTCAAATTCAGGCTCAAAACACCCGGAAATTCAATATTTTGGGGTCCCAGAAGCAATCTGTACATGCCTACTCAGTGCTAGAATATTTTCAAAATATAGGCTAAAAACATGCTAAAAATCGATCTTTTAGGTGCCAAAAAGTCGATATCTCAAATTCAGTCCCAAAACACCCGAAAATTCGATATTTAGGGGTCCCAGAAGCGATCTGTACATGCCTACTCCGTGTTATAGTATTTTCAAAATACATGCTCAAAACATACTGAAAATCTATCTTTTAGGTGCACAAAAGTCGATATGTGCATGCATCTTCAGTACCCGTTTATATCTCAAATTCAGGCTCAAAACACCCGAAAATTCAATATTTTGGGGTCCCAGAAGCAATCTGTACATGCCTACTCAGTGTTAGAGTATTTTCAAAATACAGGCCCAAAACATGCTGAAAATCGATATTTTAGATGCCCAAAGTCAATATGTGCATGTATCTTCTGTACCCGTTTATATCTCAAATTCAGGCTCAAAACACCCGAAAATTCAATATTTTGGGGTCCCAGAAGCAATCTGTACATGCCTACACAGTGCTAGAATATTTTCAAAATATAGGCTAAAAACATGCTAAAAATCGACACTTTAGGTGCCAAAAAAACGATATCTCAAATTCAGTCCCAAAACACCCGAAAATTCGATATTTAGAGGTCCCAGAAGGTATCTGTTCATGCCTACTCCTTGTTAGAGTATTTTCAAAATACAGGCCAAAAACATACTGAAAATCGATCTTTTAGGTGCCCAAAAGTCGATATGTGCATGCATCTTCTGTACCCGTTTATATCTCAAATTCAGGCTCAAAACGCCCGAAAATTCAATATTTTGGGGTCCCAGAAGCAATCTGTACATGCCTACTCAGTGCTAGAATATTTTCAAAATATAGGCTAAAAACATGCTAAAAATCGATCTTTTAGGTGCCAAAAAGTCGATATCTCAAATTCAGTCCCAAAACACCCGAAAATTCGATATTTAGGGGTCCCAGAAGCGATCTGTACATGCCTACTCCGTGTTAGAGTATTTTCAAAATACATGCTCAAAACATACTAAAAATCGATCTTTTAGGTGCACAAAAGTCGATATGTGCATGCATCTTCAGTACCCGTTTATATCTCAAATTCAGGCTCAAAACACCCGAAAATTCAATATTTTGGGGTCCCAGAAGCAATCTGTACATGCCTACTCAGTGTTAGAGTATTTTCAAAATACAGCCCCAAAACATGCTGAAAATCGATATTTTAGATGCCCAAAGTCAATATGTGCATGTATCTTCTGTACCCGTTTATATCTCAAATTCAGGCTCAAAACACCCGAAAATTCAATATTTTGGGGTCCCAGAAGCAATCTGTACAGTGCTAGAATATTTTCAAAATATAGGCTAAAAACATGCTAAAAATCGATCTTTTAGGTGCCAAAAAGTCGATATCTCAAATTCAGTCCCAAAACACCCGAAAATTCGATATTTAGGGGTCCCAGAAGCGATCTGTACATGCCTACTCCGTGTTAGAGTATTTTCAAAATACATGCTCAAAACATACTGAAAATCGATCTTTTAGGTGCCCAAAAGTCGATATGTGCATGCATCTTCAGTACCCGTTTATATCTCAAATTCAGGCTCAAAACACCCGAAAATTCAATATTTTGGGGTCCCAGAAGCAATCTGTACATGCCTACTCAGTGTTAGAGTATTTTCAAAATACATGCTCAAAACATACTAAAAATCGATCTTTTAGGTGCACAAAAGTCGATATGTGCATGCATCTTCAGTACCCGTTTATATCTCAAATTCAGGCTCAAAACACCCGAAAATTCAATATTTTGGGGTCCAAGAAGCAATCTGTACATGCCTACTCAGTGTTAGAGTATTTTCAAAATACAGCCACAAAACATGCTGAAAATCGATATTTTAGATGCCCAAAGTCAATATGTGCATGTATCTTCTGTACCCGTTTATATCTCAAATTCAGGCTCAAAACACCCGAAAATTCAATATTTTGGGGTCCCAGAAGCAATCTGTACAGTGGTAGAATATTTTCAAAATATAGGCTAAAAACATGCTAAAAATCGATCTTTTAGGTGCCAAAAAGTCGATATCTCAAATTCAGTCCCAAAACACCCGAAAATTCGATATTTAGGGGTCCCAGAAGCGATCTGTACATGCCTACTCCGTGTTAGAGTATTTTCAAAATACATGCTCAAAACATACTGAAAATCGATCTTTTAGGTGCCCAAAAGTCGATATGTGCATGCATCTTCTGTACCCGTTTATATCTCAAATTCAGGCTCAAAACGCCCGAAAATTCAATATTTTGGGGTCCCAGAAGTAATCTGTACATGCCTACTCAGTGCTAGAATATTTTCAAAATATAGGCTAAAAACATGCTAAAAATCGATCTTTTAGGTGCCAAAAAGTCGATATCTCAAATTCAGTCCCAAAAAACCCGAAAATTCGATATTTAGGGTTCCCAGAAGCGATCTGTACATGCCTACTCCGTGTTAGAGTATTTTCAAAATACATGCTCAAAACATACTAAAAATCGATCTTTTAGGTGCACAAAAGTCGATATGTGCATGCATCTTCAGTACCCGTTTATATCTCAAATTCAGGCTCAAAACACCCGAAAATTCAATATTTTGGGGTCCCAGAAGCAATCTGTACATGCCTACTCAGTGTTAGAGTATTTTCAAAATACAGGCTCAAAACATGCTGAAAATCGATATTTTAGATGCCCAAAGTCAATATGTGCATGTATCTTCTGTACCCGTTTATATCTCAAATTCAGGCTCAAAACACCCGAAAATTCAATATTTTGGGGTCCCAGAAGCAATCTGTACATGCCTACACAGTGCTAGAATATTTTCAAAATATAGGCTAAAAACATGCTAAAAATCGACATTTTAGGTGCCAAAAAATCGATATCTCAAATTTAGTCCCAAAACACCCGAAAATTCGATATTTAGAGGTCCCAGAAGGTATCTGTACATGCCTACTCCGTGTTAGAGTATTTTCAAAATACAGGCCAAAAACATACTGAATATCGATCTTTTAGGTGCCCAAAAGTCGATATGTGCATGCATCTTCTGTACCCGTTTATATCTCAAATTCTGGCCCTAAACACCCGAAAATTCGATATTTTGGGGTCCCAGAAGCGATCTGTACATGCCTACTCCGTGTTAGAGTATTTTCAAAATTCAGGCCCAAAACATGCTGAAAATCGATATATTTGGTGCCCAAAGTCAATATGTGCATGTATCTTCTGTACCCGTTTATATCTCAAATTCAGGCTCAAAACACCCGAAAATTCAATATTTTGGGGTCCCAGAAGCAATCTGTACATGCCTACTCAGTGCTAGAATATTTTCAAAATATAGGCTAAAAACATGCTAAAAATCGATCTTTTAGGTGCCAAAAAGTCAATATCTCAAATTCAGTCCCAAAACACCCGAAAATTCGATATTTAGGGGTCCCAGAAGCGATCTGTACATGCCTACTCCGTGTTAGAGTATTTTCAAAATACATGCTCAAAACATACTGAAAATCGATCTTTTAGGTGCACAAAAGTCGATATGTGCATGCATCTTCAGTACCCGTTTATATCTCAAATTCAGGCTCAAAACACCCAAAAATTCAATATTTTGGGGTCCCAGAAGCAATCTGTACATGCCTACTCAGTGTTAGACTATTTTCAAAATACAGGCCCAAAACATGCTGAAAATCGATATTTTAGATGCACAAAGTCAATATGTGCATGTATCTTCTGTACCCGTTTATATCTCAAATTCAGGCTCAAAACACCCGAAAATTCAATATTTTGGGGTCCCAGAAGCGATCTGTACATGCCTACTCCGTGTTAGAGTATTTTCAACATACTGAAAATCGATCTTTTAGGTGCACAAAAGTCGATATGTGCATGCATCTTCAGTACCCGTTTATATCTCAAATTCAGGCTCAAAACACCCGAAAATTCAATATTTTGGGGTCCCAGAAGCAATCTGTACATGCCTACTCAGTGTTAGACTATTTTCAAAATACAGGCCCAAAACATGCTGAAAATCGATATTTTAGATGCCCAAAGTCAATATGTGCATGTATCTTCTGTACCCGTTTATATCTCAAATTCAGGCTCAAAACACCCGAAAATTCAATATTTTGGGGTCCCAGAAGCAATCTGTACATGCCTACTCAGTGCTAGAATATTTTCAAAATATAGGCTAAAAACATGCTAAAAATCGATCTTTTAGGTGCCAAAAAGTCGATATCTCAAATTCAGTCCCAAAACACCCGAAAATTCGATATTTAGGGGTCCCAGAAGCGATCTGTACATGCCTACTCCGTGTTAGAGTATTTTCAAAATACATGCTCAAAACATACTGAAAATCGATCTTTTAGGTGCACAAAAGTCGATATGTGCATGCATCTTCAGTACCCGTTTATATCTCAAATTCAGGCTCAAAACACCCGAAAATTCAATATTTTGGGGTCCCAGAAGCAATCTGTACATGCCTGATCAGTGTTAGAGTATTTTCAAAATTCAGGCCCAAAACATGCTGAAAATCGATATTTTTGGGGCCCAAAGTCAATATGTGCATGTATCTTCTGTACCCGTTTATATCTCAAATTCAGGCACAAAACACCCGAAAATTCAATATTTTGGGGTCCCAGAAGCAATCTGTACATGCCTACTCAGTGCTAGAATATTTTCAAAATATAGGCTAAAAACATGCTAAAAATCGATCTTTTAGGTGCCAAAAAGTCGATATCTCAAATTCAGTCCCAAAACACCCGAAAATTCGATATTTAGGGGTCCCAGAAGCGATCTGTACATGCCTACTCCGTGTTAGAGTATTTTCAAAATACATGCTCAAAACATACTGAAAATCGATCTTTTAGGTGCACAAAAGTCGATATGTGCATGCATCTTCAGTACCCGTTTATATCTCAAATTCAGGCTCAAAACACCCGAAAATTCAATATTTTGGGGTCCCAGAAGCAATCTGTACATGCCTACTCAGTGTTAGACTATATTCAAAATACAGGCCCAAAACATGCTGAAAATCGATATTTTAGATGCCCAAAGTCAATATGTGCATGTATCTTCTGTACCCGTTTATATCTCAAATTCAGGCTCAAAACACCCGAAAATTCAATATTTTGGGGTCCCAGAAGCGATCTGTACATGCCTACTCCGTGTTAGAGTATTTTCAAAATACATGCTCAAAACATACTGAAAATCGATCTTTTAGGTGAACAAAAGTCGATATGTGCATGCATCTTCAGTACCCGTTTATGTCTCAAATTCAGGCTCAAAACACCCGAAAATTCAATATTTTGGGGTCCCAGAAGCAATCTGTACATGCCTACTCAGTGTTAGACTATTTTCAAAATACAGGCCCAAAACATGCTGAAAATCGATATTTTAGATGCCCAAAGTCAATATGTGCATGTATCTTCTGTACCCGTTTATATCTCAAATTCAGGCTCAAAACACCCGAAAATTCAATATTTTGGGGTCCCAGAAGCAATCTGTACATGCCTACACAGTGCTAGAATATTTTCAAAATATAGGCTAAAAACATGCAAAAAATCGACACTTTAGGTGCCAAAAAATCGATATCTCAAATTCAGTCCCAAAACACCCGAAAATTCGATATTTAGAGGTCCCAGAAGGTATCTGTACATGCCTACTCCTTGTTAGAGTATTTTCAAAATACAAGCCAAAAACATACTGAAAATCGATCTTTTAGGTGCCCAAAAGTCGATATGTGCATGCATCTTCTGTACCCGTTTATATCTCAAATTCTGGCCCTAAACACCCGAAAATTCGATATTTTGGGGTCCCAGAAGCGATCTGTACATGCCTACTCCGTGTTAGAGTATTTTCAAAATTCAGGCCCAAAACATGCTGAAAATCGATATTTTTGGTGCCCAAAGTCAATATGTGCATGTATCTTCTGTACCCGTTTATATCTCAAATTCAGGCTCAAAACACCCGAAAATTCAATATTTTGGGGTCCCAGAAGCAATCTGTACATGCCTACTCAGTGCTAGAATATTTTCAAAATATAGGCTAAAAACATGCTAAAAATCGATCTTTTAGGTGCCAAAAAGTCGATATCTCAAATTCAGTCCCAAAACACCCGAAAATTCGATATTTAGGGGTCCCAGAAGCGATCTGTACATGCCTACTCCGTGTTAGAGTATTTTCAAAATACATGCTCAAAACATACTGAAAATCGATCTTTTAGGTGCACAAAAGTCGATATGTGCATGCATCTTCAGTACCCGTTTATATCTCAAATTCAGGCTCAAAACACCCGAAAATTCAATATTTTGGGGTCCCAGAAGCAATCTGTACATGCCTAGTCAGTGTTAGAGTATTTTCAAAATACAGGCCCAAAACATGCTGAAAATCGATATATTAGATGCCCAAAGTCAATATGCGCATGTATCTTCTGTACCCTTTTATATCTCAAATTGAGGCTCAAAACACCCGAAAATTCAATATTTTGGGGTCCCAGAAGCAATCTGTACATGCCTACACAGTGCTAGAATATTTTCAAAATATAGGCTAAAAACATGCTAAAAATCGATATTATAGGTGCCAAAAAGTCGATATCTCAAATTCAGTCCCATAACACCCGAAAATTCGATATTTAGAGGTCCCAGAAGGTATCTGTACATGCCTACTCCGTGTTAGAGTATTTTCAAAATACAGGCCAAAAACATACTGAAAATCGATCTTTTAGGGGCCCAAAAGTCGATATGTGCATTCATCTTCTGTACCCGTTTATATCTCAAATTCTGGCCCTAAACACCCGAAAATTCAATATTTTGGGGTCCCAGAAGCGATCTGTACATGCCTACTCCGTGTTAGAGTATTTTCAAAATTCAGGCCCAAAACATACTGAAAATCGATATTTTTGGTGACCAAAGTCAATATGTGCATGTATCTTCTGTACCCGTTTATATCTCAAATTCAGGCTCAAAACACCCGAAAATTCAATATTTTGGGGTCCCAGAAGCACTCTGTACATGCCTACACAGTGCTAGAATATTTTCAAAATATAGGCTAAAAACATGCTAAAAATCGACACTTTAGGTGCCAAAAAATCGATATCTCAAATTCAGTCCCATAACACCCGAAAATTCGATATTTAGAGGTCCCAGAAGGTATCTGTACATGCCTACTCCTTGTTAGAGTATTTTCAAAATACAGGCCAAAAACATACTGAAAATCGATCTTTTAGGGGCCCAAAAGTCGATATGTGCATGCATCTTCTGTACCCGTTTATATCTCAAATTCTGGCCCTAAACACCCGAAAATTAAATATTTTGGGGTCCCAGAAGCGATCTGTACATGCCTACTCCGTGTTAGAGTATTTTCAAAATTCAGGCCCAAAACATGCTGAAAATCGATATTTTTGGTGCCCAAAGTCAATATGTGCATGTATCTTCTGTACCCGTTTATATCTCAAATTCAGGCTCAAAACACCCGAAAATTCAATATTTGGGGGTCCCAGAAGCAATCTGTACATACCTACACAGTGCTTGAATATTTTCAAAATATAGGCGAAAAACATGCTAAAAATCGACATTTTAG
The DNA here is from genome assembly GCA_033782935.1 of Petrolisthes cinctipes. Classification (NCBI taxonomy): domain Eukaryota; kingdom Metazoa; phylum Arthropoda; class Malacostraca; order Decapoda; family Porcellanidae; genus Petrolisthes; species Petrolisthes cinctipes. The sequence goes on from JAWQEG010000175.1 coordinate 546,748, forward strand.
GTGCCAATAAATCGATATCTCAAATTCAGTCCCAAAACACCCGAAAATTCGATATTTAGAGGTCCCAGAAGGTATCTGTACATGCCTAGTCCGTGTTAGAGTATTTTCAAAATACAGGCCAAAAACATAATGAAAATCGATCTTTCAGGTGCCCAAAAGTCGATATGTGCATGCATCTTCTGTACCCGTTTATATCTCAAATTCTGGCCCTAAACACCCGAAAATTCGATATTTTGGGGTCCCAGAAGCGATCTGTACATGCCTACCCCGTGTTAGAGTATTTTCAAAATTCAGGCCGAAAACATGCTGAAAATCGATATTTTTGGTGCCCAAAGTCAATATGTGCATGTATCTTCTGTACCCGTTTATATCTCAAATTCAGGCTCAAAACACCCGAAAATTCAATATTTTGGGGTCCCAGAAGCAATCTGTACAGTGCTAGAATATTTTCAAAATATAGGCTAAAAACATGCTAAAAATCGATCTTTTAGGTGCCAAAAAGTCGATATCTCAAATTCAGTCCCAAAACACCCGAAAATTCGATATTTAGGGGCCCCAGAAGCGATCTGTACATGCCTACTCCGTGTTAGAGTATTTTCAAAATACATGCTCAAAACATACTGAAAATCGATCTTTTAGGTGCACAAAAGTCGATATGTGCATGCATCTTCAGTACCCGTTTATATCTCAAATTCAAGCTCAAAACACCCGAAAATTCAATATTTTGGGGTCCCAGAAGCAATCTGTACATGCCTACTCAGTGTTAGAGTATTTTCAAAATACAGGCCCAAAACATGCTGAAAATCGATATATTAGATGCCCAAAGTCAATATGCGCATGTATCTTCTGTACCCTTTTATATCTCAAATTGAGGCTCAAAACACCCGAAAATTCAATATTTTGGGGTCCCAGAAGCAATCTGTACATGCCTACACAGTGCTAGAATATTTTCAAAATATAGGCTAAAAACATGCTAAAAATCGATATTATAGGTGCCAAAAAATCGATATCTCAAATTCAGTCCCATAACACCCGAAAATTCGATATTTAGAGGTCCCAGAAGGTATCTGTACATGCCTACTCCGTGTTAGAGTATTTTCAAAATACAGGCCAAAAACATACTGAAAATCGATCTTTTAGGGGCCCAAAAGTCGATATGTGCATTCATCTTCTGTACCCGTTTATATCTCAAATTCTGGCCCTAAACACCCGAAAATTCAATATTTTGGGGTCCCAGAAGCGATCTGTACATGCCTACTCCGTGTTAGAGTATTTTCAAAATTCAGGCCCAAAACATACTGAAAATCGATATTTTTGGTGACCAAAGTCAATATGTGCATGTATCTTCTGTACCCGTTTATATCTCAAATTCAGGCTCAAAACACCCGAAAATTCAATATTTTGGGGTCCCAGAAGCACTCTGTACAGTGTTAGAGTATTTTCAAAATACAGGCCCAAAACATGCTGAAAATCGATATTTTAGATGCCCAAAGTCAATATGTGCATGTATCTTCTGTACCCGTTTATATCTCAAATTCAGGCTCAAAACACCCGAAAATTCAATATTTTGGGGTCCCAGAAGCAATCTGTACATGCCTACACAGTGCTAGAATATTTTCAAAATATAGGCTAAAAACATGCTAAAAATCGACACTTTAGGTGCCAAAAAATCGATATCTCAAATTCAGTCCCATAACACCCGAAAATTCGATATTTAGAGGTCCCAGAAGGTATCTGTACATGCCTACTCCTTGTTAGAGTATTTTCAAAATACAGGCCAAAAACATACTGAAAATCGATCTTTTAGGGGCCCAAAAGTCGATATGTGCATGCATCTTCTGTACCCGTTTATATCTCAAATTCTGGCCCTAAACACCCGAAAATTCAATATTTTGGGGTCCCAGAAGCGATCTGTACATGCCTACTCCGTGTTAGAGTATTTTCAAAATTCAGGCCCAAAACATGCTGAAAATCGATATTTTTGGTGCCCAAAGTCAATATGTGCATGTATCTTCTGTACCCGTTTATATCTCAAATTCAGGCTCAAAACACCCGAAAATTCAATATTTGGGGGTCCCAGAAGCAATCTGTACATACCTACACAGTGCTTGAATATTTTCAAAATATAGGCGAAAAACATGCTAAAAATCGACATTTTAGGTGCCAATAAATCGATATCTCAAATTCAGTCCCAAAACACCCGAAAATTCGATATTTAGAGGTCCCAGAAGGTATCTGTACATGCCTAGTCCGTGTTAGAGTATTTTCAAAATACAGGCCAAAAACATAATGAAAATCGATCTTTCAGGTGCCCAAAAGTCGATATGTGCATGCATCTTCTGTACCCGTTTATATCTCAAATTCTGGCCCTAAACACCCGAAAATTCGATATTTTGGGGTCCCAGAAGCGATCTGTACATGCCTACCCCGTGTTAGAGTATTTTCAAAATTCAGGCCGAAAACATGCTGAAAATCGATATTTTTGGTGCCCAAAGTCAATATGTGCATGTATCTTCTGTACCCGTTTATATCTCAAATTCAGGCTCAAAACACCCGAAAATTCAATATTTTGGGGTCCCAGAAGCAATCTGTACAGTGCTAGAATATTTTCAAAATATAGGCTAAAAACATGCTAAAAATCGATCTTTTAGGTGCCAAAAAGTCGATATCTCAAATTCAGTCCCAAAACACCCGAAAATTCGATATTTAGGGGCCCCAGAAGCGATCTGTACATGCCTACTCCGTGTTAGAGTATTTTCAAAATACATGCTCAAAACATACTGAAAATCGATCTTTTAGGTGCACAAAAGTCGATATGTGCATGCATCTTCAGTACCCGTTTATATCTCAAATTCAAGCTCAAAACACCCGAAAATTCAATATTTTGGGGTCCCAGAAGCAATCTGTACATGCCTACTCAGTGTTAGAGTATTTTCAAAATACAGGCCCAAAACATGCTGAAAATCGATATATTAGATGCCCAAAGTCAATATGCGCATGTATCTTCTGTACCCTTTTATATCTCAAATTGAGGCTCAAAACACCCGAAAATTCAATATTTTGGGGTCCCAGAAGCAATCTGTACATGCCTACACAGTGCTAGAATATTTTCAAAATATAGGCTAAAAACATGCTAAAAATCGATATTATAGGTGCCAAAAAATCGATATCTCAAATTCAGTCCCATAACACCCGAAAATTCGATATTTAGAGGTCCCAGAAGGTATCTGTACATGCCTACTCCGTGTTAGAGTATTTTCAAAATACAGGCCAAAAACATACTGAAAATCGATCTTTTAGGGGCCCAAAAGTCGATATGTGCATTCATCTTCTGTACCCGTTTATATCTCAAATTCTGGCCCTAAACACCCGAAAATTCAATATTTTGGGGTCCCAGAAGCGATCTGTACATGCCTACTCCGTGTTAGAGTATTTTCAAAATTCAGGCCCAAAACATACTGAAAATCGATATTTTTGGTGACCAAAGTCAATATGTGCATGTATCTTCTGTACCCGTTTATATCTCAAATTCAGGCTCAAAACACCCGAAAATTCAATATTTTGGGGTCCCAGAAGCACTCTGTACAGTGTTAGAGTATTTTCAAAATACAGGCCCAAAACATGCTGAAAATCGATATTTTAGATGCCCAAAGTCAATATGTGCATGTATCTTCTGTACCCGTTTATATCTCAAATTCAGGCTCAAAACACCCGAAAATTCAATATTTTGGGGTCCCAGAAGCAATCTGTACATGCCTACACAGTGCTAGAATATTTTCAAAATATAGGCTAAAAACATGCTAAAAATCGACACTTTAGGTGCCAAAAAATCGATATCTCAAATTCAGTCCCATAACACCCGAAAATTCGATATTTAGAGGTCCCAGAAGGTATCTGTACATGCCTACTCCTTGTTAGAGTATTTTCAAAATACAGGCCAAAAACATACTGAAAATCGATCTTTTAGGGGCCCAAAAGTCGATATGTGCATGCATCTTCTGTACCCGTTTATATCTCAAATTCTGGCCCTAAACACCCGAAAATTCAATATTTTGGGGTCCCAGAAGCGATCTGTACATGCCTACTCCGTGTTAGAGTATTTTCAAAATTCAGGCCCAAAACATGCTGAAAATCGATATTTTTGGTGCCCAAAGTCAATATGTGCATGTATCTTCTGTACCCGTTTATATCTCAAATTCAGGCTCAAAACACCCGAAAATTCAATATTTGGGGGTCCCAGAAGCAATCTGTACATACCTACACAGTGCTTGAATATTTTCAAAATATAGGCGAAAAACATGCTAAAAATCGACATTTTAGGTGCCAATAAATCGATATCTCAAATTCAGTCCCAAAACACCCGAAAATTCGATATTTAGAGGTCCCAGAAGGTATCTGTACATGCCTAGTCCGTGTTAGAGTATTTTCAAAATACAGGCCAAAAACATACTGAAAATCGATCTTTCAGGTGCCCAAAAGTCGATATGTGCATGCATCTTCTGTACCCGTTTATATCTCAAATTCTGGCCCTAAACACCCGAAAATTCGATATTTTGGGGTCCCAGAAGCGATCTGTACATGCCTACCCCGTGTTAGAGTATTTTCAAAATTCAGGCCGAAAACATGCTGAAAATCGATATTTTTGGTGCCCAAAGTCAATATGTGCATGTATCTTCTGTACCCGTTTATATCTCAAATTCAGGCTCAAAACACCCGAAAATTCAATATTTTGGGGTCCCAGAAGCAATCTGTACATGCCTACTCAGTGCTAGAATATTTTCAAAATATAGGCTAAAAACATGCTAAAAATCGATCTTTTAGGTGCCAAAAAGTCGATATCTCAAATTCAGTCCCAAAACACCAGAAAATTCGATATTTAGGGGCCCCAGAAGCGATCTGTACATGCCTACTCCGTGTTAGAGTATTTTCAAAATACATGCTCAAAACATACTGAAAATCGATCTTTTAGGTGCACAAAAGTCGATATGTGCATGCATCTTCAGTACCCGTTTATATCTCAAATTCAAGCTCAAAACACCCGAAAATTCAATATTTTGGGGTCCCAGAAGCAATCTGTACATGCCTACTCAGTGTTAGAGTATTTTCAAAATACATGCTCAAAACATACTGAAAATCGATCTTTTAGGTGCACAAAAGTCGATATGTGCATGCATCTTCAGTACCCGTTTATATCTCAAATTCAGGCTCAAAACACCCGAAAATTCAATATTTTGGGGTCCCAGAAGCAATCTGTACATGCCTACTCAGTGTTAGAGTATTTTCAAAATACAGGCCCAAAACATGCTGAAAATCGATATTTTAGGTGCCAAAAAATCGATATCTCAAATTCAGTCCCAAAACACCCGAAAATTCTATATTTAGAGGTCCCAGAAGGTATCTGTACATGCCTACTCCGTGTTAGAGTATTTTCAAACTACAGGCCAAAAACATACTGAAAATCGATCTTTTAGGTGCCCAAAAGTCGATATGTGCATGCATCTTCTGTACCCGTTTATATCTCAAATTCTGGCTCTAAACACCCGAAAATTCGATATTTTGGGGTCCCAGAAGCGATCTGCACATCCCTACTCCGTGTTAGAGTATTTTCAAAATTCAGGCCCAAAACATGCTGAAAATCGATATTTTTGGTGCCCAAAGTCAATATGTGCATGTATCTTCTGTACCCGTTTATATCTCAAATTCAGGCTCAAAACACCCGAAAATTCAATATTTTGGGGTCCCAGAAGCAATCTGTACAGTGTTAGAGTATTTTCAAAATACAGGCCCAAAACATGCTGAAAATCGATATTTTAGATGCCCAAAGACAATATGTGCATGTATCTTCTGTACCCGTTTATATCTCAAATTCAGGCTCAAAACACCCGAAAATTCAATATTTTGGGGTCCCAGAAGCAATCTGTACATGCCTACACAGTGCTAGAATATTTTCAAAATATAGGCTAAAAACATGCTAAAAATCGACATTTTAGGTGCCAAAAAATCGATATCTCAAATTCAGTCCCAAAACACCCGAAAATTCGATATTTAGAGGTCCCAGAAGGTATCTGTACATGCCTAATTCTTGTTAGAGTATTTTCAAAATACAGGCCAAAAACATACTGAAAATCGATCTTTTAGGTGCCCAAAAGTCTATCGGATATGTGCATGCATCTTCTGTACCCGTTCATATCTCAAATTCTGGCCCTAAAAACCCGAAAATTCGATATTTTGGGGTCATAGAAGCGATCTGTACATGCCTACTCCGTGTTAGAGTATATTCAAAATTCAGGCCCAAAACATGCTGAAAATCGATATTTTTGGTGCCCAAAGTCAATATGTGCATGTATCTTCTGTACCCGTTTATATCTCAAATTCAGGCTCAAAACACCCGAAAATTCAATATTTTGGGGTCCCAGAAGCAATCTGTACATGCCTACACAGTGCTAGAATATTTTCAAAATATAGGCTAAAAACATGCTAAAAATCGACATTTTAGGTGCCAAAAAATCGATATATCAAATTCAGTCCCAAAACATCCGAAAATTCGATATTTAGAGGTCCCAGAAGGTATCTGTACATGCCTACTCCGTGATAGAGTATTTTCAAAATACAGGCCAAAAACATACTGAAAATCGATCTTTTAGGCGCCCAAAAGTCTATCGGATATGTGCATGCATCTTCTGTACCCGTTCATATCTCAAATTCTGGCCCTAAACACCCGAAAATTCGATATTTTGGGGTCATAGAAGCGATCTGTACATGCCTACTCCGTGTTAGAGTATATTCAAAATTCAGGCCCAAAACATGCTGAAAATCGATATTTTTGGTGCCCAAAGTCAATATGTGCATGTATCTTCTGTACCCGTTTATATCTCAAATTCAGGCTCAAAACACCCGAAAAATCAATATTTTGGGGTCCCAGAAGCAATCTGTACATGCCTACTCAGTGCTAGAATATTTTCAAAATATAGGCTAAAAACATGCTAAAAATCGACATTTTAGGTGCCAAAAAATCGATATCTCAAATTCAGTCCCAAAACACCCGAAAATTCGATATTTAGAGGTCCCAGAAGGTATCTGTACATGCCTACTCCGTGTTAGAGTATTTTCAAAATACAGGCCAAAAGCAAACTGAAAATCGATCTTTTAGGTGACCAAAAGTCGATATATGCATGCATCTTCTGTACCCGTTTATATCTCAAATTCTAGCCCTAAACACCCGAAAATTCGATAGTTTGGGGTCCCAGAAGCGATCTGTACATGCCTTCTCCGTGTTAGAGTATTTTCAAAATTCAGGCCCAAAACATGCTGAAAATCGATATTTTTGGTGCCCAAAGTCAATATGTGCATGTATCTTCTGTAACCGTTTATATCTCAAATTCAGGCTCAAAACACCCGAAAATTCAATATTTTGGGGTCCCAGAAGCAATCTGTACAGTGCTAAAATATTTTCAAAATATAGGCTAAAAACATGCTAAAAATCGATCTTTTAGGTGCCAAAAAGTCGAAATCTCAAATTCAGTCCCAAAACACCCGAAAATTCGATATTTAGGGGTCCCAGAAGCGATCTGTACATGCCTACTCCGTGTTAGAGTATTTTCAAAATACATGCTCAAAACATACTGAAAATCGATCTTTTAGGTGCACAAAAGTCAATATGTGCATGCTCCTTCAGTACCCGTTTATATCTCAAATTCAGGCTCAAAACACCCGAAAATTCAATATTTTGGGGTCCCAGAAGCAATCTGTACATGCCTACACAGTGCTAGAATATTTTCAGAATATAGGCTAAAAACATGCTAAAAATCGACACTTTAGGTGCCAAAAAATCGATATCTCAAATTCAGTCCCATAACACCCGAAAATTCGATATTTAGAGGTCCCAGAAGGTATCTGTACATGCCTACTCCTTGTTAGAGTATTTTCAAAATACAGGCCAAAAACATACTGAAAATCGATCTTTTAGGGGCCCAAAAGTCGATATGTGCATGCATCTTCTGTACCCGTTTATATCTCAAATTCTGGCCCTAAACACCCGAAAATTCAATATTTTGGGGTCCCAGAAGCGATCTGTACATGCCTACTCCGTGTTGGAGTATTTTCAAAATTCAGGCCCAAAACATTCTGAAAATCGATATTTTTGGTGCAGAAAGTCAATATGTGCATGTATCTTCTGTACCCGTTTATATCTCAAATTCAGGCTCAAAAAACCCGAAAATTCAATATTTTGGGGTCCCAGAAGCAATCTGTACAGTTTTAGAGTATTTTCAAAATACAGGCCCAAAACATGCTGAAAATCGATATTTTAGATGCCCAAAGTCAATATGTGCATGTATCTTCTGTACCCGTTTATATCTCAAATTCAGGTTCAAAACACTTGAAAATTCAATATTTTGGGATCCCAGAAGCAATCTGTACATGCCTACACAGTGCTAGAATATTTTCAAAATATAGGCTAAAAACATGCTAAAAATCGACATTTTAGGTGCCAAAAAATCGATATATCAAATTCAGTCCCAAAACACCCGAAAATTCGATATTTAGAGGTCCCAGAAGGGATCTGTACATGCCTAATTCTTGTTAGAGTATTTTCAAAATACAGGCCAAAAACATACTGAAAATCGATCTTTTAGGTGCCCAAAAGTCTATCGTATATGTGCATGCATCTTCTGTACCCGTTCATATCTCAAATTCTGGCCCTAAACACCCGAAAATTCGATATTTTGGGGTCATAGAAGCGATCTGTACATGCCTACTCCGTGTTAGAGTATATTCAAAATTCAGGCCCAAAACATGCTGAAAATCGATATTTTTGGTGCCCAAAGTCAATATGTGCATGTATCTTCTGTACCCGTTTATATCTCAAATTCAGGCTCAAAACACCCGAAAAATCAATATTTTGGGGTCCCAGAAGCAATCTGTACATGCCTACTCAGTGCTAGAATATTTTCAAAATATTGGCTAAAAACATGCTAAAAATCGACATTTTAGGTGCCAAAAAATCGATATCTCAAATTCAGTCCCAAAACACCCGAAAATTCGATATTTAGAGGTCCCAGAAGGTATCTGTACATGCCTACTCCGTGTTAGAGTATTTTCAAAATACAGGCCAAAAGCATACTGAAAATCGATCTTTTAGGTGCCCAAAAGTCGATATATGCATGCATCTTCTGTACCCGTTTATATCTCAAATTCTGGCCCTAAACACCCGAAAATTCGATAGTTTGGGGTCCCAGAAGCGATCTGTACATGCCTACTCCGTGTTAGAGTATTTTCAAAATTCAGGCCCAAAACATGCTGAAAATCGATATTTTTGGTGCCCAAAGTCAATATGTGCATGTATCTTCTGTAACCGTTTATATCTCAAATTCAGGCTCAAAACACCCGAAAATTCAATATTTTGGGGTCCCAGAAGCAATCTGTACAGTGCTAAAATATTTTCAAAATATAGGCTAAAAACATGCTAAAAATCGATCTTTTAGGTGCCAAAAAGTCGAAATCTCAAATTCAGTCCCAAAACACCCGAAAATTCGATATTTAGGGGTCCCAGAAGCGATCTGTACATGCCTACTCCGTGTTAGAGTATTTTCAAAATACATGCTCAAAACATACTGAAAATCGATCTTTTAGGTGCACAAAAGTCGATATGTGCATGCATCTTCAGTACCCGTTTATATCTCAAATTCAGGCTCAAAACAACCTAAAATTCAATATTTTGTGGTCCCAGAAGCAATCTGTACATGTCTACTCCGTGTTAGAGTATTTTCAAAATACAGGCCAAAAACATACTGAAAATCGATCTTTTAGGTGCCCAAAAGTCGATATGTGCATGCATCTTCTGTACCAGTTTATATCTCAAATTCTGGCCCTAAACACCCGAAAATTCGATATTTTGGGGTCCCAGAAGCGATCTGTACATGCCTACTCCGTGTTAGAGTATTTTCAAAATTCAGGCCCAAAACATGCTGAAAATCGATATTTTTGGTGCCCAAAGTCAATATGTGCATGTATCTTCTGTACCCGTTTATATCTCAAATTCAGGCTCAAAACAACCGAAAATTCAATATTTTGGGGTCCCAGAAGCAATCTGTACATGCCTACTCAGTGCTAGAATATTTTCAGAATATAGGCTAAAAACATGCTAAAAATCGATCTTTTAGGTGCCAAAAAGTCGATATCTCAAATTCAATCCCAAAACACCCGAATATTCGATATTTAGGGGTCCTAGAAGCGATCTGTACATGCCTACTCCGTGTTAGAGTATTTTCAAAATACATGCTCAAAACATACTGAAAATCGATCTTTTAGGTGCACAAAAGTCGATATGTGCATGCATCTTCAGTACCCGTTTATATCTCAAATTCAGGCTCAAAACACCCGAAAATTCAATATTTTGGGGTCCCAGAAGCAATCTGTACAGTGCTAGAATATTTTCAAAATATAGGCTAAAAACATGCTAAAAATCGATCTTTTAGGTGCCAAAAAGTCGATATCTCAAATTCAGTCCCAAAACACCCAAAAATTCGATATTTAGGGGCCCCAGAAGCGATCTGTACATGCCTACTCCGTGTTAGAGTATTTTCAAAATACATGCTCAAAACATACTGAAAATCGATCTTTTAGGTGCACAAAAGTCGATATGTGCATGCATCTTCAGTACCCGTTTATATCTCAAATTCAGGCTCAAAACACCCGAAAATTCAATATTTTGGGGTCCCAGAAGCAATCTGTACATGCCTACTCAGTGTTAGAGTATTTTCAAAATACAGGCCCAAAACATGCTGAAAATCAATATTTTAGATGCCCAAAGTCAATATGTGCATATATCTTCTGTACCCATTTATATCTCAAATTCAGGCTCAAAACACACGAAAATTCAATATTTTGGGGTCCCAGAAGCAATTTGTACATGCCTACACAGTGCTAGAATATTTTCAAAATATAGGCTAAAAACATGCTAAAAATCGACATTTTAGGTGCCAAAAAAACGATATATCAAATTCAGTCCCAAAACACCCGAAAATTCGATATTTAGAGGTCCCAGAAGGTATCTGTACATGCCTACTCCGTGTTAGAGTATTTTCAAAATACAGGCCAAAAACATACTGAAAATCGATCTTTTAGGTGCCCAAAAGTCGATATGTGCATGCATCTTCTGTACCCGTTTATATCTCAAATTCTGGTCCTAAACACCCGAAAATTCGATATTTTGGGGTCCCAGAAGCGATCTGTACATGCCTACTCCGTGTTAGAGTATTTTCAAAATTCAGGCCCAAAACATGCTGAAAATCGATATTTTTGGTGCCCAAAGTCAATATGTGCATGTATCTTCTGTACCCGTTTATATCTCAAATTCAGGCTCAAAACACCCGAAAATTCAATATTTTGGGGTCCCAGAAGCAATCTGTACAGTGCTAGAATATTTTCAAAATATAGGCTAAAAACATGCTAAAAATCGATCTTTTAGGTGCCAAAAAGTCGATATCTCAAATTCAGTCCCAAAACACCCGAAAATTCGATATTTAGGGGTCCCAGAAGCGATCTGTACATGCCTACTCCGTGTTAGAGTATTTTCAAAATACATGCTCAAAACATACTGAAAATCGATCTTTTAGGTGCACAAAAGTCGATATGTGCATGCATCTTCAGTACCCGTTTATATCTCAAATTCAGGCTCAAAACACCCGAAAATTCAATATTTTGGGGTCCCAGAAGCAATCTGTACATGCCTACTCAGTGTTAGAGTATTTTCAAAATACAGGCCCAAAACATGCTGAAAATCGATATTTTAGATGCCCAAAGACAATATGTGCATGTATCTTCTGTACCCGTTTATATCTCAAATTCAGGCTCAAAACACCCGAAAATTCAATATTTTAGGGTCCCATAAGCAATCTGTACATGCCTACACAGTGCTAGAATATTTTCAAAATATAGGCTAAAAACATGCTAAAAATCGACATTTTAGGTGCCAAAAAATCGATATCTCAAATTCAGTCCCAAAACACCCAAAAATTCGATATTTAGAGGTCCCAGAAGCAATCTGTACATGCCTACTCAGTGTTAGAGTATTTTCAAAATACAGGCCCAAAACATGCTGAAAATCGATATTTTAGATGCCCAAAGTCAATATGTGCATGTATCTTCTGTACCCGTTTATATCTCAAATTCATGCTCAAAACACCCGAAAATTCAATATTTTGGGGTCTCAGAAGCAATCTGTACATGCCTACACAGTGCTAGAATATTTTCAAAATATAGGCTAAAAACATGCTAAAAATCGACATTTTAGGTGCCAAAAAATCGATATCTCAAATTCAGTCCCAAAACACCCGAAAATTCGAGATTTAGAGGTCCCAGAAGGTATGTGTACATGCCTACTCCGTATTAGAGTATTTTCAAAATATAGGCCAAAAACATACTGAAAATCGATCTTTTAGGTGCCCAAAAGTCGATATGTGCATGAATCTTCTGAACCCGTTTATATCTCAAATTCTGACCCCAAACACCCGAAAATTCGATATTTTGGGGTCCCAGAAGCGATCTGTACATGCCTACTCCGTGTTAGAGTATTTTCAAAATTCAGGCCCAAAACATGCTGAAAATCGATATTTTTGGTGCCCAAAGTCAATATGTGCATGTATCTTCTGTACCCGTTTATATCTCAAATTCAGGCTCAAATCACCCGAAAATTCAATATTTTGGGGTCCCAGAAGCAATCTGTACATGCCTACTCAGTGCTAGAATATTTTCAAAATAAAGGCTAAAAACATGCTAAAAATCGATATTTTTGGTGCTAAAAAGTCGATATCTCAAATTCTTTCCCACAACACCCGAAAATTCGATATTTTGTGGTCCCAGAAGCAATCTGTACATGTCTACTCCGTGTTAGAGTATTTTCAAAATACAGGCCAAAAACATACTGAAAATCGATATTTTAGATGCCCAAAGACAATATGTGCATGTATCTTCTGTACCCGTTTATATCTCAAATTCAGGCTCAAAACACCCGAAAATTCAATATTTTGGGGTCCCAGAAGCAATCTGTACATGCCTACTCAGTGCTAGATTATTTTCAAAATATAGGCTAAAAACATGCTAAAAATCGACATTTTAGGTGCCAAAAAATCGATATCTCAAATTCAGTCCCAAAACACCCGAAAATTCGATATTTAGAGGTCCCAGAAGGTATCTGTACATGCCTACTCCGTGTTAGAGTATTTTCAAAATACAGGCCAAAAACATACTGAAAATCGATCTTTTAGGTGCCCAAAAGTCGATATGTGCATGCATCTTCTGTACCCGTTTATATCTCAAATTCTGGCCCTAAACACCCGAAAATTCGATATTTTGGGGTCCCAGAAGCGATCTGTACATGCCTACTCCGTGTTAGAGTATTTTCAAAATTCAGGCCCAAAACATGCTGAAAATCGATATTTTTGGTGCCCAAAGTCAATATGTGCATGTATCTTCTGTACCCGTTTATATCTCAAATTCAGGCTCAAAACACCCGAAAATTCAATATTTTGGGGTCCCAGAAGCAATCTGTACATGCCTACTCAGTGCTAGAATATTTTCAAAATATAGGCTAAAAACATGCTAAAAATCGATCTTTTAGGTGCCAAAAAGTCGATATCTCAAATTCAGTCCCAAAACACCCGAAAATTCGATATTTAGGGGTCCCAGAAGCGATCTGTACATGCCTACTCCGTGTTAGAGTATTTTCAAAATACATGCTCAAAACATACTGAAAATCGATCTTTTAGGTGCAAAAAAGTTGATATGTGCATGCATCTTCAGTACCCGTTTATATCTCAAATTCAGGCTCAAAACACCCGAAAATTCAATATTTTGGGGTCCCAGAAGCAATCTGTACATCCCTACTCAGTGTTAGAGTATTTTCAGAATACAGGCCCAAAACATGCTGAAAATCGATATTTTAGATGCCCAAAGTCAATATGTGCATGTATCTTCTGTACCCGTTTATATCTCAAATTCAGGCTCAAAACACCCGAAAATTCAATATTTTGGGGTCCCAGAAGCAATCTGTACATGCCTACACAGTGCTAGAATATTTTCAAAATATAGGCTAAAGACATGCTAAAAATCGACATTTTAGGTGCCAAAAAATCGATATATCAAATTCAGTCCCAAAACACCCGAAAATTCGATATTTAGAGGTCCCAGAAGGTATCTGTACATGCCTACTCCGTGTTAGAGTATTTTCAAAATACAGGCCAAAAACATACTGAAAATCAATCTTTTAGGTGCCCAAAAGTCGATATGTGCATGCATCTTCTGTACCCGTTTATATCTCAAATTCTGGCCCTAAACACCCGAAAATTCGATATTTTGGGGTCCCAGAAGCGATCTGTACATGCCTACTCCGTGTTAGAGTATTTTCAAAATTCAGGCCCAAAACATGCTGAAAATCGATATTTTTGGTGCCCAAAGTCAATATGTGCATGTATCTTCTGTACCCGTTTATATTTCAAGTTCAGGCTCAAAACACCCGAAAATTCAATATTTTGTGGTCCCAGAAGCAATCTGTACAGTGCTAGAATATTTTCAAAATATATGCTAAAAACATGCTAAAAATCGATCTTTTAGGTGCCAAAAAGTCGATATCTCAAATTCAGGCTCAAAACACCCGAAAATTCAATATTTTGGGGTCCCAGAAGCAATCTGTACATGCCTACTCAGTGTTAGAGTATTTTCAAAATACAGGCCCAAAACATGCTGAAAATCGATATTTTAGATGCCCAAAGTCAATATGTGCATGTATCTTCTGTACCCGTTTATATCTCAAATTCAGGCTCAAAACACCCGAAAATTCAATATTTTGGGGTCCCAGAAGCAATCTGTACATGCCTACACAGTGCTAGAATATTTTCAAAATATAGGCTAAAAACATGCTAAAAATCGACATTTTAGGTGCAAAAAAATCGATATATCAAATTCAGTCCCAAAACACCCGAAAATTCGATATTTAGAGGTCCCAGAAGGTATCTGTACATGCCTACTCCGTGTTAGAGTATTTTCAAAATACAGGCCAAAAACATACTGAAAATCGATCTTTTAGGTGCCCAAAAGTCGATATGTGCATGCATCTTCTGTACCCGTTTATATCTCAAATTCTGGCCCTAAACACCCGAAAATTCGATATTTTGGGGTCCCAGAAGCGATCTGTACATGCCTACTCCGTGTTAGAGTATTTTCAAAATTCAGGCCCAAAACATGCTGAAAATCGATATTTTTGGTGCCCAAAGTCAATATGTGCATGTATCTTCTGTACCCGTTTATATCTCAAATTCAGGCTCAAAACACCCGAAAATTCAATATTTTGGGGTCCCAGAAGCAATCTGTACATGCCTACACAGTGCTAGAATATTTTCAAAATATAGGCTAAAAACATGCTAAAAATCGACATTTTAGGTGCCAAAAAATCGATATATCAAATTCAGTCCCAAAACACCCGAAAATTCGATATTTAGAGGTCCCAGAAGGTATCTGTACATGCCTACTCCGTGTTAGAGTATTTTCAAAATACAAGCCATAAACATACTGAAAATCGATCTTTTAGGTGCCCAAAAGTCGATATGTGCATGCATCTTCTGTACCCGTTTATATCTCAAATTCTGGCCTTAAACACCCGAAAATTCGATATTTTGGGGCCCCAGAAGCGATCTGTACATGCCTACTCCGTGTTAGAGTATTTTCAAAATTCAGGCCCAAAACATGCTGAAAATCGATATTTTTCGTGCCCAAAGTCAATATGTGCATGTATCTTCTGTACCCGTTTATATCTCAAATTCAGGCTCAAAACACCCAAAAATTCAATATTTTGGGGTCCCAGAAGCAATCTGTACATGCCTACTCAGTGTTAGAGTATTTTCAAAATACAGGCCCAAAACATGCTGAAAATCGATATTTTAGATGCCCAAAGTCAATATGTGCATGTATCTTCTGTACCCGTTTATATCTCAAATTCAGGCTCAAAACACCCGAAAATTCAATATTTTGGGGTCCCAGAAGCAATCTGTACATGCCTACTCAGTGATAGAATATTTTCAAAATATAGGCTAAAAACATGCTAAAAATCGATCTTTTAGGTGCCAAAAAGTCGATATCTCAAATTCAGTCCCAAACACCCGAAAATTCGATATTTAGGGGTCCCAGAAGCGATCTGTACATGCCTACTCCGTGTTAGAGTATTTTCAAAATACATGCTCAAAACATACTGAAAATCGATCTTTTAGGTGCACAAAAGTCGATATGTGCATGCATCTTCAGTACCCGTTTATATCTCAAATTCAGGCTCAAAACACCCGAAAATTCAATATTTTGGGGTCCCAGAAGCAATCTGTACATGCTTACTCAGTGTTAGAGTATTTTCAAAATACAGGCCCAAAACATGCTGAAAATCGATATTTTAGATGCCCAAAGTCAATATGTGCATGTATCTTCTGTACCCGTTTATATCTCAAATTCAGGCTCAAAACACCCGAAAATTCAATATTTTGGGGTCTCAGAAGCAATCTGTACATGCCTACACAGTGCTAGAATATTTTCAAAATATAGGCTAAAAACATGCTAAAAATCGACATTTTAGGTGCCAAAAAATCGATATCTCAAATTCAGTCCCAAAACACCCGAAAATTCGAGATTTAGAGGTCCCAGAAGGTATGTGTACATGCCTACTCCGTATTAGAGTATTTTCAAAATATAGGCCAAAAACATACTGAAAATCGATCTTTTAGGTGCCCAAAAGTCGATATGTGCATGAATCTTCTGAACCCGTTTATATCTCAAATTCTGACCCCAAACACCCGAAAATTCGATATTTTGGGGTCCCAGAAGCGATCTGTACATGCCTACTCCGTGTTAGAGTATTTTCAAAATTCAGGCCCAAAACATGCTGAAAATCGATATTTTTGGTGCCCAAAGTCAATATGTGCATGTATCTTCTGTACCCGTTTATATCTCAAATTCAGGCTCAAATCACCCGAAAATTCAATATTTTGGGGTCCCAGAAGCAATCTGTACATGCCTACTCAGTGCTAGAATATTTTCAAAATAAAGGCTAAAAACATGCTAAAAATCGATATTTTTGGTGCTAAAAAGTCGATATCTCAAATTCTTTCCCACAACACCCGAAAATTCGATATTTTGTGGTCCCAGAAGCAATCTGTACATGTCTACTCCGTGTTAGAGTATTTTCAAAATACAGGCCAAAAACATACTGAAAATCGATATTTTAGATGCCCAAAGACAATATGTGCATGTATCTTCTGTACCCGTTTATATCTCAAATTCAGGCTCAAAACACCCGAAAATTCAATATTTTGGGGTCCCAGAAGCAATCTGTACATGCCTACTCAGTGCTAGATTATTTTCAAAATATAGGCTAAAAACATGCTAAAAATCGACATTTTAGGTGCCAAAAAATCGATATCTCAAATTCAGTCCCAAAACACCCGAAAATTCGATATTTAGAGGTCCCAGAAGGTATCTGTACATGCCTACTCCGTGTTAGAGTATTTTCAAAATACAGGCCAAAAACATACTGAAAATCGATCTTTTAGGTGCCCAAAAGTCGATATGTGCATGCATCTTCTGTACCCGTTTATATCTCAAATTCTGGCCCTAAACACCCGAAAATTCGATATTTTGGGGTCCCAGAAGCGATCTGTACATGCCTACTCCGTGTTAGAGTATTTTCAAAATTCAGGCCCAAAACATGCTGAAAATCGATATTTTTGGTGCCCAAAGTCAATATGTGCATGTATCTTCTGTACCCGTTTATATCTCAAATTCAGGCTCAAAACACCCGAAAATTCAATATTTTGGGGTCCCAGAAGCAATCTGTACATGCCTACTCAGTGCTAGAATATTTTCAAAATATAGGCTAAAAACATGCTAAAAATCGATCTTTTAGGTGCCAAAAAGTCGATATCTCAAATTCAGTCCCAAAACACCCGAAAATTCGATATTTAGGGGTCCCAGAAGCGATCTGTACATGCCTACTCCGTGTTAGAGTATTTTCAAAATACATGCTCAAAACATACTGAAAATCGATCTTTTAGGTGCAAAAAAGTTGATATGTGCATGCATCTTCAGTACCCGTTTATATCTCAAATTCAGGCTCAAAACACCCGAAAATTCAATATTTTGGGGTCCCAGAAGCAATCTGTACATCCCTACTCAGTGTTAGAGTATTTTCAGAATACAGGCCCAAAACATGCTGAAAATCGATATTTTAGATGCCCAAAGTCAATATGTGCATGTATCTTCTGTACCCGTTTATATCTCAAATTCAGGCTCAAAACACCCGAAAATTCAATATTTTGGGGTCCCAGAAGCAATCTGTACATGCCTACACAGTGCTAGAATATTTTCAAAATATAGGCTAAAGACATGCTAAAAATCGACATTTTAGGTGCCAAAAAATCGATATATCAAATTCAGTCCCAAAACACCCGAAAATTCGATATTTAGAGGTCCCAGAAGGTATCTGTACATGCCTACTCCGTGTTAGAGTATTTTCAAAATACAGGCCAAAAACATACTGAAAATCAATCTTTTAGGTGCCCAAAAGTCGATATGTGCATGCATCTTCTGTACCCGTTTATATCTCAAATTCTGGCCCTAAACACCCGAAAATTCGATATTTTGGGGTCCCAGAAGCGATCTGTACATGCCTACTCCGTGTTAGAGTATTTTCAAAATTCAGGCCCAAAACATGCTGAAAATCGATATTTTTGGTGCCCAAAGTCAATATGTGCATGTATCTTCTGTACCCGTTTATATTTCAAGTTCAGGCTCAAAACACCCGAAAATTCAATATTTTGTGGTCCCAGAAGCAATCTGTACAGTGCTAGAATATTTTCAAAATATATGCTAAAAACATGCTAAAAATCGATCTTTTAGGTGCCAAAAAGTCGATATCTCAAATTCAGGCTCAAAACACCCGAAAATTCAATATTTTGGGGTCCCAGAAGCAATCTGTACATGCCTACTCAGTGTTAGAGTATTTTCAAAATACAGGCCCAAAACATGCTGAAAATCGATATTTTAGATGCCCAAAGTCAATATGTGCATGTATCTTCTGTACCCGTTTATATCTCAAATTCAGGCTCAAAACACCCGAAAATTCAATATTTTGGGGTCCCAGAAGCAATCTGTACATGCCTACACAGTGCTAGAATATTTTCAAAATATAGGCTAAAAACATGCTAAAAATCGACATTTTAGGTGCAAAAAAATCGATATATCAAATTCAGTCCCAAAACACCCGAAAATTCGATATTTAGAGGTCCCAGAAGGTATCTGTACATGCCTACTCCGTGTTAGAGTATTTTCAAAATACAGGCCAAAAACATACTGAAAATCGATCTTTTAGGTGCCCAAAAGTCGATATGTGCATGCATCTTCTGTACCCGTTTATATCTCAAATTCTGGCCCTAAACACCCGAAAATTCGATATTTTGGGGTCCCAGAAGCGATCTGTACATGCCTACTCCGTGTTAGAGTATTTTCAAAATTCAGGCCCAAAACATGCTGAAAATCGATATTTTTGGTGCCCAAAGTCAATATGTGCATGTATCTTCTGTACCCGTTTATATCTCAAATTCAGGCTCAAAACACCCGAAAATTCAATATTTTGGGGTCCCAGAAGCAATCTGTACATGCCTACACAGTGCTAGAATATTTTCAAAATATAGGCTAAAAACATGCTAAAAATCGACATTTTAGGTGCCAAAAAATCGATATATCAAATTCAGTCCCAAAACACCCGAAAATTCGATATTTAGAGGTCCCAGAAGGTATCTGTACATGCCTACTCCGTGTTAGAGTATTTTCAAAATACAAGCCATAAACATACTGAAAATCGATCTTTTAGGTGCCCAAAAGTCGATATGTGCATGCATCTTCTGTACCCGTTTATATCTCAAATTCTGGCCTTAAACACCCGAAAATTCGATATTTTGGGGCCCCAGAAGCGATCTGTACATGCCTACTCCGTGTTAGAGTATTTTCAAAATTCAGGCCCAAAACATGCTGAAAATCGATATTTTTCGTGCCCAAAGTCAATATGTGCATGTATCTTCTGTACCCGTTTATATCTCAAATTCAGGCTCAAAACACCCAAAAATTCAATATTTTGGGGTCCCAGAAGCAATCTGTACATGCCTACTCAGTGTTAGAGTATTTTCAAAATACAGGCCCAAAACATGCTGAAAATCGATATTTTAGATGCCCAAAGTCAATATGTGCATGTATCTTCTGTACCCGTTTATATCTCAAATTCAGGCTCAAAACACCCGAAAATTCAATATTTTGGGGTCCCAGAAGCAATCTGTACATGCCTACTCAGTGATAGAATATTTTCAAAATATAGGCTAAAAACATGCTAAAAATCGATCTTTTAGGTGCCAAAAAGTCGATATCTCAAATTCAGTCCCAAACACCCGAAAATTCGATATTTAGGGGTCCCAGAAGCGATCTGTACATGCCTACTCCGTGTTAGAGTATTTTCAAAATACATGCTCAAAACATACTGAAAATCGATCTTTTAGGTGCACAAAAGTCGATATGTGCATGCATCTTCAGTACCCGTTTATATCTCAAATTCAGGCTCAAAACACCCGAAAATTCAATATTTTGGGGTCCCAGAAGCAATCTGTACATGCTTACTCAGTGTTAGAGTATTTTCAAAATACAGGCCCAAAACATGCTGAAAATCGATATTTTAGATGCCCAAAGTCAATATGTGCATGTATCTTCTGTACCCGTTTATATCTCAAATTCAGGCTCAAAACACCCGAAAATTCAATATTTTGGGGTCCCAGAAGCAATCTGTACATGCCTACTCAGTGCTAGAATATTTTCAAAATATAGGCTAAAAACATGCTAAAAATCGATCTTTTAGGTGCCAAAAAGTCGATATCTCAAATTCAGTCCCAAACACCCGAAAATTCGATATTTAGGGGTCCCAGAAGCGATCTGTACATGCCTACTCCGTGTTAGAGTATTTTCAAAATACATGCTCAAAACATACTGAAAATCGATCTTTTAGGTGCACAAAAGTCGATATGTGCATGCATCTTCAGTACCCGTTTATATCTCAAATTCAGGCTCAAAACACCCGAAAATTCAATATTTTGGGGTCCCAGAAGCAATCTGTACATGCTTACTCAGTGTTAGAGTATTTTCAAAATACAGGCCCAAAACATGCTGAAAATCGATATTTTAGATGCCCAAAGTCAATATGTGCATGTATCTTCTGTACCCGTTTATATCTCAAATTCAGGCTCAAAACAAACGAAAATTCAATATTTTGGGGTCCCTAAATATCGAATTTTCGGGTGTTTTGGGACTGAATTTGAGATATCGACTTTTTGGCACCTAAAAGATCGATTTTTAGCATGTTTTTAGCCTACATTTTGAAAATATTCTAGCACTGTACAGATTGCTTCTGGGACCCCAAAATATTGAATTTTCGGGTGTTTTGAGCCTGAATTTGAGATATAAACGGGTACAGAAGATACATGCACATATTGACTTTGGGCACCAAAAATATCGATTTTCAGCATGTTTTGGGCCTGAATTTTGAAAATACTCTAACACGGAGTAGGCATGTACAGATCGCTTCTGGGACCCAAAAATATTGAATTTTCGGGTGTTTTGAGCCTGAATTTGAGATATAAACGGGTACAGAAGATACATGCACATATTGACTTTGGGCACCAAAAATATCGATTTTCAGCATGTTTTGGGCCTGAATTTTGAAAATACTCTAACACGGAGTAGACATGTACAGATCGCTTCTGGGACCCCAAAATATCGAATTTTCGGGTGTTTAGGGCCAGAATTTGAGATATAAACGGGTACAGAAGATGCATGCACATATCGACTTTTGGGCACCTAAAAGATCGATTTTCAGTATGTTTTTGGCCTGTATTTTGAAAATACTCTAACACGGAGTAGGCATGTAAAGATACCTTCTGGGACCTCTAAATATCGAATTTTCGGGTGTTTTGGGACTGAATTTGAGATATCGATTTTTTGGCACCTAAAATGTCGATTTTTAGCATGTTTTTAGCCTATATTTTGAAAATATTCTAGCACTGTGTAGGCATGTACAGATTGCTTTTGGGACCCCAAAATATTGAATTTTCGGGTGTTTTGAGCCTGAATTTGAGATATAAACGGGTACAGAAGATACATGCACATATTGACTTTAGGCACCAAAAATATCGATTTTCAGCATGTTTTGGGCCTGAATTTTGAAAATACTCTAACACGGAGTAGGCATGTACAGATCGCTTCTGGGACCCCAAAAT
The DNA here is from genome assembly GCA_033782935.1 of Petrolisthes cinctipes. Lineage (NCBI taxonomy): Eukaryota > Metazoa > Arthropoda > Malacostraca > Decapoda > Porcellanidae > Petrolisthes > Petrolisthes cinctipes. Next base: position 569,094 of record JAWQEG010000175.1, read on the forward strand.
ATCGAATTTTCGGGTGTTTTGAGCCTGAATTTGAGATATAAACGGGTACTGAAGATGCATGCACATATCGACTCTTGTGCACCTAAAAGATCGATTTTCAGTATGTTTTGAGCATGTATTTTGAAAATACTCTAACACGGAGTAGGCATGTACAGATCGCTTCTGGGACCCCTAAATATCGAATTTTCGGGTGTTTTGGGACTGAATTTGAGATATCGACTTTTTGGCACCTAAAAGATCGATTTTTAGCATGTTTTTAGCCTATATTTTGAAAATATTCTAGCACTGTACAGATTGCTTCTGGGACCCCAAAATATTGAATTTTCGGGTGTTTTGAGCCTGAATTTGAGATATAAACGGGTACAGAAGATACATGCACATATTGACTTTGGGCACCAAAAATATCGATTTTCAGCATATTTTGGGCCTGAATTTTGAAAATACTCTAACACGGAGTAGGCATGTACAGATCGCTTCTGGGACCCCAAAATATCGAATTTTCGGGTGTTTAGGGTCAGAATTTGAGATATAAGCGGGTACAGAAGATGCATGCACATATCTACTTTTGGGCACCTAAAAGATCGATTTTCAGTATGTTTTTGGCTTGTATTTTGAAAATACTCTAACACGGAGTAGGCATGTACAGATACCTTCTGGGACCTCTAAATATCGAATTTTCGGGTGTTTTGGGACTGAATTTGAGATATCGATTTTTTGGCACCTAAAATGTCGATTTTTAGCATGTTTTTAGCCTATATTTTGAAAATATTCTAGCACTGTGTAGGCATGTACAGATTGCTTCTGGGACCCCAAAATATTGAATTTTCGGGTGTTTTGAGCCTGAATTTGAGATATAAACGGGTACAGAAGATACATGCACATATTGACTTTGGGCACCAAAAATATCGATTTTCAGCATGTTTTGGGCCTGAATTTTGAAAATACTCTAACACGGATTAGGCATGTACAGATCGCTTCTGGGACCCCAAAATATCGAATTTTCGGGTGTTTTGAGCCTGAATTTGAGATATAAACGGGTACTGAAGATGCATGCACATATCGACTGTTGTGCACCTAAAAGATCGATTTTCAGTATGTTTTGAGCATGTATTTTGAAAATACTCTAACACGGAGTAGGCATGTACAGATCGCTTCTGGGACCCGTAAATATCGAATTTTCGGGTGTTTTGGGACTGAATTTGAGATATCGACTTTTTGGCACCTAAAAGATCGATTTTTAGCATGTTTTTAGCCTATATTTTGAAAATATTCTAGCACTGTACAGATTGCTTCTGGGACCCCAAAATATTGAATTTTCGGGTGTTTCGAGCCAGAATTTGAGATATAAACGGGTACAGAAGATACATGCACATATTGACTTTGGGCACCAAAAATATCGATTTTCAGCATGTTTTGGGCCTGAATTTTGAAAATACTCTAACACGGAGTAGGCATGTACAGATCGCTTCTGGGACCCCAAAATATCGAATTTTCGGGTGTTTAGGGCCAGAATTTGAGATATAAACGGGTACAGAAGATGCATGCGCATATCGACTTTTGGGCACCTAAAAGATCGATTTTCAGTATGTTTTTGGCCTGTATTTTGAAAATATTCTAGCACTGTGTAGACATGTACAGATTGCTTCTGGGACCCTAAAATATTGAATTTTCGGGTGTTTTGAGCCTGAATTTGAGATATAAACGGGTACAGAAGATACATGCACATATTGACTTTGGGCATCTAAAATATCGATTTTCAGCATGTTTTGGGCTTGTATTTTGAAAATACTCTAACACTGAGTAGGCATGTACAGATTGCTTCTGGGACCCCAAAATATTGAATTTTCAGGTGTTTTGAGCCTGAATTTGAGATATAAACGGGTACTGAAGATGCATGCACATATCGACTTTTGTGCACCTAAAAGATCGATTTTCAGTATGTTTTGAGCATGTATTTTGAAAATACTCTAACACGGAGTAGGCATGTACAGATCGCTTCTGGGACCCCTAAATATCGAATTTTCGGGTGTTTTGGGACTGAATTTGAGATATCGACTTTTTGGCACCTAAAAGATCGATTTTTAGCATGTTTTTAGCCTATATTTTGAAAATATTCTAGCACTGTGTAGGCATGTACAGATTGCTTTTGGGACCCCAAAATATTGAATTTTCGGGTGTTTTGAGCCTGAATTTGAGATATAAACGGGTACAGAAGATACATGCACATATTGACTTTGGGCATCTAAAATATCGATTTTCAGCATGTTTTGGGACTGTATTTTGAAAATACTCTAACACTGAGTAGGCATGTACAGATTGCTTCTGGGACCCCAAAATATTGAATTTTCGGGTGTTTTGAGCCTGAATTTGAGATATAAACGGGTACAGAAGATACATGCACATATTGACTTTGGGCACCAAAAATATCGATTTTCAGCATGTTTTGGGCCTTAATATTGAAAATATTCTAACACGGAGTAGGCATGTACAGATCGCTTCTGGGACCCCAAAATATCGAATTTTCGGGTGTTTTGAGCCTGAATTTGAGATATAAACGGGTACTGAAGATGCATGCACATATCGACTGTTGTGCACCTAAAAGATCGATTTTCAGTATGTTTTGAGCATGTATTTTGAAAATACTCTAACACGGAGTAGGCATGTACAGATCGCTTCTGGGACCCGTAAATATCGAATTTTCGGGTGTTTTGGGACTGAATTTGAGATATCGACTTTTTGGCACCTAAAAGATCGATTTTTAGCATGTTTTTAGCCTATATTTTGAAAATATTCTAGCACTGAGTAGGCATGTACAGATTGCTTCTGGGACCCCAAAATATTGAATTTTCGGGTGTTTTGAGCCTGAATTTAAGATATAAACGGGTACAGAAGATACATGCACATATTGACTTTGGGCACCAAAAATATCTATTTTCAGCATGTTTTGGGCCTGAATTTTGAAAATACTCTAACACGGAGTAGGCATGTACAGATCGCTTCTGGGACCCCAAAATATCGAATTTTCGGGTGTTTAGGGCCAGAATTTGAGATATAAACGGGTACAGAAGATGCATGCACATATCGACTTTTGGGCACCTAAAAGATCGATTTTCAGTAAGTTTTTGGCCTGTATTTTGAAAATACTCTAACACGGAGTAGGCATGTACAGATACCTTCTGGGACCTCTAAATATAGAATTTTCGGGTGTTTTGGGACTGAATTTGAGATATCGATTTTTTGGCACCTAAAATGTCGATTTTTAGCATGTTTTTAGCCTATATTTTGAAAATATTCTAGCACTGTGTAGACATGTACAGATTGCTTCTGGGACCCCAAAATATTGAATTTTCGGGTGTTTTGAGCCTGAATTTGAGATATAAACGGGTACAGAAGATACATGCACATATTGACTTTGGGCATCTAAAATATCGATTTTCAGCATGTTTTGGGCTTGTATTTTGAAAATACTCTAACACTGAGTAGGCATGTACAGATTGCTTCTGGGACCCCAAAATATTGAATTTTCGGGTGTTTTGAGCCTGAATTTGAGATATAAACGGGTACTGAAGATGCATGCACATATTGACTTTTGTGCACCTAAAAGATCGATTTTCAGTATGTTTTGAGCATGTATTTTGAAAATACTCTAACACGGAGTAGGCATGTACAGATCGCTTCTGGGACCCCTAAATATCGAATTTTCGGGTGTTTTGGGACTGAATTTGAGATATCGACTTTTTGGCACCTAAAAGATCGATTTTTAGCATGTTTTTAGCCTATATTTTGAAAATATTCTAGGCATGTACAGATCGCTTCTGGGACCCCAAAATATCGAATTTTCGGGTGTTTAGGGCCAGAATTTGAGATATAAACGGGTACAGAAGATGCATGCACATATCGACTTTTGGGCACCTAAAAGATCGATTTTCAGTATGTTTTTGGCCTGTATTTTGAAAATACTCTAACACGGAGTAGGCATGTACAGATACCTTCTGGGACCTCTAAATATCGAATTTTCCGTTGTTTTGGGACTGAATTTGAGATATCGATTTTTTGGTACCTAAAATGTCGATTTTTAGCATGTTTTTACCCTATATTTTGAAAATATTCTAGCACTGTGTAGGCATGTACAGATTGCTTCTGGGACCCCAAAATATTGAATTTTCGGGTGTTTTGAGCCTGAATTTGAGATATAAACGGGTACAGAAGATACATGCACATATTGACTTTGGGCATCTAAAATATCGATTTTCAGCATGTTTTGGGCCTGTATTTTGAAAATACTCTAACACTGAGTAGGCATGTACAGATTGCTTCTGGGACCCCAAAATATTGAATTTTGGGGTGTTTTGAGCCTGAATTTGAGATATAAACGGGTACTGAAGATGCATGCACATATCGACTTTTGTGCACCTAAAAGATCGATTTTCAGTATGTTTTGAGCATGTATTTTGAAAATACTCTAACACGGAGTAGGCATGTACAGATCGCTTCTGGGACCCCTAAATATCGAATTTTCGGGTGTTTTGGTACTGAATTTGAGATATCGACTTTTTGGCACCTAAAAGATCGATTTTTAGCATGTTTTTAGCCTATATTTTGAAAATATTCTAGCACTGAGTAGGCATGTACAGATTGCTTCTGGGACCCCAAAATATTGAATTTTCGGGTGTTTTGAGGTTGAATTTTAGATATAAACGGGTACAGAAGATACATGCACATATTGACTTTGGGCACCAAAAATATCGATTTTCAGCATGTTTTGGGCCTGAATTTTGAAAATACTCTAACACGGAGTAGGCATGTAAAGATCGCTTCTGGGACCTCAAAATATCGAATTTTCGGGTGTTTAGGGCCAGAATTTGAGATATAAACGGGTACTGAAGGTGCATGCACATATCGACTTTTGGGCACCTAAAAGATCGATTTTCAGTATGTTTTTGGCCTGTATTTTGAAAATACTCTAACACGGAGTAGGCATGTACAGATCCCTTCTGGGACCTCTAAATATCGAATTTTCGGGTGTTTTGGGAATGAATTTAAGATATCGATTTTTTGGCACCTAAAATGTCGATTTTTAGCATGTTTTTAGCATATATTTTGAAAATATTCTAGCACTGTGTAGGCATGTACAGATTGCTTCTGGGACCCCAAAATATTGAATTTTCGGGTGTTTTGAGCCTGAATTTGAGATATAAACGGGTACAGAAGATACATGCACATATTGACTTTGGGCATCTAAAATATCGATTTTCAGTATGTTTTGAGCATGTATTTTGAAAATACTCTAACACGGAGTAGGCATGTACAGATCGCTTCTGGGACCCCTAAATATCGAATTTTCGGGTGTTTTGGGACTGAATTTGAGATATCGACTTTTGGGCAACTAAAAGATCGATTTTTAGCATGTTTTTAGCCTATATTTTGAAAATATTCTAGCACTGAGTAGGCATGTACAGATTGCTTCTGGGACCCCAAAATATTGAATTTTCGGGTGTTTTGAGCCTGAATTTGAGATATAAACGGGTACAGAAGATACATGCACATATTGACTTTGGGCACCAAAAATATCGATTTTCAGCATATTTTGGGCCTGAATTTTGAAAATACTCTAACACGGAGTAGGCATGTACAGATTGCTTCTGGGACCCCAAAATATTGAATTTTCGGGTGTTTTGAGCCTGAATTTGAGATATAAACGGGTACTGAAGATGCATGCACATATCGACTTTTGTGCACCTAAAAGATCGATTTTCAGTATGTTTTGAGCATGTATTTTGAAAATACTCTAACACGGAGTAGGCATGTACAGATCGCTTCTGGGACCCCTAAATATCGAATTTTCGGGTGTTTTGGTACTGAATTTGAGATATCGACTTTTTGGCACCTAAAAGATCGATTTTTAGCATGTTTTTAGCCTAAATTTTGAAAATATTCTAGCACTGAGTAGGCATGTACAGATTGCTTCTGGGACCCCAAAATATTGAATTTTCGGGTGTTTTGAGGTTGAATTTTAGATATAAACGGGTACAGAAGATATATGCACATATTGACTTTGGGCACCAAAAATATCGATTTTCAGCATGTTTTGGGCCTGAATTTTGAAAATACTCTAACACGGAGTAGGCATGTACAGATCGCTTCTGGGACCTCAAAATATCGAATTTTCGGGTGTTTAGGGCCAGAATTTGAGATATAAACGGGTACTGAAGGTGCATGCACATATCGACTTTTGGGCACCTAAAAGATCGATTTTCAGTATGTTTTTGGCCTGTATTTTGAAAATACTCTAACACGGAGTAGGCATGTACAGATACCTTCTGGGACCTCTAAATATCGAATTTTCGGGTGTTTTGGGACTGAATTTAAGATATCGATTTTTTGGCACCTAAAATGTCGATTTTTAGCATGTTTTTAGCATATATTTTGAAAATATTCTAGCACTGTGTAGGCATGTACAGATTGCTTCTGGGACCCCAAAATATTGAATTTTCGGGTGTTTTGAGCCTGAATTTGAGATATAAACGGGTACAGAAGATACATGCACATATTGACTTTGGGCATCTAAAATATCGATTTTCAGTATGTTTTGAGCATGTATTTTGAAAATACTCTAACACGGAGTAGGCATGTACAGATCGCTTCTGGGACCCCTAAATATCGAATTTTCGGGTGTTTTGGGACTGAATTTGAGATATCGACTTTTGGGCACCTAAAAGATCGATTTTTAGCATGTTTTTAGCCTATTTTTTGAAAATATTCTAGCACTGAGTAGGCATGTACAGATTGCTTCTGGGACCCCAAAATATTGAATTTTCGGGTGTTTTGAGCCTGAATTTGAGATATAAACGGGTACAGAAGATACATGCACATATTGACTTTGGGCACCAAAAATATCGATTTTCAGCATATTTTGGGCCTGAATTTTGAAAATACTCTAACACGGAGTAGGCATGTACAGATAGCTTCTGGGACCCCAAAATATCGAATTTTCGGGTGTTTAGGGTCAGAATTTGAGATATAAACGGGTACAGAAGATGCATGCACATATCGACTTTTGGGCACCTAAAAGATTGATTTTCAGTATGTTTTTGGCCTGTATTTTGAAAATACTCTAACACGGAGTAGGCATGTACAGATACCTTCTGGGACCTCTAAAAATCGAATTTTCGGGTGTTTTGGGACTGAATTTGAGAAATCGATATTTTGGCACCTAAAATGTCGATTTTTAGCATGTTTTTAGCCTATATTTTGAAAATAATCTAGCACTGTGTAGGCATGTACAGATTGCTTCTGGGACCCCAAAATATTGAATTTTCGGGGGTTTTGAGCCTGAATTTGAGATATAAACGGGTACAGAAGTTACATGCACATATTGACTTTGGGCATCTAAAATATCGATTTTCAGCATGTTTTGGGCCTGTATTTTGAAAATACTCTAACACTGAGTAGGCATGTACAGATTGCTTCTGGGACCCCAAAATATTGAATTTTCGGGTGTTTTGAGCCTGAATTTGAGATATAAACGGGTACTGAAGATGCATGCACATATCGACTTTTGTGCACCTAAAAGATCGATTTTCAGTATGTTTTGAGCATGTATTTTGAAAATACTCTAACACGGAGTAGGCATGTACAGATCGCTTCTGGGACCCCTAAATATCGAATTTTCGGGTGTTTTGGTACTGAATTTGATATATCGACTTTTTGGCACCTAAAAGATCGATTTTTAGCATGTTTTTAGCCTATATTTTGAAAATATTCTAGCACTGAGTAGGACTGTACAGATTGCTTCTGGGACCCCAAAATATTGAATTTTCGGGTGTTTTGAGCCTGAATTTGAGATATAAACGGGTACAGAAGATACATGCACATATTGACTTTGGGCACCAAAAATATCGATTTTCAGCATGTTTTGGGCCTGAATTTTGAAAATACTCTAACACAGAGTAGGCATGTACAGATCGCTTCTGGGACCTCAAAATATCGAATTTTCGGGTGTTTAGGGCCAGAATTTGAGATATAAACGGGTACTGAAGGTGCATGCACATATCGACTTTTGGGCACCTAAAAGATCGATTTTCAGTATGTTTTTGGCCTGTATTTTGAAAATACTCTAACACGGAGTAGGCATGTACAGATCCCTTCTGGGACCTCTAAATATCGAATTTTCGGGTGTTTTGGGACTGAATTTAAGATATCGATTTTTTGGCACCTAAAATGTCGATTTTTAGCATGTTTTTAGCATATATTTTGAAAATATTCTAGCACTGTGTAGGCATGTACAGATTGCTTCTGGGACCCCAAAATATTGAATTTTCGGGTGTTTTGAGCCTGAATTTGAGATATAAACGGGTACAGAAGATACATGCACATATCGACTTTTGGGCACCTAAAAGATTGATTTTCAGTATGTTTTTGGCCTGTATTTTGAAAATACTCTAACACGGAGTAGGCATGTACAGATACCTTCTGGGACCTCTAAAAATCGAATTTTCGGGTGTTTTGGGACTGAATTTGAGATATCGATATTTTGGCACCTAAAATGTCGATTTTTAGCATGTTTTTAGCCTATATTTTGAAAATAATCTAGCACTGTGTAGGCATGTACAGATTGCTTCTGGGACCCCAAAATATTGAATTTTCGGGTGTTTTGAGCCTGAATTTGAGATATAAACGGGTACAGAAGTTACATGCACATATTGACTTTGGGCATCTAAAATATCGATTTTCAGCATGTTTTGGGCCTGTATTTTGAAAATACTCTAACACGGAGTAGGCATGTACAGATTGCTTCTGGGACCCCAAAATATTGAATTTTCGGGTGTTTTGAGCCTGAATTTGAGATATAAACGGGTACAGAAGATGCATGCACATATCGACTTTTGTGCACCTAAAAGATCGATTTTCAGTATGTTTTGAGCATGTATTTTGAAAATACTCTAACACGGAGTAGGCATGTACAGATCGCTTCTGGGACCCCTAAATATCGAATTTTCGGGTGTTTTGGGACTGAATTTGAGATATCGACTTTTTGGCACCTAAAAGATCGATTTTTAGCATGTTTTTAGCCTATATTTTGAAAATATTCTAGCACTGAGTAGGCATGTACAGATTGCTTCTGGGACCCCAAAATATTGAATTTTCGGGTGTTTTGAGCCTGAATTTGAGATATAAACGGGTACAGAAGATACATGCACATATTGACTTTGGGCACCAAAAATATCGATTTTCAGTATGTTTTGGGCCTGAATTTTGAAAATACTCTAACACGGAGTAGGCATGTACAGATCGCTTCTGGGACCCCAAAATATCGAATTTTCGGGTGTTTAGGGCCAGAATTTGAGATATAAACGGGTACAGAAGATGCATGCACATATCGACTTTTGTGCACCTAAAAGATCGATTTTCAGTATGTTTTTGGCCTGTATTTTGAAAATACTCTAACACGGAGTAGGCATGTACAGATACCTTCTGGGACCTCTAAATATCGAATTTTCGGGTGTTTTGGGACAGAATTTGAGATATCGATTTTTTGGCACCTAAAAGATCGATTTTTAGCATGTTTTTAGCCTATATTTTGAAAATATTCTAGCACTGTACAGATTGCTTCTGGGACCCCAAAATATTGAATTTTCGGGTGTTTTGAGCCTGAATTTGAGATATAAACGGGTACAGAAGATACATGCACATATTGACTTTGGGCATCTAAAATATCGATTTTCAGCATGTTTTGGGCCTGTATTTTGAAAATACTCTAACACTGAGTAGGCATGTACAGATTGCTTCTGGGACCCCAAAATATTGAATTTTCGGGTGTTTTGAGCCTGAATTTGAGATATAAACGGGTACATAAGATGCATGCACATATCGACTTTTGTGCACCTAAAAGATCGATTTTCAGTATGTTTTTAGCCTATATTTTGAAAATATTCTAGCACTGTACAGATTGCTTCTGGGACCCCAAAATATTGAATTTTCGGGTGTTTTGAGCCTGAATTTGAGATATAAACGGGTACAGAAGATACATGCACATATTGACTTTGGGCACCAAAAATATCGATTTTCAGCATGTTTTGGGCCTGAATTTTGAAAATACTCTAACACGGAGTAGGCATGTACAGATCGCTTCTGGGACCCCAAAATATCGAATTTTCGTGTGTTTAGGGCCAGAATTTGAGATATAAACGGGTACAGAAGATGCATGTACATATCGACTTTTGGGCACCTAAAAGATCGATTTTCAGTAAGTTTTTGGCCTGTATTTTGAAAATACTCTAACACGGAGTAGGCATGTACAGATACCATCTGGGACCTCTAAATATCGATTTTTCTTGTGTTTTGGGACTGAATTTGAGATATCGATTTTTTGGCACCTAAAATGTCGATTTTTAGCATGTTTTTAGCCTATATTTTGAAAATATTCTAGCACTGTGTAGACATGTACAGATTGCTTCTGGGACCCCAAAATATTGAATTTTCGGGTGTTTTGAGCCTGAATTTGAGATATAAACGGGTACAGAAGATACATGCACATATTGACTTTGGGCATCTAAAATATCGATTTTCAGAATGTTTTGGGCTTGTATTTTGAAAATACTCTAACACTGAGTAGGCATGTACAGATTGCTTCTGGGACCCCAAAATATTGAATTTTCGGGTGTTTTGAGCCTGAATTTGAGATATAAACGGGTACTGAAGATGCATGCACATATCGACTTTTGTGCACCTAAAAGATCGATTTTCAGTATGTTTTGAGCATGTATTTTGAAAATACTCTAACACGGAGTAGGCATGTACAGATCGCTTCTGGGACCCCTAAATATCGAATTTTCGGGTGTTTTGGGACTGAATTTGAGATATCGACTTTTTGGCACCTAAAAGATCGATTTTTAGCATGTTTTTAGCCTATATTTTGAAAATATTCTAGCACTGTACAGATTGCTTCTGGAACCCCAAAATATTGAATTTTCGGGTGTTTTGAGCCTGAATTTGAGATATAAACGGGTACAGAAGATACATGCACATATTGACTTTGGGCACCAAAAATATCGATTTTCAGCATGTTTTGGGCCTGAATTTTTAAAATACTCTAACACGGAGTAGGCATGTACAGATCGCTTCTGGGACCCCAAAATATCGAATTTTCGGGTGTTTAGGTCCAGAATTTGAGATATAAACGGGTACAGAAGATGCATGCACATATCGACTTTTGGGCACCTAAAAGATCGATTTTCAGTAAGTTTTTGGCCTGTATTTTGAAAATACTCTAACACGGAGTAGGCATGTACAGATACCTTCTGGGACCTCTAAATACCGAATTTTCGGGTGTTTTGGGACTGAATTTTGAGATATCGATTTTTTGGCACCTAAAATGTCGAATTTTAGCATGTTTTTAGCCTATATTTTGAAAATATTCTAGCACTGTGTAGACATGTACAGATTGCTTCTGGGACCCCAAAATATTGAATTTTCGGGTGTTTTGAGCCTGAATTTGAGATATAAACGGGTACAGAAGATACATGCACATATTGACTTTGGGCATCTAAAATATCGATTTTCAGAATGTTTTGGGCTTGTATTTTGAAAATACTCTAACACTGAGTAGGCATGTACAGATTGCTTCTGGGACCCCAAAATATTGAATTTTCGGGTGTTTTGAGCCTGAATTTGAGATATAAACGGGTACTGAAGATGCATGCACATATCGACTTTTGTGCACCTAAAAGATCGATTTTCAGTATGTTTTGAGCATGTATTTTGAAAATACTCTAACACGGAGTAGGCATGTACAGATCGCTTCTGGGACCCCTAAATATCGAATTTTCGGGTGTTTTGGGACTGAATTTGAGATATCGACTTTTTGGCACCTAAAAGATCGATTTTTAGCATGTTTTTAGCCTATATTTTGAAAATATTCTAGCACTGAGTAGGCATGTACAGATTGCTTCTGGGACCCCAAAATATTGAATTTTCGGGTGTTTTGAGCCTGAATTTGAGATATAAACGGGTACAGAAGATACATGCACATATTGACTTTGGGCACCAAAAATATCGATTTTCAGCATGTTTTGGGCCTGAATTTTGAAAATACTCTAACACGGAGTAGGCATGTACAGATCGCTTCTGGGACCCCAAAATATCGAATTTTCGGGTGTTTAGGGCCAGAATTTGAGATATAAACGGGTACAGAAGATGCATGCACATATCGACTTTTGGGCACCTAAAAGATCGATTTTCAGTAAGTTTTTGGCCTGTATTTTGAAAATACTCTAACACGGAGTAGGCATGTACAGATACCTTCTGGGACCTCTAAATACCGAATTTTCGGGTGTTTTGGGACTGAATTTGAGATATCGATTTTTTGGCACCTAAAATGTCGATTTTTAGCATGTTTTTAGCCTATATTTTGAAAATATTCTAGCACTGTGTAGACATGTACAGATTGCTTCTGGGACCCCAAAATATTGAATTTTCGGGTGTTTTGAGCCTGAATTTGAGATATAAACGGGTACAGAAGATACATGCACATATTGACTTTGGGCATCTAAAATATCGATTTTCAGAATGTTTTGGGCTTGTATTTTGAAAATACTCTAACACTGAGTAGGCATGTACAGATTGCTTCTGGGACACCAAAATATTGAATTTTCGGGTGTTTTGAGCCTGAATTTGAGATATAAACGGGTACTGAAGATGCATGCACATATCGACTTTTGTGCACCTAAAAGATCGATTTTCAGTATGTTTTGAGCATGTATTTTGAAAATACTCTAACACGGAGTAGGCATGTACAGATCGCTTCTGGGACCCCTAAATATCGAATTTTCGGGTGTTTTGGGACTGAATTTGAGATATCGACTTTTTGGCACCTAAAAGATCGATTTTTAGCATGTTTTTAGCCTATATTTTGAAAATATTCTAGCACTGTACAGATTGCTTCTGGAACCCCAAAATATTGAATTTTCGGGTGTTTTGAGCCTGAATTTGAGATATAAACGGGTACAGAAGATACATGCACATATTGACTTTGGGCACCAAAAATATCGATTTTCAGCATGTTTTGGGCCTGAATTTTGAAAATACTCTAACACGGAGTAGGCATGTACAGATCGCTTCTGGGACCCCAAAATATCGAATTTTCGGGTGTTTAGGGCCAGAATTTGAGATATAAACGGGTACAGAAGATGCATGCACATATCGACTTTTGGGCACCTAAAAGATCGATTTTCAGTAAGTTTTTGGCCTGTATTTTGAAAATACTCTAACACGGAGTAGGCATGTACAGATACCTTCTGGGACCTCTAAATATCGAATTTTCGGGTGTTTTGGGACTGAATTTGAGATATCGATTTTTTGGCACCTAAAATGTCGATTTTTAGCATGTTTTTAGCCTATATTTTGAAAATATTCTAGCACTGTGTAGACATGTACAGATTGCTTCTGGGACCCCAAAATATTGAATTTTCGGGTGTTTTGAGCCTGAATTTGAGATATAAACGGGTACAGAAGATACATGCACATATTGACTTTGGGCATCTAAAATATCGATTTTCAGAATGTTTTGGGCTTGTATTTTGAAAATACTCTAACACTGAGTAGGCATGTACAGATTGCTTCTGGGACCCCAAAATATTGAATTTTCGGGTGTTTTGAGCCTGAATTTGAGATATAAACGGGTACTGAAGATGCATGCACATATCGACTTTTGTGCACCTAAAAGATCGATTTTCAGTATGTTTTGAGCATGTATTTTGAAAATACTCTAACACGGAGTAGGCATGTACAGATCGCTTCTGGGACCCCTAAATATCGAATTTTCGGGTGTTTTGGGACTGAATTTGAGATATCGACTTTTTGGCACCTAAAAGATCGATTTTTAGCATGTTTTTAGCCTATATTTTGAAAATATTCTAGCACTGTACAGATTGCTTCTGGAACCCCAAAATATTGAATTTTCGGGTGTTTTGAGCCTGAATTTGAGATATAAACGGGTACAGAAGATACATGCACATATTGACTTTGAGCACCAAAAATATCGATTTTCAGCATGTTTTGGGCCTGAATTTTTAAAATACTCTAACACGGAGTAGGCATGTACAGATCGCTTCTGGGAACCAAAATATCGAATTTTCGGGTGTTTAGGGCCAGAATTTGAGATATAAACGGGTACAGAAGATGCATGCACATATCGACTTTTGGGCACCTAAAAGATCGATTTTCAGTATGTTTTTGGCCTGTATTTTGAAAATACTCTAACACGGAGTAGGCATGTACAGATACCTTCTGGGACCTCTAAATATCGAATTTTCGGGTGTTTTGGGACTGAATTTGAGATATCGATTTTTTGGCACCTAAAATGTCGATTTTTAGCATGTTTTTAGCCTATATTTTGAAAATATTCTAGAACTGTGTAGGCATGTACAGATTGCTTCTGGGACCCCAAAATATTGAATTTTCGGGTGTTTTGAGCCTGAATTTGAGATATAAAAGGGTACAGAAGATACATGCACATATTGACTTTGGGCATCTAAAATATCGATTTTCAGCATGTTTTGGGCCTGTATTTTGAAAATACTCTAACACTGAGTAGGCATGTACAGATTGCTTCTGGGACCCCAAAATATTGAATTTTCGGGTGTTTTGAGCCTGAATTTGAGATATAAACGGGTACTGAAGATGCATGCACATATCGACTTTTGTGCACCTAAAAGATCGATTTTCAGTATGTTTTGAGCATGTATTTTGAAAATACTCTAACACGGAGTAGGCATGTACAGATCGCTTCTGGGACCCCTAAATATCGAATTTTCGGGTGTTTTGGTACTGAATTTGAGATATCGACTTTTTGGCACCTAAAAGATCGATTTTTAGCATGTTTTTAGCCTATATTTTGAAAATATTCTAGCACTGAGTAGGCATGTACAGATTGCTTCTGGGACCCCAAAATATTGAATTTTCGGGTGTTTTCAGCCTGAATTTGAGATATAAACGGGTACAGAAGATACATGCACATATTGACTTTGGGCACCAAAAATATCGATTTTCAGCATGTTTTGGGCCTGAATTTTGAAAATACTCTAACACGGAGTAGGCATGTACAGATCGCTTCTGGGACCTCAAAATATCGAATTTTCGGGTGTTTAGGGCCAGAATTTGAGATATAAACGGGTACTGAAGGTGCATGCACATATCGACTTTTGGGCACCTAAAAGATCGATTTTCAGTATGTTTTTGGCCTGTATTTTGAAAATACTCTAACACGGAGTAGGCATGTACAGATCCCTTCTGGGACCTCTAAATATCGAATTTTCAGGTGTTTTGGGACTGAAATTAAAATATCGATTTTTTGGCACCTAAAATGTCGATTTTTAGCATGTTTTTAGCATATATTTTGAAAATATTCTAGCACTGTGTAGGCATGTACAGATTGCTTCTGGGACCCCAAAATATTGAATTTTAGGGTGTTTTGAGCCTGAATTTGAGATATAAACGGGTACAGAAGATACATGCACATATTGACTTTGGGCATCTAAAATATCGATTTTCAGTATGTTTTGAGCATGTATTTTGAAAATACTCTAACACTGAGTAGGCATGTACAGATCGCTTCTGGGACCCCTAAATATCGAATTTTCGGGTGTTTTGGGACTGAATTTGAGATATCGACTTTTGGGCACCTAAAAGATCGATTTTTAGCATGTTTTTAGCCTATATTTTGAAAATATTCTAGCACTGAGTAGGCATGTACAGATTGCTTCTGGGACCCCAAAATATTGAATTTTCGGGTGTTTTGAGCCTGAATTTAAGATATATAAACGGGTACAGAAGATACATGCACATATTGACTTTGGGCACCAAAAATATCGATTTTCAGCATGTTTTGGGCCTGAATTTTGAAAATACTCTAACACGGAGTAGGCATGTACAGATCGCTTCTGGGACCCCAAAATATCGAATTTTCGGGTGTTTAGGGCCAGAATTTGAGATATAAACGGGTACAGAAGATGCATGCACATATCGACTTTTGGGCACCTAAAAGATCGATTTTCAGTAAGTTTTTGGCCTGTATTTTGAAAATACTCTAACACGGAGTAGGCATGTACAGATACCTTCTGGGACCTCTAAATATCGAATTTTCGGGTGTTTTGGGACTGAATTTGAGATATCGATTTTTTGGCACCTAAAATGTCGATTTTTAGCATGTTTTTAGCCTATATTTTGAAAATATTCTAGCACTGTGTAGACATGTACAGATTGCTTCTGGGACCCCAAAATATTGAATTTTCGGGTGTTTTGAGCCTGAATTTGAGATATAAACGGGTACAGAAGATACATGCACATATTGACTTTGGGCATCTAAAATATCGATTTTCAGAATGTTTTGGGCTTGTATTTTGAAAATACTCTAACACTGAGTAGGCATGTACAGATTGCTTCTGGGACCCCAAAATATTGAATTTTCGGGTGTTTTGAGCCTGAATTTGAGATATAAACGGGTACTGAAGATGCATGCACATATCGACTTTTGTGCACCTAAAAGATCGATTTTCAGTATGTTTTGAGCATGTATTTTGAAAATACTCTAACACGGAGTAGGCATGTACAGATCGCTTCTGGGACCCCTAAATATCGAATTTTCGGGTGTTTTGGGACTGAATTTGAGATATCGACTTTTTGGCACCTAAAAGATCGATTTTTAGCATGTTTTTAGCCTATATTTTGAAAATATTCTAGCACTGTACAGATTGCTTCTGGAA
Source organism: Petrolisthes cinctipes (assembly GCA_033782935.1). Lineage (NCBI taxonomy): Eukaryota > Metazoa > Arthropoda > Malacostraca > Decapoda > Porcellanidae > Petrolisthes > Petrolisthes cinctipes. The sequence continues at coordinate 585,854 of JAWQEG010000175.1, forward strand.
CCCCAAAATATTGAATTTTCGGGTGTTTTGAGCCTGAATTTGAGATATAAACGGGTACAGAAGATACATGCACATATTGACTTTGAGCACCAAAAATATCGATTTTCAGCATGTTTTGGGCCTGAATTTTTAAAATACTCTAACACGGAGTAGGCATGTACAGATCGCTTCTGGGACCCCTAAATATCGAATTTTCGGGTGTTTTGGTACTGAATTTGAGATATCGACTTTTTGGCACCTAAAAGATCGATTTTTAGCATGTTTTTAGCCTATATTTTGAAAATATTCTAGCACTGAGTAGGCATGTACAGATTGCTTCTGGGACCCCAAAATATTGAATTTTCGGGTGTTTTCAGCCTGAATTTGAGATATAAACGGGTACAGAAGATACATGCACATATTGACTTTGGGCACCAAAAATATCGATTTTCAGCATGTTTTGGGCCTGAATTTTGAAAATACTCTAACACGGAGTAGGCATGTACAGATCGCTTCTGGGACCTCAAAATATCGAATTTTCGGGTGTTTAGGGCCAGAATTTGAGATATAAACGGGTACTGAAGGTGCATGCACATATCGACTTTTGGGCACCTAAAAGATCGATTTTCAGTATGTTTTTGGCCTGTATTTTGAAAATACTCTAACACGGAGTAGGCATGTACAGATCCCTTCTGGGACCTCTAAATATCGAATTTTCAGGTGTTTTGGGACTGAAATTAAAATATCGATTTTTTGGCACCTAAAATGTCGATTTTTAGCATGTTTTTAGCATATATTTTGAAAATATTCTAGCACTGTGTAGGCATGTACAGATTGCTTCTGGGACCCCAAAATATTGAATTTTCGGGTGTTTTGAGCCTGAATTTGAGATATAAACGGGTACAGAAGATACATGCACATATTGACTTTGGGCATCTAAAATATCGATTTTCAGTATGTTTTGAGCATGTATTTTGAAAATACTCTAACACTGAGTAGGCATGTACAGATCGCTTCTGGGACCCCTAAATATCGAATTTTCGGGTGTTTTGGGACTGAATTTGAGATATCGACTTTTGGGCACCTAAAAGATCGATTTTTAGCATGTTTTTAGCCTATATTTTGAAAATATTCTAGCACTGAGTAGGCATGTACAGATTGCTTCTGGGACCCCAAAATATTGAATTTTCGGGTGTTTTGAGCCTGAATTTAAGATATATAAACGGGTACAGAAGATACATGCACATATTGACTTTGGGCACCAAAAATATCGATTTTCAGCATGTTTTGGGCCTGAATTTTGAAAATACTCTAACACGGAGTAGGCATGTACAGATCGCTTCTGGGACCCCAAAATATCGAATTTTCGGGTGCTTAGGGTAAGAATTTGAGATATAAACGGGTACAGAAGATGCATGCACATATCGACTTTTGGGCACCTAAAAGATTGATTTTCAGTATGTTTTAGGCCTGTATTTTGAAAATACTCTAACACGGAGTAGGCATGTACAGATACCTTCTGGGACCTCTAAAAATCGAATTTTCGGGTGTTTTGGGACTGAATTTGAGATATCGATTTTTTGGCACCTAAAATGTCGATTTTTAGCATGTTTTTAGCCTATATTTTGAAAATAATCTAGCACTGTGTAGGCATGTACAGATTGCTTCTGGGACCCCAAAATATTGAATTTTCGGGTGTTTTGAGCCTGAATTTGAGATATAAACGGGTACAGAAGATACATGCACATATTGACTTTGGGCATCTAAAATATCGATTTTCAGCATGTTTTGGGCCTGTATTTTGAAAATACTCTAACACTGAGTAGGCATGTACAGATTGCTTCTGGGACCCCAAAATATTGAATTTTCGGGTGTTTTGAGCCTGAATTTGAGATATAAACGGGTACTGAAGATGCATGCACATATCGAATTTTGTGCACCTAAAAGATCGATTTTCAGTATGTTTTGAGCATGTATTTTGAAAATACTCTAGCACGGAGTAGGCATGTACAGATCGCTTCTAGGGACCCCTAAATATCGAATTTTCGGGTGTTTTGGGACTGAATTTGAGATATCGACTTTTGGGCACCTAAAAGATCGATTTTTAGCATGTTTTTAGCCTATATTTTGAAAATATTCTAGCACTGAGTAGGCATGTACAGATTGCTTCTGGGACCCCTTAATATTGAATTTTCGGGTGTTTTGAGCCTGAATTTGAGATATAAACGGGTACAGAAGATACATGCACATATTGACTTTGGGCATCTAAAATATCGATTTTCAGCATGTTTTGGGCCTGTATTTTGAAAATACTCTAACACTGAGTAGGCATGTACAGATTGCTTCTGGGACCCCAAAATATTGAATTTTCGGGTGTTTTGAGCCTGAATTTGAGATATAAACGGGTACTGAAGATGCATGCACATATCGACTTTTGTGCACCTAAAAGATCGATTTTCAGTATGTTTTGAGCATGTATTTTGAAAATACTCTAACATGGAGTAGGCATGTACAGATCGCTTCTGGGACCCCTAAATATCGAATTTTCGGGTGTTTTGGGACTGAATTTGAGATATCGACTTTTTGGCACCAAAAAGATCGATTTTTAGCATGTTTTTAGCCTATATTTTGAAAATATTCTAGCACTGAGTAGGCATGTACAGATTGCTTCTGGGACCCCAAAATATTGAATTTTCGGGTGTTTTGAGCCTGAATTTGAGATATAAACGGGTACAGAAGATACATGCACATATTGACTTTGGGCACCAAAAATATCGATTTTCAGTATGTTTTGGGCCTGAATTTTGAAAATACTCTAACACGGAGTAGGCATGTACAGATCGCTTCTGGGACCCCAAAATATCGAATTTTCGGGTGTTTAGGGCCAGAATTTGAGATATAAACGGGTACAGAAGATGCATGCACATATCGACTTTTGTGCACCTAAAAGATCGATTTTCAGTATGTTTTTGGCCTGTATTTTGAAAATACTCTAACACGGAGTAGGCATGTACAGATACCTTCTGGGACCTCTAAATATCGAATTTTCGGGTGTTTTGGGACAGAATTTGAGATATCGATTTTTTGGCACCTAAAACATCGATTTTTAGCATGTTTTTAGCCTATATTTTGAAAATATTCTAGCACTGTACAGATTGCTTCTGGGACCCCAAAATATTGAATTTTCTGGTGTTTTGAGCCTGAATTTGAGATATAAACGGGTACAGAAGATACATGCACATATTGACTTTGGGCACCAAAAATATCGATTTTCAGCATGTTTTGGGCCTGAATTTTGAAAATACTCTAACACGGAGTAGGCATGTACAGATCGCTTCTGGGACCCCAAAATATCGAATTTTCGGGTGTTTAGGGCCAGAATTTGAGATATAAACGGGTACAGAAGATGCATGCACATATCGACTTTAGGGCACCTAAAAGATCGATTTTCAGTATGTTTTTGGCCTGTATTTTGAAAATACTCTATAACGGAGTAGGCATGTACAGATACCTTCTGGGACCTCTAAATATCGAATTTTCGGGTGTTTTGGGACTGAATTTGAGATATCTATTTTTTGGCACCTAAAATGTCGATTTTTAGCATGTTTTTAGCCTATTTTTTGAAATTATTCTAGCACTGTGTAGGCATGTACAGATTGCTTCTGGGACCCCAAAATATTGAATTTTCGGGTGTTTTGAGCCTGAATTTGAGATATAAACGGGTACAGAAGATACATGCACATATTGACTTTTTGCATCTAAAATATCGATTTTCAGCATGTTTTGGGCCTGTATTTTGAAAATACTCTAACACTGAGTAGGCATGTACAGATTGCTTCTGGGACCCCAAAATATTGAATTTTCGGGTGTTTTGAGCCTGAATTTGAGATATAAACGGGTACTGAAGATGCATGCACATATCGACTTTTGTGCACCTAAAAGATCGATTTTCAGTATGTTTTGAGCATGTATTTTGAAAATACTCTAACACGGAGTAGGCATGTACAGATCGCTTCTGGGACCCCTAAATATCGAATTTTCGGGTGTTTTGGGACTGAATTTGAGATATCGACTTTTTGGCACCTAAAAGATCGATTTTTAGCATGTTTTTAGCCTATATTTTGAAAATATTCTAGCACTGTACAGATTGCTTCTGGGACCCCAAAATATTGAATTTTAGGGTGTTTTGAGCCTGAATTTGAGATATAAACGGGTACAGAAGATACATGCACATATTGACTTTGGGCACCAAAAATATCGATTTTCAGCATGTTGTGGGCCTGAATTTTGAAAATACTCTAACACGGAGTAGGCATGTACAGATCGCTTCTGGGACCCCAAAATATCGAATTTTCGGGTGTTTTGAGCCAGAATTTGAGATATAAACGGGTACAGAAGATGCATGCACATATCGACTTTTGGGCACCTAAAAGATCGATTTTCAGAATGTTTTTGGCCTGTATTTTGAAAATACTCTAACACGGAGTAGGCATGTATAGATACCTTCTGGGACCTCTAAATATCGAATTTTCGGGTGTTTTGGGACTGAATTTGAGATATCGATTTTTTGGCACCTAAAATGTCGATTTTTAGCATGTTTTTAGCCTATATTTTGAAAATATTCTAGCACTGTGTAGGCATGTACAGATTGCTTCTGGGACCCCAAAATATTGAATTTTAGGGTGTTTTGAGCCTGAATTTGAGATATAAACGGGTACAGAAGATACATGCACATATTGACTTTGGGCATCTAAAATATCGATTTTCAGCATGTTATGGGCCTGTATTTTGAAAATACTCTAACACTGAGTAGGCATGTATTGATTGCTTCTGGGACCCCAAAATATTGAATTTTCGGGTGTTTTGAGCCTGAATTTGAGATATAAACGGGTACTGAAGATGCATGCACATATCGACTTTTGTGCACCTAAAAGATCGATTTTCAGTATGTTTTGAGCATGTATTTTGAAAATACTCTAACACGGAGTAGGCATGTACAGATCGCTTCTGGGACCCCTAAATATCGAATTTTCGGGTGTTTTGGGACTGAATTTGAGATATCGACTTTTTGGCACCTAAAAGATCGATTTTTAGCATGTTTTTAGCCTATATTTTGAAAATATTCTAGCACTGTACAGATTGCTTCTGGGACCCCAAAATATTGAATTTTCGGGTGTTTTGAGACTGAATTTGAGATATAAACGGGTACAGAAGATGCATGCACATATCGACTTTTGGGCACCAAAAATATCGATTTTCAGCATGTTTTGGGCCTGAATTTTGAAAATACTCTAACACTAAGTAGGCATGTACAGATTGCTTCTGGGACCCCAAAATATCGAATTTTCGGGTGTTTAGGGTCAGAATTTGAGATATAAACGGGTACAGAAGATGCATGAACATATCGACTTTTGGGTACCTAAAAAATAAATTTTCAGTATGTTTTTGGCCTGTATTTTGAAAATACTCTAACACGGAGTACGTATGTACAGATACCTTCTGGGACCCTTAAATATCGAATTTTCGGGTGTTTTGGGACTGAATTTGAGATATCGATTTTTAGGCACCTAAAATGTCGATTTTTAGCATGTTTTTAGCCTATATTTTGAAAATATTCTAGCACTGTGTAGGCTTGTACAGATTGCTTCTGGGTCCCCAAAATATTGAATTTTCGGGTGTTTTGAGCCTGAATTTGATATATAAACTGGTACAGAAGATACATGCACATATTGACTTTGGGCATCTAAAATATCGATTTTCAGCATGTTATGGGCCTGTATTTTGAAAATACTCTGAACACTGAGTAGGCATGTACAGATTGCTTCTGGGACCCCAAAATTTCGAATTTTCGGGTGTTTTGAGCCTGAATTTGAGATATAAACGGGTACTGAAGATGCATGCACATATCGACTTTTGTGCACCTAAAAGATCGATTTTCAGTATGTTTTTAGCCTATATTTTGAAAATATTCTAGCACTGTACAGATTGCTTCTGGGACCCCAAAATATTGAATTTTCGGGTGTTTTGAGCCTGAATTTGAGATATAAACGGGTACAGAAGATACATGCACATATTGACTTTGGGCACCAAAAATATCGATTTTCAGCATGTTTTGGGCCTGAATTTTGAAAATACTCTAACACTGAGTAGGCATGTACAGATTGCTTCTGGGACCCCAAAATATCGAATTTTCGGGTGTTTTGGGACTGAATTTGAGATATCGACTTTTTGGCACCTAAAAGATCGATTTTTAGCATGTTTTTAGCCTATATTTTGAAAATATTCTAGCACTGTACAGATTGCTTCTGGGACCCCAAAATATTGAATTTTCGGGTGTTTTGAGCCTGAATTTGAGATATAAACGGGTACAGAAGATACATGCACATATTGACTTTGGGCACCAAAAATATCGATTTTCAGCATGTTGTGGGCCTGAATTTTGAAAATACTCTAACACGGAGTAGGCATGTACAGATCGCTTCTGGGACCCCAAAATATCGAATTTTCGGGTGTTTTGAGCCAGAATTTGAGATATAAACGGGTACAGAAGATGCATGCACATATCGACTTTTGGGCACCTAAAAGATCGATTTTCAGTATGTTTTTGGCCTGTATTTTGAAAATACTCTAACACGGAGTAGGCATGTACAGATACCTTCTGGGACCTCTAAATATCGAATTTTCGGGTGTTTTGGGACTGAATTTGAGATATCTATTTTTTGGCACCTAAAATGTCGATTTTTAGCATGTTTTTAGCCTATATTTTGAAAATATTCTAGCACTGTGTAGGCATGTACAGATTGCTTCTGGGACCCCAAAATATTGATTTTTCGGGTGTTTTGAGCCTGAATTTGAGATATAAACGGGTACAGAAGATACATGCACATATTGACTTTGGGCATCTAAAATATCGATTTTCAGCATGTTTTGGGCCTGTACTTTGAAAATACTCTAACACTGAGTAGGCATGTACAGATTGCTTCTGGGACCCTAAAATATTGAATTTTCGGGTGTTTTGAGCCTGAATTTGAGATATAAACGGGACTGAAGATGCATGCACATATCGACTTTTGTGCACCTAAAAGATCGATTTTCAGTATGTTTTGAGCATGTATTTTGAAAATACTCTAACACGGAGTAGGCATGTACAGATCGCTTCTGGGACCCCTAAATATCGAATTTTCGGGTGTTTTGGAACTGAATTTGAGATATCGACTTTTTGGCACCTAAAAGATCGATTTTTAGCATGTTTTTAGCCTATATTTTGAAAATATTCTAGCACTGAGTAGGCATGTACAGATTGCTTCTGGGACCCCAAAATATTGAATTTTCGGGTGTTTTGAGCCTGAATTTGAGATATAAACGGGTACAGAAGATACATGCACATATTGACTTTGGGCATCTAAAATATCGATTTTCAGCATGTTTTGGGCCTGTATTTTGAAAATACTCTAACACTGAGTAGGCATGTACAGATTGCTTCTGGGACCCCAAAATATTGAATTTTCGGGTGTTTTGAGCCTGAATTTGAGATATAAACGGGTACTGAAGATGCATGCACATATCGACTTTTGTGCACCTAAAAGATCGATTTTCAGTATGTTTTTAGCCTATATTTTGAAAATATTCTAGCACTGTACAGATTGCTTCTGGGACCCCAAAATATTGAATTTTCGGGTGTTTTGAGCCTGAATTTGAGATATAAACGGGTACAGAAGATACATGCACATATTGACTTTGGGCATCTAAAATATCGATTTTCAGCATGTTTTTGGACTGTATTTTGAAAATACTCTAACACTGAATAGGCATGTACTAATTGCTTCTGGGACCCCAAAATATTGAATTTTCGGGTGTTTTGAGCCTGAATTTGAGATATAAACGGGTACTGAAGATGCATGCACATATCGACTTTTGTGCACCTAAAAGATCGATTTTCAGTATGTTTTGAGCATGTATTTTGAAAATACTCTAACACGGAGTAGGCATGTACAGATCGCTTCTGGGACCCTTAAATATCGAATTTTCGGGTGTTTTGGGACTGAATTTGAGATATCGACTTTTTGGCACCTAAAAGATCGATTTTTAGCATGTTTTTAGCCTATATTTTGAAAATATTCTAGCACTGTACAGATTGCTTCTGGGACCCCAAAATATTGAATTTTCGGGTGTTTTGAGCCTGAATTTGAGATATAAACGGGTACAGAAGATACATGCACATAATGACTTTGGGCACCAAAAATATCGATTTTCAGCATGTTTTGGGCCTGAATTTTGAAAATACTCTAACACGGAGTAGGCATGTACAGATCGCTTCTGGGACCCCAAAATATCGAATTTTCGGGTGTTTAGGGTCAGAATTTAAGATATAAACGGGTACAGAAGATGCATGCACATATCGACTTTTGGGCACCTAAAAGATCGATTTTCAGTATGTTTTTGGCCTGTATTTTGAAAATACTCTAACACGGAGTAGGCATGTACAGATACCTTCTGGGACCTCTAAATATCGAATTTTCGGGTGTTTTGGGACTGAATTTGAGATATCGATTTTTTGGCACCTAAAATGTCGATTTTTAGCATGTTTTTAGCCTATATTTTGAAAATATTCTAGCACTGTGTAGGCATGTACAGATTGCTTCTGGGACCCCAAAATATTGAATTTTCGGGTGTTTTGAGCCTGAATTTGAGATATAAACGGGTACAGAAGATACATGCACATATTGACTTTGGGCATCTAAAATATCAATTTTCAGCATGTTTTGTGCCTGTATTTTGAAAATACTCTAACACTGAGTAGGCATGTACAGATTGCTTCTGGGACCCCAAAATATTGAATTTTCGGGTGTTTTGAGCCAGAATTTGAGATATAAACGGGTACTGAAGATGCATGCACATATCGACTTTTGTGCACCTAAAAGATCGATTTTCAGTATGTTTTTAGCCTATATTTTGAAAATATTCTAGCACTGTACAGATTGCTTCTGGGACCCCAAAATATTGAATTTTCGGGTGTTTTGAGCCTGAATTTGAGATATAAACGGGTACAGAAGATACATGCACATATTGACTTTGGGCACCAAAAATATCGATTTTCAGCATGTTTTGGGCCTGAATTTTGAAAATACTCTAACACTGAGTAGGCATGTACAGATTGCTTCTGGGACCCCAAAATATCGAATTTTCGGGTGTTTTGGGACTGAATTTGAGATATCGACTTTTTGGCACCTAAAAGATCGATTTTTAGCATGTTTTTAGCCTATATTTTGAAAATATTCTAGCACTGTACAGATTGCTTCTGGGACCCCAAAATATTGAATTTTCGGGTGTTTTGAGCCTGAATTTGAGATATAAACGGGTACAGAAGATACATGCACATATTGACTTTGGGCACCAAAAATATCGATTTTCAGCATGTTTTGGGCCTGAATTTTGAAAATACTCTAACACGGAGTAGGCATGTACAGATCGCTTCTGGGACCCCAAAATATCGAATTTTCGGGTGTTTTGAGCCAGAATTTGAGATATAAACGGGTACAGAAGATGCATGCACATATCGACTTTTGGGCACCTAAAAGATCGATTTTCAGTATGTTTTGAGCATGTATTTTGAAAATACTCTAACACGGAGTAGGCATGTACAGATCGCTTCTGGGACCCCTAAATATCGAATTTTCGGGTGTTTTGGGACTGAATTTGAGATATCGACTTTTTGGCACCTAAAAGATCGATTTTTAGCATGTTTTTAGCCTATATTTTGAAAATATTCTAGCACTGAGTAGGCATGTACAGATTGCTTCTGGGACCCCAAAATATTGAATTTTCGGGTGTTTTGAGCCTGAATTTGAGATATAAACGGGTACAGAAGATACATGCACATATTGACTTTGGGCATCTAAAATATCGATTTTCAGCATGTTTTGGGCCTGTATTTTGAAAATACTCTAACACTGAGTAGGCATGTACAGATTGCTTCTGGGACCCCAAAATATTGAATTTTCGGGTGTTTTGAGCCTGAATTTGAGATATAAACGGGTACTGAAGATGCATGCACATATCGACTTTTGTGCACCTAAAAGATCGATTTTCAGTATGTTTTTAGCCTATATTTTGAAAATATTCTAGCACTGTACAGATTGCTTCTGGGACCCCAAAATATTGAATTTTCGGGTGTTTTGAGCCTGAATTTGAGATATAAACGGGTACAGAAGATACATGCACATATTGACTTTGGGCATCTAAAATATCGATTTTCAGCATGTTTTTGGACTGTATTTTGAAAATACTCTAACACTGAATAGGCATGTACTAATTGCTTCTGGGACCCCAAAATATTGAATTTTCGGGTGTTTTGAGCCTGAATTTGAGATATAAACGGGTACTGAAGATGCATGCACATATCGACTTTTGTGCACCTAAAAGATCGATTTTCAGTATGTTTTGAGCATGTATTTTGAAAATACTCTAACACGGAGTAGGCATGTACAGATCGCTTCTGGGACCCTTAAATATCGAATTTTCGGGTGTTTTGGGACTGAATTTGAGATATCGACTTTTTGGCACCTAAAAGATCGATTTTTAGCATGTTTTTAGCCTATATTTTGAAAATATTCTAGCACTGTACAGATTGCTTCTGGGACCCCAAAATATTGAATTTTCGGGTGTTTTGAGCCTGAATTTGAGATATAAACGGGTACAGAAGATACATGCACATAATGACTTTGGGCACCAAAAATATCGATTTTCAGCATGTTTTGGGCCTGAATTTTGAAAATACTCTAACACGGAGTAGGCATGTACAGATCGCTTCTGGGACCCCAAAATATCGAATTTTCGGGTGTTTAGGGTCAGAATTTAAGATATAAACGGGTACAGAAGATGCATGCACATATCGACTTTTGGGCACCTAAAAGATCGATTTTCAGTATGTTTTTGGCCTGTATTTTGAAAATACTCTAACACGGAGTAGGCATGTACAGATACCTTCTGGGACCTCTAAATATCGAATTTTCGGGTGTTTTGGGACTGAATTTGAGATATCGATATTTTGGCACCTAAAATGTCGATTTTTAGCATGTTTTTAGCCTATATTTTGAAAATATTCTAGCACTGTGTAGGCATGTACAGATTGCTTCTGGGACCCCAAAATATTGAATTTTCGGGTGTTTTGAGCCTGAATTTGAGATATAAACGGGTACAGAAGATACATGCACATATTGACTTTGGGCATCTAAAATATCAATTTTCAGCATGTTTTGTGCCTGTATTTTGAAAATACTCTAACACTGAGTAGGCATGTACAGATTGCTTCTGGGACCCCAAAATATTGAATTTTCGGGTGTTTTGAGCCAGAATTTGAGATATAAACGGGTACTGAAGATGCATGCACATATCGACTTTTGTGCACCTAAAAGATCGATTTTCAGTATGTTTTTAGCCTATATTTTGAAAATATTCTAGCACTGTACAGATTGCTTCTGGGACCCCAAAATATTGAATTTTCGGGTGTTTTGAGCCTGAATTTGAGATATAAACGGGTACAGAAGATACATGCACATATTGACTTTGGGCACCAAAAATATCGATTTTCAGCATGTTTTGGGCCTGAATTTTGAAAATACTCTAACACTGAGTAGGCATGTACAGATTGCTTCTAGGACCCCAAAATATCGAATTTTCGGGTGTTTTGGGACTGAATTTGAGATATCGACTTTTTGGCACCTAAAAGATCGATTTTTAGCATGTTTTTAGCCTATATTTTGAAAATATTCTAGCACTGTACAGATTGCTTCTGGGACCCCAAAATATTGAATTTTCGGGTGTTTTGAGCCTGAATTTTAGATATAAACGGGTACAGAAGATACATGCACATATTGACTTTGGGCACCAAAAATATCGATTTTCAGCATGTTTTGGGCCTGAATTTTGAAAATACTCTAACACGGAGTAGGCATGTACAGATCGCTTCTGGGACCCCAAAATATCGAATTTTCGGGTGTTTTGAGCCAGAATTTGAGATATAAACGGGTACAGAAGATGCATGCACATATCGACTTTTGGGCACTTAAAAGATCGATTTTCAGTATGTTTTTTACCTGTATTTTGAAAATACTCTAACACGGAGTAGGCATGTACAGATACCTTCTGGGACCTCTAAATATCGAATTTTCGGGTGTTTTGGGACTGAATTTGAGATATCGATTTTTTGGCACCTAAAATGTCGATTTTTAGCATGTTTTTAGCCTATATTTTGAAAATATTCTAGCACTGTACAGATTGCTTCTGGGACCCCAAAATATTGAATTTTCGGGTGTTTTGAGCCTGAATTTGAGATATAAACGGGTACAGAAGATGCATGCACATATCGTCTTTGGGCATCTAAAATATCGATTTTCAGCATGTTTTTGGACTGTATTTTGAAAATACTCTAACACTGAGTAGGCATGTACTAATTGCTTCTGGGACCCAAAAATATTGATTTTTCGGGTGTTTTGAGCCTGAATTTGAGATATAAACGGGTACTGAAGATGCATGCACATATCGACTTTTGTGCACCTAAAAGATCGATTTTCAGTATGTTTTAAGCATGTATTTTGAAAATACTCTAACACGGAATAGGCTTGTACAGATCGCTTCTGGGACCCCTAAATATCGAATTTTCGGGTGTTTTGGGACTGAATTTGAGATATCGACTTTTTGGCACCTAAAAGATCGATTTTTAGCATGTTTTTAGCCTATATTTTGAAAATATTCTAGCACTGAGTAGGCATGTACAGATTGCTTCTGGGACCCCAAAATATTAAATTTTCGGGTGTTTTGAGCCTGAATTTGAGATATAAACGGGTACAGAAGATACATGCACATATTGACTTTGGGCACCAAAAATATCGATTTTCAGCATGTTTTGGGCCTGAATTTTGAAAATACTCTAACACGGAGTAGGCATGTACAGATCGCATCTGGGACCCCAAAATATCGAATTTTCGGGTGTTTAGGGCCAGAATTTGAGATATAAACGGGTACAGATGATGCATGCACATATCGACTTTTGGGCACCTAAAAGATCGATTTTCAGTATGTTTTTGGCCTGTATTTTGAAAATACTCTAACACGGAGTAGGCATGTACAGATACCTTCTGGGACCTCTAAATATCGAATTTTCGGGTGTTTTGGGACTGAATTTGAGATATCGATTTTTTGGCACCTAAAATGTCGATTTTTAGCATGTTTTTAGCCTATATTTTGAAAATATTCTAGCACTGTGTAGGCATGTACAGATTGCTTCTGGGACCCCAAAATATTGAATTTTCGGGTGTTTTGAGCCTGAATTTGAGATATAAACGGGTACAGAAGATATTGACTTTGGGCACCAAAAATATCGATTTTCAGCATGTTTTGGGCCTGAATTTTGAAAATACTCTAACACGGAGTAGGCATGTACAGATCGCTTCTGGGACCCCAAAATATCGAATTTTCGGGTGTTTAGGGCCAGAATTTGAGATATAAACGGGTACAGAAGATGCATGCACATATCGACTTTTGGGCACCTAAAAGATCGATTTTCAGTATGTTTTTGGCCTGTATTTTGAAAATACTCTAACACGGAGTAGGCATGTACAGATACCTTCTGGGACCTCTAAATATCGAATTTTCGGGTGTTTTGGGACTGAATTTGAGATATCGATTTTTTGGCACCTAAAATGTCGATTTTTAGCATGTTTTTAGCCTATATTTTGAAAATATTCTAGCACTGTGTAGGCATGTACAGATTGCTTCTGGGACCCCAAAATATTGAATTTTCGGGTGTTTTGAGCCTGAATTTGAGATATAAACGGGTACAGAAGATACATGCACATATTGACTTTGGGCATCTAAAATATCGATTTTCAGCATGTTTTGGGCCTGTATTTTGAAAATACTCTAACACTGAGTAGGCATGTACAGATTGCTTCTGGGACCCCAAAATATTGAATTTTCGGGTGTTTTGAGCCTGAATTTGAGATATAAACAGGTACTGAAGATGCATGCACATATCGACTTTTGTGCACCTAAAAGATCGATTTTCAGTATGTTTTGAGCATGTATTTTGAAAATACTCTAACACGGAGTAGGCATGTACAGATACCTTCTGGGACCCCTAAATATCGAATTTTAGGGTGTTTTGGGACTGAATTTGAGATATCGACTTTTTGGCACTTAAAAGATCGAGTTTTAGCATGTTTTTAGACTATATTTTGAAAATATTCTAGCACTGAGTAGGCATGTACAGATTGCTTCTGGGATCCCAAAATATTGAATTTTCGGTTGTTTTGAGCCTGAATTTGAGATATAAACGGGTACAGAAGATACATGCACATATTGCCTTTGGGCACGAAAAATATCGATTTTCAGTATGTTTTGGGCCTGAATTTCGAAAATACTCTAACACGGAGTAGGCATGTACAGATCACTTCTGGGACCCCAAAATATCGATTTTTCGGGTGTTTAGGGCCAGAATTTGAGATATAAACGGGTACAGAAGATACATGCACATATTGACTTTGGGCACCAAAAATACCGATTTTCAGCATGTTTTGGGCCTGAATTTTTAAAATACTCTAACACTGAGTAGGCATGTACAGATTGCTTCTGGGACCCCAAAATATCGAATTTTCGGGTGTTTTGGGACTGAATTTGAGATATCGACTTTTTGGCACCTAAACGATCGATTTTTAGCATGTTTTTAGCCTATTTTTTGAAAATATTCTAGCACTGAGTAGGCATGTACAGATTGCTTCTGGGACCCCAAAATATTGAATTTTCGGGTGTTTTGAGCCTGAATTTGAGATATAAACGGGTACAGAAGATACATGCACATATTGACTTTGGGCACCAAAAATATCGATTTTCAGCATGTTTTGGGCCTGAATTTTGAAAATACTCTAACACGGAGTAGGCATGTACAGATCGCTTCTTGGACCCCAAAATATCGAATTTTCGGGTGTTTAGGGCCAGAATTTGAGATATAAACGGGTACAGAAGATGCATGCACATATCGACTTTTGGGCACCTAAAAGATCGATTTTCAGTATGTTTTTGGCCTGTATTTTGAAAATACTCTAACACGGAGTAAGCATGTACAGATACCTTCTGGGACCTCTAAATATCGAATTTTCGGGTGTTTTGGGACTGAATTTGAGATATCGATTTTTTGGCACCTAAAATGTCGATTTTTAGCATGTTTTTAGCCTATATTTTGAAAATATTCTAGCACTGTGTAGGCATGTACAGATTGCTTCTGGGACCCCAAAATATTGAATTTTCGGGTGTTTTGAGCCTGAATTTGAGATATAAACGGGTACAGAAGATACATAGCACATATTGACTTTGGGCATCTAAAATATCGATTTTCAGCATGTTTTGGGCCTGTATTTTGAAAATACTCTAACACTGAGTAGGCATGTACAGATTGCTTCTGGGACCCCAAAATATTGAATTTTCGGGTGTTTTGAGCCTGAATTTGAGATATAAACAGGTACTGAAGATGCATGCACATATCGACTTTTGTGCACCTAAAAGATCGATTTTCAGTATGTTTTGAGCATGTATTTTGAAAATACTCTAACACGGAGTAGGCATGTACAGATCGCTTATGGGACCCCTAAATATCGAATTTTCGGGTATTTTCGGACTGAATTTGAGATATCGACTTTTTGGCACCTAAAAGATCGATTTTTAGCATGTTTTTAGACTATATTTTGAAAATATTCTAGCACTGAGTAGGCATGTACAGATTGCTTCTGGGACCCCAAAATATTGAATTTTCGGGTGTTTTGAGCCTGAATTTGAGATATAAACGGGTACAGAAGATACATGCACATATTGACTTTGGGCACCAAAAATATCGATTTTCAGCATGTTTTGGGCCTGAATTTTGAAAATACTCTAACACGGAGTAGGCATGTACAGATCACTTCTGGGACCCCAAAATATCGAATTTTCGGGTGTTTAGGGCCAGAATTTGAGATATAAACGGGTACAGAAGATGCATGCACATATCGACTTTTGGGCACCTAAAAGATCGATTTTCAGTATGTTTTTGGCCTGTATTTTGAAAACACTCTATCACGGAGTAGGCATGTACAGATACCTTCTGGGACCTCTAAATATCGAATTTTCGGGTGTTTTGGGACTGAATTTGAGATATCGATTTTTTGGCACCTAAAATGTCGATTTTTAGCATGTTTTTAGCCTATATTTTGAAAATATTCTAGCACTGTGTAGGCATGTACAGATTGCTTCTGGGACCCCAAAATATTGAATTTTCGGGTGTTTTGAGCCTGAATTTGAGATATAAACTGGTACAGAAGATACATGCACATATTGACTTTGGGCACCAAAAATATCGATTTTCAGCATGTTTTGGGCCTGAATTTTGAAAATACTCTAACACTGAGTAGGCATGTACAGATTGCTTCTGGGACCCAAAAATATCGAATTTTCGGGTGTTTTGGGACTGAATTTGAGATATCGACTTTTTGGCACCTAAAAGATCGATTTTTAGCATGTTTTTAGCCTATATTTTGAAAATATTCTAGCACTGAGTAGGCATGTACAGATTGCTTCTGGGACCCCAAAATATTGAATTTTCGGGTGTTTTGAGCCTGAATTTGAGATATAAACGGGTACAGAAGATATTGACTTTGGGCACCAAAAATATCGATTTTCAGCATGTTTTGGGCCTGAATTTTGAAAATACTCTAACACGGAGTAGGCATGTACAGATCGCTTCTGGGACCCCAAAATATCGAATTTTCGGGTGTTTAGGGCCAGAATTTGAGATATAAACGGGTACAGAAGATGCATGCACATATCGACTTTTGGGCACCTAAAAGATCGATTTTCAGTATGTTTTTGGCCTGTATTTTGAAAATACTCTAACACGGAGTAGGCATGTACAGATACCTTCTGGGACCTCTAAATATCGAATTTTCGGGTGTTTTGGGACTGAATTTGAGATATCGATTTTTTGGCACCTAAAATGTCTATTTTTAGCATGTTTTTAGCCTATATTTTGAAAATATTCTAGCACTGTGTAGGCATGTACAGATTGCTTCTGGGACCCCAAAATATTGAATTTTCGGGTGTTTTGAGCCTGAATTTGAGATATAAACGGGTACAGAAGATACATGCACATATTGACTTTGGGCATCTAAAATATCGATTTTCAGCATGTTTTGGGCCTGTATTTTGAAAATACTCTAACACTGAGTAGGCATGTACAGATTGCTTCTGGGACCCCAAAATATTGAATTTTCGGGTGTTTTGAGCCTGAATTTGAGATATAAACAGGTACTGAAGATGCATGCACATATCGACTTTTGTGCACCTAAAAGATCGATTTTCAGTATGTTTTGAGCATGTATTTTGAAAATACTCTAACACGGAGTAGGCATGTACAGATACCTTCTGGGACCCCTAAATATCGAATTTTAGGGTGTTTTGGGACTGAATTTGAGATATCGACTTTTTGGCACTTAAAAGATCGAGTTTTAGCATGTTTTTAGACTATATTTTGAAAATATTCTAGCACTGAGTAGGCATGTACAGATTGCTTCTGGGATCCCAAAATATTGAATTTTCGGTTGTTTTGAGCCTGAATTTGAGATATAAACGGGTACAGAAGATACATGCACATATTGCCTTTGGGCACGAAAAATATCGATTTTCAGTATGTTTTGGGCCTGAATTTTGAAAATACTCTAACACGGAGTAGGCATGTACAGATCACTTCTGGGACCCCAAAATATCGATTTTTCGGGTGTTTAGGGCCAGAATTTGAGATATAAACGGGTACAGAAGATGCATGCACATATCGACTTTTGGGCACCTAAAAGATCGATTTTCAGTATGTTTTTGGCCTGTATTTTGAAAACACTCTATCACGGAGTAGGCATGTACAGATACCTTCTGGGACCTCTAAATATCGAATTTTCGGGTGTTTTGGGACTGAATTTGAGATATCGATTTTTTGGCACCTAAAATGTCGATTTTTAGCATGTTTTTAGCCTATATTTTGAAAATATTCTAGCACTGTGTAGGCATGTACAGATTGCTTCTGGGACCCCAAAATATTGAATTTTCGGGTGTTTTGAGCCTGAATTTGAGATATAAACTGGTACAGAAGATACATGCACATATTGACTTTGGGCACCAAAAATACCAATTTTCAGCATGTTTTGGGACTGAATTTTTAAAATACTCTAACACTGAGTAGGCATGTACAGATTGCTTCTGGGACCCCAAAATATCGAATTTTCGGGTGTTTTGGGACTGAATTTGAGATATCGACTTTTTGGCACCTAAACGATCGATTTTTAGCATGTTTTTAGCCTATTTTTTGAAAATATTCTAGCACTGAGTAGGCATGTACAGATTGCTTCTGGGACCCCAAAATATTGAATTTTCGGGTGTTTTGAGCCTGAATTTGAGATATAAACGGGTACAGAAGATACATGCACATATTGACTTTGGGCACCAAAAATATCGATTTTCAGCATGTTTTGGGCCTGAATTTTGAAAATACTCTAACACGGAGTAGGCATGTACAGATCGCTTCTTGGACCCCAAAATATCGAATTTTCGGGTGTTTAGGGCCAGAATTTGAGATATAAACGGGTACAGAAGATGCATGCACATATCGACTTTTGGGCACCTAAAAGATCGATTTTCAGTATGTTTTTGGCCTGTATTTTGAAAATACTCTAACACGGAGTAAGCATGTACAGATACCTTCTGGGACCTCTAAATATCGAATTTTCGGGTGTTTTGGGACTGAATTTGAGATATCGATTTTTTGGCACCTAAAATGTCGATTTTTAGCATGTTTTTAGCCTATATTTTGAAAATATTCTAGCACTGTGTAGGCATGTACAGATTGCTTCTGGGACCCCAAAATATTGAATTTTCGGGTGTTTTGAGCCTGAATTTGAGATATAAACGGGTACAGAAGATACATAGCACATATTGACTTTGGGCATCTAAAATATCGATTTTCAGCATGTTTTGGGCCTGTATTTTGAAAATACTCTAACACTGAGTAGGCATGTACAGATTGCTTCTGGGACCCCAAAATATTGAATTTTCGGGTGTTTTGAGCCTGAATTTGAGATATAAACAGGTACTGAAGATGCATGCACATATCGACTTTTGTGCACCTAAAAGATCGATTTTCAGTATGTTTTGAGCATGTATTTTGAAAATACTCTAACACGGAGTAGGCATGTACAGATCGCTTCTGGGACCCCTAAATATCGAATTTTCGGGTGTTTTGGGACTGAATTTGAGATATCGACTTTTTGGCACCTAAAAGATCGATTTTTAGCATGTTTTTAGACTATATTTTGAAAATATTCTAGCACTGAGTAGGCATGTACAGATTGCTTCTGGGACCCCAAAATATTGAATTTTCGGGTGTTTTGAGCCTGAATTTGAGATATAAACGGGTACAGAAGATACATGCACATATTGACTTTGGGCACCAAAAATATCGATTTTCAGCATGTTTTGGGCCTGAATTTTGAAAATACTCTAACACGGAGTAGGCATGTACAGATCACTTCTGGGACCCCAAAATATCGAATTTTCGGGTGTTTAGGGCCAGAATTTGAGATATAAACGGGTACAGAAGATGCATGCACATATCGACTTTTGGGCACCTAAAAGATCGATTTTCAGTATGTTTTTGGCCTGTATTTTGAAAACACTCTATCACGGAGTAGGCATGTACAGATACCTTCTGGGACCTCTAAATATCGAATTTTCGGGTGTTTTGGGACTGAATTTGAGATATCGATTTTTTGGCACCTAAAATGTCGATTTTTAGCATGTTTTTAGCCTATATTTTGAAAATATTCTAGCACTGTGTAGGCATGTACAGATTGCTTCTGGGACCCCAAAATATTGAATTTTCGGGTGTTTTGAGCCTGAATTTGAGATATAAACTGGTACAGAAGATACATGCACATATTGACTTTGGGCACCAAAAATATCGATTTTCAGCATGTTTTGGGCCTGAATTTTTAAAATACTCTAACACTGAGTAGGCATGTACAGATTGCTTCTGGGACCCAAAAATATCGAATTTTCGGGTGTTTTGGGACTGAATTTGAGATATCGACTTTTTGGCACCTAAAAGATCGATTTTCAGTATGTTTTGAGCATGTATTTTGAAAATACTCTAACACGGAGTAGGCATGTACAGATTGCTTCTGGGACCCCAAAATATTGAATTTTCGGGTGTTTTGAGCCTGAATTTGAGATATAAACGGGTACAGAAGATACATGCACATATTGACTTTGGGCACCAAAAATATCGATTTTCAGCATGTTTTGGGCCTGAATTTTGAAAATACTCTAACACGGAGTAGGCATGTACAGATCGCTTCTGGGACCCCAAAATATCGAATTTTCGGGTGTTTAGGGCCAGAATTTGAGATATAAACGGGTACAGAAGATGCATGCACATATCGACTTTTGGGCACCTAAAAGATCGATTTTCAGTATGTTTTTGGCCTGTATTTTGAAAATACTCTATCACGGAGTAGGCATGTACAGATACCTTCTGGGACCTCTAAATATCGAATTTTCGGATGTTTTGGGACTGAATTTGATATATCGATTTTTTGGCACCTAAAATGTCGATTTTTAGCATGTTTTTAGCCTATATTTTGAAAATATTCTAGCACTGTGTAGGCATGTACAGATTGCTTCTGGGACCCCAAAATATTGAATTTTCGGGTGTTTTGAGCCTGAATTTGAGATATAAACGGGTACAGAAGATACATGCACATATTGACATTGGGCACCTAAAATATCGATTTTCAGCATGTTTTAAGCCTGAATTTTGAAAATACTCTAACACGGAGTAGGCATGTTTAGATCACTTCTGGGACCCCAAAATATCGAATTTTCGGGTGTTTAGGGCCGGAATTTGAGATATAAACGGGTACAGAAGATGCATGCACATATCGACTTTTGGGCACCTAAAAGATCGATTTTCAGTATGTTTTTGGCCTGTATTTTGAAAACACTCTATCATGGAGTAGGCATGTACAGATACCTTCTGGGACCTCTAAATATCGAATTTTCGGGTGTTTTGGGACTGAATTTGATATATCGATTTTTTGGCACCTAAAATGTCGATTTTTAGCATGTTTTTAGCATATATTTTGAAAATATTCTAGCACTGTGTAGGCATGTACAGATTGCTTCTGGGACCCCAAAATATTGAATTTTCGGGTGTTTTGAGCCTGAATTTGAGATATAAACTGGTACAGAAGATACATGCACATATTGACTTTGGGCACCAAAAATATCGATTTTCAGCATGTTTTGGGCCTGAATTTTTAAAATACTCTAACACTGAGTAGGCATGTACAGATTGCTTCTGGGACCTCTAAATATCGAATTTTCGGGTGTTTTGGGACTGAATTTGAGATATCGACTTTTTGGCACCTAAAAGATCGATTTTTAGCATGTTTTTAGCCTATATTTTGAAAATATTCTAGCACTGAGTAGATATGTACAGATTGCTTCTGGGACCCCAAAATATTGAATTTTCGGGTGTTTTGAGCCTGAATTTGAGATATAAACGTTTACAGAAGATACATGCACATATTGACTTTGGGCACCAAAAATATCGATTTTCAGCATGTTTTGGGCCTGAATTTTGAAAATACTCTAACACGGAGTAGGCATGTACAGATCGCTTCTGGGACACCAAAATATCGAATTTTCGGGTGTTTTGAACCAGAATTTGAGATATAAACGGGTACAGAAGATGTATGCACATATCGACTTTTGGGCACCTAAAAGATCGATTTTCAGTATGTTTTTGGCCTGTATTTTGAAAATACTCTAACACGGAGTAGGCATTTACAGATACCTTTTGGGACCTCTAAATATCGAATTTTCGGGTGTTTTGGGACTGAATTTGATATATCGATTTTTTGGCACCTAAAATGTCGATTTTTAGCATGTTTTTAGCCTTTATTTTGAAAATATTCTAGCACTGTGTAGGCATGTACAGATTGCTTCTGGGACCCCAAAATATTGAATTTTCGGGTGTTTTGAGCCTGAATTTGAGATATAAACGGGTACAGAAGATACATGCACATATTGACTTTGGGCACCAAAAATATCGATTTTCAGCATGTTTTGGGCCTGAATTTTGAAAATACTCTAACACGGAGTAGGCATGTACAGATCGCTTCTGGGACCCCAAAATATCGAATTTTCGGGTGTTTAGGGCCAGAATTTGAGATATAAACGGGTACAGAAGATGCATGCACATATCGACTTTTGGGCACCTAAAAGATCGATTTTCAGTATGTTTTTGGCCTGTATTTTGAAAATACTCTAACACGGAGTAGGCATGTACAGATACCTTCTGGGACCCCTAAATATCGAATTTTCGGGTGTTTTGGGACTGAATTTGAGATATCGACTTTTTGGCACCTAAAAGATCGATTTTTAGCATGTTTTTAGCCTATATTTTGAAAATATTCTAGCACTGTACAGATTGCTTCTGGGACCCCAAAATATTGAATTTTCGGATGTTTTGAGCCTGAATTTGAGATATAAACGGGTACAGAAGATACATGCACATATTGACTTTGGGCACCAAAAATATCGATTTTCAGCATGTTTTGGGCCTGAATTTTGAAAATACTCTAACACGGAGTAGGCATGTACAGATCGCTTCTGGGACCCCAAAATATCGAATTTTCGGGTGTTTAGGGCCAGAATTTGAGATATAAACGGGTACAGAAGATGCATGCACATATCGACTTTTGGGCACCTAAAAGATCGATTTTCAGTATGTTTTTGGCCTGTATTTTGAAAATACTCTAACACGGAGTAGGCATGTACAGATACCTTCTGGGACCTCTAAATATCGAATTTTCGGGTGTTTTGGGACTGAATTTGAGATATCGAGTTTTTGGCACCTAAAAGATCGATTTTTAGCATGTTTTTAGCCTATATTTTGAAAATATTCTAGCACTGAGTAGGCATGTACAGATTGCTTCTGGGACCCCAAAATATTGAATTTTCGGGTGTTTTGAGCCTGAATTTGAGATATAATCGGGTACAGATGATACATGCACATATTGACTTTGGGCACCAAAAATATCGATTTTCAGCATGTTTTGGGCCTGAATTTTTAAAATACTCTAACACGGAGTAGGCATGTACAGATCGCTTCTGGGACCCCAAAATATCGAATTTTCGGGTGTTTAGGGCCAGAATTTGAGATATAAACGGGTTCTGAAGGTGCATGCACATATCGACTTTTGGGCACCTAAAAGATCGATTTTCAGTACGTTTTTGGCCTGTATTTTGAAAATACTCTAACACGGACTAGGCATGTACAGATCCCTTCTGGGACCTCTAAATATCGAATTTTCGGGTGTTTTGGGACTGAATTTGAGATATCGATTTTTTGGCACCTAAAATGTCGATTTTTAGCATGTTTTTAGCATATATTTTGAAAATATTCTAGCACAGTGTAGGCATGTACAGATTGCCTCTGGGACCCCAAAATATTGAATTTTCGGGTGTTTTGAGCCTGAATTTGAGATATAAACGGGTACAGAAGATGCATGCACATATCGACTTTTGTGCACCTAAAAGATCGATTTTCAGTATGTTTTGAGCATGTATTTTGAAAATACTCTAACACTGAGTAGGCATGTACAAATCGCTTCTGGGACCCCTAAATATCGAATTTTCGGGTGTTTTGGGACTGAATTTGAGATATCGACTTTTTGGCACCTAAAAGATCGATTTTTAGCATGTTTTTAGCCTATATTTTGAAAATATTTTAGCACTGTACAGATTGCTTCTGGGACCCCAAAATATTGAATTTTCGGATGTTTTGAGCCTGAATTTGAGATATAAACGGGTACAGAAGATACATGCACATATTGACTTTGGGCACCAAAAATATCGATTTTCAGCATGTTTTGGGCCTGAATTTTGAAAATACTCTAACACGGAGTAGGCATGTACAGATCGCTTCTGGGACCCCAAAATATCGAATTTTCGGGTGTTTAGGGCCAGAATTTGAGGTATAAACGGGTACAGAAGATGCATGCACATATCGACTTTTGGGCACCTAAAAGATCGATTTTCAGTATGTTTTTGGCCTGTATTTTGAAAATACTCTAACACGGAGTAGGCATGTACAGATACCTTCTGGGACCTCTAAATATCGAATTTTCGGGTGTTTTGGGACTGAATTTGAGATATCGATTTTTTGGCACCTAAAATGTCGATTTTTAGCATGTTTTTAGCCTATATTTTGAAAATATTCTAGCACTGTGTAGGCATGTACAGATTGCTTCTAGGACCCCAAAATATTGAATTTTCGGGTGTTTTGAGCCTGAATTTGAGATATAAACGGGTACTGAAGATGCATGCACATATCGACTTTTGTGCACCTAAAAGATCGATTTTCAGTATGTTTTGAGCATGTATTTTGAAAATACTCTAACACGGAGTAGGCATGTACAGATCGCTTCTGGGACCCCTAAATATCGAATTTTCGGGTGTTTTGGGACTGAATTTGAGATATCGAGTTTTTGGCACCTAAAAGATCGATTTTTAGCATGTTTTTAGCCTATATTTTGAAAATATTCTAGCACTGAGTAGGCATGTACAGATTGCTTCTGGGACCCCAAAATATTGAATTTTCGGGTGTTTTGAGCCTGAATTTGAGATATAATCGGGTACAGATGATACATGCACATATTGACTTTGGGCACCAAAAATATCGATTTTCAGCATGTTTTGGGCCTGAATTTTTAAAATACTCTAACAAGGAGTAGGCATGTACAGATCGCTTCTGGGACCCCAAAATATCGAATTTTCGGGTGTTTAGGGCCAGAATTTGAGATATAAACGGGTTCTGAAGGTGCATGCACATATCGACTTTTGGGCACCTAAAAGATCGATTTTCAGTACGTTTTTGGCCTGTATTTTGAAAATACTCTAACACGGACTAGGCATGTACAGATCCCTTCTGGGACCTCTAAATATCGAATTTTCGGGTGTTTTGGGACTGAATTTGAGATATCGATTTTTTGGCACCTAAAATGTCGATTTTTAGCATGTTTTTAGCATATATTTTGAAAATATTCTAGCACAGTGTAGGCATGTACAGATTGCTTCTGGGACCCCAAAATATTGAATTTTCGGGTGTTTTGAGCCTGAATTTGAGATATAAACGGGTACAGAAGATACATGCACATATTGACTTTGGGCATCTAAAATATCGATTTTCAGTATGTTTTGAGAATGTATTTTGAAAATACTCTAATACGGAGTAGGCATGTACAGATCGCTTCTGGGACCCCTAAATATCGAAATTTCGGGTGTTTTGGGACTGAATTTGAGATATCGACTTTTTGGCACCTAAAAGATCGATTTTTAGCATGTTTTTAGCCTATATTTTGAAAATATTCTAGCACTGTACAGATTGCTTCTGGGACCCCAAAATATTGAATTTTCGGGTGTTTTGAGCCTGAATTTGAGATATAAACGGGTACACAAGATACATGCACATATTGACTTTGGGCACCAAAAATATCGATTTTCAGCATGTTTTGGGCCTGAATTTTGAAAATACTCTAACACGGAGTAGGCATGTACAGATAGCTTCTGGGACCCCAAAATATCGAATTTTCGGGTGTTTAGGGCCAGAATTTGAGATATAAACGGGTACTGAAGATGCATGCACATATCGACTTTTGTGCACCTAAAAGATCGATTTTCAGTATGTTTTTGGCCTGTATTTTGAAAATACTCTAACACGGAGTAGGCATGTACAGATACCTTCTGGGACCTCTAAATATCGAATTTTCGGGTGTTTTGGGACTGAATTTGAGATATCGATTTTTTGGCACCTAAAAGATCGATTTTTAGCATGTTTTTAGCCTATATTTTGAAAATATTCTAGCACTGTGTAGGCATGTACAGATTGCTTCTGGGACCCCAAAATATTGAATTTTCGGGTGTTTTGAGCCTGAATTTGAGATATAAACGGGTACAGAAGATACATACACATATTGACTTTGGGCACCAAAAATATCGATTTTCAGCATGTTTTGGGCCTGAATTTTGAAAATACTCTAATACGGAGTAGGCATGTACAGATCGCTTCTGGGACCCCAAAATATCGAAATTTCGGGTGTTTAGGGCCAGAATTTGAGATATAAACGGGTACAGAAGATGCATGCACATATCGACTTTTGGGCACCTAAAAGATCGATTTTCAGTATGTTTTTGGCCTGTATTTTGAAAATACTCTAACACGGAGTAAGCATGTACAGATACCTTCTGGGACCTCTAAATATCGAATTTTCGGGTGTTTTGGGACTGAATTTGAGATATCGATTTTTTGGCACATAAAATGTCGATTTTTAGCATGTTTTTAGCCTATATTTTGAAAATATTCTAGCACTGAGTAGGCATGTAAAGATTGCTTCTGGGACCCCAAAATATTGAATTTTCGGGTGTTTTGAGCCTGAATTTGAGATATAAACGGGTACCGAAGATGCATGCACATATCGACTTTTGTGCATCTAAAAGATCGATTTTCAGTATGTTTTGAGCATGTATTTTGAAAATACTCTAACACGGAGTAGGCATGTACAGATCGCTTCTGGGATCCCTAAATATCGAATTTTCGGGTGTTTTGGAACTGAATTTGAGATATCGACTTTTTGGCACCTAAAAGATCGATTTTTAGTATGTTTTTAGCCTATATTTTGAAAATATTCTAGCACTGAGTAGGCATGTACAGATTGCTTCTGGGACCCCAAAATATTGAATTTTCGGGTGTTTTGAGCCTGAATTTGAGATATAAACGGGTACAGAAGATACATGCACATATTGACTTTGGGCATCTAAAATATCGATTTTCAGCATGTTTTGGGCCTGTATTTTGAAAATACTCTAACACTGAGTAGGCATGTAAAGATTGCTTCTGGGACCCCAAAATATTGAATTTTCGGGTGTTTTGAGCCTGAATTTGAGATATAAACGGGTACTGAAGATGCATGCACATATCGACTTTTGTGCACCTAAAAGATCGATTTTCAGTATGTTTTGAGCATGTATTTTGAAAATACTCTAACACGGAGTAGGCATGTACAGATCGCTTCTGGGACCCCAAAATATCGAATTTTCGGGTGTTTAGGGCAAGAATTTGAGATATAAACGGGTACAGAAGATGCATGCACATATCGACTTTTGGGCACCTAAAAGATCGATTTTCAGTATGTTTTTGGCCTGTATTTTGAAAATACTCTATCACGGAGTAGGCATGTACAGATACCTTCTGGGACCTCTAAATATCGAATTTTCGGGTGTTTTGGGACTGAATTTGAGATATCAATTTTTGGCACCTAAAATGTCGATTTTTAGCATGTTTTTAGCCTATATTTTGAAAATATTCTAGCACTGTGTAGGCATGTACAGATTGCTTCTGGGACCCCAAAATATTGAATTTTCGGGTGTTTTGAGCCTGAATTTGAGATATAAACGGGAACAGAAGATACATGCACATATTGACTTTGGGCATCTAAAATATCGATTTTCAGCATGTTTTGGCCTGTAATTTGAAAATACTCTAACACTGAGTAGGCATGTACAGATTGCTTCTGGGACCCCAAAATATTGAATTTTCGGGTGTTTTGAGCCTGAATTTGAGATATAAACGGGAACAGAAGATACATGCACATATTGACTTTGGGCATCTAAAAGATCGATTTTCAGTATGTTTTGAGCATGTATTTTGAAAATACTCTAACACGGAGTAGGCATGTACAGATCGCTTCTGGGATCCCTAAATATCGAAATTTCGGTTGTTTTGGGACTGAATTTGAGATATCGACTTTTTGGCACCTAAAAGATCGATTTTTAGTATGTTTTTAGCCTATATTTTGAAAATATTCTAGCACTGAGTAGGCATGTACAGATTGCTTCTGGGACCCCAAAATATTGAATTTTCGGGTGTTTTGAGCCTGAATTTGAGATATAAACGGGTACAGAAGATACATGCACATATTGACTTTGGGCATCTAAAATATTGATTTTCAGCATGTTTTGGGCCTGTATTTTGAAAATACTCTAACACTGAGTAGGCATGTAAAGATTGCTTCTGGGACCCCAAAATATTGAATTTTCGGGTGTTTTGAGCCTGAATTTGAGATATAAACGGGTACTGAAGATGCATGCACATATCGACTTTTGTGCACCTAAAAGATCGATTTTCAGTATGTTTTGAGCATGTATTTTGAAAATACTCTAACACGGAGTAGGCATGTACAGATCGCTTCTGGGACCCCAAAATATCGAATTTTCCGGTGTTTAGGGCAAGAATTTGAGATATAAACGGGTACAGAAGATGCATGCACATATCGACTTTTGGGCACCTAAAAGATCGATTTTCAGTATGTTTTTGGCCTGTATTTTGAAAATACTCTATCACGGAGTGGGCATGTACAGATACCTTCTGGGACCTCTAAATATCGAATTTTCGGGTGTCTTGGGACTGAATTTGAGATATCAATTTTTGGCACCTAAAATGTCGATTTTTAGCATGTTTTTAGCCTATATTTTGAAAATATTCTAGCACTGTGTAGGCATGTACAGATTGCTTCTGGGACCCCAAAATATTGAATTTTCGGGTGTTTTGAGCCTGAATTTGAGATATAAACGGGTACTGAAGATGCATGCACATATCGACTTTTGTGCACCTAAAAGATCGATTTTCAGTATGTTTTTGGCCTGTATTTTGAAAATATTCTAACACGGAGTAGGCATGTACAGATACCTTCTGGGACCTCTAAATATCGAATTTTCGGGTGTTTTGGGACTGAATTTGAGATATCGATTTTTTGGCACCTAAAATGTCGATTTTTAGCATGTTTTTAGCCTATATTTTGAAAATATTCTAGCACTGTGTAGGCATGTACAGATTGCATCTGGGACCCCAAAATATTGAATTTTCGGGTGTTTTGAGCCTGAATTTGAGATATAAACGGGTACAGAAGATACATGCACATATTGACTTTGGGCATCTAAAATATCGATTTTCAGCATGTTTTGGGCCTGTATTTTGAAAATACTCTAACACTGAGTAGGCATGCACAGATTGCTTCTGGGACCCCAAAATATTGAATTTTCGGGTGTTTTGAGCCTGAATTTGAGATATAAACGGGTACGGAAGATGCATGCACATATCGACTTATGTGCACCTAAAAGATCGATTTTCAGTATGTTTTGAGCATGTATTTTGAAAATACTCTAACACGGAGTAGGCATGTTCAGATCGCTTCTGGGACCCCTAAATATCGAATTTTCGGGTGTTTTGGGACTGAATTTGAGATATCGACTTTTTGGCACCTAAAAGATCGATTTTTAGCATGTTTTTAGCCTATATTTTGAAAATATTCTAGCACTGAGTAGGCATGTACAGATTGCTTCTGGGACCCCAAAATATTAAATTTTCGGGTGTTTTGAGCCTGAATTTGAGATATAAACGGGTACAGAAGATACATGCACATATTGACTTTGGGCACCAAAAATATTGATTTTCAGCATGTTTTGGGCCTGAATTTTGAAAATACTCTAACACGGAGTAGGCATGTACAGATCGCTTCTGGGACCCCAAAATATCGAATTTTCGGGTGTTTAGGGCCAGAATTTGAGATATAAACGGGTACAGAAGATGCATGTACATATCGACTTTTGGGCACCTAAAAGATCGATTTTCAGTATGTTTTTGGCCTGTATTTTGAAAATACTCTAACACGGAGTAGGCATGTACAGATACCTTCTGGGACCTCTAAATATCGAATTTTCGGGTGTTTTGGGACTGAATTTGAGATATCGATTTTTTGGCACCTAAAATGTCGATTTTTAGCATGTTTTTAGCCTATATTTTGAAAATATTCCAGCACTGTGTAGGCATGTACATATTGCTTCTGGGACCCCAAAATATTGAATTTTCGGGTGTTTAGGGCCAGAATTTGAGATATAAACGGGTACAGAAGATGCATGCACATATCGACTTTTGTGCACCTAAAAGATCGATTTTCAGTATGTTTTTAGCCTGCATTTTGAAAATACTCTAACACGGAGTAGGCATGTGCAGATACCTTCTGGGACCACTAAATATCGAATTTTCGGGTGTTTTGGGACTGAATATGATATATCAATTTTTGGCACCTAAAATGTCGATTTTTAGCATGTTTTTAGAATATATTTTGAAAATATTCTAGCACTGTGTAGGCATGTACAGATTGCTTAAGGGACCTCAAAATATTGAATTTTCGGGTGTTTTGAGCCTGAATTTGAGATATAAACGGGTACTGAAGATGCATGCACATATCGACTTTTGTGCACCTAAAAGATCGATTTTCAGTATGTTTTGAGCATGTATTTTGAAAATACTCTAACACGGAGTAGGCATGTACAGATCGCTTCTGGGACCCCTAAATATCGAATTTTCGGGTGTTTTGGGACTGAATTTGAGATATCGACTTTTTGGCACCTAAAAGATCGATTTTTAGCATGTTTTTAGCCTATATTTTGAAAATATTCTAGCACTGTACAGATTGCTTCTGGGACCCCAAAATATTGAATTTTCGGGTGTTTTGAGCCTGAATTTGAGATATAAACGGGTACAGAAGATACATGCACATATTGACTTTGGGCACCAAAAATATCGATTTTCAGCATGTTTTGGGTCTGAATTTAGAAAATACTCTAACACGGAGTAGGCATGTACAGATCGCTTCTGGGACCCCAAAATATCGAATTTTCGGGGGTTTAGGGCCAGAATTTGAGATATAAACGGGTACAGAAGATGCATGCACATATCGACTTTTGTGCACCTAAAAGATCGATTATCAGTATGTTTTTGGCCTGTATTTTGAAAATATTCTAGCACTGAGTAGGCATGTACAGATTGCTTCTGGGACCCCAAAATATTAAATTTTCGGGTGTTTTGAGCCTGAATTTGAGATATAAACGGGTACAGAAGATACATGCACATATTGACTTTGGGCACCAAAAATATTGATTTTCAGCATGTTTTGGGCCTGAATTTTGAAAATACTCTAACACGGAGTAGGCATGTACAGATCGCTTCTGGGACCCCAAAATATCGAATTTTCGGGTGTTTAGGGCCAGAATTTGAGATATAAACGGGTACAGAAGATGCATGCACATATCGACTTTTGGGCACCTAAAAGATCGATTTTCAGTATGTTTTTGGCCTGTATTTTGAAAATACTCTAACACGGAGTAGGCATGTACAGATACCTTCTGGGACCTCTAAATATCGAATTTTCGTGTGTTTTGGGACTGAATTTGAGATATCGATTTTTTGGCACCTAAAATGTCGATTTTTAGCATGTTTTTAGCCTATATTTTGAAAATATTCCAGCACTGTGTAGGCATGTACATATTGCTTCTGGGACCCCAAAATATTGAATTTTCGGGTGTTTTGAGCCTGAATTTGAGATATAAACGGGTACAGAAGATACATGCACATATTAACTTTGGGCACCAAAAATATCGATTTACAGCATGTTTTGGGCCTGAATTTTGAAAATACTCTAACACGGAGTAGGCATGTACAGATTGCTTCTGGGACCCCAAAATATCGAATTTTCGGGTGTTTAGGGCCAGAATTTGAGATATAAACGGGTACATATTGACTTAGGGCACCAAAAATATCGATTTTCAGCATGTTTTGGGCCTGAATTTTGAAAATACTCTAACACGGAGTAGGCATGTACAGATCGCTTCTGGGACCCCAAAATATCGAATTTTCGGGTGTTTAAGGCCAGAATTTGAGATATAAACGGGTACAGAAGATGCATGCACATATCGACTTTTGGGCACCTAAAAGATCGATTTTCAGTATGTTTTTGGCCTGTATTTTGAAAATACTCTAACACGGAGTAGGCATGTACAGATACCTTCTGGGACCTCTAAATATCGAATTTTCGGGTGTTATGGGACTGAATTTGAGATATCGATTTTTTGGCACCTATAATATCGATTTTTAGCATGTTTTTAGCCTATATTTTGAAAATATTCTAGCACTGTGTAGGCATGTACAGATTGCTGCTGGGACCCCAAAATATTGAATTTTCGGGTGTTTTGAGCCTGAATTTGAGATATAAACGGGTACTGAAGATGCATGCACATATCGACTTTTGTGCACCTAAAAGATCGATTTTCAGTATGTTTTGAGCCTGTATTTTGAAAATACTCTAACACGGAGTAGGCATGTACAGATCGCTTCTGGGACCCCTACATATAAAATTTTCGGGTGTTTTGGGACTGAATTTGAGATATCGACTTTTTGGCACCTAAAAGATCGATTTTTAGCATGTTTTTAGCCTATATTTTGAAAATATTCTAGCACTGGGTAGGCATGTACAGATTGCTTCTGGGACCCCAAAATATTGAATTTTAGGGTATTTTGAGCCTGAATTTGAGATATAAACGGGTACAGAAGATACATGCACATATTGACTTTGGGCATCTAAAATATCGATTTTCAGCATGTTTTGGGCCTGTATTTTGAAAATACTCTAACACTGAGTAGGCATGTACAGATTGCTTCTGGGACCCCAAAATATTGAATTTTCGGGTGTTTTGAGCCTGAATTTGAGATATAAACGGGTACTGAAGATGCATGCACATATCGACTTTTGTGCACCTAAAAGATCGATTTTCAGTATGTTTTGAGCATGTATTTTGAAAATACTCTAACACGGAGTAGGCATGTACAGATCGCTTCTGGGACCCCTAAATATCGAATTTTCGGGTGTTTGGGACTGAATTTGAGATATCGACTTTTTGGCACCTAAAAGATCGATTTTTAGCATGTTTTTAGCCTATATTTTGAAAATATTCTAGCACTGAGTAGGCATGTACAGATTGCTTCTGGGACCCCAAAATATTGAATTTTCGGGTGTTTTGAGCCTGAATTTGAGATATAAACGGGTACAGAAGATACATGCACATATTGACTTTGGGCATCTAAAATATCGATTTTCAGCATGTTTTGGGCCTGTATTTTGAAAATACTCTAACACTGAGTAGGCATGTACAGATTGCTTCTGGGACCCCAAAATATCGAATTTTAGGGTGTTTTGAGCCTGAATTTGAGATATAAACGGATACTGAAGATGCATGCACATATCGACTTTTGTGCACCTAAAAGATCGATTTTCAGTATGTTTTTGGCCTGTATTTTGAAAATACTCTAACACGGAGTAGGCATGTACAGATACCTTCTGGGACCTCTAAATATCGAATTTTCGGGTGTTTTGGGACTGAATTTGAGATATCGATTTTTTGGCACCTAAAATGTCGATTTTTAGCATGTTTTTAGCCTATATTTTGAAAATATTCCAGCACTGTGTAGGCATGTACATATTGTTTCTGGGACCCCAAAATATTGAATTTTCGGGTGTTTTGAGCCTGAATTTGAGATATAAACGGGTACAGAAGATTCATGCACATATTGACTTTGGGCACCAAAAATATCGATTTTCAGCATGTTTTGGGCCTGAATTTTAAAATACTCTAACACGGAGTAGGCATGTACAGATCGCTTCTGGGACCCCAAAATATCGAATTTTCGGGTGTTTAGGGCCAGAATTTGAGATATAAACGGGTACAGAAGATGCATGCACATATCGACTTTTGTGCACCTAAAAGATCGATTTTCAGTATGTTTTTAGCCTGCATTTTGAAAATACTCTAACACGGAGTAGGCATGTACAGATACCTTCTGGGACCACTAAATATCGAATTTTCGGGTGTTTTGGGACTGAATTTGATATATCAATTATTGGCACCTAAAATGTCGATTTTTAGCATGTTTTTAGCCTATATTTTGAAAATATTCTAGCACTGTGTAGGCATGTACAGATTGCTTAAGGGACCTCAAAATATTGAATTTTCGGGTGTTTTGAGCCTGAATTTGAGATATAAACGGGTACTGAAGATGCATGCACATATCGACTTTTGTGCACCTAAAAGACCGATTTTCAGTATGTTTTGAGCATGTATTTTGAAAATACTCTAACACGGAGTAGGCATGTACAGATCGCTTCTGGGACCCCTAAATATCGAATTTTCGGGTGTTTTGGGACTGAATTTGAGATATCGACTTTTTTTCACCTAAAAGATCGATTTTTAGCATGTTTTTAGCCTATATTTTGAAAATATTCTAGCACTGTACAGATTGCTTCTGGGACCCCAAAATATTGAATTTTCGGGTGTTTTGAGCCTGAATTTGAGATATAAACGGGTACAGAAGATACATGCACATATTGACTTTGGGCACCAAAAATATCGATTTTCAGCATGTTTTGGGTCTGAATTTAGAAAATACTCTAACACGGAGTAGGCATGTACAGATCGCTTCTGGGACCCCAAAATAACGAATTTTCGGGGGTTTAGGGCCAGAATTTGAGATATAAACGGGTACAGAAGATGCATGCACATATCGACTTTTGTGCACCTAAAAGATCGATTTTCAGTATGTTTTTGGCCTGTATTTTGAAAATACTCTAACACGGAGTAGGCATGTACAGATCGCTTCTGGGACCCCTAAATATCGAATTTTCGGGTGTTTGGGGACTGAATTTGAGATATCGACTTTTTGGCACCTAAAAGATCGATTTTTAGCATGTTTTTAGCCTATATTTTGAAAATATTCTAGCACTGAGTAGGCATGTACAGATTGCTTCTGGGACCCAAAAATATTGAATTTTCGGGTGTTTTGAGCCTGAATTTGAGATATAAACGGGTACAGAAGATACATGCACATATTGACTTTGGGCACCAAAAATATCGATTTTCAGCATGTTTTGGGCCTGAATTTTGAAAATACTCTAACACTGAGTAGGCATGTACATATTGCTTCTGGGACCCCAAAATATTGAATTTTCGGGTGTTTTGAGCCTGAATTTGAGATATAAACGGGTACATATTGACTTTGGGCACCAAAAATATCGATTTTCAGCATGTTTTGGGCCTGAATTTTGAAAATACTCTAACACGGAGTAGGCATGTACAGATCGCTTCTGGGACCCCAAAATATCGAATTTTCGGGTGTTTAAGGCCAGAATTTGAGATATAAACGGGTACAGAAGATGCATGCACATATCGACTTTTGGGCACCTAAAAGATCGATTTTCAGTATGTTTTTGGCCTGTATTTTGAAAATACTCTAACACGGAGTAGGCATGTACAGATACCTTCTGGGACCTCTAAATATCGAATTTTCGGGTGTTATGGGACTGAATTTGAGATATCGATTTTTTGGCACCTATAATATCGATTTTTAGCATGTTTTTAGCCTATATTTTGAAAATATTCTAGCACTGTGTAGGCATGTACAGATTGCTGCTGGGACCCCAAAATATTGAATTTTCGGGTGTTTTGAGCCTGAATTTGAGATATAAACGGGTACTGAAGATGCATGCACATATCGACTTTTGTGCACCTAAAAGATCGATTTTCAGTATGTTTTGAGCCTGTATTTTGAAAATACTCTAACACGGAGTAGGCATGTACAGATCGCTTCTGGGACCCCTACATATCGAATTTTCGGGTGTTTTGGGACTGAATTTGAGATATCGACTTTTTGGCACCTAAAAGATCGATTTTTAGCATGTTTTTAGCCTATATTTTGAAAATATTCTAGCACTGTACAGATTGCTTCTGGGACCCCAAAATATTGAATTTTCGGGTGTTTTGAGCCTGAATTTGAGATATAAACGGGTACAGAAGATACATGCACATATTGACTTTGGGCACCAAAAATATCGATTTTCAGCATGTTTTGGGTCTGAATTTAGAAACTACTCTAACACGGAGTAGGCATGTACAGATCGCTTCTGGGACCCCAAAATAACGAATTTTCGGGGGTTTAGGGCCAGAATTTGAGATATAAACGGGTACAGAAGATGCATGCACATATCGACTTTTGTGCACCTAAAAGATCGAT
This sequence comes from Petrolisthes cinctipes, assembly GCA_033782935.1. Taxonomy (NCBI): domain Eukaryota; kingdom Metazoa; phylum Arthropoda; class Malacostraca; order Decapoda; family Porcellanidae; genus Petrolisthes; species Petrolisthes cinctipes. Next base: position 621,924 of record JAWQEG010000175.1, read on the forward strand.
TTTCAGTATGTTTTTGGCCTGTATTTTGAAAATACTCTAACACGGAGTAGGCATGTACAGATCGCTTCTGGGACCCCTAAATATCGAATTTTCGGGTGTTTGGGGACTGAATTTGAGATATCGACTTTTTGGCACCTAAAAGATCGATTTTTAGCATGTTTTTAGCCTATATTTTGAAAATATTCTAGCACTGAGTAGGCATGTACAGATTGCTTCTGGGACCCAAAAATATTGAATTTTCGGGTGTTTTGAGCCTGAATTTGAGATATAAACGGGTACAGAAGATATATGCACATATTGACTTTGGGCACCAAAAATATCGATTTTCAGCATGTTTTGGGCCTGAATTTTGAAAATACTCTAACACTGAGTAGGCATGTACATATTGCTTCTGGGACCCCAAAATATTGAATTTTCGGGTGTTTTGAGCCTGAATTTGAGATATAAACGGGTACATATTGACTTTGGGCACCAAAAATATCGATTTTCAGCATGTTTTGGGCCTGAATTTTGAAAATACTCTAACACGGAGTAGGCATGTACAGATCGCTTCTGGGACCCCAAAATATCGAATTTTCGTGTGTTTAAGGCCAGAATTTGAGATATAAACGGGTACAGAAGATGCATGCACATATCGACTTTTGGGCACCTAAAAGATCGATTTTCAGTATGTTTTTGGCCTGTATTTTGAAAATACTCTAACACGGAGTAGGCATGTACAGATACCTTCTGGGACCTCTAAATATCGAATTTTCGGGTGTTATGGGACTGAATTTGAGATATCGATTTTTTGGCACCTATAATATCGATTTTTAGCATGTTTTTAGCCTATATTTTGAAAATATTCTAGCACTGTGTAGGCATGTACAGATTGCTGCTGGGACCCCAAAATATTGAATTTTCGGGTGTTTTGAGCCTGAATTTGAGATATAAACGGGTACTGAAGATGCATGCACATATCGACTTTTGTGCACCTAAAAGATCGATTTTCAGTATGTTTTGAGCCTGTATTTTGAAAATACTCTAACACGGAGTAGGCATGTACAGATCGCTTCTGGGACCCCTACATATCGAATTTTCGGGTGTTTTGGGACTGAATTTGAGATATCGACTTTATGGCACCTAAAAGATCGATTTTTAGCATGTTTTTAGCCTATATTTTGAAAATATTCTAGCACTGGGTAGGCATGTACAGATTGCTTCTGGGACCCCAAAATATTGAATTTTAGGGTATTTTGAGCCTGAATTTGAGATATAAACGGGTACAGAAGATACATGCACATATTGACTTTGGGCATCTAAAATATCGATTTTCAGCATGTTTTGGGCCTGTATTTTGAAAATACTCTAACACTGAGTAGGCATGTACAGATTGCTTCTGGGACCCCAAAATATTGAATTTTCGGGTGTTTTGAGCCTGAATTTGAGATATAAACGGGTACTGAAGATGCATGCACATATCGACTTTTGTGCACCTAAAAGATCGATTTTCAGTATGTTTTGAGCATGTATTTTGAAAATACTCTAACACGGAGTAGGCATGTACAGATCGCTTCTGGGACCCCTAAATATCGAATTTTCGGGTGTTTGGGACTGAATTTGAGATATCGACTTTTTGGCACCTAAAAGATCGATTTTTAGCATGTTTTTAGCCTATATTTTGAAAATATTCTAGCACTGAGTAGGCATGTACAGATTGCTTCTGGGACCCCAAAATATTGAATTTTCGGGTGTTTTGAGCCTGAATTTGAGATATAAACGGGTACAGAAGATACATGCACATATTGACTTTGGGCATCTAAAATATCGATTTTCAGCATGTTTTGGGCCTGTATTTTGAAAATACTCTAACACTGAGTAGGCATGTACAGATTGCTTCTGGGACCCCAAAATATCGAATTTTAGGGTGTTTTGAGCCTGAATTTGAGATATAAACGGATACTGAAGATGCATGCACATATCGACTTTTGTGCACCTAAAAGATCGATTTTCAGTATGTTTTGAGCATGTATTTTGAAAATACTCTAACACGGAGTAGGCATGTACAGATCGCTTCTGGGACCCCTAAATATCGAATTTTCTGTTGTTTGGGACTGAATTTGAGATATCGACTTTTTGGCACCTAAAAGATCGATTTTTAGCATGTTTTTAGCCTATATTTTGAAAATATTCTAGCACTGTACAGATTGCTTCTGGGACCCCAAAATATTGAATTTTCGGGTGTTTTGAGCCTGAATTTGAGATATAAACGGGTACAGAAGATACATGCACATATTGACTTTGGGCACCAAAAATATAGATTTTCAGCATGTTTTGGGCCTGAATTTTGAAAATACTCTAACACGGAGTAGGCATGTACAGATCGCTTCTGGGACCCTAAAATATCGAATTTTCGGGTGTTTAGGGCCAGAATTTGAGATATAAACGGGTACAGAAGATGCATGCACATATCGACTTTTGGGCACCTAAAAGATCAATTTTCAGTACGTTTTTGGACTGTATTTTGAAAATACTCTAACACGGAGTAGGCATGTACAGATACCTTCTGGAACCTCTAAATATCGAATTTTCGGGTGTTTTGGGACTGAATTTGAGATATCGATTTTTTGGCACCTAAAATGTCGATTTTTAGCATGTTTTTAGCCTATATTTTGAAAATATTCTAGCACTGTGTAGGCATGTACAGATTGCTTCTGGGACCCCAAAATATTGAATTTTCGGGTGTTTTGAGCCTGAATTTGAGATATAAACGGGTACAGAAGATACATGCACATATTGACTTTGGGCACCAAAAATATCGATTTTCAGCATGTTTTGGGCCTGAATTTTGAAAATACTCTAACACGGAGTAGGCATGTACAGATCGCTTCTGGGACCCCAAAATATCGAATTTTCGGGTGTTTAGGGCCAGAATTTGAGATATAAACGGGTACAGAAGATGCATGCACATATCGACTTTTGGGCACCTGAAAGATCGATTTTCAGTATGTTTTTGGCTTGTATTTTGAAAATACTCTAACACGGAGTAGGCATGTACAGATACCTTCTGGGACCTCTAAATATCGAATTTTCGGGTGTTTTGGGACTGAATTTGAGATATCGATTTTTTGGCACCTAAAATGTCGATTTTTAGCATGTTTTTAGGCTATATTTTGAAAATATTCTAGCACTGTGTAGGCATGTACAGATTGCTACTGGGACCCCAAAATATTGAATTTTCGGGTGTTTTGAGCCTGAATTTGAGATATAAACGGGTACAGAAGATACATGCACATATTGACTTTGGGCATCTAAAATATCGATTTTCAGCATGTTTTGGGCCTGTATTTTGAAAATACTCTAACACTGAGTAGGCATGTACAGATTGCTTCTGGGACCCAAAAATATCGAATTTTCGGGTGTTTTGAGCCTGAATTTGAGATATAAACGGGTACTGAAGATGCATGCACATATCGACTTTTGGGCACCTAAAAGATCGATTTTCAGTATGTTTTGAGCATGTATTTTGAAAATACTCTAACACGGAGTAAGCATGTACAGATCGCTTCTGGGACCCCTAAATATCGAATTTTCGGGTGTTTTGGGACTGAATTTGAGATATCGACTTTTTGGCACCTAATAGATCGATTTTTAGCATGTTTTTAGCCTATATTTTGAAAATATTCTAGCACTGTACAGATTGCTTCTGGGATCCCAAAATATTGAATTTTCGGGTGTTTTGAACCTGAATTTGAGATATAAACGGGTACAGAAGATACATGCACATATTGACTTTGGGCACCTAAAATATCGATTTTCAGCATGTTTTGGGCCTGAATTTTGAAAATAATCTAACACGGAGTAGGCATGTACAGATCGCTTCTGGGACCCCAAAATATCGAATTTTCGGGTGTTTAGGGCCAGAATTTGAGATATAAACGGGTACAGAAGATGCATGCACATATCGACTTTTGGGCACCTAAAAGATCGATTTTCAGTATGTTTTTGGCCTGTATTTTGAAAATACTCTAACACGGAGTAGGCATGTACAAATACCTTCTGGGACCTCTAAATATCGAATTTTCGGGTGTTTTGGGACTGAATTTGAGATATCGATTTTTTGGTACCTAAAATGTCGATTTTTAGCATGTTTTTAGCCTATATTTTGAAAATATTCTAGCACTGTGTAGGCATGTACAGATTGCTTCTGGGACCCCAAAATATTGAATTTTCGGGTGTTTTGAGCCTGAATTTGAGATATAAACGGGTACAGAAGATACATGCACATATTGACTTTGGGCATCTAAAATATCGATTTTCAGCATGTTTTGGGCCTGTATTTTGAAAATACTCTAACACTGAGTAGGCATGTACAGATCGCTTCTGGGACCCCAAAATATTGAATTTTCGGGTGTTTTGAGCCTGAATTTGAGATATAAACGGGTACTGAAGATGCATGCACATATCGACTTTTGTGCACCTAAAAGATCGATTTTCAGTATGTTTTGAGCATGTATTTTGAAAATACTCTAACACGGAGTAGGCATGTACAGATCGCTTCTGGGACCCCTAAATATCGAATTTTAGGGTGTTTTGGGACTGAATTTGAGATATCGACTTTTTGGCACCTAAAAGATCGATTTTTAGCATGTTTTTAGCCTATATTTTGAAAATATTCTAGCACTGTACAGATAGCTTCTGGGACCCCAAAATATTGAATTTTCGGGTGTTTTGAGCCTGAATTTGAGATATAAACGGGTACAGAAGATACATGCACATATTGACTTTGGGCACCAAAAATATCGATTTTCAGCATGTTTTGGGCCTGAATTTTGAAAATACTCTAACACGGAGTAGGCATGTACAGATCGCTTCTGGGACCCCAAAATATCGAATTTTCGGGTGTTTAGGGCCAGAATTTGAGATATAAACGGGTACAGAAGATGCATGCACATATCGACTTTTGGGCACCTAAAAGATCGATTTTTAGTATGTTTTTGGCCTGTATTTTGAAAATACTCTAACACGGAGTAGGCATGTACAGATACCTTCTGGAACCTCTAAATATCGAATTTTCGGGTGTTTTGGGACTGAATTTGAGATATCGATTTTTTGGCACCTAAAATATCGATTTTCAGCATGTTTTTAGCCTATATTTTGAAAATATTCTAGCACGGTGTAGGCATGTACAGATTGCTTCTGGGACCCCAAAATATTGAATTTTCGGGTGTTTTAAGCCTGAATTTGAGATATAAACGGGTACAGAAGATACATGCACATATTGACTTTGGGCATCTAAAATATCGATTTTCAGCATGTTTTGGGCCTGAATTTTGAAAATACTCTAACACGGAGTAGGCATGTACAGATCGCTTCTGGGACCCCAAAATATCGAATTTTCGGGTGTTTAGGGCCAGAATTTGAGATATAAACGGGTACAGAAGATGCATGCACATATCGACTTTTGGGCACCTAAAAGATCGATTTTCAGTATGTTTTTGGCCTGTATTTTGAAAATACTCTAACACGGAGTAGGCATGTACAAATACCTTCTGGGACCTCTAAATATCGAATTTTCGGGTGTTTTGGGACTGAATTTGAGATATCGATTTTTTGGCACCTAAAATGTCGATTTTTAGCATGTTTTTAGCCTATATTTTGATAATATTCTAGCAATGTGTAGGCATGTACAGATTGCTTCTGGGACCCCAAAATATTGAATTTTCGGGTGTTTTGAGCCTGAATTTGAGATATAAACGGGTACAGAAGATACATGCACATATTGACTTTGGGCATCTAAAATATCGATTTTCAGCATGTTTTGGGCCTGTATTTTGAAAATACTCTAACACTGAGTAGGCATGTACAGATCGCTTCTGGGACCCCAAAATATTGAATTTTCGGGTGTTTTGAGCCTGAATTTGAGATATAAACGGGTACTGAAGATGCATGCACATATCGACTTTTGTGCACCTAAAAGATCGATTTTCAGTATGTTTTGAGCATGTATTTTGAAAATACTCTAACACGGAGTAGGCATGTACAGATCGCTTCTGGGACCCCTAAATATCGAATTTTCGGGTGTTTTGGGACTGAATTTGAGATATCGACTTTTTGGCACCTAAAAGATCGATTTTTAGCATGTTTTTAGCCTATATTTTGAAAATATTCTAGCACTGTACAGATTGCTTCTGGGACCCCAAAATATTGAATTTTCGAGTGTTTTGAGCCTGAATTTGAGATATAAACGGGTACAGAAGATACATGCACATATTGACTTTGGGCACCAAAAATATCGATTTTCAGCATGTTTTGGGCCTGAATTCTGAAAATACTCTAACACGGAGTAGGCATGTACAGATCGCTTCTGGGACCCCAAAATATCGAATTTTCGGGTGTTTAGGGCCAGAATTTGAGATATAAAAGGGTACAGAAGATGCATGCACATATCGACTTTTGGGCACCTAAAAGATCGATTTTCAGTATGTTTTTGGCCTGTATTTTGAAAATACTCTAACACGGAGTAGGCATGTACAGATACCTTCTGGAACCTCTAAATATCGAATTTTCGGGTGTTTTGGGACTGAATTTGAGATATCGATTTTTTGGCACCTAAAATATCGATTTTCAGCATGTTTTTAGCCTATATTTTGAAAATATTCTAGCACTGTGTAGGCATGTACAGATTGCTTCTGGGACCCCAAAATATTGAATTTTCGGGTGTTTTGAGCCTGAATTTGAGATATAAACGGGTACAGAAGATACATGCACATATTGACTTTGGGCAACAAAAATATCTATTTTCAGCATGTTTTGGGCCTGAATTTTGAAAATACTCTAACACGGAGTAGGCATGTACAGATCGCTTCTGGGACCCCAAAATATCGAATTTTCGGGTGTTTAGGGCCAGAATTTGAGATATAAACGGGTACAGAAGATGCATGCACATATCGACTTTTCGGCACCTAAAAGATCGATTTTCAGTATGTTTTTGGCCTGTATTTTGAAAATACTCTAACACGGAGTAGGCATGTACAGATACCTTCTGGGACCTCTAAATATCGAATTTTCGGGTGTTTTGGGACTGAATTTGAGATATCGATTTTTTGGCACCTATAATGTCGATTTTTAGCATGTTTTTAGCCTATATTTTGAAAATATTCTAGCACTGTGTAGGCATGTACAGATTGCTTTTGGGACCCCAAAATATTGAATTTTTGGGTGTTTTGAGCCTGAATTTGAGATATAAACGGGTACAGAAGATACATGCACATATTGACTTTGGGCATCTAAAATATCGATTTTCAGCATGTTTTGGGCCTGTATTTTGAAAATTAACACTGAGTAGGCATGTACAGATTGCTTCTGGGACCCCAAAATATTGAATTTTCGGGTGTTTTGAGCCTGAATTTGAGATATAAACGGGTACAGAAGATACATGCACATATTGACTTTGGGCACCAAAAATATCGATTTTAGCATGTTTTGGGCCTGAATTTTGAAAATACTCTAACACGGAGTAGGCATGTACAGATCGCTTCTGGGACCCCAAAATATCGAATTTTCGGGTGTTTTGAGCCTGAATTTGAGATATAAACGAGCACTGAAGATGCATGCACATATCGACTTTTGTGCACCTAAAAGATCGATTTTCAGTATGTTTTGAGCATGTATTTTGAAAATACTCTAACACGGAGTAGGCATGTACAGATCGCTTCTGGGACCCCTAAATATCGAATTTTCGGGTGTTTTGGGATTGAATTTGAGATATCGACTTTTTGGCACCTAAAAGATCGATTTTTAGCATGTTTTTAGGCTATATTATGAAAATATTCTAGCACTGTACAGATTGCTTCTGGGACCCCAAAATATTGAATTTTCGGGTGTTTTGAGCCTGAATTTGAGATATAAACGGGTACAGAAGATACATGCACATATCGACTTTTGGGCACCTAAAAGATCGATTTTCAGTATGTTTTTGGCCTGTATTTTGAAAATACTCTAACACGGAGTAGGCATGTACAGATACCTTCTGGGACCTCTAAATATCGAATTTTCGGGTGTTTTGGGACTGAATATGAGATATCGATTTTTTGGCACCTAAAATATCGATTTTCAGCATGTTTTTAGCCTATATTTTGAAAATATTCTAGCACTGTGTAGGCATGTACAGATTGCTTCTTTGACCCCAAAATATTGAATTTTCGGGTGTTTTGAACCTGAATTTGAGATATAAACGGGTACAGAAGATACATGCACATATTGACTTTGGGCATCTAAAATATCGATTTTCAGCATGTTTTGGGCCTGTATTTTGAAAATACTCTAACACTGAGTAGGCATGTACAGATTGCTTCTGGGACCCCAAAATATTGAATTTTCGGGTGTTTTGAGCCTGAATTTGAGATATAAACGGGTACTGAAGATGCATGCACATATCGACTTTTGTGCACCTAAAAGATCGATTTTCAGTATGTTTTGAGCATGTATTTTGAAAATACTCTAACACGGAGTAGGCATGTACAGATCGCTTCTGGGACCCCTAAATATCGAATTTTCGGGTGTTTTGGGACTGAATTTGAGATATCGACTTTTTGGCACCTAAAAGATCGATTTTTAGCATGTTTTTAGCCTATATTTTGAAAATATTCTAGCACTGTGTAGGCATGTACAGATTGCTTCTGGGACCCCAAAATATTGAATTTTCGGGTGTTTTGAGCCTGAATTTGAGATATAAACGGGTACAGAAGATACATGCACATATTGACTTTGGGCACCAAAAATATCGATTTTCAGCATGTTTTGGGCCTGAATTTTGAAAATACTCTAACACGGAGTAGGCATGTACAGATCGCTTCTGGGACCCCAAAATATCGAATTTTCGGGTGTTTAGGGCCAGAATTTGAGATGTAAACGGGTACAGAAGATGCATGCACATATCGACTTTTGGGCACCTAAAAGATCGATTTTCAGTATGTTTTTGGCCTGTATTTTGAAAATACTCTAACACGGAGTAGGCATGTACAGATACCTTCTGGGACCTCTAAATATCGAATTTTCGGGTGTTTTGGGACTGAATTTGAGATATCGATTTTTGGCACCTAAAATGTCGATTTTTAGCATGTTTTTAGCCTATATTTTGACAATATTCTAGCACTGTGTAGGCATGTACAGATTGCTTCTGGGACCCCAAAATATTGAATTTTCGGGTGTTTTGAGCCTGAATTTGAGATATAAACGGGTACAGAAGATACATGCACATATTGACTTTGGGCATCTAAAATATCGATTTTCAGCATGTTTTGGGCCTGTATTTTGAAAATACTCTAACACTGAGTAGGCATGTACAGATTGCTTCTGGGACCCCAGAATATTGAATTTTCAGGTGTTTTGAGCCTGAATTTGAGATATAAACGGGTACTGAAGATGCATGCACATATCGACTTTTGGGCACCTAAAAGATCGATTTTCAGTATGTTTTGAGCATGTATTTTGAAAATACTCTAACACGGAGTAGGCATGTACAGATCGCTTCTGGGACCCCTAAATATCGAATTTTCGGGTGTTTTGGGACTGAATTTGAGATATCGACTTATTGGCACCTAAAAGATCGATTTTTAGCATGTTTTTAGCCTATATTTTGAAAATATTCTAGCACTGAGTAGGCATGTACAGATTGCTTCTGGGACCCCAAAATATTGAATTTTCGGGTGTTTTAAGCCTGAATTTGAGATATAAACGGGTACAGAAGATACATGCACATATTGACTTTGGGCACCAAAAATATCGATTTTCAGCATGTTTTGGGCCTGAATTTTGAAAATACTCTAACACGGAGTAGGCATGTACAGATCGCTTCTGGGACCCCAAAATATCGAATTTTCGGGTGTTTACGGCCAGAATTTGAGATATAAACGGGTACAGAAGATGCATGCACATATCGACTTTTGGGCACCTAAAAGATCGATTTTCAGTATGTTTTTGGCCTGTATTTTGAAAATACTCTAACACGGAGTAGGCATGTACAGATACCTTCTGGGACCTCTAAATATCGAATTTTCGGGTTTTTTGGGACTGAATTTGAGATATCGACTTTTTGGCACCTAAAAGATCGATTTTTAGCATGTTTTTAGCCTATATTTTGAAAATATTCTAGCACTGAGTAAGCATGTACAGATTGCTTCTGGGACCCCAAAATATTGAATTTTCGGGTGTTTTGAGCCTGAATTTGAGATATAAACGGGTACAGAAGATGCATGCAAATATTGACTTTTGGGCACCTAAAAGATCGATTTTCAGTATGTTTTTGGCCTGTATTTTGAAAATACTCTAACACGGAGTAGGCATGTACAGATACCTTCTGGGACCTCTAAATATCGAATTTTCGGGTGTTTTGGGACTGAATTTGAGATATCGATTTTTGGCACCTAAAATGTCGAATTTTTAGCATGTTTTTAGCCTATATTTTGACAATATTCTAGCACTGTGTAGGCATGTACAGATTGCTTCTGGGACCCCAATATATTGAATTTTCGGGTGTTTTGAGCCTGAATTTGAGATATAAACGGGTACAGAAGATACATGCACATATTGACTTTGGGCATCTAAAATATCGATTTTCAGCATGTTTTGGGCCTGTATTTTGAAAATACTCTAACACTGAGTAGGCATGTACAGATTGCTTCTGGGACCCCAAAATATTGAATTTTCGGGTGTTTTGAGCCTGAATTTGAGATATAAACGGGTACTGAAGATGCATGCACATATCGACTTTTTTGCACCTAAAAGATCGATTTTCAGTATGTTTTGAGGATGTATTTTGAAAATACTCTAACACGGAGTAGGCATGTACAGATCGCTTCTGGGACCCCTAAATATCGAATTTTCGGGGGTTTTGGGACTGAATTTGAGATATCGACTTTTTGGCACCTAAAAGATCGATTTTTAGCATGTTTTTAGCCTATATTTTGAAAATATTCTAGCACTGTACAGATTGCTTCTGGGACCCCAAAATATTGAATTTTCGGGTGTTTTAAGCCTGAATTTGAGATATAAACGGGTACAGAAGATACATGCACATATTGACTTTGGGCACCAAAAATATCGATTTTCAGCATGTTTTGGGCCTGAATTTTGAAAATACTCTAACACGGAGTAGGCATGTACAGATCGCTTCTGGGACCCCAAAATATCGAATTTTCGGGTGTTTAGGGCCAGAATTTGAGATATAAACGGGTACAGAAGATGCATGCACATATCGACTTTTGGGCACCTAAAAGATCGATTTTCAGTATGTTTTTGGCCTGTATTTTGAAATAACTCTAACACGGAGTAGGCATGTACAGATACCTTCTGGGACCTCTAAATATCGAATTTTCGGGTGTTTTGGAACTGAATTTGATATATCGATTTTTTGGCACCTAAAATGTCGATTTTTAGCATGTTTTTAGCCTATATTTTGAAAATATTCTAGCACTGTGTAGGCATGTACAGATTGCTTCTGGGACCCCAAAATATTGAATTTTCGGGTGTTTTGAGCCTGAATTTGAGATATAAACGGGTACAGAAGATACATGCACATATTGACTTTGGGCATCTAAAATATCGATTTTCAGCATGTTTTGGGCCTGTATTTTGAAAATACTCTAACACTGAGTAGGCATGTACAGATTGCTTCTGGGACCCCAAAATATTGAATTTTCGGGTGTTTTGAGCCTGAATTTGAGATATAAACGGGTACTGAAGATGCATGCACATATCGACTTTTGTGCACCTAAAAGATCGATTTTCAGTATGTTTTGAGCATGTATTTTGAAAATACTCTAACACGGAGTAGGCATGTACAGATCGCTTCTGGGACCCCTAAATATCGAATTTTCGGGTGTTTTGGGACTGAATTTGAGATATCGATTTTTTGGCACCTAAAAGATCGATTTTTAGCATGTTTTTAGCCTATATTTTGAAAATATTCTAGCACTGAGTAGGCATGTACAGATTGCTTCTGGGACCCCAAAATATTGAATTTTCGGGTGTTTTAAGCCTGAATTTGAGATATAAACGGGTACAGAAGATACATGCACATATTGACTTTGGGCACCAAAAATATCGATTTTCAGCATGTTTTGGGCCTGAATTTTGAAAATACTCTAACACGGAGTAGGCATGTACAGATCGCTTCTGGGACCCCAAAATATCGAATTTTCGGGTGTTTACGGCCAGAATTTGAGATATAAACGGGTACAGAAGATGCATGCACATATCGACTTTTGGGCACCTAAAAGATCGATTTTCAGTATGTTTTTGGCCTGTATTTTGAAAATACTCTAACACGGAGTAGGCATGTACAGATACCTTCTGGGACCTCTAAATATCGAATTTTCGGGTTTTTTGGGACTGAATTTGAGATATCGACTTTTTGGCACCTAAAAGATCGATTTTTAGCATGTTTTTAGCCTATATTTTGAAAATATTCTAGCACTGAGTAAGCATGTACAGATTGCTTCTGGGACCCCAAAATATTGAATTTTCGGGTGTTTTGAGCCTGAATTTGAGATATAAACGGGTACAGAAGATGCATGCAAATATCGACTTTTGGGCACCTAAAAGATCGATTTTCAGTATGTTTTTGGCCTGTATTTTGAAAATACTCTAACACGGAGTAGGCATGTACAGATACCTTCTGGGACCTCTAAATATCGAATTTTCGGGTGTTTTGGGACTGAATTTGAGATATCGATTTTTGGCACCTAAAATGTCGAATTTTTAGCATGTTTTTAGCCTATATTTTGACAATATTCTAGCACTGTGTAGGCATGTACAGATTGCTTCTGGGACCCCAATATATTGAATTTTCGGGTGTTTTGAGCCTGAATTTGAGATATAAACGGGTACAGAAGATACATGCACATATTGACTTTGGGCATCTAAAATATCGATTTTCAGCATGTTTTGGGCCTGTATTTTGAAAATACTCTAACACTGAGTAGGCATGTACAGATTGCTTCTGGGACCCCAAAATATTGAATTTTCGGGTGTTTTGAGCCTGAATTTGAGATATAAACGGGTACTGAAGATGCATGCACATATCGACTTTTTTGCACCTTAAAGATCGATTTTCAGTATGTTTTGAGGATGTATTTTGAAAATACTCTAACACGGAGTAGGCATGTACAGATCGCTTCTGGGACCCCTAAATATCGAATTTTCGGGGGTTTTGGGACTGAATTTGAGATATCGACTTTTTGGCACCTAAAAGATCGATTTTTAGCATGTTTTTAGCCTATATTTTGAAAATATTCTAGCACTGTACAGATTGCTTCTGGGACCCCAAAATATTGAATTTTCGGGTGTTTTAAGCCTGAATTTGAGATATAAACGGGTACAGAAGATACATGCACATATTGACTTTGGGCACCAAAAATATCGATTTTCAGCATGTTTTGGGCCTGAATTTTGAAAATACTCTAACACGGAGTAGGCATGTACAGATCGCTTCTGGGACCCCAAAATATCGAATTTTCGGGTGTTTAGGGCCAGAATTTGAGATATAAACGGGTACAGAAGATGCATGCACATATCGACTTTTGGGCACCTAAAAGATCGATTTTCAGTATGTTTTTGGCCTGTATTTTGAAATAACTCTAACACGGAGTAGGCATGTACAGATACCTTCTGGGACCTCTAAATATCGAATTTTCGGGTGTTTTGGAACTGAATTTGATATATCGATTTTTTGGCACCTAAAATGTCGATTTTTAGCATGTTTTTAGCCTATATTTTGAAAATATTCTAGCACTGTGTAGGCATGTACAGATTGCTTCTGGGACCCCAAAATATTGAATTTTCGGGTGTTTTGAGCCTGAATTTGAGATATAAACGGGTACAGAAGATACATGCACATATTGACTTTGGGCATCTAAAATATCGATTTTCAGCATGTTTTGGGCCTGTATTTTGAAAATACTCTAACACTGAGTAGGCATGTACAGATTGCTTCTGGGACCCCAAAATATTGAATTTTCGGGTGTTTTGAGCCTGAATTTGAGATATAAACGGGTACTGAAGATGCATGCACATATCGACTTTTGTGCACCTAAAAGATCGATTTTCAGTATGTTTTGAGCATGTATTTTGAAAATACTCTAACACGGAGTAGGCATGTACAGATCGCTTCTGGGACCCCTAAATATCGAATTTTCGGGTGTTTTGGGACTGAATTTGAGATATCGATTTTTTGGCACCTAAAATGTCGATTTTTAGCATGTTTTTAGCCTATATTTTGAAAATTTTCTAGCACTGTGTAGGCATGTACAGATTGCTTCTGGGACCCCAAAATATTGAATTTTCGGGTGTTTTGAGCCTTAATTTGAGATATAAACGGGTACTGAAGATGCATGCACATATCGACTTTTGTGCACCTAAAAGATCGATTTTCAGTATGTTTTTGGCCTGTATTTTGAAAATACTCTAACACGGAGTAGGCATGTACAGATACCTTCTGGGACCTCTAAATATCGAATTTTCGGGTGTTTTGGGACTGAATTTGAGATATCGATTTTTGGCACCTAAAATGTCGATTTTTAGCATGTTTTTAGCCTATATTTTGACAATATTCTAGCACTGTGTAGGCATGTACAGATTGCTTCTGGGACCCCAATATATTGAATTTTCGGGTGTTTTGAGCCTGAATTTGAGATATAAACGGGTACAGAAGATACATGCACATATTGACTTTGAGCATCTAAAATATCGATTTTCAGCATGTTTTGGGCCTGTATTTTGAAAATACTCTAACACTGAGTAGGCATGTACAGATTGCTTCTGCGACCCCAAAATATTGAATTTTCGGGTGTTTTGAGCCTGAATTTGAGATATAAACGGGTACTGAAGATGCATGCACATATCGACTTTTGTGCACCTAAAAGATCGATTTTCAGTATGTTTTGAGGATGTATTTTGAAAATACTCTAACACGGAGTAGGCATGTACAGATCGCTTCTGGGACCCCTAAATATCGAATTTTCGGGGGTTTTGGGACTGAATTTGAGATATCGACTTTTTGGCACCTAAAAGATCGATTTTTAGCATGTTTTTAGCCTATATTTTGAAAATATTCTAGCACTGTACAGATTGCTTCTGGGACCCCAAAATATTGAATTTTCGGGTGTTTTAAGCCTGAATTTGAGATATAAACGGGTACAGAAGATACATGCACATATTGACTTTGGGCACCAAAAATATCGATTTTCAGCATGTTTTGGGCCTGAATTTTGAAAATACTCTAACACGGAGTAGGCATGTACAGATCGCTTCTGGGACCCCAAAATATCGAATTTTCGGGTGTTTAGGGCCAAAATTTGAGATATAAACGGGTACAGAAGATGCATGCACATATCGACTTTTGGGCACCTAAAAGATCGATTTTCAGTATGTTTTTGGCCTGTATTTTGAAATAACTCTAACACGGAGTAGGCATGTACAGATACCTTCTGGGACCTCTAAATATCGAATTTTCGGGTGTTTTGGAACTGAATTTGATATATCGATTTTTTGGCACCTAAAATGTCGATTTTTAGCATGTTTTTAGCCTATATTTTGAAAATATTCTAGCACTGTGTAGGCATGTACAGATTGCTTCTGGGACCCCAAAATATTGAATTTTCGGGTGTTTTGAGCCTGAATTTGAGATATAAACGGGTACAAAAGATACATGCACATATTGACTTTGGGCATCTAAAATATCGATTTTCAGCATGTTTTGGGCCTGTATTTTGAAAATACTCTAACACTGAGTAGGCATGTACAGATTGCTTCTGGGACCCCAAAATATTGAATTTTCGGGTGTTTTGAGCCTGAATTTGAGATATAAACGGGTACTGAAGATGCATGCACATATCGACTTTTGTGCACCTAAAAGATCGATTTTCAGTATGTTTTGAGCATGTATTTTGAAAATACTCTAACACGGAGTAGGCATGTACAGATCGCTTCTGGGACCCCTAAATATCGAATTTTCGGGTGTTTTGGGACTGAATTTGAGATATCGATTTTTTGGCACCTGAAATGTCGATTTTTAGCATGTTTTTAGCCTATATTTTGAAAATATTCTAGCACTGTGTAGGCATGTACAGATTGCTTCTGGGACCCCAAAATATTGAATTTTCTGGTGTTTTGAGCCTTAATTTGAGATATAAACGGGTACTGAAGATGCATGCACATATCGACTTTTGTGCACCTAAAAGATTGATTTTCAGTATGTTTTGAGCATGTATTTTGAAAATACTCTAACACGGAGTAGGCATGTACAGATTGCTTCTGGGACCCCTAAATATCGAATTTTCGGGTGTTTCGGGACTGAATTTGATATATCGACTTTTTGGCACCTAAAAGATCGATTTTTAGCATGTTTTTAGCCTATATTTTGAAAATATTCTAGCACTGAGTAGGCATGTACAGATCGCTTCTGGGACCCCAAAATATCGAATTTTCGGGTGTTTTGAGCCTGAATTTGAGATATAAACGGGTACTGAAGATGCATGCACATATCGACTTTTGTGCACCTAAAAGATCGATTTTCAGCATGTTTTGGGCCTGAATTTTGAAAATACTCTAACACGGAGTAGGCATGTACAGATCGCTTCTGGGACCCCAAAATATCGAATTTTCGGGTGTTTAGGGCCAGAATTTGAGATATAAACGGGTACAGAAGATGCATGCACATATCGACTTTTGGGCACCTAAAAGATCGATTTTCAGTATGTTTTTGGCCTGTATTTTGAAAATACTCTAACACGGAGTAGACATGTACAGATTGCTTCTGGGACCCCAAAATATTGAATTTTAGGGTGTTTTGAGCCTGAATTTGAGATATAAACGGGTACTGAAGATGCATGCACATATCGACTTCTGTGCACCTAAAAGATCGATTTTCAGTATGTTTTGAGCATGTATTTTGAAAATACTCTAACACGGAGTAGGCATGTACAGATCGCTTTTGGGACCCCTAAATATCGAATTTTCGGGTGTTTTGGGACTGAATTTGAGATATCGACTTTTTGGCACCTAAAAGATCGATTTTTTGCATGTTTTTAGCCTATATTTTGAAAATATTCTAGCACTGAGTAGGCATGTACAGATTTCTTCTGGGACCCCAAAATATTGAATTTTCGGGTGTTTTGAGCCTGAATTTGAGATATAAACGGGTACAGAAGATACATGCACATATTGACTTTGGGCACCAAAAATATCGATTTTCAGCATGTTTTGGGCCTGAATTTTGAAAATACTCTAACACGGAGTAGGCATGTACAGATCGCTTCTGAGACCCCAAAATATCGCATTTTCGGGTGTTTAGGGCCAGAATTTGAGATATAAACGGGTACAGAAGATGCATGCACATATCGACTTTTGTGCACCTAAAAGATCGATTTTCAGTATGTTTTTGGCCTGTATTTTGAAAATACTCTAACACGGAGTAGGCATGTACAGATACCTTCTAGGACCTCTAAATATAGAATTTTCGGGTGTTTTGGGACTGAATTTGAGATATCGATTTTTTGGCACCTAAAATGTCGATTTTTAGCATGTTTTTTTCCTATATTTTGAAAATATTCTAGCACTGTGTAGGTATGTACAGATTGCTTCTGGGACCCCAAAATATTGAATTTTCGGGTGTTTTGAGCCTGAATTTGAGATATAAACGGGTATAGAAGATACATGCACATATTGACTTTTGGCATCTAAAATATCGATTTTCAACATGTTTTGGGCCTGTATTTTGAAAATACTCTAACACTGAGTAGGCATGTACAGATTGCTTCTGGGACCCCAAAATATTGAATTTTCGGGTGTTTTGAGCCTGAATTTGAGATATAAACGGGTACTGAAGATGCATGCACATATCGACTTTTAGGCACCTGAAAGATCGATTTTCAGTATGTTTTTGGCCTGTATTTTGAAAATACTCTAACACGGAGTAGGCATGTACAGATCGCTTCTGGGACCCTTAAATATTGAATTTTCGGGTGTTTTGGGACTGAATTTCAGATATCGACTTTTTGGCACCTAAAAGATCGATTTTTAGCATGTTTTTAGCCTATATTTTGAAAATATTCTAGCACTGTACAGATTGCTTCTGGGACCCCAAAATATTGAATTTTCGGGTGTTTTGAGCCTGAATTTGAGATATAAACGGGTACAGAAGATAGATGCACATATTGACTTTGGGCACCAAAAATATCGATTTTCAGCATGTTTTGGGCCTGAATTTTGAAAATACTCTAACACGGAGTAGGCATGTACAGATCGCTTCTGGGACCCCAAAATATCGAATTTTCGGGTGTTTAGGGCCAGAATTTGAGATATAAACGGGTACAGAAGATGAATGCTCATATCGACTTTTGGGCCCCTAAAAGATCGATTTTCAGTATGTTTTTGGCCTGTATTTTGAAAATACTCTAACACGGAGTAGGCATGTACAGATACCTTCTGGGACCTCTAAATATCGAATTTTCGGGTGTTATGGGACTGAATTTGAGATATCGATTTTTTGGCACCTATAATATCGATTTTTAGCATGTTTTTAGCCTATATTTTGAAAATATTCTAGCACTGTGTAGGCATGTACAGATTGCTTCTGGGACCCCAAAATATTGAATTTTCGGGTGTTTTGAGCCTGAATTTGAGATATAAAAAGGTACAGAAGATACATGCACATATTGACTTTGGGCATCTAAAATATCGATTTTCAGCATGTTTTGAGCATGTATTTTGAAAATACTCTAACACGGAGTAGGCATGTACAGATCGCTTCTGGGACCCCTAAATATCGAATTTTCGGGTGTTTTGGGACTGAATTTGAGATATCGACTTTTTGGCACCTAAAAGATCGATTTTTAGCATGTTTTTAGCCTATATTTTGAAAATATTCTAGCACTGAGTAGGCATGTACAGATTGCTTCTGGGACCCCAAAATATTGAATTTTCGGGTGTTTTGAGCCTGAATTTGAGATTTAAACGGGTACAGAAGATACATGCACATATTGACTTTGGGCACCAAAAATATTGATTTTCAGCATGTTTTGGGCATGTATTTTGAAAATACTCTAACACGGAGTAGGCATGTACAGATTGCTTCTGGGACCCCAAAATATTGAATTTTCGGGTGTTTTGAGCCTGAATTTGAGATATAAACGGGTACTGAAGATGCATGCACATATCGACATTTGTGCACCTAAAAGATCGATTTTCAGTATGTTTTGAGCATGTATTTTGAAAATACTCTAACACGGAGTAGGCATGTACAGATCGCTTCTGGGACCCCTAAATATCGAATTTTAGGGTGTTTTGGGACTGAATTTGAGATATCGACTTTTTGGCACCTAAAAGATCGATTTTTAGCATGTTTTTAGCCTATATTTTGAAAATATTCTAGCACTGAGTAGGCATGTACAGATTGCTTCTGGGACCCCAAAATATTGAATTTTCGGGTGTTTTGAGCCTGAATTTGAGATATAAACGGGTACAGAAGATACATGCACATATTGACTTTGGGCATCTAAAATATCGATTTTCAGCATGTTTTGAGCATGTATTTTGAAAATACTCTAACACGGAGTAGGCATGTACAGATCGCTTCTGGGACCCCTAAATATCGAATTTTCGGGTGTTTTGGGACTAAATTTGAGATATCGACTTTTTGGCACCTAAAAGATCGATTTTTAGCATGTTTTTAGCCTATATTTTGAAAATATTCTAGCACTGAGTAGGCATGTACAGATTGCTTCTGGGACCCCAAAATATTGAATTTTCGGGTGTTTTGAGCCTGAATTTGAGATATAAACGGGTACAGAAGATACATGCACATATTGACTTTGGGCACCAAAAATATTGATTTTCAGCATGTTTTGGGCCTGAATTTTGAAAATACTCTAACACGGAGTAGGCATGTACAGATCGCTTCTGGGACCCCAAAATATCGAATTTTCGGTTGTTTAGGGCCAGAATTTGAGATATCGATTTTTTGGCACCTAAAATGTCGATTTTTAGCATGTTTTTAGCCTATATTTTGAAAATATTCTAGCACTGTGTAGGCATGTACAGATTGCTTCTGGGACTCAAAAATATTGAATTTTCGGGTGTTTTGAGCCTGAATTTGAGATATAAACGGGTACAGAAGATACATGCACATATTGACTTTGGGCATCTAAAATATCGATTTTCAACATGTTTTGGGCCTGTATTTTGAAAATAGTCTAAGACTGAGTAGGCATGTACAGATTGCTTCTGGGACCCCAAAATATTGAATTTTCGGGTGTTTTCAGCCTGAATTTGAGATATAAACGGGTACAGAAGATGCATGCACATATCGACTTTTGGGCACCTAAAAGATCGATTTTCAGTATGTTTTTGGCCTGTATTTTGAAAATACTCTAACACGGAGTAGGCATATACAGATACCTTCTGGGACCTCTAAATATCGAATTTTCAGGTGATTTGGGACTGAATTTGAGATATCGATTTTTTGGCACCTAAAATGTCGATTTTTAGCATGTTTTTAGCCTATATTTTGAAAATATTCTAGCACTGTGTAGGCATGTACAGATTGCTTTTGGGACCCCAAAATATTGAATTTTCGGGTGTTTTGAGCCTGAATTTGAGATATAAACGGGTACAGAAGATACATGCACATATTGACTTTGGGCATCTAAAATATCGATTTTCAGCATGTTTTGGGCCTGTATTATGAAAATACTCTAACACTGAGTAGGCATGTACAGATTGCTTCTGGGACCCCAAAATATTGAATTTTCGGGTGTTTTGAGCCTGAATTTGAGATATAAACGGGTACTGAAGATGCATGCACATATCGACTTTTGTGCACCTAAAAGATCGATTTTCAGTATGTTTTGAGCATGTATTTTGAAAATACTCTAACACGGAGTAGGCATGTACAGATTGCTTCTGGGACCCCAAAATATTGAATTTTCGGGTGTTTTGAGCCTGAATTTGAGATATAAACGGGTACTGAAGATGCATGCACATATCGACATTTGTGCACCTAAAAGATCGATTTTCAGTATGTTTTGAGCATGTATTTTGAAAATACTCTAACACGGAGTAGGCATGTACAGATCGCTTCTGGGACCCCTAAATATCGAATTTTAGGGTGTTTTGGGACTGAATTTGAGATATCGACTTTTTGGCACCTAAAAGATCGATTTTTAGCATGTTTTTAGCCTATATTTTGAAAATATTCTAGCACAGTACAGATTGCTTCTGGGACCCCAAAATATTGAATTTTCGGGTGTTTTGAGCGTGAATTTGAGATATAAACGGGTACAGAAGATACATGCACATATTGACTTTGGGCACCAAAAATATCGATTTTCAGAATGTTTTGGGCCTGAATTTTGAAAATACTCTAACACGGAGTAGGCATCTACAGATCGCTTCTGGGACCCCAAAATATCGAATTTTCGGGTGTTTAGGGCCTGAATTTGAGATATAAACGGGTACAGAAGATGCATGCACATATCGACTTTTGGGCACCTAAAAGATCGATTTTCAGTATGTTTTTGGCCTGTATTTTGAAAATACTCTAACACGGAGTAGGCATGTACAGATCCTTCTGGGACCGCTATATATCGAATTTTCGGGTGTTTTGGGACTGAATTTGATATATCGACTTTTTGGCACCTAAAAGATCGATTTTTAGCATGTTTTTAGCCTATATTTTGAAAATATTCTAGCACTGAGTAGGCATGTACAGATCGCTTCTGGGACCCCAAAATATCGAATTTTCGGGTGTTTTGAGCCTGAATTTGAGATATAAACGGGTACTGAAGATGCATGCACATATCGACTTTTGTGCACCTAAAAGATCGATTTTCAGCATGTTTTGGGCCTGAATTTTGAAAATACTCTAACACGGAGTAGGCATGTACAGATCGCTTCTGGGACCCCAAAATATCGAATTTTCGGGTGTTTAGGGCCAGAATTTGAGATATAAACGGGTACAGAAGATGCATGCACATATCGACTTTTGGGCACCTAAAAGATCGATTTTCAGTATGTTTTTGGCCTGTATTTTGAAAATACTCTAACACGGAGTAGACATGTACAGATTGCTTCTGGGACCCCAAAATATTGAATTTTAGGGTGTTTTGAGCCTGAATTTGAGATATAAACGGGTACTGAAGATGCATGCACATATCGACTTCTGTGCACCTAAAAGATCGATTTTCAGTATGTTTTGAGCATGTATTTTGAAAATACTCTAACACGGAGTAGGCATGTACAGATCGCTTTTGGGACCCCTAAATATCGAATTTTCGGGTGTTTTGGGACTGAATTTGAGATATCGACTTTTTGGCACCTAAAAGATCGATTTTTTGCATGTTTTTAGCCTATATTTTGAAAATATTCTAGCACTGAGTAGGCATGTACAGATTTCTTCTGGGACCCCAAAATATTGAATTTTCGGGTGTTTTGAGCCTGAATTTGAGATATAAACGGGTACAGAAGATACATGCACATATTGACTTTGGGCACCAAAAATATCGATTTTCAGCATGTTTTGGGCCTGAATTTTGAAAATACTCTAACACGGAGTAGGCATGTACAGATCGCTTCTGAGACCCCAAAATATCGCATTTTCGGGTGTTTAGGGCCAGAATTTGAGATATAAACGGGTACAGAAGATGCATGCACATATCGACTTTTGTGCACCTAAAAGATCGATTTTCAGTATGTTTTTGGCCTGTATTTTGAAAATACTCTAACACGGAGTAGGCATGTACAGATACCTTCTAGGACCTCTAAATATAGAATTTTCGGGTGTTTTGGGACTGAATTTGAGATATCGATTTTTTGGCACCTAAAATGTCGATTTTTAGCATGTTTTTTTCCTATATTTTGAAAATATTCTAGCACTGTGTAGGTATGTACAGATTGCTTCTGGGACCCCAAAATATTGAATTTTAGGGTGTTTTGAGCCTGAATTTGAGATATAAACGGGTATAGAAGATACATGCACATATTGACTTTTGGCATCTAAAATATCGATTTTCAACATGTTTTGGGCCTGTATTTTGAAAATACTCTAACACTGAGTAGGCATGTACAGATTGCTTCTGGGACCCCAAAATATTGAATTTTCGGGTGTTTTGAGCCTGAATTTGAGATATAAACGGGTACTGAAGATGCATGCACATATCGACTTTTAGGCACCTGAAAGATCGATTTTCAGTATGTTTTTGGCCTGTATTTTGAAAATACTCTAACACGGAGTAGGCATGTACAGATCGCTTCTGGGACCCTTAAATATTGAATTTTCGGGTGTTTTGGGACTGAATTTCAGATATCGACTTTTTGGCACCTAAAAGATCGATTTTTAGCATGTTTTTAGCCTATATTTTGAAAATATTCTAGCACTGTACAGATTGCTTCTGGGACCCCAAAATATTGAATTTTCGGGTGTTTTGAGCCTGAATTTGAGATATAAACGGGTACAGAAGATAGATGCACATATTGACTTTGGGCACCAAAAATATCGATTTTCAGCATGTTTTGGGCCTGAATTTTGAAAATACTCTAACACGGAGTAGGCATGTACAGATCGCTTCTGGGACCCCAAAATATCGAATTTTCGGGTGTTTAGGGCCAGAATTTGAGATATAAACGGGTACAGAAGATGAATGCTCATATCGACTTTTGGGCCCCTAAAAGATCGATTTTCAGTATGTTTTTGGCCTGTATTTTGAAAATACTCTAACACGGAGTAGGCATGTACAGATACCTTCTGGGACCTCTAAATATCGAATTTTCGGGTGTTATGGGACTGAATTTGAGATATCGATTTTTTGGCACCTATAATATCGATTTTTAGCATGTTTTTAGCCTATATTTTGAAAATATTCTAGCACTGTGTAGGCATGTACAGATTGCTTCTGGGACCCCAAAATATTGAATTTTCGGGTGTTTTGAGCCTGAATTTGAGATATAAAAAGGTACAGAAGATACATGCACATATTGACTTTGGGCATCTAAAATATCGATTTTCAGCATGTTTTGAGCATGTATTTTGAAAATACTCTAACACGGAGTAGGCATGTACAGATCGCTTCTGGGACCCCTAAATATCGAATTTTCGGGTGTTTTGGGACTGAATTTGAGATATCGACTTTTTGGCACCTAAAAGATCGATTTTTAGCATGTTTTTAGCCTATATTTTGAAAATATTCTAGCACTGAGTAGGCATGTACAGATTGCTTCTGGGACCCCAAAATATTGAATTTT
Source organism: Petrolisthes cinctipes (assembly GCA_033782935.1). Taxonomy (NCBI): domain Eukaryota; kingdom Metazoa; phylum Arthropoda; class Malacostraca; order Decapoda; family Porcellanidae; genus Petrolisthes; species Petrolisthes cinctipes. The sequence goes on from JAWQEG010000175.1 coordinate 646,200, forward strand.
CGGGTGTTTTGAGCCTGAATTTGAGATTTAAACGGGTACAGAAGATACATGCACATATTGACTTTGGGCACCAAAAATATTGATTTTCAGCATGTTTTGGGCCTGAATTTTGAAAATACTCTAACACGGAGTAGGCATGTACAGATCGCTTCTGGGACCCCAAAATATCGAATTTTCGGGTGTTTAGGGCCAGAATTTGAGATATAAACGGATACAGAAGATGCATGCACATATTGACTTTGGGCATCTAAAATATCGATTTTCAGCATGTTTTGGGCCTGTATTTTGAAAATACTCTAACACGGAGTAGGCATGTACAGATCGCTTCTGGGACCCCAAAATATCGAATTTTCGGGTGTTTAGGGCCAGAATTTGAGATATAAACGGGTACAGAAGATGAATGCTCATATCGACTTTTGGGCCCCTAAAAGATCGATTTTCAGTATGTTTTTGGCCTGTATTTTGAAAATACTCTAACACGGAGTAGGCATGTACAGATACCTTCTGGGACCTCTAAATATCGAATTTTCGGGTGTTATGGGACTGAATTTGAGATATCGATTTTTTGGCACCTATAATATCGATTTTTAGCATGTTTTTAGCCTATATTTTGAAAATATTCTAGCACTGTGTAGGCATGTACAGATTGCTTCTGGGACCCCAAAATATTGAATTTTCGGGTGTTTTGAGCCTGAATTTGAGATATAAACGGGTACAGAAGATACATGCACATATTGACTTTGGGCATCTAAAATATCGATTTTCAGCATGTTTTGAGCATGTATTTTGAAAATACTCTAACACGGAGTAGGCATGTACAGATCGCTTCTGGGACCCCTAAATATCGAATTTTCGGGTGTTTTGGGACTAAATTTGAGATATCGACTTTTTGGCACCTAAAAGATCGATTTTTAGCATGTTTTTAGCCTATATTTTGAAAATATTCTAGCACTGAGTAGGCATGTACAGATTGCTTCTGGGACCCCAAAATATTGAATTTTCGGGTGTTTTGAGCCTGAATTTGAGATATAAACGGGTACAGAAGATACATGCACATATTGACTTTGGGCACCAAAAATATTGATTTTCAGCATGTTTTGGGCCTGAATTTTGAAAATACTCTAACACGGAGTAGGCATGTACAGATCGCTTCTGGGACCCCAAAATATCGAATTTTCGGTTGTTTAGGGCCAGAATTTGAGATATCGATTTTTTGGCACCTAAAATGTCGATTTTTAGCATGTTTTTAGCCTATATTTTGAAAATATTCTAGCACTGTGTAGGCATGTACAGATTGCTTCTGGGACTCAAAAATATTGAATTTTCGGGTGTTTTGAGCCTGAATTTGAGATATAAACGGGTACAGAAGATACATGCACATATTGACTTTGGGCATCTAAAATATCGATTTTCAACATGTTTTGGGCCTGTATTTTGAAAATAGTCTAAGACTGAGTAGGCATGTACAGATTGCTTCTGGGACCCCAAAATATTGAATTTTCGGGTGTTTTCAGCCTGAATTTGAGATATAAACGGATACAGAAGATGCATGCACATATCGACTTTTGGGCACCTAAAAGATCGATTTTCAGTATGTTTTTGGCCTGTATTTTGAAAATACTCTAACACGGAGTAGGCATATACAGATACCTTCTGGGACCTCTAAATATCGAATTTTCAGGTGATTTGGGACTGAATTTGAGATATCGATTTTTTGGCACCTAAAATGTCGATTTTTAGCATGTTTTTAGCCTATATTTTGAAAATATTCTAGCACTGTGTAGGCATGTACAGATTGCTTTTGGGACCCCAAAATATTGAATTTTCGGGTGTTTTGAGCCTGAATTTGAGATATAAACGGGTACAGAAGATACATGCACATATTGACTTTGGGCATCTAAAATATCGATTTTCAGCATGTTTTGGGCCTGTATTATGAAAATACTCTAACACTGAGTAGGCATGTACAGATTGCTTCTGGGACCCCAAAATATTGAATTTTCGGGTGTTTTGAGCCTGAATTTGAGATATAAACGGGTACTGAAGATGCATGCACATATCGACTTTTGTGCACCTAAAAGATCGATTTTCAGTATGTTTTGAGCATGTATTTTGAAAATACTCTAACACGGAGTAGGCATGTACAGATTGCTTCTGGGACCCCAAAATATTGAATTTTCGGGTGTTTTGAGCCTGAATTTGAGATATAAACGGGTACTGAAGATGCATGCACATATCGACATTTGTGCACCTAAAAGATCGATTTTCAGTATGTTTTGAGCATGTATTTTGAAAATACTCTAACACGGAGTAGGCATGTACAGATCGCTTCTGGGACCCCTAAATATCGAATTTTAGGGTGTTTTGGGACTGAATTTGAGATATCGACTTTTTGGCACCTAAAAGATCGATTTTTAGCATGTTTTTAGCCTATATTTTGAAAATATTCTAGCACAGTACAGATTGCTTCTGGGACCCCAAAATATTGAATTTTCGGGTGTTTTGAGCGTGAATTTGAGATATAAACGGGTACAGAAGATACATGCACATATTGACTTTGGGCACCAAAAATATCGATTTTCAGAATGTTTTGGGCCTGAATTTTGAAAATACTCTAACACGGAGTAGGCATCTACAGATCGCTTCTGGGACCCCAAAATATCGAATTTTCGGGTGTTTAGGGCCTGAATTTGAGATATAAACGGGTACAGAAGATGCATGCACATATCGACTTTTGGGCACCTAAAAGATCGATTTTCAGTATGTTTTTGGCCTGTATTTTGAAAATACTCTAACACGGAGTAGGCATGTACAGATCCTTCTGGGACCTCTATATATCGAATTTTCGGGTGTTTTGGGACTGAATTTGAGATATCGATTTTTTGGCACCTAAAATGTCGATTTTTAGCATGTTTTTAGCCTATATTTTGAAAATATTCTAGCACTGTGTAGGCATGTACAGATTGCTTCTGGGACCCCAAAATATTGAATTTTCGGGTGTTTTAAGCCTGAATTTGAGATATAAACGGGTACAGAAGATACATGCACATATTGACTTTGGGCATCTAAAATATCGATTTTCAGCATGTTTTGGGCCTGTATTTTGAAAATACTCTAACACTGAGTAGGCATGTACAGATTGCTTCTGGGACCCCAAAATATTGAATTTTCGGGTGTTTTGAGCCTGAATTTGAGATATAAACGGGTACTGAAGATGCATGCACATATCGACTTTTGTGCACCTAAAAGATCGATTTTCAGTATGTTTTGAGCATGTATTTTGAAAATACTCTAACACGGAGTAGGCATGTACAGATCGCTTCTGGGACCCCAAAATATCGAATTTTCGGGTGTTTAGGGCCAGAATTTGAGATATAAACGGGTACAGAAGATGCATGCACATATCGACTTTTGGGCACCTAAAAGATCGATTTTCAGTATGTTTTTGGCCTGTATTTTGAAAATACTCTAACACGGAGTAGGCATGTACAGATACCTTCTGGGACCTCTAAATATCGAATTTTCGGGTGTTTTGGGACTGAATTTAAGATATCGATTTTTTGGCACCTAAAATGTCGATTTTTAGCATGTTTTTAGCCTATATTTTGAAAATATTCTAACACTGTGTAGGCATGTACAGATTGCTTCTGGGACCCCAAAATATTGAATTTTCGGGTGTTTTGAGCCTGAATTTGAGATATAAACGGGTACAGAAGATACATTCACATATTGACTTTGGGCATCTAAAATATCGATTTTCAGCATGTTTTGGGCCTGTATTTTGAAAATACTCTAACACTGAGTAGGCATGTACAGATTGCTTCTGGGACCCCAATATATTGAATTTTCGGGTGTTTTGAGCCTGAATTTGAGATATAAACGGGTACTGAAGATGCATGCACATATCGACTTTTGTGCACCTTAAAGATCGATTTTCAATATGTTTTGAGCATGTATTTTGAAAATACTCTAACACGGAGTAAGCATGTACAGATCGCTTCTGGGACCCCTAAATATCGAATTTTCGGGTGTTTTGGGACTGAATTTGAGATATCGACTTTTTGTCACCTAAAAGATCGATTTTTAGCATGTTTTTAGCCTATATTTTGAAAATATTCTAGCACTGTACAGATTGCTTCTGGGACCCCAAAATATTGAATTTTCGGGTGTTTTGAGCCTGAATTTGAGATATAAACGGGTACAGAAGATACATGCACATATTGACTTTGGGCACCAAAAATATCGATTTTCAGCATGTTTTGGGCCTGTATTTTGAAAATACTCTAACACTGAGTAGGCATGTACAGATTGCTTCTGAGACCCGAAAATATTGAATTTTCGGGTGTTTTGAGCCTGAATTTGAGATATAAACGGGTACTGAAGATGCATGCACATATCGACTTTTGTGCACCTAAAAGATCGATTTTCAGTATGTTTTGAGCATGTATTTTGAAAATACTCTAACACGGAGTAGGCATGTACAGATCGCTTCTGGGACCCCTAAATATCGAATTTTCGGGTGTTTAAGGACTGAATTTGAGATATCGACTTTTTGGCACCTAAAAGATCGATTTTTAGCATGTTTTTAGCCTATATTTTGAAAATATTCTAGCACAGTACAGAATGCTTTTGGGACCCCAAAATATTGAATTTTCGGGTGTTTTGAGCCTGAATTTGAGATATAAACGGGTACAGAAGATACATGCACATATTGACTTTGGGCACCAAAAATATCGATTTTCAGCATGTTTTGGGCCGGAATTTTGAAAATACTCTAACACGGAGTAGGCATGTATAGATCGCTTCTGGGACCCAAAATATCGAATTTTCGGGTGTTTAGGGCCAGAATTTGAGATTTAAACGTGTACAGAAGATGCATGCACATATCGACTTTTGGGCACCTAAAAGATCGATTTTCAGTATGTTTTTGGCCTGTATTTTGAAAATACTCTAACACGGAGTAGGCATGTACAGATACCTTCTGGGACCTCTAAATATCGAATTTTCGGGTGTTTTGGGACTGAATTTGAGATATCGATTTTTTGGCACCTAAAATGTCGATTTTTAGCATGTTTTTAGCCTATATTTTGAAAATATTCTAGCACTGTGTAGGCATGTACAGATTGCTTCTGGGACCCCAAAATATTGAATTTTCGGGTGTTTTGAGCCTGAATTTGAGATATAAACGGGTACAGAAGATACATGCACATATTGACTTTGGGCATCTAAAATATCGATTTTCAGCATGTTTTGGGCCTGTATTTTGAAAATACTCTAACACTGAGTAGGCATGTACAGATTGCTTCTGGGACCCCAAAATATTGAATTTTCGGGTGTTTTGAGCCTGAATTTGAGATATAAACGGGTACTGAAGATGCATGCACATATCGACTTTTGTGCACCTAAAAGATCGATTTTCAGTATGTTTTGAGCATGTATTTTGAAAATACTCTAACACGGAGTAGGCATGTACAGATCGCTTCTGGGACCCCAAAATATCGAATTTTCGGGTGTTTAGGGCCAGAATTTGAGATATAAACGGGTACAGAAGATGCATGCACATATCGACCTAAAAGATCGATTTTCAGTATGTTTTTGGCCTGTATTTTGAAAATACTCTACCACGGAGTAGGCATGTACAGATACCTTCTGGGACCTCTAAATATCGAATTTTCGGGTGTTTTGGAACTGAATTTAAGATATCGATTTTTTTGCACCTAAAATGTCGATTTTTAGCATGTTTTTAGCCTATATTTTGAAAATATTCTAGCACTGTGTAGGCATGTACAGATTGCTTCTGGGACCCCAAAATATTGAATTTTCGGGTGTTTTGAGCCTGAATTTGAGATATAAACGGGTACAGAAGATACATGCACATATTGACTTTGGGCATCTAAAATATCGATTTTCAGCATGTTTTGGGCTTGTATTTTGAAAATACTCTAACACTGACTAGGCATGTACAGATTGCTTCTGGGACCCCAAAATATTGAATTTTCGGGTGTTTTGAGACTGAATTTGAGATATAAACGGGTACAGAAGATACATGCACATATTGACTTTGGGCACCAAAAATATCGATTTTCAGCATGTTTTGGGCCTGAATTTTGAAAATACTCTAACACGGAGTATGCATGTACAGATCGCTTCTGGGACCCCAAAATATCGAATTTTCGGGTGTTTAGGGCCAGAATTTGAGATATAAACGGATACAGAAGATGCATGCACATATCGACTTTTGGGCACCTAAAAGATCGATTTTCAGTATGTTTTTGGCCTGTATTTTGAAAATACTCTAACACGGAGTAGGCATGTACAGATACCTTCTGGGACCTCTAAATATCGAATTTTCGGGTGTTTTGGGACTGAATTTAAGATATCGATTTTTTGGCACCTAAAATGTCGATTTTTAGCATGTTTTTAGCCTATATTTTGAAAATATTCTAGCACTGTGTAGGCATGTACAGATTGCTTCTGGGACCCCCAAATATTGAATTTTCGGGTGATTTGAGCCTGAATTTGAGATATAAACGGGTACAGAAGATACATGCACATATTGACTTTGGGCATCTAAAATATCGATTTTCAGCATGTTTTGGGCCTGTATTTTGAAAATACTCTAACACTGACTAGGCATGTACAGATTGCTTCTGGGACCCCAAAATATTGAATTTTCGGGTGTTTAGGGCCAGAATTTGAGATATAAACGGGTACTGAAGATGCATGCACATATTGACTTTGGGCACCAAAAATATCGATTTTCAGCATGTTTTGGGCCTGAATTTTGAAAATACTCTAACACGGAGTAGGCATGTACAGATCGCTTCTGGGACCCCAAAATATCGAATTTTCGGGTGTTTAGGGCCAGAATTTGAGATATAAACGGGTACAGAAGATGCATGCACATATCGACCTAAAAGGTCGATTTTCAGTATGTTTTTGGCCTGTATTTTGAAAATACTCTACCACGGAGTAGGCATGTACAGATACCTTCTGGGACCTCTAAATATCGAATTTTCGGGTGTTTTGGAACTGAATTTAAGATATCGATTTTTTTGCACCTAAAATGTCGATTTTTAGCATGTTTTTAGCCTATATTTTGAAAATATTCTAGCACTGTGTAGGCATGTACAGATTGCTTCTGGGACCCCAAAATATTGAATTTTCGGGTGTTTTGAGCCTGAATTTGAGATATAAACGGGTACAGAAGATACATGCACATATTGACTTTGGGCATCTAAAATATCGATTTTCAGCATGTTTTGGGCTTGTATTTTGAAAATACTCTAACACTGACTAGGCATGTACAGATTGCTTCTGGGACCCCAAAATATTGAATTTTCGGGTGTTTTGAGACTGAATTTGAGATATAAACGGGTACAGAAGATACATGCACATATTGACTTTGGGCACCAAAAATATCAATTTTCAGCATGTTTTGGGCCTGAATTTTGAAAATGCTCTAACACGGAGTAGGCATGTACAGTTCGCTTCTGGGACCCCAAAATATCGAATTTTCGGGTGTTTAGGGCCAGAATTTGAGATATAAACGGGTACAGAAGATGCATGCACATATCGACTTTTGGGCACCTAAAAGATCGATTTTCAGTATATTTTTGGCCTGTATTTTGAAAATACTCTAACACGGAGTAGGCATGTACAGATCGCTTCTGGGACCCCTAAATATCGAGTTTTCGGGTGATTTGGGACTGAATTTGAGATATCGACTTTTTGGCACCTAAAAGATCGATTTTTAGCATGTTTTTAGCCTATATTTTGAAAATATTCTAGCACTGTTCAGATTGCTTCTGGGACCCCAAAATATTGAATTTTCGGGTGTTTTGAGCCTGAATTTGAGATATAAACGGGTACAGAAGATACATGCACATATTGACTTTGGGCACCAAAAACATCGATTTTCAGCATGTTTTGGGCCTGAATTTTGAAAATACTCTAACACGGAGTAGGCATGTACAGATCGCTTCTGGGACCCCAAAATATCGAATTTTCGGGTGTTTAAAGCCAGAATTTGAGATATAAACGTGTACAGAAGATGCATGCACATATCGACTTTTGTGCACCTAAAAGATCGATTTTCAGTATGTTTTTGGCCTGTATTTTGAAAATACTCTAACACGGAGTAGGCATGTACAGATTGCTTCTGGGACCCCAAAATATTGAATTTTCGGGTGTTTTGAGCCTGAATTTGAGATATAAACGGGTACTGAAGATGCATGCACATATCGACTTTTGTGCACCTAAAAGATCGATTTTCAGTATGTTTTGAGCATGTATTTTGAAAATACTCTAACACGGAGTAGGCATGTACAGATACCTTCTGGGACCTCTAAATATCGAATTTTCGGGTGTTTTGGGACTGAATTTGAGATATCGATTTTTTGACACCTAAAATGTCGATTTTTAGCATGTTTTTAGCCTATATTTTGAAAATATTCTAGCACTGTGTAGGCATGTACAGATTTCTTCTGGGACCCCAAAATATTGAATTTTCGGGTGTTTTGAGCCTGAATTTGAGATATAAACGGGTACAGAAGATACATGCACATATTGACTTTGGGCATCAAAAATATCGATTTTCAGCATGTTTTGGGCCTGTATTTTGAAAATTCTCTAACACTGAGTAGGCATGTACAGATTGCTTCTGGAACCCCAAAATATTGAATTTTCGGGTGTTTTGAGCCTGAATTTGAGATATAAACGGGTACTGAAGATGCATGCACATATCGACTTTTGTGCACCTAAAAGATCGATTTTCAGTATGTTTTGAGCATGTATTTTGAAAATACTCTAACACGGAGTAGGCATGTACAGATCGCTTCTGGGACCCCTAAATATCGAATTTTCGGGTGTTTTGGGACTGAATTTGAGATATCGGCTTTTTGGCACCTAAAAGATCGATTTTTAGCTTGTTTTTAGCCTATATTTTGAAAATATTCTAGCACTGTACAGATTGCTTCTGGGACCCCAAAATATTGAATTTTCGGGTGTTTTGAGCCTGAATTTGAGATATAAACGGGTACAGAAGATACATGCACATATTGACTTTGGGCACCAAAAATATCGATTTTCAGCATGTTTTGGGCCTGAATTTTTAAAATACTCTAACACGGAGTAGGCATGTATAGATCGCTTCTGGGACCCCAAAATATCGAATTTTCGGGTGTTTAGGGCCAGAATTTGAGATATATACGGGTACAGAAGATGCATGCACATATCGACTTTTGGGCACCTAAAAGATCGATTTTCAGTATGTTTTTGGCCTGTACTTTGAAAATACTCTAACACGGAGTAGGCATGTACAGATACCTTCTGGTACCTCTAAATATCGAATTTTCGGGTGTTTTGGGACTGAATTTGAGATATCGATTTTTTGGCACCTAAAATGTCGATTTTTAGCATGTTTTTAGCCTATATTTTGAAAATATTCTAGCACTGTGTAGGCATGTACAGATTGCTTCTGGGACCCCAAAATATTGAATTTTCGGGTGTTTTGAGCCTGAATTTGAGATATAAACGGGTATAGAAGATACATGCACATATTGACTTTGGGCATCTAAAATATCGATTTTCAGCATGTTTTGGGCCTGTATTTTGAAAATACTCTAACACTGAGTAGGCATGTACAGATTGCTTCTGGGACCCCAAAATATTGAATTTTCGGGTGTTTTGAGCCTGAATTTGAGATATAAACGGGTACTGAAGATGCATGCACATATCGACTTTTGTGCACCTAAAAGATCGATTTTCAGTATGTTTTGAGCATGTATTTTGAAAATACTCTAACACGGAGTAGGCATGTACAGATCGCTTCTGGGATCCCTAAATATCGAATTTTCGGGTGTTTTGGGACTGAATTTGAGATATCGACTTTTTGGCACGTAAAAGATCGATTTTTAGCATGTTTTTAGCCTATATTTCTAAAATATTCTAGCATTGAGTAGGCATGTACAGATTGCTTCTGGGACCCCAAAATATTGAATTTTCGGGTGTTTTGAGCCTGAATTTGAGATATAAACGGGTACAGAAGATACATGCACATATTGACTTTGAGCACCAAAAATATCGATTTTCAGCATGTTTTGGGCCTGAATTTTGAAAATACTCTAACACGGAGTAGGCATGTACAGATCGCTTCTGGGACCCCAAAATATCGAATTTTCGGGTGTTTAGGGCCAGAATTTGAGATATAAACGGGTACAGAAGATGCATGCACATATCGACTTTTGTGCACCTAAAAGATCGATTTTCAGTATGTTTTGAGCATGTATTTTGAAAATACTCTAACACGGAGTAGGCATGTACAGATCGCTTCTGGTACCCCTAAATATCGAATTTTCGGGTGTTTTGGGACTGAATTTGAGATATTGACTTTTTGGCACCTAAAAGATCGATTTTTAGCATGTTTTTAGCCTTTTTTTTTTAAATATTCTAGCACTGAGTAGGCATGTACAGATTGCTTCTGGGACCCCAAAATATTGAATTTTCGGGTGTTTTGAGCCTGAATTTGAGATATAAACGGGTACAGAAGATACATGCGCATATTGACTTTGGGCACCAAAAATATCGATTTTCAGCATGTTTTGGGCCTGAATTTTGAAAATACTCTAACACGGAGTATGCATGTACAGATCGCTTCTGGGACCCCAAAATATCGAATTTTCGGGTGTTTAGGGCCAGAATTTGAGATATAAACGGATACAGAAGATGCATGCACATATCGACTTTTGTGCACCTAAAAGATCGATTTTCAGTATGTTTTTGGCCTGTATTTTGAAAATACTCTAACACGGAGTAGGCATGTACAGATACCTTCTGGGACCTCTAAATATCGAATTTTCGGGTGTTTTGGGACTGAATTTAAGATATCGATTTTTTCGCACCTAAAATGTCGATTTTTAGCATGTTTTTAGCCTATATTTTGAAAATATTCTAGCACTGTGTAGGTATGTACAGATTGCTTCTGGGACCCCAAAATATTGAATTTTCGGGTGTTTTGAGCCTGAATTTGAGATATAAACGGGTACAGAAGATACATGCACATATTGACTTTGGGCATCTAAAATATCGATTTTCAGCATGTTTTGGGCTTGTATTTTGAAAATACTCTAACACTGACTAGGCATGTACAGATTGCTTCTGGGACCCCAAAATATTGAATTTTCGGGTGTTTAGGGCCAGAATTTGAGATATAAACGGGTACTGAAGATGCATGCACATATTGACTTTGGGCACCAAAAATATCGATTTTCAGCATGTTTTGGGCCTGAATTTTGAAAATACTCTAACACGGAGTAGGCATGTACAGATCGCTTCTGGGACCCCAAAATATCGAATTTTCGGGTGTTTAGGGCCAGAATTTGAGATATAAACGGGTACAGAAGATGCATGCACATATCGACCTAAAAGATCGATTTTCAGTATGTTTTTGGCCTGTATTTTGAAAATACTCTAACACAGAGTAGGCATGTACAGATACCTTCTGGGACCTCTAAATATCGAATTTTCGGGTGTTTTGGGACTGAATTTAAGATATCGATTTTTTTTCACCTAAAATGTCGATTTTTAGCATGTTTTTAGCCTATATTTTGAAAATATTCTAGCACTGTGTAGGCATGTACAGATTGCTTCTGGGACCCCAAAATATTGAATTTTCGGGTGTTTTGAGCCTGAATTTGAGATATAAACGGGTACAGAAGATACATGCACATATTGACTTTGGGCATCTAAAATATCGATTTTCAGCATGTTTTGGGCTTGTATTTTGAAAATACTCTAACACTGACTAGGCATGTACAGATTGCTTCTGGGACCCCAAAATATTGAATTTTCGGGTGTTTTGAGACTGAATTTGAGATATAAACGGGTACAGAAGATACATGCACATATTGACTTTGGGCACCAAAAATATCAATTTTCAGCATGTTTTGGGCCTGAATTTTGAAAATACTCTAACACGGAGTAGGCATGTACAGTTCGCTTCTGGGACCCCAAAATATCGAATTTTCGGGTGTTTAGGGCCAGAATTTGAGATATAAACGGGTACAGAAGATGCATGCACATATCGACTTTTGTGCACCTAAAAGATCGATTTTCAGCATGTTTTGGGCCTGAATTTTGAAAATACTCTAACACGGAGTAGGCATGTACAGATCGCTTCTGGGACCCCAAAATATCGAATTTTCGGGTGTTTAAAGCCAGAAATTGAGATATAAACGGGTACAGAAGATGCATGCACATATCGACTTTTGTGCACCTAAAAGATCGATTTTCAGTATGTTTTTGGCCTGTATTTTGAAAATACTCTAACACGGAGTAGGCATGTACAGATTGCTTCTGGGACCCCAAAATATTGAATTTTCGGGTGTTTTGAGCATGAATTTGAGATATAAACGGGTACTGAAGATGCATGCACATATCGACTTTTGTGCACCTAAAAGATCGATTTTCAGTATGTTTTGAGCATGTATTTTGAAAATACTCTAACACGGAGTAGGCATGTACAGATACCTTCTGGGACCTCTAAATATCGAATTTTCGGGTGTTTTGGGACTGAATTTGAGATATCGATTTTTTGGCACCTAAAATGTCGATTTTTAGCATGTTTTTAGCCTATATTTTGAAAATATTCTAGCACTGTGTAGGCATGTACAGATTTCTTCTGGGACCCCAAAATATTGAATTTTCGGGTGTTTTGAGCCTGAATTTGAGATATAAACGGGTACAGAAGATACATGCACATATTGACTTTGGGCATCTAAAATATCGATTTTCAGCATGTTTTGGGCCTGTATTTTGAAAATTCTCTAACACTGAGTAGGCATGTACAGATTGCTTCTGGAACCCCAAAATATTGAATTTTCGGGTGTTTTGAGCCTGAATTTGAGATATAAACGGGTACTGAAGATGCATGCACATATCGACTTTTGTGCACCTAAAAGATCGATTTTCAGTATGCTTTGAGCATGTATTTTGAAAATACTCTAACACGGAGTAGGCATGTACAGATCTCTTCTGGGACCCCTAAATATCGAATTTTCGGGTGTTTTGGGACTGAATTTGAGATATCGGCTTTTTGGCACCTAAAAGATCGATTTTTAGCTTGTTTTTAGCCTATATTTTGAAAATATTCTAGCACTGTACAGATTGCTTCTGGGACCCCAAAATATTGAATTTTCGGGTGTTTTGAGCCTGAATTTGAGATATAAACGGGTACAGAAGATACATGCACATATTGACTTTGGGCACCAAAAATATCGATTTTCAGCATGTTTTGGGCCTGAATTTTGAAAATACTCTAACACGGAGTAGGCATGTATAGATCGCTTCTGGGACCCCAAAATATCGAATTTTCGGGTGTTTAGGGCCAGAATTTGAGATATAAACGGGTACAGAAGATGCATGCACATATCGACTTTTGGGCACCTAAAAGATCGATTTTCAGTATGTTTTTGGCCTGTATTTTGAAAATACTCTAACACGGAGTAGGCATGTACAGATACCTTCTGGGACCTCTAAATATCGAATTTTCGGGTGTTTTGGGACTGAATTTGAGATATCGATTTTTTGGCACCTAAAATGTCGATTTTTAGCATGTTTTTAGCCTATATTTTGAAAATATTCTAGCACTGTGTAGGCATGTACAGATTTCTTCTGGGACCCCAAAATATTGAATTTTCGGGTGTTTTGAGCCTGAATTTGAGATATAAACGGGTACAGAAGATACATGCACATATTGACTTTGGGCATCTAAAATATCGATTTTCAGCATGTTTTGGGCCTGTATTTTGAAAATTCTCTAACACTGAGTAGGCATGTACAGATTGCTTCTGGAACCCCAAAATATTGAATTTTCGGGTGTTTTGAGCCTGAATTTGAGATATAAACGGGTACTGAAGATGCATGCACATATCGACTTTTGTGCACCTAAAAGATCGATTTTCAGTATGTTTTGAGCATGTATTTTGAAAATACTCTAACACGGAGTAGGCATGTAGAGATCGCTTCTGGGACCCCTAAATATCGAATTTTCGGGTGTTTTGGGACTGAATTTGAGATATCGACTTTTTGGCACCTAAAAGATCGATTTTTAGCTTGTTTTTAGCCTATATTTTGAAAATATTCTAGCACTGTACAGATTGCTTCTGGGACCCCAAAATATTGAATTTTCGGGTGTTTTGAGCCTGAATTTGAGATATAAACGGGTACAGAAGATACATGCACATATTGACTTTGGGCACCAAAAATATCGATTTTCAGCATGTTTTGGGCCTGAATTTTGAAAATACTCTAACACGGAGTAGGCATATATAGATCGCTTCTGGGACCCCAAAATATCGAATTTTCGGGTGTTTAGGGCCAGAATTTGAGATATAAACGGGTACAGAAGATGCATGCACATATCGACTTTTGGGCACCTAAAAGATCGATTTTCAGTATGTTTTTGGCCTGTATTTTGAAAATACTCTAACACTGAGTAGGCATGTACAGATACCTTCTGGGACCTCTAAATATCGAATTTTCGGGTGTTTTGGGACTGAATTTGAGATATCGATTTTTTGGCACCTAAAATGTCGATTTTTAGCATGTTTTTAGCCTATATTTTGAAAATATTCTAGCACTGTGTAGGCATGTACAGATTGCTTCTGGGACCCCAAAATATTGAATTTTCGGGTGTTTTAAGCCTGAATTTGAGATATAAACGGGTACAGAAGATACATGCACATATTGACTTTGGGCATCTAAAATATCGATTTTCAGCATGTTTTGGGCCTGTATTTTGAAAATACTCTAACACTGAGTAGGCATGTACAGATTGCTTCTGGGACCCCAAAATATTGAATTTTCGGGTGTTTTGAGCCTGAATTTGAGATATAAACGGGTACTGAAGATGCATGCACATATCGACATTTCTGCACCTAAAAGATCGATTTTCAGTATGTTTTGAGCATGTATTTTGAAAATACTCTAACACGGAGTAGGCATGTACAGATCGCTTCTGGGATCCCTAAATATCGAATTTTCGGGTGTTTTGGGACTGAATTTGAGATATCGACTTTTTGGCACGTAAAAGATCGATTTTTAGCATGTTTTTAGCCTATATTTCGAAAATATTCTAGCATTGAGTAGGCATGTACAGATTGCTTCTGGGACCCCAAAATATTGAATTTTCGGGTGTTTTGAGCCTGAATTTGAGATATAAACGGGTACAGAAGATACATGCACATATTGACTTTGGGCACCAAAAATATCGATTTTCAGCATGTTTTGGGCCTAAATTTTGAAAATACTCTAACACGGAGTAGGCATGTACAGATCGCTTCTGGGACCCCAAAATATCGAATTTTCGGGTGTTTAGGGCCAGAATTTGAGATATAAACGGGTACAGAAGATGCATGCACATATCGACTTTTGGGCACCTAAAAGATCGATTTTCAGTATGTTTTTGGCCTGTATTTTGAAAATACTCTAACACGGAGTAGGCATGTACAGATACCTTCTGGGACCTCTAAATATCGAATTTACGGGTGTTTTGGGACTGAATTTAAGATATCGATTTTTTGGCACCTAAAATGTCGATTTTTAGCATGTTTTTAGCCTATATT
Source organism: Petrolisthes cinctipes (assembly GCA_033782935.1). Taxonomy (NCBI): domain Eukaryota; kingdom Metazoa; phylum Arthropoda; class Malacostraca; order Decapoda; family Porcellanidae; genus Petrolisthes; species Petrolisthes cinctipes. Next base: position 661,823 of record JAWQEG010000175.1, read on the forward strand.
TTGAAAATATTCTAGCACTGTGTAGGCATGTACAGATTGCTTCTGGGACCCCAAAATATTGAATTTTCGGGTGTTTTGAGCCTGAATTTGAGATATAAACGGGTACAGAAGATACATGCACATATTGACTTTGGGCATCTAAAATATCGATTTTCAGCATGTTTTGGGCTTGTATTTTGTAAATACTCTAACACTGACTAGGCATGTACAGATTGCTTCTGGGACCCCAAAATATTGAATTTTCGGGTGTTTAGGGCCAGAATTTGAGATATAAACGGGTACAGAAGATGCATGCACATATCGACTTTTGTGCACCTAAAAGATCGATTTTCAGTATGTTTTGAGCATGTATTTTGAAAATACTCTAACACGGAGTAGGCATGTACAGATCGCTTCTGGGACCCCTAAATATCGAATTTTCGGGTGTTTTGGGACTGAATTTGAGATATTGACTTTTTGGCACCTAAAAGATCGATTTTTAGCATGTTTTTAGCCTATATTTTGAAAATATTCTAGCACTGAGTAGGCATGTACAGATTGCTTCTGGGACCCCAAAATATTGAATTTTCGGGTGTTTTGAGCCTGAATTTGAGATATAAACGGGTACAGAAGATACATGCACATATTGACTTTGGGCACCAAAAATATCGATTTTCAGCATGTTTTGGGCCTGAATTTTGAAAATACTCTAACACGGACTAGGCATGTACAGATCGCTTCTGGGACCCCAAAATATTGAATTTTCGGGTGTTTTGAGCCAGAATTTGAGATATAAACGGTTACAGAAGATGCATGCACATATCGACTTTTGGGCACCTAAAAGATCGATTTTCAGTATGTTTTTGGCCTGTATTTTGAAAATACTCTAACACGGAGTAGGCATGTACAGATACCTTCTGGGACCTCTAAATATCGAATTTTCGGGTGTTTTGGGACTGAATTTAAGATATCGATTTTTTGGCACCTAAAATGTCGATTTTTAGCATGTTTTTAGACTATATTTTGAAAATATTCTAGCACTGTGTAGGCATGTACAGATTGCTTCTGGGACCCCAAAATATTGAATTTTCGGGTGTTTTGAGCCTGAATTTGAGATATAAACGGGTACAGAAGATACATGCACATATTGACTTTGGGCATCTAAAATATCGATTTTCAGCATGTTTTGGGCTTGTATTTTGAAAATACTCTAACACTGACTAGGCATGTACAGATTGCTTCTGGGACCCCAAAATATTGAATTTTCGGGTGTTTTGAGCCTGAATTTGAGATATAAACGGGTACAGAAGATACATGCACATATTGACTTTGGGCACCAAAAATATCAATTTTCAGCATGTTTTGGGCCTGAATTTTGAAAATACTCTAACACGGAGTAGGCATGTACAGTTCGCTTCTGGGACCCCAAAATATCGAATTTTCGGGTGTTTAGGGCCAGAATTTGAGATATAAACGGGTACAGAAGATGCATGCACATATCGACTTTTGGGCACCTAAAAGATCGATTTTCAGTATGTTTTGAGCATGAATTTTGAAAATACTCTAACACGGAGTAGGCATGTACAGATCGCTTCTGGGACCCCTAAATATCGAATTTTCGGGTGATTTGGGACTGAATTTGAGATATCGACTTTTTGGCACCTAAAAGATCGATTTTTAGCATGTTTTTAGCCTATATTTTGAAAATATTCTAGCACTGTTCAGATTGCTTCTGGGACCCCAAAATATTGAATTTTCGGGTGTTTTGAGCCTGAATTTGAGATATAAACGGGTACAGAAGATACATGCACATATTGACTTTGGGCACCAAAAACATCGATTTTCAGCATGTTTTGGGCCTGAATTTTGAAAATACTCTAACACGGAGTAGGCATGTACAGATCGCTTCTGGGACCCCAAAATATTGAATTTTCGGGTGTTTAAGGCCAGAATTTGAGATATAAACGGGTACAGAAGATGCATGCACATATCGACTTTTGTGCACCTAAAAGATCGATTTTCAGTATGTTTTTGGCCTGTATTTTGAAAATACTCTAACACGGAGTAGGCATGTACAGATACCTTCTGGGACCTCTAAATATCGAATTTTCGGGTGTTTTGGGACTGAATTTGAGATATCGATTTTTTGGCACCTAAAATGTCGATTTTTAGCATGTTTTTAGCCTATATTTTGAAAATATTCTAGCACTGTGTAGGTATGTACAGATTGCTTCTGGGGCCCCAAAATATTGAATTTTCGGGTGTTTTGAGCCTGAATTTGAGATATAAACGGGTACAGAAGATACATGCACATATTGACTTTGGGCATCTAAAATATCGATTTTCAGCATGTTTTGGGCCTGTATTTTGAAAATACTCTAACACTGAGTAGGCATGTACAGATTGCTTCTGGGACCCCAAAATATTGAATTTTCGGGTGTTTTGAGCCTGAATTTGAGATATAAACGGGTACTGAAGATGCATGCACATATCGACTTTTGTGCACCTAAAAGATCGATTTTCAGTATGCTTTGAGCATGTATTTTGAAAATACTCTAACACGGAGTAGGCATGTACAGATCGCTTCTGGGACCCATAAATATCGAATTTTCGGGTGTTTTGGGACTGAATTTGAGATATCGACTTTTTGGCACCTAAAAGATCGATTTTTAGCATGTTTTTAGCCTATATTTTGAAAATGTTCTAGCACTGAGTAGGCATATACAGATTGCTTCTGGGACCCCAAAATATTGAATTTTCGGGTGTTTTGAGCCTGAATTTGAGATATAAACGGGTACAGAAGATACATGCACATATTGACTTTGGGCACCAAAAATATCGATTTTCAGCATGTTTTGGGCCTGAATTTTGAAAATACTCTAACACGGAGTAGGCATGTACAGATCGCTTCTGGGACCCCAAAATATCGAATTTTCGGGTGTTTAGGGCCAGAATTTGAGATATAAACGGGTACAGAAGATGCATGCACATATCGACTTTTGGGCACCTAAAAGATCGATTTTCAGTATGTTTTTGGCCTGTATTTTGAAAATACTCTAACACGGAGTAGGCATGTACAGATACCTTCTCGGACCTCTAAATATCGAATTTTCGGGTGTTTTGGGTCTGAATTTGAGATATCGATTTTTTGGCACCTAAAATGTCGATTTTTAGCATGTTTTTAGCCTATATTTTGAAAATATTCTAGCACTGTGTAGGCATGTACAGATTTCTTCTGGGACCCCAAAATATTGAATTTTCGGGTGTTTTGAGCCTGAATTTGAGATATAAACGGGTACAGAAGATACATGCACATATTGACTTTGGGCATCTAAAATATCGATTTTCAGCATGTTTTGGGCCTGTATTTTGAAAATACTCTAACACTGAGTAGGCATGTACAGATTGCTTCTGGGACCCCAAAATATTGAATTTTCGGGTGTTTTGAGCCTGAATTTGAGATATAAACGGGTACTGAAGATACATGCACATATCGACTTTTGTGCACCTAAAAGATCGATTTTCAGTATGTTTTGAGCATGTATTTTGAAAATACTCTAACACGGAGTAGGCATGTACAGATCGCTTCTGGGACCCCTAAATATCGAATTTTCGGGTGTTTTGGGACTGAATTTGAGATATCGACTTTTTGGCACCTAAAAGATCGATTTTTAGCATGTTTTTAGCCTATATTTTGAAAATATTCTAGTACTGTACAGATCGCTTCTGGGACCCCAAAATATCGAATTTTCGGGTGTTTAGGGCCAGAATTTGAGATATAAACGGGTACAGAAGATGCATGCACATATCGACTTTAGTGCACCTAAAAGATCGATTTTCAGTATGTTTTTAGCCTGTATTTTGAAAATACTCTAACACGGAGTAGGCATGTACAGATACCTTCTGGGACCTCTAAATATAGAATTTTCGGGTGTTTTGGGACTGAATTTGAGATATCGATTTTTTGGCACCTAAAATGTCGATTTTTAGCATGTTTTTAGCCTATATTTTGAAAATATTCTAGCACTGTGTAGGTATATACAGATTGCTTCTGGGACCCCAAAATATTGAATTTTCGGGTGTTTTGAGCCTGAATTTGAGATATAAACGGGTACAGAAGATACATGCACATATTGACTTTGGGCATCTAAAATATCGATTTTCAGCATGTTTTGGGCCTGTATTTTGAAAATACTCTAACACTGAGTAGGCATGTACAGATTGCTTCTGGGACCCCAAAATATTGAATTTTCGGGTGTTTTGAGCCTGAATTTGAGATATAAACGGGTACTGAAGATGCATGCACATATCGACTTTTGTGCACCTAAAAGATCGATTTTCAGTATGTTTTGAGCATGTATTTTGAAAATACTCTAACACGGAGTAGGCATGTACAGACCGCTTCTGGGACCCCAAAATATAGAATTTTCGGGTGTTTTGGGACTGAATTTGAGATATCGACTTTTTGGCACCTTTTTATAAAAGATCGATTTTTAGCATGTTTTTAGCCTATATTTTGAAAATGTTCTAGCACTGAGTAGGCATGTACAGATTGCTTCTGGGACCCCAAAATATTGAATTTTCGGGTGTTTTGAGCCTGAAATTGAGATATAAACGGGTACAGAAGATACATGCACATATTGACTATGGGCACCAAAAATATCGATTTTCAGCATGTTTTGGGCCTGAATTTTGAAAATACTCTAACACGGAGTAGGCATGTACAGATCGCTTCTGGGACCCCAAAATATCGAATTTTCGGGTGTTTAGGGCCAGAATTTGAGATATAAACGGGTACAGAAGATGCATGCACATATCGACTTTTGTGCACCTAAAAGATCGATTTTCAGTATGTTTTTGGCCTGTATTTTGAAAATACTCTAACACGGAGTAGGCATGTACAGATACCTTCTGGGACCTCTAAATATCGAATTTTCGGGTGTTTTGGGACTGAATTTGAGATATCGATTTTTTGGCACCTAAAATGTCGATTTTTAGCATGTTTTTATCCTATATTTTGAAAATATTCTAGCACTGAGTAGGCATGTACAGATTGCTTCTGGGACCCCAAAATATTGAATTTTCGGGTGTTTTGAGCCTGAATTTGAGATATAAACGGGTACTGAAGATGCATGCACATATCGACTTTTGTGCACCTAAAAGATCGATTTTCAGTATGTTTTGAGCATGTATTTTGAAAATACTCTAACACGGAGTAGGCATGTACAGATCGCTTCTGGGACCCCTAAATATCGAATTTTCGGGTGTTTTGGGACTGAATTTGAGATATCGACTTTTTGGCACCTAAAAGATCGATTTTTAGCATGTTTTTAGCCTATATTTTGAAAATGTTCTAGCACTGAGTAGGCATGTACAGATTGCTTCTGGGACCCCAAAATATTGGATTTTCGGGTGTTTTGAGCCTGAATTTGAGATATAAACGGGTACAGAAGATACATGCACATATTGACTTTGGGCACCAAAAAGATCGATTTTCACTATGTTTTTGGCCTGTATTTTGAAAATACTCTAACACGGAGTAGGCATGTACAGATACCTTCTGGGACCTCTAAATATTGAATTTTCGGGTGTTTTGGGACTGAATTTGAGATATCGATTTTTTGGCACCTAAAATGTCGATTTTTAGCATGTTTTTAGCCTATATTTTGAAAATATTCTAGCACTGTGTAGGCATGTACAGATTTCTTCTGGGACCCCAAAATATTGAATTTTCGGGTGTTTTGAGCCTGAATTTGAGATATAAACGGGTACAGAAGATACATGCACATATTGACTTTGGGCATCTAAAATATCGATTTTCAGCATGTTTTGGGCTTGTATTTTGAAAATACTCTAACACTGACTAGGCATGTACAGATTGCTTCTGGGACCCCAAAATATTGAATTTTCGGGTGTTTTGAGCTTGAATTTGAGATATAAACGGGTACAGAAGATACATGCACATATTGACTTTGGGCACCAAAAATATCAATTTTCAGCATGTTTTGGGCCTGTATTTTGAAAATACTCTAACACGGAGTAGGCATGTACAGTTCGCTTCTGGGACCCCAAAATATCGAATTTTCGGGTGTTTAGGGCCAGAATTTGAGATATAAACGGGTACAGAAGATGCATGCACATATCGACTTTTGGGCACCTAAAAGATCGATTTTCAGTATATTTTTGGCCTGTATTTTGAAAATACTCTAACACGGAGTAGGCATGTACAGATACCTTCTGGGACCTCTAAATATCGAATTTTCGGGTGTTTTGGGACTGAATTTGAGATATCGATTTTTTGGCATCTAAAATGTCGATTTTTAGCATGTTTTTAGCCTATATTTTGAAAATATTCTAGCACTGTGTAGGCATGTACAGATTGCTTCTGGGACCCCAAAATATTGAATTTTCGGGTGTTTTGAGCTTGAATTTGAAATATAAACGGGTACAGAAGATACATGCACATATTGACTTTGGGCATCTAAAATATCGATTTTCAGCATGTTTTGGGCCTGTATTTTGAAAATACTCTAACACTGAGTAGGTATGTACAGATTGCTTCTGGGACCCCAAAATATTGAATTTTCGGGTGTTTTGAGCCTGAATTTGAGATATAAACGGGTACAGAAGATACATGCACATATTGACTTTGGGCACCAAAAACATCGATTTTCAGCATGTTTTGGGCCTGAATTTTGAAAATACTCTAACACGGAGTAGGCATGTACAGATTGCTTCTGGGACCCCAAAATATTGAATTTTCGGGTGTTTAGCGCCAGAATTTGAGATATAAACGGGTACAGAAGATGCATGCACATATCGATTTTTGTGCACCTAAAAGATCGATTTTCAGTATGTTTTTGGCCTGTATTTTGAAAATACTCTAACACGGAGTAGGCATGTACAGATACCTTCTGGGACCTCTAAATATCGAATTTTCGGGTGTTTTGGGACTGAATTTGAGATATCGATTTTTTGGCACCTAAAATGTCGATTTTTAGCATGTTTTTAGCCTATATTTTGAAAATATTCTAGCACTGTGTAGGTATGTACAGATTGCTTCTGGGACCCCAAAATATTTAATTTTCGGGTTTTTTGAGCCTGAATTTGAGATATAAACGGGTACAGAAGATACATGCACATATTGACTTTGGGCATCTAAAATATCGATTTTCAGCATGTTTTGGGCCTGTATTTTGAAAATACTCTAACACTGAGTAGGCATGTACAGATTGCTTCTGGGACCCCAAAATATTGAATTTTCGGGTGTTTTGAGCCTGAATTTGAGATATAAACGGGTACTGAAGATGCATGCACATATCGACATTTCTGCACCTAAAAATCGATTTTCAGTATGTTTTGAGCATGTATTTTGAAAATACTCTAACACGGAGTAGGCATGTACAGATCGCTTCTGGGATCCCTAAATATCGAATTTTCGGGTGTTTTGGGACTGAATTTGAGATATCGACTTTTTGGCACGTAAAAGATCGATTTTTAGCATGTTTTTAGCCTATATTTCGAAAATATTCTAGCATTGAGTAGGCATGTACAGATTGCTTCTGGGACCCCAAAATATTGAATTTTCTGGTGTTTTGAGCCTGAATTTGAGATATAAACGGGTACAGAAGATACATGCACATATTGACTTTGGGCACCAAAAATATCGATTTTCAGTATGTTTTTGGCCTGTATTTTGAAAATACTCTAACACGGAGTAGGCATGTACAGATACCTTCTGGGACCTCTAAATATCGAATTTACGGGTGTTTTGGGACTGAATTTAAGATATCGATTTTTTGGCACCTAAAATGTCGATTTTTAGCATGTTTTTAGCCTATATTTTGAAAATATTCTAGCACTGTGTAGGCATGTACAGATTGCTTCTGGGACCCCAAAATATTGAATTTTCGGGTGTTTTGAGCCTGAATTTGAGATATAAACGGGTACAGAAGATACATGCACATATTGACTTTGGGCATCTAAAATATTGATTTTCAGCATGTTTTGGGCTTGTATTTTGAAAATACTCTAACACTGACTAGGCATGTACAGATTGCTTCTGGGACCCCAAAATATTGAATTTTCGGGTGTTTAGGGCCAGAATTTGAGATATAAACGGGTACAGAAGATGCATGCACATATCGACTTTTGTGCACCTAAAAGATCGATTTTCAGTATGTTTTGAGCATGTATTTTGAAAATACTCTAACAAGGAGTAGGCATGTACAGATCGCTTCTGGGACCCCAAAATATTGAATTTTCGGGTGTTTTGAGCCTGAATTTGAGATATAAACGGGTACAGAAGATACATGCACATATTGACTTTGGGCACCAAAAATATCGATTTTCAGCATGTTTTGGGCCTGAATTTTGAAAATACTCTAACACGGAGTAGGCATGTACAGATCGCTTCTGGGACCCCAAAATATTGAATTTTCGGGTGTTTTGAGCCAGAATTTGAGATATAAACGGTTACAGAAGATGCATGCACATATCGACTTTTGGGCACCTAAAAGATCGATTTTCAGTATGTTTTTGGCCTGTATTTTGAAAATACTCTAACACGGAGTAGGCATGTACAGATACCTTCTGGGACCTCTAAATATCGAATTTTCGGGTGTTTTGGGACTGAATTTAAGATATCGATTTTTTGGCACCTAAAATGTCGATTTTTAGCATGTTTTTAGCCTATATTTTGAAAATATTCTAGCACTGTGTAGGCATGTACAGATTGCTTCTGGGACCCCAAAATATTGAATTTTCGGGTGTTTTGAGCCTGAATTTGAGATATAAACGGGTACAGAAGATACATGCACATATTGACTTTGGGCATCTAAAATATCGATTTTCAGCATGTTTTGGGCTTGTATTTTGAAAATACTCTAACACTGACTAGGCATGTACAGATTGCTTCTGGGACCCCAAAATATTGAATTTTCGGGTGTTTTGAGCCTGAATTTGAGATATAAACGGGTACAGAAGATACATGCACATATTGACTTTGGGCACCAAAAATATCAATTTTCAGCATGTTTTGGGCCTGAATTTTGAAAATACTCTAACACGGAGTAGGCATGTACAGTTCGCTTCTGGGACCCCAAAATATCGAATTTTCGGGTGTTTAGGGCCAGAATTTGAGATATAAACGGGTACAGAAGATGCATGCACATATCGACTTTTGGGCACCTAAAAGATCGATTTTCAGTATATTTTTGGCCTGTATTTTGAAAATACTCTAACACGGAGTAGGCATGTACAGATACCTTCTGGGACCTCTAAATATCGAATTTTCGGGTGTTTTGGGACTGAATTTGAGATATCGATTTTTTGGCATCTAAAATGTCGATTTTTAGCATGTTTTTAGCCTATATTTTGAAAATATTCTAGCACTGTGTAGGCATGTACAGATTGCTTCTGGGACCCCAAAATATTGAATTTTCGGGTGTTTTGAGCTTGAATTTGAGATATAAACGGGTACAGAAGATACATGCACATATTGACTTTGGGCATCTAAAATATCGATTTTCAGCATGTTTTGTGCCTGTATTTTGAAAATACTCTAACACTGAGTAGGCATGTACAGATTGCTTCTGGGACCCCAAAATATTGAATTTTCGGGTGTTTTGAGCCTGAATTTGAGATATAAACGGGTACTGAATATACATGCACATATCGACTTTTGTGCACCTAAAAGATCGATTTTCAGTATGTTTTGAGCATGAATTTTGAAAATACTCTAACACGGAGTAGGCATGTACAGATCGCTTCTGGGACCCCTAAATATCGAATTTTCGGGTGATTTGGGACTGAATTTGAGATATCGACTTTTTGGCACCTAAAAGATCGATTTTTAGCATGTTTTTAGCCTATATTTTGAAAATATTCTAGCACTGTTCAGATTGCTTCTGGGACCCCAAAATATTGAATTTTCGGGTGTTTTGAGCCTGAATTTGAGATATAAACGGGTACAGAAGATACATGCACATATTGACTTTGGGCACCAAAAACATCGATTTTCAGCATGTTTTGGGCCTGAATTTTGAAAATACTCTAACACGGAGAAGGCATGTACAGATCGCTTCTGGGACCCCAAAATATTGAATTTTCGGGTGTTTAAGGCCAGAATTTGAGATATAAACGGGTACAGAAGATGCATGCACATATCGACTTTTGTGCACCTAAAAGATCGATTTTCAGTATGTTTTTGGCCTGTATTTTGAAAATACTCTAACACGGAGTAGGCATGTACAGATACCTTCTGGGACCTCTAAATATCGAATTTTCGGGTGTTTTGGGACTGAATTTGAGATATCGATTTTTTGGCACCTAAAATGTCGATTTTTAGCATGTTTTTAGCCTATATTTTGAAAATATTCTAGCACTGTGTAGGTATGTACAGATTGCTTCTGGGACCCCAAAATATTGAATTTTCGGGTGTTTTGAGCCTGAATTTGAGATATAAACGGGTACAGAAGATACATGCACATATTGACTTTGGGCATCTAAAATATCGATTTTCAGCATGTTTTGGGCCTGTATTTTGAAAATACTCTAACACTGAGTAGGCATGTACAGATTGCTTCTGGGACCCCAAAATATTGAATTTTCGGGTGTTTTGAGCCTGAATTTGAGATATAAACGGGTACTGAAGATGCATGCACATATCGACTTTTGTGCACCTAAAAGATCGATTTTCAGTATGTTTTGAGGATGTATTTTGAAAATACTCTAACACGGAGTAGGCATGTACAGATCGCTTCTGGGACCCATAAATATCGAATTTTCGGGTGTTTTGGGACTGAATTTGAGATATCGACTTTTTGGCACCTAAAAGATCGATTTTTAGCATGTTTTTAGCCTATATTTTGAAAATGTTCTAGCACTGAGTAGGCATATACAGATTGCTTCTGGGACCCCAAAATATTGAATTTTCGGGTGTTTTGAGCCTGAATTTGAGATATAAACGGGTACAGAAGATACATGCACATATTGACTTTGGGCACCAAAAATATCGATTTTCAGCATGTTTTGGGCCTGAATTTTGAAAATACTCTAACACGGAGTAGGCATGTACAGATCGCTTCTGGGACCCCAAAATATCGAATTTTCGGGTGTTTAGGGCCAGAATTTGAGATATAAACGGGTACAGAAGATGCATGCACATATCGACTTTTGGGCACCTAAAAGATCGATTTTCAGTATGTTTTTGGCCTGTATTTTGAAAATACTCTAACACGGAGTAGGCATGTACAGATACCTTCTGGGACCTCTAAATATCGAATTTTCGGGTGTTTTGGGACTGAATTTGAGATATCGATTTTTTGGCACCTAAAATGTCGATTTTTAGCATGTTTTTAGCCTATATTTTGAAAATATTCTAGCACTGTGTAGGCATGTACAGATTTCTTCTGGGACCCCAAAATATTGAATTTTCGGGTGTTTTGAGCCTGAATTTGAGATATAAACGGGTACAGAAGATACATGCACATATTGACTTTGGGCATCTAAAATATCGATTTTCAGCATGTTTTGGGCCTGTATTTTGAAAATACTCTAACACTGAGTAGGCATGTACAGATTGCTTCTGGGACCCCAAAATATTGAATTTTCGGGTGTTTTGAGCCTGAATTTGAGATATAAACGGGTACTGAAGATACATGCACATATCGACTTTTGTGCACCTAAAAGATCGATTTTCAGTATGTTTTGAGCATGTATTTTGAAAATACTCTAACACGGAGTAGGCATGTACAGATCGCTTCTGGGACCCCTAAATATCGAATTTTCGGGTGTTTTGGGACTGAATTTGAGATATCGACTTTTTGGCACCTAAAATGTCGATTTTTAGCATGTTTTTAGCCTATATTTTGAAAATATTCTAGTACTGTACAGATTGCTTCTGGGACCCCAAAATATTGAATTTTCGGGTGTTTTGAGCCTGAATTTGAGATATAAACGGGTACTGAAGATACATGCACATATTGACTTTGGGCACCAAAAATATCGATTTTCAGCATGTTTTGGGCCTGTATTTTGAAAATACTCTAACACGGAGTAGGCATGTATAGATCGCTTCTGGGACCCCAAAATATCGAATTTTCGGGTGTTTAGGGCCTGAATTTGAGATATAAACGGGTACTGAAGATGCATGCACATATCGACTTTTGTGCACCTAAAAGATCGATTTTCAGTATGTTTTGAGCATGTATTTTGAAAATACTCTAACACGGAGTAGGCATGTACAGATCGCTTCTGGGACCCCTACATATCGAATTTTCGGGTGTTTTGGGACTGAATTTGAGATATCGACTTTTTGGCACCTAAAAGATCGATTTTTAGCATGTTTTTAGCCTATATTTTGAAAATACTCTAACACGGAGTAGGCATGTACAGATCGCTTCTGGGACCCCAAAATATCGAATTTTCGAATGTTTAGGGGCAGAATTTGAGATATAAACGGGTACAGAAGATGCATGCACATATCGACTTTTGGGCACCTAAAAGATCGATTTTCAGTATGTTTTTGGACTGTATTTTGAAAATGCTCTAACACGGAGTAGACATGTACAGATTGCTTCTGGGACCCCAAAATATTGAATTTTAGGGTGTTTTAAGCCTGAATTTGAGATATAAACGGGTACTGAAGATGCATGCACATATCGACTTTTGTGCACCAAAAAGATCGATTTTCAGTATGTTTTGAGCATGTATTTTGAAAATACTCTAACACGGAGTAAGCATGTACAGATCGCTTCTGGGACCCCTAAATATCGAATTTTCGGGTTTTTTGGGACTTAATTTGAGATATCGACTTTTTGGCACCTAAAAGATCGATTTTTAGCATGTTTTTAGCCTATATTTTGAAAATATTCTAGCACTGAGTAGGCATGTACAGATAGCTTCTGGGACCCCAAAATATTGAATTTTCGGGTGTTTTGAGCCTGAATTTGAGATATAAACGGGTACAGAAGATACATGCACATATTGACTTTGGGCACCAAAAATATCGATTTTCAGCATGTTTTGGGCCTGAATTTTGAAAATACTCTAACACGGAGTAGGCATGTACAGATCGCTTCTGGGACCCCAAAATATCGAATTTTCGGGTGTTTAGAGCCAGAATTTGAGATATAAACGGGTACTGAAGATGCATGCACATATCGACTTTTGGGCACCTAAAAGATCGATTTTCAGTATGTTTTTGGCCTGTATTTTGAAAATACTCTAACACGGAGTAGGCATGTACAGATACCTTCTGGGACCTCTAAATTTCGAATATCGGGTGTTTTGGGACTGAATTTGAGATATCGATTTTTTGGCACCTAAAATATCGATTTTCAGCATGTTTTTAGCCTATATTTTGAAAATATTCTAGCACTGTGTAGGCATGTACAGATTGCTTCTGGGACCCCAAAATATTGAATTTTCGGGTGTTTTGAGCCTGAATTTGAGATATAAACGGGTACATATCGACTTTTGGGCACCTAAAAGATCGATTTTCAGTATGTTTTTGGCCTGTATTTTGAAAATACTCTAACACGGAGTAGACATGTACAGATACCTTCTGGGACCTCTAAATATCGAATTTTCGGGTGTTTTGGGACTGAATTTGAGATATCGATTTTTTGGCACCTAAAAGATCGATTTTTAGCATGTTTTTAGCCTATATTTTGAAAATATTCTAGCACTGTACAGATTGCTTCTGGGACCCCAAAATATTGAATTTTCGGGTGTTTTGAGCCTGAATTTGAGATATGAACGGGTACAGAAGATACATGCACATATTGAATTTGGGCACCAAAAATATCGATTTTCAGCATTTTTTGGGCCTGAATTTTGAAAATACTCTAACACGGAGTAGGCATGTACAGATCGCTTCTGGGACCCCAAAATATCGAATTTTCAGGTGTTTAGGGCCAGAATTTGAGATATAAACGGGTACAAAAGATGCATGCACATATCGACTTTTGGGCACCTAAAATGTCGATTTTTAGCATGTTTTTAGCCTATATTTTGAAAATATTCTAGCACTGTGTAGGCATGTACAGATTTCTTCTGGGACCCCAAAATATTGAATTTTCGGGTGTTTTGAGCCTGAATTTGAGATATAAACGGGTACAGAAGATACATGCACATATTGACTTTGGGCATCTAAAATATCGATTTTCAGCATGTTTTGGGCCTGTATTTTGAAAATACTCTAACACTGAGTAGGCATGTACAGATTGCTTCTGGGACCCCAAAATATTGAATTTTCGGGTGTTTTGAGCCTGAATTTGAGATATAAACGGGTACTGAAGATGCATGCACATATTGACTTTTGTGCACCTAAAAGATCGATTTTCAGTATGTTTTGAGCATGTATTTTGAAAATACTCTAACACGGAGTAGGCATGTACAGATCGCTTCTGGGACCTCTAAATATCGAATTTTCGGGTGTTTTGGGACTGAATTTGAGATATCGACTTTTTGGCACCTAAAAGATCGATTTTTAGCATGTTTTTAGCCTATATTTTGAAAATATTCTAGCACTGTACAGATTGCTTCTGGGACCCCAAAATATTGAATTTTCGGGTGTTTTAAGCCTGAATTTGAGATATAAACGGGTACAGAAGATACATGCACATATTGACTTTGGGCACCAAAAATATCGATTTTCAGCATGTTTTGAGCCTGAATTTTGAAAATACTCTAACACGGAGTAGGCATGTACAGATCGCTTCTGGGACCCCAAAATATCGAATTTTCGGGTGTTTAGGGCCAGAATTTGAGATATAAACGGGTACAGAAGATGCATGCACATATCGACTTTTGTGCACCTAAAAGATCGATTTTCAGTATGTTTTTGGCCTGTATTTTGAAAATACTCTAACACGGAGTAGGCATGTACAGATACCTTCTGGGACCTCTAAATATCGAATTTTTGGGTGTTTTGGGACTGAATTTGAGATATCGATTTTTTGGCACCTAAAATGTCGATTTTTAGCATGTTTTTAGCCTATATTTTGAAAATATTCTAGCACTGTGTAGGCATGTACAGATTGCTTCTGGGACCCCAAAATATTGAATTTTCGGGTGTTTTGAGCCTGAATTTGAGATATAAACGGGTACAGAAGATACATGCACATATTGACTTTGGGCACCAAAAATATCGATTTTCAGTATGTTTTGAGCATGTATTTTGAAAATACTCTAACACTGAGTAGGCATGTACAGAATGCTTCTGGGACCCCAAAATATTGAATTTTCGGGTGTTTTGAGCCTGAATTTGAGATATAAACGGGTACTGAAGATGCATGCACATATCGACTTTTGTGCACCTAAAAGATCGATTTTCAGTATGTTTTGAGCATGTATTTTGAAAATACTCTAACACGGAGTAGGCATGTACAGATCGCTTCTGGGACCCCTTAATATCGAATTTTCGGGTGTTTTGGGACTAAATTTGAGATATCGACTTTTTGGCATCTAAAAGATCGATTTTTAGCATGTTTTTAGCCTATATTTTGAAAATATTCTAGCACTGAGTAGGCATGTACAGATTGCTTCTGGGACCCCAAAATATTGATTTTTCGGGTGTTTTGAGCCTGAATTTGAGATATAAACGGGTACAGAAGATACATGCACATATTGACTTTGGGCACCAAAAATATCGATTTTCAGCATGTTTTGGGCCTGAATTTTGAAAATACTCTAACACGGAGTAGGCATGTACAGATCGCTTCTGGGACCCCAAAATATCGAATTTTCGGGTGTTTAGGGCCAGAATTTGAGATCTAAACGGATACAGAAGATGCATGCACATATCTACTTTTGGGCACCTAAAAGATCGATTTTCAGTATGTTTTTGGCCTGTATTTTGAAAATACTCTAACAAGGAGTAGGCATGTACAGATACCTTCTGGGACCTCTAAATATCGAATTTTCGTGTGTTTTGGGACTGAATTTGAGATATCGGTTTTTTGGCACCTAAAATGTCGATTTTTAGCATGTTTTTAGCCTATATTTTGAAAATATTCTAGCACTGTGTAGGCATGTACAGATTGCTTCTGGGACCCCAAAATATTGAATTTTCGGGTGTTTTGAGCCTGAATTTGAGATATAAACGGGTACAGAAGATACATGCACATATTGACTTTGGGCATCTAAAATATCGATTTTCAGCATGTTTTGGGCCTGTATTTTGAAAATACTCTAACACTGAGTAGGCATATACAGATTGCTTCTGGGACCCCAAAATATTGAATTTTCGGGTGTTTTGAGCCTGAATTTGAGATATAAACGGGTACTGAAGATGCATGCACATATCGACTTTTGTGCACCTAAAAGATCGATTTTCAGTATGTTTTGAGCATGTATTTTGAAAATACTCTAACACTGAGTAGGCATGTACAGAATGCTTCTGGGACCCCAAAATATTGAATTTTCGGGTGTTTTGAGCCTGAATTTGAGATATAAACGGGTACTGAAGATGCATGCACATATCGACTTTTGTGCACCTAAAAGATCGATTTTCAGTATGTTTTGAGCATGTATTTTGAAAATACTCTAACACGGAGTAGGCATGTACAGATCGCTTCTGGGACCCCTAAATATCGAATTTTCGGGTGTTTTGGGACTAAATTTGAGATATCGACTTTTTGGCATCTAAAAGATCGATTTTTAGCATGTTTTTAGCCTATATTTTGAAAATATTCTAGCACTGAGTAGGCATGTACAGATTGCTTCTGGGACCCCAAAATATTGATTTTTCGGGTGTTTTGAGCCTGAATTTGAGATATAAACGGGTACAGAAGATACATGCACATATTGACTTTGGGCACCAAAAATATCGATTTTCAGCATGTTTTGGGCCTGAATTTTGAAAATACTCTAACACGGAGTAGGCATGTACAGATCGCTTCTGGGACCCCAAAATATCGAATTTTCGGGTGTTTAGGGCCAGAATTTGAGATATAAACGGATACAGAAGATGCATGCACATATCTACTTTTGGGCACCTAAAAGATCGATTTTCAGTATGTTTTTGGCCTGTATTTTGAAAATACTCTAACAAGGAGTAGGCATGTACAGATACCTTCTGGGACCTCTAAATATCGAATTTTCGTGTGTTTTGGGACTGAATTTGAGATATCGGTTTTTTGGCACCTAAAATGTCGATTTTTAGCATGTTTTTAGCCTATATTTTGAAAATATTCTAGCACTGTGTAGGCATGTACAGATTGCTTCTGGGACCCCAAAATATTGAATTTTCGGGTGTTTTGAGCCTGAATTTGAGATATAAACGGGTACAGAAGATACATGCACATAATGACTTTGGGCATCTAAAATATCGATTTTCAGCATGTTTTGGGCCTGTATTTTGAAAATAGTCTAAGACTGAGTAGGCATGTACAGATTGCTTCTGGGACCCCAAAATATTGAATTTTCGGGTGTTTTCAGCCTGAATTTGAGATATAAACGGGTACTGAAGATGCATGCACATATCGACTTTTGTGCACCTAAAAGATCGATTTTCAGTATGTTTTGAGCATGTATTTTGAAAATACTCTAACACGGAGTAGGCATGTACAGATCGCTTCTGGGACCCCTAAATATCGAATTTTCGGGTGTTTTGGGACTGAATTTGAGATATCGACTTTTTGGCACCTAAAAGATCGATTTTTAGCATGTTTTTAGCCTATATTTTGAAAATATTCTAGCACTGTACAGATTGCTTCTGGGACCCCAAAATATTGAATTTTCGGGTGTTTTGAGCCTGAATTTGAGATATAAACGGGTACAGAAGATACATGCACATATTGACATTGGGCATCTAAAATATCGATTTTCAGCATGTTTTGGGCCTGTATTTTGAAAATACTCTAACACTGAGTAGGCATGTACAGATTGCTTCTGGGACCCCAAAATATTGAATTTTCGGGTGTTTTGAGCCTGAATTTGAGATATAAACGTGTACTGAAGATGCATGCACATATCGACTTTTGTGCACCTAAAAGATCGATTTTCAGTATGTTTTGAGCATGTATTTTGAAAATACTCTAACACGGAGTAGGCATGTACAGATCGCTTCTGGGACCCCTAAATATCGAATTTTCGGGTGTTTTGGGACTGAATTTGAGATATCGATTTTTTGGCACCTAAAATGTCGATTTTTAGCATGTTTTTAGCCTATATTTTGAAAATATTCTAGCACTGTGTAGGCATGTACAGATTGCTTCTGGGACCCCAAAATATTGAATTTTCGGGTGTTTTGAGCCTGAATTTGAGATATAAACGGGTACAGAAGATACATGCACATATTGACTTTGGGCATCTAAAATATCGATTTTCAGCATGTTTTGGGCCTGTATTTTGAAAATACTCTAACACTGAGTAGGCATGTACAGATTGCTTCTGGGACCCCAAAATATTGAATTTTCGGGTGTTTTGAGCCTGAATTTGAGATATAAACGGGTACAGAAGATACATGCACATATTGACTTTTGGCATCTAAAATATCGATTTTCAGCATGTTTTGGGCCTGTATTTTGAAAATACTCTAACACTGAGTAGGCATGTACAGATTGCTTCTGGGACCCCAAAATATTGAATTTTCGGGTGTTTTGAGCCTGAATTTGAGATATAAACGGGTACTGAAGATGCATGCACATATCGACTTTTGTGCACCTAAAAGATCGATTTTCAGTATGTTTTGAGCATGTATTTTGAAAATACTCTAACACGGAGTAGGCATGTACAGATCGCTTCTGGGACCCCTAAATATCGAATTTTAGGGTGTTTTGGGACTGAATTTGAGATATCGCGTTTTTGTCACCTAAAAGATCGATTTTTAGCATGTTTTTTGCCTATATTTTGAAAATATTCTAGCACAGTACAGATTGCTTCTGGGACCCCAAAATATTGAATTTTCGGGTGTTTTGAGCCTGAATTTGAGATATAAACGGGTACAGAAGATACATGAACATATTGACTTTGGGCATCTAAAATATCGATTTTCAGTATGTTTTAAGCATGTATTTTGAAAATACTCTAACACGGAGTAGGCATGTACAGATCGCTTCTGAGACCCTTAAATATCGAATTTTCGGGTGTTTAGGGCCAGAATTTGAGATATAAACGGGTACAGAAGATGCATGCACATATCGACTTTTGGTCACCTAAAAGATCGATTTTCAGTATGTTTTTGGCCTGTATTTTGAAAATACTCTAACACGGAGTAGGCATGTACAGATACCTTCTGGGACCTCTAAATATCGAATTTTCGGGTGTTTTGGGACTGAATTTGAGATATCGATTTTTTGGCACCTAAAATGTCGATTTTTAGCATGTTTTTAGCCTATATTTTGAAAATATTCTAACACTGTGTAGGCATGTACAGATTGCTTCTGGGACCCCAAAATATTGAATTTTCGGGTGTTTTGAGCCTGAATTTGAGATATAAACGGGTACAGAAGATACATGCACATATTGACTTTGGGCATCTAAAATATCGATTTTCAGCATGTTTTGGGCCTGTATTTTGAAAATACTCTAACACTGAGTAGGCATGTACAGATTGCTTCTGGGACCTCAATATTTTAAATTTTCGGGTGTTTTGAGCCTGAATTTGAGATATAAACGGGTACTGAAGATGCATGCACATATCGACTTTTGTGCACCTTAAAGATCGATTTTCAGTATGTTTTGAGCATGTATTTTGAAAATACTCTAACACGGAGTAGGCATGTACAGATCGCTTCTGGGACCCCTAAATATCGAATTTTAGGGTGTTTTGGGACTGAATTTGAGATATCGACTTTTTGGCACCTAAAAGATCGATTTTTAACATGTTTTTAGCCTATATTTTGAAAATATTCTAGCACTGTACAGATTGCTTCTGGGACCCCAAAATATTGAATTTTCGGGTGTTTTGAGCCTGAATTTGAGATATAATCGGGTACAGAAGATACATGCACATATTGAATTTGAGCACCAAAAATATCGATTTTCAGCATGTTTTGGGCCTGTATTTTGAAAATACTCTAACACTGAGTAGGCATGTACAGATTGCTTCTGGGACCCCAAAATATTGAATTTTCGGGTGTTTTGAGACTGAATTTGAGATATAAACGGGTACTGAAGATGCATGCACATATCGACTTTTGTGCACCTAAAAGATCGATTTTCAGTATGTTTTGAGCATGTATTTTGAAAATACTCTAACACGGAGTAGGCATGTACAGATCGCTTCTGGGACCCCTAAATATCGAATTTTCGGGTGTTTTGGGACTGAATTTGAGATATTGACTTTTTGGCACCTAAAAGATCGATTTTTAGCATGTTTTTAGCCTATATTTTGAAAATATTCTAGCACTGAGTAGGCATGTACAGATTGCTTCTGGGACCCCAAAATATTGAATTTTCGGGTGTTTTGAGCCTGAATTTGAGATATAAACGGGTACAGAAGATACATGCACATATTGACTTTGGGCACCAAAAATATCGATTTTCAGCATGTTTTGGGCCTGAATTTTGAAAATACTCTAACCCGGAGTAGGCATGTACAAATCGCTTCTGGGACCCCAAAATATCGAATTTTCGGGTGTTTAGGGCCAGAATTTGAGATATAAACGGATACAGAAGATGCATGCACATATCTACTTTTGGGCACCTAAAAGATCGATTTTCAGTATGTTTTTGGCCTGTATTTTGAAAATACTCTAACAAGGAGTAGGCATGTACAGATACCTTCTGGGACCTCTAAATATCGAATTTTCGTGTGTTTTGGGACTGAATTTGAGATATCGGTTTTTTGGCACCTAAAATGTCGATTTTTAGCATGTTTTTAGCCTATATTTTGAAAATATTCTAGCACTGTGTAGGCATGTACAGATTGCTTCTGGGACCCCAAAATATTGAATTTTCGGGTGTTTTGAGCCTGAATTTGAGATATAAACGGGTACAGAAGATACATGCACATATTGACTTTGGGCATCTAAAATATCGATTTTCAGCATGTTTTGGGCCTGTATTTTGAAAATAGTCTAAGACTGAGTAGGCATGTACAGATTGCTTCTGGGACCCCAAAATATTGAATTTTCGGGTGTTTTCAGCCTGAATTTGAGATATAAACGGGTACTGAAGATGCATGCACATATCGACTTTTGTGCACCTAAAAGATCGATTTTCAGTATGTTTTGAGCATGTATTTTGAAAATACTCTAACACGGAGTAGGCATGTACAGATCGCTTCTGGGACCCCTAAATATCGAATTTTCGGGTGTTTTGGGACTGAATTTGAGATATCGACTTTTTGGCACCTAAAAGATCGATTTTTAGCATGTTTTTAGCCTATATTTTGAAAATATTCTAGCACTGTACAGATTGCTTCTGGGACCCAAAATATTGAATTTTCGGGTGTTTTGAGCCTGAATTTGAGATATAAACGGGTACAGAAGATACATGCACATATTGACATTGGGCATCTAAAATATCGATTTTCAGCATGTTTTGGGCCTGTATTTTGAAAATACTCTAACACTGAGTAGGCATGTACAGATTGCTTCTGGGACCCCAAAATATTGAATTTTCGGGTGTTTTGAGCCTGAATTTGAGATATAAACGGGTACTGAAGAGGCATGCACATATCGACTTTTGTGCACCTAAAAGATCGATTTTCAGTATGTTTTGAGCATGTATTTTGAAAATACTCTAACACGGAGTAGGCATGTACAGATCGCTTCTGGGACCCCTAAATATCGAATTTTCGGGTGTTTTGGGACTGAATTTGAGATATAAACGGGTACAGAAGATACATGCACATATTGACTTTGGGCATCTAAAATATCGATTTTCAGCATGTTTTGGGCCTGTATTTTGAAAATAGTCTAAGACTGAGTAGGCATGTACAGATTGCTTCTGGGACCCCAAAATATTGAATTTTCGGGTGTTTTGAGCCTGAATTTGAGATATAAACGGGTACTGAAGATGCATGCACATATCGACTTTTGTGCACCTAAAAGATCGATTTTCAGTATGTTTTGAGCATGTATTTTGAAAATACTCTAACACGGAGTAGGCATGTACAGATCGCTTCTGGGACCCCTAAATATCGAATTTTCGGGTGTTTTGGGACTGAATTTGAGATATCGACTTTTTGGCACCTAAAAGATCGATTTTTAGCATGTTTTTAGCCTATATTTTGAAAATATTCTAGCACAGCACAGATTGCTTCTGGGACCCCAAAATATTGAATTTTCGGGTGTTTTGAGCCTGAATTTGAGATATAAACGGGCACAGAAGATACATACACATATTGACTTTGGGCACCAAAAATATCGATTTTCAGAATGTTTTGGGCCTGAATTTTGAAAATACTCTAACACGGAGTAGGCATCTACAGATCGCTTCTGGGACCCCAAAATATCGAATTTTCGGGTGTTTAGGGCCTGAATTTGAGATATAAACGGGTACAGAAGATGCATGCACATATCGACTTTTGGGCACCTAAAAGATCGATTTTCAGTATGTTTTTGGCCTGTATTTTGAAAATACTCTAACACGGAGTAGGCATGTACAGATCCTTCTGGGACCTCTATATATCGAATTTTCGGGTGTTTTGGGACTGAATTTGAGATATCGATTTTTTGGCACCTAAAATGTCGATTTTTAGCATGTTTTTAGCCTATATTTTGAAAATATTCTAGCACTGTGTAGGCATGTACAGATTGCTTCTGGGACCCCAAAATATTGAATTTTCGGGTGTTTTGAGCCTGAATTTGAGATATAAACGGGTACAGAAGATACATGCACATATTGACTTTGGGCATCTAAAATATCGATTTTCAGCATGTTTTGGGCCTGTATTTTGAAAATACTCTAACACTGAGTAGGCATGTACAGATTGCTTCTGGGACCCCAAAATATTGAATTTTCGGGTGTTTTGAGCCTGAATTTGAGATATAAACGGGTACTGAAGATGCATGCACATATCGACTTTTGTGCACCTAAAAGATCGATTTTCAGTATGTTTTGAGCATGTATTTTGAAAATACTCTAACACGGAGTAGGCATGTACAGATCGCTTCTGGGACCCCTAAATATCGAATTTTAGGGTGTTTTGGGACTGAATTTGAGATATCGCGTTTTTGGCACCTAAAAGATCGATTTTTAGCATGTTTTTAGCCTATATTTTGAAAATATTCTAGCACAGTACAGATTGCTTCTGGGACCCCAAAATATTGAATTTTCGGGTGTTTTGAGCCTGAATTTGAGATATAAACGGGTACAGAAGATACATGCACATATTGACTTTGGGCACCAAAAATATAGATTTTCAGCATGTTTTGGGCCTGAATTTTGAAAATACTCTAACACGGAGTAGGCATGTACAGATCGCTTCTGGGACCCCAAAATATCGAATTTTCGGGTGTTTAGGGCCAGAATTTGAGATATAAACGGGTACAGAAGATGCATGCACATATCGACTTTTGGGCACCTAAAAGATCGATTTTCAGTATGTTTTTGGCCTGTATTTTGAAAATACTCTAACACGGAGTAGGCATGTACAGATACCTTCTGGGACCTCTAAATATCGAATTTTAGGGTGTTTTGGGACTGAATTTAAGATATCGATTTTTTGGCACCTAAAATGTCGATTTTCAGCATGTTTTTAGCCTATATTTTGAAAATATTCTAGCACTGTGTAGGCATGTACAGATTGCTTCTGGGACCCCAAAATATTGAATTTTCGGGTGTTTTGAGCCTGAATTTGAGATATAAACGGGTACAGAAGATACATGCACATATTGACTTTGGGCATCTAAAATATCGATTTTCAGCATGTTTTGGGCCTGTATTTTGAAAATACTCTAACACTGACTAGGCATGTACAGATTGCTTCTGGGACCCCAAAATATTGAATTTTCGGGTGTTTTGAGCCTGAATTTGAGATATAAACGGTTACAGAAGATACATGAACATATTGACTTTGGGCATCTAAAATATCGATTTTCAGTATGTTTTAAGCATGTATTTTGAAAATACTCTAACACGGAGTAGGCATGTACAGATCGCTTCTGAGACCCTTAAATATCGAATTTTCGGGTGTTTAGGGCCAGAATTTGAGATATAAACGGGTACAGAAGATGCATGCACATATCGACTTTTGGGCACCTAAAAGATCGATTTTCAGTATGTTTTTGGCCTGTATTTTGAAAATACTCTAACACGGAGTAGGCATGTACAGATACCTTCTGGGACCTCTAAATATCGAATTTTCGGGTGTTTTGGGACTGAATTTGAGATATCGATTTTTTGGCACCTAAAATGTCGATTTTTAGCATGTTTTTAGCCTATATTTTGAAAATATTCTAACACTGTGTAGGCATGTACAGATTGCTTCTGGGACCCCAAAATATTGAATTTTCGGGCGTTTTGAGCCTGAATTTGAGATATAAACGGGTACAGAAGATACATGCACATATTGACTTTGGGCATCTAAAATATCGATTTTCAGCATGTTTTGGGCCTGTATTTTGAAAATACTCTAACACTGAGTAGGCATGTACAGATTGCTTCTGGGACCCCAAAATATTGAATTTTCGGGTGTTTTGAGCCTGAATTTGAGATATAAACGGGTACTGAAGATGCATGCACATATCGACTTTTGTGCACCTAAAAGATCGATTTTCAGTATGTTTTGAGCATGTATTTTGAAAATACTCTAACACGGAGTAGGCATGTACAGATCGCTTCTGGGACCCCTAAATATCGAATTTTAGGGTGTTTTGGGACTGAATTTGAGATATCGCGTTTTTGGCACCTAAAATATCGATTTTCAGCATGTTTTGGGCCTGTATTTTGAAAATACTCTAACACTGAGTAGGCATGTACAGATTGCTTCTGGGACCTCAATATATTAAATTTTCGGGTGTTTTGAGCCTGAATTTGAGATATAAACGGGTACTGAAGATGCATGCACATATCGACTTTTGTGCACCTTAAAGATCGATTTTCAGTATGTTTTGAGCATGTATTTTGAAAATACTCTAACACGGAGTAGGCATGTACAGATCGCTTCTGGGACCCCTAAATATCGAATTTTCGGGTGTTTTGGGACTGAATTTGAGATATCGACTTTTTGGCACCTAAAAGATCGATTTTTAACATGTTTTTAGCCTATATTTTGAAAATATTCTAGCACTGTACAGATTGCTTCAGGGACCCCAAAATATTGAATTTTCGGGTGTTTTGAGCCTGAATTTGAGATATAAACGGGTACAGAAGATACATGCACATATTGAATTTGGGCACCAAAAATATCGATTTTCAGCATGTTTTGGGCCTGTATTTTGAAAATACTCTAACACTGAGTAGGCATGTACAGATTGCTTCTGGGACCCCAAAATATTGAATTTTCAGGTGTTTTGAGACTGAATTTGAGATATAAACGGGTACTGAAGATGCATGCACATATCGACTTTTGTGCACCTAAAAGATCGATTTTCAGTATGTTTTGAGCATGTATTTTGAAAATACTCTAACACGGAGTAGGCATGTACAGATCGCTTCTGGGACCCCTAAATATCGAATTTTCGGGTGTTTTGGGACTGAATTTGAGATATTGACTTTTTGGCACCTAAAAGATCGATTTTTAGCATGTTTTTAGCCTATATTTTGAAAATATTCTAGCACTGAGTAGGCATGTACAGATTGCTTCTGGGACCCCAAAATATTGAATTTTCGGGTGTTTTGAGCCTGAATTTGAGATATAAACGGGTACAGAAGATACATGCACATATTGACTTTGGGCATCTAAAATATCGATTTTCAGCATGTTTTGGGCTTGTATTTTGAAAATACTCTAACACTGACTAGGCATGTACAGATTGCTTCTGGGACCCCAAAATATTGAATTTTCGGGTGTTTTGAGCCTGAATTTGAGATATAAACGGGTACAGAAGATACATGCACATATTGACTTTGGGCACCAAAAATATCAATTTTCAGCATGTTTTGGGCCTGAATTTTGAAAATACTCTAACACGGAGTAGGCATGTACAGTTCGCTTCTGGGACCCCAAAATATTGAATTTTCGGGTGTTTAGGGCCAGAATTTGAGATATAAACGGGTACAGAAGATGCATGCACATATCGACTTTTGGGCACCTAAAAGATCGATTTTCAGTATATTTTTGGCCTGTATTTTGAAAATACTCTAACACGGAGTAGGCATGTACAGATACCTTCTGGGACCTCTAAATATCGAATTTTCGGGTGTTTTGGGACTGAATTTGATATATCGATTTTTTGGCATCTAAAATGTCGATTTTTAGCATGTTTTTAGCCTATATTTTGAAAATATTCTAGCATTGTTCAGATTGCTTCTGGGACCCCAAAATATTGAATTTTCGGGTGTTTTGAGCTTGAATTTGAGATATAAACGGGTACAGAAGATACATGCACATATTGACTTTGGGCATCTAAAATATCGATTTTCAGCATGTTTTGGGCCTGTATTTTGAAAATACTCTAACACTGAGTAGGCATGTACAGATTGCTTCTGGGACCCCAAAATATTGAATTTTCGGGTGTTTTGAGCCTGAATTTGAGATATAAACGGGTACTGAATATACATGCACATATCGACTTTTGTGCACCTAAAAGATCGATTTTCAGTATGTTTTGAGCATGAATTTTGAAAATACTCTAACACGGAGTAGGCATGTACAGATCGCTTCTGGGACCCCTAAATATCGAGTTTTCGGGTGTTTTGGGACTGAATTTGAGATATCGACTTTTTGGCACCTAAAAGATCGATTTTTAGCATGTTTTTAGCCTATATTTTGAAAATATTCTAGCACTGTTCAGATTGCTTCTGGGACCCCAAAATATTGAATTTTCGGGTGTTTTGAGCCTGAATTTGAGATATAAACGGGTACAGAAGATACATGCACATATTGACTTTGGGCACCAAAAACATCGATTTTCAGCATGTTTTGGGCCTGAATTTTGAAAATACTCTAACACGGAGTAGGCATGTACAGATCGCTTCTGGGACCCCAAAATATCGAATTTTCGGGTGTTTAGGGCCAGAATTTGAGATATAAACGGGTACAGAAGATGCATGCACATATCGACTTTTGTGCACCTAAAAGATCGATTTTCAGTATGTTTTTGGCCTGTATTTTGAAAATACTCTAACACGGAGTAGGCATGTATAGATACCTTCTGGGACCTCTAAATATCGAATTTTCGGGTGTTTTGGGACTGAATTTGAGATATCGATTTTTTGGCACCTAAAACGTCGATTTTTAGCATGTTTTTAGCCTATATTTTGAAAATATTCTAGCACTGTGTAGGTATGTACAGATTGCTTCTGGGACCCCAAAATATTGAATTTTCGGGTGTTTTGAGCCTGAATTTGAGATATAAACGGGTACTGAAGATGCATGCACATATCGACTTTTGTGCACCTAAAAGATCGATTTTCAGTATGTTTTGAGCATGTATTTTGAAAATACTCTAACACGGAGTAGGCATGTACAGATCGCTTCTGGGACCCCTAAATATCGAATTTTCGGGTGTTTTGGGACTGAATTTGAGATATCGACTTTTTGGCACCTAAAAGATCGATTTTTAGCATGTTTTTAGCCTATATTTTGAAAATGTTCTAGCACTGAGTAGGCATGTACAGATTGCTTCTGGGACCCCAAAATATTGAATTTTCGGGTGTTTTGAGCCTGAATTTGAGATATAAACGGGTACAGAAGATACATGCACATATTGACTTTGGGCACCAAAAATATCGATTTTCAGCATGTTTTGGGCCTGAATTTTGAAAATACTCTAACACGGAGTAGGCATGTACAGATCGCTTCTGGGACCCCAAAATATCGAATTTTCGGGTGTTTAGGGCCAGAATTTGAGATATAAACGGGTACAGAAGATGCATGCACATATCGACTTTTGGGCACCTAAAAGATCAATTTTCAGTATGTTTTGAGCATGTATTTTGAAAATACTCTAACACGGAGTAGGCATGTACAGATCGCTTCTGGGACCCCTAAATATCGAATTTTCGGGTGTTTTGGGACTGAATTTGAGATATCGACTTTTTGGCACCTAAAAGATCGATTTTTGGCATGTTTTTAGCCTATATTTCGAAAATATTCTAGCATTGAGTAGGCATGTACAGATTGCTTCTGGGACCCCAAAATATTGAATTTTCGGGTGTTTTGAGCCTGAATTTGAGATATAAACGGGTACTGAAGATGCATGCACATATCGACTTTTGTGCACCTAAAAGATCGATTTTCAGTATGTTTTGAGCATGTATTTTGGAATTACTCTAACACGGAGTAGGCATGTACAGATCGCTTCTGGGACCCCTAAATATCGAATTTTCGGGTGTTTTGGGACTGAATTTGAGATATCGACTTTTTGGCACCTAAAAGATCGATTTTTAGCATGTTTTTAGCCTATATTTTGAAAATGTTCTAGCACTGAGTAGGCATGTACAGATTGCTTCTGGGACCCCAAAATATTGAATTTTCGGGTGTTTTGAGCCTGAATTTGAGATATAAACGGGTACAGAAGATACATGCACATATTGACTTTGGGCACCAAAAATATCGATTTTCAGCATGTTTTGGGCCTGAATTTTGAAAATACTCTAACACGGAGTAGGCATGTACAGATCGCTTCTGGGACCCCAAAATATCGAATTTTCGGGTGTTTAGGGCCAGAATTTGAGATATAAACGGGTACAGAAGATGCATGCACATATCGACTTTTGGGCACCTAAAAGATCAATTTTCAGTATGTTTTGAGCATGTATTTTGAAAATACTCTAACACGGAGTAGGCATGTACAGATCGCTTCTGGGACCCCTAAATATCGAATTTTCGGGTGTTTTGGGACTGAATTTGAGATATCGACTTTTTGGCACCTAAAAGATCGATTTTTGGCATGTTTTTAGCCTATATTTCGAAAATATTCTAGCATTGAGTAGGCATGTACAGATTGCTTCTGGGACCCCAAAATATTGAATTTTCGGGTGTTTTGAGCCTGAATTTGAGATATAAACGGGTACAGAAGATACATGCACATACTGACTTTGGGCACCAAAAATATCGATTTTCAGCATGTTTTTTGCCTGAATTTTGAAAATACTCTAACACGGAGTAGGCATGTACAGATCGCTTCTGGGACCTCAAAATATCGAATTTTCGGGTGTTTAGGGCCAGAATTTGAGATATAAACGGGTACAGAAGATTCATGCACATATCGACTTTTGTGCACCTAAAAGATCGATTTTCAGTATGTTTTGAGCATGTATTTTGAAAATACTCTAACACGGAGTAGGCATGTACAGATCGCTTCTGGGACCCCTAAATATCGAATTTTCGGGTGTTTTGGGACTGAATTTGAGATATTGACTTTTTGGCACCTAAAAGATCGATTTTTAGCATGTTTTTAGCCTATATTTTGAAAATATTCTAGCACTGAGTAGGCATGTACAGATTGCTTCTGGGACCCCAAAATATTGAATTTTCGGGTGTTTTGAGCCTGAATTTGAGATATAAACGGGTACAGAAGATACATGCACATATTGACTTTGGGCACCAAAAATATCGATTTTCAGCATGTTTTGGGCCTGAATATTGAAAATACTCTAACACGGAGTAGGCATGTACAGATCGCTTCTGGGACCCCAAAATATCGAATTTTCGGGTGTTTAGGGCCAGAATTTGAGATATAAACGGGTACAGAAGATGCATGCACATATCGACTTTTGGGCACCTAAAAGATCGATTTTCAGTATGTTTTTGGCCTGTATTTTGAAAATACTCTAACACGGAGTAGGCATGTACAGATACCTTCTGGGACCTCTAAATATCGAATTTTCGGGTGTTTTGGGACTGAATTTAAGATATCGATTTTTTGGCACCTAAAATGTCGATTTTTAGCATGTTTTTAGCCTATATTTTGAAAATATTCTAGCACTGTGTAGGCATGTACAGATTGCTTCTGGGACCCCAAAATATTGAATTTTCGGGTGTTTTGAGCCTGAATTTGAGATATAAACGGGTACAGAAGATACATGCACATATTGACTTTGGGCATCTAAAATATCGATTTTCAGCATGTTTTGGGCTTGTATTTTGAAAATACTCTAACACTGACTAGGCATGTACAGATTGCTTCTGGGACCCCAAAATATTGAATTTTCGGGTGTTTTGAACCTGAATTTGAGATATAAACGGGTACTGAATATACATGCACATATCGACTTTTGTGCACCTAAAAGATCGATTTTCAGTATGTTTTGAGCATGAATTTTGAAAATACTCTAACACGGAGTAGGCATGTACAGGTCGCTTCTGGGACCCTTAAATATCGAATTTTCGGGTGTTTTGGGACTGAATTTGAGATATCGACTTTTTGGCACCTAAAAGATCGATTTTTAGCATGTTTTTAGCCTATATTTTGAAAATATTCTAGCACTGTTCAGATTGCTTCTGGGACCCCAAAATATTGAATTTTCGGGTGTTTTGAGCCTGAATTTGAAATATAAACGGGTACAGAAGATACATGCACATATTGACTTTGGGCACCAAAAACATCGATTTTCAGCATGTTTTGGGCCTGAATTTTGAAAATACTCTAACACGGAGTAGGCATGTACAGATCGCTTCTGGGACCCCAAAATATCGAATTTTCGGGTGTTTAGGGCCAGAATTTGAGATATAAACGGGTACAGAAGATGCATGCACATATCGACTTTTGTGCACCTAAAAGATCGATTTTCAGTATGTTTTTGGCCTGTATTTTGAAAATACTCTAACACGGAGTAGGCATGTACAGATACCTTCTGGGACCTCTAAATATCGAATTTTCGGGTGTTTTGGGACTGAATTTAAGATATCGATTTTTTGGCACCTAAAATGTCGATTTTTAGCATGTTTTTAGCCTATATTTTGAAAATATTCTAGCACTGAGTAGGCATGTACAGATTGCTTCTGGGACCCCAAAATATTGAATTTTCGGGTGTTTTGAGCCTGAATTTGAGATATAAACGGGTACAGAAGATACATGCACATATTGACTTTGGGCACCAAAAATATCGATTTTCAGCATGTTTTGGGCCTGAATTTTGAAAATACTCTAACACGGAGTAGGCATGTACAGATCGCTTCTGGGACCCCAAAATATCGAATTTTCGGGTGTTTAGGGCCAGAATTTGAGATATAAACGGGTACAGAAGATGCATGCACATATCGACTTTTGGGCACCTAAAAGATCAATTTTCAGTATGTTTTGAGCATGTATTTTGAAAATACTCTAACACGGAGTAGGCATGTACAGATCGCTTCTGGGACCCCTAAATATCGAATTTTCGGGTGTTTTGGGACTGAATTTGAGATATCGACTTTTTGGCACCTAAAAGATCGATTTTTGGCATGTTTTTAGCCTATATTTCGAAAATATTCTAGCATTGAGTAGGCATGTACAGATTGCTTCTGGGACCCCAAAATATTGAATTTTCGGGTGTTTTGAGCCTGAATTTGAGATATAAACGGGTACAGAAGATACATGCACATACTGACTTTGGGCACCAAAAATATCGATTTTCAGCATGTTTTTTGCCTGAATTTTGAAAATACTCTAACACGGAGTAGGCATGTACAGATCGCTTCTGGGACCTCAAAATATCGAATTTTCGGGTGTTTAGGGCCAGAATTTGAGATATAAACGGGTACAGAAGATTCATGCACATATCGACTTTTGTGCACCTAAAAGATCGATTTTCAGTATGTTTTGAGCATGTATTTTGAAAATACTCTAACACGGAGTAGGCATGTACAGATCGCTTCTGGGACCCCTAAATATCGAATTTTCGGGTGTTTTGGGACTGAATTTGAGATATTGACTTTTTGGCACCTAAAAGATCGATTTTTAGCATGTTTTTAGCCTATATTTTGAAAATATTCTAGCACTGAGTAGGCATGTACAGATTGCTTCTGGGACCCCAAAATATTGAATTTTCGGGTGTTTTGAGCCTGAATTTGAGATATAAACGGGTACAGAAGATACATGCACATATTGACTTTGGGCACCAAAAATATCGATTTTCAGCATGTTTTGGGCCTGAATATTGAAAATACTCTAACACGGAGTAGGCATGTACAGATCGCTTCTGGGACCCCAAAATATCGAATTTTCGGGTGTTTAGGGCCAGAATTTGAGATATAAACGGGTACAGAAGATGCATGCACATATCGACTTTTGGGCACCTAAAAGATCGATTTTCAGTATGTTTTTGGCCTGTATTTTGAAAATACTCTAACACGGAGTAGGCATGTACAGATACCTTCTGGGACCTCTAAATATCGAATTTTCGGGTGTTTTGGGACTGAATTTAAGATATCGATTTTTTGGCACCTAAAATGTCGATTTTTAGCATGTTTTTAGCCTATATTTTGAAAATATTCTAGCACTGTGTAGGCATGTACAGATTGCTTCTGGGACCCCAAAATATTGAATTTTCGGGTGTTTTGAGCCTGAATTTGAGATATAAACGGGTACAGAAGATACATGCACATATTGACTTTGGGCATCTAAAATATCGATTTTCA
The DNA here is from genome assembly GCA_033782935.1 of Petrolisthes cinctipes. Taxonomy (NCBI): domain Eukaryota; kingdom Metazoa; phylum Arthropoda; class Malacostraca; order Decapoda; family Porcellanidae; genus Petrolisthes; species Petrolisthes cinctipes. The sequence continues at coordinate 694,428 of JAWQEG010000175.1, forward strand.
GCATGTTTTGGGCTTGTATTTTGAAAATACTCTAACACTGACTAGGCATGTACAGATTGCTTCTGGGACCCCAAAATATTGAATTTTCGGGTGTTTTGAACCTGAATTTGAGATATAAACGGGTACTGAATATACATGCACATATCGACTTTTGTGCACCTAAAAGATCGATTTTCAGTATGTTTTGAGCATGAATTTTGAAAATACTCTAACACGGAGTAGGCATGTACAGGTCGCTTCTGGGACCCTTAAATATCGAAATTTCGGGTGTTTTGGGACTGAATTTGAGATATCGACTTTTTGGCACCTAAAAGATCGATTTTTAGCATGTTTTTAGCCTATATTTTGAAAATATTCTAGCACTGTTCAGATTGCTTCTGGGACCCCAAAATATTGAATTTTCGGGTGTTTTGAGCCTGAATTTGAAATATAAACGGGTACAGAAGATACATGCACATATTGACTTTGGGCACCAAAAACATCGATTTTCAGCATGTTTTGGGCCTGAATTTTGAAAATACTCTAACACGGAGTAGGCATGTACAGATCGCTTCTGGGACCCCAAAATATCGAATTTTCGGGTGTTTAGGGCCAGAATTTGAGATATAAACGGGTACAGAAGATGCATGCACATATCGACTTTTGTGCACCTAAAAGATCGATTTTCAGTATGTTTTTGGCCTGTATTTTGAAAATACTCTAACACGGAGTAGGCATGTACAGATACCTTCTGGGACCTCTAAATATCGAATTTTCGGGTGTTTTGGGACTGAATTTAAGATATCGATTTTTTGGCACCTAAAATGTCGATTTTTAGCATGTTTTTAGCCTATATTTTGAAAATATTCTAGTACTGTACAGATTGCTTCTGGGACCCCAAAATATTGAATTTTCGGGTGTTTTGAGCCTGAATTTGAGATATAAACGGGTACAGAAGATACATGCACATATTGACTTTGGGCACCAAAAATATCGATTTTCAGCATGTTTTGGGCCTGAATTTTGAAAATACTCTAACACTGAGTAGGCATGTACAGATCGCTTCTGGGACCCCAAAATATCGAATTTTCGGGTGTTTAGGGCCAGAATTTGAGATATAAACGGGTACAGAAGATGCATGCACATATCGACTTTTGGGCACCTAAAAGATCGATTTTCAGTATGTTTTTGGCCTGTATTTTGAAAATACTCTAACACATAGTAGGCATGTACAGATACCTTCTGGGACCTCTAAATATCGAATTTTCGGGTGTTTTGGGACTGAATTTGAGATATCGATTTTTTGGCACCTAAAATGTCGATTTTTAGCATGTTTTTAGCCTATATTTTGAAAATATTCTAGCAATGTGTAGGCATGTACAGATTTCTTCTGGGACCCCAAAATATTGAATTTTCGGGTGTTTTGAGCCTGAATTTGAGATATAAACGGGTACAGAAGATACATGCACATATTGACTTTGGGCATCTAAAATATCGATTTTCAGCATGTTTTGGGCCTGTATTTTGAAAATACTCTAACACTGAGTAGGCATGTACAGATTGCTTCTGGAACCCCAAAATATTGAATTTTCGGGTGTTTTGAGCCTGAATTTGAGATATAAACGGGTACTGAAGATGCATGCACATATCGACTTTTGTGCACCTTAAAGATCGATTTTCAGTATGTTTTGAGCATGTATTTTGAAAATACTTTAACACGGAGTAGGCATGTACAGATCGCTTCTGGGACCCCTAAATATCGAATTTTCGGGTGTTTTGGGACTGAATTTGAGATATCGACTTTATGGCACCTAAAAGATCGATTTTTAGCATGTTTTTAGCCTATATTTTGAAAATATTCTAGCACTGTACAGATTGCTTCAGGGACCCCAAAATATTGAATTTTCGGGTGTTTTGAGCCTGAATTTGAGATATAAACGGGTACAGAAGATACATGCACATATTGACTTTGGGCACCAAAAATATCGATTTTCAGCATGTTTTGGGCCTGAATTTTGAAAATACTCTAACACGGAGTAGGCATGTACAGTTCGCTTCTGGCACCCCAAAATATCGAATTTTATGGGTGTTTAGGGCCAGAATTTGAGATATAAACGGGTACAGAAGATGCATACACATATCGACTTTTGGGCACCTAAAAGATCGATTTTCAGTATGTTTTTGGCCTGTATTTTGAAAATACTCTAACACGGAGTAGGCATATACAGTTCGCTTCTGGGACCCCAAAATATCGAATTTTCGGGTGTTTAGGGCCAGAATTTGAGATATAAACGGGTACAGAAGATGCATGCACATATCGACTTTTGGGCACCTAAAAGATCGATTTTCAGTATGTTTTTGGCCTGTATTTTGAAAATACTCTAACACGGAGTAGGCATGTACAGATACCTTCTGGGACCTCTAAATATCGAATTTTCGGGTGTTTTGGGACTGAATTTGAGATATCGATTTTTTGGCACCTAAAATGTCGATTTTTAGTATGTTTTTAGCCTATATTTTGAAAATATTCTAGCACTGTGTAGGCATGTACAGATTGCTTCTGGGACCCCAAAATATTGAATTTTCGGGTGTTTTGAGCCTGAATTTGAGATATAAACGGGTACAGAAGATACATGCACATATTGACTTTGGGCATCTAAAATATCGATTTTCAGCATGTTTTGGGCCTGTATTTTGAAAATACTCTAACACTGAGTAGGCATGTACAGATTGCTTCTGGGACCCCAAAATATTGAATTTTCGGGTGTTTTGAGCCTGAATTTGAGATATAAACGGGTACTGAAGATGCATGCACATATCGACTTTTGTGCACCTAAAAGATCGATTTTCAGTATGTTTTGAGCTTGTATTTTGAAAATACTCTAACACGGAGTAGGCATGTACAGATCGCTTCTGGGACCCCTAAATATCGAATTTTCGGGTGTTTTGGGACTGAATTTAAGATATCGACTTTTTGGCACCTAAAAGATCGATTTTTAGCATGTTATTAGCCTATATTTTGAAAATATTCTAGCACTGAGTAGGCATGTACAGATTGCTTCTAGGACCCCAAAATATTGAATTTTCGGGTGTTTTGAGCCTGAATTTGAGATATAAACGGGTACAGAAGATATATGCACATATTGACTTTAAGCACCAAAAATATCGATTTTCAGCATGTTTTGGGCCTGAATTTTGAAAATACTCTAACACGGAGTAGGCATGTACAGTTCGCTTCTGGGACCCCAAAATATCGAATTTTCGGGTGTTTAGGGCCAGAATTTGAGATATAAACGGGTACAGAAGATGCATGCACATATCGACTTTTGGGCACCTAAAAGATCGATTTTCAGTATGTTTTTGGCCTGTATTTTGAAAATACTCTAACACGGAGTAGGCATGTACAGATACCTTCTGGGATCTCTAAATATCGAATTTTCGGGTGTTTTGGGACTGAATTTGAGATATCGATTTTTTGGCATCTAAAATGTCGATTTTTAGCATGTTTTTAGCCTATATTTTGAAAATATTCTAGCACTGTGTAGGCATGTACAGATTGCTTCTGGGACCCCAAAATTTTGAATTTTCGGGTGTTTTGAGCTTGAATTTGAGATATAAACGGGTACAGAAGATACATGCACATATTGACTTTGGGCATCTAAAATATCGATTTTCAGCATGTTTTGGGCCTGTATTTTGAAAATACTCTAACACTGAGTAGGTATGTACAGATTGCTTCTGGGACCCCAAAATATTGAATTTTCGGGTGTTTTGAGCCTGAATTTGAGATATAAACGGGTACTGAATATACATGCACATATCGACTTTTGTGCACCTAAAAGATCGATTTTCAGTATGTTTTGAGCATGAATTTTGAAAATACTCTAACACGGAGTAGGCATGTACAGATCGCTTCTGGGACCCCTAAATATCGAATTTTCGGGTGTTTTGGGACTGAATTTGAGATATCGACTTTTTGGCACCTAAAAGATCGATTTTTAGCATGTTTTTAGCCTATATTTTGAAAATATTCTAGCACTGTTCAGATTGCTTCTGGGACCCCAAAATATTGAATTTTCGGGTGTTTTGAGCCTGAATTTGAGATATAAACGGGTACTGAAGATGCATGCACATATCGACTTTTGTGCACCTAAAAGATCGATTTTCAGTATGTTTTGAGCATGTATTTTGAAAATACTCTAACACGGAGTAGGCATGTACAGATCGCTTCTGGAACCCCTAAATATCGAATTTTCGGGTGTTTTGGGACTGAATTTGAGATATCGATTTTTTGGCACCTAAAATGTCGATTTTTAGCATGTTTTTAGCCTATATTTTGAAAATATTATAGCACTGTGTAGGCATGTACAGATTTCTTCTGGGACCCCAAAATATTGAATTTTCGGGTGTTTTGAGCCTCAATTTGAGATATAAACGGGTACAGAAGATACATGCACATATTGACTTTGGGCATCTAAAATATCTATTTTCAGCATGTTTTGGGCCTGTATTTTGAAAATACTCTAACACTAAGTAGGCATGTACAGATTGCTTCTGGGACCCCAAAATATTGAATTTTCGGGTGTTTTGAGCCTGAATTTGAGATATAAACGGGTACTGAAGATGCATGCACATATCGACTTTTGTGCACCTAAAAGATCGATTTTCAGTAAGTTTTGAGCATGTATTTTGAAAATACTCTAACACGGAGTAGGCATGTACAGATCGCTTTTGGGACCCCTAAATATCGAATTTTCGGGTGTTTTGGGACTGAATTTGAGATATCGACTTATTGGCACCTAAAAGATCGATTTTTAGCATGTTTTTAGCCTATATTTTGAAAATATTCTAGCACTGAGTAGGCATGTACAGATTGCTTCTGGGACCCCAAAATATTGAATTTTCGGGTGTTTTGAGCCTGAATTTGAGATATAAACGGGTACAGAAGATACATGCACATATTGACTTTGGGCACCAAAAATATCGATTTTCAGCATGTTTTGGGCCTGAATTTTGAAAATACTCTAACACGGAGTAGGCATGTACAGATCGCTTCTGGGACCCCAAAATATCGAATTTTCGGGTGTTTAGGGCCAGAATTTGAGATATAAACGGGTACAGAAGATGCATGCACATATCGACTTTTGGGCACCTAAAAGATCGATTTTCAGTATGTTTTTGGCCTGTATTTTGAAAATACTCTAACTCGGAGTAGGCATGTACAGATACCTTCTGGGACCTCTAAATATCGAATTTTCGGGTGTTTTGGGACTGAATTTGAGATATCGATTTTTTGGCACCTAAAATGTCGATTTTTAGCATGTTTTTAGCCTATATTTTGAAAATAATCTAGCACTGTGTAGGCATGTACAGATTTCTTCTGGGACCCCAAAATATTGAATTTTCGGGTGTTTTGAGCTTGAATTTGAGATATAAACGGGTACAGAAGATACATGCACATATTGACTTTGGGCATCTAAAATATCGATTTTCAGCATGTTTTGGGCCTGTATTTTGAAAATACTCTAACACTGAGTAGGCATGTACAGATTGCTTCTGGAACCCCAAAATATTGAATTTCCGGGTGTTTTGAGCCTGAATTTGAGATATAAACGGGTACTGAAGATGCATGCACGTATCTACTTTTGTGCACCTAAAAGATCGATTTTCAGTATGTTTTGAGCATGTATTTTGAAAATACTCCAACACGGAGTAGGCATGTACAAATCGCTACTGGGACCCCTAAATATCGAATTTTCGGGTGTTTTGGGACTGAATTTGAGATATCGACTTTTTGGCACCTAAAAGATCGATTTTTAGCATGTTTTTAGCCTATATTTTGAAAATATTCTAGCACTGTGTAGGCATGTACAGATTGCTTCTGGGACCCTAAAATATTGAATTTTCGGGTGTTTTGAGCCTGAATTTGAGATATAAACGGGTACTGAAGATGCATGCACATATCGACTTTTGTGCACCTAAAAGATCGATTTTCAGTATGTTTTGAGCATGTATTTTGAAAATACTCTAACACGGAGTAGGCATGTACAGATCGCTTCTGGGACCCCTAAATATCGAATTTTCGGGTGTTTTGGGACTGAATTTGAGATATCGACTTTTTGGCACCTAAAAGATCGATTTTTAGCATGTTTTTAGCCTATATTTTGAAAATATTCTAGCACTGTACAGATTGCTTCTGGGACCCCAAAATATTGAATTTTCGGGTGTTTTGAACCTGAATTTGAGATATAAACGGGTACAGAAGATACATGCACATATTGACTTTGGGCACCAAAAATATCGATTTTCAGCATGTTTTGGGCCTGAATTTTGAAAATACTCTAACAAGGAGTAGGCATGTATAGATCGCTTCTGGGACCCCAAAATATCGAATTTTCGGGTGTTTAGGGCCAGAATTTGAGATATAAACGGGTACAGAAGATGCATGCACATATCGACTTTTGGGCACCTAAAAGATCGATTTTCAGTATGTTTTTGGCCTGTATTTTGAAAATACTCTAACACGGAGTAGGCATGTACAGATACCTTCTGGGACCTCTAAATATCGAATTTTCGGGTGTTTTGGGACAGAATTTGAGATATCGATTTTTTGGCACCTAAAATGTCGATTTTTAGCATGTTTTTAGCCTATATTTTGAAAATATTCTAGCACTGTGTAGGCATGTACAGATTGCTTCTGGGACCCCAAAATATTGAATTTTCGGGTGTTTTGAGCCTGAATTTGAGATATAAACGGGTACAGAAGATACATGCACATATTGACTTTGGGCACCAAAAATATCGATTTTCAGCATGTTTTGGGCCTGAATTTTGAAAATACTCTAACACGGAGTAGGCATGTATAGATCGCTTCTGGGACCACAAAATATCGAATTTTCGGGTGTTTAGGGCCAGAATTTGAGATATATACGGTTACAGAAGATGCATGCACATATCGACTTTTGGGCACCTAAAAGATCGATTTTCAGTATGTTTTTGGCCTGTATTTTGAAAATACTCTAACACGGAGTAGGCATGTACAGATACCTTCTGGGACCTCTAAATATCGAATTTTCGGGTGTTTTGGGACTGAATTTGAGATATCGATTTTTTGGCACATAAAATGTCGATTTTTAGCATGTTTTTAGCCTATATTTTGAAAATATTCTAGCACTGTGTAGGCATGTACAGATTGCTTCTGGGACCCCAAAATATTGAATTTTCGGGTGTTTTGAGCCTGAATTTGAGATATAAACGGGTACAGAAGATATATGCACATATTGACTTTGGGCATCTAAAATATCGATTTTCAGCATGTTTTGGGCCTGTATTTTGAAAATACTCTAACACTGAGTAGGCATGTACAGATTGCTTCTGGGACCCCAAAATATTGAATTTTCGGGTGTTTTGAGCCTGAATTTGAGATATAAACGGGTACTGAAGATGCATGCACATATCGACTTTTGTGCACCTAAAAGATCGATTTTCAGTATGTTTTGAGCATGTATTTTGAAAATACTCTAACACGGAGTAGGCATGTACAGATCGCTTCTGGGATCCCTAAATATCGAATTTTCGGGTGTTTTGGGACTGAATTTGAGATATCGACTTTTTGGCACCTAAAAGATCGATTTTTAGCATGTTTTTAGCCTATATTTCGAAAATATTCTAGCATTGAGTAGGCATGTACAGATTGCTTCTGGGACCCCAAAATATTGAATTTTCGGGTGTTTTGAGCCTGAATTTGAGATATAAACGGGTACAGAAGATACATGCACATACTGACTTTGGGCACCAAAAATATCGATTTTCAGCATGTTTTTTGCCTGAATTTTGAAAATACTCTAACACGGAGTAGGCATGTACAGATCGCTTCTGGGACCTCAAAATATCGAATTTTCGGGTGTTTAGGGCCAGAATTTGAGATATAAACGGGTACAGAAGATGCATGCACATATCGACTTTTGTGCACCTAAAAGATCGATTTTCAGTATGTTTTGAGCATGTATTTTGAAAATACTCTAACACGGAGTAGGCATGTACAGATCGCTTCTGGGACCCCTAAATATCGAATTTTTGGGTGTTTTGGGACTGAATTTGAGATATTGACTTTTTGGCACCTAAAAGATCGATTTTTAGCATGTTTTTAGCCTATATTTTGAAAATATTCTAGCACTGAGTAGGCATGTACAGATTGCTTCTGGGACCCTAAAATATTGAATTTTCGGGTGTTTTGAGCCTGAATTTGAGATATAAACGGGTACAGAAGATACATGCACATATTGATTTTGGGCATCTAAAATATCGATTTTCAGCATGTTTTGGGCCTGAATATTGAAAATACTCTAACACGGAGTAGGCATGTACAGATTGCTTCTGGGACCCCAAAATATTGAATTTTCGGGTGTTTTGAGCCTGAATTTGAGATATAAACGGGTACTGAATATACATGCACATATCGACTTTTGTGCACCTAAATAATCGATTTTCAGTATGTTTTGAGCATGAATTTTGAAAATACTCTAACACGGAGTAGGCATGTACAGATCGCTTCTGGGACCCATAAATATCGAATTTTCGGGTGTTTTGGGACTGAATTTGAGATATCGACTTTTTGGCACCTAAAAGATCGATTTTTAGCATGTTTTTAGCCTATATTTTGAAAATATTCTAGCACTGTGTAGGCATGTACAGATTGCTTCTGGGACCCTAAAATATTGAATTTTCGGGTGTTTTGAGCCTGAATTTGAGATATAAACGGGTACTGAAGATGCATGCACATATCGACTTTTGTGCACCTAAAAGATCGATTTTCAGTATGTTTTGAGCATGTATTTTGAAAATACTCTAACACGGAGTAGGCATGTACAGATCGCTTCTGGGACCCCTAAATATCGAATTTTCGGGTGTTTTGGGACTGAATTTGAGATATCGACTTTTTGGCACCTAAAAGATCGATTTTTAGCATGTTTTTAGCCTATATTTTGAAAATATTCTAGCACTGTACAGATTGCTTCTGGGACCCCAAAATATTGAATTTTCGGGTGTTTTGAACCTGAATTTGAGATATAAACGGGTACAGAAGATACATGCACATATTGACTTTGGGCACCAAAAATATCGATTTTCAGCATGTTTTGGGCCTGAATTTTGAAAATACTCTAACAAGGAGTAGGCATGTATAGATCGCTTCTGGGACCCCAAAATATCGAATTTTCGGGTGTTTAGGGCCAGAATTTGAGATATAAACGGGTACAGAAGATGCATGCACATATCGACTTTTGGGCACCTAAAAGATCGATTTTCAGTATGTTTTTGGCCTGTATTTTGAAAATACTCTAACACGGAGTAGGCATGTACAGATACCTTCTGGGACCTCTAAATATCGAATTTTCGGGTGTTTTGGGACAGAATTTGAGATATCGATTTTTTGGCACCTAAAATGTCGATTTTTAGCATGTTTTTAGCCTATATTTTGAAAATATTCTAGCACTGTGTAGGCATGTACAGATTGCTTCTGGGACCCCAAAATATTGAATTTTCGGGTGTTTTGAGCCTGAATTTGAGATATAAACGGGTACAGAAGATACATGCACATATTGACTTTGGGCACCAAAAATATCGATTTTCAGCATGTTTTGGGCCTGAATTTTGAAAATACTCTAACACGGAGTAGGCATGTATAGATCGCTTCTGGGACCACAAAATATCGAATTTTCGGGTGTTTAGGGCCAGAATTTGAGATATATACGGGTACAGAAGATGCATGCACATATCGACTTTTGGGCACCTAAAAGATCGATTTTCAGTATGTTTTTGGCCTGTATTTTGAAAATACTCTAACACGGAGTAGGCATGTACAGATACCTTCTGGGACCTCTAAATATCGAATTTTCGGGTGTTTTGGGACTGAATTTGAGATATCGATTTTTTGGCACATAAAATGTCGATTTTTAGCATGTTTTTAGCCTATATTTTGAAAATATTCTAGCACTGTGTAGGCATGTACAGATTGCTTCTGGGACCCCAAAATATTGAATTTTCGGGTGTTTTGAGCCTGAATTTGAGATATAAACGGGTACAGAAGATATATGCACATATTGACTTTGGGCATCTAAAATATCGATTTTCAGCATGTTTTGGGCCTGTATTTTGAAAATACTCTAACACTGAGTAGGCATGTACAGATTGCTTCTGGGACCCCAAAATATTGAATTTTCGGGTGTTTTGAGCCTGAATTTGAGATATAAACGGGTACTGAAGATGCATGCACATATCGACTTTTGTGCACCTAAAAGATCGATTTTCAGTATGTTTTGAGCATGTATTTTGAAAATACTCTAACACGGAGTAGGCATGTACAGATCGCTTCTGGGATCCCTAAATATCGAATTTTCGGGTGTTTTGGGACTGAATTTGAGATATCGACTTTTTGGCACCTAAAAGATCGATTTTTAGCATGTTTTTAGCCTATATTTCGAAAATATTCTAGCATTGAGTAGGCATGTACAGATTGCTTCTGGGACCCCAAAATATTGAATTTTCGGGTGTTTTGAGCCTGAATTTGAGATATAAACGGGTACAGAAGATACATGCACATACTGACTTTGGGCACCAAAAATATCGATTTTCAGCATGTTTTTTGCCTGAATTTTGAAAATACTCTAACACGGAGTAGGCATGTACAGATCGCTTCTGGGACCTCAAAATATCGAATTTTCGGGTGTTTAGGGCCAGAATTTGAGATATAAACGGGTACAGAAGATGCATGCACATATCGACTTTTGTGCACCTAAAAGATCGATTTTCAGTATGTTTTGAGCATGTATTTTGAAAATACTCTAACACGGAGTAGGCATGTACAGATCGCTTCTGGGACCCCTAAATATCGAATTTTTGGGTGTTTTGGGACTGAATTTGAGATATTGACTTTTTGGCACCTAAAAGATCGATTTTTAGCATGTTTTTAGCCTATATTTTGAAAATATTCTAGCACTGAGTAGGCATGTACAGATTGCTTCTGGGACCCCAAAATATTGAATTTTCGGGTGTTTTGAGCCTGAATTTGAGATATAAACGGGTACAGAAGATACATGCACATATTGACTTTGGGCATCTAAAATATCGATTTTCAGCATGTTTTGGGCCTGAATATTGAAAATACTCTAACACGGAGTAGGCATGTACAGATTGCTTCTGGTACCCCAAAATATTGAATTTTCGGGTGTTTTGAGCCTGAATTTGAGATATAAACGGGTACTGAATATACATGCACATATCGACTTTTGTGCACCTAAATAATCGATTTTCAGTATGTTTTGAGCATGAATTTTGAAAATACTCTAACACGGAGTAGGCATGTACAGATCGCTTCTGGGACCCATAAATATCGAATTTTCGGGTGTTTTGGGACTGAATTTGAGATATCGACTTTTTGGCACCTAAAAGATCGATTTTTAGCATGTTTTTAGCCTATATTTTGAAAATATTCTAGCACTGTTCAGATTGCTTCTGGGACCCCAAAATATTGAATTTTCGGGTGTTTTGAGCCTGAATTTGAGATATAAACGGGTACAGAAGATACATGCACATATTGACTTTAGGCACCAAAAACATCGATTTTCAGCATGTTTTGGGCCTGAATTTTGAAAATACTCTAACACGGAGTAGGCATGTACAGATCGCTTCTGGGACCCCAAAATATCGAATTTTCGGGTGTTTAGGGCCAGAATTTGAGATATAAACGGGTACATAAGATGCATGCACATATCGACTTTTGTGCACCTAAAAGATCGATTTTCAGTATGTTTTTGGCCTGTATTTTGAAAATACTCTAACACGGAGTAGGCATGTACAGATACCTTCTGGGACCTCTAAATATCGAATTTTCGGGTGTTTTGGGACTGAATTTAAGATATCGATTTTTTGGCACCTAAAATGTCGATTTTTAGCATGTTTTTAGCCTATATTTTGAAAATATTCTAGCACTGTGTAGGTATGTACAGATTGCTTCTGGGACCCCAAAATATTGAATTTTCGGGTGTTTTGAGCCTGAATTTGAGATATAAACAGGTACAGAAGATACATGCACATATTGACTTTGGGCATCTAAAATATCGATTTTCAGCATGTTTTGGGCCTGTATTTTGAAAATACTCTAACACTGAATAGGCATGTACAGATTGCTTCTGGCACCCCAAAATATTGAATTTTCGGGTGTTTTGAGCCTGAATTTGAGATATAAACGGGTACTGAAGATGCATGCACATATCGACTTTTGTGCACCTAAAAGATCGATTTTCAGTATGTTTTGAGCATGTATTTTGAAAATACTCTAACACAGAGTAGGCATGTACAGATCGCTTCTGGGACCCCTAAATATCGAATTTTCGGGTGTTTTGGGACTGAATTTGAGATATCGACTTTTTGGCACCTAAAAGATCGATTTTTAGCATGTTTTTAGCCTATATTTTGAAAATGTTCTAGCACTGAGTAGGCATGTACAGATTGCTTCTGGGACCCCAAAATATTGAATTTTCGGGTGTTTTGAGCCTGAATTTGAGATATAAACGGGTACAGAAGATACATGCACATATTGACTTTGGGCACCAAAAATACCGATTTTCAGCATGTTTTGGGCCTGAATTTTAAAAATACTCTAACACGGAGTAGGCATGTACAGATCGCTTCTGGGACCCCAAAATATCGAATTTTCGGGTGTTTAGAGCCAGAATTGGAGATATAAACGGGTACAGAAGATGCATGCACATATCGATTTTTGGGCACCTAAAAGATCGATTTTCAGTATGTTTTTGGCCTGTATTTTGAAAATACTCTAACACGGAGTAGGCATGTACAGATACCTTCTGGGACCTCTAAATATCGAATTTTCGGGTGTTTTGGGACTGAATTTGAGATATCGATTTTTTGGCACCTAAAATGTCGATTTTTAGCATGTTTTTAGCCTATATTTTGAAAATATTCTAGCACTGTGTAGGCATGTACAGATTGCTTCTGGGACCCCAAAATATTGAATTTTCGGGTGTTTTGAGCCTGAATTTGAGATATAAACGGGTACAGAAGATACATGCACATATTGACTTTGGGCATCTAAAATATCGATTTTCAGCATGTTTTGGGCCTGTATTTTGAAAATACTCTAACACTGAGTAGGCATGTACAGATTGCTTCTGGGACCCCAAAATATTGAATTTTCGGGTGTTTTGAGCCTGAATTTGAGAAATAAACGGGTACTGAAGATGCATGCACATATCGACTTTTGTGCACCTAAAAGATCGATTTTCAGTATGTTTTGAGCATGTATTTTGAAAATACTCTAACACGGAGTAGGCATGTACAGATCGCTTCTGGGACCCCTAAATATCGAATTTTCGGGTGTTTTGGGACTGAATTTGAGATATCGACTTTTTGGCACCTAAAAGAACGATTTTTAGCATGTTTTTAGCCTATATTTTGAAAATATTCTAGCACTGTGTAGGCATGTACAGATTGCTTCTGGGACCCTAAAATATTGAATTTTCGGGTGTTTTGAGCCTGAATTTGAGATATAAACGGGTACAGAAGATACATGCACATATTGACTTTGGGCACCAAAATTATCGATTTTCAGCATGTTTTGGGCCTGAATTTTGAAAATACTCTAACACGGAGTAGGCATGTACAGATCGCTTCTGGGACCCCAAAATATCGAATTTTCGGGTGTTTAGGGCCAGAATTTGAGGTATAAACGGGTACAGAAGATGCATGCACATATCGACTTTTGGGCACCTAAAAGATTGATTTTCAGTATGTTTTTGGCCTGTATTTTGAAAATACTCTAACACGGAGTAGGCATGTACAGATACCTTCTGGGACCTCTAAATATTGAATTTTCGGGTGTTTTGGGACTGAATTTGAGATATCGACTTTTTGGCAACTAAAAGATCGATTTTTAGCATGTTTTTAGCCTATATTTTGAAAATATTCTAGCACTGTGTAGGCATGTACAGATTGCTTCTGGGACCCCAAAATATTGAATTTTCGGGTGTTTTGAGCCTGAATTTGAGATATAAACGGGTACAGAAGATACATGCACATATTGACTTTGGGCATCTAAAATATCGATTTTCAGCATGTTTTGGGCCTGTATTTTGAAAATACTCTAACACTGATTAGGCATGTACAGATTGCTTCTGGGACCCCAAAATATTGAATTTTCGGGTGTTTTGATCCTGAATTTGAGATATAAACCGGTACTGAAGATGCATGCACATATCGACTTTTGTGCACCTAAAAGATCGATTTTCAGTATGTTTTGAGCATGTATTTTGAAAATACTCTAACACGGAGTAGGCATGTACAGATCGCTTCTGGGACCCCTAAATATCGAATTTTCGGGTGTTTTGGGACTGAATTTGAGATATCGACTTTTTGGCACCTAAAAGATCGATTTTTAGCATGTTTTTAGCCTATATTTTGAAAATATTCTAGTACTGTACAGATTGCTTCTGGGACCCCAAAATATTGAATTTTCGGGTGTTTTGAGCCTGAATTTGAGATATAAACGGGTACAGAAGATACATGCACATATTGACTTTGGGCACCAAAAATATCGATTTTCAGCATGTTTTGGGCCTGAATTTTGAAAATACTCTAACACGGAGTAGGCATGTACAGATACCTTCTGGGACCTCTAAATATCGAATTTTCGGGTGTTTTGGGACTGAATTTGAGATATCGATTTTTTGGCACCTAAAATGTCGATTTTTAGCATGTTTTTAGCCTATATTTTGAAAATATTCTAGCACTGTGTAGGCATGTACAGATTGCTTCTGGGACCCCAAAATATTGAATTTTCGGGTGTTTTGAGCCTGAATTTGAGATATAAACGGGTACAGAAGATACATGCACATATTGACTTTGGGCACCAAAAATATCGATTTTCAGCATGTTTTGGGCCTGAATTTTGAAAATACTCTAACACGGAGTAGGCATGTACAGATCGCTTCTGGGACCCCAAAATATCGAATTTTCGGGTGTTTAGGGCCAGAATTTGAGATATAAACGGGTACAGAAGATGCATGCACATATCGATTTTTGGGCACCTAAAAGATCGATTTTCAGTATGTTTTTGGCCTGTATTTTGAAAATACTCTAACACGGAGTAGGCATGTACAGATACCTTCTGGGACCTCTAAATATCGAATTTTCGGGTGTTTTGGGACTGAATTTGAGATATCGATTTTTTGGCACCTAAAATGTCGATTTTTAGCATGTTTTTAGCCTATATTTTGAAAATATTCTAGCACTGTGTAGGTATGTACAGATTTCTTCTGGGACCCCAAAATATTGAATTTTCGGGTGTTTTGAGCCTGAATTTGAGATATAAACGGGTACAGAAGATACATGCACATATTGACTTTGGGCATCTAAAATATCGATTTTCAGCATGTTTTGGGCCTGTATTTTGAAAATACTCTAACACTGAGTAGGCATGTACAGATTGCTTCTGGAACCCCAAAATATTGAATTTTCGGGTGTTTTGAGCCTGAATTTGAGATATAAACTGGTACTGAAGATGCATGCACATATCGACTTTTGTGCACCTAAAAGATCGATTTTCAGTATGTTTTGAGCATGTATTTTGAAAATACTCTAACACGGAGTAGGCATGTACAGATCGCTTCTGGGACCCCTAAATATCGAATTTTCGGGTGTTTTGGGACTGAATTTGAGATATCGACTTTTTGGCACCTAAAAGATCGATTTTTAGCATGTTTTTAGCCTATATTTTGAAAATATTCTAGCACTGTACAGATTGCTTCTGGGACCCCAAAATATTGAATTTTCGGTTGTTTAGGGCCAGAATTTGAGATATAAACGGGTACAGAAGATGCATGCACATATCGACTTTTGGGCACCTAAAAGATCGATTTTCAGTATGTTTTTGGCCTGTATTTTGAAAATACTCTAACACGGAGTAGGCATGTACAGATACCTTCTGGGACCTCTAAATATCGAATTTTCGGGTGTTTTGGGACTGAATTTGAGATATCGATTTTTTGGCACCTAAAATATCGATTTTTAGCATATTTTTAGCCTGTATTTTGAAAATACTCTAACACGGAGTAGGCATGTACAGATCGCTTCTGGGACCCCAAAATATCGAATTTTCGGGTGTTTAGGGCCAGAATTTGAGATATAAACGGGTACAGAAGATGCATGCACATATCGACTTTTGGGCACCTAAAAGATCGATTTTCAGTATGTTTTTGGCCTGTATTTTGAAAATACTCTAACACGGAGTAGGCATGTACAGATACCTTCTGGGACCTCTAAATATCGAATTTTCGGGTGTTTTGGGACTGAATTTCAGATATCGATTTGTTGGCACCTAAAATGTCGATTTTTAGCATGTTTTTAGCCTATATTTTGAAAATATTCTAGCACTGAGTAGGCATGTACAGATTGCTTCTGGGACCCCAAAATATTGAATTTTCGGGTGTTTTGAGCCTGAATTTGAGATATAAAAGGGTACAGAAGATACATGCACATATTGACTTTGGGCACCAAAAATATCAATTTTCAGCATGTTTTGGGCCTGAATTTTGAAAATACTCTAACACGGAGTAGGCATGTACAGATCGCTTCTGGGACCCCAAAATATCGAATTTTCGGGTGTTTAGGGCCAGAATTTGAGATATAAACGGGTACAAAAGATGCATGCACATATCGACTTTTGGGCACCTAAAAGATCGATTTTCAGTATGTTTTTGGCCTGTATTTTGAAAATACTCTAACACGGAATAGGCATGTACAGATACCTTCTGGGACCTCTAAATATCGAATTTTCGGGAGGTATGGGACTAAATTTGAGATATCGATTTTTTGGCACCTATAATATCGATTTTAGCATGTTTTTAGACTATATTTTTCAAAATATTCTAGCACTGTGTAGGCAAGTACAGATTGCTTCTGGGAACCCAAAATATTGAATTTTCGGGTGTTTTGAGCCTGAATTTGAGATATAAACGGGTACAGAAGATGCATGCACATATTGACTTTGGGCATCTAAAATATCGATTTTCAGCATGTTTTGGGCCTGTATTTTGAAAATACTCTAACACTGAGTAGGCATGTACAGATTGCTTCTGGGACCCCAAAATATTGAATTTTCGGGTGTTTTGAGCCTGAATTTGAGATATAAACGGGTACTGAATATGCATGCACATATCGACTTTTGTGCACCTAAAAGATCGATTTTCAGTATGTTTTGAGCATGTATTTTGAAAATACTCTAACACGGAGTAGGCATGTACAGATCGCTTCTGGGACCCCTAAATATCGAATGTTCGGGTGTTTTGGAACTGAATTTGAGATATCGACTTTTTGGCACCTAAAAGATCGATTTTTAGCATGTTTTTAGCCTATATTTTGAAAATATTCTAGCACTGAGTAGGCATGTACAGATTGCTTCTGGGACCCCAAAATATTGAATTTTCGGGTGTTTTGAGCCTGAATTTGAGATATAAACGGGTACAGAAGATACATGCACATATCGACTTTTGTGCACCTAAAAGATCGATTTTCAGTATGTTTTGAGCATGTATTTTGAAAATACTCTAACACGGAGTAGGCATGTACAGATTGTTTCTGGGACCCCAAAATATTGAATTTTCAGGTGTTTTGAGCCTGAATTTGAGATATAAACGGGTACTGAAGATGCATGCACATATCGACTTTTGTGCACCTAAAAGATCGATTTTCAGTATGTTTTGAGCATGTATTTTGAAAATACTCTAACACGAAGTAGGCATGTACAGATCACTTCTGGGACCCCTAATTATCGAATTTTCGGGTGTTTTGGGACTGAATTTGAGATATCGACTTTTTGGCACCTAAAAGATCGATTTTTAGCATGTTTTTAGCCTATATTTTGAAAATATTCTAGCACTGTGTAGGCATGTACAGATTGCTTCTGGGACCCCAAAATATTGAATTTTCGGGTGTTTTGAGCCTGAATTTGAGATATAAACGGGTACAGAAGATACATGCACATATTGACTTTGGGCATCTAAAATATCGATTTTCAGCATGTTTTGGGCCTGTATTTTGAAAACACTCTAACACGGAGTAGGCATGTACAGATTGCTTCTGGGACCCCTAAATATCGAATTTTCTGGTGTTTTGGGACTGAATTTGAGATATCGACTTTTTGGCACCTAGAAAAATCGATTTTTAGCATGTTTTTAGCCTATATTTTGAAAATATTCTAGCACTGAGTTGGCATGTACAGATTGCTTCTGGGACCCCAAAATATTGAATTTTCGGGTGTTTTGAGCCTGAATTTGAGATATAAACGGGTACTGAAGATGCATGCACATATCGACTTTTGTGCACCTAAAAGATCGATTTTCAGTATGTTTTGAGCATGTATTTTGAAAATACTCTAACACGGAGTAAGCATGTACAGATCGCTTCTGGGACCCCTAAATATCGAATTTTCGGGTGTTTTGGGACTGAATTTGAGATATCGACTTTTTGGCACCTAAAAGATCGATTTTTAGCATGTTTTTAGCCTATATTCTGAAAATTTTCTAGCACTGTGTAGGCATGTACAGATTGCTTCTGGGACCCTAAAATATTGAATTTTCGGCTGTTTTGAGCCTGAATTTGAGATATAAACGGGTACTGAAGATGCATGCACATATCGACTTTTGTGCACCTAAAAGATCGATTTTCAGTATGTTTTGAGCATGTATTTTGAAAATACTCTACCACGGAGTAGGCATGTACAGATCGCTTCTGGGACCCCTAAATATCGAATTTTCGGGTGTTTTGGGACTGAATTTGAGATATCGACTTTTTGGCACCTAAAAGATCGATTTTTAGCATGTTTTTAGCCTATATTTTGAAAATATTCTAGCACTGTACAGATTGCTTCTGGGACCCCAAAATATTGAATTTTCGGGTGTTTTGAACCTGAATTTGAGATATAAACGGGTACAGAAGATACATGCACATATTGACTTTGGGCACCAAAAATATCGATTTTCAGCATGTTTTGGGCCTGAATTTTGAAAATACTCTAACACGGAGTAGGCATGTATAGATCGCTTCTGGGACCCCAAAATATCGAATTTTCGGGTGTTTAGGGCCAGAATTTGAGATATAAACGGGTACAGAAGATGCATGCACATATCGACTTTTGGGCACCTAAAAGATCGATTTTCAGTATGTTTTTGGCCTGTATTTTGAAAATACTCTAACACGGAGTAGGCATGTACAGATACCTTCTGGGACCTCTAAATATCGAATTTTCGGGTGTTTTGGGACAGAATTTGAGATATCGATTTTTTGGCACCTAAAATGTCGATTTTTAGCATGTTTTTAGCCTATATTTTGAAAATACTCTAACACGGAGTAGGCATGTATAGATCGCTTCTGGGACCTCAAAATATCGAATTTTCGGGTGTTTAGGGCCAGAATTTGAGATATAAACGGGTACAGAAGATGCATGCACATATCGACTTTTGGGCACCTAAAAGATCGATTTTCAGTATGTTTTTGGCCTGTATTTTGAAAATACTCTAACACGGAGTAGGCATGTACAGATCGCTTCTGGGACCCCTAAATATCGAATTTTCGGGTGTTTTGGGACTGAATTTGAGATATCGACTTTTTGGCACCTAAAAGATCGATTTTTAGCATGTTTTTAGCCTATATTTTGAAAATATTCTAGTACTGTACAGATTGCTTCTGGGACCCCAAAATATTGAATTTTCGGGTGTTTTGAGCCTGAATTTGAGATATAAACGGGTACAGAAGATACATGCACATATTGACTTTGGGCACCAAAAATATCGATTTTCAGCATGTTTTGGGCCTGAATTTTGAAAATACTCTAACACGGAGTAGGCATGTACAGATACCTTCTGGGACCTCTAAATATCGAATTTTCGGGTGTTTTGGGACTGAATTTGGGATATCGATTTTTTGGCACCTAAAATGTCGATTTTTAGCATGTTTTTAGCCTATATTTTGAAAATATTCTAGCACTGTGTAGGCATGTACAGATTGCTTCTGGGACCCCAAAATATTGAATTTTCGGGTGTTTTGAGCCTGAATTTGAGATATAAACGGGTACAGAAGATACATGCACATATTGACTTTGGGCACCAAAAATATCGATTTTCAGCGTGTTTTGGGCCTGAATTTTGAAAATACTCTAACACGGAGTAGGCATGTACAGATCGCTTCTGGGACCCCAAAATATCGAATTTTCGGGTGTTTAAGGCCAGAATTTGAGATATAAACGGGTACAGAAGATGCATGCACATATCGACTTTTGGGCACCTAAAAGATCGATTTTCAGTATGTTTTTGGCCTGTATTTTGAAAATACTCTAACACTGAGTAGGCATGTACAGATACCTTCTGGGACCTCTAAATATCGAATTTTCGGGTGTTTTGGGACTGAATTTGAGATATCGATTTTTTGGCACCTAAAATGTCGATTTTTAGCATGTTTTTAGCCTATATTTTGAAAATATTCTAGCACTGTGTAGGCATGTACAGATTTCTTCTGGGACCCCAAAATATTGAATTTTCGGGTGTTTTGAGCCTGAATTTGAGATATAAACGGGTACAGAAGATACATGCACATATTGACTTTGGGCATCTAAAATATCGATTTTCAGCATGTTTTGGGCCTGTATTTTGAAAATACTCTAACACTGAGTAGGCATGTACAGATTGCTTCTGGAACCCCAAAATATTGAATTTTCGGGTGTTTTGAGCCTGAATTTGAGATATAAACGGGTACTGAAGATGCATGCACATATCGACTTTTGTGCACCTAAAAGATCGATTTTCAGTATGTTTTGAGCATGTATTTTGAAAATACTCTAACACGGAGTAGGCATGTACAGATCGCTTCTGGGACCCCTAAATATCGAATTTTCGGGTGTTTTGGGACTGAATTTGAGATATCGACTTTTTGGCAACTAAAAGATCGATTTTTAGCATGTTTTTAGCCTATATTTTGAAAATATTCTAGCACTGTACAGATTGCTTCTGGGACCCCAAAATATTGAATTTTCGGGTTTTTTGAGCCTGAATTTGAGATATAAACGGGTACAGAAGATACATGCACATATTGACTTTGGGCATCTAAAATATCGATTTTCAGCATGTTTTGGGCCTGTATTTTGAAAATACTCTAACACTGAGTAGGCATGTACAGATTGCTTCTGGGACCCCAAAATATTGAATTTTCGGGTGTTTTGAGCCTGAATTTGAGATATAAACGGGTACTGAAGATGCATGCACATATCGACTTTTGTGCACCTAAAAGATCGATTTTCAGTATGTTTTGAGCATGTATTTTGAAAATACTCTAACACGGAGTAGGCATGTACAGATCGCTTTTGGGATCCCTAAATATCGAATTTTCGGGTGTTTTGGGACTGAATTTGAGATATCGACTTTTTGGCACGTAAAAGATCGATTTTTAGCATGTTTTTAGCCTATATTTCGAAAATATTCTAGCACTGTGTAGGCATGTACAGATTGCTTCTGGGACCCCAAAATATTGAATTTTCGGGTGTTTTGAGCCTGAATTTGAGATATAAACGGGTACTGAAGATGCATGCACATATCGACTTTTGTGCACCTTAAAGATCGATTTTCAGTATGTTTTGAGCATGTATTTTGAAAATACTTTAACACGGAGTAGGCATGTACAGATCGCTTCTGGGACCCCTAAATATCGAATTTTCGGGTGTTTTGGGACTGAATTTGAGATATCGACTTTTTGGCACCTAAAAGATCGATTTTTAGCATGTTTTTAGCCTATATTTTGAAAATATTCTAGTACTGTACAGATTGCTTCTGGGACCCCAAAATATTGAATTTTCGGGTGTTTTGAGCCTGAATTTGAGATATAAACGGGTACAGAAGATACATGCACATATTGACTTTGGGCACCAAAAATATCGATTTTCAGCATGTTTTGGGCCTGAATTTTGAAAATACTCTAACACGGAGTAGGCATGTACAGATACCTTCTGGGACCTCTAAATATCGAATTTTCGGGTGTTTTGGGACTGAATTTGAGATATCGATTTTTTGGCACCTAAAATGTCGATTTTTAGCATGTTTTTAGCCTATATTTTGAAAATATTCTAGCACTGTGTAGGCATGTACAGATTGCTTCTGGGACCCCAAAATATTGAATTTTCGGGTGTCTTGAGCCTGAATTTGAGATATAAACGGGTACAGAAGATACATGCACATATTGACTTTGGGCACCAAAAATATCGATTTTCAGCGTGTTTTGGGCCTGAATTTTGAAAATACTCTAACACGGAGTAGGCATGTACAGATCGCTTCTGGGACCCCAAAATATCGAATTTTCGGGTGTTTAGGGCCAGAATTTGAGATATAAACGGGTACAGAAGATGCATGCACATATCGACTTTTGGGCACCTAAAAGATCGATTTTCAGTATGTTTTTGGCCTGTATTTTGAAAATACTCTAACACTGAGTAGGCATGTACAGATACCTTCTGGGACCTCTAAATATCGAATTTTCGGGTGTTTTGGGACTGAATTTGAGATATCGATTTTTTGGCACCTAAAATGTCGATTTTTAGCATGTTTTTAGCCTATATTTTGAAAATATTCTAGCACTGTGTAGGCATGTACAGATTTCTTCTGGGACCCCAAAATATTGAATTTTCGGGTGTTTTGAGCCTGAATTTGAGATATAAACGGGTACAGAAGATACATGCACATATTGACTTTGGGCATCTAAAATATCGATTTTCAGCATGTTTTGGGCCTGTATTTTGAAAATACTCTAACACTGAGTAGGCATGTACAGATTGCTTCTGGAACCCCAAAATATTGAATTTTCGGGTGTTTTGAGCCTGAATTTGAGATATAAACGGGTACTGAAGATGCATGCACATATCGACTTTTGTGCACCTAAAAGATCGATTTTCAGTATGTTTTGAGCATGTATTTTGAAAATACTCTAACACGGAGTAGGCATGTACAGATCGCTTCTGGGACCCCTAAATATCGAATTTTCGGGTGTTTTGGGACTGAATTTGAGATATCGACTTTTTGGCAACTAAAAGATCGATTTTTAGCATGTTTTTAGCCTATATTTTGAAAATATTCTAGCACTGTACAGATTGCTTCTGGGACCCCAAAATATTGAATTTTCGGGTTTTTTGAGCCTGAATTTGAGATATAAACGGGTACAGAAGATACATGCACATATTGACTTTGGGCATCTAAAATATCGATTTTCAGCATGTTTTGGGCCTGTATTTTGAAAATACTCTAACACTGAGTAGGCATGTACAGATTGCTTCTGGGACCCCAAAATATTGAATTTTCGGGTGTTTTGAGCCTGAATTTGAGATATAAACGGGTACTGAAGATGCATGCACATATCGACTTTTGTGCACCTAAAAGATCGATTTTCAGTATGTTTTGAGCATGTATTTTGAAAATACTCTAACACGGAGTAGGCATGTACAGATCGCTTCTGGGATCCCTAAATATCGAATTTTCGGGTGTTTTGGGACTGAATTTGAGATATCGACTTTTTGGCACGTAAAAGATCGATTTTTAGCATGTTTTTAGCCTATATTTCGAAAATATTCTAGCACTGTGTAGGCATGTACAGATTGCTTCTGGGACCCCAAAATATTGAATTTTCGGGTGTTTTGAGCCTGAATTTGAGATATAAACGGGTACTGAAGATGCATGCACATATCGACTTTTGTGCACCTTAAAGATCGATTTTCAGTATGTTTTGAGCATGTATTTTGAAAATACTTTAACACGGAGTAGGCATGTACAGATCGCTTCTGGGACCCCTAAATATCGAATTTTCGGGTGTTTTGGGACTGAATTTGAGATATCGACTTTTTGGCACCTAAAACATCGATTTTTAGCATGTTTTTAGCCTATATTTTGAAAATATTCTAGCACTTTACAGATTGCTTCTGGGACCCCAAAATATTGAATTTTCGGGTGTTTTGAGCCTGAATTTGAGATATAAACGGGTACAGAAGATACATGCACATATTGACTTTGGGCACCAAAAATATCGATTTTCAGCATGTTTTGGGCCTGAATTTTGAAAATACTCTAACACGGAGTAGGCATGTACAGTTCGCTTCTGGGACCCCAAAATATCGAATTTTCGGGTGTTTAGGGCCAGAATTTGAGATATAAACGGGTACAGAATATGCATGCACATATCGACTTTAGGGCACCTAAAAGATCGATTTTCAGTATGTTTTTGGCCTGTATTTTGAAAATACTCTAACACGGAGTAGGCATGTACAGATACCTTCTGGGACCTCTAAATATCGAATTTTCGGGTGTTTTGGGACTGAATTTGAGATATCGATTTTTTGGCACCTAAAATGTCGATTTTTAGTATGTTTTTAGCCTATATTTTGAAAATATTCTAGCACTGTGTAGGCATGTACAGATTGCTTCTGGGACCCCAAAATATTGAATTTTCGGGCGTTTTGAGCCTGAATTTGAGATATAAACGGGTACAGAAGATACATGCACATATTGACTTTGGGCATCTAAAATATCGATTTTCAGCATGTTTTGGGCCTGTATTTTGAAAATACTCTAACACTGAGTAGGCATGTACAGATTGCTTCTGGGACCCCAAAATATTGAATTTTCGGGTGTTTTGAGCCTGAATTTGAGATATAAACGGGTACAGAAGATACATGCACATATTGACTTTGGGCATCTAAAATATCGATTTTCAGCATGTTTTGGGCTTGTATTTTGAAAATACTCTAACACTGAGTAGGCATGTACAGATTGCTTCTGGGACCCCAATATATTGAATTTTCGGGTGTTTCGAGCCTGAATTTGAGATATAAACGGGTACTGAAGATGCATGCACATATCGACTTTTGTGCACCTAAAAGATCGATTTTCAGTATGTTTTGAGCATGTATTTTGAAAATACTCTAACACAGTTTGCTTCTGGGACCCCTAAATATCGAATTTTCGGGTGTTTTGGGACTGAATTTGAGATATCGACTTTTTGGTACCTAAAAGATCGATTTTTAGCATGTTTTTAGCCTATATTTTGAAAATATTCTAGCACTGTACAGATTGCTTCTGGGACCCCAAAATATTGAATTTTCGGGTGTTTTGAGCCTGAATTTGAGATATAAACGGGTACAGAAGATACATGCACATATTGACTTTGGGCACCAAAAATATCGATTTTCAGCATGTTTTGGGCCTGAATTTTGAAAATACTCTAACACGGAGTAGGCATGTACAGATCGCTTCTGGGACCCCAAAATATAGAATTTTCGGGTGTTTAGAGCCAGAATTTGAGATATAAACGGGTACAGAAGATGCATGCACATATCGATTTTTGGGCACCCAAAAGATCGATTTTCAGTATGTTTTTGGCCTGTATTTTGAAAATACTCTAACACGGAGTAGGCATGTACAGATACCTTCTGGGACCTCTAAATATCGAATTTTCGGGTGTTTTGGGACTGAATTTGAGATATCGATTTGTTGGCACCTAAAATGTCGATTTTTAGCATGTTTTTAGCCTATATTTTGAAAATATTCTAGCACTGTGTAGGCATGTACAGATTACTTCTGGGACCCCAAAATATTGAATTTTCGGGTGTTTTGAGCCTGAATTTGAGATATAAACGGGTACAGAAGATACATGCACATATTGACTTTGGGCACCAAAAATATCGATTTTCAGCATGTTTTGGGCCTGAATTTTGAAAATACTCTAACACGGAGTAGGCATGTACAGATCGCTTCTGGGACCCCAAAATATCGAATTTTCGGGTGTTTAGGGCCAGAATTTGAGATATAAACGGGTACAGAAGATGCATGCACATATCGACTTTTGTGCACCTAAAAGATCGATTTTCAGTATGTTTTGAGCATGTATTTTGAAAATACTCTAACACGGAGTAGGCATGTACAGATCGCTTCTGGGACCCCTAAATATCGAATTTTCGGGTGTTTTGGGACTGAATTTGAGATATTGACTTTTTGGCACCTAAAAGATCGATATTTAGCATGTTTTTAGCCTATATTTTGAAAATATTCTAGCACTGAGTAGGAATGTACAGATTGCTTCTGGGACCCCAAAATATTGAATTTTCGGGTGTTTTGAGCCTGAATTTGAGATATAAACGGGTACAGAAGATACATGCACATATTGACTTTGGGCACCAAAAATATCGATTTTCAGCATGTTTTGGGCCTGTATTTTGAAAATACTCTAACACGGAGTAGGCATTTATAGATCGCTTCTGGGACCCCAAAATATCGAATTTTCGGGTGTTTAGAGCCAGAATTTGAGATATAAACGGGTACAGAAGATGCATGCACATATCGACTTTTGGGCACCTAAAAGATCGATTTTCAGTATGTTTTTGGCCTGTATTTTGAAAATACTCTAACACGGAGTAGGCATGTACAGATACCTTCTGGGACCTCTAAATATCGAATTTTCGGGTGTTTTGGGACTGAATTTGATATATCGATTTTTTGGCACCTAAAATGTCGATTTTTAGCATGTTTTTAGCCTATATTTTGAAAATATTCTAGCACTGTGTAGGCATGTACAGATTGCTTCTGGGACCCCTAAATATTGAATTTTCGGGTGTTTTGAGCCTGAATTTGAGATATAAACGGGTACAGAAGATACATGCACATATTGACTTTGGGCATCTAAAATATCGATTTTCAGCATGTTTTGGGCCTGAATTTTGAAAATACTCTAACACGGAGTAGGCATGTACAGATACCTTCTGGGACCTCTAAATATCTAATTTTCGGGTGTTTTGGGACTGAATTTGAGATATCGATTTTTTGGCACCTAAAATGTCGATTTTTAGCATGTTTTTAGCCTATATTTTGAAAATATTCTAGCACTGTGTAGGCATGTACAGATTGCTTCTGGGACCCCAAAATATTGAATTTTCGGGTTTTTTTAGCCTGAATTTGAGATATAAACGGGTACAGAAGATACATGCACATATTGACTTTGGGCATCTAAAATATCGATTTTCAGCATGTTTTGGGCCTGTATTTTGAAAATACTCTAACACTGAGTAGGCATGTACAGATTGCTTCTGGGACCCCAAAATATTGAATTTTCGGGTGTTTTGAGCCTGAATTTGAGATATAAACGGGTACTGAAGATGCATGCACATATCGACTTTTGGGCACCTAAAAGATCGATTTTCAGTATGTTTTGAGCATGTATTTTGAAAATACTCTAACACGGAGTAAGCATGTACAGATCGCTTCTGGGACCCCTAAATATCGAATTTTCGGGTGTTTTGGGACTGAATGTGAGATATCGACTTTTTGGCACCTAAAAGATCGATTTTTAGCATGTTTTTAGCCTATATTTTGAAAATATTCTAGTACTGTGTAGGCATGTACAGATTGCTTCTGGGACCCTAAAATATTGAATTTTCGGGTGTTTTGAGCCTGAATTTGAGATATAAACGGGTACTGAAGATGCATGCACATATCGACTTTTGTGCACCTAAAAGATCGATTTTCAGTATGTTTTGAGCATGTATTTTGAAAATACTCTAACACGGAGTAGGCATGTATAGATCGCTTCTGGGACCCCTAAATATCGAATTTTCGGGTGTTTTGGGACTGAATTTGAGATATCGACTTTTTGGCACCTAAAAGATCGATTTTTAGCATGTTTTTAGCCTATATTTTGAAAATATTCTAGCACTGTACAGATTGCTTCTGGGACCCCAAAATATTGAATTTTCGGGTGTTTTGAACCTGAATTTGAGATATAAACGGGTACAGAAGATACATGCACATATTGACTTTGGGCACCAAAAATATCGATTTTCAGCATGTTTTGGGCCTGAATTTTGAAAATACTCTAACACTGAGTAGGCATGTACAGATTGCTTCTGGGACCCCAAAATATTGAATTTTCGGGTGTTTTGAGCCTGAATTTGAGATATAAACGGGTACTGAAGATGCATGCACATATCGACTTTTGTGCACCTAAAAGATCGATTTTCAGTATGTTTTGAGCATGTATTTTGAAAATACTCTAACACGGAGTAGGCATGTACAGATCGCTTCTGGGACCCCTAAATATCGAATTTTCGGGTGTTTTGGGACTGAATTTGAGATATCGACTTTTTGGAACCTAAAAGATCGATTTTTAGCATGTTTTTAGCCTATATTTTGAAAATATTCTAGCACTGTGTAGGCATGTACAGATTGCTTCTGGGACCCTAAAATATTGAATTTTCGAGTGTTTTGAGCCTGAATTTGAGATATAAACGGGTACTGAAGATGCATGCACATATCGACTTTTGTGCACCTAAAAGATCGATTTTCAGTATGTTTTGAGCATGTATTTTGAAAATACTCTAACACGGAGTAGGCATGTACAGATCGCTTCTGGGACCCCTAAATATCGAATTTTCGGGTGTTTTGGGACTGAATTTGAGATATCGACTTTTTGGCACGTAAAAGATCGATTTTTAGCATGTTTTTAGCCTATATTTTGAAAATATTCTAGCACTGTACAGATTGCTTCTGGGACCCCAAAATATTGAATTTTCGGGTGTTTTGAGCCTGAATTTGAGATATAAACGGGTACTGAAGATGCATGCACATATCGACTTTTAGGCACCTAAAAGATCGATTTTCAGTATGTTTTGAGCATGTATTTTGAAAATACTCTAACACGGAGTAAGCATGTACAGATCGCTTCTGGGACCCCTAAATATCGAATTTTCGGGTGTTTTGGGACTGAATGTGAGATATCGACTTTTTGGCACCTAAAAGATCGATTTTTAGCATGTTTTTAGCCTATATTTTGAAAATATTCTAGTACTGTGTAGGCATGTACAGATTGCTTCTGGGACCCTAAAATATTGAATTTTCGGGTGTTTTGAGCCTGAATTTGAGATATAAACGGGTACTGAAGATGCATGCACATATCGACTTTTGTGCACCTAAAAGATCGATTTTCAGTATGTTTTGAGCATGTATTTTGAAAATACTCTAACACGGAGTAGGCATGTACAGATCGCTTCTGGGACCCCTAAATATCGAATTTTCGGGTGTTTTGGGACTGAATTTGAGATATCGACTTTTTGGAACCTAAAAGATCGATTTTTAGCATGTTTTTAGCCTATATTTTGAAAATATTCTAGCACTGTACAGATTGCTTCTGGGACCCTAAAATATTGAATTTTCGAGTGTTTTGAGCCTGAATTTGAGATATAAACGGGTACTGAAGATGCATGCACATATCGACTTTTGTGCACCTAAAAGATCGATTTTCAGTATGTTTTGAGCATGTATTTTGAAAATACTCTAACACGGAGTAGGCATGTACAGATCGCTTCTGGGACCCCTAAATATTGAATTTTCGGGTGTTTTGGGACTGAATTTGAGATATCGACTTTTTGGCACGTAAAAGATCGATTTTTAGCATGTTTTTAGCCTATATTTTGAAAATATTCTAGCACTGAGTAGGAATGTACAGATTGCTTCTGGGACCCCAAAATATTGAATTTTCGGGTGTTTTGAGCCTGAATTTGAGATATAAACGGGTACAGAAGATACATGCACATATTGACTTTGGGCTCCAAAAATATCGATTTTCAGCATGTTTTGGGCCTGAATTTTGAAAATACTCTAACACGGAGTAGGCATGTACAGATCGCTTCTGGGACCCCTAAATATCGAATTTTCGGGTGTTTTGGGACTGAATTTGAGATATTGACTTTTTGGCACCTAAAAGATCGATTTTTAGCATGTTTTTAGCCTATATTTTGAAAATATTCTAGCACTGAGTAGGAATGTACAGATTGCTTCTGGGACCCAAAAATATTGAATTTTCGGGTGTTTTGAACCTGAATTTGAGATATAAACGGGTACAGAAGATACATGCACATATTGACTTTGGGCACCAAAAATATCGATTTTCAGCATGTTTTGGGCCTGTATTTTGAAAATACTCTAACACTGAGTAGGCATGTACAGATTGCTTCTGGGACCCCAAAATATTGAATTTTCGGGTGTTTTGAGCATGAATTTGAGATATAAACGGGTACTGAAGATGCATGCACATATCGACTTTTGTGCACCTAAAAGATCGATTTTCAGTATGTTTTGAGCATGTATTTTGAAAATACTCTAACACGGAGTAGGCATGTACAGATCGCTTCTGGGACCCCTAAATATCGAATTTTCGGGTGTTTTGGGACTGAATTTGAGATATCGACTTTTTGGCAACTAAAAGATCGATTTTTAGCATGTTTTTAGCCTATATTTTGAAAATATTCTAGCACTGTACAGATTGCTTCTGGGACCCCAAAATATTGAATTTTCGGGTGTTTTGAACCTGAATTTGAGATATAAACGGGTACAGAAGATACATGCACATATTGACTTTGGGCACCAAAAATATCGATTTTCAGCATGTTTTGGGCCTGAATTTTGAAAATACTCTAACACGGAGTAGGCATGTATAGATCGCTTCTGGGACCCCAAAATATCGAATTTTCGGGTGTTTAGGGCCAGAATTTGAGATATAAACGGGTACAGAAGATGCATGCACATATCGACTTTTGGGCACCTAAAAGATCGATTTTCAGTATGTTTTTGGCCTGTATTTTGAAAATACTCTAACACGGAGTAGGCATGTACAGATACCTTCTGGGACCTCTAAATATCGAATTTTCGGGTTTTTTGGGACTGAATTTGATATATCGATTTTTTGGCACCTAAAATGTCGATTTTTAGCATGTTTTTAGCCTATATTTTGAAAATATTCTAGCACTGTGTAGGCATGTACAGATTGCTTCTGGGACCCCAAAATATTGAAATTTCGGGTGTTCTGAGCCTGAATTTGAGATATAAACGGGTACAGAAGATACATGCACATATTGACTTTGGGCATCTAAAATATCGATTTTCAGCATGTTTTGGGCCTGAATTTTGAAAATACTCTAACACTGAGTAGGCATGTACAGATTGCTTCTGGGACCCCAAAATATTGAATTTTCGGGTGTTTTGAGCCTGAATTTGAGATATAAACGGGTACTGAAGATGCATGCACATATCGACTTTTGTGCACCTAAAAGATCGAGTTTCAGTATGTATTGAGCATGTATTTTGAAAATACTCTAACACGGAGTAGGCATGTACAGATCGCTTCTGGGACCCCTAAATATCGAATTTTCGGGTGTTTTGGGACTGAATTTGAGATATCGACTTTTTGGAACCTAAAAGATCGATTTTTAGCATGTTTTTAGCCTATATTTTGAAAATATTCTAGCACTGTGTAGGCATGTACAGATTGCTTCTGGGACCCTAAAATATTGAATTTTCGGGTGTTTTGAGCCTGAATTTGAGATATAAACGGGTACTGAAGATGCATGCACATATCGACTTTTGTGCACCTAAAAGATCGATTTTCAGTATGTTTTGAGCATGTATTTTGAAAATACTCTAACACGGAGTAGGCATGTACAGATCGCTTCTGGGACCCCTAAATATCGAATTTTCGGGTGTTTTGGGACTGAATTTGAGATATCGACTTTTTGGCACGTAAAAGATCGATTTTTAGCATGTTTTTAGCCTATATTTTGAAAATATTCTAGCACTGAGTAGGAATGTACAGATTGCTTCTGGGACCCCAAAATATTGAATTTTCGGGTGTTTTGAGCCTGAATTTGAGATATAAACGGGTACTGAAGATGCATGCACATATCGACTTTTGTGCACCTAAAAGGTCGATTTTCAGTATGTTTTGAGCATGTATTTTGAAAATACTCTAACACGGAGTAGGCATGTACAGATCGCTTCTGGGACCCCTAAATATCGAATTTTCGGGTGTTTTGGGACTGAATTTGAGATATCGACTTTTTGGCACGTAAAAGATCGATTTTTAGCATGTTTTTAGCCTATATTTTGAAAATATTCTAGCACTGAGTAGGAATGTACAGATTGCTTCTGGGACCCCAAAATATTGAATTTTCGGGTGTTTTGAGCCTGAATTTGAGATATAAACGGGTACAGAAGATACATGCACATATTGACTTTGGGCATCTAAAATATCGATTTTCAGCATGTTTTGGGCCTGTATTTTGAAAATACTCTAACACTGAGTAGGCATGTACAGATTGCTTCTGGGACCCCAAAATATTGAATTTTCGGGTGTTTTGAGCCTGAATTTGAGATATAAACGGGTACTGAAGATGCATGCACATATCGACTTTTGTGCACCTAAAAGATCGATTTTCAGTATGTTTTGAGCATGTATTTTGAAAATACTCTAACACGGAGTAGGCATGTACAGATCGCTTCTGGGACCCCTAAATATCGAATTTTCGGGTGTTTTGGGACTGAATTTGAGATATCGACTTTTTGGCACGTAAAAGATCGATTTTTAGCATGTTTTTAGACTATATTTTGAAAATATTCTAGCACTGTGTAGGCATGTACAGATTGCTTCTGGGACCCAAAAATATTGAATTTTCGGGTGTTTTGAACCTGAATTTGAGATATAAACGGGTACAGAAGATACATGCACATATTGACTTTGGGCACCAAAAATATCGATTTTCAGCATGTTTTGGGCCTGTATTTTGAAAATACTCTAACACTGAGTAGGCATGTACAGATTGCTTCTGGGACCCCAAAATATTGAATTTTCGGGTGTTTTGAGCCTGAATTTGAGATATAAACGGGTACAGAAGATGCATGCACATATTGACTTTGGGCACCAAAAATATCGATTTTCAGCATGTTTTGGGCCTGTATTTTGAAAATATTCTAACACTGAGTAGGCATGTACAGATCGCTTCTGGGACCCCTAAATATCGAATTTTCGGGTGTTTTGGGACTGAATTTGAGATATCGACTTTTTGGAACCTAAAAGATCGATTTTTAGCATGTTTTTAGCCTATATTTTGAAAATATTCTAGCACTGTGTAGGCATGTAAAGATTGCTTCTGGGACCCTAAAATATTGAATTTTCGGGTGTTTTGAGCCTGAAATTGAGATATAAACGGGTACTGAAGATGCATGCACATATCGACTTTTGTGCACCTAAAAGATCGATTTTCAGTATGTTTTGAGCATGTATTTTGAAAATACTCTAACACGGAGTAGGCATGTACAGATCGCTTCTGGGACCCCTAAATATCGAATTTTCGGGTGTTTTGGGACTGAATTTGAGATATCGACTTTTTGGCACCTAAAAGATCGATTTTTAGCATGTTTTTAGCCTATTTTTTGAAAATATTCTAGCACTGTACAGATTGCTTCTGGAACCCCAAAATATTGAATTTTCGTGTATTTTGAACCTGAATTTGAGATATAAACGGGTACAGAAGATACATGCACATATTGACTTTGGGCACCAAAAATATCGATTTTCAGCATGTTTTGGGCCTGAATTTTGAAAATACTCTAACACTGAGTAGGCATGTACAGATTGCTTCTGGAACCCCAAAATATTGAATTTTCGGGTGTTTTGAGCCTGAATTTGAGATATAAACGGGTACTGAAGATGCATGCACATATCGACTTTTGTGCACCTAAAAGATCGATTTTCCGTATGTTTTGAGCATGTATTTTGAAAATACTCTAACACTGAGTAGGCATGTACAGATCGCTTCTGGGACACCTAAATATCGAATTTTCGGGTGTTTTGGGACTGAATTTGAGATATCGACTTTTGGAACCTAAAAGATCGATTTTTAGCATGTTTTTAGCCTATATTTTGAAAATATTCTAGCACTGTGTAGGCATGTACAGATTGCTTCTGGGACCCTAAAATATTGAATTTTCGAGTGTTTTGAGCCTGAATTTGAGATATAAACGGGTACTGAAGATGCATGCACATATCGACTTTTGTGCACCTAAAAGATCGATTTTCAGTATGTTTTGAGCATGTATTTTGAAAATACTCTAACACGGAGTAGGCATGTACAGATCGCTTCTGGGACCCCTAAATATCGAATTTTCGGGTGTTTTGGGACTGAATTTGAGATATCGACTTTTTGGCACGTAAAAGATCGATTTTTAGCATGTTTTTAGCCTATATTTTGAAAATATTCTAGCACTGAGTAGGAATGTACAGATTGCTTCTGGGACCCCAAAATATTGAATTTTCGGGTGTTTTGAGCCTGAATTTGAGATATAAACGGGTACAGAAGATACATGCACATATTGACTTTGGGAACCAAAAATATCGATTTTCAGCATGTTTTGGGCCTGAATTTTGAAAATACTCTAACACGGAGTAGGCATGTACAGATCGCTTCTGGGACCCCTAAATATCGAATTTTCGGGTGTTTTGGGACTGAATTTGAGATATTGACTTTTTGGCACCTAAAAGATCGATTTTTAGCATGTTTTTAGCCTATATTTTGAAAATATTCTAGCACTGAGTAGGAATGTACAGATTGCTTCTGGGACCCCAAAATATTGAATTTTCGGGTGTTTTGAACCTGAATTTGAGATATAAACGGGTACAGAAGATACATGCACATATTGACTTTGGGCACCAAAAATATCGATTTTCAGCATGTTTTGGGCCTGTATTTTGAAAATACTCTAACACTGAGTAGGCATGTACAGATTGCTTCTGGGACCCCAAAATATTGAATTTTCGGGTGTTTTGAGCCTGAATTTGAGATATAAACGGGTACTGAAGATGCATGCACATATCGACTTTTGTGCACCTAAAAGATCGATTTTCAGTATGTTTTGAGCATGTATTTTGAAAATACTCTAACACGGAGTAGGCATGTACAGATCGCTTCTGGGACCCCTAAATATCGAATTTTCGGGTGTTTTGGGACTGAATTTGAGATATCGACTTTTTGGCACCTAAAAGATCGATTTTTAGCATGTTTTTAGCCTATATTTTGAAAATATTCTAGCACTGTACAGATTGCTTCTGGGACCCCAAAATATTGAATTTTCGGGTGTTTTGAACCTGAATTTGAGATATAAACGGGTACAGAAGATACATGCACATATTGACTTTGGGCACCAAAAATATCGATTTTCAGCATGTTTTGGGCCTGAATTTTGAAAATACTCTAACACGGAGTAGGCATGTATAGATCGCTTCTGGGACCCCAAAATATCGAATTTTCGGGTGTTTAGGGCCAGAATTTGAGATAGAAACGGGTACAGAAGATGCATGCACATATCGACTTTTGGGCACCTAAAAGATCAATTTTCAGTATGTTTTTGGTCTGTATTTTGAAAATACTCTAACACGGAGTAGGCATGTACAGATACCTTCTGGGACCTCTAAATATCGAATTTTCGGGTGTTTTGGGACTGAATTTGAGATATCGATTTTTTGGCACCTAAAATGTCGATTTTTAGCATGTTTTTAGCCTATATTTTGAAAATATTCTAGCACTGTGTAGGCATGTACAGATTGCTTCTGGGACCCCAAAATATTGAATTTTCGGGTGTTTTGAGCCTTAATTTGAGATATAAACGGGTACAGAAGATACATGCACAAATTGACTTTGGGCATCTAAAATATCGATTTTCAGCATCTTTTGGGCCTGAATTTTGAAAATACTCTAACACGGAGTAAGCATTTACAGATCGCTTCTGGGACCCCAATATATCGAATTTTCGGGTGTTTAGAGCCAGAATTTGAGATATAAACGGGTACAGAAGATGCATGCACATATCGACTTTTGGGCACCTAAAAGATCGATTTTCAGTATGTTTTTGGCCTGTATTATGAAAATACTCTAACACGGAGTAGGCATGTACAGATACCTTCTGGGACCTCTAAATATCGAATTTTCGGGTTTTTTGGGACTGAATTTGAGATATCGATTTTTTGGCACCTAAAATGTCGATTTTTAGCATGTTTTTAGCCTATATTTTGAAAATATTCTAGCACTGTGTAGGCATGTACAGATTGCTTCTGGGACCCCAAAATATTGAATTTTCGGGTGTTTTGAGCCTGAATTTGAGATATAAACGGGTACAGAAGATACATGCACATATTGACTTTGGGCATCTATAATATCGATTTTCAGCATGTTTTGGGCCTGTATTTTGAAAATACTCTAACACTGAGTAGGCATGTACAGATTGCTTCTGGGACCCCAAAATATTGAATTTTCGGGTGTTTTGAGCCTGAATTTGAGATATAAACGGGTACTGAAGATGCATGCACATATCGACTTTTGTGCACCTAAAAGATCGATTTTCAGTATGTTTTGAGCATGTATTTTGAAAATACTCTAACACGGAGTAGGCATGTACAGATCGCTTCTGGGACCCCTAAATATCGAATTTTCGGGTGTTTTGGGACTGAATTTGAGATATCGACTTTTTGGAACCTAAAAGATCGATTTTTAGCATGTTTTTAGCCTATATTTTGAAAATATTCTAGCACTGTGTAGGCATGTACAGATTGCTTCTGGGACCCTAAAATATTGAATTTTCGGGTGTTTTGAGCCTGAATTTGAGATATAAACGGGTACTGAAGATGCATGCACATATCGACTTTTGTGCACCTAAAAGATCGATTTTCAGTATGTTTTGAGCATGTATTTTGAAAATACTCTAACACGGAGTAGGCATGTACAGATCGCTTCTGGGACCCCTAAATATCGAATTTTCGGGTGTTTTGGGACTGAATTTGAGATATTGACTTTTTGGCACGTAAAAGATCGATTTTTAGCATGTTTTTAGCCTATATTTTGAAAATATTCTAGCACTGAGTAGGAATGTACAGATTGCTTCTGGGACCCCAAAATATTGAATTTTCGGGTGTTTTGAGCCTGAATTTGAGATATAAACGGGTACAGAAGATACATGCACATATTGACTTTGGGCATCTAAAATATCGATTTTCAGCATGTTTTGGGCCTGTATTTTGAAAATACTCTAACACTGAGTAGGCATGTACAGATTGCTTCTGGGACCCCAAAATATTGAATTTTCGGGTGTTTTGAGCCTGAATTTGAGATATAAACGGGTACTGAAGATGCATGCACATATCGACTTTTGTGCACCTAAAAGATCGATTTTCAGTATGTTTTGAGCATGTATTTTGAAAATACTCTAACACGGAGTAGGCATGTACAGATCGCTTCTGGGACCCCTAAATATCGAATTTTCGGGTGTTTTGGGACTGAATTTGAGATATTGACTTTTTGGCACGTAAAAGATCGATTTTTAGCATGTTTTTAGCCTATATTTTGAAAATATTCTAGCACTGAGTAGGAATGTACAGATTGCTTCTGGGACCCCAAAATATTGAATTTTCGGGTGTTTTGAGCCTGAATTTGAGATATAAACGGGTACAGAAGATACATGCACATATTGACTTTGGGCATCTAAAATATCGATTTTCAGCATGTTTTGGGCCTGTATTTTGAAAATACTCTAACACTGAGTAGGCATGTACAGATTGCTTCTGGGACCCCAAAATATTGAATTTTCGGGTGTTTTGAGCCTGAATTTGAGATATAAACGGGTACTGAAGATGCATGCACAAATTGACTTTTGTGCACCTAAAAGATCGATTTTCAGTATGTTTTGAGCATGTATTTTGAAAATACTCTAACACGGAGTAGGCATGTACAGATCGCTTCTGGGACCCCTAAATATCGAATTTTCGGGTGTTTTGGGACTGAATTTGAGATATCGACTTTTTGGCACCTAAAAGATCGATTTTTAGCATGTTTTTA
Organism: Petrolisthes cinctipes; assembly: GCA_033782935.1. Taxonomy (NCBI): domain Eukaryota; kingdom Metazoa; phylum Arthropoda; class Malacostraca; order Decapoda; family Porcellanidae; genus Petrolisthes; species Petrolisthes cinctipes. The sequence goes on from JAWQEG010000175.1 coordinate 732,208, forward strand.
GCCTATATTTTGAAAATATTCTAGCACTGTGTAGGCATGTACAGATTGCTTCTGGGACCCAAAAATATTGAATTTTCGGGTGTTTTGAACCTGAATTTGAGATATAAACGGGTACAGAAGATACATGCACATATTGACTTTGGGCACCAAAAATATCGATTTTCAGCATGTTTTGGGCCTGTATTTTGAAAATACTCTAACACTGAGTAGGCATGTACAGATTGCTTCTGGGACCCCAAAATATTGAATTTTCGGGTGTTTTGAGCCTGAATTTGAGATATAAACGGGTACTGAAGATGCATGCACATATCGACTTTTGTGCACCTAAAAGATCGATTTTCAGTATGTTTTGAGCATGTATTTTGAAAATACTCTAACACGGAGTAGGCATGTACAGATCGCTTCTGGGACCCCTAAATATCGAATTTTCGGGTGTTTTGGGACTGAATTTGAGATATCGACTTTTTGGAACCTAAAAGATCGATTTTTAGCATGTTTTTATCCTATATTTTGAAAATATTCTAGCACTGTGTAGGCATGTACAGATTGCTTCTGGGACCCTAAAATATTGAATTTTCGGGTGTTTTGAGCCTGAAATTGAGATATAAACGGGTACTGAAGATGCATGCACATATCGACTTTTGTGCACCTAAAAGATCGATTTTCAGTATGTTTTGAGCATGTATTTTGAAAATACTCTAACACGGAGTAGGCATGTACAGATCGCTTCTGGGACCCCTAAATATCGAATTTTCGGGTGTTTTGGGACTGAATTTGAGATATCGACTTTTTGGCACCTAAAAGATCGATTTTTAGCATGTTTTTAGCCTATATTTTGAAAATATTCTAGCACTGTACAGATTGCTTCTGGAACCCCAAAATATTGAATTTTTGTGTATTTTGAACCTGAATTTGAGATATAAACGGGTACAGAAGATACATGCACATATTGACTTTGGGCACCAAAAATATCGATTTTCAGCATGTTTTTTGGCCTGAATTTTGAAAATACTCTAACACGGAGTAGGCATGTATAGATCGCTTCTGGGACCCCAAAATATCGAATTTTCGGGTGTTTAGGGCCAGAATTTGAGATATAAACGGGTACAGAAGATGCATGCACATATCGACTTTTGGGCACCTAAAAGATCGATTTTCAGTATGTTTTTGGCCTGTATTTTGAAAATACTCTAACACGGAGTAGGCATGTACAGATACCTTCTGGGACCTCTAAATATCGAATTTTCGGGTGTTTTGGGACTGAATTTGAGATATCGATTTTTTGGCACCTAAAATGTCGATTTTTAGCATGTTTTTAGCCTATATTTTGAAAATATTCTAGCACTGTGTAGGCATGTACAGATTGCTTCTGGGACCCCAAAATATTGAATTTTCGGGTGTTTTGAGCCTGAATTTGAGATATAAACGGGTACAGAAGATACATGCACATATTGACTTTGGGCATCTAAAATATCGATTTTCAGCATGTTTTGGGCCTGTATTTTGAAAATACTCTAACACTGAGTAGGCATGTACAGATTGCTTTTGGGACCCCAAAATATTGAATTTTCGGGTGTTTTGAGCCTGAATTTGAGATATAATCGGGTACTGAAGATGCATGCACATATCGACTTTTGTGCACCTAAGAGATCGATTTTCAGTATGTTTTGAGCATGTATTTTGAAAATACTCTAACACGGAGTAGGCATGTACAGATCGCTTCTGGGACCCCTAAATATCGAATTTTCGGGTGTTTTGGGCCAGAATTTGAGATATAAACGGGTACAGAAGATGCATGCACATATCGACTTTTGTGCACCTAAAAGATCGATTTTCAGTATGTTTTGAGCATGTATTTTGAAAATACTCTAACACGGAGTAGGCATGTACAGATCGCTTCTGGGACCCCTAAATATCGAATTTTCGGGTGTTTTGGGCCAGAATTTGAGATATAAACGGGTACAGAAGATGCATGCACATATCGACTTTTGTGCACCTAAAAGATCGATTTTCAGTATGTTTTGAGCATGTATTTTGAAAATACTCTAACACGGAGTAGGCATGTACAGATCGCTTCTGGGACCCCTAAATATCGAATTTTCGGGTGTTTTGGGACTGAATTTGAGATATCGACTTTTTGGAATCTAAAAGATCGATTTTTAGCATGTTTTTAGCCTATATTTTGAAAATATTCTAGCACTGTGTAGGCATGTACAGATTGCTTCTGGGACCCTAAAATATTGAATTTTCGGGTGTTTTGAGCCTGAAATTGAGATATAAACGGGTACTGAAGATGCATGCACATATCGACTTTTGTGCACCTAAAAGATCGATTTTCAGTATGTTTTGAGCATGTATTTTGAAAATACTCTAACACGGAGTAGGCATGTACAGATCGCTTCTGGGACCCCTAAATATCGAATTTTCGGGTGTTTTGGGACTGAATTTGAGATATCGACTTTTTGGCACCTAAAAGATCGATTTTTAGCATGTTTTTAGCCTATATTTTGAAAATATTCTAGCACTGTACAGATTGCTTCTGGAACCCCAAAATATTGAATTTTCGTGTATTTTGAACCTGAATTTGAGATATAAACGGGTACAGAAGATACATGCACATATTGACTTTGGGCACCAAAAATATCGATTTTCAGCATGTTTTGAGCCTGAATTTTGAAAATACTCTAACACGGAGTAGGCATGTATAGATCGCTTCTGGGACCCCAAAATATCGAATTTTCGGATGTTTAGGGCCAGAATTTGAGATATAAACGGGTACAGAAGATGCATGCACATATCGACTTTTGGGCACCTAAAAGATCGATTTTCAGTATGTTTTTGGCCTGTATTTTGAAAATACTCTAACACGGAGTAGGCATGTACAGATACCTTCTGGGACCTCTAAATATCGAATTTTCGGGTGTTTTGGGACTGAATTTGAGATATCGATTTTTTGGCACCTAAAATGTCGATTTTTAGCATGTTTTTAGCCTATATTTTGAAAATATTCTAGCACTGTGTAGGCATGTACTGATTGCTTCTGGGACCCCAAAATATTGAATTTTCGGGTGTTTTGAGCCTGAATTTGAGATATAAACGGGTACAGAAGATACATGCACATATTGACTTTGGGCATCTAAAATATCGATTTTCAGCATGTTTTGGGCCTGAATTTTGAAAATACTCTAACACGGAGTAGGCATGTACAGATACCTTCTGGGACCTCTAAATATCGAATTTTCGGGTGTTTTGGGACTGAATTTGAGATATCGATTTTTTGGCACCTAAAATGTCGATTTTTAGCATGTTTTTAGCCTATATTTTGAAAATATTCTAGCACTGTGTAGGCATGTACAGATTGCTTCTGGGACCCCAAAATATTGAATTTTCGGGTGTTTTGAGCCTGAATTTGAGATATAAACGGGTACAGAAGATACATGCACATATTGACTTTGGGCATCTAAAATATCGATTTTCAGCATGTTTTGGGCCTGTATTTTGAAAATACCTTAACACTGAGTAGGCATGTACAGATTGCTTCTGGGACCCCAAAATATTGAATTTTCGGGTGTTTTGAGCCTGAATTTGAGATATAAACGGGTACTGAAGATGCATGCACATATCGACTTTTGTGCACCTAAGAGATCGATTTTCAGTATGTTTTGAGCATGTATTTTGAAAATACTCTAACACGGAGTAGGCATGTACAGATCGCTTCTGGGACCCCTAAATATCGAATTTTCGGGTGTTTTGGGCCAGAATTTGAGATATAAACGGGTACAGAAGATGCATGCACATATCGACTTTTGTGCACCTAAAAGATCGATTTTCAGTATGTTTTGAGCATGTATTTTGAAAATACTATAACACGGAGTAGGCATGTACAGATCGCTTCTGGGACCCCTAAATATCGAATTTTCGGGTGTTTTGGGACTGAATTTGAGATATCGACTTTTTGGAACCTAAAAGATCGATTTTTAGCATGTTTTTAGCCTATATTTTGAAAATATTTTAGCACTGTGTATGCATGTACAGATTGCTTCTGGGACCCTAAAATATTGAATTTTCGGGTGTTTTGAGCCTGAATTTGAGATATAAACGGGTACTGAAGATGCATGCACATATCGACTTTTGTGCACCTAAAAGATCGATTTTCAATATGTTTTGAGCATGTATTTTGAAAATACTCTAACACGGAGTAGGCATGTACAGATCGCTTCTGGGACCCCTAAATATCGAATTTTCGGGTGTTTTGGGACTGAATTTGAGATATCGACTTTTTGGCACGTAAAAGATCGATTTTTAGCATGTTTTTAGCCTATATTTTGAAAATATTCTAGCACTGAGTAGGAATGTACAGATTGCTTCTGGGACCCCAAAATATTGAATTTTCGGGTGTTTTGAGCCTGAATTTGAGATATAAACGGGTACAGAATATACATGCACATATTGACTTTGGGCACCAAAAATATCGATTTTCAGCATGTTTTGGGCCTGAATTTTGAAAATACTCTAACACGGAGTAGGCATGTACAGATCGCTTCTGGGACCCCAAAATATCGAATTTTCGGTTGTTTAGGGCCAGAATTTGAGATATAAACGGGTACAGAAGATGCATGCACATATCGACTTTTGTGCACCTGAAAGATCGATTTTCAGTATGTTTTGAGCATGTATTTTGAAAATACTCTAACACGGAGTAGGCATGTACAGATCGCTTCTGGGACCCCTAAATATCGAATTTTCGGGTGTTTTGGGACTGAATTTGAGATATTGACTTTTTGGCACCTAAAAGATCGATTTTTAGCATGTTTTTATCCTATATTTTGAAAATATTCTAGCACTGAGTAGGAATGTACAGATTGCTTCTGGGACCCAAAAATATTGAATTTTCGGGTGTTTTGAACCTGAATTTGAGATATAAACGGGTCCAGAAGATACATGCACATATTGACTTTGGGCACCAAAAATATCGATTTTCAGCATGTTTTGGGCCTGTATTTTGAAAATACTCTAACACTGAGTAGGCATGTACAGATTGCTTCTGGGACTCCAAAATATTGAATTTTCGGGTGTTTTGAGCCTGAATTTGAGATATAAACGGGTACTGAAGATGCATGCACATATCGACTTTTGTGCACCTAAAAGATCGATTTTCAGTATGTTTTGAGCATGTATTTTGAAAATACTCTAACACGGAGTAGGCATGTACAGATCGCTTCTGGGACCCCTAAATATCGAATTTTCGGGTGTTTTGTTACTGAATTTGAGATATCGACTTTTTGGCACCTAAAAAAACGATTTTTAGCATGTTTTTAGACTATATTTTGAAAATATTCTAGCACTGTACAGATTGCTTCTGGGACCCCAAAATATTGAATTTTCGGGTAATTTGAACCTGAATTTGAGATATAAACGGGTACAGAAGATACATGCACATATTGACTTTGGGCACCACAAATATCGATTTTCAGAATGTTTTGGGCCTGAATTTTGAAAATACTCTAACACGGAGTAGGCATGTATAGATCGCTTCTGGGACCCCAAAATATCGAATTTTCGGGTGCTTAGGGCCAGAATTTGAGATATAAACGGGTACAGAAGATGCATGCACATATCGACTTTTGGGCACCTAAAAGATCGATTTTCAGTATGTTTTTGGCCTGTATTTTGAAAATACTCTAACACGGAGTAGGCATGTACAGATACCTTCTGGGACCTCTAAATATCGAATTTTCGGGTGTTTTGGGACTGAATTTGAGATATCGATTTTTTGGCACCTAAAATGTCGATTTTTAGCATGTTTTTAGCCTATATTTTGAAAATATTCTAGCACTGTGTAGGCATGTAGAGATTGCTTCTGGGACCCCAAAATATTGAATTTTCGGGTGTTTTGAGCCTGAATTTGAGATATAAACGGGTACAGAAGATACATGCACATATTGACTTTGGGCATCTAAAATATCGATTTTCAGCATGTTTTGGGCCTGAATTTTGAAAATACTCTAACACGGAGTAAGCATTTACAGATCGCTTCTGGGACCCCAAAATATCGAATTTTCGGGTGTTTAGAGCCAGAATTTGAGATATAAACGGGTACAGAAAATGCATGCACATATCTACTTTTGGGCACCTAAAAGATCGATTTTCAGTATGTTTTTGGCCTGTATTATGAAAATACTCTAACACGGAGTAGGCATGTACAGATACCTTCTGGGACCTCTAAATATCGAATTTTCGGGTTTTTTGGGACTGAATTTGATATATCGATTTTTTGGCACCTAAAATGTCGATTTTTAGCATGTTTTTAGCCTATATTTTGAAAATATTCTAGCACTGTGTAGGCATGTACAGATTGCTTCTGGGACCCCAAAATATTGAATTTTCGGGTGTTCTGAGCCTGAATTTGAGATATAAACGGGTACAGAAGATACATGCACATATTGACTTTGGGCATCTAAAATATCGATTTCCAGCATGTTTTGTGCCTGAATTTTGAAAATACTCTAACACTGAGTAGGCATGTACAGATTGCTTCTGGGACCCCAAAATATTGAATTTTCGGGTGTTTTGAGCCTGAATTTGAGATATAAACGGGTACTGAAGATGCATGCACATATAGACTTTTGTGCACCTAAAAGATCGATTTTCAGTATGTTTTGAGCATGTATTTTGAAAATACTCTAACACGGAGTAGGCATGTACAGATCGCTTCTGGGACCCCTAAATATCGAATTTTCGGGTGTTTTGGGACTGAATTTGAGATATCGACTTTTTGGAACCTAAAAGATCGATTTTTAGCATGTTTTTAGCCTATATTTTGAAAATATTCTAGCACTGTGTAGGCATGTACAGATTGCTTCTGGGACCCTAAAATATTGAATTTTCGGGTGTTTTGAGCCTGAATTTGAGATATAAACGGGTACTGAAGATGCATGCACATATCGACTTTTGTGCACCTAAAAGATCGATTTTCAGTATGTTTTGAGCATGTATTTTGAAAATACTCTAACACGGAGTAGGCATGTACAGATCGCTTCTGGGACCCCTAAATATCGAATTTTCGTGTGTTTTGGGACTGAATTTGAGATATCGACTTTTTGGCATGTAAAAGATCGATTTTTAGCATGTTTTTAGCCTATATTTTGAAAATATTCTAGCACTGAGTAGGAATGTACAGATTGCTTCTGGGACCCCAAAATATTGAATTTTCGGGTGTTTTGAGCCTGAATTTGAGATATAAACGGGTACTGAAGATGCATGCACATATCGACTTTTGTGCACCTAAAAGATCGATTTTCAGTATGTTTTGAGCATGTATTTTGAAAATACTCTAACACGGAGTAGGCATGTACAGATCGCTTCTGGGACCCCTAAATATCGAATTTTCGGGTGTTTTGGGACTGAATTTGAGATATCGACTTTTTGGCACGTAAAAGATCGATTTTTAGCATGTTTTTAGCCTATATTTTGAAAATATTCTAGCACTGAGTAGGAATGTACAGATTGCTTCTGGGACCCCAAAATATTGAATTTTCGGGTGTTTTGAGCCTGAATTTGAGATATAAACGGGTACAGAAGATACATGCACATATTGACTTTGGGCATCTAAAATATCGATTTTCAGCATGTTTTGGGCCTGTATTTTGAAAATACTCTAACACGGAGTAGGCATGTACAGATTGCTTCTGGGACCCCAAAATATTGAATTTTCGGGTGTTTTGAGCCTGAATTTGAGATATAAACGGGTACTGAAGATGCATGCACATATCGACTTTTGTGCACCTAAAAGATCGATTTTCAGTATGTTTTGAGCATGTATTTTGAAAATACTCTAACACGGAGTAGGCATGTACAGATCGCTTCTGGGACCCCTAAATATCGAATTTTCGGGTGTTTTGGGACTGAATTTGAGATATCGACTTTTTGGCACCTAAAAGATCGATTTTTAGCATGTTTTTAGCCTATATTTTGAAAATATTCTAGCACTGTGTAGGCATGTACAGATTGCTTCTGGGACCCAAAAATATTGAATTTTCGGGTTTTTTGAACCTGAATTTGAGATATAAACGGGTACAGAAGATACATGCACATATTGACTTTGGGCACCAAAAATATCGATTTTCAGCATGTTTTGGGCCTGTATTTTGAAAATATTATAACACTGAGTAGGCATGTACAGTTTGCTTCTGGGACCCCAAAATATTGAATTTTCGGGTGTTTTGAGCCTGAATTTGAGATATAAACGGGTACTGAAGATGCATGCACATATCGACTTTTGTGCACCTAAAAGATCGATTTTCAGTATGTTTTGAGCATGTATTTTGAAAATACTCTAACACGGAGTAGGCATGTACAGATCGCTTCTGGGACCCCTAAATATCGAATTTTCGGGTGTTTTGGGACTGAATTTGAGATATCGACTTTTTGGAACCTAAAAGATCGATTTTTAGCATGTTTTTAGCCTATATTTTGAAAATATTCTAGCACTGTGTAGGCATGTACAGATTGCTTCTGGGACCCTAAAATATTGAATTTTCGGGTGTTTTGAGCCTGAAATTGAGATATAAACGGGTACTGAAGATGCATGCACATATCGACTTTTGTGCACCTAAAAGATCGATTTTCAGTATGTTTTGAGCATGTATTTTGAAAATACTCTAACACGGAGTAGGCATGTACAGATCGCTTCTGGGACCCCTAAATATCGAATTTTCGGGTGTTTTGTTACTGAATTTGAGATATCGACTTTATGGCACCTAAAAGATCGATTTTTAGCATGTTTTTAGCCTATATTTTGAAAATATTCTAGCACTGTACAGATTGCTTCTGGAACCCCAAAATATTGAATTTTCGTGTATTTTGAACCTGAATTTGAGATATAAACGGGTACAGAAGATACATGCACATATTGACTTTGGGCACGAAAAATATCGATTTTCAGCATGTTTTGGGCCTGAATTTTGAAAATACTCTAACACGGAGTAGGGATGTATAGATCGCTTCTGGGACCCCAAAATATCGAATTTTCGGGTGTTTAGGGCCAGAATTTGAGATATAAACGGGTACAGAAGATGCATGCACATATCGACTTTTGGGCACCTAAAAGATCGATTTTCAGTATGTTTTTGGCCTGTATTTTGAAAATACTCTAACACGGAGTAGGCATGTACAAATACCTTCTGGGACCTCTAAATATCGAATTTTCGGGTGTTTTGGGACTGAATTTGAGATATCGATTTTTTGGCACCTAAAATGTCGATTTTTAGCATGTTTTTAGCCTATATTTTGAAAATATTCTAGCACTGTGTAGGCATGTACAGATTGCTTCTGGGACCCCAAAATATTGAATTTTCGGGTGTTTTGAGCCTGAATTTGAGATATAAACGGGTACAGAAGATACATGCACATATTGACTTTGGGCATCTAAAATATCGATTTTCAGCATGTTTTGGGCCTGAATTTTGAAAATACTCTAACACGGAGTAGGCATGTACAGATACCTTCTTGGACCTCTAAATATCGAATTTTCGGGTGTTTTGGGACTGAATTTGAGATATCGATTTTTTGGCACCTAAAATGTCGATTTTTAGCATGTTTTTAGCCTATATTTTGAAAATATTCTAGCACTGTGTAGGCATGTACAGATTGCTTCTGGGACCCCAAAATATTGAATTTTCGGGTGTTTTGAGCCTGAATTTGAGATATAAACGGGTACAGAAGATACATGCACATATTGACTTTGGGCATCTAAAATATCGATTTTCAGCATGTTTTGGGCCTGTATTTTGAAAATACTCTAACACTGAGTAGGCATGTACAGATTGCTTCTGGGACCCCAAAATATTGAATTTTCGGGTGTTTTGAGCCTGAATTTGAGATATAAACGGGTACTGAAGATGCATGCACATATCGACTTTTGTGCACCTAAGAGATCGATTTTCAGTATGTTTTGAGCATGTATTTTGAAAATACTCTAACACTGAGTAGGCATGTACAGATCGCTTCTGGGACCCCTAAATATCGAATTTTCGGGTGTTTTGGGCCAGAATTTGAGATATAAACGGGTACAGAAGATGCATGCACATATCGACTTTTGTGCACCTAAAAGATCGATTTTCAGTATGTTTTGAGCATGTATTTTGAAAATACTCTAACACGGAGTAGGCATGTACAGATCGCTTCTGGGACCCCAAAATATCGAATTTTCGGGTGTTTTGGGACTGAATTTGAGATATTGACTTTTTGGCATCTAAAAGATCGATTTTTAGCATGTTTTTAGCCTATATTTTGAAAATATTCTAGCACTGAGTAGGAATGTACAGATTGCTTCTGGGACCCCAAAATATTGAATTTTCGGGTGTTTTGAGCCTGAATTTGAGATATAAACGGGTACAGAAGATACATGCAGATATTGACTTTGGGCACCAAAAATATCGATTTTCAGCATGTTTTGGGCCTGAATTTTGAAAATACTCTAACACGGAGTAGGCATGTACAGATCGCTTCTGGGACCCCAAAATATCGAATTTTCGGGTGTTTAGGGCCAGAATTTGAGATATAAACGGGTACAGAAGATGCATGCACATATCGACTTTTGTGCACCTAAAAGATCGATTTTCAGTATGTTTTGAGCATGTATTTTGAAAATACTCTGACACGGAGTAGGCATGTACAGATCGCTTCTGGGACCCCTAAATATCGAATTTTCGGGTGTTTTGGGACTGAATTTGAGATATTGACTTATTGGCACCTAAAAGATCGATTTTTAGCATGTTTTTAGCCTATATTTTAAAAATATTCTAGCACTGAGTAGGAATGTACAGATTGCTTCTGGGACCCCAAAATATTGAATTTTCGGGTGTTTTGAGCCTGAATTTGAGATATAAACGGTTACAGAAGATACATGCACATATTGACTTTGGGCACCAAAAATATCGATTTTCAGCATGTTTTGGGAGTGTATTTTGAAAATACTCTAACACTGAGTAGGCATGTATAGATCGCTTCTGGGACCCCAAAATATCGAATTTTCGGGTGTTTAGGGCCAGAATTTGAGATATAAACGGGTACAGAAGATGCATGCACATATCGACTTTTGGGCACCTAAAAGATCGATTTTCAGTATGTTTTTGGCCTGTATTTTGGAAATACTCTAACACGGAGTAGGCATGTACAGATACCTTCTGGGACCTCTAAATATCGAATTTTCGGGTGTTTTGGGACTGAATTTGAGATATCGATTTTTTGGCACCTAAAATGTCGATTTTTAGCATGTTTTTATCCTATATTTTGAAAATATTCTAGCACTGTACAGATTGCTTCTGGGACCCCAAAATATTGAATTTTCGGGTGTTTTGAGCCTGAATTTGAGATATAAACGGGTACAGAAGATACATGCACATATTGACTTTGGGCATCTAAAATATCGATTTTCAGCATGTTTTGGGCCTGTATTTTGAAAATACTCTAACACTGAGTAGGCATGTACAGATTGCTTCTGGGACCACAAAATATTGAATTTTCGGGTGTTTTGAGCCTGAATTTGAGGTATAAACGGGTACTGAAAATGCATGCACATATCGACTTTTGTGCACCTAAAAGATCGATTTTCAGTATGTTTTGAGCATGTATTTTGAAAATACTCTAACACGGAGTAGGCCTGTACAGATCGCTTCTGGGACCCCTAAATATCGAATTTTCGGGTGTTTTGGGACTGAATTTGAGATATCGACTTTTTGGCACCTAAAAGATCGATTTTTAGCATGTTTTTAGCCTATATTTTGAAAATATTCTAGCACTGAGTAGGCATGTACAGATTGCTTCTGGGACCCCAAAATATTGAATTTTCGGGTGTTTTGAGCCTGAATTTGAGATATAAACGGGTACAGAAGATACATGCACATATTGACTTTGTGCTCCAAAAATATCGATTTTTAGCATGTTTTGGGCCTGAATTTTGAAAATACACTAACACGGAGTAGGCATGTACAGATCGCTTCTGGGACCACAAAATATCGAATTTTCGGGTGTTTAGGGCCAGAATTTGAGATATAAACGGGTACAGAAGATGCATGCACATATCGACTTTTGGGCACCTAAGAGATCGATTTTCAGTATGTTTTTGGCCTATATTTTGAAAATATTCTAGCACTGTGTAGGCATGTACAGATTGCTTCTGGGACCCCAAAATATTGAATTTTCGGGTGTTTTGAGACTGAATTTGAGATATAAACGGGTACAGAAGATACATGCACATATTGACTTTGGGCATCTAAAATATCGATTTTCAGCATGTTTTGGGCCTGTATTTTGAAAATACTCTAACACTGAGTAGGCATGTACAGATTGCTTCTGGGACCCCAAAATATTGAATTTTCGGGTGTTTTGAGCCTGAATTTGAGATATAAACGGGTACTGAAGATGCATGCACATATCGACTTTTGTGCACCTAAAAGATCGATTTTTAGCATGTTTTTAGCCTATATTTTGAAAATATTCTAGCACTGTGTAGGCATGTACAGATTGCTTCTGGGACCCCAAAATATTGAATTTTCTGGTGTTTTGAGCCTGAATTTGAGATATAAACGGGTACAGAAGATACATGCACATATTGACTTTGGGCACCAAAAATATCGATTTTCAGCATGTTTTGGGCCTGAATTTTGAAAATACTCTAACACTGAGTAGGCATGTACAGATCGCTTCTGGGACCCCAAAATATTGAATTTTCGGGTGTTTTGAGCCTGAATTTGAGATATAAACGGGTACAGAAGATACATGCACATATTGACTTTGGGCATCAAAAATATCGATTTTCAGCATGTTTTGGGCCTGAATTTTGAAAATACTCTAACACGGAGTAGGCATGTACAGATCGCTTCTGGGACCCCAAAATATCGAATTTTCGGGTGTTTATGGCCAGAATTTGAGATATAAACGGGTACAGAAGATGCATGCACATATCGACTTTTTGGCACCTAAAAGATCGATTTTCAGTATGTTTTTGGCCTGTATTTTGAAAATACTCTAACACGGAGTAGGCATGTACAGATACCTTCTGGGACCTCTAAATATCGAATTTTCGGGTGTTTTGGGACTGAATTTGAGATATCGATTTTTTGGCACCTAAAATGTCGATTTTTAGCATGTTTTTAGCCTATATTTTGAAAATATTCTAGCACTGTGTAGGCATGTACAGGTTGCTTCTGGGACCCCAAAATATTGAATTTTCGGGTGTTTTGAGCCTGAATTTGAGATATAAACGGGTACAGAAGATACATGCACATATTGACTTTGGGCATCTAAAATATCAATTTTCAGCATGTTTTGGGCCTGTATTTTGAAAATACTCTAACACTGAGTAGGCATGTACAGATTGCTTCTGGGACCCCAAAATATTGAATTTTCGGGTGTTTTAAGCCTGAATTTGAGATATAAACGGGTACTGAAGATGCATGCACATATCGACTTTTGTGCACCTAAAGGATCGATTTTCAGTATGTTTTGAGCATGTATTTTGAAAATACTCTAACACGGAGTAGGCATGTACAGATCGCTTCTGGGACCCCTAAATATCGAATTTTCGGGTGTTTTGGGACTGAATTTGAGATATTGACTTTTTGGCACCTAAAAGATCGATTTTTAGCATGTTTTTAGCCTATATTTTGAAAATATTCTAGCACTGTATAGATTGCTTCTGGGACCCAAAAATATTGAATTTTCGGGTGTTTTGAGCCTGAATTTGAGATATAAACGGGTACTGAAAATGCATGCACATATCGACTTTTGGGTACCTAAGAGATCGATTTTCAGTATGTTTTTGGCCTGTATTTTGAAAATACTCTAACACGGAGTAGGCATGTACAGATACCTTCTGGGACCTCTAAATATCGTATTTTCGGGTGTTTTGGGACTGAAATTGAGATATCGATTTTTTGGCACCTAAAATGTCGATTTTTAGCATGTTTTTAGCCTATATTTTGAAAATATTCTAGCACTGTGTAGGCATGTACAGATTGCTTCTGGGACCCCAAAATATTGAATTTTCGGGTGTTTTGAGCCTGAATTTGAGATATAAACGGGCACAGAAGATACATTCACATATTGACTTTGGGCATCTAAAATATCGATTTTCAGCATGTTTTGGGCCTGTATTTTGAAAATACTCTAACACTGAGTAGGCATGTACAGATCGCTTCTGGGACCACAAAAAAAAGAATTTTCGGGTGTTTTGAGCCTGAATTTGAGATATAAACGGGTATAGAAGATACATGCACATATTGACTTTGGGCATCTAAAATATCGATTTTCAGCATGTTTTGGGCCTGTATTTTGAAAATACTCTAACACTGAGTAGACATGTACAGATTGCTTCTGGGACCCCAAAATATTGAATTTTCGGGTGTTTTGAGCCTGAATTTGAGATATAAACGGGTACTGAAGATGCATGCACATATCGACTTTTGTGCACCTAAAAGATCGATTTTCAGTATGTCTTGAGCATGTATTTTGAAAATACTCTAACACGGAGTAGGCATGTACAGATCGATTCTGGGACCCCTACATATCGAATTTTCGGGTGTTTTGGGACTGAATTTGAGATATCGACTTTTTGGCACCTAAAAGATCGATTTTTAGCATGTTTTTAGCCTATATTTTGAAAATATTCTAGCACTGGGTAGGCATGTACAGATTGCTTCTGGGACCCCAAAATATTGAATTTTCGGGTGTTTTGAGGCTGAATTTGAGATATAAACGGGTACAGAAGATACATGCACATATTGACTTTGGGCACCAAAAATATAGATTTTCAGCATATTTTGGGCCTGAATTTTGGAAATATTCTAACACGGAGTAGGCATGTACAGATCGCTTCTGGGACCCCAAAATATCGAATTTTCGGGTGTTTAGGGACAGAATTTGAGATATAAACGGGTACAGAAGATGCATGCACATATCGACTTTTGGGCACCTAAAAGATCGATTTTCAGTATGTTTTTGGCCTGTATTTTGAAAATACTCTAACACTGAGTAGGCATGTACAGATCGCTTCTGGGACCCCAAAATATCGAATTTTCGGGTGTTTTGGGACTGAATTTGAGATATCGACTTTTTGGCACTTAAAAGATCGATTTTTAGCATGTTTTTAGCCTATATTTTGAAAATATTCTAGCACTGTACAGATTGCTTCTGGGACCCCAAAATATTGAATTTTCGGGTGTTTTGAGCCTGAATCTGAGAAATAAACGGGTACAGAAGATACATGCACATATTGACTTTGGGCATCTAAAATATCGATTTTCAGCATGTTTTGGGCCTGTATTTTGAAAATACTCTAACACTGAGTAGGCATGTACAGATTGCTTCTGGGACCCCAAAATATTGAATTTTCGGGTGTTTTGAGCCTGAATTTGAGATATAAACGGGTACTGAAGATGCATGCACATATCGACTTTTGTGCACCTAAAAGATCGATTTTCAGTATGTTTTGAGCATATATTTTGAAAATACTCTAACACGGAGTAGGCATGTACAGATCGCTTCTGGGAACCCTAAATATCGAATTTTCGGGTGTTTTGGGACTGAATTTGAGATATCGACTTTTTGGCACCTAAAAGATCGATTTTTAGCATGTTTTTAGCCTATATTTTGAAAATATTCTAGCACTGAGTAGGCATGTACAGATTGCTTCTGGGACCCCAAAATATTGAATTTTCGGGTGTTTTGAGCCTGAATTTGAGATATAAACGGGTACAGAAGATACATGCACATATTGACTTTGGGCTCCAAAAATATCGATTTTCAGCATGTTTTGGGCCTGAATTTTGAAAATACTCTAACACGGAGTAGGCATGTACAGATCGCTTCTGGGACCACGGGTGTTTAGGGCCAGAATTTGAGATATAAACGGGTACAGAAGATGCATGCACATATCGACTTTTGGGCACCTAAGAGATCGATTTTCAGTATGTTTTTGGCCTGTATTTTGAAAATACTCTAACACGGAGTAGGCATGTACAGATACCTTCTGGGACCTCTAAATATCGAATTTTCGGGTGTTTTGGGACTGAATTTGAGATATCGATTTTTTGGCACCTAAAATGTCGATTTTTAGCATGTTTTTAGCCTATATTTTGAAAATATTCTAGCACTGTGTAGGCATATACAGATTGCTTCTGGGACCCCAAAATATTGAATTTTCGTGTGTTTTGAGCCTGAATTTGAGATATAAACGGGTACAGAAGATACATGCACATATTGACTTTGGGCATCTAAAATATCGATTTTCAGCATGTTTTGGGCCTGTATTTTGAAAATACTCTAACACTGAGTAGGCATGTACAGATTGCTTCTGGGACCCCAAAATATTGAATTTTCGGGTGTTTTGAGCCTGAATTTGAGATATAAACGGGTACTGAAGATGCATGCACATATCGACTTTTGTGCACCTAAAAGATTGATTTTCAGTATGTTTTGAGCATGTATTTTAAAAATACTCTAACACGGAGTAGGCATGTACAGATCGCTTCTGGGACCCCTAAATATCGAATTTTCGGGTGTTTTGGGACTGAATTTGAGATATCGACTTTTTGGCACCTAAAAGATCGATTTTTAGCATGTTTTTAGCCTATATTTTGAAAATATTCTAGCACTGTACAGATTGGTTCTGGGACCCCAAAATATTGAATTTTCGGGTGTTTTGAGCCTGAATTTGAGATATAAACGGGTACAGAAGATACATGCACATATTGACTTTGGGCACCAAAAATATCGATTTTCAGTATGTTTTTGGCCTGTATTTTGAAAATACTCTAACACGGAGTAGGCATGTACAGATACCTTCTGGGACCTCTAAATATCGAATTTTCGGGTGTTTTGGGCCTGAATTTGAGATATCGATTTTTTGGCACCTAAAATGTCGATTTTTAGCATGTTTTTAGCCTATATTTTGAAAATATTCTAGCACTGTGTAGGCATGTACAGATTGCTTCTGAGACCCCAAAATATTGAATTTTCGGGTGTTTTGAGCCTGAATTTGAGATATAAACGGGTACAGAAGATACATGCACATATTGACTTTGGGCATCTAAAATATCGATTTCAGCATGTTTTGGGCCTGTATTTTGAAAATACTCTAACACGGAGTAGGCATGTACAGATTGCTTCTGGGATCTCAAAATATTGAATTTTCGGGTGTTTTGAGCCTGAATTTGAGATATAAACGGGTACTGAAGATGCATGCACATATCGACTTTTGTGCACCTAAAAGATCGATTTTCAGTATGTTTTGAGCATGTATTTTGAAAATACTCTAACACGGAGTAGGCATGTACAGATCGCTTCTGGGACCCCAAAATATCGAATTTTCGGGTGTTTTGGGACTGAATTTCAGATATCGATTTTTTGGCACCTATAATATCGATTTTTAGCATGTTTTTAGCCTATATTTTGAAAATATTATAGCACTGTGTAGGCATGTACAGATTGCTTCTGGGACCCCAAAATATTGAATTTTCGGGTGTTTTGAGCCTGAATTTGAGATATAAACGAGTACAGAAGATACATGCACATATTGACTTTGGGCATCTAAAATATCGATTTTCAGCATGTTTTGGGCCTGTATTTTGAAAATACTCTAACACTGAGTAGGCATGTACAGATTGCTTCTGGGACCCCAAAATATTGAATTTTTGGGTGTTTTGAGCCTGAATTTGAGATATAAACGGGTACTGAAGATGCATGCACATATCGACTTTTGTGCACCTAAAAGATCGATTTTCAGTATGTCTTGAGCATGTATTTTGAAAATACTCTAACACGGAGTAGGCATGTACAGATCGATTCTGGGACCCCTACATATCGAATTTTCGGGTGTTTTGGGACTGAATTTGAGATATCGACTTTTTGGCACCTAAAAGATCGATTTTTAGCATGTTTTTGGCCTATATTTTGAAAATATTCTAGCACTGGGTAGGCATGTACAGATTGCTTCTGGGACCCCAAAATATTGAATTTTCGGGTGTTTTGAGGCTGAATTTGAGATATAAACGGGTACAGAAGATACATGCACATATTGACTTTGGGCACCAAAAATATAGATTTTCAGCATGTTTTGGGCCTGAATTTTGGAAATATTCTAACACGGAGTAGGCATGTACAGATCGCTTCTGGGACCCCAAAATATCGAATTTTCGGGTGTTTAGGGACAGAATTTGAGATATAAACGGGTACAGAAGATGCATGCACATATCGACTTTTGGGCACCTAAAAGATCGATTTTCAGTATGTTTTTGGCCTGTATTTTGAAAATACTCTAACACTGAGTAGGCATGTACAGATCGCTTCTGGGACCCCAAAATATCGAATTTTCGGGTGTTTTGGGACTGAATTTGAGATATCGACTTTTTGGCACTTAAAAGATCGATTTTTAGCATGTTTTTAGCCTATTTTTTGAAAATATTCTAGCACTGAGTAGGCATGTACAGATACCTTCTGGGACCTCTAAATATCGAATTTTCGGGTGTTTAGGGCCAGAATTTGAGATATAAACGGGTACAGAAGATACATGCACATATTGACTTTGGGCACCAAAAATATCGATTTTCAGCATGTTTTGGGCCTGAATTTTGAAAATACTCTAACACTGAGTAGGCATGTACAGATCGCTTCTGGGACCCCAAAATATCGAATTTTCGGGTGTTTAGGGCCAGAATTTGAGATATAAACGGGTACAGAAGATGCATGCACATATCGACTTTTGGGCACCTAAAAGATCGATTTTCAGTATGTTTTGAGCATGTATTTTGAAAATACTCTAACACGGAGTAGGCATGTACAGATCGCTTCTGGGGCCCCTAAATATCGAATTTTCGGGTGTTTTGGGACTGAATTTGAGATATCGACTTTTTGGCACCTAAAAGATCGATTTTTAGCATGTTTTTACCCTATATTTTGAAAATATTCTAGCACTGTACAGCTGTATTGCTTCTGGGACCCCAAAATATTGAATTTTCGGGTGTTTTGAGCCTGAATTTGAGATATAAACGGGTACAGAAGATACATGCACATATTGACTTTGGGCACCAAAAATATCTATTTTCAGCATGTTTTGGGCCTGAATTTTGAAAATACTCTAACACGGAGTAGGCATGTACAGATCGCTTCTGGGACCCCAAAATATCTAATTTTCGGGTGGTTAGGGCCAGAATTTGAGGTATAAACGGGTACAGAAGATGCATGCACATATCGACTTTTGGGCACCTAAAAGATCGATTTTCAGTATGTTTTTGGCCTGTATTTTGAAAATACTCTAACACGGAGTAGGCATGTACAGATACCTTCTGGGACCTCTAAATATCGAATTTTCGGGTGTTTTGGGACTGAATTTGATATATCGATTTTTTGGCACCTAAAATGTCGATTTTTAGCATGTTTTTAGCCTATATTTTGAAAATATTCTAGCACTGTGTAGGCATGTACAGATTGCTTCTGGGACCCCAAAATATTGAATTTTCGGGTGTTTTGAGCCTGAATTTGAGATATAAACGGGTACAGAAGATATATGCACATATTGACTTTGGGCATCTAAAATATCGATTTTCAGCACGTTTTGGGCCTGTATTTTGAAAATACTCTAACACTGAGTAGGCATGTACAGATTGCTTCTGGGACCCCAAAATATTGAATTTTCGGGTGTTTTGAGCCTGAATTTGAGATATAAACGGGTACTGAAGATGCATGCACATATCGACTTTTGTGCACCTAAAAGATCGATTTTCAGTATGTTTTGAGCATGTATTTTGAAAATACTCTAACACGGAGTAGGCATGTACAGATCGATTCTGGGACCCCTACATATCGAATTTTCGGGTGTTTAGGGACTGAATTTGAGATATCGACTTTTTGGCACCTAAAAGATCGATTTTTAGCATGTTTTTAGCCTATATTTTGAAAATATTCTAGCACTGTACAGATTGCATCTGGGACCCCAAAATATTGAATTTTCGGGTGTTTTGAGCCTGAATTTGAGATATAAACGGGTACAGAAGATACATGCACATATTGACATTGGGCACCAAAAATATCGATTTTCAGCATGTTTTGGGCCTGAATTTTGAAAATACTCTAACACTGAGTAGGCATGTACAGATTGCTTCTGGGACCCCAAAATATTGAATTTTCGGGTGTTTTGAGCCTGAATTTGAGATATAAACGGGTACTGAAGATGCATGCACATATCGACTTTTGTGCACCTAAAAGATCGATTTTCAGTATGTTTTGAGCATGTATTTTGAAAATACTCTAACACGGAGTAGGCATGTACAGATCGCTTCTGGGACCCCTAAATATCGAATTTTCGGGTGTTTTGGGACTGAATTTGAGATATCGACTTTTTGGCACCTAAAAGATCGATTTTTAGCATGTTTTTAGCCTATATTTTGAAAATATTCTAGCACTGAGTAGGCATGTACAGATTGCTTCTGGGACCCCAAAATATTAAATTTTCGGGTGTTTTGAGCCTGAATTTGAGATATAAACGGGTACAGAAGATACATGCACATATTGACTTTGGGCACCAAAAATATCGATTTTCAGCATGTTTTGGGCCTGAATTTTGAAAATACTCTAACACGGAGTAGGCATGTACAGATCGCTTCTGGGACCCCAAAATATCGAATTTTCGGGTGTTTAGGGCCAGAATTTGAGATATAAACGGGTACAGAAGATGCATGCACATATCGACTTTTGTGCACCTAAAAGATCGATTTTCAGTATGTTTTTGGCCTGTTTTTTGAAAATACTCTAACACGGAGTAGGCATGTACAGATCGCTTCTGGGACCCCTAAATATCGAATTTTCGGGTGTTTTGGGACTGAATTTGAGATATCGACTTTTTGGCACCTAAAATGTCGATTTTTAGCATGTTTTTAGCCTATATTTTGAAAATATTCTAGCACTGTGTAGGCATGTACAGATTGCTTCTGGGACCCCAAAATATTGAATTTTCGGGTGTTTTGAGCCTGAATTTGAGATATAAACGGGTACAGAAGATACATGCACATATTGACTTTGGGCATCTAAAATATCGATTTTCAGCATGTTTTGGGCCTGTATTTTGAAAATACTCTAACACTGAGTAGGCATGTACAGATTGCTTCTGGGACCCCAAAATATTGAATTTTCGGGTGTTTTGAGCCTGAATTTGAGATATAAACGGGTACTGAAGATGCATGCACATATCGACTTTTGTGCACCTAAAAGATCGATTTTCAGTATGTTTTGAGCATGTATTTTGAAAATACTCTAACACGGAGTAGGCATGTACAGATCGCTTCTGGGACCCCTAAATATCGAATTTTCGGGTGTTTTGGGACTGAATTTGAGATATCGACTTTTTGGCACCTAAAAGATCGATTTTTAGCATGTTTTTAGCCTATATTTTGAAAATATTCTAGCACTGTACAGATTCCTTCTGGGACCCCAAAATATTGAATTTTCGGGTGTTTTGAGCCTGAATTTGAGATATAAACGGGTACAGAAGATACATGCTCATATTGATTTTGGGCACCAAAAATATCGATTTTTAGCATGTTTTGGTCCTGAATTTTGAAAATACTCTAACACGGAGTAGGCATGTACAGATCGCTTCTGGGACCCCAAAATAGCGAATTTTCGGGTGTTTAGGGCCAGAATTTGAGATATAAACGGGTACAGAAGATGCATGCACATATCGACTTTTGGGCACCTAAAAGATCGATTTTCAGTATGTTTTTGGCCTGTATTTTGAAAATACTCTAACACGGAGTAGGCATGTACAGATACCTTCTGGGACCTCTAAATATCGAATTTTCGGGTGTTTTGGGACTGAATTTGAGATATCGATTTTTTGGCACCTAAAATGTCGATTTTTAGCATGTTTTTATCCTATATTTTGAAAATATTCTAGTACTGTCTAGGCATGTACAGATTGCTTCTGGGACCCCAAAATATTGAATTTTCGGGTGTTTTGAGCCTGAATTTGAGATATAAACGGGTACAGAAGATACAAGCACATATTGACTTTGGGCATCTAAAATATCGATTTTCAGCATGTTTTGGGCCTGTATTTTGAAAATACTCTAACACGGAGTAGGCATGTACAGATCGCTTCTGGGACCCCTAAATATCGAATTTTCGGGTGTTTTGGGACTGAATTTGAGATATCGACTTTTTGGCACCTAAAAGATCGATTTTTAGCATGTTTTTAGCCTATATTTTGAAAATATTCTAGCACTGTGTAGGCATGTACAGATTGCTTCTGGGACCCCAAAATATTGAAT
Source organism: Petrolisthes cinctipes (assembly GCA_033782935.1). Lineage (NCBI taxonomy): Eukaryota > Metazoa > Arthropoda > Malacostraca > Decapoda > Porcellanidae > Petrolisthes > Petrolisthes cinctipes. The sequence goes on from JAWQEG010000175.1 coordinate 754,530, forward strand.
TTTCGGGTGTTTTGAGCCTGAATTTGAGATATAAACGGGTACTGAAGATGCATGCACATATCAACTTTTGTGCATCTAAAATATCGATTTTCAGTATGTTTTGAGCATGTATTTTGAAAATACTCTAACACGGAGTAGGCATGTACAGATCGCTTCTGGGACCCCTAAATATCGAATTTTCGGTTGTTTTGGGACTGAATTTGAGATATCGACTTTTTGGCACCTAAAAGATCGATTTTTAACATGTTTTTAGCCTATATTTTGAAAATATTCTAGCACTGAGTAGGCATGTACAGATTGCTTCTGGGACCCCAAAATATTGAATTTTCGGGTGTTTTGAGCCTGAATTTGAGATATAAACGGGTACAGAAGATACATGCACATATTGACTTTGGGCATCTAAAATATCGATTTTCAGCATGTTTTGGGCCAGTATTTTGAAAATACTCTAACACTGAATAGGCATGTACAGATTGCTTCTGGGACCCCAAAATATTGAATTTTCGGGTGTTTTGAGCCTGAATTTGAGATATAAACGGGTACTGAAGATGCATGCACATATCGACTTTTGTGCACCTAAAAGATCGATTTTCAGTATGTTTTGAGCATGTATTTTGAAAATACTCTAACACGGAGTAGGCATGTAGAGATCACTTCTGGGACCCCTAAATATCGAATTTTCGGGTGTTTTGGGACTGAATTTGAGATATCGACTTTTTGGCACCTAAAAGATCGATTTTTAGCATGTTTTTAGCCTATATTTTGAAAATATTCTAGCACTGAGTAGGCATGTACAGATTGCTTCTGGGACCCCAAAATATTGAATTTTCGGGTGTTTTGAGCCTGAATTTGAGATATAAACGGGTACAGAAGATACATGCACATATTGACTTTGGGCACCAAAAATATCGATTTTCAGCATGTTTTGGGCCTGAATTTTTGAAAATACTCTAACACGGAGTAGGCATGTACAGATCGCTTCTGGGACCCCAAAATATTGAATTTTCGGGTGTTTTGAGCCTGAATTTGAGATATAAACGGGTAAAGAAGATACATGCACATATTGACTTTGGGCACCAAAAATATCGATTTTCAGCATGTTTTGGGTCTGAATTTTGAAAATACTCTAACACGGAGTAGGCATGTACAGATCGCTTCTGGGACCCCAAAATATCGAATTTTCGGGTGTTTATGGCCAGAATTTGAGATATAAACGGGTACAGAAGATGCATGCACATATTGACTTTTGGGCACCTAAAAGATCGATTTTCAGTATGTTTTTGGCCTGTATTTTGAAAATACTCTGACACGGAGTAGGCATGGGACCCCTAAATATCGAATTTTCGGGTGTTTTGGGACTGAATTTGAGATATCGACTTTTTGGCACCTAAAAGATCGATTTTCAGCATGTTTTTAGCCTATATTTTGAAAATATTCTAGCACTGAGTAGGCATGTACAGATTGCTTCTGGGACCCCAAAATATTGAATTTTCGGGTGTTTTGAGCCTGAATTTGAGATATAAACGGGTACAGAAGATACATGCACATATTGACTTTGGGCACCAAAAATATCGATTTTCAGCATGTTTTGTGCCTGAATTTTGAAAATACTCTAACACGGAGTAGGCATGTACAGATCGCTTCTGGGACCACAAAATATCGAATTTTCGGGTGTTTAGGGCCAGAATTTGAGATATAAACGGGTACAGAAGATGCATGCACATATCGACTTTTGGACACCTAAAAGATCGATTTTCAGTATGTTTTTGGCCTGTATTTTGAAAATACTCTAACACGGAGTAAGCATGTACAGATACCTTCTGGGACCTCTAAATATCGAATTTTCGGGTGTTTTGGGACTGAATTTGAGATATCGATAATTTGGCACCTAAAATGTCGATTTTTAGCATGTTTTTAGCCTATATTTTGAAAATATTCTAGCACTGTGTAGGCATGTACAGATTGCTTCTGGGACCCCAAAATATTGAATTTTCGGGTGTTTTGAGCCTGAATTTGAGATATAAACGGGTACAGAAGATACATGCACATATTGACTTTGGGCATCTAAAATATCGATTTTCAGTATGTTTTGAGCATGTATTTTGAAAATACTCTTAACACGGAGTAGGCATGTACAGATCGCTTCTGGGACCCCAAAATATCGAATTTTCGGGTGTTTTGGGACTGAATTTGAGATATCGACTTTTTGGCACCTAAAAGATCGATTTTTAGCATGTTTTTAGCCTATATTTTGAAAATATTCTAGCACTGAGTAGGCATGTACAGATTGCTTCTGGGACCCCAAAATATTGAATTTTCGGGTGTTTTGAGCCTGAATTTGAGATATAAACGGGTACAGAAGATACATGCACATATTGACTTTGGGCACCAAAAATATCGATTTTCAGCATGTTTTGGGCCTGAATTTTGAAAATACTCTAACACGGAGTAGGCATGTACAGATCGCTTCTGGGACCCCAAAATATTGAATTTTCGGGTGTTTTGAGCCTGAATTTGAGATATAAACGGGTAAAGAAGATACATGCACATATTGACTTTGGGCACCAAAAATATCGATTTTCAGCATGTTTTGGGTCTGAATTTTGAAAATACTCTAACACGGAGTAGGCATGTACAGATCGCTTCTGGGACCCCAAAATATCGAATTTTCGGGTGTTTATGGCCAGAATTTGAGATATAAACGGGTACAGAAGATGCATGCACATATTGACTTTTGGGCACCTAAAAGATCGATTTTCAGTATGTTTTTGGCCTGTATTTTGAAAATACTCTGACACGGAGTAGGCATGTACAGATCGCTTCTGGGACCCCTAAATATCGAATTTTCGGGTGTTTTGGGACTGAATTTGAGATATCGACTTTTTGGCACCTAAAAGATCGATTTTCAGCATGTTTTTAGCCTATATTTTGAAAATATTCTAGCACTGAGTAGGCATGTACAGATTGCTTCTGGGACCCCAAAATATTGAATTTTCGGGTGTTTTGAGCCTGAATTTGAGATATAAACGGGTACAGAAGATACATGCACATATTGACTTTGGGCACCAAAAATATCGATTTTCAGCATGTTTTGTGCCTGAATTTTGAAAATACTCGAACACGGAGTAGGCATGTACAGATCGCTTCTGGGACCCCAAAATATCGAATTTTCGGGTGTTTAGGGCCAGAATTTGAGATATAAACGGGTACAGAAGATGCATGCACATATCGACTTTTGGGCACCTAAAAGATCGATTTTCAGTATGTTTTTGGCCTGTATTTTGAAAATACTCTAACACGGAGTAAGCATGTACAGATACCTTCTGGGACCTCTAAATATCGAATTTTCGGGTGTTTTGGGACTGAATTTGAGATATCGATAATTTGGCACCTAAAATGTCGATTTTTAGCATGTTTTTAGCCTATATTTTGAAAATATTCTAGCACTGTGTAGGCATGTACAGATTGCTTCTGGGACCCCAAAATATTGAATTTTCGGGTGTTTTGAGCCTGAATTTGAGATATAAACGGGTACAGAAGATACATGCACATATTGACTTTGGGCATCTAAAATATCGATTTTCAGTATGTTTTGAGCATGTATTTTGAAAATACTCTTAACACGGAGTAGGCATGTACAGATCGCTTCTGGGACCCCAAAATATCGAATTTTCGGGTGTTTTGGGACTGAATTTGAGATATCGACTTTTTGGCACCTAAAAGATCGATTTTTAGCATGTTTTTAGCCTATATTTTGAAAATATTCTAGCACTGAGTAGGCATGTACAGATTGCTTCTGGGACCCCAAAATATTGAATTTTCGGGTGTTTTGAGCCTGAATTTGAGATATAAACGGGTACAGAAGATACATGCACATATTGACTTTGGGCATCTAAAATATCGATTTTCAGTATGTTTTGAGCATGTATTTTGAAAATACTCTAACACGGAGTAGGCATGTACAGATCGCTTCTGGGACCCCTAAATATCGAATTTTCGGGTGTTTTGGGACTGAATTTGAGATATCGACTTTTTGGCACCTAAAAGATCGATTTTTAGCATGTTTTTAGCCTATATTTTGAAAATATTCTAGCACTGAGTAGGCATGTACAGATTGCTTCTGGGACCCCAAAATATTGAATTTTCGGGTGTTTTGAGCCTGAATTTGAGATATAAACGGGTACAGAAGATACATGCACATATTGACTTTGTGCACCAAAAATATCGATTTTCAGCATGTTTTGGGCCTGAATTTTGAAAATACTCTAACACGGAGTAGGCATGTACAGATCGCTTCTGGGACCCCAAAATATCGAATTTTCGGGTTTTTAGGGCCAGAATTTGAGATATAAACGGGTACAGAAGATGCATGCACATATCGACTTTTGGGCACCTAAAAGATCGATTTTCAGTATGTTTTTGGCCTGTATTTTGAAAATACTCTAACACGGAGTAGGCATGTACAGATACCTTCTGGGACCTCTAAATATCGAATTTTCGGGTGTTTTGGGACTGAATTTGAGATATCGATTTTTTGGCACCTAAAATGTCGATTTTTAGCATGTTTTTAGCCTATATTTTGAAAATATTCTAGCACTGTGTAGGCATGTACAGATTGCTTCTGGGACCCCAAAATATTGAATTTTCGGGTGTTTTGACCCTGAATTTGAGATATAAACGGGTACTGAAGATGCATGCACATATCGACTTTTGTGCACCTAAAAGATCGATTTTCAGTATGTTTTGAGCATGTATTTTGAAAATACTCTAACACGGAGTATGCATGTACAGATCGCTTCTGGGACCCCTAAATATCGATTTTTCGGGTGTTTTGGGACTGAATTTGAGATATCGACTTTTTGGCACCTAAAAGATCGATTTTTAGCATGTTTTTAGCCTATATTTTGAAAATATTCTAGCACTGAGTAGGCATGTACAGATACCTTCTGGGACCTCTAAATATCGAATTTTCGGGTGTTTAGGGCCAGAATTTGAGATATAAACGGGTACAGAAGATACATGCACATATTGACTTTGGGCACCAAAAATATCGATTTTCAGCATGTTTTGGGCCTGAATTTTGAAAATACTCTAACACTGAGTAGGCATGTACAGATCGCTTCTGGGACCCCAAAATATCGAATTTTCGGGTGTTTAGGGCCAGAATTTGAGATATAAACGGGTACAGAAGATGCATGCACATATCGACTTTTGGGCACCTAAAAGATCGATTTTCAGTATGTTTTGAGCATGTATTTTGAAAATACTCTAACACGGAGTAGGCATGTACAGATCGCTTCTGGGACCCCTAAATATCGAATTTTCGGGTGTTTTGGGACTGAATTTGAGATATCGACTTTTTGGCACCTAAAAGATCGATTTTTAGCATGTTTTTACCCTATATTTTGAAAATATTCTAGCACTGTACAGCTGTATTGCTTCTGGGACCCCAAAATATTGAATTTTCGGGTGTTTTGAGCCTGAATTTGAGATATAAACGGGTACAGAAGATACATGCACATATTGACTTTGGGCACCAAAAATATCTATTTTCAGCATGTTTTGGGCCTGAATTTTGAAAATACTCTAACACGGAGTAGGCATGTACAGATCGCTTCTGGGACCCCAAAATATCTAATTTTCGGGTGGTTAGGGCCAGAATTTGAGGTATAAACGGGTACAGAAGATGCATGCACATATCGACTTTTGGGCACCTAAAAGATCGATTTTCAGTATGTTTTTGGCCTGTATTTTGAAAATACTCTAACACGGAGTAGGCATGTACAGATACCTTCTGGGACCTCTAAATATCGAATTTTCGGGTGTTTTGGGACTGAATTTGATATATCGATTTTTTGGCACCTAAAATGTCGATTTTTAGCATGTTTTTAGCCTATATTTTGAAAATATTCTAGCACTGTGTAGGCATGTACAGATTGCTTCTGGGACCCCAAAATATTGAATTTTCGGGTGTTTTGAGCCTGAATTTGAGATATAAACGGGTACAGAAGATATATGCACATATTGACTTTGGGCATCTAAAATATCGATTTTCAGCACGTTTTGGGCCTGTATTTTGAAAATACTCTAACACTGAGTAGGCATGTACAGATTGCTTCTGGGACCCCAAAATATTGAATTTTCGGGTGTTTTGAGCCTGAATTTGAGATATAAACGGGTACTGAAGATGCATGCACATATCGACTTTTGTGCACCTAAAAGATCGATTTTCAGTATGTTTTGAGCATGTATTTTGAAAATACTCTAACACGGAGTAGGCATGTACAGATCGATTCTGGGACCCCTACATATCGAATTTTCGGGTGTTTAGGGACTGAATTTGAGATATCGACTTTTTGGCACCTAAAAGATCGATTTTTAGCATGTTTTTAGCCTATATTTTGAAAATATTCTAGCACTGTACAGATTGCATCTGGGACCCCAAAATATTGAATTTTCGGGTGTTTTGAGCCTGAATTTGAGATATAAACGGGTACAGAAGATACATGCACATATTGACATTGGGCACCAAAAATATCGATTTTCAGCATGTTTTGGGCCTGAATTTTGAAAATACTCTAACACTGAGTAGGCATGTACAGATTGCTTCTGGGACCCCAAAATATTGAATTTTCGGGTGTTTTGAGCCTGAATTTGAGATATAAACGGGTACTGAAGATGCATGCACATATCGACTTTTGTGCACCTAAAAGATCGATTTTCAGTATGTTTTGAGCATGTATTTTGAAAATACTCTAACACGGAGTAGGCATGTACAGATCGCTTCTGGGACCCCTAAATATCGAATTTTCGGGTGTTTTGGGACTGAATTTGAGATATCGACTTTTTGGCACCTAAAAGATCGATTTTTAGCATGTTTTTAGCCTATATTTTGAAAATATTCTAGCACTGAGTAGGCATGTACAGATTGCTTCTGGGACCCCAAAATATTAAATTTTCGGGTGTTTTGAGCCTGAATTTGAGATATAAACGGGTACAGAAGATACATGCACATATTGACTTTGGGCACCAAAAATATCGATTTTCAGCATGTTTTGGGCCTGAATTTTGAAAATACTCTAACACGGAGTAGGCATGTACAGATCGCTTCTGGGACCCCAAAATATCGAATTTTCGGGTGTTTAGGGCCAGAATTTGAGATATAAACGGGTACAGAAGATGCATGCACATATCGACTTTTGTGCACCTAAAAGATCGATTTTCAGTATGTTTTGAGCATGTATTTTGAAAATACTCTAACACGGAGTAGGCATGTACAGATCGCTTCTGGGACCCCTAAATATCGAATTTTCGGGTGTTTTGGGACTGAATTTGAGATATCGACTTTTTGGCACCTAAAAGATCGATTTTTAGCATGTTTTTAGCCTATATTTTGAAAATATTCTAGCACTGTACAGATTGCTTCTGGGACCCCAAAATATTGAATTTTCGGGTGTTTTGAGCCTGAATTTGAGATATAAACGGGTACAGAAGATACATGCACATATTGACTTTGGGCACCAAAAATATCGATTTTCAGCATGTTATGGGCCTGAATTTTGAAAATACTCTAACACGGAGTAGGCATGTACAGATCGCTTCTGGGACCCCAATATATCGAATTTTCGGGTGTTTATGGCCAGAATTTGAGATATAAACGGGTACAGAAGATGCATGCACATATCGACTTTTGGGCACCTAAAAGATCGATTTTCAGTATGTTTTTGGCCTGCATTTTGAAAATACTCTAACACGGAGTAGGCATGTACAGATACCTTCTGGGACCTCTAAATATCGAATTTTCGGGTGTTTTGGGACTGAATTTGAGAAATCGATTTTTTGGCACCTAAAATGTCGATTTTTAGCATGTTTTTAGCCTATATTTTGAAAATATTCTAGCACTGTGTAGGCATGTACAGATTGCTTCTGGGACCCCAAAATATTGAATTTTCGGGTGTTTTGAGCCTGAATTTGAGATATAAACGGGTACAGAAGATACATGCACATATTGACTTTGGGCATCTAAAATATCGATTTTCAGCATGTTTTGGGCCTGTATTTTGAAAATACTCTAACACTGAGTAGGCATGTACAGATTGCTTCTGGGACCCCAAAATATTGAATTTTCGGGTGTTTTGAGCCTGAATTTGAGATATAAACGGGTACTGAAGATGCATGCACATATCGACTTTTGTGCACCTAAAAGATCGATTTTCAGTATGTTTTGAGCATGTATTTTGAAAATACTCTAACACGGAGTAGGCATGTACAGATCGCTTCTGGGACCCCTAAATATCGAATTTTCGGGTGTTTTGGGACTGAATTTGAGATATCGACTTTTTGGCACCTAAAAGATCGATTTTTAGCATGTTTTTAGCCTATATTTTGAAAATATTCTAGCACTGTACAGATTCCTTCTGGGACCCCAAAATATTGAATTTTCGGGTGTTTTGAGCCTGAATTTGAGATATAAACGGGTACAGAAGATACATGCTCATATTGATTTTGGGCACCAAAAATATCGATTTTTAGCATGTTTTGGTCCTGAATTTTGAAAATACTCTAACACGGAGTAGGCATGTACAGATCGCTTCTGGGACCCCAAAATAGCGAATTTTCGGGTGTTTAGGGCCAGAATTTGAGATATAAACGGGTACAGAAGATGCATGCACATATCGACTTTTGGGCAACTAAAAGATCGATTTTCAGTATGTTTTTGGCCTGTATTTTGAAAATACTCTAACACGGAGTAGGCATGTACAGATACCTTCTGGGACCTCTAAATATCGAATTTTCGGGTGTTTTGGGACTGAATTTTAGATATCGATTTTTTGGCACCTAAAATGTCGATTTTTAGCATGTTTTTATCCTATATTTTGAAAATAGTCTAGTACTGTCTAGGCATGTACAGATTGCTTCTGGGACCCCAAAATATTGAATTTTCGGGTGTTTTGAGCCTGAATTTGAGATATAAACGGGTACAGAAGATACAAGCACATATTGACTTTGGGCATCTAAAATATCGATTTTCAGCATGTTTTGGGCCTGTATTTTGAAAATACTCTAACACGGAGTAGGCATGTACAGATCGCTTCTGGGACCCCTAAATATCGAATTTTCGGGTGTTTTGGGACTGAATTTGAGATATCGACTTTTTGGCACCTAAAAGATCGATTTTTAGCATGTTTTTAGCCTATATTTTGAAAATATTCTAGCACTGTGTAGGCATGTACAGATTGCTTCTGGGACCCCAAAATATTGAATTTTCGGGTGTTTTGAGCCTGAATTTGAGATATAAACGGGTACTGAAGATGCATGCACATATCAACTTTTGTGCATCTAAAATATCGATTTTCAGTATGTTTTGAGCATGTATTTTGAAAATACTCTAACACGGAGTAGGCATGTACAGATCGCTTCTGGGACCCCTAAATATCGAATTTTCGGTTGTTTTGGGACTGAATTTGAGATATCGACTTTTTGGCACCTAAAAGATCGATTTTTAGCATGTTTTTAGCCTATATTTTGAAAATATTCTAGCACTGAGTAGGCATGTACAGATTGCTTCTGGGACCCCAAAATATTGAATTTTCGGGTGTTTTGAGCCTGAATTTGAGATATAAACGGGTACAGAAGATACATGCACATATTGAATTTGGGCATCTAAAATATCGATTTTCAGTATGTTTTGAGCATGTATTTTGAAAATACTCTAACACGGAGTAGGCATGTACAGATCGCTTCTGGGACCCCTAAATATCGAATTTTCGGGTGTTTTGGGACTGAATTTGAGATATCGACTTTTTGGCACCTAAAAGATCGATTTTTAGCATGTTTTTAGCCTATATTTTGAAAATATTCTAGCACTGAGTAGGCATGTACAGATTGCTTCTGGGACCCCAAAATATTAAATTTTCGGGTGTTTTGAGCCTGAATTTGAGATATAAACGGGTACAGAAGATACATGCACATATTGACTTTGGGCACCAAAAATATCGATTTTCAGCATGTTTTGGGCCTGAATTTTGAAAATACTCTAACACGGAGTAGGCATGTACAGATCGCTTCTGGGACCCCAAAATATCGAATTTTCGGGTGTTTAGGGCCAGAATTTGAGATATAAACGGGTACAGAAGATGCATGCACATATCGACTTTTGTGCACCTAAAAGATCGATTTTCAGTATGTTTTGAGCATGTATTTTGAAAATACTCTAACACGGAGTAGGCATGTACAGATCGCTTCTGGGACCCCTAAATATCGAATTTTCGGGTGTTTTGGGACTGAATTTGAGATATCGACTTTTTGGCACCTAAAAGATCGATTTTTAGCATGTTTTTAGCCTATATTTTGAAAATATTCTAGCACTGTACAGATTGCTTCTGGGACCCCAAAATATTGAATTTTCGGGTGTTTTGAGCCTGAATTTGAGATATAAACGGGTACAGAAGATACATGCACATATTGACTTTGGGCACCAAAAATATCGATTTTCAGCATGTTATGGGCCTGAATTTTGAAAATACTCTAACACGGAGTAGGCATGTACAGATCGCTTCTGGGACCCCAATATATCGAATTTTCGGGTGTTTATGGCCAGAATTTGAGATATAAACGGGTACAGAAGATGCATGCACATATCGACTTTTGGGCACCTAAAAGATCGATTTTCAGTATGTTTTTGGCCTGCATTTTGAAAATACTCTAACACGGAGTAGGCATGTACAGATACCTTCTGGGACCTCTAAATATCGAATTTTCGGGTGTTTTGGGACTGAATTTGAGAAATCGATTTTTTGGCACCTAAAATGTCGATTTTTAGCATGTTTTTAGCCTATATTTTGAAAATATTCTAGCACTGTGTAGGCATGTACAGATTGCTTCTGGGACCCCAAAATATTGAATTTTCGGGTGTTTTGAGCCTGAATTTGAGATATAAACGGGTACAGAAGATACATGCACATATTGACTTTGGGCATCTAAAATATCGATTTTCAGCATGTTTTGGGCCTGTATTTTGAAAATACTCTAACACTGAGTAGGCATGTACAGATTGCTTCTGGGACCCCAAAATATTGAATTTTCGGGTGTTTTGAGCCTGAATTTGAGATATAAACGGGTACTGAAGATGCATGCACATATCGACTTTTGTGCACCTAAAAGATCGATTTTCAGTATGTTTTGAGCATGTATTTTGAAAATACTCTAACACGGAGTAGGCATGTACAGATCGCTTCTGGGACCCCTAAATATCGAATTTTCGGGTGTTTTGGGACTGAATTTGAGATATCGACTTTTTGGCACCTAAAAGATCGATTTTTAGCATGTTTTTAGCCTATATTTTGAAAATATTCTAGCACTGTACAGATTCCTTCTGGGACCCCAAAATATTGAATTTTCGGGTGTTTTGAGCCTGAATTTGAGATATAAACGGGTACAGAAGATACATGCTCATATTGATTTTGGGCACCAAAAATATCGATTTTTAGCATGTTTTGGTCCTGAATTTTGAAAATACTCTAACACGGAGTAGGCATGTACAGATCGCTTCTGGGACCCCAAAATAGCGAATTTTCGGGTGTTTAGGGCCAGAATTTGAGATATAAACGGGTACAGAAGATGCATGCACATATCGACTTTTGGGCAACTAAAAGATCGATTTTCAGTATGTTTTTGGCCTGTATTTTGAAAATACTCTAACACGGAGTAGGCATGTACAGATACCTTCTGGGACCTCTAAATATCGAATTTTCGGGTGTTTTGGGACTGAATTTTAGATATCGATTTTTTGGCACCTAAAATGTCGATTTTTAGCATGTTTTTATCCTATATTTTGAAAATAGTCTAGTACTGTCTAGGCATGTACAGATTGCTTCTGGGACCCCAAAATATTGAATTTTCGGGTGTTTTGAGCCTGAATTTGAGATATAAACGGGTACAGAAGATACAAGCACATATTGACTTTGGGCATCTAAAATATCGATTTTCAGCATGTTTTGGGCCTGTATTTTGAAAATACTCTAACACGGAGTAGGCATGTACAGATCGCTTCTGGGACCCCTAAATATCGAATTTTCGGGTGTTTTGGGACTGAATTTGAGATATCGACTTTTTGGCACCTAAAAGATCGATTTTTAGCATGTTTTTAGCCTATATTTTGAAAATATTCTAGCACTGTGTAGGCATGTACAGATTGCTTCTGGGACCCCAAAATATTGAATTTTCGGGTGTTTTGAGCCTGAATTTGAGATATAAACGGGTACTGAAGATGCATGCACATATCAACTTTTGTGCATCTAAAATATCGATTTTCAGTATGTTTTGAGCATGTATTTTGAAAATACTCTAACACGGAGTAGGCATGTACAGATCGCTTCTGGGACCCCTAAATATCGAATTTTCGGTTGTTTTGGGACTGAATTTGAGATATCGACTTTTTGGCACCTAAAAGATCGATTTTTAGCATGTTTTTAGCCTATATTTTGAAAATATTCTAGCACTGAGTAGGCATGTACAGATTGCTTCTGGGACCCCAAAATATTGAATTTTCGGGTGTTTTGAGCCTGAATTTGAGATATAAACGGGTACAGAAGATACATGCACATATTGAATTTGGGCATCTAAAATATCGATTTTCAGTATGTTTTGAGCATGTAGTTTGAAAATACTCTAACACGGAGTAGGCATGTACAGATCGCTTCTGGGACCCCAAAATATCGAATTTTCGGGTGTTTAGGGCCAGAATTTGAGATATAAACGGGTACAGAAGATGCATGCACATATCGACTTTTGTGCACCTAAAAGATCGATTTTCAGTATGTTTTGAGCATGTATTTTGAAAATACTCTAACACGGAGTAGGCATGTACAGATCGCTTCTGGGACCCCTAAATATCGAATTTTCGGGTGTTTTGGGACTGAATTTGAGATATCGACTTTTTGGCACCTAAAAGATCGATTTTTAGCATGTTTTTAGCCTATATTTTGAAAATATTCTAGCACTGTACAGATTGCTTCTGGGACCCCAAAATATTGAATTTTCGGGTGTTTTGAGCCTGAATTTGAGATATAAACGGGTACAGAAGATACATGCACATATTGACTTTGGGCACCAAAAATATCGATTTTCAGCATGTTATGGGCCTGAATTTTGAAAATACTCTAACACGGAGTAGGCATGTACAGATCGCTTCTGGGACCCCAATATATCGAATTTTCGGGTGTTTATGGCCAGAATTTGAGATATAAACGGGTACAGAAGATGCATGCACATATCGACTTTTGGGCACCTAAAAGATCGATTTTCAGTATGTTTTTGGCCTGCATTTTGAAAATACTCTAACACGGAGTAGGCATGTACAGATACCTTCTGGGACCTCTAAATATCGAATTTTCGGGTGTTTTGGGACTGAATTTGAGAAATCGATTTTTTGGCACCTAAAATGTCGATTTTTAGCATGTTTTTAGCCTATATTTTGAAAATATTCTAGCACTGTGTAGGCATGTACAGATTGCTTCTGGGACCCCAAAATATTGAATTTTCGGGTGTTTTGAGCCTGAATTTGAGATATAAACGGGTACAGAAGATACATGCACATATTGACTTTGGGCATCTAAAATATCGATTTTCAGCATGTTTTGGGCCTGTATTTTGAAAATACTCTAACACTGAGTAGGCATGTACAGATTGCTTCTGGGACCCCAAAATATTGAATTTTCGGGTGTTTTGAGCCTGAATTTGAGATATAAACGGGTACTGAAGATGCATGCACATATCGACTTTTGTGCACCTAAAAGATCGATTTTCAGTATGTTTTGAGCATGTATTTTGAAAATACTCTAACACGGAGTAGGCATGTACAGATCGCTTCTGGGACCCCTAAATATCGAATTTTCGGGTGTTTTGGGACTGAATTTGAGATATCGACTTTTTGGCACCTAAAAGATCGATTTTTAGCATGTTTTTAGCCTATATTTTGAAAATATTCTAGCACTGTACAGATTCCTTCTGGGACCCCAAAATATTGAATTTTCGGGTGTTTTGAGCCTGAATTTGAGATATAAACGGGTACAGAAGATACATGCTCATATTGATTTTGGGCACCAAAAATATCGATTTTTAGCATGTTTTGGTCCTGAATTTTGAAAATACTCTAACACGGAGTAGGCATGTACAGATCGCTTCTGGGACCCCAAAATAGCGAATTTTCGGGTGTTTAGGGCCAGAATTTGAGATATAAACGGGTACAGAAGATGCATGCACATATCGACTTTTGGGCAACTAAAAGATCGATTTTCAGTATGTTTTTGGCCTGTATTTTGAAAATACTCTAACACGGAGTAGGCATGTACAGATACCTTCTGGGACCTCTAAATATCGAATTTTCGGGTGTTTTGGGACTGAATTTTAGATATCGATTTTTTGGCACCTAAAATGTCGATTTTTAGCATGTTTTTATCCTATATTTTGAAAATAGTCTAGTACTGTCTAGGCATGTACAGATTGCTTCTGGGACCCCAAAATATTGAATTTTCGGGTGTTTTGAGCCTGAATTTGAGATATAAACGGGTACAGAAGATACAAGCACATATTGACTTTGGGCATCTAAAATATCGATTTTCAGCATGTTTTGGGCCTGTATTTTGAAAATACTCTAACACGGAGTAGGCATGTACAGATCGCTTCTGGGACCCCTAAATATCGAATTTTCGGGTGTTTTGGGACTGAATTTGAGATATCGACTTTTTGGCACCTAAAAGATCGATTTTTAGCATGTTTTTAGCCTATATTTTGAAAATATTCTAGCACTGTGTAGGCATGTACAGATTGCTTCTGGGACCCCAAAATATTGAATTTTCGGGTGTTTTGAGCCTGAATTTGAGATATAAACGGGTACTGAAGATGCATGCACATATCAACTTTTGTGCATCTAAAATATCGATTTTCAGTATGTTTTGAGCATGTATTTTGAAAATACTCTAACACGGAGTAGGCATGTACAGATCGCTTCTGGGACCCCTAAATATCGAATTTTCGGTTGTTTTGGGACTGAATTTGAGATATCGACTTTTTGGCACCTAAAAGATCGATTTTTAGCATGTTTTTAGCCTATATTTTGAAAATATTCTAGCACTGAGTAGGCATGTACAGATTGCTTCTGGGACCCCAAAATATTGAATTTTCGGGTGTTTTGAGCCTGAATTTGAGATATAAACGGGTACAGAAGATACATGCACATATTGAATTTGGGCATCTAAAATATCGATTTTCAGTATGTTTTGAGCATGTAGTTTGAAAATACTCTAACACGGAGTAGGCATGTACAGATCGCTTCTGGGACCCCTAAATATCGAATTTTCGGTTGTTTTGGGACTGAATTTGAGATATCGACTTTTTGGCACCTAAAAGATCGATTTTTAGCATGTTTTTAGCCTATATTTTGAAAATATTCTAGCACTGAGTAGGCATGTACAGATTGCTTCTGGGACCCCAAAATATTGAATTTTCGTGTGTTTTGAGCCTGAATTTGAGATATAAACGGGTACAGAAGATACATGCACATATTGAATTTGGGCATCTAAAATATCGATTTTCAGTATGTTTTGAGCATGTATTTTGAAAATACTCTAACACGGAGTAGGCATGTACAGATACCTTCTGGGACCTCTAAATATCGAATTTTCGTGTGTTTTGGGACTGAATTTGAGATATCGATTTTTTGGCACCTAAAATGTCGATTTTTAGCATATTTTTAGCCTATATTTTGAAAATATTCTAGCATTGTGTAGGCATGTACAGATTGCTTCTGGGACCCAAAAATATTGAATTTTCGGGTGTTTTGAGCCTGAATTTGAGATATAAACGGGTACTGAAGATGCATGCACATATCGACTTTTGTGCACCTAAATGATCGATTTTCAGTATGTTTTGAGCATGTATTTTGAAAATACTCTAACACGGAGTAGGCATGTACAGATCGCTTCTGGGACCCCTAAATATCGAATTTTCGGGTGTTTTGGGACTGAATTTGAGATATCGACTTTTTGGCACCTAAAAGATCGATTTTCAGCATGTTTTTAGCCTATATTTTGAAAATATTCTAGCACTGAGTAGACATGTACAGATTGCTTCTGGGACCCCAAAATATTGAATTTTCGGGTGTTTTGAGCCTGAATTTGAGATATAAACGGGTACAGAAGATACATGCACATATTGACTTTGGGCACCAAAAATATCGATTTTCAGCATGTTTTGGGCCTGAATTTTGAAAATACTCTAACACGGAGTAGGCATGTACAGATCGCTTCTGGGACCCCAAAATATCGAATTTTCGGGTGTTTAGGGCCAGAATTTGAGATATAAACGGGTACAGAAGATGCATGCACATATCGACTTTTGGGCACCTAAAAGATCGATTTTCAGTATGTTTTTGGCCTGTATTTTGAAAATACTCTAACACGGAGTAAGCATGTACAGATACCTTCTGGGACCTCTAAATATCGAATTTTCGGGTGTTTTGGGACTGAATTTGAGATATCGATTTTTTGGCACCTAAAATGTCGATTTTTAGCATGTTTTTAGCCTATATTTTGAAAATATTCTAGCACTGAGTAGGTATGTACAGATTGCTTCTGGGACCCCAAAATATTGAATTTTCGGGTGTTTTGAGCCTGAATTTGAGATATAAACGGGTACAGAAGATATATGCACATATTGACTTTGGGCATCTAAAATATCGATTTTCAGTATGTTTTGAGCATGTATTTTGAAAATACTCTAACACGGAGTAGGCATGTACAGATCGCTTCTGGGACCCCTAAATATCGAATTTTCGGGTGTTTTGGGACTGAATTTGAGATATCGACTTTTTGGCACCTAAAAGATCGATTTTTAGCTTGTTTTTAGCCTATATTTTGAAAATATTCTAGCATTGTACAGATTGCTTCTGGGACCCCAAAATATTGAATTTTCGGGTGTTTTGAGCCTGAATTTGAGATATAAACGGGTACAGAAGATACATGCACATATTGACTTTGGGCACCAAAAATATCGATTTTCAGCATGTTTTGGGCCTGAATTTTAAAAATACTCTAACACGGAGTAGGCATGTACAGATCGCTTCTGGGACCCCAAAATATCGAATTTTCGGGTGTTTAGGGCCAGAATTTGAGATATAAAAGGGTACTGAAGATGCATGCACATATCGATTTTTGGGCACCTAAAAGATCGATTTTCAGTATGTTTTTGGCCTGTATTTTGAAAATACTCTAACACGGAGTAGGCATGTACAGATACCTTCTGGGACCTCTAAATATCGAATTTTCGGGTGTTTTGGGACTGAATTTGAGATATCGATTTTTTGGCACCTAAAATGTCGATTTTTAGCATGTTTTTAGCCTATATTTTGAAAATATTCTAGCACTGTGTAGGCATGTACAGATTGCTTCTGGGACCCCAAAATATTGAATTTTCGGGTGTTTTGAGCCTGAATTTGAGATATAAACGGGTACAGAAGATACATGCACATATTGACTTTGGGCATCTAAAATATCGATTTTCAGCATGTTTTGGGCCAGTATTTTGAAAATACTCTAACACTGAATAGGCATGTACAGATTGCTTCTGGGACCCCAAAATATTGAATTTTCGGGTGTTTTGAGCCTGAATTTGAGATATAAACGGGTACTGAAGATGCATGCACATATCGACTTTTGTGCACCTAAAAGATCGATTTTCAGTATGTTTTGAGCATGTATTTTGAAAATACTCTAACACGGAGTAGGCATGTAGAGATCACTTCTGGGACCCCTAAATATCGAATTTTCGGGTGTTTTGGGACTGAATTTGAGATATCGACTTTTTGGCACCTAAAAGATCGATTTTTAGCATGTTTTTAGCCTATATTTTGAAAATATTCTAGCACTGAGTAGGCATGTACAGATTGCTTCTGGGACCCCAAAATATTGAATTTTCGGGTGTTTTGAGCCTGAATTTGAGATATAAACGGGTACAGAAGATACATGCACATATTGACTTTGGGCACCAAAAATATCGATTTTCAGCATGTTTTGGGCCTGAATTTTTGAAAATACTCTAACACGGAGTAGGCATGTACAGATCGCTTCTGGGACCCCAAAATATTGAATTTTCGGGTGTTTTGAGCCTGAATTTGAGATATAAACGGGTAAAGAAGATACATGCACATATTGACTTTGGGCACCAAAAATATCGATTTTCAGCATGTTTTGGGTCTGAATTTTGAAAATACTCTAACACGGAGTAGGCATGTACAGATCGCTTCTGGGACCCCAAAATATCGAATTTTCGGGTGTTTATGGCCAGAATTTGAGATATAAACGGGTACAGAAGATGCATGCACATATTGACTTTTGGGCACCTAAAAGATCGATTTTCAGTATGTTTTTGGCCTGTATTTTGAAAATACTCTGACACGGAGTAGGCATGTACAGATCGCTTCTGGGACCCCTAAATATCGAATTTTCGGGTGTTTTGGGACTGAATTTGAGATATCGACTTTTTGGCACCTAAAAGATCGATTTTCAGCATGTTTTTAGCCTATATTTTGAAAATATTCTAGCACTGAGTAGGCATGTACAGATTGCTTCTGGGACCCCAAAATATTGAATTTTCGGGTGTTTTGAGCCTGAATTTGAGATATAAACGGGTACAGAAGATACATGCACATATTGACTTTGGGCACCAAAAATATCGATTTTCAGCATGTTTTGTGCCTGAATTTTGAAAATACTCTAACACGGAGTAGGCATGTACAGATCGCTTCTGGGACCACAAAATATCGAATTTTCGGGTGTTTAGGGCCAGAATTTGAGATATAAACGGGTACAGAAGATGCATGCACATATCGACTTTTGGACACCTAAAAGATCGATTTTCAGTATGTTTTTGGCATGTATTTTGAAAATACTCTAACACGGAGTAAGCATGTACAGATACCTTCTGGGACCTCTAAATATCGAATTTTCGGGTGTTTTGGGACTGAATTTGAGATATCGATAATTTGGCACCTAAAATGTCGATTTTTAGCATGTTTTTAGCCTATATTTTGAAAATATTCTAGCACTGTGTAGGCATGTACAGATTGCTTCTGGGACCCCAAAATATTGAATTTTCGGGTGTTTTGAGCCTGAATTTGAGATATAAACGGGTACAGAAGATACATGCACATATTGACTTTGGGCATCTAAAATATCGATTTTCAGTATGTTTTGAGCATGTATTTTGAAAATACTCTTAACACGGAGTAGGCATGTACAGATCGCTTCTGGGACCCCAAAATATCGAATTTTCGGGTGTTTTGGGACTGAATTTGAGATATCGACTTTTTGGCACCTAAAAGATCGATTTTTAGCATGTTTTTAGCCTATATTTTGAAAATATTCTAGCACTGAGTAGGCATGTACAGATTGCTTCTGGGACCCCAAAATATTGAATTTTCGGGTGTTTTGAGCCTGAATTTGAGATATAAACGGGTACAGAAGATACATGCACATATTGACTTTGGGCACCAAAAATATCGATTTTCAGCATGTTTTGGGCCTGAATTTTGAAAATACTCTAACACGGAGTAGGCATGTACAGATCGCTTCTGGGACCCCAAAATATTGAATTTTCGGGTGTTTTGAGCCTGAATTTGAGATATAAACGGGTAAAGAAGATACATGCACATATTGACTTTGGGCACCAAAAATATCGATTTTCAGCATGTTTTGGGTCTGAATTTTGAAAATACTCTAACACGGAGTAGGCATGTACAGATCGCTTCTGGGACCCCAAAATATCGAATTTTCGGGTGTTTATGGCCAGAATTTGAGATATAAACGGGTACAGAAGATGCATGCACATATTGACTTTTGGGCACCTAAAAGATCGATTTTCAGTATGTTTTTGGCCTGTATTTTGAAAATACTCTGACACGGAGTAGGCATGTACAGATCGCTTCTGGGACCCCTAAATATCGAATTTTCGGGTGTTTTGGGACTGAATTTGAGATATCGACTTTTTGGCACCTAAAAGATCGATTTTCAGCATGTTTTTAGCCTATATTTTGAAAATATTCTAGCACTGAGTAGGCATGTACAGATTGCTTCTGGGACCCCAAAATATTGAATTTTCGGGTGTTTTGAGCCTGAATTTGAGATATAAACGGGTACAGAAGATACATGCACATATTGACTTTGGGCACCAAAAATATCGATTTTCAGCATGTTTTGTGCCTGAATTTTGAAAATACTCTAACACGGAGTAGGCATGTACAGATCGCTTCTGGGACCCCAAAATATCGAATTTTCGGGTGTTTAGGGCCAGAATTTGAGATATAAACGGGTACAGAAGATGCATGCACATATCGACTTTTGGGCACCTAAAAGATCGATTTTCAGTATGTTTTTGGCCTGTATTTTGAAAATACTCTAACACGGAGTAAGCATGTACAGATACCTTCTGGGACCTCTAAATATCGAATTTTCGGGTGTTTTGGGACTGAATTTGAGATATCGATAATTTGGCACCTAAAATGTCGATTTTTAGCATGTTTTTAGCCTATATTTTGAAAATATTCTAGCACTGTGTAGGCATGTACAGATTGCTTCTGGGACCCCAAAATATTGAATTTTCGGGTGTTTTGAGCCTGAATTTGAGATATAAACGGGTACAGAAGATACATGCACATATTGACTTTGGGCATCTAAAATATCGATTTTCAGTATGTTTTGAGCATGTATTTTGAAAATACTCTTAACACGGAGTAGGCATGTACAGATCGCTTCTGGGACCCCAAAATATCGAATTTTCGGGTGTTTTGGGACTGAATTTGAGATATCGACTTTTTGGCACCTAAAAGATCGATTTTTAGCATGTTTTTAGCCTATATTTTGAAAATATTCTAGCACTGAGTAGGCATGTACAGATTGCTTCTGGGACCCCAAAATATTGAATTTTCGGGTGTTTTGAGCCTGAATTTGAGATATAAACGGGTACTGAAGATGCATGCACATATCAACTTTTGTGCATCTAAAATATCGATTTTCAGTATGTTTTGAGCATGTATTTTGAAAATACTCTAACACGGAGTAGGCATGTACAGATCGCTTCTGGGACCCCTAAATATCGAATTTTCGGTTGTTTTGGGACTGAATTTGAGATATCGACTTTTTGGCACCTAAAAGATCGATTTTTAGCATGTTTTTAGCCTATATTTTGAAAATATTCTAGCACTGAGTAGGCATGTACAGATTGCTTCTGGGACCCCAAAATATTGAATTTTCGGGTGTTTTGAGCCTGAATTTGAGATATAAACGGGTACAGAAGATACATGCACATATTGAATTTGGGCATCTAAAATATCGATTTTCAGTATGTTTTGAGCATGTAGTTTGAAAATACTCTAACACGGAGTAGGCATGTACAGATCGCTTCTGGGACCCCTAAATATCGAATTTTCGGTTGTTTTGGGACTGAATTTGAGATATCGACTTTTTGGCACCTAAAAGATCGATTTTTAGCATGTTTTTAGCCTATATTTTGAAAATATTCTAGCACTGAGTAGGCATGTACAGATTGCTTCTGGGACCCCAAAATATTGAATTTTCGTGTGTTTTGAGCCTGAATTTGAGATATAAACGGGTACAGAAGATACATGCACATATTGAATTTGGGCATCTAAAATATCGATTTTCAGTATGTTTTGAGCATGTATTTTGAAAATACTCTAACACGGAGTAGGCATGTACAGATACCTTCTGGGACCTCTAAATATCGAATTTTCGTGTGTTTTGGGACTGAATTTGAGATATCGATTTTTTGGCACCTAAAATGTCGATTTTTAGCATATTTTTAGCCTATATTTTGAAAATATTCTAGCATTGTGTAGGCATGTACAGATTGCTTCTGGGACCCAAAAATATTGAATTTTCGGGTGTTTTGAGCCTGAATTTGAGATATAAACGGGTACTGAAGATGCATGCACATATCGACTTTTGTGCACCTAAATGATCGATTTTCAGTATGTTTTGAGCATGTATTTTGAAAATACTCTAACACGGAGTAGGCATGTACAGATCGCTTCTGGGACCCCTAAATATCGAATTTTCGGGTGTTTTGGGACTGAATTTGAGATATCGACTTTTTGGCACCTAAAAGATCGATTTTCAGCATGTTTTTAGCCTATATTTTGAAAATATTCTAGCACTGAGTAGACATGTACAGATTGCTTCTGGGACCCCAAAATATTGAATTTTCGGGTGTTTTGAGCCTGAATTTGAGATATAAACGGGTACAGAAGATACATGCACATATTGACTTTGGGCACCAAAAATATCGATTTTCAGCATGTTTTGGGCCTGAATTTTGAAAATACTCTAACACGGAGTAGGCATGTACAGATCGCTTCTGGGACCCCAAAATATCGAATTTTCGGGTGTTTAGGGCCAGAATTTGAGATATAAACGGGTACAGAAGATGCATGCACATATCGACTTTTGGGCACCTAAAAGATCGATTTTCAGTATGTTTTTGGCCTGTATTTTGAAAATACTCTAACACGGAGTAAGCATGTACAGATACCTTCTGGGACCTCTAAATATCGAATTTTCGGGTGTTTTGGGACTGAATTTGAGATATCGATTTTTTGGCACCTAAAATGTCGATTTTTAGCATGTTTTTAGCCTATATTTTGAAAATATTCTAGCACTGAGTAGGTATGTACAGATTGCTTCTGGGACCCCAAAATATTGAATTTTCGGGTGTTTTGAGCCTGAATTTGAGATATAAACGGGTACAGAAGATATATGCACATATTGACTTTGGGCATCTAAAATATCGATTTTCAGTATGTTTTGAGCATGTATTTTGAAAATACTCTAACACGGAGTAGGCATGTACAGATCGCTTCTGGGACCCCTAAATATCGAATTTTCGGGTGTTTTGGGACTGAATTTGAGATATCGACTTTTTGGCACCTAAAAGATCGATTTTTAGCTTGTTTTTAGCCTATATTTTGAAAATATTCTAGCATTGTACAGATTGCTTCTGGGACCCCAAAATATTGAATTTTCGGGTGTTTTGAGCCTGAATTTGAGATATAAACGGGTACAGAAGATACATGCACATATTGACTTTGGGCACCAAAAATATCGATTTTCAGCATGTTTTGGGCCTGAATTTTAAAAATACTCTAACACGGAGTAGGCATGTACAGATCGCTTCTGGGACCCCAAAATATCGAATTTTCGGGTGTTTAGGGCCAGAATTTGAGATATAAAAGGGTACTGAAGATGCATGCACATATCGATTTTTGGGCACCTAAAAGATCGATTTTCAGTATGTTTTTGGCCTGTATTTTGAAAATACTCTAACACGGAGTAGGCATGTACAGATACCTTCTGGGACCTCTAAATATCGAATTTTCGGGTGTTTTGGGACTGAATTTGAGATATCGATTTTTTGGCACCTAAAATGTCGATTTTTAGCATGTTTTTAGCCTATATTTTGAAAATATTCTAGCACTGTGTAGGCATGTACAGATTGCTTCTGGGACCCCAAAATATTGAATTTTCGGGTGTTTTGAGCCTGAATTTGAGATATAAACGGGTACAGAAGATACATGCACATATTGACTTTGGGCATCTAAAATATCGATTTTCAGCATGTTTTGGGCCAGTATTTTGAAAATACTCTAACACTGAATAGGCATGTACAGATTGCTTCTGGGACCCCAAAATATTGAATTTTCGGGTGTTTTGAGCCTGAATTTGAGATATAAACGGGTACAGAAGATACATGCACATATTGACTTTGGGCATCTAAAATATCGATTTTCAGTATGTTTTGAGCATGTATTTTGAAAATACTCTTAACACGGAGTAGGCATGTACAGATCGCTTCTGGGACCCCAAAATATCGAATTTTCGGGTGTTTTGGGACTGAATTTGAGATATCGACTTTTTGGCACCTAAAAGATCGATTTTTAGCATGTTTTTAGCCTATATTTTGAAAATATTCTAGCACTGAGTAGGCATGTACAGATTGCTTCTGGGACCCCAAAATATTGAATTTTCGGGTGTTTTGAGCCTGAATTTGAGATATAAACGGGTACAGAAGATACATGCACATATTGACTTTGGGCATCTAAAATATCGATTTTCAGTATGTTTTGAGCATGTATTTTGAAAATACTCTAACACGGAGTAGGCATGTACAGATCGCTTCTGGGACCCCTAAATATCGAATTTTCGGGTGTTTTGGGACTGAATTTGAGATATCGACTTTTTGGCACCTAAAAGATCGATTTTTAGCATGTTTTTAGCCTATATTTTGAAAATATTCTAGCACTGAGTAGGCATGTACAGATTGCTTCTGGGACCCCAAAATATTGAATTTTCGGGTGTTTTGAGCCTGAATTTGAGATATAAACGGGTACAGAAGATACATGCACATATTGACTTTGTGCACCAAAAATATCGATTTTCAGCATGTTTTGGGCCTGAATTTTGAAAATACTCTAACACGGAGTAGGCATGTACAGATCGCTTCTGGGACCCCAAAATATCGAATTTTCGGGTTTTTAGGGCCAGAATTTGAGATATAAACGGGTACAGAAGATGCATGCACATATCGACTTTTGGGCACCTAAAAGATCGATTTTCAGTATGTTTTTGGCCTGTATTTTGAAAATACTCTAACACGGAGTAGGCATGTACAGATACCTTCTGGGACCTCTAAATATCGAATTTTCGGGTGTTTTGGGACTGAATTTGAGATATCGATTTTTTGGCACCTAAAATGTCGATTTTTAGCATGTTTTTAGCCTATATTTTGAAAATATTCTAGCACTGTGTAGGCATGTACAGATTGCTTCTGGGACCCCAAAATATTGAATTTTCGGGTGTTTTGAGCCTGAATTTGAGATATAAACGGGTACTGAAGATGCATGCACATATCGACTTTTGTGCACCTAAAAGATCGATTTTCAGTATGTTTTGAGCATGTATTTTGAAAATACTCTAACACGGAGTAGGCATGTACAGATCGCTTCTGGGACCCCTAAATATCGATTTTTCGGGTGTTTTGGGACTGAATTTGAGATATCGACTTTTTGGCACCTAAAAGATCGATTTTTAGCATGTTTTTAGCCTATATTTTGAAAATATTCTAGCACTGAGTAGGCATGTACAGATACCTTCTGGGACCTCTAAATATCGAATTTTCGGGTGTTTAGGGCCAGAATTTGAGATATAAACGGGTACAGAAGATACATGCACATATTGACTTTGGGCACCAAAAATATCGATTTTCAGCATGTTTTGGGCCTGAATTTTGAAAATACTCTAACACTGAGTAGGCATGTACAGATCGCTTCTGGGACCCCAAAATATTGAATTTTCGGGTGTTTAGGGCCAGAATTTGAAATATAAACGGGTACAGAAGATGCATGCACATATCGACTTTTGGGCACCTAAAAGATCGATTTTCAGTATGTTTTTGGCCTGTATTTTGAAAATACTCTAACACGGAGTAGGCATGTACAGATCGCTTCTGGGACCCCAAAATATCGAATTTTCGGGTTTTTAGGGCCAGAATTTGAGATATAAACGGGTACAGAAGATGCATGCACATATCGACTTTTGGGCACCTAAAAGATCGATTTTCAGTATGTTTTTGGCCTGTATTTTGAAAATACTCTAACACGGAGTAGGCATGTACAGATACCTTCTGGGACCTCTAAATATCGAATTTTCGGGTGTTTTGGGACTGAATTTGAGATATCGATTTTTTGGCACCTAAAATGTCGATTTTTAGCATGTTTTTAGCCTATATTTTGAAAATATTCTAGCACTGTGTAGGCATGTACAGATTGCTTCTGGGACCCCAAAATATTGAATTTTCGGGTGTTTTGAGCCTGAATTTGAGATATAAACGGGTACTGAAGATGCATGCACATATCGACTTTTGTGCACCTAAAAGATCGATTTTCAGTATGTTTTGAGCATGTATTTTGAAAATACTCTAACACGGAGTAGGCATGTACAGATCGCTTCTGGGACCCCTAAATATCGATTTTTCGGGTGTTTTGGGACTGAATTTGAGATATCGACTTTTTGGCACCTAAAAGATCGATTTTTAGCATGTTTTTAGCCTATATTTTGAAAATATTCTAGCACTGTACAGATTGCTTCTGGGACCCCAAAATATTGAATTTTCGGGTGTTTTGAGCCTGAATTTGAGATATAAACGGGTACAGAAGATACATGCACATATTGACTTTGGGCACCTAAAATATCGATTTTCAGTAAGTTTTGGGCCTGAATTTTGAAAATACTCTAACACGGAGTAGGCATGTACAGATTGCTTCTGGGACCCCAAAATATTGAATTTTCGGGTGTTTAGGGCCAGAATTTGAAATATAAACGGGTACAGAAGATGCATGCACATATCGACTTTTGGGCACCTAAAAGATCGATTTTCAGTATGTTTTTGGCCTGTATTTTGAAAATACTCTAACACGGAGTAGGCATGTACAGATACCTTCTGGGACCTCTAAATATCGAATTTTCGGGTGTTTTGGGACTGAATTTGAGATATCGACTTTTTGGCACCTAAAAGATCGATTTTTAGCATGTTTTTAGCCTATATTTTGAAAATATTCTAGCACTGAGTAGGCATGTACAGATTGCTTCTGGGACCCCAAAATATTGAATTTTCGGGTGTTTTGAGCCTGAATTTGAGATATAAACGGGTACAGAAGATACATGCACATATTGACTTTGGGCATCTAAAATATCGATTTTCAGTATGTTTTGAGCATGTATTTTGAAAATACTCTAACACGGAGTAGGCATGTACAGATCGCTTCTGGGACCCCTAAATATCGAATTTTCGGGTGTTTTGGGACTGAATTTGAGATATCGACTTTTTGGCACCTAAAAGATCGATTTTTAGCATGTTTTTAGCCTATATTTTGAAAATATTCTAGCACTGAGTAGGCATGTACAGATTGCTTCTGGGACCCCAAAATATTGAATTTTCGTGTGTTTTGAGCCTGAATTTGAGATATAAACGGGTACAGAAGATACATGCACATATTGACTTTGGGCACCAAAAATATCGATTTTCAGCATGTTTTGGGCCTGAATTTTGAAAATACTCTAACACGGAGTAGGCATGTACAGATCGCTTCTGGGACCCCAAAATATCGAATTTTCGGGTTTTTAGGGCCAGAATTTGAGATATAAACGGGTACAGAAGATGCATGCACATATCGACTTTTGGGCACCTAAAAGATCGATTTTCAGTATGTTTTTGGCCTGTATTTTGAAAATACTCTAACACGGAGTAGGCATGTACAGATACCTTCTTGGACCTCTAAATATCGAATTTTCGGGTGTTTTGGGACTGAATTTGAGATATCGATTTTTTGGCACCTAAAATGTCGATTTTTAGCATGTTTTTAGCCTATATTTTGAAAATATTCTAGCACTGTGTAGGCATGTACAGATTGCTTCTGGGACCCCAAAATATTGAATTTTCGGGTGTTTTGAGCCTGAATTTGAGATATAAACGGGTACTGAAGATGCATGCACATATCGACTTTTGTGCACCTAAAAGATCGATTTTCAGTATGTTTTGAGCATGTATTTTGAAAATACTCTAACACGGAGTAGGCATGTACAGATCGCTTCTGGGACCCCTAAATATCGAATTTTCGGGTGTTTTGGGACTGAATTTGAGATATCGACTTTTTGGCACCTAAAAGATCGATTTTTAGCATGTTTTTAGCCTATATTTTGAAAATATTCTAGCACTGTACAGATTGCTTCTGGGACCCCAAAATATTGAATTTTCGGGTGTTTTGAGCCTGAATTTGAGATATAAACGGGTACAGAAGATACATGCACATATTGACTTTGGGCACCTAAAATATCGATTTTCAGTATGTTTTGGGCCTGAATTTTGAAAATACTCTAACACGGAGTAGGCATGTACAGATTGCTTCTGGGACCCCAAAATATTGAATTTTCGGGTGTTTAGGGCCAGAATTTGAAATATAAACGGGTACAGAAGATGCATGCACATATCGACTTTTGGGCACCTAAAAGATCGATTTTCAGTATGTTTTTGGCCTGTATTTTGAAAATACTCTAACACGGAGTAGGCATGTACAGATACCTTCTGGGACCTCTAAATATCGAATTTTCGGGTGTTTTGGGACTGAATTTGAGATATCGATTTTTTGGCACCTAAAATGTCGATTTTTAGCATGTTTTTAGCCTATTTTTTGAAAATATTCTAGCACTGTGTAGGCTTGTACAGATTGCTTCTGGGACCCCAAAATATTGAATTTTCGGGTGTTTTGAGCCTGAATTTGAGATATAAACGGGTACAGAAGATACATGCACATATTGACTTTGGGCACCAAAAATATCGATTTTCAGTATGTTTTGGGCCTGAATTTTGAAAATACTCTAACACGGAGTAGGCATGTACAGATCGCTTCTGGGACCCCTAAATATCGAATTTTCGGGTGTTTTGGGACTGAATTTGAGATATCGACTTTTTGGCACCTAAAAGATCGATTTTTAGCATGTTTTTAGCCTATATTTTGAAAATATTCTAGCACTGTACAGATTGCTTCTGGGACCCCGAAATATTGAATTTTCGGGTGTTTTGAGCCTGAATTTGAGATAAAAACGGGTACAGAAGATACATGCACATATTGACTTTGGGCACCAAAAATATCGATTTTCAGCATGTTTTGGGCCTGAATTTTGAAAATACTCTAACACGGAGTAGGCATGTACAGATCGCTTCTGGGACCCCAAAATATCGAATTTTCGGGTGTTTAGGGTCAGAATTTGAGATATAAACGGGTACAGAAGATGCATGCACATATCGACTTTTGGGCACCTAAAAGATCGATTTTCAGTATGTTTTTGGCCTGTATTTTGAAAATATTCGAACACTGAGTAGGCATGTACAGATACCTTCTGGGACCTCTAAATATCTAATTTTCGGGTGTTTTGGGACTGAATTTGAGATATCGATTTTTTGGCACCTAAAATGTCGATTTTTAGCATGTTTTTAGCCTATATTTTGAAAATATTCTTGCACTGTGTAGGCATGTACAGATTGCTTCTGGGACCCAAAAATATTGAATTTTCGGGTGTTTTGAGCCTGAATTTGAGATATAAACGGGTACATAAGATACATGCACATATTGACTTTGGGCATCTAAAATATCGATTTTCAGCATGTTTTGGGCCAGTATTTTGAAAATACTCTAACACTGAATAGGCATGTACAGATTGCTTCTGGGACCCCAAAATAGCGAATTTTCGGGTGTTTAGGGCCAGAATTTGAAATATAAATGGGTACAGAAGATGCATGCACATATCGACTTTTGGGCACCTAAATGATCGATTTTCAGTATGTTTTTGGCCTGTATTTTGAAAATACTCTAACACGGAGTAGGCATGTACACATACCTTCTGGGACCTCTAAATATCGAATTTTCGGGTGTTTTGGGACTGAATTTGAGATATCGATTTTTTGGCACCTAAAATGTCGATTTTTAGCATGTTTTTAGCCTATTTTTTGAAAATATTCTAGCACTGTGTAGGCTTGTACAGATTGCTTCTGGGACCCCGAAATATTGAATTTTCGGGTGTTTTGAGCCTGAATTTGAGATAAAAACGGGTACAGAAGATACATGCACATATTGACTTTGGGCACCAAAAATATCGATTTTCAGCATGTTTTGGGCCTGAATTTTGAAAATACTCTAACACGGAGTAGGCATGTACAGATTGCTTCTGGGACCCCAAAATAGCGAATTTTCGGGTGTTTAGGGCCAGAATTTGAAATATAAATGGGTACAGAAGATGCATGCACATATCGACTTTTGGGCACCTAAATGATCGATTTTCAGTATGTTTTTGGCCTGTATTTTGAAAATACTCTAACACGGAGTAGGCATGTACACATACCTTCTGGGACCTCTAAATATCGAATTTTCGGGTGTTTTGGGACTGAATTTGAGATATCGATTTTTTGGCACCTAAAATGTCGATTTTTAGCATGTTTTTAGCCTATTTTTTGAAAATATTCTAGCACTGTGTAGGCTTGTACAGATTGCTTCTGGGACCCCAAAATATTGAATTTTCGGGTGTTTTGAGCCTGAATTTGAGATATAAACGGGTACAGAAGATACATGCACATATTGACTTTGGGCACCAAAAATATCGATTTTCAGTATGTTTTGGGCCTGAATTTTGAAAATACTCTAACACGGAGTAGGCATGTACAGATCGCTTCTGGGACCCCAAAATATCGAATTTTCGGGTGTTTAGGGCCAAAATTTGAGATATAAACGGGTACAGAAGATGCATGCACATATCGACTTTTGGGCACCTAAAAGATCGATTTTCAGTATGTTTTTGGCCTGTATTTTGAAAATACTCTAACACGGAGTAGGCATGTACAGATCGCTTCTGGGACCCCTAAATATCGAATTTTCGGGTGTTTTGGGACTGAATTTGAGATATCGACTTTTTGGCACCTAAAATATCGATTTTTAGCATGTTTTTAGCCTATATTTTGAAAATATTCTAGCACTGTACAGATTGCTTCTGGGACCCCAAAATATTGAATTTTCGGGTGTTTTGAGCCTGAATTTGAGATAAAAACGGGTACAGAAGATACATGCACATATTGACTTTGGGCACCAAAAATATCGATTTTCAGCATGTTTTGGGCCTGAATTTTGAAAATACTCTAACACGGAGTAGGCATGTACAGATCGCTTCTGGGACCCCAAAATATCTAATTTTCGGGTGTTTAGGGTCAGAATTTGAGATATAAACGGGTACAGAAGATGCATGCACATATCGACTTTTGGGCACCTAAAAGATCGATTTTCAGTATGTTTTTGGCCTGTATTTTGAAAATACTCTAACACGGAGTAGGCATGTACAGATACCTACTGGGACCTCTAAATATCGAATTTTCGGGTGTTTTGGGACTGAATTTGAGATATCGATTTTTTGGCACGTAAAATGTCGATTTTTAGCATGTTTTTAGCCTATATTTTGAAAATATTCTAGCACTGTGTAGGCATGTACAGATTGCTTCTGGGACCCCAAAATATTGAATTTTCGGGTGTTTTGAGCCTGAATTTGAGATATAAACGGGTACTGTAGATGCATGCACATATCGACTTTTGTGCACCTAAAAGATCGATTTTCAGTATGTTTTGGGCCTGAATTTTGAAAATACTCTAACACGGAGTAGGCATGTACAGATCGCTTCTGGGACCCCAAAATATCGAATTTTCGGGTGTTTAGGGCCAGAATTTGAGATATAAACGGGTACAGAAGATGCATGCACATATCGACTTTTGGGCACCTAAAAGATCGATTTTCAGTATGTTTTTGGCCTGTATTTTGAAAATACTCTAACACGGAGTAGGCATGTACAGATACCTTCTGGGACCTCTAAATATCGAATTTTCGGGTGTTTTGGGACTGAATTTGAGAAATCGATTTTTTGCACCTAAAATGTCGATTTTTAGCATGTTTTTAGCCTATATTTTGAAAATATTCTAGCACTGTGTAGGCATGTACAGATTGCTTCTGGGACCCCAAAATATTGAATTTTCGGGTGTTTTGAGCCTGAATTTGAGATATAAACGGGTACTGAAGATGCATGCACATATCGACTTTTGTGCACCTAAAAGATCGATTTTCAGTATGTTTTGAGCATGTATTTTAAAAATACTCTAACACGGAGTAGGCATGTACAGATCGCTTCTGGGACCCCTAAATATCGAATTTTCGGGTGTTTTGGGACTGAATTTGAGATATCGACTTTTTGGCACCTAAAAGATCGATTTTTAGCATGTTTTTAGCCTATATTTTGAAAATATTCTAGCACTGTACAGATTGCTTCTGGGACCCCAAAATATTGAATTTTCGGGTGTTTTGAGCCTGAATTTGAGATAAAAACGGGTACAGAAGATACATGCACATATTGACTTTGGGCACCAAAAATATCGATTTTCAGCATGTTTTGGGCCTGAATTTTGAAAATACTCTAACACAGAGTAGGCATGTACAGATCGCTTCTGGGACCCCAAAATATCGAATTTTTGGGTTTTTAGGGCCAGAATTTGAGATATAAACGGGTACAGAAGATGCATGCACATATCGACTTTTGGGCACCTAAAAGATCGATTTTCAGTATGTTTTTGGCCTGTATTTTGAAAATACTCTAACACGGAGTAGGCATGTACAGATACCTTCTGGGACCTCTAAATATCTAATTTTCGGGTGTTTTGGGACTGAATTTGAGATATCGATTTTTTGGCACCTAAAATGTCGATTTTTAGCATGTTTTAAGCCTATATTTTGAAAATATTCTAGCACTGTGTAGGCATGTACAGATTGCTTCTGGGACCCCAAAATATTGAATTTTCGGGTGTTTTGAGCCTGAATTTGAGATATAAACGGGTACAGAAGATACATGCACATATTGACTTTGGGCATCTAAAATATCGATTTTCAGCATGTTTTGAGCCAGTATTTTGAAAATACTCTAACACTGAATAGGCATGTACAGATTGCTTCTGGGACCCCAAAATATTGAATTTTCGGGTGTTTTGAGCCTGAATTTGAGATATAAACGGGTACTGAAGATGCAAGCACATATCGACTTTTGTGCACCTAAAAGATCGATTTTCAGTATATTTTCAGCATGTATTTTGAAAATACTCTAACACGGAGTAGGCATGTACAGATCGCTTCTGGGACCCCTAAATATCGAATTTTCGGGTGTTTTGGGACTGAATTTGAGATATCGACTTTTTGGCACCTAAAAGATCAATTTTTAGCATGTTTTTAGCCTATATTTTGAAAATATTCTAGCACTGTGTAGGCATGTACAGATTGCTTCTGGGACCCCAAAATATTGAATTTTCGGGTGTTTTGAGCCTGAATTTGAGATATAAACGGGTACAGAAGATACATGCACATATTGACTTTGGGCATCTAAAATATCGATTTTCTGCAAGTTTTGGGCCTGTATTTTGAAAATACTCTAACACTGAGTAGGCATGTACAGATTGCTTCTGGGACCCCAAAATATTGAATTTTCGGGTGTTTTGAGCCTGAATTTGAGATATAAACGTGTACTGAAGATGCATGCACATATCGACTTTTGTGCACCTAAAAGATCGATTTTCAGTATGTTTTGAGCATGTATTTTGAAAATACTCTAACACGGAGTAGGCATGTACAGATCGCTTCTGGGACCCCTAAATATCGAATTTTCGGGTGTTTTGGGACTGAATTTGAGATATCGACTTTTTGGCACCTAAAAGATCGATTTTTAGCATGTTTTTAGCCTATATTTTGAAAATATTCTAGCACTGTACAGATTGCTTCTGGGACCCCAAAATATTGAATTTTCGGGTGTTTTGAGCCTGAATTTGAGATATAAACGGGTACAGAAGATACATGCACATATTGACTTTGGGCACCTAAAATATCGATTTTCAGTATGTTTTGGGCCTGAATTTTGAAAATACTCTAACACGGAGTGGGCATGTACAGATTGCTTCTGGGACCCCAAAATATCGAATTTTCGGGTGTTTAGGGCCAGAATTTGAAATATAAACGGGTACAGAAGATGCATGCACATATCGACTTTTGGGCACCTAAAAGATCGATTTTCAGTATGTTTTGGGCCTGAATTTTGAAAATACTCTAACACGGAGTAGGCATGAACAGATCGCTTCTGGGACCCCAAAATATCGAATTTTCGGGTGTTTAGGGTCAGAATTTGAGATAAAAACGGGTACAGAAGATGCATGCACATATCGACTTTTGGGCACCTAAAAGATCGATTTTCAGTATGTTTTTGGCCTGTATTTTGAAAATACTCTAACACGGAGTAGGCATGTACAGATACCTTCTGGGACCTCTAAATATCTAATTTTCGGGTGTTTTGGGACTGAATTTGAGATATCGATTTTTTGGCACCTAAAATGTCGATTTTTAGCATGTTTTTAGCCTATATTTTGAAAATATTCTAGCACTGTGTAGGCATGTACAGATTGCTTCTGGGACCCCAAAATATTGAATTTCGGGTGTTTTGAGCCTGAATTTGAGATATAAACGGGTACAGAAGATACATGCACATATTGACTTTGGGCACCAAAAATATCAATTTTCAGGATGTTTTGGGCCTGAATTTTGAAAATACTCTAACACGGAGTAGGCATGTACAGATCGCTTCTGGGACCCCAAAAAATCGAATTTTCGGGTGTTTAGGGCCAGAATTTGAGATATAAACGGGTACAGAAGATGCATGCACATATCGACTTTTGGGCACCTAAAAGATCGATTTTCAGTATGTTTTTGGCCTGTATTTTGAAAATACTCTAACATGGAGTAAGCATGTACAGATACCTTCTGGGACCTCTAAATATCGAATTTTCGGGTGTTTTGGGACTGAATTTGAGATATCGATTTTTTGGCACCTAAAATGTCGATTTTTAGCATGTTTTTAGCCTATATTTAGAAAATATTCTAGCACTGGGTAGGCATGTACAGATTGCTTCTGGGACCCCAAAATATTGAATTTTCGGGTGTTTTGAGCCTGAATTTGAGATATAAACGGGTACAGAAGATACATGCACATTGACTTTGGGCATCTAAAATATCGATTTTCAGCATGTTTTGGGCCTGTATTTTGAAAATACTCTAACACTGAGTAGGCATGTACAGATTGCTTCTGGGACCCCAAAATATTGAATTTTCGGGTGTTTTGAGCATGAATTTGAGATATAAACGGGTACTGAAGATGCATGCACATATCGACTTTTGTGCACCTAAAAGATCGATTTTCAGTATGTTTTGAGCATGTATTTTGAAAATACTCTAACACGGAGTAGGCATGTACAGATCGCTTCTGGGACCCCTAAATATCGAATTTTCGGGTGTTTTGGGACTGAATTTGAGATATCGACTTTTTGGCACCTAAAAGATTGATTTTTAGCATGTTTTTTAGCCTATGTTTTGAAAATATTCTAGCACTGTACAGATTGCTTCTGGGACCCCAAAATATTGAATTTTCGGGTGTTTTGAGCCTGAATTTGAGATATAAACGGGTACAGAAGATACATGCACATATTGACTTTGGGCATCTAAAATATCGATTTTCAGTATGTTTTGGGCCTGAATTTTGAAAATACTCTAACACGGAGTAGGCATGTACACATACCTTCTGGGACCTCTAAATATCGAATTTTCGGGTGTTTTGGGACTGAATTTGAAATATCGATTTTTTGGCACCTAAAATGTCGATTTTTAGCATGTTTTTAGCCTATTTTTTGAAAATATTCTAGCACTGTGTAGGCTTGTACAGATTGCTTCTGGGACCCCAAAATATTGAATTTTCGGGTGTTTTGAGCCTGAATTTGAGATATAAACGGGTACAGAAGATACATGCACATATTGACTTTGGGCACCAAAAATATCGATTTTCAGTATGTTTTGGGCCTGAATTTTGAAAATACTCTAACAAGGAGTAGGCATGTACAGATCGCTTCTGGGACCCCAAAATATCGAATTTTCGGGTGTTTAGGGCCAGAATTTGAGATATAAACGGGTACAGAAGATGCATGCACATATCGACTTTTGTGCACCTAAAAGATCGATTTTCAGTATGTTTTGAACATGTATTTTGAAAATACTCTAACACGGAGTAGGCATGTACAGATCGCTTCTGGGACCCCTAAATATCGAATTTTCGGGTGTTTTGGGACTGAATTTGAGATATCGACTTTTTGGCACCTAAAAGATCGATTTTTAGCATGTTTTTAGCCTATATTTTGAAAATATTCTAGCACTGTACAGATTGCTTCTGGGACCCCAAAATATTGAATTTTCGGGTGTTTTGAGCCTGAATTTGAGATATAAACGGGTACAGAAGATACATGCACATATTGACTTTGGGCACCTAAAATATCGATTTTCAGTATGTTTTGGGCCTGAATTTTGAAAATACTCTAACACGGAGTAGGCATGTACAGATTGCTTCTGGGACCCCAAAATATCGAATTTTCGGGTGTTTAGGGCCAGAATTTGAAATATAAACGGGTACAGAAGATGCATGCACATATCGACTTTTGGGCACCTAAAAGATCGATTTTCAATATGTTTTTGTCCTGTATTTTGAAAATACTCTAACACGGAGTAGGCATGTACAGATACCTTCTGGGACCTCTAAATATCGAATTTTCTGGTGTTTTGGGACTGAATTTGAAATATCGATTTTTTGGCACGTAAAATGTCGATTTTTAGCATGTTTTTAGCCTATTTTTTGAAAATATTCTAGCACTGTGTAGGCTTGTACAGATTGCTTCTGGGACCCCAAAATATTGAATTTTCGGGTGTTTTGAGCCTGAATTTGAGATATAATCGGGTACAGAAGATACATGCACATATTGACTTTGGGCACCAAAAATATCGATTTTCAGTATGTTTTGGGCCTGAATTTTGAAAATACTCTAACACGGAGTAGGCATGTACAGATCGCTTCTGGGACCCCAAAATATCGAATTTTAGGGTGTTTAGGGCAAGAATTTGAGATATAAACGGGTACAGAAGATGCATGCAAATATCGACTTTTGGGCACCTAAAAGATCGATTTTCAGTATGTTTTTGGCCTGTATTTTGAAAATACTCTAACACGGAGTAGGCATGTACAGATACCTTCTGGGACCTCTAAATATCGAATTTTCGGGTGTTTTGGGACTGAATTTGAGATATCGATTTTTTAGCACCTAAAATGTCGATTTTTAGCATGTTTTTAGCCTATATTTTGAAAATATTCTAGCACTGTGTAGGCATGTACAGATTGCTTCTGGGATCCCAAAATATTGAATTTTCGGGTGTTTTGAGCCTGAATTTGAGATATAAACGGGTACTGAAGATGCATGCACATATCGACTTTTGTGCACCTAAAAGATCGATTTTCAGTATGTTTTGAGCATGTATTTTGAAATTACTCTAACACGGAGTAGGCATGTACAGATCGCTTCTGGGACCCCTAAATATCGAATTTTCGGGTGTTTTGGGACTGAATTTGAGATATCGACTTTTTGGCACCTAAAAGATCGATTTTTAGCATGTTTTTAGCCTATATTTTGAAAATATTCTAGCACTGTACAGATTGCTTCTGGGACCCCAAAATATTGATTTTTCGGGTGTTTTGAGCCTGAATTTGAGATATAAACGGGTACAGAAGATACATGCACATATTGACTTTGGGCACCAAAAATATCAATTTTCAGCATGTTTTGGGCCTGAATTTTGAAAATACTCTAACACGGAGTAGGCATGTACAGATCGCTTCTGGGACCCCAAAAAATCGAATTTTCGGGTCTTTAGGGCCAGAATTTGAGATATAAACGGGTACAGAAGATGCATGCACATATCGACTTTTGGGCACCTAAAAGATCGATTTTCAGTATGTTTTTGGCCAGTATTTTGAAAATACTCTAACATGGAGTAAGCATGTACAGATACCTTCTGGGACCTCTAAATATCGAATTTTCGGGTGTTTTGGGACTGAATTTGAGATATCGATTTTTTGGCACCTAAAATGTCGATTTTTAGCATGTTTTTAGCCTATATTTTGAAAATATTCTAGCACTGTGTAGGCATGTACAGATTGCGTCTGGGACCCCAAAATATTAAATTTTCGGGTGTTTTGAGCCTGAATTTGAGATATAAACGGGTACAGAAGATACATGCACATATTGACTTTGGGCATCTAAAATATCGATTTTCAGCATGTTTTGGGCCAGTATTTTGAAAATACTCTAACACTGAATAGGCATGTACAGATCGCTTCTGGGACCCCAAAATATTGAATTTTCGGGTGTTTTGAGCCTGAATTTGAGATATAAACGGGTACTGAAGATGCATGCACATATCGACTTTTGTGCACCTAAAAGATCGATTTTCAGTATATTTTGAGCATGTATTTTGAAAATACTCTAACACGGAGTAGGCATGTACAGATCGCTTCTGGGACCCCAAAAAATCGAATTTTCGGGTGTTTAGGGCCAGAATTTGAGATATAAACGGGTACAGAAGATGCATGCACATATCGACTTTTGGGCACCTAAAAGATCGATTTTCAGTATGTTTTTGGCCTGTATTTTGAAAATACTCTAACACGGAGTAAGCATGTACAGATACCTTCTGGGACCTCTAAATATCGAATTTTCGGGTGTTTTGGGACTGAATTTGAGATATCGATTTTTTGGCACCTAAAATGTCGATTTTTAGCATGTTTTTAGCCTATATTTAGAAAATATTCTAGCACTGTGTAGGCATGTACAGATTGCTTCTGGGACCCCAAAATATTGAATTTTCGGGTGTTTTGAGCCTGAATTTGAGATATAAACGGGTACAGAAGATACATGCACATTGACATTGGGCATCTAAAATATCGATTTTCAGCATGTTTTGGGCCTGTATTTTGAAAATACTCTAACACTGAGTAGGCATGTACAGATTGCTTCTGGGACCCCAAAATATTGAATTTTCGGGTGTTTTGAGCCTGAATTTGAGATATAAACGGGTACTGAAGATGCATGCACATATAGACTTTTGTGCACCTAAAAGATCGATTTTCAGTATGTTTTGAGCATGTATTTTGAAAATACTCTAACACGGAGTAGGCATGTACAGATCGCTTCTGGGACCCCTAAATATCGAATTTTCGGGTGTTTTGGGACTGAATTTGAGATATCGACTTTTTGGCACCTAAAAGATTGATTTTTAGCATGTTTTTTAGCCTATGTTTTGAAAATATTCTAGCACTGTACAGATTGCTTCTGGGACCCCAAAATATTGAATTTTCGGGTGTTTTGAGCCTGAATTTGAGATATAAACGGGTACAGAAGATACATGCACATATTGACTTTGGGCATCTAAAATATCGATTTTCAGTATGTTTTGGGCCTGAATTTTGAAAATACTCTAACACGGAGTAGGCATGTACAGATCGCTTCTGGGACCCCAAATTAGCGAATTTTAGGGTGTTTAGGGCAAGAATTTGAGATATAAACGGGTACAGAAGATGCATGCAAATATCGACTTTTGGGCACCTAAAAGATCGATTTTCAGTATGTTTTTGGCCTGTATTTTGAAAATACTCTAACACGGAGTAGGCATGTACAGATACCTTCTGGGACCTCTAAATATCGAATTTTCGGGTGTTTTGGGACTGAATTTGAGATATCGATTTTTTAGCACCTAAAATGTCGATTTTTAGCATGTTTTTAGCCTATATTTTGAAAATATTCTAGCACTGTGTAGGCATGTACAGATTGCTTCTGGGATCCCAAAATATTGAATTTTCGGGTGTTTTGAGCCTGAATTTGAGATATAAACGGGTACTGAAGATGCATGCACATATCGACTTTTGTGCACCTAAAAGATCGATTTTCAGTATGTTTTGAGCATGTATTTTGAAATTACTCTAACACGGAGTAGGCATGTACAGATCGCTTCTGGGACCCCTAAATATCGAATTTTCGGGTGTTTTGGGACTGAATTTGAGATATCGACTTTTTGGCACCTAAAAGATCGATTTTTAGCATGTTTTTAGCCTATATTTTGAAAATATTCTAGCACTGTACAGATTGCTTCTGGGACCCCAAAATATTGATTTTTCGGGTGTTTTGAGCCTGAATTTGAGATATAAACGGGTACAGAAGATACATGCACATATTGACTTTGGGCACCAAAAATATCAATTTTCAGCATGTTTTGGGCCTGAATTTTGAAAATACTCTAACACGGAGTAGGCATGTACAGATCGCTTCTGGGACCCCAAAAAATCGAATTTTCGGGTGTTTAGGGCCAGAATTTGAGATATAAACGGGTACAGAAGATGCATGCACATATCGACTTTTGGGCACCTAAAAGATCGATTTTCAGTATGTTTTTGGCCTGTATTTTGAAAATACTCTAACATGGAGTAAGCATGTACAGATACCTTCTGGGACCTCTAAATATCGAATTTTCGGGTGTTTTGGGACTGAATTTGAGATATCGATTTTTTGGCACCTAAAATGTCGATTTTTAGCATGTTTTTAGCCTATATTTTGAAAATATTCTAGCACTGTGTAGGCATGTACAGATTGCGTCTGGGACCCCAAAATATTAAATTTTCGGGTGTTTTGAGCCTGAATTTGAGATATAAACGGGTACAGAAGATACATGCACATATTGACTTTGGGCATCTAAAATATCGATTTTCAGCATGTTTTGGGCCAGTATTTTGAAAATACTCTAACACTGAATAGGCATGTACAGATCGCTTCTGGGACCCCAAAATATTGAATTTTCGGGTGTTTTGAGCCTGAATTTGAGATATAAACGGGTACTGAAGATGCATGCACATATCGACTTTTGTGCACCTAAAAGATCGATTTTCAGTATATTTTGAGCATGTATTTTGAAAATACTCTAACACGGAGTAGGCATGTACAGATCGCTTCTGGGACCCCAAAAAATCGAATTTTCGGGTGTTTAGGGCCAGAATTTGAGATATAAACGGGTACAGAAGATGCATTCACATATCGACTTTTGGGCACCTAAAAGATCGATTTTCAGTATGTTTTTGGCCTGTATTTTGAAAATACTCTAACACGGAGTAGGCATGTACAGATACCTTCTGGGACCTCTAAATATCGAATTTTCGGGTGTTTTGGGACTGAATTTGAGATATCGATTTTTTAGCACCTAAAATGTCGATTTTTAGCATGTTTTTAGCCTATATTTTGAAAATATTCTAGCACTGTGTAGGCATGTACAGATTGCTTCTGGGACCCCAAAATATTGAATTTTCGGGTGTTTTGAGCCTGAATTTGAGATATAAACGGGTACTGAAGATGCATGCACATATCGACTTTTGTGCACCTAAAAGATCGATTTTCAGTATGTTTTGAGCATGTATTTTGAAATTACTCTAACACGGAGTAGGCATGTACAGATCGCTTCTGGGACCCCAAAATATCGAATTTTCGGGTGTTTTGAGCCTGAATTTGAGATATAAACGGGTACAGAAGATACATGCACATATTGACTTTGGGCATCTAAAATATCGATTTTCAGTATGTTTTGGGCCTGAATTTTGAAAATACTCTAACACGGAGTAGGCATGTACACATACCTTCTGGGACCTCTAAATATCGAATTTTCGGGTGTTTTGGGACTGAATATGAAATATCGATTTTTTGGCACCTAAAATGTCGATTTTTAGCATGTTTTTAGCCTATTTTTTGAAAATATTCTAGCACTGTGTAGGCTTGTACAGATTGCTTCTGGGACCCCAAAATATTGAATTTTCGGGTGTTTTGAGCCTGAATTTGAGATATAAACGGGTACAGAAGATACATGCACATATTGACTTTGGGCACCAAAAATATCGATTTTCAGTATGTTTTGGGCCTGAATTTTGAAAATACTCTAACAAGGAGTAGGCATGTACAGATCGCTTCTGGGACCCCAAAATATCGAATTTTCGGGTGTTTAGGGCCAGAATTTGAGATATAAACGGGTACAGAAGATGCATGCACATATCGACTTTTGTGCACCTAAAAGATCGATTTTCAGTATGTTTTGAACATGTATTTTGAAAATACTCTAACACGGAGTAGGCATGTACAGATCGCTTCTGGGACCCCTAAATATCGAATTTTCGGGTGTTTTGGGACTGAATTTGAGATATCGACTTTTTGGCACCTAAAAGATCGATTTTTAGCATGTTTTTAGCCTATATTTTGAAAATATTCTAGCACTGTACAGATTGCTTCTGGGACCCCAAAATATTGAATTTTCGGGTGTTTTGAGCCTGAATTTGAGATATAAACGGGTACAGAAGATACATGCACATATTGACTTTGGGCACCTAAAATATCGATTTTCAGTATGTTTTGGGCCTGAATTTTGAAAATACTCTAACACGGAGTAGGCATGTACAGATTGCTTCTGGGACCCCAAAATATCGAATTTTCGGGTGTTTAGGGCCAGAATTTGAAATATAAACGGGTACAGAAGATGCATGCACATATCGACTTTTGGGCACCTAAAAGATCGATTTTCAATATGTTTTTGTCCTGTATTTTGAAAATACTCTAACACGGAGTAGGCATGTACAGATACCTTCTGGGACCTCTAAATATCGAATTTTCTGGTGTTTTGGGACTGAATTTGAAATATCGATTTTTTGGCACGTAAAATGTCGATTTTTAGCATGTTTTTAGCCTATTTTTTGAAAATATTCTAGCACTGTGTAGGCTTGTACAGATTGCTTCTGGGACCCCAAAATATTGAATTTTCGGGTGTTTTGAGCCTGAATTTGAGATATAATCGGGTACAGAAGATACATGCACATATTGACTTTGGGCACCAAAAATATCGATTTTCAGTATGTTTTGGGCCTGAATTTTGAAAATACTCTAACACGGAGTAGGCATGTACAGATCGCTTCTGGGACCCCAAAATATCGAATTTTAGGGTGTTTAGGGCAAGAATTTGAGATATAAACGGGTACAGAAGATGCATGCAAATATCGACTTTTGGGCACCTAAAAGATCGATTTTCAGTATGTTTTTGGCCTGTATTTTGAAAATACTCTAACACGGAGTAGGCATGTACAGATACCTTCTGGGACCTCTAAATATCGAATTTTCGGGTGTTTTGGGACTGAATTTGAGATATCGATTTTTTAGCACCTAAAATGTCGATTTTTAGCATGTTTTTAGCCTATATTTTGAAAATATTCTAGCACTGTGTAGGCATGTACAGATTGCTTCTGGGATCCCAAAATATTGAATTTTCGGGTGTTTTGAGCCTGAATTTGAGATATAAACGGGTACTGAAGATGCATGCACATATCGACTTTTGTGCACCTAAAAGATCGATTTTCAGTATGTTTTGAGCATGTATTTTGAAATTACTCTAACACGGAGTAGGCATGTACAGATCGCTTCTGGGACCCCTAAATATCGAATTTTCGGGTGTTTTGGGACTGAATTTGAGATATCGACTTTTTGGCACCTAAAAGATCGATTTTTAGCATGTTTTTAGCCTATATTTTGAAAATATTCTAGCACTGTACAGATTGCTTCTGGGACCCCAAAATATTGATTTTTCGGGTGTTTTGAGCCTGAATTTGAGATATAAACGGGTACAGAAGATACATGCACATATTGACTTTGGGCACCAAAAATATCAATTTTCAGCATGTTTTGGGCCTGAATTTTGAAAATACTCTAACACGGAGTAGGCATGTACAGATCGCTTCTGGGACCCCAAAAAATCGAATTTTCGGGTCTTTAGGGCCAGAATTTGAGATATAAACGGGTACAGAAGATGCATGCACATATCGACTTTTGGGCACCTAAAAGATCGATTTTCAGTATGTTTTTGGCCAGTATTTTGAAAATACTCTAACATGGAGTAAGCATGTACAGATACCTTCTGGGACCTCTAAATATCGAATTTTCGGGTGTTTTGGGACTGAATTTGAGATATCGATTTTTTGGCACCTAAAATGTCGATTTTTAGCATGTTTTTAGCCTATATTTTGAAAATATTCTAGCACTGTGTAG
This sequence comes from Petrolisthes cinctipes, assembly GCA_033782935.1. Taxonomy (NCBI): domain Eukaryota; kingdom Metazoa; phylum Arthropoda; class Malacostraca; order Decapoda; family Porcellanidae; genus Petrolisthes; species Petrolisthes cinctipes. The sequence goes on from JAWQEG010000175.1 coordinate 798,259, forward strand.
GCATGTACAGATTGCGTCTGGGACCCCAAAATATTAAATTTTCGGGTGTTTTGAGCCTGAATTTGAGATATAAACGGGTACAGAAGATACATGCACATATTGACTTTGGGCATCTAAAATATCGATTTTCAGCATGTTTTGGGCCAGTATTTTGAAAATACTCTAACACTGAATAGGCATGTACAGATCGCTTCTGGGACCCCAAAATATTGAATTTTCGGGTGTTTTGAGCCTGAATTTGAGATATAAACGGGTACTGAAGATGCATGCACATATCGACTTTTGTGCACCTAAAAGATCGATTTTCAGTATATTTTGAGCATGTATTTTGAAAATACTCTAACACGGAGTAGGCATGTACAGATCGCTTCTGGGACCCCAAAAAATCGAATTTTCGGGTGTTTAGGGCCAGAATTTGAGATATAAACGGGTACAGAAGATGCATGCACATATCGACTTTTGGGCACCTAAAAGATCGATTTTCAGTATGTTTTTGGCCTGTATTTTGAAAATACTCTAACACGGAGTAAGCATGTACAGATACCTTCTGGGACCTCTAAATATCGAATTTTCGGGTGTTTTGGGACTGAATTTGAGATATCGATTTTTTGGCACCTAAAATGTCGATTTTTAGCATGTTTTTAGCCTATATTTAGAAAATATTCTAGCACTGTGTAGGCATGTACAGATTGCTTCTGGGACCCCAAAATATTGAATTTTCGGGTGTTTTGAGCCTGAATTTGAGATATAAACGGGTACAGAAGATACATGCACATTGACTTTGGGCATCTAAAATATCGATTTTCAGCATGTTTTGGGCCTGTATTTTGAAAATACTCTAACACTGAGTAGGCATGTACAGATTGCTTCTGGGACCCCAAAATATTGAATTTTCGGGTGTTTTGAGCCTGAATTTGAGATATAAACGGGTACTGAAGATGCATGCACATATAGACTTTTGTTCACCTAAAAGATCGATTTTCAGTATGTTTTGAGCATGTATTTTGAAAATACTCTAACACGGAGTAGGCATGTACAGATCGCTTCTGGGACCCCTAAATATCGAATTTTCGGGTGTTTTGGGACTGAATTTGAGATATCGACTTTTTGGCACCTAAAAGATTGATTTTTAGCATGTTTTTTAGCCTATGTTTTGAAAATATTCTAGCACTGTACAGATTGCTTCTGGGACCCCAAAATATTGAATTTTCGGGTGTTTTGAGCCTGAATTTGAGATATAAACGGGTACAGAAGATACATGCACATATTGACTTTGGGCATCTAAAATATCGATTTTCAGTATGTTTTGGGCCTGAATTTTGAAAATAATCTAACAAGGAGTAGGCATGTACAGATCGCTTCTGGGACCCCAAAATAGCGAATTTTCGGGTGTTTAGGGCCAGAATTTGAAATATAAATGGGTACAGAAGATGCATGCACATATCGACTTTTGGGCACCTAAATGATCGATTTTCAGTATGTTTTTGGCCTGTATTTTGAAAATACTCTAACACGGAGTAGGCATGTACACATACCTTCTGGGACCTCTAAATATCGAATTTTCGGGTGTTTTGGGACTGAATTTGAGATATCGATTTTTTGGCCCCTAAAATGTCGATTTTTAGCATGTTTTTAGCCTATTTTTTGAAAATATTCTAGCACTGTACAGATTGCTTCTGGGACCCCAAAATATTGAATTTTCGGGTGTTTTGAGCCTGAATTTGAGATATAAACGGGTACAGAAGATACATGCACATATTGACTTTGGGCACCAAAAATATCGATTTTCAGTATGTTTTGGGCCTGAATTTTGAAAATACTCTAACACGGAGTAGGCATGTACAGATCGCTTCTGGGACCCCAAAATAGCGAATTTTCGGGTGTTTAGGGCCAGAATTTGAGATATAAACGGGTACAGAAGATGCATGCACATATCGACTTTTGGGCACCTAAAAGATCGATTTTCAGTATGTTTTTGGCCTGTATTTTGAAAATACTCTAACACGGAGTAGGCATGTACAGATACCTTCTGAGACCTCTAAATATCTAATTTTCGGGTGTTTTGGGACTGAATTTGAGATATCGATTTTTTGGCACCTAAAATGTCGATTTTTAGCATGTTTTTAGCCTATATTTTGAAAATATTCTAGCACTGTGTAGGCATGTACAGATTGCTTCTGGGACCCCAAAATATTGAATTTTCGGGTGTTTTGAGCCTGAATTTGAGATATAAACGGGTACAGAAGATACATGCACATATTGACTTTGTTTATCTAAAATATCGATTTTCAGCATGTTTTGGGCCAGTATTTTGAAAATACTCTAACACTGAATAGGCATGTACAGATTGCTTCTGGGACCCCAAAATATTGAATTTTCGGGTGTTTTGAGCCTGAATTTGAGATATAAACGGGTACTGAAGATGCATGCACATATCGACTTTTGTGCACCTAAAAGATCGATTTTCAGTATGTTTTGAGCATGTATTTTGAAAATACTCTAACACGGATTAGGCATGTACAGATCGCTTCTGGGACCCCTAAATATCGAATTTTCGGGTGTTTTGGGACTGAATTTGAGATATCGACTTTTTGGCACCTAAAAGATCGATTTTTAGCATGTTTTTAGCCTATATTTTGAAAATATTCTAGCACTGTACAGATTGCTTCTGGGACCCCAAAATATTGAATTTTCTGGTGTTTTGAGCCTGAATTTGAGATATAAACGGGTACAGAAGATACATGCACATATTGACTTTGGGCATCTAAAATATCGATTTTCAGTATGTTTTGTGCCTGAATTTTGAAAATACTCTAACACGGAGTAGGCATGTACAGATCGCTTCTGGGACCCCAAAATAGCGAATTTTCGGGTGTTTAGGGCCAGAATTTGAGATATAAACGGGTACAGAAGATGCATGCACATATCGACTTTTGGGCACCTAAATGATCGATTTTCAGTATGTTTTTGGCCTGTATTTTGAAAATACTCTAACACGGAGTAGGCATGTACACATACCTTCTGGGACCTTTAAATATCGAATTTTCGGGTGTTTTGGGACTGAATTTTAGATATCGATTTTTTGGCACCTAAAATGTCGATTTTTAGCATGTTTTTAGCCTATTTTTTGAAAATATTCTAGCACTGTGTAGGCTTGTACAGATTGCTTCTGGGACCCCAAAATATTGAATTTTCGGGTGTTTTGAGCCTGAATTTGAGATATAAACGGGTACAGAAGATACATGCACATATTGACTTTGGGCACCAAAAATATCGATTTTCAGTATGTTTTGGGCCTGAATTTTGAAAATACTCTAACACGGAGTAGGCATGTACAGATCGCTTCTGGGACCCCAAAATATCGAATTTTCGGGTGTTTAGGGCCAGAATTTGAGATATAAACGGGTACAGAAGATGCATGCACATATCGACTTTTGGGCACCTAAAAGATCGATTTTCAGTATGTTTTTGGCCTGTATTTTGAAAATACTCTAACACGGAGTAGGCATGTACAGATACCTTCTGGGACCTCTAAATATCGAATTTTCGGGTGTTTTGGGACTGAATTTGAGATATCGATTTTTTAGCACCTAAAATGTCGATTTTTAGCATGTTTTTAGCCTATATTTTGAAAATATTCTAGCACTGTGTAGGCATGTACAGATTGCTTCTGGGACCCCAAAATATTGAATTTTCGGGTGTTTTGAGCCTGAATTTGAGATATAAACGGGTACAGAAGATACATGCACATATTGACTTTGGGCACCAAAAATATCGATTTTCAGCATGTTTTGGGCCTGAATTTTGAAAATACTCTAACACGGAGTAGGCATGTACAGATCGCTTCTGGGACCCCAAAATATCGAATTTTCGGGTGTTTAGGGTCAGAATTTGAGATATAAACGGGTACAGAAGATGCATGCACATATCGACTTTTGGGCACATAAAAGATCGATTTTCAGTATGTTTTTGGCCTGTATTTTGAAAATACTCTAACACGGAGTAGGCATGTACAGATACCTTCTGGGACCTCTAAATATCTAATTTTCGGGTGTTTTGGGACTGAATTTGAGATATCGACTTTTTGGCACCTAAAAGATCGATTTTTAGCATGTTTTTAGCCTATATTTTGAAAATATTCTAGCACTGTACAGATTGCTTCTGGGACCCCAAAATATTGAATTTTCGGGTGTTTTGAGCCTGAATTTGAGATAAAAACGGGTACAGAAGATACATGCACATATTGACTTTGGGCACCAAAAATATCGATTTTCAGCATGTTTTGGGCCTGAATTTTGAAAATACTCTAACACGGAGTAGGCATGTACAGATCGCTTCTGGGACCCCAAAATATCGAATTTTCGGGTGTTTAGGGTCAGAATTTGAGATATAAACGGGTACAGAAGATGCATGCACATATCGACTTTTGGGCACCTAAAAGATCGATTTTCAGTATGTTTTTGGCCTGTTTTTTAAAAATACTCTAACACGGAGTAGGCATGTACAGATACCTTCTGAGACCTCTAAATATCTAATTTTCGGGTGTTTTGGGACTGAATTTGAGATATCGATTTTTTGGCACCTAAAATGTCGATTTTTAGCATGTTTTTAGCCTATATTTTGAAAATATTCTAGCACTGTGTAGGCATGTACAGATTGCTTCTGGGACCCCAAAATATTGAATTTTCGGGTGTTTTGAGCCTGAATTTGAGATATAAACGGGTACAGAAGATACATGCACATATTGACTTTGTTTATCTAAAATATCGATTTTCAGCATGTTTAGGGCCAGTATTTTGAAAATACTCTAACACTGAATAGGCATGTACAGATTGCTTCTGAGACCCCAAAATATTGAATTTTCGGGTGTTTTGAGCCTGAATTTGAGATATAAACGGGTACTGAAGATGCATGCACATATCGACTTTCGTGCACCTAAAAGATCGATTTTCAGTATGTTTTGAGCATGTATTTTGAAAATACTCTAACACGGAGTAGGCATGTACAGATCGCTTCTGGGACCCCTAAATATCGAATTTTCGGGTGTTTTGGGACTGAATTTGAGATATCGACTTTTTGGCACCTAAAAGATCGATTTTTAGCATGTTTTTAGCCTATATTTTGAAAATATTCTAGCACTGTACAGATTGCTTCTGGGACCCCAAAATATTGAATTTTCGGGTGTTTTGAGCCTGAATTTGAGATAAAAACGGGTACAGAAGATACATGCACATATTGACTTTGGGCACCAAAAATATCGATTTTCAGCATGTTTTGGGCCTGAATTTTGAAAATACTCTAACACGGAGTAGGCATGTACAGATCGCTTCTGGGACCCCAAAATATCGAATTTTCGGGTGTTTAGGGTCAGAATTTGAGATATAAACGGGTACAGAAGATGCATGCACATATCGACTTTTGGGCACCTAAAAGATCGATTTTCAGTATGTTTTTGGCCTGTTTTTTAAAAATACTCTAACACGGAGTAGGCATGTACAGATACCTTCTGAGACCTCTAAATATCTAATTTTCGGGTGTTTTGGGACTGAATTTGAGATATCGATTTTTTGGCACCTAAAATGTCGATTTTTAGCATGTTTTTAGCCTATATTTTGAAAATATTCTAGCACTGTGTAGGCATGTACAGATTGCTTCTGGGACCCCAAAATATTGAATTTTCGGGTGTTTTGAGCCTGAATTTGAGATATAAACGGGTACAGAAGATACATGCACATATTGACTTTGTTTATCTAAAATATCGATTTTCAGCATGTTTAGGGCCAGTATTTTGAAAATACTCTAACACTGAATAGGCATGTACAGATTGCTTCTGAGACCCCAAAATATTGAATTTTCGGGTGTTTTGAGCCTGAATTTGAGATATAAACGGGTACTGAAGATGCATGCACATATCGACTTTCGTGCACCTAAAAGATCGATTTTCAGTATGTTTTGAGCATGTATTTTGAAAATACTCTAACACGGAGTAGGCATGTACAGATCGCTTCTGGGACCCCTAAATATCGAATTTTCGGGTGTTTTGGGACTGAATTTGAGATATCGACTTTTTGGCACCTAAAAGATCGATTTTTAGCATGTTTTTAGCCTATATTTTGAAAATATTCTAGCACTGTACAGATTGCTTCTGGGACCCCAAAATATTGAATTTTCGGGTGTTTTGAGCCTGAATTTGAGATATAAACGGGTACAGAAGATACATGCACATATTGACTTTGGGCATCTAAAATATCGATTTTCAGTATGTTTTGGGCCTGAATTTTGAAAATACTCTAACACGGAGTAGGCATGTACAGATCGCTTCTGGGACCCCAAAATAGCGAATTTTCGGGTGTTTAGGGCCAGAATTTGAGATATAAACGGGTACAGAAGATGCATGCACATATCGACTTTTGGGCACCTAAATGATCGATTTTCAGTATGTTTTTGGCCTGTATTTTGAAAATACTCTAACACGGAGTAGGCATGTACACATACCTTCTGGGACCTTTAAATATCGAATTTTCGGGTGTTTTGGGACTGAATTTTAGATATCGATTTTTTGGCACCTAAAATGTCGATTTTTAGCATGTTTTTAGCCTATTTTTTGAAAATATTCTAGCACTGTGTAGGCTTGTACAGATTGCTTCTGGGACCCCAAAATATTGAATTTTCGGGTGTTTTGAGCCTGAATTTGAGATATAAACGGGTACAGAAGATACATGCACATATTGACTTTGGGCACCAAAAATATCGATTTTCAGTATGTTTTTGGCCTGAATTTTGAAAATACTCTAACACGGAGTAGGCATGTACAGATCGCTTCTGGGACCCCAAAATATCGAATTTTCGGGTGTTTAGGGCCAGAATTTGAGATATAAACGGGTACAGAAGATGCATGCACATATCGACTTTTGGGCACCTAAAAGATCGATTTTCAGTATGTTTTTGGCCTGTATTTTGAAAATACTCTAACACGGAGTAGGCATGTACAGATTGCTTCTGGGACCTCTAAATATCGAATTTTCGGGTGTTTTGGGAATGAATTTGAGATATCGATTTTTTAGCACCTAAAATGTCGATTTTTAGCATGTTTTTAGCCTATATTTTGAAAATATTCTAGCACTGTGTAGGCATGTACAGATTGCTTCTGGGACCCCAAAATATTGAATTTTCGGGTGTTTTGAGCCTGAATTTGAGATATAAACGGGTACTGAAGATGCATGCACATATCGACTTTTGTGCACCTAAAAGATCGATTTTCAGTATGTTTTGAGCATGTATTTTGAAATTACTCTAACACGGAGTAGGCATGTACAGATCGCTTCTGGGACCCCTAAATATCGAATTTTCGGGTGTTTTGGGACTGAATTTGAGATATCGACTTTTTGGCACCTAAAAGATCGATTTTTAGCATGTTTTTAACCTATATTTTGAAAATATTCTAGCACTGTACAGATTGCTTCTGGGACCCCAAAATATTGAATTTTCGGGTGTTTTGAGCCTGAATTTGAGATATAAACGGGTACAGAAGATACATGCACATATTGACTTTGGGCACCAAAAATATCGTTTTTCAGCATGTTTTGGGCCTGAATTTTGAAAATACTCTAACACGGAGTAGGCATGTACAGATCGCTTCTGGGACCCCAAAATATCGAATTTTCGGGTGTTTAGGGTCAGAATTTGAGATATAAACGAGTACAGAAGATGCATGCACATATCGACTTTTGGGCACCTAAAAGATCGATTTTCAGTATGTTTTTGGCCTGTATTTTGAAAATACTCTAACACGGAGTAGGCATGTACAGATACCTTCTGGGACCTCTAAATATCTAATTTTCGGGTGTTTTGGGACTGAATTTGAGATATCGATTTTTTGGCACCTAAAATGTCGATTTTTAGCATGTTTTTAGCCTATATTTTGAAAATATTCTAGCACTGTGTAGGCATGTACAGATTGCTTCTGGGACCCCAAAATATTGAATTTTCGGGTGTTTTGAGCCTGAATTTGAGATATAAACGGGTACAGAAGATACATGCACATATTGACTTTGGGCATCTAAAATATCGATTTTCAGCATGTTTTGGGCCAGTATTTTGAAAATACTCTAAAACTGAATAGGCATGTACAGATTGCTTCTGGGACCCCAAAATATTGAATTTTCGGGTGTTTTGAGCCTGAATTTGAGATATAAACGGGTACTGAAGATGCATGCACATATCGACTTTTGTGCACCTAAAAGATCGATTTTCAGTATGTTTTGAGCATGCATTTTGAAAATAATCTAACACGGAGTAGGCATGTACAGATCGCTTCTGGGACCCCAAAATATCGAATTTTCGGGTGTTTTGGGACTGAATTTGAGATATCGACTTTTTGGCACCTAAAAGATCGATTTTTAGCATGTTTTTAGCCTATATTTTGAAAATATTCTAGCACTGTACAGATTGCTTCTGGGACCCCAAAATATTGAATTTTCGGGTGTTTTGAGCCTGAATTTGAGATATAAACGGGTACAGAAGATACATGCACATATTGACTTTGGGCATCTAAAATATCGATTTTCAGCATGTTTTGGGCCTGAATTTTGAAAATACTCTAACACGGAGTAGGCATGTACAGATCGCTACTGGGACCCCAAAATAGCGAATTTTCGGGTGTTTAGGGCCAGAATTTGAGATATAAACGGGTACAGAAGATGCAAGCACATATCGACTTTTGGGCACCTAAATGATCGATTTTCAGTATGTTTTTGGCCTGTATTTTGAAAATACTCTAACACGGAGTAGGCATGTACACATACCTTCTGGGACCTCTAAATATCGAATTTTCGGGTGTTTTGGGACTGAATTTGAGATATCGATTTTTTGGCACCTAAAATGTCGATTTTTAGCATGTTTTTAGCCTATTTTTTGAAAATATTCTAGCACTGTGTAGGCTTGTACAGATTGCTTCAGGGGCTCCAAAATATTGAATTTTCGGGTGTTTTGAGCCTGAATTTGAGATATAAACGGGTACAGAAGATACATGCACATATTGACTTTGGTCATCTAAAATATCGATTTTCAGCATGTTTTGGGCCTGTATTTTGAAAATACTCTAACACTGAGTAGGCATGTACAGATTGCTTCTGGGACCCCAAAATATTGAATTTTCGGGTGTTTTGAGCCTGAATTTGAGATATAAACGGGTACTGAAGATGCATGCACATATCGACTTTTGTGCACCTAAAAGATCGATTTTCAGTATGTTTTGAGCATGTATTTTGAAAATACTCTAACACGGAGTAGGCATGTACAGATCGCTTCTGGGACCCCTAAATATCGAATTTTCGGGTGTTTTGGGACTGAATTTGAGATATCGACTTTTTGGCACCTAAAAGATCGATTTTTAGCATGTTTTTAGCCTATATTTTGAAAATATTCTAGCACTGTGTAGGCATGTACAGATTGCTTCTGGAACCCCAAAATATTGAATTTTCGGGTGTTTTGAGGCTGAATTTGAGATATAAACGGGTACAGAAGATACATGAACATATTGACTTTGGGCACCAAAAATATAGATTTTCAGCATGTTTTGGGCCTAAAATTTGAAAATACTCTAACACGGAGTAGGCATGTACAGATCGCTTCTGGGACCCCAAAATATCGAATTTTCGGGTGTTTTGGGACTGAATTTGAGATATCGATTTTTTAGCACCTAAAATGTCGATTTTTAGCATGTTTTTAGCCTATATTTTGAAAATATTCTAGCACTGTACAGATTGCTTCTGGGACCCCAAAATATTGAATTTTCGGGTGTTTTGAGCCTGAATTTGAGGAATAAACGAGTACAGAAGATACATGCACATATTGACTTTGGGCACCAAAAATATCGATTTTCAGCATGTTTTGGGCCTGAATTTTGAAAATACTCTAACACGGAGTAGGCATGTACAGATCGCTTCTGGGACCCCAAAATATCGAATTTTCGGGTGTTTAGGGCCAGAATTTGAGATATAAACGGGTACAGAAGATGCATGTACATATCGACTTTTGGGCACCTAAAAGATCGATTTTCAGTATGTTTTTGGCCTTTATTTAGAAAATACTCTAACACGGAGTAAGCATGTACAGATACCTTCTGGGACCTCTAAATATCGAATTTTCGGGTGTTTTGGGACTGAATTTGAGATATCGATTTTTTGGCACCTAAAATGTCGATTTTTAGCATGTTTTTAGCCTATATTTTTAAAATATTCTAGCACTGTGTAGGCATGTACAGATTGCTTCTGGGACCCCAAAATAATGAATTTTCGGATGTTTTGAGCCTGAATTTGAGATATTAACGGGTACAGAAGATACATGCACATATTGACTTTGGGCATCTAAAATAGCGATTTTCAGCATGTTTTGGGCCTGTATTTTGAAAATACTCTAACACTGAGTAGGCATGTACAGATTGCTTCTGGGACCACAAAATATTGAATTTTCGGGTGTTTTGAGCCTGAATTTGAGATATAAACGGGTACTGAAGATGCATGCACATATCGACTTTTGGGCACCTAAAAGATCGATTTTCAGTATGTTTTCTGCATGTATTTTGAAAATACTCTAACACGGAGTAGGCATGTACAGATCGCTTCTGGGACCTTTAAATATCGAATTTTCGGGTGTTTTGGGACTGAATTTGAGATATCGACTTTTTGGCACCTAAAAGATCGATTTTTACCATTATTTTAGCCTATATTTAGAAAATATTCTAGCACTGTACAGATTGCTTCTGGGACCCCAAAATATTGAATTTTCGGGTGTTTTGAGCCTGAATTTGAGATATAAACGGGTACTGAAGATGCATGCACATATCGACTTTTGTGCACCTAAAAGATCGATTTTCAGTATGTTTTGAGCATGTATTTTGAAAATACTCTAACACGGAGTAGGCATGTACAGATCGCTTCTGGGACCCCTAAATATCGAATTTTCGGGTGTTTTGGGACTGAATTTGAGATATCGACTTTTTGGCACCTAAAAGATCGATTTTTAGCATGTTTTTAGCCTATATTTTGAAAATATTCTAGCACTGTACAGATTGCTTCTGGGACCCCAAAATATTGAATTTTCGGGTGTTTTGAGCCTGAATTTGAGATATAAACGGGTACAGATGATACATGCACATATTGACTTTGGGCACCAAAAATATCGATTTTCAGCATGTTTTGGGCCTGAATTTTGAAAATACTCTAACACGGAGTAGGCATGTACAGATCGCTTCTGGGACCCCAAAATATCGAATTTTCGGGTGTTTAGGGCCAGAATTTGAGATATAAACGGGTACAGAAGATGCATGCACATATCGACTTTTGTGCACCTAAAAGATCGATTTTCAGTATGTTTTTGGCCTGTATTTTGAAAATACTCTAACACGGAGTAGGCATGTACAGATACCTTCTGGGACCTCTAAATATCGAATTTTCGGGTGTTTTGGGACTGAATTTGAGATATCGATTTTTTGGCACCTAAAATGTCGATTTTTAGCATGTTTTTAGCCTATATTTTGAAAATATTCTAGCACTGTGTAGGCATGTACAGATTGCTTCTGGGACCCCAAAATATTGAATTTTCGGGTGTTTTGAGCCTGAATTTCAGATATAAACGGGTACAGAAGATACATGCACATATTGACTTTGGGCATCTAAAATATCGATTTTCAGCATGTTTTGGGCCTGTATTTTGAAAATACTCTAATACTGAGTAGGCATGTACAGATTGCTTCTGGGACCCCAAAATATTGAATTTTCGGGTGTTTTGAGCCTGATTTTGAGATATAAACGGGTACTGAAGATGCATGCACATATCGACTTTTGTGCACCTAAAAGATCGATTTTCAGTATGTTTTGAGCATGTATTTTGAAAATACTCTAACACGGAGTAGGCATGTACAGATCGCTTCTGGGACCCCTAAATATCGAATTTTCGGGTGTTTTGGGACTGAATTTGAGATATCGACTTTTTGGCACCTAAAAGATCGATTTTTAGCATGTTTTTAGCCTATATTTTGAAAATATTCTAGCACTGTACAGATTGCTTCTGGGACCCCAAAATATTGAATTTTCGGGTGTTTTGAGCCTGAATTTGAGATATAAACGGGTACAGATGATACATGCACATATTGACTTTGGGCACCAAAAATATCGATTTTCAGCATGTTTTGGGCCTGAATTTTGAAAATACTCTAACACGGAGTAGGCATGTACAGATCGCTTCTGGGACCCCAAAATATCGAATTTTCGGGTGTTTAGGGCCAGAATTTGAGATATAAACGGGTACAGAAGATGCATGCACATATCGACTTTTGTGCACCTAAAAGATCGATTTTCAGTATGTTTTTGGCCTGTATTTTGAAAATACTCTAACACGGAGTAGGCATGTACAGATACCTTCTGGGACCTCTAAATATCGAATTTTCGGGTGTTTTGGGACTGAATTTGAGATATCGATTTTTTGGCACCTAAAATGTCGATTTTTAGCATGTTTTTAGCCTATATTTTGAAAATATTCTAGCACTGTGTAGGCATGTACAGATTGCTTCTGGGACCCCAAAATATTGAATTTTCGGGTGTTTTGAGCCTGAATTTCAGATATAAACGGGTACAGAAGATACATGCACATATTGACTTTGGGCATCTAAAATATCGATTTTCAGCATGTTTTGGGCCTGTATTTTGAAAATACTCTAATACTGAGTAGGCATGTACAGATTGCTTCTGGGACCCCAAAATATTGAATTTTCGGGTGTTTTGAGCCTGATTTTGAGATATAAACGGGTACTGAAGATGCATGCACATATCGACTTTTGTGCACCTAAAAGATCGATTTTCAGTATGTTTTGAGCATGTATTTTGAAAATACTCTAACACGGAGTAGGCATGTACAGATCGCTTCTGGGACCCCTAAATATCGAATTTTCGGGTGTTTTGGGACTGAATTTGAGATATCGACTTTTTGGCACCTAAAAGATCGATTTTTAGCATGTTTTTAGCCTATATTTTGAAAATATTCTAGCACTGTACAGATTGCTTCTGGGACCCCAAAATATTGAATTTTCGGGTGTTTTGAGCCTGAATTTGAGATATAAACGGGTACAGAAGATACATGCACATATTGACTTTGGGCACCAAAAATATCGATTTTCAGCATGTTTTGGGCCTGAATTATGAAAATACTCTAACACGGAGTAGGCATGTACAGATCGCTTCTGGGACCCCAAAATATCGAATTTTCGGGTGTTTAGGGCCAGAATTTGAGATATAAACGGGTACAGAAGATGCATGCACATATCGACTTTTGGGCACCTAAAAGATCGATTTTCAGTATGTTTTTAACCTGTATTTTGAAAATACTCTAACACGGAGAAGGCATGTACAGATACCTTCTGGGACCTCTAAATATCGAATTTTCGGGTGTTTTGGGACTGAATTTGAGATATCGATTTTTTGGCACCTAAAATGTCGATTTTCAGCATGTTTTTAGCCTATATTTTAAAAATATTCTAGCACTGTGTAGGCATGTACAGATTGCTTCTGGGACCCCAAAATATTGAATTTTCGGGTGTTTTGAGCCTGAATTTGAGATATAACCCGTACGGGTACTGAAGATGCATGCACATATCGACTTTTGTGCACCTAAAAGATCGATTTTCAGTATGTTTTGAGCATGTATTTTTAAAATACTCTAACACAGAGTAGGCATGTACAGATCGCTTCTGGGACCCCTAAATATCGAATTTTCGGGTGTTTTGGGACTGAATTTGAGATATCGACTTTTTGGCACCTAAAAGATCGATTTTTAGCATGTTTTTAGCCTATATTTTGAAAATATTCTAGCACTGTACAGATTGCTTCTGGGACCCCAAAATATTGAATTTTCGGGTGTTTTGAGCCTGAATTTGAGATATAAACGAGTACAGAAGATACATGCACATATTGACTTTGGGCATCTAAAATATCGATTTTCAGCATGTTTTGGGCCTGTATTTTGAAAATACTCTAACACTGAGTAGGCATGTACAGATTGCTTCTGGGACCCCAAAATATTGAATTTTCGGGTGTTTTGAGCCTGAATTTCAGATATGAACGGGTACTGAAGATGCAAGCACATATCGACTTTTGTGCACCTAAAAGATCGATATTGAATTTTCGGGTGTTTTGAGCCTGAATTTGAGATATAAACGGGTACTGAAGATGCATGCACATATCGACTTTTGTGCACCTAAAAGATCGATTTTCAGTATGTTTTGAGCATGTATTTTGAAAATACTCTAACACGGAGTAGGCATGTACAGATCGCTTGTGGGACCCCTAAATATCGAATTTTCGGGTGTTTTGGGACTGAATTTGAGATATCGACTTTTTGGCACCTAAAAGATCGATTTTTAGCATGTTTTTAGCCTATATTTTGAAAATATTCTAGCACTGAGTACAGATTGCTTCTGGGACCCCAAAATATTGAATTTTCGGGTGTTTTAAGCCTGAATTTGAGATATAAACGGGTACAGAAGATACATGCACATATTGACTTTGGGCACCAAAAATATCGATTTTCAGCATGTTTTGGGCCTGTATTTTGAAAATACTCTAACACGGAGTAGGCATGTACAGATCGCTTCTGGGACCCCAAAATATTGAATTTTCGGGTGTTTAGGGCCAGAATTTGAGATATAAACGGGTACAGAAGATGCATGCACATATCGACTTTTGGGCACCTAAAAGATCGATTTTCAGTATGTTTTGAGCATGTATTTTGAAAATACTCAAACACGGAGTAGGCATGTAAAGATAGCTTCTGGGACCCCTAAATATCGAATTTTCGCGTGTTTTGGGACTGAATTTGAGATATCGATTTTTTGGCACCTAAAATGTCGATTTTTAGCATGTTTTTAGCCTATATTTTGAAAATATTCTAGCACTGTACAGATTGCTTCTGGGACCCCAAAATATTGAATTTTCAGGTTTTTGAGCCTGAATTTGATATATAAACGGGTACAGAAGATACATGCACATATTGACTTTGGGCATCTAAAATATCGATTTTCAGCATGTTTTGGGCCTGTATTTTGAAAATACTCTAACACTGAGTAGGCATATACAGATTGCTTCTGGGACCCCAAAATATTGAATTTTCGGTTGTTTTGAGCCTGAATTTGAGATATAAACGGGTACTGAAGATGCATGCACATATCGACTTTTGTGCATCTAAAAGATCGATTTTCAGTATGTTTTGAGCATGTATTTTGAAAATACTCTAACAAGGAATAGTCATGTACAGATCGCTTCTGGGACCCCTAAATATCGAATTTTCGGGTGTTTTGGGACTGAATTTGAGATATCGACTTTTTGGCACCTAAAAGATCGATTTTTAGCATGTTTTTAGCCTATATTTTGAAAATATTCTAGCACTGTACAGATTGCTTCTGGGACCCCAAAATATTGAATTTTCGGGTGTTTTGAGCCTGAATTTGAGATATAAACGAGTACAGAAGATACATGCACATATTGACTTTGGGCATGTAAAATATCGATTATCAGCATGTTTTGGGCCTGTATTTTGAAAATACTCTAACACTGAGTAGGCATGTACAGATTGCTTCTGGGACCCCAAAATATTGAATTTTCGGGTGTTTTGAGCCTGAATTTCAGATATGAACGGGTACTGAAGATGCATGCACATATCGATTTTTGTGCACCTAAAAGATCGATATTGAATTTTCGGGTGTTTTGAGCCTGAATTTGAGATATAAACGGGTACTGAAGATGCATGCACATATCGACTTTTGTGCACCTAAAAGATCGATTTTCAGTATGTTTTGAGCATGTATTTTGAAAATACTCTAACACGGAGTAGGCATGTACAGATCGCTTCTGGGACCCCTAAATATCGAATTTTCGGGTGTTTTGGGACTGAATTTGAGATATTGACTTTTTGGCACCTAAAAGATCGATTTTTAGCATGTTTTTAGCCTATATTTTGAAAATATTCTAGCACTGAGTAGGCATGTACAGATTGCTTCTGGGACCCCAAAATATTGAATTTTCGGGTGTTTTGAGCCTGAATTTGAGATATAAACGGGTACAGAAGATACATGCACATATTGACTTTGGGCACCAAAAATATCGATTTTCAGCATGTTTTGGGCCTGTATTTTGAAAATACTCTAACACGGAGTAGGCATGTACAGATCGCTTCTGGGACCCTAAAATATCGAATTTTCGGGTGTTTAGGGCCAGAATTTCAGATATAAACGGGTACAGAAGATGCATGCACATATCGACTTTTGGGCACCTAAAAGATCGATTTTCAATATGTTTTTGGCCTGTATTTTGAAAATACTCTAACACGGAGTAGGCATGTACAGATACCTTCTGGGACCTCTAAATATCGAATTTTCGGGTGTTTTGGGACTGAATTTGAGATATCGACTTTTTGGCACCTAAAATATCGATTTTTAGCATGTTTTTAGCCTATATTTTGAAAATATTCTAGCACTGTGTAGGCATGTACAGATTGCTTCTGGGACCCCAAAATATTGAATTTTCGGGTGTTTTGAGCCTGAATTTGAGATATAAACGGGTACAGAAGATACATGCACATATTGACTTTGGGCATCTAAAATATCGATTTTCAGCATGTTTTGGGCCTGTATTTTGAAAATACTCTAACACTGAGTAGGCATGTACAGATTGCTTCTGGGAACCCAAAATATTGAATTTTCGGGTGTTTTGAGCCTGAATTTGAGATATAAACGGGTACTGAAGATGCATGCACATATCGACTTTTGTGCACCTAAAAGATCGATTTTCAGTATGTTTTGAGCATGTATTTTGAAAATACTCTAACACGGAGTAGGCATGTACATTTCGCTTCTGGGACCCCAAAATATCGAATTTTCGGGTGTTTAGGGCCAGAATTTGAGATATAAACGGGTACAGAAAATGCATGCACATATCGACTTTTGGGCACCTAAAAGATCGATTTTCAGTATGTTTTTAGCCTGTATTTTGAAAATACTCTAACACGGAATAGGCATGTACAGATACCTTCTGGGACCCCAAAATATCGAATTTTCGGGTGTTTAGGGCCAGAATTTGAGATATAAACGGGTACAGAAGATGCATGCACATATCGACTTTTGGGCACCTAAAAGATCGATTTTCAGTATGTTTTTAGCCTGTATTTTGAAAATACTCTAACACGGAGTAGGCATGTACAGATACCTTCTGGGACCTCTAAATATCGAATTTTCGGGTGTTTTGGGACTGAATTTGAGATATCGACTTTTTGGCACCTAAAAGATCGATTTTTACCATGTTTTTAGCCTATATTTTGAAAATATTCTAGCACTGTACAGATTGCTTCTGGGACCCCAAAATATTGAATTTTCGGGTGTTTTGCGCCTGAATTTGAGATATAAACGGGTACAGAAGATACATGCACATATTGACTTTGGGCACCAAAAATATCGATTTTCAGCATGTTTTGGGCCTGAATTTTGAAATTACTCTAACACGGAGTAGGCATGTACAGATCGCTTTTGGGACCCCAAAATATCGAATTTTCGGGTGTTTAGGGCCAGAATTTGAGATATAAACGGGTACAGAAGATGCATGCACATATCGACTTTTGTGCACCTAAAAGATCGATTTTCAGTATGTTTTTGGCCTGTATTTTGAAAATACTCTAACACGGAGTAGGCATGTACAGATACCTTCTGGGACCTCTAAATATCGAATTTTCGGGTGTTTTGGGACTGAATTCGAGATATCGATTTTTTGGCACCTAAAATGTCGATTTTTAGCATGTTTTTAGCCTATATTTTGAAAATATTCTAGCACTGTGTAGGCATGTACAGATTGCTTCTGGGACCCCAAAATATTGAATTTTCGGGTGTTTTGAGCCTGAATTTGAGATATAAACGGGTACAGAAGATCCATGCACATATTGACTTTGGGCATCTAAAATATCGATTTTCAGCATGTTTTTAGCCTGTATTTTTAAAATACTCTAACACTGAGTAGGCATGTACAGATTGCTTCTGGGACCCCAAAATATTGAATTTTCGGGTGTTTTGAGCCTGAATTTGAGATATAAACGGGTACAGAAGATACATGCACATATTGACTTTGGGCACCAAAAATATCGATTTTCAGCATGTTTTGGGCCTGAATTTTGAAAATACTCTAACACGGAGTAGGCATGTACAGATCGCTTCTGGGACCCCAAAATATTGAATTTTCGGGTGTTTTGAGCCTGAATTTGAGATATAAACGGGTACAGAAGATACATGCACATATTGACTTTGGGCACCAAAAATATCGATTTTCAGCATGTTTTGGGCCTGAATTTTGAAAATACTCTAACATGGAGTAGGCATGTACAGATCGCTTCTGGGACCTCTAAATATCGAATTTTCAGGTGTTTTGGGACTGAATTTGAGATCTCGATTTTTTGGCACCTAAAATGTCGATTTTTAGCATGTTTTAAGCCTATATTTTGAAAATATTCTAGCACTGTGTAGGCATGTACAGATTGCTTCTGGGACCCCAAAATATTGAATTTTCGGGTGTTTTGAGCCTGAATTTGAAATATAAACGGATACAGAAGATACATGCACATATTGACTTTGGGCATCTAAAATATCGATTTTCAGCATGTTTTGGGCCTGTATTTTGAAAATACTCTAACACTGAGTAGGCATGTACAGATCGCTTCTGGGACCCCAAAATATCGAATTTTCGGGTGTTTAGGGCCAGAATTTGAGATATAAACGGGTACAGAAGATGCATGCACATATCGACTTTTGGGCACCTAAAAGATCGATTTTCAGTATGTTTTTGGCCTGTATTTTGAAAATACTCTAACACGGAGTAGGCATGTACAGATACCTTCTGGGACCTCTAAATATCGAATTTTCGGGTGTTTTGGGACTGAATTTGAGATATCGATTTTTTGGCACCTAAAATGTCGATTTTTAGCATGTTTTTAGCCTATATTTTGAAAATATTCTAGCACTGAGAAGGCATGTACAGATTGCTTCTGGGACCCCAAAATATTGAATTTTCGGGTGTTTTGAGCCTGAATTTGAGATATAAACGGGTACAGAAGATACATGCACATATTGACTTTGGGCACCAAAAATATCGATTTTCAGCATGTTTTGGGCCTGAATTTTGAAAATACTCTAACACTGAGTAGGCATGTACAGATTGCTTCTGGGACCCCAAAATATTGAATTTTCGGGTGTTTTTGAGCCTGAATTTGAGATATAAACGGGTTCTGAAGATGCATGCACATATCGACTTTTGTGCACCTAAAAGATCGATTTTCAGTATGTTTTGAGCATGTATTTTGAAAATACTCTAACACGGAGTAGGCATGTACAGATCGCTTCTGGGACCCCTAAATATCGAATTTTCGGGTGTTTTGGGACTGAATTTGAGATATCGACTTTTTGGCACCTAAAAGATCGATTTTTAGCATGTTTTTAGCCTATATTTTGAAAATATTCTAGCACTGTACAGATTGCTTCTGGGACCCCAAAATATTGAATTTTCGAGTGTTTAGGGCCAGAATTTGAGATATAAACGGGTACAGAAGATGCATGCACATATCGACTTTTGGGCACCTAAAAGATCGATTTTCAGTATGTTTTTGGCCTGTATTTTGGAAATACTCTAACACGGAGTAGGCATGTACAGATACCTTCTCGGACCTCTAAATATCGAATTTTCGGGTGTTTTGGGACTGAATTTGAGATATCGATTTTTTGGCACCTAAAATGTCGATTTTTAGCATGTTTTTAGCTTATATTTTGAAAATATTCTAGCACTGTGTAGGCATGTACAGATTGCTTCTGGGACCCCAAAATATTGAATTTTCGGGTGTTTTGAGCCTGAATTTGAGATATAAACGGGTACAGAAGATACATGCACATATTGACTTTGGGCACCAAAAATATCGATTTTCAGCATGTTTTGGGCCTGAATTTTGAAAATACTCTAACACGGAGTAGGCATGTACAGATCGCTTCTGGGACCCCAAAATATCGAATTTTCGGGTGTTTAGGGCCAGAATTTGAGATATAAACGGGTACAGAAGATGCATGCACATATCGACTTTTGGGCACCTAAAAGATCGATTTTCAGTATGTTTTTAGCCTGTATTTTGAAAATACTCTAACACGGAGTAGGCATGTACAGATCGCTTCTGGGACCTCTAAATATAGAATTTTCGGGTGTTTTGGGACTGAATTTGAGATATCGATTTTTTGGCACCTAAAATGTCGATTTTTAGCATGTTTTTAGCCTATATTTTGAAAATATTCTAGCACTGTGTAGGCATGTACAGATTGCTTCTGGGACCCCAAAATATTGAATTTTCGGGTGTTTTAAGCCTGAATTTGAGATATAAACGGGTACAGAAGATACATGCACATAATGACTTTGGGCATCTAAAATATCGATTTTCAGCATGTTTTGGGCCTGTATTTTGAAAATACTCTAACACTGAGTAGGCATGTACAGATTGCTTCTGGGACCCCAAAATATTGAATTTTCGGGTGTTTTGAGCCTGAATTTGAGATATAAACGGGTACTGAAGATGCATGCACATATCGACTTTTGTGCACCTAAAAGATCGATTTTCAGTATGTTTTGAGCATGTAATTTGAAAATACTCTAACACGGAGTAGGCATGTACAGATCGCTTCTGGGACCCCTAAATATCGAATTTTTGGGTGTTTTGGGACTGAATTTGAGATATCGACTTTTTGGCACCTAAAAGATCGATTTTTAGCATGTTTTTAGCCTATATTTTGAAAATATTCTAGCACTGTACAAATTGCTTCTGGGACCCCAAAATATTGAATTTTCGGGTGTTTTGAGCCTGAATTTGAGATATAAACGGGTACAGAAGATACATGCACATATTGACTTTGGGCACCAAAAATATCGATTTTCAGCATGTTTTGGGCCTGAATTTTGAAAATACTCTAACACGGAGTAGGCATGTACAGATCGCTTCTGGGACCCCAAGATATCGAATTTTCGGGTGTTTAGGGCCAGAATTTGAGATATAAACGGGTACAGAAGATGCATGCACATATCGACTTTTGGGCACCTAAAAGATCGATTTTCAGTATGTTTTTGGCCTGTATTTTGAAAATACTCTAACACGGAGTAGGCATGTACAGATACCTTCTTGGACCTCTAAATATCGAATTTTCGGGTGTTTTGGGACTGAATTTGAGATATCGATTTTTTGGCACCTAAAATGTCGATTTTTAGCATGTTTCCAGCCTATATTTTGAAAATATTCTAGCACTGTGTAGGCATGTACAGATTGCTTCTGGGACCCCAAAATATTGAATTTTCGGGTGTTTTGAGCCTGAATTTGAGATATAAACGGGTACAGAAGATACATGCACATATTGACTTTGGGCACCAAAAATATCGATTTTCAGCATGTTTTGGGCCTGAATTTTGAAAATACTCTAACACGGAGTAGGCATGTACAGATCGCTTCTGGGACCCCAAAATATCGAATTTTCGGGTGTTTAGGGCCAGAATTTGAGATATAAACGGGTACAGAAGATGCATGCATATATCGACTTTTGAGCACATAAAAGATCGATTTTCAGTATGTTTTTGGCCTGTATTTTGAAAATACTCTAACACACAGTAGGCATGTACAGATCGCTTCTGGGACCTCTAAATATCGAATTTTCGGGTGTTTTGGGACTGAATTTGACATATCGATTTTTTGGCACCTAAAATGTCGATTTTTAGCATGTTGTTAGCCTATATTTTGAAAATATTCTAGCACTGTGTAGGCATGTACAGATTGCTTCTGGGACCCCAAAATATTGAATTTTCGGGTGTTTTGAGCCTGAATTTGAGATATAAACGGGTACTGAAGATGCATGCACATATCGACTTTTGTGCACCTAAAAGATCGATTTTCAGTATGTTTCGAGCATGTATTTTGAAAATACTCTAACACGGAGTAGGCATGTACAAATCGCTTCTGGGACCCCTAAATATTGAATTTTCGGGTGTTTTGGGACTGAATTTGAGATATCGACTTTTTGGCACCTAAAAGATCGATTTTTAGCATGTTTTTAGCCTATATTTTGAAAATATTCTAGCACTGTACAGATTGCTTCTGGGACCCCAAAATATTGAATTTTCGGGTGTTTAGGGCCAGAATTTGAGATATAAACGTGTACAGAAGATGCATGCACATATCGACTTTTAGCACCTAAAAGATCGATTTTCAGTATGTTTTTGGCCTGTATTTTGAAAATACTCTAACACGGAGTAGGCATGTACAGATACCTTCTGGGACCTCTAAATATCGAATTTTCGGGTGTTTTGGGACTGAATTTGAGATATCGATTTTTTGGCACCTAAAATGTCGATTTTTAGCATGTTTTTAGCCTATATTTTGAAAATATTCTAGCACTGTGTAGGCATGTACAGATTGCTTCTGGGACCCCAAAATATTGAATTTTCGGGTGTTTTGAGCCTGAATTTGAGATATAAACGGGTACTGAAGATACATGCACATATCGACTTTTGTGCACCTAAAAGATCGATTTTCAGAATGTTTCGAGCATGTATTTTGAAAATACTCTAACACGGAGTAGGCATGTACAAATCGCTTCTGGGACCCCTAAATATTGAATTTTCGGGTGTTTTGGGACTGAATTTGAGATATCGACTTTTTGGCACCTAAAAGATCGATTTTTAGC
Organism: Petrolisthes cinctipes; assembly: GCA_033782935.1. Classification (NCBI taxonomy): domain Eukaryota; kingdom Metazoa; phylum Arthropoda; class Malacostraca; order Decapoda; family Porcellanidae; genus Petrolisthes; species Petrolisthes cinctipes. The sequence continues at coordinate 821,045 of JAWQEG010000175.1, forward strand.
ATGTTTTTAGCCTATATTTTGAAAATATCTAGCACTGTACAGATTGCTTCTGGGACCCCAAAATATTGAATTTTCGGGTGTTTAGGGCCAGAATTTGAGATATAAACGGGTACAGAAGATGCATGCACATATCGACTTTTGGGCACATAAAAGATCGATTTTCAGTATGTTTTTGGCCTGTATTTTGAAAATACTCTAACACGGAGTAGGCATGTACAGATACCTTCTCGGACCTCTAAATATCGAATTTTCGGGTGTTTTGGGACTGAATTTGAGAAATCGATTTTTTGGCACCTAAAATGTCGATTTTTAGCATGTTTTTAGCTTATATTTTGAAAATATTCTAGCACTGTGTAGGCATGTACAGATTGCTTCTGGGACCCCAAAATATTGAATTTTCGGGTGTTTTGAGCCTGAATTTGAGATATAAACGGGTACAGAAGATACATGCACATATTGACTTTGGGCACCAAAAATATCGATTTTCAGCATGTTTTGGGCCTGAATTTTGAAAATACTCTAACACGGAGTAGGCATGTACAGATCGCTTCTGGGACCCCCAAATATCGAATTTTCGGGTGTCTAGGGCCAGAATTTGAGATATAAACGGGTACAGAAGATGCATGCACATATCGACTTTTGTGCACCTAAAAGATCGATTTTCAGTATGTTTTTAGCCTGTATTTTGAAAATACTCTAACACGGAGTAGGCATGTACAGATCGCTTCTGGGACCTCTAAATATCGAATTTTCGGGTGTTTTGGGACTGAATTTGAGATATCGATTTTTTGGCACCTAAAATGTCGATTTTTAGCATGTTTTTAGCCTATATTTTGAAAATATTCTAGCACTGTGTAGGCATGTACAGATTGCTTCTGGGACCCCAAAATATTGAATTTTCGGGTGTTTTGAGCCTGAATTTGAGATATAAACGGGTACAGAAGATACATGCACATATTGACTTTGGGCATCTAAAATATCGATTTTCAGCATGTTTTGGGCCTGTATTTTGAAAATACTCTAACACTGAGTAGGCATGTACAGATTGCTTCTGGGACCCCAAAATATTGAATTTTCGGGTGTTTTGAGCCTGAATTTGAGATATAAACGGGTACTGAAGATGCATGCACATATCGACTTTTGTGCACCTAAAAGATCGATTTTCAGTATGTTTTGAGCATGTATTTTGAAAATACTCTAACACGGAGTAGGCATGTACAGATCGCTTCTGGGACCCCTAAATATCGAATTTTCGGGTGTTTTGGGACTGAATTTGAGATATCGACTTTTTGGCACCTAAAAGATCGATTTTTAGCATGTTTTTAGCCTATATTTTGAAAATATTCTAGCACTGTACAGATTGCTTCTGGGACCCCAAAATATTGAATTTTAGGGTGTTTTGAACCTGAATTTGAGATATAAACGGGTACAGAAGATACATGCACATATTGACTTTGAGCACCAAAAATATCGATTTTCAGCATGTTTTGGGCCTGAATTTTGAAAATACTCTAACACGGAGTAGGCATGTACAGATCGCTTCTGGGACCCCAAAATATCGAATTTTCGGGTGTTTAGGGCCAGAATTTGAGATATAAACGGGTACAGAAGATGCATGCACATATCGACTTTTGGGCACCTAAAAGATCGATTTTCAGTATGTTTTTAGCCTGTATTTTGAAAATACTCTAACACGGAGTAGGCATGTACAGATCGCTTCAGGGACCTCTAAATATCGAATTTTCGGGTGTTTTGGGACTGAATTTGAGATATCGATTTTTTGGCACCTAAAATGTCGATTTTTAGCATGTTTTTAGCCTATATTTTGAAAATATTCTAGCACTGTGTAGGCATGTACAGATTGCTTCTGGGACCCCAAAATATTGAATTTTCGGGTGTTTTGAGCCTGAATTTGAGATATAAACGGGTACAGAAGATACATGCACATATTGACTTTGGGCATCTAAAATATCGATTTTCAGCATGTTTTGGGCCTGTATTTTGAAAATACTCTAACACTGAGTAGGCATGTACAGATTGCTTCTGGGACCCCAAAATATTGAATTTTCGGGTGTTTTGAGCCTGAATTTGAGATATAAACGGGTACTGAAGATGCATGCACATATCGACTTTTGTGCACCTAAAAGATCGATTTTCAGTATGTTTTGAGCATGTATTTTGAAAATACTCTAACACGGAGTAGGCATGTACAGATCGCTTCTGGGACCCCTAAATATCGAATTTTCGGGTGTTTTGGGACTGAATTTGAGATATCGACTTTTTGGCACCTAAAAGATCGATTTTTAGCATGTTTTTAGTCTATATTTTGAAAATATTCTAGCACTGTACAGATTGCTTCTGGGACCCCAAAATATTGAATTTTAGGGTGTTTTGAGCCTGAATTTGAGATATAAACGGGTACAGAAGATACATGCACATATTGACTTTGGGCACCAAAAATATCGATTTTCAGCATGTTTTGGGCCTGAATTTTGAAAATACTCTAACACGGAGTAGGCATGTACAGATCGCTTCTGGGACCCCAAGATATCGAATTTTCGGGTGTTTTGGGCCAGAATTTGAGATATAAACGGGTACAGAAGATGCATGCACATATCGACTTTTGGGCACCTAAAAGATCGATTTTCAGTATGTTTTTGGCCTGTATTTTGAAAATACTCTAACACGGAGTAGGCATGTACAGATACCTTCTGGGACCTCTAAATATCGAATTTTCGGGTGTTTTGGGACTGAATTTGAGATATCGATTTTTTGGCACCTAAAATGTCGATTTTTAGCATGTTTCTAGCCTATATTTTGAAAATATTCTAGCACTGTGTAGGCATGTACAGATTGCTTCTGGGACCCCAAAATATTGAATTTTCGGGTGTTTTGAGCCTGAATTTGAGATATAAACGGGTACAGAAGATACATGCACATATTGACTTTGGGCATCTAAAATATCGATTTTCAGCATGTTTTGGGCCTGTATTTTGAAAATACTCTAACACTGAGTAGGCATGTACAGATTGCTTCTGGGACCCCAAAATATTGAATTTTCGGGTGTTTTGAGCCTGAATTTGAGATATAAACGGGTACTGAAGATGCATGCACATATCGACTTTTGTGCACCTAAAAGATCGATTTTCAGTATGTTTTGAGCATGTATTTTGAAAATACTCTAACACGGAGTAGGCATGTACAGATCGCTTCTGGGACCCCTAAATATCGAATTTTCGGGTGTTTTGGGACTGAATTTGAGATATCGACTTTTTGGCACCTAAAAGATCGATTTTTAGCATGTTTTTAGCCTATATTTTGAAAATATTCTAGCACTGTACAGATTGCTTCTGGGACCCCAAAATATTGAATTTTAGGGTGTTTTGAACCTGAATTTGAGATATAAACGGGTACAGAAGATACATGCACATATTGACTTTGGGCACCAAAAATATCGATTTTCAGCATGTTTTGGGCCTGAATTTTGAAAATACTCTAACACGGAGTAGGCATGTACAGATCGCTTCTGGGACCCCAAAATATCGAATTTTCGGGTGTTTAGGGCCAGAATTTGAGATATAAACGGGTACAGAAGATGCATGCACATATCGACTTTTGGGCACCTAAAAGATCGATTTTCAGTATGTTTTTAGCCTGTATTTTGAAAATACTCTTACACGGAGTAGGCATGTACAGATCGCTTCAGGGACCTCTAAATATCGAATTTTCGGGTGTTTTGGGACTGAATTTGAGATATCGATTTTTTGGCACCTAAAATGTCGATTTTTAGCATGTTTTTAGCCTATATTTTGAAAATATTCTAGCACTGTGTAGGCATGTACAGATTGCTTCTGGGACCCCAAAATATTGAATTTTCGGGTGTTTTGAGCCTGAATTTGAGATATAAACGGGTACAGAAGATACATGCACATATTGACTTTGGGCATCTAAAATATCGATTTTCAGCATGTTTTGGGCCTGTATTTTGAAAATACTCTAACACTGAGTAGGCATGTACAGATTGCTTCTGGGACCCCAAAATATTGAATTTTCGGGTGTTTTGAGCCTGAATTTGAGATATAAACGGGTACTGAAGATGCATGCACATATCGACTTTTGTGCACCTAAAAGATCGATTTTCAGTATGTTTTGAGCATGTATTTTGAAAATACTCTAACACGGAGTAGGCATGTACAGATCGCTTCTGGGACCCCTAAATATCGAAATTTCGGGTGTTTTGGGACTGAATTTGAGATATCGACTTTTTGGCACCTAAAAGATCGATTTTTAGCATGTTTTTAGTCTATATTTTGAAAATATTCTAGCACTGTACAGATTGCTTCTGGGACCCCAAAATATTGAATTTTAGGGTGTTTTGAGCCTGAATTTGAGATATAAACGGGTACAGAAGATACATGCACATATTGACTTTGGGCACCAAAAATATCGATTTTCAGCATGTTTTGGGCCTGAATTTTGAAAATACTCTAACACGGAGTAGGCATGTACAGATCGCTTCTGGGACCCCAAGATATCGAATTTTCGGGTGTTTTGGGCCAGAATTTGAGATATAAACGGGTACAGAAGATGCATGCACATATCGACTTTTGGGCACCTAAAAGATCGATTTTCAGTATGTTTTTGGCCTGTATTTTGAAAATACTCTAACACGGAGTAGGCATGTACAGATACCTTCTGGGACCTCTAAATATCGAATTTTCGGGTGTTTTGGGACTGAATTTGAGATATCGATTTTTTGGCACCTAAAATGTCGATTTTTAGCATGTTTCTAGCCTATATTTTGAAAATATTCTAGCACTGTGTAGGCATGTACAGATTGCTTCTGGGACCCCAAAATATTGAATTTTCGGGTGTTTTGAGCCTGAATTTGAGATATAAACGGGTACAGAAGATACATGCACATATTGACTTTGGGCATCTAAAATATCGATTTTCAGCATGTTTTGGGCCTGTATTTTGAAAATACTCTAACACTGAGTAGGCATGTACAGATTGCTTCTGGGACCCCAAAATATTGAATTTTCGGGTGTTTTGACCCTGAATTTGAGATATAAACGGGTACTGAAGATGCATGCACATATCGACTTTTGTGCACCTAAAAGATCGATTTTCAGTATGTTTTATTTTGAAAATACTCTAACACGGAGTAGGCATGTACAGATCGCTTCTGGGACCCCTAAATATCGAATTTTCGGGTGTTTTCGGAATGAATTTGAGATATCGACTTTTTGGCACCTAAAAGATCGATTTTTAGCATGTTTTTAGCCTATATTTTGAAAATATTCTAGCACTGTACAGATTGCTTCTGGGACCCCAAAATATTGAATTTTCGGGTGTTTTGAGCCTGAATTTGAGATATAAACGGGTACAGAAGATACATGCACATATTGACTTTGGGCACCAAAAATATCGATTTTCAGCATGTTTTGGGCCTGAATTTTGAAAATACTCTAACACGGAGTAGGCATGTACAGATCGCTTCTGGGACCCCAAAATATCGAATTTTCGGGTGTTTAGGGCCAGAATTTGAGATATAAACGGGTACAGAAGATGCATGCACATATCGACTTTTGTGCACCTAAAAGATCGATTTTCAGTATGTTTTTAGCCTGTATTTTGAAAATACTCTAACACGGAGTAGGCATGTACAGATCGCTTCTGGGACCCCTAAATATCGAATTTTCGGGTGTTTTGGGACTGAATTTGAGATATCGACTTTTTGGCACCTAAAAGATCGATTTTTAGCATGTTTTTAGCCTATATTTTGAAAATATTCTAGCACTGTACAAATTGCTTCTGGGACCCCAAAATATTGAATTTTCGGGTGTTTTGAGCCTGAATTTGAGATATAAACGGGTACAGAAGATACATGCACATATTGACTTTGGGCACCAAAAATATCGATTTTCAGCATGTTTTGGGCCTGAATTTTGAAAATACTCTAACACGGAGTAGGCATGTACAGATCGCTTCTGGGACCCCAAAATATCGAATTTTCGGGTGTTTAGGGCCAGAATTTGAGATATAAACGGGTACAGAAGATGCATGCACATATCGACTTTTGGGCACCTAAAAGATCGATTTTCAGTATGTTTTTGGCCTGTATTTTGAAAATACTCTAACACGGAGTAGGCATTTACAGATACCTTCTGGGACCTCTAAATATCGAATTTTCGTCTGTTTTGGGACTGAATTTGAGATATCGATTTTTTGGCACCTAAAATGTCGATTTTTAGCATGTTTTTAGCCTATATTTTGAAAATATTCTAGCACTGTGTAGGCATGTACAGATTGCTTCTGGGACCCCAAAATATTGAATTTTCGGGTGTTTTGAGCCTGAATTTGAGATATAAACGGGTACAGAAGATACATGCACATATTGACTTTGGGCATCTAAAATATCGATTTTCAGCATGTTTTGGGCCTGTATTTTGAAAATACTCTAACACTGAGTAGGCATGTACAGATTGCTTCTGGGACCCCAAAATATTGAATTTTCGGGTGTTTTGAGCCTGAATTTGAGATATAAACGGGTACTGAAGATGCATGCACATATCGACTTTTGTGCACCTAAAAGATCGATTTTCAGTATGTTTTGAGCATGTATTTTGAAAATACTCTAACACGGAGTAGGCATGTACAGATCGCTTCTGGGACCCCTAAATATCGAATTTTCGGGTGTTTTGGGACTGAATTTGAGATATCGACTTTTTGGCACCTAAAAGATCGATTTTTAGCATGTTTTTAGTCTATATTTTGAAAATATTCAAGCACTGTACAGATTGCTTCTGGGACCCCAAAATATTGAATTTTAGGGTGTTTTGAGACTGAATTTGAGATATAAACGGGTACAGAAGATACATGCACATATTGACTTTGGGCACCAAAAATATCGATTTTCAGCATGTTTTGGGCCTGAATTTTGAAAATACTCTAACACGGAGTAGGCATGTACAGATCGCTTCTGGGACCCCAAGATATCGAATTTTCGGGTGTTTTGGGCCAGAATTTGAGATATAAACGGGTACAGAAGATGCATGCACATATCGACTTTTGGGCACCTAAAAGATCGATTTTCAGTATGTTTTTGGCCTGTATTTTGAAAATACTCTAACACGGAGTAGGCATGTACAGATACCTTCTGGGACCTCTAAATATCGAATTTTCGGGTGTTTTGGGACTGAATTTGAGATATCGATTTTTTGGCACCTAAAATGTCGATTTTTAGCATGTTTCTAGCCTATATTTTGAAAATATTCTAGCACTGTGTAGGCATGTACAGATTGCTTCTGGGACCCCAAAATATTGAATTTTCGGGTGTTTTGAGCCTGAATTTGAGATATAAACGGGTACAGAAGATACATGCACATATTGACTTTGGGCATCTAAAATATCGATTTTCAGCATGTTTTGGGCCTGTATTTTGAAAATACTCTAACACTGAGTAGGCATGTACAGATTGCTTCTGGGACCCCAAAATATTGAATTTTCGGGTGTTTTGAGCCTGAATTTGAGATATAAACGGGTACTGAAGATGCATGCACATATCGACTTTTGTGCACCTAAAAGATCGATTTTCAGTATGTTTTGAGCATGTATTTTGAAAATACTCTAACACGGAGTAGGCATGTACAGATCGCTTCTGGGACCCCTAAATATCGAATTTTCGGGTGTTTTCGGAATGAATTTGAGATATCGACTTTTTAGCACCTAAAAGATCGATTTTTACCATGTTTTTAGCCTATATTTTGAAAATATTCTAGCACTGTACAGATTGCTTCTGGGACCCCAAAATATTGAATTTTCGGGTGTTTTGAGCCTGAATTTGAGATATAAACGGGTACAGAAGATACATGCACATATTGACTTTGGGCACCAAAAATATCGATTTTCAGCATGTTTTGGGCCTGAATTTTGAAAATACTCTAACACGGAGTAGGCATGTACAGATCGCTTCTGGGACCCAAAAATATCGAATTTTCGGGTGTTTAGGGCCAGAATTTGAGATATAAACGGGTACAGAAGATGCATGCACATATCGACTTTTGTGCACCTAAAAGATCGATTTTCAGTATGTTTTTGGCCTGTATTTTGAAAATACTCTAACACGGAGTAGGCATGTACAGATCGCTTCTGGGACCCCTAAATATCGAATTTTCGGGTGTTTTGGGACTGAATTTGAGATATCGACTTTTTGGCACCTAAAAGATCGATTTTTAGCATGTTTTTAGCCTATATTTTGAAAATATTCTAGCACTGTACAGATTGCTTCTGGGACCCCAAAATATTGAATTTTCGGGTGTTTTGAGCCTGAATTTGAGATATAAACGGGTACAGAAGATACATGCACATATTGACTTTGGGCACCAAAAATATCGATTTTCAGCATGTTTTGGGCCTGAATTTTGAAAATACTCTAACACGGAGTAGGCATGTACAGATCGCTTCCGGGACTTGGGCCCAAAATATCGAATTTTCGGGTGTTTAGGGCCAGAATTTGAGATATAAACGGGTACAGAAGATGCATGCACATATCGACTTTTGGGCACCTAAAAGATCGATTTTCAGTATGTTTTTGGCCTGTATTTTGAAAATACTCTAACACACAGTAGGCATGTACAGATACCTTCTGGGACCTCTAAATATCGAATTTTCGGCTGTTTTGGGACTGAATTTGAGATATCGATTTTTTGGCACCTAAAATGTCGATTTTTAGCATGTTTCTAGCCTATATTTTGAAAATATTCTAGCACTGTGTAGGCATGTACAGATTGCTTCTGGGACCCCAAAATATTGAATTTTCGGGTGTTTTGAGCCTGAATTTGAGATATAAACGGGTACAGAAGATACATGCACATATTGACTTTGGGCATCTAAAATATCGATTTTTAGCATGTTTTGGGCCTGTATTTTGAAAATACTCTAACACTGAGTAGGCATGTACAGATTGCTTCTGGGACCCCAAAATATTGAATTTTCGGGTGTTTTGAGCCTGAATTTGAGATATAAACGGGTACTGAAGATGCATGCACATATCGACTTTTGTGCACCTAAAAGATCGATTTTCAGTATGTTTCGAGCATGTATTTTGAAAATACTCTAACACGGAGTAGGCATGTACAAATCGCGTCTGGGACCCCTAAATATCGAATTTTCGGGTGTTTTGGGACTGAATTTGAGATATCGACTTTTTGGCACCTAAAAGATCGATTTTTAGCATGTTTTTAGCCTATATTTTGAAAATATTCTAGCACTGAGTAGGCATGTACAGATTGCTTCAGGGACCCCAAAATATTGAATTTTCGGGTGTTTTGAGCCTGAATTTGAGATATAAACGGGTACTGAAGATGCATGCACATATCGACTTTTGTGCACCTAAAAGATCGATTTTCAGTATGTTTTGAGCATGTATTTTGAAAATACTCTAACACGGAGTAGGCATGTACAGATCGCTTCTGGGACCCCTAAATATCGAATTTTCGGGTGTTTTGGGACTGAATTTGAGATATCGACTTTTTGGCACCTAAAAGATCGATTTTTAGCATGTTTTTAGCCTATATTTTGAAAATATTCTAGCACTGTACAGATTGCTTCTGGGACCCCAAAATATTGAATTTTCGGGTGTTTAGGGCCAGAATTTGAGATATGAACGGGTACAGAAGATGCATGCACATATCGACTTTTGGGCACCTAAAAGATCGATTTTCAGTATGTTTTTGGCCTGTATTTTGAAAATACTCTAAGACGGAGTAGGCATGTACAGATACCTTCTGGGACCTCTAAATATCGAATTTTCGGGTGTTTTGGGACTGAATTTGAGATATCGATTTTTTGGCACCTAAAATATCGAGTTTTAGCATGTTTTTAGCCTATATTTTGAAAATTTTCTAGCACTGTGTAGGCATGTACAGATTGCTTCTGGGACCCCAAAATATTGAATTTTCGGGTGTTTTGAGCCTGAATTTGAGATATAAACGGGTACAGAAGATACATGCACATATTGACTTTGGGCATCTAAAATATCGATTTTCAGCATGAGTAGGCATGTACAGATTGCTTCTGGGACCCCAAAATATTGAATTTTCGGGTGTTTTGAGCCTGAATTTGAGATATAAACGGGTACTGAAGATGCATGCACATATCTACTTTTGTGCACCTAAAAGATCGATTTTCAGTATGTTTTGAGCATGTATTTTGAAAATACTCTTACACGGAGTAGGCATGTACAGATCGCTTCTGGGACCCCTAAATATCGAATTTTCGGGTGTTTTGGGACTGAATTTGAGATATCGACTTTTTGGCACCTAAAAGATCGATTTTTAGCATGTTTTTAGCCTATATTTTGAAAATATTCTAGCACTGAGTAGGCATGTACAGATTGCTTCTGGGACCCCAAAATATTGAATTTTCGGGTGTTATGAGCCTGAATTTGAGATATAAACGGGTACTGAAGATGCATGCACATATCGACTTTTGTGCACCTAAAAGATCGATTTTCAGTATGTTTTGAGCATGTATTTTGAAATTACTCTAACACGGAGTAGGCATGTACAGATCGCTTCTGGGACCCCTAAATATCGAATTTTCGGGTGTTTTGGGACTGAATTTGAGAAATTGACTTTTTGGCACCTAAAAGATCGATTTTTAGCATGTTTTTAAAAAGCCTATATTTTGAAAATATTCTAGCACTGAGTAGGCATGTACAGATTGCTTCTGGAACCCCAAAATATTGAATTTTCGGGTGTTTTGAGCCAGAATTTGAGATATAAACGGGTACAGAAGATGCATGCACATATCGACTTTTGGGCACCTAAAAGATCGATTTTCAGTATGCCTGTATTTTGAAAATACTCTAACACGGAGTAGGCATGTACAGATAGATACCTTCTTGGACCTCTAAATATCGAATTTTCGGGTGTTTTGGGACTGAATTTAAGATATCGATTTTTTGGCACCTAAAATGTCGATTTTTATCATGTTTTTAGCCTATATTTTGAAAATATTCTAGCACTGTGTAGGCATGTACAGATTGCTTCTGGGACCCCAAAATATTGAATTTTCGGGTGTTTTGAGCCTGAATTTGAGATATAAACGGGTACAGAAGATACATGCACATATTGACTTTGGGCACCAAAAATATCGATTTTCAGCATGTTTTGGGCCTGAATTTTGAAAATACTCTAACACGGAGTAGGCATGTTCAGATCGCTTCTGGGACCCCAAAATATCGAATTTTCGGGTGTTTAGGGTCACAATTTGAGATATAAACGTGTACAGAAGATGCATGCACATATCGACTTTTGGGCACCTAAAAGATCGATTTTAAGTATGTTTTTGGCCTGTATTTTGAAAATACTCTAACACGGAGTAGGCATGTACAGATACCTTCTGGGACCTCTAAATATCGAATTTTCGGGTGTTTTGGGACTGAATTTGAGATATCGATTTTTTGGCACCTAAAATGTCGATTTTTAGCATGTTTTTACCCTATATTTTGAAAATATTCTAGCACTGTTTAGGCATATACAGATTGCTTCTGGGACCCCGAAATATTGAATTTTCGGGTGTTTTGAGCCTGAATTTGAGATATAAACGGGTACAGAAGATACATGCACATATTGACTTTGGGCATCTAAAATATCGATTTTCAGCATGTTTTGAGCCTGTATTTTGAAAATACTCTAACACTGATTAGGCATGTACAGATTGCTTCTGGGACCCCAAAATATTGAATTTTCGGGTGTTTTGAGCCTGAATTTGAGATATAAACGGTTACTGAAGATGCATGCACATATCGACTTTCGTGCACCTAAAAGATCGATTTTCAGTATGTTTTGAGCATGTATTTTGAAAATACTCTAACACGGAGTAGGCATGTACAGATCGCTTCTGGGACCTCTAAATATCGAATTTTCGGGTGTTTTGGGACTGAATTTGAGATATCGACTTTTTGGCACCTAAAAGATCGATTTTTAGCATGTTTTTAGCCTATATTTTGAAAATATTCTAGCACTGAGTAGGCATGTACAGATTGCTTCTGGGACCCCAAAATATTGAATTTTCGGGTGTTATGAGCCTGAATTTGAGATATAAACGGGTACTGAAGATGCATGCACATATCGACTTTTGTGCACCTAAAAGATCGATTTTCAGTATGTTTTGAGCATGTATTTTGAAATTACTCTAACACGGAGTAGGCATGTACAGATCGCTTCTGGGACCCCTAAATATCGAATTTTCGGGTGTTTTGGGACTGAATTTGAGAAATTGACTTTTTGGCACCTAAAAGATCGATTTTTAGCATGTTTTTAAAAAGCCTATATTTTGAAAATATTCTAGCACTGAGTAGGCATGTACAGATTGCTTCTGGAACCCCAAAATATTGAATTTTCGGGTGTTTTGAGCCAGAATTTGAGATATAAACGGGTACAGAAGATGCATGCACATATCGACTTTTGGGCACCTAAAAGATCGATTTTCAGTATGCCTGTATTTTGAAAATACTCTAACACGGAGTAGGCATGTACAGATAGATACCTTCTTGGACCTCTAAATATCGAATTTTCGGGTGTTTTGGGACTGAATTTAAGATATCGATTTTTTGGCACCTAAAATGTCGATTTTTATCATGTTTTTAGCCTATATTTTGAAAATATTCTAGCACTGTGTAGGCATGTACAGATTGCTTCTGGGACCCCAAAATATTGAATTTTCGGGTGTTTTGAGCCTGAATTTGAGATATAAACGGGTACAGAAGATACATGCACATATTGACTTTGGGCACCAAAAATATCGATTTTCAGCATGTTTTGGGCCTGAATTTTGAAAATACTCTAACACGGAGTAGGCATGTTCAGATCGCTTCTGGGACCCCAAAATATCGAATTTTCGGGTGTTTAGGGTCACAATTTGAGATATAAACGTGTACAGAAGATGCATGCACATATCGACTTTTGGGCACCTAAAAGATCGATTTTAAGTATGTTTTTGGCCTGTATTTTGAAAATACTCTAACACGGAGTAGGCATGTACAGATACCTTCTGGGACCTCTAAATATCGAATTTTCGGGTGTTTTGGGACTGAATTTGAGATATCGATTTTTTGGCACCTAAAATGTCGATTTTTAGCATGTTTTTACCCTATATTTTGAAAATATTCTAGCACTGTTTAGGCATATACAGATTGCTTCTGGGACCCCGAAATATTGAATTTTCGGGTGTTTTGAGCCTGAATTTGAGATATAAACGGGTACAGAAGATACATGCACATATTGACTTTGGGCATCTAAAATATCGATTTTCAGCATGTTTTGAGCCTGTATTTTGAAAATACTCTAACACTGATTAGGCATGTACAGATTGCTTCTGGGACCCCAAAATATTGAATTTTCGGGTGTTTTGAGCCTGAATTTGAGATATAAACGGTTACTGAAGATGCATGCACATATCGACTTTCGTGCACCTAAAAGATCGATTTTCAGTATGTTTTGAGCATGTATTTTGAAAATACTCTAACACGGAGTAGGCATGTACAGATCGCTTCTGGGACCTCTAAATATCGAATTTTCGGGTGTTTTGGGACTGAATTTGAGATATCGACTTTTTGGCACCTAAAAGATCGATTTTTAGCATGTTTTTAGCCTATATTTTGAAAATATTCTAGCACTGTACAGATTGCTTCTGGGACCCCAAAATATTGAATTTTCGGGTGTTTTGAGCCTGAATTTGAGATATAAACGGGTACAGAAGATACATGCACATATTGACTCTGGGCACCAAAAATATCGATTTTCAGCATGTTTTGGGCCTGAATTTTGAAAATACTCTAACACGGAGTAGGCATGTACAGATCGCTTCTGGGACCCCAAGATATCGAATTTTCGGGTGTTTTGGGCCAGAATTTGAGATATAAACGGGTACAGAAGATGCATGCACATATCGACTTTTGGGCACCTAAAAGATCGATTTTCAGTATGTTTTTGGCCTGTATTTTGAAAATACTCTAACACGGAGTAGGCATGTACAGATACCTTCTGGGACCTCTAAATATCGAATTTTCGGGTGTTTTGGGACTGAATTTGAGATATCGATTTTTTGGCACCTAAAATGTCGATTTTTAGCATGTTTCTAGCCTATATTTTGAAAATATTCTAGCACTGTGTAGGCATGTACAGATTGCTTCTGGGACCCCAAAATATTGAATTTTCGGGTGTTTTGAGCCTGAATTTGAGATATAAACGGGTACAGAAGATACATGCACATATTGACTTTTGGCATCTAAAATATCGATTTTCAGCATGTTTTGGGCCTGTATTTTGAAAATACTCTAACACTGAGTAGGCATGTACAGATTGCTTCTGGGACCCCAAAATATTGAATTTTCGGGTGTTTTGAGCCTGAATTTGAGATATAAACGGGTACTGAAGATGCATGCACATATCGACTTTTGTGCACCTAAAAGATCGATTTTCAGTATGTTTTGAGCATGTATTTTAAAAATACTCTAACACGGAGTAGGCATGTACAGATCGCTTCTGGGACCCCTAAATATCGAATTTTCGGGTGTTTTGGGACTGAATTTGAGATATCGACTTTTTGGCACCTAAAAGATCGATTTTTAGCATGTTTTTAGCCTATATTTTGAAAATATTCTAGCACTGTACAGATTGCTTCTGGTACCCCAAAATATTGAATTTTCGGGTGTTTTGAGCCTGAATTTGATATATAAACGGGTACAGAAGATACATGCACATATTGACTTTGGGCATCTAAAATATCGATTTTCAGCATGTTTTGGGCCTGTATTTTGAAAAAAATCTAACACTGAGTAGGCATGTACAGATTGCTTCTGGGACCCCAAAATATTGAATTTTCGGGTGTTTTGAGCCTGAATTTGAGATATAAACGGGTACTGAAGATGCATGCACATATCGACTTTTGTGCACCTAAAAGATCGATTTTCAGTATGTTTTGAGCATGTATTTTGAAAATACTCTAACACGGAGTAGGCATGTACAGATCGCTTCTGGGACCCCTAAATATCGAATTTTCGGGTGTTTTGGGACTGAATTTGAGATATCGACTTTTTGGCACCTAAAAGATCGATTTTTAGCATGTTTCTAGCCTATATTTTGAAAATATTCTAACACTGAGTAGGCATGTACAGATTGCTTCTGGGACCCCAAAATATTGAATTTTCGGTTGTTTCGAGCCTGAATTTGAGATATAAACGGGTACAGAAGATACATGCACATATTGACTTTGGGCACCAAAAATATCGATTTTCAGCATGTTTTGGGCCTGAATTTTGAAAATACTCTAACACGGAGTAGGCATGTACAGATCGCTTCTGGGACCCCAAAATATCGAATTTTCGGGTGTTTAGGGCCAGAATTTGAGATATAAACGGGTACAGAAGATGCATGCACATATCGACTTTTGGGCACCTAAAAGATCGATTTTCAGTATGTTTTTGGCCTGTATTTTGAAAATACTCTAACACGAAGTAGTCATGTACAGATACCTTCTGGGACCCCTAAATATCGAATTTTCGGGTGTTTTGGGACTGAATTTGAGATATCGATTTTTTGGCACCTAAAATGTCGATTTTTAGCATGTTTTTAGCCTATATTTTGAAAATATTCTAGCACTGTGTAGGCATGTACAGATTGCTTCTGGGACCCCAAAATATTGAATTTTCGGGTGTTTTGAGCCTGAATTTGAGATATAAACGGGTACAGAAGATACATGCACATATTGACTTTGGGCATCTAAAATATCGATTTTCAGCATGTTTTGGGCCTGTATTTTGAAAATACTCTAACACTAGTAGGCATGTACAGATTGCTTCTGGGACCCCAAAATATTGAATTTTCGGGTGTTTTGAGCCTGAATTTGAGATATAAACGGGTACTGAAGATGCATGCACATATCGCTTTTGTGCACCTAAAAGATCGATTTTCAGTATGTTTTGACCATGTATTTTGAAAATACTCTAACACGGAGTAGGCATGTACAGATCGCTTCTGGAACCCCTAAATATCGAATTTTCGGGTGTTTAGGGCCAGAATTTGAGATATAAACGGGTACAGAAGATGCATGCACATATCGACTTTTGGGCACCTAAAAGATCGATTTTTAGTATGTTTTTGGCCTGTATTTTGAAAATACTCTAACACGGAGTAGGCATGTACAGATACCTTCTGGGACCTCTAAATATCGAATTTTCGGGTGTTTTGGGACTGAATTTGAGATATCGATTTTTTGGCACCTAAAATGTCGATTTTTAGCATGTTTTTAGCCTATATTTTGAAAATATTCTAGCACTGTGTAGGCATGTACAGATTGCTTCTGGGACCCCAAAATATTGAATTTTCGGGTGTTTTGAGCCTGAATTTGAGATATAAACGGGTACAGAAGATACATGCACATATTGACTTTGGGCATCTAAAATATCGATTTTCAGCATGTTTTGGGCCTGTATTTTGAAAATACTCTAACACTGAGTAGGCATGTACAGATTGCTTCTGGGACCCCAAAATATTGAATTTTCGGGTGTTTTAAGCCTGAATTTGAGATATAAACGGGTACTGAAGATGCATGCACATATCGCTTTTGTGCACCTAAAAGATCGATTTTCAGTATGTTTTGACCATGTATTTTGAAAATACTCTAACACGGAGTAGGCATGTACAGATCGCTTCTGGAACCCCTAAATATCGAATTTTCGGGTGTTTAGGGCCAGAATTTGAGATATAAACGGGTACAGAAGATGCATGCACATATCGACTTTTGGGCACCTAAAAGATCGATTTTCAGTATGTTTTTGGCCTGTATTTTGAAAATACTCTAACACGGAGTAGGCATGTACAGATACCTTCTGGGACCTCTAAATATCGAATTTTCGGGTGTTTTGGGACTGAATTTGAGATATCGATTTTTTGGCACCTAAAATGTCGATTTTTAGCATGTTTTTAACCTATATTTTGAAAATATTCTAGCACTGTGTAGGCATGTACAGATTGCTTCTGGGACCCCAAAATATTGAATTTTCGGGTGTTTTGAGCCTGAATTTGAGATATAAACGGGTACAGAAGATACATGCACATATTGACTTTGGGCGTCTAAAATATCGATTTTCAGCATGTTTTGGGCCTGTATTTTGAAAATACTCTAACACCGAGTAAGCATGTACAGATTGCTTCTGGGACCCCAAAATATTGAATTTTCGGGTGTTTTGAGCCTGAATTTGAGATATAAACTGGTACTGAAGATGCATGCACATATCGACTTTTGTGCACCTAAAAGATCGATTTTCAGTATGTTTTGAGCATGTATTTTGAAAATACTCTAACACGGAATAGGCATGTACAGATACCTTCTGGGACCCCTAAATATCAAAATTTCGGGTGTTTTGGGACTGAATTTGAGATATGGACTTTTTGGCACCTAAAAGATCGATTTTTAGCATATTTTTAGCCTATATTTTGAAAATATTCTAGCACTGAGTAGGCATGTACAGATTGCTTCTGGGACCCCAAAATATTGAATTTTCGGGTGTTTTGAGCCTGAATTTGAGATATAAACGGGTACAGAAGATACATGCACATATTGACTTTGGGCACCAAAAATATCGATTTTCAGCATGTTTTGGGCCTGAATTTTGAAAATACTCTAACAGGAGTAGGCATGTACAGATCGCTTCTGGGACCCCAAAATATCAAATTTTCGGGTGTTTAGGGCCAGAATTTGAGATATAAACGGGTAAAGAAGATGCATGCACATATCGACTTTTGGGCACCTAAAAGATCGATTTTTAGTATGTTTTTGGCCTGTATTTTGAAAATACTCTAACACGGAGTAGGCATGTACAGATACCTTCTGGGACCTCTAAATATCGAATTTTCGGGTGTTTTGGGACTGAATTTGAGATATAGATTTTTTGGCACCTAAAAGATCGATTTTTAGCATGTTTTTAGCCTATATTTTGAAAATATTCTAGCACTGAGTAGGCATGTACAGATACCTTCTGGGACCCCAAAATATTAAATTTTCGGGTGTTTTGAGCCTGAATTTGAGATATAAACGGGTACAGAAGATACATGCACATATTGACTTTGGGCATCTAAAATATCGATTTTCAGCATATTTTGGGCCTGAATTTAAAAAATACTCTAACACGGAGTAGGCATGTACAGATCGCTTCTGGGACCCCAAAATATCGAATTTTCGGGTGTTTAGGGCCAGAATTTGAGATATAAACGGGTACTGAAGATGCATGCACATATCGACTTTTGTGCACCTAAAAGATCGATTTTCAGTATGTTTTGAGCATGTATTTTGAAAATACTCTAACACGGAGTAGGCATGTACAGATCGCTTCTGGGACCCCTAAATATCGAATTTTCGGGTGTTTTGGGACTGAATTTGAGATATCGACTTTTTGGCACCTAAAAGATCGATTTTTAGCATGTTTTTAGCCTATATTTTGAATAATATTCTACAGATTGCTTCTGGGACCCCAAAATATTGAATTTTCGGGTGTTTTGAGCCTGAATTTGAGATATAAACGGGTACAGAAGATACATGCACATATTGACTTTGGGCACCAAAAATATCGATTTTCAGCATGTTTTGGGCCTGAATTTTGAAAATACTCTAACACGGAGTAGGCATGTACAGATCGCTTCTGGGAACCCAAAATATCGAATTTTCTAGTGTTTAGGGCCAGAATTTGAGATATAAACGGGTACAGAAGATGCATGCACATATCGACTTTTGGGCACCTAAAAGATCGATTTTGAGCATGTTTTTGGCCTGTATTTTGAAAATACTCTAACACGGAGTAGGCATGTACAGATACCGTCTGGGACCTCTAAATATCGAATTTTCGGGTGTTTTGGGACTGAATTTGAGATATAGATTTTTTGGCACCTAAAATGTCGATTTTTAGCATGTTTTTAGCCTATATTTTGAAAATATTGTAGCACTGTGTAGGCATGTACAGATTGCTTCTGGGACCCCAAAATATTGAATTTTCGGGTGTTTTGAGCCTGAATTTGATATATAAACGGGTACAGAAGATACATGCACATATTGACTTTGGGCATCTAAAATATCGATTTTCAGCATGTTTTGGGCCTGTATTTTGAAAATACTCTAACACTGAGTAGGCATGTACAGATTGCTTCTGGGACCCCAAAATATTGAATTTTCGGGTGTTTTGAGCCTGAATTTGAGATATAAACGGGTAGTGAAGATGCATGCACATATCGAATTTTGTGCACCTAAAAGATCGATTTTCAATATGTTTTGAGCATGTATTTTGAAAATACTCTAACACGGAATACAGATCGCTTCTGGGACCCCTAAATATCGAATTTTCGGGTGTTTTGGGACTGAATTTGAGATATCGATTTTTTGGCACCTAAATGTCGATTTTTAGCATGTTTTTAGCCTATATTTTGAAAATATTCTGGCACTGTGTAGGCATATACAGATTGCTTCTGGGACCCCAAAATATTGAATTTTCGGGTGTTTTGAGCCTGAATTTGAGATATAAACGGGTACTGAAGATGCATGCACATATCGACTTTTGTGCACCTAAAAGATCGATTTTCAGTATGTTTTGAGCATGTATTTTGAAAATACTCTAACACTGAGTAGGCATGTACAGATTGCTTCTGGGACCCCAAAATATCGAATTTTCGGGTGTTTAGGGCCAGAATTTGAGATATAAACGGGTACAGAAGATGCATGCACATATCGACTTTTGGGCACCTAAAAGATCGATTTTCAGTATGTTTTTGGCCTGTATTTTGAAAATACTCTAACACGGAGTAGGCATGTACAGATACCTTCTGGGACCTCTAAATATCGAATTTTCGGGTGTTTTGGGACTGAATTTGAGATATCGACTTTTTGGCACCTAAAAGATCGATTTTTAGCATGTTTTTAGCCTATATTTTGAAAATATTCTAGCACTGAGTAGGCATGTACAGATTGCTTCTGGGACCCCAAAATATTGAATTTTCGGGTGTTTTGAGCCTGAATTTGAGATATAAACGGGTACAGAAGATACATGCACATATTGACTTTGGGCACCAAAAATATCGATTTTCAGCATGTTTTGGGCCTGAATTTTGAAAATACTCTAACACGGAGTAGGCATGTACAGATTGCTTCTGGGACCCAAAAATATCGAATTTTCGGGTGTTTTGAGCCTGAATTTGAGATATAAACGGGTACTGAAGATGCATGCACATATCGACTTTTGTGCACCTAAAAGATCGATTTTCAGTATGTTTTGAGCATGTATTTTGAAAATACTCTAACACGGAGTAGGCATGTACTGATACCTTCTGGGACCCCTAAATATCGAATTTTCGGGTGTTTTGGGACTGAATTTGAGATATCGACTTTTTGGCACCTAAAAGATCGATTTTTAGCATGTTTTTAGCCTATATTTTGAAAATATTCTAGCACTGAGTAGGCATGTACAGATTGCTTCTGGGACCCCAAAATATTAAATTTTCGGGTGTTTTGAGCCTGAATTTGAGATATAAACGGGTACTGAAGATGCATGCACATATCGACTTTTGTGCACCTAAAAGATCGATTTTCAGTATGTTTTGAGCATGTATTTTGAAAATACTCTAACACGGAGTAGGCATGTACTGATACCTTCTGGGACCCCTAAATATCGAATTTTCGGGTGTTTTGGGACTGAATTTGAGATATCGACTTTTTGGCACCTAAAAGATCGATTTTTAGCATGTTTTTAGCCTATATTTTGAAAATATTCTAGCACTGAGTAGGCATGTACAGATTGCTTCTGGGACCCCAAAATATTGAATTTTCGGGTGTTTTGAGCCTGAATTTGAGATATAAACGGGTACAGAAGATACATGCACATATTGACTTTGGGCATCTAAAATATCGATTTTCAGCATGTTTTGGGCCTGAATTTTGAAAATACTCTAACACAGAGTAGGCATGTACAGATCGCTTCTGGGACCCCAAAATATCGAATTTTCGGGTGTTTAGGGCCAGAATTTGAGATATAAAAGGGTACTGAAGATGCATGCACATATCGACTTTTGTGCACCTAAAAGATCGATTTTCAGTATGTTTTGAGCATGTATTTTGAAAATACTCTAACACGGAGTAAAGATCGCTTCTGGGACCCATAAATATCGAATTTTCGAGTGTTTTGGGACTGATTTTGAGATATCGATTTTTTGGCACCTAAAAGATCGATTTTTAGCATGTTTTTAGCCTATATTTTGAAAATATTCTAGCACTGTGTAGGCATGTACAGATTGCTTCTGGGACCCCAAAATATTGAATTTTCGGGTGTTTTGAGCCTGAATTTGAGATATAAACGGGTACAGAAGATACATGCACATATCGACTTTTGTGCACCTAAAAGATCGATTTTCAGTATGTTTTGAGCATGTATTTTGAAAATACTCTAACACGGAATAGGCATGTACAGATACCTTCTGGGACCCCTAAATATCAAAATTTCGGGTGTTTTGGGACTGAATTTGAGATATGGACTTTTTGGCACCTAAAAGATCGATTTTTAGCATGTTTTTAGCCTATATTTTGAAAATATTCTAGCACTGAGTAGGCATGTACAGATTGCTTCTGGGACCCCAAAATATTGAATTTTCGGGTGTTTTGAGCCTGAATTTGAGATATAAACGGGTACAGAAGATACATGCACATATTGACTTTGGGCACCAAAAATATCGATTTTCAGCATGTTTTGGGCCTGAATTTTGAAAATACTCTAACAGGAGTAGGCATGTACAGATCGCTTCTGGGACCCCAAAATATCAAATTTTCGGGTGTTTAGGGCCAGAATTTGAGATATAAACGGGTAAAGAAGATGCATGCACATATCGACTTTTGGGCACCTAAAAGATCGATTTTTAGTATGTTTTTGGCCTGTATTTTGAAAATACTCTAACACGGAGTAGGCATGTACAGATACCTTCTGGGACCTCTAAATATCGAATTTTCGGGTGTTTTGGGACTGAATTTGAGATATAGATTTTTTGGCACCTAAAAGATCGATTTTTAGCATGTTTTTAGCCTATATTTTGAAAATATTCTAGCACTGAGTAGGCATGTACAGATACCTTCTGGGACCCCAAAATATTAAATTTTCGGGTGTTTTGAGCCTGAATTTGAGATATAAACGGTTACAGAAGATACATGCACATATTGACTTTGGGCATCTAAAATATCGATTTTCAGCATATTTTGGGCCTGAATTTAAAAAATACTCTAACACGGAGTAGGCATGTACAGATCGCTTCTGGGACCCCAAAATATCGAATTTTCGGGTGTTTAGGGCCAGAATTTGAGATATAAACGGGTACTGAAGATGCATGCACATATCGACTTTTGTGCACCTAAAAGATCGATTTTCAGTATGTTTTGAGCATGTATTTTGAAAATACTCTAACACGGAGTAGGCATGTACAGATCGCTTCTGGGACCCCTAAATATCGAATTTTCGGGTGTTTTGGGACTGAATTTGAGATATCGACTTTTTGGCACCTAAAAGATCGATTTTTAGCATGTTTTTAGCCTATATTTTGAAAATATTCTAGCACTGTACAGATTGCTTCTGGGACCCCAAAATATTGAATTTTCGGGTGTTTTGAGCCTGAATTTGAGATATAAACGGGTACAGAAGATACATGCACATATTGACTTTGGGCACCAAAAATATCGATTTTCAGCATGTTTTGGGCCTGAATTTTGAAAATACTCTAACACGGAGTAGGCATGTACAAATCGCTTCTGGGAACCCAAAATATCGAATTTTCTAGTGTTTAGGGCCAGAATTTGAGATATAAACGGGTACAGAAGATGCATGCACATATCGACTTTTGGGCACCTAAAAGATCGATTTTGAGCATGTTTTTGGCCTGTATTTTGAAAATACTCTAACACGGAGTAGGCATGTACAGATACCGTCTGGGACCTCTAAATATCGAATTTTCGGGTGTTTTGGGACTGAATTTGAGATATAGATTTTTTGGCACCTAAAATGTCGATTTTTAGCATGTTTTTAGCCTATATTTTGAAAATATTGTAGCACTGTGTAGGCATGTACAGATTGCTTCTGGGACCCCAAAATATTGAATTTTCGGGTGTTTTGAGCCTGAATTTGATATATAAACGGGTACAGAAGATACATGCACATATTGACTTTGGGCATCTAAAATATCGATTTTCAGCATGTTTTGGGCCTGTATTTTGAAAATACTCTAACACTGAGTAGGCATGTACAGATTGCTTCTGGGACCCCAAAATATTGAATTTTCGGGTGTTTTGAGCCTGAATTTGAGATATAAACGGGTAGTGAAGATGCATGCACATATCGAATTTTGTGCACCTAAAAGATCGATTTTCAGTATGTTTTGAGCATGTATTTTGAAAATACTCTAACACGGAATACAGATCGCTTCTGGGACCCCTAAATATCGAATTTTCAGGTGTTTTGGGACTGAATTTGAGATATCGATTTTTTGGCACCTAAATGTCGATTTTTAGCATGTTTTTAGCCTATATTTTGAAAATATTCTGGCACTGTGTAGGCATATACAGATTGCTTCTGGGACCCCAAAATATTGAATTTTCGGGTGTTTTGAGCCTGAATTTGAGATATAAACGGGTACTGAAGATGCATGCACATATCGACTTTTGTGCACCTAAAAGATCGATTTTCAGTATGTTTTGAGCATGTATTTTGAAAATACTCTAACACTGAGTAGGCATGTACAGATTGCTTCTGGGACCCCAAAATATCGAATTTTCGGGTGTTTAGGGCCAGAATTTGAGATATAAACGGGTACAGAAGATGCATGCACATATCGACTTTTGGGCACCTAAAAGATCGATTTTCAGTATGTTTTTGGCCTGTATTTTGAAAATACTCTAACACGGAGTAGGCATGTACAGATACCTTCTGGGACCTCTAAATATCGAATTTTCGGGTGTTTTGGGACTGAATTTGAGATATCGACTTTTTGGCACCTAAAAGATCGATTTTTAGCATGTTTTTAGCCTATATTTTGAAAATATTCTAGCACTGAGTAGGCATGTACAGATTGCTTCTGGGACCCCAAAATATTGAATTTTCGGGTGTTTTGAGCCTGAATTTGAGATATAAACGGGTACAGAAGATACATGCACATATTGACTTTGGGCACCAAAAATATCGATTTTCAGCATGTTTTGGGCCTGAATTTTGAAAATACTCTAACACGGAGTAGGCATGTACAGATTGCTTCTGGGACCCAAAAATATCGAATTTTCGGGTGTTTTGAGCCTGAATTTGAGATATAAACGGGTACTGAAGATGCATGCACATATCGACTTTTGTGCACCTAAAAGATCGATTTTCAGTATGTTTTGAGCATGTATTTTGAAAATACTCTAACACGGAGTAGGCATGTACTGATACCTTCTGGGACCCCTAAATATCGAATTTTCGGGTGTTTTGGGACTGAATTTGAGATATCGACTTTTTGGCACCTAAAAGATCGATTTTTAGCATGTTTTTAGCCTATATTTTGAAAATATTCTAGCACTGAGTAGGCATGTACAGATTGCTTCTGGGACCCCAAAATATTAAATTTTCGGGTGTTTTGAGCCTGAATTTGAGATATAAACGGGTACTGAAGATGCATGCACATATCGACTTTTGTGCACCTAAAAGATCGATTTTCAGTATGTTTTGAGCATGTATTTTGAAAATACTCTAACACGGAGTAGGCATGTACTGATACCTTCTGGGACCCCTAAATATCGAATTTTCGGGTGTTTTGGGACTGAATTTGAGATATCGACTTTTTGGCACCTAAAAGATCGATTTTTAGCATGTTTTTAGCCTATATTTTGAAAATATTCTAGCACTGAGTAGGCATGTACAGATTGCTTCTGGGACCCCAAAATATTGAATTTTCGGGTGTTTTGAGCCTGAATTTGAGATATAAACGGGTACAGAAGATACATGCACATATTGACTTTGGGCATCTAAAATATCGATTTTCAGCATGTTTTGGGCCTGAATTTTGAAAATACTCTAACACAGAGTAGGCATGTACAGATCGCTTCTGGGACCCCAAAATATCGAATTTTCGGGTGTTTAGGGCCAGAATTTGAGATATAAAAGGGTACTGAAGATGCATGCACATATCGACTTTTGTGCACCTAAAAGATCGATTTTCAGTATGTTTTGAGCATGTATTTTGAAAATACTCTAACACGGAGTAAAGATCGCTTCTGGGACCCATAAATATCGAATTTTCGAGTGTTTTGGGACTGATTTTGAGATATCGATTTTTTGGCACCTAAAAGATCGATTTTTAGCATGTTTTTAGCCTATATTTTGAAAATATTCTAGCACTGTGTAGGCATGTACAGATTGCTTCTGGGACCCCAAAATATTGAATTTTCGGGTGTTTTGAGCCTGAATTTGAGATATAAACGGGTACAGAAGATACATGCACATATCGACTTTTGTGCACCTAAAAGATCGATTTTCAGTATGTTTTGAGCATGTATTTTGAAAATACTCTAACACGGAGTAGGCATGTACTGATACCTTCTGGGACCCCTAAATATCGAATTTTCGGGTGTTTTGGGACTGAATTTGAGATATCGACTTTTTGGCACCTAAAAGATCGATTTTTAGCATGTTTTTAGCCTATATTTTGAAAATATTCTAGCACTGAGTAGGCATGTACAGATTGCTTCTGGGACCCCAAAATATTGAATTTTCGGGTGTTTTGAGCCTGAATTTGAGATATAAACGGGTACTGAAGATGCATGCACATATCGACTTTTGTGCACCTAAAAGATCGATTTTCAGTATGTTTTGAGCATGTATTTTGAAAATACTCTAACACGGAGTAGGCATGTACTGATACCTTCTGGGACCCCTAAATATCGAATTTTCGGGTGTTTTGGGACTGAATTTGAGATATCGACTTTTTGGCACCTAAAAGATCGATTTTTAGCATGTTTTTAGCCTATATTTTGAAAATATTCTAGCACTGAGTAGGCATGTACAGATTGCTTCTGGGACCCCAAAATATTGAATTTTCGGGTGTTTTGAGCCTCAATTTGAGATATAAACGGGTACAGAAGATACATGCACATATTGACTTTGGGCATCTAAAATATCGATTTTCAGCATGTTTTGGGCCTGAATTTTGAAAATACTCTAACACAGAGTAGGCATGTACAGATCGCTTCTGGGACCCCAAAATATCGAATTTTCGGGTGTTTAGGGCCATAATTTGAGATATAAACGGGTACTGAAGATGCATGCACATATCGACTTTTGTGCACCTAAAAGATCGATTTTCAGTATGTTTTGAGCATGTATTTTGAAAATACTCTAACACGGAGTAAAGATCGCTTCTGGGACCCATAAATATCGAATTTTCGAGTGTTTTGGGACTGATTTTGAGATATCGATTTTTTGGCACCTAAAAGATCGATTTTTAGCATGTTTTTAGCCTATATTTTGAAAATATTCTAGCACTGTGTAGGCATGTACAGATTGCTTCTGGGACCCCAAAATATTGAATTTTCGGGTGTTTTGAGCCTGAATTTGAGATATAAACGGGTACAGAAGATACATGCACAAATTGACTTTGGGCACCAAAAATATCGATTTTCAGCATGTTTTGGGCCTGAATTTTGAAAATACTCTAACACGGAGTAGGCATGTACAGATCGCTTCTGGGACCCCAAAATATCGAATTTTCGGGAGTTTCGGGCCAGAATTTGAGATATAAACGGGTACAGAAGATGCATGCACATATCGACTTTTGGGCACCTAAAAGATCGATTTTCAGTATGTTTTTGGCCTGTATTTTGAAAATACTCTAACACGGAGTAGGCATGTACAGATACCTTCTGGGACCTCTAAATATCGAATTTTCGGGTGTTTTGGGACTGAATTTGAGATATCGATTTTTTGACACCTAAAATGTCGATTTTTAGCATGTTTTTAGCCTATATTTTGAAAATATTCTAGCACTGTGTAGGCATGTACAGATTGCTTCTGGGACCCCAAAATATTGAATTTTCGGGTGTTTTGAGCCTGAATTTGAGATATAAACGGGTACAGAAAATACATGCACATATTGACTTTGGGCATCTAAAATATCGATTTTCAGCATGTTTTGGGCCTGTATTTTGAAAATACTCTAACACTGAGTAGGCATGTACAGATTGCTTCTGGGACCCCAAAATATTGAATTTTCGGGTGTTTTGAGCCTGAATTTGAGATATAAACGGGTACTGAAGATGCATGCACATATCGACTTTTGTGCACCTAAAAGATCGATTTTCAGTATGTTTTGAGCATGTATTTTGAAAATACTCTAACACTTAGTAGGCATGTACAGATCGCTTCTGGGACCCCTAAATATTGAATTTTCGAGTGTTTTGGGACTGAATTTGAGATATCGACTTTTTGGCACCTAAAAGATCGATTTTTAGCATGTTTTTAGCCTATATTTTGAAAATATTCTGGCACTGAGTAGGCATGTACAGATTGCTTCTGGGACCCCAAAATATTGAATTTTCGGGTGTTTTGAGCCTGAATTTGAGATATAAACGGGTACAGAAGATACATGCACATATTGACTTTGGGCACCAAAAATATCGATTTTCAGCATGTTTTGGGCCTGAATTTTGAAAATACTCTAACACGGAGTAGGCATGTACAGATCGCTTCTGGGACCCCAAAATATCGAATTTTCAGGTGTTTAGGGCCATAATTTGAGATATAAACGGGTACAGAAGATGCATGCACATATCGACTTTTGGGCACCTAAAAGATCGATTTTCAGTATGTTTTGAGCATGTATTTTGAAAATACTCTAACACGGAGTAGGCATGTACAGATCGCTTCTGGGACCCCTAAATATCGAATTTTCGGGTGTTTTGGGACTGAATTTGAGATATCGACTTTTTGGCACCTAAAAGATCGATTTTTAGCATGTTTTTAGCCTATATTTTGAATAATATTCTACAGATTGCTTCTGGGACCCCAAAATATTGAATTTTCGGATGTTTTGAGCCTGAATTTGAGATATAAACGGGTACAGAAGATACATGCACATATTGACTTTGGGCATCTAAAATATCGATTTTCAGCATGTTTTGGGCCTGTATTTTGAAAATACTCTAACACTGAGTAGGCATGTACAGATTGCTTCTGGGACCCCAAAATATTGAATTTTCGGGTGTTTTGAGCCTGAATTTGAGATATAAACGGGTACTGAAGATGCATGCACATATCGACTTTTGTGCACCTAAAAGATCAATTTTCAATATGTTTTGAGCATGTATTTTGAAAATACTCTAACACGGAGTAGGCATGTACATATCGCTTCTGGGATCCCTAAATATCGAATTATCGGGGGTTTTGGGACTGAATTTGAGATATCGACTTTTTGGCACCTAAAAGATCGATTTTTAGCATGTTTTTAGCCTATATTTTGAAAATATTCTAGCACTGAGTAGGCATGTACAGATTGCTTCTGGGACCCCAAAATATTGAATTTTCGGGTGTTTTGAGCCTGAATTTGAGATATAAACGGGTACAGAAGATACATGCACATATTGACTTTGGGCATCTAAAATATCGATTTTCAGCATGTTTTGGGCCTGAATTTTGAAAATACTCTAACACGGAGTAGGCATGTACAGATCGCTTCTGTGACCCCAAAATATCGAATTTTCGGGTGTTTTGAGCCTGAATGTGAGATATAAACGGGTACTGAAGATGCATACACATATCGACTTTTGTGCACCTAAAAGATCGATTTTCAGTACGTTTTGAGCATGTATTTTGAAAATACTCTAACACGGAGTAGGCATGTACAGATCGCTTATGGGACCCCTAAATATCGAATTTTCGGGTGTTTTGGGACTGAATTTGATATATCGATTTTTTGACACCTAAAATGTCGATTTTTAGCATGTTTTTAGCCTATATTTTGAAAATATTCTAGCACTGTGTAGGCATGTACAGATTGCTTCTGGGACCCCAAAATATTGAATTTTCGGGTGTTTTGAGCCTGAATTTGAGATATAAACGGGTACAGAAAATACATGCACATATTGACTTTGGGCATCTAAAATATCGATTTTCAGCATGTTTTGGGCCTGTATTTTGAAAATACTCTAACACTGAGTAGGCATGTACAGAATGCTTCTGGGACCCCAAAATATTGAATTTTCGGGTGTTTTGAGCCTGAATTTGAGATATAAACGGGTACTGAAGATGCATGCACATATCGACTTTTGGGCACCTAAAAGATCGATTTTCAGTATGTTTTTGGCCTGTATTTTGAAAATACTCTAACACGGAGTAGGCATGTACAGATACCTTCTGGGACCTCTAAATATCGAATTTTCGGGTGTTTTGGGACTGAATTTGATATATCGATTTTTTGACACCTAAAATGTCGATTTTTAGCATGTTTTTAGCCTATATTTTGAAAATATTCTAGCACTGTGTAGGCATGTACAGATTGCTTCTGGGACCCCAAAATATTGAATTTTCGGGTGTTTTGAGCCTGAATTTGAGATATAAACGGGTACAGAAAATACATGCACATATTGACTTTGGGCATCTAAAATATCGATTTTCAGCATGTTTTGGGCCTGTATTTTGAAAATACTCTAACACTGAGTAGGCATGTACAGAATGCTTCTGGGACCCCAAAATATTGAATTTTCGGGTGTTTTGAGCCTGAATTTGAGATATAAACGGGTACTGAAGATGCATGCACATATCGACTTTTGTGCACCTAAAAGATCGATTTTCAGTATGTTTTGAGCATGTATTTTGAAAATACTCTAACACGGAGTAGGCATGTACAGATCGCTTCTGGGACCCCTAAATATTGAATTTTCGAGTGTTTTGGGACTGAATTTGAGATATCGACTTTTTGGCACCTAAAAGATCGATTTTTAGCATGTTTTTAGCCTATATTTTGAAAATATTCTGGCACTGAGTAGGCATGTACAGATTGCTTCTGGGACCCAAAAATATTGAATTTTCGGGTGTTTTGAGCCTGAATTTGAGATATAAACGGGTACAGAAGATACATGCACATATTGACTTTGGGCACCAAAAATATCGATTTTCAGCATGTTTTGGGCCTGAATTTTGAAAATACTCTAACACGGAGTAGGCATGTACAGATCGCTTCTGGGACCCCAAAATATCGTATTTTCGGGTGTTTTGAGCCTGAATTTGAGATATAAACGGGTACAGAAGATGCATGCACATATCGACTTTTGGGCACCTAAAAGATCGATTTTCAGTATGTTTTTGGCCTGTATTTTGAAAATACTCTAACACAAAGTAAGCATGTACAGATACCTTCTGGGACCTCTAAATATCGAATTTTCGGGTGTTTTGGGACTGAATTTGAGATATCGATTTTTTGGCACCTAAAATGTCGATTTTTAGCATGTTTTTAGCCTATATTTTGAAAATATTCTAGCACTGTGTAGGCATGTACAGATTGCTTCTGGGACCCCAAAATATTGAATTTTCGGATGTTTTGAGCCTGAATTTGAGATATAAACGGGTACAGAAGATACATGCACATATTGACTTTGGGCACCAAAAATATCGATTTTCAGCATGTTTTGGGCCTGAATTTTGAAAATACTCTAACACGGAGTAGGCATGTACAGATCGCTTCTGGGACCCCAAAATATCGAATTTTCAGGTGTTTAGGGCCATAATTTGAGATATAAACGGGTACAGAAGATGCATGCACATATCGACTTTTGGGCACCTAAAAGATCGATTTTCAGTATGTTTTGAGCATGTATTTTGAAAATACTCTAACACGGAGTAGGCATGTACAGATCGCTTCTGGGACCCCTAAATATCGAATTTTCGGGTGTTTTGGGACTGAATTTGAGATATCGACTTTTTGGCACCTAAAAGATCGATTTTTAGCATGTTTTTAGCCTATATTTTGAATAATATTCTACAGATTGCTTCTGGGACCCCAAAATATTGAATTTTCGGATGTTTTGAGCCTGAATTTGAGATATAAACGGGTACAGAAGATACATGCACATATTGACTTTGGGCATCTAAAATATCGATTTTCAGCATGTTTTGGGCCTGTATTTTGAAAATACTCTAACACTGAGTAGGCATGTACAGATTGCTTCTGGGACCCCAAAATATTGAATTTTCGGGTGTTTTGAGCCTGAATTTGAGATATAAACGGGTACTGAAGATGCATGCACATATCGACTTTTGTGCACCTAAAAGATCAATTTTCAATATGTTTTGAGCATGTATTTTGAAAATACTCTAACACGGAGTAGGCATGTACAGATCGCTTCTGGGATCCCTAAATATCGAATTATCGGGGGTTTTGGGACTGAATTTGAGATATCTACTTTTTGGCACCTAAAAGATCGATTTTTAGCATGTTTTTAGCCTATATTTTGAAAATATTCTAGCACTGAGTAGGCATGTACAGATTGCTTCTGGGACCCCAAAATATTGAATTTTCCGTTGTTTTGAGCCTGAATTTGAGATATAAACGGGTACAGAAGATACATGCACATATTGACTTTGGGTACCAAAAATATCGATTTTCAGCATGTTTTGTGCCTGAATTTTGAAAATACTCTAACACGGAGTAGGCATGTACAGATTGCTTCTGGGACCCCAAAATATTGAATTTTCGGGTGTTTAGGGCCAGAATTTGAGATATAAACGGGTACAGAAGATGCATGCACATATCGACTTTTGTGCACCTAAAAGATCGATTTTCAGTATGTTTTGAGCATGTATTTTAAAAATACTCTAACACGGAGTAGGCATGTACAGATCGCTTCTGGGACCCCTAAATATCGAATTTCCGGGTGTTTTGGGACTGAATTTGAGATATCGACTTTTTGGCACCTAAAAGATCGATTTTTAGCATGTTTTTAGCCTATATTTTGAAAATATTCTAGCACTGAGTAGGCATGTACAGATTGCTTCTGGGACCCCAAAATATTGAATTTTCGGATGTTTTGAGCCTGAATTTGAGATATAAACGGGTACAGAAGATACATGCACATATTGACTTTGGGCACCAAAAATATCGATTTTCAGCATGTTTTGGGCCTGAATTTTGAAAATACTCTAACACGGAGTAGGCATGTACAGATCGTTTCTGGGACCCCAAAATATCGAATTTTCAGGTGTTTAGGGCCATAATTTGAGATATAAACGGGTACAGAAGATGCATGCACATATCGACTTTTGGGCACCTAAAAGATCGATTTTCAGTATGTTTTGAGCATGTATTTTGAAAATACTCTAACACGGAGTAGGCATGTACAGATCGCTTCTGGGACCCCTAAATATCGAATTTTCGGGTGTTTTGGGACTGAATTTGAGATATCGACTTTTTGGCACCTAAAAGATCGATTTTTAGCATGTTTTTAGCCTATATTTTGAATAATATTCTACAGATTGCTTCTGGGACCCCAAAATATTGAATTTTCGGATGTTTTGAGCCTGAATTTGAGATATAAACGGGTACAGAAGATACATGCACATATTGACTTTGGGCATCTAAAATATCGATTTTCAGCATGTTTTGGGCCTGTATTTTGAAAATACTCTAACACTGAGTAGGCATGTACAGATTGCTTCTGGGACCCCAAAATATTGAATTTTCGGGTGTTTTGAGCCTGAATTTGAGATATAAACGGGTACTGAAGATGCATGCACATATCGACTTTTGTGCACCTAAAAGATCAATTTTCAATATGTTTTGAGCATGTATTTTGAAAATACTCTAACACGGAGTAGGCATGTACAGATCGCTTCTGGGATCCCTAAATATCGAATTATCGGGGGTTTTGGGACTGAATTTGAGATATCGACTTTTTGGCACCTAAAAGATCGATTTTTAGCATGTTTTTAGCCTATATTTTGAAAATATTCTAGCACTGAGTAGGCATGTACAAATTGCTTCTGGGACCCCAAAATATTGAATTTTCGGTTGTTTTGAGCCTGAATTTGAGATATAAACGGGTACAGAAGATACATGCACATATTGACTTTGGGTACCAAAAATATCGATTTTCAGCATGTTTTGGGCCTGAATTTTGAAAATACTCTAACACGGAGTAGGCATGTACAGATCGCTTCTGGGACCCCAAAATATTGAATTTTCGGGTGTTTAGGGCCAGAATTTGAGATATAAACGGGTACAGAAGATGCATGCACATATCGACTTTTGTGCACCTAAAAGATCGATTTTCAGTATGTTTTGAGCATGTATTTTGAAAATACTCTAACACGGAGTAGGCATGTACAGATCGCTTCTGGGACCCCTAAATATCGAATTTTCGGGTGTTTTGGGACTGAATTTGAGATATCGACTTTTTGGCACCTAAAAGATCGATTTTTAGCATGTTTTTAGCCTATATTTTGAAAATATTCTAGCACTGAGTAGGCATGTACAGATTGCTTCTGGGACCCCAAAATATTGAATTTTCGGGGGTTTTGAGCCTGAATTTGAGATATAAACGGGTACAGAAGATACATGCACATATTGACTTTGGGCATCTAAAATATCGATTTTCAGCATGTTTTGGGCCTGAATTTTGAAAATACTCTAACACGGAGTAGGCATGTACAGATCGCTTCTGGGACCCCAAAATATCGAATTTTCGGGTGTTTTGAGCCTGAATGTGAGATATAAACGGGTACTGAAGATGCATACACATATCGACTTTTGTGCACCTAAAAGATCGATTTTCAGTACGTTTTGAGCATGTATTTTGAAAATACTCTAACACGGAGTAGGCATGTACAGATCGCTTATGGGACCCCTAAATATCGAATTTTCGGGTGTTTTGGGACTGAATTTGAGATATCAACTTTTTGGCACATAAAAGATCGATTTTTAGCATGTTTTTAGCCTATATTTTGAAAATATTCTAGCACTGAGTAGGCATGTACAGATTGCTTCTGGGACACCAAAATATTGAATTTTCGGGTGTTTTGAGCCTGAATTTGAGATATAAACGGGTACAGAAGATACATGCACATATTGACTTTGGGCACCAAAAATATCGATTTTCAGCATGTTTTGGGCCTGAATTTTGAAAATACTCTAACACGGAGTAGGCATGTACAGATCGCTTCTGGGACCCCAAAATATCGAATTTTCGGGTGTTTAGGGCCAGAATTTGAGATATAAACGGGTACAGAAGATGCATGCACATATCGACTTTTGGGCACCTAAAAGATCGATTTTCAGTATGTTTTTGGCCTGTATTTTGAAAATACTCTAACACGGAGTAGGCATGTACAGATACCTTCTGGGACCTCTAAATATCGAATTTTCGGGTGTTTTGGGACTGAATTTGATATATCGATTTTTTGACACCTAAAATGTCGATTTTTAGCATGTTTTTAGCCTATATTTTGAAAATATTCTAGCACTGTGTAGGCATGTACAGATTGCTTCTGGGACCCCAAAATATTGAATTTTCGGGTGTTTTGAGCCTGAATTTGAGATATAAACGGGTACAGAAAATACATGCACATATTGACTTTGGGCATCTAAAATATCGATTTTCAGCATGTTTTGGGCCTGTATTTTGAAAATACTCTAACACTGAGTAGGCATGTACAGATTGCTTCTGGGACCCCAAAATATTGAATTTTCGGGTGTTTTGAGCCTGAATTTGAGATATAAACGGGTACTGAAGATGCATGCACATATCGACTTTTGTGCACCTAAAAGATCGATTTTCAGTATGTTTTGAGCATGTATTTTGAAAATACTCTAACACGGAGTAGGCATGTACAGATCGCTTCTGGGACCCCTAAATATTGAATTTTCGAGTGTTTTGGGACTGAATTTGAGATATCGACTTTTTGGCACCTAAAAGATCGATTTTTAGCATGTTTTTAGCCTATATTTTGAAAATATTCTGGCACTGAGTAGGCATGTACAGATTGCTTCTGGGACCCAAAAATATTGAATTTTCGGGTGTTTTGAGCCTGAATTTGAGATATAAACGGGTACAGAAGATACATGCACATATTGACTTTGGGCACCAAAAATATCGATTTTCAGCATGTTTTGGGCCTGAATTTTGAAAATACTCTAACACGGAGTAGGCATGTACAGATCGCTTCTGGGACCCCAAAATATCGAATTTTCGGGTGTTTTGAGCCTGAATTTGAGATATAAACGGGTACTGAAGATGCATGCACATATCGACTTTTGTGCACCTAAAAGATCGATTTTCAGTATGTTTTGAGCATGTATTTTGAAAATACTCTAACACGGAGTAGGCATGTACAGATCGCTTCTGGGACCCCAAAATATCGAATTTTCAGGTGTTTAGGGCCATAATTTGAGATATAAACGGGTACAGAAGATGCATGCACATATCGACTTTTGGGCACCTAAAAGATCGATTTTCAGTATGTTTTGAGCATGTATTTTGAAAATACTCTAACACGGAGTAGGCATGTACAGATCGCTTCTGGGACCCCTAAATATCGAATTTTCGGGTGTTTTGGGACTGAATTTGAGATATCGACTTTTTGGCACCTAAAAGATCGATTTTTAGCATGTTTTTAGCCTATATTTTGAATAATATTCTACAGATTGCTTCTGGGACCCCAAAATATTGAATTTTCGGATGTTTTGAGCCTGAATTTGAGATATAAACGGGTACAGAAGATACATGCACATATTGACTTTGGGCATCTAAAATATCGATTTTCAGCATGTTTTGGGCCTGTATTTTGAAAATACTCTAACACTGAGTAGGCATGTACAGATTGCTTCTGGGACCCCAAAATATTGAATTTTCGGGTGTTTTGAGCCTGAATTTGAGATATAAACGGGTACTGAAGATGCATGCACATATCGACTTTTGTGCACCTAAAAGATCAATTTTCAATATGTTTTGAGCATGTATTTTGAAAATACTCTAACACGGAGTAGGCATGTACAGATCGCTTCTGGGATCCCTAAATATCGAATTATCGGGGGTTTTGGGACTGAATTTGAGATATCGACTTTTTGGCACCTAAAAGATCGATTTTTAGCATGTTTTTAGCCTATATTTTGAAAATATTCTAGCACTGAGTAGGCATGTACAGATTGCTTCTGGGACCCCAAAATATTGAATTTTCGGTTGTTTTGAGCCTGAATTTGAGATATAAACGGGTACAGAAGATACATGCACATATTGACTTTGGGTACCAAAAATATCGATTTTCAGCATGTTTTGGGCCTGAATTTTGAAAATACTCTAACACGGAGTAGGCATGTACAGATCGCTTCTGGGACCCCAAAATATTGAATTTTCGGGTGTTTAGGGACAGAATTTGAGATATAAACGGGTACAGAAGATGCATGCACATATCGACTTTTGTGCACCTAAAAGATCGATTTTCAGTATGTTTTGAGCATGTATTTTAAAAATACTCTAACACGGAGTAGGCATGTACAGATCGCTTCTGGGACCCCTAAATATCGAATTTCCGGGTGTTTTGGGACTGAATTTGAGATATCGACTTTTTGGCACCTAAAAGATCGATTTTTAGCATGTTTTTAGCCTATATTTTGAAAATATTCTAGCACTGAGTAGGCATGTACAGATTGCTTCTGGGACCCCAAAATATTGAATTTTCGGATGTTTTGAGCCTGAATTTGAGATATAAACGGGTACAGAAGATACATGCACAAATTGACTTTGGGCACCAAAAATATCGATTTTCAGCATGTTTTGGGCCTGAATTTTGAAAATACTCTAACACGGAGTAGGCATGTACAGATCGCTTCTGGGACCCCAAAATATCGAGTTTTTAGGTGTTTAGGGCCATAATTTGAGATATATACGGGTACAGAAGATGCATGCACATATCGACTTTTGGGCACCTAAAAGATCGATTTTCAGTATGTTTTGAGCATGTATTTTGAAAATACTCTAACACGGAGTAGGCATGTACAGATCGCTTCTGGGACCCCTAAATATCGAATTTTCGGGTGTTTTGGGACTGAATTTGAGATATCGACTTTTTGGCACCTAAAAGATCGATTTTTAGCATGTTTTTAGCCTATATTTTGAATAATATTCTACAGATTGCTTCTGGGACCCCAAAATATTGAATTTTCGGATGTTTTGAGCCTGAATTTGAGATATAAACGGGTACAGAAGATACATGCACATATTGACTTTGGGCATCTAAAATATCGATTTTCAGCATGTTTTGGGCCTGTATTTTGAAAATACTCTAACACTGAGTAGGCATGTACAGATTGCTTCTGGGACCCCAAAATATTGAATTTTCGGGTGTTTTGAGCCTGAATTTGAGATATAAACGGGTACTGAAGATGCATGCACATATCGACTTTTGTGCACCTAAAAGATCAATTTTCAATATGTTTTGAGCATGTATTTTGAAAATACTCTAACACGGAGTAGGCATGTACAGATCGCTTCTGGGATCCCTAAATATCGAATTATCGGGGGTTTTGGGACTGAATTTGAGATATCGACTTTTTGGCACCTAAAAGATCGATTTTTAGCATGTTTTTAGCCTATATTTTGAAAATATTCTGGCACTGAGTAGGCATGTACAGATTGCTTCTGGGACCCCAAAATATTGAATTTTCGGTTGTTTTGAGCCTGAATTTGAGATATAAACGGGTACAGAAGATACATGCACATATTGACTTTGGGTACCAAAAATATCGATTTTCAGCATGTTTTGGGCCTGAATTTTGAAAATACTCTAACACGGAGTAGGCATGTACAGATTGCTTCTGGGACCCCAAAATATTGAATTTTCGGGTGTTTAGGGCCAGAATTTGAGATATAAACGGGTACAGAAGATGCATGCACATATCGACTTTTGTGCACCTAAAAGATCGATTTTCAGTATGTTTTGAGCATGTATTTTAAAAATACTCTAACACGGAGTAGGCATGTACAGATCGCTTCTGGGACCCCTAAATATCGAATTTCCGGGTGTTTTGGGACTGAATTTGAGATATCGACTTTTTGGCACCTAAAAGATCGATTTTTAGCATGTTTTTAGCCTATATTTTGAAAATATTCTAGCACTGAGTAGGCATGTACAGATTGCTTCTGGGACCCCAAAATATTGAATTTTCGGATGTTTTGAGCCTGAATTTGAGATATAAACGGGTACAGAAGATACATGCACATATTGACTTTGGGCACCAAAAATATCGATTTTCAGCATGTTTTGGGCCTGAATTTTGAAAATACTCTAACACGGAGTAGGCATGTACAGATCGCTTCTGGGACCCCAAAATATCGAGTTTTCAGGTGTTTTGGGCCATAATTTGAGATATAAACGGGTACAGAAGATGCATGCACATATCGACTTTTGGGCACCTAAAAGATCGATTTCAGTATGTTTTGAGCATGTATTTTGAAAATACTCTAACACGGAGTAGGCATGTACAGATCGCTTCTGGGACCCCTAAATATCGAATTTTCGGGTGTTTTGGGACTGAATTTGAGATATCGACTTTTTGGCACCTAAAAGATCGATTTTTAGCATGTTTTTAGCCTATATTTTGAAAATATTCTAGCACTGAGTAGGCATGTACAGATTGCTTCTGGGACCCCAAAATATTGAATTTTTCGGATGTTTTGAGCCTGAATTTGAAATATAAACGGGTACAGAAGATACATGCACATATTGACTTTGGGCACCAAAAATATCGATTTTCAGCATGTTTTGGGCCTGAATTTTGAAAATACTCTAACACGGAGTAGGCATGTACAGATCGCTTCTGGGACCCCAAAATATCGAATTTTCAGGTGTTTAGGGCCATAATTTGAGATATAAACCGGTACAGAAGATGCATGCACATATCGACTTTTGGGCACCTAAAAGATCGATTTTCAGTATGTTTTGAGCATGTATTTTGAAAATACTCTAACACGGAGTAGGCATGTACAGATCGCTTCTGGGACCCCTAAATATCGAATTTTCGGGTGTTTTGGGACTGAATTTGAGATATCGACTTTTTGGCACCTAAAAGATCGATTTATAGCATGTTTTTAGCCTATATTTTGAATAATATTCTACAGATTGCTTCTGGGACCCCAAAATATTGAATTTTCGGATGTTTTGAGCCTGAATTTGAGATATAAACAGGTACAGAAGATACATGCACATATTGACTTTGGGCATCTAAAATATCGATTTTCAGCATGTTTTGGGCCTGTATTTTGAAAATACTCTAACACTGAGTAGGCATGTACAGATTGCTTCTGGGACCCCAAAATATTGAATTTTCGGGTGTTTTGAGCCTGAATTTGAGATATAAACGGGTACTGAAGATGCATGCACATATCGACTTTTGTGCACCTAAAAGATCGATTTTCAGTATGTTTTGAGCATGTATTTTGAAAATACTCTAACACGGAGTAGGCATGTACAGATCGCTTCTGGGACCCCTAAATATTGAATTTTCGAGTGTTTTGGGACTGAATTTGAGATATCGACTTTTTGGCACCTAAAAGATCGATTTTTAGCATGTTTTTAGCCTATATTTTGAAAATATTCTGGCACTGAGTAGGCATGTACAGATTGCTTCTGGGACCCAAAAATATTGAATTTTCGGGTGTTTTGAGCCTGAATTTGAGATATAAACGGGTACATAAGATACATGCACATATTGACTTTGGGCACCAAAAATATCGATTTTCAGCATGTTTTGGGCCTGAATTTTGAAAATACTCTAACACGTAGTAGGCATGTACAGATCGCTTCTGGGACCCCAAAATATTGAATTTTCGGGTGTTTTGAGCCTGAATTTGAGATATAAACGGGTACAGAAGATGCATGCACATATCGACTTTTGGGCACCTAAAAGATCGATTTTCAGTATGTTTTTGGCCTGTATTTTGAAAATACTCTAACACAAAGTAAGCATGTACAGATACCTTCTGGGACCTCTAAATATCGAATTTTCGGGTGTTTTGGGACTGAATTTGAGATATCGATTTTTTGGCACCTAAAATGTCGATTTTTAGCATGTTTT
Organism: Petrolisthes cinctipes; assembly: GCA_033782935.1. Taxonomy (NCBI): domain Eukaryota; kingdom Metazoa; phylum Arthropoda; class Malacostraca; order Decapoda; family Porcellanidae; genus Petrolisthes; species Petrolisthes cinctipes. The sequence continues at coordinate 861,214 of JAWQEG010000175.1, forward strand.
TAGCCTATATTTTGAAAATATTCTAGCACTGTGTAGGCATGTACAGATTGCTTCTGGGACCCCAAAATATTGAATTTTCGGATGTTTTTAGCCTGAATTTGAGATATAAACGGGTACAGAAGATACATGCACATATTGACTTTGGGCACCAAAAATATCGATTTTCAGCATGTTTTGGGCCTGAATTTTGAAAATACTCTAACACGGAGTAGGCATGTACAGATCGCTTCTGGGACCCCAAAATATCGAATTTTCAGGTGTTTAGGGCCATAATTTGAGATATAAACGGGTACAGAAGATGCATGCACATATCGACTTTTGGGCACCTAAAAGATCGATTTTCAGTATGTTTTGAGCATGTATTTTGAAAATACTCTAACACGGAGTAGGCATGTACAGATCGCTTCTGGGACCCCTAAATATCGAATTTTCGGGTGTTTTGGGACTGAATTTGAGATATCGACTTTTTGGCACCTAAAAGATCGATTTTTAGCATGTTTTTAGCCTATATTTTGAATAATATTCTACAGATTGCTTCTGGGACCCCAAAATATTGAATTTTCGGATGTTTTGAGCCTGAATTTGAGATATAAACGGGTACAGAAGATACATGCACATATTGACTTTGGGCATCTAAAATATCGATTTTCAGCATGTTTTGGGCCTGTATTTTGAAAATACTCTAACACTGAGTAGGCATGTACAGATTGCTTCTGGGACCCCAAAATATTGAATTTTCGGGTGTTTTGAGCCTGAATTTGAGATATAAACGGGTACTGAAGATGCATGCACATATCGACTTTTGTGCACCTAAAAGATCAATTTTCATTATGTTTTGAGCATGTATTTTGAAAATACTCTAACACGGAGTAGGCATGTACAGATCGCTTCTGGGATCCCTAAATATCGAATTATCGGGGGTTTTGGGACTGAATTTGAGATATCGACTTTTTGGCACCTAAAAGATCGATTTTTAGCATGTTTTTAGCCTATATTTTGAAAATATTCTAGCACTGAGTAGGCATGTACAAATTGCTTCTGGGACCCCAAAATATTGAATTTTCGGTTGTTTTGAGCCTGAATTTGAGATATAAACGGGTACAGAAGATACATGCACATATTGACTTTGGGTACCAAAAATATCGATTTTCAGCATGTTTTGGGCCTGAATTTTGAAAATACTCTAACACGGAGTAGGCATGTACAGATCGCTTCTGGGACCCCAAAATATTGAATTTTCGGGTGTTTAGGGCCAGAATTTGAGATATAAACGGGTACAGAAGATGCATGCACATATCGACTTTTGTGCACCTAAAAGATCGATTTTCAGTATGTTTTGAGCATGTATTTTGAAAATACTCTAACACGGAGTAGGCATGTACAGATCGCTTCTGGGACCCCTAAATATCGAATTTTCGGGTGTTTTGGGACTGAATTTGAGATATCGACTTTTTGGCACCTAAAAGATCGATTTTTAGCATGTTTTTAGCCTATATTTTGAAAATATTCTAGCACTGAGTAGGCATGTACAGATTGCTTCTGGGACCCCAAAATATTGAATTTTCGGGTGTTTTGAGCCTGAATTTGAGATATAAACGGGTACAGAAGATACATGCACATATTGACTTTGGGCATCTAAAATATCGATTTTCAGCATGTTTTGGGCCTGAATTTTGAAAATACTCTAACACGGAGTAGGCATGTACAGATCGCTTCTGGGACCCCAAAATATCGAATTTTCGGGTGTTTTGAGCCTGAATGTGAGATATAAACGGGTACTGAAGATGCATACACATATCGACTTTTGTGCACCTAAAAGATCGATTTTCAGTACGTTTTGAGCATGTATTTTGAAAATACTCTAACACGGAGTAGGCATGTACAGATCGCTTATGGGACCCCTAAATATCGAATTTTCGGGTGTTTTGGGACTGAATTTGAGATATCAACTTTCTGGCACATAAAAGATCGATTTTTAGCATGTTTTTAGCCTATATTTTGAAAATATTCTAGCACTGAGTAGGCATGTACAGATTGCTTCTGGGACACCAAAATATTGAATTTTCGGGTGTTTTGAGCCTGAATTTGAGATATAAACGGGTACAGAAGATACATGCACATATTGACTTTGGGCACCAAAAATATCGATTTTCAGCATGTTTTGGGCCTGAATTTTGAAAATACTCTAACACGGAGTAGGCATGTACAGATCGCTTCTGGGACCCCAAAATATCGAATTTTCGGGTGTTTAGGGCCAGAATTTGAGATATAAACGGGTACAGAAGATGCATGCACATATCGACTTTTGGGCACCTAAAAGATCGATTTTCAGTATGTTTTTGGCCTGTATTTTGAAAATACTCTAACACGGAGTAGGCATGTACAGATACCTTCTGGGACCTCTAAATATCGAATTTTCGGGTGTTTTGGGACTGAATTTGATATATCGATTTTTTGACACCTAAAATGTCGATTTTTAGCATGTTTTTAGCCTATATTTTGAAAATATTCTAGCACTGTGTAGGCATGTACAGATTGCTTCTGGGACCCCAAAATATTGAATTTTCGGGTGTTTTGAGCCTGAATTTGAGATATAAACGGGTACAGAAAATACATGCACATATTGACTTTGGGCATCTAAAATATCGATTTTCAGCATGTTTTGGGCCTGTATTTTGAAAATACTCTAACACTGAGTAGGCATGTACAGATTGCTTCTGGGACCCCAAAATATTGAATTTTCGGGTGTTTTGAGCCTGAATTTGAGATATAAACGGGTACTGAAGATGCATGCACATATCGACTTTTGTGCACCTAAAAGATCGATTTTCAGTATGTTTTGAGCATGTATTTTGAAAATACTCTAACACGGAGTAGGCATGTACAGATCGCTTCTGGGACCCCTAAATATTGAATTTTCGAGTGTTTTGGGACTGAATTTGAGATATCGACTTTTTGGCACCTAAAAGATCGATTTTTAGCATGTTTTTAGCCTATATTTTGAAAATATTCTGGCACTGAGTAGGCATGTACAGATTGCTTCTGGGACCCCAAAATATTGAATTTTCGGGTGTTTTGAGCCTGAATTTGAGATATAAACGGGTACAGAAGATACATGCACATATTGACTTTGGGCACCAAAAATATCGATTTTCAGCATGTTTTGGGCCTGATTTTTGAAAATACTCTAACACGGAGTAGGCATGTACAGATCGCTTCTGGGACCCCAAAATATCGTATTTTCGGGTGTTTTGAGCCTGAATTTGAGATATAAACGGGTACAGAAGATGCATGCACATATCGACTTTTGGGCACCTAAAAGATCGATTTTCAGTATGTTTTTGGCCTGTATTTTGAAAATACTCTAACACAAAGTAAGCATGTACAGATACCTTCTGGGACCTCTAAATATCGAATTTTCGGGTGTTTTGGGACTGAATTTGAGATATCGATTTTTTGGCACCTAAAATGTCGATTTTTAGCATGTTTTTAGCCTATATTTTGAAAATATTCTAGCACTGTGTAGGCATGTACAGATTGCTTCTGAGACCCCAAAATATTGAATTTTCGGATGTTTTGAGCCTGAATTTGAGATATAAACGGGTACAGAAGATACATGCACATATTGACTTTGGGCACCAAAAATATCGATTTTCAGCATGTTTTGGGCCTGAATTTTGAAAATACTCTAACACGGAGTAGGCATGTACAGATCGCTTCTGGGACCCCAAAATATCGAATTTTCAGGTGTTTAGGGCCATAATTTGAGATATAAACGGGTACAGAAGATGCATGCACATATCGACTTTTGGGCACCTAAAAGATCGATTTTCAGTATGTTTTGAGCATGTATTTTGAAAATACTCTAACACGGAGTAGGCATGTACAGATCGCTTCTGGGACCCCTAAATATCGAATTTTCGGGTGTTTTGGGACTGAATTCGAGATATCGACTTTTTGGCACCTAAAAGATCGATTTTTAGCATGTTTTTAGCCTATATTTTGAATAATATTCTACAGATTGCTTCTGGGACCCCAAAATATTGAATTTTCGGATGTTTTGAGCCTGAATTTGAGATATAAACAGGTACAGAAGATACATGCACATATTGACTTTGGGCATCTAAAATATCGATTTTCAGCATGTTTTGGGCCTGTATTTTGAAAATACTCTAACACTGAGTAGGCATGTACAGATTGCTTCTGGGACCCCAAAATATTGAATTTTCGGGTGTTTTGAGCCTGAATTTGAGATATAAACGGGTACTGAAGATGCATGCACATATCGACTTTTGTGCACCTAAAAGATCGATTTTCAGTATGTTTTGAGCATGTATTTTGAAAATACTCTAACACGGAGTAGGCATGTACAGATCGCTTCTGGGACCCCTAAATATTGAATTTTCGAGTGTTTTGGGACTGAATTTGAGATATCGACTTTTTGGCACCTAAAAGATCGATTTTTAGCATGTTTTTAGCCTATATTTTGAAAATATTCTGGCACTGAGTAGGCATGTACAGATTGCTTCTGGGACCCAAAAATATTGAATTTTCGGGTGTTTTGAGCCTGAATTTGAGATATAAACGGGTACATAAGATACATGCACATATTGACTTTGGGCACCAAAAATATCGATTTTCAGCATGTTTTGGGCCTGAATTTTGAAAATACTCTAACACGTAGTAGGCATGTACAGATCGCTTCTGGGACCCCAAAATATTGAATTTTCGGGTGTTTTGAGCCTGAATTTGAGATATAAACGGGTACAGAAGATGCATGCACATATCGACTTTTGGGCACCTAAAAGATCGATTTTCAGTATGTTTTTGGCCTGTATTTTGAAAATACTCTAACACAAAGTAAGCATGTACAGATACCTTCTGGGACCTCTAAATATCGAATTTTCGGGTGTTTTGGGACTGAATTTGAGATATCGATTTTTTGGCACCTAAAATGTCGATTTTTAGCATGTTTTTAGCCTATATTTTGAAAATATTCTAGCACTGTGTAGGCATGTACAGATTGCTTCTGGGACCCCAAAATATTGAATTTTCGGATGTTTTTAGCCTGAATTTGAGATATAAACGGGTACAGAAGATACATGCACATATTGACTTTGGGCACCAAAAATATCGATTTTCAGCATGTTTTGGGCCTGAATTTTGAAAATACTCTAACACGGAGTAGGCATGTACAGATCGCTTCTGGGACCCCAAAATATCGAATTTTCAGGTGTTTAGGGCCATAATTTGAGATATAAACGGGTACAGAAGATGCATGCACATATCGACTTTTGGGCACCTAAAAGATCGATTTTCAGTATGTTTTGAGCATGTATTTTGAAAATACTCTAACACGGAGTAGGCATGTACAGATCGCTTCTGGGACCCCTAAATATCGAATTTTCGGGTGTTTTGGGACTGAATTTGAGATATCGACTTTTTGGCACCTAAAAGATCGATTTTTAGCATGTTTTTAGCCTATATTTTGAATAATATTCTACAGATTGCTTCTGGGACCCCAAAATATTGAATTTTCGGATGTTTTGAGCCTGAATTTGAGATATAAACGGGTACAGAAGATACATGCACATATTGACTTTGGGCATCTAAAATATCGATTTTCAGCATGTTTTGGGCCTGTATTTTGAAAATACTCTAACACTGAGTAGGCATGTACAGATTGCTTCTGGGACCCCAAAATATTGAATTTTCGGGTGTTTTGAGCCTGAATTTGAGATATAAACGGGTACTGAAGATGCATGCACATATCGACTTTTGTGCACCTAAAAGATCAATTTTCATTATGTTTTGAGCATGTATTTTGAAAATACTCTAACACGGAGTAGGCATGTACAGATCGCTTCTGGGATCCCTAAATATCGAATTATCGGGGGTTTTGGGACTGAATTTGAGATATCGACTTTTTGGCACCTAAAAGATCGATTTTTAGCATGTTTTTAGCCTATATTTTGAAAATATTCTAGCACTGAGTAGGCATGTACAAATTGCTTCTGGGACCCCAAAATATTGAATTTTCGGTTGTTTTGAGCCTGAATTTGAGATATAAACGGGTACAGAAGATACATGCACATATTGACTTTGGGTACCAAAAATATCGATTTTCAGCATGTTTTGGGCCTGAATTTTGAAAATACTCTAACACGGAGTAGGCATGTACAGATCGCTTCTGGGACCCCAAAATATTGAATTTTCGGGTGTTTAGGGCCAGAATTTGAGATATAAACGGGTACAGAAGATGCATGCACATATCGACTTTTGTGCACCTAAAAGATCGATTTTCAGTATGTTTTGAGCATGTATTTTGAAAATACTCTAACACGGAGTAGGCATGTACAGATCGCTTCTGGGACCCCTAAATATCGAATTTTCGGGTGTTTTGGGACTGAATTTGAGATATCGACTTTTTGGCACCTAAAAGATCGATTTTTAGCATGTTTTTAGCCTATATTTTGAAAATATTCTAGCACTGAGTAGGCATGTACAGATTGCTTCTGGGACCCCAAAATATTGAATTTTCGGGTGTTTTGAGCCTGAATTTGAGATATAAACGGGTACAGAAGATACATGCACATATTGACTTTGGGCATCTAAAATATCGATTTTCAGCATGTTTTGGGCCTGAATTTTGAAAATACTCTAACACGGAGTAGGCATGTACAGATCGCTTCTGGGACCCCAAAATATCGAATTTTCGGGTGTTTTGAGCCTGAATGTGAGATATAAACGGGTACTGAAGATGCATACACATATCGACTTTTGTGCACCTAAAAGATCGATTTTCAGTACGTTTTGAGCATGTATTTTGAAAATACTCTAACACGGAGTAGGCATGTACAGATCGCTTATGGGACCCCTAAATATCGAATTTTCGGGTGTTTTGGGACTGAATTTGAGATATCAACTTTCTGGCACATAAAAGATCGATTTTTAGCATGTTTTTAGCCTATATTTTGAAAATATTCTAGCACTGAGTAGGCATGTACAGATTGCTTCTGGGACACCAAAATATTGAATTTTCGGGTGTTTTGAGCCTGAATTTGAGATATAAACGGGTACAGAAGATACATGCACATATTGACTTTGGGCACCAAAAATATCGATTTTCAGCATGTTTTGGGCCTGAATTTTGAAAATACTCTAACACGGAGTAGGCATGTACAGATCGCTTCTGGGACCCCAAAATATTGAATTTTCGGGTGTTTAGGGCCAGAATTTGAGATATAAACGGGTACAGAAGATGCATGCACATATCGACTTTTGGGCACCTAAAAGATCGATTTTCAGTATGTTTTTGGCCTGTATTTTGAAAATACTCTAACACGGAGTAGGCATGTACAGATACCTTCTGGGACCTCTAAATATCGAATTTTCGGGTGTTTTGGGACTGAATTTGATATATCGATTTTTTGACACCTAAAATGTCGATTTTTAGCATGTTTTTAGCCTATATTTTGAAAATATTCTAGCACTGTGTAGGCATGTACAGATTGCTTCTGGGACCCCAAAATATTGAATTTTCGGGTGTTTTGAGCCTGAATTTGAGATATAAACGGGTACAGAAAATACATGCACATATTGACTTTGGGCATCTAAAATATCGATTTTCAGCATGTTTTGGGCCTGTATTTTGAAAATACTCTAACACTGAGTAGGCATGTACAGATTGCTTCTGGGACCCCAAAATATTGAATTTTCGGGTGTTTTGAGCCTGAATTTGAGATATAAACGGGTACTGAAGATGCATGCACATATCGACTTTTGTGCACCTAAAAGATCGATTTTCAGTATGTTTTGAGCATGTATTTTGAAAATACTCTAACACGGAGTAGGCATGTACAGATCGCTTCTGGGACCCCTAAATATTGAATTTTCGAGTGTTTTGGGACTGAATTTGAGATATCGACTTTTTGGCACCTAAAAGATCGATTTTTAGCATGTTTTTAGCCTATATTTTGAAAATATTCTGGCACTGAGTAGGCATGTACAGATTGCTTCTGGGACCCCAAAATATTGAATTTTCGGGTGTTTTGAGCCTGAATTTGAGATATAAACGGGTACAGAAGATACATGCACATATTGACTTTGGGCACCAAAAATATCGATTTTCAGCATGTTTTGGGCCTGAATTTTGAAAATACTCTAACACGGAGTAGGCATGTACAGATCGCTTCTGGGACCCCAAAATATCGTATTTTCGGGTGTTTTGAGCCTGAATTTGAGATATAAACGGGTACAGAAGATGCATGCACATATCGACTTTTGGGCACCTAAAAGATCGATTTTCAGTATGTTTTTGGCCTGTATTTTGAAAATACTCTAACACAAAGTAAGCATGTACAGATACCTTCTGGGACCTCTAAATATCGAATTTTCGGGTGTTTTGGGACTGAATTTGAGATATCGATTTTTTGGCACCTAAAATGTCGATTTTTAGCATGTTTTTAGCCTATATTTTGAAAATATTCTAGCACTGTGTAGGCATGTACAGATTGCTTCTGAGACCCCAAAATATTGAATTTTCGGATGTTTTGAGCCTGAATTTGAGATATAAACGGGTACAGAAGATACATGCACATATTGACTTTGGGCACCAAAAATATCGATTTTCAGCATGTTTTGGGCCTGAATTTTGAAAATACTCTAACACGGAGTAGGCATGTACAGATCGCTTCTGGGACCCCAAAATATCGAATTTTCAGGTGTTTAGGGCCATAATTTGAGATATAAACGGGTACAGAAGATGCATGCACATATCGACTTTTGGGCACCTAAAAGATCGATTTTCAGTATGTTTTGAGCATGTATTTTGAAAATACTCTAACACGGAGTAGGCATGTACAGATCGCTTCTGGGACCCCTAAATATCGAATTTTCGGGTGTTTTGGGACTGAATTCGAGATATCGACTTTTTGGCACCTAAAAGATCGATTTTTAGCATGTTTTTAGCCTATATTTTGAATAATATTCTACAGATTGCTTCTGGGACCCCAAAATATTGAATTTTCGGATGTTTTGAGCCTGAATTTGAGATATAAACGGGTACAGAAGATACATGCTCATATTGACTTTGGGCATCTAAAATATCGATTTTCAGCATGTTTTGGGCCTGTATTTTGAAAATACTCTAACACTGAGTAGGCATGTACAGATTGCTTCTGGGACCCCAAAATATTGAATTTTCGGGTGTTTTGAGCCTGAATTTGAGATATAAACGGGTACTGAAGATGCATGCACATATCGACTTTTGTGCACCTAAAAGATCAATTTTCAATATGTTTTGAGCATGTATTTTGAAAATACTCTAACACGGAGTAGGCATGTACAGATCGCTTCTGAGATCCCTAAATATCGAATTATCGGGGGTTTTGGGACTGAATTTGAGATATCGACTTTTTGGCACCTAAAAGATCGATTTTTAGCATGTTTTTAGCCTATATTTTGAAAATATTCTAGCACTGAGTAGGCATGTACAGATTGCTTCTGGGACCCCAAAATATTGAATTTTCGGTTGTTTTGAGCCTGAATTTGAGATATAAACGGGTACAGAAGATACATGCACATATTGACTTTGGGTACCAAAAATATCGATTTTCAGCATGTTTTGGGCCTGAATTTTGAAAATACTCTAACACGGAGTAGGCATGTACAGATCGCTTCTGGGACCCCAAAATATTGAATTTTCGGGTGTTTAGGGCCAGAATTTGAGATATAAACGGGTACAGAAGATGCATGCACATATCGACTTTTGTGCACCTAAAAGATCGATTTTCAGTATGTTTTGAGCATGTATTTTAAAAATACTCTAACACGGAGTAGGCATGTACAGATCGCTTCTGGGACCCCTAAATATCGAATTTCCGGGTGTTTTGGGACTGAATTTGAGATATCGACTTTTTGGCTCCTAAAAGATCGATTTTTAGCATGTTTTTAGCCTATATTTTGAAAATATTCTAGCACTGAGTAGGCATGTACAGATTGCTTCTGGGACCCCAAAATATTGAATTTTCGGTTGTTTTGAGCCTGAATTTGAGATATAAACGGGTACAGAAGATACATGCACATATTGACTTTGGGTACCAAAAATATCGATTTTCAGCATGTTTTGGGCCTGAATTTTGAAAATACTCTAACACGGAGTAGGCATGTACAGATCGCTTCTGGGACCCCAAAATATTGAATTTTCGGGTGTTTAGGGCCAGAATTTGAGATATAAACGGGTACAGAAGATGCATGCACATATCGACTTTTGTGCACCTAAAAGATCGATTTTCAGTATGTTTTGAGCATGTATTTTAAAAATACTCTAACACGGAGTAGGCATGTACAGATCGCTTCTGGGACCCCTAAATATCGAATTTCCGGGTGTTTTGGGACTGAATTTGAGATATCGACTTTTTGGCTCCTAAAAGATCGATTTTTAGCATGTTTTTAGCCTATATTTTGAAAATATTCTAGCACTGAGTAGGCATGTACAGATTGCTTCTGGGACCCCAAAATATTGAATTTTCGGATGTTTTGAGCCTGAATTTGAGATATAAACGGGTACAGAAGATACATGCACATATTGACTTTGGGCACCAAAAATATCGATTTTCAGCATGTTTTAGGCCTGAATTTTGAAAATACTCTAACACGGAGTAGGCATGTACAGATCGCTTCTGGGACCCCAAAATATCGAATTTTCAGGTGTTTAGGGCCATAATTTGAGATATAAACGGGTACAGAAGATGCATGCACATATCGACTTTTGGGCACCTAAAAGATCGATTTTCAGTATGTTTTGAGCATGTATTTTGAAAATACTCTAACACGGAGTAGGCATGTACAGATCGCTTCTGGGACCCCTAAATATCGAATTTTCGGGTGTTTTGGGACTGAATTTGAGATATCGACTTTTTGGCACCTAAAAGATCGATTTTTAGCATGTTTTTAGCCTATATTTTGAAAATATTCTAGCACTGAGTAGGCATGTACAGATTGCTTCTGGGACCCCAAAATATTGAATTTTTCGGATGTTTTGAGCCTGAATTTGAAATATAAACGGGTACAGAAGATACATGCACATATTGACTTTGGGCACCAAAAATATCGATTTTCAGCATGTTTTGGGCCTAAATTTTGAAAATACTCTAACACGGAGTAGGCATGTACAGATCGCTTCTGGGACCCCAAAATATCGAATTTTCAGGTGTTTAGGGCCATAATTTGAGATATAAACCGGTACAGAAGATGCATGCACATATCGACTTTTGGGCACCTAAAAGATCGATTTTCAGTATGTTTTGAGCATGTATTTTGAAAATACTCTAACACGGAGTAGGCATGTACAGATCGCTTCTGGGACCCCTAAATATCGAATTTTCGGGTGTTTTGGGACTGAATTTGAGATATCGACTTTTTTGCACCTAAAAGATCGATTTTTAGCATGTTTTTAGCCTATATTTTGAATAATATTCTACAGATTGCTTCTGGGACCCCAAAATATTGAATTTTCGGATGTTTTGAGCCTGAATTTGAGATATAAACAGGTACAGAAGATACATGCACATATTGACTTTTGGCATCTAAAATATCGATTTTCAGCATGTTTTGGGCCTGTATTTTGAAAATACTCTAACACTGAGTAGGCATGTACAGATTGCTTCTGGGACCCCAAAATATTGAATTTTCGGGTGTTTTGAGCCTGAATTTGAGATATAAACGGGTACTGAAGATGCATGCACATATCGACTTTTGTGCACCTAAAAGATCGATTTTCAGTATGTTTTGAGCATGAATTTTGAAAATACTCTAACACGGAGTAGGCATGTACAGATCGCTTCTGGGACCCCTAAATATTGAATTTTCGAGTGTTTTGGGACTGAATTTGAGATATCGACTTTTTGGCACCTAAAAGATCGATTTTTAGCATGTTTTTAGCCTATATTTTGAAAATATTCTGGCACTGAGTAGGCATGTACAGATTGCTTCTGGGACCCAAAAATATTGAATTTTCGGGTGTTTTGAGCCTGAATTTGAGATATAAACGGGTACAGAAGATACATGCACATATTGACTTTGGGCACCAAAAATATCGATTTTCAGCATGTTTTGGGCCTGAATTTTGAAAATACTCTAACACGGAGTAGGCATGTACAGATCGCTTCTGGGACCCCAAAATATCGAATTTTCGGGTGTTTTGAGCCTGAATTTGAGATATAAACGGGTACAGAAGATGCATGCACATATCGACTTTTGGGCACCTAAAAGATCGATTTTCAGTATATTTTTGGCCTGTATTTTGAAAATACTCTAACACAAAGTAAGCATGTACAGATACCTTCTGGGACCTCTAAATATCGAATTTTCGGGTGTTTTGGGACTGAATTTGAGATATCGATTTTTTGGCACCTAAAATGTCGATTTTTAGCATGTTTTTAGCCTATATTTTGAAAATATTCTAGCACTGTGTAGGCATGTACAGATTGCTTCTGGGACCCCAAAATATTGAATTTTCGGATGTTTTGAGCCTGAATTTGAGATATAAACGGGTACAGAAGATACATGCACATATTGACTTTGGGCACCAAAAATATCGATTTTCAGCATGTTTTGGGCCTGAATTTTGAAAATACTCTAACACGGAGTAGGCATGTACAGATCGCTTCTGGGACCCCAAAATATCGAATTTTCAGGTGTTTAGGGCCATAATTTGAGATATAAACGGGTACAGAAGATGCATGCACATATCGACTTTTGGGCACCTAAAAGATCGATTTTCAGTATGTTTTGAGCATGTATTTTGAAAATACTCTAACACGGAGTAGGCATGTACAGATCGCTTCTGGGACCCCTAAATATCGAATTTTCGGGTGTTTTGGGACTGAATTTGAGATATCGACTTTTTGGCACCTAAAAGATCGATTTTTAGCATGTTTTTAGCCTATATTTTGAATAATATTCTACAGATTGCTTCTGGGACCCCAAAATATTGAATTTTCGGATGTTTTGAGCCTGAATTTGAGATATAAACGGGTACAGAAGATACATGCACATATTGACTTTGGGCATCTAAAATATCGATTTTCAGCATGTTTTGGGCCTGTATTTTGAAAATACTCTAACACTGAGTAGGCATGTACAGATTGCTTCTGGGACCCCAAAATATTGAATTTTCGGGTGTTTTGAGCCTGAATTTGAGATATAAACGGGTACTGAAGATGCATGCACATATCGACTTTTGTGCACCTAAAAGATCGATTTTCAGTATGTTTTGAGCATGTATTTTGAAAATACTCTAACACGGAGTAGGCATGTACAGATCGCTTCTGGGACCCCTAAATAACGAATTTTCGGGTGTTTTGGAACTGAATTTGAGATATCGACTTTTTGGCACCTAAAAGATCGATTTTTAGCATGTTTTTAGCCTATATTTTGAAAATATTCTAGCACGGAGTAGGCATGTACAGATTGCTTCTGGGACCCCAAAATATTGAATTTTCGGGTGTTTTGAGCCTGAATTTGAGATATAAACGGGTACAGAAGATACATGCACATATTGACTTTGGGCACCAAAAATATCGATTTTCAGCATGTTTTGGACCTGAATTTTGAAAATACTCTAACACGGAGTACAGATCGCTTCTGGGACCCCAAAATATCGAATTTTCGGGTGTTTAGGGCCAGAATAGGAGATATAAACGGGTACAGAAGATGCATGCACATATCGACTTTTGTGCACCTAAAAGATCGATTTTCAGTATGTTTTTGGCCTGTATTTTGAAAATACTCTAACACGGAGTAAGCATGTACAGATACCTTCTGGGACCTCTAAATATCGAATTTTCGGGTGTTTTGGGACTGAATTTGAGATATCGATTTTTTGGCACCTAAAATGTCGATTTTTAGCATGTTTTTAGCCTATATTTTGAAAATATTCTAGCACTGTGTAGGCATGTACAGATTGCTTCTGGGACCCCAAAATATTGAATTTTCGGGTGTTTTGAGCCTGAATTTGAGATATAAACGGGTACAGAAGATACATGCACATTTTGACTTTGGGCATCTAAAATATCGATTTTCAGCATGTTTTGGGCCTGAATTTGAAAATGCTCTAACACTGAGTAGGCATGTACAGATTGCTTCTGGGACCCCAAAATATTGAATTTTCGGGTGTTTTGAGCCTGAATTTGAGATATAAACGGGTACTGAAGATGCATGCACATATCGACTTTTGTGCACCTAAAAGATCGATTTTCAGTATGTTTTGAGCATGTATTTTGAAAATACTCTAACACGGAGTAGGCATGTACAGATCGCTTCTGGGACCCCTAAATATCGAATTTTCGGGTGTTTTGGGACTGAATTTGAGATATCGACTTTTTGGCACCTAAAAGATCGTTTTTTAGCATGTTTTTAGCCTATATTTTGAAAATATTCTAGCTCTGAGTATGCATGTACAGATTGCTTCTGGGACCCCAAAATATTGAATTTTCGGGTGTTTTGAGCCTGAATTTAAGATATAAACAGGTACAGAAAATACATGCACATATTGACTTTGGGCACCAAAAATATCGATTTTCAGCATGTTTTGGGCCTGAATTTTGAAAATGCTCTAACACGGAGTAGGCATGTACAGATCGCTTCTGGGACCCCAAAAAATCGAATTTTCAGGTGTTTAGGGCCATAATTTGAGATATAAACGGGTACAGAAGATGCATGCACATATCGACTTTTGGGCACCTAAAAGATCGATTTTCAGTATGTTTTGAGCATGTATTTTGAAAATACTCTAACACGGAGTAGGCATGTACAGATCGCTTCTGGGACCCCTAAATATCGAATTTTCGGGTGTTTTGGGACTGAATTTGAGATATCGACTTTTTGGCACCTAAAAGATCGATTTTTAGCATGTTTTTAGCCTATATTTTGAATAATATTCTACAGATTGCTTCTGGGACCCCAAAATATTGAATTTTCGGATGTTTTGAGCCTGAATTTGAGATATAAACGGGTACAGAAGATACATGCACATATTGACTTTGGGCATCTAAAATATCGATTTTCAGCATGTTTTGGGCCTGTATTTTGAAAATACTCTAACACTGAGTAGGCATGTACAGATTGCTTCTGGGACCCCAAAATATTGAATTTTCGGGTGTTTTGAGCCTGAATTTGAGATATAAACGGGTACAGAAGATGCATGCACATATCGACTTTTGGGCACCTAAAAGATCGATTTTCAGTATGTTTTTAGCCTGTATTTTGAAAATACTCTAACACGGAGTAGGCATGTACAGATACCTTCTGGGACCTCTAAATATCGAATTTTCGGGTGTTTTGGGACTGAATTTGAGATATCGATTTTTTGGCACCTAAAATGTCGATTTTTAGCATGTTTTTAGCCTATATTTTGAAAATATTCTAGCACTGTGTAGGCATGTACAGATTGCTTCTGGGACCCCAAAATATTGAATTTTCGGGTGTTTTGAGCCTGAATTTGAGATATAAACGGGTACAGAAGATACATGCACATATTGACTTTGGGCATCTAAAATATCGATTTTCAGCATGTTTTGGGCCTGTATTTTGAAAATACTCTAACACTGAGTAGGCATGTACAGATTGCTTCTGGGACCCCAAAATATTGAATTTTCGAGTGTTTTGAGCCTGAATTTGAGATATAAACGGGTACTGAAGATGCATGCACATATCGACTTTTGTGCACCTAAAAGATCGATTTTCAGTATGTTTTGAGCATGTATTTTGAAAATACTCTAACACGGAGTAGGCATGTACAGATCGCTTCTGGGACCCCTAAATATCGAATTTTCGGGTGTTTTGGGACTGAATTTGAGATATCGACTTTTTGGCACCTAAAAGATCGATTTTTAGCATGTTTTTAGCCTATATTTTGAAAATATTCTAGCACTGTGTAGGCATGTACAGATTGCTTCTGGGACCCCAAAATATTGAATTTTCGGGTGTTTTGAGCCTGAATTTGAGATATAAACGGGTACAGAAGATACATGCACATATTGACTTTGGGCATCTAAAATATCGATTTTCAGCATGTTTTGGGCCAGTATTTTGAAAATACTCTAACACTGAGTAGGCATGTACAGATTGCTTCTGGGACCCCAAAATATTGAATTTTCGGGTGTTTTGAGCCTGAATTTGAGATATAAACGGGTACTGAAGATGCATGCACATATCGACTTTTGTGCACCTAAAAGATCGATTTTCAGTATGTTTTGAGCATGTATTTTGAAAATACTCTAACACGGAGTAGGCATGTACAGATCGCTTCTGGGACCCCTAAATATCGAATTTTCGGGTGTTTTGGGACTGAATTTGAGATATAAACGGGTACAGAAGATACATGCACATATTGACTTTCCGTACCAAAAATATCGATTTTCAGCATGTTTTGGGCCTGAATTTTGAAAATACTCTAACACGGAGTAGGCATGTACAGATCGCTTCTGGGACCCCAAAATATCGAATTTTCGGGTGTTTAGGGCCAGAATTTGAGATATAAACGGGTACGGAAGAAGCATGCACATATCGACTTTTGGGCACCTAAAATATCGATTTTCAGTATGTTTTTGGCCTGTATTTTGAAAATACTCTAACACGGAGTAGGCATGTACACATACCTTCTGGGATCTCTAAATATCGAATTTTCGGGTGTTTTGGGACTGAATTTGAGATATCGATTTTTTGGCACCTAAAATGTCGATTTTTAGCATGTTTTTAGCCTATATTTTGAAAATATTCTAGCACTGTGTAGGCACGTACAGATTGCTTCTGGGACCCCAAAATATTGAATTTTCGGGTGTTTTGAGCCTGAATTTGAGATATAAACGGGTACAGAAGATACATGCACATATTGACTTTGGGCATCTAAAATATCGATTTTCAGCATGTTTTGGGCCTGTATTTTGAAAATACTCTAACACTGAGTAGGCATGTACAGATTGCTTCTGGGACCCCAAAATATTGAATTTTCGGGTGTTTTGAGCCTGAATTTGAGATATAAACGGGTACTGAAGATGCATGCACATATCGACTTTTGTGCACCTAAAAGATCGATTTTCAGTATGTTTTGAGCATGTATTTTGAAAATACTCTAACACGGAGTAGGCATGTACAGATCGCTTCTGGGACCTCTAAATATCGAATTTACGGGTGTTTTGGGACTGAATTTGAGATATCGACTTTTTGGCACCTAAAAGATCGATTTTTAGCATGTTTTTAGCCTATATTTTGAAAATATTCTAGCACTGAGTAGGCATGTACAGATTGCTTCTGGGACCCCAAAATATTGAATTTTCGGATGTTTTGAGCCTGAATTTGAGATATAAACGGGTACAGAAGATACATGCACATATTGACTTTGGGCACCAAAAATATCGATTTTCAGCATGTTTTGGGCCTGAATTTTGAAAATACTCTAACACGGAGTAGGCATGTACAGATCGCTTCTGGGACCCCAAAATATCGAATTTTCAGGTGTTTAGGGCCATAATTTGAGATATAAACGGGTACAGAAGATGCATGCACATATCGACTTTTGGGCACCTAAAAGATCGATTTTCAGTATGTTTTGAGCATGTATTTTGAAAATACTCTAACACGGAGTAGGCATGTACAGATCGCTTCTGGGACCCCTAAATATCGAATTTTCGGGTGTTTTGGGACTGAATTTGAGATATCGACTTTTTGGCACCTAAAAGATCGATTTTTAGCATGTTTTTAGCCTATATTTTGAAAATATTCTAGCACTGAGTAGGCATGTACAGATTGCTTCTGGGACCCCAAAATATTGAATTTTTCGGATGTTTTGAGCCTGAATTTGAGATATAAACGGGTACAGAAGATACATGCACATATTGACTTTGGGCACCAAAAATATCGATTTTCAGCATGTTTTGGGCCTGAATTTTGAAAATACTCTAACACGGAGTAGGCATGTACAGATCGCTTCTGGGACCCCAAAATATCGAATTTTCAGGTGTTTAGGGCCATAATTTGAGATATAAACGGGTACAGAAGATGCATGCACATATCGACTTTTGGGCACCTAAAAGATCGATTTTCAGTATGTTTTGAGCATGTATTTTGAAAATACTCTAACACGGAGTAGGCATGTACAGATCGCTTCTGGGACCCCTAAATATCGAATTTTCGGGTGTTTTGGGACTGAATTTGAGATATCGACTTTTTGGCACCTAAAAGATCGATTTTTAGCATGTTTTTAGCCTATATTTTGAATAATATTCTACAGATTGCTTCTGGGACCCCAAAATATTGAATTTTCGGATGTTTTGAGCCTGAATTTGAGATATAAACGGGTACAGAAGATACATGCACATATTGACTTTGGGCATCTAAAATATCGATTTTCAGCATGTTTTGGGCCTGTATTTTGAAAATACTCTAACACTGAGTAGGCATGTACAGATTGCTTCTGGGACCCCAAAATATTGAATTTTCGGGTGTTTTGAGCCTGAATTTGAGATATAAACGGGTACTGAAGATGCATGCACATATCGACTTTTGTGCACCTAAAAGATCGATTTTCAGTATGTTTTGAGCATGTATTTTGAAAATACTCTAACACGGAGTAGGCATGTACAGATCGCTTCTGGGACCCCTAAATAACGAATTTTCGGGTGTTTTGAGCCTGAATTTGAGATATAAACGGGTACTGAAGATGCATGCACATATCGACTTTTGTGCACCTAAAAGATCGATTTTCAGTATGTTTTGAGCATGTATTTTGAAAATACTCTAACACGGAGTAGGCATGTACAGATCGCTTCTGGGACCCCTAAATATCGAATTTTCGGGTGTTTTGGGACTGAATTTGAGATATCGACTTTTTGGCACCTAAAAGATCGTTTTTTAGCATGTTTTTAACCTATATTTTGAAAATATTCTAGCTCTGAGTAGGCATGTACAGATTGCTTCTGGGACCCCAAAATATTGAATTTTCGGGTGTTTTGAGCCTGAATTTAAGATATAAACATGTACAGAAAATACATTCACATATTGACTTTGGGCACCAAAAATATCGATTTTCAGCATGTTTTGGGCCTGAATTTTGAAAATGCTCTAACACGGAGTAGGCATGTACAGATCGCTTCTGGGACCCCAAAAAATCGAATTTTCAGGTGTTTAGGGCCATAATTTGAGATATAAACGGGTACAGAAGATGCATGCACATATCGACTTTTGGGCACCTAAAAGATCGATTTAAAGTATGTTTTGAGCATGTATTTTGAAAAAACTCTAACACGGAGTAGGCATGTACAGATCGCTTCTGGGACCCCTAAATATCGAATTTTCGGGTGTTTTGGGACTCAATTTGAGATATCGACTTTTTGGCACCTAAAAGATCGATTTTTAGCATGTTTTTAGCCTATATTTTGAATAATATTCTACAGATTGCTTCTGGGACCCCAAAATATTGAATTTTCGGATGTTTTGAGCCTGAATTTGAGATATAAACGGGTACAGAAGATACATGCACATATTGACTTTGGGCATCTAAAATATCGATTTTCAGCATGTTTTGGGCCTGTATTTTGAAAATACTCTAACACTGAGTAGGCATGTACAGATTGCTTTTGGGACCCCAAAATATTGAATTTTCGGGTGTTTTGAGCCTGAATTTGAGATATAAACGGGTACTGAAGATGCATGCACATATCGACTTTTGGGCACCTAAAAGATCGATTTTCAGTATGTTTATGGCCTGTATTTTGAAAATACTCTAACACGGAGTAGGCATGTACAGATACCTTCTGGGACCTCTAAATATCGAATTTTCGGGTGTTTTGGGACTGAATTTGAGATATCGATTTTTTGGCACCTAAAATGTCGATTTTTAGCATGTTTTTAGCCTATATTTTGAAAATATTCTAGCACTGTGTAGGCATGTACAGATTGCTTCTGGGACCCCAAAATATTGAATTTTCGGGTGTTTTGAGCCTGAATTTGAGATATAAACGGGTACAGAAGATACATACACATATTGACTTTGGGCATCTAAAATATCGATTTTCAGCATGTTTTGGGCCTATATTTTGAAAATACTCTAACACTGAGTAGGCATGTACAGATTGCTTCTGGGACCCCAAAATATTAAATTTTCGGGTGTTTTGAGCCTGAATTTGAGATATAAACGGGTACTGAAGATGCATGCACATATCGACTTTTGTGCACCTAAAAGATCGATTTTCAGTATGTTTTGAGCATGTATTTTGAAAATACTCTAACACGGAGTAGGCATGTACAGATCGCTTCTGGGACCCCTAAATATCGAATTTTCGGGTGTTTTGGGACTGAATTTGAGATATCGACTTTTTGGCACCTAAAAGATCGATTTTTAGCATGTTTTTAGCCTATATTTTGAAAATATTCTAGCACTGTGTAGGCATGTACAGATTGCTTCTGGGACCCCAAAATATTGAATTTTCGGGTGTTTTGAGCCTGAATTTGAGATATAAACGGGTACAGAAGATACATGCACATATTGACTTTGGGCATCTAAAATATCGATTTTCAGCATGTTTTGGGCCAGTATTTTGAAAATACTCTAACACTGAGTAGGCATGTACAGATTGCTTCTGGGACCCCAAAATATTGAATTTTCGGGTGTTTTGAGCCTGAATTTGAGATATAAACGGGTACTGAAGATGCATGCACATATCGACTTTTGTGCACCTAAAAGATCGATTTTCAGTATGTTTTGAGTATGTATTTTGAAAATACTCTAACACTGAGTAGGCATGTACAGATCGCTTCTGGGACACCTAAATATCGAATTTTCGGGTGTTTTGGGACTGAATTTGAGATATAAACGGGTACAGAAGATACATGCACATATTGACTTTCCGCACCAAAAATATCGATTTTCAGCATGTTTTGGGCCTGAATTTTGAAAATACTCTAACACGGAGTAGGCATGTACAGATCGCTTCTGGGACCCCAAAATATCGAATTTTCGGGTGTTTAGGGCCAGAATTTGAGATATAAACGGGTACGGAAGATGCATGCACATATCGACTTTTGGGCACCTAAAAGATCGATTTTCAGTATGTTTTTGGCCTGTATTTTGAAAATACTCTAACACGGAGTAGGCATGTACACATACCTTCTGGGACCTCTAAATATCGAATTTTCGGGTGTTTTGGGACTGAATTTGAGATATCGACTTTTTGGCACCTAAAAGATCGATTTTTAGCATATTTTTAGCCTATATTTTGAAAATATTCTAGCACTGAGTGCCTAGGCATGTACAGATTGCTTCTGGGACCCCAAAATATTGAATTTTCGGGTGTTTTGAGCCTGAATTTGAGATATAAACGGGTACAGAAGATACATGCACATATTGACTTTCCGCACCAAAAATATCGATTTTCAGTATGTTTTTGGCCTGTATTTTGAAAATACTCTAACACGGAGTAGGCTTGTACACATACCTTCTGGGACCTCTAAATATCGAATTTTCGGGTGTTTTGGGAATGAATTTGAGATATCGATTTTTTTACACCTAAAATGTCGATTTTTAGCATGTTTTTAGCCTATATTTTGAAAATATTCTAGCACTGTGTAGGCACGTACAGATTGCTTCTGGGACCCCAAAATATTGAATTTTCGGGTGTTTTGAGCCTGAATTTGAGATATAAACGGGTACAGAAGATACATGCACATATTGACTTTGGGCATCTAAAATATCGATTTTCAGCATGTTTTGGGCCTGTATTTTGAAAATACTCTAACACTGAGTAGGCATGTACAGATTGCTTCTGGGACCCCAAAATATTGAATTTTCGGGTGTTTTGAGCCTGAATTTGAGATATAAACGGGTTCTAAAGATGCATGCACATATCGACTTTTGTGCACCTAAAAGATCGATTTTCAGTATGTTTTGAGCATGTATTTTGAAAATACTCTAACACGGAGTAGGCATGTACAGATAGCTTCTGGGACCCCTAAATATCGAATTTTCGGGTGTTTTGAGACTGAATTTGAGATATCGACTTTTTGGCACCTAAAAGATCGATTTTTAGCATGTTTTTAGCCTATATTTTGAAAATATTCTAGCACTGTACAGATTGCTTCTGGGACCCCAAAATATTGAATTTTCGGGTGTTTTGAGCCTGAATTTGAGATATAAACGGGTACAGAAGATACATGCACATATTGACTTTGGGCACCAAAAATATCGATTTTCAGCATGTTTTGGGCCTGAATTTTGAAAATACTCTAACACGGAGTAGGCATGTACAGATCGCTTCTGGGACCCCAAAATATCGAATTTTCGGGTGTTTAAGGCCAGAATTTGAGATATAAACGGGTACAGAAGATGCATGCACATATCGACTTTTGGGCACCTAAAAGATCGATTTTCAGTATGTTTTTGGCCTGTATTTTGAAAATACTCTAACACGGAGTAGGCATGTACAGATCGCTTCTGGGACCCCTAAATATCGAATTTTCGGGTGTTTTGGGACTGAATTTGAGATATCGACTTTTTGGCACCTAAAAGATCGATTTTTAGCATGTTTTTAGCCTATATTTTGAAAATATTCTAGCACTGTACAGATTGCTTCTGGGACCCCAAAATATTGAATTTTCGGGTGTTTTGAGCCTGAATTTGAGATATAAACGGGTACAGAAGATACATGCACATATTGACTTTGGGCACCAAAAATATCGATTTTCAGCATGTTTTGGGCCTGAATTTTGAAAATACTCTAAGACGGAGTAGGCATGTACAGATCGCTTCTGGGACCCCAAAATATCGAATTTTCGGGTGTTTAAGGCCAGAATTTGAGATATAAACGGGTACAGAAGATGCATGCACATATCGACTTTTGGGCACCTAAAAGATCGATTTTCAGTATGTTTTTGGCCTGTATTTTGAAAATACTCTAACACGGAGTAGGCATGTACAGATACCTTCTGGGACCTCTAAATATCGAATTTTCGGGTGTTTTGGGACTGAATTTGAGAAATCGATTTTTTGGCACCTAAAATGTCGATTTTTAGCATGTTTTTAGCCTATATTTTGAAAATATTCTAGCACTGTGTAGGCACGTACAGATTGCTTCTGGGACCCCAAAATATTGAATTTTCGGGTGTTTTAAGCCTGAATTTAAGATATAAACAGGTACAGAAGATACATGCACATATTGACTTTGGGCATCTAAAATATCGATTTTCAGCATGTTTTGGGCCTGTATTTTGAAAATACTCTAACACTGAGTAGGCATGTACAGATTGCTTCTGGGACCCCAAAATATTGAATTTTCGGGTGTTTTGAGCCTGAATTTGAGATATAAACGGGTACAGAAGATACATGCACATATTGACTTTGGGCACCAAAAATATAGATTTTCAGCATGTTTTGGGCCTGAATTTTGAAAATACTCTAACACGGAGTAGGCATGTACAGATCGCTTCTGGGACCCCAAAATATCGAATTTTCGGGTGTTTAGGGCCAGAATTTGAGATATAAACGGGTACAGAAGATGCATGCACATATCGACTTTTGGGCACCTAAAAGATCGATTTTCAGTATGTTTTTGGCCTGTATTTTGAAAATACTCTAACACGGAGTAGGCATGTACAGATACCTTCTGGGACCTCTAAATATCGAATTTTCGGGTGTTATGAGACTGAATTAAAGATATCGATTTTTTGGCACCTATAATATCGATTTTTAGCATGTTTTTGGACTATATTTTGAAAATAATTTAGCACTGTGTAGGCATGTACAGATTGCTTCTGGGACCCCAAAATATTGAATTTTCGGGTGTTTTGAGCCTGAATTTGATATATAAACGGGTACAGAAGATACATGCACATATTGACTTTGGGCATCTAAAAGATCGATTTTCAGTATGTTTTGAGCATGTATTTTGAAAATACACTAACACGGAGTAGGCATGTACAGATCGCTTCTAGGACCCCTACATATCGAATTTTCGGGTGTTTTAGGACTGAATTTGAGATATCGACTTTTTTCCACCTAAAAGATCGATTTTTAGCATGTTTTTAGCCTATATTTTGAAAATATTCTAGCACTGGGTAGGCATGTACAGATTGCTTCTGGGACCCCAAAATATTGAATTTTCGGGTGTTTTGAGGCTGAATTTGAGATATAAACGGGTACAGAAGATACATGCACATATTGACTTTGGGCACCAAAAATATCGATTTCCAGCATGTTTTATGCCTGAATTTTGAAAATACTCTAACACGGAGATATTGAATTTTCGGGTGTTTTGAGCCTGAATTTGAAATATAAACGGGTACTGAAGATGCATGCACATATCGACTTTTGTGCACCTAAAAGATCGATTTTCAGTATGTTTTGAGCATGTGTTTTGAAAATACTTTAACACGGAGTAGGCATGTACAGATCGCTTCTGGGACCCCTAAATATCGAATTTTCGGGTGTTTGGGACTGAATTTGAGATATCGACTTTTTGGCACCTAAAAGATCGATTTTTAGCATGTTTTTAGCCTATATTTTGAAAATATTCTAGCACTGAGTGCCTAGGCATGTACAGATTGCTTCTGGGACCCCAAAATATTGAATTTTCGGGTGTTTTGAGCCTGAATTTGAGATATAAACGGGTACAGAAGATACATGCACATATTGACTTTCCGCACCAAAAATATCGATTTTCAGCATGTTTTGGGCCTGAATTTTGAAAATACTCTAACACGGAGTAGGCATGTACAGATCGCTTCTGGGACCCCAAAATATCGAGTTTTCGGGTGTTTAGGGCCAGAATTTGAGATATAAACGGGTACAGAAGATGCATGCACATATCGACTTTTGGGCACCTAAAAGATCGATTTTCAGTATGTTTTTGTCCTGAATTTTGAAAATACTCTAACACGGAGTAGGCATGTACAGATACCTTTTGGGACCTCTAAATATCGAATTTTCGGGTGTTTTGGGACTGAATTTGAGATATCGATTTTTTGGCACCAAAAATGTCGATTTTTAGCATGTTTTTAGCCTATATTTTGAAAATATTCTAGCACTGTGTAGGCATGTACAGATTGCTTCTGGGACCCCAAAATATTGAATTTTCGGGTGTTTTGAGCCTGAATTTGAGATATAAACGGGTACAGAAGATACATGCACATATTGACTTTGGGCATCTAAAATATCGATTTTCAGCATGTTTTGGGCCTGTATTTTGAAAATACTCTAACACTGAGTAGGCATGTAAAGATTGCTTCTGGGACCCCAAAATATTGAATTTTCGGGTGTTTTGAGCCTGAATTTGAGATATAAACGGGTACTGAAGATGCATGCACATATCGACTTTTGTGCACCTAAAAGATCGATTTTCAGTATGTTTTGAGCATGTATTTTGAAAATACTCTAACACGGAGTAGGTATGTACAGATCGCTTCTGGGACCCCTAAATATCGAATTTTCGGGTGTTTTGGGACTGAATTTGAGATATCGACTTTTTGGCACCTAAAAGATCGATTTTTAGCATGTTTTTAGCCTATATTTTGAAAATATTCTAGCACTGTACAGATTGCTTCTGGGACCCCAAAATATTGAATTTTCGGGTGTTTTGAGCCTGAATTTGAGATATAAACGGGTACAGAAGATACATGCACATATTGACTTTGGGCATCTAAAATATCGATTTTCAGCATGTTTTGGGCCTGTATTTTGAAAATACTCTAACACTGAGTAGGCATGTACAGATTGCTTCTGGGACCCCAAAATATCGAATTTTCGGGTGTTTTGAGCCTGAATTTGAGATATAAACGGGTACTGAAGATGCATGCACATTTTGACTTTTGTGCACCTAAAAGATCGATTTTCAGTATGTTTTGAGCATGTATTTTGAAAATACTCTAACACGGAGTAGGCATGTACAGATCGCTTCTGGGACCCCTAAATATCGAATTTTCGGGTGTTTTGGGACTGAATTTGAGATATCGACTTTTTGGCACCTAAAAGATCGATTTTTAGCATGTTTTTAGCCTATATTTTGAAAATATTCTAGCACTGACTAGGCATGTACAGATTGCTTCTGGGACCCCAAAATATTGAATTTTCGGTTGTTTTGAGCCTGAATTTGAGATATAAACGGGTACAGAAGATACATGCACATATTGACTTTGGGCACCAAAAATATCGATTTTCAGCATGTTTTGGGCCTGAATTTTGAAAATACTCTAACACGGAGTAGTCATGTACAGATCGCTTCTGGGACCCCAAAATATCGAATTTTCGGGTGTTTAGGGCCAGAATTTGAGATATAAACGGGTACAGAAGATGCATGCACATATCGACTTTTGGGCACCTAAAAGATCGATTTTCAGTATGTTTTTGGCCTGTATTTTGAAAATACTCTAACACGGAGTAGGCATGTACAGATACCTTCTGGGACCTCTAAATATCGAATTTTCGGGTGTTTTGGGACTGAATTTGAGATATCGACTTTTTGGCACCTAAAAGATCGATTTTTAGCATATTTTTAGCCTATATTTTGAAAATATTTTAGCACTGAGTGCCTAGGCATGTACAGATTACTTCTGGGACCCCAAAATATTGAATTTTCGGGTGTTTTGAGCCTGAATTTGAGATATAAACGGGTACAGAAGATACATGCACATATTGACTTTGGGCACCAAAAAAATCGATTTTCAGCATGTTTTGGGCCTGAATTTTGAAAATACTCTAACACGGAGTAGGCATGTACAGATCGCTTCTGGGACCCCAAAATATCAAATTTTCGGGTGTTTAAGGCCAGAATTTGAGATATAAACGGGTACAGAAGATGCATGCACATATCGACTTTTGGGCACCTAAAAGATCGATTTTCAATATGTTTTTGGCCTGTATTTTAAAAATACTCTAACACGGAGTAGGCATGTACAGATACCTCCTGGGACCTCTAAATATCGAATTTTCGGGTGTTTTGGTACTGAATTTGGGATATCGATTTTTTGGCACCTAAAATGTCGATTTTTAGCATGTTTTTAGCCTATATTTTGAAAATATTCTAGCACTGTGTAGGCATGTACAGATTGCTTCTGGGACCCCAAAATATTGAATTTTCGGGTGTTTTGAGCCTGAATTTGAGATATAAACGGGTACAGAAGATACATGCACATATTGACTTTGGGCACCTAAAATATCGATTCTCAGCATGTTTTGGGCCTGTATTTTGAAAATACTCTAACACTGAGTAGGCATGTACAGATTGCTTCTGGGACCCCAAAATATCGAATTTTCGGGTGTTTTGAGCCTGAATTTGAGATATAAACGGGTACTGAAGATGCATGCACATTTTGACTTTTGTGCACCTAAAAGATCGATTTTCAGTATGTTTTGAGCATGTATTTTGAAAATATTCTAGCACTGACTAGGCATGTACAGATCGCTTCTGGGACCCCTAAATATCGAATTTTCGGGTGTTTTGGGACTGAATTTGAGATATCGACTTTTTGGCACCTAAAATGTCGATTTTTAGCATGTTTTTAGCCTATATTTTGAAAATATTCTAGCACTGACTAGGCATGTACAGATTGCTTCTGGGACCCCAAAATATTGAATTTTCGGTTGTTTTGAGCCTGAATTTGAGATATAAACGGGTACAGAAGATACATGCACATATTGACTTTGGGCACGAAAAATATCGATTTTCAGCATGTTTTGGGCCTGAATTTTGAAAATACTCTAACACGGAGTAGGCATGTACAGATCGCTTCTGGGACCCCAAAATATCGAATTTTCGGGTGTTTAGGGCCACAATTTGAGATATAAACGGGTACAGAAGATGCATGCACATATCGACTTTTGGGCACCTAAAAGATCGATTTTCAGTATGTTTTTGGCCTGTATTTTGAAAATACTCTAACATGGAGTAGGCATGTACAGATACCTTCTGGGACCTCTAAATATCGAATTTTCGGGTGTTTTGGGACTGAATTTGAGACATCGACTTTTTGGCACCTAAAATATCGATTTTCAGCATGTTTTTAGCCTATATTTTGAAAATATTCTAGCACTGTGTAGGCATGTACAGATTGCTTCTGGGACCCCAAAATATTGAATTTTCGGGTGTTTTGAGCCTGAATTTGAGATATAAACGGGTACAGAAGATACATGCACATATTGACTTTGGGCATCTAAAATATCGATTTTCAGCATGTTTTGGGCCTGTATTTTGAAAATACTCTAACACGGAGTAGGCATGTACAGATCGCTTCTGGGACCCCTAAATATCGAATTTTCGGGTATTTTGGGACTGAATTTGAGATATCGACTTTTTGGCACCTAAAAGATCGATTTTTAGCATGTTTTTAGCCTATATTTTGAAAATATTCTAGCACTGTACAGCTTGCTTCTGGGACCCCAAAATATTGAATTTTCGGGTGTTTTGAGCCTGAATTTGAGATATAAACGGGTACAGAAGATACATGCACATATTGACTTTGGGCACCTAAAATATCGATTCTCAGCATGTTTTGGGCCTGAATTTTGAAAATACTCTAACACAGAGTAGGCATGTACAGATCGCTTCTGGGACCCCAAAATATCGAATTTTCGGGTGTTTAGGGCCAGAATTTGAGATATAAACGGGTACAGAAGATGCATGCACATATCGACTTTTGGGCACCTAAAAGATCGATTTTCAGTATGTTTTTGGCCTGTATTTTGAAAATACTCTAACACGGAGTAGGCATGTACAGATACCTTCTGGGACCTCTAAATATCGAATTTTCGGGTGTTTTGGGACTGAATTTGAGATATCGATTTTTTGGCACCTAAAATGTCGATTTTTACCATGTTTTTAGCCTATATTTTGAAAATATTCTAGCACTGTGTAGGCATGTACAGATTGCTTCTGAGACCCCAAAATATTGAATTTTCGGGTGTTTTGAGCCTGAATTTGAGATATAAACGGGTACAGAAGATACATGCACATATTGACTTTGGGCATCTAAAATATCGATTTTCAGCATGTTTTTGGCCTGTATTTTGAAAATACTCTAACACTGAGTAGGCATGTACAGATTGCTTCTGGGACCCCAAAATATTGAATTTTCGGGTGTTTTGAGCCTGAATTTGAGATATAAACGGGTACTGAAGATGCATGCACATATCGACTTTTGTGCACCTAAAAGATCGATTTTCTGTATGTTTTGAGCATGTATTTTGAAAATACTCTAACACGGAATAGGCATGTACAGATCGCTTCTGGGACCCCTAAATATCGAATTTTCGGGTGTTTTGGGACTGAATTTGAGATATCGACTTTTTGGCACCTAAAAGATCGATTTTTAGCATATTTTTAGCCTATATTTTGAAAATATTCTAGCACTGAGTAGGCATGTACAGATTGCTTCTGGGACCCCAAAATATTGAATTTTCGGGTGTTTTGAGAATGAATTTGAGATATAAACGGGTACAAAAGATACATGCACATATTGACTTTGGGCACCAAAAATATCGATTTTCAGCATGTTTTGGGCCTGAATTTTGAAAATACTCTAACACGGAGTAGGCATGTACAGATCGCTTCTAGGACCCCAAAATATCAAATTTTCGGGTGTTTAGGGCCAGAATTTGAGATATAAACGGGTACAGAAGATGCATGCACATATCGACTTTTGGGCACCTAAAAGATCGATTTTCAGTAAGTTTTTGGCCTGTATTTTGAAAATACTCTAACACGGAGTAGGCATGTACAGATACCTTTTGGGACCTCTAAATATCGAATTTTCGGGTGTTTTGGGACTGAATTTGAGATATCGATTTTTTGGCACCTAAAATGTCGATTTTTACCATGTTTTTAGCCTATATTTTGAAAATATTCTAGCACAGTGTAGGCATGTACAGATATCTTCTGGGACCCCAAAATATTGAATTTTCGGGTGTTTTGAGCCTGAATTTGAGATATAAACGGGTACAGAAGATACATGCACATATTGACTTTGGGCACCTAAAATATCGATTCTCAGCATGTTTTGGGCCTGAATTTTGAAAATACTCTAACACAGAGTAGGCATGTACAGATCGCTTCTGGGACCCCAAAATATCGAATTTTCGGGTGTTTAGGGCCAGAATTTGAGATATAAACGGGTACAGAAGATGCATGCACATATCGACTTTTGGGCACCTAAAAGATCGATTTTCAGTATGTTTTTGGCCTGTATTTTGAAAATACTCTAACACGGAGTAGGCATGTACAGATACCTTCTGGGACCTCTAAATATCGAATTTTCGGGTGTTTTGGGACTGAATTTGAGATATCGATTTTTTGGCACCTAAAATGTCGATTTTTACCATGTTTTTAGCCTATATTTTGAAAATATTCTAGCACGGAGTAGGCATGTACAGATCGCTTCTGGGACCCCAAAATAACGAATTTTCGGGTGTTTAAGGCCAGAATTTGAGATATAAACGGGTACAGAAGATGCATGCACATATCGACTTTTGGGCACCTAAAAGATCGATTTTCAGTATGTTTTTGGCCTGTATTTTGAAAATACTCTAACACGGAGTAGGCATGTACAGATCGCTTCTGGGACCCCTAAATATCGAATTTTCGGGTGTTTTGGGACTGAATTTGAGATATCGACTTTTTGGCACCTAAAAGATCGATTTTTAGCATGTTTTTAGCCTATATTTTGAAAATATTCTAGCACTGTACAGATTGCTTCTGGGACCCCAAAATATTGAATTTTCGGGTGTTTTGAGCCTGAATTTGAGATATAAACGGGTACAGAAGATACATGCACATATTGACTTTGGGCACCAAAAATATCGATTTTCAGTATGTTTTGGGCCTGTATTTTGAAAATACTCTAACACTGAGTAGGCATGTACAGATTGCTTCTGGGACCCCAAAATATTGAATTTTCGGGTGTTTAGGGCCTGAATTTGAGATATAAACGGGTACAGAAGATACATGCACATATTGACTTTGGGCATTTAAAATATAGATTTTCAGCATGTTTTGGGCCTGTATTTTGAAAATACTCTAACACTGAGTAGGCATGTACAGATTGCTTCTGGGACCCCAAAATATTGAATTTTCGGGTGTTTTGAGCCTGAATTTGAGATATAAACGGGTACTGAAGATGCATGCACATATCGACTTTTGTGCACCTAAAAGATCGATTTTCTGTATGTTTTGAGCATGTATTTTGAAAATACTCTAACACGGAATAGGCATGTACAGATCGCTTCTGGGACCTCTAAATATCGAATTTTCGGGTGTTTTGGGACTGAATTTGAGATATCGATTTTTTGGCACCTAAAATGTCGATTTTTAGCATGTTTTTAGCCTATATTTTGAAAAAATTCTAGCACTGTGTAGGCATGTACAGATATCTTCTGGGACCCCAAAATATTGAATTTTCGGGTGTTTTGAGCCTGAATTTGAGATATAAACGGGTACAGAAGATACATGCACATATTGACTTTGGGCACCTAAAATATCGATTCTCAGCATGTTTTGGGCCTGAATTTTGAAAATACTCTAACACAGAGTAGGCATGTACAGATCGCTTCTGGGACCCCAAAATATCGAATTTTCGGGTGTTTAGGGCCAGAATTTGAGATATAAACGGGTACAGAAGATGCATGCACATATCGACTTTTGGGCACCTAAAAGATCGATTTTCAGTATGTTTTTGGCCTGTATTTTGAAAATACTCTAACACGGAGTAGGCATGTACAGATACCTTCTGGGACCCCAAAATATCGAATTTTCGGGTGTTTAAGGCCAGAATTTGAGATATAAACGGGTACAGAAGATGCATGCACATATCGACTTTTGGGCACCTAAAAGATCGATTTTCAGTATGTTTTTGGCCTGTATTTTGAAAATACTCTAACACGGAGTAGGCATGTACAGATCGCTTCTGGGACCCCTAAATATCGAATTTTCGGGTGTTTTGGGACTGAATTTGAGATATCGACTTTTTGGCACCTAAAAGATCGATTTTTAGGATGTTTTTAGCCTATATTTTGAAAATATTCTAGCACTGTACAGATTGCTTCTGGGACCCCAAAATATTGAATTTTCGGGTGTTTTGAGCCTGAATTTGAGATATAAACGGGTACAGAAGATACATGCACATATTGACTTTGGGCACCAAAAATATCGATTTTCAGTATGTTTTGGGCCTGTATTTTGAAAATACTCTAACACTGAGTAGGCATGTACAGATTGCTTCTGGGACCCCAAAATATTGAATTTTCGGGTGTTTAGAGCCTGAATTTGAGATATAAACGGGTACAGAAGATACATGCACATATTGACTTTGGGCATTTAAAATATAGATTTTCAGCATGTTTTGGGCCTGTATTTTGAAAATACTCTAACACTGAGTAGGCATGTACAGATTGCTTCTGGGACCCCAAAATATTGAATTTTCGGGTGTTTTGAGCCTGAATTTGAGATATAAACGGGTACAGAAGATGCATGCACATATCGACTTTTGGGCACCTAAAAGATCGATTTTCAGTATGTTTTGAGCATGTATTTTGAAAATACTCTAACACGGAGTAGGCATGTACAGATACCTTCTGGGACCTCTAAATATCGAATTTTCGGGTGTTTTGGAACTGAATTTGAGATATAGATTTTTTGGCCTCCTAAAATGTCGATTTTTAGCATGTTTTAAGCCTATATTTTGAAAATATTCTAGCACTGTGTAGGCATGTACAGATTGCTTCCGGGACCCCAAAATATTGAATTTTCGGGTGTTTTGAGCCTGAATTTGAGATATAAACGGGTACAGAAGATACATGCACATATTGACTTTGGGCGTCTAAAATATCGATTTTCAGCATGTTTTGGGCCTGTCTTTTGAAAATACTCTAACACTGAGTAGGCATGTACAGATTGCTTCTGGGACCCAAAAATATTGAATTTTCGGGTGTTTTGAGCCTGAATTTGAGATATAAACGGGTACTGAAGATGCATGCACATATCGACTTTTGTGCACCTAAAAGATCGATTTTCAGTATGTTTTGAGCATGTATTTTGAAAATACTCTAACACGGAATAGGCATGTACAGATCGCTTCTGGGACCCCTAAATATCGAATTTTCGGGTGTTTTGGGACTGAATTTGAGATATCGACTTTTTGGCACCTAAAAGATCGATTTTTAGCATATTTTTAGCCTATATTTTGAAAATATTTTAGCACTGAGTGCCTAGGCATGTGCAGATTACTTCTGGGACCCCAAAATATTGAATTTTCGGGTGTTTTGAGCCTGAATTTGAGATATAAACGGGTACAGAAGATACATGCACATATCGACTTTTGTGCACCTAAAAGATCGATTTTCAGTATGTTTTTGGCCTGTATTTTGAAAATACTCTAACACGGAATAGGCATGTACAGATCGCTTCTGGGACCCCTAAATATCGAATTTTCGGGTGTTTTGGGACTGAATTTGAGATATCGACTTTTTGGCACCTAAAAGATCGATTTTTAGCATATTTTTAGCCTATATTTTGAAAATATTCTAGCACTGAGTAGGCATGTACAGATTGCTTCTGGGACCCCAAAATATTGAATTTTCGGGTGTTTTGAGCCTGAATTTGAGATATAAACGGGTACAAAAGATACATGCACATATTGACTTTGGGCACCAAAAATATCGATTTTCAGCATGTTTTGGGCCTGAATTTTGAAAATACTCTAACACGGAGTAGGCATGTACAGATCGCTTCTAGGACCCCAAAATATCAAATTTTCGGGTGTTTAGGGCCAGAATTTGAGATATAAACGGGTACAGAAGATGCATGCACATATCGACTTTTGGGCACCTAAAAGATCGATTTTCAGTAAGTTTTTGGCCTGTATTTTGAAAATACTCTAACACGGAGTAGGCATGTACAGATACCTTTTGGGACCTCTAAATATCGAATTTTCGGGTGTTTTGGGACTGAATTTGAGATATCGATTTTTTGGCACCTAAAATGTCGATTTTTAGCATGTTTTTAGCCTATATTTTGAAAATATTCTAGCACAGTGTAGGCATGTACAGATATCTTCTGGGACCCCAAAATATTGAATTTTCGGGTGTTTTGAGCCTGAATTTGAGATATAAACGGGTACAGAAGATACATGCACATATTGACTTTGGGCACCTAAAATATCGATTCTCAGCATGTTTTGGGCCTGAATTTTGAAAATACTCTAACACAGAGTAGGCATGTACAGATCGCTTCTGGGACCCCAAAATATCGAATTTTCGGGTGTTTAGGGCCAGAATTTGAGATATAAACGGGTACAGAAGATGCATGCACATATCGACTTTTGGGCACCTAAAAGATCGATTTTCAGTATGTTTTTGGCCTGTATTTTGAAAATACTCTAACACGGAGTAGGCATGTACAGATACCTTCTGGGACCTCTAAATATCGAATTTTCGGGTGTTTTGGGACTGAATTTGAGATATCGATTTTTTGGCACCTAAAATGTCGATTTTTACCATGTTTTTAGCCTATATTTTGAAAATATTCTAGCACGGAGTAGGCATGTACAGATCGCTTCTGGGACCCCAAAATATCGAATTTTCGGGTGTTTAAGGCCAGAATTTGAGATATAAACGGGTACAGAAGATGCATGCACATATCGACTTTTGGGCACCTAAAAGATCGATTTTCAGTATGTTTTTGGCCTGTATTTTGAAAATACTCTAACACGGAGTAGGCATGTACAGATCGCTTCTGGGACCCCTAAATATCGAATTTTCGGGTGTTTTGGGACTGAATTTGAGATATCGACTTTTTGGCACCTAAAAGATCGATTTTTAGCATGTTTTTATCCTATATTTTGAAAATATTCTAGCACTGTACAGATTGCTTCTGGGACCCCAAAATATTGAATTTTCGGGTGTTTTGAGCCTGAATTTGAGATATAAACGGGTACAGAAGATACATGCACATATTGACTTTGGGCACCAAAAATATCGATTTTCAGTATGTTTTGGGCCTGTATTTTGAAAATACTCTAACACTGAGTAGGCATGTACAGATTGCTTCTGGGACCCCAAAATATTGAATTTTCGGGTGCTTAGGGCCTGAATTTGAGATATAAACGGGTACAGAAGATACATGCACATATTGACTTTGGGCATTTAAAATATAGATTTTCAGCATGTTTTGGGCCTGTATTTTGAAAATACTCTAACACTGAGTAGGCATGTACAGATTGCTTCTGGGACCCCAAAATATTGAATTTTCGGGTGTTTTGAGCCTGAATTTGAGATATAAACGGGTACTGAAGATGCATGCACATATCGACTTTTGTGCACCTAAAAGATCGATTTTCTGTATGTTTTGAGCATGTATTTTGAAAATACTCTAACACGGAATAGGCATGTACAGATCGCTTCTGGGACCTCTAAATATCGAATTTTCGGGTGTTTTGGGACTGAATTTGAGATATCGATTTTTTGGCACCTAAAATGTCGATTTTTAGCATGTTTTTAGCCTATATTTTGAAAAAATTCTAGCACTGTGTAGGCATGTACAGATATCTTCTGGGACCCCAAAATATTGAATTTTCGGGTGTTTTGAGCCTGAATTTGAGATATAAACGGGTACAGAAGATACATGCACATATTGACTTTGGGCACCTAAAATATCGATTCTCAGCATGTTTTGGGCCTGAATTTTGAAAATACTCTAACACAGAGTAGGCATGTACAGATCGCTTCTGGGACCCCAAAATATCGAATTTTCGGGTGTTTAGGGCCAGAATTTGAGATATAAACGGGTACAGAAGATGCATGCACATATCGACTTTTGGGCACCTAAAAGATCGATTTTCAGTATGTTTTTGGCCTGTATTTTGAAAATACTCTAACACGGAGTAGGCATGTACAGATACCTTCTGGGACCCCAAAATATCGAATTTTCGGGTGTTTAAGGCCAGAATTTGAGATATAAACGGGTACAGAAGATGCATGCACATATCGACTTTTGGGCACCTAAAAGATCGATTTTCAGTATGTTTTTGGCCTGTATTTTGAAAATACTCTAACACGGAGTAGGCATGTACAGATCGCTTCTGGGACCCCTAAATATCGAATTTTCGGGTGTTTTGGGACTGAATTTGAGATATCGACTTTTTGGCACCTAAAAGATCGATTTTTAGCATGTTTTTAGCCTATATTTTGAAAATATTCTAGCACTGTACAGATTGCTTCTGGGACCCCAAAATATTGAATTTTCGGGTGTTTTGAGCCTGAATTTGAGATATAAACGGGTACAGAAGATACATGCACATATTGACTTTGGGCACCAAAAATATCGATTTTCAGTATGTTTTGGGCCTGTATTTTGAAAATACTCTAACACTGAGTAGGCATGTACAGATTGCTTCTGGGACCCCAAAATATTGAATTTTCGGGTGTTTAGGGCCTGAATTTGAGATATAAACGGGTACAGAAGATACATGCACATATTGACTTTGGGCATTTAAAATATAGATTTTCAGCATGTTTTGGGCCTGTATTTTGAAAATACTCTAACACTGAGTAGGCATGTACAGATTGCTTCTGGGACCCCAAAATATTGAATTTTCGGGTGTTTTGAGCCTGAATTTGAGATATAAACGGGTACTGAAGATGCATGCACATATCGACTTTTGTGCACCTAAAAGATCGATTTTCAGTATGTTTTGAGCATGTATTTTGAAAATACTCTAACACGGAGTAGGCATGTACAGATCGCTTCTGGGACCCCTAAATATCGAATTTTCGGGTGTTTTGGGACTGAATTTGAGATATCGACTTTTTGGCACCTAAAAGATCGATTTTTAGCATGTTTTTACCCTATATTTTGAAAATATTCTAGCACTGAGTAGGCATGTACAGATTGCTTCTGGGACCCCAAAATATTGAATTTTCAGGTGTTTTGAGCCTGAATTTGAGATATAAACGGGTACAGAAGATACATGCACATATTGACTTTGGGCACCAAAAATATCGATTTTCAGCATGTTTTGGGCCTGAATTTTGAAAATACTCTAACACGGAGTAGGCATGTACAGATCGCTTCTGGGACCCCAAAATATCGAATTTTCGGGGGTTTAGGGCCAGATTTTGAGATATAAACGGGTACAGAAGATGCATGCACATATCGACTTTTGGGCACCTAAAAGATCGATTTTCAGTATGTTTTTGGGTTGTATTTTGAAAATACTCTAACACGGAGTAGGCATGTACAGATACCTTCTGGGACCTCTAAATATCGAATTTTCGGGTGTTTTGGGACTGAATTTGAGATATCGATTTTTTGGCACCTAAAATGTCGATTTTTAGCATGTTTTTAGCCTATATTTTGAAAATATTCTAGCACTGTGTAGGCATGTACAGATTGCTTCTGGGACCCCAAAATATTGAATTTTTGGGTGTTTTAAGCCTGAATTTGAGATATAAACGGGTACAGAAGATACATGCACATATTGACTTTGGGCATCTAAAATATCGATTTTCAGCATGTTTTGGGCCTGTATTTTGAAAATACTCTAACACTGTGTAGGCATGTACAGATTGCTTCTGGGACCCCAAAATATCGAATTTTCGGGTGTTTTGAGCCTGAATTTGAGATATAAACGGGTACAGAAGATACATGCACATATTGACTTTGGGCATCTAAAATATCGATTTTCAGCATGTTTTGGGCCTGTATTTTGAAAATACTCTAACACTGAGTAGGCATGTACAGATTGCTTCTGGGACCCCAAAATATTGAATTTTCGGGTGTTTTGAGCCTGAATTTGAGATATAAACGGGTATTGAAGATGCATGCACATATCGACTTTTGTGCACCTAAAAGATCGATTTTCAGTATGTTTTGAGCATGTATTTTGAAAATACTCTAACACGGAGTAGGCATGTACAGATCGCTTCTGGGACCCCTAAATATCGAATATTCGGGTGTTTTGGGACTGAATTTGAGATATCGACTTTTTGGCACCTAAAAGATCGATTTTTAGCATGTTTTTAGCCTATATTTTGAAAATATTCTAGCACTGAGTAGGCATGTACAGATTGCTTCTGGGACCCCAAAATATTGAATTTTCGGGTGTTTTGAGCCTGAATTTGAGATATAAACGGGTACAGAAGATACATGCACATATTGACTTTGGGCACCAAAAATATCGATTTTCAGCATGTTTTGGGCCTGAATTTTGAAAATACTCTAACACGGAGTAGGCATGTACAGATCGCTTCTGGGACCCCAAAATATCGAATTTTCGGGTTTTTTGAGCCTGAATTTGAGATATAAACGGGTACTGAAGATGCATGCACATATCGACTTTTGTGCACCTAAAAGATCGATTTTCAGTATGTTTTTGGCCTGTATTTTGAAAATACTCTAACACGGATTAGGCATGTACAGATACCTTCTGGGACCTCTAAATATCGAATTTTCGGGTGTTTTCGGACTGAATTTGAGATATCGATTTTTTGGCACCTAAAATGTCGATTTTTAGCATGTTTTTAGCCTATATTTTGAAAATATTCTAGCACTGTGTAGGCATGTACAGATTGCTTCTGGGACCCCAAAATATTGAATTTTCGGGTGTTTTGAGCCTGAATTTGAGATATAAACGGGTACAGAAGATACATGCACATATTGACTTTGGGCATCTAAAAGATCGATTTTCAGCATGTTTTTAGCCTGTATTTTTAAAATACTCTAACACTGAGTAGGCATGTACAGATTGCTTCTGGGACCCCAAAATATTGAATTTTCGTTTGTTTTGAGCCTGAATTTGAGATATAAACGGGTACTGAAGATGCATTCACATATAGACTTTTATGCACCTAAAAGATCGATTTTCAGTATGTTTTGAGCATGTATTTTGAAAATACTCTAACACGGAGTAGCCATGTACAGATCGCTTCTGGGACCCCTAAATATCGAATTTTCGGGTATTTTGGGACTGAATTTGAGATATCGACTTTTTGGCACCTAAAAGATCGATTTTTAGCATGTTTTTGGCCTGTATTTTGAAAATACTCTAACACGGAGTAGGCATGTACATATACCTTCTGGGACCTCTAAATATCGAATTTTCGGGTGTTTTGGGACTGAATTTGAGATATCGATTTTTTGGCACCTAAAATGTCGATTTTTAACATGTTTTTAGCCTATATTTTGAAAATATTCTAGCACTGTGTAGGCATGTACAGATTGCTTCTGGGACCCCAAAATATTGAATTTTCGGGTGTTTTGAGCCTGAATTTGAGATATAAACGGGTACAGAAGATACATGCACATATTGACTTTGGGCATCTAAAATATCGATTTTCAGCATGTTTTGGGCCTGTATTTTGAAAATACTCTAACACTGAGTAGGCATGTACAGATTGCTTCTGGGACCCCATAATATTGAATTTTCGGGTGTTTTGAGCCTG
Organism: Petrolisthes cinctipes; assembly: GCA_033782935.1. Lineage (NCBI taxonomy): Eukaryota > Metazoa > Arthropoda > Malacostraca > Decapoda > Porcellanidae > Petrolisthes > Petrolisthes cinctipes. The sequence goes on from JAWQEG010000175.1 coordinate 900,686, forward strand.
AATTTGAGATATAAACGGGTACTGAAGATGCATGCACATATCGACTTTTGTGCACCTAAAAGATCGATTTTCAGTATGTTTTGAGCATGTATTTTGAAAATACTCTAACACGGAGTAAAGATCGCTTCTGGGACCCCTAAATATCGAATTTTCGGGTGTTTTGGGACTGAATTTGAGATATCGACTTTTTGGCACCTAAAAGATCGATTTTTAGCATGTTTTTAGCCTATATTTTGAAAATATTCTAGCACTGAGTAGGCATGTACAGATTGCTTCTGGGACCCCAAAATATTGAATTTTCGGGTGTTTTGAGCCTGAATTTGAGATATAAACGGGTACAGAAGATACATGCACATATTGACTTTGGGCACCAAAAATATCGATTTTCAGCATGTTTTGGGCCTGAATTTTGAAAATACTCTAACACGGAGTAGGCATGTACAGATCGCTTCTGGGACCCCTAAATATCGAATTTTCGGGTGTTTTGGGACTGAATTTGAGATATAAACGGGTACAGAAGATGCATGCACATATCGACTTTTGGGCACCTAAAAGATCGATTTTCAGTATGTTTTTGGCCTGTATTTTGAAAATACTCTAACACGGAGTAGGCATGTACAGATACCTTCTGGGACCTCTAAATATCGAATTTTCGGGTGTTTTGGGACTGAATTTGAGATATCGATTTTTTGGCACCTAAAATATCGATTTTCAGCATGTTTTTAGCCTATATTTTGAAAATATTCTAGCACTGTGTAGGCATGTACAGATTGCTTCTGGGACCCCAAAATATTGAATTTTCGGGTGTTTTGAGCCTGAATTTGAGATATAAACGGGTACAGAAGATACATGCACATATTGACTTTGGGCATCTAAAATATCGATTTTCAGCATGTTTTGGGCCTGTATTTTGAAAATACTCTAACACTGAGTAGGCATGTACAGATTGCTTCTGGGACCCCAAAATATTGAATTTTCGGGTGTTTTGAGCCTGAATTTGAGATATAAACGGGTACTGAAGATGCATGCACATATCGACTTTTGTGCACCTAAAAGATCGATTTTCAGTATGTTTTGAGCATGTATTTTGAAAATACTCTAACACTGAGTAGGCATTTACAGATCGCTTCCGGGACCCCTAAATATCGAATTTTCGGGTGTTTTGGGACTGAATTTGAGATATCGACGTTTTGGCACCTAAAAGATCGATTTTTAGCATGTTTTTAGCCTATATTTTGAATAATATTCTACAGATTGCTTCTGGGACCCCAAAATATTGAATTTTCGGGTGTTTTGAGACTGAATTTGAGATATAAACGGGTACAGAAGATACATGCACATATTGACTTTGGGCACCAAAAATATCGATTTTCAGCATGTTTTGGGCCTGAATTTTGAAAATACTCTAACACGGAGTAGGCATGTACAGATCGCTTCTGGGACCCCAAAATATCGAATTTTCGGGTGTTTAATGCCAGAAATTGAGATATAAACGGGTACAGAAGATGCATGCACATATCGACTTTTGGGCACCTAAAAGATCGATTTTCAGTATGTTTTTGGCCTGTATTTTGAAAATACTCTAACACGGAGTAGGCATGTACAGATACCTTCTGGGACCTCGAAATATCGAATTTTCGGGTGTTTTGGGACTGAATTTGAGATATCGATTTTTTGGCACCTAAAATATCGATTTTCAGCATGTTTTTAGCCTATATTTTGAAAATATTCTAGCACTGTGTAGGCATGTACAGATTGCTTCTGGGACCCCAAAATATTGAATTTTCGGGTGTTTTGAGCCTGAATTTGAGATATAAACGGGTACAGAAGATACATGCACATATTGACTTTGGGCATCTAAAATATCGATTTTCAGCATGTTTTGGGCCTGTATTTTGAAAATACTCTAACACTGAGTAGGCATGTACAGATTGCTTCTGGGACCCCAAAATATTGAATTTTCGGGTGTTTTGAGCCTGAATTTGAGATATAAACGGGTACTGAAGATGCATGCACATATCGACTTTTGTGCACCTAAAAGATCGATTTTCAGTATGTTTAGAGCATGTATTTTGAAAATACTCTAAAACTGAGTAGGCATGTACAGATCGCTTCTGGGACCCCTAAATATCGAATTTTCGGGTGTTTTGGGACTGAATTTGAGATATCGACTTTTTGGCACCTAAAAGATCGATTTTTAGCATGTTTTTAGCCTATATTTTGAAAATATTCTAGCACTGAGTAGGCATGTACAGATTGCTTCTGGGACCCCAAAATATTGAATTTTCGGTTGTTTTGAGCCTGAATTTGAGATATAAACGGGTACAGAAGATACATGCACATATTGACTTTGGGCACCAAAAATATCGATTTTCAGCATGTTTTGGTCCTGAATTTTGAAAATACTCTAACACGGAGTAGGCATGTACAGATCGCTTCTGGGACCCCAAAATATCGAATTTTCGGGTGTTTAGGGCCACAATTTGAGATATAAACGGGTACAGAAGATGCATGCACATATCGACTTTTGTGCACCTAAAAGATCGATTTTCAGTATGTTTTTGGCCTTTATTTTGAAAATACTCTAACATGGAGTAGGCATGTACAGATACCTTCTGGGACCTCTAAATATCGAATTTTCGGGTGTTTTGGGACTGAATTTGAGATATCGATTTTTTGGCACCTAAAATATCGATTTTCAGCATGTTTTTAGCCTATATTTTGAAAATATTCTAGCTCTGTGTAGGCATGTACAGATTGCTTCTGGGACCCCAAAATATTGAATTTTCGGGTGTTTTGAGCCTGAATTTGAGATATAAACGGGTACAGAAGATACATGCACATATTGACTTTGGGCATCTAAAATATCGATTTTCAGCATGTTTTGGGCCTGTATTTTGAAAATACTCTAACACTGAGTAGGCATGTACAGATTGCTTCTGGGACCCCAAAATATTGAATTTTCGGGTGTTTTGAGCCTGAATTTGAGATATAAACGGGTACTGAAGATGCATGCACATATCGACTTTTGTGCACCTAAAAGATCGATTTTCAGTATGTTTTGAGCATGTATTTTGAAAATACTCTAACACGGAGTAGGCATGTACAGATCGCTTCTGGGACCCCTAAATATCGAATTTTCGGGTGTTTTGGGACTGAATTTGAGATATCGACTTTTTGGCACCTAAAAGATCGATTTTTAGCATGTTTTTAGCCTATATTTTGAAAATATTCTAGCACTGTACAGATTGCTTCTGGGACCCCAAAATATTGAATTTTCGGGTGTTTTGAGCCTGAATTTGAGATATAAACGGGTACAGAAGATACATGCACATATTGACTTTGGGCACCAAAAATATCGATTTTCAGCATGTTTTGGGCCTGAATTTTGAAAATACTCTAACACGGAGTAGGCATGTACAGATCGCTTCTGGGACCCCAAAATATCGAATTTTCGGGTGTTTAGGGCCAGAATTTGAGATATAAACGGGTACAGAAGATGCATGCACATATCGACTTTTGGGCACCTAAAAGATCGATTTTCAGTATGTTTTTGGCCTGTATTTTGAAAATACTCTAACACGGAGTAGGCATGTACAGATACCTTCTGGGACCCCTAAATATCGAATTTTCGGGTGTTTTGGGACTGAATTTGAGATATCGATTTTTTGGCACCTAAAATGTCGATTTTTAGCATGTTTTTAGCCTATATTTTGAAAATATTCTAGCACTGTGTAGGCATGTACAGATTGCTTCCGGGACCCCAAAATATTGAATTTTCGAGTGTTTTGAGCCTGAATTTGAGATATAAACGGGTACAGAAGATACATGCACATATTGACTTTGGGCGTCTAAAATATCGATTTTCAGCATGTTTTGGGCCTGTATTTTGAAAATACTCTAACACTGAGTAGGCATGTACAGATTACTTCTGGGACCCCAAAATATTGAATTTTCGGGTGTTTTGAGCCTGAATTTGAGATATAAACGGGTACTGAAGATGCATGCACATATCGACTTTTGGGCACCTAAAAGATCGATTTTCAGTATGTTTTTGGCCTGTATTTTTAAAATACTCTAACACGGAGTAGGCATGTACAGATACCTTCTGGGACCTCTAAATATCGAATTTTCGGGTGTTTTGGGACTGAATTTGAGATATCGATTTTTTGGCACCTAAAATGTCGATTTTTAGCATGTTTTTAGCCTATATTTTGAAAATATTCTAGCACTGTACAGATTGCTTCTGGGACCCCAAAATATTGAATTTTCGGGTGTTTTGAGCCTGAATTTGAGATATAAACGGGTACAGAAGATACATGTACATATTGACTTTGGGCACCAAAAATATCGATTTTCAGCATGTTTTGGGGCTGAACTTTGAAAATACTCTAACACGGAGTATGGGACCTCTAAATATCGAATTTTCGGGTGTTTTGGGACTGAATTTGAGATATCGATTTTTTGGCACCTAAAATGTCGATTTTTAGCATGTTTTTAGCCTATATTTTGAAAATATTCTAGCACTGTGTAGGCATGTACAGATTGCTTCCGGGACCCCAAAATATTGAATTTTCGGGTGTTTTGAGCCTGAATTTGAGATATAAACGGGTACAGAAGATACATGCACATATTGACTTTGGGCATCTAAAATATCGATTTTCAGCATGTTTTGGGCCTGTATTTTGAAAATACTCTAACACTGAGTAGGCATGTACAGATTGCTTCTGGGACCCCAAAATATCGAATTTTCGGGTGTTTTGAGCCTGAATTTGAGATATAAACGGGTACTGAAGATGCATGCACATATCGACTTTTGTGCACCTAAAAGATCGATTTTCAGTATGTTTTGAGCATGTATTTTGAAAATACTCTAACACTGAGTAGGCATGTACAGATCGCTTCTGGGACACCTAAATATCGAATTTTCGGGTGTTTTGGGACTGAATTTGAGATATCGACTTTTTGGCACCTAAAAGATCGATTTTTAGCATGTTTTTAGCCTATATTTTGAAAATATTCTAGCACTGTACAGATTGCTTCTGGGACCCCAAAATATTGAATTTTCGGGTGTTTTGAGCCTGAATTTGAGATATAAACGGGTACAGAAGATACATGCACATATTGACTTTGGGCATCTAAAATATCGATTTTCAGTATGTTTTGGGCGTGTATTTTGAAAATACTCTAACACTGAGTAGGCATGTACAGATTGCTTCTGGGACCCCAAAATATTGAATTTTCGGGTGTTTTGAGCCTGAATTTGAGATATAAACGGGTACTGAAGATGCATGCACATATCGACTTTTGTGCACCTAAAAGATCGATTTTCAGTATGTTTTGAGCATGTATTTTGAAAATACTCTAACACGGAGTAGGCATGTACAGATCGCTTCTGGGACCCCTAAATATCGAATTTTCGGGTGTTTTGGGACTGAATTTGAGATATCGACTTTTTGGCACCTAAAAGATCGATTTTTAGCATGTTTTTAGCCTATATTTTGAAAATATTCTAGCACTGAGTAGGCATGTACAGATTGCTTCTGGGACCCCAAAATATTGAATTTTCGGGTGTTTTGAGCCTGAATTTGAGATATAAACGGGTACTGAAGATACATGCACATATTGACTTTGGGCACGAAAAATATCGATTTTCAGCATGTTTTGGGCCTGAATTTTGAAAATACTCTAACACTTAGTAGGCATGTACAGATTGCTTCTGGGACCCCAAAATATTGAATTTTCGGGTGTTTTGAGCCTGAATTTGAGATATAAACGGGTACTGAAGATGCATGCACATATCGACTTTTGGGCACCTAAAAGATCGATTTTCAGTATGTTTTTGGCCTGTATTTTTAAAATACTCTAACACGGAGTAGGCATGTACAGATACCTTCTGGGACCTCTAAATATCGAATTTTCGGGTGTTTTGGGACTGAATTTGAGATATCGATTTTTTGGCACCTAAAATGTCGATTTTTAGCATGTTTTTAGCCTATATTTTGAAAATATTCTAGCACTGTACAGATTGCTTCTGGGACCCCAAAATATTGAATTTTCGGGTGTTTTGAGCCTGAATTTGAGATATAAACGGGTACAGAAGATACATGTACATATTGACTTTGGGCACCAAAAATATCGATTTTCAGCATGTTTTGGGCCTGAACTTTGAAAATACTCTAACACGGAGTATGCATGTATAGATACTTTCTGGGACCTCTAAATATCGAATTTTCGGGTGTTTTGGGACTGAATTTGAGATATCGATTTTTTGGCACCTAAAATGTCGATTTTTAGCATGTTTTTAGCCTATATTTTGAAAATATTCTAGCACTGTGTAGGCATGTACATATTGCTTCCGGGACCCCAAAATATTGAATTTTCGGGTGTTTTGAGCCTGAATTTGAGATATAAACGGGTACAGAAGATACATGCACATATTGACTTTGGGCATCTAAAATATCGATTTTCAGCATGTTTTGGGCCTGAATTTTTAAAATACTCTAACACTGAGTAGGCATGTACAGATTGCTTCTGGGACCCCAAAATATCGAATTTTCGGGTGTTTTGAGCCTGAATTTGAGATATAAACGGGTACTGAAGATGCATGCACATATCGACTTTTGTGCACCTAAAAGATCGATTTTCAGTATGTTTTGAGCATGTATTTTGAAAATACTCTAACACTGAGTAGGCATGTACAGATCGCTTCTGGGACACCTAAATATCGAATTTTCGGGTGTTTTGAGACTGAATTTGAGATATCGACTTTTTGGCACCTAAAAGATCGATTTTTAGCATATTTTTAGCCTATATTTTGAAAATATTCTATCACTGTACAGATTGCTTCTGGGACCCCAAAATATTGAATTTTCGGGTGTTTTGAGCCTGAATTTGAGATATAAACGGGTACAGAAGATACATGCACATATTGACTTTGGGCACGAAAAATATCGATTTTCAGCATGTTTTGGGCCTGTATTTTGAAAATACTCTAACACTGAGTAGGCATGTACAGATTGCTTCTGGGACCCCAAAATATCGAATTTTCGGGTGTTTTGAGCCTGAATTTGAGATATAAACGGGTACTGAAGATGCATGCACATATCGACTTTTGTGCACCTAAAAGATCGATTTTCAGTATGTTTTGAGCATGTATTTTGAAAATACTCTAACACTGAGTAGGCATGTACAGATCGCTTCTGGGACACCTAAATATCGAATTTTCGGGTGTTTTGGGACTGAATTTGAGATATCGACTTTTTGGCACCTAAAAGATCGATTTTTAGCATGTTTTTAGCCTATATTTTGAAAATATTCTAGCACTGTACAGATTGCTTCTGGGACCCCAAAATATTGAATTTTCGGGTGTTTTGAGCCTGAATTTGAGATATAAACGGGTACAGAAGATACATGCACATATTGACTTTGGGCATCTAAAATATCGATTTTCAGTATGTTTTGGGCCTGTATTTTGAAAATACTCTAACACTGAGTAGGCATGTACAGATTGCTTCTGGGACCCCAAAATATTGAATTTTCGGGTGTTTTGAGCCTGAATTTGAGATATAAACGGGTACTGAAGATGCATGCACATATCGACTTTTGTGCACCTAAAAGATCGATTTTCAGTATGTTTTGAGCATGTATTTTGAAAATACTCTAACACGGAGTAGGCATGTACAGATCGCGTCTGGGACCCCTAAATATCGAATTTTCGGGTGTTTTGGGACTGAATTTGAGATATCGACTTTTTGGCACCTAAAAGATCGATTTTTAGCATGTTTTTAGCCTATATTTTGAAAATATTCTAGCACTGAGTAGGCATGTACAGATTGCTTCTGGGACCCCAAAATATTGAATTTTCGGGTGTTTTGAGCCTGAATTTGAGATATAAACGGGTACAGAAGATACATGCACATATTGACTTTGGGCATCTAAAATATCGATTTTCAGTATGTTTTGGGCCTGTATTTTGAAAATACTCTAACACTGAGTAGGCATGTACAGATTGCTTCTGGGACCCCAAAATATTGAATTTTCGGGTGTTTTGAGCCTGAATTTGAGATATAAACGGGTACTGAAGATGCATGCACATATCGACTTTTGTGCACCTAAAAGATCGATTTTCAGTATGTTTTGAGCATGTATTTTGAAAATACTCTAACACGGAGTAGGCATGTACAGATCGCTTATGGGACCCCTAAATATCGAATTTTCGGGTGTTTTGGGACTGAATTTGAGATATCGACTTTTTGGCACCTAAAAGATCGATTTTTAGCATGTTTTTAGCCTATATTTTGAAAATATTCTAGCACTGAGTAGGCATGTACAGATTGCTTCTGGGACCCCAAAATATTGAATTTTCGGGTGTTTTGAGCCTGAATTTGAGATATAAACGGGTACAGAAGATACATGCACATATTGACTTTGGGCATCTAAAATATCGATTTTCAGCATGTTTTGGGCCTGTATTTTGAAAATACTCTAACACTGAGTAGGCATGTACAGATTGCTTCTGGGACCCCAAAATATCGAATTTTCGGGTGTTTTGAGCCTGAATTTGAGATATAAACGGGTACTGAAGATGCATGCACATATCAACTTTTGTGCACCTAAAAGATCGATTTTCAGTATGTTTTGAGCATGTATTTTGAAAATACTCTAACACTGAGTAGGCATGTACAGATCGCTTCTGGGACACCTAAATATCGAATTTTCGGGTGTTTTGGGACTGAATTTGAGATATCGACTTTTTGGCACCTAAAAGATCGATTTTTAGCATGTTTTTAGCCTATATTTTGAAAATATTCTAGCACTGTACAGATTGCTTCTGGGACCCCAAAATATTGAATTTTCGGGTGTTTTGAGCCTGAATTTGAGATATAAACGGGTACAGAAGATACATGCACATATTGACTTTGGGCATCTAAAATATCGATTTTCAGTATGTTTTGGGCCTGTATTTTGAAAATACTCTAACACTGAGTAGGCATGTACAGATTGCTTCTGGGACCCCAAAATATTGAATTTTCGGGTATTTTGAGCCTGAATTTGAGATATAAACGGGTACTGAAGATGCATGCACATATCGACTTTTGTGCACCTAAAAGATCGATTTTCAGTATGTTTTGAGCATGTATTTTGAAAATACTCTAACACGGAGTAGGCATGTACAGATCGCTTCTGGGACCCCTAAATATCGAATTTTCGGGTGTTTTGGGACTGAATTTGAGATATCGACTTTTTGGCACCTAAAAGATCGATTTTTAGCATGTTTTTAGCCTATATTTTGAAAATATTCTAGCACTGAGTAGGCATGTACAGATTGCTTCTGGGACCCCAAAATATTGAATTTTCGGGTGTTTTGAGCCTGAATTTGAGATATAAACGGGTACAGAAGATACATGCACATATTGACTTTGGGCACGAAAAATATCGATTTTCAGCATGTTTTGGGCCTGTATTTTGAAAATACTCTAACACTGAGTAGGCATGTACAGATTGCTTCTGGGACCCCAAAATATCGAATTTTCGGGTGTTTTGAGCCTGAATTTGAGATATAAACGGGTACTGAAGATGCATGCACATATCGACTTTTGTGCACCTAAAAGATCGATTTTCAGTATGTTTTGAGCATGTATTTTGAAAATACTCTAACACTGAGTAGGCATGTACAGATCGCTTCTGGGACACCTAAATATCGAATTTTCGGGTGTTTTGGGACTGAATTTGAGATATCGACTTTTTGGCACCTAAAAGATCGATTTTTAGCATGTTTTTAGCCTATATTTTGAAAATATTCTAGCACTGTACAGATTGCTTCTGGGACCCCAAAATATTGAATTTTCGGGTGTTTTGAGCCTGAATTTGAGATATAAACGGGTACAGAAGATACATGCACATATTGACTTTGGGCATCTAAAATATCGATTTTCAGTATGTTTTGGGCCTGTATTTTGAAAATACTCTAACACTGAGTAGGCATGTACAGATTGCTTCTGGGACCCCAAAATATTGAATTTTCGGGTGTTTTGAGCCTGAATTTGAGATATAAACGGGTACTGAAGATGCATGCACATATCGACTTTTGTGCACCTAAAAGATCGATTTTAAGTATGTTTTGAGCATGTATTTTGAAAATACTCTAACACGGAGTAGGCATGTACAGATCGCTTCTGGGACCCCTAAATATCGAATTTTCGGGTGTTTTGGGACTGAATTTGAGATATCGACTTTTTGGCACCTAAAAGATCGATTTTTAGCATGTTTTTAGCCTATATTTTGAAAATATTCTAGCACTGAGTAGGCATGTACAGATTGCTTCTGGGACCCCAAAATATTGAATTTTCGGGTGTTTTGAGCCTGAATTTGAGATATAAACGGGTACAGAAGATACATGCACATATTGACTTTGGGCATCTAAAATATCGATTTTCAGCATGTTTTGGGCCTGTATTTTGAAAATACTCTAACACTGAGTAGGCATGTACAGATTGCTTCTGGGACCCCAAAATATCGAATTTTCGGGTGTTTTGAGCCTGAATTTGAGATATAAACGGGTACTGAAGATGCATGCACATATCAACTTTTGTGCACCTAAAAGATCGATTTTCAGTATGTTTTGAGCATGTATTTTGAAAATACTCTAACACTGAGTAGGCATGTACAGATCGCTTCTGGGACACCTAAATATCGAATTTTCGGGTGTTTTGGGACTGAATTTGAGATATCGACTTTTTGGCACCTAAAAGATCGATTTTTAGCATGTTTTTAGCCTATATTTTGAAAATATTCTAGCACTGTACAGATTGCTTCTGGGACCCCAAAATATTGAATTTTCGGGTGTTTTGAGCCTGAATTTGAGATATAAACGGGTACAGAAGATACATGCACATATTGACTTTGGGCATCTAAAATATCGATTTTCAGTATGTTTTGGGCCTGTATTTTGAAAATACTCTAACACTGAGTAGGCATGTACAGATTGCTTCTGGGACCCCAAAATATTGAATTTTCGGGTATTTTGAGCCTGAATTTGAGATATAAACGGGTACTGAAGATGCATGCACATATCGACTTTTGTGCACCTAAAAGATCGATTTTCAGTATGTTTTGAGCATGTATTTTGAAAATACTCTAACACGGAGTAGGCATGTACAGATCGCTTCTGGGACCCCTAAATATCGAATTTTCGGGTGTTTTGGGACTGAATTTGAGATATCGACTTTTTGGCACCTAAAAGATCGATTTTTAGCATGTTTTCAGCCTATATTTTGAAAATATTCTAGCACTGAGTAGGCATGTACAGATTGCTTCTGGGACCCCAAAATATTGAATTTTCGGGTGTTTTGAGCCTGAATTTGAGATATAAACGGGTACAGAAGATACATGCACATATTGACTTTGGGCACGAAAAATATCGATTTTCAGCATGTTTTGGGCCTGTATTTTGAAAATACTCTAACACTGAGTAGGCATGTACAGATTGCTTCTGGGACCCCAAAATATCGAATTTTCGGGTGTTTTGAGCCTGAATTTGAGATATAAACGGGTACTGAAGATGCATGCACATATCGACTTTTGTGCACCTAAAAGATCGATTTTCAGTATGTTTTGAGCATGTATTTTGAAAATACTCTAACACTGAGTAGGCATGTACAGATCGCTTCTGGGACACCTAAATATCGAATTTTCGGGTGTTTTGGGACTGAATTTGAGATATCGACTTTTTGGCACCTAAAAGATCGATTTTTAGCATGTTTTTAGCCTATATTTTGAAAATATTCTAGCACTGTACAGATTGCTTCTGGGACCCCAAAATATTGAATTTTCGGGTGTTTTGAGCCTGAATTTGAGATATAAACGGGTACAGAAGATACATGCACATATTGACTTTGGGCATCTAAAATATCGATTTTCAGCATGTTTTGGGCCTGTATTTTGAAAATACTCTAACACTGAGTAGGCATGTACAGATTGCTTCTGGGACCCCAAAATATCGAATTTTCGGGTGTTTTGAGCCTGAATTTGAGATATAAACGGGTACTGAAGATGCATGCACATATCAACTTTTGTGCACCTAAAAGATCGATTTTCAGTATGTTTTGAGCATGTATTTTGAAAATACTCTAACACTGAGTAGGCATGTACAGATCGCTTCTGGGACACCTAAATATCGAATTTTCGGGTGTTTTGGGACTGAATTTGAGATATCGACTTTTTGGCACCTAAAAGATCGATTTTTAGCATGTTTTTAGCCTATATTTTGAAAATATTCTAGCACTGTACAGATTGCTTCTGGGACCCCAAAATATTGAATTTTCGGGTGTTTTGAGCCTGAATTTGAGATATAAACGGGTACAGAAGATACATGCACATATTGACTTTGGGCATCTAAAATATCGATTTTCAGTATGTTTTGGGCCTGTATTTTGAAAATACTCTAACACTGAGTAGGCATGTACAGATTGCTTCTGGGACCCCAAAATATTGAATTTTCGGGTATTTTGAGCCTGAATTTGAGATATAAACGGGTACTGAAGATGCATGCACATATCGACTTTTGTGCACCTAAAAGATCGATTTTCAGTATGTTTTGAGCATGTATTTTGAAAATACTCTAACACGGAGTAGGCATGTACAGATCGCTTCTGGGACCCCTAAATATCGAATTTTCGGGTGTTTTGGGACTGAATTTGAGATATCGACTTTTTGGCACCTAAAAGATCGATTTTTAGCATGTTTTTAGCCTATATTTTGAAAATATTCTAGCACTGAGTAGGCATGTACAGATTGCTTCTGGGACCCCAAAATATTGAATTTTCGGGTGTTTTGAGCCTGAATTTGAGATATAAACGGGTACAGAAGATACATGCACATATTGACTTTGGGCACGAAAAATATCGATTTTCAGCATGTTTTGGGCCTGTATTTTGAAAATACTCTAACACTGAGTAGGCATGTACAGATTGCTTCTGGGACCCCAAAATATCGAATTTTCGGGTGTTTTGAGCCTGAATTTGAGATATAAACGGGTACTGAAGATGCATGCACATATCGACTTTTGTGCACCTAAAAGATCGATTTTCAGTATGTTTTGAGCATGTATTTTGAAAATACTCTAACACTGAGTAGGCATGTACAGATCGCTTCTGGGACACCTAAATATCGAATTTTCGGGTGTTTTGGGACTGAATTTGAGATATCGACTTTTTGGCACCTAAAAGATCGATTTTTAGCATGTTTTTAGCCTATATTTTGAAAATATTCTAGCACTGTACAGATTGCTTCTGGGACCCCAAAATATTGAATTTTCGGGTGTTTTGAGCCTGAATTTGAGATATAAACGGGTACAGAAGATACATGCACATATTGACTTTGGGCATCTAAAATATCGATTTTCAGTATGTTTTGGGCCTGTATTTTGAAAATACTCTAACACTGAGTAGGCATGTACAGATTGCTTCTGGGACCCCAAAATATTGAATTTTCGGGTGTTTTGAGCCTGAATTTGAGATATAAACGGGTACTGAAGATGCATGCACATATCGACTTTTGTGCACCTAAAAGATCGATTTTAAGTATGTTTTGAGCATGTATTTTGAAAATACTCTAACACGGAGTAGGCATGTACAGATCGCTTCTGGGACCCCTAAATATCGAATTTTCGGGTGTTTTGGGACTGAATTTGAGATATCGACTTTTTGGCACCTAAAAGATCGATTTTTAGCATGTTTTTAGCCTATATTTTGAAAATATTCTAGCACTGAGTAGGCATGTACAGATTGCTTCTGGGACCCCAAAATATTGAATTTTCGGGTGTTTTGAGCCTGAATTTGAGATATAAACGGGTACAGAAGATACATGCACATATTGACTTTGGGCATCTAAAATATCGATTTTCAGCATGTTTTGGGCCTGTATTTTGAAAATACTCTAACACTGAGTAGGCATGTACAGATTGCTTCTGGGACCCCAAAATATCGAATTTTCGGGTGTTTTGAGCCTGAATTTGAGATATAAACGGGTACTGAAGATGCATGCACATATCAACTTTTGTGCACCTAAAAGATCGATTTTCAGTATGTTTTGAGCATGTATTTTGAAAATACTCTAACACTGAGTAGGCATGTACAGATCGCTTCTGGGACACCTAAATATCGAATTTTCGGGTGTTTTGGGACTGAATTTGAGATATCGACTTTTTGGCACCTAAAAGATCGATTTTTAGCATGTTTTTAGCCTATATTTTGAAAATATTCTAGCACTGTACAGATTGCTTCTGGGACCCCAAAATATTGAATTTTCGGGTGTTTTGAGCCTGAATTTGAGATATAAACGGGTACAGAAGATACATGCACATATTGACTTTGGGCATCTAAAATATCGATTTTCAGTATGTTTTGGGCCTGTATTTTGAAAATACTCTAACACTGAGTAGGCATGTACAGATTGCTTCTGGGACCCCAAAATATTGAATTTTCGGGTATTTTGAGCCTGAATTTGAGATATAAACGGGTACTGAAGATGCATGCACATATCGACTTTTGTGCACCTAAAAGATCGATTTTCAGTATGTTTTGAGCATGTATTTTGAAAATACTCTAACACGGAGTAGGCATGTACAGATCGCTTCTGGGACCCCTAAATATCGAATTTTCGGGTGTTTTGGGACTGAATTTGAGATATCGACTTTTTGGCACCTAAAAGATCGATTTTTAGCATGTTTTCAGCCTATATTTTGAAAATATTCTAGCACTGAGTAGGCATGTACAGATTGCTTCTGGGACCCCAAAATATTGAATTTTCGGGTGTTTTGAGCCTGAATTTGAGATATAAACGGGTACAGAAGATACATGCACATATTGACTTTGGGCACGAAAAATATCGATTTTCAGCATGTTTTGGGCCTGTATTTTGAAAATACTCTAACACTGAGTAGGCATGTACAGATTGCTTCTGGGACCCCAAAATATCGAATTTTCGGGTGTTTTGAGCCTGAATTTGAGATATAAACGGGTACTGAAGATGCATGCACATATCGACTTTTGTGCACCTAAAAGATCGATTTTCAGTATGTTTTGAGCATGTATTTTGAAAATACTCTAACACTGAGTAGGCATGTACAGATCGCTTCTGGGACACCTAAATATCGAATTTTCGGGTGTTTTGGGACTGAATTTGAGATATCGACTTTTTGGCACCTAAAAGATCGATTTTTAGCATGTTTTTAGCCTATATTTTGAAAATATTCTAGCACTGTACAGATTGCTTCTGGGACCCCAAAATATTGAATTTTCGGGTGTTTTGAGCCTGAATTTGAGATATAAACGGGTACAGAAGATACATGCACATATTGACTTTGGGCATCTAAAATATCGATTTTCAGTATGTTTTGGGCCTGTATTTTGAAAATACTCTAACACTGAGTAGGCATGTACAGATTGCTTCTGGGACCCCAAAATATTGAATTTTCGGGTGTTTTGAGCCTGAATTTGAGATATAAACGGGTACTGAAGATGCATGCACATATCGACTTTTGTGCACCTAAAAGATCGATTTTCAGTATGTTTTGAGCATGTATTTTGAAAATACTCTAACACGGAGTAGGCATGTACAGATCGCTTCTGGGACCCCTAAATATCGAATTTTCGGGTGTTTTGGGACTGAATTTGAGATATCGACTTTTTGGCACCTAAAAGATCGATTTTTAGCATGTTTTTAGCCTATATTTTGAAAATATTCTAGCACTGAGTAGGCATGTACAGATTGCTTCTGGGACCCCAAAATATTGAATTTTCGGGTGTTTTGAGCCTGAATTTGAGATATAAACGGGTACAGAAGATACATGCACATATTGACTTTGGGCACGAAAAATATCGATTTTCAGCATGTTTTGGGCCTGAATTTTGAAAATACTCTAACACGGAGTAGGCATGTACAGATACCTTCTGGGACCCCAAAATATCGAATTTTCGGGTGTTTAGGGCCAGAATTTGAGATATAAACGGGTACAGAAGATGCATGCACATATCGACTTTTGTGCACCTAAAAGATCGATTTTCAGTATGTTTTTGGCCTGTATTTTGAAAATACTCTAACATAGAGTAGGCATGTACAGATACCTTCTGGGACCTCTAAATATCGAATTTTCGGGTGTTTTGGGACTGAATTTGAGATATTGATTTTTTGGCACCAAAAATATCGATTTTCAGCATGTTTTTAGCCTATATTTTGAAAATATTCTAGCACTGTGTAGGCATGTACAGATTGCTTCTGGGACCCCAAAATATTGAATTTTCGGGTGTTTTGAGCCTGAATTTGAGATATAAACGGGTACAGTAGATACATGCACATATTGACTTTGGGCATCTAAAATATCAATTTTCAGCATGTTTTGGTCCTGTATTTTGAAAATACTCTAACACGGAGTAGGCATGTACAGATCGCTTCTGGGACCCCTAAATATCGAATTTTCGGGTGTTTTGGGACTGAATTTGAGATATCGACTTTTTGGCACCTAAAAGATCGATTTTTAGCATGTTTTTAGCCTATATTTTGAAAATATTCTAGCACTGTACAGCTTGCTTCTGAGACCCCAAAATATTGAATTTTCGGGTGTTTTGAGCCTGAATTTGAGATATAAACGGGTACAGAAGATACATGCACATATTGACTTTGGGCATCTAAAATATCGATTTTCAGTATGTTTTGGGCCTGTATTTTGAAAATACTCTAACACGGAGTAGGCATGTACAGATCGCTTCTGGGACCCCAAAATATCGAATTTTCGGGTGTTTAGGGCCAGAATTTGAGATATAAACGAGTACAGAAGATGCATGCACATATCGACTTTTGTGCACCTAAAAGATCGATTTTCAGTATGCTTTTGGCCTGTATTTTGAAAATACTCTAACACGGAGTAGGCATGTACAGATACCTTCTGGGACCTCTAAATATCGAATTTTCGGGTGTTTTGGGACTGAATTTGAGATATAGATTTTTTGGCCTCCTAAAATGTCGATTTTTAGCATGTTTTAAGCCTATATTTTGAAAATATTCCAGCACTGTGTAGGCATGTACAGATTGCTTCCGGGACCCCAAAATATTGAATTTTCGGGTGTTTTGAGCCTGAATTTGAGATATAAACGGGTACAGAAGATACATGCACATATTGACTTTGGGCGTCTAAAATATCGATTTTCAGCATGTTTTGGGCCTGTCTTTTGAAAATACTCTAACACTGAGTAGGCATGTACAGATTGCTTCTGGGACCCCAAAATATTGAATTTTCGGGTGTTTTGAGCCTGAATGTGAGATATAAACGGGTACTGAAGATGCATGCACATATCGACTTTTGTGCACCTAAAAGATCGATTTTCAGTATGTTTTGAGCATGTATTTTGAAAATACTCTAACACGGAATAGGCATGTACAGATCGCTTCTGGGACCCCTAAATATCGAATTTTCGGGTGTTTTGGGACTGAATTTGAGATATCGACTTTTTGGCACCTAAAATGTCGATTTTTAGCATATTTTTAGCCTATATTTTGAAAATATTTTAGCACTGAGTGCCTAGGCATGTACAGATTACTTCTGGGACCCCAAAATATTGAATTTTCGGGTGTTTTGAGCCTGAATTTGAGATATAAACGGGTACAGAAGATACATGCACATATTGACTCTGGGCACCAAAAAAATCGATTTTCAGCATGTTTTGGGCCTGAATTTTGAAAATACTCTAACACGGAGTAGGCATGTACAGATCGCTTCTGGGACCCCAAAATATCAAATTTTCGGGTGTTTAAGGCCAGAATTTGAGATATAAACGGGTACAGAAGATGCATGCACATATCGACTTTTGGGCACCTAAAAGATCGATTTTCAGTATGTTTTTGGCCTGTATTTTAAAAATACTCTAACACGGAGTAGGCATGTACAGATACCTCCTGGGACCTCTAAATATCGAATTTTCGGGTGTTTTGGTACTGAATTTGGGATATCGATTTTTTGGCACCTAAAATGTCGATTTTTAGCATGTTTTTAGCCTATATTTTGAAAATATTCTAGCATTGTGTAGGCATGTACAGATTGCTTCTGGGACCCCAAAATATTGAATTTTCGGGTGTTTTGAGCCTGAATTTGAGATATAAACGGGTACAGAAGATACATGCACATATTGACTTTGGGCACCTAAAATATCGATTCTCAGCATGTTTTGGGCCTGAATTTTGAAAATACTCTAACACAGAGTAGGCATGTACAGATCGCTTCTGGGACCCCAAAATATCGAATTTTCGGGTGTTTAGGGCCAGAATTTGAGATATAAACGGGTACAGAAGATGCATGCACATATCGACTTTTGTGCACCTAAAAGATCGATTTTCAGTATGTTTTTGGCCTGTATTTTGAAAATACTCTAACACGGAGTAGGCATGTACAGATACCTTCTGGGACCTCTAAATATCGAATTTTCGGGTGTTTTGGGACTGAATTTGAGATATCGATTTTTTGGCACCTAAAATGTCGATTTTTAGCATGTTTTTAGCCTATATTTTGAAAATATTCTAGCACTGTGTAGGCATGTACAGATTGCTTCTGGGACCCCAAAATATTGAATTTTCGGGTGTTTTGAGCCTGAATTTAAGATATAAACGGGTACAGAAGATACATGCACATATTGACTTTGGGCGTCTAAAATATCGATTTTCAGCATGTTTTTGGCCTGTATTTTGAAAATACTCTAACACTGAGTAGGCATGTACAGATTGCTTCTGGGACCCCAAAATATTGAATTTTCGGGTGTTTTGAGCCTGAATTTGAGATATAAACGGGTACTGAAGATGCATGCACATATCGACTTTTGTGCACCTAAAAGATCGATTTTCTGTATGTTTTGAGCATGTATTTTGAAAATACTCTAACACGGAATAGGCATGTACAGATCGCTTCTGGGACCCCTAAATATCGAATTTTCGGGTGTTTTGGGACTGAATTTGAGATATCGACTTTTTGGCACCTAAAAGATCGATTTTTAGCATATTTTTAGCCTATATTTTGAAAATATTCTAGCACTGAGTAGGCATGTACAGATTGCTTCTGGGACCCCAAAATATTGAATTTTCGGGTGTTTTAAGCCTGAATTTGAGATATAAACAGGTACAGAAGATACATGCACATATTGACTTTGGGCACCAAAAATATCGATTTTCAGCATGTTTTGGGCCTGAATTTTGAAAATACTCTAACACGGAGTAGGCATGTACAGATCGCTTCTAGGACCCCAAAATATCAAATTTTCGGGTGTTTAGGGCCAGAATTTGAGATATAAACGGGTACAGAAGATGCATGCACATATCGACTTTTGGGCACCTAAAAGATCGATTTTCAGTATGTTTTTGGCCTGTATTTTGAAAATACTCTAACACGGAGTAGGCATGTACAGATACCTTTTGGGACCTCTAAATATCGAATTTTCGGGTGTTTTGGGACTGAATTTGAGATATCGATTTTTTGGCACCTAAAATGTCGATTTTTAGCATGTTTTTAGCCTATATTTTGAAAATATTCTAGCACTGTGTAGGCATGTACAGATTGCTTCTGGGACCCCAAAATATTGAATTTTCGGGTGTTTTGAGCCTGAATTTGAGATATAAACGGGTACAGAAGATACATGCACATATTGACTTTGGGCACCTAAAATATCGATTCTCAGCATGTTTTGGGCCTGAATTTTGAAAATACTCTAACACAGAGTAGGCATGTACAGATCGCTTCTGGGACCCCAAAATATCGAATTTTCGGGTGTTTAGGGCCAGAATTTGAGATATAAACGGGTACAGAAGATGCATGCACATATCGACTTTTGGGCACCTAAAAGATCGATTTTCAGTATGTTTTTGGCCTGTATTTTGAAAATACTCTAACACGGAGTAGGCATGTACAGATACCTTCTGGGACCTCTAAATATCGAATTTTCGGGTGTTTTGGGACTGAATTTGAGATATCGATTTTTTGGCACCTAAAATGTCGATTTTTAGCATGTTTTTAGCTTATATTTTGAAAATATTCTAGCACTGTACAGATTGCTTCTGGGACCCCAAAATATTGAATTTTCGGGTGTTTTGTGCCTGAATTTGAGATATAAACGGGTACAGAAGATACATGTACATATTGACTTTGGGCACTAAAAATATCGATTTTCAGCATGTTTTGGGCCTGAATTTTGAAAATACTCTAACACGGAGTAGGCATGTACAGATCGCTTCTGGGACCCCAAAATATCGAATTTTCGGGTGTTTAGGGCCAGAATTTGAGATATAAACGGGTACAGAAGATGCATGCACATATCGACTTTTGGGCACCTAAAAGATCGATTTTTAGTATGTTTTTGGCCTGTATTTTGAAAATACTCTAACACGGAGTAGGCATGTACAGATACCTTTTGGGACCTCTAAATATCGAATTTTCGGGTGTTTTGGGACTGAATTTGAGATATCGACTTTTTGGCACCTAAAAGATCGATTTTTAGCATGTTTTTAGCCTATATTTTGAAAATATTCTAGCACTGTACAGCTTGCTTCTGGGACCCCAAAATATTGAATTTTCGGGTGTTTTGAGCCTGAATTTGAGATATAAACGGGTACAGAAGATACATGCACATATTGACTTTGGGCACCTAAAATATCGGTTCTCAGCATGTTTTGGGCCTTAATTTTGAAAATACTCTAACACAGAGTAGGCATGTACAGATCGCTTCTGGGACCCCAAAATATCGAATTTTCGGGTGTTTAGGGCCAGAATTTGAGATATAAACGGGTACAGAAGATGCATGCACATATCGACTTTTGGGCACATAAAAGATCGATTTTCAGTATGTTTTTGGCCTGTATTTTGAAAATACTCTAACACGGAGTAGGCATGTCCAGATACCTTCTGGGACCACTAAATATCGAATTTTCGGGTGTTTTCGGACTGAATTTGAGATACCGATTTTTTGGCACCTAAAATGTCGATTTTTAGCATGTTTTTAGCTTATATTTTGAAAATATTCTAGCACTGTACAGATTGCTTCTGGGACCCCAAAATATTGAATTTTCGGGTGTTTTGTGCCTGAATTTGAGATATAAACGGGTACAGAAGATCCATGTACATATTGACTTTGGGCACTAAAAATATCGATTTTCAGCATGTTTTGGGCCTGAATTTTGAAAATACTCTAACACGGAGTAGGCATGTACAGATCGCTTCTGGGACCCCAAAATATCGAATTTTCGGGTGTTTAGGGCCAGAATTTGAGATATAAACGGGTACAGAAGATGCATTCACATATCGACTTTTGGGCACCTAAAAGATCGATTTTTAGTATGTTTTTGGCCTGTATTTTGAAAATACTCTAACACGGAGTAGGCATGTACAGATACCTTCTGGGACCTCTAAATATCGAATTTTCGGGTGTTTTGGGACTGAATTTGAGATATCGATTTTTTGGCACCTAAAATGTCGATTTTTAGCATGTTTTTAGCCTATATTTTGAAAATATTCTAGCACTGTGTAGGCATGTACAGATTCCTTCCGGGACCCCAAAATATTGAATTTTCGGGTGTTTTGAGCCTGAATTTGAGATATAAACGTGTACAGAAGATACATGTACATATTGACTTTGGGCATCTAAAATATCGATTTTCAGCATGTTTTGGGCCTGTATTTTGAAAATACTCTAACACTGAGTAGGCATGTACAGATTGCTTCTGGGACCCCAAAATATCGAATTTTCGGGTGTTTTGAGCCTGAATTTGAGATATAAACGGGTACTGAAGATGCATGCACATATCGACTTTTGTGCACCTAAAAGATCGATTTTCAGTATGTTTTGAGCATGTATTTTGAAAATACTCTAACACGGAATAGGCATGTACAGATCGCTTCTGGGACCCCTAAATATCGAATTTTCGGGTGTTTTGGGACTGAATTTGAGATATCGACTTTTTGGCACCTAAAAGATCGATTTTTAGCATATTTTTAGCCTATATTTTGAAAATATTTTAGCACTGAGTGCCTAGGCATGTACAGATTACTTCTGGGACCCCAAAATATTGAATTTTCGGGTGTTTTGAGCCTGAATTTGAGATATAAACGGGTAGAGAAGATACATGCACATATTGACTTTGGGCACCAAAAATATCGATTTTCAGCATGTTTTGGGCCTGAATTTTGAAAATACTCTAACACGGAGTAGGCATGTACAGATCGCTTCTGGGACCCCAAAATATCAAATTTTCGGGTGTTTAGGGCCAGAATTTGAGATATAAACGGGTACAGAAGATGCATGCACATATCGACTTTTGGGCACCTAAAAGATCGATTTTCAGTATGTTTTTGGCCTGTATTTTAAAAATACTCTAACACGGAGTAGGCATGTACAGATACCTCCTGGGACCTCTAAATATCGAATTTTCGGGTGTTTTGGTACTGAATTTGGGATATCGATTTTTTGGCACCTAAAATGTCGATTTTTAGCATGTTTTTAGCCTATATTTTGAAAATATTCTAGCACTGTGTACGCATGTACAGATTGCTTCTGGGACCCCAAAATATTGAATTTTCGGGTGTTTTGAGCCTGAATTTGAGATATAAACGGGTACAGAAGATACATGCACATATTGACTTTGGGCACCTAAAATATCGATTCTCAGCATGTTTTGGGCCTGAATTTTGAAAATACTCTAACTTAGAGTAGGCATGTACAGATCGCTTCTGGGACCCCAAAATATCGAATTTTCGGGTGTTTAGGGCCAGAATTTGAGATATAAACGGGTACAGAAGATGCATGCACATATCGACTTTTGGGCACCTAAAAGATCGATTTTCAGTATGTTTTTGGCCTGTATTTTGAAAATACTCTAACACGTAGTAGGCATGTACAGATACCTTCTGGGACCTCTAAATATCGAATTTTCGGGTGTTTTCGGACTGAATGTGAGATATCGATTTTTTGGCACCTAAAATGTCGATTTTTAGCATGTTTTTAGCTTATATTTTGAAAATATTCTAGCACTGTACAGATTGCTTCTGGGACCCCAAAATATTGAATTTTCGGGTGTTTTGTGCCTGAATTTGAGATATAAACGGGTACAGAAGATACATGTACATATTGACTTTGGGCACTAAAAATATCGATTTTCAGCATGTTTTGGGCCTGAATTTTGAAAATACTCTAACACGAAGTAGGCATGTACAGATCGCTTCTGGGACCCCAAAATATCGAATTTTCGGGTGTTTAGGGCCAGAATTTTAAATATAAACGGGTACAGAAGATGCATGCACGATATGTGCATGCATCTTCTGTACCCGTTTGGGCACCTAAAAGATCGATTTTTAGTATGTTTTTGGCCTGTATTTTGAAAATACTCTAACACGGAGTAGGCATGTACAGATACCTTCTGGGACCTCTAAATATCGAATTTTCGGGTGTTTTGGGACTGAATTTGAGATATCGATTTTTTGGCACCTAAAATGTCGATTTTTAGCATGTTTTTAGCCTATATTTTGAAAATATTCTAGCACTGTGTAGGCATGTACAGATTGCTTCCGGGACCCCAAAATATTGAATTTTCGGGTATTTTGAGCCTGAATTTGAGATATAAACGGGTACAGAAGATACATGTACATATTGACTTTGGGCATCTAAAATATCGATTTTCAGCATGTTTTGGGCCTGTATTTTGAAAATACTCTAACACTGAGTAGGCATGTACAGATTGCTTCTGGGACCCCAAAATATCGAATTTTCGGGTGTTTTGAGCCTGAATTTGAGATATAAACGGGTACTGAAGATGCATGCACATATCGACTTTTGTGCACCTAAAAGATCTATTTTCAGTATGTTTTGAGCATGTATTTTGAAAATACTCTAACACGGAGTAGGCATGTACAGATCGCTTCTGGGACCCCTAAATATCGAATTTTCGGGTGTTTTGGGACTGAATTTGAGATATCGACTTTTTGGCACCTAAAAGATCGATTTTTAGCATATTTTTAGCCTATATTTTGAAAATATTCTAGCACTGTACAGATTGCATCTGGGACCCCAAAATATTGAATTTTCGGGTGTTTTGAGCCTGAATTTGAGATATAAACGGGTACAGAAGATACATGCACATATTGACTTTGGGCACCAAAAATATCGATTTTCAGCATGTTTTGGGCCTGAATTTTGAAAATACTCTAACACGGAGTAGGCATGTACAGATCGCTTCTGGGACCCCAAAATATCGAATTTTCGGGTGTTTAGGGCCAGAATTTGAGATATAAACGGGTACAGAATATGCATGCACATATCGACTTTTGGGCACCTAAAAGATCGATTTTCAGTATGTTTTTGGCCTGTATTTTGAAAATACTCTAACACGGAGTAGGCATGTACAGATCGCTTCTGGGACCCCTAAATATCGAATTTTCGGGTGTTTTGGGACTGAATTTGAGATATTGATTTTTTGGCACCTAAAAAATCGATTTTTAGCATGTTTTTAGCCTATATTTTGAAAATATTCTAGCACTCAGTAGGCATGTACAGATTGCTTCTGGGACCCCAAAATATTGAATTTTCGGGTGTTTTGAGCCTGAATTTGAGATATAAACGGGTACAGAAGATACATGCACATATTGACTTTGGGCACGAAAAATATCGATTTTCAGCATGTTTTGGGCCTGAATTTTGAAAATACTCTAACACGGAGTAGGCATGTACAGATCGCTTCTGGGACCCCAAAATATCGAATTTTCGGGTGTTTAGGGCCAGAATTTGAGATATAAACGGGTACAGAAGATGCATGCACATATCGAATTTTGGGCACCTAAAAGATCGATTTTCAGTATGTTTTTGGCCTGTATTTTGAAAATACTCTAACACGGAGTAGGCATGTACAGATACCTTCTGGGACCTCTAAATATCGAATTTTCGGGTGTTTTGGGACTGAATTTGAGATATCGATTTTTTGGCACCTAAAATGTCGATTTTTAGCATGTTTTTAGCCTATATTTTGAAAATATTCTAGCACTGTGTAGGCATGTACAGATTGCTTCTGGGACCCCAAAATATTGAATTTTCGGGTGTTTTGAGCCTGAATTTGAGATATAAACGGGTACAGAAGATAAATGCACTTTGGGCATCTAAAATATCGATTTTCAGCATGTTTTGGGCCTGTATTTTGAAAATACTCTAACACTGAGTAGGCATGTACAGATTGCTTCTGGGACCCCAAAATATTGAATTTTCGGGTGTTTTGAGCCTGAATTTGAGATATAAACGGGTACTGAAGATGCATGCACATATCGACTTTTGTGCACCTAAAAGATCGATTTTCAGTATGTTTTGAGCATGTATTTTGAAAAAACTCTAACACGGAGTAGGCATGTACAGATCGCTTCTGGGACCCCTAAATATCGAATTTTCGGGTGTTTTGGGACTGAATTTGATATATCGACTTTTTGGCACCTAAAAGATCGATTTTTAGCATGTTTTTTGCCTATATTTTGAAAATATTCTAGCACTGTAAAGATTGCTTCTGGGACCCCAAAATATTGAATTTTCGGGTGTTTTGAGCCTGAATTTGAGATATAAACGGGTACAGAAGATACATGCACATATTGACTTTGGGCATCTAAAATATCGATTTTCAGCATGTTTTGGGCCTGAATTTTGAAAATACTCTAACACTGAGTAGGCATGTACAGATTGCTTCTGGGACCCCAAAATATTGAATTTTCGGGTGTTTTGAGCCTGAATTTGAGATATAAACGGGTACTGATGATGCATGCACATATCGACTTTTGTGCACCTAAAAAATCGATTTTCAGTATGTTTTGAGCATGTATTTTGAAAATACTCTAACACGGAGTAGGCATGTACAGATCGCTTCTGGGACCCCTAAATATCGAATTTTCGGGTGTTTTGGGACTGAATTTGAGATATCGACTTTTTGGCACCTAAAAGATCGATTTGTAGCATGTTTTTAGCCTATATTTTGGAAATATTCTAGCACTGAGTAGGCATGTACAGATTGCTTCTGGGACCCCAAAATATTGAATTTTCGGGTGTTTTGAGCCTGAATTTGAGATATAAACGGGTACAGAAGATACATGCACATATAGACTTTGGGCATCTAAAATATCGATTTTCAGCATGTTTTGGGCCTGAATTTTGAAAATACTCTAACACGGAGTAGGCATGTACGGATCGCTTCTGGGACCCCAAAATATCGAATTTTCGGGTGTTTAGGGCCAGAATTTGAGATATAAACGGGTACTGAAGATGCATGCACATATCGACTTTTGTGCACCTAAAAGATCGATTTTCAGTATGTTTTGAGCATGTATTTTGAAAATACTCTAACACGGAGTAGGCATGTACAGATCGCTTCTGGGACCCCTAAATATCGAATTTTCGGGTGTTTCGGGACTGAATTTGAGATATCGACTTTTTGGCACCTAAAAGATCGATTTTTAGCATGTTTTTTGCCTATATTTTGAAAATATTCTAGCACTGAGTAGGCATGTACAGATCGCTTCTGGGACCCCAAAATATCGAATTTTCGGGTGTTTAGGGCCAGAATTTGAGATATAAACGGGTACAGAAGATGCATGCACATATCGACTTTTGGGCACCTAAAAGATCGATTTTCAGTATGTTTTTGGCCTGTATTTTGAAAATACTCTAACACGGAGTAGGCATGTACAGATACCTTCTGGGACCTCTAAATATCGAATTTTCGGGTGTTTTGGGACTAAATTTGAGATATAGATTTTTTGGCACCTAAAATGTCGATTCTTAGCATGTTTTTAGCCTATATTTTGAAAATATTCTAGCACTGAGTAGGCATGTACAGATTGCTTCTGGGACCCCAAAACATTGAATTTTCGGGTGTTTTGAGCCTGAATTTGATATATAAACGGGTACAGAAGATACATGCACATATTGACTTTGGGCACCTAAAATATCGATTCTCAGCATGTTTTGGGCCTGAATTTTGAAAATACTCTAACACAGAGTAGGCATGTACAGATCGCTTCTGGGACCCCAAAATATCGAATTTTCGGGTGTTTAGGGCCAGAATTTGAGATATAAACGGGTACAGAAGATGCATGCACATATCGACTTTTGGGCACCTAAAAGATCGATTTTCAGTATGTTTTTGGCCTGTATTTTGAAAATACTCTAACACGGAGTAGGCATGTACAGATACCTTCTGGGAACTCTAAATATCGAATTTTCGGGTGTTTTCGGACTGAATGTGAGATATCGATTTTTTGGCACCTGAAATGTCGATTTTTAGCATGTTTTTAGCTTATATTTTGAAAATATTCTAGCACTGTACAGATTGCTTCTGGGACCCCAAAATATTGAATTTTCGGGTGTTTTGTGCCTGAATTTGAGATATAAACGGGTACAGAAGATACATGTACATATTGACTTTGGGCACTAAAAATATAGATTTTTAGCATGTTTTGGGCCTGAATTTTGAAAATACTCTAACACGGAGTAGGCATGTACAGATCGTTTCTGGGACCCCAAAATATCGAATTTTCGGGTGTTTAGGGCCAGAATTTTAAATATAAACGGGTACAGAAGATGCATGCACATATCGACTTTTGGGCACCTAAAAGATCGATTTTTAGTATGTTTTTGGCCTGTATTTTGAAAATACTCTAACACGGAGTAGGCATGTACAGATACCTTCTGGGACCTCTAAATATCGAATTTTCGGGTGTTTTGGGACTGAATTTGAGATATCGATTTTTTGGCACCTAAAATGTCGATTTTTAGCATGTTTTTAGCCTATATTTTGAAAATATTCTAGCACTGTGTAGGCATGTACAGATTGCTTCCGGGACCCCAAAATATTGAATTTTCGGGTGTTTTGAGCCTGAATTTGAGATATAAACGGGTACAGAAGATACATGTACATATTGACTTTGGGCATCTAAAATATCGATTTTCAGCATGTTTTGGGCCTGTATTTTGAAAATACTCTAACACTGAGTAGGCATGTACAGATTGCTTCTGGGACCCCAAAATATCGAATTTTCGGGTGTTTTGAGCCTGAATTTGAGATATAAACGGGTACTGAAGATGCATGCACATATCGACTTTTGTGCACCTAAAAGATTTATTTTCAGTATGTTTTGAGCATGTATTTTGAAAATACTCTAACACGGAGTAGGCATGTACAGATCGCTTCTGGGACCCCTAAATATCGAATTTTGCGGGTGTTTTGGGACTGAATTTGAGATATCGACTTTTTGGCACCTAAAAGATCGATTTTTAGCATATTTTTAGCCTATATTTTGAAAATATTCTAGCACTGTACAGATTGCATCTGGGACCCCAAAATATTGAATTTTCGGGTGTTTTGAGCCTGAATTTGAGATATAAACGGGTACAGAAGATGCATGCACATATCGACTTTTGGGCACCTAAAAGATCGATTTTCAGTATGTTTTTGGCCTGTATTTTGAAAATACTCTAACACGGAGTAGGCATGTACAGATACCTTCTGGGACCTCTAAATATCGAATTTTCGGGTGTTTTGGGACTGAATTTGAGATATCGATTTTTTGGCACCTAAAATGTCGATTTTTAGCATGTTTTTAGCCTATATTTTGAAAATATTCTAGCACTGTGTAGGCATGTACAGATTGCTTCTGGGACCCCAAAATATTGAATTTTCGGGTGTTTTGAGCCTGAATTTGAGATATAAACGGGTACAGAAGATAAATGCACTTTGGGCATCTAAAATATCGATTTTCAGCATGTTTTGGGCCTGTATTTTGAAAATACTCTAACACTGAGTAGGCATGTACAGATTGCTTCTGGGACCCCAAAATATTGAATTTTCGGGTGTTTTGAGCCTGAATTTGAGATATAAACGGGTACTGAAGATGCATGCACATATCGACTTTTGTGCACCTAAAAGATCGATTTTCAGTATGTTTTGAGCATGTATTTTGAAAATACTCTAACACGGAGTAGGCATGTACAGATCGCTTCTGGGACCCCTAAATATCGAATTTTCGGGTGTTTTGGGACTGAATTTGATATATCGACTTTTTGGCACCTAAAAGATCGATTTTTAGCATGTTTTTAGCCTATATTTTGAAAATATTCTAGCACTGTAAAGATTGCTTCTGGGACCCCAAAATATTGAATTTTCGGGTGTTTTGAGCCTGAATTTGAGATATAAACGGGTACAGAAGATACATGCACATATTGACTTTGGGCATCTAAAATATCGATTTTCAGCATGTTTTGGGCCTGAATTTTGAAAATACTCTAACACGGAGTAGGCATGTACAGATCGCTTCTGGGACCCCAAAATATCGAATTTTCGGGTGTTTAGGGCCAGAATTTGAGATATAAACGGGTACTGAAGATGCATGCACATATCGACTTTTGTGCACCTAAAAGATCGATTTTCAGTATGTTTTGAGCATGTATTTTGAAAATACTCTAACACGGAGTAGGCATGTACAGATCGCTTCTGGGACCCCTAAATATCGAATTTTCGGGTGTTTCGGGACTGAATTTGAGATATCGACTTTTTGGCACCTAAAAGATCGATTTTTAGCATGTTTTTTGCCTATATTTTGAAAATATTCTAGCACTGAGTAGGCATGTACAGATCGCTTCTGGGACCCCAAAATATCGAATTTTCGGGTGTTTTGAGCCTGAATTTGAGATATAAACGGGTACTGAAGATGCATGCACATATCGACTTTTGGGCACCTAAAAGATCGATTTTCAGTATGTTTTGAACATGTATTTTGAAAATACTCTAACACGGAGTACAGATCGGTTCTGGGACCCCTAAATATCGAATTTACGGGTGTTTTGGGACTGAATTTGAGATATCGACTTTTTGGCACCTAAAAGATCGATTTTTAGCATGTTTTTAGCCTATATTTTGAAAATATTCTAGCACTGTGTAAGCATGTACAGATTGCTTCTGGGACCCCAAAATATTGAATTTTCGGGTGTTTTGAGCCTGAATTTGAGATATAAACGGGTACAGAAGATACATGCACTTATTGACTTTGGGCACCAAAAATATCGATTTTCAGTATGTTTTGGGCCTGAATTTTGAAAATACTCTAACACGGAGTAGGCATGTACAGATCGCTTCTGGGACCCCAAAATATCGAATTTTCGGGTGTTTAGGGCCAGAATTTGAGATATAAACGGGTACAGAAGATGCATGCACATATCGACTTTTGGGCACCTAAAAGATCGATTTTTAGTATGTTTTTGGCCTGTATTTTGAAAATACTCTAACACGGAGTAGGCATGTACAGATACCTTCTGGGACCTCTAAATATCGAATTTTCGGGTGTTTTGGGACTGAATTTGAGATATAGATTTTTTGGCACCTTAAATGTCGATTTTTAGCATGTTTTTAGCCTATATTTTGAAAATATTCTAGCACTGTGTAGGCATGTACAAATTGCTTCCGGGACCCCAAAATATTGAATTTTCGGGTGTTTTGAGCCTGAATTTGAGATATAAACAGGTACAGAAGATACATGCACATATTGACTTTGGGCATCTAAAATATCGATTTTCAGCATGTTTTGGGCCTGTATTTTGAAAATACTCTAACACTGAGTAGGCATGTACAGATTGCTTCTGGGACCCCAAAATATCGAATTTTCGGGTGTTTTGAGCCTGAATTTGAGATATAAACGGGTACTGAAGATGCATGCACATATCGACTTTTGTGCACCTAAAAGATCGATTTTCAGTATGTTTTGAGCATGTATTTTGAAAATACTCTAACACGGAGTAGGCATGTACAGATCGCTTCTGGGACCCCTAAATATCGAATTTTCGGGTGTTTTGGGACTGAATTTGAGATATCGACTTTTTGGCACCTAAAAGATCGATTTTTAACATGTTTTTAGCCTATATTTTGAAAATATTCTAGCACTGTACAGATTGCATCTGGGATCCCAAAATATTGAATTTTCGGGTGTTTTGAGCCTGAATTTGAGATATAAACGGGTACAGAAGATACATGCACATATTGACTTTGGGCACCAAAAATATCGATTTTCAGCATGTTTTGGGCCTGAATTTTGAAAATACTCTAACACGGAGAAGGCATGTACAGATCGCTTCTGGGACCCCAAAATATCGAATTTTCGGGTGTTTAGGGCCAGAATTTGAGATATAAACGGGTACAGAAGATGCATGCACATATCGACTTTTGGGCACCTAAAAGATCGATTTTCAGTATGTTTTTGGCCTGTATTTTAAAAATACTCTAACACGGAGTAGGCATGTACAGATACCTTCTGGGACCTCTAAATAACGAATTTTCGGATGTTTTGGGACTGAATTTGAGATATTGATTTTTTGGCACCTAAAATATCGATTTTTAGCATGTTTTTAGCCTATATTTTGAAAATATTCTAGCACTGTGTAGGCATGTACAGATTGCTTCTGGGACCCCAAAATATTGAATTTTCGGGTGTTTTGAGCCTGAATTTGAGATATAAACGGGTACAGAAGATACATGCACTTTGGGCATCTAAAATATCGATTTTCAGCATGTTTTGGGCCTGTATTTTGAAAATACTCTAACACTGAGTAGGCATGTACAGATCGCTTCTGGGACCCCTAAATATCGAATTTTCGGGTGTTTTGAGCCTGAATTTGAGATATCGACTTTTTGGCACCTAAAAGATCGATTTTTAGCATGTTTTTAGCCTATATTTTGAAAATATTCTAGCACTGTACAGATTGCTTCTGGGACCCCAAAATATTGAATTTTCGGGTGTTTTGAGCCTGAATTTGAGATATAAACAGGTACAGAAGATACATGCACATATTGACTTTGGGCACCAAAAATATCGATTTTCAGCATGTTTTGGGCCTGAATTTTGAAAATACTCTAACACGGAGTAGGCATGTACAGATTGCTTCTGGGACCCCAAAATATCGAATTTTCGGGGGTTTTGAGCCTGAATTTGAGATATAAACGGGTACTGAAGATGCATGCACATATCGACTTTTGTGCACCTAAAAGATCGATTTTCAGTATGTTTTGAGCATGTATTTTGAAAATACTCTAACACGGAGTAGGCATGTACAGATCGCTTCTGGGACCCCTAAATATCGAATTTTCGGGTGTTTTGGGACTGAATTTGAGATATCGACTTTTTGGCACCTAAAAGATCGATTTTTAACATGTTTTTAGCCTATATTTTGAAAATATTCTAGCACTGTACAGATTGCATCTGGGATCCCAAAATATTGAATTTTCGGGTGTTTTGAGCCTGAATTTGAGATATAAACGGGTACAGAAGATACATGCACATATTGACTTTGGGCACCAAAAATATCGATTTTCAGCATGTTTTGGGCCTGAATTTTGAAAATACTCTAACACGGAGTAGGCATGTACAGATCGCTTCTGGGACCCCAAAATATCGAATTTTCGGGTGTTTAGGGCCAGAATTTGAGATATAAACGGGTACAGAAGATGCATGCACATATCGACTTTTGGGCACCTAAAAGATCGATTTTCAGTATGTTTTTGGCCTGTATTTTAAAAATACTCTAACACGGAGTAGGCATGTACAGATACCTTCTGGGACCTCTAAATAACGAATTTTCGGGTGTTTTGGGACTGAATTTGAGATATTGATTTTTTGGCACCTAAAATGTCGATTTTTAGCATGTTTTTATCCTATATTTTGAAAATATTCTAGCAATGTGTAGGCATGTACAGATTGCTTCTGGGACCCCAAAATATTGAATTTTCGGGTGTTTTGAGCCTGAATTTGAGATATAAACGGGTACAGAAGATACATGCACTTTGGGCATCTAAAATATCGATTTTCAGCATGTTTTGGGCCTGTATTTTGAAAATACTCTAACACTGAGTAGGCATGTACAGATCGCTTATGGGACCCCTAAATATCGAATTTTCGGGTGTTTTGAGCCTGAATTTGAGATATCGACTTTTTGGCACCTAAAAGATCGATTTTTAGCATGTTTTTAGCCTATATTTTGAAAATATTCTAGCACTGTACAGATTGCTTCTGGGACCCCAAAATATTGAATTTTCGGGTGTTTTGAGCCTGAATTTGAGATATAAACGGGTACAGAAGATACATGCACATATTGACTTTGGGCACCAAAAATATCGATTTTCAGCATGTTTTGGGCCTGAATTTTGAAAATACTCTAACACGGAGTAGGCATGTACAGATTGCTTCTGGGACCCCAAAATATTGAATTTTCGGGTGTTTTGAGCCTGAATTTGAGATATAAACGGGTCCAGAAGATGCATGCACATATCTACTTTTGGGCACCTAAAAGATCGATTTTCAGTATGTTTTTGGCCTGTATTTTGAAAATACTCTAACACGGAGTAGGCATGTACAGATACCTTCTGGGACCCCTAAATATCGAATTTTCGGGTGTTTTGGGACTGAATTTGAGATATAGACTTTTGTGCACCTAAAAGATCGATTTTTAGCATGTTTTTAGCCTATATTTTGAAAATATTCTAGCACTGAGTAGGCATGTACAGATTGCTTCTGGGACCTCAAAATATTGAATTTTCGGGAGTTTTGAGCCTGAATTTGAGATATAAACGGGTACAGAAGATACATGCACATATTGACTTTGGGCACCAAAAATATCGATTTTCAGCATGTTTTGGGCCTGAATTTTGAAAATACTCTAACACGGAGTAGGCATGTACAGATCGCTTCTGGGACCCCAAAATATCAAATTTTCGGGTGTTTAGGGCCAGTATTTGAGATATAAACGGGTACAGAAGATGCATGCACATATCGACTTTTGGGCACCTAAAAGAGCGATTTTCAGTATGTTTTTGGCCTGTATTTTGAAAATACTCTAACACGGAGTAGGCATGTACAGATACCTTCTGGGACCTCTAAATATCGAATTTTCGGGTGTTTTGGGACTGAATTTGAGATATCGATTTTTTGGCACCTAAAATGTCGATTTTTAGCATGTTTTTAGCCTATATTTTGAAAGTATTCTAGCACTGTGTAGGCATGTACAGATTGCTTCTGGGACCCCAAAATATTGAATTTTCGGGTGTTTTGAGCCTGAATTTGAGATATAAACGGGTACAGAAGATACATGCACATATTGACTTTGGGCATCTAAAATATCGATTTTCAGCATGTTTTGGGCCTGTATATTGAAAATACTCTAACACTGAGTAGGCATGTACAGATTGCTTCTGGGACCCCAAAATATTGAATTTTCGGGTGTTTTGAGCCTGAATTTGAGATATAAACGTATACTGAAGATGCATGCACATATCGACTTTTGTGCACTTAAAAGATCGATTTTCAGTATGTTTTGAGCATGTATTTTGAAAATACTCTAACACGGAGTAGGCATGTACAGATCGCTTCTGGGACCCCTAAATATCGAATTTTCGGGTGTTTTGGGACTGAATTTGAGATATAGACTTTTGTGCACCTAAAAGATCGATTTTTAGCATGTTTTTAGCCTATATTTTGAAAATATTCTAGCACTGAGTAGGCATGTACAGATTGCTTCTGGGACCTCAAAATATTGAATTTTCGGGAGTTTTGAGCCTGAATTTGAGATATAAACGTGTACAGAAGATACATGCACATATTGACTTTGGGCACCAAAAATATCGATTTTCAGCATGTTTTGGGCCTGAATTTTGAAAATACTCTAACACGGAGTAGGCATGTACAGATTGCTTCTGGGACCCCAAAATATTGAATTTTCGGGTGTTTTGAGCCTGAATTTGAGATATAAACGGGTACAGAAGATACATGCACATATTGACTTTGGGCACCAAAAATATCGATTTTCAGCATGTTTTGGGCCTGAATTTTGAAAATACTCTAACACGGAGTAGGCATGTACAGATCGCTTTAGGGACCCCAAAATATCGAATTTTCGGGTGTTTAGGGCCAGAATTTGAGATATAAACGGGTACATAAGATGCATGCACATATCGACTTTTGGGCACCTAAAAGATCGATTTTCAGTATGTTTTT
Source organism: Petrolisthes cinctipes (assembly GCA_033782935.1). Taxonomy (NCBI): domain Eukaryota; kingdom Metazoa; phylum Arthropoda; class Malacostraca; order Decapoda; family Porcellanidae; genus Petrolisthes; species Petrolisthes cinctipes. The sequence continues at coordinate 935,769 of JAWQEG010000175.1, forward strand.
GGCTTGTATTTTGAAAATACTCTAACACGGAGTAGGCATGTACAGATACCTTCAGGGACCTCTAAATATCGAATTTTCGGGTGTTTTGGGACTGAATTTGAGATATCGATTTTTTGGCACCTAAAATGTCGATTTTTAGCATGTTTTTAGCCTATATTTTGAAAATATTCTAGCACTGTGTAGGCATGTACAGATTGCTTCTGGGACCCCAAAATATTGAATTTTCGGGTGTTTTGAGCCTGAATTTGAGATATAAACGGGTACAGAAGATACATGCACATATTGACTTTGGGCATCTAAAATATCGATTTTCAGCATGTTTTGGGCCTGTATTTTGAAAACACTCTAACACGGAGTAGGCATGTACAGATACCTTCTGGGACCTCTAAATATCGAATTTTCGGGTGTTTTGGGACTGAATTTGAGATATCGATTTTTTGGCACCTAAAATGTCGATTTTTAGCATGTTTTTAGCCTATATTTTGAAAATATTCTAGCACTGAGTAGGCATCTACAGATTGCTTCTGGGACCCCAAAATATTGAATTTTCGGGTGTTTTGAGCCTGAATTTGAGATATAAACGGGTACAGAAGATACATGCACATATTGACTTTGGGCACCAAAAATATCGATTTTCAGCATGTTTTGGGCCTGAATTTTGAAAATACTCTAACACGGAGTAGGCATGTACAGATCGCTTCTGGGACCCCAAAATATCAAATTTTCGGGTGTTTAGGGCCAGTATTTGAGATATAAACGGGTACTGAAGATGCATGCACATATCGACTTTTGTGCACTTAAAAGATCGATTTTCAGTATGTTTTGAGCATGTATTTTGAAAATACTCTAACACGGAGTAGGCATGTACAGATCGCTTCTGGGACCCCTAAATATCGAATTTTCGGGTGTTTTGTGACTGAATTTGAGATATAGACTTTTGTGCACCTAAAAGATCGATTTTTAGCATGTTTTTAGCCTATATTTTGAAAATATTCTAGCACTGAGTAGGCATGTACAGATTGCTTCTGGGACCTCAAAATATTGAATTTTCGGGAGTTTTGAGACTGAATTTGAGATATAAACGGGTACAGAAGATACATGCACATATTGACTTTGGGCACCAAAAATATCGATTTTCAGCATGTTTTGGGCCTGAATTTTGAAAATACTCTAACACGGAGTAGGCATGTACAGATTGCTTCTGGGACCCCAAAATATTGAATTTTCGGGTGTTTTGAGCCTGAATTTGAGATATAAACGGGTACAGAAGATACATGCACATATTGACTTTGGGCACCAAAAATATCGATTTTCAGCATGTTTTGGGCCTGAATTTTGAAAATACTCTAACACGGAGTAGGCATGTACAGATCGCTTTAGGGACCCCAAAATATCGAATTTTCGGGTGTTTAGGGCCAGAATTTGAGATATAAACGGGTACATAAGATGCATGCACATATAGACTTTTGGGCACCTAAAAGATCGATTTTCAGTATGTTTTTGGCTTGTATTTTGAAAATACTCTAACACGGAGTAGGCATGTACAGATACCTTCAGGGACCTCTAAATATCGAATTTTCGGGTGTTTTGGGACTGAATTTGAGATATCGATTTTTTGGCACCTAAAATGTCGATTTTTAGCATGTTTTTAGCCTATATTTTGAAAATATTCTAGCACTGTGTAGGCATGTACAGATTGCTTCTGGGACCCCAAAATATTGAATTTTCGGGTGTTTTGAGCCTGAATTTGAGATATAAACGGGTACAGAAGATACATGCACATATTGACTTTGGGCATCTAAAATATCGATTTTCAGCATGTTTTGGGCCTGTATTTTGAAAACACTCTAACACTGAGTAGGCATGTACAGATTGCTTCTGGGACCCCAAAATATTGAATTTTCGGGTGTTTTGAGCCTGAATTTGAGATATAAACGGGTACTGAAGATGCATGCACATATCGACTTTTGGGCACCTAAAAGATCGATTTTCAGTATGGTTTTGGCCTGTATTTTGAAAATACTCTAACACGGAGTAGGCATGTACAGATACCTTCTGGGACCTCTAAATATCGAATTTTCGGGTGTTTTGGGACTGAATTTGAGATATCGATTTTTTGGCACCTAAAATGTCGATTTTTAGCATGTTTTTAGCCTATATTTTGAAAATATTCTAGCACTGTGTAGGCATGTACAGATTGCTTCTGGGACCCCAAAATATTGAATTTTCGGGTGTTTTGAGCCTGAATTTGAGATATAAACGGGTACAGAAGATACATGCACATATTGACTTTGGGCATCTAAAATATCGATTTTCAGCATGTTTTGGGCCTGTATATTGAAAATACTCTAACACTGAGTAGGCATGTACAGATTGCTTCTGGGACCCCAAGATATTGAATTTTCGGGTGTTTTGAGCCTGAATTTGAGATATAAACGGGTACTGAAGATGCATGCACATATCGACTTTTGTGCACCTAAAAGATCGATTTTCAGTATGTTTTGAGCATGTATTTTGAAAATACTCTAACAAGGAGTAGGCATGTACAGATCGCTTCTGGGACCCCTAAATATTGAATTTTCGGGTGTTTTGGGAGTGAATTTGAGATATAGACTTTTTGGCACCTAAAAGATCGATTTTTAGCATGTTTTTAGCCTATATTTTGAAAATATTCTAGCACTGAGTAGGCATGTACAGATTGCTTCTGGGACCTCAAAATATTGAATTTTCGGGAGTTTTGAGCCTGAATTTGAGATATAAACGGGTACAGAAGATACATGCACATATTGACTTTGGGCACCAAAAATATCGATTTTCAGCATGTTTTGGGCCTGAATTTTGAAAATACTCTAACACGGAGTAGGCATGTACAGATTGCTTCTGGGACCCCAAAATATTGAATTTTCGGGTGTTTTGAGCCTGAATTTGAGATATAAACGGGTACAGAAGATACATGCACATATTGACTTTGGGCACCAAAAATATCGATTTTCAGCATGTTTTGGGCCTGAATTTTGAAAATACTCTAACACGGAGTAGGCATGTACAGATCGCTTCTGGGACCCCAAAATATCGAATTTTCGGGTGTTTAGGGCCAGAATTTGAGATATAAACGGGTACATAAGATGCATGCACATATCGACTTTTGGGCACCTAAAAGATCGATTTTCAGTATGTTTTTGGCTTGTATTTTGAAAATACTCTAACACGGAGTAGGCATGTACAGATACCTTCTGGGACCTCTAAATATCGAATTTTCGGGTGTTTTGGGACTGAATTTGAGATATCGATTTTTTGGCACCTAAAATGTCGATTTTTAGCATGTTTTTAGCCTATATTTTGAAAATATTCTAGCACTGTGTAGGCATGTACAGATTGCTTCTGGGACCCCAAAATATTGAATTTTCGGGTGTTTTGAGCCTGAATTTGAGATATAAACGGGTACAGAAGATACATGCACATATTGACTTTGGGCATCTAAAATATCGATTTTCAGCATGTTTTGGGCCTGTATTTTGAAAACACTCTAACACTGAGTAGGCATGTACAGATGCTTCTGGGACCCCAAAATATTGAATTTTCGGGTGTTTTGAGCCTGAATTTGAGATATAAACGGGTACTGAAGATGCATGCACATATCGACTTTTGTGCACCTAAAAGATCGATTTTCAGTATGTTTTGAGCATGTATTTTGAAAATACTCTAACACGGAGTACAGATCGCTTCTGGGACCCCTAAATATCGAATTTTCGGGTGTTTTGGGACTGAATTTCAGATATCGACTTTTTGGCACCTAAAAGATCGATTTTTAGCATGTTTTTAGCCTATATTTTGAAAATATTCTAGCACTGTGTAGGCATGTACAGATTGCTTCTGGGACCCCAAAATATTGAATTTTCGGGTGTTTTGAGCCTGAATTTGAGATATAAACGGGTACAGAAGATACATGCACATATTGACTTTGGGCACCAAAAATATCGATTTTCAGCATGTTTTGGGCCTGAATTTTGAAAATACTCTATCACGGAGTAGGCATGTACAGATCGCTTCTGGGACCCCAAAATATCGAATTTTCGGGTGTTTAGGGCCAGAATTTGAGATATAAACGGGTACAGAAGATGCATGCACATATCGACTTTTGGGCACCTAAAAGATCGATTTTCAGTATGTTTTTGGCCTGTATTTTGAGTAGGCATGTACAGATACCTTCTGGGACCTCTAAATATCGAATTTTCGGGTGTTTTGGGACTGAATTTGAGATATCGATTTTTTGGCACCTAAAATGTCGATTTTTAGCATGTTTTTAGCCTATATTTTGAAAATATTCTAGCACTGTGTAGGCATGTACAGATTGCTTCTGGGACCCCAAAATATTTAATTTTCGGGTGTTTTAAGCCTGAATTTGAGATATAAACGGGTACAGAAGATACATGCACATATTGACTTTTGGGCACCTAAAAGATCGATTTTCAGTATGTTTTTGGCCTGTATTTTGAAAATACTCTAACACGGAGTAGGCATGTACAGATACCTTCTGGGACCTCTAAATATCGAATTTTCGGGTGTTTTGGGACTGAATTTGAGATATCGATTTTTTGGCACCTAAAATGTCGATTTTTAGCATGTTTTTAGCCTATATTTTGAAAATATTCTAGCACTGTGTAGGCATGTACAGATTGCTTCTGGGACCCCAAAATATTGAATTTTCGGGTGTTTTGAGCCTGAATTTGAGATATAAACGGGTACAGAAGATACATGCACATATTGACTTTGGGCATCTAAAATATCGATTTTCAGCATGTTTTGGGCCTGTATATTGAAAATACTCTAACACTGAGTAGGCATGTACAGATTGCTTCTGGGACCCCAAAATATTGAATTTTCGGGTGTTTTGAGCCTGAATTTGAGATATAAACGGGTACTGAAGATGCATGCACATATCGACTTTTGTGCACTTAAAAGATCGATTTTCAGTATGTTTTGAGCATGTATTTTGAAAATACTCTAACACGGAGTAGGCATGTACAGATCGCTTCTGGGACCCCTAAATATCGAATTTTCGGGTGTTTTGGGACTGAATTTGAGATATAGACTTTTGTGCACCTAAAAGATCGATTTTTAGCATGTTTTTAGCCTATATTTTGAAAATATTCTAGCACTGAGTAGGCATGTACAGATTGCTTCTGGGACCTCAAAATATTGAATTTTCGGGAGTTTTGAGACTGAATTTGAGATATAAACGGGTACAGAAGATACATGCACATATTGACTTTGGGCACCAAAAATATCGATTTTCAGCATGTTTTGGGCCTGAATTTTGAAAATACTCTAACACGGAGTAGGCATGTACAGATTGCTTCTGGGACCCCAAAATATTGAATTTTCGGGTGTTTTGAGCCTGAATTTGAGATATAAACGGGTACAGAAGATACATGCACATATTGACTTTGGGCACCAAAAATATCGATTTTCAGCATGTTTTGGGCCTGAATTTTGAAAATACTCTAACACGGAGTAGGCATGTACAGATCGCTTTAGGGACCCCAAAATATCGAATTTTCGGGTGTTTAGGGCCAGAATTTGAGATATAAACGGGTACATAAGATGCATGCACATATCGACTTTTGGGCACCTAAAAGATCGATTTTCAGTATGTTTTTGGCTTGTATTTTGAAAATACTCTAACACGGAGTAGGCATGTACAGATACCTTCAGGGACCTCTAAATATCGAATTTTCGGGTGTTTTGGGACTGAATTTGAGATATCGATTTTTTGGCACCTAAAATGTCGATTTTTAGCATGTTTTTAGCCTATATTTTGAAAATATTCTAGCACTGTGTAGGCATGTACAGATTGCTTCTGGGACCCCAAAATATTGAATTTTCGGGTGTTTTGAGCCTGAATTTGAGATATAAACGGGTACAGAAGATACATGCACATATTGACTTTGGGCATCTAAAATATCGATTTTCAGCATGTTTTGGGCCTGTATTTTGAAAACACTCTAACACTGAGTAGGCATGTACAGATGCTTCTGGGACCCCAAAATATTGAATTTTCGGGTGTTTTGAGCCTGAATTTGAGATATAAACGGGTACTGAAGATGCATGCACATATCGACTTTTGTGCACCTAAAAGATCGATTTTCAGTATGTTTTGAGCATGTATTTTGAAAATACTCTAACACGGAGTACAGATCGCTTCTGGGACCCCTAAATATCGAATTTTCGGGTGTTTTGGGACTGAATTTGAGATATCGATTTTTTGGCACCTAAAATGTCGATTTTTAGCATGTTTTTAGCCTATATTTTGAAAATATTCTAGCACTGTGTAGGCATGTACAGATTGCTTCTGGGACCCCAAAATATTGAATTTTCGGGTGTTTTGAGCCTGAATTTGAGATATAAACGGGTACAGAAGATACATGCACATATTGACTTTGGGCATCTAAAATATCGATTTTCAGCATGTTTTGGGCCTGTATATTGAAAATACTCTAACACTGAGTAGGCATGTACAGATTGCTTCTGGGACCCCAAGATATTGAATTTTCGGGTGTTTTGAGCCTGAATTTGAGATATAAACGGGTACTGAAGATGCATGCACATATCGACTTTTGTGCACCTAAAAGATCGATTTTCAGTATGTTTTGAGCATGTATTTTGAAAATACTCTAACAAGGAGTAGGCATGTACAGATCGCTTCTGGGACCCCTAAATATTGAATTTTCGGGTGTTTTGGGACTGAATTTGAGATATAGACTTTTTGGCACCTAAAAGATCGATTTTTAGCATGTTTTTAGCCTATATTTTGAAAATATTCTAGCACTGAGTAGGCATGTACAGATTGCTTCTGGGACCTCAAAATATTGAATTTTCGGGAGTTTTGAGCCTGAATTTGAGATATAAACGGGTACAGAAGATACATGCACATATTGACTTTGGGCACCAAAAATATCGATTTTCAGCATGTTTTGGGCCTGAATTTTGAAAATACTCTAACACGGAGTAGGCATGTACAGATTGCTTCTGGGACCCCAAAATATTGAATTTTCGGGTGTTTTGAGCCTGAATTTGAGATATAAACGGGTACAGAAGATACATGCACATATTGACTTTGGGCACCAAAAATATCGATTTTCAGCATGTTTTGGGCCTGAATTTTGAAAATACTCTAACACGGAGTAGGCATGTACAGATCGCTTCTGGGACCCCAAAATATCGAATTTTCGGGTGTTTAGGGCCAGAATTTGAGATATAAACGGGTACATAAGATGCATGCACATATCGACTTTTGGGCACCTAAAAGATCGATTTTCAGTATGTTTTTGGCTTGTATTTTGAAAATACTCTAACACGGAGTAGGCATGTACAGATACCTTCTGGGACCTCTAAATATCGAATTTTCGGGTGTTTTGGGACTGAATTTGAGATATCGATTTTTTGGCACCTAAAATGTCGATTTTTAGCATGTTTTTAGCCTATATTTTGAAAATATTCTAGCACTGTGTAGGCATGTACAGATTGCTTCTGGGACCCCAAAATATTGAATTTTCGGGTGTTTTGAGCCTGAATTTGAGATATAAACGGGTACAGAAGATACATGCACATATTGACTTTGGGCATCTAAAATATCGATTTTCAGCATGTTTTGGGCCTGTATTTTGAAAACACTCTAACACTGAGTAGGCATGTACAGATGCTTCTGGGACCCCAAAATATTGAATTTTCGGGTGTTTTGAGCCTGAATTTGAGATATAAACGGGTACTGAAGATGCATGCACATATCGACTTTTGTGCACCTAAAAGATCGATTTTCAGTATGTTTTGAGCATGTATTTTGAAAATACTCTAACACGGAGTACAGATCGCTTCTGGGACCCCTAAATATCGAATTTTCGGGTGTTTTGGGACTGAATTTCAGATATCGACTTTTTGGCACCTAAAAGATCGATTTTTAGCATGTTTTTAGCCTATATTTTGAAAATATTCTAGCACTGTGTAGGCATGTACAGATTGCTTCTGGGACCCCAAAATATTGAATTTTCGGGTGTTTTGAGCCTGAATTTGAGATATAAACGGGTACAGAAGATACATGCACATATTGACTTTGGGCACCAAAAATATCGATTTTCAGCATGTTTTGGGCCTGAATTTTGAAAATACTCTATCACGGAGTAGGCATGTACAGATCGCTTCTGGGACCCCAAAATATCGAATTTTCGGGTGTTTAGGGCCAGAATTTGAGATATAAACGGGTACAGAAGATGCATGCACATATCGACTTTTGGGCACCTAAAAGATCGATTTTCAGTATGTTTTTGGCCTGTATTTTGAGTAGGCATGTACAGATACCTTCTGGGACCTCTAAATATCGAATTTTCGGGTGTTTTGGGACTGAATTTGAGATATCGATTTTTTGGCACCTAAAATGTCGATTTTTAGCATGTTTTTAGCCTATATTTTGAAAATATTCTAGCACTGTGTAGGCATGTACAGATTGCTTCTGGGACCCCAAAATATTTAATTTTCGGGTGTTTTAAGCCTGAATTTGAGATATAAACGGGTACAGAAGATACATGCACATATTGACTTTTGGGCACCTAAAAGATCGATTTTCAGTATGTTTTTGGCCTGTATTTTGAAAATACTCTAACACGGAGTAGGCATGTACAGATACCTTCTGGGACCTCTAAATATCGAATTTTCGGGTGTTTTGGGACTGAATTTGAGATATCGATTTTTTGGCACCTAAAATGTCGATTTTTAGCATGTTTTTAGCCTATATTTTGAAAATATTCTAGCACTGTGTAGGCATGTACAGATTGGTTCTGGGACCCCAAAATATTGAATTTTCGGGTGTTTTGAGCCTGAATTTGATATATAAACGGGTACAGAAGATACATGCACATATTGACTTTGGGCATCTAAAATATCGATTTTCAGCATGTTTTGGGACTGTATTTTGAAAATACTCTAACACTGAGTAGGCATGTACAGATTGCTTCTGGGACCCCAAAATATTGAATTTTCGGGTGTTTTGAGCCTGAATTTGAGATATAAACGGGTACTGAAGATGCATGCACATATCGACTTTTGTGCACCTAAAAGATCGATTTTCAGTATGTTTTGAGCATGTATTTTGAAAATACTCTAACACGGAGTACAGATCGCTTCTGGGACCCCTAAATATCTAATTTTCGGGTGTTTTGGGACTGAATATGAGATATCGACTTTTTGGCACCTAAAAGATCGATTTTTAGCATGTTTTTAGCCTATATTTTGAAAATATTCTAGCACTGTGTAGGCATGTACAGATTGCTTCTGGGACCCCAAAATATTGAATTTTCGGGTGTTTTGAGCCTGAATTTGAGATATAAACGGGTACAGAAGATACATGCACATATTGACTTTGGGCACCAAAAATATCGATTTTCAGCATGTTTTGGGCCTGAATTTTGAAAATACTCTATCACGGAGTAGGCATGTACAGATTGCTTCTGGGACCCCTAAATATCGAATTTTCGGGTGTTTTGGGACTGAATTTGAGATATCGACTTTTTGGCACCTAAAAGATCGATTTTTAGCATGTTTTTAGCCTATATTTTGAAAATATTCTAGCACTGTGTAGGCATGTACAGATTGCTTCTGGAACCCCAAAATATTGAATTTTCGGGTGTTTTGAGCCTTAATTTGAGATATAAACGGGTACAGAAGATACATGCACATATTGACTTTGGGCACCAAAAATATCGATTTTCAGCATGTTTTGGGCCTGAATTTTGAAAATACTCTGACACGGAGTAGGCATGTACAGATCGCTTCTGGGACCCCAAAATATCGAATTTTCGGGTGTTTAGGGCCAGAATCTGAGATATAAACGGGTACAGAAGATGCATGCACATATCGACTTTTGGGCACCTAAAAGATCGATTTTCAGTATGTTTTTGGCCTGTATTTTGAAAATACTCTAACACGGAGTAGGCATGTACAGATACCTTCTGGGACCTCTAAATATCGAATTTTCGGGTGTTTTGGGACTGAATTTGAGATATCGATTTTTTGGCACCTAAAATGTCGATTTTTAGCATGTTTTTAGCCTATATTTTGAAAATATTCTAGCACTGTGTAGGCATGTACAGATTGCTTCTGGGACCCCAAAATATTGAATTTTCGGGTGTTTTGAGCCTGAATTTGAGATATAAACGGGTACAGAAGATACATGCACATATTGACTTTGGGCATCTAAAATATCGATTTTCAGCATGTTTTGGGCCTGTATATTGAAAATACTCTAACACTGAGTAGGCATGTACAGATTGCTTCTGGGACCCCAAAATATTGAATTTTCGGGTGTTTTGAGCCTGAATTTGAGATATAAACGGGTACTGAAGATGCATGCACATATCGACTTTTGTGCACCTAAAAGATCGATTTTCAGTATGTTTTGAGCATGTATTTTGAAAATACTCTAACACGGAGTACAGATCGCTTCTGGGACCCCTAAATATCGAATTTTCGGGTGTTTTGGGACTGAATTTGAGATATCGACTTTTTGGCACCTAAAAGATCGATTTTTAGCATGTTTTTAGCCTATATTTTGAAAATATTCTAGCACTGTGTAGGCATGTACAGATTGCTTCTGGGACCCCAAAATATTGAATTTTCGGGTGTTTTGAGCCTGAATTTGAGATATAAACGGGTACAGAAGATACATGCACATATTGACTTTTGGGCACCTAAAAGATCGATTTTCAGTATGTTTTTGGCCTGTATTTTGAAAATACTCTAACACGGAGTAGGCATGTACAGATACCTTCTGGGACCTCTAAATATCGAATTTTCGAGTGTTTTGGGACTGAATTTGAGATATCGATTTTTTGGCAACTAAAATGTCGAGTTTTAGCATGTTTTTAGCCTATATTTTGAAAATATTCTAGCACGGTGTAGGCATGTACAGATTGGTTCTGGGACCCCCAAATATTGAATTTTCGGGTGTTTTGAGCCTGAATTTGATATATAAACGGGTGCAGAAGATACATGCACATATTGACTTTGGGCATCTAAAATATCGATTTTCAGCATGTTTTGGGACTGTATTTTGAAAATACTCTAACACTAAGTAGGCATGTACAGATTGCTTCTGGGACCCCAAAATATTGAATTTTCGGGTGTTTTGAGCCTGAATTTGAGATATAAACGGGTACTGAAGATGCATGCACATATCGACTTTTGTGCACCTAAAAGATCGATTTTCAGTATGTTTTGAGCATGTATTTTGAAAATACTCTAACACGGAGTACAGATCGCTTCTGGGACCCCTAAATATCGAATTTTCGGGTGTTTTGGGACTGAATTTGAGATATCGACTTTTTGGCACCTAAAAGATCGATTTTTAGCATGTTTTTAGCCTATATTTTGAAAATATTCTAGCACTGTGCAGGCATGTACAGATTGCTTCTGGGACCCCAAAATATTGAATTTTCGGGTGTTTTGAGCCTGAATTTGAGATATAAACGGGTACAGAAGATACATGCACATATTGACTTTGGGCACCAAAAATATCGATTTTCAGCATGTTTTGGGCCTGAATTTTGAAAATACTCTATCACGGAGTAGGCATGTACAGATCGCTTCTGGGACCCCTAAATATCGAATTTTCGGGTGTTTTGGGACTGAATTTGAGATATCGACTTTTTGGCACCTAAAAGATCGATTTTTAGCATGTTTTTAGCCTATATTTTGAAAATATTCTAGCACTGTGTAGGCATGTACAGATTGCTTCTGGGACCCCAAAATATTGAATTTTCGGGTGTTTTGAGCCTTAATTTGAGATATAAACGGGTACAGAAGATACATGCACATATTGACTTTGGGCACCAAAAATATCGATTTTCAGCATGTTTTGGGCCTGAATTTTGAAAATACTCTGACACGGAGTAGGCATGTACAGATCGCTTCTGGGACCCCAAAATATCGAATTTTCGGGTGTTTACGGCCAGAATCTGAGATATAAACGGGTACAGAAGATGCATGCACATATCGACTTTTGGGCACCTAAAAGATCGATTTTCAGTATGTTTTTGGCCTGTATTTTGAAAATACTCTAACACGGAGTAGGCATGTACAGATACCTTCTGGGACCTCTAAATATCGAATTTTCGGGTGTTTTTGGACTGATTTTGAGATATCGACTTTTTGGCACCTAAAAGATCGATTTTTAGCATGTTTTTAGCCTATATTTTGAAAATATTCTAGCACTGAGTAGGCATGTACAGATTGCTTCTGGGACCTCAAAATATTGAATTTTCGGGAGTTTTGAGCCTGAATTTGAGATATAAACGGGTACAGAAGATACATGCACATATTGACTTTGGGCACCAAAAATATCGATTTTCAGCATGTTTTGGGCCTGAATTTTGAAAATACTCTAACACGGAGTAGGCATGTACAGATTGCTTCTGGGACCCCAAAATATTGAATTTTCGGGTGTTTTGAGCCTGAATTTGAGATATAAACGGGTACAGAAGATACATGCACATATTGACTTTGGGCACCAAAAATATCGATTTTCAGCATGTTTTGGGCCTGAATTTTGAAAATACTCTAACACGGAGTAGGCATGTACAGATCGCTTCTGGGACCCCAAAATATTTAATTTTCGGGTGTTTAGGGCCAGAATTTGAGATATAAACGGGTACATAAGATGCATGCACATATCGACTTTTGGGCACCTAAAAGATCGATTTTCAGTATGTTTTTGGCTTGTATTTTGAAAATACTCTAACACGGAGTAGGCATGTACAGATACCTTCTGGGACCTCTAAATATCGAATTTTCGGGTGTTTTGGGACTGAATTTGAGATATCGATTTTTTGGCACCTAAAATGTCGATTTTTAGCATGTTTTTAGCCTATATTTTGAAAATATTCTAGCACTGTGTAGGCATGTACAGATTGCTTCTGGGACCCCAAAATATTGAATTTTCGGGTGTTTTGAGCCTGAATTTGAGATATAAACGGGTACAGATGATACATGCACATATTGACTTTGGGCATCTAAAATATCGATTTTCAGCATGTTTTGGGCCTGTATTTTGAAAACACTCTAACACTGAGTAGGCATGTACAGATTGCTTCTGGGACCCCAAAATATTGAATTTTCGGGTGTTTTGAGCCTGAATTTGAGATATAAACGGGTACTGAAGATGCATGCACATATCGACTTTTGTGCACCTAAATGATCGATTTTCAGTATGTTTTGAGCATGTATTTTGAAAATACTCTAGCACGGAGTAGGCATGTACAGATCGCTTCTGGGACCCCTAAATATCGAATTTTCGGGTGTTTTGGGACTGAATTTGAGATATCGACTTTTTGGCACCTAAAAGATCGATTTTTAGCATGTTTTTAGCCTATATTTTGAAAATATTCTAGCACTGAGTAGGCATGTACAGATTGCTTCTGGGACCCCAAAATATTGAATTTTCGGGAGTTTTGAGCCTGAATTTGAGATATAAACGGGTACAGAAGATACATGCACATATTGACTTTGGGCACCAAAAATATCGATTTTCAGCATGTTTTGGGCCTGAATTTTGAAAATACTCTAACACGGAGTAGGCATGTACAGATTGCTTCTGGGACCCCAAAATATTGAATTTTCGGGTGTTTTGAGCCTGAATTTGAGATATAAACGGGTACAGAAGATACATGCACATATTGACTTTGGGCACCAAAAATATCGATTTTCAGCATGTTTTGGGCCTGAATTTTGAAAATACTCTAACACGGAGTAGGCATGTACAGATCGCTTCTGGGACCCCAAAATATCGAATTTTCGGGTGTTTAGGGCCAGAATTTGAGATATAAACGGGTACATAAGATGCATGCACATATCGACTTTTGGGCACCTAAAAGATCGATTTTCAGTATGTTTTTGGCTTGTATTTTGAAAATACTCTAACACGGAGTAGGCATGTACAGATACCTTCTGGGACCTCTAAATATCGAATTTTCGGGTGTTTTGGGACTGAATTTGAGATATCGATTTTTTGGCACCTAAAATGTCGATTTTTAGCATGTTTTTAGCCTATATTTTGAAAATATTCTAGCACTGTGTAGGCATGTACAGATTGCTTCTGAGACCCCAAAATATTGAATTTTCGGGAGTTTTGAGCCTGAATTTGAGATATAAACGGGTACAGAAGATACATGCACATATTGACTTTGGGCACCAAAAATATCGATTTTCAGCATGTTTTGGGCCTGAATTTTGAAAATACTCTAACACGGAGTAGGCATGTACAGATTGCTTCTGGGACCCCAAAATATTGAATTTTCGGGTGTTTTGAGCCTGAATTTGAGATATAAACGGGTACAGAAGATACATGCACATATTGACTTTGGGCACCAAAAATATCGATTTTCAGCATGTTTTGGGCCTGAATTTTGAAAATACTCTAACACGGAGTAGGCATGTACAGATCGCTTTTGGGACCCCAAAATATTTAATTTTCGGGTGTTTAGGGCCAGAATTTGAGATATAAACGGGTACATAAGATGCATGCACATATCGACTTTTGGGCACCTAAAAGATCGATTTTCAGTATGTTTTTGGCTTGTATTTTGAAAATACTCTAACACGGAGTAGGCATGTACAGATACCTTCTGGGACCTCTAAATATCGAATTTTCGGGTGTTTTGGGACTGAATTTGAGATATCGATTTTTTGGCACCTAAAATGTCGATTTTTAGCATGTTTTTAGCCTATATTTTGAAAATATTCTAGCACTGTGTAGGCATGTACAGATTGCTTCTGGGACCCCAAAATATTGAATTTTCGGGTGTTTTGAGCCTGAATTTGAGATATAAACGGGTACAGATGATACATGCACATATTGACTTTGGGCATCTAAAATATCGATTTTCAGCATGTTTTGGGCCTGTATTTTGAAAACACTCTAACACTGAGTAGGCATGTACAGATTGCTTCTGGGACCCCAAAATATTGAATTTTCGGGTGTTTTGAGCCTGAATTTGAGATATAAACGGGTACTGAAGATGCATGCACATATCGACTTTTGTGCACCTAAATGATCGATTTTCAGTATGTTTTGAGCATGTATTTTGAAAATACTCTAGCACGGAGTAGGCATGTACAGATCGCTTCTGGGACCCCTAAATATCGAATTTTCGGGTGTTTTGGGACTGAATTTGAGATATCGACTTTTTGGCACCTAAAAGATCGATTTTTAGCATGTTTTTAGCCTATATTTTGAAAATATTCTAGCACTGAGTAGGCATGTACAGATTGCTTCTGGGACCTCAAAATATTGAATTTTCGGGAGTTTTGAGCCTGAATTTGAGATATAAACGGGTACAGAAGATACATGCACATATTGACTTTGGGCACCAAAAATATCGATTTTCAGCATGTTTTGGGCCTGAATTTTGAAAATACTCTAACACGGAGTAGGCATGTACAGATTGCTTCTGGGACCCCAAAATATTGAATTTTCGGGTGTTTTGAGCCTGAATTTGAGATATAAACGGGTACAGAAGATACATGCACATATTGACTTTGGGCACCAAAAATATCGATTTTCAGCATGTTTTGGGCCTGAATTTTGAAAATACTCTAACACGGAGTAGGCATGTACAGATCGCTTCTGGGACCCCAAAATATCGAATTTTCGGGTGTTTAGGGCCAGAATTTGAGATATAAACGGGTACATAAGATGCATGCACATATCGACTTTTGGGCACCTAAAAGATCGATTTTCAGTATGTTTTTGGCTTGTATTTTGAAAATACTCTAACACGGAGTAGGCATGTACAGATACCTTCTGGGACCTCTAAATATCGAATTTTCGGGTGTTTTGGGACTGAATTTGAGATATCGATTTTTTGGCACCTAAAATGTCGATTTTTAGCATGTTTTTAGCCTATATTTTGAAAATATTCTAGCACTGTGTAGGCATGTACAGATTGCTTCTGGGACCCCAAAATATTGAATTTTCGGGTGTTTTGAGCCTGAATTTGAGATATAAACGGGTACAGAAGATACATGCACATATTGACTTTGGGCATCTAAAATATCGATTTTCAGCATGTTTTGGGCCTGTATTTTGAAAACACTCTAACACTGAGTAGGCATGTACAGATTGCTTCTGGGACCCCAAAATATTGAATTTTCGGGTGTTTTGAGCCTGAATTTGAGATATAAACGGGTACTGAAGATGCATGCACATATCGACTTTTGTGCACCTAAATGATCGATTTTCAGTATGTTTTGAGCATGTATTTTGAAAATACTCTAGCACGGAGTAGGCATGTACAGATCGCTTCTGGGACCCCTAAATATCGAATTTTCGGGTGTTTTGGGACTGAATTTGAGATATCGACTTTTTGGCACCTAAAAAATCGATTTTTAGCATGTTTTTAGCCTATATTTTGAAAATATTCTAGCACTGAGTAGGCATGTACAGATTGCTTCTGGGACCTCAAAATATTGAATTTTCGGGAGTTTTGAGCCTGAATTTGAGATATAAACGGGTACAGAAGATACATGCACATATTGACTTTGGGCACCAAAAATATCGATTTTCAGCATGTTTTGGGCCTGAATTTTGAAAATACTCTAACACGGAGTAGGCATGTACAGATTGCTTCTGGGACCCCAAAATATTGAATTTTCGGGTGTTTTGAGCCTGAATTTGAGATATAAACGGGTACAGAAGATACATGCACATATTGACTTTGGGCACCAAAAATATCGATTTTCAGCATGTTTTGGGCCTGAATTTTGAAAATACTCTAACACGGAGTAGGCATGTACAGATCGCTTCTGGGACCCCAAAATATCGAATTTTCGGGTGTTTAGGGCCAGAATTTGAGATATAAACGGGTACAGAAGATGCATGCACATATCGACTTTTGGGCACCTAAAAGATCGATTTTTAGTATGTTTTTGGCCTGTATTTTGAAAATACTCTAACACGGAGTAGGCATGTACAGATACCTTCTGGGACCTCTAAATATCGAATTTTCGGGTGTTTTGGGACTGAATTTGAGATATCGATTTTTTGGCACCTAAAATGTCGATTTTTAGCATGTTTTTAGCCTATATTTTGAAAATATTCTAGCACTGTGTAGGCATGTACAGATTGCTTCTGGGACCCCAAAATATTGAATTTTCGGGTGTTTTGAGCCTGAATTTGAGATATAAACGGGTACAGAAGATACATGCACATATTGACTTTGGGCATCTAAAATATCGATTTTCAGCATGTTTTGGGCCTGTATTTTAAAAATACTCTAACACTGAGTAGGCATGTACAGATTGCTTCTGGGACCCCAAAATATTGAATTTTCGGGTTTTTTGAGCCTGAATTTGAGATATAAACGGGTACTGAAGATGCATGCACATATCGACTTTTGTGCACCTAAAAGATCGATTTTCAGTATGTTTTGAGCATGTATTTTGAAAATACTCTAACACGGAGTAGGCATGTACAGATCGCTTCTGGGACCCCTAAATATCGAATTTTCGGGTGTTTTGGGACTGAATTTGAGATATCGACTTTTTGGCACCTAAAAGATCGATTTTTAGCATGTTTTTAGCCTATATTTTGAAAATATTCTAGCACTGAGTAGGCATGTACAGATTGCTTCTGGGACCCCAAAATATTGAATTTTCGGGTGTTTTGAGCCTGAATTTGAGATATAAACGGGTACAGAAGATACATGCACATATTGACTTTGGGCACCAAAAATATCGATTTTCAGCATGTTTTGGGCCTGAATTTTGAAAATACTCTAACACGGAGTAGGCATGTACAGATCGCTTCTGGGACCCCAAAATATCGAATTTTCGGGTGTTTAGGGCCAGAATTTGAGATATAAACGGGTACAGAAGATGCATGCACATATCGACTTTTGGGCACCTAAAAGATCGATTTTTAGTATGTTTTTGGCCTGTATTTTGAAAATACTCTAACACGGAGTAGGCATGTACAGATACCTTCTGGGACCTCTAAATATCGAATTTTCGGGTGTTTTGGGACTGAATTTGAGATATCGATTTTTTGGCACCTAAAATGTCGATTTTTAGCATGTTTTTAGCCTATATTTTGAAAATATTCTAGCACTGTGTAGGCATGTACAGATTGCTTCTGGGACCCCAAAATATTGAATTTTCGGGTGTTTTGAGCCTGAATTTGAGATATAAACGGGTACAGAAGATACATGCACATATTGACTTTGGGCATCTAAAATATCGATTTTCAGCATGTTTTGGGCCTGTATTTTAAAAATACTCTAACACTGAGTAGGCATGTACAGATTGCTTCTGGGACCCCAAAATATTGAATTTTCGGGTTTTTTGAGCCTGAATTTGAGATATAAACGGGTACTGAAGATGCATGCACATATCGACTTTTGTGCACCTAAAAGATCGATTTTCAGTATGTTTTGAGCATGTATTTTGAAAATACTCTAACACGGAGTAGGCATGTACAGATCGCTTCTGGGACCCCAAAATATCGAATTTTCGGGTGTTTTGGGACTGAATTTGAGATATTGATTTTTTGGCACCTAAAATGTCGATTATTAGCATGTTTTTAGCCTATATTTTGAAAATATTCTAGCACTGTGTAGGCATGTACAGATTGCTTCTGGGACCCCAAAATATTTAATTTTCGGGTGTTTTAAGCCTGAATTTGAGATATAAACGGGTACAGAAGATACATGCACATATTGACTTTGGGCATCTAAAATATCGATTTTCAGCATGTTTTGGGCCTGTATTTTGAAAATACTCTAACACTGAGTGCCTAGGCATGTACAGATTGCTTCTGGGACCCCAAAATATTGAATTTTCGGGTGTTTTGAGCCTGAATTTGAGATATAAACGGGTACAGAAGATACATGCACATATCGACTTTTGTGCACCGAAAAGATCGATTTTCAGTATGTTTTGAGCATGTATTTTGAAAATACTCTAACACGGAGTAGGCATGTACAGATCGCTTCTGGGACCCCTAAATATCGAATTTTCGGGTGTTTTGGGACTGAATTTGAGATATCGACTTTTTGGCACATAAAAGATCGATTTTTAGCATGTTTTTAGCCTATATTTTGAAAATATTCTACCACTGAGTAGGCATGTACAGATCGCTTCTGGGACCCCAAAATATCGAATTTTCGGGTGTTTAGGGCAAGAATTTGAGATATAAACTGGTACAGAAGATGCATGCACATATCGACTTTTGGGCACCTAAAAGATCGATTTTCAGTATGTTTTTGGCCTGTATTTTGAAAATACTCTAACACAGAGTAGGCATGTACAGATACCTTCTGGGACCTCTAAATATCGAATTTTCGGGTGTTTTGGGACTGAATTTGAGATATCGATTTTTTGGCACCTAAAATGTCGATTTTTAGCATGTTTTTAGCCTATATTTTGAAAATATTCTAGCACTGTGTAGGCATGTACAGATTGCTTCGGGGACCCCAAAATATTGAATTTTCGGGTGTTTTGAGCCTGAATTTGAGATATAAACGGGTACAGAAGTTACATGCACATATTGACTTTGGGCATCTAAAATATCGATTTTCAGCATGTTTTGGGCCTGTATTTTGAAAATACTCTAACACTGAGTAGGCATGTACAGATTGCTTCTGGGACCCCAAAATATTGAATTTTCGGGTGTTTTGAGCCAGAATTTGAGATATAAACGGGTACTGAAGATGCATGCACATATCGACTTTTGTGCACCTAAAAGATCGATTTTCAGTATGTTTTGAGCTTGTATTTTGAAAATACTCTAACACGGAGTAGGCATGTACAGATCGCTTCTGGGACCTCTAAATATCGAATTTTCGGGTGTTTTGGGACTGAATTTGAGATATCGACTTTTTGGCACCTAAAAGATCGATTTTCAGCATGTTTTTAGCCTATATTTTGAAAATATTCTAGCACTGAGTAGGCATGTACAGATTGCTTCTGGGACCCCAAAATATTGAATTTTCGGGTGTTTTGAGCCTGAATTTGAGATATAAACGGGTACAGAAGATACATGCACATATTGACTTTGGGCACCAAAAATATCGATTTTCAGCATGTTTTGGGCCTGAATTTTGAAAATACTCTAACACGGAGTAGGCATGTACAGATCGCTTCTGGGACCCCAAAATATCGAATTTTCGGGTGTTTAGGGCCAGAATTTGAGATATAAACGGGCACAGAAGATGCATGCACATATCGACTTTTGGGCACCTAAAAGATCGATTTTCAGTATGTTTTTGGCCTGTAATTTGAAAATACTCTAACACGGAGTAAGCATGTACAGATACCTTCTGGGACCTCTAAATATCGAATTTTCGGGTGTTTTGGGACTGAATTTGAGATATCGATTTTTTGGCACCTAAAATGTCGATTTTTAGCATGTTTTTAGCCTATATTTTGAAAATATTCTAGCACTGTGTAGGCATGTACAGATTGCTTCTGGGATCCCAAAATATTAAATTTTCGGGTGTTTTGAGCCTGAATTTGAGATATAAACGGGTACAGAAGATACATGCACATATTGACTTTGGGCATCTAAAATATCGATTTTCAGCATGTTTTGGGCCTGTATTTTGAAAATACTCTAACACTGAGTAGGCATGTACAGATTGCTTCTGGGACCCCAAAATATTGAATTTTCGGGTGTTTTGAGCCTGAATTTGAGATATACACGGGTACTGAAGATGCATGCACATATCGACTTTTGTGCACCTAAGAGATCGATTTTCAGTATGTTTTGAGCATGTATTTTGAAAAAACTCTAACACGGAGTAGGCATGTACAGATACCTACTGGGACCCCTAAATATCGAATTTTCGGGTGTTTTGGGACTGAATTTGAGATATCGACATTTTGGCACCTAAAAGATCGATTTTTAGCATGTTTTTAGCCTATATTTTGAAAATATTCTAGCACTGAGTAGGCATGTACAGATTGCTTCTGGGACCCCAAAATATTGAATTTTCGGGTGTTTTGAGCCTGAATTTGAGATATAAACGGGTACAGAAGATACATGCACATATTGACTTTGGGCACCAAAAATATCGATTTTCAGCATGTTTTGGGCCTGAATTTTGAAAATACTCTAACACCGAGTAGGCATGTACAGATCGCTTCTGGGACCCCAAAATATCGAATTTTCGGGTGTTTAGGGCCAGAATTTGAGATATAAACGGGTACAGAAGATGCATGCACATATCGACTTTTGTGCACCTAAAAGATCGATTTTCAGTATGTTTTTGGCCTGTATTTTGAAAATACTCTAACACGGAGTAGGCATGTACAGATACCTTCTGGGACCCCTAAATATCGAATTTTCGGGTGTTTTGGGACTGAATTTGAGATATCGATTTTTTGGCACCTAAAATGTCGATTTTTAGCATGTTTTTAGCCTATATTTTGAAAATATTCTAGCACTGTGTAGGCATGTACAGATTGCTTCTGGGATCCCAAAATATTAAATTTTCGGGTGTTTTGAGCCTGAATTTGAG
Source organism: Petrolisthes cinctipes (assembly GCA_033782935.1). Classification (NCBI taxonomy): domain Eukaryota; kingdom Metazoa; phylum Arthropoda; class Malacostraca; order Decapoda; family Porcellanidae; genus Petrolisthes; species Petrolisthes cinctipes. Next base: position 957,329 of record JAWQEG010000175.1, read on the forward strand.
ATATAAACGGGTACAGAAGATACATGCACATATTGACTTTGGGCATCTAAAATATCGATTTTCAGCATGTTTTGGGCCTGTATTTTGAAAATACTCTAACACTGAGTAGGCATGTACAGATTGCTTCTGGGACCCCAAAATATTGAATTTTCGGGTGTTTTGAGCCTGAATTTGAGATATACACGGGTACTGAAGATGCATGCACATATCGACTTTTGTGCACCTAAGAGATCGATTTTCAGTATGTTTTGAGCATGTATTTTGAAAAAACTCTAACACGGAGTAGGCATGTACAGATACCTACTGGGACCCCTAAATATCGAATTTTCGGGTGTTTTGGGACTGAATTTGAGATATCGACATTTTGGCACCTAAAAGATCGATTTTTAGCATGTTTTTAGCCTATATTTTGAAAATATTCTAGCACTGAGTAGGCATGTACAGATTGCTTCTGGGACCCCAAAATATTGAATTTTCGGGTGTTTTGAGCCTGAATTTGAGATATAAACGGGTACAGAAGATACATGCACATATTGACTTTGGGCACCAAAAATATCGATTTTCAGCATGTTTTGGGCCTGAATTTTGAAAATACTCTAACACCGAGTAGGCATGTACAGATCGCTTCTGGGACCCCAAAATATCGAATTTTCGGGTGTTTAGGGCCAGAATTTGAGATATAAACGGGTACAGAAGATGCATGCACATATCGACTTTTGTGCACCTAAAAGATCGATTTTCAGTATGTTTTTGGCCTGTATTTTGAAAATACTCTAACACGGAGTAGGCATGTACAGATACCTTCTGGGACCCCTAAATATCGAATTTTCGGGTGTTTTGGGACTGAATTTGAGATATCGATTTTTTGGCACCTAAAATGTCGATTTTTAGCATGTTTTTAGCCTATATTTTGAAAATATTCTAGCACTGTGTAGGCATGTACAGATTGCTTCTGGGATCCCAAAATATTAAATTTTCGGGTGTTTTGAGCCTGAATTTGAGATATAAACGGGTACAGAAGATACATGCACATATTGACTTTGGGCATCTAAAATATCGATTTTCAGCATGTTTTGGGCCTGTATTTTGAAAATACTCTAACACTGAGTAGGCATGTACAGATTGCTTCTGGGACCCCAAAATATTGAATTTTCGGGTGTTTTGAGCCTGAATTTGAGATATACACGGGTACTGAAGATGCATGCACATATCGACTTTTGTGCACCTAAGAGATCGATTTTCAGTATGTTTTGAGCATGTATTTTGAAAAAACTCTAACACGGAGTAGGCATGTACAGATACCTACTGGGACCCCTAAATATCGAATTTTCGGGTGTTTTGGGACTGAATTTGAGATATCGACATTTTGGCACCTAAAAGATCGATTTTTAGCATGTTTTTAGCCTATATTTTGAAAATATTCTAGCACTGAGTAGGCATGTACAGATTGCTTCTGGGACCCCAAAATATTGAATTTTCGGGTGTTTTGAGCCTGAATTTGAGATATAAACGGGTACAGAAGATACATGCACATATTGACTTTGGGCACCAAAAATATCGATTTTCAGCATGTTTTGGGCCTGAATTTTGAAAATACTCTAACACCGAGTAGGCATGTACAGATCGCTTCTGGGACCCCAAAATATCGAATTTTCGGGTGTTTAGGGCCAGAATTTGAGATATAAACGGGTATAGAAGATGCATGCACATATCGACTTTTGTGCACCTAAAAGATCGATTTTCAGTATGTTTTTGGCCTGTATTTTGAAAATACTCTAACACGGAGTAGGCATGTACAGATACCTTCTGGGACCCCTAAATATCGAATTTTCGGGTGTTTTGGGACTGAATTTGAGATATCGATTTTTTGGCACCTAAAATGTCGATTTTTAGCATGTTTTGGGCCTGTATTTTGAAAATACTCTAGCACTGTGTAGGCATGTACAGATTGCTTCTGGGACCCCAAAATATTGAATTTTCGGGTGTTTTGAGCCTGAATTTGAGATATATACAGGTACTGAAGATGCATGCACATATCGACTTTTGTGCTCCTATAAGATCGATTTTCAGTATGTTTAGAGCATGTATTTTGAAAATACTCTAACACGGAGTAGGCATGTACAGATCGCTTCTGGGACCCCTAAATATCGAATTTTCGGGTGTTTTGGGACTGAATTTGAGATATCGACTTTTTGGCACCTAAAAGATCGATTTTCAGCATGTTTTTAGCCTATATTTTGAAAATATTCTAGCACTGAGTACAGATTGCTTCTGGGACCCCAAAATATTGAATTTTCGGGTGTTTTGAGCCTGAATTTGAGATATAAACGGGTACAGAAGATACATGCACATATTGACTTTGGGCACCAAAAATATCGATTTTCAGCATGTTTTGGGCCTGAATTTTGAAAATACTCTAACACGGAGTAGGCATGTACAGATCGCTTCTGGGACCCCAAAATATCGAATTTTCGGGTGTTTAGTGCCAGAATTTGAGATATAAACGGGTACAGAAGATGCATACACATATCGACTTTTGGGCACCTAAAAGATCGATTTTCAGTATGTTTTTGGCCTGTATTTTGAAAATACTCTAACACGGAGTAGGCATGTACAGATACCTTCTGGGACCTCTAAATATCGAATTTTCGGGTGTTTTGGGACTGAATTTGAGATATCGATTTTTTGGCACCTAAAATGTCGATTTTTAGCATGTTTTTAGCCTATATTTTGAAAATATTCTAACACTGTGTAGGCATCTACAGATTGCTTCTGGGACCCCAAAATATTGAATTTTCGGGTGTTTTGAGCCTGAATTTGAGATATAAACGGGTACAGAAGATACATGCACATATTGACTTTGGGCACCAAAAATATCGATTTTCAGCATGTTTTGGGCCTGAATTTTGAAAATACTCTAACACCGAGTAGGCATGTACAGATCGCTTCTGGGACCCCAAAATATCGAATTTTCGGGTGTTTAGGGCCAGAATTTGAGATATAAACGGGTACAGAAGATGCATGCACATATCGACTTTTGTGCACCTAAAAGATCGATTTTCAATATGTTTTTGGCCTGTATTTTGAAAATACTCTAACACGGAGTAGGCATGTACAGATACCTTCTGGGAACTCTAAATATCGAATTTTCGGGTGTTTTGGGACTGAATTTGAGATATCGATTTTTTGGCACCTAAAATGTCGATTTTCAGCATGTTTTGGGCCTGTATTTTGAAAATACTCTAGCACTGTGTAGGCATGTACAGATTGCTTCTGGGACCCCAAAATATCGAATTTTCGGGTGTTTTGAGCCTGAATTTGAGATATATACGGGTACTGAAGATGCATGCACATATCGACTTTTGTGCTCCTATAAGATCGATTTTCAGTATGTTTTGAGCATGTATTTTGAAAATACTCTAACACGGAGTAGGCATGTACAGATCGCTTCTGGGACCCCTAAATATCGATTTTTCGGGTGTTTTGGGACTGAATTTGAGATATCGACTTTTAGGCACCTAAAAGATCGATTTTTAGCATGTTTTTAGCCTATATTTTGAAAATATTCTAGCACTGTGTAGGCATGTACAGATTGCTTCTGGGACCCCAAAATATTGAATTTTCGGGTGTTTTGAGCCTGTATTTGAGATATAAACGGGTACAGAAGATACATGCACATATTGACTTTGGGCATCTAAAATATTGATTTTCAACATGTTTTGGGCCTGTATTTTGAAAATACTCTAACACTGAGTAGGCATGTACAGATTGCTTCTGGGACCCCAAAATATTGAATTTTCGGGTGTTTTGAGCCTGAATTTGAGATATAAACGGGTACTGAAGATGCATGCACATATCGACTTTTGTGCACCTAAAGGATCGATTTTCAGTATGTTTTGAGCATGTATTTTGAAAATACTCTAACACGGAGTAGGCATGTACAGATCGCTTCTGGGACCCCTAAATATCGAATTTTCGGGTGTTTTGGGACTGAATTTGAGATATCGACTTTTTGGCACCTAAAAGATCGATTTTTAGCATGTTTTTAGCCTATATTTTGAAAATATTCTAGCACTGAGTAGGCATGTACAGATTGCTTCTGGGACCCCAAAATATTGAATTTTCGGGTGTTTTGAGCCTGAATTTGAGATATAAACGGGTACAGAAGATACATGCACATATTGACTTTGGGCACCAAAAATATCGATTTTCAGCATGTTTTGGGCCTGAATTTTGAAAATATTCTTCCACTGAGTAGGCATGTACAGATCGCTTCTGGGACCCCAAAATATCGAATTTTCGGGTGTTTAGGGAAAGAATTTGAGATATAAACTGGTACAGAAGATGCATGCACATATCGACTTTTGGGCACCTAAAAGATCGATTTTCAGTATGTTTTTGGCCTGTATTTTGAAAGTACTCTAACACAGAGTAGGCATGTACAGATACCTTCTGGGAACTCTAAATATCGAATTTTCGGGTGTTTTGGGACTGAATTTGAGATATCGATTTTTTGGCACCTAAAATGTCGATTTTTAGCATGTTTTTAGCCTATATTTTGAAAATATTCTAGCACTGTGTAGGCATGTACAGATTGCTTCGGGGACCCCAAGATATTGAATTTTCGGGTGTTTTGAGCCTGAATTTGAGATATAAACGGGTACAGAAGATACATGCACATATTGACTTTCGGCATCTAAAATATCGATTTTCAGCATGTTTTGGGCCTGTATTTTGAAAATACTCTAACACTGAGTAGGCATGTACAGATCGCTTCTGGGACCCCAAAATATTGAATTTTCGGGTGTTTTGAGCCAGAATTTGAGATATAAACGGGTACTGAAGATGCATGCACATATCGACTTTTTGGCACCTAAAAGATCGATTTTTAGCATGTTTTTAGCCTATATTTTGAAAATATTCTAGCACTGAGTAGGCTTGTACAAATTGCTTCTGGGACCCCAAAATATTGAATTTTCGGGTGTTTTGAGCCTGAATTTGAGATATAAACGGGTACAGAAGATACATGCACATATTGACTTTGGGCACCAAAAATATCGATTTTCAGCATGTTTTGGGCCTGAATTTTGAAAATACTCTAACACGGAGTAGGCGTGTAAAGATCGCTTCTGAGACCCCAAAATATCGAATTTTCGGGTGTTTAGGGCCAGAATTTGAGATATAAACGGGTACAGAAGATGTATGCACATATCGACTTTTGGGCACCTAAAAGATCGATTTTCAGTATGTTTTTGGCCTGTATTTTGAAAATACTCTAACACGGAGTAAGCATGTACAGATACCTTCTGGGACCTCTAAATATCGAATTTTCGGGTGTTTTGGAACTGAATTTGAGATATCGATTTTTTGGCACCTAAAATGTCGATTTTTAGCATGTTTTTAGCCTATATTTTGAAAATATTCTAGCACTGTGTAGGCATGTACTGCTTCTGGGACCTCAAAATATTGAATTTTCGGGTGTTTTGAGCCTGAATTAGAGATATAAACGGGTACTGAAGATGCATGCACATATCGACTTTTGTGCATCTAAAAGATCGATTTTCAGTATGTTTTGAGCATGTATTTTGAAAATACTCTAACAAGGAATAGGCATGTACAGATCGCTTCTGGGACCCCTAAATATCGAATTTTCGGGTGTTTTGGGACTGAATTTGAGATATCGACTTTTTGGCACCTAAAAGATCGATTTTTAGCATGTTTTTAGCCTATATTTTGAAAATATTCTAGCACTGAGTAGGCATGTACAGATTGCTTCTGGGACCCCAAAATATTGAATTTTCGGGTGTTTTGAGCCTGAATTTGAGATATAAACGGGTACAGAAGATACATGCACATATTGACTTTGGGCACCAAAAATATCGATTTTCAGCATGTTTTGGGCCTGAATTTTGAAAATACTCTAACACTGACTAGGCATGTACAGATCGCTTCTGGGACCCCAAAATATCGAATTTTCGGGTGTTTAGGGCAAGAATTTGAGATATAAACTGGTACAGAAGATGCATGCACATATCGACTTTTGGGCACCTAAAAGATCGATTTTCAGTATGTTTTTGGCCTGTATTTTGAAAATACTCTAACACAGAGTAGGCATGTACAGATACCTTCTGGGACCTCTAAATATCGAATTTTCGGGTGTTTTGGGACTGAATTTGAGATATCGATTTTTTGGCACCTAAAATGTCGATTTTTAGCATGTTTTTAGCCTATATTTTGAAAATATTCTAGCACTGTGTAGGCATGTACAGATTGCTTCTGGGATCCCAAAATATTAAATTTTCGGGTGTTTTGAGCCTGAATTTGAGATATAAACGGGTACAGAAGATACATGCACATATTGACTTTGGGCATCTAAAATATCGATTTTCAGCATGTTTTGGGCCTGTATTTTGAAAATACTCTAACACTGAGTAGGCATGTACAGATTGCTTCTGGGACCCCAAAATATTGAATTTTCGGGTGTTTTGAGCCTGAATTTGAGATATAAACGGGTACTGAAGATGCATGCACATATCGACTTTTGTGCACCTAAGAGATCGATTTTCAGTATGTTTTGAGCATGTATTTTGAAAAAACTCTAACACGGAGTAGGCATGTACAGATACCTACTGGGACCCCTAAATATCGAATTTTCGGGTGTTTTGGGACTGAATTTGAGATATCGACATTTTGGCACCTAAAAGATCGATTTTTAGCATGTTTTTAGCCTATATTTTGAAAATATTCTAGCACTGAGTAGGCATGTACAGATTGCTTCTGGGACCCCAAAATATTGAATTTTCGGGTGTTTTGAGCCTGAATTTGAGATATAAACGGGTACAGAAGATACATGCACATATTGACTTTGGGCACCAAAAATATCGATTTTCAGCATGTTTTGGGCCTGAATTTTGAAAATACTCTAACACGGAGTAGGCATGTACAGATTGCTTCTGGGACCCCAAAATATTGAATTTTCGGGTGTTTTGAGCCTGAATTTGAGATATAAACGGGTACAGAAGATACATGCACATATTGACTTTGGGCACCAAAAATATCGATTTTCAGCATGTTTTGGGCCTGAATTTTGAAAATACTCTAACACGGAGTAGGCATGTACAGATCGCTTCTGGGACCCCAAAATATCGAATTTTCGGGTGTTTAGGGCCAGAATTTGAGATATAAACGGGTACATAAGATGCATGCACATATCGACTTTTGGGCACCTAAAAGATCGATTTTCAGTATGTTTTTGGCTTGTATTTTGAAAATACTCTAACACGGAGTAGGCATGTACAGATACCTTCTGGGACCTCTAAATATCGAATTTTCGGGTGTTTTGGGACTGAATTTGAGATATCGATTTTTTGGCACCTAAAATGTCGATTTTTAGCATGTTTTTAGCCTATATTTTGAAAATATTCTAGCAATGTGTAGGCATGTACAGATTGCTTCTGGGACCCCAAAATATTGAATTTTCGGGTGTTTTGAGCCTGAATTTGAGATATAAACGGGTACAGAAGATACATGCACATATTGACTTTGGGCATCTAAAATATCGATTTTCAGCATGTTTTGGGCCTGTATTTTGAAAACACTCTAACACTGAGTAGGCATGTACAGATGCTTCTGGGACCCCAAAATATTGAATTTTCGGGTGTTTTGAGCCTGAATTTGAGATATAAACGGGTACTGAAGATGCATGCACATATCGACTTTTGTGCACCTAAAAGATCGATTTTCAGTATGTTTTGAGCATGTATTTTGAAAATACTCTAACACGGAGTACAGATCGCTTCTGGGACCCCTAAATATCGAATTTTCGGGTGTTTTGGGACTGAATTTCAGATATCGACTTTTTGGCACCTAAAAGATCGATTTTTAGCATGTTTTTAGCCTATATTTTGAAAATATTCTAGCACTGTGTAGGCATGTACAGATTGCTTCTGGGACCCCAAAATATTGAATTTTCGGGTGTTTTGAGCCTGAATTTGAGATATAAACGGGTACAGAAGATACATGCACATATTGACTTTGGGCACCAAAAATATCGATTTTCAGCATGTTTTGGGCCTGAATTTTGAAAATACTCTATCACGGAGTAGGCATGTACAGATCGCTTCTGGGACCCCAAAATATCGAATTTTCGGGTGTTTAGGGCCAGAATTTGAGATATAAACGGGTACAGAAGATGCATGCACATATCGACTTTTGGGCACCTAAAAGATCGATTTTCAGTATGTTTTTGGCCTGTATTTTGAGTAGGCATGTACAGATACCTTCTGGGACCTCTAAATATCGAATTTTCGGGTGTTTTGGGACTGAATTTGAGATATCGATTTTTTGGCACCTAAAATGTCGATTTTTAGCATGTTTTTAGCCTATATTTTGAAAATATTCTAGCACTGTGTAGGCATGTACAGATTGCTTCTGGGACCCCAAAATATTTAATTTTCGGGTGTTTTAAGCCTGAATTTGAGATATAAACGGGTACAGAAGATACATGCACATATTGACTTTTGGGCACCTAAAAGATCGATTTTCAGTATGTTTTTGGCCTGTATTTTGAAAATACTCTAACACGGAGTAGGCATGTACAGATACCTTCTGGGACCTCTAAATATCGAATTTTCGGGTGTTTTGGGACTGAATTTGAGATATCGATTTTTTGGCACCTAAAATGTCGATTTTTAGCATGTTTTTAGCCTATATTTTGAAAATATTCTAGCACTGTGTAGGCATGTACAGATTGGTTCTGGGACCCCAAAATATTGAATTTTCGGGTGTTTTGAGCCTGAATTTGATATATAAACGGGTACAGAAGATACATGCACATATTGACTTTGGGCATCTAAAATATCGATTTTCAGCATGTTTTGGGACTGTATTTTGAAAATACTCTAACACTGAGTAGGCATGTACAGATTGCTTCTGGGACCCCAAAATATTGAATTTTCGGGTGTTTTGAGCCTGAATTTGAGATATAAACGGGTACTGAAGATGCATGCACATATCGACTTTTGTGCACCTAAAAGATCGATTTTCAGTATGTTTTGAGCATGTATTTTGAAAATACTCTAACACGGAGTACAGATCGCTTCTGGGACCCCTAAATATCGAATTTTCGGGTGTTTTGGGACTGAATATGAGATATCGACTTTTTGGCACCTAAAAGATCGATTTTTAGCATGTTTTTAGCCTATATTTTGAAAATATTCTAGCACTGTGTAGGCATGTACAGATTGCTTCTGGGACCCCAAAATATTGAATTTTCGGGTGTTTTGAGCCTGAATTTGAGATATAAACGGGTACAGAAGATACATGCACATATTGACTTTGGGCACCAAAAATATCGATTTTCAGCATGTTTTGGGCCTGAATTTTGAAAATACTCTATCACGGAGTAGGCATGTACAGATTGCTTCTGGGACCCCTAAATATCGAATTTTCGGGTGTTTTGGGACTGAATTTGAGATATCGACTTTTTGGCACCTAAAAGATCGATTTTTAGCATGTTTTTAGCCTATATTTTGAAAATATTCTAGCACTGTGTAGGCATGTACAGATTGCTTCTGGGACCCCAAAATATTGAATTTTCGGGTGTTTTGAGCCTTAATTTGAGATATAAACGGGTACAGAAGATACATGCACATATTGACTTTGGGCACCAAAAATATCGATTTTCAGCATGTTTTGGGCCTGAATTTTGAAAATACTCTGACACGGAGTAGGCATGTACAGATCGCTTCTGGGACCCCAAAATATCGAATTTTCGGGTGTTTAGGGCCAGAATCTGAGATATAAACGGGTACAGAAGATGCATGCACATATCGACTTTTGGGCACCTAAAAGATCGATTTTCAGTATGTTTTTGGCCTGTATTTTGAAAATACTCTAACACGGAGTAGGCATGTACAGATACCTTCTGGGACCTCTAAATATCGAATTTTCGGGTGTTTTGGGACTGAATTTGAGATATCGATTTTTTGGCACCTAAAATGTGGATTTTTAGCATGTTTTTAGCCTATATTTTGAAAATATTCTAGCACTGTGTAGGCATGTACAGATTGCTTCTGGGACCCCAAAATATTGAATTTTCGGGTGTTTTGAGCCTGAATTTGAGATATAAACGGGTACGGAAGATACATGCACATATTGACTTTGGGCATCTAAAATATCGATTTTCAGCATGTTTTGGGCCTGTATATTGAAAATACTCTAACACTGAGTAGGCATGTACAGATTGCTTCTGGGACCCCAAAATATTGAATTTTCGGGTGTTTTGAGCCTGAATTTGAGATATAAACGGGTACTGAAGATGCATGCACATATCGACTTTTGTGCACCTAAAAGATCGATTTTCAGTATGTTTTGAGCATGTATTTTGAAAATACTCTAACACGGAGTACAGATCGCTTCTGGGACCCCTAAATATCGAATTTTCGGGTGTTTTGGGACTGAATTTGAGATATCGACTTTTTGGCACCTAAAAGATCGATTTTTAGCATGTTTTTAGCCTATATTTTGAAAATATTCTAGCACTGTGTAGGCATGTACAGATTGCTTCTGGGACCCCAAAATATTGAATTTTCGGGTGTTTTGAGCCTGAATTTGAGATATAAACGGGTACAGAAGATACATGCACATATTGACTTTTGGGCACCTAAAAGATCGATTTTCAGTATGTTTTTGGCCTGTATTTTGAAAATACTCTAACACGGAGTAGGCATGTACAGATACCTTCTGGGACCTCTAAATATCGAATTTTCGAGTGTTTTGGGACTGAATTTGAGATATCGATTTTTTGGCACCTAAAATGTCGATTTTTAGCATGTTTTTAGCCTATATTTTGAAAATATTCTAGCACTGTGTAGGCATGTACAGATTGGTTCTGGGACCCCCAAATATTGAATTTTCGGGTGTTTTGAGCCTGAATTTGATATATAAACGGGTGCAGAAGATACATGCACATATTGACTTTGGGCATCTAAAATATCGATTTTCAGCATGTTTTGGGACTGTATTTTGAAAATACTCTAACACTAAGTAGGCATGTACAGATTGCTTCTGGGACCCCAAAATATTGAATTTTCGGGTGTTTTGAGCCTGAATTTGAGATATAAACGGGTACTGAAGATGCATGCACATATCGACTTTTGTGCACCTAAAAGATCGATTTTCAGTATGTTTTGAGCATGTATTTTGAAAATACTCTAACACGGAGTACAGATCGCTTCTGGGACCCCTAAATATCGAATTTTCGGGTGTTTTGGGACTGAATTTGAGATATCGACTTTTTGGCACCTAAAAGATCGATTTTTAGCATGTTTTTAGCCTATATTTTGAAAATATTCTAGCACTGTGCAGGCATGTACAGATTGCTTCTGGGACCCCAAAATATTGAATTTTCGGGTGTTTTGAGCCTGAATTTGAGATATAAACGGGTACAGAAGATACATGCACATATTGACTTTGGGCACCAAAAATATCGATTTTCAGCATGTTTTGGGCCTGAATTTTGAAAATACTCTATCACGGAGTAGGCATGTACAGATCGCTTCTGGGACCCCTAAATATCGAATTTTCGGGTGTTTTGGGACTGAATTTGAGATATCGACTTTTTGGCACCTAAAAGATCGATTTTTAGCATGTTTTTAGCCTATATTTTGAAAATATTCTAGCACTGTGTAGGCATGTACAGATTGCTTCTGGGACCCCAAAATATTGAATTTTCGGGTGTTTTGAGCCTTAATTTGAGATATAAACGGGTACAGAAGATACATGCACATATTGACTTTGGGCACCAAAAATATCGATTTTCAGCATGTTTTGGGCCTGAATTTTGAAAATACTCTGACACGGAGTAGGCATGTACAGATCGCTTCTGGGACCCCAAAATATCGAATTTTCGGGTGTTTACGGACAGAATCTGAGATATAAACGGGTACAGAAGATGCATGCACATATCGACTTTTGGGCACCTAAAAGATCGATTTTCAGTATGTTTTTGGCCTGTATTTTGAAAATACTCTAACACGGAGTAGGCATGTACAGATACCTTCTGGGACCTCTAAATATCGAATTTTCGGGTGTTTTTGGACTGATTTTGAGATATCGACTTTTTGGCACCTAAAAGATCGATTTTTAGCATGTTTTTAGCCTATATTTTGAAAATATTCTAGCACTGAGTAGGCATGTACAGATTGCTTCTGGGACCTCAAAATATTGAATTTTCGGGAGTTTTGAGCCTGAATTTGAGATATAAACGGGTACAGAAGATACATGCACATATTGACTTTGGGCACCAAAAATATCGATTTTCAGCATGTTTTGGGCCTGAATTTTGAAAATACTCTAACACGGAGTAGGCATGTACAGATTGCTTCTGGGACCCCAAAATATTGAATTTTCGGGTGTTTTGAGCCTGAATTTGAGATATAAACGGGTACAGAAGATACATGCACATATTGACTTTGGGCACCAAAAATATCGATTTTCAGCATGTTTTGGGCCTGAATTTTGAAAATACTCTAACACGGAGTAGGCATGTACAGATCGCTTCTGGGACCCCAAAATATTGAATTTTCGGGTGTTTAGGGCCAGAATTTGAGATATAAACGGGTACATAAGATGCATGCACATATCGACTTTTGGGCACCTAAAAGATCGATTTTCAGTATGTTTTTGGCTTGTATTTTGAAAATACTCTAACACGGAGTAGGCATGTACAGATACCTTCTGGGACCTCTAAATATCGAATTTTCGGGTGTTTTGGGACTGAATTTGAGATATCGATTTTTTGGCACCTAAAATGTCGATTTTTAGCATGTTTTTAGCCTATATTTTGAAAATATTCTAGCACTGTGTAGGCATGTACAGATTGCTTCTGGGACCCCAAAATATTGAATTTTCGGGTGTTTTGAGCCTGAATTTGAGATATAAACGGGTACAGATGATACATGCACATATTGACTTTGGGCATCTAAAATATCGATTTTCAGCATGTTTTGGACCTGTATTTTGAAAACACTCTAACACTGAGTAGGCATGTACAGATTGCTTCTGGGACCCCAAAATATTGAATTTTCGGGTGTTTTGAGCCTGAATTTGAGATATAAACGGGTACTGAAGATGCATGCACATATCGACTTTTGTGCACCTAAATGATCGATTTTCAGTATGTTTTGAGCATGTATTTTGAAAATACTCTAGCACGGAGTAGGCATGTACAGATCGCTTCTGGGACCCCTAAATATCGAATTTTCGGGTGTTTTGGGACTGAATTTGAGATATCGACTTTTTGGCACCTAAAAGATCGATTTTTAGCATGTTTTTAGCCTATATTTTGAAAATATTCTAGCACTGAGTAGGCATGTACAGATTGCTTCTGGGACCTCAAAATATTGAATTTTCGGGAGTTTTGAGCCTGAATTTGAGATATAAACGGGTACAGAAGATACATGCACATATTGACTTTGGGCACCAAAAATATCGATTTTCAGCATGTTTTGGGCCTGAATTTTGAAAATACTCTAACACGGAGTAGGCATGTACAGATTGCTTCTGGGACCCCAAAATATTGAATTTTCGGGTGTTTTGAGCCTGAATTTGAGATATAAACGGGTACAGAAGATACATGCACATATTGACTTTGGGCACCAAAAATATCGATTTTCAGCATGTTTTGGGCCTGAATTTTGAAAATACTCTAACACGGAGTAGGCATGTACAGATCGCTTCTGGGACCCCAAAATATCGAATTTTCGGGTGTTTAGGGCCAGAATTTGAGATATAAACGGGTACATAAGATGCATGCACATATCGACTTTTGGGCACCTAAAAGATCGATTTTCAGTATGTTTTTGGCTTGTATTTTGAAAATACTCTAACACGGAGTAGGCATGTACAGATACCTTCTGGGACCTCTAAATATCGAATTTTCGGGTGTTTTGGGACTGAATTTGAGATATCGATTTTTTGGCACCTAAAATGTCGATTTTTAGCATGTTTTTAGCCTATATTTTGAAAATATTCTAGCACTGTGTAGGCATGTACAGATTGCTTCTGGGACCCCAAAATATTGAATTTTCGGGTGTTTTGAGCCTGAATTTGAGATATAAACGGGTACAGAAGATACATGCACATATTGACTTTGGGCATCTAAAATATCGATTTTCAGCATGTTTTGGGCCTGTATTTTGAAAACACTCTAACACTGAGTAGGCATGTACAGATTGCTTCTGGGACCCCAAAATATTGAATTTTCGGGTGTTTTGAGCCTGAATTTGAGATATAAACGGGTACTGAAGATGCATGCACATATCGACTTTTGTGCACCTAAATGATCGATTTTCAGTATGTTTTGAGCATGTATTTTGAAAATACTCTAGCACGGAGTAGGCATGTACAGATCGCTTCTGGGACCCCTAAATATCGAATTTTCGGGTGTTTTGGGACTGAATTTGAGATATCGACTTTTTGGCACCTAAAAGATCGATTTTTAGCATGTTTTTAGCCTATATTTTGAAAATATTCTAGCACTGAGTAGGCATGTACAGATTGCTTCTGGGACCTCAAAATATTGAATTTTCGGGAGTTTTGAGCCTGAATTTGAGATATAAACGGGTACAGAAGATACATGCACATATTGACTTTGGGCACCAAAAATATCGATTTTCAGCATGTTTTGGGCCTGAATTTTGAAAATACTCTAACACGGAGTAGGCATGTACAGATTGCTTCTGGGACCCCAAAATATTGAATTTTCGGGTGTTTTGAGCCTGAATTTGAGATATAAACGGGTACAGAAGATACATGCACATATTGACTTTGGGCACCAAAAATATCGATTTTCAGCATGTTTTGGGCCTGAATTTTGAAAATACTCTAACACGGAGTAGGCATGTACAGATCGCTTCTGGGACCCCAAAATATCGAATTTTCGGGTGTTTAGGGCCAGAATTTGAGATATAAACGGGTACATAAGATGCATGCACATATCGACTTTTGGGCACCTAAAAGATCGATTTTCAGTATGTTTTTGGCTTGTATTTTGAAAATACTCTAACACGGAGTAGGCATGTACAGATACCTTCTGGGACCTCTAAATATCGAATTTTCGGGTGTTTTGGGACTGAATTTGAGATATCGATTTTTTGGCACCTAAAATGTCGATTTTTAGCATGTTTTTAGCCTATATTTTGAAAATATTCTAGCACTGTGTAGGCATGTACAGATTGCTTCTGGGACCCCAAAATATTGAATTTTCGGGTGTTTTGAGCCTGAATTTGAGATATAAACGGGTACAGAAGATACATGCACATATTGACTTTGGGCATCTAAAATATCGATTTTCAGCATGTTTTGGGCCTGTATTTTGAAAACACTCTAACACTGAGTAGGCATGTACAGATTGCTTCTGGGACCCCAAAATATTGAATTTTCGGGTGTTTTGAGCCTGAATTTGAGATATAAACGGGTACTGAAGATGCATGCACATATCGACTTTTGTGCACCTAAATGATCGATTTTCAGTATGTTTTGAGCATGTATTTTGAAAATACTCTAGCACGGAGTAGGCATGTACAGATCGCTTCTGGGACCCCTAAATATCGAATTTTCGGGTGTTTTGGGACTGAATTTGAGATATCGACTTTTTGGCACCTAAAGGATCGATTTTTAGCATGTTTTTAGCCTATATTTTGAAAATATTCTAGCACTGAGTAGGCATGTACAGATTGCTTCTGGGACCCCAAAATATTGAATTTTCGGGAGTTTTGAGCCTGAATTTGAGATATAAACGGGTACAGAAGATACATGCACATATTGACTTTGGGCACCAAAAATATCGATTTTCAGCATGTTTTGGGCCTGAATTTTGAAAATACTCTAACACGGAGTAGGCATGTACAGATTGCTTCTGGGACCCCAAAATATTGAATTTTCGGGTGTTTTGAGCCTGAATTTGAGATATAAACGGGTACAGAAGATACATGCACATATTGACTTTGGGCACCAAAAATATCGATTTTCAGCATGTTTTGGGCCTGAATTTTGAAAATACTCTAACACGGAGTAGGCATGTACAGATCGCTTCTGGGACCCCAAAATATCGAATTTTCGGGTGTTTAGGGCCAGAATTTGAGATATAAACGGGTACATAAGATGCATGCACATATCGACTTTTGGGCACCTAAAAGATCGATTTTCAGTATGTTTTTGGCTTGTATTTTGAAAATACTCTAACACGGAGTAGGCATGTACAGATACCTTCTGGGACCTCTAAATATCGAATTTTCGGGTGTTTTGGGACTGAATTTGAGATATCGATTTTTTGGCACCTAAAATGTCGATTTTTAGCATGTTTTTAGCCTATATTTTGAAAATATTCTAGCACTGTGTAGGCATGTACAGATTGCTTCTGGGACCCCAAAATATTGAATTTTCGGGTGTTTTGAGCCTGAATTTGAGATATAAACGGGTACAGAAGATACATGCACATATTGACTTTGGGCATCTAAAATATCGATTTTTAGCATGTTTTGGGCCTGTATTTTGAAATTACTCTAACACTGAGTAGGCATGTACAGATTGCTTCTGGGACCCCAAAATATTGAATTTTCGGGTGTTTTGAGCCTGAATTTGAGATATAAACGGGTACTGAAGATGCATGCACATATCGACTTTTGTGCACCTAAAAGATCGATTTTCAGTATGTTTTGAGCATGTATTTTGAAAATACTCTAACACGGAGTAGGCATGTACAGATCGCTTCTGGGACCCCTAAATATCGAATTTTCGGGTGTTTTGGGACTGAATTTGAGATATCGACTTTTTGGCACCTAAAAGATCGATTTTTAGCATGTTTTTAGCCTATATTTTGAAAATATTCTAGCACTGAGTAGGCATGTACAGATTGCTTCTGGGACCTCAAAATATTGAATTTTCGGGAGTTTTGAGCCTGAATTTGAGATATAAACGGGTACAGAAGATACATGCACATATTGACTTTGGGCACCAAAAATATCGATTTTCAGCATGTTTTGGGCCTGAATTTTGAAAATACTCTAACACGGAGTAGGCATGTACAGATTGCTTCTGGGACCCCAAAATATTGAATTTTCGGGTGTTTTGAGCCTGAATTTGAGATATAAACGGGTACAGAAGATACATGCACATATTGACTTTGGGCACCAAAAATATCGATTTTCAGCATGTTTTGGGCCTGAATTTTGAAAATACTCTAACACGGAGTAGGCATGTACAGATCGCTTCTGGGACCCCAAAATATCGAATTTTCGGGTGTTTAGGGCCAGAATTTGAGATATAAACGGGTACATAAGATGCATGCACATATCGACTTTTGGGCACCTAAAAGATCGATTTTCAGTATGTTTTTGGCTTGTATTTTGAAAATACTCTAACACGGAGTAGGCATGTACAGATACCTTCTGGGACCTCTAAATATCGAATTTTCGGGTGTTTTGGGACTGAATTTGAGATATCGATTTTTTGGCACCTAAAATGTCGATTTTTAGCATGTTTTTAGCCTATATTTTGAAAATATTCTAGCACTGTGTAGGCATGTACAGATTGCTTCTGGGACCCCAAAATATTGAATTTTCGGGTGTTTTGAGCCTGAATTTGAGATATAAACGGGTACAGAAGATACATGCACATATTGACTTTGGGCATCTAAAATATCGATTTTCAGCATGTTTTGGGCCTGTATTTTGAAAACACTCTAACACTGAGTAGGCATGTACAGATTGCTTCTGGGACCCCAAAATATTGAATTTTCGGGTGTTTTGAGCCTGAATTTGAGATATAAACGGGTACTGAAGATGCATGCACATATCGACTTTTGTGCACCTAAATGATCGATTTTCAGTATGTTTTGAGCATGTATTTTGAAAATACTCTAGCACGGAGTAGGCATGTACAGATCGCTTCTGGGACCCCTAAATATCGAATTTTCGGGTGTTTTGGGACTGAATTTGAGATATCGACTTTTTGGCACCTAAAGGATCGATTTTTAGCATGTTTTTAGCCTATATTTTGAAAATATTCTAGCACTGAGTAGGCATGTACAGATTGCTTCTGGGACCCCAAAATATTGAATTTTCGGGAGTTTTGAGCCTGAATTTGAGATATAAACGGGTACAGAAGATACATGCACATATTGACTTTGGGCACCAAAAATATCGATTTTCAGCATGTTTTGGGCCTGAATTTTGAAAATACTCTAACACGGAGTAGGCATGTACAGATTGCTTCTGGGACCCCAAAATATTGAATTTTCGGGTGTTTTGAGCCTGAATTTGAGATATAAACGGGTACAGAAGATACATGCACATATTGACTTTGGGCACCAAAAATATCGATTTTCAGCATGTTTTGGGCCTGAATTTTGAAAATACTCTAACACGGAGTAGGCATGTACAGATCGCTTCTGGGACCCCAAAATATCGAATTTTCGGGTGTTTAGGGCCAGAATTTGAGATATAAACGGGTACATAAGATGCATGCACATATCGACTTTTGGGCACCTAAAAGATCGATTTTCAGTATGTTTTTGGCTTGTATTTTGAAAATACTCTAACACGGAGTAGGCATGTACAGATACCTTCTGGGACCTCTAAATATCGAATTTTCGGGTGTTTTGGGACTGAATTTGAGATATCGATTTTTTGGCACCTAAAATGTCGATTTTTAGCATGTTTTTAGCCTATATTTTGAAAATATTCTAGCACTGTGTAGGCATGTACAGATTGCTTCTGGGACCCCAAAATATTGAATTTTCGGGTGTTTTGAGCCTGAATTTGAGATATAAACGGGTACAGAAGATACATGCACATATTGACTTTGGGCATCTAAAATATCGATTTTTAGCATGTTTTGGGCCTGTATTTTGAAATTACTCTAACACTGAGTAGGCATGTACAGATTGCTTCTGGGACCCCAAAATATTGAATTTTCGGGTGTTTTGAGCCTGAATTTGAGATATAAACGGGTACTGAAGATGCATGCACATATCGACTTTTGTGCACCTAAAAGATCGATTTTCAGTATGTTTTGAGCATGTATTTTGAAAATACTCTAACACGGAGTAGGCATGTACAGATCGCTTCTGGGACCCCTAAATATCGAATTTTCCGGTGTTTTGGGACTGAATTTGAGATATCGACTTTTTGGCACCTAAAAGATCGATTTTTAGCATGTTTTTAGCATATATTTTGAAAATATTCTAGCACTGAGTAGGCATGTACAGATTGCTTCTGGGACCCCA
This sequence comes from Petrolisthes cinctipes, assembly GCA_033782935.1. Taxonomy (NCBI): domain Eukaryota; kingdom Metazoa; phylum Arthropoda; class Malacostraca; order Decapoda; family Porcellanidae; genus Petrolisthes; species Petrolisthes cinctipes. The sequence continues at coordinate 976,617 of JAWQEG010000175.1, forward strand.
AAATATTGAATTTTCGGGAGTTTTGAGCCTGAATTTGAGATATAAACGGGTACAGAAGATACATGCACATATTGACTTTGGGCACCAAAAATATCGATTTTCAGCATGTTTTGGGCCTGAATTTTGAAAATACTCTAACACGGAGTAGGCATGTACAGATCGCTTCTGGGACCCCAAAATATCGAATTTTCGGGTGTTTAGGGCCAGAATTTGAGATATAAACGGGTACAGAAGATGCATGCACATATCGACTTTTGGGCACCTAAAAGATCGATTTTTAGTATGTTTTTGGCCTGTATTTTGAAAATACTCTAACACGGAGTAGGCATGTACAGATACCTTCTGGGACCTCTAAATATCGAATTTTCGGGTGTTTTGGGACTGAATTTGAGATATCGATTTTTTGGCACCTAAAATGTCGATTTTTAACATGTTTTTAGCCTATATTTTGAAAATATTCTAGCACTGTGTAGGCATGTACAGATTGCTTCTGGGACCCCAAAATATTGAATTTTCGGGTGTTTTGAGCCTGAATTTGAGATATAAACGGGTACAGAAGATACATGCACATATTGACTTTGGGCATCTAAAATATCGATTTTCAGCATGTTTTGGGCCTGTATTTTAAAAATACTCTAACACTGAGTAGGCATGTACAGATTGCTTCTGGGACCCCAAAATATTGAATTTTCGGGTTTTTTGAGCCTGAATTTGAGATATAAACGGGTACTGAAGATGCATGCACATATCGACTTTTGTGCACCTAAAAGATCGATTTTCAGTATGTTTTGAGCATGTATTTTGAAAATACTCTAACACGGAGTAGGCATGTACAGATCGCTTCTGGGACCCCTAAATATCGAATTTTCGGGTGTTTTGGGACTGAATTTGAGATATCGACTTTTTGGCACCTAAAAGATCGATTTTTAGCATGTTTTTAGCCTATATTTTGAAAATATTCTAGCACTGAGTAGGCATGTACAGATTGCTTCTGGGACCCCAAAATATTGAATTTTCGGGTGTTTTGAGCCTGAATTTGAGATATAAACGGGTACAGAAGATACATGCACATATTGACTTTGGGCACCAAAAATATCGATTTTCAGCATGTTTTGGGCCTGAATTTTGAAAATACTCTAACACGGAGTAGGCATGTACAGATCGCTTCTGGGACCCCAAAATATCGAATTTTCGGGTGTTTAGGGCCAGAATTTGAGATATAAACGGGTACAGAAGATGCATGCACATATCGACTTTTGGGCACCTAAAAGATCGATTTTTAGTATGTTTTTGGCCTGTATTTTGAAAATACTCTAACACGGAGTAGGCATGTACAGATACCTTCTGGGACCTCTAAATATCGAATTTTCGGGTGTTTTGGGACTGAATTTGAGATATCGATTTTTTGGCACCTAAAATGTCGATTTTTAGCATGTTTTTAGCCTATATTTTGAAAATATTCTAGCACTGTGTAGGCATGTACAGATTGCTTCTGGGACCCCAAAATATTGAATTTTCGGGTGTTTTGAGCCTGAATTTGAGATATAAACGGGTACAGAAGATACATGCACATATTGACTTTGGGCATCTAAAATATCGATTTTCAGCATGTTTTGGGCCTGTATTTTAAAAATACTCTAACACTGAGTAGGCATGTACAGATTGCTTCTGGGACCCCAAAATATTGAATTTTCGGGTTTTTTGAGCCTGAATTTGAGATATAAACGGGTACTGAAGATGCATGCACATATCGACTTTTGTGCACCTAAAAGATCGATTTTCAGTATGTTTTGAGCATGTATTTTGAAAATACTCTAACACGGAGTAGGCATGTACAGATCGCTTCTGGGACCCCAAAATATCGAATTTTCGGGTGTTTTGGGACTGAATTTGAGATATTGATTTTTTGGCACCTAAAATGTCGATTATTAGCATGTTTTTAGCCTATATTTTGAAAATATTCTAGCACTGTGTAGGCATGTACAGATTGCTTCTGGGACCCCAAAATATTTAATTTTCGGGTGTTTTAAGCCTGAATTTGAGATATAAACGGGTACAGAAGATACATGCACATATTGACTTTGGGCATCTAAAATATCGATTTTCAGCATGTTTTGGGCCTGTATTTTGAAAATACTCTAACACTGAGTGCCTAGGCATGTACAGATTGCTTCTGGGACCCCAAAATATTGAATTTTCGGGTGTTTTGAGCCTGAATTTGAGATATAAACGGGTACAGAAGATACATGCACATATCGACTTTTGTGCACCTAAAAGATCGATTTTCAGTATGTTTTGAGCATGTATTTTGAAAATACTCTAACACGGAGTAGGCATGTACAGATCGCTTCTGGGTCCCCTAAATATCGAATTTTCGGGTGTTTTGGGACTGAATTTGAGATATCGACTTTTTGGCACATAAAAGATCGATTTTTAGCATGTTTTTAGCCTATATTTTGAAAATATTCTACCACTGAGTAGGCATGTACAGATCGCTTCTGGGACCCCAAAATATCGAATTTTCGGGTGTTTAGGGCAAGAATTTGAGATATAAACTGGTACAGAAGATGCATGCACATATCGACTTTTGGGCACCTAAAAGATCGATTTTCAGTATGTTTTTGGCCTGTATTTTGAAAATACTCTAACACAGAGTAGGCATGTACAGATACCTTCTGGGACCTCTAAATATCGAATTTTCGGGTGTTTTGGGACTGAATTTGAGATATCGATTTTTTGGCACCTAAAATGTCGATTTTTAGCATGTTTTTAGCCTATATTTTGAAAATATTCTAGCACTGTGTAGGCATGTACAGATTGCTTCGGGGACCCCAAAATATTGAATTTTCGGGTGTTTTGAGCCTGAATTTGAGATATAAACGGGTACAGAAGTTACATGCACATATTGACTTTGGGCATCTAAAATATCGATTTTCAGCATGTTTTGGGCCTGTATTTTGAAAATACTCTAACACTGAGTAGGCATGTACAGATTGCTTCTGGGACCCCAAAATATTGAATTTTCGGGTGTTTTGAGCCAGAATTTGAGATATAAACGGGTACTGAAGATGCATGCACATATCGACTTTTGTGCACCTAAAAGATCGATTTTCAGTATGTTTTGAGCATGTATTTTGAAAATACTCTAACACGGAGTAGGCATGTACAGATCGCTTCTGGGACCTCTAAATATCGAATTTTCGGGTGTTTTGGGACTGAATTTGAGATATCGACTTTTTGGCACCTAAAAGATCGATTTTCAGCATGTTTTTAGCCTATATTTTGAAAATATTCTAGCACTGAGTAGGCATGTACAGATTGCTTCTGGGACCCCAAAATATTGAATTTTCGGGTGTTTTGAGCCTGAATTTGAGATATAAACGGGTACAGAAGATACATGCACATATCGACTTTTGTGCACCTAAAAGATCGATTTTCAGTATGTTTTGAGCATGTATTTTGAAAATACTCTAACACGGAGTAGGCATGTACAGATCGCTTCTGGGACCTCTAAATATCGAATTTTCAGGTGTTTGGGGACTGAATTTGAGATATCGACTTTTTGGCACCTAAAAGATCGATTTTCAGCATGTTTTTAGCCTATATTTTGAAAATATTCTAGCACTGAGTAGGCATGTACAGATTGCTTCTGGGACCCCAAAATATTGAATTTTCGGGTGTTTTGAGCCTGAATTTGAGATATAAACGGGTACAGAAGATACATGCACATATTGACTTTGGGCACCAAAAATATCGATTTTCAGCATGTTTTGGGCCTGAATTTTGAAAATACTCTAACACGGAGTAGGCATGTACAGATCGCTTCTGGGACCCCAAAATATCGAATTTTCGGGTGTTTAGGGCCAGAATTTGAGATATAAACGGGCACAGAAGATGCATGCACATATCGAGTTTTGGGCACCTAAAAGATCGATTTTCAGTATGTTTTTGGCCTGTAATTTGAAAATACTCTAACACGGAGTAAGCATGTACAGATACCTTCTGGGAACTCTAAATATCGAATTTTCGGGTGTTTTGGGACTGAATTTGAGATATCGATTTTTTGGCACCTAAAATGTCGATTTTTAGCATGTTTTTAGCCTATATTTTGAAAATATTCTAGCACTGTGTAGGCATGTACAGATTGCTTCTGGGATCCCAAAATATTGAATTTTCGGGTGTTTTGAGCCTGAATTTGAGATATAAACGGGTACAGAAGATACATGCACATATTGACTTTGGGCACCAAAAATATCGATTTTCAGCATGTTTTGGGCCTGAATTTTGAAAATACTCTAACACCGAGTAGGCATGTACAGATCGCTTCTGGGACCCCAAAACATCGAATTTTCGGGTGTTTAGGGCCGGAATTTGAGATATAAACGGGTACAGAAGATGCATGCACATATCGACTTTTGTGCACCTAAAAGATCGATTTTCAGTATGTTTTTGGCCTGTATTTTGAAAATACTCTAACACGGAGTAGGCATGTACAGATACCTTCTGGGACCCCTAAATATCGAATTTTCGGGTGTTTTGGGACTGAATTTGAGATATCGATTTTTTGGCACCTAAAATGTCGATTTTTAGCATGTTTTTAGCCTATATTTTGAAAATATTCTAGCACTGTGTAGGCATGTACAGATTGCTTCTGGGATCCCAAAATATTAAATTTTCGGGTGTTTTGAGCCTGAATTTGAGATATAAACGGGTACAGAAGATACATGCACATATTGACTTTGGGCATCTAAAATATCGATTTTCAGCATGTTTTGGGCCTGTATTTTGAAAATACTCTAACACTGAGTAGGCATGTACAGATTGCTTCTGGGACCCCAAAATATTGAATTTTCGGGTGTTTTGAGCCTGAATTTGAGATATACACGGGTACTGAAGATGCATGCACATATCGACTTTTGTGCACCTAAGAGATCGATTTTCAGTATGTTTTGAGCATGTATTTTGAAAAAACTCTAACACGGAGTAGGCATGTACAGATACCTACTGGGAACCCTAAATATCGAATTTTCGGGTGTTTTGGGACTGAATTTGAGATATCGACATTTTGGCACCTAAAAGATCGATTTTTAGCATGTTTTTAGCCTATATTTTGAAAATATTCTAGCACTGAGTAGGCATGTACAGATTGCTTCTGGGACCCCAAAATATTGAATTTTCGGGTGTTTTGAGCCTGAATTTGAGATATAAACGGGTACAGAAGATACATGCACATATTGACTTTGGGCACCAAAAATATCGATTTTCAGCATGTTTTGGGCCTGAATTTTGAAAATACTCTAACACCGAGTAGGCATGTACAGATCGCTTCTGGGACCCCAAAATATCGAATTTTCGGGTGTTTAGGGCCAGAATTTGAGATATAAACGGGTACAGAAGATGCATGCACATATCGACTTTTGTGCACCTAAAAGATCGATTTTCAGTATGTTTTTGGCCTGTATTTTGAAAATACTCTAACACGGAGTAGGCATGTACAGATACCTTCTGGGACCCCTAAATATCGAATTTTCGGGTGTTTTGGGACTGAATTTGAGATATCGATTTTTTGGCACCTAAAATGTCGATTTTCAGCATGTTTTGGGCCTGTATTTTGAAAATACTCTAGCACTGTGTAGGCATGTACAGATTGCTTCTGGGACCCCAAAATATTGAATTTTCGGGTGTTTTGAGCCTGAATTTGAGATATATACAGGTACTGAAGATGCATGCACATATCGACTTTTGTGCTCCTATAAGATCGATTTTCAGTATGTTTAGAACATGTATTTTGAAAATACTCTAACACGGAGTAGGCATGTACAGATCGCTTCTGGGACCCCTAAATATCGAATTTTCGGGTGTTTTGGGACTGAATTTGAGATATCGACTTTTTGGCACCTAAAAGATCGATTTTCAGCATGTTTTTAGCCTATATTTTGAAAATATTCTAGCACTGAGTACAGATTGCTTCTGGGACCCCAAAATATTGAATTTTCGGGTGTTTTGAGCCTGAATTTGAGATATAAACGGGTACAGAAGATACATGCACATATTGACTTTGGGCACCAAAAATATCGATTTTCAGCATGTTTTGGGCCTGAATTTTGAAAATACTCTAACACGGAGTAGGCATGTACAGATCGCTTCTGGGACCCCAAAATATCGAATTTTCGGGTGTTTAGTGCCAGAATTTGAGATATAAACGGGTACAGAAGATGCATACACATATCGACTTTTGGGCACCTAAAAGATCGATTTTCAGTATGTTTTTGGCCTGTATTTTGAAAATACTCTAACACGGAGTAGGCATGTACAGATACCTTCTGGGACCTCTAAATATCGAATTTTCGGGTGTTTTGGGACTGAATTTGAGATATCGATTTTTTGGCACCTAAAATGTCGATTTTCAGCATGTTTTGGGCCTGTATTTTGAAAATACTCTAGCACTGTGTAGGCATGTACAGATTGCTTCTGGGACCCCAAAATATCGAATTTTCGGGTGTTTTGAGCCTGAATTTGAGATATATACGGGTACTGAAGATGCATGCACATATCGACTTTTGTGCTCCTATAAGATCGATTTTCAGTATGTTTTGAGCATGTATTTTGAAAATACTCTAACACGGAGTAGGCATGTACAGATCGCTTCTGGGACCCCTAAATATCGATTTTTCGGGTGTTTTGGGACTGAATTTGAGATATCGACTTTTAGGCACCTAAAAGATCGATTTTTAGCATGTTTTTAGCCTATATTTTGAAAATATTCTAGCACTGTGTAGGCATGTACAGATTGCTTCTGCGACCCCAAAATATTGAATTTTCGGGTGTTTTGAGCCTGTATTTGAGATATAAACGGGTACAGAAGATACATGCACATATTGACTTTGGGCATCTAAAATATTGATTTTCAACATGTTTTGGGCCTGTATTTTGAAAATACTCTAACACTGAGTAGGCATGTACAGATTGCTTCTGGGACCCCAAAATATTGAATTTTCGGGTGTTTTGAGCCTGAATTTGAGATATAAACGGGTACTGAAGATGCATGCACATATCGACTTTTGTGCACCTAAAGGATCGATTTTCAGTATGTTTTGAGCATGTATTTTGAAAATACTCTAACACGGAGTAGGCATGTACAGATCGCTTCTGGGACCCCTAAATATCGAATTTTCGGGTGTTTTGGGACTGAATTTGAGATATCGACTTTTTGGCACCTAAAAGATCGATTTTTAGCATGTTTTTAGCCTATATGTTGAAAATATTCTAGCACTGAGTAGGCATGTACAGATTGCTTCTGGGACCCCAAAATATTGAATTTTCGGGTGTTTTGAGCCTGAATTTGAGATATAAACGGGTACAGAAGATACATGCACATATTGACTTTGGGCACCAAAAATATCGATTTTCAGCATGTTTTGGGCCTGAATTTTGAAAATATTCTTCCACTGAGTAGGCATGTACAGATCGCTTCTGGGACCCCAAAATATCGAATTTTCGGGTGTTTAGGGAAAGAATTTGAGATATAAACTGGTACAGAAGATGCATGCACATATCGACTTTTGGGCACCTAAAAGATCAATTTTCAGTATGTTTTTGGCCTGTATTTTGAAAGTACTCTAACACAGAGTAGGCATGTACAGATACCTTCTGGGACCTCTAAATATCGAATTTTCGGGTGTTTTGGGACTGAATTTGAGATATCGATTTTTTGGCACCTAAAATGTCGATTTTTAGCATGTTTTTAGCCTATATTTTGAAAATATTCTAGCACTGTGTAGGCATGTACAGATTGCTTCGGGGACCCCAAGATATTGAATTTTCGGGTGTTTTGAGCCTGAATTTGAGATATAAACGGGTACAGATGATACATGCACATATTGACTTTCGGCATCTAAAATATCGATTTTCAGCATGTTTTGGGCCTGTATTTTGAAAATACTCTAACACTGAGTAGGCATGTACAGATCGCTTCTGGGACCCCAAAATATTGAATTTTCGGGTGTTTTGAGCCAGAATTTGAGATATAAACGGGTACTGAAGATGCATGCACATATCGACTTTTTGGCACCTAAAAGATCGATTTTTAGCATGTTTTTAGCCTATATTTTGAAAATATTCTAGCACTGAGTAGGCTTGTACAAATTGCTTCTGGGACCCCAAAATATTGAATTTTCGGGTGTTTTGAGCCTGAATTTGAGATATAAACGGGTACAGAAGATACATGCACATATTGACTTTGGGCACCAAAAATATCGATTTTCAGCATGTTTTGGGCCTGAATTTTGAAAATACTCTAACACGGAGTAGGCGTGTAAAGATCGCTTCTGGGACCCCAAAATATCGAATTTTCGGGTGTTTAGGGCCAGAATTTGAGATATAAACGGGTACAGAAGATGCATGCACATATCGACTTTTGGGCACCTAAAAGATCGATTTTCAGTATGTTTTTGGCCTGTATTTTGAAAATACTCTAACACGGAGTAAGCATGTACAGATACCTTCTGGGACTTCTAAATATCGAATTTTCGGGTGTTTTGGAACTGAATTTGAGATATCGATTTTTTGGCACCTAAAATGTCGATTTTTAGCATGTTTTTAGCCTATATTTTGAAAATATTCTAGCACTGTGTAGGCATGTACTGCTTCTGGGACCCCAAAATATTGAATTTTCGGGTGTTTTGAGCCTGAATTAGAGATATAAACGGGTACTGAAGATGCATGCACATATCGACTTTTGTGCATCTAAAAGATCGATTTTCAGTATGTTTTGAGCATGTATTTTGAAAATACTCTAACAAGGAATAGGCATGTACAGATCGCTTCTGGGACCCCTAAATATCGAATTTTCGGGTGTTTTGGGACTGAATTTGAGATATCGACTTTTTGGCACCTAAAAGATCGATTTTTAGCATGTTTTTAGCCTATATTTTGAAAATATTCTAGCACTGAGTAGGCATGTACAGATTGCTTCTGGGACCCCAAAATATTGAATTTTCGGGTGTTTTGAGCCTGAATTTGAGATATAAACGGGTACAGAAGATACATGCACATATTGACTTTGGGCACCAAAAATATCGATTTTCAGCATGTTTTGGGCCTGAATTTTGAAAATACTCTAACACCGAGTAGGCATGTACAGATCGCTTCTGGGACCCCAAAATATCGAATTTTCGGGTGTTTAGGGCCAGAATTTGAGATATAAACGGGTACAGAAGATGCATGCACATATCGACTTTTGTGCACCTAAAAGATCGATTTTCAGTATGTTTTTGGCCTGTATTTTGAAAATACTCTAACACGGAGTAGGCATGTACAGATACCTTCTGGGACCCCTAAATATCGAATTTTCGGGTGTTTTGGGACTGAATTTGAGATATCGATTTTTTGGCACCTAAAATGTCGATTTTCAGCATGTTTTGGGCCTGTATTTTGAAAATACTCTAGCACTGTGTAGGCATGTACAGATTGCTTCTGGGACCCCAAAATATTGAATTTTCGGGTGTTTTGAGCCTGAATTTGAGATATATACAGGTACTGAAGATGCATGCACATATCGACTTTTGTGCTCCTATAAGATCGATTTTCAGTATGTTTAGAGCATGTATTTTGAAAATACTCTAACACGGAGTAGGCATGTACAGATCGCTTCTGGGACCCCTAAATATCGAATTTTCGGGTGTTTTGGGACTGAATTTGAGATATCGACTTTTTGGCACCTAAAAGATCGATTTTCAGCATGTTTTTAGCCTATATTTTGAAAATATTCTAGCACTGAGTACAGATTGCTTCTGGGACCCCAAAATATTGAATTTTCAAGTGTTTTGAGCCTGAATTTGAGATATAAACGGGTACAGAAGATACATGCACATATTGACTTTGGGCACCAAAAATATCGATTTTCAGCATGTTTTGGGCCTGAATTTTGAAAATACTCTAACACGGAGTAGGCATGTACAGATCGCTTCTGGGACCCCAAAATATCGAATTTTCGGGTGTTTAGTGCCAGAATTTGAGATATAAACGGGTACAGAAGATGCATACACATATCGACTTTTGGGCACCTAAAAGATCGATTTTCAGTATGTTTTTGGCCTGTATTTTGAAAATACTCTAACACGGAGTAGGCATGTACAGATACCTTCTGGGACCTCTAAATATCGAATTTTCGGGTGTTTTGGGACTGAATTTGAGATATCGATTTTTTGGCACCTAAAATGTCGATTTTTAGCATGTTTTTAGCCTATATTTTGAAAATATTCTAACACTGTGTAGGCATCTACAGATTGCTTCTGGGACCCCAAAATATTGAATTTTCGGGTGTTTTGAGCCTGAATTTGAGATATAAACGGGTACAGAAGATACATGCACATATTGACTTTGGGCACCAAAAATATCGATTTTCAGCATGTTTTGGGCCTGAATTTTGAAAATACTCTAACACCGAGTAGGCATGTACAGATCGCTTCTGGGACCCCAAAATATCGAATTTTCGGGTGTTTAGGGCCAGAATTTGAGATATAAACGGGTACAGAAGATGCATGCACATATCGACTTTTGTGCACCTAAAAGATCGATTTTCAATATGTTTTTGGCCTGTATTTTGAAAATACTCTAACACGGAGTAGGCATGTACAGATACCTTCTGGGACCTCTAAATATCGAATTTTCGGGTGTTTTGGGACTGAATTTGAGATATCGATTTTTTGGCACCTAAAATGTCGATTTTCAGCATGTTTTGGGCCTGTATTTTGAAAATACTCTAGCACTGTGTAGGCATGTACAGATTGCTTCTGGGACCCCAAAATATCGAATTTTCGGGTGTTTTGAGCCTGAATTTGAGATATATACGGGTACTGAAGATGCATGCACATATCGACTTTTGTGCTCCTATAAGATCGATTTTCAGTATGTTTTGAGCATGTATTTTGAAAATACTCTAACACGGAGTAGGCATGTACAGATCGCTTCTGGGACCCCTAAATATCGAATTTTCGGGTGTTTTGGGACTGAATTTGAGATATCGACTTTCAGGCACCTAAAAGATCGATTTTTAGCATGTTTTTAGCCTATATTTTGAAAATATTCTAGCACTGTGTAGGCATGTACAGATTGCTTCTGGGACCCCAAAATATTGAATTTTCGGGTGTTTTGAGCCTGTATTTGAGATATAAACGGGTACAGAAGATACATGCACATATTGACTTTGGGCATCTAAAATATTGATTTTCAACATGTTTTGGGCCTGTATTTTGAAAATACTCTAACACTGAGTAGGCATGTACAGATTGCTTCTGGGACCCCAAAATATTGAATTTTCGGGTGTTTTGAGCCTGAATTTGAGATATAAACGGGTACTGAAGATGCATGCACATATCGACTTTTGTGCACCTAAAGGATCGATTTTCAGTATGTTTTGAGCATGTATTTTGAAAATACTCTAACACGGAGTAGGCATGTACAGATCGCTTCTGGGACCCTTAAATATCGAATTTTCGGGTGTTTTGGGACTGAATTTGAGATATCGACTTTTTGGCACCTAAAAGATCGATTTTTAGCATGTTTTTAGCCTATATTTTGAAAATATTCTAGCACTGAGTAGGCATGTACAGATTGCTTCTGGGACCCCAAAATATTGAATTTTCGGGTGTTTTGAGCCTGAATTTGAGATATAAACGGGTACAGAAGATACATGCACATATTGACTTTGGGCACCAAAAATATCGATTTTCAGCATGTTTTGGGCCTGAATTTTGAAAATATTCTTCCACTGAGTAGGCATGTACAGATCGCTTCTGGGACCCCAAAATATCGAATTTTCGGGTGTTTAGGGAAAGAATTTGAGATATAAACTGGTACAGAAGATGCATGCACATATCGACTTTTGGGCACCTAAAAGATCGATTTTCAGTATGTTTTTGGCCTGTATTTTGAAAGTACTCTAACACAGAGTAGGCATGTACAGATACCTTCTGGGACCTCTAAATATCGAATTTTCGGGTGTTTTGGGACTGAATTTGAGATATCGATTTTTTGGCACCTAAAATGTCGATTTTTAGCATGTTTTTAGCCTATATTTTGAAAATATTCTAGCACTGTGTAGGCATGTACAGATTGCTTCGGGGACCCCAAGATATTGAATTTTCGGGTGTTTTGAGCCTGAATTTGAGATATAAACGGGTACAGAAGATACATGCACATATTGACTTTCGGCATCTAAAATATCGATTTTCAGCATGTTTTGGGCCTGTATTTTGAAAATACTCTAACACTGAGTAGGCATGTACAGATTGCTTCTGGGACCCCAAAATATTGAATTTTCGGGTGTTTTGAGCCAGAATTTGAGATATAAACGGGTACTGAAGATGCATGCACATATCGACTTTTGTGCACCTAAAAGATCGATTTTCAGTATGTTTTGAGCATGTATTTTGAAAATACTCTAACACGGAATAGGCATGTACAGATACCTTCTGGGACCCCTAAATATTGAATTTTCGGGTGTTTTGGGACTGAATTTGAGATATCGACTTTTTGGCACCTAAAAGATCGATTTTTAGCATGTTTTTAGCCTATATTTTGAAAATATTCTAGCACTGAGTAGGCTTGTACAAATTGCTTCTGGGACCCCAAAATATTGAATTTTCGGGTGTTTTGAGCCTGAATTTGAGATATAAACGGGTACAGAAGATACATGCACATATTGACTTTGGGCACCAAAAATATCGATTTTCAGCATGTTTTGGGCCTGAATTTTGAAAATACTCTAACACGGAGTAGGCGTGTAAAGATCGCTTCTGGGACCCCAAAATATCGAATTTTCGGGTGTTTAGGGCCAGAATTTGAGATATAAACGGGTACAGAAGATGCATGCACATATCGACTTTTGGGCACCTAAAAGATCGATTTTCAGTATGTTTTTGGCCTGTATTTTGAAAATACTCTAACACGGAGTAAGCATGTACAGATACCTTCTGGGACCTCTAAATATCGAATTTTCGGGTGTTTTGGAACTGAATTTGAGATATCGATTTTTTGGCACCTAAAATGTCGATTTTTAGCATGTTTTTAGCCTATATTTTGAAAATATTCTAGCACTGTGTAGGCATGTACTGCTTCTGGGACCCCAAAATATTGAATTTTCGGGTGTTTTGAGCCTGAATTAGAGATATAAACGGGTACTGAAGATGCATGCACATATCGACTTTTGTGCATCTAAAAGATCGATTTTCAGTATGTTTTGAGCATGTATTTTGAAAATACTCTAACAAGGAATAGGCATGTACAGATCGCTTCTGGGACCCCTAAATATCGAATTTTCGGGTGTTTTGGGACTGAATTTGAGATATCGACTTTTTGGCACCTAAAAGATCGATTTTTAGCATGTTTTTAGCCTATATTTTGAAAATATTCTAGCACTGAGTAGGCATGTACAGATTGCTTCTGGGACCCCAAAATATTGAATTTTCGGGTGTTTTGAGCCTGAATTTGAGATATAAACGGGTACAGAAGATACATGCACATATTGACTTTGGGCACCAAAAATATCGATTTTCAGCATGTTTTGGGCCTGAATTTTGAAAATACTCTAACACTGAGCAGGCTTGTACAGATTGCTTCTGGGACCCCAAAATATTGAATTTTCGGGTGTTTTGAGCCTAAATTTGAGATATAAACGGGTACTGAAGATACATGCACATATCGACTTTTGTGCACCTAAAAGATCGATTTTCAGTATGTTTTGAGCATGTATTTTGAAATTACTCTAACACGGAGTAGGTATGTACAGATCGCTTCTGGGACCCCTAAATATCGAATTTTCGGGTGTTTTGTGACTGAATTTGAGATATCGACTTTTTGGCACATAAAAGATCGATTTTTAGCATGTTTTTTGCCTATATTTTGAAAATATTCTAGCACTGAGTAGGCATGTACAGATTGCTTCTGGGATCCCAAAATATTAAATTTTCGGGTGTTTTGAGCCTGAATTTGAGATATAAACGGGTACAGAAGATACATGCACATATTGACTTTGGGCACCAAAAATATCGATTTTCAGCATGTTTTGGGCCTGAATTTTGAAAATACTCTAACACTGAGCAGGCATGTACAGATTGCTTCTGGGACCCCAAAATATTGAATTTTCGGGTGTTTTGAGCCTAAATTTGAGATATAAACGGGTACTGAAGATACATGCACATATCGACTTTTGTGCACCTAAAAGATCGATTTTCAGTATGTTTTGAGCATGTATTTTGAAAATACTCTAACACGGAGTAGGCATGTACAGATCGCTTCTGGGACCCCTAAATATCGAATTTTCGGGTGTTTTGGGACTGAATTTGAGATATCGACTTTTTGGCACCTAAAAGATCGATTTTTAGCATGTTTTTAGCCTATATTTTGAAAATATTCTAGCACTGAGTAGGCATGTACAGATTGCTTCTGGGACCCCAAAATATTGAATTTTCGGGTGTTTTGAGCCTGAATTTGAGATATAAACGGGTACAGAAGATACATGCACATATTGACTTTGGGCACCAAAAATATCGATTTTCAGCATGTTTTGGGCCTGAATTTTGAAAATACTCTAACACCGAGTAGGCATGTACAGATAGCTTCTGGGACCCCAAAATATCGAATTTTCGGGTGTTTAGGGCCAGAATTTGAGATATAAACGGGTACAGAAGATGCATGCACATATCGACTTTTGTGCACCTAAAAGATCGATTTTCAGTATGTTTTTGGCCTGTATTTTGAAAATACTCTAACACGGAGTAGGCATGTACAGATACCTTCTGGGACCTCTAAATATCGAATTTTCGGGTGTTTTGGGACTGAATTTGAGATATCGATTTTTTGGCACCTAAAATGTCGATTTTCAGCATGTTTTGGGCCTGTATTTTGAAAATACTCTAGCACTGTGTAGGCATGTACAGATTGCTTCTGGGACCCCGAAATATTGAATTTTCGGGCGTTTTAAGCCTGAATTTGAGATATATACAGGTACTGAAGATGCATGCACATATCGACTTTTGTGCTCCTATAAGATCGATTTTCAGTATGTTTAGAGCATGTATTTTGAAAATTCTCTAACACGGAGTAGGCATGTACAGATCGCTTCTGGGACCCCTAAATATCGAATTTTCGGGTGTTTTGGGACTGAATTTGGGATATCGACTTTTTGGCACCTAAAAGATCGATTTTCAGCATGTTTTTAGCCTATATTTTGAAAATATTCTAGCACTGTGTAGGCATGTACAGATTGCTTCTGGGACCCCAAAATATTGAATTTTCGGGTGTTTTGAGCCTGAATTTGAGATATAAACGGGTACAGAAGATACATGCACATATTGACTTTGGGCACCAAAAATATCGATTTTCAGCATGTTTTAGACCTGAATTTTGAAAATACTCTAACACGGAGTAGGCATGTACAGATCGCTTCTGGGACCCTAAAATATCGAATTTTCGGGTGTTTAGGGCCAGAATTTGAGATATAAACGGGTACAGAAGATGCATACACATATCGACTTTTGGGCACCTAAAAGATCGATTTTCAGTATGTTTTTGGCCTGTATTTTGAAAATACTCTAACACGGAGTAGGCATGTACAGATACCTTCTGGGACTTCTAAATATCGAATTTTCGGGTGTTTTGGGACTGAATTTGAGATATCGATTTTTTGGCACCTAAAATGTCGATTTTTAGCATGTTTTTAGCCTATATTTTGAAAATATTCTAGCACTGTGTAGGCATGTACAGATTGCTTCTGGGACCCCAAAATATTGAATTTTCGGGTGTTTTGAGCCTGAATTTGAGATATAAACGGGTACAGAAGATACATGCATATATTGACTTTGGGCATCTAAAATATCGATTTTCAGCATATTTTGGGCCTGTATTTTGAAAATACTCTAACACTGAGTAGGCATGTACAGATTGCTTCTGGGACCCCAAAATATTGAATTTTCGGGTGTTTTGAGCCTGAATTTGAGATATACACGGGTACAGAAGATGCATGCACATATCGACTTTTGTGCACCTAAAGGATCGATTTTCAGTATGTTTTGAGCATGTATTTTGAAAATACTCTAACACGGAGTAGGCATGTACAGATACCTTCTGGGACCCCTAAATATCGAATTTTCGGGTGTTTTGGGACTGAATTTGAGATATCGACTTTTTGGCACCTAAAAGATCGATTTTTAGCATGTTTTTAGCCTATATTTTGAAAATATTCTAGCACTGAGTAGGCATGAACAAATTGCTTCTGGGACCCCAAAATATTGAGTTTTCGGGTGTTTTCAGCCTGAATTTGAGATATAAACGGGTACAGAAGATACATGCACATATTGACTTTGGGCACCAAAAATATCGATTTTCAGCATGTTTTGGGCCTGAATTTTGAAAATACTCTAACACGGAGTAGGCATGTACAGATCGCTTCTGGGACCCCAAAATATCGAATTTTCGGGTGTTTAGGGCCAGAATTTGAGATATAAACGGGTACAGAAGATGCATTCACATATCGACTTTTGGGCACCTAAAAGATCGATTTTCAGTATGTTTTTGGCCTGTATTTTGAAAATACTCTAACACGGAGTAAGCATGTACAGATACCTTCTGGGACCTCTAAATATCGAATTTTCGGGTGTTATGGGACTGAATTTGAGATATCGATTTTTTGGCACCTAAAATGTCGATTTTCAGCATGTTTTGGGCCTGTATTTTGAAAATACTCTAGCACTGTGTAGGCATGTACAGATTGCTTCTGGGACCCCAAAATATCGAATTTTCGGGTGTTTTGAGCCTGAATTTGAGATATATACGGGTACTGAAGATGCATGCACATATCGACTTTTGTGCACCTATAAGATCGATTTTCAGTAAGTTTTGAGCATGTATTTTGAAAATACTCTAACACGGAGTAGGCATGTACAGATCGCTTCTGGGACCCCTAAATATCGAATTTTCGGGTGTTTTGGGACTGAATTTGAGATATCGACTTTTTGGCACCTAAAAGATCGATTTTTAGCATGTTTTTAGCCTATATTTTGAAAATATTCTAGCACTGTGTAGGCATGTACAGATTGCTTCTGGGACCCCAAAATATTGAATTTTCGGGTGTTTTGAGCCTGTATTTGAGATATAAACGGGTACAGAAGATACTTGCACATATTGACTTTGGGCATCTAAAATATCGATTTTCAGCATGTTTTGGGCCTGTATTTTGAAAATACTCTAACACTGAGTAGGCATGTACAGATTGCTTCTGGGACCCCAAAATATTGAATTTTCGGGTGTTTTGATCCTGAATTTGAGATATAAACGGGTACTGAAGATGCATGCACATATCGACTTTTTTGCACCTAAAGGATCGATTTTCAGTATGTTTTGAGCATGTATTTTGAAAATACTCTAACACGGAGTAGGCATGTACAGATCGCTTCTGGGACCCCTAAATATCGAATTTTCGGGTGTTTTGGGACTGAATTTGAGATATAAACTGGTACAGAAGATGCATGCACATATCGACTTTTGGGCACCTAAAAGATCGATTTTCAGTATGTTTTTGGCCTGTATTTTGAAAATACTCTAACAGAGTAGGCATGTACAGATACCTTCTGGGACCTCTAAATATCGAATTTTCGGGTGTTTTGGGACTGAATTTGAGATATCGATTTTTTGGCACCTAAAATGTCGATTTTTAGCATGTTTTTAGCCTATATTTTGAAAATATTCTAGCACTGTGTAGGCATGTACAGATTTCTTCTGGGACCCCAAAATATTGAATTTTCGGGTGTTTTGAGCCAGAATTTGAGATATAAACGGGTACTGAAGATGCATGCTTATATCGACTTTTGTGCACCTAAAAGATCGATTTTCAGTATGTTTTGAGCATGTATTTTGAAAATACTCTAACACGGAGTAGGCATGTACAGATCGCTTCTGGGACCCCTAAATATCGAATTTTCGGGTGTTTTGGGACTGAATTTGAGATATCGACTTTTTGGCACCTAAAAGATCGATTTTTAGCATGTTTTTAGCCTATATTTTGAAAATATTCTAGCACTGAGTAGGCATGTACAGATTGCTTCTGGGACTCCAAAATATTGAATTTTCGGGTGTTTTGAGCCTGAATTTGAGATATAAACGGGTACAGAAGATACATGCACATATTGACTTTGGGCACCAAAAATATCGATTTTCAGCATGTTTTGGGCCTGAATTTTGAAAATACTCTAACACTGAGCAGGCTTGTACAAATTGCTTCTGGGACCCCAAAATATTGAATTTTCGGGTGTTTTGAGCCTAAATTTGAGATATAAACGGGTACAGAAGATGCATACACATATCGACTTTTGTGCACCTAAAAGATCGATTTTCAGTATGTTTTGAGCATGTATTTTTAAATTACTCTAACACGGAGTAGGCATGTACAGATCGCTTCTGGGAACCCTAAATATCGAATTTTCGGGTGTTTTGGGACTGAATTTGAGATATCGACTTTTTGGCACATAAAAGATCGATTTTTAGCATGTTTTTTGCCTATATTTTGAAAATATTCTAGCACTGAGTAGGCATGTACAGATTGCTTCTGGGAACCCAAAATATTGAATTTTCGGGTGTTTTGAGCCTGAATTTGAGATATAAACAGGTACAGAAGATACATGCACATATTGACTTTGGGCACCAAAAATATCGATTTTCAGCATGTTTTGGGCCTGAATTTTGAAAATACTCTAACACCGAGTAGGCATGTACAGATCGCTTCTGGGACCCCAAAATATCGAATTTTCGGGTGTTTAGGGCCAGAATTTGAGATATAAACGGGTACAGAAGATGCATGCACATATCGACTTTTGGGCACCTTAAAGATCGATTTTCAGTATGTTTTTGGCCTGTATTTTGAAAATACTCTAACGCGGAGTAGGCATGTACAGATCGCTTCTGGGACCTCTAAATATTGAATTTTCGGGTGTTTTGGGACTGAATTTGAGATATCGATTTTTTGGCACCTAAAATGTCGATTTTCAGCATGTTTTGGGCCTGTATTTTGAAAATACTCTAGCACTGTGTAGGCATGTATAGATTGCTTCTGGGACCCCAAAATATTGAATTTTCGGGTGTTTTGAGCCTGAATTTGAGATATATACGGGTACTGAAGATGCATGCACATATCGACTTTTGTGCACCTATAAGATCGATTTTCAGTATGTTTTGAGCATGTATTTTGAAAATACTCTAACACGGAGTAGGCATGTACAGATCGCTTCTGGGACCCCTAAATATCGAATTTCGGGTGTTTTGGGACTGAATTTGAGATATCGAATTTTTGGCACCTAAAAGATCGATTTTAGCATGTTTTTAGCCTATATTTTGAAAATATTCTAGCACTGAGTACAGATTGCTTCTGGGACCCCAAAATATTGAATTTTCAAGTGTTTTGAGCCTGAATTTGAGATATAAACGGGTACAGAAGATACATGCACATATTGACTTTGGGCACCAAAAATATCGATTTTCAGCATGTTTTGGGCCTGAATTTTGAAAATACTCTAACACGGAGTAGGCATGTACAGATTGCTTCTGGGACCCCAAAATATCGAATTTTCGGGTGTTTAGGGCCAGAATTTGAGATATAAACGGGTACAGAAGATGCATGCACATATCGACTTTTGTGCACCTATAAGATCGATTTTCAGTATGTTTTTGGCCTGTATTTTGAAAATACTCTAACACAGAGTAGGCATGTACAGATACCTTCTTGGACCTCTAAATATCGAATTTTCGGGTGTTTTGGGACTGAATTTGAGATATCGATTTTTTGGCACCTAAAATGTCGATTTTTAGCATGTTTTTAGCCTATATTTTGAAAATATTCTAGCACTGTGTAGGCATGTACAGATTGCTTCGGGGACCCCAAGATATTGAATTTTCGGGTGTTTTGAGCCTGAATTTGAGATATAAACGGGTACAGAAGATACATGCACATATTGACTTTAGGCATCTAAAATATCGATTTTCAGCATGTTTTGGGCCTGTATTTTGAAAATACTCTAACACTGAGTAGGCATGTACAGATTGCTTCTGGGACCCCAAAATATTGAATTTTCGGGTGTTTTGAGCCAGAATTTGAGATATAAACGGGTACTGAAGATGCATGCACATATCGACTTTTGTGCACCTAAAAGATCGATTTTCAGTATGTTTTGAGCATGTATTTTGAAAATACTCTAACACGGAGTAGGCATGTACAGATCGCTTCAGGGACCTCTAAATATCGAATTTTCGGGTGTTTGGGGACTGAATTTGAGATATCGACTTTTTGGCACCTAAAAGATCGATTTTCAGCATGTTTTTAGCCTATATTTTGAAAATATTCTAGCACTGAGTAGGCATGTACAGATTGCTTCTGGGACCCCAAAATATTGAATTTTCGGGTGTTTTGAGCCTGAATTTGAGATATAAACGGGTACAGAAGATACATGCACATATTGACTTTTGGCACCAAAAATATCGATTTTCAGCATGTTTTGGGCCTGAATTTTGAAAATACTCTAACACGGAGTAGGCATGTACAGATCGCTTCTGGGACCCCAAAATATCGAATTTTCGGGTGTTTAGGGCCAGAATTTGAGATATAAACGGGCACAGAAGATGCATGCACATATCGACTTCTGGGCACCTAAAAGATCGATTTTCAGTATGTTTTTGGCCTGTAATTTGAAAATACTCTAACACGGAGTAAGCATGTACAGATACCTTCTGGGACCTCTAAATATCGAATTTTCGGGTGTTTTGGGACTGAATTTGAGATATCGATTTTTTGGCACCTAAAATGTCGATTTTTAGCATGTTTTTAGCCTATATTTTGAAAATATTCTAGCACTGTGTAGGCATGTACAGATTGCTTCTGGGACCCCAAAATATTGAATTTTCGGGTGTTTTGAGCCTGAATTTGAGATATACACGGGTACTGAAGATGCATGCACATATTGACTTTTGTGCACCTAAAAGATCGATTTTCAGTATGTTTTGAGCATGTATTTTGAAAATACTCTAACACGGAGTAGGCATGCACAGATACCTTCTGGGACCCCTAAATATCGAATTTTCGGGTGTTTTGGGACTGAATTTGAGATATCGACTTTTTGGCACCTAAAAGATCGATTTTTAGCATGTTTTTAGCCTATATTTTGAAAATATTCTAGCACTGAGTAGGCTTCTACAAATTGCTTCTGGGACCCCAAAATATTGAATTTTCGGGTGTTTTGAGCCTGAATTTGAGATATAAACGGGTACAGAAGATACATGCACATATTGACTTTGGGCACCAAAAATATCGATTTTCAGCATGTTTTGGGCCTGAATTTTGAAAATACTCTAACACGGAGTAGGCGTGTAAAGATCGCTTCTGAGACCCCAAAATATCGAATTTTTGGGTGTTTAGGGCCAGAATTTGAGATATAAACGGGTACAGAAGATGCATGCACATATCGACTTTTGGGCACCTAAAAGATCGATTTTCAGTATGTTTTTGGCCTGTATTTTGAAAATACTCTAACACGGAGTAAGCATGTACAGATACCTTCTGGGACCTCTAAATATCGAATTTTCGGGTGTTTTGGGACTGAATTTGAGATATCGATTTTTTGGCACCTAAAATGTCGATTTTTAGCATGTTTTTAGCCTATATTTTGAAAATATTCTAGCACTGTGTAGGCATGTACTGCTTCTGGGACCCCAAAATAATGAATTTTCGGGTGTTTTGAGCCTGAATTAGAGATATAAACGGGTACTGAAGATGCATGCACATATCGACTTTTGTGCATCTAAAAGATCGATTTTCAGTATGTTTTGAGCATGTATTTTGAAAATACTCTAACAAGGAATAGGCATGTACAGATCGCTTCTGGGACCCCTAAATATCGAATTTTCGGGTGTTTTGGGACTGAATTTGAGATATCGACTTTTTGGCACCTAAAAGATCGATTTTTAGCATGTTTTTAGCCTATATTTTGAAAATATTCTAGCACTGAGTAGGCATGTACAGATTGCTTCTGGGACCCCAAAATATTGAATTTTCGGGTGTTTTGAGCCTGAATTTGAGATATAAACGGGTACAGAAGATACATGCACATATTGACTTTTGGCACCAAAAATATCGATTTTCAGCATGTTTTGGGCCTGAATTTTGAAAATACTCTAACACTGAGCAGGCATGTACAGATTTCTTCTGAGACCCCAAAATATTGAATTTTCGGGTGTTTTGAGCCTGAATTTGAGATATAAACGGGTACTGAAGATACATGCACATATCGACTTTTGTGCACCTAAAAGATCGATTTTCAGTATGTTTTGAGCATGTATTTTGAAAATACTCTAACACGGAGTAGGCATGTACAGATCGCTTCTGGGACCCCTAAATATCGAATTTTCGGGTGTTTTGGGACTGAATTTGAGATATCGACTTTTTGGCACCTAAAAGATCGATTTTTAGCATGTTTTTAGCCTATATTTTGAAAATATTCTAGCACTGAGTAGGCATGTACAGATTGCTTCTGGGACCCCAAAATATTGAATTTTCGGGTGTTTTAAGCCTGAATTTGAGATATAAACGGGTACAGAAGATACATGCACATATTGACTTTGGGCACCAAAAATATCGATTTTCAGCATGTTTTGGGCCTGAATTTTGAAAATACTCTAACACTGAGCAGGCTTGTACAGATTGCTTCTGGGACCCCAAAATATTGAATTTTCGGGTGTTTTGAGCCTGTATTTGAGATATAAACGGGTACAGAAGATACATGCACATATTGACTTTGGGCACCAAAAATATCGATTTTCAGCATGTTTTGGGCCTAAATTTTGAAAATACTCTAACACGGAGTAGGCGTGTAAAGATCGCTTCTGGGACCCCAAAATATCGAATTTTCGGGTGTTTAGGGCCAGAATTTGAGATATAAACGGGTACAGAAGATGCATGCACATATCGACTTTTGGGCACCTAAAAGATCGATTTTCAGTATGTTTTTGGCCTGTATTTTGAAAATACTCTAACACGGAGTAAGCATGTACAGATACCTTCTGGGACCTCTAAATATCGAATTTTCGGGTGGTTTGGGACTGAATTTGAGATATCGATTTTTTGGCACCTAAAATGTCGATTTTTAGCATGTTTTTTGCCTATATTTTGAAAATATTCTAGCACTGTGTAGGCATGTACTGCTTCTGGGACCCCAAAATATTGAATTTTCGGGTGTTTTGAGCCTGAATTAGAGATATAAACGGGTACTGAAGATGCATGCACATATCGACTTTTGTGCATCTAAAAGATCGATTTTCAGTATGTTTTGAGCATGTATTTTGAAAATACTCTAACAAGGAATAGGCATGTACAGATCGCTTCTGGGACCCCTAAATATCGAATTTTCGGGTGTTTTGGGACTGAATTTGAGATATCGACTTTTTGGCACCTAAAAGATCGATTTTTAGCATGTTTTTAGCCTATATTTTGAAAATATTCTAGCACTGAGTAGGCATGTACAGATTGCTTCTGGGACCCCAAAATATTGAATTTTCGGGTGTTTTGAGCCTGAATTTGAGATATAAACGGGTACAGAAGATACATGCACATATTGACTTTGGGCACCAAAAATATCGATTTTCAGCATGTTTTGGGCCTGAATTTTGAAAATACTCTAACACTGAGCAGGCATGTACAGATTTCTTCTGGGACCCCAAAATATTGAATTTTCGGGTGTTTTGAGCCTGAATTTGAGATATAAACGGGTACTGAAGATACATGCACATATCGACTTTTGTGCACCTAAAAGATCGATTTTCAGTATGTTTTGAGCATGTATTTTGAAAATACTCTAACACGGAGTAGGCATGTACAGATCGCTTCTGGGACCCCTAAATATCGAATTTTCGGGTGTTTTGGGACTGAATTTGAGATATCGACTTTTTGGCACCTAAAAGATCGATTTTTAGCATGTTTTTAGCCTATATTTTGAAAATATTCTTGTACTGAGTAGGCATGTACAGATTGCTTCTGGGACCCCAAAATATTGAATTTTCGGGTGTTTTGAGCCTGAATTTGAGATATAAACGGGTACAGAAGATACATGCACATATTGACTTTGGGCACCAAAAATATCGATTTTCAGCATGTTTTGGGCCTGAATTTTGAAAATACTCTAACACTGAGCAGGCATGTACAGATTTCTTCTGAGACCCCAAAATATTGAATTTTCGGGTGTTTTGAGCCTGAATTTGAGATATAAACGGGTACTGAAGATACATGCACATATCGACTTTTGTGCACCTAAAAGATCGATTTTCAGTATGTTTTGAGCATGTATTTTGAAAATACTCTAACACGGAGTAGGCATGTACAGATCGCTTCTGGGACCCCTAAATATCGAATTTTCGGGTGTTTTGGGACTGAATTTGAGATATCGACTTTTTGGCACCTAAAAGATCGATTTTTAGCATGTTTTTAGCCTATATTTTGAAAATATTCTAGTACTGAGTAGGCATGTACAGATTGCTTCTGGGACCCCAAAATATTGAATTTTCGGGTGTTTTGAGCCTGAATTTGAGATATAAACGGGTACAGAAGATACATGCACATATTGACTTTGGGCACCAAAAATATCGATTTTCAGCATGTTTTGGGCCTGAATTTTGAAAATACTCTAACACTGAGCAGGCTTGTACAGATTGCTTCTGGGACCCCAAAATATTGAATTTTCGGGTGTTTTGAGCCTGAATTTGAGATATAAACGGGTACAGAAGATACATGCACATATTGACTTTGGGCACCAAAAATATCGATTTTCAGCATGTTTTGGGCCTGAATTTTGAAAATACTCTAACACGGAGTAGGCGTGTAAAGATCGCTTCTGGGACCCCAAAATATCGAATTTTCGGGTGTTTAGGGCCAGAATTTGAGATATAAACGGGTACAGAAGATGCATGCACATATCGACTTTTGGGCACCTAAAAGATCGATTTTCAGTATGTTTTTGGCCTGTATTTTGAAAATACTCTAACACGGAGTAAGCATGTACAGATACCTTCTGGGACCTCTAAATATCGAATTTTCGGGTGTTTTGGAACTGAATTTGAGATATCGATTTTTTGGCACCTAAAATGTCGATTTTTAGCATGTTTTTAGCCTATATTTTGAAAATATTCTAGCACTGTGTAGGCATGTACTGCTTCTGGGACCCCAAAATATTGAATTTTCGGATGTTTTGAGCCTGAATTAGAGATATAAACGGGTACTGAAGATGCATGCACATATCGACTTTTGTGCATCTAAAAGATCGATTTTCAGTATGTTTTGAGCATGTATTTTGAAAATACTCTAACAAGGAATAGGCATGTACAGATCGCTTCTGGGACCCCTAAATATCGAATTTTCGGGTGTTTTGGGACTGAATTTGAGATATCGACTTTTTGGCACCTAAAAGATCGATTTTTAGCATGTTTTTAGCCTATATTTTGAAAATATTCTAGCACTGAGTAGGCATGTACAGATTGCTTCTGGGACCCCAAAATATTGAATTTTCGGGTGTTTTGAGCCTGAATTTGAGATATAAACGGGTACAGAAGATACATGCACATATTGACTTTGGGCACCAAAAATATCGATTTTCAGCATGTTTTGGGCCTGAATTTTGAAAATACTCTAACACTGAGCAGGCTTGTACAGATTGCTTCTGGGACCCCAAAATATTGAATTTTCGGGTGTTTTGAGCCTAAATTTGAGATATAAACGGGTACTGAAGATACATGCACATATCGACTTTTGTGCAACTAAAAGATCGATTTTCAGTATGTTTTGAGCATGTATTTTGAAATTACTCTAACACGGAGTAGGTATGTACAGATCGCTTCTGGGACCCCTAAATATCGAATTTTCGGGTGTTTTGGGACTGAATTTGAGATATCGACTTTTTGGCACATAAAAGATCGATTTTTAGCATGTTTTTTGCCTATATTTTGAAAATATTCTAGCACTGAGTAGGCATGTACAGATTGCTTCTGGGACCCCAAAATATTGAATTTTCGGGTGTTTTGAGCCTGAATTTGAGATATAAATGGGTACAGAAGATACATGCACATATTGACTTTGGGCACCAAAAATATCGATTTTCAGCATGTTTTGGGCCTGAATTTTGAAAATACTCTAACACTGAGCAGGCATGTACAGATTGCTTCTGGGACCCCAAAATATTAAATTTTCGGGTGTTTTGAGCCTAAATTTGAGATATAAACGGGTACTGAAGATACATGCACATATCGACTTTTGTGCACCTAAAAGATCGATTTTCAGTATGTTTTGAGCATGTATTTTGAAAATACTCTAACACGGAGTAGGCATGTACAGATCGCTTCTGGGACCCCTAAATATCGAATTTTCGGGTGTTTTGGGACTGAATTTGAGATATCGACTTTTTGGCACCTAAAAGATCGATTTTTAGCATGTTTTTAGCCTATATTTTGAAAATATTCTAGCACTGAGTAGGCATGTACAGATTGCTTCTGGGACCCCAAAATATTGAATTTTCGGGTGTTTTGAGCCTGAATTTGAGATATAAACGGGTACAGAAGATACATGCACATATTGACTTTGGGCATCTAAAATATCGATTTTCAGCATGTTTTGGGCCTGTATTTTGAAAATACTCTAACACTGAGTAGGCATGTACAGATTGCTTCTGGGACCCCAAAATATTGAATTTTCGGGTGTTTTGAGCCTGAATTTGAGATATAAACGGGTACTGAAGATGCATGCACATATCGACTTTTGTGCACCTAAAAGATCGATTTTCAGTATGTTTTGAGCATGTATTTTGAAAATACTCTAACACGGAGTAGGCATGTACAGATCGCTTCTGGGACCTCTAAATATCGAATTTTCGGGTGTTTTGGGACTGAATTTGAGATATCGATTTTTTGGCACCTAAAATGTCGATTTTTAGCATGTTTTTAGCCTATATTTTGAAAATATTCTAGCACTGTGTAGGCATGTACAGATTGCTTCTGGGACCCCAAAATATTGAATTTTCGGGTGTTTTGAGCCTGAATTTGATATATAAACGGGTACAGAAGATACATGCACATATTGACTTTGGGCATCTAAAATATCGATTTTCAGCATGTTTTGGGCCTGTATTTTGAAAATACTCTAACACTGAGTAGGCATGTACAGATTGCTTCTGGGACCCCAAAATATTGAATTTTCGGGTGTTTTGAGCCTGAATTTGAGATATAAACGGGTACTGAAGATGCATGCACACATCGACTTTTGTGCACCTAAAAGATCGATTTTCAGTATGTTTTAAGCATGTATTTTGAAAATACTCTAACACGGAGTAGGCATGTACAGATCGCTTCTGGGACCCCTAAATATCAAATTTTCGGGTGTTTTGGGACTGAATTTGAGATATCGACTTTTTGGCACCTAAAAGATCGATTTTTAGCATGTTTTGTAGCCTATATTTTGAAAATATTCTAGCACTGAGTAGGCATGTACAGATTGGTTCAGGGACCCCAAAATATTGAATTTTCGGGTGTTTTGAGCCTGAATTTGAGATATAAACGGGTACAGAAGATACATGCACATATTGACTTTGGGCATCTAAAATATCGATTTTCAGCATGTTTTGGGCCTGAATTTTGAAAATACTCTAACACGGAGTAGGCATGTACTGATCGCTTCTGGGACCCCAAAATATCGAATTTTCGGGTGTTTAGGGCCAGAATTTGAGATATAAACGGGTACAGAAGATGCATACACATATCGACTTTTGGGCACCTAAAAGATCGATTTTCAGTATGTTTTTGGCCTGTATTTTGAAAATACTCTAACACGGAGTAGGCATGTACAGATACCTTCTGGGACCTCTAAATATCGAATTTTCGGGTGTTTTGGGACTGAATTTGAGATATCGATTTTTTGGCACCTAAAATGTCGATTTTTAGCATGTTTTTAGCCTATATTTTGAAAATATTCTAGCACTGTGTAGGCATGTACAGATTGCTTCTGGGACCCCAAAATATTGAATTTTCGGGTGTTTTGAGCCTGAATTTGAGATATAAACGGGTACAGAAGATACATGCACATATTGACTTTGGGCATCTAAAATATCGATTTTCAGCATGTTTTGGGCCTGTATTTTGAAAATACTCTAACACTGAGTAGGCATGTACAGATTGCTTCTGGGACCCCAAAATATTGAATTTTCGGGTGTTTTGAGCCTCAATTTGAGATATAAACGGGTACTGAAGATGCATGCACATATCGACTTTTGTGCACCTAAAAGATCGATTTTCAGTATGTTTTGAGCATGTATTTTGAAAATACTCTAACACGGAGTAGGCATGTACAGATCGCTTCTGGGACCTCTAAATATCGAATTTTCGGGTGTTTTGGGACTGAATTTGAGATATCGATTTTTTGGCACCTAAAATGTCGATTTTTAGCATGTTTTTAGCCTATATTTTGAAAATATTCTAGCACTGTGTAGGCATGTACAGATTGCTTCTGGGACCCCAAAATATTGAATTTTCGGGTGTTTTGAGCCTGAATTTGAGATATAAACGGGTACAGAAGATACATGCACATATTGACTTTTGGCATCTAAAATATCGATTTTCAGCATGTTTTGGGCCTGTATTTTGAAAATACTCTAACACTGAGTATGCATGTACAGATTGCTTCTGGGACCCCAAAATATTGAATTTTCGGGTGTTTTGAGCCTGAATTTGAGATATAAACGGGTACTGAAGATGCATGCACATATCGACTTTTGTGCACCTAGAAGATCGATTTTCAGTATGTTTTAAGCATGTATTTTGAAAATACTCTAACACGGAGTAGGCATGTACAGATCGCTTCTGGGACCCCAAAATATCGAATTTTCGGGTGTTTAGGGCCAGAATTTGAGATATAAACGGGTACAGAAGATGCATGCACATATCGACTTTTGGGCACCTAAAAGATCGATTTTCAGTATGTTTTTGGCCTATAATTTGAAAATACTCTAACGCTGAGTAGGCATGTACAGATACCTTCTGGGACCTCTAAATATCGAATTTTCGGGTGTTTTGGGACTGAATTTGAAATATCGATTTTTTGGCACCTAAAAGATCGATTTTTAGCATGTTTTTAGCCTATATTTTGAAAATATTCTAGCACTGAGTACAGATTGCTTCTGGGACCCCAAAATATTGAATTTTCAAGTGTTTTGAGCCTGAATTTGAGATATAAACGGGTACAGAAGATACATGCACATATTGACTTTGGGCACCAAAAATATCGATTTTCAGCATGTTTTAGGCCTGAATTTTGAAAATACTCTAACACGGAGTAGGCATGTACAGATCGCTTCTGGGACCCCAAAATATCGAATTTTCGGGTGTTTAGGGCCAGAATTTGAGATATAAACGGGTACAGAAGATGCATGCACATATCGACTTTTGTGCACCTAAAAGATCGATTTTCAGTATGTTTTGAGCATGTATTTTGAAAATACTCTAATACGGAGTAGGCATGTACAGATCGCTTCTGGGACCTCTAAATATCGAATTTTCGGGTGTTTTGGGACTGAATTTGAGATATCGATTTTTTGGCACCTAATATGTCGATTTTTAGCATGTTTTTAGCCTATATTTTGAAAATATTCTAGCACTGTGTAGGCATGTACAGATTGCTTCTGGGACCCCAAAATATTGAATTTTCGGGTGTTTTGAGCCTGAATTTGAGATATAAACGGGTACAGAAGATACATGCACATATTGACTTTGGGCATCTAAAATATCGATTTTCAGCATGTTTTGGGCCTGTATTTTGAAAATACTCTAACACTGAGTAGGCATGTACAGATTGCTTCTGGGACCCCAAAATATTGAATTTTCGGGTGTTTTGAGCCTGAATTTGAGATATAAACGGGTACTGAAGATGCATGCACATATCGACTTTTGTGCACCTAAAAGATCGATTTTCAGTATGTTTTGAGCATGTATTTTGAAAATACTCTAACACGGAGTAGGCATGTACAGATCGCTTCTGGGAACCCTAAATATCGAATTTTCGGGTGTTTTGGGACTGAATTTGAGATATCGACTTTTTGGCACCTAAAAGATCGATTTTTAGCATGTTTTGTAGCCTATATTTTGAAAATATTCTAGCATTGAGTAGGCATGTACAGATTGCTTCTGGGACCCCAAAATATTGAATTTTCGGGTGTTCTGAGCCTGAATTTGAGATATAAACGGGTACAGAAGATACATGCACATATTGACTTTCGGCACCAAAAATATCGATTTTCAGCATGTTTTGGGCCTGAATTTTGAAAATACTCTAACACGGAGTAGGCATGTACAGATCGCTTCTGGGACCCCAAAATATCGAATTTTCGGGTGTTTAGGGCCAGAATTTGAGATATAAACGGGTACAGAAGATGCATGCACATATCGACTTTTGTGCACCTAAAAGATCGATTTTCAGTATGTTTTGAGCATGTATTTTGAAAATACTCTAACACGGAGTAGGCATGTACAGATCGCTTCTGGGACCCCTAAATATCGAATTTTCGGGTGTTTTGGGACTGAATTTGAGATATCGACTTTTTGGCACCTAAAAGATCGATTTTTAGCATGTTTTTAGCCTATATTTTGAAAATATTCTAGCACTGAGTAGGCATGTACAGATTGGTTCAGGGACCCCAAAATATTGAATTTTCGGGTGTTTTGAGCCTGAATTTGAGATATAAACGGGTACATAAGATACATGCACATATTGACTTTGGGCACCAAAAATATCGATTTTCAGCATGTTTTGGGCCTGAATTTTGAAAATACTCTAACACGGAGTAGGCATGTACAGATCGCTTCTGGGACCCCAAAATATCGAATTTTCGGGTGTTTAGGGCCAGAATTTGAGATATAAACGGGTACAGAAGATGCATACACATATCGACTTTTGGGCACCTAAAAGATCGATTTTCAGTATGTTTTTGGCCTGTATTTTGAAAATACTCTAACACGGAGTAGGCATGTACAGATACCTTCTGGGACCTCTAAATATCGAATTTTCGGGTGTTTTGGGACTGAATTTGAGATATCGATTTTTTGGCACCTAAAATGTCGATTTTTAGCATGTTTTTAGCCTATATTTTGAAAATATTCTAGCACTGTGTAGGCATGTACAGATTGCTTCTGGGACCCCAAAATATTGAATTTTCGGGTGTTTTGAGCCTGAATTTGAGATATAAACGGGTACAGAAGATACATGCACATATTGACTTTGGGCATCTAAAATATCGATTTTAAGCATGTTTTGGGCCTGTATATTGAAAATACTCTAACACGGAGTAGGCATGTACAGATCGCTTCTGGGACCCCAAAATATCGAATTTTCGGGTGTTTAGGGCCAGAATTTGAGATATAAACGGGTACAGAAGATGCATACACATATCGACTTTTGGGCACCTAAAAGATCGATTTTCAGTATGTTTTTGGCCTGTATTTTGAAAATACTCTAACACGGAGTAGGCATGTACAGATACCTTCTGGGACCTCTAAATATCGAATTTTCGGGTGTTTTGGGACTGAATTTGAGATATCGATTTTTTGGCACCTAAAATGTCGATTTTTAGCATGTTTTTAGCCTATATTTTGAAAATATTCTAGCACTGTGTAGGTATGTACAGATTGCTTCTGGGACCCCAAAATATTGAATTTTCGGGTGTTTTGAGCCTGAATTTGAGATATAAACGGGTACAGAAGATACATGCACATATTGACTTTGGGCATCTAAAATATCGATTTTCAGCATGTTTTGGGCCTGTATTTTGAAAATACTCTAACACTGAGTAGGCATGTACAGATTGCTTCTGGGACCCCAAAATATTGAATTTTCGGGTGTTTTGAGCCTGAATTTGAGATATAAACGGGTACTGAAGATGCATGCACATATCGACTTTTGTGCACCTAAAAGATCGATTTTCAGTATGTTTTGAGCATGTATTTTGAAAATACTCTAACACGGAGTAGGCATGTACAGATCGCTTCTGGGACCTCTAAATATCGAATTTTCGGGTGTTTTGGGACTGAATTTGAGATATCGATTTTTTGGCACCTAAAATGTCGATTTTTAGCATGTTTTTAGCCTATATTTTGAAAATATTCTAGCACTGTGTAGGCATGTACAGATTGCTTCTGGGACCCCAAAATATTGAATTTTCGGGTGTTTTGAGCCTGAATTTTAGATATAAACGGGTACAGAAGATACATGCACATATTGACTTTGGGCATCTAAAATATCGATTTTCAGCATGTTTTGGGCCTGTATTTTGAAAATACTCTAACACTGAGTATGCATGTACAGATTGCTTCTGGGACCCCAAAATATTGAATTTTCGGGTGTTTTGAGCCTGAATTTGAGATATAAACGGGTACTGAAGATGCATGCACATATCGACTTTTGTGCACCTAGAAGATCGATTTTCAGTATGTTTTAAGCATGTATTTTGAAAATACTCTAACACGGAGTAGGCATGTACAGATCGCTTCTGGGACCCCTAAATATCGAATTTTCGGGTGTTTTGGGACTGAATTTGAGATATCGACTTTTTGGCACCTAAAAGATCGATTTTTAGCATGTTTTGTAGCCTATATTTTGAAAATATTCTAGCACTGTGTAGGCATGTACAGATTGCTTCTGGGACCCCAAAATATTGAATTTTCGGGTGTTTTGAGCCTGAATTTGAGATATAAACGGGTACAGAAGATACATGCACATATTGACTTTGGGCATCTAAAATATCGATTTTCAGCATGTTTTGGGCCTGTATTTTGAAAATACTCTAACACTGAGTAGGCATGTACAGATTGCTTCTGGGACCCCAAAATATTGAATTTTCGGGTGTTTTGAGCCTGAATTTGAGATATAAACGGGTACTGAAGATGCATGCACATATCGACTTTTGTGCACCTAAAAGATCGATTTTCAGTATGTTTTGAGCATGTATTTTGAAAATACTCTAACACGGAGTAGGCATGTACAGATCGCTTCTGGGACCTCTAAATATCGAATTTTCGGGTGTTTTGGGACTGAATTTGAGATATCGATTTTTTGGCACCTAAAATGTCGATTTTTAGCATGTTTTTAGCCTATATTTTGAAAATATTCTAGCACTGTGTAGGCATGTACAGATTGCTTCTGGGACCCCAAAATATTGAATTTTCGGGTGTTTTGAGCCTGAATTTGAGATATAAACGGATACAGAAGATACATGCACATATTGACTTTGGGCATCTAAAATATCGATTTTCAGCATGTTTTGGGCCTGTATTTTGAAAATACTCTAACACTGAGTAGGCATGTACAGATTGCTTCTGGGACCCCAAAATATTGAATTTTCGGGTGTTTTGAGCCTGAATTTGAGATATAAACGGGTACTGAAGATGCATGCACATATAGACTTTTGTGCACCTAAAAGATCGATTTTCAGTATGTTTTGAGCATGTATTTTGAAAATACTCTAACACGGAGTAGGCATGTACAGATCGCTTCTGGGACCCCTAAATATCGAATTTTCGGGTGTTTTGGGACTGAATTTGAGATATCGACTTTTTGGCACCTAAAAGATCGATTTTTAGCATGTTTTTAGCCTATATTTTGAAAATATTCTAGCACTGAGTAGGCATGTACAGATTGGTTCAGGGACCCCAAAATATTGAATTTTCGGGTGTTTTGAGCCTGAATTTGAGATATAAACGGGTACAGAAGATACATGCACATATTGACTTTGGGCACCAAAAATATCGATTTTCAGCATGTTTTGGGCCTGAATTTTGAAAATACTCTAACACGGAGTAGGCATGTACAGATCGCTTCTGGGACCCCAAAATATCGAATTTTCGGGTGTTTAGGGCCAGAATTTGAG
The DNA here is from genome assembly GCA_033782935.1 of Petrolisthes cinctipes. Lineage (NCBI taxonomy): Eukaryota > Metazoa > Arthropoda > Malacostraca > Decapoda > Porcellanidae > Petrolisthes > Petrolisthes cinctipes. The sequence goes on from JAWQEG010000175.1 coordinate 1,010,597, forward strand.
ATATAAACGGGTACAGAAGATGCATACACATATTGAATTTTGGGCACCTAAAAGATCGATTTTCAGTATGTTTTTGGCCTGTATTTTGAAAATACTCTAACACGGAGTAGGCATGTACAAATACCTTCTGGGACCTCTAAATATCGAATTTTCGGGTGTTTTGGGACTGAATTTGAGATATCGATTTTTTGGCACCTAAAATGTCGATTTTTAGCATGTTTTTAGCCTATATTTTTAAAATATTCTAGCACTGTGTAGGCATGTACAGATTGCTTCTGGGATCCCAAAATATTGAATTTTCGGGTGTTTTGAGCCTGAATTTGAGATATAAACGGGTACAGAAGATACATGCACATATTGACTTTGGGCATCTAAAATATCGATTTTCAGCATGTTTTGGGCCTGTATTTTGAAAATACTCTAACACGGAGTAGGCATGTACAGATCGCTTCTGGGACCCCAAAATATCGAATTTTCGGGTGTTTAGGGCCAGAATTTGAGATATAAACGGGTACAGAAGATGCATACACATATCGACTTTTGGGCACCTAAAAGATCGATTTTCAGTATGTTTTTGGCCTGTATTTTGAAAATACTCTAACACGGAGTAGGCATGTACAGATACCTTCTGGGACCTCTAAATATCGAATTTTCGGGTGTTTTGGGACTGAATTTGAGATATCGATTTTTTGGCACCTAAAATGTCGATTTTTAGCATGTTTTTAGCCTATATTTTGAAAATATTCTAGCACTGTGTAGGCATGTACAGATTGCTTCTGGGACCCCAAAATATTGAATTTTCGGGTGTTTTGAGCCTGAATTTGAGATATAAACGGGTACAGAAGATACATGCACATATTGACTTTGGGCATCTAAAATATCGATTTTCAGCATGTTTTGGGCCTGTATTTTGAAAATACTCTAACACTGAGTAGGCATGTACAGATTGCTTCTGGGACCCCAAAATATTGAATTTTCGGGTGTTTTGAGCCTGAATTTGAGATATAAACGGGTACTGAAGATGCATGCACATATCGACTTTTGTGCACCTAAAAGATCGATTTTCAGTATGTTTTGAGCATGTATTTTGAAAATACTCTAACACGGAGTAGGCATGTACAGATCGCTTCTGGGACCTCTAAATATCGAATTTTCGGGTGTTTTGGGACTGAATTTGAGATATCGATTTTTTGGCACCTAAAATGTCGATTTTTAGCATGTTTTTAGCCTATATTTTGAAAATATTCTAGCACTGTGTAGGCATGTACAGATTGCTTCTGGGACCCCAAAATATTGAATTTTCGGGTGTTTTGAGCCTGAATTTGAGATATAAACGGGTACAGAAGATACATGCACATATTGACTTTGGGCATCTAAAATATCGATTTTCAGCATGTTTTGGGCCTGTATTTTGAAAATACTCTAACACTGAGTAGGCATGTACAGATTGCTTCTGGGACCCCAAAATATTGAATTTTCGGGTGTTTTGAGCCTGAATTTGAGATATAAACGGGTACTGAAGATGCATGCACATATCGACTTTTGTGCACCTAAAAGATCGATTTTCAGTATGTTTTAAGCATGTATTTTGAAAATACTCTAACACGGAGTAGGCATGTACAGATCGCTTCTGGGACCCCTAAATATCGAATTTTCGGGTGTTTTGGGACTGAATTTGAGATATCGACTTTTTGGCACCTAAAAGATCGATTTTTAGCATGTTTTGTAGCCTATATTTTGAAAATATTCTAGCACTGTGTAGGCATGTACAGATTGCTTCTGGGACCCCAAAATATTGAATTTTCGGGTGTTTTGAGCCTGAATTTGAGATATAAACGGGTACAGAAGATACATGCACATATTGACTTTGGGCATCTAAAATATCGATTTTCAGCATGTTTTGGGCCTGTATTTTGAAAATACTCTAACACTGAGTAGGCATGTACAGATTGCTTCTGGGACCCCAAAATATTGAATTTTCGGGTGTTTTGAGCCTGAATTTGAGATATAAACGGGTACTGAAGATGCATGCACATATCGACTTTTGTGCACCTAAAAGATCGATTTTCAGTATGTTTTGAGCATGTATTTTGAAAATACTCTAACACGGAGTAGGCATGTACAGATCGCTTTTGGGACCTCTAAATATCGAATTTTCGGGTGTTTTGGGACTGAATTTGAGATATCGATTTTTTGGCACCTAAAATGTCGATTTTTAGCATGTTTTTAGCCTATATTTTGAAAATATTCTAGCACTGTGTAGGCATGTACAGATTGCTTCTGGGACCCCAAAATATTGAATTTTCGGGTGTTTTGAGCCTGAATTTGAGATATAAACGGATACAGAAGATACATGCACATATTGACTTTGGGCATCTAAAATATCGATTTTCAGCATGTTTTGGGCCTGTATTTTGAAAATACTCTAACACTGAGTAGGCATGTACAGATTGCTTCTGGGACCCCAAAATATTGAATTTTCGGGTGTTTTGAGCCTGAATTTGAGATATAAACGGGTACTGAAGATGCATGCACATATCGACTTTTGTGCACCTAAAAGATCGATTTTCAGTATGTTTTAAGCATGTATTTTGAAAATACTCTAACACGGAGTAGGCATGTACAGATCGCTTCTGGGACCCCTAAATATCGAATTTTCGGGTGTTTTGGGACTGAATTTGAGATATCGACTTTTTGGCACCTAAAAGATCGATTTTTAGCATGTTTTGTAGCCTATATTTTGAAAATATTCTAGCACTGTGTAGGCATGTACAGATTGCTTCTGGGACCCCAAAATATTGAATTTTCGGGTGTTTTGAGCCTGAATTTGAGATATAAACGGGTACAGAAGATACATGCACATATTGACTTTGGGCATCTAAAATATCGATTTTCAGCATGTTTTGGGCCTGTATTTTGAAAATACTCTAACACTGAGTAGGCATGTACAGATTGCTTCTGGGACCCCAAAATATTGAATTTTCGGGTGTTTTGAGCCTGAATTTGAGATATAAACGGGTACTGAAGATGCATGCACATATCGACTTTTGTGCACCTAAAAGATCGATTTTCAGTATGTTTTGAGCATGTATTTTGAAAATACTCTAACACGGAGTAGGCATGTACAGATCGCTTTTGGGACCTCTAAATATCGAATTTTCGGGTGTTTTGGGACTGAATTTGAGATATCGATTTTTTGGCACCTAAAATGTCGATTTTTAGCATGTTTTTAGCCTATATTTTGAAAATATTCTAGCACTGTGTAGGCATGTACAGATTGCTTCTGGGACCCCAAAATATTGAATTTTCGGGTGTTTTGAGCCTGAATTTGAGATATAAACGGATACAGAAGATACATGCACATATTGACTTTGGGCATCTAAAATATCGATTTTCAGCATGTTTTGGGCCTGTATTTTGAAAATACTCTAACACTGAGTAGGCATGTACAGATTGCTTCTGGGACCCCAAAATATTGAATTTTCGGGTGTTTTGAGCCTGAATTTGAGATATAAACGGGTACTGAAGATGCATGCACATATCGACTTTTGTGCACCTAAAAGATCGATTTTCAGTATGTTTTAAGCATGTATTTTGAAAATACTCTAACACGGAGTAGGCATGTACAGATCGCTTCTGGGACCCCTAAATATCGAATTTTCGGGTGTTTTGGGACTGAATTTGAGATATCGACTTTTTGGCACCTAAAAGATCGATTTTTAGCATGTTTTGTAGCCTATATTTTGAAAATATTCTAGCACTGTGTAGGCATGTACAGATTGCTTCTGGGACCCCAAAATATTGAATTTTCGGGTGTTTTGAGCCTGAATTTGAGATATAAACGGGTACAAAAGATACATGCACATATTGACTTTGGGCATCTAAAATATCGATTTTCAGCGTGTTTTGGGCCTGTATTTTGAAAATACTCTAAAACTGAGTAGGCATGTACAGATTGCTTCTGGGACCCCAAAATATTGAATTTTCGGGTGTTTTGAGTCTGAATTTGAGATATAAACGGGTACTGAAGATGCATGCACATATCGACTTTTGTGCACCTAAAAGATCGATTTTCAGTATGTTTTGAGCATGTATTTTGAAAATACTCTAACACGGAGTAGGCATGTACAGATCGCTTCTGGGACCCCTAAATATCGAATTTTCGGGTGTTTTGGGACTGAATTTGAGATATCGACTTTTTGGCACCTAAAAGATCGATTTTTAGCATGTTTTTAGCCTATATTTTGAAAATATTCTAGCACTGAGTAGGCATGTACAGATTGGTTCAGGGACCCCAAAATATTGAATTTTCGGGTGTTTTGAGCCTGAATTTGAGATATAAACGGGTACAGAAGATACATGCACATATTGACTTTGGGCACCAAAAATATCGATTTTCAGCATGTTTTGGGCCTGAATTTTGAAAATACTCTAACACGGAGTAGGCATGTACAGATCGCTTCTGGGACCCCAAAATATCGAATTTTCGGGTGTTTAGGGCCGGAATTTGAGATATAAACGGGTACAGAAGATGCATACACATATTGACTTTTGGGCACCTAAAAGATCGATTTTCAGTATGTTTTTGGCCTGTATTTTGAAAATACTCTAACACGGAGTAGGCATGTACAGATACCTTCTGGGACCTCTAAATATCGAATTTTCGGGTGTTTTGGGACTGAATTTGAGATATCGATTTTTTGGCACCTAAAATGTCGATTTTTAGCATGTTTTTAGCCTATATTTTGAAAATATTCTAGCACTGTGTAGGCATGTACAGATTGCTTCTGGGACCCCAAAATATTGAATTTTCGGGTGTTTTGAGCCTGAATTTGAGATATAAACGGGTACAGAAGATACATGCACATATTGACTTTGGGCATCTAAAATATCGATTTTCAGCATGTTTTGGGCCTGTATTTTGAAAATACTCTAACACGGAGTAGGCATGTACAGATCGCTTCTGGGACCCCAAAATATCGAATTTTCGGGTGTTTAGGGCCAGAATTTGAGATATAAACGGGTACCGAAGATGCATACACATATCGACTTTTGGGCACCTAAAAGATCGATTTTCAGTATGTTTTTGGCCTGTATTTTGAAAATACTATAACACGGAGTAGGCATGTACAGATACCTTCTGGGACCTCTAAATATCGAATTTTCGGGTGTTTTGGGACTGAATTTGAGATATCGATTTTTTGGCACCTAAAATGTCGATTTTTAGCATGTTTTTAGCCTATAATTTGAAAATATTCTAGCACTGTGTAGGCATGTACAGATTGCTTCTGGGACCCCAAAATATTGAATTTTCGGGTGTTTTGAGCCTGAATTTGAGATATAAACGGGTACAGAAGATACATGCACATATTGACTTTGGGCATCTAAAATATCGATTTTCAGCATGTTTTGGGCCTGTATTTTGAAAATACTCTAACACTGAGTAGGCATGTACAGATTGCTTCTGGGACCCCAAAATATTGAATTTTCGGGTGTTTTGAGCCTGAATTTGAGATATAAACGGGTACTGAAGATGCATGCACATATCGACTTTTGTGCACCTAAAAGATCGATTTTCAGTATGTTTTGAGCATGTATTTTGAAAATACTCTAACACGGAGTAGGCATGTACAGATCGCTTCTGGGACCTCTAAATATCGAATTTTCGGGTGTTTTGGGACTGAATTTGAGATATCGATTTTTTGGCACCTAAAATGTCGATTTTTAGCATGTTTTTAGCCTATATTTTGAAAATATTCTAGCACTGTGTAGGCATGTACAGATTGCTTCTGGGACCCCAAAATATTGAATTTTCGGGTGTTTTGAGCCTGAATTTGAGATATAAACGGGTACAGAAGATACATGCACATATTGACTTTGGGCATCTAAAATATCGATTTTCAGCATGTTTTGGGCCTGTATTTTGAAAATACTCTAACACTGAGTAGGCATGTACAGATTGCTTCTGGGACCCCAAAATATTGAATTTTCGGGTGTTTTGAGCCTGAATTTGAGATATAAACGGGTACTGAAGATGCATGCACATATCGACTTTTGTGCACCTAAAAGATCGATTTTCAGTATGTTTTAAGCATGTATTTTGAAAATACTCTAACACGGAGTAGGCATGTACAGATCGCTTCTGGGACCCCTAAATATCGAATTTTCGGGTGTTTTGGGACTGAATTTGAGATATCGACTTTTTGGCACCTAAAAGATCGATTTTTAGCATGTTTTGTAGCCTATATTTTGAAAATATTCTAGCACTGTGTAGGCATGTACAGATTGCTTCTGGGACCCCAAAATATTGAATTTTCGGGTGTTTTGAGCCTGAATTTGAGATATAAACGGGTACAGAAGATACATGCACATATTGACTTTGGGCATCTAAAATATCGATTTTCAGCATGTTTTGGGCCTGTATTTTGAAAATACTCTAACACTGAGTAGGCATGTACAGATTGCTTCTGGGACCCCAAAATATTGAATTTTCGGGTGTTTTGAGCCTGAATTTGAGATATAAACGGGTACTGAAGATGCATGCACATATCGACTTTTGTGCACCTAAAAGATCGATTTTCAGTATGTTTTGAGCATGTATTTTGAAAATACTCTAACACGGAGTAGGCATGTACAGATCGCTTCTGGGACCTCTAAATATCGAATTTTCGGGTGTTTTGGGACTGAATTTGAGATATCGATTTTTTGGCACCTAAAATGTCGATTTTTAGCATGTTTTTAGCCTATATTTTGAAAATATTCTAGCACTGTGTAGGCATGTACAGATTGCTTCTGGGACCCCAAAATATTGAATTTTCGGGTGTTTTGAGCCTGAATTTGAGATATAAACGGGTACAGAAGATACATGCACATATTGACTTTGGGCATCTAAAATATCGATTTTCAGCATGTTTTGGGCCTGTATTTTGAAAATACTCTAACACTGAGTAGGCATGTACAGATTGCTTCTGGGACCCCAAAATATTGAATTTTCGGGTGTTTTGAGCCTGAATTTGAGATATAAAAGGGTACTGAAGATGCATGCACATATCGACTTTTGTGCACCTAAAAGATCGATTTTCAGTATGTTTTAAGCATGTATTTTGAAAATACTCTAACACGGAGTAGGCATGTACAGATCGCTTCTGGGACCCCTAAATATCGAATTTTCGGGTGTTTTGGGACTGAATTTGAGATATCGACTTTTTGGCACCTAAAAGATCGATTTTTAGCATGTTTTGTAGCCTATATTTTGAAAATATTCTAGCACTGTGTAGGCATGTACAGATTGCTTCTGGGACCCCAAAATATTGAATTGACGGGTGTTTTGAGCCTGAATTTGAGATATAAACGGGTACAAAAGATACATGCACATATTGACTTTGGGCATCTAAAATATCGATTTTCAGCGTGTTTTGGGCCTGTATTTTGAAAATACTCTAAAACTGAGTAGGCATGTACAGATTGCTTCTGGGACCCCAAAATATTGAATTTTCGGGTGTTTTGAGTCTGAATTTGAGATATAAACGGGTACTGAAGATGCATGCACATATCGACTTTTGTGCACCTAAAAGATCGATTTTCAGTATGTTTTGAGCATGTATTTTGAAAATACTCTAACACGGAGTAGGCATGTACAGATCGCTTCTGGGACCCCTAAATATCGAATTTTCGGGTGTTTTGGGACTGCATTTGAGATATCGACTTTTTGGCACCTAAAAGATCGATTTTTAGCATGTTTTTAGCCTATATTTTGAAAATATTCTAGCACTGAGTAGGCATGTACATATTGGTTCAGGGACCCCAAAATATTGAATTTTCGGGTGTTTTGAGCCTGAATTTGAGATATAAACGGGTACAGAAGATACATGCACATATTGACTTTGGGCACCAAAAATATCGATTTTCAGCATGTTTTGGGCCTGAATTTTGAAAATACTCTAACACGGAGTAGGCATGTACAGATCGCTTCTGGGACCCCAAAATATCGAATTTTCGGGTGTTTAGGGCCAGAATTTGAGATATAAACGGGTACAGAAGATGCATACACATATCGACTTTTGGGCACCTAAAAGATCGATTTTCAGTATGTTTTTGGCCTGTATTTTGAAAATACTCTAACACGGAGTAGGCATGTACAGATACCTTCTGGGACCTCTAAATATCGAATTTTCGGGTGTTTTGGGACTGAATTTGAGATATCGATTTTTTGGCACCTAAAATGTCGATTTTTAGCATGTTTTTAGCCTATATTTTGAAAATATTCTAGCACTGTGTAGGCATGTACAGATTGCTTCTGGGACCCCAAAATATTGAATTTTCGGGTGTTTTGAGCCTGAATTTGAGATATAAACGGGTACAGAAGATACATGCACATATTGACTTTGGGCATCTAAAATATCGATTTTCAGCATGTTTTGGGCCTGTATTTTGAAAATACTCTAACACTGAGTAGGCATGTACAGATTGCTTCTGGGACCCCAAAATATTGAATTTTCGGGTGTTTTGAGCCTGAATTTGAGATATAAACGGGTACTGAAGATGCATGCACATATCGACTTTTGTGCACCTAAAAGATCGATTTTCAGTATGTTTCGAGCATGTATTTTGAAAATACTCTAACACGGAGTAGGCATGTACAGATTGCTTCTGGGACCTCTAAATATCGAATTTTCGGGTGTTTTGGGACTGAATTTGAGATATCGATTTTTTGGCACCTAAAATGTCGATTTTTAGCATGTTTTTAGCCTATATTTTGAAAATATTCTAGCACTGTGTAGGCATGTACAGATTGCTTCTGGGACCCCAAAATATTGAATTTTCGGGTGTTTTGAGCCTGAATTTGAGATATAAACGGGTACTGAAGATGCATGCACATATCGACTTTTGTGCACCTAAAAGATCGATTTTCAGTATGTTTTGAGCATGTATTTTGAAAATACTCTAACACGGAGTAGGCATGTACAGATCGCTTCTGGGACCTCTAAATATCGAATTTTCGGGTGTTTTGGGACTGAATTTGAGATATCGATTTTTTGGCACCTAAAATGTCGATTTTTAGCATGTTTTTAGCCTATATTTTGAAAATATTCTAGCACTGTGTAGGCATGTACAGATTGCTTCTGGGACCCCAAAATATTGAATTTTCGGGTGTTTTGAGCCTGAATTTGAGATATAAACGGGTACAGAAGATACATGCACATATTGACTTTGGGCATCTAAAATATCGATTTTCAGCATGTTTTGGGCCTGTATTTTGAAAATACTCTAACACTGAGTAGGCATGTACAGATTGCTTCTGGGACCCCAAAATATTGAATTTTCGGGTGTTTTGAGCCTGAATTTGAGATATAAACGGGTACTGAAGATGCATGCACATATCGACTTTTGTGCACCTAAAAGATCGATTTTCAGTATGTTTTAAGCATGTATTTTGAAAATACTCTAACACGGAGTAGGCATGTACAGATCGCTTCTGGGACCCCTAAATATCGAATTTTCGGGTGTTTTGGGACTGAATTTGAGATATCGACTTTTTGGCACCTAAAAGATCGATTTTTAGCATGTTTTGTAGCCTATATTTTGAAAATATTCTAGCACTGTGTAGGCATGTACAGATTGCTTCTGGGACCCCAAAATATTGAATTGACGGGTGTTTTGAGCCTGAATTTGAGATATAAACGGGTACAAAAGATACATGCACATATTGACTTTGGGCATCTAAAATATCGATTTTCAGCGTGTTTTGAGCCTGTATTTTGAAAATACTCTAAAACTGAGTAGGCATGTACAGATTGCTTCTGGGACCCCAAAATATTGAATTTTCGGGTGTTTTGAGTCTGAATTTGAGATATAAACGGGTACTGAAGATGCATGCACATATCGACTTTTGTGCACCTAAAAGATCGATTTTCAGTATGTTTTGAGCATGTATTTTGAAAATACTCTAACACGGAGTAGGCATGTACAGATCGCTTCTGGGACCCCTAAATATCGAATTTTCGGGTGTTTTGGGACTGCATTTGAGATATCGACTTTTTGGCACCTAAAAGATCGATTTTTAGCATGTTTTTAGCCTATATTTTGAAAATATTCTAGCACTGAGTAGGCATGTACATATTGGTTCAGGGACCCCAAAATATTGAATTTTCGGGTGTTTTGAGCCTGAATTTGAGATATAAACGGGTACAGAAGATACATGCACATATTGACTTTGGGCACCAAAAATATCGATTTTCAGCATGTTTTGGGCCTGAATTTTGAAAATACTCTAACACGGAGTAGGCATGTACAGATCGCTTCTGGGACCCCAAAATATCGAATTTTCGGGTGTTTAGGGCCAGAATTTGAGATATAAACGGGTACAGAAGATGCATACACATATCGACTTTTGGGCACCTAAAAGATCGATTTTCAGTATGTTTTTGGCCTGTATTTTGAAAATACTCTAACACGGAGTAGGCATGTACAGATACCTTCTGGGACCTCTAAATATCGAATTTTCGGGTGTTTTGGGACTGAATTTGAGATATCGATTTTTTGGCACCTAAAATGTCGATTTTTAGCATGTTTTTAGCCTATATTTTGAAAATATTCTAGCACTGTGTAGGCATGTACAGATTGCTTCTGGGACCCCAAAATATTGAATTTTCGGGTGTTTTGAGCCTGAATTTGAGATATAAACGGGTACAGAAGATACATGCACATATTGACTTTGGGCATCTAAAATATCGATTTTCAGCATGTTTTGGGCCTGTATTTTGAAAATACTCTAACACTGAGTAGGCATGTACAGATTGCTTCTGGGACCCCAAAATATTGAATTTTCGGGTGTTTTGAGCCTGAATTTGAGATATAAACGGGTACTGAAGATGCATGCACATATCGACTTTTGTGCACCTAAAAGATCGATTTTCAGTATGTTTTGAGCATGTATTTTGAAAATACTCTAACACGGAGTAGGCATGTACAGATTGCTTCTGGGACCTCTAAATATCGAATTTTCGGGTGTTTTGGGACTGAATTTGAGATATCGATTTTTTGGCACCTAAAATGTCGATTTTTAGCATGTTTTTAGCCTATATTTTGAAAATATTCTAGCACTGTGTAGGCATGTACAGATTGCTTCTGGGACCCCAAAATATTGAATTGACGGGTGTTTTGAGCCTGAATTTGAGATATAAACGGGTACAAAAGATACATGCACATATTGACTTTGGGCATCTAAAATATCGATTTTCAGCGTGTTTTGGGCCTGTATTTTGAAAATACTCTAAAACTGAGTAGGCATGTACAGATTGCTTCTGGGACCCCAAAATATTGAATTTTCGGGTGTTTTGAGTCTGAATTTGAGATATAAACGGGTACTGAAGATGCATGCACATATCGACTTTTGTGCACCTAAAAGATCGATTTTCAGTATGTTTTGAGCATGTATTTTGAAAATACTCTAACACGGAGTAGGCATGTACAGATCGCTTCTGGGACCCCTAAATATCGAATTTTCGGGTGTTTTGGGACTGAATTTGAGATATCGACCTTTTGGCACCTAAAAGATCGATTTTTAGCATGTTTTTAGCCTATATTTTGAAAATATTCTAGCACTGAGTAGGCATGTACAGATTGGTTCAGGGACCCCAAAATATTGAATTTTCGGGTGTTTTGAGCCTGAATTTGAGATATAAACGGGTACAGAAGATACATGCACATATTGACTTTGGGCACCAAAAATATCGATTTTCAGCATGTTTTGGGCCTGAATTTTGAAAATACTCTAACACGGAGTAGGCATGTACAGATCGCTTCTGGGACCCCAAAATATCGAATTTTCGGGTGTTTAGGGCCAGAATTTGAGATATAAACGGGTACAGAAGATGCATACACATATCGACTTTTGGGCACCTAAAAGATCGATTTTCAGTATGTTTTTGGCCTGTATTTTGAAAATACTCTAACACGGAGTAGGCATGTACAGATACCTTCTGGGACCTCTAAATATCGAATTTTCGGGTGTTTTGGGACTGAATTTGAGATATCGATTTTTTGGCACCTAAAATGTCGATTTTTAGCATGTTTTTAGCCTATATTTTGAAAATATTCTAGCACTGTGTAGGCATGTACAGATTGCTTCTGGGACCCCAAAATATTGAATTTTCGGGTGTTTTGCGCCTGAATTTGAGATATAAACGGGTACAGAAGATACATGCACATATTGACTTTGGGCATCTAAAATATCGATTTTCAGCATGTTTTGGGCCTGTATTTTGAAAATACTCTAACACTGAGTAGGCATGTACAGATTGCTTCTGAGACCCCAGAATATTGAATTTTCGGGTGTTTTGAGCCTGAATTTGAGATATAAACGGGTACTGAAGATGCATGCACATATCGACTTTTGTGCACCTAAAAGATCGATTTTCAGTATGTTTTGAGCATGTATTTTGAAAATACTCTAACACGGAGTAGGCATGTACAGATCGCTTCTGGGACCTCTAAATATCGAATTTTCGGGTGTTTTGGGACTGAATTTGAGATATCGATTTTCTGGCACCTAAAATGTCGATTTTTAGCATGTTTTTAGCCTATATTTTGAAAATATTCTAGCACTGTGTAGGCATGTACAGATTGCTTCTGGGACCCAAAAATATTGAATTTTCGGGTGTTTTGAGCCTGAATTTGAGATATAAACGGGTACAGAAGATACATGCACATATTGACTTTGGGCATCTAAAATATCGATTTTCAGCATGTTTTGGGCCTGTATTTTGAAAATACTCTAACACTGAGTAGGCATGTACAGATTGCTTCTGGGACCCCAAAATATTGAATTTTCGGGTGTTTTGAGCGTGAATTTGAGATATAAACGGGTACTGAAGATGCATGCACATATTGACTTTTGTGCACCTAAAATATCGATTTTCAGTATGTTTTAAGCATGTATTTTGAAAATACTCTAACACGGAGTAGGCATGTACAGATCGCTTCTGGGACCCCTAAATATCGAATTTTCGGGTGTTTTGGGACTGAATTTGAGATATCGACTTTTTGGCACCTAAAAGATCGATTTTTAGCATGTTTTGTAGCCTATATTTTGAAAATATTCTAGCACTGTGTAGGCATGTACAGATTGCTTCTGGGACCCCAAAATATTGAATTGACGGGTGTTTTGAGCCAGAATTTGAGATATAAACGGGTACAAAAGATACATGCACATATTGACTTTGGGCATCTAAAATATCGATTTTCAGCGTGTTTTGGGCCTGTATTTTGAAAATACTCTAAAACTGAGTAGGCATGTACAGATTGCTTCTGGGACCCCAAAATATTGAATTTTCGGGTGTTTTGAGTCTGAATTTGAGATATAAACGGGTACTGAAGATGCATGCACATATCGACTTTTGTGCACCTAAAAGATCGATTTTCAGTATGTTTTGAGCATGTATTTTGAAAATACTCTAACACGGAGTATTCATGTACAGATCGCTTCTGGGACCCCTAAATATCGAATTTTCGGGTGTTTTGGGACTGAATTTGAGATATTGACTTTTTGGCACCTAAAAGATCGATTTTTAGCATGTTTTTAGCCTATATTTTGAAAATATTCTAGCACTGAGTAGGCATGTACAGATTGGTTCAGGGACCCCAAAATATTGAATTTTCGGGTGTTTTGAGCCTGAATTTGAGATATCGAATTTTTGGCACCTAAAAGATCGATTTTTAGCATGTTTTTAGCCTATATTTTGAAAATATTCAAGCACTGAGTACAGATTGCTTCTGGGACCCCAAAATATTGAATTTTCAAGTGTTTTGAGCCTGAATTTGAGATATAAACGGGTACAGAAGATACATGCACATATTGACTTTGGGCACCAAAAATATCGATTTTCAGCATGTTTTAGGCCTGAATTTTGAAAATACTCTAACACGGAGTAGGCATGTACAGATCGCTTCTGGGACCCCAAAATATCGAATTTTCGGGTGTTTAGGGCCAGAATTTGAGATATAAACGGGTACAGAAGATGCATGCACATATCGACTTTTGTGCACCTAAAAGATCGATTTTCAGTATGTTTTGAGCATGTATTTTGAAAATACTCTAACACGGAGTAGGCATGTACAGATCGCTTCTGGGACCTCTAAATATCGAATTTTCGGGTGTTTTGGGACTGAATTTGAGATATCGATTTTTTGGCACCTAATATGTCGATTTTTAGCATGTTTTTAGCCTATATTTTGAAAATATTCTAGCACTGTGTAGGCATGTACAGATTGCTTCTGGGACCCCAAAATATTGAATTTTCGGGTGTTTTGAGCCTGAATTTGAGATATAAACGGGTACAGAAGATACATGCACATATTGACTTTGGGCATCTAAAATATCGATTTTCAGCATGTTTTGGGCCTGTATTTTGAAAATACTCTAACACTGAGTAGGCATGTACAGATTGCTTCTGGGACCCCAAAATATTGAATTTTCGGGTGTTTTGAGCCTGAATTTGAGATATAAACGGGTACTGAAGATGCATGCACATATCGACTTTTGTGCACCTAAACGATCGATTTTCAGTATGTTTTAAGCATGTATTTTGAAAATACTCTAACACGGAGTAGGCATGTACAGATCGCTTCTGGGACCCCTAAATATCGAATTTTCGGGTGTTTTGGGACTGAATTTGAGATATCGACTTTTTGGCACCTAAAAGATCGATTTTTAGCATGTTTTGTAGCCTATATTTTGAAAATATTCTAGCATTGAGTAGGCATGTACAGATTGCTTCTGGGACCCCAAAATATTGAATTTTCGGGTGTTCTGAGCCTGAATTTGAGATATAAACGGGTACAGAAGATACATGCACATATTGACTTTCGGCACCAAAAATATCGATTTTCAGCATGTTTTGGGCCTGAATTTTGAAAATACTCTAACACGGAGTAGGCATGTACAGATCGCTTCTGGGACCCCAAAATATCGAATTTTCGGGTGTTTAGGGCCAGAATTTGAGATATAAACGGGTACAGAAGATGCATGCACATATCGACTTTTGTGCACCTAAAAGATCGATTTTCAGTATGTTTTGAGCATGTATTTTGAAAATACTCTAACACGGAGTAGGCATGTACAGATCGCTTCTGGGACCCCTAAATATCGAATTTTCGGGTGTTTTGGGACTGAATTTGAGATATCGACTTTTTGGCACCTAAAAGATCGATTTTTAGCATGTTTTTAGCCTATATTTTGAAAATATTCTAGCACTGAGTAGGCATGTACAGATTGGTTCAGGGACCCCAAAATATTGAATTTTCGGGTGTTTTGAGCCTGAATTTGATATATAAACGGGTACAGAAGATACATGCACATATTGACTTTGGGCACCAAAAATATCGATTTTCAGCATGTTTTGGGCCTGAATTTTGAAAATACTCTAACACGGAGTAGGCATGTACAGATCGCTTCTGGGACCCCAAAATATCGAATTTTCGGGTGTTTAGGGCCAGAATTTGAGATATAAACGGGTACAGAAGATGCATACACATATCGACTTTTGGGCACCTAAAAGATCGATTTTCAGTATGTTTTTGGCCTGTATTTTGAAAATACTCTAACACGGAGTAGGCATGTACAGATACCTTCTGGGACCTCTAAATATCGAATTTTCGGGTGTTTTGGGACTGAATTTGAGATATCGATTTTTTGGCACCTAAAATGTCGATTTTTAGCATGTTTTTAGCCTATATTTTGAAAATATTCTAGCACTGTGTAGGCATGTACAGATTGCTTCTGGGACCCCAAAATATTGAATTTTCGGGTGTTTTGAGCCTGAATTTGAGATATAAACGGGTACAGAAGATACATGCACATATTGACTTTGGGCATCTAAAATATCGATTTTCAGCATGTTTTGGGCCTGTATATTGAAAATACTCTAACACGGAGTAGGCATGTACAGATCGCTTCTGGGACCCCAAAATATCGAATTTTCGGGTGTTTAGGGCCAGAATTTGAGATATAAACGGGTACAGAAGATGCATACACATATCGACTTTTGGGCACCTAAAAGATCGATTTTCAGTATGTTTTTGGCCTGTATTTTGAAAATACTCTAACACGGAGTAGGCATGTACAGATACCTTCTGGGACCTCTAAATATCGAATTTTCGGGTGTTTTGGGACTGAATTTGAGATATCGATTTTTTGGCACCTAAAATGTCGATTTTTAGCATGTTTTTAGCCTATATTTTGAAAATATTCTAGCACTGTGTAGGCATGTACAGATTGCTTCTGGGACCCCAAAATATTGAATTTTCGGGTGTTTTGAGAATGAATTTGAGATATAAACGGGTACAGAAGATACATGCACATATTGACTTTGGGCATCTAAAATATCGATTTTCAGCATGTTTTGGGCCTGTATTTTGAAAATACTCTAACACTGAGTAGGCATGTACAGATTGCTTCTGGGACCCCAAAATATTGAATTTTCGGGTGTTTTGAGCCTGAATTTGAGATATAAACGGGTACTGAAGATGCATGCACATATCGACTTTTGTACACCTAAAAGATCGATTTTCAGTATGTTTTGAGCATGTATTTTGAAAATACTCTAACACGGAGTAGGCATGTACAGATCGCTTCTGGGACCTCTAAATATCGAATTTTCGGGTGTTTTGGGACTGAATTTGAGATATCGATTTTTTGGCACCTAAAATGTCGATTTTTAGCATGTTTTTAGCCTATATTTTGAAAATATTCTAGCACTGTGTAGGCATGTACAGATTGCTTCTGGGACCCCAAAATATTGAATTTTCGGGTGTTTTGAGCCTGAATTTGAGATATAAACGGGTACAGAAGATACATGCACATATTGACTTTGGGCATCTAAAATATCGATTTTCAGCATGTTTTGGGCCTGTAGTTTGAAAATACTCTAACACTGAGTAGGCATGTACAGATTGCTTCTGGGACCCCAAAATATTGAATTTTCGGGTGTTTTGAGCCTGAATTTGAGATATAAACGGGTACTGAAGATGCATGCACATATCGACTTTTGTGCACCTAAAAGATCGATTTTCAGTATGTTTTAAGCATGTATTTTGAAAATACTCTAACACGGAGTAGGCATGTACAGATCGCTTCTGGGACCCCTAAATATCGAATTTTCGGGTGTTTTGGGACTGAATTTGAGATATCGACTTTTTGGCACCTAAAAGATCGATTTTTAGCATGTTTTGTAGCCTATATTTTGAAAATATTCTAGCACTGTGTAGGCATGTACAGATTGCTTCTGGGACCCCAAAATATTGAATTTTCGGGTGTTTTGAGCCTGAATTTGAGATATAAACGGGTACAGAAGATACATGCACATATTGACTTTGGGCATCTAAAATATCGATTTTCAGCATGTTTTGGGCCTGTATTTTGAAAATACTCTAACACTGAGTAGGCATGTACAGATTGCTTCTGGGACCCCAAAATATTGAATTTTCGGGTGTTTTGAGCCTGAATTTGAGATATAAACGGGTACTGAAGATGCATGCACATATCGACTTTTGTGCACCTAAAAGATCGATTTTCAGTATGTTTTGAGCATGTATTTTGAAAATACTCTAACACGGAGTAGGCATGTACAGATCGCTTCTGGGACCTCTAAATATCGAATTTTCGGGTGTTTTGGGACTGAATTTGAGATATCGATTTTTTGGCAACTAAAATGTCGATTTTTAGCATGTTTTTAGCCTATATTTTGAAAATATTCTAGCACTGTGTAGGCATGTACAGATTGCTTCTGGGACCCCAAAATATTGAATTTTCGGGTGTTTTGAGCCTGAATTTGAGATATAAACGGGTACAGAAGATACATGCACATATTGACTTTGGGCATCTAAAATATCGATTTTCAGCATGTTTTGGGCCTGTATTTTGAAAATACTCTAACACTGAGTAGGCATGTACAGATTGCTTCTGGGACCCCAAAATATTGAATTTTCGGGTGTTTTGAGCCTGAATTTGAGATATAAACGGGTACTGAAGATGCATGCACATATCGACTTTTGTGCACCTAAAAGATCGATTTTCAGTATGTTTTAAGCATGTATTTTGAAAATACTCTAACACGGAGTAGGCATGTACAGATCGCTTCTGGGACCCCTAAATATCGAATTTTCGGGTGTTTTGGGACTGAATTTGAGATATCGACTTTTTGGCACCTAAAAGATCGATTTTTAGCATGTTTTGTAGCCTATATTTTGAAAATATTCTAGCACTGTGTAGGCATGTACAGATTGCTTCTTGGACCCCAAAATATTGAATTGACGGGTGTTTTGAGCCTGAATTTGAGATATAAACGGGTACAGAAGATGCATACACATATTGACTTTTGGGCACCTAAAAGATCGATTTTCAGTATGTTTTTGGCCTATATTTTGAAAATACTCTAACACGGAGTAGGCATGTACAAATACCTTCTGGGACCTCTAAATATCGAATTTTCGGGTGTTTTGGGACTGAATTTGAGATATCGATTTTTTGGCACCTAAAATGTCGATTTTTAGCATGTTTTTAGCCTATATTTTGAAAATATTCTAGCACTGTGTAGGCATGTACAGATTGCTTCTGGGATCCCAAAATATTGAATTTTCGGGTGTTTTGAGCCTGAATTTGAGATATAAACGGGTACAGAAGATACATGCACATATTGACTTTGGGCATCTAAAATATCGATTTTCAGCATGTTTTGGGCCTGTATTTTGAAAATACTCTAACACGGAGTAGGCATGTACAGATCGCTTCTGGGACCCCAAAATATCGAATTTTCGGGTGTTTAGGGCCAGAATTTGAGATATAAACGGGTACAGAAGATGCATACACATATCGACTTTTGGGCACCTAAAAGATCGATTTTCAGTATGTTTTTGGCCTGTATTTTGAAAATACTCTAACACGGAGTAGGCATGTACAGATACCTTCTGGGACCTCTAAATATCGAATTTTCGGGTGTTTTGGGACTGAATTTGAGATATCGATTTTTTGGCACCTAAAATGTCGATTTTTAGCATGTTTTTAGCCTATATTTTGAAAATATTCTAGCACTGTGTAGGCATGTACAGATTGCTTCTGGGACCCCAAAATATTGAATTTTCGGGTGTTTTGAGCCTGAATTTGAGATATAAACGGGTACAGAAGATACATGCACATATTGACTTTGGGCATCTAAAATATCGATTTTCAGCATGTTTTGGGCCTGTATTTTGAAAATACTCTAGCACTGAGTAGGCATGTACAGATTGCTTCTGGGACCCCAAAATATTGAATTTTCGGGTGTTTTGAGCCTGAATTTGAGATATAAACGGGTACTGAAGATGCATGCACATATCGACTTTTGTGCACCTAAAAGATCGATTTTCAGTATGTTTTGAGCATGTATTTTGAAAATACTCTAACACGGAGTAGGCATGTACAGATCGCTTCTGGGAACTCTAAATATTGAATTTTCGGGTGTTTTGGGACTGAATTTGAGATATCGATTTTTTGGCACCTAAAATGTCGATTTTTAGCATGTTTTTAGCCTATATTTTGAAAATATTCTAGCACTGTGTAGGCATGTACAGATTGCTTCTGGGACCCCAAAATATTGAATTTTCGGGTGTTTTGAGCCTGAATTTGAGATATAAACGGGTACAGAAGATACATGCACATATTGACTTTGGGCATCTAAAATATCGATTTTCAGCATGTTTTGGGCCTGTATTTTGAAAATACTCTAACACTGAGTAGGCATGTACAGATTGCTTCTGGGACCCCAAAATATTGAATTTTCGGGTGTTTTGAGCCTGAATTTGAGATATAAACGGGTACTGAAGATGCATGCACATATCGACTTTTGTGCACCTAAAAGATCGATTTTCAGTATGTTTTAAGCATGTATTTTGAAAATACTCTAACACGGAGTAGGCATGTACAGATCGCTTCTGGGACCCCTAAATATCGAATTTTCGGGTGTTTTGGGACTGAATTTGAGATATCGACTTTTTGGCACCTAAAAGATCGATTTTTAGCATGTTTTGTAGCCTATATTTTGAAAATATTCTAGCACTGTGTAGGCATGTACAGATTGCTTCTGGGACCCCAAAATATTGAATTTTCGGGTGTTTTGAGCCTGAATTTGAGATATAAACGGGTACAGAAGATACATGCACATATTGACTTTGGGCATCTAAAATATCGATTTTCAGCATGTTTTGGGCCTGTATTTTGAAAATACTCTAACACTGAGTAGGCATGTACAGATTGCTTCTGGGACCCCAAAATATTGAATTTTCGGGTGTTTTGAGCCTGAATTTGAGATATAAACGGGTACTGAAGATGCATGCACATATCGACTTTTGTGCACCTAAAAGATCGATTTTCAGTATGTTTTGAGCATGTATTTTGAAAATACTCTAACACGGAGTAGGCATGTACAGATCGCTTCTGGGACCTCTAAATATCGAATTTTCGGGTGTTTTGGAACTGAATTTGAGATATCGATTTTTTGGCACCTAAAATGTCGATTTTTAGCATGTTTTTAGCCTATATTTTGAAAATATTCTAGCACTGTGTAGGCATGTACAGATTGCTTCTGGGACCCCAAAATATTGAATTTTCGGGTGTTTTGAGCCTGAATTTGAGATATAAACGGGTACAGAAGATACATGCACATATTTACTTTGGGCATCTAAAATATCGATTTTCAGCATGTTTTGGGCCTGAATTTTGAAAATACTCTAACACGGAGTAGGCATGTACAGATCGCTTCTGGGACCCCAAAATATCGAATTTTCGGGTGTTTAGGGCCAGAATTTGAGATATAAACGGGTACAGAAGATGCATACACATATCGACTTTTGGGCACCTAAAAGATCGATTTTCAGTATGTTTTTGGCCTGTATTTTGAAAATACTCTAACACGGAGTAGGCATGTACAGATACCTTCTGGGACCTCTAAATATCGAATTTTCGGGTGTTTTGGGACTGAATTTGAGATATCGATTTTTTGGCACCTAAAATGTCGATTTTTAGCATGTTTTTAGCCTATATTTTGAAAATATTCTAGCACTGTGTAGGCATGTACAGATTGCTTCTGGGACCCCAAAATATTGAATTTTCGGGTGTTTTGAGCCTGAATTTGAGATATAAACGTGTACAGAAGATACATGCACATATTGACTTTGGGCATCTAAAATATCGATTTTCAGCATGTTTTGGGCCTGTATTTTGAAAATACTCTAACACTGAGTAGGCAAGTACAGATTGCTTCTGGGACCCCAAAATATTGAATTTTCGGGTGTTTTGAGCCTGAATTTGAGATATAAACGGGTACTGAAGATGCATGCACATATCGACTTTTGTGCACCTAAAAGATCGATTTTCAGTATGTTTTGAGCATGTATTTTGAAAATACTCTAACACGGAGTAGGCATGTACAGATCGCTTCTGGGACCTCTAAATATCGAATTTTCGGGTGTTTTGGGACTGAATTTGAGATATCGATTTTTTGGCACCTAAAATGTCGATTTTTAGCATGTTTTTAGCCTATATTTTGAAAATATTCTAGCACTGTGTAGGCATGTACAGATTGCTTCTGGGACCCCAAAATATTGAATTTTCGGGTGTTTTGAGCCTGAATTTGAGATATAAACGGGTACAAAAGATACATGCACATATTGACTTTGGGCATCTAAAATATCGATTTTCAGCATGTTTTGGGCCTGTATTTTGAAAATACTCTAACACTGAGTAGGCATGTACAGATTGGTTCAGGGACCCCAAAATATTGAATTTTCGGGTGTTTTGAGCCTGAATTTGAGATATAAACGGGTACAGAAGATACATGCACATATTGACTTTGGGCTCCAAAAATATCGATTTTCAGCATGTTTTGGGCCTGTATTTTGAAAATACTCTAACACGGAGTAGGCATGTACAGATCGCTTCTGGGACCCCAAAATATCGAATTTTCGGGTGTTTAGGGCCAGAATTTGAGATATAAACGGGTACAGAAGATGCATACACATATCGACTTTTGGGCACCTAAAAGATCGATTTTCAGTATGTTTTTGGCCTGTATTTTGAAAATACTCTAACACGGAGTAGGCATGTACAGATACCTTCTGGGACCTCTAAATATCGAATTTTCGGGTGTTTTGGGACTGAATTTGAGATATCGATTTTTTGGCACCTAAAATGTCGATTTTTAGCATGTTTTTAGCCTATATTTTGAAAATATTCTAGCACTGTGTAGGCATGTACAGATTGCTTCTGGGACCCCAAAATATTGAATTTTCGGGTGTTTTGAGCCTGAATTTGAGATATAAACGGGTACAGAAGATACATGCACATATTGACTTTGGGCATCTAAAATATCGATTTTCAGCATGTTTTGGGCCTGTATTTTGAAAATACTCTAACACTGAGTAGGCATGTACAGATTGCTTCTGGGACCCCAAAATATTGAATTTTCGGGTGTTTTGAGCCTGAATTTGAGATATACACGGGTACTGAAGATGCATGCACATATCGACTTTTGTGCACCTAAAAGATCGATTTTCAGTATGTTTTGAGCATGTATTTTGAAAATACTCTAACACGGAGTAGGCATGTACAGATACCTTCTGGGACCCCTAAATATCGAATTTTCGGGTGTTTTGGGACTGAATTTGAGATATCGACCTTTTGGCACCTAAAAGATCGATTTTTAGCATGTTTTTAGCCTATATTTTGAAAATATTCTAGCACTGAGTAGGCATGTACAAATTGCTTCTGGGACCCCAAAATATTGAATTTTCGGGTGTTTTGAGCCTGAATTTGAGATATAAACGGGTACAGAAGATACATGCACATATTGACTTTGGGCACCAAAAATATCGATTTTCAGCATGTTTTGGGCCTGAATTTTGAAAATACTCTAACACGGAGTAGGCGTGTACAGATCGCTTCTGGGCCCCCAAAATATCGAATTTTCGGGTGTTTAAAGCCACAATTTGAGATATAAACGGGTACAGAAGATGCATGCACATATCGACTTTTGGGCACCTAAAAGATCGATTTTCAGTATGTTTTTGGCCTGTATTTTGAAAATACTCTAACACGGAGTAAGCATGTACAGATGCCTTCTGGGACCTCTAAATATCGAATTTTCGGGTGTTATGGGACTGAATTTGAGATATCGATTTTTTGGCACCTAAAATGTCGATTTTTAGCATGTTTTTAGCCTATATTTTGAAAATATTCTAGCACTGAGTAGGCATGTACAGATTGCTTCTGGGACCCGAAAATATTGAATTTTCGGGTGTTTTGAGCCTGAATTTGAGATATAAACGGGTACAGAAGATACATGCACATATCGACTTTTGTGCACCTAAAAGATCGATTTTCAGTATGTTTTGAGCATGTATTTTGAAAATACTCTAACACGTAGTAGGCATGAACAGATCGCTTCTGGAACCCCAAAATATCGAATTTTCGGGTGTTTAGGGCCAGAATTTGAGATATAAACGGGTACAGAAGATACATGCACATATCGACTTTTGGGCACCTAAAAGATCGATTTTCAGTATGTTTTTGGCCTGTATTTTGAAAATACTCTAACACGGAGTAGGCATGTACAGATACCTTCTGGGACCTCTAAATATCGAATTTTCGGGTGTTTTGATACTGAATTTGAGATATCGATTTTTAGGCACCTAAAATGTCGATTTTCAGCATGTTTTGGGCCTGTATTTTGAAAATACTCTAACACTGTGTAGGCATGTACAGATTGCTTCTGGGACCCCAAAATATTGAATTTTCGGGTGTTTTGAGCCTGAATTTGAGATATATACGGGTACTGAAGATGCATGCACATATCGACTTTTGTGCACCTATAAGATCGATTTTCAGTATGTTTTGAGCATGTATTTTGAAAATACTCTAACACGGAGTAGGCATGTACAGATCGCTTCTGGGACCCCTAAATATCGAATTTGCGGGTGTTTTGGGACTGAATTTGAGATATCGACTTTTTGGCACCTAAAAGATCGATTTTTAGCATGTTTTTAGCCTATATTTTGAAAATATTCTAGCACTGTGTAGGCATGTACAGATTGCTTCTGGGACCCCAAAATATTGAATTTTCGGGTGTTTTGAGCCTGTATTTGAGATATAAACGGGTACAGAAGATACATGCACATATTGACTTTGGGCACCAAAAATATCGATTTTCTGCATGTTTTGGGCCTGAATTTTGAAAATACTCTAACACGGAGTAGGCATGTACAGATTGCTTCTGGGACCCCAAAATATCGAGTTTTCGGGTGTTTAGGGCCAGAATTTAAGATATAAACGGGTACAGAAGATGCATGCACATATCGACTTTTGTGCACCTAAAAGATCGATTTTCAGTATGTTTTGAGCATGTATTTTGAAAATACTCTAACACGGAGTATACATGTACAGATCGCTTCTGGGACCCCTAAATATCGAATTTTCGGGTGTTTTGGGACTGAATTTGAGATATCGACTTTTTGGCACCTAAAAGATCGATTTTTAGCATGTTTTTAGCCTATATTTTGAAATATTCTAGCACTGTACAGATTGCTTCTGGGACCCCAAAATATCGAATTTTCGGGTGTTTTGGGACTGAATTTGAGATATAAACGGGTACTGAAGATGCATGCACATATCGACTTTTGTGCACCTAAAAGATCGATTTTCAGTATGTTTTGAGCATGTATTTTGAAAATACTCTAACACGGAGTATACATGTACAGATCGCTTCTGGGACCCCTAAATATCGAATTTTCGGGTGTTTTGGGACTGAATTTGAGATATCGACTTTTTGGCACCTAAAAGATCGATTTTTAGCATGTTTTTAGCCTATATTTTGAAATATTCTAGCACTGTACAGATTGCTTCTGGGACCCCAAAATATTGAATTTTCGGGTGTTTTGAGCCTGAATTTGAGATATAAACGGGTACAGAAGATACATGCACATATTGACTTTGGGCATCTAAAATATCGATTTTCAGCATGTTTTGGGCATGTATTTTGAAAATACTCTAACACTGAGTAGGCATGTACAGATTGCTTCTGGGACCCCAAAATATTGAATTTTCGGGTGTTTTGAGCCTGAATTTGAGATATAAACGGGTACAGAAGATACATGCACATATTGACTTTGGGCACCAAAAATATCGATTTTCAGCATGTTTTAGTCCTGAATTTTGAAAATAATCTAACACGGAGTAGGCATGTACAGATACCTTCTGGGACCTCTAAATATCTAATTTTTGGGTGTTTTGGGACTGAATTTGAGATATCGATTTTGTGGCACCTAAAATGTCGATTTTTAGCATGTTTTTAGCCTATATTTTGAAAATATTCTAGCACTGTGTAGGCATGTACAGATTGCTTCTGGGACCCCAAAATATTGAATTTTCAGGTGTTTTGAGCCTGAATTTGAGATATAAACGGGTACAGAAGATACATGCACATATTGACTTTGGGCATCTAAAATATCGATTTTCAGCATGTTTTGGGCCTGTATTTTGAAAATACTCTAACACTGAGTAGGCATGTACAGATTGCTTCTGGGACCCCAAAATATTGAATTTTCGGGTGTTTTGAGCCTGAATTTGAGATATAAACGGGTACTGAAGATGCATGCACATATCGAATTTTGTGCACCTAAAATATCGATTTTCAGTATGTTTTGAGCATGTATTTTGAAAATACTCTAACACGGAGTAGGCATGTACAGATCGCTTCTGGGACCCCTAAATATCGAATTTTCGGGTGTACGGGACTGAATTTGAGATATCGACTTTTTGGCATCTAAAAGATCGATTTTTAGCATGTTTTTAGCCTATATTTTGAAAATATTCTAGCACTGAGTAGGCATGTACAGATTGCTTCTGGGACCCCAAAATATTGAATTTTCGGGTGTTTTGAGCCTGAATTTGAGATATAAACGGGTACAGAAGATACATGCACATATTGACTTTGGGCACCAAAAATATCGATTTTCAACATGTTTTGGGCCTGAATTTTGAAAATACTCTAACACGGAGTAGGCATGTACAGATCGCTTCTGGGACCCCAAAATATCGAATTTTCGGGTGTTTAGGGCCAGAATTTGAGATATAAACGGGTACTGAAGATGCATGCACATATCGACTTTTGTGCACCTAAAAGATCGATTTTCAGTATGTTTTGAGCATGTATTTTGAAAATACTCTAACACGGATTAGGCATGTACAGATCGATTCTGGGACCCCTAAATATCGAATTTTCGGGTGTTTTGGGACTGAATTTGAGATATTGACTTTTTGGCACCTAAAAAATCGATTTTTAGCATGTTTTTAGCCTATATTTTGAAAATATTCTAGCACTCAGTAGGCATGTACAGATTGCTTCTGGGACCCCAAAATATTGAATTTTCGGGTGTTTTGAGCCTGAATTTGAGATATAAACGGGTACAGAAGATACATGCACATATTGACTTTGGGCACCAAAAATATCGATTTTCAGCATGTTTTGGGCCTGAATTTTGAAAATACTCTAACACGGAATAGGCATGTACAGATCGCTTCTGGGACCCCAAAATATCGAATTTTCGGGTGTTTAGGGCCAGAATTTGATATATAAACGGGTACAGAAGATGCATGCACATATCGACTTTTGGGCACCTAAAAGATCGATTTTCAGTATATTTTTGGCCTGTATTTTGAAAATACTCTAACACGGAGTAGGCATGTACAGATACCTTCTGGGACCTCTAAATATCGAATTTTCGGGTGTTTTGGGACTGAATTTGAGATATAAACGGGTACTGAAGATGCATGCACATATCGACTTTTGTGCACCTAAAAGATCGATTTTCAGTATGTTTTGAGCATGTATTTTGAAAATACTCTAACACGGAGTATACATGTACAGATCGCTTCTGGGACCCCTAAATATCGAATTTTCGGGTGTTTTGGGACTGAATTTGAGATATCGACTTTTTGGCACCTAAAAGATCGATTTTTAGCATGTTTTTAGCCTATATTTTGAAATATTCTAGCACTGTACAGATTGCTTCTGGGACCCCAAAATATTGAATTTTCGGGTGTTTTGAGCTTGAATTTGAGATATAAACGGGTACAGAAGATACATGCACATATTGACTTTGGGCATCTAAAATATCGATTTTCAGCATGTTTTGGGCCTGTATTTTGAAAATACTCTAACACTGAGTAGGCATGTACAGATTGCTTCTGGGACCCCAAAATATTGAATTTTCGGGTGTTTTGAGCCTGAATTTGAGATATAAACGGGTACAGAAGATACATGCACATATTGACTTTGGGCACCAAAAATATCGATTTTCAGCATGTTTTAGTCCTGAATTTTGAAAATAATCTAACACGGAGTAGGCATGTACAGATACCTTCTGGGACCTCTAAATATCTAATTTTCGGGTGTTTTGGGACTGAATTTGAGATATCGATTTTTTGGCACCTAAAATGTCGATTTTTAGCATGTTTTTAGCCTATATTTTGAAAATATTCTAGCACTGTGTAGGCATGTACAGATTGCTTCTGGGACCCCAAAATATTGAATTTTCGGGTGTTTTGAGCCTGAATTTGAGATATAAACGGGTACAGAAGATACATTCACATATTGACTTTGGGCATCTAAAATATCGATTTTCAGCATGTTTTGGGCCTGTATTTTGAAAATACTCTAACACTGAGTAGGCATGTACAGATTGCTTCTGGGACCCCAAAATATTGAATTTTCGGGTGTTTTGAGCCTGAATTTGAGATATTAACGGGTACTGAAGATGCATGCACATATTGACTTTGGGCATCTAAAATATCGATTTTCAGTATGTTTTGAGCATGTAATTTGAAAATACTCTAACACGGAGTAGGCATGTACAGATCGCTTCTGGGACACCTAAATATCGAATTTTCGGGTGTTTTGGGACTGAATTTGAGATATCGATTTTTTGGCACCTAAAATGTCGATTTTCAGCATGTTTTGGGCCTGTATTTTGAAAATACTCTAGCACTGTGTAGGCATGTACAGATTGCTTCTGGGACCCCAAAATATTGAATTTTCGGGTGTTTTGAGCCTGAATTTGAGATATACACGGGTACTGAAGATGCATGCACATATCGACTTTTGTGCACCTATAAGATCGATTTTCAGTATGTTTTGAGCATGTATTTTGAAAATACTCTAACACGGAGTAGGCATGTACAGATCGCTTCCGGGACCCCTAAATATCGAATTTCGGGTGTTTTGGGACTGAATTTGAGATATCGACTTTTTGGCACCTAAAAGATCGATTTTTAGCATGTTTTTAGCCTATTTTTTGAAAATATTCTAGCACTGAGTACAGATTGCTTCTGGGACCCCAAAATATTGAATTTTCAAGTGTTTTGAGCCTGAATTTGAGATATAAACGGGTACAGAAGATACATGCACATATTGACTTTGGGCACCAAAAATATCGATTTTCAGCATGTTTTGGGCCTGTATTTTGAAAATACTCTAACACTGAGTAGGCATGTACAGATTGCTTCTGGGACCCCAAAATATTGAATTTTCGGGTGTTTGAGCCTGAATTTGAGATATAAACGGGTACAGAAGATACATGCACATATTGACTTTGGGCACCAAAAATATCGATTTTCAGCATGTTTTAGTCCTGAATTTTGAAAATAATCTAACACGGAGTAGGCATGTACAGATACCTTCTGGGACCTCTAAATATCTAATTTTCGGGTGTTTTGGGACTGAATTTGAGATATCGATTTTTTGGCACCTAAAATGTCGATTTTTAGCATGTTTTTAGCCTATATTTTGAAAATATTCTAGCACTGTGTAGGCATGTACAGATTGCTTCTGGGACCCCAAAATATTGAATTTTCGGGTGTTTTGAGCCTGAATTTGAGATATAAACGGGTACAGAAGATACATGCACATATTGACTTTGGGCATCTAAAATATCGATTTTCAGCATGTTTTGGGCCTGTATTTTGAAAATACTCTAACACTGAGTAGGCATGTACAGTTTGCTTCTGGGACCCCAAAATATTGAATTTTCGGGTGTTTTGAGCCTGAATTTGAGATATAAACGGGTACTGAAGATGCATGCACATATCGACTTTTGTGCACCTAAAATATCGATTTTCAGTATGTTTTGAGCATGTATTTTGAAAATACTCTAACACGGAGTAGGCATGTACAGATCGCTTCTGGGACCCCTAAATATCGAATTTTCGGGTGTACGGGACTGAATTTGAGATATCTACTTTTTGGCATCTAAAAGATCGATTTTTAGCATGTTTTTAGCCTATATTTTGAAAATATTCTAGCACTGAGTAGGCATGTACAGATTGCTTCTGGGACCCCAAAATATTGAATTTTCGGGTGTTTTGAGCTTGAATTTGAGATATAAACGGGTACAGAAGATACATGCACATATTGACTTTGGGCACCAAAAATATCGATTTTCAACATGTTTTGGGCCTGAATTTTGAAAATACTCTAACACGGAGTAGGCATGTACAGATCGCTTCTGGGACCCCAAAATATCGAATTTTCGGGTGTTTAGGGCCAGAATTTGAGATATAAACGGGTACTGAAGATGCATGCACATATCGACTTTTGTGCACCTAAAAGATCGATTTTCAGTATGTTTTGAGCATGTATTTTGAAAATACTCTAACACGGATTAGGCATGTACAGATCGATTCTGGGACCCCTAAATATCGAATTTTCGGGTGTTTTGGGACTGAATTTGAGATATTGACTTTTTGGCACCTAAAAAATCGATTTTTAGCATGTTTTTAGCCTATATTTTGAAAATATTCTAGCACTCAGTAGGCATGTACAGATTGCTTCTGGGACCCCAAAATATTGAATTTTCGGGTGTTTTGAGCCTGAATTTGAGATATAAACGGGTACAGAAGATACATGCACATATTGACTTTGGGCACCAAAAATATCGATTTTCAGCATGTTTTGGGCCTGAATTTTGAAAATACTCTAACACGGAATAGGCATGTACAGATCGCTTCTGGGACCCCAAAATATCGAATTTTCGGGTGTTTAGGGCCAGAATTTGATATATAAACGGGTACAGAAGATGCATGCACATATCGACTTTTGGGCACCTAAAAGATCGATTTTCAGTATATTTTTGGCCTGTATTTTGAAAATACTCTAACACGGAGTAGGCATGTACAGATACCTTCTGGGACCTCTAAATATCGAATTTTCGGGTGTTTTGGGACTGAATTTGAGATATAAACGGGTACTGAAGATGCATGCACATATCGACTTTTGTGCACCTAAAAGATCGATTTTCAGTATGTTTTGAGCATGTATTTTGAAAATACTCTAACACGGAGTATACATGTACAGATCGCTTCTGGGACCCCTAAATATCGAATTTTCGGGTGTTTTGGGACTGAATTTGAGATATCGACTTTTTGGCACCTAAAAGATCGATTTTTAGCATGTTTTTAGCCTATATTTTGAAATATTCTAGCACTGTACAGATTGCTTCTGGGACCCCAAAATATTGAATTTTCGGGTGTTTTGAGCTTGAATTTGAGATATAAACGGGTACAGAAGATACATGCACATATTGACTTTGGGCATCTAAAATATCGATTTTCAGCATGTTTTGGTCCTGTATTTTGAAAATACTCTAACACTGAGTAGGCATGTACAGATTGCTTCTGGGACCCCAAAATATTGAATTTTCGGGTGTTTTGAGCCTGAATTTGAGATATAAACGGGTACAGAAGATACATGCACATATTGACTTTGGGCACCAAAAATATCGATTTTCAGCATGTTTTAGTCCTGAATTTTGAAAATAATCTAACACGGAGTAGGCATGTACAGATACCTTCTGGGACCTCTAAATATCTAATTTTCGGGTGTTTTGGGACTGAATTTGAGATATCGATTTTTTGGCACCTAAAATGTCGATTTTTAGCATGTTTTTAGCCTATATTTTGAAAATATTCTAGCACTGTGTAGGCATGTACAGATTGCTTCTGGGACCCCAAAATATTGAATTTTCGGGTGTCTTGAGCCTGAATTTGAGATATAAACGGGTACAGAAGATACATTCACATATTGACTTTGGGCATCTAAAATATCGATTTTCAGCATGTTTTGGGCCTGTATTTTGAAAATACTCTAACACTGAGTAGGCATGTACAGATTGCTTCTGGGACCCCAAAATATTGAATTTTCGGGTGTTTTGAGCCTGAATTTGAGATATTAACGGGTACTGAAGATGCATGCACATATTGACTTTGGGCATCTAAAATATCGATTTTCAGTATGTTTTGAGCATGTAATTTGAAAATACTCTAACACGGAGTAGGCATGTACAGATCGCTTCTGGGACCCCTAAATATCGAATTTTCGGGTGTTTTGGGACTGAATTTGAGATATCGATTTTTTGGCACCTAAAATGTCGATTTTCAGCGTGTTTTGGGCCTGTATTTTGAAAATACTCTAGCACTGTGTAGGCATGTACAGATTGCTTCTGGGACCCCAAAATATTGAATTTTCGGGTGTTTTGAGCCTGAATTTGAGATATACACGGGTACTGAAGATGCATGCACATATCGACTTTTGTGCACCTATAAGATCGATTTTCAGTATGTTTTGAGCATGTATTTTGAAAATACTCTAACACGGAGTAGGCATGTACAGATCGCTTCCGGGACCCCTAAATATCGAATTTCGGGTGTTTTGGGACTGAATTTGAGATATCGACTTTTTGGCACCTAAAAGATCGATTTTTAGCATGTTTTTAGCCTATATTTTGAAAATATTCTAGCACTGAGTACAGATTGCTTCTGGGACCCCAAAATATTGAATTTTCAAGTGTTTTGAGCCTGAATTTGAGATATAAACGGGTACAGAAGATACATGCACATATTGACTTTGGGCACCAAAAATATCGATTTTCAGCATGTTTTGGGCCTGTATTTTGAAAATACTCTAACACTGAGTAGACATGTACAGATTGCTTCTGGGACCCCAAAATATTGAATTTTCGGGTGTTTTGAGCCTGAATTTGAGATATAAACGGGTACAGAAGATACATGCACATATTGACTTTGGGCACCAAAAATATCGATTTTCAGCATGTTTTAGTCCTGAATTTTGAAAATAATCTAACACGGAGTAGGCATGTACAGATACCTTCTGGGACCTCTAAATATCTAATTTTCGGGTGTTTTGGGACTGAATTTGAGATATCGATTTTTTGGCACCTAAAATGTCGATTTTTAGCATGTTTTTAGCCTATATTTTGAAAATATTCTAGCACTGTGTAGGCATGTACAGATTGCTTCTGGGACCCCAAAATATTGAATTTTCGGGTGTTTTGAGCCTGAATTTGAGATATAAACGGGTACAGAAGATACATGCACATATTGACTTTGGGCATCTAAAATATCGATTTTCAGCATGTTTTGGGCCTGTATTTTGAAAATACTCTAACACTGAGTAGGCATGTACAGATTGCTTCTGGGACCCCAAAATATTGAATTTTCGGGTGTTTTGAGCCTGAATTTGAGATATAAACGGGTACTGAAGATGCATGCACATATCGACTTTTGTGCACCTAAAATATCGATTTTCAGTATGTTTTGAGCATGTATTTTGAAAATACTCTAACACGGAGTAGGCATGTACAGATCGCTTCTGGGACCCCTAAATATCGAATTTTCGGGTGTACGGGACTGAATTTGAGATATCGACTTTTTGGCATCTAAAAGATCGATTTTTAGCATGTTTTTAGCCTATATTTTGAAAATATTCTAGCACTGAGTAGGCATGTACAGATTGCTTCTGGGACCCCAAAATATTGAATTTTCGGGTGTTTTGAGCCTGAATTTGAGATATAAACGGGTACAGAAGATACATGCACATATTGACTTTGGGCACCAAAAATATCGATTTTCAGCATGTTTTGGGCCTGAATTTTGAAAATACTCTAACACGGAGTAGGCATGTACAGATCGCTTCTGGGACCCCAAAATATCGAATTTTCGGGTGTTTAGGGCCAGAATTTGAGATATAAACGGGTACAGAAGATGCATGCACATATCGACTTTTGTGCACCTAAAAGATCGATTTTCAGTATGTTTTTGGCCTGTATTTTGAAAATACTCTAACACGGAGTAGGCATGTACAGATACCTTCTGGGACCTCTAAATATCGAATTTTCGGGTGTTTTGGGACTGAATTTGAGATATCGATTTTTTGGCACCTAAAATGTCGATTTTTAGCATGTTTTTTAGCCTATATTTTGAAAATATTCTAGCACTGAGTAGGCATGTACAGATTGCTTCTGGGACCCCAAAATATTGAATTTTCGGGTGTTTTGAGCCTGAATTTGAGATATAAAAGGGTACAGAAGATACATGCACATATTGACTTTGGGCATCTAAAATATCGATTTTCAGCATGTTTTGGGCCAGTATTTTGAAAATACTCTAACACTGAGTAGGCATGTACAGATTGCTTCTGGGACCCCATAATATTGAATTTTCGGGTGTTTTGAGCCTGAATTTGAGATATAAACGGGTACTGAAGATGCATGCACATATCGACTTTTGTGCACCTAAAAGATCGATTTTCAGTATGTTTTGAGCATGTATTTTGAAAATACTCTAACACGGATTAGGCATGTACAGATCGATTCTGGGACCCCTAAATATCGAATTTTCGGGTGTTTTGGGACTGAATTTGAGATATTGACTTTTTGGCACCTAAAAAATCGATTTTTAGCATGTTTTTAGCCTATATTTTGAAAATATTCTAGCACTCAGTAGGCATGTACAGATTGCTTCTGGGACCCCAAAATATTGAATTTTCGGGTGTTTTGAGCCTGAATTTGAGATATAAACGGGTACAGAAGATACATGCACATATTGACTTTGGGCACCAAAAATATCGATTTTCAGCATGTTTTAGTCCTGAATTTTGAAAATAATCTAACACGGAGTAGGCATGTACAGATACCTTCTGGGACCTCTAAATATCTAATTTTCGGGTGTTTTGGGACTGAATTTGAGATATCGATTTTTTGGCACCTAAAATGTCGATTTTTAGCATGTTTTTAGCCTATATTTTGAAAATATTCTAGCACTGTGTAGGCATGTACAGATTGCTTCTGGGACCCCAAAATATTGAATTTTCGGGTGTTTTGAGCCTGAATTTGAGATATAAACGGGTACAGAAGATACATGCACATATTGACTTTGGGCATCTAAAATATCGATTTTCAGCATGTTTTGGGCCTGTATTTTGAAAATACTCTAACACTGAGTAGGCATGTACAGATTGCTTCTGGGACCCCAAAATATTGAATTTTCGGGTGTTTTGAGCCTGAATTTGAGATATAAACGGGTACTGAAGATGCATGCACATATCGACTTTTGTGCACCTAAAATATCGATTTTCAGTATGTTTTGAGCATGTATTTTGAAAATACTCTAACACGGAGTAGGCATGTACAGATCGCTTCTGGGACCCCTAAATATCGAATTTTCGGGTGTACGGGACTGAATTTGAGATATCGACTTTTTGGCATCTAAAAGATCGATTTTTAGCATGTTTTTAGCCTATATTTTGAAAATATTCTAGCACTGAGTAGGCATGTACAGATTGCTTCTGGGACCCCAAAATATTGAATTTTCGGGTGGTTTGAGCCTGAATTTGAGATATAAACGGGTACAGAAGATACATGCACATATTGACTTTGGGCACCAAAAATATCGATTTTCAGCATGTTTTGGGCCTGAATTTTGAAAATACTCTAACACGGAGTAGGCATGTACAGATCGCTTCTGGGACCCCAAAATATCGAATTTTCGGGTGTTTAGGGCCAGAATTTGAGATATAAACGGGTACAGAAGATGCATGCACATATCGACTTTTGTGCACCTAAAAGATCGATTTTCAGTATGTTTTTGGCCTGGATTTTGAAAATACTCTAACACGGAGTAGGCATGTACAGATACCTTCTGGGACCTCTAAATATCGAATTTTCGGGTGTTTTGGGACTGAATTTGAGATATCGATTTTTTGGCACCTAAAATGTCGATTTTTAGCATGTTTTTTAGCCTATATTTTGAAAATATTCTAGCACTGAGTAGGCATGTACAGATTGCTTCTGGGACCCCAAAATATTGAATTTTCGGGTGTTTTGAGCCTGAATTTGAGATATAAACGGGTACAGAAGATACATGCATATATTGACTTTGGGCATCAAAAATATCGATTTTCAGCATGTTTTGGGCCTGAATTTTGAAAATACTCTAACACGGAATAGGCATGTACAGATCGCTTCTGGGACCCCAAAATATCGAATTTTCGGGTGTTTTGAGCCTGAATTTGAGATATAAACGGGTACAGAAGATACATGCACATATTGACTTTGGGCATCTAAAATATCGATTTTCAGCATGTTTTGGGCCAGTATTTTGAAAATACTCTAACACTGAGTAGGCATGTACAGATTGCTTCTGGGACCCCAAAATATTGAATTTTCGGGTGTTTTGAGCCTGAATTTGAGATATAAACGGGTACTGAAGATGCATGCACATATCGACTTTTGTGCACCTAAAAGATCGATTTTCAGTATGTTTTGAGCATGTATTTTGAAAATACTCTAACACGGATTAGGCATGTACAGATCGATTCTGGGACCCCTAAATATCGAATTTTCGGGTGTTTTGGGACTGAATTTGAGATATTGACTTTTTGGCACCTAAAAAATCGATTTTTAGCATGTTTTTAGCCTATATTTTGAAAATATTCTAGCACTCAGTAGGCATGTACAGATTGCTTCTGGGACCCCAAAATATTGAATTTTCGGGTGTTTTGAGCCTGAATTTGAGATATAAACGGGTACAGAAGATACATGCACATATTGACTTTGGGCACCAAAAATATCGATTTTCAGCATGTTTTGGGCCTGAATTTTGAAAATACTCTAACACGGAATAGGCATGTACAGATCGCTTCTGGGACCCCAAAATATCGAATTTTCGGGTGTTTAGGGCCAGAATTTGATATATAAACGGGTACAGAAGATGCATGCACATATCGACTTTTGGGCACCTAAAAGATCGATTTTCAGTATATTTTTGGCCTGTATTTTGAAAATACTCTAACACGGAGTAGGCATGTACAGATACCTTCTGGGACCTCTAAATATCGAATTTTCGGGTGTTTTGGGACTGAATTTGAGATATAAACGGGTACTGAAGATGCATGCACATATCGACTTTTGTGCACCTAAAAGATCGATTTTCAGTATGTTTTGAGCATGTATTTTGAAAATACTCTAACACGGAGTATACATGTACAGATCGCTTCTGGGACCCCTAAATATCGAATTTTCGGGTGTTTTGGGACTGAATTTGAGATATCGACTTTTTGGCACCTAAAAGATCGATTTTTAGCATGTTTTTAGCCTATATTTTGAAATATTCTAGCACTGTACAGATTGCTTCTGGGACCCCAAAATATTGAATTTTCGGGTGTTTTGAGCTTGAATTTGAGATATAAACGGGTACAGAAGATACATGCACATATTGACTTTGGGCATCTAAAATATCGATTTTCAGCATGTTTTGGGCCTGTATTTTGAAAATACTCTAACACTGAGTAGGCATGTACATATTGCTTCTGGGACCCCAAAATATTGAATTTTCGGGTGTTTTGAGCCTGAATTTGAGATATAAACGGGTACAGAAGATACATGCACATATTGACTTTGGGCACCAAAAATATCGATTTTCAGCATGTTTTAGTCCTGAATTTTGAAAATAATCTAACACGGAGTAGGCATGTACAGATACCTTCTGGGACCTCTAAATATCTAATTTTCGGGTGTTTTGGGACTGAATTTGAGATATCGATTTTTTGGCACCTAAAATGTCGATTTTTAGCATGTTTTTAGCCTATATTTTGAAAATATTCTAGCACTGTGTAGGCATGTACAGATTGCTTCTGGGACCCCAAAATATTGAATTTTCGTGTGTTTTGAGCCTGAATTTGAGATATAAACGGGTACAGAAGATACATGCACATATTGACTTTGGGCATCTAAAATATCGATTTTCAGCATGTTTTGGGCCTGTATTTTGAAAATACTCTAACACTGAGTAGGCATGTACAGATTGCTTCTGGGACCCCAAAATATTGAATTTTCGGGTGTTTTGAGCCTGAATTTGAGATATAAACGGGTACTGAAGATGCATGCACATATCGACTTTTGTGCACCTAAAATATCGATTTTCAGTATATTTTTGGCCTGTATTTTGAAAATACTCTAACACGGAGTAGGCATGTACAGATACCTTCTGGGACCTCTAGATATCGAATTTTCGGGTGTTTAGGGCCAGAATTTGAGATATAAACGGGTACAGAAGATGCATGCACATATCGACTTTTGTGCACCTAAAAGATCGATTTTCAGTATGTTTTTGGCCTGTATTTTGAAAATACTCTAACACGGAGTAGGCATGTACAGATACCTTCTGGGACCTCTAAATATCGAATTTTCGGGTGTTTTGGGACTGAATTTGAGATATCGATTTTTTGGCACCTAAAATGTCGATTTTTAGCATGTTTTTTAGCCTATATTTTGAAAATATTCTAGCACTGAGTAGGCATGTACAGATTGCTTCTGGGACCCCAAAATATTGAATTTTCGGGTGTTTTGAGCCTGAATTTGAGATATAAACGGGTACAGAAGATACATGCACATATTGACTTTGGGCATCTAAAATATCGATTTTCAGCATGTTTTGGGCCAGTATTTTGAAAATACTCTAACACTGAGTAGGCATGTACAGATTGCTTCTGGGACCCCAAAATATTGAATTTTCGGGTGTTTTGAGCCTGAATTTGAGATATAAACGGGTACTGAAGATGCATGCACATATCGACTTTTGTGCACCTAAAAGATCGATTTTCAGTATGTTTTGAGCATGTATTTTGAAAATACTCTAACACGGATTAGGCATGTACAGATCGATTCTGGGACCCCTAAATATCGAATTTTCGGGTGTTTTGGGACTGAATTTGAGATATTGACTTTTTGGCACCTAAAAAATCGATTTTTAGCATGTTTTTAGCCTATATTTTGAAAATATTCTAGCACTCAGTAGGCATGTACAGATTGCTTCTGGGACCCCAAAATATTGAATTTTCGGGTGTTTTGAGCCTGAATTTGAGATATAAACGGGTACAGAAGATACATGCACATTTTGACTTTGGGCACCAAAAATATCGATTTTCAGCATGTTTTGGGCCTGAATTTTGAAAATACTCTAACACGGAATAGGCATGTACAGATCGCTTCTGGGACCCCAAAATATCGAATTTTCGGGTGTTTAGGGCCAGAATTTGAGATATAAACGGGTACAGAAGATGCATGCACATATCGACTTTTGGGCACCTAAAAGATCGATTTTCAGTATATTTTTGGCCTGTATTTTGAAAATACTCTAACACGGAGTAGGCATGTACAGATACCTTCTGGGACCTCTAGATATCGAATTTTCGGGTGTTTTGGGACTGAATTTGAGATATAAACGGGTACTGAAGATGCATGCACATATCGACTTTTGTGCACCTAAAAGATCAATTTTCAGTATGTTTTGAGCATGTATTTTGAAAATACTCTAACACGGAGTATACATGTACAGATCGCTTCTGGGACCCCTAAATATCGAATTTCGGGTGTTTTGGGACTGAATTTGAGATATCGACTTTTTGGCACCTAAAAGATCGATTTTTAGCATGTTTTTAGCCTATATTTTGAAATATTCTAGCACTGTACAGATTGCTTCTGGGACCCCAAAATATTGAATTTTCGGGTGTTTTGAGCTTGAATTTGAGATATAAACGGGTACAGAAGATACATGCACATATTGACTTTGGGCACCAAAAATATCGATTTTCAGCATGTTTTAGTACTGAATTTTGAAAATAATCTAACACGGAGTAGGCATGTACAGATACCTTCTGGGACCTCTAAATATCTAATTTTCGGGTGTTTTGGGACTGAATTTGAGATATCGATTTTTTGGCACCTAAAATGTCGATTTTTGGCATGTTTTTAGCCTATATTTTGAAAATATTCTAGCACTGTGTAGGCATGTACAGATTGCTTCTGGGACCCCAAAATATTGAATTTTCGGGTGTTTTGAGCCTGAATTTGAGATATAAACGGGTACAGAAGATACATGCACATATTGACTTTGGGCATCTAAAATATCGATTTTCAGCATGTTTTGGGCCTGTATTTTGAAAATACTCTAACACTGAGTAGGCATGTACAGATTGCTTCTGGGACCCCAAAATATTGAATTTTCGGGTGTTTTGAGCCTGAATTTGAGATATTAACGGGTACTGAAGATGCATGCACATATTGACTTTGGGCATCTAAAATATCGATTTTCAGTATGTTTTGAGCATGTAATTTGAAAATACTCTAACACGGAGTAGGCATGTACAGATCGCTTCTGGGACCCCTAAATATCGAATTTTCGGGTGTTTTGGGACTGAATTTGAGATATCGATTTTTTGGCACCTAAAATGTCGATTTTCAGCATGTTTTGGGCCTGTATTTTGAAAATACTCTAGCACTGTGTAGGCATGTATAGATTGCTTCTGGGACCCCAAAATATTGAATTTTCGGGTGTTTTGAGCCTGAATTTGAGATATACACGGGTACTGAAGATGCATGCACATATCGACTTTTGTGCACCTATAAGATCGATTTTCAGTATGTTTTGAGCATGTATTTTGAAAATACTCTAACACGGAGTAGGCATGTACAGATCGCTTCCGGGACCCCTAAATATCGAATTTCGGGTGTTTTGGGACTGAATTTGAGATATCGACTTTTTGGCACCTAAAAGATCGATTTTTAGCATGTTTTTGGCCTATATTTTGAAAATATTCTAGCACTGAGTACAGATTGCTTCTGGGACCCCAAAATATTGAATTTTCAAGTGTTTTGAGCCTGAATTTGAGATATAAACGGGTACAGAAGATACATGCACATATTGACTTTGGGCACCAAAAATATCGATTTTCAGCATGTTTTAGGCCTGAATTTTGAAAATACTCTAACACGGAGTAGGCATGTACAGATCGCTTCTGGGACCCCAAAATATAGAATTTTCGGGTGTTTAGGGCCAGAATTTGAGATATAAACGGGTACAGAAGATGCATGCACATATCGACTTTTGTGCACCTAAAAGATCGATTTTCAGTATGTTTTGAGCATGTATTTTGAAAATACTCTAACACGGAGTAGGCATGTACAGATCGCTTCTGGGACCTCTAAATATCGAATTTTCGGGTGTTTTGGGACTGAATTTGAGATATCGATTTTTTGGCACCTAATATGTCGATTTTTAGCATGTTTTTAGCCTATATTTTGAAAATATTCTAGCACTGTGTAGGCATGTACAGATTGCTTCTGGGACCCCAAAATATTGAATTTTCGGGTGTTTTGAGCCTGAATTTGAGATATAAACGGGTACAGAAGATACATGCACATATTGACTTTGGGCATCTAAAATATCGATTTTCAGCATGTTTTGGGCCTGTATTTTGAAAATACTCTAACACTGAGTAGGCATGTACAGATTGCTTCTGGGACCCCAAAATATTGAATTTTCGGGTGTTTTGAGCCTGAATTTGAGATATAAACGGGTACTGAAGATGCATGCACATATCGACTTTTGTGCACCTAAAAGATCGATTTTCAGTATGTTTTGAGCATGTATTATGAAAATACTCTAACGCGGAGTAGGCATGTACAGATCGCTTCTGGGACCTCTAAATATCGAATTTTCGGGTGTTTTGGGACTGAATTTGAGATATCGATTTTTTGGCACCTAAAATGTCGATTTTTAGCATGTTTTTAGCCTATATTTTGAAAATATTCTAGCACTGTGTAGGCATGTACAGATTGCTTCTGGGACCCCAAAATATTGAATTTTCGGGTGTTTTGAGCCTGAATTTGAGATATAAACGGGTACAGAAGATACATGCACATATTGACTTTGGGCATCTAAAATATCGATTTTCAGCATGTTTTGGGCCTGTATTTTGAAAATACTCTAACACTGAGTAGGCATGTACAGATTGCTTGTGGGACCCCAAAATATTGAATTTTCGGGTGTTTTGAGCCTGAATTTGAGATATAGACGGGTACTGAAGATGCATGCACATATCGACTTTTGTGCACCTAAAAGATCGATTTTCAGTATGTTTTAAGCATGTATTTTGAAAATACTCTAACACGGAGTAGGCATGTACAGATCGCTTCTGGGACCCCTAAATATCGAATTTTCGTGTGTTTTGGGACTGAATTTGAGATATCGACTTTTTGGCACCTAAAAGATCGATTTTTAGCATGTTTTGTAGCCTATATTTTGAAAATATTCTAGCATTGAGTAGGCATGTACAGATTGCTTCTGGGACCCCAAAATATTGAATTTTCGGGTGTTCTGAGCCTGAATTTGAGATATAAACGGGTACAGAAGATACATGCACATATTGACTTTCGGCACCAAAAATATCGATTTTCAGCATGTTTTGGGCCTGAATTTTGAAAATACTCTAACACGGAGTAGGCATGTACAGATCGCTTCTGGGACCCCAAAATATCGAATTTTCGGGTGTTTAGGGCCAGAATTTGAGATATAAACGGGTACAGAAGATGCATGCACATATCGACTTTTGTGCACCTAAAAGATCGATTTTCAGTATGTTTTGAGCATGTATTTTGAAAATACTCTAACACGGAGTAGGCATGTACAGATCGCTTCTGGGACCTCTAAATATCGAATTTTCGGGTGTTTTGGGACTGAATTTGAGATATCGATTTTTTGGCACCTAAAATGTCGATTTTTAGCATGTTTTTAGCCTATATTTTGAAAATATTCTAGCACTGTGTAGGCATGTACAGATTGCTTCTGGGACCCCAAAATATTGAATTTTCGGGTGTTTTGAGCCTGAATTTGAGATATAAACGGGTACAAAAGATACATGCACATATTGACTTTGGGCATCTAAAATATCGATTTTCAGCGTGTTTTGGGCCTGTATTTTGAAAATACTCTAAAACTGAGTAGGCATGTACAGATTGCTTCTGGGACCCCAAAATATTGAATTTTCGGGTGTTTTGAGTCTGAATTTGAGATATAAACGGGTACTGAAGATGCATGCAAATATCGAATTTTGTGCATCTAAAAGATCGATTTTCAGTATGTTTTGAGCATGTATTTTGAAAATACTCTAACACGGAGTAGGCATGTACAGATCCCTTCTGGGACCCCTAAATATCGAATTTTCGGGTGTTTTGGGACTGAATTTGAGATATCGACTTT
The DNA here is from genome assembly GCA_033782935.1 of Petrolisthes cinctipes. NCBI lineage: Eukaryota > Metazoa > Arthropoda > Malacostraca > Decapoda > Porcellanidae > Petrolisthes > Petrolisthes cinctipes. The sequence continues at coordinate 1,053,069 of JAWQEG010000175.1, forward strand.
TTGGCACCTAAAAGATCGATTTTTAGCATGTTTTTAGCCTATATTTTGAAAATATTCTAGCACTGAGTAGGCATGTACAGATTGGTTCTGGGACCCCAAAATATTGAATTTTCGGGAGTTTTGAGCCTGAATTTGAGATATAAACGGGTACAGAAGATACATGCACATATTGACTTTGGGCACCAAAAATATCGATTTTCAACATGTTTTGGGCCTGAATTTTGAAAATACTCTAACACGGTGTAGGCGTGTACAGATCGCTTCTGGGACCCCAAAATATCGAATTTTCGGGTGTTTAGGGCCAGAATTTGAGATATAAACGGGTACAGAAGATGCATGCACATATCGACTTTTGGGCACCTAAAAGATCGATTTTCAGTATGTTTTTGGCCTGTATTTTGAAAATACTCTAACACGGAGTAAGCATGTACAGATACCTTCTGGGACCTCTAAATATCAAATTTTCGGGTGTTATGGGACTGAATTTGAGATATCGATTTTTTGACACCTAAAATGTAAATTTTTAGCATGTTTTTAGCCTATATTTTGAAAATATTCTAGCACTGAGTAGGCATGTACAGATTGCTTCTGGGACCCCAAAATATTGAATTTTAGGGTGTTTTGAGCCTGTATTTGAGATATAAACGGGTACAGAAGATACATGCACATATTGACTTTGGGCATCTAAAATATCGATTTTCAGCATGTTTTGGGCCTGTATTTTGAAAATACTCTAACACGGAGTAGGCATGTACAGATCGCTTCTGGGACCCCAAAATATCGAATTTTCGGGTGTTTAGGGCCAGAATTTGAGATATAAACAGGTACAGAAGATGCATGCACATATCGACTTTTGTGCACCTAAAAGATCGATTTTCAGTATGTTTTTGGCCTGTATTTTGAAAATACTCTAACACGGAGTAGGCATGTACAGATACCTTCTGGGACCACTAAATATCGAATTTTCGGGTGTTTTGGGACTGAATTTGAGATATCGATTTTTTGGCACCTAAAATGTCGATTTTCAGCATGTTTTGGGCCTGTATTTTGAAAATACTCTAACACTGTGTAGGCATGTACAGATTGCTTCTGGGACCCCAAAATATTGAATTTTCGGGTGTTTTGAGCCTGAATTTGAGATATATACGGGTACTGAAGATGCATGCACATATCGACTTTTGTGCACCTATAAGATCGATTTTCAGTATGTTTTGAGCATGTATTTTGAAAATACTCTAACACGGAGTAGGCATGTACAGATCGCTTCTGGGACCCCTAAATATCGAATTTTCGGGTGTTTTGGGACTGAATTTGAGATATCGACTTTTTGGCACCTAAAAGATCGATTTTTAGCATGGTTTTAGCCTATATTTTGAAAATATTCTAGCACTGTGTAGGCATGTACAGATTGCTTCTGGGACCCCAAAATATTGAATTTTAGGGTGTTTTGAGCCTGTATTTGAGATATAAACGGGTACAGAAGATACATGCACATATTGACTTTGGGCATCTAAAATATCGATTTTCAGCATGTTTTGGGCCTGTATTTTGAAAATACTCTAACACTTAGTAGGCATGTACAGATCGCTTCTGGGACCCCAAAATATCGAATTTTCGTGTGTTTAGGGCCAGAATTTGAGATATAAACGGGTACAGAAGATGCATGCACATATCGACTTTTGGGCACCTAAAAGATCGATTTTCAGTATGTTTTTGGCCTGTATTTTGAAAATACTCTAACACGGAGTAGGCATGTACAGATACCTTCTGGGACCTCTAAATATCGAATTTTCGGGTGTTTTGGGACTGAATTTGAGATATCGATTTTTTGGCACCTAAAATGTCGATTTTTAGCATGTTTTTAGCCTATATTTTGAAAATATTCTAGCACTGTGTAGGCATGTACAGATTGCTTCTGGGACCCCAAAATATTGAATTTTCGGGTGTTTTGAGCCTGAATTTGAGATATAAACGGGTACAGAAGATACATGCACATATTGACTTTGGGCACCAAAAATATCGATTTTCAGCATGTTTTGGGCCTGAATTTTGAAAATACTCTAACACGGAGTAGGCATGTACAGATCGCTTCTGGGACCCCAAAATATCGAATTTTCGGGTGTTTAGGGCCAGAATTTAAGATATAAACGGGTACAGAAGATGCATGCACATATCGACTTTTGGGCACCTAAAAGATCGATTTTCAGTATGTTTTTGGCCTGTATTTTGAAAATACTCTAACACGGAGTAGGCATGTACAGATACCTTCTGGGACCTCTAAATATCGAATTTTCGGGTGTTTTGGGACTGAATTTGAGATATCGATTTTTTGGCACCTAAAATGTCGATTTTTAGCATGTTTTTAGCCTATATTTTGAAAATATTCTAGCACTGTGTAGGCATGTACAGATTGCTTCTGGGACCCAAAAATATTGAATTTTCGGGTGTTTTGAGCCTGAATTTGAAATATAAACGGGTACAGAAGATACATGCACATATTGACTTAGGGCATCTAAAATATCGATTTTCAGCATGTTTTGGGCCTGTATTTTGAAAATACTCTAACACTGAGTAGGCATGTACAGATTGCTTCTGGGACCCCAAAATATTGAATTTTCGGGTGTTTTGAGCCTGAATTTGAGATATAAACGGGTACTGAAGATGCATGCACATATCGACTTTTGTGCACCTAAAAGATCGATTTTCAGTATGTTTTGAGCATGTATTTTGAAAATACTCTAACACGGAGTATACATGTACAGATCGCTTCTGGGACCCCTAAATATCGAATTTTCGGGTGTTTTGGGACTGAATTTGAGATATCGACTTTTTGGCACCTAAAAGATCGATTTTTAGCATGTTTTTAGCCTATATTTTGAAATATTCTAGCACTGTACAGATTGCTTCTGGGACCCCAAAATATTGAATTTTCGGGTGTTTTGAGGCTGAATTTGAGATATAAACGGGTACAGAAGATACATGCACATATTGACTTTGGGCATCTAAAATATCGATTTTCAGCATGTTTTGGGCCTGTATTTTGAAAATACTCTAACACTGAGTAGGCATGTACAGATTGCTTCTGGGACCCCAAAATATTGAATTTTCGGGTGTTTTGAGCCTGAATTTGAGATATAAACGGGTACAGAAGATACATGCACATATTGACTTTGGGCATATAAAATATCGATTTTCAGCATGTTTTGGGCCTGTATTTTGAAAATACTCTAACACTGAGTAGGCATTTACAGATTGCTTCTGGGACCCCAAAATATTGAATTTTCGGGTGTTTTGAGCCTGAATTTGAGATATAAACGGGTACTGAAGATGCATTCTCATATCGACTTTTGTGCACCTAAAATATCGATTTTCAGTATGTTTTGAGCATGTATTTTGAAAATACTCTAACACGGAGTAGGCATGTACAGATCGCTTCTGGGACCCCTAAATATCGAATTTTCGGGTGTACGGGACTGAATTTGAGATATCGACTTTTTGGCATCTAAAAGATCGATTTTTAGCATGTTTTTAGCCTATATTTTGAAAATATTCTAGCACTGAGTAGGCATGTACAGATTGCTTCTGGGACCCCAAAATATTGAATTTTCGGGTGTTTTGAGCCTGAATTTGAGATATAAACGGGTACAGAAGATACATGCACATATTGACTTTGGGCATCTAAAATATCGATTTTCAGCATGTTTTGGGCCTGTATTTTGAAAATACTCTAACACTGAGTAGGCATGTACAGATTGCTTCTGGGACCCCAAAATATTGAATTTTCGGGTGTTTTGAGCCTGAATTTGAGATATAAACGGGTACTGAAGATGCATGCACATATCGACTTTTGTGCACCTAAAAGATCGATTTTCAGTATGTTTTGAGCATGTATTTTGAAAATACTCTAACACGGAGTATACATGTACAGATCGCTTCTGGGACCCCTAAATATCAAATTTTCGGGTGTTTTGGGACTGAATTTGAGATATCGACTTTTTGGCACCTAAAAGATCGATTTTTAGCATGTGTTTAGCCTATATTTTGAAATATTCTAGCACTGTACAGATTGCTTCTGGGACCCCAAAATATTGAATTTTCGGGTGTTTTGAGCCTGAATTTGAGATATAAACGGGTACAGAAGATACATGCACATATTGACTTTGGGCATCTAAAATATCGATTTTCAGCATGTTTTGGGCCTGTATTCTGAAAATACTCTAACGCTGAGTAGGCATGTACAGATTGCTTCTGGGACCCCAAAATATTGAATTTTCGGGTGTTTTGAGCCTGAATTTGAGATATAAACGGGTACTGAAGATGCATGCACATATCGACTTTTGTGCACCTAAAATATCGATTTTCAGCATGTTTTGGGCCTGAATTTTGAAAATACTCTAACACGGAGTAGGCATGTACAGATCGCTTCTGGGACCCCAAAATATCGAATTTTCGGGTGTTTAGGGCCAGAATTTGAGATATAAACGGGTACAGAAGATGTATGCACATATCGACTTTTGGGCACCTAAAAGATCGATTTTCAGTATGTTTTTGGACTGTATTTTGAAAATACTCTAACACGGAGTAGGCATGTACAGATACCTTCTGGGACCTCTAAATATCGAATTTTCGGGTGTTTTGGGACTGAATTTGAGATATAAACGGGTACTGAAGATGCATGCACATATCGACTTTTGTGCACCTAAAAGATCGATTTTCAGTATGTTTTGAGCATGTATTTTGAAAATACTCTAACACGGAGTATACATGTACAGATCGCTTCTGGGACCCCTAAATATCGAATTTTCGGGTGTTTTGGGACTGAATTTGAGATATCGACTTTTTGGCACCTAAAAGATCGATTTTTAGCATGTTTTTAGCCTATATTTTGAAATATTCTAGCACTGTACAGATTGCTTCTGGGACCCCAAAATATTGAATTTTCGGGTGTTTTGAGCTTGAATTTGAGATATAAACGGGTACAGAAGATACATGCACATATTGACTTTGGGCATCTAAAATATCGATTTTCAGCATGTTTTGGGCCTGTATTTTGAAAATACTCTAACACTGAGTAGGCATGTACAGATTGCTTCTGGGACCCCAAAATATTGAATTTTCGGGTGTTTTGAGCCTGAATTTGAGATATAAACGGGTACAGAAGATACATGCACATATTGACTTTGGGCACCAAAAATATCGATTTTCAGCATGTTTTAGTCCTGAATTTTGAAAATAATCTAACACGGAGTAGGCATGTACAGATACCTTCTGGGACCTCTAAATATCTAATTTTCGGGTGTTTTGGGACTGAATTAGAGATATCGATTTTTTGGCACCTAAAATGTCGATTTTTAGCATGTTTTTAGCCTATATTTTGAAAATATTCTAGCACTGTGTAGGCATGTACAGATTGCTTCTGGGACCCCAAAATATTGAATTTTCGGGTGTTTTGAGCCTGAATTTGAGATATAAACGGGTACAGAAAATACATGCACATATTGACTTTGGGCATCTAAAATATCGATTTTCAGCATGTTTTGGGCCTGTATTTTGAAAATACTCTAACACTGAGTAGGCATGTACAGATTGCTTCTGGGACCCCAAAATATTGAATTTTCGGGTGTTTTGAGCCTGAATTTGAGATATAAACGGGTACTGAAGATGCATGCACATATCGACTTTTGTGCACCTAAAATATCGATTTTCAGTATGTTTTGAGCATGTATTTTGAAAATACTCTAACACGGAGTAGGCATGTACAGATCGCTTCTGGGACCCCTAAATATCGAATTTTCGGGTGTTTTATGACTGAATTTGAGATATCGACTTTTTGGCATCTAAAAGATCGATTTTTAGCATGTTTTTAGCCTATATTTTGAAAATATTCTAGTACTGAGTAGGCATGTACAGATTGCTTCTGGGACCCCAAAATATTGAATTTTCGGGTGTTTTGAGCCTGAATTTGAGATATAAACGGGTACAGAAGATACATGCACATATTGACTTTGGGCACCAAAAATATCGATTTTCAGCATGTTTTGGGCCTGAATTTTGAAAATACTCTAACACGGAGTAGGCATGTACAGATCGCTTCTGGGACCCCAAAATATCGAATTTTCGGGTGTTTAGGGCCAGAATTTGAGATATAAACGGGTACAGAAGATGCATGCACATATCGACTTTTGGGCACCTAAAAGATCGATTTTCAGTATGTTTTTGGCCTGTATTTTGAAAATACTCTAACACGGAGTAGGCATGTACAGATACCTTCTGGGACCTCTAAATATCGAATTTTCGGGTGTTTTGGGACTGAATTTGAGATATCGATTTTTTGGCACCTAAAATGACAATTTTTAGCATGTTTTTAGCCTATATTTTGAAAATATTCTAGCACTGTGTAGGCATGTACAGATTGCTTCTGGGACCCCAAAATATTGAATTTTCGGGTGTTTTGAGCCTGAATTTGAGATATAAACGGGTACAGAAGATACATGCACATATTGACTTTGGGCATCTAAAATATCGATTTTCAGCATGTTTTGGGCCTGTATTTTGAAAATACTCTAACACTGACTAGGCATGTACAGATACCTTCTGGGACCTCTAAATATCTAATTTTCGGGTGTTTTGGGACTGAATATGAGATATCGATTTTTTGGCACCTAAAATGTCGATTTTTAGCATGTTTTTAGCCTATATTTTGAAAATATTCTAGCACTGATGTACAGATTGCTTCTGGGACCCCAAAATATTGAATTTTCGGGTGTTTTGAGCCTGAATTTGAGATATAAACGGGTACAGAAGATACATGCACATATTGACTTTGGGCACCAAAAATATCGATTTTCAGCATGTTTTGGGCCTGAATTTTGAAAATACTCTAACACTGAGCAGGCATGTACAGATTGCTTCTGGGACCCCAAAATATTGAATTTTCGGGTGTTTTGAGCCTGAATTTGAGATATAAACGGGTACTGAAGATACATGCACATATCGACTTTTGTGCACATAAAAGATCGATTTTCAGTATGTTTTGAGCATGTATTTTGAAAATACTCTAACACGGAGTAGGAATGTACAGATCGCTTCTGGGACCCCTAAATATCGAATTTTCGGGTGTTTTGGGACTGAATTTGAGATATCGACTTTTTGGCACCTAAAAGATCGATTTTTAGCATGTTTTTAGCCTATATTTTGAAAATATTCTAGCACTGAGTAGGCATGTACAGATTGCTTCTGGGACCCCAAAATATTGAATTTTCGGGTGTTTTGAGCCTGAATTTGAGATATAAACGGGTACAGAAGATACATGCACATATTGACTTTGGGCACCAAAAATATCGATTTTCAGCATGTTTTGGGCCTGAATTTTGAAAATACTCTAACACTGAGCAGGCATGTACAGATTGCTTCTGGGACCCCAAAATATTGAATTTTCGGGTGTTTTGAGCCTAAATTTGATATATAAACGGGTACTGAAGATACATGCACATATCGACTTTTGTGCACCTAAAAGATCGATTTTCAGTATGTTTTGAGCATGTATTTTGAAATTACTCTAACACGGAGTAGGCATGTACAGATCGCTTCTGGGACCCCTAAATATCGAATTTTCGGGTGTTTTGGGACTGAATTTGAGATATCGACTTTTTGGCACATAAAAGATCGATTTTTAGCATGTTTTTAGCCTATATTTTGAAAATATTCTAGCACTGAGTAGGCATGTACAGATTGCTTCTGGGACCCCAAAATATTGAATTTTCGGGTGTTTTGAGCCTGAATTTGAGATATAAACGGGTACAGAAGATACATGCACATATTGACTTTGGGCACCAAAAATATCGATTTTCAGCATGTTTTGGGCCTGAATTTTGAAAATACTCTAACACGGAGTAGGCATGTACAGATCGCTTCTGGGACCCCAAAATATCGAATTTTCGGGTGTTTAGGGCCAGAATTTGAGATATAAACGGGTACAGAAGATGCATGCACATATCGACTTTTGTGCACCTAAAAGATCGATTTTCAGTATGTTTTTGACCTGTATTTTGAAAATACTCTAACACGGAGTAGGCATGTACAGATACCTTCTGGGACCTCAAAATATCGAATTTTCGGGTGTTTTGGGACTGAATTTGAGATATCGATTTTTTGGCACCTAAAATGTCGATTTTTAGCATGTTTTTTAGCCTATATTTTGAAAATATTCTAGCACTGTGTAGGCATGTACAGATTGCTTCTGGGACCCCAAAATATTGAATTTTCGGGTGTTTTGAGCCTGAATTTGAGATATAAACGGGTACTGAAGATACATGCACATATTGACTTTGGGCACCAAAAATATCGATTTTCAGCATGTTTTGGGCCTGAATTTTGAAAATACTCTAACACGGAGTAGGCATGTACAGATCGCTTCTGGGACCCCAAAATATCGAATTTTCGGGTGTTTAGGGCCAGAATTTGAGATATAAACGGGTACAGAAGATGCATGCACATATCGACTTTTGGGCATCTAAAATATCGATTTTCAGCATGTTTTGGGCCTGTATTTTGAAAATACTCTAACACTGAGTAGGCATGTACAGATTGCTTCTGGGACCCCAAAATATTGAATTTTCGGGTGTTTTGAGCCTGAATTTGAGATATAAACGGGTACTGAAGATACATTCACATATCGACTTTTGTGCACCTAAAAGATCGATTTTCAGTATGTTTTGAGCATGTATTTTGAAAATACTCTAACACGGAGTAGGCATGTACAGATACCTTCTGGAACCCCTAAATATCGAATTTTCGGGTGTTTTGGGACTGAATTTGAGATATCGACTTTTTGGCACCTAAAAGATCGATTTTTAGCATGTTTTTAGCCTATATTTTGAAAATATTCTAGCACTGACTAGGCATGAACAGATTGCTTCTGGGACCCCAAAATATTGAATTTTCGGGTGTTTTGAGATATAAACTGGTACAGAAGATACATGCACATATTGACTTTGGGCATGTAAAATATCGATTTTCAGCATGTTTTGGGCCTGTATTTTGAAAATACTCTAACACTGAGTAGGCATGTACAGATTGCTTCTGGGACCCCAAAATATTGAATTTTCGGGTGTTTTGAGACTGAATTTGAGATATAAACGGGTACTGAAGATGCATGCACAAATCGACTTTTGTGCACCTAAAAGATCGATTTTCAGTATGTTTTGAGCATGTATTTTGAAAATACTCTAACACGGAGTAGGCATGTACAGATCGCTTCTGGGACCCCTAAATATCGAATTTTCGGGTGTTTTGGGACTGAATTTGAGATATAGACTTTTTGGCATCTAAAAGATCGATTTTTAGCATGTTTTTAGCCTATATTTTGAAAATATTCTAGCACTGAGTAGGCATGTACAGATCGCTTCTGGGACCCCAAAATATCGAATTTTCGGGTGTTTAGGGCCAGAATTTGAGATATAAACGGGTACAGAAGATGCATGCACATATCGACTTTTGTGCACATAAAAGATCGATTTTCAGTATGTTTTGAGCATGTATTTTGAAAATACTCTAACACGGAGTAGGAATGTACAGATCGCTTCTGGGACCCCTAAATATCGAATTTTCGGGTGTTTTGGGACTGAATTTGAGATATCGACTTTTTGGCACCTAAAAGATCGATTTTTAGCATGTTTTTAGCCTATATTTTGAAAATATTCTAGCACTGAGTAGGCATGTACAGATTGCTTCTGGGACCCCAAAATATTGAATTTTCGGGTGTTTTGAGCCTGAATTTGAGATATAAACGGGTACAGAAGATACATGCACATATTGACTTTGGGCACCAAAAATATCGATTTTCAGCATGTTTTGGGCCTGAATTTTGAAAATACTCTAACACTGAGCAGGCATGTACAGATTGCTTCTGGGACCCCAAAATATTGAATTTTCGGGTGTTTTGAGCCTAAATTTGATATATAAACGGGTACTGAAGATACATGCACATATCGACTTTTGTGCACCTAAAAGATCGATTTTCAGTATGTTTTGAGCATGTATTTTGAAATTACTCTAACACGGAGTAGGCATGTACAGATCGCTTCTGGGACCCCTAAATATCGAATTTTCGGGTGTTTTGGGACTGAATTTGAGATATCGACTTTTTGGCACATAAAAGATCGATTTTTAGCATGTTTTTAGCCTATATTTTGAAAATATTCTAGCACTGAGTAGGCATGTACAGATTGCTTCTGGGACCCCAAAATATTGAATTTTCGGGTGTTTTGAGCCTGAATTTGAGATATAAACGGGTACAGAAGATACATGCACATATTGACTTTGGGCACCAAAAATATCGATTTTCAGCATGTTTTGGGCCTGAATTTTGAAAATACTCTAACACGGAGTAGGCATGTACAGATCGCTTCTGGGACCCCAAAATATCGAATTTTCGGGTGTTTAGGGCCAGAATTTGAGATATAAACGGGTACAGAAGATGCATGCACATATCGACTTTTGTGCACCTAAAAGATCGATTTTCAGTATGTTTTTGACCTGTATTTTGAAAATACTCTAACACGGAGTAGGCATGTACAGATACCTTCTGGGACCTCTAAATATCGAATTTTCGGGTGTTTTGGGACTGAATTTGAGATATCGATTTTTTGGCACCTAAAATGTCGATTTTTAGCATGTTTTTTAGCCTATATTTTGAAAATATTCTAGCACTGTGTAGGCATGTACAGATTGCTTCTGGGACCCCAAAATATTGAATTTTCGGGTGTTTTGAGCCTGAATTTGAGATATAAACGGGTACTGAAGATACATGCACATATTGACTTTGGGCACCAAAAATATCGATTTTCAGCATGTTTTGGGCCTGAATTTTGAAAATACTCTAACACGGAGTAGGCATGTACAGATCGCTTCTGGGACCCCAAAATATCGAATTTTCGGGTGTTTAGGGCCAGAATTTGAGATATAAACGGGTACAGAAGATGCATGCACATATCGACTTTTGGGCATCTAAAATATCGATTTTCAGCATGTTTTGGGCCTGTATTTTGAAAATACTCTAACACTGAGTAGGCATGTACAGATTGCTTCTGGGACCCCAAAATATTGAATTTTCGGGTGTTTTGAGCCTGAATTTGAGATATAAACGGGTACTGAAGATACATTCACATATCGACTTTTGTGCACCTAAAAGATCGATTTTCAGTATGTTTTGAGCATGTATTTTGAAAATACTCTAACACGGAGTAGGCATGTACAGATACCTTCTGGAACCCCTAAATATCGAATTTTCGGGTGTTTTGGGACTGAATTTGAGATATCGACTTTTTGGCACCTAAAAGATCGATTTTTAGCATGTTTTTAGCCTATATTTTGAAAATATTCTAGCACTGAGTAGGCATGTACAGATTGCTTCTGGGACCCCAAAATATTGAATTTTCGGGTGTTTTGAGCCTGAATTTGAGATATAAACGGGTACAGAAGATACATGCACATATTGACTTTGGGCACCAAAAATATCGATTTTCAGCATGTTTTGGGCCTGAATTTTGAAAATACTCTAACACTGAGCAGGCATGTACAGATTGCTTCTGGGACCCCAAAATATTGAATTTTCGGGTGTTTTGAGCCTAAATTTGATATATAAACGGGTACTGAAGATACATGCACATATCGACTTTTGTGCACCTAAAAGATCGATTTTCAGTATGTTTTGAGCATGTATTTTGAAATTACTCTAACACGGAGTAGGCATGTACAGATCGCTTCTGGGACCCCTAAATATCGAATTTTCGGGTGTTTTGGGACTGAATTTGAGATATCGACTTTTTGGCACATAAAAGATCGATTTTTAGCATGTTTTTAGCCTATATTTTGAAAATATTCTAGCACTGAGTAGGCATGTACAGATTGCTTCTGGGACCCCAAAATATTGAATTTTCGGGTGTTTTGAGCCTGAATTTGAGATATAAACGGGTACAGAAGATACATGCACATATTGACTTTGGGCACCAAAAATATCGATTTTCAGCATGTTTTGGGCCTGAATTTTGAAAATACTCTAACACGGAGTAGGCATGTACAGATCGCTTCTGGGACCCCAAAATATCGAATTTTCGGGTGTTTAGGGCCAGAATTTGAGATATAAACGGGTACAGAAGATGCATGCACATATCGACTTTTGTGCACCTAAAAGATCGATTTTCAGTATGTTTTTGACCTGTATTTTGAAAATACTCTAACACGGAGTAGGCATGTACAGATACCTTCTGGGACCTCTAAATATCGAATTTTCGGGTGTTTTGGGACTGAATTTGAGATATCGATTTTTTGGCACCTAAAATGTCGATTTTTAGCATGTTTTTTAGCCTATATTTTGAAAATATTCTAGCACTGTGTAGGCATGTACAGATTGCTTCTGGGACCCCAAAATATTGAATTTTCGGGTGTTTTGAGCCTGAATTTGAGATATAAACGGGTACTGAAGATACATGCACATATTGACTTTGGGCACCAAAAATATCGATTTTCAGCATGTTTTGGGCCTGAATTTTGAAAATACTCTAACACGGAGTAGGCATGTACAGATCGCTTCTGGGACCCCAAAATATCGAATTTTCGGGTGTTTAGGGCCAGAATTTGAGATATAAACGGGTACAGAAGATGCATGCACATATCGACTTTTGGGCATCTAAAATATCGATTTTCAGCATGTTTTGGGCCTGTATTTTGAAAATACTCTAACACTGAGTAGGCATGTACAGATTGCTTCTGGGACCCCAAAATATTGAATTTTCGGGTGTTTTGAGCCTGAATTTGAGATATAAACGGGTACTGAAGATACATTCACATATCGACTTTTGTGCACCTAAAAGATCGATTTTCAGTATGTTTTGAGCATGTATTTTGAAAATACTCTAACACGGAGTAGGCATGTACAGATACCTTCTGGAACCCCTAAATATCGAATTTTCGGGTGTTTTGGGACTGAATTTGAGATATCGACTTTTTGGCACCTAAAAGATCGATTTTTAGCATGTTTTTAGCCTATATTTTGAAAATATTCTAGCACTGACTAGGCATGAACAGATTGCTTCTGGGACCCCAAAATATTGAATTTTCGGGTGTTTTGAGATATAAACTGGTACAGAAGATACATGCACATATTGACTTTGGGCATGTAAAATATCTATTTTCAGCATGTTTTGGGCCTGTATTTTGAAAATACTCTAACACTGAGTAGGCATGTACAGATTGCTTCTGGGACCCCAAAATATTGAATTTTCGGGTGTTTTGAGACTGAATTTGAGATATAAACGGGTACTGAAGATGCATGCACAAATCGACTTTTGTGCACCTAAAAGATCGATTTTCAGTATGTTTTGAGCATGTATTTTGAAAATACTCTAACACGGAGTAGGCATGTACAGATCGCTTCTGGGACCCCTAAATATCGAATTTTCGGGTGTTTTGGGACTGAATTTGAGATATAGACTTTTTGGCATCTAAAAGATCGATTTTTAGCATGTTTTTAGCCTATATTTTGAAAATATTCTAGCACTGAGTAGGCATGTACAGATTGCTTCTGGGACCCCAAAATATTGAATTTTCGGGTGTTTTGAGCCTGAATTTGAGATATAAACGGGTACAGAAGATACATGCACATATTGACTTTGGGCACCAAAAATATCGATTTTCAGCATGTTTTGGGCCTGAATTTTGAAAATACTCTAACACGGAGTAGGCATGTACAGATCGCTTCTGGGACCCCAAAATATCGAATTTTCGGGTGTTTAGGGCCAGAATTTGAGATATAAACGGGTACAGAAGATGCATGCACATATCGACTTTTGTGCACCTAAAAGATCGATTTTCAGTATGTTTTTGGCCTGTATTTTGAAAATACTCTAACACGGAGTAGGCATGTACAGATACCTTCTGGGACCTCTAAATATCGAATTTTCGGGTGTTTTGGGACTGAATTTGAGATATCGATTTTTTGGCACCTAAAATGTCGATTTTTAGCATGTTTTTTAGCCTATATTTTGAAAATATTCTAGCACTGTGTAGGCATGTACAGATTGCTTCTGGGACCCCAAAATATTGAATTTTCGGGTGTTTTGAGCCTGAATTTGAGATATAAACGGGTACTGAAGATACATGCACATATTGACTTTGGGCACCAAAAATATCGATTTTCAGCATGTTTTGGGCCTGAATTTTGAAAATACTCTAACACGGAGTAGGCATGTACAGATCGCTTCTGGGATCCCAAAATATCGAATTTTCGGGTGTTTAGGGCCAGAATTTGAGATATAAACGGGTACAGAAGATGCATGCACATATCGACTTTTGGGCATCTAAAATATCGATTTTCAGCATGTTTTGGGCCTGTATTTTGAAAATACTCTAACACTGAGTAGGCATGTACAGATTGCTTCTGGGACCCCAAAATATTGAATTTTCGGGTGTTTTGAGCCTGAATTTGAGATATAAACGGGTACTGAAGATACATTCACATATCGACTTTTGTGCACCTAAAAGATCGATTTTCAGTATGTTTTGAGCATGTATTTTGAAAATACTCTAACACGGAGTAGGCATGTACAGATACCTTCTGGAACCCCTAAATATCGAATTTTCGGGTGTTTTGGGACTGAATTTGAGATATCGACTTTTTAGCACCTAAAAGATCGATTTTTAGCATGTTTTTAGCCTATATTTTGAAAATATTCTAGCACTGACTAGGCATGAACAGATTGCTTCTGGGACCCCAAAATATTGAATTTTCGGGTGTTTTGAGATATAAACTGGTACAGAAGATACATGCACATATTGACTTTGGGCATGTAAAATATCGATTTTCAGCATGTTTTGGGCCTGTATTTTGAAAATACTCTAACACTGAGTAGGCATGTACAGATTGCTTCTGGGACCCAAAAATATTGAATTTTCGGGTGTTTTGAGCCTGAATTTGAGATATAAACGGGTACTGAAGATGCATGCACAAATCGACTTTTGTGCACCTAAAAGATCGATTTTCAGTATGTTTTGAGCATGTATTTTGAAAATACTCTAACACGGAGTAGGCATGTACAGATCGCTTCTGGGACCCCTAAATATCGAATTTTCGGGTGTTTTGGGACTGAATTTGAGATATCGACTTTTTGGCATCTAAAAGATCGATTTTTAGCATGTTTTTAGCCTATATTTTGAAAATATTCTAGCACTGAGTAGGCATGTACAGATTGCTTCTGGGACCCCAAAATATTGAATTTTCGGGTGTTTTGAGGCTGAATTTGAGATATAAACGGGTACAGAAGATACATGCACATATTGACTTTGGGCACCAAAAATATCGATTTTCAGCATGTTTTGGGCCTGAATTTTGAAAATACTCTAACACGGAGTAGGCGTGTACAGATCGCTTCTGGGACCCCAAAATATCGAATTTTCGGGTGTTTTAAGGCCAGAATTTGAGATATAAACGGGTACAGAAGATGCATGCACATATCGACTTTTGGGCACCTAAAAGATCCATTTTCAGTATGTTTTTGGCCTGTATTTTGAAAATACTCTAACACGGAGTAAGCATGTACAGATACCTTCTGGGACCTCTAAATATCGAATTTTCGGGTGTTATGGGACTGAATTTGAGATATCGATTTTTTGGCACCTAAAATGTCGATTTTTAGCATGTTTTTAGCCTATATTTTGAAAATATTCTAGCACTGTGTAGGCATGTACAGATTGCTTCTGGGACCCCAAAATATTGAATTTTCGGGTGTTTTGAGCCTGAATTTGAGATATAAACGGGTACTGAAGATGCATGCACATATCGACTTTTGTGCATCTAAAAGATCGATTTTCAGTATGTTTTGAGCATGTATTTTGAAAATACTCTAACACGGAATAGGCATGTACAGATCGCTTCTGGGACCCCTAAATATCGAATTTTCGGGTGTTTTGGGACTGAATTTGAGATATCGACTTTTTGGCACCTAAAAGATCGATTTTTAGCATGTTTTTAGCCTATATTTTAAAAATATTCTAGCACTGAGTAGGCATGTACAGATTGCTTCTGGGACCCCAAAATATTGAATTTTCGGGTGTTTTGAACCTGAATTTGAGATATAAACGGGTACAGAAGATACATGCACATATTGACTTTGGGCACCAAAAATATCGATTTTCAGCATGTTTTGGGCCTGAATTTTGAAAATACTCTAACACTGAGCAGGCATGTACAGATTGCTTCTGGGACCCCAAAATATTGAATTTTCGGGTGTTTTGAGCCTGAATTTGAAATATAAACGGGTACAGAAGATACATGCACATATTGACTTTGGGCACCAAAAATATCGATTTTCAGCATGTTTTGGGCCTGAATTTTGAAAATACTCTAACACTGAGCAGGCATGTACAGATTGCTTCTGGGACCCCAAAATATTGAATTTTCGGGTGTTTTGAGCCTAAATTTGAGATATAAACGGGTACTGAAGATACATGCACATATCGAATTTTGTGCACCTAAAAGATCGATTTTCAGTATGTTTTGAGCATGTATTTTGAAATTACTCTAACACGGAGTAGGCATGTACAGATCGCTTCTGGCACCCCTAAATATCGAATTTTCGGGTGTTTTGGGACTGAATTTGAGATATCGACTTTTTGGCACATAAAAGATCGATTTTTAGCATGTTTTTAGCCTATATTTTGAAAATATTCTACCACTGAGTAGGCATGTACAGATTGCTTCTGGGAACCCAAAATATTGAATTTTCGGGTGTTTTGAGCCTGAATTTGAGATATAAACGGGTACAGAAGATACATGCACATATTGACTTTGGGCACCAAAAATATCGATTTTCAGCATGTTTTGGGCCTGAATTTTGAAAATACTCTAACACGGAGTAGGCATGTACAGATCGCTTCTGGGACCCCAAAATATCGAATTTTCGGGTGTTTAGGGCCAGAATTTGAGATATAAACGGGTACAGAAGATACATGCACATATCGACTTTTGGGCACCTAAAAGATCGATTTTCAGTATGTTTTTGACCTGTATTTTGAAAATACTCTAACACGGAGTAGGCATGTACAGATACCTTCTGGGACCTCTAAATATCGAATTTTCGGGTGTTTTGGGACTGAATTTGAGATATCGACTTTTTGGTACCTAAAAGATCGATTTTCAGCATGTTTTGGGCCTGTATTTTGAAAATATTCTAGCACTGAGTAGGCATGTACAGATTGCTTTTGGGACCCCAAAATATTGAATTTTCGGGTGTTTTGAGCCTGAATTTGAGATATAAACGGGTACAGAAGATACATGCACATATTGACTTTGGGCACCAAAAATATCGATTTTCAGCATGTTTTGGGCATGAATTTTGAAAATACTCTAACACTGAGCAGGCATGTACAGATTGCTTCTGGGACCCCAAAATATTGAATTTTCGGGTGTTTTGAGCCTAAATTTGAGATATAAACAGGTACTGAAGATACATGCACATATCGAATTTTGTGCACCTAAAAGATCGATTTTTAACATGTTTTTTGCCTTTCTTTTGAAAATATTCTAGCACTGAGTAGGCATGTACAGATTGCTTCTGGGAACCCAAAATATTGAATTTTCGGGTGTTTTGAGCCTGAATTTGAGATATAAACGGGTACAGAAGATACATGCACATATTGACTTTGGGCACCAAAAATATCGATTTTCAGCATGTTTTGGGCCTAAATTTTGAAAATACTCTAACACGGAGTAGGCATGTACAGATCGCTTCTGGGACCCCAAAATATCGAATTTTCGGGTGTTTAGGGCCAGAATTTGAGATATAAACGGGTACAGAAGATACATGCACATATCGACTTTTGGGCACCTAAAATATCGATTTTCAGTATGTTTTTGACCTGTATTTTGAAAATACTCTAACACGGAGTAGGCATGTACAGATACCTTCTGGGACCTCTAAATATCGAATTTTCGGGTGTTTTGGGACTGAATTTGAGATATCGATTTTTTGGCACCTAAAATGTCGATTTTCAGCATGTTTTGGGCCTGTATTTTGAAAATACTCTAACACTGTGTAGGCATGTACAGATTGCTTCTGGGACCCCAAAATATTGAATTTTCGGGTGTTTTGAGCCTGAATTTGAGATATAAACGGGTACTGAAGATGCATGCACATATCGACTTTTGTGCATCTAAAAGATCGATTTTCAGTATGTTTTGAGCATGTATTTTGAAAATACTCTAACACGGAATAGGCATGTACATATCGCTTCTGGGACCCCTAAATATCGAATTTTCGGGTGTTTTGGGACTGAATTTGAGATATCGACTTTTTGGTACCTAAAAGATCGATTTTTAACATGTTTTTAGCCTATATTTTAAAAATATTCTAGCACTGAGTAGGCATGTACAGATTGCTTCTGGGACCCCAAAATATTGAATTTTCGGGTGTTTTGAGCCTGAATTTGAGATATAAACGGGTACAGAAGATACATGCACATATTGACTTTGGGCACCAAAAATATCGATTTTCAGCACGTTTTGGGCCTGAATTTTGAAAATACTCTAACACTGAGCAGGCATGTACAGATTGCTTCTGGGACCCCAAAATATTGAATTTTCGGGTGTTTTGAGCCTGAATTTGAAATATAAACGGGTACAGAAGATACATGCACATATTGACTTTGGGCACCAAAAATATCGATTTTCAGCATGTTTTGGGCCTGAATTTTGAAAATACTCTAACACTGAGCAGGCATGTACAGATTGCTTCTGGGACCCCAAAATATTGAATTTTCGGGTGTTTTGAGCCTAAATTTGAGATATAAACGGGTACTGAAGATACATGCACATATCGAATTTTGTGCACCTAAAAGATCGATTTTCAGTATGTTTTGAGCATGTATTTTGAAATTACTCTAACACGGAGTAGGCATGTACAGATCGCTTCTGGCACCCCTAAATATCGAATTTTCGGGTGTTTTGGGACTGAATTTGAGATATCGACTTTTTGGCACATAAAAGATCGATTTTTAGCATGTTTTTTGCCTATATTTTGAAAATATTCTACCACTGAGTAGGCATGTACAGATTGCTTCTGGGAACCCAAAATATTGAATTTTCGGGTGTTTAGGGCCAGAATTTGAGATATAAACGGGTACAGAAGATACATGCACATATCGACTTTTGGGCACCTAAAAGATCGATTTTCAGTATGTTTTTGGCCTGTATTTTGAAAATACTCTAACACGGAGTAAGCATGTACAGATACCTTCTGGGACCTCTAAATATCGAATTTTCGGGTGTTTTAGGACTGAATTTGAGATATCGATTTTTTGGCACCTAAAATGTCGATTTTTAGCATGTTTTTAGCCTATATTTTGAAAATATTCTAGCACTGTGTAGGCATGTACAGATTGCTTCTGGGACCCCAAAATATTGAATTTTCGGGTGTTTTGAGCCTGAATTTGAGATATAAACGGGTACTGAAGATGCATGCACATATCGACTTTTGTGCATCTAAAAGATCGATTTTCAGTATGTTTTGAGCATGTATTTTGAAAATACTCTAACACGGAATAGGCATGTACAGATCGCTTCTGGGACCCCTAAATATCGAATTTTCGGGTTTTTTGGGACTGAATTTGAGATATCGACTTTTTGGTACCTAAAAGATCGATTTTTAACATGTTTTTAGCCTATATTTTAAAAATATTCTAGCACTGAGTAGGCATGTACAGATTGCTTCTGGGACCCCAAAATATTGAATTTTCGGGTGTTTTGAGCCTGAATTTGAGATATAAACGGGTACAGAAGATACATGCACATATTGACTTTGGGCACCAAAAATATCGATTTTCAGCATGTTTTGGGCCTGAATTTTGAAAATACTCTAACACTGAGCAGGCATGTACAGATTGCTTCTGGGACCCCAAAATATTGAATTTTCGGGTGTTTTGAACCTGAATTTGAAATATAAACGGGTACAGAAGATACATGCACATATTGACTTTGGGCACCAAAAATATCGATTTTCAGCATGTTTTGGGCCTGAATTTTGAAAATACTCTAACACTGAGCAGGCATGTACAGATTGCTTCTGGGACCCCAAAATATTGAATTTTCGGGTGTTTTGAGCCTAAATTTGAGATATAAACGGGTACTGAAGATACATGCACATATCGAATTTTGTGCACCTAAAAGATCGATTTTTAGCATGTTTTTTGCCTTTCTTTTGAAAATATTCTAGCACTGAGTAGGCATGTACAGATTGCTTCTGGGAACCCAAAATATTGAATTTTCGGGTGTTTTGAGCCTGAATTTGAGATATAAACGGGTACAGAAGATACATGCACATATTGACTTTGGGCACCAAAAATATCGATTTTCAGCATGTTTTAGTCCTGAATTTTGAAAATAATCTAACACGGAGTAGGCATGTACAGATACCTTCTGGGACCTCTAAATATCTAATTTTCGGGTGTTTTGGGACTGAATTTGAGATATCGATTTTTTGGCACATAAAATGTCGATTTTCAGCATGTTTTGGGCCTGTATTTTGAAAATACTCTAACACTGTGTAGGCATGTACAGATTGCTTCTGGGACCCCAAAATATTGAATTTTCGGGTGTTTTGAGCCTGAATTTGAGATATATACGGGTACTGAAGATGCATTCACATATCGACTTTTGTGCACCTATAAGATCGATTTTCAGTATGTTTTGAGCATGTATTTTGAAAATACTCTAACACGGAGTAGGCATGTACAGATCGCTTCTGGGACCCCTAAATATCGAATTTTCGGGTGTTTTGGGACTGAATTTGAGATATCGACTTTTTGGCACCTAAAAGAACGATTTTTAGCATGTTTTTAGCCTATATTTTGAAAATATTCTAGCACTGTGTAGGCATGTACAGATTGCTTCTGGGACCCCAAAATATTGAATTTTCGGGTGTTTTGAGCCTGTATTTGAGATATAAACGGGTACAGAAGATACATGCACATATTGACTTTGGGCATCTAAAATATCGATTTTCAGCATGTTTTGGGCCTGTATTTTGAAAATTCTCTAACACTGAGTAGGCATGTACAGATTGCTTCTGGGACCCCAAAATATTGAATTTTCGGGTGTTTTGAGCCTGAATTTGAGATATAAACGGGTACTGAAGATGCATGCACATATCGACTTTTGTGCACCTAAAGGATCGATTTTCAGTATGTTTTGAGCATGTATTTTGAAAATACTCTAACACGGAGTAGGCATGTACAGATCGCTTCTGGGACCCCAAAATATTGAATTTTCGGGTGTTTTGAGCCTGAATTTGAGATATAAATGGGTACTGAAGATGCATGCACATATCGACTTTTGTGCATCTAAAAGATCGATTTTCAGTATGTTTTGAGCATGTATTTTGAAAATACTCTAACACAGAATAGGCATGTACAGATCGCTTCTGGGACCCCTAAATATCGAATTTTCGGGTGTTTTGGGACTGAATTTGAGATATCGACTTTTTGGCACATAAAATGTCGATTTTCAGCATGTTTTGGGCCTGTATTTTGAAAATACTCTAACACTGTGTAGGCATGTACAGATTGCTTCTGGGACCCCAAAATATTGAATTTTCGGGTGTTTTGAGCCTGAATTTGAGATATATACGGGTACTGAAGATGCATTCACATATCGACTTTTGTGCACCTATAAGATCGATTTTCAGTATGTTTTGAGCATGTATTTTGAAAATACTCTAACACGGAGTAGGCATGTACAGATCGCTTCTGGGACCCCTAAATATCGAATTTTCGGGTGTTTTGGGACTGAATTTGAGATATCGACTTTTTGGCACCTAAAAGAACGATTTTTAGCATGTTTTTAGCCTATATTTTGAAAATATTCTAGCACTGTGTAGGCATGTACAGATTGCTTCTGGGACCCCAAAATATTGAATTTTCGGGTGTTTTGAGCCTGTATTTGAGATATAAACGGGTACAGAAGATACATGCACATATTGACTTTGGGCATCTAAAATATCGATTTTCAGCATGTTTTGGGCCTGTATTTTGAAAATTCTCTAACACTGAGTAGGCATGTACAGATTGCTTCTGGGACCCCAAAATATTGAATTTTCGGGTGTTTTGAGCCTGAATTTGAGATATAAACGGGTACTGAATATGCATGCACATATCGACTTTTGTGCACCTAAAGGATCGATTTTCAGTATGTTTTGAGCATGTATTTTGAAAATACTCTAACACGGAGTAGGCATGTACAGATCGCTTCTGGGACCCCTAAATATCGAATTTTCGGGTGTTTTGGGACTGAATTTGAGATATCGACTTTTTGGCACATAAAATGTCGATTTTCAGCATGTTTTGGGCCTGTATTTTGAAAATACTCTAACACTGTGTAGGCATGTACAGATTGCTTCTGGGACCCCAAAATATTGAATTTTCGGGTGTTTTGAGCCTGAATTTGAGATATATACGGGTACTGAAGATGCATTCACATATCGACTTTTGTGCACCTATAAGATCGATTTTCAGTATGTTTTGAGCATGTATTTTGAAAATACTCTAACACGGAGTAGGCATGTACAGATCGCTTCTGGGACCCCTAAATATCGAATTTTCGGGTGTTTTGGGACTGAATTTGAGATATCGACTTTTTGGCACCTAAAAGAACGATTTTTAGCATGTTTTTAGCCTATATTTTGAAAATATTCTAGCACTGTGTAGGCATGTACAGATTGCTTCTGGGACCCCAAAATATTGAATTTTCGGGTGTTTTGAGCCTGTATTTGAGATATAAACGGGTACAGAAGATACATGCACATATTGACTTTGGGCATCTAAAATATCGATTTTCAGCATGTTTTGGGCCTGTATTTTGAAAATTCTCTAACACTGAGTAGGCATGTACAGATTGCTTCTGGGACCCCAAAATATTGAATTTTCGGGTGTTTTGAGCCTGAATTTGAGATATAAACGGGTACTGAAGATGCATGCACATATCGACTTTTGTGCACATAAAGGATCGATTTTCAGTATGTTTTGAGCATGTATTTTGAAAATACTCTAACACGGAGTAGGCATGTACAGATCGCTTCTGGGACCCCTAAATATCGAATTTTCGGGTGTTTTGGGACTGAATTTGAGATATCGACTTTTTGGCACCTAAAAGATCGATTTAAAGCATGTTTTTAGCCTATATTTTGAAAATATTCTAGCACTGAGTAGGCATGTACAGATTGCTTCTGGGACCCCAAAATATTGAATTTTCGGGTGTTTTGAGCCTGAATTTGAGATATAAACGGGTACAGAAGATACATGCACATATTGACTTTGGGCACCAAAAATATCGATTTTCAGCATGTTTTGGGCCTGAATTTTGAAAATACTTTAACACGGAGTAGGCATGTACAGATCGCTTCTGGGACCCCAAAATATCGAATTTTCGGGTGTTTAGGGCCAAAATTTGAGATATAAACGGGTACAGAAGATGCATGCACATATCGACTTTTGGGCACCTAAAAGATCGATTTTCAGTATGTTTTTGGCCTGTATTTTGAAAATACTCTAACACGGAGTAGGCATGTACAGATACCTTCTGGGACCTCTAAATATCGAATTTTCGGGTGTTTTGGGACTGAATTTGAGATATCGATTTTTTGGCACCTAAAATGTCGATTTTTAGCATGTTTTTAGCCTATATTTTGAAAATATTCTAGCACTGTGTAGGCATGTACAGATTGCTTCTGGGACCCCAAAATATTGAATTTTCGGGTGTTTTGAGCCTGAATTTGAGATATAAACGGGTACAGAAGATACATGCACATATTGAATTTGGGCACCAAAAATATCGATTTTCAGCATGTTTTGGGCCTGAATTTTGAAAATACTCTGACACGGAGTAGGCATGTACAGATCGCTTCTGGGACCCCAAAATATCGAGTTTTCGTGTGTTTAGGGCCAGAATTTAAGATATAAACGGGTACAGAAGATGCATGCACATATCGACTTTTGGGCACCTAAAAGATCGATTTTCAGTATGTTTTTGGCCTGTATTTTGAAAATACTCTAACACGGAGTAGGCATGTACAGATACCTTCTGGGACCTCTAAATATCGAATTTTCGGGTGTTTTGGGACTGAATTTGAGATATCGATATTTTGGCACCTAAAATGTCGATTTTTAGCATGTTTTTAGCCTATATTTTGAAAATATTCTAGCACTGTGTAGGCATGTACAGATTGCTTTTGGGACCCCAAAATATTGAATTTTCGGGTGTTTTGAGCCTGAATTTGAGATATAAACGGGTACAGAAGATACATGCACATATTGACTTTGGGCATCTAAAATATCGATTTTCAGCATGTTTTGGGCCTGTATTTTGAAAATACTCTAACACTGAGTAGTCATGTACAGATTGCTTCTGGGACCCCAAAATATTGAATTTTCGGGTGTTTTGAGCCTGAATTTGAGATATAAACGGGTACTGAAGATGCATGCACATATCGACTTTTGTGCACCTAAAAGATCGATTTTCAGTATGTTTTGAGCATGTATTTTGAAAATACTCTAACACGGAGTAGGCATGTACAGATCGCTTCTGGGACCCCTAAATATCGAATTTTCGGGTGTTTTGGGACTGAATTTGAGATATCGACTTTTAAGCACCTAAAAAATCGATTTTTAGCATGTTTTTAGCCTATATTTTGAAAATATTCTATCACTCAATAGGCATGTACAGATTGCTTCTGGGACCCCAAAATATTGAATTTTCGGGTGTTTTGAGCCTGAATTTGAGATATAAACGGGTACAGAAGATACATGCACATATTGACTTTGGGCACCAAAAATATCGATTTTCAGCATGTTTTGGGCCTGAATTTTGAAAATACTCTAACACGGAGTAGGCATGTACAGATCGCTTCTGGGACCCCAAAATATCGAATTTTCGGGTGTTTAGGGCCAGAATTTGAGATATAAACGGGTACAGAAGATGCATGCACATATCGACTTTTGGGCACCTAAAAGATCGATTTTCAGTATGTTTTTGGCCTGTATTTTGAAAATACTCTAACACGGAGTAGGCATGTACAGATACCTTCTGGGACCTCTAAATATCGAATTTTCGGGTGTTTTGTTACTGAATTTGAGATATCGATTTTTTGGCACCTAAAATGTCGATTTTTAGCATGTTTTTAGCCTATATTTTGAAAATATTCTAGCACTGTGTAGGCATGTACAGATTGCTTCTGGGACCCCAAAATATTAAATTTTCGGGTGTTTTGAGCCTGAATTTGAGATATAAACGGGTACTGAAGATGCATGCACATATCGACTTTTGTGCACCTAAAAGATCGATTTTCAGTATGTTTTGAGCATGTATTTTGAAAATACTCTAACACGGAGTAGGCATGTACAGATCGCTTCTAGGACCCCTAAATATCGAATTTTCAGGTGTTTTGGGACTGAATTTGAGATATAAACGGGTACTGAAGATGCATGCACATATCGACTTTTGGGCACCTAAAAGATCGATTTTCAGTATGTTTTTGGCCTGTATTTTGAAAATACTCTAACACGGAGTAGGCATGTACAGATACCTTCTGGGACCTCTAAATATCGAATTTTCGGGTGTTTTGGGACTGAATTTGAGATATCGATATTTTGGCACCTAAAATGTCGATTTTTAGCATGTTTTTAGCCTATATTTTGAAAATATTCTAGCACTGTGTAGGCATGTACAGATTGCTTCTGGGACCCCAAAATATTGAATTTTCGGGTGTTTTGAGCCTGTATTTGAGATATAAACGGGTACAGAAGATATATGCACATATTGACTTTGGGCATCTAAAATATCGATTTTCAGCATGTTTTGGGCCTGTATTTTGAAAATTCTCTAACACTGAGTAGGCATGTACAGATTGCTTCTGGGACCCCAAAATATTGAATTTTCGGGTGTTTTGAGCCTGAATTTGAGATATAAACGGGTACTGAAGATGCATGCACATATCGACTTTTGTGCACCTAAAGGATCGATTTTCAGTATGTTTTGAGCATGTATTTTGAAAATACTCTAACACGGAGTAGGCATGTACAGATCGCTTCTGGGACCCCTAAATATCGAATTTTTGGGTGTTTTGGGACTGAATTTGAGATATCGACTTTTTGGCACCTAAAAGATCGATTTTTAGCATGTTTTTAGCCTATATTTTGAAATTATTCTAGCACTGAGTAGGCATGTACAGATTGCTTCTGGGACCCCAAAATATTGAATTTTCGGGTGTTTTGAGCCTGAATTTGAGATATAAACGGGTACAGAAGATACATGCACATATTGACTTTGGGCACCAAAAATATCGATTTTCAGCATGTTTTGGGACTGAATTTTGAAAATACTCTAACACGGAGTAGGCATGTACAGATCGCTTCTGGGACCCAAAAATATCGAATTTTCGGGTGTTTAGGGCCAAAATTTGAGATATAAACGGGTACAGAAGATGCATGCACATATCGACTTTTGGGCACCTAAAAGATCGATTTTCAGTATGTTTTTGGCCTGTATTTTGAAAATACTCTAACACGGAGTAGGCATGTACAGATACCTTCTGGGACCTCTAAATATCGAATTTTCGGGTGTTTTGGGACTGAATTTGAGATATCGATTTTTTGGCACCTAAAATGTCGATTTTTAGCATGTTTTTAGCCTATATTTTGAAAATATTCTAGCACTGTGTAGGCATGTACAGATTGCTTCTGGGACCCCAAAATATTGAATTTTCGGGTGTTTTGAGCCTGAATTTGAGATATAAACGGGTACAGAAGATACATGCACATATTGACTTTGGGCATCTAAAATATCGATTTTCAGCATGTTTTGGGCCTGTATTTTGAAAATACTCTAACACTGAGTAGGCATGTACAGATTGCTTCTGGGACCCCAAAATATTGAATTTTCGGGTGTTTTGAGCCTGAATTTGAGATATAAACGGGTACTGAAGATGCATGCACATATCGACTTTTGTGCACCTAAAAGATCGATTTTCAGTATGTTTTGAGCATGTATTTTGAAAATACTCTAACACGGAGTATACATGTACAGATCGCTTCTGGGACCCCTAAATATCGAATTTTCGGGTGTTTTGGGACTGAATTCGAGATATCGACTTTTTGGCACCTAAAAGATCGATTTTTAGCATGTTTTTAGCCTATATTTTGAAATATTCTAGCACTGTACAGATTGCTTCTGGGACCCCAAAATATTGAATTTTCGGGTGTTTTGAGCCTGAATTTGAGATATAAACGGGTACAGAAGATACATGCACATATTGACTTTGGGCATCTAAAATATCGATTTTCAGCATGTTTTGGGCCTGTATTTTGAAAATTCTCTAACACTGAGTAGGCATGTACAGATTGCTTCTGGGACCCCAAAATATTGAATTTTCGGGTGTTTTGAGCCTGAATTTGAGATATAAACGGGTACTGAAGATGCATGCACATATCGACTTTTGTGCACCTAAAGGATCGATTTTCAGTATGTTTTGAGCATGTATTTTGAAAATACTCTAACACGGAGTAGGCATGTACAGATCGCTTCTGGGACCCCTAAATATCGAATTTTCGGGTGTTTTGGGACTGAATTTGAGATATCGACTTTTTGGCACCTAAAAGATCGATTTTTAGCATGTTTTTAGCCTATATTTTGAAAATATTCTAGCACTGAGTAGGCATGTACAGATTGCTTCTGGGACCCCAAAATATTGAATTTTCGGGTGTTTTGAGCCTGAATTTGAGATATAAACGGGTACAGAAGATACATGCACATATTGACTTTGGGCACCAAAAATATCGATTTTCAGCATGTTTTGGGCCTGAATTTTGAAAATACTTTAACACGGAGTAGGCATGTACAGATCGCTTCTGGGACCCCAAAATATCGAATTTTCGGGTGTTTAGGGCCAAAATTTGAGATATAAACGGGTACAGAAGATGCATGCACATATCGACTTTTGGGCACCTAAAAGATCGATTTTCAGTATGTTTTTGGCCTGTATTTTGAAAATACTCTAACACGGAGTAGGCATGTACAGATACCTTCTGGGACCTCTAAATATCGAATTTTCGGGTGTTTTGGGACTGAATTTGAGTTATCGATTTTTTGGCACCTAAAATGTCGATTTTTAGCATGTTTTTAGCCTATATTTTGAAAATATTCTAGCACTGTGTAGGCATGTACAGATTGCTTCTGGGACCCCAAAATATTGAATTTTCGGGTGTTTTGAGCCTGAATTTGAGATATAAACGGGTACAGAAGATACATGCACATATTGAATTTGGGCACCAAAAATATCGATTTTCAGCATGTTTTGGGCCTGAATTTTGAAAATACTCTAACACGGAGTAGGCATGTACAGATCGCTTCTGGGACCCCTAAATATCGAGTTTTCGTGTGTTTAGGGCCAGAATTTAAGATATAAACGGGTACAGAAGATGCATGCACATATCGACTTTTGGGCACCTAAAAGATCGATTTTTAGTATGTTTTTGGCCTGTATTTTGAAAATACTCTAACACGGAGTAGGCATGTACAGATACCTTCTGGGACCTCTAAATATCGAATTTTCGGGTGTTTTGGGACTGAATTTGAGATATCGATATTTTGGCACCTAAAATGTCGATTTTTAGCATGTTTTTAGCCTATATTTTGAAAATATTCTAGCACTGTGTAGGCATGTACAGATTGCTTCTGGGACCCCAAAATATTGAATTTTCGGGTGTTTTGAGCCTGTATTTGAGATATAAACGGGTACAGAAGATATATGCACATATTGACTTTGGGCATCTAAAATATCGATTTTCAGTATGTTTTGAGCATGTATTTTGAAAATACTCTAACACGGAGTAGGCATGTACAGATCGCTTCTGGGACCCCTAAATATCGAATTTTCGGGTGTTTTGGGACTGAATTTGAGATATCGACTTTTTGGCACCTAAAAGATCGATTTAAAGCATGTTTTTAGCCTATATTTTGAAAATATTCTAGCACTGAGTAGGCATGTACAGATTGCTTCTGGGACCCCAAAATATTGAATTTTCGGGTGTTTTGAGCCTGAATTTGAGATATAAACGGGTACAGAAGATACATGCACATATTGACTTTGGGCACCAAAAATATCGATTTTCAGCATGTTTTGGGCCTGAATTTTGAAAATACTTTAACACGGAGTAGGCATGTACAGATCGCTTCTGGGACCCCAAAATATCGAATTTTCGGGTGTTTAGGGCCAAAATTTGAGATATAAACGGGTACAGAAGATGCATGCACATATCGACTTTTGGGCACCTAAAAGATCGATTTTCAGTATGTTTTTGGCCTGTATTTTGAAAATACTCTAACACGGAGTAGGCATGTACAGATACCTTCTGGGACCTCTAAATATCGAATTTTCGGGTGTTTTGGGACTGAATTTGAGATATCGATTTTTTGGCACCTAAAATGTCGATTTTTAGCATGTTTTTAGCCTATATTTTGAAAATATTCTAGCACTGTGTAGGCATGTACAGATTGCTTCTGGGACCCCAAAATATTGAATTTTCGGGTGTTTTGAGCCTGAATTTGAGATATAAACGGGTACAGAAGATACATGCACATATTGAATTTGGGCACCAAAAATATCGATTTTCAGCATGTTTTGGGCCTGAATTTTGAAAATACTCTGACACGGAGTAGGCATGTACAGATCGCTTCTGGGACCCCAAAATATCGAGTTTTCGTGTGTTTAGGGCCAGAATTTAAGATATAAACGGGTACAGAAGATGCATGCACATATCGACTTTTGGGCACCTAAAAGATCGATTTTCAGTATGTTTTTGGCCTGTATTTTGAAAATACTCTAACACGGAGTAGGCATGTACAGATACCTTCTGGGACCTCTAAATATCGAATTTTCGGGTGTTTTGGGACTGAATTTGAGATATCGATATTTTGGCACCTAAAATGTCGATTTTTAGCATGTTTTTAGCCTATATTTTGAAAATATTCTAGCACTGTGTAGGCATGTACAGATTGCTTTTGGGACCCCAAAATATTGAATTTTCGGGTGTTTTGAGCCTGAATTTGAGATATAAACGGGTACAGAAGATACATGCACATATTGACTTTGGGCATCTAAAATATCGATTTTCAGCATGTTTTGGGCCTGTATTTTGAAAATACTCTAACACTGAGTAGTCATGTACAGATTGCTTCTGGGACCCCAAAATATTGAATTTTCGGGTGTTTTGAGCCTGAATTTGAGATATAAACGGGTACTGAAGATGCATGCACATATCGACTTTTGTGCACCTAAAAGATCGATTTTCAGTATGTTTTGAGCATGTATTTTGAAAATACTCTAACACGGAGTAGGCATGTACAGATCGCTTCTGGGACCCCTAAATATCGAATTTTCGGGTGTTTTGGGACTGAATTTGAGATATCGACTTTTAAGCACCTAAAAAATCGATTTTTAGCATGTTTTTAGCCTATATTTTGAAAATATTCTATCACTCAATAGGCATGTACAGATTGCTTCTGGGACCCCAAAATATTGAATTTTCGGGTGTTTTGAGCCTGAATTTGAGATATAAACGGGTACAGAAGATACATGCACATATTGACTTTGGGCACCAAAAATATCGATTTTCAGCATGTTTTGGGCCTGAATTTTGAAAATACTCTAACACGGAGTAGGCATGTACAGATCGCTTCTGGGACCCCAAAATATCGAATTTTCGGGTGTTTAGGGCCAGAATTTGAGATATAAACGGGTACAGAAGATGCATGCACATATCGACTTTTGGGCACCTAAAAGATCGATTTTCAGTATGTTTTTGGCCTGTATTTTGAAAATACTCTAACACGGAGTAGGCATGTACAGATACCTTCTGGGACCTCTAAATATCGAATTTTCGGGTGTTTTGTTACTGAATTTGAGATATCGATTTTTTGGCACCTAAAATGTCGATTTTTAGCATGTTTTTAGCCTATATTTTGAAAATATTCTAGCACTGTGTAGGCATGTACAGATTGCTTCTGGGACCCCAAAATATTAAATTTTCGGGTGTTTTGAGCCTGAATTTGAGATATAAACGGGTACTGAAGATGCATGCACATATCGACTTTTGTGCACCTAAAAGATCGATTTTCAGTATGTTTTGAGCATGTATTTTGAAAATACTCTAACACGGAGTAGGCATGTACAGATCGCTTCTAGGACCCCTAAATATCGAATTTTCAGGTGTTTTGGGACTGAATTTGAGATATAAACGGGTACTGAAGATGCATGCACATATCGACTTTTGGGCACCTAAAAGATCGATTTTCAGTATGTTTTTGGCCTGTATTTTGAAAATACTCTAACACGGAGTAGGCATGTACAGATACCTTCTGGGACCTCTAAATATCGAATTTTCGGGTGTTTTGGGACTGAATTTGAGATATCGATATTTTGGCACCTAAAATGTCGATTTTTAGCATGTTTTTAGCCTATATTTTGAAAATATTCTAGCACTGTGTAGGCATGTACAGATTGCTTCTGGGACCCCAAAATATTGAATTTTCGGGTGTTTTGAGCCTGTATTTGAGATATAAACGGGTACAGAAGATATATGCACATATTGACTTTGGGCATCTAAAATATCGATTTTCAGCATGTTTTGGGCCTGTATTTTGAAAATTCTCTAACACTGAGTAGGCATGTACAGATTGCTTCTGGGACCCCAAAATATTGAATTTTCGGGTGTTTTGAGCCTGAATTTGAGATATAAACGGGTACTGAAGATGCATGCACATATCGACTTTTGTGCACCTAAAGGATCGATTTTCAGTATGTTTTGAGCATGTATTTTGAAAATACTCTAACACGGAGTAGGCATGTACAGATCGCTTCTGGGACCCCTAAATATCGAATTTTTGGGTGTTTTGGGACTGAATTTGAGATATCGACTTTTTGGCACCTAAAAGATCGATTTTTAGCATGTTTTTAGCCTATATTTTGAAATTATTCTAGCACTGAGTAGGCATGTACAGATTGCTTCTGGGACCCCAAAATATTGAATTTTCGGGTGTTTTGAGCCTGAATTTGAGATATAAACGGGTACAGAAGATACATGCACATATTGACTTTGGGCACCAAAAATATCGATTTTCAGCATGTTTTGGGACTGAATTTTGAAAATACTCTAACACGGAGTAGGCATGTACAGATCGCTTCTGGGACCCAAAAATATCGAATTTTCGGGTGTTTAGGGCCAAAATTTGAGATATAAACGGGTACAGAAGATGCATGCACATATCGACTTTTGGGCACCTAAAAGATCGATTTTCAGTATGTTTTTGGCCTGTATTTTGAAAATACTCTAACACGGAGTAGGCATGTACAGATACCTTCTGGGACCTCTAAATATCGAATTTTCGGGTGTTTTGGGACTGAATTTGAGATATCGATTTTTTGGCACCTAAAATGTCGATTTTTAGCATGTTTTTAGCCTATATTTTGAAAATATTCTAGCACTGTGTAGGCATGTACAGATTGCTTCTGGGACCCCAAAATATTGAATTTTCGGGTGTTTTGAGCCTGAATTTGAGATATAAACGGGTACAGAAGATACATGCACATATTGACTTTGGGCATCTAAAATATCGATTTTCAGCATGTTTTGGGCCTGTATTTTGAAAATACTCTAACACTGAGTAGGCATGTACAGATTGCTTCTGGGACCCCAAAATATTGAATTTTCGGGTGTTTTGAGCCTGAATTTGAGATATAAACGGGTACTGAAGATGCATGCACATATCGACTTTTGTGCACCTAAAAGATCGATTTTCAGTATGTTTTGAGCATGTATTTTGAAAATACTCTAACACGGAGTATACATGTACAGATCGCTTCTGGGACCCCTAAATATCGAATTTTCGGGTGTTTTGGGACTGAATTCGAGATATCGACTTTTTGGCACCTAAAAGATCGATTTTTAGCATGTTTTTAGCCTATATTTTGAAATATTCTAGCACTGTACAGATTGCTTCTGGGACCCCAAAATATTGAATTTTCGGGTGTTTTGAGCCTGAATTTGAGATATAAACGGGTACAGAAGATACATGCACATATTGACTTTGGGCATCTAAAATATCGATTTTCAGCATGTTTTGGGCCTGTATTTTGAAAATTCTCTAACACTGAGTAGGCATGTACAGATTGCTTCTGGGACCCCAAAATATTGAATTTTCGGGTGTTTTGAGCCTGAATTTGAGATATAAACGGGTACTGAAGATGCATGCACATATCGACTTTTGTGCACCTAAAGGATCGATTTTCAGTATGTTTTGAGCATGTATTTTGAAAATACTCTAACACGGAGTAGGCATGTACAGATCGCTTCTGGGACCCCTAAATATCGAATTTTCGGGTGTTTTGGGACTGAATTTGAGATATCGACTTTTTGGCACCTAAAAGATCGATTTTTAGCATGTTTTTAGCCTATATTTTGAAAATATTCTAGCACTGAGTAGGCATGTACAGATTGCTTCTGGGACCCCAAAATATTGAATTTTCGGGTGTTTTGAGCCTGAATTTGAGATATAAACGGGTACAGAAGATACATGCACATATTGACTTTGGGCACCAAAAATATCGATTTTCAGCATGTTTTGGGCCTGAATTTTGAAAATACTTTAACACGGAGTAGGCATGTACAGATCGCTTCTGGGACCCCAAAATATCGAATTTTCGGGTGTTTAGGGCCAAAATTTGAGATATAAACGGGTACAGAAGATGCATGCACATATCGACTTTTGGGCACCTAAAAGATCGATTTTCAGTATGTTTTTGGCCTGTATTTTGAAAATACTCTAACACGGAGTAGGCATGTACAGATACCTTCTGGGACCTCTAAATATCGAATTTTCGGGTGTTTTGGGACTGAATTTGAGTTATCGATTTTTTGGCACCTAAAATGTCGATTTTTAGCATGTTTTTAGCCTATATTTTGAAAATATTCTAGCACTGTGTAGGCATGTACAGATTGCTTCTGGGACCCCAAAATATTGAATTTTCGGGTGTTTTGAGCCTGAATTTGAGATATAAACGGGTACAGAAGATACATGCACATATTGAATTTGGGCACCAAAAATATCGATTTTCAGCATGTTTTGGGCCTGAATTTTGAAAATACTCTAACACGGAGTAGGCATGTACAGATCGCTTCTGGGACCCCTAAATATCGAGTTTTCGTGTGTTTAGGGCCAGAATTTAAGATATAAACGGGTACAGAAGATGCATGCACATATCGACTTTTGGGCACCTAAAAGATCGATTTTCAGTATGTTTTTGGCCTGTATTTTGAAAATACTCTAACACGGAGTAGGCATGTACAGATACCTTCTGGGACCTCTAAATATCGAATTTTCGGGTGTTTTGGGACTGAATTTGAGATATCGATATTTTGGCACCTAAAATGTCGATTTTTAGCATGTTTTTAGCCTATATTTTGAAAATATTCTAGCACTGTGTAGGCATGTACAGATTGCTTCTGGGACCCCAAAATATTGAATTTTCGGGTGTTTTGAGCCTGTATTTGAGATATAAACGGGTACAGAAGATATATGCACATATTGACTTTGGGCATCTAAAATATCGATTTTCAGCATGTTTTGGGCCTGTATTTTGAAAATTCTCTAACACTGAGTAGGCATGTACAGATTGCTTCTGGGACCCCAAAATATTGAATTTTCGGGTGTTTTGAGCCTGAATTTGAGATATAAACGGGTACTGAAGATGCATGCACATATCGACTTTTGTGCACCTAAAGGATCGATTTTCAGTATGTTTTGAGCATGTATTTTGAAAATACTCTAACACGGAGTAGGCATGTACAGATCGCTTCTGGGACCCCTAAATATCGAATTTTTGGGTGTTTTGGGACTGAATTTGAGATATCGACTTTTTGGCACCTAAAAGATCGATTTTTAGCATGTTTTTAGCCTATATTTTGAAATTATTCTAGCACTGAGTAGGCATGTACAGATTGCTTCTGGGACCCCAAAATATTGAATTTTCGGGTGTTTTGAGCCTGAATTTGAGATATAAACGGGTACAGAAGATACATGCACATATTGACTTTGGGCACCAAAAATATCGATTTTCAGCATGTTTTGGGCCTGAATTTTGAAAATACTCTAACACGGAGTAGGCATGTACAGATCGCTTCTGAGACCCAAAAATATCGAATTTTCGGGTGTTTAGGGCCAAAATTTGAGATATAAACGGGTACAGAAGATGCATGCACATATCGACTTTTGGGCACCTAAAAGATCGATTTTCAGTATGTTT
Organism: Petrolisthes cinctipes; assembly: GCA_033782935.1. Taxonomy (NCBI): domain Eukaryota; kingdom Metazoa; phylum Arthropoda; class Malacostraca; order Decapoda; family Porcellanidae; genus Petrolisthes; species Petrolisthes cinctipes. The sequence continues at coordinate 1,088,465 of JAWQEG010000175.1, forward strand.
TTGGCCTGTATTTTGAAAATACTCTAACACGGAGTAGGCATGTACAGATTGCTTCTGGGACCCCAAAATATTGAATTTTCGGGTGTTTTGAGCCTGAATTTGAGATATAAACGGGTACTGAAGATGCATGCACATATCGACTTTTGTGCACCTAAAAGATCGATTTTCAGTATGTTTTGAGCATGTATTTTGAAAATACTCTAACACGGAGTATACATGTACAGATCGCTTCTGGGACCCCTAAATATCGAATTTTCGGGTGTTTTGGGACTGAATTCGAGATATCGACTTTTTGGCACCTAAAAGATCGATTTTTAGCATGTTTTTAGCCTATATTTTGAAATATTCTAGCACTGTACAGATTGCTTCTGGGACCCCAAAATATTTAATTTTCGGGTGTTTTGAGCCTGAATTTGAGATATAAACGGGTACAGAAGATACATGCACATATTGACTTTGGGCATCTAAAATATCGATTTTCAGCATGTTTTGGGCCTGTATTTTGAAAATTCTCTAACACTGAGTAGGCATGTACAGATTGCTTCTGGGACCCCAAAATATTGAATTTTCGGGTGTTTTGAGCCTGAATTTGAGATATAAACGGGTACTGAAGATGCATGCACATATCGACTTTTGTGCACCTAAAGGATCGATTTTCAGTATGTTTTGAGCATGTATTTTGAAAATACTCTAACACGGAGTAGGCATGTACAGATCGCTTCTGGGACCCCTAAATATCGAATTTTCGGGTGTTTTGGGACTGAATTTGAGATATCGACTTTTTGGCACCTAAAAGATCGATTTTTAGCATGTTTTTAGCCTATATTTTGAAAATATTCTAGCACTGAGTAGGCATGTACAGATTGCTTCTGGGACCCCAAAATATTGAATTTTCGGGTGTTTTGAGCCTGAATTTGAGATATAAACGGGTACAGAAGATACATGCACATATTGACTTTGGGCACCAAAAATATCGATTTTCAGCATGTTTTGGGCCTGAATTTTGAAAATACTTTAACACGGAGTAGGCATGTACAGATCGCTTCTGGGACCCCAAAATATCGAATTTTCGGGTGTTTAGGGCCAAAATTTGAGATATAAACGGGTACAGAAGATGCATGCACATATCGACTTTTGGGCACCTAAAAGATCGATTTTCAGTATGTTTTTGGCCTGTATTTTGAAAATACTCTAACACGGAGTAGGCATGTACAGATACCTTCTGGGACCTCTAAATATCGAATTTTCGGGTGTTTTGGGACTGAATTTGAGTTATCGATTTTTTGGCACCTAAAATGTCGATTTTTAGCATGTTTTTAGCCTATATTTTGAAAATATTCTAGCACTGTGTAGGCATGTACAGATTGCTTCTGGGACCCCAAAATATTGAATTTTCGGGTGTTTTGAGCCTGAATTTGAGATATAAACGGGTACAGAAGATACATGCACATATTGAATTTGGGCACCAAAAATATCGATTTTCAGCATGTTTTGGGCCTGAATTTTGAAAATACTCTAACACGGAGTAGGCATGTACAGATCGCTTCTGGGACCCCTAAATATCGAGTTTTCGTGTGTTTAGGGCCAGAATTTAAGATATAAACGGGTACAGAAGATGCATGCACATATCGACTTTTGGGCACCTAAAAGATCGATTTTCAGTATGTTTTTGGCCTGTATTTTGAAAATACTCTAACACGGAGTAGGCATGTACAGATACCTTCTGGGACCTCTAAATATCGAATTTTCGGGTGTTTTGGGACTGAATTTGAGATATCGATATTTTGGCACCTAAAATGTCGATTTTTAGCATGTTTTTAGCCTATATTTTGAAAATATTCTAGCACTGTGTAGGCATGTACAGATTGCTTCTGGGACCCCAAAATATTGAATTTTCGGGTGTTTTGAGCCTGTATTTGAGATATAAACGGGTACAGAAGATATATGCACATATTGACTTTGGGCATCTAAAATATCGATTTTCAGCATGTTTTGGGCCTGTATTTTGAAAATTCTCTAACACTGAGTAGGCATGTACAGATTGCTTCTGGGACCCCAAAATATTGAATTTTCGGGTGTTTTGAGCCTGAATTTGAGATATAAACGGGTACTGAAGATGCATGCACATATCGACTTTTGTGCACCTAAAGGATCGATTTTCAGTATGTTTTGAGCATGTATTTTGAAAATACTCTAACACGGAGTAGGCATGTACAGATCGCTTCTGGGACCCCTAAATATCGAATTTTTGGGTGTTTTGGGACTGAATTTGAGATATCGACTTTTTGGCACCTAAAAGATCGATTTTTAGCATGTTTTTAGCCTATATTTTGAAATTATTCTAGCACTGAGTAGGCATGTACAGATTGCTTCTGGGACCCCAAAATATTGAATTTTCGGGTGTTTTGAGCCTGAATTTGAGATATAAACGGGTACAGAAGATACATGCACATATTGACTTTGGGCACCAAAAATATCGATTTTCAGCATGTTTTGGGCCTGAATTTTGAAAATACTCTAACACGGAGTAGGCATGTACAGATCGCTTCTGAGACCCAAAAATATCGAATTTTCGGGTGTTTAGGGCCAAAATTTGAGATATAAACGGGTACAGAAGATGCATGCACATATCGACTTTTGGGCACCTAAAAGATCGATTTTCAGTATGTTTTTGGCCTGTATTTTGAAAATACTCTAACACGGAGTAGGCATGTACAGATACCTTCTGGGACCTCTAAATATCGAATTTTCGGGTGTTTTGGGACTGAATTTGAGATATCGATTTTTTGGCACCTAAAATGTCGATTTTTAGCATGTTTTTAGCCTATATTTTGAAAATATTCTAGCACTGTGTAGGCATGTACAGATTGCTTCTGGGACCCCAAAATATTGAATTTTCGGGTGTTTTGAGCCTGAATTTGAGATATAAACGGGTACAGAAGATACATGCACATATTGACTTTGGGCATCTAAAATATCGATTTTCAGCATGTTTTGGGCCTGTATTTTGAAAATACTCTAACACTGAGTAGGCATGTACAGATTGCTTCTGGGACCCCAAAATATTGAAATTTCGGGTGTTTTGAGCCTGAATTTGAGATATAAACGGGTACTGAAGATGCATGCACATATCGACTTTTGTGCACCTAAAAGATCGATTTTCAGTATGTTTTGAGCATGTATTTTGAAAATACTCTAACACGGAGTAGGCATGTACAGATCGCTTCTGGGACCCCTAAATATCGAATTTTCGGGTGTTTTGGGACTGAATTTGAGATATTGACTTTTTGGCATCTAAAAGATCGATTTTTAGCATGTTTTTAGCCTATATTTTGAAAATATTCTAGCACTGAGTAGGCATGTACAGATTGCTTCTGGGACCCCAAAATATTGAATTTTCGGGTGTTTTGAGCCTGAATTTGAGATATAAACGGGTACAGAAGATTCATGCACATATTGACTTTGGGCACCAAAAATATCGATTTTCAGCATGTTTTGGGCCTGAATTTTGAAAATACTCAAACACGGAGTAGGCATGTACAGATCGCTTCTGGGACCCCAAAATATCGAATTTTCGGGTGTTTAGGGCCAGAATTTGAGATATAAACGGGTACAGAAGATGCATGCACTTATCGACTTTTGTGCACCTAAAAGATCGATTTTCAGTATGTTTTTGGCCTGTATTTTGAAAATACTCTAACACGGAGTAGGCATGTACAGATACCTTCTGAGACCTCTAAATATCGAATTTTCGGGTGTTTTGGGACTGAATTTGAGATATCGACTTTTTGGCACCTAAAAGATCGATTTTTAGCATGTTTTTAGACTATATTTTGAAATATTCTAGCACTGTACAGATTGCTTCTGGGACCCCAAAATATTGAATTTTCGGGTGTTTTGAGCCTGAATTTGAGATATAAACGGGTACAGAAGATACATGCACATATTGACTTTGGGCATCTAAAATATCGATTTTCAGCATGTTTTGGGCCTGTATTTTGAAAATACTCTAACACTGAGTAGGCATGTACAGATTGCTTCTGGGACCCCAAAATATTGAATTTTCGGGTGTTTTGAGCCTGAATTTGAGATATAAACGGGTACTGAAGATGCATGCACATATCGACTTTTGTGCACCTAAAAGATCGATTTTCAGTATGTTTTGAGCATGTATTTTGAAAATACTCTAACACGGAGTAGGCATGTACAGATCGCTTCTGGGACCCCTAAATATCGAATTTTCGGGTGTTTTGGGACTGAATTTGAGATATTGACTTTTTGGCATCTAAAAGATCGATTTTTAGCATGTTTTTAGCCTATATTTTGAAAATATTCTAGCACTGAGTAGGCATGTACAGATTGCTTCTGGGACCCCAAAATATTGAATTTTCGGGTGTTTTGAGCCTGAATTTGAGATATAAACGGGTACAGAAGATTCATGCACATATTGACTTTGGGCACCAAAAATATCGATTTTCATCATGTTTTGGGCCTGAATTTTGAAAATACTCTAACACGGAGTAGGCATGTACAGATCGCTTCTGGGACCCCAAAATATCGAATTTTCGGGTGTTTAGGGCCAGAATTTGAGATATAAACGGGTACAGAAGATGCATGCACTTATCGACTTTTGTGCACCTAAAAGATCGATTTTCAGTATGTTTTTGGCCTGTATTTTGAAAATACTCTAACACGGAGTAGGCATGTACAGATACCTTCTGAGACCTCTAAATATCGAATTTTCGGGTGTTTTGGGACTGAATTTGAGATATCGACTTTTTGGCACCTAAAAGATCGATTTTTAGCATGTTTTTAGACTATATTTTGAAATATTCTAGAACTGTACAGATTGCTTCTGGGACCCCAAAATATTGAATTTTCGGGTGTTTTGAGCCTGAATTTGAGATATAAACGGGTACAGAAGATACATGCACATATTGACTTTGGGCACCTAAAATGTCGATTTTTAGCATGTTTTTTAGCCTATATTTTGAAAATATTCTAGCACTGTGTAGGCATGTACAGATTGCTTCTGGGACCCCAAAATATTGAATTTTCGGGAGTTTTGAGCCTGAATTTGAGATATAAACGGGTATTGAAGATGCATGCACATATCGACTTTTGTGCACCTAAAAGATCGATTTTCAGTATGTTTTGAGCATGTATTTTGAAAATACTCTAACACTGAGTAGGCATGTACAGATCGCTTCTGGGACCCCTAAATATCGAATTTTCGGGTGTTTTGGGACTGAATTTGAGATATCGAATTTTTGGCACCTAAAAGATCGATTTTTAGCATGTTTTTAGCCTATATTTTGAAAATATTCTAGCACTGAGTAGGCATGTACAGATTGCTTCTGGGACCCCAAAATATTGAATTTTCGGGTGTTTTGAAAATGAATTTGAGATATAAACGGATACAGAAGATACATGCACATATCGACTTTTGGGCACTTAAAAGATCGATTTTCAGTATGTTTTTGGCCTTTATTTTGAAAATACTCTAACACGGAGTAGGCATGTACAGATTGCTTCTGGGACCCCAAAATATTGAATTTTCGGGTGTTTTGAGCCTGAATTTGAGATATAAACGGGTACTGAAGATGCATGCATAAATCGACTTTTGTGCACCTAAAAGATCGATTTTTAGTATGTTTTGAGCATGTATTTTGAAAATACTCTAACACGGAGTAGGCATGTACAGATCGCTTCTGGGACCCCTAAATATCGAATTTTCGGGTGTTTTGGGACTGAATTTGAGATATCGACTTTTTGGCATCTAAAAGATCGATTTTTAGCATGTTTTTAGCCTATATTTTGAAAATATTCTAGCACTGAGTAGGCATGTACAGATTGCTTCTGGGACCCCAAAATATTGAATTTTCGGGTGTTTTGAGCCTGAATTTGAGATATAAACGGGTACAGAAGATACATGCACATATTGTCTTTGGGTACCAAAAATATCGATTTTCAGCATGTTTTGGGCCTGAATTTTGAAAATACTCTAACACGGAGTAGGCATGTACAGATCGCTTCTGGGACCTCAAAATATCGAATTTTCGGGTGTTTAGGGCCAGAATTTGAGATATAAACGGGTACAGAAGATGCATGCACATATCGACTTTTGGGCACCTAAAAGATCGATTTTCAGTATGTTTTTGGCCTGTATTTTGAAAAAACTCTAACACGGAGTAGGCATGTACAGATACTTTCTGGGACCTCTAAATATCGAATTTTCGGGTGTTTTGTGACTGAATTTGATATATCGATTTTTTGGCACCTAAAATGTCGATTTTTAGCATGTTTTTTAGCCTATATTTTGAAAATATTCAAGCACTGAGTAGGCATGTACAGATTGCTTCTGGGACCCCAAAATATTGAATTTTCGGGTGTTTTGAGCCTGAATTTGAGATATAAACGGGTACAGAAGATACATGCACATATTGACTTTGGGCACCAAAAATATCGATTTTCAGCATGTTTTAGTCCTGAATTTTGAAAATAATCTAACACGGAGTAAGCATGTACAGATACCTTCTGGGACCTCTAAATATCTAATTTTCGGGTGTTTTGGGACTGAATTTGAGATATCGATTTTTTGGCACCTAAAATGTCGATTTTTAGCATGTTTTTAGCCTATATTTTGAAAATATTCTAGCACTGAGTAGGCATGTATAAATTGCTTCTGGGACCCCAAAATATTGAATTTTCGGGTCTTTTGAGCCTGAATTTGAGATATAAACGGGTACAGAAGATACATGCACATATTGACTTTGGGCACCAAAAATATCGATTTTCAGCATGTTTTGGGCCTGAATTTTGAAAATACTCTAACACGGAGTAGGCATGTACAGATCGCTTCTGGGACCCCAAAATATCCAGTTTTCGGGTGTTTAGGGCCAGAATTTAAGATATAAACGGGTACAGAAGATGCATGCACATATCGACTTTTGGGCACCTAAAAGATCGATTTTCAGTATGTTTTTGGCCTGTATTTTGAAAATACTCTAACACGGAGTAGGCATGTACAGATACCTTCTGGGACCTCTAAATATCGAATTTTCGGGTGTTTTGGGACTGAATTTGAGATATCGATTTTTTGGCACCTAAAAAGTCGATTTTTAGCATGTTTTTAGCCTATATTTTGAAAATATTCTAGCACTGTGTAGGCATGTACAGATTGCTTCTGGGACCCCAAAATATTGAATTTTCGGGTGTTTTGTGCCTGAATTTGAGATATAAACGGGTACAGAAGATACATGCACATATTGACTTTGGGCATCTAAAAGATCGATTTTCAGCATGTTTTGGGCCTGTATTTTGAAAATACTCTAACACTGAGTAGGCATGTACAGATTGCTTCTGGGACCCCAAAATATTGAATTTTCGGATGTTTTGAGGCTGAATTTGAGATATAAACGGGTACTGAAGATGCATGCACATATCGACTTTTGTGCACCTAAAAGATCGATTTTCAGTATGTTTTGAGCATGTATTTTGAAAATACTCTAACACGGAGTAGGCATGTACAGATCGCTTCTGGGACCCCTAAATATCGAATTTTCGGGTGTTTTGGGACTGAATTTGAGATATTGACTTTTTGGCACCTAAAATATCGATTTTTAGCATGTTTTTAGCCTATATTTTGAAAATATTCTAGCACTGTGTAGGCATGTACAGATTGCTTCTGGGACCCCAAAATATTGAATTTTCGGGTGTTTTGAGCCTGAATTTGAGATATAAACGGGTACAGAAGATACATGCACATATTGACTTTGGGCACCAAAAATATCGATTTTCAGCATGTTTTGGGCCTGAATTTTGAAAATACTCTAACACGGAGTAGGCATGTACAGATCGCTTCTGGGACCCCAAAATATCGAATTTTCCGGTGTTTAGGGCCAGAATTTGAGATATAAACGGGTACAGAAGATGCATGCACATATCGACTTTTGGGCACCTAAAAGATCGATTTTCAGTATGTTTTTGGCCTGTATTTTGAAAATACTCTAACACGGAGTAGGCATGTACAGATACCTTCTGGGACCTCTAAATATCGAATTTTCGGGTGTTTTGGGACTGAATTTGAGATATCGATTTTTTGGCACCTAAAATGTCGATTTTTAGCATGTTTTTAGCCTATATTTTGAAAATATTCTAGCACTGTGTAGGCATGTACAGATTGCTTCTGGGACCCCAAAATATTGAATTTTCGGGTGTTTTGAGCCTGAATTTGAGATATAAACGGGTACTGAAGATGCATGCACATATCGACTTTTGTGCACCTAAAAGATCGATTTTCAGTATGTTTTGAGCATGTATTTTGAAAATACTCTAACACGGAGTAGGCATGTACAGATCGCTTCTGGGACCCCTAAATATCGAATTTTCGGGTGTTTTGGGACTGAATTTGTGATATTGACTTTTTGGCACCTAAAAAATCGATTTTTAGCATGTTTTTAGCCTATATTTTGAAAATATTCTAGCACTCAGTAGGCATGTACAGATTGCTTCTGGGACCCCAAAATATTGAATTTTCGGGTGTTTTGAGCCTGAATTTGAGATATAAACGGGTACAGAAGATGCATGCACATATTGACTATGGGCACTAAAAATATCGATTTTCAGCATGTTTTGGGCCTGAATTTTGAAAATACTCTAACACGGAGTAGGCATGTACAGATCGCTTCTGGGACCCCAAAATATCGAATTTTCGGGTGTTTAGGGCCAGAATTTAAGATATAAACGGGTACAGAAGATGCATGCACATATCGACTTTTGGGCACCTAAAAGATCGATTTTCAGTATGTTTTTGGCCTGTATTTTGAAAATACTCTAACACGGAGTAGGCATGTACAGATTGCTTCTGGGACCCCAAAATATTGAATTTTCGGGTGTTTTGAGCTTGAATTTGTGATATAAACGGGTACTGAAGATGCATGCACATATCGACTTTTGTGCACCTAAAAGATCGATTTTCAGTATGTTTTGAGCATGTATTTTGAAAATACTCTAACACGGAGTAGGCATGTACAGATACCTTCTGGGACCTCTAAATATCGAATTTTCGGGTGTTTTGTGACTGAATTTGAGATATCGATTTTTTGGCACCTAAAATGTCGATTTTTAGCATGTTTTTTAGCCTATATTTTGAAAATATTCTAGCACTGTGTAGGCATGTACAGATTGCTTCTGGGACCCCAAAATATTGAATTTTCGGGTGTTTTGAGCCTGAATTTGTGATATAAACGGGTACTGAAGATGCATGCACATATCGACTTTTGTGCACCTAAAAGATCGATTTTCAGTATGTTTTGAGCATGTATTTTGAAAATACTCTAACACGGAGTAGGCATGTACAGATCGCTTCTGGGACCCCTAAATATCGAATTTTCGGGTGTTTGGGGACTGAATTTGAGATATCGATTTTTTAGCACTTAAAAGATCGATTTTTAGCATGTTTTTAGCGTATATTTTGAAAATATTCTAGCACTCAGTAGGCATGTACAGATTGCTTCTGGGACCCCAAAATATTGAATTTTCGGGTGTTTTGAGCCTGAAATTGAGATATAAACGGGTACAGAAGATACATGCACATATTGACTTTGGGCACCAAAAATATCGATTTTCAGCATGTTTTGGGCCTGAATTTTGAAAATACTCTAACACGGAGTAGGCATGTACAGATCGCTTCTGGGACCCCTAAATATCGAATTTTCGGGTGTTTTGGGACTGAATTTGAGATATCGACTTTTTGGCATCTAAAAGATCGATTTTTAGCATGTTTTTAGCCTATATTTTGAAAATATTCTAGCACTGAGTAGGCATGTACAGATTGCTTCTGGGACCCCAAAATATTGAATTTTCGGGTGTTTTGAGCCTTAATTTGAGATATAAACGGGTACAGAAGATACATGCACATATTGACTTTGGGCACCAAAAATATCGATTTTCAGCATGTTTTGGGCCTGAATTTTGAAAATACTCTAACACGGAGTAGGCATGTACAGATCGCTTCTGGGACCCCAAAATATCGAATTTTCGGGTGTTTAGGGCCAGAATTTGAGATATAAACGGGTACAGAAGATGCATGCACATATCGACTTTTGGGCACCTAAAAGATCGATTTTCAGTATGTTTTTGGCCTGTATTTTGAAAATACTCTAACACGGAGTAGGCATGTACAGATACCTTCTGGGACCTCTAAATATCGAATTTTCGGGTGTTTTGTGACTGAATTTGAGATATCGATTTTTTGGCATCTAAAAGATCGATTTTTAGCATGTTTTTAGCCTATATTTTGAAAATATTCTAGCACTGAGTAGGCATGTACAGATTGCTTCTGGGACCCCAAAATATTGAATTTTCGGGTGTTTTGAGCCTGAATTTGAGATATAAACGGATACAGAAGATACATGCACATATTGACTTTGGGCACCAAAAATATCGATTTTCAGCATGTTTTGGGCCTGAATTTTGAAAATACTCTAACACGGAGTAGGCATGTACAGATCGCTTCTGGGACCCCAAAATATCGAATTTTCGGGTGTTTAGGGCCAGAATTTGAGATATAAACGGGTACAGAAGATGCATGCACATATCGACTTTTGGGCACCTAAAAGATCGATTTTCAGTATGTTTTTGGCCTTTATTTTGAAAATACTCTAACACGGAGTAGGCATGTACAGATTGCTTCTGGGACCCCAAAATATTGAATTTTCGGGTGTTTTGAGCCTGAATTTGTGATATAAACGGGTACTGAAGATGCATGCACATATCGACTTTTGTGCACCTAAAAGATCGATTTTCAGTATGTTTTGAGCATGTATTTTGAAAATACTCTAACACGGAGTAGGCATGTACAGATCGCTTCTGGGACCCCTAAATATCGAATTTTCGGGTGTTTGGGGACTGAATTTGAGATATCGATTTTTTAGCACTTAAAAGATCGATTTTTAGCATGTTTTTAGCGTATATTTTGAAAATATTCTAGCACTCAGTAGGCATGTACAGATTGCTTCTGGGACCCCAAAATATTGAATTTTCGGGTGTTTTGAGCCTGAAATTGAGATATAAACGGGTACAGAAGATACCTGCACATATTGACTTTGGGCACCAAAAATATCGATTTTCAGCATGTTTTGGGCCTGAATTTTGAAAATACTCTAACACGGAGTAGGCATGTACAGATCGCTTCTGGGACCCCTAAATATCGAATTTTCGGGTGTTTTGGGACTGAATTTGAGATATCGACTTTTTGGCATCTAAAAGATCGATTTTTAGCATGTTTTTAGCCTATATTTTGAAAATATTCTAGCACTGAGTAGGCATGTACAGATTGCTTCTGGGACCCCAAAATATTGAATTTTCGGGTGTTTTTGAGCCTTAATTTGAGATATAAACGGGTACAGAAGATACATGCACATATTGACTTTGGGCACCAAAAATATCGATTTTCAGCATGTTTTGGGCCTGAATTTTGAAAATACTCTAACACGGAGTAGGCATGTACAGATCGCTTCTGGGACCCCAAAATATCGAATTTTCGGGTGTTTAGGGCCAGAATTTGAGATATAAACGGGTACAGAAGATGCATGCACATATCGACTTTTGGGCACCTAAAAGATCGATTTTCAGTATGTTTTTGGCCTGTATTTTGAAAATACTCTAACACGGAGTAGGCATGTACAGATACCTTCTGGGACCTCTAAATATCGAATTTTCGGGTGTTTTGTGACTGAATTTGAGATATCGATTTTTTGGCACCTAAAATGTCGATTTTTAGCATGTTTTTTAGCCTATATTTTGAAAATATTCTAGCACTGTGTAGGCATGTACAGATTGCTTCTGGGACCCCAAAATATTGAATTTTCGGGTGTTTTGAGCCTGAATTTGAGATATAAACGGGTATTGAAGATGCATGCACATATCGACTTTTGTGCACATAAAAGATCAATTTTCAGTATGTTTTGAGCATGTATTTTGAAAATACTCTAACACTGAGTAGGCATGTACAGATACCTTCTGGGACCCCTAAATATCGAATTTTCGGGTGTTTTGGGACTGAATTTGAGATATCGAATTTTTGGCACCTAAAAGATCGATTTTTAGCATGTTTTTAGCCTATATTTTGAAAATATTCTAGCACTGAGTAGGCATGTACAGATTGCTTCTGGGACCCCAAAATATTGAATTTTCGGGTGTTTTGAGCCTGAATTTGAGATATAAACGGATACAGAAGATACATGCACATATTGACTTTGGGCATCTAAAATATCGATTTTCAGCATGTTTTGGGCCTGAATTTTGAAAATACTCTAACACGGAGTAGGCATGTACAGATCGCTTCTGGGACCCCAAAATATCGAATTTTCGGGTGTTTAGGGCCAGAATTTGAGATATAAACGGGTACAGAAGATGCATGCACATATCGACTTTTATGCACCTAAAAGATCGATTTTCAGTATGTTTTTGGCCTTTATTTTGAAAATACTCTAACACGGAGTAGGCATGTACAGATTGCTTCTGGGACCCCAAAATATTGAATTTTCGGGTGTTTTGAGCTTGAATTTGTGATATAAACGGGTACTGAAGATGCATGCACATATCGACTTTTGTGCACCTAAAAGATCGATTTTCAGTATGTTTTGAGCATGTATTTTGAAAATACTCTAACACGGAGTAGGCATGTACAGATACCTTCTGGGACCTCTAAATATCGAATTTTCGGGTGTTTTGTGACTGAATTTGAGATATCGATTTTTTGGCACCTAAAATGTCGATTTTTAGCATGTTTTTTAGCCTATATTTTGAAAATATTCTAGCACTGTGTAGGCATGTACAGATTGCTTCTGGGACCCCAAAATATTGAATTTTCGGGTGTTTTGAGCCTGAATTTGTGATATAAACGGGTTCTGAAGATGCATGCACATATCGACTTTTGTGCACCTAAAAGATCGATTTTCAGTATGTTTTGAGCATGTATTTTGAAAATACTCTAACACGGAGTAGGCATGTACAGATCGCTTCTGGGACCCCTAAATATCGAATTTTCGGGTGTTTGGGGACTGAATTTGAGATATCGATTTTTTAGCACTTAAAAGATCGATTTTTAGCATGTTTTTAGCGTATATTTTGAAAATATTCTAGCACTCAGTAGGCATGTACAGATTGCTTCTGGGACCCCAAAATATTGAATTTTCGGGTGTTTTGAGCCTGAAATTGAGATATAAACGGGTACAGAAGATACATGCACATATTGACTTTGGGCACCAAAAATATCGATTTTCAGCATGTTTTGGGCCTGAATTTTGAAAATACTCTAACACGGAGTAGGCATGTACAGATCGCTTCTGGGACCCCTAAATATCGAATTTTCGGGTGTTTTGGGACTGAATTTGAGATATCGACTTTTTGGCATCTAAAAGATCGATTTTTAGCATGTTTTTAGCCTATATTTTGAAAATATTCTAGCACTGAGTAGGCATGTACAGATTGCTTCTGGGACCCCAAAATATTGAATTTTCGGGTGTTTTGAGCCTTAATTTGAGATATAAACGGGTACAGAAGATACATGCACATATTGACTTTGGGCACCAAAAATATCGATTTTCAGCATGTTTTGGGCCTGAATTTTGAAAATACTCTAACACGGAGTAGGCATGTACAGATCGCTTCTGGGACCCCAAAATATCGAATTTTCGGGTGTTTAGGGCCAGAATTTGAGATATAAACGGGTACAGAAGATGCATGCACATATCGACTTTTGGGCACCTAAAAGATCGATTTTCAGTATGTTTTTGGCCTGTATTTTGAAAATACTCTAACACGGAGTAGGCATGTACAGATACCTTCTGGGACCTCTAAATATCGAATTTTCGGGTGTTTTGTGACTGAATTTGAGATATCGATTTTTTGGCACCTAAAATGTCGATTTTTAGCATGTTTTTTAGCCTATATTTTGAAAATATTCTAGCACTGTGTAGGCATGTACAGATTGCTTCTGGGACCCCAAAATATTGAATTTTCGGGTGTTTTGAGCCTGAATTTGAGATATAAACGGGTATTGAAGATGCATGCACATATCGACTTTTGTGCACATAAAAGATCGATTTTCAGTATGTTTTGAGCATGTATTTTGAAAATACTCTAACACGGAGTAGGCATGTACAGATCGCTTCTGGGACCCCAAAATATCGAATTTTCGGGTGTTTAGGGCCAGAATTTGAGATATAAACGGGTACAGAAGATGCATGCACATATCGACTTTTGGGCACCTAAAAGATCGATTTTCAGTATGTTTTTGGCCTTTATTTTGAAAATACTCTAACACGGAGTAGGCATGTACAGATTGCTTCTGGGACCCCAAAATATTGAATTTTCGGGTGTTTTGAGCCTGAATTTGTGATATAAACGGGTACTGAAGATGCATGCACATATAGACTTTTGTGCACCTAAAAGATCGATTTTCAGTATGTTTTGAGCATGTATTTTGAAAATACTCTAACACGGAGTAGGCATGTACAGATCGCTTCTGGGACCCCTAAATATCGAATTTTCGGGTGTTTGGGGACTGAATTTGAGATATCGATTTTTTAGCACTTAAAAGATCGATTTTTAGCATGTTTTTAGCGTATATTTTGAAAATATTCTAGCACTCAGTAGGCATGTACAGATTGCTTCTGGGACCCCAAAATATTGAATTTTCGGGTGTTTTGAGCCTGAAATTGAGATATAAACGGGTACAGAAGATACCTGCACATATTGACTTTGGGCACCAAAAATATCGATTTTCAGCATGATTTGGGCCTGAATTTTGAAAATACTCTAACACGGAGTAGGCATGTACAGATCGCTTCTGGGACCCCTAAATATCGAATTTTCGGGTGTTTTGGGACTGAATTTGAGATATCGACTTTTTGGCATCTAAAAGATCGATTTTTAGCATGTTTTTAGCCTATATTTTGAAAATATTCTAGCACTGAGTAGGCATGTACAGATTGCTTCTGGGACCCCAAAATATTGAATTTTCGGGTGTTTTGAGCCTTAATTTGAGATATAAACGGGTACAGAAGATACATGCACATATTGACTTTGGGCACCAAAAATATCGATTTTCAGCATGTTTTGGGCCTGAATTTTGAAAATACTCTAACACGGAGTAGGCATGTACAGATCGCTTCTGGGACCCCAAAATATCGAATTTTCGGGTGTTTAGGGCCAGAATTTGAGATATAAACGGGTACAGAAGATGCATGCACATATCGACTTTTGGGCACCTAAAAGATCGATTTTCAGTATGTTTTTGGCCTGTATTTTGAAAATACTCTAACACGGAGTAGGCATGTACAGATACCTTCTGGGACCTCTAAATATCGAATTTTCGGGTGTTTTGTGACTGAATTTGAGATATCGATTTTTTGGCACCTAAAATGTCGATTTTTAGCATGTTTTTTAGCCTATATTTTGAAAATATTCTAGCACTGTGTAGGCATGTACAGATTGCTTCTGGGACCCCAAAATATTGAATTTTCGGGTGTTTTGAGCCTGAATTTGAGATATAAACGGGTATTGAAGATGCATGCACATATCGACTTTTGTGCACATAAAAGATCAATTTTCAGTATGTTTTGAGCATGTATTTTGAAAATACTCTAACACTGAGTAGGCATGTACAGATACCTTCTGGGACCCCTAAATATCGAATTTTCGGGTGTTTTGGGACTGAATTTGAGATATCGAATTTTTGGCACCTAAAAGATCGATTTTTAGCATGTTTTTAGCCTATATTTTGAAAATATTCTAGCACTGAGTAGGCATGTACAGATTGCTTCTGGGACCCCAAAATATTGAATTTTCGGGTGTTTTGAGCCTGAATTTGAGATATAAACGGATACAGAAGATACATGCACATATTGACTTTGGGCACCAAAAATATCGATTTTCAGCATGTTTTGGGCCTGAATTTTGAAAATACTCTAACACGGAGTAGGCATGTACAGATCGCTTCTGGGACCCCAAAATATCGAATTTTCGGGTGTTTAGGGCCAGAATTTGAGATATAAACGGGTACAGAAGATGCATGCACATATCGACTTTTATGCACCTAAAAGATCGATTTTCAGTATGTTTTTGGCCTTTATTTTGAAAATACTCTAACACGGAGTAGGCATGTACAGATTGCTTCTGGGACCCCAAAATATTGAATTTTCGGGTGTTTTGAGCCTGAATTTGTGATATAAACGGGTACTGAAGATGCATGCACATATCGACTTTTGTGCACCTAAAAGATCGATTTTCAGTATGTTTTGAGCATGTATTTTGAAAATACTCTAACACGGAGTAGGCATGTACAGATCGCTTCTGGGACCCCTAAATATCGAATTTTCGGGTGTTTGGGGACTGAATTTGAGATATCGACTTTTTAGCACCTAAAAGATCGATTTTTAGCATGTTTTTAGCATATATTTTGAAAATATTCTAGCACTCAGTAGGCATGTACAGATTGCTTCTGGGACCCCAAAATATTGAATTTTCGGGTGTTTTGAGCCTGAAATTGAGATATAAACGGGTACAGAAGATACATGCACATATTGACTTTGGGCACCAAAAATATCGATTTTCAGCATGTTTTTGGCCTGAATTTTGAAAATACTCTAACACGGAGTAGGCATGTACAGATACCTTCTGGGACCTCTAAATATCGAATTTTCGGGTGTTTTGTGACTGAATTTGAGATATCGATTTTTTGGCACCTAAAATGACGATTTTTAGCATGTTTTTAGCCTATATTTTGAAAATATTCTAGCACTGTTTAGGCATGTACAGATTGCTTCTGGGACCCCAAAATATTGAATTTTCGGGTGTTTTGAGCCTGAATTTGAGATATAAACGGGTACAAAAGATACATGCACATATTGACTTTGGGCATCTAAAATATCGATTTTCAGCATGTTTTGGGCCTGTATTTTGAAAATACTCTAACACGGAGTAGGCATGTACAGATTGCTTCTGGGACCCCAAAATATTGAATTTTCGGGTGTTTTGAGCCTGAATTTGTGATATAAATGGGTACTGAAGATGCATGCACATATCGACTTTTGTGCACCAAAAATATCGATTTTCAGCATGTTTTGAGCATGTATTTTGAAAATACTCTAACACGGAGTAGGCATGTACAGATCGCTTCTGGGACCCCTAAATATCGAATTTTCGGGTGTTTTGGGACTGAATTTGAGATATCGACTTTTTGGCATCTAAAAGATCGATTTTTAGCATGTTTTTAGCCTATATTTTGAAAATATTCTAGCACTGAGTAGGCATGTACAGATTGCTTCTGGGACCCCAAAATATTGAATTTTCGGGTGTTTTGAGCCTGAATTTGAGATATAAACGGGTACAGAAGATACATGCACATATTGACTTTGGGCACCAAAAATATCGATTTTCAGCATGTTTTTGGCCTGAATTTTGAAAATACTCTAATACGGAGTAGGCATATACAGATCGCTTCTGGGACCCCAAAATATCGAATTTTCGGGTGTTTAGGGCCAGAATTTGAGATATAAACGTGTACAGAAGATGCATGCACATATAGACTTTTGTGCACCTAAAAGATCGATTTTCAGTATGTTTTGAGCATGTATTTTGAAAATACTCTAACACGGAGTAGGCATGTACAGATCGCTTCTGGGACCCCTAAATATCGAATTTTCGGGTGTTTGGGGACTGAATTTGAGATATCGATTTTTTAGCACTTAAAAGATCGATTTTTAGCATGTTTTTAGCGTATATTTTGAAAATATTCTAGCACTCAGTAGGCATGTACAGATTGCTTCTGGGACCCCAAAATATTGAATTTTCGGGTGTTTTGAGCCTGAAATTGAGATATAAACGGGTACAGAAGATACCTGCACATATTGACTTTGGGCACCAAAAATATCGATTTTCAGCATGATTTGGGCCTGAATTTTGAAAATACTCTAACACGGAGTAGGCATGTACAGATCGCTTCTGGGACCCCTAAATATCGAATTTTCGGGTGTTTTGGGACTGAATTTGAGATATCGACTTTTTGGCATCTAAAAGATCGATTTTTAGCATGTTTTTAGCCTATATTTTGAAAATATTCTAGCACTGAGTAGGCATGTACAGATTGCTTCTGGGACCCCAAAATATTGAATTTTCGGGTGTTTTGAGCCTTAATTTGAGATATAAACGGGTACAGAAGATACATGCACATATTGACTTTGGGCACCAAAAATATCGATTTTCAGCATGTTTTGGGCCTGAATTTTGAAAATACTCTAACACGGAGTAGGCATGTACAGATCGCTTCTGGGACCCCAAAATATCGAATTTTCGGGTGTTTAGGGCCAGAATTTGAGATATAAACGGGTACAGAAGATGCATGCACATATCGACTTTTGGGCACCTAAAAGATCGATTTTCAGTATGTTTTTGGCCTGTATTTTGAAAATACTCTAACACGGAGTAGGCATGTACAGATACCTTCTGGGACCTCTAAATATCGAATTTTCGGGTGTTTTGTGACTGAATTTGAGATATCGATTTTTTGGCACCTAAAATGTCGATTTTTAGCATGTTTTTTAGCCTATATTTTGAAAATATTCTAGCACTGTGTAGGCATGTACAGATTGCTTCTGGGACCCCAAAATATTGAATTTTCGGGTGTTTTGAGCCTGAATTTGAGATATAAACGGGTATTGAAGATGCATGCACATATCGACTTTTGTGCACATAAAAGATCAATTTTCAGTATGTTTTGAGCATGTATTTTGAAAATACTCTAACACTGAGTAGGCATGTACAGATACCTTCTGGGACCCCTAAATATCGAATTTTCGGGTGTTTTGGGACTGAATTTGAGATATCGAATTTTTGGCACCTAAAAGATCGATTTTTAGCATGTTTTTAGCCTATATTTTGAAAATATTCTAGCACTGAGTAGGCATGTACAGATTGCTTCTGGGACCCCAAAATATTGAATTTTCGGGTGTTTTGAGCCTGAATTTGAGATATAAACGGATACAGAAGATACATGCACATATTGACTTTGGGCACCAAAAATATCGATTTTCAGCATGTTTTGGGCCTGAATTTTGAAAATACTCTAACACGGAGTAGGCATGTACAGATCGCTTCTGGGACCCCAAAATATCGAATTTTCGGGTGTTTAGGGCCAGAATTTGAGATATAAACGGGTACAGAAGATGCATGCACATATCGACTTTTATGCACCTAAAAGATCGATTTTCAGTATGTTTTTGGCCTTTATTTTGAAAATACTCTAACACGGAGTAGGCATGTACAGATTGCTTCTGGGACCCCAAAATATTGAATTTTCGGGTGTTTTGAGCCTGAATTTGTGATATAAACGGGTACTGAAGATGCATGCACATATCGACTTTTGTGCACCTAAAAGATCGATTTTCAGTATGTTTTGAGCATGTATTTTGAAAATACTCTAACACGGAGTAGGCATGTACAGATCGCTTCTGGGACCCCTAAATATCGAATTTTCGGGTGTTTGGGGACTGAATTTGAGATATCGACTTTTTAGCACCTAAAAGATCGATTTTTAGCATGTTTTTAGCATATATTTTGAAAATATTCTAGCACTCAGTAGGCATGTACAGATTGCTTCTGGGACCCCAAAATATTGAATTTTCGGGTGTTTTGAGCCTGAAATTGAGATATAAACGGGTACAGAAGATACATGCACATATTGACTTTGGGCACCAAAAATATCGATTTTCAGCATGTTTTTGGCCTGAATTTTGAAAATACTCTAACACGGAGTAGGCATGTACAGATACCTTCTGGGACCTCTAAATATCGAATTTTCGGGTGTTTTGTGACTGAATTTGAGATATCGATTTTTTGGCACCTAAAATGACGATTTTTAGCATGTTTTTAGCCTATATTTTGAAAATATTCTAGCACTGTTTAGGCATGTACAGATTGCTTCTGGGACCCCAAAATATTGAATTTTCGGGTGTTTTGAGCCTGAATTTGAGATATAAACGGGTACAAAAGATACATGCACATATTGACTTTGGGCATCTAAAATATCGATTTTCAGCATGTTTTGGGCCTGTATTTTGAAAATACTCTAACACGGAGTAGGCATGTACAGATTGCTTCTGGGACCCCAAAATATTGAATTTTCGGGTGTTTTGAGCCTGAATTTGTGATATAAATGGGTACTGAAGATGCATGCACATATCGACTTTTGTGCACCAAAAATATCGATTTTCAGCATGTTTTGAGCATGTATTTTGAAAATACTCTAACACGGAGTAGGCATGTACAGATCGCTTCTGGGACCCCTAAATATCGAATTTTCGGGTGTTTTGGGACTGAATTTGAGATATCGACTTTTTGGCATCTAAAAGATCGATTTTTAGCATGTTTTTAGCCTATATTTTGAAAATATTCTAGCACTGAGTAGGCATGTACAGATTGCTTCTGGGACCCCAAAATATTGAATTTTCGGGTGTTTTGAGCCTGAATTTGAGATATAAACGGGTACAGAAGATACATGCACATATTGACTTTGGGCACCAAAAATATCGATTTTCAGCATGTTTTTGGCCTGAATTTTGAAAATACTCTAATACGGAGTAGGCATATACAGATCGCTTCTGGGACCCCAAAATATCGAATTTTCGGGTGTTTAGGGCCAGAATTTGAGATATAAACGTGTACAGAAGATGCATGCACATATCGACTTTTGGGCACCTAAAAGATCGATTTTCAGTATGTTTTTGGCCTGTATTTTGAAAATACTCTAACACGGAGTAGGCATGTACAGATACCTTCTGGGACCTCTAAATATCGAATTTTCGGGTGTTTTGTGACTGAATTTGAGATATCGATTTTTTGGCACCTAAAATGTCGATTTTTAGCATGTTTTTTAGCCTATATTTTGAAAATATTCTAGCACTGTGTAGGCATGTACAGATTGCTTCTGGGACCCCAAAATATTGAATTTTCGGGTGTTTTGAGCCTGAATTTGAGATATAAACGGGTACTGAAGATGCATGCACATATCGACTTTTGTGCACCTAAAAGATCGATTTTCAGTATGTTTTGAGCATGTATTTTGAAAATACTCTAACACGGAGTAGGCATGTACAGATCGCTTCTGGGACCCCTAAATATCGAATTTTCGGGTGTTTGGGGACTGAATTTGAGATATCGACTTTTTAGCACCTAAAAGATCGATTTTTAGCATGTTTTTAGCCTATATTTTGAAAATATTCTAGCACTCAGTAGGCATGTACAGATTGCTTCTGGGACCCCAAAATATTGAATTTTTGGGTGTTTTGAGCCTGAATTTGAGATATAAACGGGTACAGAAGATACATGCACATATTGACTTTGGGCATGTAAAATATCGATTTTCAGCATGTTTTGGGCCTGTATTTTGAAAATACTCTAACACTGAGTAGGCATGTACAGATTGCTTCTGGGACCCCAAAATATTAAATTTTCGGGTGTTTTGAGCCTGAATTTGAGATATAAACGGGTACTGAAGATGCATGCACAAATCGACTTTTGTGCACCTAAAAGATCGATTTTTAGTATGTTTTGAGCATATATTTTGAAAATACTCTAACACGGAGTAGGCATGTACAGATCGCTTCTGGGACCCCTAAATATCGAATTTTCGGGTGTTTTGGGACTGAATTTGAGATATCGACTTTTTGGCATCTAAAAGATCGATTTTTAGCATGTTTTTAGCCTATATTTTGAAAATATTCTAGCACTGAGTAGGCATGTACAGATTGCTTCTGGGACCCCAAAATATTGAATTTTCGGGTGTTTTGAGCCTGAATTTGAGATATAAACGGGTACAGAAGATACATGCACATATTGACTTTGGGCACCAAAAATATCGATTTTCAGCATGTTTTAGTCCTGAATTTTGAAAATAATCTAACACGGAGTAAGCATGTACAGATACCTTCTGGGACCTCTAAATATCTAATTTTCGGGTGTTTTGGGACTGAATTTGAGATATCGATTTTTTGGCACCTAAAATGTCGATTTTTAGCATGTTTTTAGCCTATATTTTGAAAATATTCTAGCACTGAGTAGGCATGTATAAATTGCTTCTGGGACCCCAAAATATTGAATTTTCGGGTGTTTTGAGCCTGAATTTGAGAT
Source organism: Petrolisthes cinctipes (assembly GCA_033782935.1). Lineage (NCBI taxonomy): Eukaryota > Metazoa > Arthropoda > Malacostraca > Decapoda > Porcellanidae > Petrolisthes > Petrolisthes cinctipes. The sequence goes on from JAWQEG010000175.1 coordinate 1,110,659, forward strand.
ATAAACGGGTACAGAAGATACATGCACATATTGACTTTGGGCATCTAAAATATCGATTTTCAGCATGTTTTGGGCCTGTATTTTGAAAATACTCTAACACTGAGTAGGCATGTACAGATTGCTTCTGGGACCCCAAAATATCGAATTTTCGGGTGTTTTGAGCCTGAATTTGAGATATAAACGTGTACAGAAGATGCATGCACATATCGACTTTTGGGCACCTAAAAGATCGATTTTCAGTATGTTTTTGGCCTGTATTTTGAAAATACTCTAACACGGAGTAGGCATGTACAGATACCTTCTGGGACCTCTAAATATCGAATTTTCGGGTGTTTTGTGACTGAATTTGAGATATCGATTTTTTGGCACCTAAAATGTCGATTTTTAGCATGTTTTTTAGCCTATATTTTGAAAATATTCTAGCACTGTGTAGGCATGTACAGATTGCTTCTGGGACCCCAAAATATTGAATTTTCGGGTGTTTTGAGCCTGAATTTGAGATATAAACGGGTACTGAAGATGCATGCACATATCGACTTTTGTGCACCTAAAAGATCGATTTTCAGTATGTTTTGAGCATGTATTTTGAAAATACTCTAACACGGAGTAGGCATGTACAGATCGCTTCTGGGACCCCTAAATATCGAATTTTCGGGTGTTTGGGGACTGAATTTGAGATATCGACTTTTTAGCACCTAAAAGATCGATTTTTAGCATATTTTTAGCCTATATTTTGAAAATATTCTAGCACTCAGTAGGCATGTACAGATTGCTTCTGGGACCCCAAAATATTGAATTTTTGGGTGTTTTGAGCCTGAATTTGAGATATAAACGGGTACAGAAGATACATGCACATATTGACTTTGGGCATGTAAAATATCGATTTTCAGCATGTTTTGGGCCTGTATTTTGAAAATACTCTAACACTGAGTAGGCATGTACAGATTGCTTCTGGGACCCCAAAATATTAAATTTTCGGGTGTTTTGAGCCTGAATTTGAGATATAAACGGGTACTGAAGATGCATGCACAAATCGACTTTTGTGCACCTAAAAGATCGATTTTTAGTATGTTTTGAGCATATATTTTGAAAATACTCTAACACGGAGTAGGCATGTACAGATCGCTTCTGGGACCCCTAAATATCGAATTTTCGGGTGTTTTGGGACTGAATTTGAGATATCGACTTTTTGGCATCTAAAAGATCGATTTTTAGCATGTTTTTAGCCTATATTTTGAAAATATTCTAGCACTGAGTAGGCATGTACAGATTGCTTCTGGGACCCCAAAATATTGAATTTTCGGGTGTTTTGAGCCTGAATTTGAGATATAAACGGGTACAGAAGATACATGCACATATTGACTTTGGGCACCAAAAATATCGATTTTCAGCATGTTTTAGTCCTGAATTTTGAAAATAATCTAACACGGAGTAAGCATGTACAGATACCTTCTGGGACCTCTAAATATCTAATTTTCGGGTGTTTTGGGACTGAATTTGAGATATCGATTTTTTGGCACCTAAAATGTCGATTTTTAGCATGTTTTTAGCCTATATTTTGAAAATATTCTAGCACTGAGTAGGCATGTATAAATTGCTTCTGGGACCCCAAAATATTGAATTTTCGGGTGTTTTGAGCCTGAATTTGAGATATAAACGGGTACAGAAGATACATGCACATATTGACTTTAGGCATCTAAAATATCGATTTTCAGCATGTTTTGGGCCTGTATTTTGAAAATACTCTAACACTGAGTAGGCATGTACAGATTGCTTCTGGGACCCCAAAATATTGAATTTTCGGGTGTTTTGAGCCTGAATTTGAGATATAAACTGGTACAGAAGATACATGCACATATTGACTTTGGGCACCAAAAATATCGATTTTCAGCATGTTTTAGTCCTGAATTTTGAAAATAATCTAACACGGAGTAGGCATGTACAGATACCTTCTGGGACCTCTAAATATCTAATTTTCGGGTGTTTTGGGACTGAATTTGAGATATCGATTTTTTGGCACCTAAAATTTCGATTTTCAGCATGTTTTTAGCCTATATTTTGAAAATATTCTAGCACTGTGTAGGCATGTACAGATTGCTTCTGGGACCCCAAAATATTGAATTTTCGGGTGTTTTGAGCCTGAATTTGAGATATAAACGGGTACAGAAGATACATGCACATATTGACTTTGGGCACCAAAAATATCGATTTTCAGCATGTTTTTGGCCTGAATTTTGAAAATACTCTAACACGGAGTAGGCATGTACAGATCGCTTCTGGGACCCCAAAATATCGAATTTTCGGGTGTTTAGGGCCAGAATTTGAGATATAAACGGATACAGAAGATGCATGCACATATCGACTTTTGGGCACCTAAAAGATCGATTTTCAGTATGATTTTGGCCTGTATTTTGAAAATACTCTAACACGGAGTAGGCATGTACAGATACCTTCTGGGACCTCTAAATATCGAATTTTCGTGTGTTTTGTGACTGAATTTGAGATATCGATTTTTTGGCACCTAAAATGACGATTTTTAGCATGTTTTTAGCCTTTATTTTGAAAATATTCTAGCACTGTTTAGGCATGTACAGATTGCTTCTGGGACCCCAAAATATTAAATTTTCGGGTGTTTTGAGCCTGAATTTGAGATATAAACGGGTACAAAAGATACATGCACATATTGACTTTGGGCATCTAAAATATCGATTTTCAGCATGTTTTGGGCCTGTATTTTGAAAATACTCTAACACGGAGTAGGCATGTACAGATTGCTTCTGGGACCCCAAAATATTGAATTTTCGGGTGTTTTGAGCCTGAATTTGTGATATAAACGGGTACTGAAGATGCATGCACATATCGACTTTTGTGCACCAAAAATATCGATTTTCAGCATGTTTTGAGCATGTATTTTGAAAATACTCTAACACGGAGTAGGCATGTACAGATCGCTTCTGGGACCCCTAAATATCGAATTTTCGGGTGTTTTGGGACTGAATTTGAGATATCGACTTTTTGGCATCTAAAAGATCGATTTTTAGCATGTTTTTAGCCTATATTTTGAAAATATTCTAGCACTGAGTAGGCATGTACAGATTGCTTCTGGGACCCCAAAATATTGAATTTTCGGGTGTTTTGAGCCTGAATTTGAGATATAAACGGGTACAGAAGATACATGCACATATTGACTTTGGGCACCAAAAATATCGATTTTCAGCATGTTTTGGGCCTGAATTTTGAAAATACTCTAATACGGAGTAGGCATATACAGATCGCTTCTGGGACCCCAAAATATCGAATTTTCGGGTGTTTAGGGCCAGAATTTGAGATATAAACGGGTACAGAAGATGCATGCACATATTGACTTTGGGCACCAAAAATATCGATTTTCAGCATGTTTTAGTCCTGAATTTTGAAAATAATCTAACACGGAGTAGGCATGTACAGATACCTTCTGGGACCTCTAAATATCTAATTTTCGGGTGTTTTGGGACTGAATTTGAGATATCGATTTTTTGGCACCTAAAATGTCGATTTTTAGCATGTTTTTAGCCTATATTTTGAAAATATTCTAGCACTGTGTAGGCATGTACAGATTGCTTCTGGGACCCCAAAATATTGAATTTTCGGGTGTTTTGAGCCTGAATTTGAGATATAAACGGGTACAGAAGATACATGCACATATTGACTTTGGGCACCAAAAATATCGATTTTCAGCATGTTTTTGGCCTGAATTTTGAAAATACTCTAACACGGAGTAGGCATGTACAGATCGCTTCTGGGACCCCAAAATATCGAATTTTCGGGTGTTTAGGACCAGAATTTGAGATATAAACGGGTACAGAAGATGCATGCACATATCGACTTTTGGGTACCTAAAAGATCGATTTTCAGTATGATTTTGGCCTGTATTTTGAAAATACTCTAACACGGAGTAGGCATGTACAGATACCTTCTGGGACCTCTAAATATCAAATTTTCGGGTGTTTTGGGACTGAATTTGAGATATCGATTTTTTGGCACCTAAAATGACGATTTTTAGCATGTTTTTAGCCTATATTTTGAAAATATTCTAGCACTGTTTAGGCATGTACAGATTGCTTCTGGGACCCCAAAATATTGAATTTTCGGGTGTTTTGAGCCTGAATTTGAGATATAAACGGGTACAAAAGATACATGCACATATTGACTTTGGGCATCTAAAATATCGATTTTCAGCATGTTTTGGGCCTGTATTTTGAAAATACTCTAACACGGAGTAGGCATGTACAGATTGCTTCTGGGACCCCAAAATATTGAATTTTCGGGTGTTTTGAGCCTGAATTTGTGATATAAACGGGTACTGAAGATGCATGCACATATCGACTTTTGTGCACCAAAAATATCGATTTTCAGCATGTTTTTAGCATGTATTTTGAAAATACTCTAACACGGAGTAGGCATGTACAGATCGCTTCTGGGACCCCTAAATATCGAATTTTCGGGTGTTTTGGGACTGAATTTGAGATATCGACTTTTTGGCATCTAAAAGATCGATTTTTAGCATGTTTTTAGCCTATATTTTGAAAATATTCTAGCACTGAGTAGGCATGTACAGATTGCTTCTGGGACCCCAAAATATTGAATTTTCGGGTGTTTTGAGCCTGAATTTGAGATATAAACGGGTACAGAAGATACATGCACATATTGACTTTGGGCACCAAAAATATCGATTTTCAGCATGTTTTGGGCCTGAATTTTGAAAATACTCTAATACGGAGTAGGCATATACAGATCGCTTCTGGGACCCCAAAATATCGAATTTTCGGGTGTTTAGGGCCAGAATTTGAGATATAAACAGGTACAGAAGATGCATGCACATATCGACTTTTGAGCACCTAAAAGATCGATTTTCAGTATGTTTTTGGCCTGTATTTTGAAAATACTCTAACACGGAGTAGGCATGTACAGATACCTTCTGGGACCTCTAAATATCGAATTTTCGGGTGTTTTGTGACTGAATTTGAGATATCGATTTTTTGGCACCTAAAATGTCGATTTTTAGCATGTTTTTTAGCCTATATTTTGAAAATATTCTAGCACTGTGTAGGCATGTACAGATTGCTTCTGGGACCCCAAAATATTGAATTTTCGGGTGTTTTGAGCCTGAATTTGAGATATAAACGGGTATTGAAGATGCATGCACATATCGACTTTTGTGCACCTAAAAGATCGATTTTCAGTATGTTTTGAGCATGTATTTTGAAAATTCTAACACTGAGTAGGCATGTACAGATCGCTTCTGGGACTCCTAAATATTGAATTTTCGGGTGTTTTGGGACTGAATTTGAGATATCGAATTTTTGGCACCTAAAAGATCGATTTTTAGCATGTTTTTAGCCTATATTTTGAAAAAATTCTAGCACTCAGTAGGCATGTACAGATTGCTTCTGGGGCCCCAAAATATCGAATTTTCGGGTGTTTAGGGCCAGAATTTGAGATATAAACGGGTACAGAAGATGCATGCACATATCGACTTTTGGGCACCTAAAAGATCGATTTTCAGTATGTTTTTGGCCTTTATTTTGAAAATACTCTAACACGGAGTAGGCATGTACAGATTGCTTCTGGGACCCCAAAATATTGAATTTTCGGGTGTTTTGAGCCTGAATTTGAGATATAAACGGGTACTGAAGATGCATGCACATATCGACTTTTGTGCACCTAAAAGATCGATTTTCAGTATGTTTTGAGCATGTATTTTGAAAATACTCTAACACGGAGTAGGCATGTACAGATCGCTTCTGGGACCCCTAAATATCGAATTTTCTGGTGTTTGGGGACTGAATTTGAGATATCGACTTTTTAGCACCTAAATGATCGATTTTTAGCATGTTTTTAGCCTATATTTTGAAAATATTCTAGCACTCAGTAGGCATGTACAGATTGCTTCTGGGACCCTAAAATATTGAATTTTCGGGTGTTTTGAGCTTGAATTTGAGATATAAACGGGTACAGAAGATACATGCACATATTGACTTTGGGCATGTAAAATATCGATTTTCAGCATGTTTTGGGCCTGTATTTTGAAAATACTCTAACACTGAGTAGGCATGTACAGATTGCTTCTGGGACCCCAAAATATTGAATTTTCGGGTGTTTTGAGCCTGAATTTGAGATATAAACGGGTACTGAAGATGCATGCACATATCGACTTTTGTGCACCTAAAAGATCGATTTTCAGTATGTTTTGAGCATGTATTTTGAAAATACTCTAACACGGAGTAGGCATGTACAGATCGCTTCTGGGACCCCTAAATATCGAATTTTCGGGTGTTTTGGGACTGAATTTGAGATATTGACTTTTTGGCATCTAAAAGATCGATTTTTAGCATGTTTTTAGCCTATATTTTGAAAATATTCTAGCACTGAGTAGGCATGTACAGATTGCTTCTGGGACCCCAAAATATTGAATTTTCGGGTGTTTTGAGCCTGAATTTGAGATATAAACGGGTACAGAAGATTCATGCACATATTGACTTTGGGCACCAAAAATATCGATTTTCATCATGTTTTGGGCCTGAATTTTGAAAATACTCTAACACGGAGTAGGCATGTACAGATCGCTTCTGGGACCCCAAAATATCGAATTTTCGGGTGTTTAGGGCCAGAATTTGAGATATAAACGGGTACAGAAGATGCATGCACTTATCGACTTTTGTGCACCTAAAAGATCGATTTTCAGTATGTTTTTGGCCTGTATTTTGAAAATACTCTAACACGGAGTAGGCATGTACAGATACCTTCTGAGACCTCTAAATATCGAATTTTCGGGTGTTTTGGGACTGAATTTGAGATATCGACTTTTTGGCACCTAAAAGATCGATTTTTAGCATGTTTTTAGACTATATTTTGAAATATTCTAGAACTGTACAGATTGCTTCTGGGACCCCAAAATATTGAATTTTCGGGTGTTTTGAGCCTGAATTTGAGATATAAACGGGTACAGAAGATACATGCACATATTGACTTTGGGCATCTAAAATATCGATTTTCAGCATGTTTTGGGCCTGTATTTTGAAAATACTCTAACACTGAGTAGGCATGTACAGATTGCTTCTGGGACCCCAAAATATTGAATTTTCGGGTGTTTTGAGCCTGAATTTGAGATATAAACGGGTACTGAAGATGCATGCACATATCGACTTTTGTGCACCTAAAAGATCGATTTTCAGTATGTTTTGAACATGTATTTTGAAAATACTCTAACACGGAGTAGGCATGTACAGATCGCTTCTGGGACCCCTGAATATCGAATTTTCGGGTGTTTTGGGACTGAATTTGAGATATCGACTTTTTGGCATCTAAAAGATCGATTTTTAGCATGTTTTTAGCCTGTATTTTGAAAATATTCTAGCACTGAGTAGGCATGTACAGATTGCTTCTGGGACCCCAAAATATTGAATTTTCGGGTGTTTTGAGCCTGAATTTGAGATATAAACGGGTACAGAAGATACATGCACATATTGACTTTGGGCACCTAAAATGTCGATTTTTAGCATGTTTTTTAGCCTATATTTTGAAAATATTCTAGCACTGTGTAGGCATGTACAGATTGCTTCTGGGACCCCGAAATATTGAATTTTCGGGAGTTTTGAGCCTGAATTTGAGATATAAACGGGTATTGAAGATGCATGCACATATCGACTTTTGTGCACCTAAAAGATCGATTTTCAGTATGTTTTGAGCATGTATTTTGAAAATACTCTAACACTGAGTAGGCATGTACAGATCGCTTCTGGGACCCCTAAATATCGAATTTTCGGGTGTTTTGGGACTGAATTTGAGATATCGAATTTTTGGCACCTAAAAGATCGATTTTTAGCATGTTTTTAGCCTATATTTTGAAAATATTCTAGCACTGAGTAGGCATGTACAGATTGCTTCTGGGACCCCAAAATATTGAATTTTCGGGTGTTTTGAAAATGAATTTGAGATATAAACGGATACAGAAGATACATGCACATATCGACTTTTGGGCACTTAAAAGATCGATTTTCAGTATGTTTTTGGCCTTTATTTTGAAAATACTCTAACACGGAGTAGGCATGTACAGATTGCTTCTGGGACCCCAAAATATTGAATTTTCGGGTGTTTTGAGCCTGAATTTGAGATATAAACGGGTACTGAAGATGCATGCATAAATCGACTTTTGTGCACCTAAAAGATCGATTTTTAGTATGTTTTGAGCATGTATTTTGAAAATACTCTAACACGGAGTAGGCATGTACAGATCGCTTCTGGGACCCCTAAATATCGAATTTTCGGGTGTTTTGGGACTGAATTTGAGATATCGACTTTTTGGCATCTAAAAGATCGATTTTTAGCATGTTTTTAGCCTATATTTTGAAAATATTCTAGCACTGAGTAGGCATGTACAGATTGCTTCTGGGACCCCAAAATATTGAATTTTCGGGTGTTTTGAGCCTGAATTTGAGATATAAACGGGTACAGAAGATACATGCACATATTGTCTTTGGGTACCAAAAATATCGATTTTCAGCATGTTTTGGGCCTGAATTTTGAAAATACTCTAACACGGAGTAGGCATGTACAGATCGCTTCTGGGACCTCAAAATATCGAATTTTCGGGTGTTTAGGGCCAGAATTTGAGATATAAACGGGTACAGAAGATGCATGCACATATCGACTTTTGGGCACCTAAAAGATCGATTTTCAGTATGTTTTTGGCCTGTATTTTGAAAAAACTCTAACACGGAGTAGGCATGTACAGATACTTTCTGGGACCTCTAAATATCGAATTTTCGGGTGTTTTGTGACTGAATTTGATATATCGATTTTTTGGCACCTAAAATGTCGATTTTTAGCATGTTTTTTAGCCTATATTTTGAAAATATTCAAGCACTGAGTAGGCATGTACAGATTGCTTCTGGGACCCCAAAATATTGAATTTTCGGGTGTTTTGAGCCTGAATTTGAGATATAAACGGGTACAGAAGATACATGCACATATTGACTTTGGGCACCAAAAATATCGATTTTCAGCATGTTTTAGTCCTGAATTTTGAAAATAATCTAACACGGAGTAAGCATGTACAGATACCTTCTGGGACCTCTAAATATCTAATTTTCGGGTGTTTTGGGACTGAATTTGAGATATCGATTTTTTGGCACCTAAAATGTCGATTTTTAGCATGTTTTTAGCCTATATTTTGAAAATATTCTAGCACTGAGTAGGCATGTATAAATTGCTTCTGGGACCCCAAAATATTGAATTTTCGGGTCTTTTGAGCCTGAATTTGAGATATAAACGGGTACAGAAGATACATGCACATATTGACTTTGGGCACCAAAAATATCGATTTTCAGCATGTTTTGGGCCTGAATTTTGAAAATACTCTAACACGGAGTAGGCATGTACAGATCGCTTCTGGGACCCCAAAATATCCAGTTTTCGGGTGTTTAGGGCCAGAATTTAAGATATAAACGGGTACAGAAGATGCATGCACATATCGACTTTTGGGCACCTAAAAGATCGATTTTCAGTATGTTTTTGGCCTGTATTTTGAAAATACTCTAACACGGAGTAGGCATGTACAGATACCTTCTGGGACCTCTAAATATCGAATTTTCGGGTGTTTTGGGACTGAATTTGAGATATCGATTTTTTGGCACCTAAAAAGTCGATTTTTAGCATGTTTTTAGCCTATATTTTGAAAATATTCTAGCACTGTGTAGGCATGTACAGATTGCTTCTGGGACCCCAAAATATTGAATTTTCGGGTGTTTTGTGCCTGAATTTGAGATATAAACGGGTACAGAAGATACATGCACATATTGACTTTGGGCATCTAAAAGATCGATTTTCAGCATGTTTTGGGCCTGTATTTTGAAAATACTCTAACACTGAGTAGGCATGTACAGATTGCTTCTGGGACCCCAAAATATTGAATTTTCGGATGTTTTGAGGCTGAATTTGAGATATAAACGGGTACTGAAGATGCATGCACATATCGACTTTTGTGCACCTAAAAGATCGATTTTCAGTATGTTTTGAGCATGTATTTTGAAAATACTCTAACACGGAGTAGGCATGTACAGATCGCTTCTGGGACCCCTAAATATCGAATTTTCGGGTGTTTTGGGACTGAATTTGAGATATTGACTTTTTGGCACCTAAAATATCGATTTTTAGCATGTTTTTAGCCTATATTTTGAAAATATTCTAGCACTGTGTAGGCATGTACAGATTGCTTCTGGGACCCCAAAATATTGAATTTTCGGGTGTTTTGAGCCTGAATTTGAGATATAAACGGGTACAGAAGATACATGCACATATTGACTTTGGGCACCAAAAATATCGATTTTCAGCATGTTTTGGGCCTGAATTTTGAAAATACTCTAACACGGAGTAGGCATGTACAGATCGCTTCTGGGACCCCAAAATATCGAATTTTCCGGTGTTTAGGGCCAGAATTTGAGATATAAACGGGTACAGAAGATGCATGCACATATCGACTTTTGGGCACCTAAAAGATCGATTTTCAGTATGTTTTTGGCCTGTATTTTGAAAATACTCTAACACGGAGTAGGCATGTACAGATACCTTCTGGGACCTCTAAATATCGAATTTTCGGGTGTTTTGGGACTGAATTTGAGATATCGATTTTTTGGCACCTAAAATGTCGATTTTTAGCATGTTTTTAGCCTATATTTTGAAAATATTCTAGCACTGTGTAGGCATGTACAGATTGCTTCTGGGACCCCAAAATATTGAATTTTCGGGTGTTTTGAGCCTGAATTTGAGATATAAACGGGTACTGAAGATGCATGCACATATCGACTTTTGTGCACCTAAAAGATCGATTTTCAGTATGTTTTGAGCATGTATTTTGAAAATACTCTAACACGGAGTAGGCATGTACAGATCGCTTCTGGGACCCCTAAATATCGAATTTTCGGGTGTTTTGGGACTGAATTTGTGATATTGACTTTTTGGCACCTAAAAAATCGATTTTTAGCATGTTTTTAGCCTATATTTTGAAAATATTCTAGCACTCAGTAGGCATGTACAGATTGCTTCTGGGACCCCAAAATATTGAATTTTCGGGTGTTTTGAGCCTGAATTTGAGATATAAACGGGTACAGAAGATGCATGCACATATTGACTATGGGCACTAAAAATATCGATTTTCAGCATGTTTTGGGCCTGAATTTTGAAAATACTCTAACACGGAGTAGGCATGTACAGATCGCTTCTGGGACCCCAAAATATCGAATTTTCGGGTGTTTAGGGCCAGAATTTAAGATATAAACGGGTACAGAAGATGCATGCACATATCGACTTTTGGGCACCTAAAAGATCGATTTTCAGTATGTTTTTGGCCTGTATTTTGAAAATACTCTAACACGGAGTAGGCATGTACAGATTGCTTCTGGGACCCCAAAATATTGAATTTTCGGGTGTTTTGAGCTTGAATTTGTGATATAAACGGGTACTGAAGATGCATGCACATATCGACTTTTGTGCACCTAAAAGATCGATTTTCAGTATGTTTTGAGCATGTATTTTGAAAATACTCTAACACGGAGTAGGCATGTACAGATACCTTCTGGGACCTCTAAATATCGAATTTTCGGGTGTTTTGTGACTGAATTTGAGATATCGATTTTTTGGCACCTAAAATGTCGATTTTTAGCATGTTTTTTAGCCTATATTTTGAAAATATTCTAGCACTGTGTAGGCATGTACAGATTGCTTCTGGGACCCCAAAATATTGAATTTTCGGGTGTTTTGAGCCTGAATTTGTGATATAAACGGGTACTGAAGATGCATGCACATATCGACTTTTGTGCACCTAAAAGATCGATTTTCAGTATGTTTTGAGCATGTATTTTGAAAATACTCTAACACGGAGTAGGCATGTACAGATCGCTTCTGGGACCCCTAAATATCGAATTTTCGGGTGTTTGGGGACTGAATTTGAGATATCGATTTTTTAGCACTTAAAAGATCGATTTTTAGCATGTTTTTAGCGTATATTTTGAAAATATTCTAGCACTCAGTAGGCATGTACAGATTGCTTCTGGGACCCCAAAATATTGAATTTTCGGGTGTTTTGAGCCTGAAATTGAGATATAAACGGGTACAGAAGATACATGCACATATTGACTTTGGGCACCAAAAATATCGATTTTCAGCATGTTTTGGGCCTGAATTTTGAAAATACTCTAACACGGAGTAGGCATGTACAGATCGCTTCTGGGACCCCTAAATATCGAATTTTCGGGTGTTTTGGGACTGAATTTGAGATATCGACTTTTTGGCATCTAAAAGATCGATTTTTAGCATGTTTTTAGCCTATATTTTGAAAATATTCTAGCACTGAGTAGGCATGTACAGATTGCTTCTGGGACCCCAAAATATTGAATTTTCGGGTGTTTTGAGCCTTAATTTGAGATATAAACGGGTACAGAAGATACATGCACATATTGACTTTGGGCACCAAAAATATCGATTTTCAGCATGTTTTGGGCCTGAATTTTGAAAATACTCTAACACGGAGTAGGCATGTACAGATCGCTTCTGGGACCCCAAAATATCGAATTTTCGGGTGTTTAGGGCCAGAATTTGAGATATAAACGGGTACAGAAGATGCATGCACATATCGACTTTTGGGCACCTAAAAGATCGATTTTCAGTATGTTTTTGGCCTGTATTTTGAAAATACTCTAACACGGAGTAGGCATGTACAGATACCTTCTGGGACCTCTAAATATCGAATTTTCGGGTGTTTTGTGACTGAATTTGAGATATCGATTTTTTGGCATCTAAAAGATCGATTTTTAGCATGTTTTTAGCCTATATTTTGAAAATATTCTAGCACTGAGTAGGCATGTACAGATTGCTTCTGGGACCCCAAAATATTGAATTTTCGGGTGTTTTGAGCCTGAATTTGAGATATAAACGGATACAGAAGATACATGCACATATTGACTTTGGGCACCAAAAATATCGATTTTCAGCATGTTTTGGGCCTGAATTTTGAAAATACTCTAACACGGAGTAGGCATGTACAGATCGCTTCTGGGACCCCAAAATATCGAATTTTCGGGTGTTTAGGGCCAGAATTTGAGATATAAACGGGTACAGAAGATGCATGCACATATCGACTTTTGGGCACCTAAAAGATCGATTTTCAGTATGTTTTTGGCCTTTATTTTGAAAATACTCTAACACGGAGTAGGCATGTACAGATTGCTTCTGGGACCCCAAAATATTGAATTTTCGGGTGTTTTGAGCCTGAATTTGTGATATAAACGGGTACTGAAGATGCATGCACATATCGACTTTTGTGCACCTAAAAGATCGATTTTCAGTATGTTTTGAGCATGTATTTTGAAAATACTCTAACACGGAGTAGGCATGTACAGATCGCTTCTGGGACCCCTAAATATCGAATTTTCGGGTGTTTGGGGACTGAATTTGAGATATCGATTTTTTAGCACTTAAAAGATCGATTTTTAGCATGTTTTTAGCGTATATTTTGAAAATATTCTAGCACTCAGTAGGCATGTACAGATTGCTTCTGGGACCCCAAAATATTGAATTTTCGGGTGTTTTGAGCCTGAAATTGAGATATAAACGGGTACAGAAGATACCTGCACATATTGACTTTGGGCACCAAAAATATCGATTTTCAGCATGTTTTGGGCCTGAATTTTGAAAATACTCTAACACGGAGTAGGCATGTACAGATCGCTTCTGGGACCCCTAAATATCGAATTTTCGGGTGTTTTGGGACTGAATTTGAGATATCGACTTTTTGGCATCTAAAAGATCGATTTTTAGCATGTTTTTAGCCTATATTTTGAAAATATTCTAGCACTGAGTAGGCATGTACAGATTGCTTCTGGGACCCCAAAATATTGAATTTTCGGGTGTTTTTGAGCCTTAATTTGAGATATAAACGGGTACAGAAGATACATGCACATATTGACTTTGGGCACCAAAAATATCGATTTTCAGCATGTTTTGGGCCTGAATTTTGAAAATACTCTAACACGGAGTAGGCATGTACAGATCGCTTCTGGGACCCCAAAATATCGAATTTTCGGGTGTTTAGGGCCAGAATTTGAGATATAAACGGGTACAGAAGATGCATGCACATATCGACTTTTGGGCACCTAAAAGATCGATTTTCAGTATGTTTTTGGCCTGTATTTTGAAAATACTCTAACACGGAGTAGGCATGTACAGATACCTTCTGGGACCTCTAAATATCGAATTTTCGGGTGTTTTGTGACTGAATTTGAGATATCGATTTTTTGGCACCTAAAATGTCGATTTTTAGCATGTTTTTTAGCCTATATTTTGAAAATATTCTAGCACTGTGTAGGCATGTACAGATTGCTTCTGGGACCCCAAAATATTGAATTTTCGGGTGTTTTGAGCCTGAATTTGAGATATAAACGGGTATTGAAGATGCATGCACATATCGACTTTTGTGCACATAAAAGATCAATTTTCAGTATGTTTTGAGCATGTATTTTGAAAATACTCTAACACTGAGTAGGCATGTACAGATACCTTCTGGGACCCCTAAATATCGAATTTTCGGGTGTTTTGGGACTGAATTTGAGATATCGAATTTTTGGCACCTAAAAGATCGATTTTTAGCATGTTTTTAGCCTATATTTTGAAAATATTCTAGCACTGAGTAGGCATGTACAGATTGCTTCTGGGACCCCAAAATATTGAATTTTCGGGTGTTTTGAGCCTGAATTTGAGATATAAACGGATACAGAAGATACATGCACATATTGACTTTGGGCATCTAAAATATCGATTTTCAGCATGTTTTGGGCCTGAATTTTGAAAATACTCTAACACGGAGTAGGCATGTACAGATCGCTTCTGGGACCCCAAAATATCGAATTTTCGGGTGTTTAGGGCCAGAATTTGAGATATAAACGGGTACAGAAGATGCATGCACATATCGACTTTTATGCACCTAAAAGATCGATTTTCAGTATGTTTTTGGCCTTTATTTTGAAAATACTCTAACACGGAGTAGGCATGTACAGATTGCTTCTGGGACCCCAAAATATTGAATTTTCGGGTGTTTTGAGCTTGAATTTGTGATATAAACGGGTACTGAAGATGCATGCACATATCGACTTTTGTGCACCTAAAAGATCGATTTTCAGTATGTTTTGAGCATGTATTTTGAAAATACTCTAACACGGAGTAGGCATGTACAGATACCTTCTGGGACCTCTAAATATCGAATTTTCGGGTGTTTTGTGACTGAATTTGAGATATCGATTTTTTGGCACCTAAAATGTCGATTTTTAGCATGTTTTTTAGCCTATATTTTGAAAATATTCTAGCACTGTGTAGGCATGTACAGATTGCTTCTGGGACCCCAAAATATTGAATTTTCGGGTGTTTTGAGCCTGAATTTGTGATATAAACGGGTTCTGAAGATGCATGCACATATCGACTTTTGTGCACCTAAAAGATCGATTTTCAGTATGTTTTGAGCATGTATTTTGAAAATACTCTAACACGGAGTAGGCATGTACAGATCGCTTCTGGGACCCCTAAATATCGAATTTTCGGGTGTTTGGGGACTGAATTTGAGATATCGATTTTTTAGCACTTAAAAGATCGATTTTTAGCATGTTTTTAGCGTATATTTTGAAAATATTCTAGCACTCAGTAGGCATGTACAGATTGCTTCTGGGACCCCAAAATATTGAATTTTCGGGTGTTTTGAGCCTGAAATTGAGATATAAACGGGTACAGAAGATACATGCACATATTGACTTTGGGCACCAAAAATATCGATTTTCAGCATGTTTTGGGCCTGAATTTTGAAAATACTCTAACACGGAGTAGGCATGTACAGATCGCTTCTGGGACCCCTAAATATCGAATTTTCGGGTGTTTTGGGACTGAATTTGAGATATCGACTTTTTGGCATCTAAAAGATCGATTTTTAGCATGTTTTTAGCCTATATTTTGAAAATATTCTAGCACTGAGTAGGCATGTACAGATTGCTTCTGGGACCCCAAAATATTGAATTTTCGGGTGTTTTGAGCCTTAATTTGAGATATAAACGGGTACAGAAGATACATGCACATATTGACTTTGGGCACCAAAAATATCGATTTTCAGCATGTTTTGGGCCTGAATTTTGAAAATACTCTAACACGGAGTAGGCATGTACAGATCGCTTCTGGGACCCCAAAATATCGAATTTTCGGGTGTTTAGGGCCAGAATTTGAGATATAAACGGGTACAGAAGATGCATGCACATATCGACTTTTGGGCACCTAAAAGATCGATTTTCAGTATGTTTTTGGCCTGTATTTTGAAAATACTCTAACACGGAGTAGGCATGTACAGATACCTTCTGGGACCTCTAAATATCGAATTTTCGGGTGTTTTGTGACTGAATTTGAGATATCGATTTTTTGGCACCTAAAATGTCGATTTTTAGCATGTTTTTTAGCCTATATTTTGAAAATATTCTAGCACTGTGTAGGCATGTACAGATTGCTTCTGGGACCCCAAAATATTGAATTTTCGGGTGTTTTGAGCCTGAATTTGAGATATAAACGGGTATTGAAGATGCATGCACATATCGACTTTTGTGCACCTAAAAGATCGATTTTCAGTATGTTTTGAGCATGTATTTTGAAAATACTCTAACACGGAGTAGGCATGTACAGATCGCTTCTGGGACCCCAAAATATCGAATTTTCGGGTGTTTAGGGCCAGAATTTGAGATATAAACGGGTACAGAAGATGCATGCACATATCGACTTTTGGGCACCTAAAAGATCGATTTTCAGTATGTTTTTGGCCTTTATTTTGAAAATACTCTAACACGGAGTAGGCATGTACAGATTGCTTCTGGGACCCCAAAATATTGAATTTTCGGGTGTTTTGAGCCTGAATTTGTGATATAAACGGGTACTGAAGATGCATGCACATATAGACTTTTGTGCACCTAAAAGATCGATTTTCAGTATGTTTTGAGCATGTATTTTGAAAATACTCTAACACGGAGTAGGCATGTACAGATCGCTTCTGGGACCCCTAAATATCGAATTTTCGGGTGTTTGGGGACTGAATTTGAGATATCGATTTTTTAGCACTTAAAAGATCGATTTTTAGCATGTTTTTAGCGTATATTTTGAAAATATTCTAGCACTGAGTAGGCATGTACAGATTGCTTCTGGGACCCCAAAATATTGAATTTTCGGGTGTTTTGAGCCTGAAATTGAGATATAAACGGGTACAGAAGATACCTGCACATATTGACTTTGGGCACCAAAAATATCGATTTTCAGCATGATTTGGGCCTGAATTTTGAAAATACTCTAACACGGAGTAGGCATGTACAGATCGCTTCTGGGACCCCTAAATATCGAATTTTCGGGTGTTTTGGGACTGAATTTGAGATATCGACTTTTTGGCATCTAAAAGATCGATTTTTAGCATGTTTTTAGCCTATATTTTGAAAATATTCTAGCACTGAGTAGGCATGTACAGATTGCTTCTGGGACCCCAAAATATTGAATTTTCGGGTGTTTTGAGCCTTAATTTGAGATATAAACGGGTACAGAAGATACATGCACATATTGACTTTGGGCACCAAAAATATCGATTTTCAGCATGTTTTGGGCCTGAATTTTGAAAATACTCTAACACGGAGTAGGCATGTACAGATCGCTTCTGGGACCCCAAAATATCGAATTTTCGGGTGTTTAGGGCCAGAATTTGAGATATAAACGGGTACAGAAGATGCATGCACATATCGACTTTTGGGCACCTAAAAGATCGATTTTCAGTATGTTTTTGGCCTGTATTTTGAAAATACTCTAACACGGAGTAGGCATGTACAGATACCTTCTGGGACCTCTAAATATCGAATTTTCGGGTGTTTTGTGACTGAATTTGAGATATCGATTTTTTGGCACCTAAAATGTCGATTTTTAGCATGTTTTTTAGCCTATATTTTGAAAATATTCTAGCACTGTGTAGGCATGTACAGATTGCTTCTGGGACCCCAAAATATTGAATTTTCGGGTGTTTTGAGCCTGAATTTGAGATATAAACGGGTATTGAAGATGCATGCACATATCGACTTTTGTGCACATAAAAGATCAATTTTCAGTATGTTTTGAGCATGTATTTTGAAAATACTCTAACACTGAGTAGGCATGTACAGATACCTTCTGGGACCCCTAAATATCGAATTTTCGGGTGTTTTGGGACTGAATTTGAGATATCGAATTTTTGGCACCTAAAAGATCGATTTTTAGCATGTTTTTAGCCTATATTTTGAAAATATTCTAGCACTGAGTAGGCATGTACAGATTGCTTCTGGGACCCCAAAATATTGAATTTTCGGGTGTTTTGAGCCTGAATTTGAGATATAAACGGATACAGAAGATACATGCACATATTGACTTTGGGCACCAAAAATATCGATTTTCAGCATGTTTTGGGCCTGAATTTTGAAAATACTCTAACACGGAGTAGGCATGTACAGATCGCTTCTGGGACCCCAAAATATCGAATTTTCGGGTGTTTAGGGCCAGAATTTGAGATATAAACGGGTACAGAAGATGCATGCACATATCGACTTTTATGCACCTAAAAGATCGATTTTCAGTATGTTTTTGGCCTTTATTTTGAAAATACTCTAACACGGAGTAGGCATGTACAGATTGCTTCTGGGACCCCAAAATATTGAATTTTCGGGTGTTTTGAGCCTGAATTTGTGATATAAACGGGTACTGAAGATGCATGCACATATCGACTTTTGTGCACCTAAAAGATCGATTTTCAGTATGTTTTGAGCATGTATTTTGAAAATACTCTAACACGGAGTAGGCATGTACAGATCGCTTCTGGGACCCCTAAATATCGAATTTTCGGGTGTTTGGGGACTGAATTTGAGATATCGACTTTTTAGCACCTAAAAGATCGATTTTTAGCATGTTTTTAGCATATATTTTGAAAATATTCTAGCACTCAGTAGGCATGTACAGATTGCTTCTGGGACCCCAAAATATTGAATTTTCGGGTGTTTTGAGCCTGAAATTGAGATATAAACGGGTACAGAAGATACATGCACATATTGACTTTGGGCACCAAAAATATCGATTTTCAGCATGTTTTTGGCCTGAATTTTGAAAATACTCTAACACGGAGTAGGCATGTACAGATACCTTCTGGGACCTCTAAATATCGAATTTTCGGGTGTTTTGTGACTGAATTTGAGATATCGATTTTTTGGCACCTAAAATGACGATTTTTAGCATGTTTTTAGCCTATATTTTGAAAATATTCTAGCACTGTTTAGGCATGTACAGATTGCTTCTGGGACCCCAAAATATTGAATTTTCGGGTGTTTTGAGCCTGAATTTGAGATATAAACGGGTACAAAAGATACATGCACATATTGACTTTGGGCATCTAAAATATCGATTTTCAGCATGTTTTGGGCCTGTATTTTGAAAATACTCTAACACGGAGTAGGCATGTACAGATTGCTTCTGGGACCCCAAAATATTGAATTTTCGGGTGTTTTGAGCCTGAATTTGTGATATAAATGGGTACTGAAGATGCATGCACATATCGACTTTTGTGCACCAAAAATATCGATTTTCAGCATGTTTTGAGCATGTATTTTGAAAATACTCTAACACGGAGTAGGCATGTACAGATCGCTTCTGGGACCCCTAAATATCGAATTTTCGGGTGTTTTGGGACTGAATTTGAGATATCGACTTTTTGGCATCTAAAAGATCGATTTTTAGCATGTTTTTAGCCTATATTTTGAAAATATTCTAGCACTGAGTAGGCATGTACAGATTGCTTCTGGGACCCCAAAATATTGAATTTTCGGGTGTTTTGAGCCTGAATTTGAGATATAAACGGGTACAGAAGATACATGCACATATTGACTTTGGGCACCAAAAATATCGATTTTCAGCATGTTTTTGGCCTGAATTTTGAAAATACTCTAATACGGAGTAGGCATATACAGATCGCTTCTGGGACCCCAAAATATCGAATTTTCGGGTGTTTAGGGCCAGAATTTGAGATATAAACGTGTACAGAAGATGCATGCACATATCGACTTTTGGGCACCTAAAAGATCGATTTTCAGTATGTTTTTGGCCTGTATTTTGAAAATACTCTAACACGGAGTAGGCATGTACAGATACCTTCTGGGACCTCTAAATATCGAATTTTCGGGTGTTTTGTGACTGAATTTGAGATATCGATTTTTTGGCACCTAAAATGTCGATTTTTAGCATGTTTTTTAGCCTATATTTTGAAAATATTCTAGCACTGTGTAGGCATGTACAGATTGCTTCTGGGACCCCAAAATATTGAATTTTCGGGTGTTTTGAGCCTGAATTTGAGATATAAACGGGTACTGAAGATGCATGCACATATCGACTTTTGTGCACCTAAAAGATCGATTTTCAGTATGTTTTGAGCATGTATTTTGAAAATACTCTAACACGGAGTAGGCATGTACAGATCGCTTCTGGGACCCCTAAATATCGAATTTTCGGGTGTTTGGGGACTGAATTTGAGATATCGACTTTTTAGCACCTAAAAGATCGATTTTTAGCATGTTTTTAGCCTATATTTTGAAAATATTCTAGCACTCAGTAGGCATGTACAGATTGCTTCTGGGACCCCAAAATATTGAATTTTTGGGTGTTTTGAGCCTGAATTTGAGATATAAACGGGTACAGAAGATACATGCACATATTGACTTTGGGCATGTAAAATATCGATTTTCAGCATGTTTTGGGCCTGTATTTTGAAAATACTCTAACACTGAGTAGGCATGTACAGATTGCTTCTGGGACCCCAAAATATTAAATTTTCATGTGTTTTGAGCCTGAATTTGAGATATAAACGGGTACTGAAGATGCATGCACAAATCGACTTTTGTGCACCTAAAAGATCGATTTTTAGTATGTTTTGAGCATATATTTTGAAAATACTCTAACACGGAGTAGGCATGTACAGATCGCTTCTGGGACCCCTAAATATCGAATTTTCGGGTGTTTTGGGACTGAATTTGAGATATCGACTTTTTGGCATCTAAAAGATCGATTTTTAGCATGTTTTTAGCCTATATTTTGAAAATATTCTAGCACTGAGTAGGCATGTACAGATTGCTTCTGGGACCCCAAAATATTGAATTTTCGGGTGTTTTGAGCCTGAATTTGAGATATAAACGGGTACAGAAGATACATGCACATATTGACTTTGGGCACCAAAAATATCGATTTTCAGCATGTTTTAGTCCTGAATTTTGAAAATAATCTAACACGGAGTAAGCATGTACAGATACCTTCTGGGACCTCTAAATATCTAATTTTCGGGTGTTTTGGGACTGAATTTGAGATATCGATTTTTTGGCACCTAAAATGTCGATTTTTAGCATGTTTTTAGCCTATATTTTGAAAATATTCTAGCACTGAGTAGGCATGTATAAATTGCTTCTGGGACCCCAAAATATTGAATTTTCGGGTGTTTTGAGCCTGAATTTGAGATATAAACGGGTACAGAAGATACATGCACATATTGACTTTGGGCATCTAAAATATCGATTTTCAGCATGTTTTGGGCCTGTATTTTGAAAATACTCTAACACTGAGTAGGCATGTACAGATTGCTTCTGGGACCCCAAAATATCGAATTTTCGGGTGTTTTGAGCCTGAATTTGAGATATAAACGTGTACAGAAGATGCATGCACATATCGACTTTTGGGCACCTAAAAGATCGATTTTCAGTATGTTTTTGGCCTGTATTTTGAAAATACTCTAACACGGAGTAGGCATGTACAGATACCTTCTGGGACCTCTAAATATCGAATTTTCGGGTGTTTTGTGACTGAATTTGAGATATCGATTTTTTGGCACCTAAAATGTCGATTTTTAGCATGTTTTTTAGCCTATATTTTGAAAATATTCTAGCACTGTGTAGGCATGTACAGATTGCTTCTGGGACCCCAAAATATTGAATTTTCGGGTGTTTTGAGCCTGAATTTGAGATATAAACGGGTACTGAAGATGCATGCACATATCGACTTTTGTGCACCTAAAAGATCGATTTTCAGTATGTTTTGAGCATGTATTTTGAAAATACTCTAACACGGAGTAGGCATGTACAGATCGCTTCTGGGACCCCTAAATATCGAATTTTCGGGTGTTTGGGGACTGAATTTGAGATATCGACTTTTTAGCACCTAAAAGATCGATTTTTAGCATGTTTTTAGCCTATATTTTGAAAATATTCTAGCACTCAGTAGGCATGTACAGATTGCTTCTGGGACCCCAAAATATTGAATTTTTGGGTGTTTTGAGCCTGAATTTGAGATATAAACGGGTACAGAAGATACATGCACATATTGACTTTGGGCATGTAAAATATCGATTTTCAGCATGTTTTGGGCCTGTATTTTGAAAATACTCTAACACTGAGTAGGCATGTACAGATTGCTTCTGGGACCCCAAAATATTAAATTTTCATGTGTTTTGAGCCTGAATTTGAGATATAAACGGGTACTGAAGATGCATGCACAAATCGACTTTTGTGCACCTAAAAGATCGATTTTTAGTATGTTTTGAGCATATATTTTGAAAATACTCTAACACGGAGTAGGCATGTACAGATCGCTTCTGGGACCCCTAAATATCGAATTTTCGGGTGTTTTGGGACTGAATTTGAGATATCGACTTTTTGGCATCTAAAAGATCGATTTTTAGCATGTTTTTAGCCTATATTTTGAAAATATTCTAGCACTGAGTAGGCATGTACAGATTGCTTCTGGGACCCCAAAATATTGAATTTTCGGGTGTTTTGAGCCTGAATTTGAGATATAAACGGGTACAGAAGATACATGCACATATTGACTTTGGGCACCAAAAATATCGATTTTCAGCATGTTTTAGTCCTGAATTTTGAAAATAATCTAACACGGAGTAAGCATGTACAGATACCTTCTGGGACCTCTAAATATCTAATTTTCGGGTGTTTTGGGACTGAATTTGAGATATCGATTTTTTGGCACCTAAAATGTCGATTTTTAGCATGTTTTTAGCCTATATTTTGAAAATATTCTAGCACTGAGTAGGCATGTATAAATTGCTTCTGGGACCCCAAAATATTGAATTTTCGGGTGTTTTGAGCCTGAATTTGAGATATAAACGGGTACAGAAGATACATGCACATATTGACTTTGGGCATCTAAAATATCGATTTTCAGCATGTTTTGGGCCTGTATTTTGAAAATACTCTAACACTGAGTAGGCATGTACAGATTGCTTCTGGGACCCCAAAATATCGAATTTTCGGGTGTTTTGAGCCTGAATTTGAGATATAAACGTGTACAGAAGATGCATGCACATATCGACTTTTGGGCACCTAAAAGATCGATTTTCAGTATGTTTTTGGCCTGTATTTTGAAAATACTCTAACACGGAGTAGGCATGTACAGATACCTTCTGGGACCTCTAAATATCGAATTTTCGGGTGTTTTGTGACTGAATTTGAGATATCGATTTTTTGGCACCTAAAATGTCGATTTTTAGCATGTTTTTTAGCCTATATTTTGAAAATATTCTAGCACTGTGTAGGCATGTACAGATTGCTTCTGGGACCCCAAAATATTGAATTTTCGGGTGTTTTGAGCCTGAATTTGAGATATAAACGGGTACTGAAGATGCATGCACATATCGACTTTTGTGCACCTAAAAGATCGATTTTCAGTATGTTTTGAGCATGTATTTTGAAAATACTCTAACACGGAGTAGGCATGTACAGATCGCTTCTGGGACCCCTAAATATCGAATTTTCGGGTGTTTGGGGACTGAATTTGAGATATCGACTTTTTAGCACCTAAAAGATCGATTTTTAGCATATTTTTAGCCTATATTTTGAAAATATTCTAGCACTCAGTAGGCATGTACAGATTGCTTCTGGGACCCCAAAATATTGAATTTTTGGGTGTTTTGAGCCTGAATTTGAGATATAAACGGGTACAGAAGATACATGCACATATTGACTTTGGGCATGTAAAATATCGATTTTCAGCATGTTTTGGGCCTGTATTTTGAAAATACTCTAACACTGAGTAGGCATGTACAGATTGCTTCTGGGACCCCAAAATATTAAATTTTCGGGTGTTTTGAGCCTGAATTTGAGATATAAACGGGTACTGAAGATGCATGCACAAATCGACTTTTGTGCACCTAAAAGATCGATTTTTAGTATGTTTTGAGCATATATTTTGAAAATACTCTAACACGGAGTAGGCATGTACAGATCGCTTCTGGGACCCCTAAATATCGAATTTTCGGGTGTTTTGGGACTGAATTTGAGATATCGACTTTTTGGCATCTAAAAGATCGATTTTTAGCATGTTTTTAGCCTATATTTTGAAAATATTCTAGCACTGAGTAGGCATGTACAGATTGCTTCTGGGACCCCAAAATATTGAATTTTCGGGTGTTTTGAGCCTGAATTTGAGATATAAACGGGTACAGAAGATACATGCACATATTGACTTTGGGCACCAAAAATATCGATTTTCAGCATGTTTTAGTCCTGAATTTTGAAAATAATCTAACACGGAGTAAGCATGTACAGATACCTTCTGGGACCTCTAAATATCTAATTTTCGGGTGTTTTGGGACTGAATTTGAGATATCGATTTTTTGGCACCTAAAATGTCGATTTTTAGCATGTTTTTAGCCTATATTTTGAAAATATTCTAGCACTGAGTAGGCATGTATAAATTGCTTCTGGGACCCCAAAATATTGAATTTTCGGGTGTTTTGAGCCTGAATTTGAGATATAAACGGGTACAGAAGATACATGCACATATTGACTTTGGGCATCTAAAATATCGATTTTCAGCATGTTTTGGGCCTGTATTTTGAAAATACTCTAACACTGAGTAGGCATGTACAGATTGCTTCTGGGACCCCAAAATATTGAATTTTCGGGTGTTTTGAGCCTGAATTTGAGATATAAACTGGTACAGAAGATACATGCACATATTGACTTTGGGCACCAAAAATATCGATTTTCAGCATGTTTTAGTCCTGAATTTTGAAAATAATCTAACACGGAGTAGGCATGTACAGATACCTTCTGGGACCTCTAAATATCTAATTTTCGGGTGTTTTGGGACTGAATTTGAGATATCGATTTTTTGGCACCTAAAATTTCGATTTTCAGCATGTTTTTAGCCTATATTTTGAAAATATTCTAGCACTGTGTAGGCATGTACAGATTGCTTCTGGGACCCCAAAATATTGAATTTTCGGGTGTTTTGAGCCTGAATTTGAGATATAAACGGGTACAGAAGATACATGCACATATTGACTTTGGGCACCAAAAATATCGATTTTCAGCATGTTTTTGGCCTGAATTTTGAAAATACTCTAACACGGAGTAGGCATGTACAGATCGCTTCTGGGACCCCAAAATATCGAATTTTCGGGTGTTTAGGGCCAGAATTTGAGATATAAACGGATACAGAAGATGCATGCACATATCGACTTTTGGGCACCTAAAAGATCGATTTTCAGTATGATTTTGGCCTGTATTTTGAAAATACTCTAACACGGAGTAGGCATGTACAGATACCTTCTGGGACCTCTAAATATCGAATTTTCGTGTGTTTTGTGACTGAATTTGAGATATCGATTTTTTGGCACCTAAAATGACGATTTTTAGCATGTTTTTAGCCTTTATTTTGAAAATATTCTAGCACTGTTTAGGCATGTACAGATTGCTTCTGGGACCCCAAAATATTGAATTTTCGGGTGTTTTGAGCCTGAATTTGAGATATAAACGGGTACAAAAGATACATGCACATATTGACTTTGGGCATCTAAAATATCGATTTTCAGCATGTTTTGGGCCTGTATTTTGAAAATACTCTAACACGGAGTAGGCATGTACAGATTGCTTCTGGGACCCCAAAATATTGAATTTTCGGGTGTTTTGAGCCTGAATTTGTGATATAAACGGGTACTGAAGATGCATGCACATATCGACTTTTGTGCACCAAAAATATCGATTTTCAGCATGTTTTGAGCATGTATTTTGAAAATACTCTAACACGGAGTAGGCATGTACAGATCGCTTCTGGGACCCCTAAATATCGAATTTTCGGGTGTTTTGGGACTGAATTTGAGATATCGACTTTTTGGCATCTAAAAGATCGATTTTTAGCATGTTTTTAGCCTATATTTTGAAAATATTCTAGCACTGAGTAGGCATGTACAGATTGCTTCTGGGACCCCAAAATATTGAATTTTCGGGTGTTTTGAGCCTGAATTTGAGATATAAACGGGTACAGAAGATACATGCACATATTGACTTTGGGCACCAAAAATATCGATTTTCAGCATGTTTTGGGCCTGAATTTTGAAAATACTCTAATACGGAGTAGGCATATACAGATCGCTTCTGGGACCCCAAAATATCGAATTTTCGGGTGTTTAGGGCCAGAATTTGAGATATAAACGGGTACAGAAGATGCATGCACATATTGACTTTGGGCACCAAAAATATCGATTTTCAGCATGTTTTAGTCCTGAATTTTGAAAATAATCTAACACGGAGTAGGCATGTACAGATACCTTCTGGGACCTCTAAATATCTAATTTTCGGGTGTTTTGGGACTGAATTTGAGATATCGATTTTTTGGCACCTAAAATGTCGATTTTTAGCATGTTTTTAGCCTATATTTTGAAAATATTCTAGCACTGTGTAGGCATGTACAGATTGCTTCTGGGACCCCAAAATATTGAATTTTCGGGTGTTTTGAGCCTGAATTTGAGATATAAACGGGTACAGAAGATACATGCACATATTGACTTTGGGCACCAAAAATATCGATTTTCAGCATGTTTTTGGCCTCAATTTTGAAAATACTCTAACACGGAGTAGGCATGTACAGATCGCTTCTGGGACCCCAAAATATCGAATTTTCGGGTGTTTAGGGCCAGAATTTGAGATATAAACGGGTACAGAAGATGCATGCACATATCGACTTTTGGGTACCTAAAAGATCGATTTTCAGTATGATTTTGGCCTGTATTTTGAAAATACTCTAACACGGAGTAGGCATGTACAGATACCTTCTGGGACCTCTAAATATCAAATTTTCGGGTGTTTTGGGACTGAATTTGAGATATCGATTTTTTGGCACCTAAAATGACGATTTTTAGCATGTTTTTAGCCTATATTTTGAAAATATTCTAGCACTGTTTAGGCATGTACAGATTGCTTCTGGGACCCCAAAATATTGAATTTTCGGGTGTTTTGAGCCTGAATTTGAGATATAAACGGGTACAAAAGATACATGCACATATTGACTTTGGGCATCTAAAATATCGATTTTCAGCATGTTTTGGGCCTGTATTTTGAAAATACTCTAACACGGAGTAGGCATGTACAGATTGCTTCTGGGACCCCAAAATATTGAATTTTCGGGTGTTTTGAGCCTGAATTTGTGATATAAACGGGTACTGAAGATGCATGCACATATCGACTTTTGTGCACCAAAAATATCGATTTTCAGCATGTTTTTAGCATGTATTTTGAAAATACTCTAACACGGAGTAGGCATGTACAGATCGCTTCTGGGACCCCTAAATATCGAATTTTCGGGTGTTTTGGGACTGAATTTGAGATATCGACTTTTTGGCATCTAAAAGATCGATTTTTAGCATGTTTTTAGCCTATATTATGAAAATATTCTAGCACTGAGTAGGCATGTACAGATTGCTTCTGGGACCCCAAAATATTGAATTTTCGGGTGTTTTGAGCCTGAATTTGAGATATAAACGGGTACAGAAGATACATGCACATAATGACTTTGGGCACCAAAAATATCGATTTTCAGCATGTTTTGGGCCTGAATTTTGAAAATACTCTAACACGGAGTAGGCATGTACAGATCGCTTCTGGGACCCCAAAATATCGAATTTTCGGGTGTTTAGGGCCAGAATTTGAGATATAAACGGGTACAGAAGATGCATGCACATATCGACTTTTGGGCACCTAAAAGATCGATTTTCAGTATGTTTTTGGCCTGTATTTTGAAAATACTCTAACACGGAGTAGGCATGTACAGATACCTTCTGGGACCTCTAAATATCGAATTTTCGGGTGTTTTGGGACTGAATTTGAGATATCGATTTTTTGGCACCTAAAATGACGATTTTTAGCATGTTTTTAGCCTATATTTTGAAAATATTCTAGCACTGTGTAGGCATGTACAGATTGCTTCTGGGACCCCAAAATATTGAATTTTCGGGTGTTTTGAGCCTGAATTTGAGATATAAACGGGTACAGAAGATACATGCACATATTGACTTTGGGCATGTAAAATATCGATTTTCAGCATGTTTTGGGCCTGTATTTTGAAAATACTCTAACACTGAGTAGGCATGTACAGATTGCTTCTGGGACCCCAAAATATTGAATTTTCGGGTGTTTTGAGCCTGAATTTGAGATATAAACGGGTACAGAAGATACATGCACATATTGACTTTGGGCATGTAAAATATCGATTTTCAGCATGTTTTGGGCCTGTATTTTGAAAATACTCTAACACTGAGTAGGCATGTACAGATTGCTTCTGGGACCCCAAAATATTGAATTTTCGGGTGTTTTGAGCCTGAATTTGAGATATAAACGGGTACAAAAGATACATGCACATATTGACTTTGGGCATCTAAAATATCGATTTTCAGCATGTTTTGGGCCTGTATTTTGAAAATACTCTAACACGGAGTAGGCATGTACAGATTGCTTCTGGGACCCCAAAATATTGAATTTTCGGGTGTTTTGAGCCTGAATTTGTGATATAAACGGGTACTGAAGATGCATGCACATATCGACTTTTGTGCACCAAAAATATCGATTTTCAGCATGTTTTGAGCATGTATTTTGAAAATACTCTAACACGGAGTAGGCATGTACAGATCGCTTCTGGGACCCCTAAATATCGAATTTTCGGGTGTTTTGGGACTGAATTTGAGATATCGACTTTTTGGCATCTAAAAGATCGATTTTTAGCATGTTTTTAGCCTATATTTTGAAAATATTCTAGCACTGAGTAGGCATGTACAGATTGCTTCTGGGACCCCAAAATATTGAATTTTCGGGTGTTTTGAGCCTGAATTTGA
Organism: Petrolisthes cinctipes; assembly: GCA_033782935.1. Classification (NCBI taxonomy): domain Eukaryota; kingdom Metazoa; phylum Arthropoda; class Malacostraca; order Decapoda; family Porcellanidae; genus Petrolisthes; species Petrolisthes cinctipes. The sequence goes on from JAWQEG010000175.1 coordinate 1,139,925, forward strand.
GATATAAACGGGTACAGAAGATACATGCACATATTGACTTTGGGCACCAAAAATATCGATTTTCAGCATGTTTTGGGCCTGAATTTTGAAAATACTCTAATACGGAGTAGGCATATACAGATCGCTTCTGGGACCCCAAAATATCGAATTTTCGGGTGTTTAGGGCCAGAATTTGAGATATAAACGGGTACAGAAGATGCATGCACATATTGACTTTGGGCACCAAAAATATCGATTTTCAGCATGTTTTAGTCCTGAATTTTGAAAATAATCTAACACGGAGTAGGCATGTACAGATACCTTCTGGACCTCTAAATATCTAATTTTCGGGTGTTTTGGGACTGAATTTGAGATATCGATTTTTTGGCACCTAAAATGTCGATTTTTAGCATGTTTTTAGCCTATATTTTGAAAATATTCTAGCACTGTGTAGGCATGTACAGATTGCTTCTGGGACCCCAAAATATTGAATTTTCGGGTGTTTTGAGCCTGAATTTGAGATATAAACGGGTACAGAAGATACATGCACATATTGACTTTGGGCACCAAAAATATCGATTTTCAGCATGTTTTTGGCCTGAATTTTGAAAATACTCTAACACGGAGTAGGCATGTACAGATCGCTTCTGGGACCCCAAAATATCGAATTTTCGGGTGTTTAGGGCCAGAATTTGAGATATAAACGGGTACAGAAGATGCATGCACATATCGACTTTTGGGTACCTAAAAGATCGATTTTCAGTATGATTTTGGCCTGTATTTTGAAAATACTCTAACACGGAGTAGGCATGTACAGATACCTTCTGGGACCTCTAAATATAAAATTTTCGGGTGTTTTGGGACTGAATTTGAGATATCGATTTTTTGGCACCTAAAATGACGATTTTTAGCATGTTTTTAGCCTATATTTTGAAAATATTCTAGCACTGTTTAGGCATGTACAGATTGCTTCTGGGACCCCAAAATATTGAATTTTCGGGTGTTTTGAGCCTGAATTTGAGATATAAACGGGTACAAAAGATACATGCACATATTGACTTTGGGCATCTAAAATATCGATTTTCAGCATGTTTTGGGCCTGTATTTTGAAAATACTCTAACACGGAGTAGGCATGTACAGATTGCTTCTGGGACCCCAAAATATTGAATTTTCGGGTGTTTTGAGCCTGAATTTGTGATATAAACGGGTACTGAAGATGCATGCACATATCGACTTTTGTGCACCAAAAATATCGATTTTCAGCATGTTTTTAGCATGTATTTTGAAAATACTCTAACACGGAGTAGGCATGTACAGATCGCTTCTGGGACCCCTAAATATCGAATTTTCGGGTGTTTTGGGACTGAATTTGAGATATCGACTTTTTGGCATCTAAAAGATCGATTTTTAGCATGTTTTTAGCCTATATTTTGAAAATATTCTAGCACTGAGTAGGCATGTACAGATTGCTTCTGGGACCCCAAAATATTGAATTTTCGGGTGTTTTGAGCCTGAATTTGAGATATAAACGGGTACAGAAGATACATGCACATATTGACTTTGGGCACCAAAAATATCGATTTTCAGCATGTTTTGGGCCTGAATTTTGAAAATACTCTAATACGGAGTAGGCATATACAGATCGCTTCTGGGACCCCAAAATATCGAATTTTCGGGTGTTTAGGGCCAGAATTTGAGATATAAACAGGTACAGAAGATGCATGCACATATCGACTTTTGAGCACCTAAAAGATCGATTTTCAGTATGTTTTTGGCCTGTATTTTGAAAATACTCTAACACGGAGTAGGCATGTACAGATACCTTCTGGGACCTCTAAATATCGAATTTTCGGGTGTTTTGTGACTGAATTTGAGATATCGATTTTTTGGCACCTAAAATGTCGATTTTTAGCATGTTTTTTAGCCTATATTTTGAAAATATTCTAGCACTGTGTAGGCATGTACAGATTGCTTCTGGGACCCCAAAATATTGAATTTTCGGGTGTTTTGAGCCTGAATTTGAGATATAAACGGGTATTGAAGATGCATGCACATATCGACTTTTGTGCACCTAAAAGATCGATTTTCAGTATGTTTTGAGCATGTATTTTGAAAATTCTAACACTGAGTAGGCATGTACAGATCGCTTCTGGGACTCCTAAATATTGAATTTTCGGGTGTTTTGGGACTGAATTTGAGATATCGAATTTTTGGCACCTAAAAGATCGATTTTTAGCATGTTTTTAGCCTATATTTTGAAAAAATTCTAGCACTCAGTAGGCATGTACAGATTGCTTCTGGGGCCCCAAAATATCGAATTTTCGGGTGTTTAGGGCCAGAATTTGAGATATAAACGGGTACAGAAGATGCATGCACATATCGACTTTTGGGCACCTAAAAGATCGATTTTCAGTATGTTTTTGGCCTTTATTTTGAAAATACTCTAACACGGAGTAGGCATGTACAGATTGCTTCTGGGACCCCAAAATATTGAATTTTCGGGTGTTTTGAGCCTGAATTTGAGATATAAACGGGTACTGAAGATGCATGCACATATCGACTTTTGTGCACCTAAAAGATCGATTTTCAGTATGTTTTGAGCATGTATTTTGAAAATACTCTAACACGGAGTAGGCATGTACAGATCGCTTCTGGGACCCCTAAATATCGAATTTTCTGGTGTTTGGGGACTGAATTTGAGATATCGACTTTTTAGCACCTAAATGATCGATTTTTAGCATGTTTTTAGCCTATATTTTGAAAATATTCTAGCACTCAGTAGGCATGTACAGATTGCTTCTGGGACCCTAAAATATTGAATTTTCGGGTGTTTTGAGCTTGAATTTGAGATATAAACGGGTACAGAAGATACATGCACATATTGACTTTGGGCATGTAAAATATCGATTTTCAGCATGTTTTGGGCCTGTATTTTGAAAATACTCTAACACTGAGTAGGCATGTACAGATTGCTTCTGGGACCCCAAAATATTGAATTTTCGGGTGTTTTGAGCCTGAATTTGAGATATAAACGGGTACTGAAGATGCATGCACAAATCGACTTTTGTGCACCTAAAAGATCGATTTTTAGTATGTTTTGAGCATATATTTTGAAAATACTCTAACACGGAGTAGGCATGTACAGATCGCTTCTGGGACCCCTAAATATCGAATTTTCGGGTGTTTTGGGACTGAATTTGAGATATCGACTTTTTGGCATCTAAAAGATCGATTTTTAGCATGTTTTTAGCCTATATTTTGAAAATATTCTAGCACTGAGTAGGCATGTACAGATTGCTTCTGGGACCCCAAAATATTGAATTTTCGGGTGTTTTGAGCCTGAATTTGAGATATAAACGGGTACAGAAGATACATGCACATATTGACTTTGGGCACCAAAAATATCGATTTTCAGCATGTTTTGGGCCTGAATTTTGAAAATACTCTAATACGGAGTAGGCATATACAGATCGCTTCTGGGACCCCAAAATATCGAATTTTCGGGTGTTTAGGGCCAGAATTTGAGATATAAACGGGTACAGAAGATGCATGCACATATCGACTTTTGAGCACCTAAAAGATCGATTTTCAGTATGTTTTTGGCCTGTATTTTGAAAATACTCTAACACGGAGTAGGCATGTACAGATACCTTCTGGGACCTCTAAATATCGAATTTTCGGGTGTTTTGTGACTGAATTTGAGATATCGATTTTTTGGCACCTAAAATGTCGATTTTTAGCATGTTTTTTAGCCTATATTTTGAAAATATTCTAGCACTGTGTAGGCATGTACAGATTGCTTCTGGGACCCCAAAATATTGAATTTTCGGGTGTTTTGAGCCTGAATTTGAGATATAAACGGGTATTGAAGATGCATGCACATATCGACTTTTGTGCACCTAAAAGATCGATTTTCAGTATGTTTTGAGCATGTATTTTGAAAATTCTAACACTGAGTAGGCATGTACAGATCGCTTCTGGGACTCCTAAATATTGAATTTTCGGGTGTTTTGGGACTGAATTTGAGATATCGAATTTTTGGCACCTAAAAGATCGATTTTTAGCATGTTTTTAGCCTATATTTTGAAAAAATTCTAGCACTCAGTAGGCATGTACAGATTGCTTCTGGGGCCCCAAAATATCGAATTTTCGGGTGTTTAGGGCCAGAATTTGAGATATAAACGGGTACAGAAGATGCATGCACATATCGACTTTTGGGCACCTAAAAGATCGATTTTCAGTATGTTTTTGGCCTTTATTTTGAAAATACTCTAACACGGAGTAGGCATGTACAGATTGCTTCTGGACCCCAAAATATTGAATTTTCGGGTGTTTTGAGCCTGAATTTGAGATATAAACGGGTACTGAAGATGCATGCACATATCGACTTTTGTGCACCTAAAAGATCGATTTTTAGTATGTTTTGAGCATATATTTTGAAAATACTCTAACACGGAGTAGGCATGTACAGATCGCTTCTGGGACCCCTAAATATCGAATTTTCGGGTGTTTTGGGACTGAATTTGAGATATCGACTTTTTGGCATCTAAAAGATCGATTTTTAGCATGTTTTTAGCCTATATTTTGAAAATATTCTAGCACTGAGTAGGCATGTACAGATTGCTTCTGGGACCCCAAAATATTGAATTTTCGGGTGTTTTGAGCCTGAATTTGAGATATAAACGGGTACAGAAGATACATGCACATATTGACTTTGGGCACCAAAAATATCGATTTTCAGCATGTTTTAGTCCTGAATTTTGAAAATAATCTAACACGGAGTAAGCATGTACAGATACCTTCTGGGACCTCTAAATATCTAATTTTCGGGTGTTTTGGGACTGAATTTGAGATATCGATTTTTTGGCACCTAAAATGTCGATTTTTAGCATGTTTTTAGCCTATATTTTGAAAATATTCTAGCACTGAGTAGGCATGTATAAATTGCTTCTGGGACCCCAAAATATTGAATTTTCGGGTGTTTTGAGCCTGAATTTGAGATATAAACGGGTACAGAAGATACATGCACATATTGACTTTGGGCATCTAAAATATCGATTTTCAGCATGTTTTGGGCCTGTATTTTGAAAATACTCTAACACTGAGTAGGCATGTACAGATTGCTTCTGGGACCCCAAAATATTGAATTTTCGGGTGTTTTGAGCCTGAATTTGAGATATAAACTGGTACAGAAGATACATGCACATATTGACTTTGGGCACCAAAAATATCGATTTTCAGCATGTTTTAGTCCTGAATTTTGAAAATAATCTAACACGGAGTAGGCATGTACAGATACCTTCTGGGACCTCTAAATATCTAATTTTCGGGTGTTTTGGGACTGAATTTGAGATATCGATTTTTTGGCACCTAAAATGTCGATTTTTAGCATGTTTTTAGCCTATATTTTGAAAATATTCTAGCACTGTGTAGGCATGTACAGATTGCTTCTGGGACCCCAAAATATTGAATTTTCGGGTGTTTTGAGCCTGAATTTGAGATATAAACGGGTACAGAAGATACATGCACATATTGACTTTGGGCATCTAAAATATCGATTTTCAGCATGTTTTGGGCCTGTATTTTGAAAATACTCTAACACTGAGTAGGCATGTACAGATTGCTTCTGGGACCCCAAAATATTGAATTTTCGGGTGTTTTGAGCCTGAATTTGAGATATAAACGGGTACTGAAGATGCATGTACATATCGACTTTTGTGCACCTAAAAGATCGATTTTCAGTATGTTTTGAGCATGTATTTTGAAAATACTCTAACACGGAGTAGGCATGTACAGATCGCTTCTGGGACCCCTTAATATCGAATTTTCGGGTGTTTTGGGACTGAATTTAAGATATCGACTTTTTGACATCTAAAAGATCGATTTTTAGCATGTTTTTAGCCTATATTTTGAAAATATTCTAGCACTGAGTAGGCATGTACAGATTGCTTCTGGGACCCCAAAATATTGAATTTTCGGGTGTTTTGAGCCTGAATTTGAGATATAAACGGATACAGAAGATACATGCACATATTGACTTTGGGCACCAAAAATATCGATTTTCAGCATGTTTTGGGCCTGAATTTTGAAAATACTCTAACACGGAGTAGGCATGTACAGATCGCTTCTGGGACCCGAAAATATCGAATTTTCGGGTGTTTAGGGCCAGAATTTGAGATATAAACGGGTACAGAAGATGCATGCACATATCGACTTTTGGGCACCTAAAAGATCGATTTTCAGTATGTTTTTGGCCTTTATTTTGAAAATACTCTAACACGGAGTAGGCATGTACAGATTGCTTCTGGGACCCCAAAATATTGAATTTTCGGGTGTTTTGAGCCTGAATTTGAGATATAAACGGGTACTGATAATGCATGCACATATCGACTTTTGTGCACCTAAAAGATCGATTTTCAGTATGTTTTGAGCATGTATTTTGAAAATACTCTAACACGGAGTAGGCATGTACAGATCGCTTCTGGGACCCCTAAATATCGAATTTTTGGGTGTTTGGGGACTGAATTTGAGATATCGACTTTTTAGCACCTAAAAGATCGATTTTTAGCATGTTTTTAGCCTATATTTTGAAAATATTCTAGCACTGAGTAGGCATGTACAGATTGCTTCTGGGACCCCAAAATATTGAATTTTCGGGTGTTTTGAGCCTGAATTTGAGATATAAACGGGTACAGAAGATACATGCACATATTGACTTTGGGCACCAAAAATATCGATTTTCAGCATGTTTTGGGCCTGAATTTTGAGAATACTCTAACACGGAGTAGGCATGTACAGATCGCTTCTGCGACCCCAAAATATCGAATTTTCGGGTGTTTAGGACCAGAATTTGAGATATAAACGGGTACAGAAGATGCATGCACATATCGACTTTTGGGCACCTAAAAGATCGATTTTCAGTATGTTTTTGGCCTGTATTTTGAAAATACTCTAACACGGAGTAGGCATGTACAGATACCTTCTGGGACCTCTAAATATCGAATTTTAGGGTGTTTTGGGACTGAATTTGAGATATCGATTTTTTGGCACCTAAAATGACGATTTTTAGCATGTTTTTAGCCTATATTTTGAAAATATTCTAGCACTGTGTAGGCATGTACAGATTGCTTCTGGGACCCCAAAATATTGAATTTTCGGGTGTTTTGAGCCTGAATTTGAGATATAAACGGGTACAAAAGATACATGCACATATTGACTTTGGGCATCTAAAATATCGATTTTCAGCATGTTTTGGGCCTGTATTTTGAAAATACTCTAACACGGAGTAGGCATGTACAGATTGCTTCTGGGACCCCAAAATATTGAATTTTCGGGTGTTTTGAGCCTGAATTTGTGATATAAACGGGTACTGAAGATGCATGCACATATCGACTTTTGTGCACCAAAAATATCGATTTTCAGCATGTTTTTAGCATGTATTTTGAAAATACTCTAACACGGAGTAGGCATGTACAGATCGCTTCTGGGACCCCTAAATATCGAATTTTCGGGTGTTTTGGGACTGAATTTGAGATATCGACTTTTTGGCATCTAAAAGATCGATTTTTAGCATGTTTTTAGCCTATATTATGAAAATATTCTAGCACTGAGTAGGCATGTACAGATTGCTTCTGGGACCCCAAAATATTGAATTTTCGGGTGTTTTGAGCCTGAATTTGAGATATAAACGGGTACAGAAGATACATGCACATAATGACTTTGGGCACCAAAAATATCGATTTTCAGCATGTTTTGGGCCTGAATTTTGAAAATACTCTAACACGGAGTAGGCATGTACAGATCGCTTCTGGGACCCCAAAATATCGAATTTTCGGGTGTTTAGGGCCAGAATTTGAGATATAAACGGGTACAGAAGATGCATGCACATATCGACTTTTGGGCACCTAAAAGATCGATTTTCAGTATGTTTTTGGCCTGTATTTTGAAAATACTCTAACACGGAGTAGGCATGTACAGATACCTTCTGGGACCTCTAAATATCGAATTTTCGGGTGTTTTGGGACTGAATTTGAGATATCGATTTTTTGGCACCTAAAATGACGATTTTTAGCATGTTTTTAGCCTATATTTTGAAAATATTCTAGCACTGTGTAGGCATGTACAGATTGCTTCTGGGACCCCAAAATATTGAATTTTCGGGTGTTTTGAGCCTGAATTTGAGATATAAACGGGTACAGAAGATACATGCACATATTGACTTTGGGCATGTAAAATATCGATTTTCAGCATGTTTTGGGCCTGTATTTTGAAAATACTCTAACACTGAGTAGGCATGTACAGATTGCTTCTGGGACCCCAAAATATTGAATTTTCGGGTGTTTTGAGCCTGAATTTGAGATATAAACGGGTACAGAAGATACATGCACATATTGACTTTGGGCATGTAAAATATCGATTTTCAGCATGTTTTGGGCCTGTATTTTGAAAATACTCTAACACTGAGTAGGCATGTACAGATTGCTTCTGGGACCCCAAAATATTGAATTTTCGGGTGTTTTGAGCCTGAATTTGAGATATAAACGGGTACAAAAGATACATGCACATATTGACTTTGGGCATCTAAAATATCGATTTTCAGCATGTTTTGGGCCTGTATTTTGAAAATACTCTAACACGGAGTAGGCATGTACAGATTGCTTCTGGGACCCCAAAATATTGAATTTTCGGGTGTTTTGAGCCTGAATTTGTGATATAAACGGGTACTGAAGATGCATGCACATATCGACTTTTGTGCACCAAAAATATCGATTTTCAGCATGTTTTGAGCATGTATTTTGAAAATACTCTAACACGGAGTAGGCATGTACAGATCGCTTCTGGGACCCCTAAATATCGAATTTTCGGGTGTTTTGGGACTGAATTTGAGATATCGACTTTTTGGCATCTAAAAGATCGATTTTTAGCATGTTTTTAGCCTATATTTTGAAAATATTCTAGCACTGAGTAGGCATGTACAGATTGCTTCTGGGACCCCAAAATATTGAATTTTCGGGTGTTTTGAGCCTGAATTTGAGATATAAACGGGTACAGAAGATACATGCACATATTGACTTTGGGCACCAAAAATATCGATTTTCAGCATGTTTTGGGCCTGAATTTTGAAAATACTCTAATACGGAGTAGGCATATACAGATCGCTTCTGGGACCCCAAAATATCGAATTTTCGGGTGTTTAGGGCCAGAATTTGAGATATAAACGGGTACAGAAGATGCATGCACATATTGACTTTGGGCACCAAAAATATCGATTTTCAGCATGTTTTAGTCCTGAATTTTGAAAATAATCTAACACGGAGTAGGCATGTACAGATACCTTCTGGGACCTCTAAATATCTAATTTTCGGGTGTTTTGGGACTGAATTTGAGATATCGATTTTTTGGCACCTAAAATGTCGATTTTTAGCATGTTTTTAGCCTATATTTTGAAAATATTCTAGCACTGTGTAGGCATGTACAGATTGCTTCTGGGACCCCAAAATATTGAATTTTCGGGTGTTTTGAGCCTGAATTTGAGATATAAACGGGTACAGAAGATACATGCACATATTGACTTTGGGCACCAAAAATATCGATTTTCAGCATGTTTTTGGCCTGAATTTTGAAAATACTCTAACACGGAGTAGGCATGTACAGATCGCTTCTGGGACCCCAAAATATCGAATTTTCGGGTGTTTAGGGCCAGAATTTGAGATATAAACGGGTACAGAAGATGCATGCACATATCGACTTTTGGGTACCTAAAAGATCGATTTTCAGTATGATTTTGGCCTGTATTTTGAAAATACTCTAACACGGAGTAGGCATGTACAGATACCTTCTGGGACCTCTAAATATAAAATTTTCGGGTGTTTTGGGACTGAATTTGAGATATCGATTTTTTGGCACCTAAAATGACGATTTTTAGCATGTTTTTAGCCTATATTTTGAAAATATTCTAGCACTGTTTAGGCATGTACAGATTGCTTCTGGGACCCCAAAATATTGAATTTTCGGGTGTTTTGAGCCTGAATTTGAGATATAAACGGGTACAAAAGATACATGCACATATTGACTTTGGGCATCTAAAATATCGATTTTCAGCATGTTTTGGGCCTGTATTTTGAAAATACTCTAACACGGAGTAGGCATGTACAGATTGCTTCTGGGACCCCAAAATATTGAATTTTCGGGTGTTTTGAGCCTGAATTTGTGATATAAACGGGTACTGAAGATGCATGCACATATCGACTTTTGTGCACCAAAAATATCGATTTTCAGCATGTTTTTAGCATGTATTTTGAAAATACTCTAACACGGAGTAGGCATGTACAGATCGCTTCTGGGACCCCTAAATATCGAATTTTCGGGTGTTTTGGGACTGAATTTGAGATATCGACTTTTTGGCATCTAAAAGATCGATTTTTAGCATGTTTTTAGCCTATATTTTGAAAATATTCTAGCACTGAGTAGGCATGTACAGATTGCTTCTGGGACCCCAAAATATTGAATTTTCGGGTGTTTTGAGCCTGAATTTGAGATATAAACGGGTACAGAAGATACATGCACATATTGACTTTGGGCACCAAAAATATCGATTTTCAGCATGTTTTGGGCCTGAATTTTGAAAATACTCTAATACGGAGTAGGCATATACAGATCGCTTCTGGGACCCCAAAATATCGAATTTTCGGGTGTTTAGGGCCAGAATTTGAGATATAAACAGGTACAGAAGATGCATGCACATATCGACTTTTGAGCACCTAAAAGATCGATTTTCAGTATGTTTTTGGCCTGTATTTTGAAAATACTCTAACACGGAGTAGGCATGTACAGATACCTTCTGGGACCTCTAAATATCGAATTTTCGGGTGTTTTGTGACTGAATTTGAGATATCGATTTTTTGGCACCTAAAATGTCGATTTTTAGCATGTTTTTTAGCCTATATTTTGAAAATATTCTAGCACTGTGTAGGCATGTACAGATTGCTTCTGGGACCCCAAAATATTGAATTTTCGGGTGTTTTGAGCCTGAATTTGAGATATAAACGGGTATTGAAGATGCATGCACATATCGACTTTTGTGCACCTAAAAGATCGATTTTCAGTATGTTTTGAGCATGTATTTTGAAAATTCTAACACTGAGTAGGCATGTACAGATCGCTTCTGGGACTCCTAAATATTGAATTTTCGGGTGTTTTGGGACTGAATTTGAGATATCGAATTTTTGGCACCTAAAAGATCGATTTTTAGCATGTTTTTAGCCTATATTTTGAAAAAATTCTAGCACTCAGTAGGCATGTACAGATTGCTTCTGGGGCCCCAAAATATCGAATTTTCGGGTGTTTAGGGCCAGAATTTGAGATATAAACGGGTACAGAAGATGCATGCACATATCGACTTTTGGGCACCTAAAAGATCGATTTTCAGTATGTTTTTGGCCTTTATTTTGAAAATACTCTAACACGGAGTAGGCATGTACAGATTGCTTCTGGGACCCCAAAATATTGAATTTTCGGGTGTTTTGAGCCTGAATTTGAGATATAAACGGGTACTGAAGATGCATGCACATATCGACTTTTGTGCACCTAAAAGATCGATTTTCAGTATGTTTTGAGCATGTATTTTGAAAATACTCTAACACGGAGTAGGCATGTACAGATCGCTTCTGGGACCCCTAAATATCGAATTTTCTGGTGTTTGGGGACTGAATTTGAGATATCGACTTTTTAGCACCTAAATGATCGATTTTTAGCATGTTTTTAGCCTATATTTTGAAAATATTCTAGCACTCAGTAGGCATGTACAGATTGCTTCTGGGACCCTAAAATATTGAATTTTCGGGTGTTTTGAGCTTGAATTTGAGATATAAACGGGTACAGAAGATACATGCACATATTGACTTTGGGCATGTAAAATATCGATTTTCAGCATGTTTTGGGCCTGTATTTTGAAAATACTCTAACACTGAGTAGGCATGTACAGATTGCTTCTGGGACCCCAAAATATTGAATTTTCGGGTGTTTTGAGCCTGAATTTGAGATATAAACGGGTACTGAAGATGCATGCACAAATCGACTTTTGTGCACCTAAAAGATCGATTTTTAGTATGTTTTGAGCATATATTTTGAAAATACTCTAACACGGAGTAGGCATGTACAGATCGCTTCTGGGACCCCTAAATATCGAATTTTCGGGTGTTTTGGGACTGAATTTGAGATATCGACTTTTTGGCATCTAAAAGATCGATTTTTAGCATGTTTTTAGCCTATATTTTGAAAATATTCTAGCACTGAGTAGGCATGTACAGATTGCTTCTGGGACCCCAAAATATTGAATTTTCGGGTGTTTTGAGCCTGAATTTGAGATATAAACGGGTACAGAAGATACATGCACATATTGACTTTGGGCACCAAAAATATCGATTTTCAGCATGTTTTGGGCCTGAATTTTGAAAATACTCTAATACGGAGTAGGCATATACAGATCGCTTCTGGGACCCCAAAATATCGAATTTTCGGGTGTTTAGGGCCAGAATTTGAGATATAAACGGGTACAGAAGATGCATGCACATATCGACTTTTGAGCACCTAAAAGATCGATTTTCAGTATGTTTTTGGCCTGTATTTTGAAAATACTCTAACACGGAGTAGGCATGTACAGATACCTTCTGGGACCTCTAAATATCGAATTTTCGGGTGTTTTGTGACTGAATTTGAGATATCGATTTTTTGGCACCTAAAATGTCGATTTTTAGCATGTTTTTTAGCCTATATTTTGAAAATATTCTAGCACTGTGTAGGCATGTACAGATTGCTTCTGGGACCCCAAAATATTGAATTTTCGGGTGTTTTGAGCCTGAATTTGAGATATAAACGGGTATTGAAGATGCATGCACATATCGACTTTTGTGCACCTAAAAGATCGATTTTCAGTATGTTTTGAGCATGTATTTTGAAAATTCTAACACTGAGTAGGCATGTACAGATCGCTTCTGGGACTCCTAAATATTGAATTTTCGGGTGTTTTGGGACTGAATTTGAGATATCGAATTTTTGGCACCTAAAAGATCGATTTTTAGCATGTTTTTAGCCTATATTTTGAAAAAATTCTAGCACTCAGTAGGCATGTACAGATTGCTTCTGGGGCCCCAAAATATCGAATTTTCGGGTGTTTAGGGCCAGAATTTGAGATATAAACGGGTACAGAAGATGCATGCACATATCGACTTTTGGGCACCTAAAAGATCGATTTTCAGTATGTTTTTGGCCTTTATTTTGAAAATACTCTAACACGGAGTAGGCATGTACAGATTGCTTCTGGACCCCAAAATATTGAATTTTCGGGTGTTTTGAGCCTGAATTTGAGATATAAACGGGTACTGAAGATGCATGCACATATCGACTTTTGTGCACCTAAAAGATCGATTTTTAGTATGTTTTGAGCATATATTTTGAAAATACTCTAACACGGAGTAGGCATGTACAGATCGCTTCTGGGACCCCTAAATATCGAATTTTCGGGTGTTTTGGGACTGAATTTGAGATATCGACTTTTTGGCATCTAAAAGATCGATTTTTAGCATGTTTTTAGCCTATATTTTGAAAATATTCTAGCACTGAGTAGGCATGTACAGATTGCTTCTGGGACCCCAAAATATTGAATTTTCGGGTGTTTTGAGCCTGAATTTGAGATATAAACGGGTACAGAAGATACATGCACATATTGACTTTGGGCACCAAAAATATCGATTTTCAGCATGTTTTAGTCCTGAATTTTGAAAATAATCTAACACGGAGTAAGCATGTACAGATACCTTCTGGGACCTCTAAATATCTAATTTTCGGGTGTTTTGGGACTGAATTTGAGATATCGATTTTTTGGCACCTAAAATGTCGATTTTTAGCATGTTTTTAGCCTATATTTTGAAAATATTCTAGCACTGAGTAGGCATGTATAAATTGCTTCTGGGACCCCAAAATATTGAATTTTCGGGTGTTTTGAGCCTGAATTTGAGATATAAACGGGTACAGAAGATACATGCACATATTGACTTTGGGCATCTAAAATATCGATTTTCAGCATGTTTTGGGCCTGTATTTTGAAAATACTCTAACACTGAGTAGGCATGTACAGATTGCTTCTGGGACCCCAAAATATTGAATTTTCGGGTGTTTTGAGCCTGAATTTGAGATATAAACTGGTACAGAAGATACATGCACATATTGACTTTGGGCACCAAAAATATCGATTTTCAGCATGTTTTAGTCCTGAATTTTGAAAATAATCTAACACGGAGTAGGCATGTACAGATACCTTCTGGGACCTCTAAATATCTAATTTTCGGGTGTTTTGGGACTGAATTTGAGATATCGATTTTTTGGCACCTAAAATGTCGATTTTTAGCATGTTTTTAGCCTATATTTTGAAAATATTCTAGCACTGTGTAGGCATGTACAGATTGCTTCTGGGACCCCAAAATATTGAATTTTCGGGTGTTTTGAGCCTGAATTTGAGATATAAACGGGTACAGAAGATACATGCACATATTGACTTTGGGCATCTAAAATATCGATTTTCAGCATGTTTTGGGCCTGTATTTTGAAAATACTCTAACACTGAGTAGGCATGTACAGATTGCTTCTGGGACCCCAAAATATTGAATTTTCGGGTGTTTTGAGCCTGAATTTGAGATATAAACGGGTACTGAAGATGCATGTACATATCGACTTTTGTGCACCTAAAAGATCGATTTTCAGTATGTTTTGAGCATGTATTTTGAAAATACTCTAACACGGAGTAGGCATGTACAGATCGCTTCTGGGACCCCTTAATATCGAATTTTCGGGTGTTTTGGGACTGAATTTAAGATATCGACTTTTTGACATCTAAAAGATCGATTTTTAGCATGTTTTTAGCCTATATTTTGAAAATATTCTAGCACTGAGTAGGCATGTACAGATTGCTTCTGGGACCCCAAAATATTGAATTTTCGGGTGTTTTGAGCCTGAATTTGAGATATAAACGGATACAGAAGATACATGCACATATTGACTTTGGGCACCAAAAATATCGATTTTCAGCATGTTTTGGGCCTGAATTTTGAAAATACTCTAACACGGAGTAGGCATGTACAGATCGCTTCTGGGACCCGAAAATATCGAATTTTCGGGTGTTTAGGGCCAGAATTTGAGATATAAACGGGTACAGAAGATGCATGCACATATCGACTTTTGGGCACCTAAAAGATCGATTTTCAGTATGTTTTTGGCCTTTATTTTGAAAATACTCTAACACGGAGTAGGCATGTACAGATTGCTTCTGGGACCCCAAAATATTGAATTTTCGGGTGTTTTGAGCCTGAATTTGAGATATAAACGGGTACTGATAATGCATGCACATATCGACTTTTGTGCACCTAAAAGATCGATTTTCAGTATGTTTTGAGCATGTATTTTGAAAATACTCTAACACGGAGTAGGCATGTACAGATCGCTTCTGGGACCCCTAAATATCGAATTTTTGGGTGTTTGGGGACTGAATTTGAGATATCGACTTTTTAGCACCTAAAAGATCGATTTTTAGCATGTTTTTAGCCTATATTTTGAAAATATTCTAGCACTGAGTAGGCATGTACAGATTGCTTCTGGGACCCCAAAATATTGAATTTTCGGGTGTTTTGAGCCTGAATTTGAGATATAAACGGGTACAGAAGATACATGCACATATTGACTTTGGGCACCAAAAATATCGATTTTCAGCATGTTTTGGGCCTGAATTTTGAGAATACTCTAACACGGAGTAGGCATGTACAGATCGCTTCTGCGACCCCAAAATATCGAATTTTCGGGTGTTTAGGACCAGAATTTGAGATATAAACGGGTACAGAAGATGCATGCACATATCGACTTTTGGGCACCTAAAAGATCGATTTTCAGTATGTTTTTGGCCTGTATTTTGAAAATACTCTAACACGGAGTAGGCATGTACAGATACCTTCTGGGACCTCTAAATATCGAATTTTAGGGTGTTTTGGGACTGAATTTGAGATATCGATTTTTTGGCACCTAAAATGACGATTTTTAGCATGTTTTTAGCCTATATTTTGAAAATATTCTAGCACTGTGTAGGCATGTACAGATTGCTTCTGGGACCCCAAAATATTGAATTTTCGGGTGTTTTGAGCCTGAATTTGAGATATAAACGGGTACAGAAGATACATGCACATATTGACTTTGGGCATGTAAAATATCGATTTTCAGCATGTTTTGGGCCTGTATTTTGAAAATACTCTAACACTGAGTAGGCATGTACAGATTGCTTCTGGGACCCCAAAATATTGAATTTTCGGGTGTTTTGAGCCTGAATTTGAGATATAAACGGGTACTGAAGATACATGCACATATCGACTTTTGTGCACCTAAAAGATCGATTTTTAGCATGTTTTTAGCCTATATTTTGAAAATATTCTAGCACTGACTAGGCATGTACAGATTGCTTCTGGGACCCCAAAATATTGAATTTTCGGGTGTTTTGAGCCTGAATTTGAGATATAAACTGGTACAGAAGATACATGCACATATTGACTTTGGGCATGTAAAATATCGATTTTCAGCATGTTTTGGGCCTGTATTTTGAAAATACTCTAACACGGAGTAGGCATGTACAGATCGCTTCTGGGACCCCTAAATATCGAATTTTCGGGTGTTTTGGGACTGAATTTGAGATATCGACTTTTTGGCATCTAAAAGATCGATTTTTAGCATGTTTTTAGCCTATATTATGAAAATATTCTAGCACTGAGTAGGCATGTACAGATTGCTTCTGGGACCCCAAAATATTGAATTTTCGGGTGTTTTGAGCCTGAATTTGAGATATAAACGGGTACAGAAGATACATGCACATAATGACTTTGGGCACCAAAAATATCGATTTTCAGCATGTTTTGGGCCTGAATTTTGAAAATACTCTAACACGGAGTAGGCATGTACAGATCGCTTCTGGGACCCCAAAATATCGAATTTTCGGGTGTTTAGGGCCAGAATTTGAGATATAAACGGGTACAGAAGATGCATGCACATATCGACTTTTGGGCACCTAAAAGATCGATTTTCAGTATGTTTTTGGCCTGTATTTTGAAAATACTCTAACACGGAGTAGGCATGTACAGATACCTTCTGGGACCTCTAAATATCGAATTTTCGGGTGTTTTGGGACTGAATTTGAGATATCGATTTTTTGGCACCTAAAATGACGATTTTTAGCATGTTTTTAGCCTATATTTTGAAAATATTCTAGCACTGTGTAGGCCTGTACAGATTGCTTCTGGGACCCCAAAATATTGAATTTTCGGGTGTTTTGAGCCTGAATTTGAGATATAAACGGGTACAGAAGATACATGCACATATTGACTTTGGGCATGTAAAATATCGATTTTCAGCATGTTTTGGGCCTGTATTTTGAAAATACTCTAACACTGAGTAGGCATGTACAGATTGCTTCTGGGACCCCAAAATATTGAATTTTCGGGTGTTTTGAGCCTGAATTTGAGATATAAACGGGTACAAAAGATACATGCACATATTGACTTTGGGCATCTAAAATATCGATTTTCAGCATGTTTTGGGCCTGTATTTTGAAAATACTCTAACACGGAGTAGGCATGTACAGATTGCTTCTGGGACCCCAAAATATTGAATTTTCGGGTGTTTTGAGCCTGAATTTGTGATATAAACGGGTACTGAAGATGCATGCACATATCGACTTTTGTGCACCAAAAATATCGATTTTCAGCATGTTTTGAGCATGTATTTTGAAAATACTCTAACACGGAGTAGGCATGTACAGATCGCTTCTGGGACCCCTAAATATCGAATTTTCGGGTGTTTTGGGACTGAATTTGAGATATCGACTTTTTGGCATCTAAAAGATCGATTTTTAGCATGTTTTTAGCCTATATTTTGAAAATATTCTAGCACTGAGTAGGCATGTACAGATTGCTTCTGGGACCCCAAAATATTGAATTTTCGGGTGTTTTGAGCCTGAATTTGAGATATAAACGGGTACAGAAGATACATGCACATATTGACTTTGGGCACCAAAAATATCGATTTTCAGCATGTTTTGGGCCTGAATTTTGAAAATACTCTAATACGGAGTAGGCATATACAGATCGCTTCTGGGACCCCAAAATATCGAATTTTCGGGTGTTTAGGGCCAGAATTTGAGATATAAACGGGTACAGAAGATGCATGCACATATTGACTTTGGGCACCAAAAATATCGATTTTCAGCATGTTTTAGTCCTGAATTTTGAAAATAATCTAACACGGAGTAGGCATGTACAGATACCTTCTGGGACCTCTAAATATCTAATTTTCGGGTGTTTTGGGACTGAATTTGAGATATCGATTTTTTGGCACCTAAAATGTCGATTTTTAGCATGTTTTTAGCCTATATTTTGAAAATATTCTAGCACTGTGTAGGCATGTACAGATTGCTTCTGGGACCCCAAAATATTGAATTTTCGGGTGTTTTGAGCCTGAATTTGAGATATAAACGGGTACAGAAGATACATGCACATATTGACTTTGGGCACCAAAAATATCGATTTTCAGCATGTTTTTGGCCTGAATTTTGAAAATACTCTAACACGGAGTAGGCATGTACAGATCGCTTCTGGGACCCCAAAATATCGAATTTTCGGGTGTTTAGGGCCAGAATTTGAGATATAAACGGGTACAGAAGATGCATGCACATATCGACTTTTGGGTACCTAAAAGATCGATTTTCAGTATGATTTTGGCCTGTATTTTGAAAATACTCTAACACGGAGTAGGCATGTACAGATACCTTCTGGGACCTCTAAATATCAAATTTTCGGGTGTTTTGGGACTGAATTTGAGATATCGATTTTTTGGCACCTAAAATGACGATTTTTAGCATGTTTTTAGCCTATATTTTGAAAATATTCTAGCACTGTTTAGGCATGTACAGATTGCTTCTGGGACCCCAAAATATTGAATTTTCGGGTGTTTTGAGCCTGAATTTGAGATATAAACGGGTACAAAAGATACATGCACATATTGACTTTGGGCATCTAAAATATCGATTTTCAGCATGTTTTGGGCCTGTATTTTGAAAATACTCTAACACGGAGTAGGCATGTACAGATTGCTTCTGGGACCCCAAAATATTGAATTTTCGGGTGTTTTGAGCCTGAATTTGTGATATAAACGGGTACTGAAGATGCATGCACATATCGACTTTTGTGCACCAAAAATATCGATTTTCAGCATGTTTTTAGCATGTATTTTGAAAATACTCTAACACGGAGTAGGCATGTACAGATCGCTTCTGGGACCCCTAAATATCGAATTTTCGGGTGTTTTGGGACTGAATTTGAGATATCGACTTTTTGGCATCTAAAAGATCGATTTTTAGCATGTTTTTAGCCTATATTTTGAAAATATTCTAGCACTGAGTAGGCATGTACAGATTGCTTCTGGGACCCCAAAATATTGAATTTTCGGGTGTTTTGAGCCTGAATTTGAGATATAAACGGGTACAGAAGATACATGCACATATTGACTTTGGGCACCAAAAATATCGATTTTCAGCATGTTTTGGGCCTGAATTTTGAAAATACTCTAATACGGAGTAGGCATATACAGATCGCTTCTGGGACCCCAAAATATCGAATTTTCGGGTGTTTAGGGCCAGAATTTGAGATATAAACAGGTACAGAAGATGCATGCACATATCGACTTTTGAGCACCTAAAAGATCGATTTTCAGTATGTTTTTGGCCTGTATTTTGAAAATACTCTAACACGGAGTAGGCATGTACAGATACCTTCTGGGACCTCTAAATATCGAATTTTCGGGTGTTTTGTGACTGAATTTGAGATATCGATTTTTTGGCACCTAAAATGTCGATTTTTAGCATGTTTTTTAGCCTATATTTTGAAAATATTCTAGCACTGTGTAGGCATGTACAGATTGCTTCTGGGACCCCAAAATATTGAATTTTCGGGTGTTTTGAGCCTGAATTTGAGATATAAACGGGTATTGAAGATGCATGCACATATCGACTTTTGTGCACCTAAAAGATCGATTTTCAGTATGTTTTGAGCATGTATTTTGAAAATTCTAACACTGAGTAGGCATGTACAGATCGCTTCTGGGACTCCTAAATATTGAATTTTCGGGTGTTTTGGGACTGAATTTGAGATATCGAATTTTTGGCACCTAAAAGATCGATTTTTAGCATGTTTTTAGCCTATATTTTGAAAAAATTCTAGCACTCAGTAGGCATGTACAGATTGCTTCTGGGGCCCCAAAATATCGAATTTTCGGGTGTTTAGGGCCAGAATTTGAGATATAAACGGGTACAGAAGATGCATGCACATATCGACTTTTGGGCACCTAAAAGATCGATTTTCAGTATGTTTTTGGCCTTTATTTTGAAAATACTCTAACACGGAGTAGGCATGTACAGATTGCTTCTGGGACCCCAAAATATTGAATTTTCGGGTGTTTTGAGCCTGAATTTGAGATATAAACGGGTACTGAAGATGCATGCACATATCGACTTTTGTGCACCTAAAAGATCGATTTTCAGTATGTTTTGAGCATGTATTTTGAAAATACTCTAACACGGAGTAGGCATGTACAGATCGCTTCTGGGACCCCTAAATATCGAATTTTCTGGTGTTTGGGGACTGAATTTGAGATATCGACTTTTTAGCACCTAAATGATCGATTTTTAGCATGTTTTTAGCCTATATTTTGAAAATATTCTAGCACTCAGTAGGCATGTACAGATTGCTTCTGGGACCCTAAAATATTGAATTTTCGGGTGTTTTGAGCTTGAATTTGAGATATAAACGGGTACAGAAGATACATGCACATATTGACTTTGGGCATGTAAAATATCGATTTTCAGCATGTTTTGGGCCTGTATTTTGAAAATACTCTAACACTGAGTAGGCATGTACAGATTGCTTCTGGGACCCCAAAATATTGAATTTTCGGGTGTTTTGAGCCTGAATTTGAGATATAAACGGGTACTGAAGATGCATGCACAAATCGACTTTTGTGCACCTAAAAGATCGATTTTTAGTATGTTTTGAGCATATATTTTGAAAATACTCTAACACGGAGTAGGCATGTACAGATCGCTTCTGGGACCCCTAAATATCGAATTTTCGGGTGTTTTGGGACTGAATTTGAGATATCGACTTTTTGGCATCTAAAAGATCGATTTTTAGCATGTTTTTAGCCTATATTTTGAAAATATTCTAGCACTGAGTAGGCATGTACAGATTGCTTCTGGGACCCCAAAATATTGAATTTTCGGGTGTTTTGAGCCTGAATTTGAGATATAAACGGGTACAGAAGATACATGCACATATTGACTTTGGGCACCAAAAATATCGATTTTCAGCATGTTTTGGGCCTGAATTTTGAAAATACTCTAATACGGAGTAGGCATATACAGATCGCTTCTGGGACCCCAAAATATCGAATTTTCGGGTGTTTAGGGCCAGAATTTGAGATATAAACGGGTACAGAAGATGCATGCACATATCGACTTTTGAGCACCTAAAAGATCGATTTTCAGTATGTTTTTGGCCTGTATTTTGAAAATACTCTAACACGGAGTAGGCATGTACAGATACCTTCTGGGACCTCTAAATATCGAATTTTCGGGTGTTTTGTGACTGAATTTGAGATATCGATTTTTTGGCACCTAAAATGTCGATTTTTAGCATGTTTTTTAGCCTATATTTTGAAAATATTCTAGCACTGTGTAGGCATGTACAGATTGCTTCTGGGACCCCAAAATATTGAATTTTCGGGTGTTTTGAGCCTGAATTTGAGATATAAACGGGTATTGAAGATGCATGCACATATCGACTTTTGTGCACCTAAAAGATCGATTTTCAGTATGTTTTGAGCATGTATTTTGAAAATTCTAACACTGAGTAGGCATGTACAGATCGCTTCTGGGACTCCTAAATATTGAATTTTCGGGTGTTTTGGGACTGAATTTGAGATATCGAATTTTTGGCACCTAAAAGATCGATTTTTAGCATGTTTTTAGCCTATATTTTGAAAAAATTCTAGCACTCAGTAGGCATGTACAGATTGCTTCTGGGGCCCCAAAATATCGAATTTTCGGGTGTTTAGGGCCAGAATTTGAGATATAAACGGGTACAGAAGATGCATGCACATATCGACTTTTGGGCACCTAAAAGATCGATTTTCAGTATGTTTTTGGCCTTTATTTTGAAAATACTCTAACACGGAGTAGGCATGTACAGATTGCTTCTGGACCCCAAAATATTGAATTTTCGGGTGTTTTGAGCCTGAATTTGAGATATAAACGGGTACTGAAGATGCATGCACATATCGACTTTTGTGCACCTAAAAGATCGATTTTCAGTATGTTTTGAGCATGTATTTTGAAAATACTCTAACACGGAGTAGGCATGTACAGATCGCTTCTGGGACCCCTAAATATCGAATTTTCGGGTGTTTGGGGACTGAATTTGAGATATCGACTTTTTAGCACCTAAATGATCGATTTTTAGCATGTTTTTAGCCTATATTTTGAAAATATTCTAGCACTCAGTAGGCATGTACAGATTGCTTCTGGGACCCCAAAATATTGAATTTTCGGGTGTTTTGAGCCTGAATTTGAGATATAAACGGGTACAGAAGATACATGCACATATTGACTTTGGGCATGTAAAATATCGATTTTCAGCATGTTTTGGGCCTGTATTTTGAAAATACTCTAACACTGAGGAGGCATGTACAGATTGCTTCTGGGACCCCAAAATATTAAATTTTCGGGTGTTTTGAGCCTGAATTTGAGATATAAACGGGTACTGAAGATGCATGCACAAATCGACTTTTGTGCACCTAAAAGATCGATTTTTAGTATGTTTTGAGCATATATTTTGAAAATACTCTAACACGGAGTAGGCATGTACAGATCGCTTCTGGGACCCCTAAATATCGAATTTTCGGGTGTTTTGGGACTGAATTTGAGATATCGACTTTTTGGCATCTAAAAGATCGATTTTTAGCATGTTTTTAGCCTATATTTTGAAAATATTCTAGCACTGAGTAGGCATGTACAGATTGCTTCTGGGACCCCAAAATATTGAATTTTCGGGTGTTTTGAGCCTGAATTTGAGATATAAACGGGTACAGAAGATACATGCACATATTGACTTTGGGCACCAAAAATATCGATTTTCAGCATGTTTTAGTCCTGAATTTTGAAAATAATCTAACACGGAGTAAGCATGTACAGATACCTTCTGGGACCTCTAAATATCGAATTTTCGGGTGTTTTGGGACTGAATTTGAGATATCGATTTTTTGGCACCTAAAATGTCGATTTTTAGCATGTTTTTAGCCTATATTTTGAAAATATTCTAGCACTGAGTAGGCATGTATAAATTGCTTCTGGGACCCCAAAATATTGAATTTTCGGGTGTTTTGAGCCTGAATTTGAGATATAAACGGGTACAGAAGATACATGCACATATTGACTTTGGGCATCTAAAATATCGATTTTCAGCATGTTTTGGGCCTGTATTTTGAAAATACTCTAACACTGAGTAGGCATGTACAGATTGCTTCTGGGACCCCAAAATATTGAATTTTCGGGTGTTTTGAGCCTGAATTTGAGATATAAACTGGTACAGAAGATACATGCACATATTGACTTTGGGCACCAAAAATATCGATTTTCAGCATGTTTTAGTCCTGAATTTTGAAAATAATCTAACACGGAGTAGGCATGTACAGATACCTTCTGGGACCTCTAAATATCTAATTTTCGGGTGTTTTGGGACTGAATTTGAGATATCGATTTTTTGGCACCTAAAATGTCGATTTTTAGCATGTTTTTAGCCTATATTTTGAAAATATTCTAGCACTGTGTAGGCATGTACAGATTGCTTCTGGGACCCCAAAATATTGAATTTTCGGGTGTTTTGAGCCTGAATTTGAGATATAAACGGGTACAGAAGATACATGCACATATTGACTTTGGGCATCTAAAATATCGATTTTCAGCATGTTTTGGGCCTGTATTTTGAAAATACTCTAACACTGAGTAGGCATGTACAGATTGCTTCTGGGACCCCAAAATATTGAATTTTCGGGTGTTTTGAGCCTGAATTTGAGATATAAACGGGTACTGAAGATGCATGCACATATCGACTTTTGTGCACCTAAAAGATCGATTTTCAGTATGTTTTGAGCATGTATTTTGAAAATACTCTAACACGGAGTAGGCATGTACAGATCGCTTCTGGGACCCCTAAATATCGAATTTTCTGGTGTTTGGGGACTGAATTTGAGATATCGACTTTTTAGCACCTAAATGATCGATTTTTAGCATGTTTTTAGCCTATATTTTGAAAATATTCTAGCACTCAGTAGGCATGTACAGATTGCTTCTGGGACCCTAAAATATTGAATTTTCGGGTGTTTTGAGCTTGAATTTGAGATATAAACGGGTACAGAAGATACATGCACATATTGACTTTGGGCATGTAAAATATCGATTTTCAGCATGTTTTGGGCCTGTATTTTGAAAATACTCTAACACTGAGTAGGCATGTACAGATTGCTTCTGGGACCCCAAAATATTGAATTTTCGGGTGTTTTGAGCCTGAATTTGAGATATAAACGGGTACTGAAGATGCATGCACAAATCGACTTTTGTGCACCTAAAAGATCGATTTTTAGTATGTTTTGAGCATATATTTTGAAAATACTCTAACACGGAGTAGGCATGTACAGATCGCTTCTGGGACCCCTAAATATCGAATTTTCGGGTGTTTTGGGACTGAATTTGAGATATCGACTTTTTGGCATCTAAAAGATCGATTTTTAGCATGTTTTTAGCCTATATTTTGAAAATATTCTAGCACTGAGTAGGCATGTACAGATTGCTTCTGGGACCCCAAAATATTGAATTTTCGGGTGTTTTGAGCCTGAATTTGAGATATAAACGGGTACAGAAGATACATGCACATATTGACTTTGGGCACCAAAAATATCGATTTTCAGCATGTTTTGGGCCTGAATTTTGAAAATACTCTAATACGGAGTAGGCATATACAGATCGCTTCTGGGACCCCAAAATATCGAATTTTCGGGTTTTTAGGGCCAGAATTTGAGATATAAACGGGTACAGAAGATGCATGCACATATCGACTTTTGAGCACCTAAAAGATCGATTTTCAGTATGTTTTTGGCCTGTATTTTGAAAATACTCTAACACGGAGTAGGCATGTACAGATACCTTCTGGGACCTCTAAATATCGAATTTTCGGGTGTTTTGTGACTGAATTTGAGATATCGATTTTTTGGCACCTAAAATGTCGATTTTTAGCATGTTTTTTAGCCTATATTTTGAAAATATTCTAGCACTGTGTAGGCATGTACAGATTGCTTCTGGGACCCCAAAATATTGAATTTTCGGGTGTTTTGAGCCTGAATTTGAGATATAAACGGGTATTGAAGATGCATGCACATATCGACTTTTGTGCACCTAAAAGATCGATTTTCAGTATGTTTTGAGCATGTATTTTGAAAATTCTAACACTGAGTAGGCATGTACAGATCGCTTCTGGGACTCCTAAATATTGAATTTTCGGGTGTTTTGGGACTGAATTTGAGATATCGAATTTTTGGCACCTAAAAGATCGATTTTTAGCATGTTTTTAGCCTATATTTTGAAAAAATTCTAGCACTCAGTAGGCATGTACAGATTGCTTCTGGGGCCCCAAAATATCGAATTTTCGGGTGTTTAGGGCCAGAATTTGAGATATAAACGGGTACAGAAGATGCATGCACATATCGACTTTTGGGCACCTAAAAGATCGATTTTCAGTATGTTTTTGGCCTTTATTTTGAAAATACTCTAACACGGAGTAGGCATGTACAGATTGCTTCTGGACCCCAAAATATTGAATTTTCGGGTGTTTTGAGCCTGAATTTGAGATATAAACGGGTACTGAAGATGCATGCACATATCGACTTTTGTGCACCTAAAAGATCGATTTTCAGTATGTTTTGAGCATGTATTTTGAAAATACTCTAACACGGAGTAGGCATGTACAGATCGCTTCTGGGACCCCTAAATATCGAATTTTCGGGTGTTTGGGGACTGAATTTGAGATATCGACTTTTTAGCACCTAAATGATCGATTTTTAGCATGTTTTTAGCCTATATTTTGAAAATATTCTAGCACTCAGTAGGCATGTACAGATTGCTTCTGGGACCCCAAAATATTGAATTTTCGGGTGTTTTGAGCCTGAATTTGAGATATAAACGGGTACAGAAGATACATGCACATATTGACTTTGGGCATGTAAAATATCGATTTTCAGCATGTTTTGGGCCTGTATTTTGAAAATACTCTAACACTGAGAAGGCATGTACAGATTGCTTCTGGGACCCCAAAATATTAAATTTTCGGGTGTTTTGAGCCTGAATTTGAGATATAAACGGGTACTGAAGATGCATGCACAAATCGACTTTTGTGCACCTAAAAGATCGATTTTTAGTATGTTTTGAGCATATATTTTGAAAATACTCTAACACGGAGTAGGCATGTACAGATCGCTTCTGGGACCCCTAAATATCGAATTTTCGGGTGTTTTGGGACTGAATTTGAGATATCGACTTTTTGGCATCTAAAAGATCGATTTTTAGCATGTTTTTAGCCTATATTTTGAAAATATTCTAGCACTGAGTAGGCATGTACAGATTGCTTCTGGGACCCCAAAATATTGAATTTTCGGGTGTTTTGAGCCTGAATTTGAGATATAAACGGGTACAGAAGATACATGCACATATTGACTTTGGGCACCAAAAATATCGATTTTCAGCATGTTTTAGTCCTGAATTTTGAAAATAATCTAACACGGAGTAAGCATGTACAGATACCTTCTGGGACCTCTAAATATCTAATTTTCGGGTGTTTTGGGACTGAATTTGAGATATCGATTTTTTGGCACCTAAAATGTCGATTTTTAGCATGTTTTTAGCCTATATTTTGAAAATATTCTAGCACTGAGTAGGCATGTATAAATTGCTTCTGGGACCCCAAAATATTGAATTTTCGGGTGTTTTGAGCCTGAATTTGAGATATAAACGGGTACAGAAGATACATGCACATATTGACTTTGGGCATCTAAAATATCGATTTTCAGCATGTTTTGGGCCTGTATTTTGAAAATACTCTAACACTGAGTAGGCATGTACAGATTGCTTCTGGGACCCCAAAATATTGAATTTTCGGGTGTTTTGAGCCTGAATTTGAGATATAAACTGGTACAGAAGATACATGCACATATTGACTTTGGGCACCAAAAATATCGATTTTCAGCATGTTTTAGTCCTGAATTTTGAAAATAATCTAACACGGAGTAGGCATGTACAGATACCTTCTGGGACCTCTAAATATCTAATTTTCGGGTGTTTTGGGACTGAATTTGAGATATCGATTTTTTGGCACCTAAAATGTCGATTTTTAGCATGTTTTTAGCCTATATTTTGAAAATATTCTAGCACTGTGTAGGCATGTACAGATTGCTTCTGGGACCCCAAAATATTGAATTTTCGGGTGTTTTGAGCCTGAATTTGAGATATAAACGGGTACAGAAGATACATGCACATATTGACTTTGGGCATCTAAAATATCGATTTTCAGCATGTTTTGGGCCTGTATTTTGAAAATACTCTAACACTGAGTAGGCATGTACAGATTGCTTCTGGGACCCCAAAATATTGAATTTTCGGGTGTTTTGAGCCTGAATTTGAGATATAAACGGGTACTGAAGATGCATGTACATATCGACTTTTGTGCACCTAAAAGATCGATTTTCAGTATGTTTTGAGCATGTATTTTGAAAATACTCTAACACGGAGTAGGCATGTACAGATCGCTTCTGGGACCCCTTAATATCGAATTTTCGGGTGTTTTGGGACTGAATTTAAGATATCGACTTTTTGACATCTAAAAGATCGATTTTTAGCATGTTTTTAGCCTATATTTTGAAAATATTCTAGCACTGAGTAGGCATGTACAGATTGCTTCTGGGACCCCAAAATATTGAATTTTCGGGTGTTTTGAGCCTGAATTTGAGATATAAACGGATACAGAAGATACATGCACATATTGACTTTGGGCACCAAAAATATCGATTTTCAGCATGTTTTGGGCCTGAATTTTGAAAATACTCTAACACGGAGTAGGCATGTACAGATCGCTTCTGGGACCCGAAAATATCGAATTTTCGGGTGTTTAGGGCCAGAATTTGAGATATAAACGGGTACAGAAGATGCATGCACATATCGACTTTTGGGCACCTAAAAGATCGATTTTCAGTATGTTTTTGGCCTTTATTTTGAAAATACTCTAACACGGAGTAGGCATGTACAGATTGCTTCTGGGACCCCAAAATATTGAATTTTCGGGTGTTTTGAGCCTGAATTTGAGATATAAACGGGTACTGATAATGCATGCACATATCGACTTTTGTGCACCTAAAAGATCGATTTTCAGTATGTTTTGAGCATGTATTTTGAAAATACTCTAACACGGAGTAGGCATGTACAGATCGCTTCTGGGACCCCTAAATATCGAATTTTTGGGTGTTTGGGGACTGAATTTGAGATATCGACTTTTTAGCACCTAAAAGATCGATTTTTAGCATGTTTTTAGCCTATATTTTGAAAATATTCTAGCACTGAGTAGGCATGTACAGATTGCTTCTGGGACCCCAAAATATTGAATTTTCGGGTGTTTTGAGCCTGAATTTGAGATATAAACGGGTACAGAAGATACATGCACATATTGACTTTGGGCACCAAAAATATCGATTTTCAGCATGTTTTGGGCCTGAATTTTGAGAATACTCTAACACGGAGTAGGCATGTACAGATCGCTTCTGGGACCCCAAAATATCGAATTTTCGGGTGTTTAGGACCAGAATTTGAGATATAAACGGGTACAGAAGATGCATGCACATATCGACTTTTGGGCACCTAAAAGATCGATTTTCAGTATGTTTTTGGCCTGTATTTTGAAAATACTCTAACACGGAGTAGGCATGTACAGATACCTTCTGGGACCTCTAAATATCGAATTTTAGGGTGTTTTGGGACTGAATTTGAGATATCGATTTTTTGGCACCTAAAATGACGATTTTTAGCATGTTTTTAGCCTATATTTTGAAAATATTCTAGCACTGTGTAGGCATGTACAGATTGCTTCTGGGACCCCAAAATATTGAATTTTCGGGTGTTTTGAGCCTGAATTTGAGATATAAACGGGTACAGAAGATACATGCACATATTGACTTTGGGCATGTAAAATATCGATTTTCAGCATGTTTTGGGCCTGTATTTTGAAAATACTCTAACACTGAGTAGGCATGTACAGATTGCTTCTGGGACCCCAAAATATTGAATTTTCGGGTGTTTTGAGCCTGAATTTGAGATATAAACGGGTACTGAAGATACATGCACATATCGACTTTTGTGCACCTAAAAGATCGATTTTTAGCATGTTTTTAGCCTATATTTTGAAAATATTCTAGCACTGACTAGGCATGTACAGATTGCTTCTGGGACCCCAAAATATTGAATTTTCGGGTGTTTTGAGCCTGAATTTGAGATATAAACTGGTACAGAAGATACATGCACATATTGACTTTGGGCATGTAAAATATCGATTTTCAGCATGTTTTGGGCCTGTATTTTGAAAATACTCTAACACGGAGTAGGCATGTACAGATCGCTTCTGGGACCCCTAAATATCGAATTTTCGGGTGTTTTGGGACTGAATTTGAGATATCGACTTTTTGGCATCTAAAAGATCGATTTTTAGCATGTTTTTAGCCTATATTATGAAAATATTCTAGCACTGAGTAGGCATGTACAGATTGCTTCTGGGACCCCAAAATATTGAATTTTCGGGTGTTTTGAGCCTGAATTTGAGATATAAACGGGTACAGAAGATACATGCACATAATGACTTTGGGCACCAAAAATATCGATTTTCAGCATGTTTTGGGCCTGAATTTTGAAAATACTCTAACACGGAGTAGGCATGTACAGATCGCTTCTGGGACCCCAAAATATCGAATTTTCGGGTGTTTAGGGCCAGAATTTGAGATATAAACGGGTACAGAAGATGCATGCACATATCGACTTTTGGGCACCTAAAAGATCGATTTTCAGTATGTTTTTGGCCTGTATTTTGAAAATACTCTAACACGGAGTAGGCATGTACAGATACCTTCTGGGACCTCTAAATATCGAATTTTCGGGTGTTTTGGGACTGAATTTGAGATATCGATTTTTTGGCACCTAAAATGACGATTTTTAGCATGTTTTTAGCCTATATTTTGAAAATATTCTAGCACTGTGTAGGCATGTACAGATTGCTTCTGGGACCCCAAAATATTGAATTTTCGGGTGTTTTGAGCCTGAATTTGAGATATAAACGGGTACAGAAGATACATGCACATATTGACTTTGGGCATGTAAAATATCGATTTTCAGCATGTTTTGGGCCTGTATTTTGAAAATACTCTAACACTGAGTAGGCATGTACAGATTGCTTCTGGGACCCCAAAATATTGAATTTTCGGGTGTTTTGAGCCTGAATTTGAGATATAAACGTGTACTGAAGATACATGCACATATCGACTTTTGTGCACCTAAAAGATCGATTTTTAGCATGTTTTTAGCCTATATTTTGAAAATATTCTAGCACTGACTAGGCATGTACAGATTGCTTCTGGGACCCCAAAATATTGAATTTTCGGGTTTTTTGAGCCTGAATTTGAGATATAAACGGGTACTGAAGATGCATGCACAAATCGACTTTTGTGCACCTAAAAGATCGATTTTCAGTATGTTTTGAGCATGTATTTTGAAAATACTCTAACACGGAGTAGGCATGTACAGATCGCTTCTGGGACCCCTAAATATAGAATTTTCGGGTGTTTTGGGACTGAATTTGAGATATCGAATTTTTGGCATCTAAAAGATCGATTTTTAGCATGTTTTTAGCCTATATTTTGAAAATATTCTAGCACTGAGTAGGCATGTACAGATTGCTTCTGGGACCCCAAAATATTGAATTTTCGGGTGTTTTGAGCCTGAATTTGAGATATAAACGGGTACAGAAGATACATGCACATATTGACTTTGGGCACCAAAAATATCGATTTTCAGCATGTTTTGGGCCTGAATTTTGAAAATACTCTAACACGGAGTAGGCATGTACAGATCGCTTCTGGGACCCCAAAATATCGAATTTTCGGGTGTTTAGGGCCAGAATTTGAGATATAAACGGGTACAGAAGATGCATGCACATATCGACTTTTGGGCACCTAAAAGATCGATTTTCAGTATGTTTTTGGCCTGTATTTTGAAAAAACTCTAACACGGAGTAGGCATGTACAGATACCTTCTGGGACCT
Organism: Petrolisthes cinctipes; assembly: GCA_033782935.1. Taxonomy (NCBI): domain Eukaryota; kingdom Metazoa; phylum Arthropoda; class Malacostraca; order Decapoda; family Porcellanidae; genus Petrolisthes; species Petrolisthes cinctipes. Next base: position 1,171,437 of record JAWQEG010000175.1, read on the forward strand.
CTAAATATCGAATTTTCGGGTGTTTTGTGACTGAATTTGATATATCGTTTTTTTGGCACCTAAAATGTCGATTTTTAGCATGTTTTTTAGCCTATATTTTGAAAATATTCAAGCACTGAGTAGGCAGGTACAGATTGCTTCTGGGACCCCAAAATATTGAATTTTCGGGTGTTTTGAGCCTGAATTTGAGATATAAACGGATACAGAAGATACATGCACATATTGACTTTGGGCACCAAAAATATCGATTTTCAGCATGTTTTAGTCCTGAATTTTGAAAATAATCTAACACGGAGTAGGCATGTACAGATACCTTCTGGGACCTCTAAATATCGAATTTTCGGGTGTTATGGGACTGAATTTGAGATATCGATTTTTTGGCACCTAAAATGTCGATTTTAAGCATGTTTTTTAGCCTATATTTTGAAAATATTCTAGCACTGTGTAGGCATGTACAGATTGCTTCTGGGACCCCAAAATATTGAATTTTCGGGTGTTTTGAGCCTGAATTTGAGATATAAACGGGTATTGAAGATGCATGCACATATCGACTTTTGTGCACCTAAAAGATCGATTTTCAGTATGTTTTGAGCATGTATTTTGAAAATACTCTAACACTGAGTAGGCATGTACAGATCGCTTCTGGGACCCCTAAATATCGAATTTTCGGGTGTTTTGGGACTGAATTTGAGATATCGAATTTTTGGCACCTAAAAGATCGATTTTTAGCATGTTTTTAGCCTATATTTTGAAAATATTCTAGCACTGAGTAGGCATGTACAAATTGCTTCTGGGACCCCAAAATATTGAATTTTCGGGTGTTTTGAGCCTGAATTTGAGATATAAACGGGTACAGAAGATACATGCACATAATGACTTTGGGCACCAAAAATATCGATTTTCAGCATGTTTTGGGCCTGAATTTTGAAAATACTCTAACACGGAGTAGGCATGTACAGATCGCTTCTGGGACCCCAAAATATCGAATTTTCGGGTGTTTTGGGCCAGAATTTGAGATATAAACGGGTACAGAAGATGCATGCACATATCGACTTTTGGGCACCTAAAAGATCGATTTTCAGTATGTTTTTGGCCTGTATTTTGAAAATACTCTAACACGGAGTAGGCATGTACAGATACCTTCTGGGACCTCTAAATATCGAATTTTCGGGTGTTTTGGGACTGAATTTGAGATATCGATTTTTTGGCACCTAAAATGACGATTTTTAGCATGTTTTTAGCCTATATTTTGAAAATATTCTAGCACTGTGTAGGCATGTACAGATTGCTTCTGGGACCCCAAAATATTGAATTTTCGGGTGTTTTGAGCCTGAATTTGAGATATAAACGGGTACAGAAGATACATGCACATATTGACTTTGGGCATGTAAAATATCGATTTTCAGCATGTTTTGGGCCTGTATTTTGAAAATACTCTAACACTGAGTAGGCATGTACAGATTGCTTCTGGGACCCCAAAATATTGAATTTTCGGGTGTTTTGAGCCTGAATTTGAGATATAAACGTGTACTGAAGATACATGCACATATCGACTTTTGTGCACCTAAAAGATCGATTTTTAGCATGTTTTTAGCCTATATTTTGAAAATATTCTAGCACTGACTAGGCATGTACAGATTGCTTCTGGGACCCCAAAATATTGAATTTTCGGGTTTTTTGAGCCTGAATTTGAGATATAAACGGGTACTGAAGATGCATGCACAAATCGACTTTTGTGCACCTAAAAGATCGATTTTCAGTATGTTTTGAGCATGTATTTTGAAAATACTCTAACACGGAGTAGGCATGTACAGATCGCTTCTGGGACCCCTAAATATAGAATTTTCGGGTGTTTTGGGACTGAATTTGAGATATCGAATTTTTGGCATCTAAAAGATCGATTTTTAGCATGTTTTTAGCCTATATTTTGAAAATATTCTAGCACTGAGTAGGCATGTACAGATTGCTTCTGGGACCCCAAAATATTGAATTTTCGGGTGTTTTGAGCCTGAATTTGAGATATAAACGGGTACAGAAGATACATGCACATATTGACTTTGGGCACCAAAAATATCGATTTTCAGCATGTTTTGGGCCTGAATTTTGAAAATACTCTAACACGGAGTAGGCATGTACAGATCGCTTCTGGGACCCCAAAATATCGAATTTTCGGGTGTTTAGGGCCAGAATTTGAGATATAAACGGGTACAGAAGATGCATGCACATATCGACTTTTGGGCACCTAAAAGATCGATTTTCAGTATGTTTTTGGCCTGTATTTTGAAAAAACTCTAACACGGAGTAGGCATGTACAGATACCTTCTGGGACCTCTAAATATCGAATTTTCGGGTGTTTTGTGACTGAATTTGATATATCGTTTTTTTGGCACCTAAAATGTCGATTTTTAGCATGTTTTTTAGCCTATATTTTGAAAATATTCAAGCACTGAGTAGGCAGGTACAGATTGCTTCTGGGACCCCAAAATATTGAATTTTCGGGTGTTTTGAGCCTGAATTTGAGATATAAACGGATACAGAAGATACATGCACATATTGACTTTGGGCACCAAAAATATCGATTTTCAGCATGTTTTAGTCCTGAATTTTGAAAATAATCTAACACGGAGTAGGCATGTACAGATACCTTCTGGGACCTCTAAATATCGAATTTTCGGGTGTTATGGGACTGAATTTGAGATATCGATTTTTTGGCACCTAAAATGTCGATTTTAAGCATGTTTTTTAGCCTATATTTTGAAAATATTCTAGCACTGTGTAGGCATGTACAGATTGCTTCTGGGACCCCAAAATATTGAATTTTCGGGTGTTTTGAGCCTGAATTTGAGATATAAACGGGTATTGAAGATGCATGCACATATCGACTTTTGTGCACCTAAAAGATCGATTTTCAGTATGTTTTGAGCATGTATTTTGAAAATACTCTAACACTGAGTAGGCATGTACAGATCGCTTCTGGGACCCCTAAATATCGAATTTTCGGGTGTTTTGGGACTGAATTTGAGATATCGAATTTTTGGCACCTAAAAGATCGATTTTTAGCATGTTTTTAGCCTATATTTTGAAAATATTCTAGCACTGAATAGGCATGTACAAATTGCTTCTGGGACCCCAAAATATTGAATTTTCGGGTGTTTTGAGCCTGAATTTGAGATATAAACGGGTACAGAAGATACATGCACATATTGACTTTGGGCACCAAAAATATCGATTTTCAGCATGTTTTAGGCCTGAATTTTGAAAATACTCTAACACGGAGTAGGCATGTACAGATCGCTTCTGGGACCCCAAAATATCGAATTTTCGGGTGTTTAGGGCCAGAATTTGAGATATAAACGGGTACAGAAGATGCATGCACATATCGACTTTTGGGCACCTAAAAGATCCATTTTCAGTATGTTTTTGGCCTTTTTTTTTTTAAATACTCTAACACGGAGTAGGCATGTACAGATTGCTTCTGGGACCCCAAAATATTGAATTTTCGGGTGTTTTGAGCCTGAATTTGAGATATAAACGGGTACTGAAGATGCATGCACATATCGACTTTTGTGCACCTAAAAGATCGATTTTCAGTATGTTTTAATCATGTATTTTGAAAATACTCTAACACGGAGTAGGCATGTACAGATCGCTTCTGGGACCCCTAAATATCGAATTTTCGGGTGTTTGGGGACTGAATTTGAGATATCGACTTTTTAGCACCTAAAAGATCGATTTTTAGCATGTTTTTAGCCTATATTTTGAAAATATTCTAGCACTGAGTAGGCATGTACAGATTGCTTCTGGGACCCCAAAATATTGAATTTTCGGGTGTTTTGAGCCTGAATTTGAGATATAAACGGGTACAGAAGATACATGCACATATTGACTTTGGGCACCAAAAATATCGATTTTCAGCATGTTTTGGGCCTGAATTTTGAAAATACTCTAACACGGAGTAGGCATGTACAGATCGCTTCTGGGACCCCAAAATATCGAATTTTCGGGTGTTTAGGTCCAGAATTTGAGATATAAACGGGTACAGAAGATGCATGCACATATCGACTTTTGGGCACCTAAAAGATCGATTTTCAGTATGTTTTTGGCCTGTATTTTGAAAAAACTCTAACACGGAGTAGGCATGTACAGATACCTTCTGGGACCTCTAAATATCGAATTTTCGGGTGTTTTGTGACTGAATTTGATATATCGTTTTTTTGGCACCTAAAATGTCGATTTTTAGCATGTTTTTTAGCCTATATTTTGAAAATATTCAAGCACTGAGTAGGCATGTACAGATTGCTTCTGGGACCCAAAAATATTGAATTTTCGGGTGTTTTGAGCCTGAATTTGAGATATAAACTGGTACAGAAGATACATGCACATATTGACTTTGGGCATGTAAAATATCGATTTTCAGCATGTTTTGGGCCTGTATTTTGAAAATACTCTAACACTGAGTAGGCATGTACAGATTGCTTCTGGGACCCCAAAATATTGAATTTTCGGGTGCTTTGAGCCTGAATTTGAGATATAAACGGGTACTGAAGATGCATGCACAAATCGACTTTTGTGCACCTAAAAGATCGATTTTCAGTATGTTTTGAGCATGTATTTTGAAAATACTCTAACACGGAGTAGGCATGTACAGATCGCTTCTGGGACCCCTAAATATCGAATTTTCGGGTGTTTTGGGACTGAATTTGAGATATCAACTTTTTGGCATCTAAAAGATCGATTTTTAGCATGTTTTTAGCCTATATTTTGAAAATATTCTAGCACTGAGTAGGCATGTACAGATTGCTTCTGGGACCCCAAAATATTGAATTTTCGGGTGTTTTGAGCCTGAATTTGAGATATAAACGGGTACAGAAGATACATGCACATATTGACTTTGGGCACCAAAAATATCGATTTTCAGCATGTTTTGGGCCTGAATTTTGAAAATACTCTAACACGGAGTAGGCATGTACAGATCGCTTCTGGGACCCCAAAATATCGAATTTTCGGGTGTTTAGGGCCAGAATTTGAGATATAAACGGGTACAGAAGATGCATGCACATATCGACTTTTGGGCACCTAAAAGATCGATTTTCAGTATGTTTTTGGCCTGTATTTTGAAAAAACTCTAACACGGAGTAGGCATGTACAGATACCTTCTGGGACCTCTAAATATCGAATTTTCGGGTGTTTTGTGACTGAATTTGATATATCGTTTTTTTGGCACCTAAAATGTCGATTTTTAGCATGTTTTTTAGCCTATATTTTGAAAATATTCAAGCACTGAGTAGGCATGTACAGATTGCTTCTGGGACCCAAAAATATTGAATTTTCGGGTGTTTTGAGCCTGAATTTGAGATATAAACTGGTACAGAAGATACATGCACATATTGACTTTGGGCATGTAAAATATCGATTTTCAGCATGTTTTGGGCCTGTATTTTGAAAATACTCTAACACTGAGTAGGCATGTACAGATTGCTTCTGGGACCCCAAAATATTGAATTTTCGGGTGTTTTGAGCCTGAATTTGAGATATAAACGGGTACTGAAGATGCATGCACAAATCGACTTTTGTGCACCTAAAAGATCGATTTTCAGTATGTTTTGAGCATGTATTTTGAAAATACTCTAACACGGAGTAGGCATGTACAGATCGCTTCTGGGACCCCTAAATATCGAATTTTCGGGTGTTTTGGGACTGAATTTGAGATATCGACTTTTTGGCATCTAAAAGATCGATTTTTAGCATGTTTTTAGCCTATATTTTGAAAATATTCTAGCACTGAGTAGGCATGTACAGATTGCTTCTGGGACCCCAAAATATTGAATTTTCGGGTGTTTTGAGCCTGAATTTGAGATATAAACGGGTACAGAAGATACATGCACATATTGACTTTGGGCACCAAAAATATCGATTTTCAGCATGTTTTGGGCCTGAATTTTGAAAATACTCTAACACGGAGTAGGCATGTACAGATCGCTTCTGGGACCCCAAAATATCGAATTTTCGGGTGTTTAGGGCCAGAATTTGAGATATAAACGGGTACAGAAGATGCATGCACATATCGACTTTTGGGCACCTAAAAGATCGATTTTCAGTATGTTTTTGGCCTGTATTTTGAAAAAACTCTAACACGGAGTAGGCATGTACAGATACCTTCTGGGACCTCTAAATATCGAATTTTCGGGTGTTTTGTGACTGAATTTGATATATCGTTTTTTTGGCACCTAAAATGTCGATTTTTAGCATGTTTTTTAGCCTATAATTTGAAAATATTCAAGCACTGAGTAGGCATGTACAGATTGCTTCTGGGACCCAAAAATATTGAATTTTCGGGTGTTTTGAGCCTGAATTTGAGATATAAACGGGTACAGAAGATACATGCACATATTGACTTTGGGCACCAAAAATATCGATTTTCAGCATGTTTTAGTCCTGAATTTTGAAAATAATCTAACACGGAGTAGGCATGTACAGATACCTTCTGGGACCTCTAAATATCTAATTTTCGGGTGTTTTGGGACTGAATTTGAGATATCGATTTTTTGGCACCTAAAATGTCGATTTTTAGCATGTTTTTAGCCTATATTTCGAAAATATTCTAGCACTGTGTAGGCATGTACAGATTGCTTCTGGGACCCCAAAATATTGAATTTTCGGGTGTTTTGAGCCTGAATTTGAGATATAAACGGGAACAGAAGATACATGCACATATTGACTTTGGGCATCTAAAATATCGATTTTCAGCATGTTTTGGGCCTGTATTTTGAAAATACTCTAACACTGAGTAGGCATGTACAGATTGCTTCTGGGACCCCAAAATATTGAATTTTCGGGTGTTTTGAGCCTGAATTTGAGATATAAACGGGTACTGAAGATGCATGCACATATCGACTTTTGTGCACCTAAAAGATCGATTTTCAGTATGTTTTGAGCATGTATTTTGAAAATACTCTAACACGGAGTAGGCATGTACAGATCGCTTCAGGGACCCCTAAATATCGAATTTTCGGGTGTTTTGGGACTGAATTTGAGATATCGACTTTTTGGCATCTGAAAGATCGATTTTTAGCATGTTTTTAGCCTATATTTTGAAAATATTCTAGCACTGAGTAGGCATGTACAGATTGCTTCTGTGACCCCAAAATATTGAATTTTCGGGTGTTTTGAGTCTGAATTTGAGATATAAACGGGTACAGAAGATACATGCAGATATTGACTTTGGGCACCAAAAATATCGATTTTCAGCATGTTTTGGGCCTGAATTTTGAAAATACTCTAAAACGGAGTAGGCATGTACAGATCGCTTCTGGGACCCCAAAATATCGAATTTTCGGGTGTTTAGGGCCAGAATTTGAGATATAAACGGGTACAGAAGATGCATGCACATATCGACTTTTGAGCACCTAAAAGATCGATTTTCAGTATGTTTTTGGCCTGTATTTTGAAAATACTCTAACACGGAGTAGGCATGTACACTTACCTTCTGGGACCTCTAAATATCTAATTTTCGGGTGTTTTGGGACTGAATTTGAGATATCGATTTTTTGGCACCTAAAATGTCGATTTTTAGCATGTTTTTAGCCTATATTTCGAAAATATTCTAGCACTGTGTAGGCATGTACAGATTGCTTCTGGGACCCCAAAATATTGAATTTTCGGGTGTTTTGAGCCTGAATTTGAGATATAAACGGGTATTGAAGATGCATGCACATATCGACTTTTGTGCACCTAAAAGATCGATTTTCAGTATGTTTTGAGCATGTATTGTGAAAAAACTCTAACACTGAGTAGGCATGTACAGATCGCTTCTGGGACCCCTAAATATCGAATTTTCGGGTGTTTTGGGACTGAATTTGAGATATAAACGGGTACTGAAGATGCATGCACATATCGACTTTTGTGCACCTAAAAGATCGATTTTCAGTATGTTTTGAGCATGTATTTTGAAAATACTCTAACACGGAGTAGGCATGTACAGATCGCTTCAGGGACCCCTAAATATCGAATTTTCGGGTGTTTTGGGACTGAATTTGAGATATCGACTTTTTGGCATCTGAAAGATCGATTTTTAGCATGTTTTTAGCCTATATTTTGAAAATATTCTAGCACTGAGTAGGCATGTACAGATTGCTTCTGTGACCCCAAAATATTGAATTTTCGGGTGTTTTGAGTCTGAATTTGAGATATAAACGGGTACAGAAGATACATGCAGATATTGACTTTGGGCACCAAAAATATCGATTTTCAGCATGTTTTGGGCCTGAATTTTGAAAATACTCTAAAACGGAGTAGGCATGTACAGATCGCTTCTGGGACCCCAAAATATCGAATTTTCGGGTGTTTAGGGCCAGAATTTGAGATATAAACGGGTACAGAAGATGCATGCACATATCGACTTTTGAGCACCTAAAAGATCGATTTTCAGTATGTTTTTGGCCTGTATTTTGAAAATACTCTAACACGGAGTAGGCATGTACACTTACCTTCTGGGACCTCTAAATATCGAATTTTCGGGTGTTTTGGGACTGAATTTGAGATATCGATTTTTTGGCACCTAAAATGTCGATTTTTAGCATGTTTTTTAGCCTATATTTTGAAAATATTCAAGCACTGTGTAGGCATGTACAGATTGCTTCTGGGACCCCAAAATATTGAATTTTCGGGTGTTTTGAGCCTGAATTTGAGATATAAACGGGTATTGAAGATGCATGCACATATCGACTTTTGTGCACCTAAAAGATCGATTTTCAGTATGTTTTGAGCATGTATTGTGAAAAAACTCTAACACTGAGTAGGCATGTACAGATCGCTTCTGGGACCCCTAAATATCGAATTTTCGGGTGTTTTGGGACTGAATTTGAGATATCGAATTTTTGGCACCTAAAAGATCGATTTTTAGCATGTTTTTAGCCTATATTTTGAAAATATTCTAGCACTGAATAGGCATGTACAGATTGCTTCTGGGACCCCAAAATATTGAATTTTCGGGTGTTTTGAGCCTGAATATGAGATATAAACGGGTACAGAAGATACATGCACATATTGACTTTGGGCACCAAAAATATCGATTTTCAGCATGTTTTGGGCCTGAATTTTGAAAATACTCTAACACGGAGTAGGCATGTACAGATCTCTTCTGGGACCCCAAAATATCGAATTTTCGGGTGTTTAGGGCCAGAATTTGAGATATAAACGGGTACAGAAGATGCATGCACATATCGACTTTTGGGCACCTAAAAGATCGATTTTCAGTATGTTTTTGGCCTTTATTTTGAAAATACTCTAACACGGAGTAGGCATGTACAGATTGCTTCTGGGACCCCAAAATATTGAATTTTCGGGTGTTTTGAGCCTGAATTTGAGATATAAACGGGTACTGAAGATGCATGCACATATCGACTTTTGTGCACCTAAAAGATCGATTTTCAGTATGTTTTGAGCATGTATTTTGAAAATACTCTAACACGGAGTAGGCATGTACAGATCGCTTCTGGGACCCCTAAATATCGAATTTTCGGGTGTTTGGGGACTGAATTTGAGATATCGACTTTTTAGCACCTAAAAGATCGATTTTTAGCATGTTTTTAGCCTATATTTTGAAAATATTCTAGCACTGTGTAGGCATGTACAGATTGCTTCTGGGACCCCAAAATATTGAATTTTCGGGTGTTTTGAGCCTGAATTTGAGATATAAACGGGTACAGAAGATACAAGCACATATTGACTTTGGGCATCTAAAATATCGATTTTCAGCATGTTTTGGGCCTGTATTTTGAAAATACTCTAACACTGAGTAGGCATGTACATATTGCTTCTGGGACCCCAAAATATTGAATTTTCGGGTGTTTTGAGCCTGAATTTGAGATATAAACGGGTGCTGAAGATGCATGCACATATCGACTTTTGTGCACCTAAAAGATCGATTTTCAGTATGTTTTGAGCATGTATTTTGAAAATACTCTAACACGGAGTAGGCATGTACAGATCGCTTCTGGGACCCCTAAATATCGAATTTTCGGGTGTTTTGGGACTGAATTTGAGATATTGACTTTTTGGCACCTAAAAAATCGATTTTTAGCATGTTTTTAGCCTATATTTTGAAAATATTCTAGCCCTGTACAGATTGCTTCTGGGACCCCAAAATATTGAATTTTCGGGTGTTTTGAGCCTGAATTTGAGATATAAACGGGTACAGAAGATACATGCACATATTGACTTTGGGCACCAAAAATATCGATTTTCAGCATGTTTTGGGCCTGAATTTTAAAAAATACTCTAACACGGAGTAGGCATGTACAGATCGCTTCTGGGACCCCAAAATATCGAATTTTCGGGTGTTTATGGCCAGAATTTGAGATATAAACGGGTACAGTCGATGCATGCACATATCGACTTTTGGGCACCTAAAAGATCGATTTTCAGTATGTTTTTGGCATGTATTTTGAAAATACTCTAACACGGAGTAGGCATGTACAGATACCTTCTGGGACCTCTAAATATCGAATTTTTGGGTGTTTTGGGACTGAATTTGAGATATCGATTTTTTGGCACCTAAAATGTCGATTTTTAGCATGTTTTTAGCCTATATTTTGAAAATATTCTAGCACTGTGTAGGCATGTACAGATTGCTTCTGGGACCCCAAAATATTGAATTTTCGGGTGTTTTGAGCCTGAATTTGAGATATAAACGGGTACAGAAGATCCATGCACATATTGACTTTGGGCACCAAAAATATCGATTTTCAGCATGTTTTGGGCCTGAATTTTGAAAATACTCTAACACGGAGTAGGCATGTACAGATCGCTTCTGGGACCCCAAAATATCGAATTTTCGGGTGTTTAGGGCCAGAATTTGAGATATAAACGGGTACAGAAGATGCATGCACATATCGACTTTTGGGCACCTAAAAGATCGATTTTCAGTATGTTTTTGGCCTGTATTTTGAAAATACTCTAACACGGAGTAGGCATGTACAGATACCTTCTGGGACCTCTAAATATCTAATTTTCGGGTGTTTTGGGACTGAATTTGAGATATCGATTTTTTGGCACCTAAAATGTCGATTTTTAGCATGTTTTTAGCCTATTTTTTGAAAATATTCTAGCACTGTGTAGGCATGTACAGATTGCTTCTGAGACCCCAAAATATTGAATTTTCGGGTGTTTTGAGCCTGAATTTGAGATATAAACGGGTACAGAAGATACATGCACATATTGACTTTGGGCATCTAAAATATCGATTTTCAGCATGTTTTGGGCCTGTATTTTGAAAATACTCTAACACTGAGTAAGCATGTACAGATTGCTTCTGGGACCCCAAAATATTGAATTTTCGGGTGTTTTGAGCCTGAATTTGAGATATAAACAGGTACTGTAGATGCATGCACATATCGACTTTTGTGCACCTAAAAGATCGATTTTCAGTATGTTTTGAGCATGTATTTTGAAAATACTCTAACACGGAGTAGGCATGTACAGATCGCTTCTGGGACCCCTAAATATCGAATTTTCGGGTGTTTTGGGACTGAATTTGAGATATCGACCTTTTGGCACCTAAAAGATCGATTTTTAGCATGTTTTTAGCCTCTATTTTGAAAATATTCTAGCCATGTACAGATTGCTTCTGGGACCCCAAAATATTGAATTTTCGGGTTTTTTGAGCCTGAAATTGAGATATAAACGGGTACAGAAGATACATGCACATATTGACTTTGGGCACCAAAAATATCGATTTTCAGCATGTTTTGGGCCTGAATTTTGAAAATACTCTAACACGGAGTAGGCATGTACAGATCGCTTCTGGGACCCCAAAATATCGAATTTTCGGGTGTTTAGGGCCAGAATTTGAGATATAAACGGGTACAGAAGATGCATGCACATATCGACTTTTGGGCACCTAAAAGATCGATTTTCAGTATGTTTTTGGCCTGTATTTTGAAAATACTCTAACACGGAGTAGGCATGTACAGATACCTTCTGGGATCTCTAAATATCTAATTTTCGGGTGTTTTGGGACTGAATTTGAGATATCAATTTTTTGGCACCTAAAATGTCGATTTTTAGCATGTTTTTAGCCTATATTTTGAAAATATTCTAGCACTGTGTAGGCATGTACAGATTGCTTCTGGGACCCCAAAATATTGAATTTTCGGGTGTTTTGAGCCTGATTTTGAGATATAAACGGGTACAGAAGATACATGCACATATTGACTTTGGGCATCTAAAATATCGATTTTCAGTATGTTTTGAGCATGTATTTTTGAAAATACTCTAACACGGAGTATACATGTACAGATCGCTTCTAGGACCCCTAAATATCGAATTTTCGGGTGTTTTGGGACTGAATTTGAGATATCGACTTTTTGGCACCTAAAAGATCGATTTTTAGCATGTTTTTAGCCTATATTTTGAAATATTCTAGCACTGTACAGATTGCTTCTGGGACCCCAAAATATTGAATTTTCGGGTGTTTTGAGCCTGAATTTGAGATATAAACGGGTACAGAAGATACATGCACATATTGACTTTGGGCATCTAAAATATCGATTTTCAGCATGTTTTGGGCCTGTATTTTGAAAATACTCTAACACTGAGTAGGCATGTACAGATTGCTTCTGTTACCCCAAAATATTGAATTTTCGGGTGTTTTGAGCCTGAATTTGAGATATAAACGGGTACAGAAGATACATGCACATATTGACTTTGGGCACCAAAAATATCGATTTTCAGCATGTTTTGGGCCTGAATTTTGAAAATACTCTAACACGGAGTAGGCATGTACAGATCGCTTCTGGAACCCCAAAATATCGAATTTTCGGGTGTTTTTGGAAAGAATTTGAGATATAAACGGGTACAGAAGATGCATGCACATATCGACTTTTGGGCACCTAAAAGATCGATTTTCAGTATGTTTTTGGCCTTTATTTTGAAAATACTCTAACACGGAGTAGGCATGTACAGATTGCTTCTGGGACCCCAAAATATTGAATTTTCGGGTGTTTTGAGCCTGAATTTGAGATATAAACGGGTACTGTAGATGCATGCACATATCGACTTTTGTGCACCTAAAAGATCGATTTTCATTATGTTTTGAGCATGTATTTTGAAAATACTCTAACACTGAGTAGGCATGTACAGATTGCTTCTGGGACCCCAAAATATTGAATTTTCGGGTGTTTTGAGCCTGAATTTGAGATATAAACGGGTACAGAAGATACATGCACATATTGACTTTGGGCACCAAAAATATCGATTTTCAGCATGTTTTAGTCCTGAATTTTGAAAATAATCTAACACGGAGTAGGCATGTACAGATACCTTCTGGGACCTCTAAATATCTATTTTTCGGGTGTTTTGGGACTGAATTTGAGATATCGATTTTTTGGCACCTAAAATGTCGATTTTTAGCATGTTTTTAGCCTATATTTTGAAAATATTCTAGCACTGTGTAGGCATGTACAGATTGCTTCTGGGACCCCAAAATATTGAATTTTCGGGTGTTTTGAGCCTGAATTTGAGATATAAACGGGTACAGAAGATACATGCACATATTGACTTTGGGCATCTAAAATATCGATTTTCAGCAGTTTTGGGCCTGTATTTTGAAAATACTCTAACACGGAGTAGGCATGTACAGATTGCTTCTGGGACCCCAAAATATTGAATTTTCGGGTGTTTTGAGCCTGAATTTGAGATATAAACGGGTACTGAAGATGCATGCACATATCGACTTTTGTGCACCTAAAAGATCGATTTTCAGTATGTTTTGAGCATGTATTTTGAAAATACTCTAACACGGAGTAGGCATGTACAGATCGCTTCTGGGACCCCTAAATATCGAATTTTCGGGTGTTTTGGGACTGAATTTGAGATATCGACTTTTTGGCATCTAAAAGATCGATTTTTAGCATGTTTTTAGCCTATATTTTGAAAATATTCTAGCACTGAGTAGGCATGTACAGATTGCTTCTGGGACCCCAAAATATTGAATTTTCGGGTGTTTTGAGCCTGAATTTGAGATATAAACGGGTACAGAAGATACATGCACATATTGACTTTGGGCACCAAAAATATCGATTTTCAGCATGTTTTGGGCCTGAATTTTGAAAATACTCTAACACGGAGTAGGCATGTACAGATCGCTTCTGGGACCCCAAAATATCGAATTTTCGGGTGTTTATGGCCAGAATTTGAGATATAAACGGGTACAGAAGATGCATGCACATATCGACTTTTGGGCACCTAAAAGATCGATTTTCAGTATGTTTTTGGCCTTTATTTTGAAAATACTCTAACACGGAGTAGGCATGTACAGATTGCTTCTGGGACCCCAAAATATTGAATTTTCGGGTGTTTTGAGCCTGAATTTGAGATATAAACGGGTACTGAAGATGCATGCACATATCGACTTTTGTGCACCTAAAAGATCGATTTTCAGTATGTTTTGAGCATGTATTTTGAAAATACTCTAACACTTAGTAGGCATGTACAGATTGCTTCTGGGACCCCAAAATATTGAATTTTCGGGTGTTTTGAGCCTGAATTTGAGATATAAACGGGTACAGAAGATACATGCACATATTGACTTTGGGCACCAAAAATATCGATTTTCAGCATGTTTTAGTCCTGAATTTTGAAAATAATCTAACACGGAGTAGGCATGTACAGATACCTTCTGGACCTCTAAATATCTATTTTTCGGGTGTTTTGGGACTGAATTTGAGATATCGATTTTTTGGCACCTAAAATGTCGATTTTTAGCATGTTTTTAGCCTATATTTTGAAAATATTCTAGCACTGTGTAGGCATGTACAGATTGCTTCTGGGACCCCAAAATATTGAATTTTCTGGTGTTTTGAGCCTGAATTTGAGATAAAAACGGGTACAGAAGACACATGCACATATTGACTTTGGGCATCTAAAATATCGATTTTCAGCAGTTTTGGGCCTGTATTTTGAAAATACTCTAACACGGAGTAGGCATGTACAGATTGCTTCTGGGACCCCAAAATATTGAATTTTCGGGTGTTTTGAGCCTGAATTTGAAATATAAACGGGTACTGAAGATGCATGCACATATCGACTTTTGTGCACCTAAAAGATCGATTTTCAGTATATTTTGAGCATGTATTTTGAAAATACTCTAACACGGAGTAGGCATGTACAGATCGCTTCTGGGACCCCTAAATATCGAATTTTCGGGTGTTTTGGGACTGAATTTGAGATATCAACTTTTTGGCATCTAAAAGATAGATTTTTTGCATGTTTTTAGCCTATATTTTGAAAATATTCTAGCACTGAGTAGGCATGTACAGATTGCTTCTGGGACCCCAAAATATTGAATTTTCTGGTGTTTTGAGCCTGAATTTGAGATAAAAACGGGTACAGAAGACACATGCACATATT
Organism: Petrolisthes cinctipes; assembly: GCA_033782935.1. Taxonomy (NCBI): domain Eukaryota; kingdom Metazoa; phylum Arthropoda; class Malacostraca; order Decapoda; family Porcellanidae; genus Petrolisthes; species Petrolisthes cinctipes. The sequence goes on from JAWQEG010000175.1 coordinate 1,186,845, forward strand.
GACTTTGGGCATCTAAAATATCGATTTTCAGCAGTTTTGGGCATGTATTTTGAAAATACTCTAACACGGAGTAGGCATGTACAGATTGCTTCTGGGACCCCAAAATATTGAATTTTCGGGTGTTTTGAGCCCTGAATTTGAAATATAAACGGGTACTGAAGATGCATGCACATATCGACTTTTGTGCACCTAAAAGATCGATTTTCAGTATATTTTGAGCATGTATTTTGAAAATACTCTAACACGGAGTAGGCATGTACAGATCGCTTCTGGGACCCCTAAATATCGAATTTTCGGGTGTTTTGGGACTGAATTTGAGATATCAACTTTTTGGCATCTAAAAGATCGATTTTTAGCATGTTTTTAGCCTATATTTTGAAAATATTCTAGCACTGAGTAGGCATGTACAGATTGCTTCTGGGACCCCCAAAATATTGAATTTTCGGGTGTTTTGAGCCTGAATTTGAGATATAAACGGGTACAGAAGATACATGCACATATTGACTTTGGGCATCTAAAATATCGATTTTCAGCATGTTTTGGGCCTGTATTTTGAAAATACTCTAACACTGAGTAGGCATGTACAGATTGCTTCTGGGACCCCAAAATATTGAATTTTCGGGTGTTTTGAGCCTGAATTTGAGATATAAACGGGTACTGAAGATGCATGCACATATCGACTTTTGTGCACCTAAAAGATCGATTTTCAGTATGTTTTGAGCATGTATTTTGAAAATACTCTAACACGGAGTAGGCATGTACAGATCGCTTCTGGGACCCCTAAATATCGAATTTTCGGGTGTTTAGGGCCAGAATTTGAGATATGAACGGGTACAGAAGATGCATGCACATATCGACTTTAGGGCACCTAAAAGATCGATTTTCAGTATGTTTTTGGCCTGTATTTTGAAAATACTCTAAGACGGAGTAGGCATGTACAGATACCTTCTGGGACCTCTAAATATCGAATTTTCGGGTGTTTTGGGACTGAATTTGAGATATCAATTTTTTGGCACCTAAAATGTCGATTTTTAGCATGTTTTTAGCCTATATTTTGAAATATTCTAGCACTGTGTAGGCATGTACAGATTGCTTCTGGGACCCCAAAATATTGAATTTTCGGGTGTTTTGAGCCTGATTTTGAGATATAAACGGGTACAGAAGATACATGCACATATTGACTTTGGGCATCTAAAATATCGATTTTCAGTATGTTTTGAGCATGTATTTTTGAAAATACTCTAACACGGAGTATACATGTACAGATCGCTTCTAGGACCCCTAAATATCGAATTTTCGGGTGTTTTGGGACTGAATTTGAGATATCGACTTTTTGGCACCTAAAAGATCGATTTTAGCATGTTTTTAGCCTATATTTTGAAATATTCTAGCACTGTACAGATTGCTTCTGGGACCCCCAAAATATCGAATTTTCGGGTGTTTTGAGCCTGAATTTGAGATATAAACGGGTACAGAAGATGCATGCACATATCGACTTTTGGGCACCTAAAAGATCGATTTTCAGTATGTTTTAGGCCTTTATTTTGAAAATACTCTAACACGGAGTAGGCATGTACAGATTGCTTCTGGGACCCCAAAATATTGAATTTTCGGGTGTTTTGAGCCTGAATTTGAGATATAAACGGGTACTGAAGATGCATGCACATATCGACTTTTGTGCACCTAAAAGATCGATTTTCAGTATGTTTTGAGCATGTATTTTGAAAATACTCTAACACTGAGTAGGCATGTACAGATTGCTTCTGGGACCCCAAAATTTTGAATTTTCGGGTGTTTTGAGCCTGAATTTGAGATATAAACGGGTACAGAAGATACATGCACATATTGACTTTGGGCACCAAAAATATCGATTTTCAGCATGTTTTAGTCCTGAATTTTGAAAATAATCTAACACGGAGTAGGCATGTACAGATACCTTCTGGGACCTCTAAATATCTATTTTTCGGGTGTTTTGGGACTGAATTTGAGATATCGATTTTTTGGCACCTAAAATGTCGATTTTTAGCATGTTTTTAGCCTATATTTTGAAAATATTCTAGCACTGTGTAGGCATGTACAGATTGCTTCTGGGACCCCAAAATATTGAATTTTCTGGTGTTTTGAGCCTGAATTTGAGATAAAAACGGGTACAGAAGACACATGCACATATTGACTTTGGGCATCTAAAATATCGATTTTCAGCAGTTTTGGGCCTGTATTTTGAAAATACTCTAACACGGAGTAGGCATGTACAGATTGCTTCTGGGACCCCAAAATATTGAATTTTCGGGTGTTTTGAGCCTGAATTTGAAATATAAACGGGTACTGAAGATGCATGCACATATCGACTTTTGTGCACCTAAAAGATCGATTTTCAGTATATTTTGAGCATGTATTTTGAAAATACTCTAACACGGAGTAGGCATGTACAGATCGCTTCTGGGACCCCTAAATATCGAATTTTCGGGTGTTTTGGGACTGAATTTGAGATATCAACTTTTTGGCATCTAAAAGATCGATTTTTAGCATGTTTTTAGCCTATATTTTGAAAATATTCTAGCACTGAGTAGGCATGTACAGATTGCTTCTGGGACCCCAAAATATTGAATTTTCTGGTGTTTTGAGCCTGAATTTGAGATAAAAACGGGTACAGAAGTCACATGCACATATTGACTTTGGGCATCTAAAATATCGATTTTCAGCAGTTTTGGGCCTGTATTTTGAAAATACTCTAACACGGAGTAGGCATGTACAGATTGCTTCTGGGACCCCAAAATATTGAATTTTCGGGTGTTTTGAGCCTGAATTTGAAATATAAACGGGTACTGAAGATGCATGCACATATCGACTTTTGTGCACCTAAAAGATCGATTTTCAGTATATTTTGAGCATGTATTTTGAAAATACTCTAACACGGAGTAGGCATGTACAGATCGCTTCTGGGACCCCTAAATATCGAATTTTCGGGTGTTTTGGGACTGAATTTGAGATATCAACTTTTTGGCATCTAAAAGATCGATTTTTAGCATGTTTTTAGCCTATATTTTGAAAATATTCTAGCACTGAGTAGGCATGTACAGATTGCTTCTGGGACCCCAAAATATTGAATTTTCGGGTGTTTTGAGCCTGAATTTGAGATATAAACGGGTACAGAAGATACATGCACATATTGACTTTGGGCATCTAAAATATCGATTTTCAGCATGTTTTGGGCCTGTATTTTGAAAATACTCTAACACTGAGTAGGCATGTACAGATTGCTTCTGGGACCCCAAAATATTGAATTTTCGGGTGTTTTGAGCCTGAATTTGAGATATAAACGGGTACTGAAGATGCATGCACATATCGACTTTTGTGCACCTAAAAGATCGATTTTCAGTATGTTTTGAGCATGTATTTTGAAAATACTCTAACACGGAGTAGGCATGTACAGATCGCTTCTGGGACCCCTAAATATCGAATTTTCGGGTGTTTAGGGCCAGAATTTGAGATATGAACGGGTACAGAAGATGCATGCACATATCGACTTTTGGGCACCTAAAAGATCGATTTTCAGTATGTTTTTGGCCTGTATTTTGAAAATACTCTAAGACGGAGTAGGCATGTACAGATACCTTCTGGGACCTCTAAATATCGAATTTTCGGGTGTTTTGGGACTGAATTTGAGATATCGATTTTTTGGCACCTAAAATATCGATTTTTAGCATGTTTTTAGCCTATATTTTGAAAATATTCTAGCACTGTGAAGGCATGTACAGATTGCTTCTGGGACCCCAAAATATTGAATTTTCGGGTGTTTTGAGCCTGAATTTGAGATATAAACGGGTACAGAAGATACATGCACATATTGACTTTGGGCATCTAAAATATCGATTTTCAGCATGTTTTGGGCCTTTATTTTGAAATATACTCTAACACTGAGTAGGCATGTACAGATTGTTTCTGGGACCCCAAAATATTGAATTTTCGGGTGTTTTGAGCCTGAATTTGAGATATAAACGGGTACTGAAGATGCATGCACATATCGACTTTTGTGCACCTAAAAGATCGATTTTCAGTATGTTTTGAGCATGTATTTTGAAAATACTCTAACACGGAGTAGGCATGTACAGATCGCTTCTGGGACCCCTAAATATCGAATTTTCGGGTGTTTTGGGACTGAATTTGAGATATCGACTTTTTGGCACCTAAAAGATCGATTTTTATCATGTTTTTAGCCTATATTTAGAAAATATTCTAGCACTGAGTAGGCATGTACAGATTGCTTCTGGGACCCCAAAATATTGAATTTTCGGGTGTTTTGAGCCTGAATTTGAGATATAAACGGGTAGAGAAGATACATGCACATATTGACTCTGGGCACCAAAAATATCGATTTTCAGCATGTTTTGGGCCTGAATTTTGAAAATACTCTAACACGGAGTAGGCATGTACAGATCGCTTCTGGGACCCCTAAATATCGAATTTTCGGGTATTTAGGGCCAGAATTTGAGATATAAACGGGTACAGAAGATGCATGCACATATCGACTTTTGGGCACCTAAAAGATCGATTTTCGGTATGTTTTTGGCCTGTATTTTTAAAATACTCTAACACGGAGTAGGCATGTACAGATACCTTCTGAGACCTCTAAATATCGAATTTTCGGGTGTTTTGGGACTGAATTTGAGATATCGATTTTTTGGCACCTAAAATGTCGATTTTTAGCATGTTTTTATCCTATATTTTGAAAATATTCTAGCACTGTGTAGGCATGTACAGATTGCTTCTGGGACCCCAAAATATTGAATTTTCGGGTGTTTTGAGCCTGAATTTGAGATATAAACGGGTACAGAAGATACATGCACATATTGACTTTGGGCATCTAAAATATCGATTTTCAGCATGTTTTGGGCCTGTATTTTGAAAAATACTCTAACACTGAGTAGGCATGTACAGATTGCTTCTGGGACCCCAAAATATTGAATTTTCAGGTGTTTTGAGCCTGAATTTGAGATATAAACGGGTACTGAAGATGCATGCACATATCGACTTTTGTGCACCTAAAAGATCGATTTTCAGTATGTTTTTGGCCTGTATTTTGAAAATACTCTAAGACGGAGTAGGCATGTACAGATACCTTCTGGGACCTCTAAATATAGAATTTTCGGGTGTTTTGGGACTGAATTTGAGATATCGATTTTTTGGCACCTAAAATATCGATTTTTAGCATGTTTTTAGCCTATATTTTGAAAATATTCTAGCACTGTGAAGGCATTTACAGATTACTTCTGGGACCCCAAAATATTGAATTTTCGGGTTTTTTGAGCCTGAATTTGAGATATAAACGGGTACAGAAGATACATGCACATATTGACTTTGGGCATCTAAAATATCGATTTTCAGCATGTTTTGGGCCTGTATTTTGAAATATACTCTAACACTGAGTAGGCATGTACAGATTGCTTCTGGGACCCCAAAATATTGAATTTTCGGGTGTTTTGAGCCTGAATTTGAGATATAAACGGGTACTGAAGATGCATGCACATATCGACTTTTGTGCACCTAAAAGATCGTTTTTCAGTATGTTTTGAGCATGTATTTTGAAAATACTCTAACACGGAGTAGGCATGTACAGATCGCTTCTGGGACCCCTAAATATCGAATTTTCGGGTGTTTTGGGACTGAATTTGAGATATCGACTTTTTGGCACCTAAAAGATCGATTTTTAGCATGTTTTTAGCCTATATTTTGAAAATATTCTAGCACTGAGTAGGCATGTACAGATTGCTTCTGGGACCCCAAAATATTGAATTTTCGGGTGTTTTGAGCCTGAATTTGAGATATAAACGGGTACAGAAGATACATGCACATATTGACTCTGGGCACCAAAAATATCGATTTTCAGCATGTTTTGGGCCTGAATTTTGAAAATACTCTAACACGGAGTAGGCATGTACAGATCGCTTCTGGGACCCCTAAATATCGAATTTTCGGGTATTTAGGGCCGGAATTTGAGATATAAACGGGTACAGAAGATGCATGCACATATCGACTTTTGTTCACCTAAAAGATCGATTTTCAGTATGTTTTTGGCCTGTATTTTGAAAATACTCTAAGACGGAGTAGGCATGTACAGATACCTTCTGGGACCTCTAAATATCGAATTTTCGGGTGTTTTGGGACTGAATTTGAGATATCGATTTTTTGGCACCTAAAATATCGATTTTTAGCATGTTTTTAGCCTATATTTTGAAAATATTCTAGCACTGTGAAGGCATGTACAGATTGCTTCTGGGACCCCAAAATATTGATTTTTCGGGTGTTTTGAGCCTGAATTTGAGATATAAACGGGTACAGAAGATACATGCACATATTGACTTTGGGCATCTAAAATATCGATTTTCAGCATGTTTTGGGCCTGTATTTTGAAATATACTCTAACACTGAGTAGGCATGTACAGATTGCTTCTGGGACCCCAAAATATTGAATTTTCGGGTGTTTTGAGCCTGAATTTGAGATATAAACGGGTACTGAAGATGCATGCACATATCGACTTTTGTGCACCTAAAAGATCGATTTTCAGTATGTTTTGAGCATGTATTTTGAAAATACTCTAACACGGAGTAGGCATGTACAGATCGCTTCTGGGACCCCTAAATATCGAATTTTCGGGTGTTTTGGGACTGAATTTGAGATATCGACTTTTTGGCACCTAAAAGATCGATTTTTAGCATGTTTTTAGCCTATATTTAGAAAATATTCTAGCACTGAGTAGGCATGTACAGATTGCTTCTGGGACCCCAAAATATTGAATTTTCGGGTGTTTTGAGCCTGAATTTGAGATATAAACGGGTAGAGAAGATACATGCACATATTAACTCTTGGCACCAAAAATATCGATTTTCAGCATGTTTTGGGCCTGAATTTTGAAAATACTCTAACACGGAGTAGGCATGTACAGATCGCTTCTGGGACCCCTAAATATCGAATTTTCGGGTATTTAGGGCCAGAATTTGAGATATAAACGGGTACAGAAGATGCATGCACATATCGACTTTTGGGCACCTAAAAGATCGATTTTCGGTATGTTTTTGGCCTGTATTTTTAAAATACTCTAACACGGAGTAGGCATGTACAGATACCTTCTGGGACCTCTAAATATCGAATTTTCGGGTGTTTTGGGACTGAATTTGAGATATCGATTTTTTGGCACCTAAAATGTCGATTTTTAGCATGTTTTTAGCCTATATTTTGAAAATATTCTAGCACTGTGTAGGCATGTACAGATTGCTTCTGGGACCCCAAAATATTGAATTTTCGGGTGTTTTGAGCCTGAATTTGAGATATAAATGGGTACAGAAGATACATGCACATATTGACTTTGGGCATCTAAAATATCGATTTTCAGCATGTTTTGGGCCTGTATTTTGAAAAATACTATAACACTGAGTAGGCATGTACAGATTGCTTCTGGGACCCCAAAATATTGAATTTTCGGGTGTTTTGAGCCTGAATTTGAGATATAAACGAGTACTGAAGATGCATGCACATATCGACTTTTGTGCACCTAAAAGATCGATTTTCAGTATGTTTTGAGCATGTATTTTGAAAATACTCTAACACGGAGTAGGCATGTACAGATCGCTTCTGGGACCCCTAAATATCGAATTTTCGGGTGTTTTGGGACTGAATTTGAGATATCGACTTTTTGGCACCTAAAAGATCGATTTTTAGCATGTTTTTAGCCTATATTTTGAAAATATTCTAGCACTGAGTAGGCATGTACAGATTGCTTCTGGGACCCCTTAATATTGAATTTTCGGGTGTTTTGGGCCTGAATTTGAGATATAAACGGGTACAGAAGATACATGCACATATTGACTCTGGGCAACAAAAATATCGATTTTCAGCATGTTTTGGGCCTGAATTTTGAAAATACTCTAACACGGAGTAGGCATGTACAGATCGCTTCTGGGACCCCTAAATATCGAATTTTCGGGTATTTAGGGCCGGAATTTGAGATATAAACGGGTACAGAAGATGCATGCACATATCGACTTTTAGGCACCTAAAAGATCGATTTTCGGTATGTTTTTGGCCTGTATTTTTAAAATACTCTAACACGGAGTAGGCATGTACAGATACCTTCTGGGACCTCTAAATATCGAATTTTCGGGTGTTTTGGGACTGAATTTGAGATATCGATTTTTTGGCACCTAAAATGTCGATTTTTAGCATGTTTTTAGCCTATATTTTGAAAATATTCTAGCACTGAGTAGGCATGTACAGATTGCTTCTGGGACCCCAAAATATTGAATTTTCGGGTGTTTTGAGCCTGAATTTGAGATATAAACGGGTACAGAAGATACATGCACATATTGACTTTGGGCATCTAAAATATCGATTTTCAGCATGTTTTGGGCCTGTATTTTGAAAATACTCTAACACTGAGTAGTGGGACCCCAAAATATTGAATTTTCGGGTGTTTTGAGCCTGAATTTGAGATATAAACGGGTACTGAAGATGCATGCACATATCGACTTTTGTGCACCTAAAAGATCGATTTTCAGTATGTTTTGAGCATGTATTTTGAAAATACTCTAACACGGAGTAGGCATGTACAGATCGCTTCTGGGACCCCTAAATATCGAATTTTCGGGTATTTAGGGCCGGAATTTGAGATATAAACGGGTACAGAAGATGCATGCACATATCGACTTTTGTACACCTAAAAGATCGATTTTCAGTATGTTTTTGGCCTGTATTTTGAAAATACTCTAAGACGGAGTAGGCATGTACAGATACCTTCTGGGACCTCTAAATATCGAATTTTCGGGTGTTTTGGGACTGAATTTGAGATATCGATTTTTTGGCACCTAAAATATCGATTTTTAGCATGTTTTTAGCCTATATTTTGAAAATATTCTAGCACTGTGAAGGCATGTACAGATTGCTTCTGGGACCCCAAAATATTGATTTTTCGGGTGTTTTGAGCCTGAATTTGAGATATAAACGGGTACAGAAGATACATGCACATATTGACTTTGGGCATCTAAAATATCGATTTTCAGCATGTTTTGTGCCTGTATTTTGAAATATACTCTAACACTGAGTAGGCATGTACAGATTGCTTCTGGGACCCCAAAATATTGAATTTTCGGGTGTTTTGAGCCTGAATTTGAGATATAAACGGGTACTGAAGATGCATGCACATATCGACTTTTGTGCACCTAAAAGATCGATTTTCAGTATGTTTTGAGCATGTATTTTGAAAATACTCTAACACGGAGTAGGCATGTACAGATCGCTTCTGGGACCCCTAAATATCGAATTTTCGGGTGTTTTGGGACTGAATTTGAGATATCGACTTTTTGGCACCTAAAAGATCGATTTTTACCATGTTTTTAGCCTATATTTAGAAAATATTCTAGCACTGAGTAGGCATGTACAGATTGCTTCTGGGACCCCAAAATATTGAATTTTCGGGTGTTTTGAGCCTGAATTTGAGATATAAACGGGTACAGAAGATACATGCACATATTGACTCTGGGCACCAAAAATATCGATTTTCAGCATGTTTTGGGCCTGAATTTTGAAAATACTCTAACACGGAGTAGGCATGTACAGATCGCTTCTGGGACCCCTAAATATCGAATTTTCGGGTATTTAGGGCCGGAATTTGAGATATAAACGGGTCAGAAGATGCATGCACATATCGACTTTTAGGCACCTAAAAGATCGATTTTCGGTATGTTTTTGGCCTGTATTTTTAAAATACTCTAACACGGAGTAGGCATGTACAGATACCTTCTGGGACCTCTAAATATCGAATTTTCGGGTGTTTTGGGACTGAATTTGAGATATCGATTTTTTGGCACCTAAAATGTCGATTTTTAGCATGTTTTTAGCCTATATTTTGAAAATATTCTAGCACTGAGTAGGCATGTACAGATTGCTTCTGGGACCCCAAAATATTGAATTTTCGGGTGTTTTGAGCCTGAATTTGAGATATAAACGGGTACAGAAGATACATGCACATATTGACTTTGGGCATCTAAAATATCGATTTTCAGCATGTTTTGGGCCTGTATTTTGAAAATACTCTAACACTGAGTAGTGGGACCCCAAAATATTGAATTTTCGGGTGTTTTGAGCCTGAATTTGAGATATAAACGGGTACTGAAGATGCATGCACATATCGACTTTTGTGCACCTAAAAGATCGATTTTCAGTATGTTTTGAGCATGTATTTTGAAAATACTCTAACACGGAGTAGGCATGTACAGATCGCTTCAGGGACCCCTAAATATCGAATTTTCGGGTGTTTTGGGACTGAATTTGAGATATCGACTTTTTGGCACCTAAAAGATCGATTTTTAGCATGTTTTTAGCCTATATTTTGAAAATATTCTAGCACTGAGTAGGCATGTACAGATTGCTTCTGGGACCCCAAAATATTGAATTTTCGGGTGTTTTGAGCCTGAATTTGAGATATAAACGGGTACAAAAGATACATGCACATATTGACTTTGGGCACCAAAAATATCGATTTTCAGCATGTTTTGGGCCTGAATTTTGAAAATACTCCAACACGGAGTAGGCATGTACAGATCGCTTCTGGGACCCCTAAATATCGAATTTTCGGGTGTTTAGGGCCAGAATTTGAGATATGATCGGGTACAGAAGATGCATGCACATATCGACTTTTGGGCACCTAAAAGATCGATTTTCAGTATGTTTTTGGCCTGTATTTTGAAAATACTCTAACACGGAGTAGGCATGTACAGATACAATCTGGGACCCCTAAATATCGAATTTTCGGGTGTTTTGGGACTGAATTTGAGATATCGATTTTTTGGCACCTAAAATATCGAGTTTTAGCATGTTTTTAGCCTATATTTTGAAAATATTCTAGCACTGTGTAGGCATGTACAGATTGCTTCTGGGACCCCAAAATATTGAATTTTCGGGTGTTTTGAGCCTGAATTTGAGATATAAACGGGTACAGTAGATACATGCACATATTGACTTTGGGCATCTAAAATATCGATTTTCAGCATGTTTTGGGCCTGTATTTTGAAAAATACTCTAACACTGAGTAGGCATGTACAGATTGCTTCTGGGACCCCAAAATATTGAATTTTCGGGTGTTTTGAGCCTGAATTTGAGATATAAACGGGTACTGAAGATGCATGCACATATCGACTTTTGTGCACCTAAAAGATCGATTTTCAGTATGTTTTGAGCATGTATTTTGAAAATACTCTTACATGGAGTAGGCATGTGCAGATCGCTTCTGGGACCCCTAAATATCGAATTTTCGGGTGTTTTGGGACTGAATTTGAGATATCGACTTTTTGGCACCTAAAAGATCGATTTTTAGCATGTTTTTAGCCTATATTTTGAAAATATTCTAGCACTGAGTAGGCATGTACATTTTGCTTCTGGGACCCCAAAATATTGAATTTTCGGGTGTTTTGAGCCTGAATTTGAGATATAAACGGGTACTGAAGATGCATGCACATATCGACTTTTGTGCACCTAAAAGATCGATTTTCAGTATGTTTTAAGCATGTATTTTGAAAATACTCTAACACGGAGTAGGCATGTACAGATCGCTTCTGGGACCCCTAAATATCGAATTTTCGGGTGTTTTGTGACTGAATTTGAGATATCGACTTTTTGGCACCTAAAAGTTCGATTTTTAGCATGTTTTTAGCCTATATTTTGAAAATATTCTAGCACTGAGTAGGCATGTACAGATTGCTTCTGGGACCCCTTAATATTGAATTTTCGGGTGTTTTGAGCCTGAATTTTAGATATAAACGGGTACAGAAGATACATGCACATATTGACTTTGGGCATCTAAAATATCGATTTTCAGCATGTTTTGGGCCTGAATTTTCAAAATACTCTAACAGGGAGTAGGCATGTACAGATCGCTTCTGGGACCCCTAAATATCGAATTTTCAGGTGTTTTGGGCCAGAATTTGAGATATAAACGGGTACAGAAGATGCATGCACATATCGACTTTTGGGCAATTAAAAGATCGATTTTCAGTATGTTTTTGGCCTGTATTTTGAAAATACACTAACACGGAGTAGGCATGTACAGATACCTTCTTTGACCTCTAAATATCGAATTTTTGGGTGTTTTGGGACTGAATTTAAGAAATCGATTTTTTGGCACCTAAAATGTCGATTTTTAGCATGTTTTTAGCCTATATTTTGAAAATATTCTAGCACTGTATAGGCATGTACAGATTGATTCTGGGACCCCAAAATATTGAATTTTCGGGTTTTTTGAGCTAGAATTTGAGATATAAACGGGTACAGAATATACATGCACATATTGACTTTGGGCATCTAAAATATCGATTTTCAGCATGTTTTGGGCCTGTATTTTGAAAATACTCTAACACTGAGTAGGCATGTACAGATTGCTTCTGGGACCCCAAAATATTGAATTTTCGGGTGTTTTGGGACTGAATTTGAGATATCGACTTTTTGGCACCTGAAAGATCGATTTTTAGCATGTTTTTAGCCTATATTTTGAAAATATTCTAGCACTGAGTAGGCATGTACAGATTGCTTCTGGGACCCCAAAATATTGAATTTTCGGGTGTTTTGAGCCTGAATTTGAGATATAAACGGGTACTGAAGATGCATGCACATATTGACTTTGGGCACCAAAAATATCGATTTTCAGCATGTTTTGGGCCTGAATTTTGAAAATACTCTAACACGGAGTAGGCATGTACAGATCGCTTCTGGGACCCCAAAATATCGAATTTTCGGGTGTTTAGGGCCAGAATTTGAGATATGAACGGGTACAGAAGATGCATGCACATATCGACTTTTGGGCACCTAAAAGATCGATTTTCAGTATGTTTTTGGCCTGTATTTTGAAAATACTCTAACACGGAGTAGGCATGTACAGATACCTTCTGGGACCTCTAAATATCGAATTTTCGAGTGTTTTGGGACTGAATTTGAGATATCGATTTTTTGGCACCTAAAATATCGAGTTTTAGCATGTTTTTAGCCTATATTTTGAAAATATTCTAGCACTGTGTAGGCATGTACAGATTGCTTCTGGGACCCCAAAATATTGAATTTTCGGGTGTTTTGAGCCTGAATTTGAGATATAAACGGGTACAGTAGATACATGCACATATTGACTTTGGGCATCTAAAATATCGATTTTCAGCATGTTTTGGGCCTGTATTTTGAAAAATACTCTAACACTGAGTAGGCATGTACAGATTGCTTCTGGGACCCCAAAATATTGAATTTTCGGGTGTTTTGAGCCTGAATTTGAGATATAAACGGGTACTGAAGATGCATGCACATATCGACTTTTGTGCACCTAAAAGATCGATTTTCAGTATGTTTTGAGCATGTATTTTGAAAATACTCTTACACGGAGTAGGCATGTACAGATCGCTTCTGGGACCCCTAAATATCGAATTTTCGGGTGTTTTGGGACTGAATTTGAGATATCGACTTTTTGGCACCTAAAAGATCGATTTTTAGCATGTTTTTAGCCTATATTTTGAAAATATTCTAGCACTGAGTAGGCATGTACAGATTGCTTCTGGGACCCCTTAATATTGAATTTTCGGGTGTTTTGAGCCTGAATTTTAGATATAAACGGGTACAGAAGATACATGCACATATTGACTTTGGGCACCAAAAATATCGATTTTCAGCATGTTTTGGGCCTGAATTTTGAAAATACTTTAAAACGGAGTAGGCATGTTCAGATCGCTTCTGGGACCTCTAAATATCGAATTTTCGGGTGTTTAGGGCCAGAATTTGAGATATAAACGGGTACAGAAGATGCATGCACATATCGACTTTTGGGCACCTAAAAGATCGATTTTCAGTATGTTTTTGGCCTGTATTTTGAAAATACTCTAACACGGAGTAGGCATGTACAGATACCTTCTGGGACCTCTAAATATCGAATTTACGGGTGTTTTGGGACTGAATTTAAGATATCGATTTTTTGGCACCTAAAATGTCGATTTTTAGCATGTTTTTAGCCTATATTTTGAAAATATTCTAGCACTGTGTAGGCATGTACAGATTGATTCTGGGACCCCAAAATATTGAATTTTCGGGTTTTTTGAGCCTGAATTTGAGATATAAACGGGTACAGAATATACATGCACATATTGACTTTGGGCATCTAAAATATCGATTTTCAGCATGTTTTGGGCCTGTATTTTGAAAATACTCTAACACTGAGTAGGCATGTACAGATTGCTTCTGGGACCCCAAAATATTGAATTTTCGGGTGTTTTGGGACCGAATTTGAGATATAAACGGGTACTGAAGATGCATGCACATATCGACTTTTGTGCACCTAAAAGATCGATTTTCAGTATGTTTTGAGCATGTATTTTGAAATTACTCTAACACGGAGTAGGCATGTACAGATCGCTTCTGGGACCCCTAAATATCGAATTTTCGGGTGTTTTGGGACTGAATTTGAGAAATCGACTTTTTGGGACCTAAAAGATCGATTTTTAGCATGTTTTTAAAAAGCCTATATTTTGAAAATATTCTAGCACTGAGTAGGCATGTACAGATTGCTTCTGGGAGCCCAAAATATTGAATTTTAGGGTTTTTTGAGCCAGAATTTGAGATATAAACGGGTACAGAAGATGCATGCACATATCGACTTTTGGGCACCTAAAAGATCGATTTTCAGTATGTTTTTGGCCTGTATTTTGAAAATACTCTAACACGGAGTAGGCATGTACAGATACCTTCTGGGACCTCTAAATATCGAATTTTCGGGTGTTTTGGGACTGAATTTGAGATATCGATTTTTTGGCACCTAAAATATCGGGTTTTAGCATGTTTTTAGCCTATATTTTGAAAATATTCTAGCACTGAGTAGGCATGTACAGATTGCTTCTGGGAACCCAAAATATTGAATTTTCGGGTGTTTTGAGCCTGAATTTGAGATATAAACGGGTACTGAAGATGCATGCACATATCGACTTTTGTGCACCTAAAAGATCGATTTTCAGTATGTTTTGAGCATGTATTTTGAAAATACTCTAACACGGAGTAGGCATGTACAGATCGCTTCTGGGACCCCTAAATATCGAATTTTCGGGTGTTTTGGGACTGAATTTGAGATATCGACTTTTTGGCACCTAAAAGATCGATTTTTAGCATGTTTTTAGCCTATATTTTGAAAATATTCTAGCACTGAGTAGGCATGTACAGATTGCTTCTGGGACCCCTTAATATTGAATTTTCGGGTGTTTTGAGCCTGAATTTTAGATATAAACGGGTACAGAAGATACATGCACATATTGACTTTGGGCACCAAAAATATCGATTTTCAGCATGTTTTGGGCCTGAATTTTGAAAATACTCTAACACGGAGTAGGCATGTACAGATCGCTTCTGGGACCCCTAAATATCGAATTTTCGGGTGTTTAGGGCCAGAATTTGAGATATAAACGGGTACAGAAGATGCATGCACATATCGACTTTTGGGCACCTAAAAGATCGATTTTCAGTATGTTTTTGGCCTGTTTTTTGAAAATACTCTAACACGGAGTAGGCATGTACAGATACCTTCTGGGACCTCTAAATATCGAATTTTCGGGTGTTTTGGGACTGAATTTAAGATATCTATTTTTTGGCACCTAAAAGATCGATTTTTAGCATGTTTTTAGCCTATATTTTGAAAATATTCTAGCACTGAGTAGGCATGTACAGATTGCTTCTGGGACCCCAAAATATTGAATTTTCGGGTGTTTTGAGCCTGAATTTGAGATATAAACTGGTACAGAAGATACATGCACATATTGACTTTGGGCATCTAAAATATCGATTTTCAGCATGTTTTGGGCCTGTATTTTGAAAATACTCTAACACTGAGTAGGCATGTACAGATTGCTTCTGTGACCCCAAAATATTGAATTTTCGGGTGTTTTGAGCCTGAATTTGAGATATAAACGGGTACTGAAGATGCATGCACATATCGACTTTTGTGCACCTAAAAGATCGATTTTCAGTATGTTTTGAGCATGTATTTTGAAAATACTCTAACACGGAGTAGGCATGTACAGATCGCTTCTGGGACCCCTAAATATCGAATTTTCGGGTGTTTTGGGACTGAATTTGAGATATCGACTTTTTGGCACCTAAAAGATCGATTTTTAACATGTTTTTAGCCTATATTTTGAAAATATTCTAGCACTGAGTAGGCATGTACAGATCGCTTCTGGGACCCCTTAATATTGAATTTTCGGGTGTTTTGAGCCTGAATTTGAGATATAAACGGGTACAGAAGATACATGCACATATTGACTTTGGGCATCTAAAATATCGATTTTCAGCATGTTTTGGGCCTGTATTTTGAAAAATACTCTAACACTGAGTAGGCATGTACAGATTGCTTCTGGGACCCCAAAATATTGAATTTTCGGGTGTTTTGAGCCTGAATTTGAGATATAAACGGGTACTGAAGATGCATGCACATATCGACTTTTGTGCACCTAAAAGATCGATTTTCAGTATGTTTTGAGCATGTATTTTGAAAATACTCTAACACGGAGTAGGCATGTACAGATCGCTTCTGGGACCCCTAAATATCGAATTTTCGGGTGTTTTGGGACTGAATTTGAGATATCGACTTTTTGGCACCTAAAAGATCGATTTTTAGCATGTTTTTAGCCTATATTTTGAAAATATTCTAGCACTGAGTAGGCATGTACAGATTGCTTCTGGGACCCCTTAATATTGAATTTTCGGGTGTTTTGAGCCTGAATTTTAGATATAAACGGGTACAGAAGATACATGCACATATTGACTTTGGGCACCAAAAATATCGATTTTCAGCATGTTTTGGGCCTGAATTTTGAAAATACTCTAACACGGAGTAGGCATGTACAGATCGCTTCTGGGACCCCTAAATATCGAATTTTCGGGTGTTTAGGGCCAGAATTTGAGATATAAACGGGTACAGAAGATGCATGCACATATCGACTTTTGGGCACCTAAAAGATCGATTTTCAGTATGTTTTTGGCCTGTTTTTTGAAAATACTCTAACACGGAGTAGGCATGTACAGATACCTTCTGGGACCTCTAAATATCGAATTTTCGGGTGTTTTGGGACTGAATTTAAGATATCTATTTTTTGGCACCTAAAAGATCGATTTTTAGCATGTTTTTAGCCTATATTTTGAAAATATTCTAGCACTGAGTAGGCATGTACAGATTGCTTCTGGGACCCCAAAATATTGAATTTTCGGGTGTTTTGAGCCTGAATTTGAGATATAAACTGGTACAGAAGATACATGCACATATTGACTTTGGGCATCTAAAATATCGATTTTCAGCATGTTTTGGGCCTGTATTTTGAAAATACTCTAACACTGAGTAGGCATGTACAGATTGCTTCTGTGACCCCAAAATATTGAATTTTCGGGTGTTTTGAGCCTGAATTTGAGATATAAACGGGTACTGAAGATGCATGCACATATCGACTTTTGTGCACCTAAAAGATCGATTTTCAGTATGTTTTGAGCATGTATTTTGAAAATACTCTAACACGGAGTAGGCATGTACAGATCGCTTCTGGGACCCCTAAATATCGAATTTTCGGGTGTTTTGGGACTGAATTTGAGATATCGACTTTTTGGCACCTAAAAGATCGATTTTTAGCATGTTTTTAGCCTGTATTTTGAAAATATTCTAGCACTGAGTAGGCATGTACAGATTGCTTCTGGGACCCCTTAATATTGAATTTTCGGGTGTTTTGGGCCTGAATTTGAGATATAAACGGGTACAGAAGATACATGCACATATTGACTTTGGGCATCTAAAATATCGATTTTCAGCATGTTTTGGGCCTGTATTTTGAAAAATACTCTAACACTGAGTAGGCATGTACAGATTGCTTCTGGGACCCCAAAATATTGAATTTTCGGGTGTTTTGAGCCTGAATTTGAGATATAAACGGGTACTGAAGATGCATGCACATATCGACTTTTGTGCACCTAAAAGATCGATTTTCAGTATGTTTTGAGCATGTATTTTGAAAATACTCTTACACGGAGTAGGCATGTACAGATCGCTTCTGGGACCCCTAAATATCGAATTTTCGGGTGTTTTGGGACTGAATTTGAGATATCGACTTTTTGGCACCTAAAAGATCGATTTTTAGCATGTTTTTAGCCTATATTTTGAAAATATTCTAGCACTGAGTAGGCATGTACAGATTGCTTCTGGGACCCCTTAATATTGAATTTTCGGGTGTTTTGAGCCTGAATTTTAGATATAAACGGGTACAGAAGATACATGCACATATTGACTTTGGGCACCAAAAATATCGATTTTCAGCATGTTTTGGGCCTGAATTTTGAAAATACTTTAAAACGGAGTAGGCATGTACAGATCGCTTCTGGGACCTCTAAATATCGAATTTTCGGGTGTTTAAGGCCAGAATTTGAGATATAAACGGGTACAGAAGATGCATGCACATATCGACTTTTGGGCACCTAAAAGATCGATTTTCAGTATGTTTTTGGCCTGTATTTTGAAAATACTCTAACACGGAGTAGGCATGTACAGATACCTTCTGGGACCTCTAAATATCGAATTTACGGGTGTTTTGGGACTGAATTTAAGATATCGATTTTTTGGCACCTAAAATGTCGATTTTTAGCATGTTTTTAGCCTATATTTTGAAAATATTCTAGCACTGTGTAGGCATGTACAGATTGATTCTGGGACCCCAAAATATTGAATTTTCGGGTTTTTTGAGCCTGAATTTGAGATATAAACGGGTACAGAATATACATGCACATATTGACTTTGGGCATCTAAAATATCGATTTTCAGCATGTTTTGGGCCTGTATTTTGAAAATACTCTAACACTGAGTAGGCATGTACAGATTGCTTCTGGGACCCCAAAATATTGAATTTTCGGGTGTTTTGGGACTGAATTTGAGATATAAACGGGTACTGAAGATGCATGCACATATCGACTTTTGTGCACCTAAAAGATCGATTTTCAGTATGTTTTGAGCATGTATTTTGAAATTACTCTAACACGGAGTAGGCATGTACAGATCGCTTCTGGGACCCCTAAATATCGAATTTTCGGGTGTTTTGGGACTGAATTTGAGAAATCGACTTTTTGGGACCTAAAAGATCGATTTTTAGCATGTTTTTAAAAAGCCTATATTTTGAAAATATTCTAGCACTGAGTAGGCATGTACAGATTGCTTCTGGGACCCCAAAATATTGAATTTTAGGGTTTTTTGAGCCAGAATTTGAGATATAAACGGGTACAGAAGATGCATGCACATATCGACTTTTGGGCACCTAAAAGATCGATTTTCAGTATGTTTTTGGCCTGTATTTTGAAAATACTCTAACACGGAGTAGGCATGTACAGATACCTTCTGGGACCTCTAAATATCGAATTTTCGGGTGTTTTGGGAGTGAATTTGAGATATCGATTTTTTGGCACCTAAAATATCGGGTTTTAGCATGTTTTTAGCCTATATTTTGAAAATATTCTAGCACTGAGTAGGCATGTACAGATTGCTTCTGGGACCCCAAAATATTGAATTTTCGGGTGTTTTGAGCCTGAATTTGAGATATAAACGGGTACTGAAGATGCATGCACATATCGACTTTTGTGCACCTAAAAGATCGATTTTCAGTATGTTTTGAGCATGTATTTTGAAAATACTCTAACACGGAGTAGGCATGTACAGATCGCTTCTGGGACCCCTAAATATCGAATTTTCGGGTGTTTTGGGACTGAATTTGAGATATCGACTTTTTGGCACCTAAAAGATCGATTTTTAGCATGTTTTTAGCCTATATTTTGAAAATATTCTAGCACTGAGTAGGCATGTACAGATTGCTTCTGGGACCCCTTAATATTGAATTTTCGGGTGTTTTGAGCCTGAATTTGAGATATAAACGGGTACCGAAGATACATGCACATATTGACTTTGGGCACCAAAAATATCAAATTTTCAGCATGTTTTAGGCCTGATTTTTGAAAATACTCTAACACGGAGTAGGCATGTACAGATACCTTCTGGGACCTCTAAATATCGAATTTTCGGGTGTTTTGGGACTGAATTTGAGATATCGATTTTTTGGCACCAAAAATGTCGATTTTTAGCATGTTTTTAGCCTATATTTTGAAAATATTCTAGCACTGTGTAGGCATGTACAGATTGCTTCTGGGACCCCAAAATATTGAATTTTCGGGTGTTTTGAGCCTGAATTTGAGATATAAACGGGTACAGAAGATACATGCACATATTGACTTTGGGCATCTAAAATATCGATTTTCAGCATGTTTTGGGCCTGTATTTTGAAAATACTCTAACACTGAGTAGGCATGTACAGATTGCTTCTTGGACCCCAAAATATTGAATTTTCGGGTGTTTTGAGCCTGAATTTGAGATATAAACGGGTACTGAAGATGCATGCACATATCGACTTTTGTGCACCTAAAAGATCGATTTTCAGTATGTTTTGAGCATGTATTTTGAAAATACTCTAACACGGAGTAGGCATGTACAGATCGCTTCTGGGACCCCTAAATATCGAATTTTCGGGTGTTTTGGGACTGAATTTGAGATATCGACTTTTTGGCACCTAAAAGATCGATTTTTAGCATGTTTTTAGCCTATATTTTGAAAATATTTTAGCACTGTACAGATTGCTTCTGGGACCCCAAAATATTGAATTTTCGGGTGTTTTGAGCCTGAATTTGAGATATAAACGGGTACAGAAGATACATGCACATATTGACTTTGGGCACCAAAAATATCGATTTTCAGCATGTTTTGGGCCTGAATTTTGAAAATACTCCAACACGGAGTAGGCATGTACAGATCGCTTCTGGGACCCCTAAATATCGAATTTTCGGGTGTTTAGGGCCAGAATTTGAGATATGAACGGGTAAAGAAGATGCATGCACATATCGACTTTTGGGCACCTAAAAGATCGATTTTCAGTATGTTTTTGGCCTGTATTTTGAAAATACTCTAAGACGGAGTAGGCATGTACAGATACCTTCTGGGACCTCTAAATATCGAATTTTCGGGTGTTTTGGGACTGAATTTGAGATATCGATTTTTTGGCACCTAAAATATCGATTTTTAGCATGTTTTTAGCCTATATTTTGAAAATATTCTAGCACTGTGAAGGCATGTACAGATTGATTCTGGGACCCCAAAATATTGAATTTTCGGGTGTTTTGAGCCTGAATTTGAGATATAAACGGGTACAGAAGATACATGCACATATTGACTTTGGGCATCTAAAATATCGATTTTTAGCATGTTTTGGGCCTGTATTTTGAAATATACTCTAACACTGAGTAGGCATGTACAGATTGCTTCTGGGACCCCAAAATATTGAATTTTCGGGTGTTTTGAGCCTGAATTTGAGATATAAACGGGTACTGAAGATGCATGCACATATCGACTTTTGTGCACCTAAAAGATCGATTTTCAGTATGTTTTGAGCATGTATTTTGAAAATACTCTAACACGGAGTAGGCATGTACAGATCGCTTCTGGGACCCCTAAATATCGAATTTTCGGGTGTTTTGGGACTGAATTTGAGAAATCGACTTTTTGGGACCTAAAAGATCGATTTTTAGCATGTTTTTAAAAAGCCTATATTTTGAAAATATTCTAGCACTGAGTAGGCATGTACAGATTGCTTCTGGGAGCCCAAAATATTGAATTTTAGGGTTTTTTGAGCCAGAATTTGAGATATAAACGGGTACAGAAGATGCATGCACATATCGACTTTTGGGCACCTAAAAGATCGATTTTCAGTATGTTTTTGGCCTGTATTTTGAAAATACTCTAACACGGAGTAGGCATGTACAGATACCTTCTGGGACCTCTAAATATCGAATTTTCGGGTGTTTTGGGACTGAATTTGAGATATCGATTTTTTGGCACCTAAAATATCGGGTTTTAGCATGTTTTTAGCCTATATTTTGAAAATATTCTAGCACTGAGTAGGCATGTACAGATTGCTTCTGGGAACCCAAAATATTGAATTTTCGGGTGTTTTGAGCCTGAATTTGAGATATAAACGGGTACTGAAGATGCATGCACATATCGACTTTTGTGCACCTAAAAGATCGATTTTCAGTATGTTTTGAGCATGTATTTTGAAAATACTCTAACACGGAGTAGGCATGTACAGATCGCTTCTGGGACCCCTAAATATCGAATTTTCGGGTGTTTTGGGACTGAATTTGAGATATCGACTTTTTGGCACCTAAAAGATCGATTTTTAGCATGTTTTTAGCCTATATTTTGAAAATATTCTAGCACTGAGTAGGCATGTACAGATTGCTTCTGGGACCCCTTAATATTGAATTTTCGGGTGTTTTGAGCCTGAATTTTAGATATAAACGGGTACAGAAGATACATGCACATATTGACTTTGGGCACCAAAAATATCGATTTTCAGCATGTTTTGGGCCTGAATTTTGAAAATACTCTAACACGGAGTAGGCATGTACAGATCGCTTCTGGGACCCCTAAATATCGAATTTTCGGGTGTTTAGGGCCAGAATTTGAGATATAAACGGGTACAGAAGATGCATGCACATATCGACTTTTGGGCACCTAAAAGATCGATTTTCAGTATGTTTTTGGCCTGTTTTTTGAAAATACTCTAACACGGAGTAGGCATGTACAGATACCTTCTGGGACCTCTAAATATCGAATTTTCGGGTGTTTTGGGACTGAATTTAAGATATCTATTTTTTGGCACCTAAAAGATCGATTTTTAGCATGTTTTTAGCCTATATTTTGAAAATATTCTAGCACTGAGTAGGCATGTACAGATTGCTTCTGGGACCCCAAAATATTGAATTTTCGGGTGTTTTGAGCCTGAATTTGAGATATAAACTGGTACAGAAGATACATGCACATATTGACTTTGGGCATCTAAAATATCGATTTTCAGCATGTTTTGGGCCTGTATTTTGAAAATACTCTAACACTGAGTAGGCATGTACAGATTGCTTCTGTGACCCCAAAATATTGAATTTTCGGGTGTTTTGAGCCTGAATTTGAGATATAAACGGGTACTGAAGATGCATGCACATATCGACTTTTGTGCACCTAAAAGATCGATTTTCAGTATGTTTTGAGCATGTATTTTGAAAATACTCTAACACGGAGTAGGCATGTACAGATCGCTTCTGGGACCCCTAAATATCGAATTTTCGGGTGTTTTGGGACTGAATTTGAGATATCGACTTTTTGGCACCTAAAAGATCGATTTTTAACATGTTTTTAGCCTATATTTTGAAAATATTCTAGCACTGAGTAGGCATGTACAGATCGCTTCTGGGACCCCTTAATATTGAATTTTCGGGTGTTTTGAGCCTGAATTTGAGATATAAACGGGTACAGAAGATACATGCACATATTGACTTTGGGCATCTAAAATATCGATTTTCAGCATGTTTTGGGCCTGTATTTTGAAAAATACTCTAACACTGAGTAGGCATGTACAGATTGCTTCTGGGACCCCAAAATATTGAATTTTCGGGTGTTTTGAGCCTGAATTTGAGATATAAACGGGTACTGAAGATGCATGCACATATCGACTTTTGTGCACCTAAAAGATCGATTTTCAGTATGTTTTGAGCATGTATTTTGAAAATACTCTTACACGGAGTAGGCATGTACAGATCGCTTCTGGGACCCCTAAATATCGAATTTTCGGGTGTTTTGGGACTGAATTTGAGATATCGACTTTTTGGCACCTAAAAGATCGATTTTTAGCATGTTTTTAGCCTATATTTTGAAAATATTCTAGCACTGAGTAGGCATGTACAGATTGCTTCTGGGACCCCTTAATATTGAATTTTCGGGTGTTTTGAGCCTGAATTTTAGATATAAACGGGTACAGAAGATACATGCACATATTGACTTTGGGCACCAAAAATATCGATTTTCAGCATGTTTTGGGCCTGAATTTTGAAAATACTTTAAAACGGAGTAGGCATGTTCAGATCGCTTCTGGGACCTCTAAATATCGAATTTTCGGGTGTTTAGGGCCAGAATTTGAGATATAAACGGGTACAGAAGATGCATGCACATATCGACTTTTGGGCACCTAAAAGATCGATTTTCAGTATGTTTTTGGCCTGTATTTTGAAAATACTCTAACACGGAGTAGGCATGTACAGATACCTTCTGGGACCTCTAAATATCGAATTTACGGGTGTTTTGGGACTGAATTTAAGATATCGATTTTTTGGCACCTAAAATGTCGATTTTTAGCATGTTTTTAGCCTATATTTTGAAAATATTCTAGCACTGTGTAGGCATGTACAGATTGATTCTGGGACCCCAAAATATTGAATTTTCGGGTTTTTTGAGCCTGAATTTGAGATATAAACGGGTACAGAATATACATGCACATATTGACTTTGGGCATCTAAAATATCGATTTTCAGCATGTTTTGGGCCTGTATTTTGAAAATACTCTAACACTGAGTAGGCATGTACAGATTGCTTCTGGGACCCCAAAATATTGAATTTTCGGGTGTTTTGGGACCGAATTTGAGATATAAACGGGTACTGAAGATGCATGCACATATCGCCTTTTGTGCACCTAAAAGATCGATTTTCAGTATGTTTTGAGCATGTATTTTGAAATTACTCTAACACGGAGTAGGCATGTACAGATCGCTTCTGGGACCCCTAAATATCGAATTTTCGGGTGTTTTGGGACTGAATTTGAGAAATCGACTTTTTGGGACCTAAAAGATCGATTTTTAGCATGTTTTTAAAAAGCCTATATTTTGAAAATATTCTAGCACTGAGTAGGCATGTACAGATTGCTTCTGGGAGCCCAAAATATTGAATTTTAGGGTTTTTTGAGCCAGAATTTGAGATATAAACGGGTACAGAAGATGCATGCACATATCGACTTTTGGGCACCTAAAAGATCGATTTTCAGTATGTTTTTGGCCTGTATTTTGAAAATACTCTAACACGGAGTAGGCATGTACAGATACCTTCTGGGACCTCTAAATATCGAATTTTCGGGTGTTTTGGGACTGAATTTGAGATATCGATTTTTTGGCACCTAAAATATCGGGTTTTAGCATGTTTTTAGCCTATATTTTGAAAATATTCTAGCACTGAGTAGGCATGTACAGATTGCTTCTGGGACCCCAAAATATTGAATTTTCGGGTGTTTTGAGCCTGAATTTGAGATATAAACGGGTACTGAAGATGCATGCACATATCGACTTTTGTGCACCTAAAAGATCGATTTTCAGTATGTTTTGAGCATGTATTTTGAAAATACTCTAACACGGAGTAGGCATGTACAGATCGCTTCTGGGACCCCTAAATATCGAATTTTCGGGTGTTTTGGGACTGAATTTGAGATATCGACTTTTTGGCACCTAAAAGATCGATTTTTAGCATGTTTTTAGCCTATATTTTGAAAATATTCTAGCACTGAGTAGGCATGTACAGATTGCTTCTGGGACCCCTTAATATTGAATTTTCGGGTGTTTTGAGCCTGAATTTTAGATATAAACGGGTACAGAAGATACATGCACATATTGACTTTGGGCACCAAAAATATCGATTTTCAGCATGTTTTGGGCCTGAATTTTGAAAATACTCTAACACGGAGTAGGCATGTACAGATCGCTTCTGGGACCCCTAAATATCGAATTTTCGGGTGTTTAGGGCCAGAATTTGAGATATAAACGGGTACAGAAGATGCATGCACATATCGACTTTTGGGCACCTAAAAGATCGATTTTCAGTATGTTTTTGGCCTGTTTTTTGAAAATACTCTAACACGGAGTAGGCATGTACAGATACCTTCTGGGACCTCTAAATATCGAATTTTCGGGTGTTTTGGGACTGAATTTAAGATATCTATTTTTTGGCACCTAAAAGATCGATTTTTAGCATGTTTTTAGCCTATATTTTGAAAATATTCTAGCACTGAGTAGGCATGTACAGATTGCTTCTGGGACCCCAAAATATTGAATTTTCGGGTGTTTTGAGCCTGAATTTGAGATATAAACTGGTACAGAAGATACATGCACATATTGACTTTGGGCATCTAAAATATCGATTTTCAGCATGTTTTGGGCCTGTATTTTGAAAATACTCTAACACTGAGTAGGCATGTACAGATTGCTTCTGTGACCCCAAAATATTGAATTTTCGGGTGTTTTGAGCCTGAATTTGAGATATAAACGGGTACTGAAGATGCATGCACATATCGACTTTTGTGCACCTAAAAGATCGATTTTCAGTATGTTTTGAGCATGTATTTTGAAAATACTCTAACACGGAGTAGGCATGTACAGATCGCTTCTGGGACCCCTAAATATCGAATTTTCGGGTGTTTTGGGACTGAATTTGAGATATCGACTTTTTGGCACCTAAAAGATCGATTTTTAGCATGTTTTTAGCCTGTATTTTGAAAATATTCTAGCACTGAGTAGGCATGTACAGATTGCTTCTGGGACCCCTTAATATTGAATTTTCGGGTGTTTTGAGCCTGAATTTGAGATATAAACGGGTACAGAAGATACATGCACATATTGACTTTGGGCATCTAAAATATCGATTTTCAGCATGTTTTGGGCCTGTATTTTGAAAAATACTCTAACACTGAGTAGGCATGTACAGATTGCTTCTGGGACCCCAAAATATTGAATTTTCGGGTGTTTTGAGCCTGAATTTGAGATATAAACGGGTACTGAAGATGCATGCACATATCGACTTTTGTGCACCTAAAAGATCGATTTTCAGTATGTTTTGAGCATGTATTTTGAAAATACTCTTACACGGAGTAGGCATGTACAGATCGCTTCTGGGACCCCTAAATATCGAATTTTCGGGTGTTTTGGGACTGAATTTGAGATATCGACTTTTTGGCACCTAAAAGATCGATTTTTAGCATGTTTTTAGCCTATATTTTGAAAATATTCTAGCACTGAGTAGGCATGTACAGATTGCTTCTGGGACCCCTTAATATTGAATTTTCGGGTGTTTTGAGCCTGAATTTTAGATATAAACGGGTACAGAAGATACATGCACATATTGACTTTGGGCACCAAAAATATCGATTTTCAGCATGTTTTGGGCCTGAATTTTGAAAATACTTTAAAACGGAGTAGGCATGTACAGATCGCTTCTGGGACCTCTAAATATCGAATTTTCGGGTGTTTAGGGCCAGAATTTGAGATATAAACGGGTACAGAAGATGCATGCACATATCGACTTTTGGGCACCTAAAAGATCGATTTTCAGTATGTTTTTGGCCTGTATTTTGAAAATACTCTAACACGGAGTAGGCATGTACAGATACCTTCTGGGACCTCTAAATATCGAATTTACGGGTGTTTTGGGACTGAATTTAAGATATCGATTTTTTGGCACCTAAAATGTCGATTTTTAGCATGTTTTTAGCCTATATTTTGAAAATATTCTAGCACTGTGTAGGCATGTACAGATTGATTCTGGGACCCCAAAATATTGAATTTTCGGGTTTTTTGAGCCTGAATTTGAGATATAAACGGGTACAGAATATACATGCACATATTGACTTTGGGCATCTAAAATATCGATTTTCAGCATGTTTTGGGCCTGTATTTTGAAAATACTCTAACACTGAGTAGGCATGTACAGATTGCTTCTGGGACCCCAAAATATTGAATTTTCGGGTGTTTTGGGACTGAATTTGAGATATAAACGGGTACTGAAGATGCATGCACATATCGACTTTTGTGCACCTAAAAGATCGATTTTCAGTATGTTTTGAGCATGTATTTTGAAATTACTCTAACACGGAGTAGGCATGTACAGATCGCTTCTGGGACCCCTAAATATCGAATTTTCGGGTGTTTTGGGACTGAATTTGAGAAATCGACTTTTTGGGACCTAAAAGATCGATTTTTAGCATGTTTTTAAAAAGCCTATATTTTGAAAATATTCTAGCACTGAGTAGGCATGTACAGATTGCTTCTGGGACCCCAAAATATTGAATTTTAGGGTTTTTTGAGCCAGAATTTGAGATATAAACGGGTACAGAAGATGCATGCACATATCGACTTTTGGGCACCTAAAAGATCGAT
Source organism: Petrolisthes cinctipes (assembly GCA_033782935.1). Taxonomy (NCBI): domain Eukaryota; kingdom Metazoa; phylum Arthropoda; class Malacostraca; order Decapoda; family Porcellanidae; genus Petrolisthes; species Petrolisthes cinctipes. The sequence continues at coordinate 1,214,998 of JAWQEG010000175.1, forward strand.
TTTCAGTATGTTTTTGGCCTGTATTTTGAAAATACTCTAACACGGAGTAGGCATGTACAGATACCTTCTGGGACCTCTAAATATCGAATTTTCGGGTGTTTTGGGAGTGAATTTGAGATATCGATTTTTTGGCACCTAAAATATCGGGTTTTAGCATGTTTTTAGCCTATACTTTGAAAATATTCTAGCACTGAGTAGGCATGTACAGATTGCTTCTGGGACCCCAAAATATTGAATTTTCGGGTGTTTTGAGCCTGAATTTGAGATATAAACGGGTACTGAAGATGCATGCACATATCGACTTTTGTGCACCTAAAAGATCGATTTTCAGTATGTTTTGAGCATGTATTTTGAAAATACTCTAACACGGAGTAGGCATGTACAGATCGCTTCTGGGACCCCTAAATATCGAATTTTCGGGTGTTTTGGGACTGAATTTGAGATATCGACTTTTTGGCACCTAAAAGATCGATTTTTAGCATGTTTTTAGCCTATATTTTGAAAATATTCTAGCACTGAGTAGGCATGTACAGATTGCTTCTGGGACCCCTTAATATTGAATTTTCGGGTGTTTTGAGCCTGAATTTGAGATATAAACGGGTACCGAAGATACATGCACATATTGACTTTGGGCACCAAAAATATCAAATTTTCAGCATGTTTTAGGCCTGATTTTTGAAAATACTCTAACACGGAGTAGGCATGTACAGATACCTTCTGGGACCTCTAAATATCGAATTTTCGGGTGTTTTGGGACTGAATTTGAGATATCGATTTTTTGGCACCAAAAATGTCGATTTTTAGCATGTTTTTAGCCTATATTTTGAAAATATTCTAGCACTGTGTAGGCATGTACAGATTGCTTCTGGGACCCCAAAATATTGAATTTTCGGGTGTTTTGAGCCTGAATTTGAGATATAAACGGGTACAGAAGATACATGCACATATTGACTTTGGGCATCTAAAATATCGATTTTCAGCATGTTTTGGGCCTGTATTTTGAAAATACTCTAACACTGAGTAGGCATGTACAGATTGCTTCTGGGACCCCAAAATATTGAATTTTCGGGTGTTTTGAGCCTGAATTTGAGATATAAACGGGTACTGAAGATGCATGCACATATCGACTTTTGTGCACCTAAAAGATCGATTTTCAGTATGTTTTGAGCATGTATTTTGAAAATACTCTAACACGGAGTAGGCATGTACAGATCGCTTCTGGGACCCCTAAATATCGAATTTTCGGGTGTTTTGGGACTGAATTTGAGATATCGACTTTTTGGCACCTAAAAGATCGATTTTTAACATGTTTTTAGCCTATATTTTGAAAATATTTTAGCACTGTACAGATTGCTTCTGGGACCCCAAAATATTGAATTTTCGGGTGTTTTGAGCCTGAATTTGAGATATAAACGGGTACAGAAGATACATGCACATATTGACTTTGGGCACCAAAAATATCGATTTTCAGCATGTTTTGGGCCTGAATTTTGAAAATACTCCAACACGGAGTAGGCATGTACAGATCGCTTCTGGGACCCCTAAATATCGAATTTTCGGGTGTTTAGGGCCAGAATTTGAGATATGAACGGGTAAAGAAGATGCATGCACATATCGACTTTTGGGCACCTAAAAGATCGATTTTCAGTATGTTTTTGGCCTGTATTTTGAAAATACTCTAAGACGGAGTAGGCATGTACAGATACCTTCTGGGACCTCTAAATATCGAATTTTCGGGTGTTTTGGGACTGAATTTGAGATATCGATTTTTTGGCACCTAAAATATCGATTTTTAGCATGTTTTTAGCCTATATTTTGAAAATATTCTAGCACTGTGAAGGCATGTACAGATTGATTCTGGGACCCCAAAATATTGAATTTTCGGGTGTTTTGAGCCTGAATTTGAGATATAAACGGGTACAGAAGATACATGCACATATTGACTTTGGTCATCTAAAATATCGATTTTTAGCATGTTTTGGGCCTGTATTTTGAAATATACTCTAACACTGAGTAGGCATGTACAGATTGCTTCTGGGACCCCAAAATATTGAATTTTCGGGTGTTTTGAGCCTGAATTTGAGATATAAACGGGTACTGAAGATGCATGCACATATCGACTTTTGTGCACCTAAAAGATCGATTTTCAGTATGTTTTGAGCATGTATTTTGAAAATACTCTAACACGGAGTAGGCATGTACAGATCGCTTCTGGGACCCCTAAATATCGAATTTTCGGGTGTTTTGGGACTGAATTTGAGATATCGACTTTTTGGCACCTAAAATATCGATTTTTAGTATGTTTTTAGCCTATATTTTGAAAATATTCTAGCACTGAGTAGGCATGTACAGATTGCTTCTGGGACCCCAAAATATTGAATTTTCGGGTGTTTTGAGCCTGAATTTGAGATATAAACGGGTACAGAAGATACATGCACATATTGACTTTGGGCATCTAAAATATCGATTTTCAGCATGTTTTGGGCCTGTATTTTGAAAAATACTCTAACACTGAGTAGGCATGTACAGATTGCTTCTGGGACCCCAAAATATTGAATTTTCGGGTGTTTTGAGCCTGAATTTGAGATATAAACGGGTACTGAAGATGCATGCACATATCGACTTTTGTGCACCTAAAAGATCGATTTTCAGTATGTTTTGAGCATGTATTTTGAAAATACTCTAACACGGAGTAGGCATGTACAGATCGCTTCTGGGACCCCTAAATATCGAATTTTCGGGTGTTTTGGGACTGAATTTGAGATATCGACTTTTTGGCACCTAAAAGATCGATTTTTAGCATGTTTTTAGCCTATATTTTGAAAATATTCTAGCACTGAGTAGGCATGTACAGATTGCTTCTGGGACCCCAAAATATTGAATTTTCGGGTGTTTTGAGCCTGAATTTGAGATATAAACGGGTACAGAAGATACATGCACATATTGACTCTGGGCACCAAAAATATCGATTTTCAGCATGTTTTGGGCCTGAATTTTGAAAATACTCTAACACGGAGTAGGCATGTCCAGATCGCTTCTGGGACCCCTAAATATCGAATTTTCGGGTATTTAGGGCCGGAATTTGAGATATAAACGGGTACAGAAGATGCATGCACATATCGACTTTTGGGCACCTAAAAGATCGATTTTCAGTATGTTTTTGGCCTGTATTTTTAAAATACTCTAACACGGAGTAGGCATGTACAGATACCTTCTGGGACCTCTAAATATCGAATTTTCGGGTGTTTTGGGACTGAATTTGAGATATCGATTTTTTGGCACCAAAAATGTCGATTTTTAGCATGTTTTTAGCCTATATTTTGAAAATATTCTAGCACTGAGTAGGCATGTACAGATTGCTTCTGGGACCCCTTAATATTGAATTTTCGGGTGTTTTGAGCCTGAATTTGAGATATAAACGGGTACAGAAGATACATGCACATATTGACTTTGGGCACCAAAAATATCAAATTCTCAGCATGTTTTCGGCCTGAATTTTGAAAATACTCTAACACGGAGTAGGCATGTACAGATACCTTCTGGGACCTCTAAATATCGAATTTTCGGGTGTTTTGGGACTGAATTTGAGATATCGATTTTTTGGCACCAAAAATGTCGATTTTTAGCATGTTTTTAGCCTATATTTTGAAAATATTCTAGCACTGTGTAGGCATGTACAGATTGCTTCTGGGACCCCAAAATATTGAATTTTCGGGTGTTTTGAGCCTGAATTTGAGATATAAACGGGTACAGAAGATACATGCACATATTGACTTTGGGCATCTAAAATATCGATTTTCAGCATGTTTTGGGCCTGTATTTTGAAAATACTCTAACACTGAGTAGGCATGTATAGATTGCTTCTGGGACCCCAAAATATTGAATTTTCGGGTGTTTTGAGCCTGAATTTGAGATATAAACGGGTACTGAAGATGCATGCACATATCGACTTTTGTGCACCTAAAAGATCGATTTTCAGTATGTTTTGAGCATGTATTTTGAAAATACTCCAACACGGAGTAGGCATGTACAGATACCTTCTGGGACCTCTAAATATCGAATTTTCGGGTGTTTTGGGACTGAATTTGAGATATCGACTTTTTGGCACCTAAAAGATCGATTTTTAGCATGTTTTTAGCCTATATTTTGAAAATATTCTAGCACTGAGTAGGCATGTACAGATTGCTTCTGGGACCCCAAAATATTGAATTTTCGGGTGTTTTGAGCCTGAATTTGAGATATAAACGGGTACAGAAGATACATGCACATATTGACTTTGGGCACCAAAAATATCGATTTTCAGCATGTTTTGGGCCTGAATTTTGAAAATACTCCAACACGGAGTAGGCATGTACAGATCGCTTCTGGGACCCCTAAATATCGAATTTTCGGGTGTTTAGGGCCAGAATTTGAGATATGAACGGGTACAGAAGATGCATGCACATATCGACTTTTGGGCACCTAAAAGATTGATTTTCAGTATGTTTTTGGCCTGTATTTTGAAAATACTCTAAGACGGAGTAGGCAAGTACAGATACCTTCTGGGACCTCTAAATATCGAATTTTCGTGTGTTTTGGGACTGAATTTGAGATATCGATTTTTTGGCACCTAAAATATCGAGTTTTAGCATGTTTTTAGCCTATATTTTGAAAATATTCTAGCACTGTGTAGGCATGTACAGATTGCTTCTGGGACCCCAAAATATTGAATTTTCGGGTGTTTTGAGCCTGAATTTGAGATATAAACGGGTACAGAAGATACATGCACATATTGACTTTGGGCATCTAAAATATCGATTTTCAGCATGTTTTGGGCCTGTATTTTGAAAAATACTCTAACACTGAGTAGGCATGTACAGATTGCTTCTGGGACCCCAAAATATTGAATTTTCGGGTGTTTTGAGCCTGAATTTGAGATATAAACGGGTACTGAAGATGCATGCACATATCGACTTTTGTGCACCTAAAAGATCGATTTTCAGTATGTTTTGAGCATGTATTTTGAAAATACTCTTACACGGAGTAGGCATGTACAGATACCTTCTGGGACCTCTAAATATCGAATTTTCGGGTGTTTTGGGACTGAATTTAAGATATCGATTTTTTGGCACCTAAAATGTCGATTTTTAGCATGTTTTTAGCCTATATTTTGAAAATATTCTAGCACTGTGTAGGCATGTACAGATTGCTTCTGGGACCCCAAAATATTGAATTTTCGGGTTTTTTGAGCCTGAATTTGAGATATAAACGGGTACAGAAGATACATGCACATATTGACTTTGGGCATCTAAAATATCGATTTTCAGCATGTTTTGGGTCTGTATTTTGAAAATACTCTAACACTGAGTAGACATGTACAGATTGCTTCTGGGACCCCAAAATATTGAATTTTCGGGTGTTTTTAGCCTGAATTTGAGATATAAACGGGTACTGAAGATGCATGCACATATCGACTTTTGTGCACCTAAAAGATCGATTTTCAGTATGTTTTGAGCATGTATTTTGAAATTACTCTAACACGGAGTAGGCATGTACAGATCGCTTCTGGGACCCCTAAATATCGAATTTTCGGGTGTTTTGGGACTGAATTTGAGAAATCGACTTTTTGGGACCTAAAAGATCGATTTTTAGCATGTTTTTAAAAAGCCTATATTTTGAAAATATTCTAGCACTGAATAGGCATGTACAGATTGCTTCTGGGACCCCAAAATATTGAATTTTCGGGTGTTTTGAGCCAGAATTTGAGATATAAACGGGTACAGAAGATGCATGCACATATCGACTTTTGGGCACCTAAAAGATCGATTTTCAGTATGTTTTTGGCCTGTATTTTGAAAATACTCTAACACGGAGTAGGCATGTACAGATACCTTCTGGGACCTCTAAATATCGAATTTTCGGGTGTTTTGGGACTGAATTTAAGATATCGATTTTTTGGCACCTAAAATGTCGATTTTTAGCATGTTTTTAGCCTATATTTTGAAAATATTCTAGCACTGTGTAGGCATGTACAGATTGCTTCTGGGACCCCAAAATATTGAATTTTCGGGTGTTTTGAGCCTGAATTTGAGATATAAACGGGTACTGAAGATGCATGCACATATCGACTTTTGTGCATCTAAAAGATCGATTTTCAGTATGTTTTGATCATGTATTTTGAAAATACTCTAACACGGAGTAGGCATGTACAGATCGCTTCTGGGACCCCTAAATATCGAATTTTCGGGTGTTTTGGGACTGAATTTGAGATATCGACTTTTTGGCACCTAAAAGATCGATTTTTAGCATGTTTTTAGCCTATATTTTGAAAATATTCTAGCACTGAGTAGGCATGTACAGATTGCTTCTGGGACCCCAAAATATTGAATTTTCGGGTGTTTTGAGCCTGAATTTGAGATATAAACGGGTACAGAAGATACATGCACATATTGACTTTGGGCACCAAAAATATCGATTTTCAGCATGTTTTGGGCCTGAATTTTGAAAATACTCTAACACGGAGTAGGCATGTACAGATCGCTTCTGGGACCCCAAAATATCGAATTTTCGGGTGTTTAGGGTCAGAATTTGAGATATAAACGTGTACAGAAGATGCATGCACATATCGACTTTTGGGCACCTAAAAGATCGATTTTCAGTATGTTTTTGGCCTGTATTTTGAAAATACTCTAACACGGAGTAGGCATGTACAGATACCTTCTGGGACCTCTAAATATCGAATTTTTGGGTGTTTTGGGACTGAATTTGAGATATCGATTTTTTGGCACCTAAAATGTCGATTTTTAGCATGTTTTTACCCTATATTTTGAAAATATTCTAGCACTGTTTACGCATATACAGATTGCTTCTGGGAACCCGAAATATTGAATTTTCGGGTGTTTTGAGCCTGAATTTGAGATATAAACGGGTACAGAAGATACATGCACATATTGACTTTGGGCACCAAAAATATCGATTTTCAGCATGTTTTGGGCCTGAATTTTGAAAATACTCTAACACGGAGTAGGCATGTACAGATCGCTTCTGGGACCCCAAAATATCGAATTTTCGGGTGTTTAGGGCCAGAATTTGAGATATAAACGGGTACAGAAGATGCATGCATCACATATCGACTTTTGGGCACCTAAAAGATCGATTTTCAGTATGTTTTTGGCCTGTATTTTGAAAATACTCTAACACGGAGTAGGCATGTACAGATACCTTCTGGGATCTCTAAATATCGTATTTTCGGGTGTTTTGGGACTGAATTTGAGATATCGATTTTTTGGCACCTAAAATGTCGATTTTTAGCATGTTTTTAGCCTATATTTTGAAAATATTCTAGCACTGTACAGATTGCTTCTGGGACCCCAAAATATTGAATTTTCGGGTGTTTTGAGCCTGAATTTGAGATATAAACGGGTACAGAAGATACATGCACATATTGACTTTGGGCACCAAAAATATCGATTTTCAGCATGTTTTGGGCCTGAATTTTGAAAATACTCTAACACGGAGTAGGCATGTACAGATCGCTTCTGGGACCCCAAAATATCGATATTTCGGGTGTTTAGGGCCAGAATTTGAGATATAAACGGGTACAGAAGATGCATGCATCACATATCGACTTTTGGGCACCTAAAAGATCGATTTTTAGTATGTTTTTGGCCTGTATTTTGAAAATACTCTAACACGGAGTAGGCATGTACAGATACCTTCTGGGACCTCTAAATATAGAGTTTTCGGGTGTTTTGGGACTGAATTTGAGATATAGATTTTTTGGTACCTAAAATGTCGATTTTTAGCATGTTTTTAGCCTATATTTTGAAAATATTCTAGCACTGTACAGATTGCTTCTGGGACCCCAAAATATTGAATTTTCGGGTGTTTTGAGCCTGAATTTGAGATATAAACGGGTACAGAAGATACATGCACATATTGACTTTGGGCATCTAAAATATCGATTTTCAGCATGTTTTGGGCCTGTATTTTGAAAATACTCTAACACTGAGTAGGCATGTACAGATTGCTTCTGGGACCCCAAAATATTGAATTTTTGGGTGTTTTGAGCCTGAAATTGAGATATAAACGGGTACTGAAGATGCATGCACATATCGACTTTTGTGCAACTAAAAGATCGATATTCAGTATGTTTTGAGCATGTATTTTGAAAATACTCTAACACGGAATAGGCATGTACAGATCGCTTCTGGGACCCCTAAATGTCGAATTTTCGGGTGTTTTGGGACTGAATTTGAGATATGGACTTTTTGGCACCTAAAAGATCGATTTTTAGCATATTTTTAGCCTATATTTTGAAAATATTCTAGCAATGAGTAGGCATGTACAGATTGCTTCTGGGACCCCAAAATATTGAATTTTCGGGTGTTTTGAGCCTGAATTTGAGACATAAACGGGTACAGAAGATACATGCACATATTGACTTTGGGAATCTAAAATATCAATTTTCAGCATGTTTTGAGCATGTATTTTGAAAATACTCGAACACGGAGTAGGCATGTACAGATCGCTTCTGGGACCCCTAAATATCGAATTTTCGGGTGTTTTGGGACTGAATTTGAGATATCGACTTTTTGGCACCTAAAAGATCGATTTTAGCATGTTTTTAGCCTATATTTTGAAAATATTCTACAGATTGCTTCTGGGACCCCAAAATATTGAATTTTCGGGTGTTTTGAGCCTGAATTTGAGAAATAAACGGGTACAGAAGATGCATGCACATATCGACTTTTGGGCACCTAAAAGATCGATTTTTAGTATGTTTTTGGCCTGTATTTTGAAAATACTCTAACACGGAGTAGGCATGTACAGATACCTTCTGGGACCTCTAAATATCGAATTTTCGGGTGTTTTGGGACTGAATTTGAGATATAGATTTTTTGGCACCTAAAATGTTGATTTTCAGCATGTTTTTAGCCTATATTTTGAAAATATTATAGCACTGTACAGATTGCTTCTGGTACCCCAAAATATTGAATTTTCGGGTGTTTTGAGCCTGAATTTGAGATATAAACGGGTACAGATGATACATGCACATATTGACTTTGGGCATCTAAAATATCGATTTTCAGCATGTTTTGGGCCTGAATTTTGAAAATACTCTAACACGGAGTAGGCATGTACAGATCGCTTCTGGGACCCCAAAATATCGAATTTTCGGGCGTTTAGGGCCAGAATTTGAGATATAAACGGGTACAGAAGATGCATGCATCACATATCGACTTTTGGGCACCTAAAAGATCGATTTTCAGTATGTTTTTGGCCTGTATTTTGAAAATACTCTAACACGGAGTAGGCATGTACATATACCTTCTGGGACCTCTAAATATCGAATTTTCGGGTGTTTTGGGACTGAATTTGAGATATAGATTTTTTGGTACCTAAAATGTCGATTTTTAGCATGTTTTTAGCCTATATTTTGAAAATATTCTAGCACTGTACAGATTGCTTCTGGGACCCCAAAATATTGAATTTACGGGTGTTTTGAGCCTGAATTTGAGATATAAACGGGTACAGAAGATACATGCACATATTGACTTTGGGCATCTAAAATATCGATTTTCAGCATGTTTTGGGCCTGTATTTTGAAAATACTCTAACACTGAGTAGGCATTTACAGATTGCTTCTGGGACCCCAAAATATTGAATTTTCGGGTGTTTTGAGCCTGAATTTGAGATATAAACGGGTACAGAAGATACATGCACATATTGACTTTGGGATTCTAAAATATCGATTTTCAGCATGTTTTGGGCCTGTATTTTGAAAATACTCTAACACTGAGTAGGCATGTACAGATTGCTTCTGGGACCCCAAAATATTGAATTTTCGGGTGTTTTGAGCCTGAATTTGAGATATAAACGGGTACTGAAGATGCATGCACATATCGACTTTTGTGCACCTAAAAGATCGATTTTCAGTATGTTTTGAGCATGTATTTTGAAAATACTCGAACACGGAGTAGGCATGTACAGATCGCTTCTGGGACCCCTAAATATCGAATTTTCGGGTGTTTTGGGACTGAATTTGAGATATCGACTTTTTGGCACCTAAAAGATCGATTTTAGCATGTTTTTAGCCTATATTTTGAAAATATTCTACAGATTGCTTCTGGGACCCCAAAATATTGAATTTTCGGGTGTTTTGAGCTTGAATTTGAGATATAAACTGGTACAGAAGATACATGCACATATTGACTTTGGGCACCAAAAATATCGATTTTCAGCATGTTTTGGGCCTGAATTTTGAAAATACTCTAACACGGAGTAGGCATGTACAGATCGCTTCTTGGACCCCAAAATATCGAATTTTCGGGTGTTTAGGGCCAGAATTTGAGATATAAACGGGTACAGAAGATGCATGCACATATCGACTTTTGGGCACCTAAAAGATCGATTTTCAGTATGCTTTTGGCCTGTATTTTGAAAATACTCTAACACGGAGTAGGCATGTACAGATACCTTCTGGGACCTCTAAATATCGAATTTTCGGGTGTTTTGGAACTGAATATGAGATATCGATTTTTTGGCACCTAAAATGTCGATTTTTAGCATGTTTTTAGCCTATATTTTGAAAATATTCTAGCACTGTGTAGGCATGTACAGATTGCTTCTGGGACCCCAAAATATTGAATTTTCGGGTGTTTTGAGCCTGAATTTGAGATATAAACGGGCACAGAAGTTATATGCACATATTGACTTTTGGCATCTAAAATATCGATTTTCAGCATGTTATGGGCCTGTATATTGAAAATACTCTAACACTGAGTAGGCATGTACAGATTGCTTCTGGGACCCCAAAATATTGAATTTTCGGGTGTTTTGAGCCTGAATTTGAGATATAAACGTGTACTGAAGATGCATGCACATATCGACTTTTGTGCACCTAAAAGATCGATTTTCAGTATGTTTTGAGCATGTATTTTGAAAATACTCTAACACGGAGTAGGCATGTACAGATTGCTTCTGGGACCCCTAAATATCGAATTTTCGGGTGTTTTGGGACTGAATTTGATATATCGACTTTTTGGCACCTAAAAGATCGATTTTTAGCATGTTTTTAGCCTATATTTTGAAAATATTCTAGCACTGTACAGATTGCTTCTGGGACCCCAAAATATTGAATTTTCGGGTGTTTTGAGCCTGAATTTGAGATATAAACGGGTACAGAAGATACATGCACATATTGACTTTGGGCACCAAAAATATCGATTTTCAGCATGTTTTGGGCCTGAATTTTGAAAATACTCTAACACGGAGTAGGCATGTACAGATCGCTTCTGGGACCCCAAAATATCGAATTTTCGGGTGTTTAGGGCCAGAATTTGAGATATAAACGGGTACAGAAGATGCATGCACATATCGACTTTTGGGCGCCTAAACGATCGATTTTCAGTATGTTTTTGTCCTGTGTTTTGAAAATACTCTAACACGGAGTAGGCATGTACAGATACCTTCTGGGACCTCTAAATATCGAATTTTCGGGTGTTTTGGGACTGAATTTGAGATATCGATTTTTTGGCACCTAAAATGTCGATTTTTAGCATGTTTTTAGCCTATATTTTGAAAATATTCTAGCACTGTGTAGGCATGTACAGATTGCTTCTGGGACCCCAAAATATTGAATTTTCGGGTGTTTTGAGCCTGAATTTGAGATATAAACGGGTACAGAAGATACATGCACATATTGACTTTGGGCATCTAAAATATCGATTTTCAGCATGTTTTGGGCCTGTATTTTGAAAATACTCTAACACGGAGTAGGCATGTACAGATACCTTCTGGGACCTCTAAATATCGAATTTTCGGGTGTTTTGGGACTGAATTTGAGATATCGATTTTTTGGCACCTAAAATGTCGATTTTTAGCATGTTTTTAGCCTATATTTTGAAAATATTCTAGCACTGTACAGATTGCTTCTGGGACCCCAAAATATTGAATTTTCGGGTGTTTTGAGCCTGAATTTGAGATATAAACGGGTACAGAAGATACATGCACATATTGACTTTGGGCACCAAAAATATCGATTTTCAGCATGTTTTGGGCCTGAATTTTGAAAATACTCTAACACGGAGTAGGCATGTACAGATCGCTTCTGGGACCCCAAAATATCGATATTTCGGGTGTTTTGAGCCTGAATTTGAGATATAAACGGGTACTGAAGATGCATGCACATATCGACTTTTGTGCACCTAATAGATCGATATTCAGTATGTTTTGAGCATGTATTTTGAAAATACTCTAACACGGAATAGGCATGTACAGATCGCTTCTGGGACCCCTAAATGTCGAATTTTCGGGTGTTTTGGGACTGAATTTGAGATATGGACTTTTTGGCACCTAAAAGATCGATTTTTAGCATATTTTTAGCCTATATTTTGAAAATATTCTAGCAATGAGTAGGCATGTACAGATTGCTTCTGGGACCCCAAAATATTGAATTTTCGGGTGTTTTGAGCCTGAATTTGAGACATAAACGGGTACAGAAGATACATGCACATATTGACTTTGGGAATCTAAAATATCAATTTTCAGCATGTTTTGGGCCTGTATTTTGAAAATACTCTAACACTGAGTAGGCATGTACAGATTGCTTCTGGGACCCCAAAATATTGAATTTTCGGGTGTTTTGAGCCTGAATTTGAGATATAAACGGGTACTGAAGATGCATGCACATATCGACTTTTGTGCACCTAAAAGATCGATTTTCAGTATGTTTTGAGCATGTATTTTGAAAATACTCGAACACGGAGTAGGCATGTACAGATCGCTTCTGGGACCCCTAAATATCGAATTTTCGGGTGTTTTGGGACTGAATTTGAGATATCGACTTTTTGGCACCTAAAAGATCGATTTTAGCATGTTTTTAGCCTATATTTTGAAAATATTCTACAGATTGCTTCTGGGACCCCAAAATATTGAATTTTCGGGTGTTTTGAGCCTGAATTTGAGAAATAAACGGGTACAGAAGATGCATGCACATATCGACTTTTGGGCACCTAAAAGATCGATTTTTAGTATGTTTTTGGCCTGTATTTTGAAAATACTCTAACACGGAGTAGGCATGTACAGATACCTTCTGGGACCTCTAAATATCGAATTTTCGGGTGTTTTGGGACTGAATTTGAGATATAGATTTTTTGGCACCTAAAATGTTGATTTTCAGCATGTTTTTAGCCTATATTTTGAAAATATTATAGCACTGTACAGATTGCTTCTGGTACCCCAAAATATTGAATTTTCGGGTGTTTTGAGCCTGAATTTGAGATATAAACGGGTACAGATGATACATGCACATATTGACTTTGGGCATCTAAAATATCGATTTTCAGCATGTTTTGGGCCTGAATTTTGAAAATACTCTAACACGGAGTAGGCATGTACAGATCGCTTCTGGGACCCCAAAATATCGAATTTTCGGGTGTTTAGGGCCAGAATTTGAAATATAAACGGGTACAGAAGATGCATGCATCACATATCGACTTTTGGGCACCTAAAAGATCGATTTTCAGTATGTTTTTGGCCTGTATTTTGAAAATACTCTAACACGGAGTAGGCATGTACATATACCTTCTGGGACCTCTAAATATCGAATTTTCGGGTGTTTTGGGACTGAATTTGAGATATAGATTTTTTGGTACCTAAAATGTCGATTTTAGCATGTTTTTAGCCTATATTTTGAAAATATTCTACAGATTGCTTCTGGGACCCCAAAATATTGAATTTTCGGGTGTTTTGAGCTTGAATTTGAGATATAAACTGGTACAGAAGATACATGCACATATTGACTTTGGGCACCAAAAATATCGATTTTCAGCATGTTTTGGGCCTGAATTTTGAAAATACTCTAACACGGAGTAGGCATGTACAGATCGCTTCTTGGACCCCAAAATATCGAATTTTCGGGTGTTTAGGGCCAGAATTTGAGATATAAACGGGTACAGAAGATGCATGCACATATCGACTTTTGGGCACCTAAAAGATCGATTTTCAGTATGCTTTTGGCCTGTATTTTGAAAATACTCTAACACGGAGTAGGCATGTACAGATACCTTCTGGGACCTCTAAATATCGAATTTTTGGGTGTTTTGGAACTGAATATGAGATATCGATTTTTTGGCACCTAAAATGTCGATTTTTAGCATGTTTTTAGCCTATATTTTGAAAATATTCTAGCACTGTGTAGGCATGTACAGATTGCTTCTGGGACCCCAAAATATTGAATTTTCGGGTGTTTTGAGCCTGAATTTGAGATATAAACGGGTACAGAAGTTATATGCACATATTGACTTTTGGCATCTAAAATATCGATTTTCAGCATGTTATGGGCCTGTATATTGAAAATACTCTAACACTGAGTAGGCATGTACAGATTGCTTCTGGGACCCCAAAATATTGAATTTTCGGGTGTTTTGAGCCTGAATTTGAGATATAAACGTGTACTGAAGATGCATGCACATATCGACTTTTGTGCACCTAAAAGATCGATTTTCAGTATGTTTTGAGCATGTATTTTGAAAATACTCTAACACGGAGTAGGCATGTACAGATTGCTTCTGGGACCCCTAAATATCGAATTTTCGGGTGTTTTGGGACTGAATTTGATATATCGACTTTTTGGCACCTAAAAGATCGATTTTTAGCATGTTTTTAGCCTATATTTTGAAAATATTCTAGCACTGTACAGATTGCTTCTGGGACCCCAAAATATTGAATTTTCGGGTGTTTTGAGCCTGAATTTGAGATATAAACGGGTACAGAAGATACATGCACATATTGACTTTGGGCACCAAAAATATCGATTTTCAGCATGTTTTGGGCCTGAATTTTGAAAATACTCTAACACGGAGTAGGCATGTACAGATCGCTTCTGGGACCCCAAAATATCGAATTTTCGGGTGTTTAGGGCCAGAATTTGAGATATAAACGGGTACAGAAGATGCATGCACATATCGACTTTTGGGCGCCTAAACGATCGATTTTCAGTATGTTTTTGGCCTGTGTTTTGAAAATACTCTAACACGGAGTAGGCATGTACAGATACCTTCTGGGACCTCTAAATATCGAATTTTCGGGTGTTTTGGGACTGAATTTGAGATATCGATTTTTTGGCACCTAAAATGTCGATTTTTAGCATGTTTTTAGCCTATATTTTGAAAATATTCTAGCACTGTGTAGGCATGTACAGATTGCTTCTGGGACCCCAAAATATTGAATTTTCGGGTGTTTTGAGCCTGAATTTGAGATATAAACGGGTACAGAAGATACATGCACATATTGACTTTGGGCATCTAAAATATCGATTTTCAGCATGTTTTGGGCCTGTATTTTGAAAATACTCTAACACGGAGTAGGCATGTACAGATACCTTCTGGGACCTCTAAATATCGAATTTTCGGGTGTTTTGGGACTGAATTTGAGATATCGATTTTTTGGCACCTAAAATGTCGATTTTTAGCATGTTTTTAGCCTATATTTTGAAAATATTCTAGCACTGTACAGATTGCTTCTGGGACCCCAAAATATTGAATTTTCGGGTGTTTTGAGCCTGAATTTGAGATATAAACGGGTACAGAAGATACATGCACATATTGACTTTGGGCACCAAAAATATCGATTTTCAGCATGTTTTGGGCCTGAATTTTGAAAATACTCTAACACGGAGTAGGCATGTACAGATCGCTTCTGGGACCCCAAAATATCGATATTTCGGGTGTTTTGAGCCTGAATTTGAGATATAAACGGGTACTGAAGATGCATGCACATATCGACTTTTGTGCACCTAATAGATCGATATTCAGTATGTTTTGAGCATGTATTTTGAAAATACTCTAACACGGAATAGGCATGTACAGATCGCTTCTGGGACCCCTAAATATCGAATTTTCGGGTGTTTTGGGACTGAATTTGAGATATCGACTTTTTGGCACCTAAAAGATCGATTTTTAGCATATTTTTAGCCTATATTTTGAAAATATTCTAGCAATGAGTAGGCATGTACAGATTGCTTCTGGGACCCCAAAATATTGAATTTTCGGGTGTTTTGAGCCTGAATTTGAGACATAAACGGGTACAGAAGATACATGCACATATTGACTTTGGGAATCTAAAATATCGATTTTCAGCATGTTTTGGGCCTGTATTTTGAAAATACTCTAACACTGAGTAGGCATGTACAGATTGCTTCTGGGACCCCAAAATATTGAATTTTCGGGTGTTTTGAGCCTGAATTTGAGATATAAACGGGTACTGAAGATGCATGCACATATCGACTTTTGTGCACCTAAAAGATCGATTTTCAGTATGTTTTGAGCATGTATTTTGAAAATACTCGAACACGGAGTAGGCATGTACAGATCGCTTCTGGGACCCCAAAATATCGAATTTTCGGGTGTTTTGGGACTGAATTTGAGATATCGACTTTTTGGCACCTAAAAGATCGATTTTAGCATGTTTTTAGCCTATATTTTGAAAATATTCTACAGATTGCTTCTGGGACCCCAAAATATTGAATTTTCGGGTGTTTTGAGCCTGAATTTGAGATATAAACTGGTACAGAAGATACATGCACATATTGACTTTGGGCACCAAAAATATCGATTTTCAGCATGTTTTGGGCCTGAATTTTGAAAATACTCTAACACGGAGTAGGCATGTACAGATCGCTTCTGGGACCCCAAAATATCGAATTTTCGGGTGTTTAGGGCCAGAATTTGAGATATAAACGGGTACAGAAGATGCATGCACATACCGACTTTTGTGCACCTAAAAGATCGATTTTCAGTATGCTTTTGGCCTGTATTTTGAAAATACTCTAACACGGAGTAGGCATGTACAGATACCTTCTGGGACCTCTAAATATCGAATTTTCGGGTGATTTGGAACTGAATATGAGATATCGATTTTTTGGCACCTAAAATGTCGATTTTTAGCATGTTTTTAGCCTATATTTTGAAAATATTCTAGCACTGTGTAGGCATGTACAGATTGCTTCTGGGACCCCAAAATATTGAATTTTCGGGTGTTTTGAGCCTGAATTTGAGATATAAACGGTTACAGAAGATACATGCACATATTGACTTTTGGCATCTAAAATATCGATTTTCAGCATGTTTTGGGCCTGTATATTGAAAATACTCTAACACTGAGTAGGCATGTACAGATTGCTTCTGGGACCCCAAAATATTGAATTTTCGGGTGTTTTGAGCCTGAATTTGAGATATAAACGGGTACTGAAGATGCATGCACATATCGACTTTTGTGCACCTAAAAGATCGATTTTCAGTATGTTTTGAGCATGTATTTTGAAAATACTCTAACACGGAGTAGGCATGTACAGATCGCTTCTGGGACCCCTAAATATCGAATTTTCGGGTGTTTTGGGACTGAATTTGATATATCGACTTTTTGGCACCTAAAAGATCGATTTTTAGCATGTTTTTAGCCTATATTTTGAAAATATTCTAGCACTGTACAGATTGCTTCTGGGACCCCAAAATATTGAATTTTCGGGTGTTTTGAGCCTGAATTTGAGATATAAACGGGTACTGAAGATGCATGCACATATCGACTTTTGTGCACCTAAAAGATCGATTTTCAGTATGTTTTGAGCATGTATTTTGAAAATACTCTAACACGGAGTAGGCATGTACAGATCGCTTCTGGGACCCCTAAATATCGAATTTTCGGGTGTTTTGGGACTGAATTTGATATATCGACTTTTTGGCACCTAAAAGATCGATTTTTAGCATGTTTTTAGCCTATGTTTTGAAAATATTCTAGCACTGTACAGATTGCTTCTGGGACCCCAAAATATTGAATTTTCGGGTGTTTTGAGCCTGAATTTGAGATATAAACGGGTACAGAAGATACATGCACATATTGACTTTGGGCACCTAAAATATCGATTCTCAGCATGTTTTGGGCCTGAATTTTGAAAATACTCTAACACAGAGTAGGCATGTACAGATCGCTTCTGGGACCCCAAAATATCGAATTTTCGGGTGTTTAGGGCCAGAATTTGAGATATAAACGGGTACAGAAGATGCATGCACATATCGACTTTTGGGCACCTAAAAGATCGATTTTCAGTATGTTTTTGGCCTGTATTTTGAAAATACTCTAACACGGAGTAGGCATGTACAGATACCTTCTGGGACCTCTAAATATCGAATTTTCGGGTGTTTTGGGACTGAATTTGAGATATCGATTTTTTGGCACCTAAAATGTCGATTTTTAGCATGTTTTTAGCCTATATTTTGAAAATATTCTAGCACTGTACAGATTGCTTCTGGGACCCCAAAATATTGAATTTTCGGGTGTTTTGAGCCTGAATTTGAGATATAAACGGGTACAGAAGATACATGCACATATTGACTTTGGGCACCAAAAATATCGATTTTCAGCATGTTTTGGGCCTGAATTTTGAAAATACTCTAACACGGAGTAGGCATGTACAGATCGCTTCTGGGACCCCAAAATATCGATATTTCGGGTGTTTAGGGCCAGAATTTGAGATATAAACGGGTACAGAAGATGCATGCACATATCGACTTTTGGGCACCTAAAAGATCGATTTTTAGTATGTTTTTGGCCTGTATTTTGAAAATACTCTAACACGGAGTAGGCATGTACAGATACCTTCTGGGACCTCTAAATATCGAGTTTTCGGGTGTTTTGGGACTGAATTTGAGATATAGATTTTTTGGTACCTAAAATGTCGATTTTTAGCATGTTTTTAGCCTATATTTTGAAAATATTCTAGCACTGTACAGATTGCTTCTGGGACCCCAAAATATTGAATTTTCGGGTGTTTTGAGCCTGAATTTGAGATATAAACGGGTACAGAAGATACATGCACATATTGACTTTGGGCATCTAAAATATCGATTTTCAGCATGTTTTGGGCCTGTATTTTGAAAATACTCTAACACTGAGTAGGCATGTACAGATTGCTTCTGGGACCCCAAAATATTGAATTTTCGGGTGTTTTGAGCCTGAATTTGAGATATAAACGGGTTCTGAAGATGCATGCACATATCGACTTTTGTGCACCTAAAAGATCGATATTCAGTATGTTTTGAGCATGTATTTTGAAAATACTCTAACACGGAATAGGCATGTACAGATCGCTTCTGGGACCCCTTAATATCGAATTTTCGGGTGTTTTGGGACTGAATTTGAGATATGGACTTTTTGGCACCTAAAAGATCGATTTTTAGCATATTTTTAGCCTATATTTTGAAAATATTCTAGCAATGAGTAGGCATGTACAGATTGCTTCTGGGACCCCAAAATATTGAATTTTCGGGTGTTTTGAGCCTGAATTTGAGACATAAACGGGTACAGAAGATACATGCACATATTGACTTTGGGAATCTAAAATATCGATTTTCAGCATGTTTTGGGCCTGTATTTTGAAAATACTCTAACACTGAGTAGGCATGTACAGATTGCTTCTGGGACCCCAAAATATTGAATTTTCGGGTGTTTTGAGCCTGAATTTGAGATATAAACGGGTACTGAAGATGCATGCACATATCGACTTTTGTGCACCTAAAAGATCGATTTTCAGTATGTTTTGAGCATGTATTTTGAAAATACTCGAACACGGAGTAGGCATGTACAGATCGCTTCTGGGACCCCTAAATATCGAATTTTCGGGTGTTTTGGGACTGAATTTGAGATATCGACTTTTTGGCACCTAAAAGATCGATTTTAGCATGTTTTTAGCCTATATTTTGAAAATATTCTACAGATTGCTTCTGGGACCCCAAAATATTGAATTTTCGGGTGTTTTGAGCCTGAATTTGAGATATAAACGGGTACAGAAGATGCATGCACATATCGACTTTTGGGCACCTAAAAGATCGATTTTTAGTATGTTTTTGGCCTGTATTTTGAAAATACTCTAACACGGAGTAGGCATGTACAGATACCTTCTGGGACCTCTAAATATCGAATTTTCGGGTGTTTTGGGACTGAATTTGAGATATAGATTTTTTGGCACCTAAAATGTTGATTTTCAGCATGTTTTTAGCCTATATTTTGAAAATATTATAGCACTGTACAGATTGCTTCTGGTACCCCAAAATATTGAATTTTCGGGTGTTTTGAGCCTGAATTTGAGATATAAACGGGTACAGATGATACATGCACATATTGACTTTGGGCATCTAAAATATCGATTTTCAGCATGTTTTGGGCCTGAATTTTGAAAATACTCTAACACGGAGTAGGCATGTACAGATTGCTTCTGGGACCCCAAAATATCGAATTTTCGGGTGTTTAGGGCCAGAATTTGAGATATAAACGGGTACAGAAGATGCATGCATCACATATCGACTTTTGGGCACCTAAAAGATCGATTTTCAGTATGTTTTTGGCCTGTATTTTGAAAATACTCTAACACGGAGTAGGCATGTACATATACCTTCTGGGACCTCTTAATATCGAATTTTCGGGTGTTTTGGGACTGAATTTGAGATATAGATTTTTTGGTACCTAAAATGTCGATTTTTAGCATGTTTTTGGCCTATATTTTGAAAATATTCTAGCACTGTACAGATTGCTTCTGGGACCCCAAAATATTGAATTTACGGGTGTTTTGAGCCTGAATTTGAGATATAAACGGGTACAGAAGATACATGCACATATTGACTTTGGGCATCTAAAATATCGATTTTCAGCATGTTTTGGGCCTGTATTTTGAAAATACTCTAACACTGAGTAGGCATATACAGATTGCTTCTGGGACCCCAAAATATTGAATTTTCGGGTGTTTTGAGCCTGAATTTGAGATATAAACGGGTACTGAAGATGCATGCACATATCGACTTTTGTGCACCTAAAAGATCGATTTTCAGTATGTTTTGAGCATGTATTTTGAAAATACTCTAACACGGAATAGGCATGTACAGATCGCTTCTGGGACCCCTAAATATCGAATTTTCGGGTGTTTTGGGACTGAATTTGAGATATGGACTTTTTGGCACCTAAAAGATCGATTTTTAGCATATTTTTAGCCTATATTTTGAAAATATTCTAGCAATGAGTAGGCATGTACAGATTGCTTCTGGGACCCCAAAATATTGAATTTTCGGGTGTTTTGAGCCTGAATTTGAGATATAAACGGGTACAGAAGATACATGCACATATTGACTTTGGGATTCTAAAATATCGATTTTCAGCATGTTTTGGGCCTGTATTTTGAAAATACTCTAACACTGAGTAGGCATGTACAGATTGCTTCTGGGACCCCAAAATATTGAATTTTCGGGTGTTTTGAGCCTGAATTTGAGATATAAACGGGTACTGAAGATGCATGCACATATCGACTTTTGTGCACCTAAAAGATCGATTTTCAGTATGTTTTGAGCATGTATTTTGAAAATACTCGAACACGGAGTAGGCATGTACAGATCGCTTCTGGGACCCCTAAATATCGAATTTTCGGGTGTTTTGGGACTGAATTTGAGATATCGACTTTTTGGCACCTAAAAGATCGATTTTAGCATGTTTTTAGCCTATATTTTGAAAATATTCTACAGATTGCTTCTGGGACCCCAAAATATTGAATTTTCGGGTGTTTTGAGCCTGAATTTGAGATATAAACGGGTACAGAAGATACATGCACATATTGACTTAGGGCATCTAAAATATCGATTTTCAGCATGTTTTGGGCCTGTATTTTGAAAATACTCTAACACTGAGTAGGCATGTAC
Organism: Petrolisthes cinctipes; assembly: GCA_033782935.1. Taxonomy (NCBI): domain Eukaryota; kingdom Metazoa; phylum Arthropoda; class Malacostraca; order Decapoda; family Porcellanidae; genus Petrolisthes; species Petrolisthes cinctipes. The sequence continues at coordinate 1,236,717 of JAWQEG010000175.1, forward strand.
AGATTGCTTCTGGGACCCCAAAATATTGAATTTTCGAGTGTTTTGAGCCTGAATTTGAGATATAAACGGGTACAGAAAATACATGCACATATTGACTTTGGGCACCAAAAATATCGATTTTCAGCATGTTTTGGGCCTGAATTTTGAAAATACTCTAACACGGAGTAGGCATGTACAGATCGCTTCTGGGACCCCAAAATATCGAATTTTCTGGTGTTTAGGGCCAGAATTTGAGATATAAACGGGTACAGAAGATGCATGCACATATCGACTTTTGGGCACCTAAAAGATCGATTTTCAGTATGTTTTTGGCCTGTATTTTGAAAATACTCTAACACGGAGTAGGCATGTACAAATACCTTCTGGGACCTCTAAATATCGAATTTTCGGGTGTTTTGGGACTGAATTTGATATATCGATTTTTTGACACCTAAAATGTCGATTTTTAGCATGTTTTTAGCCTATATTTTGAAAATATTCTAGCACTGTGTAGGCATGTACAGATTGCTTCTGGGACCCCAAAATATTGAATTTTCGGGTGTTTTGAGCCTGAATTTGAGATATAAACGGGTACTGAAGATGCATGCACATATCGACTTTTGTGCACCTAAAAGATCGATTTTCAGTATGTTTTGAGCATGTATTTTGAAAATACTCTAACACGGATTAGGCATGTACAGATTGCTTCTGGGACCCCAAAATATTGAATTTTAGGGTGTTTTGAGCCTGAATTTGAGATATAAACGGGTACTGAAGATGCATGCACATATCGACTTTTGTGCACCTAAAAGATCGATTTTCAGTATGTTTTGAGCATGTATTTTGAAAATACTCTAACACGGAGTAGGCATGTACAGATCGCTTCTGGAACCCCTAAATATCGAATTTTCGGGTGTTTTGGGACTGAATTTCAGATATCGACTTTTTGGCACCTAAAAGATCGATTTTTAGCATGTTTTTAGCCTATATTTTGAAAATATTCTAGCACTGAGTAGGCATGTACAGATTGCTTTTGGGACCCCAGAATATTGAATTTTCGGGTGTTTTGAGCCTGAATTTGAGATATAAACGGGTACAGAAGATACATGCACATATTGACTTTGGGCACCAAAAATATCGATTTTCAGCATGTTTTGGGCCTGAATTTTGAAAATACTCTAACACTGAGTAGGCATGTACAGATTGCTTCTGGGACCCCAAAATATCGAATTTTCGGGTGTTTTGAGCCTGAATTTGAGATATAAACGGGTACTGAAGATGCATACACATATCGACTTTTGTGCACCTAAAAGATCGATTTTAGTATGTTTTGAGCATGTATTTTGAAAATACTCTAACACGGAGTAGGCATGTACAGATCGCTTCTGGGACCCCTAAATATCGAATTTTCGGGTGTTTTGGGACTGAATTTGAGACATCGACTTTTTGGCACATAAAAGATCGATTTTTAGCATGTTTTTAGCCTATATTTTGAAAATATTCTAGCACTGAGTAGGCATGTACAGATTGCTTCTGGGACCCCAAAATATTGAATTTTCGGGTGTTTTGAGCCTGAAATGAGATATAAACGGGTACAGAAGATACATGCACATATTGACTTTTGGCATCTAAAATATCGATTTTCAGCATGTTTTGGGCCTGTATATTGAAAATACTCTAACACTGAGTAGGCATGTACAGATTGCTTCTGGGACCCCAAAATATTGAATTTTCGGGTGTTTTGAGCCTGAATTTGAGATATAAAAGGGTACTGAAGATGCATGCACATATCGACTTTTGTGCACCTAAAAGATCGATTTTCAGTATGTTTTGAGCATGTATTTTGAAAATACTCTAACACGGAGTAGGCATGTACAGATCGCTTCTGGGACCCCTAAATATCGAATTTTCGGGTGTTTTGGGACTGAATTTGAGATATCGACTTTTTGGCACCTAAAAGATCGATTTTTAGCATGTTTTTAGCCTATATTTTGAAAATATTCTAGCACTGAGTAGGCATGTACAGATTGCTTCTGGGACCCAAAAATATTGAATTTTCGGGTGTTTTGAGCCTGAATTTGAGATATAAAGGGGTACAGAAGATACATGCACATATTGACTTTGGGCACCAAAAATATCGATTTTCAGCATGTTTTGGGCCTGAATTTTGAAAATACTCTAACACGGAGTAGGCATGTACAGATGCCTTCAGGGACCTCTAAATATCGATTTTTCGGGTGTTTTGGGACTGAATTTGAGATATCGATTTTTTGGCACCTAAAATGTCGATTTTTAGCATGTTTTTAGCCTATATTTTGAAAATATTCTAGCACTGTGTAGGCATGTACAGATTGCTTCTGGGACCCCAAAATATTGAATTTTCGGGTGTTTTGAGCCTGAAATGAGATATAAACGGGTACAGAAGATACATGCACATATTGACTTTTGGCATCTAAAATATCGATTTTCAGCATGTTTTGGGCCTGTATATTGAAAATACTCTAACACTGAGTAGGCATGTACAGATTGCTTCTGGGACCCCAAAATATTGAATTTTCAGGTGTTTTGAGCCTGAATTTGATATATAAACGGGTACAGAAGATACATGCACATATTGACTTTGGGCACCAAAAATATCGATTTTCAGTATGTTTTGGGCCTGTATTTTGAAAATACTCTAACACTGAGTAGGCATGTACAGATTGCTTCTGGGACCCCAAAATATTGAATTTTCGGGTGTTTTGAGCCTGAATTTGAGATATAAACGGGTACTGAAGATGCATACACATATCGACTTTTGGGCACCTAAAAGATCGATTTTCAGTATGTTTTTGGCCTGTATTTTGAAAATACTCTAACACGGAGTAGGCATGTACAGATACCTTCTGGGACCTCTAAATATCGAATTTTCGGGTGTTTTGGGACTGAATTTGAGATATCGATTTTTTGACACCTAAAATGTCGATTTTTAGCATGTTTTTAGCCTATATTTTGAAAATATTCTAGCACTGTGTAGGCATGTACAGATTGCTTCTGGGACCCCAAAATATTGAATTTTCGAGTGTTTTGAGCCTGAATTTGAGATATAAACGGGTACAGAAAATACATGCACATATTGACTTTGGGGACCAAAAATATCGATTTTCAGCATGTTTTGGGCCTGTATTTTGAAAATACTCTAACACTGAGTAGGCATGTACAGATTGCTTCTGGGACCCCAAAATATTGAATTTTCGGGTGTTTTGAGCCTGAATTTGAGATATAAACGGGTACTGAAGATGCATACACATATCGACTTTTGTGCACCTAAAAGATCGATTTTCAGTATGTTTTGAGCATATATTTTGAAAATACTTTAACACGGAGTAGGCATGTACAGATCGCTTCTGGGACCCCTAAATATCGAATTTTCGGGTGTTTTGGGAATGAATTTGAGATATCGACTTTTTGGCACCTAAAAGATCGATTTTTAGCATGTTTTTAGCCTATATTTTGAAAATATTCTAGCACTGAGTAGGCATGTACAGATTGCTTCTGGGACCCCAAAATATTGAATTTTCGAGTGTTTTGAGCCTGAATTTGAGATATAAACGGGTACAGAAGATACATGCACATATTGACTTTGGGCATCTAAAATATCGATTTTCAGCATGTTTTGGGCCAGAATTTTGAAAATACTCTAACACGGAGTAGGCATGTACAGATCGCTTCTGGGACCCCAAAATATCGAATTTTCGGGTGTTTAGGGCCAGAATTTGAGATATAAACGGGTACAGAAGATGCATGCACATATCGACTTTTGGGCACCTAAAAGATCGATTTTCAGTATGTTTTTGGCCTGTATTTTGAAAATACTCTAACACGGAGTAGGCATGTACAGATACCTTCTGGGACCTCTAAATATCGAATTTTCGGGTGTTTTGGGACTGAATTTGAGATATCGATTTTTTGACACCTAAAATGTCGATTTTTAGCATGTTTATATATTTTGAAAATATTCTAGCACTGTGTAGGCATGTACAGATTGCTTCTGGGACCCCAAAATTTTGAATTTTCGGGTGTTTTGAGCCTGAATTTGAGATATAAACGGGTACAGAAGATACATGCACATATTGACTTTGGGCACCAAAAATATCGATTTTCAGCATGTTTTGGGCCTGAATTTTGAAAATACTCTAACACGGAGTAGGCATGTACAGATCGCTTCTGGGACCCCAAAATACCGAATTTTCGGGTGTTTAGGGCCAGAATTTGAGATATAAACGGGTACAGAAGATGCATGCACATATCGACTTTTGGGCACCTAAAAGATCGATTTTCAGTATGTTTTTGGCCTGTATTTTGAAAATACTCTAACACGGAGTAGGCATGTACAGATACCTTCTGGGACCTCTAAATATCGAATTTTTGGGTGTTTTGGGACTGAATTTGAGATATCGATTTTTTGACACCTAAAATGTCGATTTTTAGCATGTTTTTAGCCTATATTTTGAAAATATTCTAGCACTGTGTAGGCATGTACAGATTGCTTCTGGGACCCCAAAATATTGAATTTTCGGGTGTTTTGAGCCTGAATTTGAGATATAAACGGGTACTGAAGATGCATGCACATATCGACTTTTGTGCACCTAAAAGATCGATTTTCAGTATGTTTTGAGCATGTATTTTGAAAATACTCTAACACGGAGTAGGCATGTACAGATCGCTTCTGGGACCCCTAAATATCGAATTTTCGGGTGTTTTGGGACTGAATTTGAGATATCGACTTTTTGGCACCTAAAAGATCGATTTTTAGCATGTTTTTAGCCTATATTTTGAAAATATTCTAGCACTGAGTAGGCATGTACAGATTGCTTCTGTGACCCCAAAATATTGAATTTTCGGGTGTTTTGAGCCTGAATTTGAGATATAAACGGGTACAGAAGATACATGCACATATTGACTTTGGGCACCAAAAATATCGATTTTCTGCATGTTTTGGGCCTGAATTTTGAAAAAAACTCTAACACGGAGTAGGCATGTACAGATCGCTTCTGGGACCCCAAAATATCGAATTTTCGGGTGTTTAGGGCCAGAATTTGAGATATAAACGGGTACAGAAGATGCATGCACATATCGACTTTTGTGCACCTAAAAGATCGATTTTCAGTATGTTTTGAGCATGTATTTTGAAAATACTCTAACACGGAGTAGGCATGTACAGATCGCTTCTGGGACCCCTAAATATCGAATTTTCGGGTGTTTTGGGACTGAATTTGAGATATCGACTTTTTGGCACATAAAAGATCGATTTTTAGCATGTTTTTAGCCTATATTTTGAAAATATTCTAGCACTGAGTAGGCATGTACAGATTGCTTCTGGGACCCCAAAATATTGAATTTTCGGGTGTTTTGAGCCTGAATTTGAGATATAAACGGGTACAGAAGATACATGCACATATTGACTTTGGGCACCAAAAATATCGATTTTCAGCATGTTTTGGGCCTGAATTTTGAAAATACTCTAACACGGAGTAGGCATGTACAGATCGCTTCTGGGACCCCAAAATATCGAATTTTCAGGTGTTTAGGGCCAGAATTTGAGATATAAACGGGTACAGAAGATGCATGCACATATCGACTTTTGGGCACCTAAAAGATCGATTTTCAGTATGTTTTGAGCATGTATTTTGAAAATACTCTAACACGGAGTAGGCATGTACAGATCGCTTCTGGGACCCCTAAATATCGAATTTTCGGGTGTTTTGGGACTGAATTTGAGATATCGACTTTTTGGCACATAAAAGATCGATTTTTAGCATGTTTTTAGCCTATATTTTGAAAATATTCTAGCACTGAGTAGGCATGTACAGATTGCTTCTGGGACCCCAAAATATTGAATTTTCGGGTGTTTTGAGCCTGAATTTGAGATATAAACGGGTACAGAAGATACATGCACATATTGACTTTGGGCACCAAAAATATCGATTTTCAGCATGTTTGGGCCTGAATTTTGAAAATACTCTAACACGGAGTAGGCATGTACAGATCGCTTCTGGGACCCCAAAATATCGAATTTTCAGGTGTTTAGGGCCAGAATTTGAGATATAAACGGGTACAGAAGATGCATGCACATATCGACTTTTGGGCACCTAAAAGATCGATTTTCAGTATGTTTTGAGCATGTATTTTGAAAATACTCTAACACGGAGTAGGCATGTACAGATCGCTTCCGGGACCCCTAAATATCGAATTTTCGGGTGTTTTGGGATTGAATTTGAGATATCGACTTTTTGGCACCTAAAAGATCGATTTTTAGCATGTTTTTTGCCTATATTTTGAAAATATTCTAGCACTGAGTAGGCATGTACAGATTGCTTCTGGGACCCCAAAATATTGAATTTTCGGGTGTTTTTGAGCCTGAATTTGAGATATAAACGGGTACAGAAGATACATGCACATATTGACTTTGGGCATCTAAAATATCGATTTTCAGCATGTTTTGGGCCTGTATTTTGAAAATACTCTAACACTGAGTAGGCATGTACAGATTGCTTCTGGGACCCCAAAATATTGAATTTTCGAGTGTTTTGAGCCTGAATTTGAGATATAAACGGGTACAGAAAATACATGCACATATTGACTTTGGGCACCAAAAATATCGATTTTCAGCATGTTTTGGGCCTGAATTTTGAAAATACTCTAACACGGAGTAGGCATGTACAGATCGCTTCTGGGACCCCAAAATATCGAATTTTCAGGTGTTTAGGGCCAGAATTTGAGATATAAACGGGTACAGAAGATGCATGCACATATCGACTTTTGGGCACCTAAAAGATCGATTTTCAGTATGTTTTGAGCATGTATTTTGAAAATACTCTAACACGGAGTAGGCATGTACAGATCGCTTCTGGGACCCCTAAATATCGAATTTTCGGGTGTTTTGGGACTGAATTTGAGATATCGACTTTTTGGCACATAAAAGATCGATTTTTAGCATGTTTTTAGCCTATATTTTGAAAATATTCTAGCACTGAGTAGGCATGTACAGATTGCTTCTGGGACCCCAAAATATTGAATTTTCGGGTGTTTTGAGCCTGAATTTGAGATATAAACGGGTACAGAAGATACATGCACATATTGACTTTGGGCACCAAAAATATCGATTTTCAGCATGTTTGGGCCTGAATTTTGAAAATACTCTAACACGGAGTAGGCATGTACAGATCGCTTCTGGGACCCCAAAATATCGAATTTTCGGGTGTTTTGGGACTGAATTTGAGATATCGACTTTTTGGCACATAAAAGATCGATTTTTAGCATGTTTTTAGCCTATATTTTGAAAATATTCTAGCACTGAGTAGGCATGTACAGATTGCTTCTGGGACCCCAAAATATTGAATTTTCGGGTGTTTTGAGCCTGAATTTGAGATATAAACGGGTACAGAAGATACATGCACATATTGACTTTGGGCACCAAAAATATCGATTTTCAGCATGTTTTGGGCCTGAATTTTGAAAATACTCTAACACGGAGTAGGCATGTACAGATCGCTTCTGGGACCCCAAAATATCGAATTTTCAGGTGTTTAGGGCCAGAATTTGAGATATAAACGGGTACAGAAGATGCATGCACATATCGACTTTTGGGCACCTAAAAGATCGATTTTCAGTATGTTTTGAGCATGTATTTTGAAAATACTCTAACACGGAGTAGGCATGTACAGATCGCTTCTGGGACCCCTAAATATCGAATTTTCGGGTGTTTTGGGACTGAATTTGAGATATCGACTTTTTGGCACATAAAAGATCGATTTTTAGCATGTTTTTAGCCTATATTTTGAAAATATTCTAGCACTGAGTAGGCATGTACAGATTGCTTCTGGGACCCCAAAATATTGAATTTTCGGGTGTTTTGAGCCTGAATTTGAGATATAAACGGGTACAGAAGATACATGCACATATTGACTTTGGGCACCAAAAATATCGATTTTCAGCATGTTTGGGCCTGAATTTTGAAAATACTCTAACACGGAGTAGGCATGTACAGATCGCTTCTGGGACCCCAAAATATCGAATTTTCAGGTGTTTAGGGCCAGAATTTGAGATATAAACGGGTACAGAAGATGCATGCACATATCGACTTTTGGGCACCTAAAAGATCGATTTTCAGTATGTTTTGAGCATGTATTTTGAAAATACTCTAACACGGAGTAGGCATGTACAGATCGCTTCCGGGACCCCTAAATATCGAATTTTCGGGTGTTTTGGGATTGAATTTGAGATATCGACTTTTTGGCACCTAAAAGATCGATTTTTAGCATGTTTTTTGCCTATATTTTGAAAATATTCTAGCACTGAGTAGGCATGTACAGATTGCTTCTGGGACCCCAAAATATTGAATTTTCGGGTGTTTTTGAGCCTGAATTTGAGATATAAACGGGTACAGAAGATACATGCACATATTGACTTTGGGCATCTAAAATATCGATTTTCAGCATGTTTTGGGCCTGTATTTTGAAAATACTCTAACACTGAGTAGGCATGTACAGATTGCTTCTGGGACCCCAAAATATTGAATTTTCGAGTGTTTTGAGCCTGAATTTGAGATATAAACGGGTACAGAAAATACATGCACATATTGACTTTGGGCACCAAAAATATCGATTTTCAGCATGTTTTGGGCCTGAATTTTGAAAATACTCTAACACGGAGTAGGCATGTACAGATCGCTTCTGGGACCCCAAAATATCGAATTTTCGGGTGTTTAGGGCCAGAATTTGAGATATAAACGGGTACAGAAGATGCATGCACATATCGACTTTTGGGCACCTAAAAGATCGATTTTCAGTATGTTTTTGGCCTGTATTTTGAAAATACTCTAACACGGAGTAGGCATGTACAGATACCTTCTGGGACCTCTAAATATCGAATTTTCGGGTGTTTTGGGACTGAATTTGAGATATCGATTTTTTGACACCTAAAATGTCGATTTTTAGCATGTTTTTAGCCTATATTTTGAAAATATTCTAGCACTGTGTAGGCATGTACAGATTGCTTCTGGGACCCCAAAATATTGAATTTTCGAGTGTTTTGAGCCTGAATTTGAGATATAAACGGGTACAGAAAATACATGCACATATTGACTTTGGGGACCAAAAATATCGATTTTCAGCATGTTTTGGGCCTGTATTTTGAAAATACTCTAACACTGAGTAGGCATGTACAGATTGCTTCTGGGACCCCAAAATATTGAATTTTCGGGTGTTTTGAGCCTGAATTTGAGATATAAACGGGTACTGAAGATGCATACACATATCGACTTTTGTGCACCTAAAAGATCGATTTTCAGTATGTTTTGAGCATATATTTTGAAAATACTTTAACACGGAGTAGGCATGTACAGATCGCTTCTGGGACCCCTAAATATCGAATTTTCTGGTGTTTTGGGAATGAATTTGAGATATCGACTTTTTGGCACCTAAAAGATCGATTTTTAGCATGTTTTTAGCCTATATTTTGAAAATATTCTAGCACTGAGTAGGCATGTACAGATTGCTTCTGGGACCCCAAAATATTGAATTTTCGGGTGTTTTGAGCCTGAATTTGAGATATAAACGGGTACAGAAGATACATGCACATATTGACTTTGGGCATCTAAAATATCGATTTTCAGCATGTTTTGGGCCAGAATTTTGAAAATACTCTAACACGGAGTAGGCATGTACAGATCGCTTCTGGGACCCCAAAATATCGAATTTTCGGGTGTTTAGGGCCAGAATTTGAGATATAAACGGGTACAGAAGATGCATGCACATATCGACTTTTGGGCACCTAAAAGATCGATTTTCAGTATGTTTTTGGCCTGTATTTTGAAAATACTCTAACACGGAGTAGGCATGTACAGATACCTTCTGGGACCTCTAAATATCGAATTTTCGGGTGTTTTGGGACTGAATTTGAGATATCGATTTTTTGACACCTAAAATGTCGATTTTTAGCATGTTTATATATTTTGAAAATATTCTAGCACTGTGTAGGCATGTACAGATTGCTTCTGGGACCCCAAAATTTTGAATTTTCGGGTGTTTTGAGCCTGAATTTGAGATATAAACGGGTACAGAAGATACATGCACATATTGACTTTGGGCACCAAAAATATCGATTTTCAGCATGTTTTGGGCCTGAATTTTGAAAATACTCTAACACGGAGTAGGCATGTACAGATCGCTTCTGGGACCCCAAAATACCGAATTTTCGGGTGTTTAGGGCCAGAATTTGAGATATAAACGGGTACAGAAGATGCATGCACATATCTACTTTTGGGCACCTAAAAGATCGATTTTCAGTATGTTTTTGGCCTGTATTTTGAAAATACTCTAACACGGAGTAGGCATGTACAGATACCTTCTGGGACCTCTAAATATCGAATTTTCGGGTGTTTTGGGACTGAATTTGAGATATCGATTTTTTGACACCTAAAATGTCGATTTTTAGCATGTTTATATATTTTGAAAATATTCTAGCACTGTGTAGGCATGTACAGATTGCTTCTGGGACCCCAAAATATTGAATTTTCGAGTGTTTTGAGCCTGAATTTGAGATATAAACGGGTACAGAAAATACATGCACATATTGACTTTGGGCATCTAAAATATCGATTTTCAGCATGTTTTGGGCCTGAATTTTGAAAATACTCTAACACTGAGTAGGCATGTACAGATTGCTTCTGGGACCCCAAAATATTGAATTTTCGGGTGTTTTGAGCCTGAATTTGAGATATAAACGGGTACTGAAGATGCATGCACATATCGACTTTTGTGCACCTAAAAGATCGATTTTCAGTATGTTTTGAGCATGTATTTTGAAAATACTCTAACACGGAGTAGGCATGTACAGATCGCTTCTGGGACCCCTAAATATCGAATTTTCGGGTGTTTTGGGACTGAATTTGAGATATCGACTTTTTGGCACATAAAAGATCGATTTTTAGCATGTTTTTTGCCTATATTTTGAAAATATTCTAGCACTGAGTAGGCATGTACAGATTGCTTCTGGGACCCCAAAATTTTGAATTTTCGGGTGTTTTGAGCCTGAATTTGAGATATAAACGGGTACAGAAGATACATGCACATATTGACTTTGGGCACCAAAAATATCGATTTTCAGCATGTTTTGGGCCTGAATTTTGAAAATACTCTAACACGGAGTAGGCATGTACAGATCGCTTCTGGGACCCCAAAATATCGAATTTTCGGGTGTTTAGGGCCAGAATTTGAGATATAAACGGGTACAGAAGATGCATGCACATATCGACTTTTGGGCACCTAAAAGATCGATTTTCAGTATGTTTTTGGCCTGTATTTTGAAAATACTCTAACACGGAGTAGGCATGTACAGATACCTTCTGGGACCTCTAAATATCGAATTTTCGGGTGTTTTGGGACTGAATTTGAGATATCGATTTTTTGACACCTAAAATGTCGATTTTTAGCATGTTTTTAGCCTATATTTTGAAAATATTCTAGCACTGTGTAGGCATGTACAGATTGCTTCTGGGACCCCAAAATATTGAATTTTCGGGTGTTTTGAGCCTGAATTTGAGATATAAACGGGTACTGAAGATGCATGCACATATCGACTTTTGTGCACCTAAAAGATCGATTTTCAGTATGTTTTGAGCATGTATTTTGAAAATACTCTAACACGGAGTAGGCATGTACAGATCGCTTCTGGGACCCCTAAATATCGAATTTTCGGGTGTTTTGGGACTGAATTTGAGATATCGACTTTTTGGCACCTAAAAGATCGATTTTTAGCATGTTTTTAGCCTATATTTTGAAAATATTCTAGCACTGAGTAGGCATGTACAGATTGCTTCTGGGACCCCAAAATATTGAATTTTCGGGTGTTTTGAGCCTGAATTTGAGATATAAACGGGTACAGAAGATACATGCACATATTGACTTTGGGCACCAAAAATATCGATTTTCAGCATGTTTTGGACCTGAATTTTGAAAATACTCTAACACGGAGTAGGCATGTACAGATCGCTTCTGGGACCCCAAAATATCGAATTTTCGGGTGTTTTGAGCCTGAATTTGAGATATAAACGGGTACAGAAGATGCATGCACATATCGACTTTTGGGCACCTAAAAGATCGATTTTCAGTATGTTTTTGGCCTGTATTTTGAAAATACTCTAACACGGAGTAAGCATGTACAGATACCTTCTGGGACCTCTAAATATCGAATTTTCGGGTGTTTTGGGACTGAATTTGAGATATCGATTTTTTGACACCTAAAATGTCGATTTTTAGCATGTTTTTAGCCTATATTTTGAAAATATTCTAGCACTGTGTAGGCATGTACAGATTGCTTCTGGGACCCCAAAATATTCAATTTTCGGGTGTTTTGAGCCTGAATTTGAGATATAAACGGGTACAGAAAATACATGCACATATTGACTTTGGGCATCTAAAATATCGATTTTCAGCATGTTTTGGGCCTGTATTTTGAAAATACTCTAACACTGAGTAGGCATGTACAGATTGCTTCTGGGACCCCAAAATATTGAATTTTCGGGTGTTTTGAGCCTGAATTTGAGATATAAACGGGTACTGAAGATGCATGCACATATCGACTTTTGTGCACCTAAAAGATCGATTTTCAGTATGTTTTGAGCATGTATTTTGAAAATACTCTAACACGGAGTAGGCATGTACAGATCGCTTCTGGGACCCCTAAATATCGAATTTTCGGGTGTTTTGGGACTGAATTTGAGATATCGACTTTTTGGCACCTAAAAGATCGATTTTTAGCATGTTTTTAGCCTATATTTTGAAAATATTCTAGCACTGAGTAGGCATGTACAGATTGCTTCTGGGACCCCAAAATATTGAATTTTCGGGTGTTTTGAGCCTGAATTTGAGATATAAACGGGTACAGAAGATACATGCACATATTGACTTTGGGCACCAAAAATATCGATTTTCTGCATGTTTTGGGCCTGAATTTTGAAAATACTCTAACACTGAGTAGGCATGTACAGATTGCTTCTGGGACCCCAAAATATCGAATTTTCGGGTGTTTTGAGCCTGAATTTGAGATATAAACGGGTACTGAAGATGCATACACATATCGACTTTTGTGCACCTAAAAGATCGATTTTCAGTATGTTTTGAGCATGTATTTTGAAAATACTCTAACACGGAGTAGGCATGTACAGATCGCTTCTGGGACCCCTAAATATCTAATTTTCGGGTGTTTTGGTACTGAATTTGAGATATCGACTTTTTGGCACATAAAAGATCGATTTTTAGCATGTTTTTTGCCTATATTTTGAAAATATTCTAGCACTGAGTAGGCATGTACAGATTGCTTCTGGGACCCCAAAATTTTGAATTTTCGGGTGTTTTGAGCCTGAATTTGAGATATAAACGGGTACAGAAGATACATGCACATATTGACTTTGGGCACCAAAAATATCGATTTTCAGCATGTTTTGGGCCTGAATTTTGAAAATACTCTAACACGGAGTAGGCATGTACAGATCGCTTCTGGGACCCCAAAATATCGAATTTTCGGGTGTTTAGGGCCAGAATTTGAGATATAAACGGGTACAGAAGATGCATGCACATATCGACTTTTGGGCACCTAAAAGATCGATTTTCAGTATGTTTTTGGCCTGTATTTTGAAAATACTCTAACACGGAGTAGGCATGTACAGATACCTTCTGGGACCTCTAAATATCGAATTTTCGGGTGTTTTGGGACTGAATTTGAGATATCGATTTTTTGACACCTAAAATGTCGATTTTTAGCATGTTTTTAGCCTATATTTTGAAAATATTCTAGCACTGTGTAGGCATGTACAGATTGCTTCTGGGACCCCAAAATATTGAATTTTCGGGTGTTTTGAGCCTGAATTTGAGATATAAACGGGTACAGAAGTTGACTTTGGGCATCTAAAATATCGATTTTCAGCATGTTTTGGGCCTGTATTTTGAAAATACTCTAACACGGAGTAAGCATGTACAGATCGCTTCTGGGACCCCAAAATATCGAATTTTCGGGTGTTTTGAGCCTGAATTTGAGATATAAACGGGTACAGAAGATGCATGCACATATCGACTTTTGGGCACCTAAAAGATCGATTTTCAGTATGTTTTTGGCCTGTATTTTGAAAATACTCTAACACGGAGTAAGCATGTACAGATACCTTCTGGGACCTCTAAATATCGAATTTTCGGGTGTTTTGGGACTGAATTTGAGATATCGATTTTTTGACACCTAAAATGTCGATTTTTAGCATGTTTTTAGCCTATATTTTGAAAATATTCTAGCACTGTGTAGGCATGTACAGATTGCTTTTGGGACCCCAAAATATTGAATTTTCGGGTGTTTTGAGCCTGAATTTGAGATATAAACGGGTACAGAAAATACATGCACATATTGACTTTGGGCATCTAAAATATCGATTTTCAGCATGTTTTGGGCCTGTATTTTGAAAATACTCTAACACTGAGTAGGCATGTACAGATTGCTTCTGGGACCCCAAAATATTGAATTTTCGGGTGTTTTGAGCCTGAATTTGAGATATAAACGGGTACTGAAGATGCATGCACATATCGACTTTTGTGCACCTAAAAGATCGATTTTCAGTATGTTTTGAGCATGTATTTTGAAAATACTCTAACACGGAGTAGGCATGTACAGATCGCTTCTGGGACCCCTAAATATCGAATTTTCGGGTGTTTTGGGACTGAATTTGAGATATCGACTTTTTGGCACCTAAAAGATCGATTTTTAGCATGTTTTTAGCCTATATTTTGAAAATATTCTAGCACTGAGTAGGCATGTACAGATTGCTTCTGGGACCCCAAAATATTGAATTTTCGGGTGTTTTGAGCCTGAATTTGAGATATAAACGGGTACAGAAGATACATGCACATATTGACTTTGGGCACCAAAAATATCGATTTTCTGCATGTTTTGGGCCTGAATTTTGAAAAAAACTCTAACACGGAGTAGGCATGTACAGATCGCTTCTGGGACCCCAAAATATCGAATTTTCGGGTGTTTAGGGCCAGAATTTGAGATATAAACGGGTACAGAAGATGCATGCACATATCGACTTTTGGGCACCTAAAAGATCGATTTTCAGTATGTTTTGAGCATGTATTTTGAAAATACTCTAACACGGAGTAGGCATGTACAGATCGCTTCTGTTTCCCCTAAATATCGAATTTTCGGGTGTTTTGGGACTGAATTTGAGATATCGACTTTTTGGCACCTAAAAGATCGATTTTTAGCATGTTTTTAGCCTATATTTTGAAAATATTCTAGCACTGAGTAGGCATGTACAGATTGCTTCTGGGACCCCAAAATATTGAATTTTCGGGTGTTTTGAGCCTGAATTTGAGATATAAACGGGTACAGAAGATACATGTACATATTGACTTTGGGCACCAAAAATATCGATTTTCAGCATGTTTTGGGCCAGAATTTTGAAAATACTCTAACACGGAGTAGGCATGTACAGATCGCTTCTGGGACCCCAAAATATCGAATTTTCAGGTGTTTAGGGCCAGAATTTGAGATATAAACGGGTACAGAAGATGCATGCACATATCGACTTTTGGGCACCTAAAAGATCGATTTTCAGTATGTTTTGAGCATGTATTTTGAAAATACTCTAACACGGAGTAGGCATGTACAGATCGCTTCTGGGACCCCTAAATATCGAATTTTCGGGTGTTTTGGGACTGAATTTGAGATATCGATTTTCTGGCACCTAAAATGTCGATTTTTAGCATGTTTTTAGCCTATATTTTGAAAATATTCTAGCACTGTGTAGGCATGTACAGATTGCTTCTGGGACCCCAAAATATTGAATTTTCGGATGTTTTGAGCCTGAATTTGAGATATAAACGGGTACTGAAGATGCATACACATATCGACTTTTGTGCACCTAAAAGATCGATTTTCAGTATGTTTTGAGCATGTATTTTGAAAATACTCTAACAAGGAGTAGGCATGTACAGATCGCTTCTGGGACCCCTAAATATCGAATTTTCGGGTGTTTTGGGACTGAATTTGAGATATCGACTTTTTGGCACATAAAAGATCGATTTTTAGCATGTTTTTTGCCTATATTTTGAAAATATTCTAGCACTGAGTAGGCATGTACAGATTGCTTCTGGGACCCCAAAATTTTGAATTTTCGGGTGTTTTGAGCCTGAATTTGAGATATAAACGGGTACAGAAGATACATGCACATATTGACTTTGGGCACCAAAAATATCGATTTTCAGCATGTTTTGGGCCTGAATTTTGAAAATACTCTAACACGGAGTAGGCATGTACAGATCGCTTCTGGGACCCCAAAATATCGAATTTTCGGGTGTTTAGGGCCAGAATTTGAGATATAAACGGGTACAGAAGATGCATGCACATATCGACTTTTGGGCACCTAAAAGATCGATTTTCAGTATGTTTTTGGCCTGTATTTTGAAAATACTCTAACACGGAGTAGGCATGTACAGATACCTTCTGGGACCTCTAAATATCGAATTTTCGGGTGTTTTGGGACTGAATTTGAGATATCGATTTTTTGACACCTAAAATGTCGATTTTTAGCATGTTTTTAGCCTATATTTTGAAAATATTCTAGCACTGTGTAGGCATGTACAGATTGCTTCTGGGACCCCAAAATATTGAATTTTCGGGTGTTTTGAGCCTGAATTTGAGATATAAACGGGTACTGAAGATGCATGCACATATCGACTTTTGTGCACCTAAAAGATCGATTTTCAGTATGTTTTGAGCATGTATTTTGAAAATACTCTAACACGGAGTAGGCATGTACAGATCGCTTCTGGGACCCCTAAATATCGAATTTTCGGGTGTTTTGGGACTGAATTTGAGATATCGACTTTTTGGCACCTAAAAGATCGATTTTTAGCATGTTTTTAGCCTATATTTTGAAAATATTCTAGCACTGAGTAGGCATGTACAGATTGCTTCTGGGACCCCAAAATATTGAATTTTCGGGTGTTTTGAGCCTGAATTTGAGATATAAACGGGTACAGAAGATACATGCACATATTGACTTTGGGCACCAAAAATATCGATTTTCAGCATGTTTTGGGCCTGAATTTTGAAAATACTCTAACACGGAGTAGGCATGTACAGATCGCTTCTGGGACCCCAAAATATCGAATTTTCGGGTGTTTTGAGCCTGAATTTGAGATATAAACGGGTACAGAAGATGCATGCACATATCGACTTTTGGGCACCTAAAAGATCGATTTTCAGTATGTTTTTGGCCTGTATTTTGAAAATACTCTAACACGGAGTAAGCATGTACAGATACCTTCTGGGACCTCTAAATATCGAATTTTCGGGTGTTTTGGGACTGAATTTGAGATATCGATTTTTTGACACCTAAAATGTCGATTTTTAGCATGTTTTTAGCCTATATTTTGAAAATATTCTAGCACTGTGTAGGCATGTACAGATTGCTTCTGGGACCCCAAAATATTGAATTTTCGGGTGTTTTGAGCCTGAATTTGAGATATAAACGGGTACAGAAAATACATGCACATATTGACTTTGGGCATCTAAAATATCGATTTTCAGCATGTTTTGGGCCTGTATTTTGAAAATACTCTAACACTGAGTAGGCATGTACAGATTGCTTCTGGGACCCCAAAATATTGAATTTTCGGGTGTTTTGAGCCTGAATTTGAGATATAAACGGGTACTGAAGATGCATGCACATATCGACTTTTGTGCACCTAAAATATCGATTTTCAGTATGTTTTGAGCATGTATTTTGAAAATACTCTAACACGGAGTAGGCATGTACAGATCGCTTCTGGGACCCCTAAATATCGAATTTTCGGGTGGTTTGGGACTGAATTTGAGATATCGACTTTTTGGCACCTAAAAGATCGATTTTTAGCATGTTTTTAGCCTATATTTTGAAAATATTCTAGCACTGAGTAGGCATGTACAGATTGCTTCTGGGACCCCAAAATATTGAATTTTCGGGTGTTTTGAGCCTGAATTTGAGATATAAACGGGTACAGAAGATACATGCACATATTGACTTTGGGCACCAAAAATATCGATTTTCTGCATGTTTTGGGCCTGAATTTTGAAAAAAACTCTAACACGGAGTAGGCATGTACAGATCGCTTCTGGGACCCCAAAATATCGAATTTTCGGGTGTTTAGGGCCAGAATTTGAGATATAAACGGGTACAGAAGATGCATGCACATATCGACTTTTGTGCACCTAAAAGATCGATTTTCAGTATGTTTTGAGCATGTATTTTGAAAATACTCTAACACGGAGTAGGCATGTACAGATCGCTTCTGGGACCCCTAAATATCGAATTTTCGGGTGTTTTGGGACTGAATTTGAGATATCGACTTTTTGGCACCTAAAAGATCGATTTTTAGCATGTTTTTAGCCTATATTTTGAAAATATTCTAGCACTGAGTAGGCATGTACAGATTGCTTCTGGGACCCCAAAATATTGAATTTTCGGGTGTTTTGAGCCTGAATTTGAGATATAAACGGGTACAGAAGATACATGCACATATTGACTTTGGGCACCAAAAATATCGATTTTCAGCATGTTTTGGGCCTGAATTTTGAAAATACTCTAACACGGAGTAGGCATGTACAGATCGCTTCTGGGACCCCAAAATATCGAATTTTCAGGTGTTTAGGGCCAGAATTTGAGATATAAACCGGTACAGAAGATGCATGCACATATCGACTTTTGGGCACCTAAAAGATCGATTTTCAGTATGTTTTGAGCATGTATTTTGAAAATACTCTAACACGGAGTAGGCATGTACAGATCGCTTCTGGGACCCCTAAATATCGAATTTTCGGGTGTTTTGGGACTGAATTTGAGATATCGATTTTCTGGCACCTAAAATGTCGATTTTTAGCATGTTTTTAGCCTATATTTTGAAAATATTCTAGCACTGTGTAGGCATGTACAGATTGCTTCTGGGACCCCAAAATATTGAATTTTCGGATGTTTTGAGCCTGAATTTGAGATATAAACGGGTACAGAAGATACATGCACATATTGACTTTGGGCACCAAAAATATCGATTTTCAGCATGTTTTGGGCCTGAATTTTGAAAATACTCTAACACGGAGTAGGCATGTACAGATACCTTCTGGGACCACAAAATATCGAATTTTCGGGTGTTTAGGGCCAGAATTTGAGATATAAACGGGTACAGAAGATGCATGCACATATCGACTTTTGGGCACCTAAAAGATCGATTTTCAGTATGTTTTTGGCCTGTATTTTGAAAATACTCTAACACGGAGTAAGCATGTACAGATACCTTCTGGGACCTCTAAATATCGAATTTTCGGGTGTTTTGGGACTGAATTTGAGATATCGATTTTTTGGCACCTAAAATGTCGATTTTTAGCATGTTTTTAGCCTATATTTTGAAAATATTCTAGCACTGTGTAGGCATGTACAGATTGCTTCTGGGACCCCAAAATATTGAATTTTCGGGTGTTTTGAGCCTGAATTTGAGATATAAACGGGTACAGAAGATACATGCACATATTGACTTTGGGCATCTAAAATATCGATTTTCAGCATGTTTTGGGCCTGTATTTTGAGAATACTCTAACACGGAGTAGGCATGTACAGATTGCTTCTGGGACCCCAAAATATTGAATTTTCGGGTGTTTTGAGCCTGAATTTGAGATATAAACGGGTAGTGAAGATGCATGCACATATCGACTTTTCTGCACCTAAAAGATCGATTTTCAGTATGTTTTGAGCATGTATTTTGAAAATACTCTAACACGGAGTAGGCATGTACAGATCGCTTCTGGGACCCCTAAATATCGAATTTTCGGGTGTTTTGGGACTGAATTTGAGATATCGACTTTTTGGCACCTAAAAGATCGATTTTTAGCATGTTTTTAGCCTATATTTTGAAAATATTCTAGCACTGAGTAGGCATGTACAGATTGCTTCTGGGACCCCAAAATATTGAATTTTCGGGTGTTTTGAGCCTGAATTTGAGATATAAAGGGGTACAGAAGATACATGCACATATTGACTTTGGGCACCAAAAATATCGATTTTCAGCATGTTTTGGGCCTGAATTTTGAAAATACTCTAACACGGAGTAGGCATGTACAGATTGCTTCTGGGACCCCAAAATATCGAATTTTCGGGTGTTTAGGGCCAGAATTTGAGATATAAACGGGTACAGAAGATGCATGCACATATCGACTTTTGGGCACCTAAAAGATCGATTTTCAGTATGTTTTTGGCCTGTATTTTGAAAATACTCTAACACGGAGTAGGCATGTACAGATGCCTTCAGGGACCTCTAAATATCGATTTTTCGGGTGTTTTGGGACTGAATTTGAGATATCGACTTTTTGGCACCTAAAAGATCGATTTTTAGCATGTTTTTAGCCTATATTTTGAAAATATTCTAGCACTGAGTAGGCATGTACAGATTGCTTCTGGGACCCCAAAATATTGAAGTTTCGGGTGTTTTGAGCCTGAATTTGAGATATAAACGGGTACAGAAGATACATGCACATATTGACTTTGGGCATCTAAAATATCGATTTTCAGCATGTTTTGGTCCTGTATTTTGAAAATACTCTAACACTGAGTAGGCATGTACAGATTGCTTCTGGGACCCCAAAATATCGAATTTTCGGGTGTTTTGAGCCTGAATTTGAGATATAAACGGGTATTGAAGATGCATACACATATCGACTTTTGTGCACCTAAAAGATCGGTTTTCAGTATGTTTTGAGCATGTATTTTGAAAATACTCTAACACGGAGTAGGCATGTACAGATCGCTTCTGGGACCCCTAAATATCGAATTTTCGGGTGTTTTGGGACTGAATTTGAGATATCGACTTATTGGCACATAAAAGATCGATTTTTAGCATGTTTTTAGCCTATATTTTGAAAATATTCTAGCACTGAGTAGGCATATACAGATTGCTTCTGGGACCCCAAAATTTTGAATTTTCGGGTGTTTTGAGCCTGAATTTGAGATATAAACGGGTACAGAAGATACATGCACATATTGACTTTGGGCACCAAAAATATCGATTTTCAGCATGTTTTGGGCCTGAATTTTGAAAATACTCTAACACGGAGTAGGCATGTACAGATCGCTTCTGGGACCCCAAAATATCGAATTTTCGGGTGTTTAGGGCCAGAATTTGAGATATAAACGGGTACAGAAGATGCATGCACATATCGACTTTTGGGCACCTAAAAGATCGATTTTCAGTATGTTTTTGGCCTGTATTTTGAAAATACTCTAACACGGAGTAGGCATGTACAGATACTTTCTGGGACCTCTAAATATCGAATTTTCGGGTGTTTTGGGACTGAATTTGAGATATCGATTTTTTGACACCTAAAATGTCGATTTTTAGCATGTTTTTAGCCTATATTTTGAAAATATTCTAGCACTGTGTAGGCATGTACAGATTGCTTCTGGGACCCCAAAATATTGAATTTTCGAGTGTTTTGAGCCTGAATTTGAGATATAAACGGGTACAGAAAATACATGCACATATTGACTTTGGGCACCAAAAATATCGATTTTCAGCATGTTTTGGGCCTGAATTTTGAAAATACTCTAACACGGAGTAGGCATGTACAGATCGCTTCTGGGACCCCAAAATATCGAATTTTCGGGTGTTTAGGGCCAGAATTTGAGATATAAACGGGTACAGAAGATGCATGCACATATCGACTTTTGGGCACCTAAAAGATCGATTTTCAGTATGTTTTTGGCCTGTATTTTGAAAATACTCTAACACGGAGTAAGCATGTACAGATACCTTCTGGGACCTCTAAATATCGAATTTTCGGGTGTTTTGGGACTGAATTTGAGATATCGATTTTTTGACACCTAAAATGTCGATTTTTAGCATGTTTTTAGCCTATATTTTGAAAATATTCTAGCACTGTGTAGGCATGTACAGATTGCTTCTGGGACCCCAAAATATTGAATTTTCGAGTGTTTTGAGCCTGAATTTGAGATATAAACGGGTACAGAAAATACATGCACATATTGACTTTGGGGACCAAAAATATCGATTTTCAGCATGTTTTGGGCCTGTATTTTGAAAATACTCTAACACTGAGTAGGCATGTACAGATTGCTTCTGGGACCCCAAAATATTGAATTTTCGGGTGTTTTGAGCCTGAATTTGAGATATAAACGGGTACTGAAGATGCATACACATATCGACTTTTGTGCACCTAAAAGATCGATTTTCAGTATGTTTTGAGCATATATTTTGAAAATACTTTAACACGGAGTAGGCATGTACAGATCGCTTCTGGGACCCCTAAATATCGAATTTTCGGGTGTTTTGGGAATGAATTTGAGATATCGACTTTTTGGCACCTAAAAGATCGATTTTTAGCATGTTTTTAGCCTATATTTTGAAAATATTCTAGCACTGAGTAGGCATGTACAGATTGCTTCTGGGACCCCAAAATATTGAATTTTCGGGTGTTTTGAGCCTGAATTTGAGATATAAACGGGTACAGAAGATACATGCACATATTGACTTTGGGCATCTAAAATATCGATTTTCAGCATGTTTTGGGCCTGAATTTTGAAAATACTCTAACACGGAGTAGGCATGTACAGATCGCTTCTGGGACCCCAAAATATCGAATTTTCGGGTGTTTAGGGCCAGAATTTCAGATATAAACGGGTACAGAAGATGCATGCACATATCGACTTTTGGGCACCTAAAAGATCGATTTTCAGTATGTTTTTGGCCTGTATTTTGAAAATACTCTAACACGGAGTAGGCATGTACAGATACCTTCTGGGACCTCTAAATATCGAATTTTCGGGTGTTTTGGGACTGAATTTGAGATATCGATTTTTTGACACCTAAAATGTTGATTTTTAGCATGTTTATATATTTTGAAAATATTCTAGCACTGTGTAGGCATGTACAGATTGCTTCTGGGACCCCAAAATATTGAATTTTCGAGTGTTTTGAGCCTGAATTTGAGATATAAACGGGTACAGAAAATACATGCACATATTGACTTTGGGCATCTAAAATATCGATTTTCAGCATGTTTTGAGCCTGTATTTTGAAAATACTCTAACACTGAGTAGGCATGTACAGATTGCTTCTGGGACCCCAAAATATTGAATTTTCGGGTGTTTTGAGCCTGAATTTGAGATATAAACGGGTACTGAAGATGCATGCACATATCGACTTTTGTGCACCTAAAAGATCGATTTTCAGTATGTTTTGAGCATGTATTTTGAAAATACTCTAACACGGAGTAAAGATCGCTTCTGGGACCCCTAAATATCGAATTTTCGGGTGTTTTGGGACTGAATTTGAGATATCGACTTTTTGGCACCTAAAAGATCGATTTTTAGCATGTTTTTAGCCTATATTTTGAAAATATTCTAGCACTGTACAGATTGCTTCTGGGACCCCAAAATATTGAATTTTCGGGTGTTTTGAGCCTGAATTTGAGATATAAACGGGTACAGAAGATACATGCACATATTGACTTTGGGCACCAAAAATATCGATTTTCAGCATGTTTTGGGCCTGAATTTTGAAAATACTCTAACACTGAGTAGGCATGTACAGATTGCTTCTGGGACCCCAAAATATCGAATTTTCGGGTGTTTTGAGCCTGAATTTGAGATATAAACGGGTACTGAAGATGCATACACATATCGACTTTTGTGCACCTAAAAGATCGATTTTCAGTATGTTTTGAGCATGTATTTTGAAAATACTCTAACACGGAGTAGGCATGTACAGATCGCTTCTGGGACCCCTAAATATCGAATTTTCGGGTGTTTTGTGACTGAATTTGAGATATCGACTTTTTGGCACATAAAAGATCGATTTTTAGCATGTTTTTTGCCTATATTTTGAAAATATTCTAGCACTGAGTAGGCATGTACAGATTGCTTCTGGGACCCCAAAATTTTTGAATTTTCGGGTGTTTTGAGCCTGAATTTGAGATATAAACGGGTACAGAAAATACATGCACATATTGACTTTGGGCATCTAAAATATCGATTTTCAGCATGTTTTGGGCCTGAATTTTGAAAATACTCTAATACGGAGTAGGCATGTACAGATCGCTTCTGGGACCCCAAAATATCGAATTTTCGGGTGTTTAGGGCCAGAATTTGAGATATAAACGGGTACAGAAGATGCATGCACATATCGACTTTTGGGCACCTAAAAGATCGATTTTCAGTATGTTTTTGGCCTGTATTTTGAAAATACTCTAACACGGAGTAGGCATGTACAGATACCTTCTGGGACCTCTAAATATCGAATTTTCGGGTGTTTTGGGACTGAATTTGAGATATCGATTTTTTGACACCTAAAATGTTGATTTTTAGCATGTTTATATATTTTGAAAATATTCTAGCACTGTGTAGGCATGTACAGATTGCTTCTGGGACCCCAAAATATTGAATTTTCGAGTGTTTTGAGCCTGAATTTGAGATATAAACGGGTACAGAAAATACATGCACATATTGACTTTGGGCATCTAAAATATCGATTTTCAGCATGTTTTGGGCCTGTATTTTGAAAATACTCTAACACTGAGTAGGCATGTACAGATTGCTTCTGGGACCCCAAAATATTGAATTTTCGGGTGTTTTGAGCCTGAATTTGAGATATAAACGGGTACTGAAGATGCATGCACATATCGACTTTTGTGCACCTAAAAGATCGATTTTCAGTATGTTTTGAGCATGTATTTTGAAAATACTCTAACACGGAGTAAAGATCGCTTCTGGGACCCCTAAATATCGAATTTTCGGGTGTTTTGGGACTGAATTTGAGATATCGACTTTTTGGCACCTAAAAGATCGATTTTTAGCATGTTTTTAGCCTATATTTTGAAAATATTCTAGCACTGTACAGATTGCTTCTGGGACCCCAAAATATTGAATTTTCGGGTGTTTTGAGCCTGAATTTGAGATATAAACGGGTACAGAAGATACATGCACATATTGACTTTGGGCACCAAAAATATCGATTTTCAGCATGTTTTGGGCCTGAATTTTGAAAATACTCTAACACTGAGTAGGCATGTACAGATTGCTTCTGGGACCCCAAAATATCGAATTTTCGGGTGTTTTGAGCCTGAATTTGAGATATAAACGGGTACTGAAGATGCATACACATATCGACTTTTGTGCACCTAAAAGATCGATTTTCAGTATGTTTTGAGCATGTATTTTGAAAATACTCTAACACGGAGTAGGCATGTACAGATCGCTTCTGGGACCCCTAAATATCGAATTTTCGGGTGTTTTGTGACTGAATTTGAGATATCGACTTTTTGGCACATAAAAGATCGATTTTTAGCATGTTTTTTGCCTATATTTTGAAAATATTCTAGCACTGAGTAGGCATGTACAGATTGCTTCTGGGACCCCAAAATTTTTGAATTTTCGGGTGTTTTGAGCCTGAATTTGAGATATAAACGGGTACAGAAAATACATGCACATATTGACTTTGGGGACCAAAAATATCGATTTTCAGCATGTTTTGGGCCTGTATTTTGAAAATACTCTAACACTGAGTAGGCATGTACAGATTGCTTCTGGGACCCCAAAATATTGAATTTTCGGGTGTTTTGAGCCTGAATTTGAGATATAAACGGGTACTGAAGATGCATACACATATCGACTTTTGTGCACCTAAAAGATCGATTTTCAGTATGTTTTGAGCATATATTTTGAAAATACTTTAACACGGAGTAGGCATGTACAGATCGCTTCTGGGACCCCTAAATATCGAATTTTCGGGTGTTTTGGGAATGAATTTGAGATATCGACTTTTTGGCACCTAAAAGATCGATTTTTAGCATGTTTTTAGCCTATATTTTGAAAATATTCTAGCACTGAGTAGGCATGTACAGATTGCTTCTGGGACCCCAAAATATTGAATTTTCGGGTGTTTTGAGCCTGAATTTGAGATATAAACGGGTACAGAAGATACATGCACATATTGACTTTGGGCATCTAAAATATCGATTTTCAGCATGTTTTGGGCCTGAATTTTGAAAATACTCTAACACGGAGTAGGCATGTACAGATCGCTTCTGGGACCCCAAAATATCGAATTTTCGGGTGTTTAGGGCCAGAATTTGAGATATAAACGGGTACAGAAGATGCATGCACATATCGACTTTTGGGCACCTAAAAGATCGATTTTCAGTATGTTTTTGGCCTGTATTTTGAAAATACTCTAACACGGAGTAGGCATGTACAGATACCTTCTGGGACCTCTAAATATCGAATTTTCGGGTGTTTTGGGACTGAATTTGAGATATCGATTTTTTGACACCTAAAATGTCGATTTTTAGCATGTTTATATATTTTGAAAATATTCTAGCACTGTGTAGGCATGTACAGATTGCTTCTGGGACCCCAAAATATTGAATTTTCGAGTGTTTTGAGCCTGAATTTGAGATATAAACGGGTACAGAAAATACATGCACATATTGACTTTGGGCATCTAAAATATCGATTTTCAGCATGTTTTGGGCCTGTATTTTGAAAATACTCTAACACTGAGTAGGCATGTACAGATTGCTTCTGGGACCCCAAAATATTGAATTTTCGGGTGTTTTGAGCCTGAATTTGAGATATAAACGGGTACTGAAGATGCATGCACATATCGACTTTTGTGCACCTAAAAGATCGATTTTCAGTATGTTTTGAGCATGTATTTTGAAAATACTCCAACACGGAGTAGGCATGTACAGATCGCTTCTGGGACCCCTAAATATCGAATTTTCGGGTGTTTTGGGACTGAATTTGAGATATCGACTTTTTGGCACCTAAAAGATCGATTTTTAGCATGTTTTTAGCCTATATTTTGAAAATATTCTAGCACTGTACAGATTGCTTCTGGGACCCCAAAATATTGAATTTTCGGGTGTTTTGAGCCTGAATTTGAGATATAAACGGGTACAGAAGATACATGCACATATTGACTTTGGGCACCAAAAATATCGATTTTCAGCATGTTTTGGGCCTGAATTTTGAAAATACTCTAACACTGAGTAGGCATGTACAGATTGCTTCTGGGACCCCAAAATATCGAATTTTCGGGTGTTTTGAGCCTGAATTTGAGATATAAACGGGTACTGAAGATGCATACACATATCGACTTTTGTGCACCTAAAAGATCGATTTTCAGTATGTTTTGAGCATGTATTTTGAAAATACTCTAACACGGAGTAGGCATGTACAGATCGCTTCTGGGACCCCTAAATATCGAATTTTCGGGTGTTTTGTGACTGAATTTGAGATATCGACTTTTTGGCACATAAAAGATCGATTTTTAGCATGTTTTTTGCCTATATTTTGAAAATATTCTAGCACTGAGTAGGCATGTACAGATTGCTTCTGGGACCCCAAAATTTTTAAATTTTCGGGTGTTTTGAGCCTGAATTTGAGATATAAACGGGTACAGAAGATACATGCACATATTGACTTTGGGCACCAAAAATATCGATTTTCAGCATGTTTTGGGCCTGAATTTTGAAAATACTCTAACACTGAGTAGGCATGTACAGATTGCTTCTGGGACCCCAAAATATTGAATTTTCGGGTGTTTTGAGCCTGAATTTGAGATATAAACGGGTACTGAAGATGCATTCACATATCGACTTTTGTGCACCTAAAAGATCGATTTTCAGTATGTTTTGAGCATGTATTTTGAAAATACTCTAACACGGAGTAGGCATGTACAGATCGCTTCTGGGACCCCTAAATATCTAATTTTCGGGTGTTTTGAGCCTGAATTTGAGATATAAACGGGTACTGAAGATGCATGCACATATCGACTTTTGTGCACCTAAAAGATCGATTTTCAGTATGTTTTGAGCATGTATTTTGAAAATACTCTAACACGGAGTAGGCATGTACAGATCGCTTCTGGGACCCCTAAATATCGAATTTTCGGGTGTTTTGGGACTGAATTTGAGATATCGACTTTTTGGCACCTAAAAGATCGATTTTTAGCATGTTTTTAGCCTATATTTTGAAAATATTCTAGCACTGAGTAGGCATGTACAGATTGCTTCTGGGACCCCAAAATATTGAATTTTCGGGTGTTTTGAGCCTAAATTTGAGATATAAACGGGTACAGAAGATACATGCACATATTGACTTTGGGCACCAAAAATATCGATTTTCAGCATGTTTTGGGCCTGATTTTTGAAAATACTCTAACACGGAGTAGGCATGTACAGATCGCTTCTGGGACCCCAAAATATCGAATTTTCAGGTGTTTAGGGCCAAAATTTGAGATATAAACGGGTACAGAAGATGCATGCACATATCGACTTTTGGGCACCTAAAAGATCGATTTTCAGTATGTTTTGAGCATGTATTTTGAAAATACTCTAACACGGAGTAGGCATGTACAGATCGCTTCTGGGACCCCTAAATATCGAATTTTCGGGTGTTTTGGGACTGAATTTGAGATATCGATTTTATGGCACCTAAAATGTCGATTTTTAGCATGTTTTTAGCCTATATTTTGAAAATATTCTAGCACTGTGTAGGCATGTACAGATTGCTTCTGGGACCCCAAAATATTGAATTTTCGGATGTTTTGAGCCTGAATTTGAGATATAAACGGGTACAGAAGATACATGCACATATTGACTTTGGGCACCAAAAATATCGATTTTCAGCATGTT
Source organism: Petrolisthes cinctipes (assembly GCA_033782935.1). NCBI lineage: Eukaryota > Metazoa > Arthropoda > Malacostraca > Decapoda > Porcellanidae > Petrolisthes > Petrolisthes cinctipes. The sequence continues at coordinate 1,265,466 of JAWQEG010000175.1, forward strand.
TTGGGCCTGAATTTTGAAAATACTCTAACACGGAGTAGGCATGTACAGATACCTTCTGGGACCTCTAAATATCGAATTTTCGGGTGTTTTGGGACTGAATTTGAGATATCGATTTTTTGACACCTAAAATGTTGATTTTTAGCATGTTTATATATTTTGAAAATATTCTAGCACTGTGTAGGCATGTACAGATTGCTTCTGGGACCCCAAAATATTGAATTTTCGAGTGTTTTGAGCCTGAATTTGAGATATAAACGGGTACAGAAAATACATGCACATATTGACTTTGGGCATCTAAAATATCGATTTTCAGCATGTTTTGGGCCTGTATTTTGAAAATACTCTAACACTGAGTAGGCATGTACAGATTGCTTCTGGGATCCCAAAATATTGAATTTTCGGGTGTTTTGAGCCTGAATTTGAGATATAAACGGGTACTGAAGATGCATGCACATATCGACTTTTGTGCACCTAAAAGATCGATTTTCAGTATGTTTTGAGCATGTATTTTGAAAATACTCTAACACGGAGTAAAGATCGCTTCTGGGACCCCTAAATATCGAATTTTCGGGTGTTTTGGGACTGAATTTGAGATATCGACTTTTTGGCACCTAAAAGATCGATTTTTAGCATGTTTTTAGCCTATATTTTGAAAATATTCTAGCACTGTACAGATTGCTTCTGGGACCCCAAAATATTGAATTTTCGGGTGTTTTGAGCCTGAATTTGAGATATAAACGGGTACAGAAGATACATGCACATATTGACTTTGGGCACCAAAAATATCGATTTTCAGCATGTTTTGGGCCTGAATTTTGAAAATACTCTAACACTGAGTAGGCATGTACAGATTGCTTCTGGGACCCCAAAATATCGAATTTTCGGGTGTTTTGAGCCTGAATTTGAGATATAAACGGGTACTGAAGATGCATACACATATCGACTTTTGTGCACCTAAAAGATCGATTTTCAGTATGTTTTGAGCATGTATTTTGAAAATACTCTAACACGGAGTAGGCATGTACAGATCGCTTCTGGGACCCCTAAATATCGAATTTTCGGGTGTTTTGTGACTGAATTTGAGATATCGACTTTTTGGCACATAAAAGATCGATTTTTAGCATGTTTTTTGCCTATATTTTGAAAATATTCTAGCACTGAGTAGGCATGTACAGATTGCTTCTGGGACCCCAAAATTTTTGAATTTTCGGGTGTTTTGAGCCTGAATTTGAGATATAAACGGGTACAGAAAATACATGCACATATTGACTTTGGGCACCAAAAATATCGATTTTCAGCATGTTTTGGGCCTGAATTTTGAAAATACTCTAACACTGAGTAGGCATGTACAGATTGCTTCTGGGACCCCAAAATATCGAATTTTCGGGTGTTTTGAGCCTGAATTTGAGATATAAACGGGTACTGAAGATGCATACACATATCGACTTTTGTGCACCTAAAAGATCGATTTTCAGTATGTTTTGAGCATGTATTTTGAAAATACTCTAACACGGAGTAGGCATGTACAGATCGCTTCTGGGACCCCTAAATATCGAATTTTCGGGTGTTTTGTGACTGAATTTGAGATATCGACTTTTTGGCACATAAAAGATCGATTTTTAGCATGTTTTTTGCCTATATTTTGAAAATATTCTAGCACTGAGTAGGCATGTACAGATTGCTTCTGGGACCCCAAAATTTTTAAATTTTCGGGTGTTTTGAGCCTGAATTTGAGATATAAACGGGTACAGAAGATACATGCACATATTGACTTTGGGCACCAAAAATATCGATTTTCAGCATGTTTTGGGCCTGAATTTTGAAAATACTCTAACACTGAGTAGGCATGTACAGATTGCTTCTGGGACCCCAAAATATTGAATTTTCGGGTGTTTTGAGCCTGAATTTGAGATATAAACGGGTACTGAAGATGCATGCACATATCGACTTTTGTGCACCTAAAAGATCGATTTTCAGTATGTTTTGAGCATGTATTTTGAAAATACTCTAACACGGAGTAGGCATGTACAGATCGCTTCTGGGACCCCTAAATATCTAATTTTCGGGTGTTTTGAGCCTGAATTTGAGATATAAACGGGTACTGAAGATGCATGCACATATCGACTTTTGTGCACCTAAAAGATCGATTTTCAGTATGTTTTGAGCATGTATTTTGAAAATACTCTAACACGGAGTAGGCATGTACAGATCGCTTCTGGGACCCCTAAATATCGAATTTTCGGGTGTTTTGGGACTGAATTTGAGATATCGACTTTTTGGCACCTAAAAGATCGATTTTTAGCATGTTTTTAGCCTATATTTTGAAAATATTCTAGCACTGAGTAGGCATGTACAGATTGCTTCTGGGACCCCAAAATATTGAATTTTCGGGTGTTTTGAGCCTAAATTTGAGATATAAACGGGTACAGAAGATACATGCACATATTGACTTTGGGCACCAAAAATATCGATTTTCAGCATGTTTTGGGCCTGATTTTTGAAAATACTCTAACACGGAGTAGGCATGTACAGATCGCTTCTGGGACCCCAAAATATCGAATTTTCAGGTGTTTAGGGCCAAAATTTGAGATATAAACGGGTACAGAAGATGCATGCACATATCGACTTTTGGGCACCTAAAAGATCGATTTTCAGTATGTTTTGAGCATGTATTTTGAAAATACTCTAACACGGAGTAGGCATGTACAGATCGCTTCTGGGACCCCTAAATATCGAATTTTCGGGTGTTTTGGGACTGAATTTGAGATATCGATTTTCTGGCACCTAAAATGTCGATTTTTAGCATGTTTTTAGCCTATATTTTGAAAATATTCTAGCACTGTGTAGGCATGTACAGATTGCTTCTGGGACCCCAAAATATTGAATTTTCGGATGTTTTGAGCCTGAATTTGAGATATAAACGGGTACAGAAGATACATGCACATATTGACTTTGGGCACCAAAAATATCGATTTTCAGCATGTTTTGGGCCTGAATTTTGAAAATACTCTAACACGGAGTAGGCATGTACAGATACCTTCTGGGACCACAAAATATCGAATTTTCGGGTGTTTAGGGCAAGAATTTGAGATATAAACGGGTACAGAAGATGCATGCACATATCGACTTTTGGGCACCTAAAAGATCGATTTTCAGTATGTTTTTGGCCTGTATTTTGAAAATACTCTAACACGGAGTAAGCATGTACAGATACCCTCTGGGACCTCTCAATATCGAATTTTCGGGTGTTTTGGGACTGAATTTGAGATATCGATTTTTTGGCACCTAAAATGTCGATTTTTAGCATGTTTTTAGCCTATATTTTGAAAATATTCTAGCACTGTGTAGGCATGTACAGATTGCTTCTGGGACCCCAAAATATTGAATTTTCGGGTGTTTTGAGCCTGAATTTGAGATATAAACGGGTACAGAAGATACATGCACATATTGACTTTGGGCATCTAAAATATCGATTTTCAGCATGTTTTGGGCCTGTATTTTGAAAATACTCTAACACTGAGTAGGCATGTACAGATTGCTTCTGGGACCCCAAAATATTGAATTTTCGGGTGTTTTGAGCCTGTATTTGAGATATAAACGGGTACTGAAGATGCATGCACATATCGACTTTTCTGCACCTAAAAGATCGATTTTCAGTATGTTTTGAGCATGTATTTTGAAAATACTCTAACACGGAGTAGGCATGTACAGATCGCTTCTGGGACCCCTAAATATCGAATTTTCGGGTGTTTTGGGACTGAATTTGAGATATCGACTTTTTGGCACCTAAAAGATCGATTTTTAGCATGTTTTTAGCCTATATTTTGAAAATATTCTAGCACTGAGTAGGCATGTACAGATTGCTTCTGGGACCCCAAAATATTGAATTTTCGGGTGTTTTGAGCCTGAATTTGAGATATAAAGGGGTACAGAAGATACATGCACATATTGACTTTGGGCACCAAAAATATCGATTTTCAGCATGTTTTGGGCCTGAATTTTGAAAATACTCTAACACGGAGTAGGCATGTACAGATTGCTTCTGGGACCCCAAAATATCGAATTTTCGGGTGTTTAGGGCCAGAATTTGAGATATAAACGGGTACAGAAGATGCATGCACATATCAACTTTTGGGCACCTAAAAGATCGATTTTCAGTATGTTTTTGGCCTGTATTTTGAAAATACTCTAACACGGAGTAGGCATGTACAGATGCCTTCTGGGACCTCTAAATATCGAATTTTCGGGTGTTTTGGGACTGAATTTGAGATATCGATTTTTTGGCACCTAAAATGTCGATTTTTAGCATGTTTTTAGCCTATATTTTGAAAATATTCTAGCACTGTGTAGGCATGTACAGATTGCTTCTGGGACCCCAAAATATTGAATTTTCGGGTGTTTTGAGCCTGAAATGAGATATAAACGGGTACAGAAGATACATGCACATATTGACTTTTGGCATCTAAAATATCGATTTTAAGCATGTTTTGGGCCTGTATATTGAAAATACTCTAACACTGAGTAGGCATGTACAGATTGCTTCTGGGACCCCAAAATATTGAATTTTCGGGTGTTTTGAGCCTGAATTTGATATATAAACGGGTACAGAAGATACATGCACATATTGACTTTGGGCACCAAAAATATCGATTTTCAGCATGTTTTGGGCCTGTATTTTGAAAATACTCTAACACTGAGTAGGCATGTACAGATTGCTTCTGGGACCCCAAAATATTGAATTTTCGGGTGTTTTCAGCCTGAATTTAAGATATAAACGGGTACTGAAGATGCATACACATATTGACTTTTGTGCACCTAAAAGATCGATTTTCAGTATGTTTTGAGCATGTATTTTGAAAATACTTTAACACGGAGTAGGCATGTACAGATCGCTTCTGGGACCCCTAAATATCGAATTTTCGGGTGTTTTGGGACTGAATTTGAGATATCGACTTTTTGGCACCTAAAAGATCGATTTTTAGCATGTTTTTAGTCTATATTTTGTAAATATTCTAGCACTGAGTAGGCATGTACAGATTGCTTCTGGGACCCCAAAATATTGAATTTTCGGGTGTTTTGAGCCTGAATTTGAGATATAAACGGGTACAGAAGATACATGCACATATTGACTTTGGGCATCTAAAATATCGATTTTCAGCATGTTTTGGGCCTGTATTTTGAAAATACTCTAACACTGAGTAGGCATGTACAGATTGCTTCTGGGACCCCAAAATATCGAATTTTCGGGTGTTTTGAGCCTGAATTTTAGATATAAACGGGTACTGAAGATGCATACACATATCGACTTTTGTGCACCTAAAAGATCGGTTTTCAGTATGTTTTGAGCATGTATTTTGAAAATACTCTAACACGGAGTAGGCATGTACAGATCGCTTCTGGGACCCCTAAATATCGAATTTTCGGGTGTTTTGGGACTGAATTTGAGATATCGACTTTTTGGCACATAAAAGATCGATTTTTAGCATGTTTTTAGCCTATATTTTGAAAATATTCTAGCACTGAGTAGGCATGTACAGATTGCTTCTGGGACCCCAAAATTTTGAATTTTCGGGTGTTTTGAGCCTGAATTTGAGATATAAACGGGTACAGAAGATACATGCACATATTGACTTTGGGCACCAAAAATATCGATTTTCAGCATGTTTTGGGCCTGAATTTTGAAAATACTCTAACACGGAGTAGGCATGTACAGATCGCTTCTGGGACCCCAAAATATCGAATTTTCGGGTGTTTAGGGCCAGAATTTGAGATATAAACGGGTACAGAAGATGCATGCACATATCGACTTTTGGGCACCTAAAAGATCGATTTTCAGTATGTTTTTGGCCTGTATTTTGAAAATACTCTAACACGGAGTAGGCATGTACAGATACCTTCTGGGACCTCTAAATATCGAATTTTCGGGTGTTTTGGGACTGAATTTGAGATATCGTTTTTTTGACACCTAAAATGTCGATTTTTAGCATGTTTTTAGCCTATATTTTGAAAATATTCTAGCACTGTGTAGGCATGTACAGATTGCTTCTGGGACCCCAAAATATTGAATTTTCGAGTGTTTTGAGCCTGAATTTGAGATATAAACGGGTACAGAAAATACATGCACATATTGACTTTGGGCACCAAAAATATCGATTTTCAGCATGTTTTGGGCCTGAATTTTGAAAATACTCTAACACGGAGTAGGCATGTACAGATCGCTTCTGGGACCCCAAAATATCGAATTTTCGGGTGTTTAGGGCCAGAATTTGAGATATAAACGGGTACAGAAGATGCATGCACATATCGACTTTTGGGCACCTAAAAGATCGATTTTCAGTATGTTTTTGGCCTGTATTTTGAAAATACTCTAACACGGAGTAGGCATGTACAGATACCTTCTGGGACCTCTAAATATCGAATTTTCGGGTGTTTTGGGACTGAATTTGAGATATCGATTTTTTGACACCTAAAATGTCGATTTTTAGCATGTTTTTAGCCTATATTTTGAAAATATTCTAGCACTGTGTAGGCATGTACAGATTGCTTCTGGGACCCCAAAATATTGAATTTTCGAGTGTTTTGAGCCTGAATATGATATATAAACGGGTACAGAAAATACATGCACATATTGACTTTGGGGACCAAAAATATCGATTTTCAGCATGTTTTGGGCCTGTATTTTGAAAATACTCTAACACTGAGTAGGCATGTACAGATTGCTTCTGGGACCCCAAAATATTGAATTTTCGGGTGTTTTGAGCCTGAATTTGAGATATAAACGGGTACTGAAGATGCATACACATATCGACTTTTGTGCACCTAAAAGATCGATTTTCAGTATGTTTTGAGCATATATTTTGAAAATACTTTAACACGGAGTAGGCATGTACAGATCGCTTCTGGGACCCCTAAATATCGAATTTTCGGGTGTTTTGGGAATGAATTTGAGATATCGACTTTTTGGCACCTAAAAGATCGATTTTTAGCATGTTTTTAGCCTATATTTTGAAAATATTCTAGCACTGAGTAGGCATGTACAGATTGCTTCTGGGACCCCAAAATATTGAATTTTCGGGTGTTATGAGCCTGAATTTGAGATATAAACGGGTACAGAAGATACATGCACATATTGACTTTGGGCATCTAAAATATCGATTTTCAGCATGTTTTGGGCCTGAATTTTGAAAATACTCTAACACTGAGTAGGCATGTACAGATCGCTTCTGGGACCCCAAAATATCGAATTTTCGGGTGTTTAGGGCCAGAATTTGAGATATAAACGGGTACAGAAGATGCATGCACATATCGACTTTTGGGCACCTAACAGATCGATTTTCAGTATGTTTTTGGCCTGTATTTTGAAAATACTCTAACACGGAGTAGGCATGTACAGATACCTTCTGGGACCTCTAAATATCGAATTTTCGGGGTTTTGGGACTGAATTTGAGATATCGATTTTTTGACACCTAAAATGTCGATTTTTAGCATGTTTTTAGCCTATATTTTGAAACTATTCTAGCACTGTGTAGGCATGTACAGATTGCTTCTGGTAGGCATGTACAGATTGCTTCTGGGACCCCAAAATATTGAATTTTCGGGTGTTTTGAGCCTGAATTTGAGATATAAACGGGTACAGAAAATACATGCACATATTGACTTTGGGCATCTAAAATATCGATTTTCAGCATGTTTTGGGCCTGTATTTTGAAAATACTCTAACACTGAGTAGGCATGTACAGATTGCTTCTGGGACCCCAAAATATTGAATTTTCGGGTGTTTTGAGCCTGAATTTGAGATATAAACGGGTACTGAAGATGCATGCACATATCGACTTTTGTGCACCTAAAAGATCGATTTTCAGTATGTTTTGAGCATGTATTTTGAAAATACTCTAACACGGAGTAGGCATGTACAGATCGCTTCTGGGACCCCTAAATATCGAATTTTCGGGTGTTTTGGGCCTTAATTTGATATATCGACTTTTTGGCACCTAAAAGATCGATTTTTAGCATGTTTTTAGCCTATATTTTGAAAATATTCTAGCACTGCACAGATTGCTTCTGGGACCCCAAAATATTGAATTTTCGGGTGTTTTGAGCCTGAATTTGAGATATAAACGGGTACAGAAGATACATGCACATATTGACTTTGGGCACCAAAAATATCGATTTTCAGCATGTTTTGGGCCTGAATTTTGAAAATACTCTAACACTGAGTAGGCATGTACAGATTGCTTCTGGGACCCCAAAATATCGAATTTTCGGGTGTTTTGAGCCTGAATTTGAGATATAAACGGGTACTGAAGATGCATACACATATCGACTTTTGTGCACCTAAAAGATCGATTTTCAGTATGTTTTGAGCATGTATTTTGAAAATACTCTAACACGGAGTAGGCATGTACAGATCGCTTCTGGGACCCCTAAATATCGAATTTTCGGGTGTTTTGGGACTGAATTTGAGATATCGACTTTTTGGCACATAAAAGATCGATTTTTAGCATGTTTTTTGCCTATATTTTGAAAATATTCTAGCACTGAGTAGGCATGTACAGATTGCTTCTGGGACCCCAAAATTTTGAATTTTCGGGTGTTTTGAGCCTGAATTTGAGATATAAACGGGTACAGAAGATACATGCACATATTGACTTTGGGCACCAAAAATATCGATTTTCAGCATGTTTTGGGCCTGAATTTTGAAAATACTCTAACACGGAGTAGGCATGTACAGATCGCTTCTGGGACCCCAAAATATCGAATTTTCGGGTGTTTAGGGCCAGAATTTGAGATATAAACGGGTACAGAAGATGCATGCACATATCGACTTTTGGGCACCTAAAAGATCGATTTTCAGTATGTTTTTTAGCCTGTATTTTGAAAATACTCTAACACGGAGTAGGCATGTACAGATACCTTCTGGGACCTCTAAATATCGAATTTTCGGGTGTTTTGGGACTGAATTTGAGATATCGATATTTTGACACCTAAAATGTCGATTTTTAGCATGTTTTTAGCCTATATTTTGAAAATATTCTAGCACTGTGTAGGCATGTACAGATTGCTTCTGGGACCTCAAAATATTGAATTTTCGGGTGTTTTGAGCCTGAATTTGAGATATAAACGGGTACTGAAGATGCATGCACATATCGACTTTTGTGCACCTAAAAGATCGATTTTCAGTATGTTTTCAGCATGTATTTTGAAAATACTCTAACACGGAGTAGGCATGTACAGATCGCTTCTGGGACCCCTAAATATCGAATTTTCGGGTGTTTTGGGACTGAATTTGAGATATCGACTTTTTGGCACCTAAAAGATCGATTTTTAGCATGTTTTTAGCCTATATTTTGAAAATATTCTAGCACTGAGTAGGCATGTACAGATTGCTTCTGGGACCCCAAAATATTGAATTTTCGGGTGTTTTGAGCCTGAATTTGAGATATAAACGGGTACAGAAGATACATGCACATATTGACTTTGGGCACCAAAAATATCGATTTTCAGCACGTTTTGGACCTGAATTTTGAAAATACTCTAACACGGAGTAGGCATGTACAGATCGCTTCTGGGACCCCAAAATATCGAATTTTCGGGTGTTTAGGGCCAGAATTTGAGATATAAACGGGTACAGAAGATGCATGCACATATCGACTTTTGGGCACCTAAAAGATCGATTTTCAGTATGTTTTTGGCCTGTATTTTGAAAATACTCTAACACGGAGTAAGCATGTACAGATACCTTCTGGGACCTCTAAATATCGAATTTTCGGGTGTTTTGGGACTGAATTTGAGATATCGATTTTTTGGCACCTAAAATGTCGATTTTTAGCATGTTTTTAGCCTATATTTTGAAAATATTCTAGCACTGTGTAGGCATGTACAGATTGCTTCTGGGACCCCAAAATACTGAATTTTCGGGTGTTTTGAGCCTGAATTTGAGATATAAACGGGTACAGAAGATACATGCACATATTGACTTTGGGCATCTAAAAGATCGATTTTCAGCATGTTTTGGGCCTGTATTTTGAAAATACTCTAACACTGAGTAGGCATGTACAGATTGCTTCTGGGACCCCAAAATATTGAATTTTCGGGTGTTTTGAGCCTGAATTTGAGATATAAACGGGTACTGAAGATGCATGCACATATCGACTTTTGTGCACCTAAAAGATCTATTTTCAGTATGTTTTGAGCATGTATTTTGAAAATACTCTAACACGGAGTAGGCATGTACAGATCGCTTCTGGGACCCCTAAATATCGAATTTTCGGGTGTTTTGGGACTGAATTTGAGATATCGACTTTTTGGCACCTAAAAGATCGATTTTTTGCATATTTTTAGCCTATATTTTGAAAATATTCTAGCACTGAGTGCCTAGGCATGTACAGATTGCTTCTGGGACCCCAAAATATTGAATTTTCGGGTGTTTTGAGCCTGAATTTGAGATATAAACGGGTACAGAAGATTCATGCACATATTGACTTTCCGCACCAAAAATATCGATTTTCAGCATGTTTTGGGCCTGAATTTTGAAAATACTCTAACACGGAGTAGGCATGTACAGATCGCTTCTGGGACCCCAAAATATCGAATTTTCGGGTGTTTAGGGCCAGAATTTGAGATATAAACGGGTACAGAAGATGCATGCACATATCGACTTTTGGGCACCTAAAAGATCGATTTTCAGTATGTTTTTGGCCTGTATTTTGAAAATACTCTAACACGGAGTAGGCATGTACAGATTGCTTCTGGGACCCCAAAATATTGAATTTTCGGGTGTTTTGAGCCTGAATTTGAGATATAAACGGGTACTGAAGATGCATGCACATATCGACTTTTGTGCACCTAAAAGATCGATTTTCAGTATGTTTTGAGAATGTATTTTGAAAATACTCTAACACGGAGTAGGCATGTACAGATCGCTTCTGGGACCCCTAAATATCGAATTTTCGGGTGTTTTGGGACTGAATTTGAGATATCGACTTTTTGGCGCCTAAAAGATCGATTTTTAGCATGTTTTTAGCCTATATTTTGAAAATATTCTAGCTCTGAGTAGGCATGTACAGATTGCTTCTGGGACCCCAAAATATTGAATTTTCGGAAGTTTTGAGCCTGAATTTGAGATATAAACAGGTACAGAAGATACAAGCACATATTGACTTTGGGCACCAAAAATATCGATTTTCAGCATGTTTTGGGCCTGAATTTTGAAAATGCTCTAACACGGAGTAGGCATGTACAGATCGCTTCTGGGACCCCAAAATATCGAATTTTCGGGTGTTTAGGGCCAGAATTTGAGATATAAACGGGTACAGAAGATGCATGCACATATCGACTTTTGTGCACCTAAAAGATCGATTTTCAGTATGTTTTGAGCATGTATTTTGAAAATACTCTAACACGGAGTAGGCATGTACAGATCGCTTCTGGGACCCCTAAATATCGAATTTTCGGGTGTTTTGGGACTGAATTTGAGATATCGACTTTTTGGCACCTAAAAGATCGATTTTTAGCAAGTTTTTAGCCTATATTTTGAAAATATTCTAGCACTGAGTAGGCATGTACAGATTGCTTCTGGGACCCCAAAATATTGAATTTTCGGGTGTTTTGAGCCTGAATTTGAGATATAAACGGGTACAGAAGATACATGCACATATTGACTTTGGGCACCAAAAATATCGATTTTCAGCATGTTTTGGACCTGAATTTTGAAAATACTCTAACACGGAGTAGGCATGTACAGATCGCTTCTGGGACCCCAAAATATCGAGTTTTCGGGTGTTTAGGGCCAGAATTTGAGATATAAACGGGTACAGAAGATGCATGCACATATCGACTTTTGGGCACCTAAAAGATCGATTTTCAGTATGTTTTTGGCCTGTATTTTGAAAATACTCTAAAACGGAGTAAGCATGTACAGATACCTTCTGGGACCTCTAAATATCGAATTTTCGGGTGTTTTGGGACTGAATTTGAGATATCGATTTTTTGGCACCTAAAATGTCGATTTTTAGCATGTTTTTAGCCTATATTTTGAAAATATTCTAGCACTGTGTAGGCATGTACAGATTGCTTCTGGGACCCCAAAATATTGAATTTTCGGGTGTTTTGAGCCTGAATTTGAGATATAAACGGGTACAGAAGATACATGCACATATTGACTTTGGGCATCTAAAAGATCGATTTTCAGCATGTTTTGGGCCTGTATTTTGAAAATACTCTAACACTGAGTAGGCATGTACAGATTGCTTCTGGGACCCCAAAATATTGAGTTTTCGGGTGTTTTGAGCCTGAATTTGAGATATAAACGGGTACTGAAGATGCATGCACATATCGACTTTTGTGCACCTAAAAGATCTATTTTTAGTATGTTTTGAGCATGTATTTTGAAAATACTCTAACACGGAGTAGGCATGTACAGATCGCTTCTGGGACCCCTAAATATCGAATTTTCGGGTGTTTTGGGACTGAATTTGAGATATCGACTTTTTGGCACCTAAAAGATCGATTTTTAGCATATTTTTAGCCTATATTTTGAAAATATTCTAGCACTGAGTGCCTAGGCATGTACAGATTGCTTCTGGGACCCCAAAATATTGAATTTTCGGGTGTTTTGAGCCTGAATTTGAGATATAAACGGGTACAGAAGATACATGCACATATTGACTTTCCGCACCAAAAATATCGATTTTCAGCATGTTTTGGGCCTGAATTTTGAAAATACTCTAACACGGAGTAGGCATGTACAGATCGCTTCTGGGACCCCAAAATATCGAATTTTCGGGTGTTTAGGGCCAGAATTTGAGATATAAACGGGTACAGAAGATGCATGCACATATCGACTTTTGGGCACCTAAAAGATCGATTTTCAGTATGTTTTTGGCCTGTATTTTGAAAATACTCTAACACGGAGTAGGCATGTACAGATTGCTTCTGGGACCCCAAAATATTGAATTTTCGGGTGTTTTGAGCCTGAATTTGAGATATAAACGGGTACTGAAGATCCATGCACATATCGACTTTTGTGCACCTAAAAGATCCATTTTCAGTATGTTTTGAGCATGTATTTTGAAAATACTTTAACACGGAGTAGGCATGTACAGATCGCTTGTGGGACCCCTAAATATCGAATTTTCGGGTGTTTTGGGACTGAATTTGAGATATCGACTTTTTGGCACCTAAAAGATCGATTTTTAGCATGTTTTTAGCCTATATTTTGAAAATATTCTAGCTCTGAGTAGGCATGTACAGATTGCTTCTGGGACCCCAAAATATTGAATTTTCGGGTGTTTTGAGCCTGAATTTGAGATATAAACGGGTACAGAAGATACATGCACATATTGACTTTGGGCATCTAAAATATCGATTTTCAGCATGTTTTGGGCCTGTATTTTGAAAATACTCTAACACTGAGTAGGCATGTACAGATTGCTTCTGGGACCCCAAAATATTGAATTTTCGGGTGTTTTGAGCCTGAATTTGAGATATAAACGGGTACTGAAGATGCATGCACATATCGACTTTTGTGCACCTAAAAGATCTATTTTCAGTATGTTTTGAGCATGTATTTTGAAAATACTCTAACACGGAGTAGGCATGTACAGATCGCTTCTGGGACCCCTAAATATCGAATTTTCGGGTGTTTTGGGACTGAATTTGAGATATCGACTTTTTGGCACCTAAAAGATCGATTTTTAGCATATTTTTAGCCTATATTTTGAAAATATTCTAGCACTGAGTGCCTAGGCATGTACAGATTGCTTCTGGGACCCCAAAATATTGAATTTTCGGGTGTTTTGAGCCTGAATTTGAGATATAAACGGGTACAGAAGATACATGCACATATTGACTTTCCGCACCAAAAATATCGATTTTCAGCATGTTTTGGGCCTGAATTTTGAAAATACTCTAACACGGAGTAGGCATGTACAGATCGCTTCTGGGACCCCAAAATATCGAATTTTCGGGTGTTTAGGGCCAGAATTTGAGATATAAACGGGTACAGAAGATGCATGCACATATCGACTTTTGGGCACCTAAAAGATCGATTTTCAGTATGTTTTTGGCCTGTATTTTGAAAATACTCTAACACGGAGTAGGCATGTACAGATTGCTTCTGGGACCCCAAAATATTGAATTTTCGGGTGTTTTGAGCCTGAATTTGAGATATAAACGGGTACTGAAGATGCATGCACATATCGACTTTTGTGCACCTAAAAGATCCATTTTCAGTATGTTTTGAGCATGTATTTTGAAAATACTTTAACACGGAGTAGGCATGTACAGATCGCTTCTGGGACCCCTAAATATCGAATTTTCGGGTGTTTTGGGACTGAATTTGAGATATCGACTTTTTGGCACCTAAAAGATCGATTTTTAGCATGTTTTTAGCCTATATTTTGAAAATATTCTAGCTCTGAGTAGGCATGTACAGATTGCTTCTGGGACCCCAAAATATTGAATTTTCGGGTGTTTTGAGCCTGAATTTGAGATATAAACAGGTACAGAAGATACATGCACATATTGACTTTGGCCACCAAAAATATCGATTTTCAGCATGTTTTGGGCCTGAATTTTGAAAATGCTCTAACACGGAGTAGGCATGTACAGATCGCTTCTGGGACCCCAAAATATCGAATTTCCGGGTGTTTAGGGCCAGAATTTGAGATATAAACGGGTACAGAAGATGCATGCACATATCGACTTTTAGGCACCTAAAAGATCGATTTTCAGTATGTTTTTGGCCTGTATTTTGAAAATACTCTAACACGGAGTAGGCATGTACAGATACCTTCTGGGACCTCTAAATATCGAATTTTCTGGTGTTTTGGAACTGAATTTGAGATATCGATTTTTTGGCACCTAAAATGTCGATTTTTAGCATGTTTTTAGCCTATATTTTGAAAATATTCTAGCACTGTGTAGGCATGTACAGATTGCTTCTGGGACCCCAAAATATTGAATTTTCGGGTGTTTTGAGCCTGAATTTGAGATATAAACGGGTACAGAAGATACATGCACATATTGACTTTGGGCATCTAAAATATCGATTTTCAGCATGTTTTGGGCCTGTATTTTGAAAATACTCTAACACTGAGTAGGCATGTACAGATTGCTTCTGGGACCCCAAAATATTGAATTTTCGGGTGTTTTGAGCCTGAATTTGAGATATAAACGGGTACTGAAGATGCATGCACATATCGACTTTTGTGCACCTAAAAGATCGATTTTCAGTATGTTTTGAGCATGTATTTTGAAAATACTCTAACACGGAGTAGGCATGTACAGATCGCTTCTGGTACCCCTAAATATCGAATTTTCGGGTGTTTTGGGACTGAATTTGAGATATCGACTTTTTGGCTCCTAAAAGATCGATTTTTAGCATATTTTTAGCCTATATTTTGAAAATATTCTAGCACTGAGTGCCTAGGCATGTACAGATTGCTTCTGGGACCCCAAAATATTGAATTTTCGGGTGTTTTGAGCCTGAATTTGAGATATAAACGAGTACAGAAGATACATGCACATATTGACTTTCCGCACCAAAAATATCGATTTTCAGCATGTTTTGGGCCTGAATTTTTAAAATACTCTAACACGGAGTAGGCATGTACAGATCGCTTCTGGGACCCCAAAATATCGAATTTTCGGGTGTTTAGGGCCAGAATTTGAGATATAAACGGGTACAGAAGATGCATGCACATATCGACTTTTGGGCACCTAAAAGATCGATTTTCAGTATGTTTTTGGCCTGTATTTTGAAAATACTCTAACACGGAGTAGGCATGTACACATACCTTCTGGGACCTCTAAATATCGAATTTTCGGGTGTTTTGGGACTGAATTTGAGATATCGATTTTTTGGCACCTAAAATGTCGATTTTTAGCATGTTTTTGGCCTATATTTTGAAAATATTCTAGCACTGTGTAGGCACGTACAGATTGCTTCTGGGACCCCAAAATATTGAATTTTCGGGTGTTTTGAGCCTGAATTTGAGATATAAACGGGTACAGAAGATACATGCACATATTGACTTTGGGCATCTAAAATATCGATTTTCAGCATGTTTTGGGCCTGTATTTTGAAAATACTCTAACACGGAGTAGGCATGTACAGATTGCTTCTGGGACCCCAAAATATTGAATTTTCGGGTGTTTTGAGCCTGAATTTGAGATATAAACGGGTACTGAAGATGCATGCACATATCGACTTTTGTGCACCTAAAAGATCCATTTTCAGTATGTTTTGAGCATGTATTTTGAAAATACTCTAACACGGAGTAGGCATGTACAGATCGCTTCTGGGACCCATAAATATCGAATTTTCGGGTGTTTTGGGACTGAATTTGAGATATCGACTTTTTGGCACCTAAAAGATCGATTTTTTGCATGTTTTTAACCTATATTTTGAAAATATTCTAGCACTGTACAGATTGCTTCTGGGACCCCAAAATATTGAATTTTCGGGTGTTTTGAGCCTGAATTTGAGATATAAACGGGTACAGAAGATACATGCACATATTGACTTTGGGCACCAAAAATATCGATTTTCAGCATGTTTTGGGCCTGAATTTTGAAAATACTCTAACACGGAGTAGGCATGTACAGATCGCTTCTGAGACCCCAAAATATCGAATTTTCGGGATTTTAGGGCCAGAATTTGAGATATAAACGGGTACAGAAGATGCATGCACATATCGACTTTTGGGCACCTAAAAGATCGATTTTCAGTATGTTTTTGGCCTGTATTTTGAAAATACTCTAACACGGAGTAAGCATGTACAGATACCTTCTGGGTCCTCTAAATATCGAATTTTCGGGTGTTTTGGGACTGAATTTGAGATATCGATTTTTTGGCACCTAAAATGTCGATTTTTAGCATGTTTTTAGCCTATATTTTGAAAATATTCTAGCACTGTGTAGGCATGTACAGATTGCTTCTGGGACCCCAAAATATTGAATTTTCGGGTGTTTTGAGCCTAAATTTGAGATATAAACGTGTACAGAAGATACATGCACATATTGACTTTGGGCATCTAAAATATCGATTTTCAGCATGTTTTGGGCCTGTATTTTGAAAATATTCTAACACTGAGTAGGCATGTACAGATTGCTTCTGGGACCCCAAAATATTGAATTTTCGGGTGTTTTGAGCCTGAATTTGAGATATAAACGGGTACTGAAGATGCATGCACATATCGACTTTTGTGCACCTAAAAGATCGATTTTCAGTATGTTTTGAGCATGTATTTTGAAAATACTCTAACACGGAGTAGGCATGTACAGATCGCTTCTGGGACCCCTAAATATCGAATTTTCGGGTGTTTTGGGACTGAATTTGAGATTTCGACTTTTTGGCACCTAAAAGATCGATTTTTAGCATGTTTTTAGCCTATATTTTGAAAATATTCTAGCACTGAGTAGGCATGTACAGATTGCTTCTGGGACCCCAAAATATTGAATTTTCGGGTGTTTTGAGCCTGAATTTGAGATATAAACGGGTACAGAAGATACATGCACATATTGACTTTGGGCACCAAAAATATCGATTTTCAGCATGTTTTGGGCGTGAATTTTGAAAATACTCTAACACGGAGTAGGCATGTACAGATCGTTTCTGGGACCCCAAAATATCGAATTTTCGGGTGTTTTGAGCCTGAATTTGAGATATAAACGGGTACTGAAGATGCATGCACATATCGACTTTTGGGAACCTAAAAGATCGATTTTCAGTATGTTTTTGGCCTGTATTTTGAAAATACTCTAACACGGATTAGGCATGTACAGATACCTTCTGGGACCTCTAAATATCGAATTTTCGGGTGTTTTGGGACTGAATTTGAGATATCGATTTTTTGGCACCTAAAATGTCGATTTTTAGCATGTTTTTAGCCTATATTTTGAAAATATTCTAGCACTGTGTAGGCATGTACAGATTGCTTCTGGGACCCCAAAATATTGAATTTTCGGGTGTTTTGAGCCTGAATTTGAGATATAAACGGGTACAGAAGATACATGCACATATTGACTTTGGGCATCTAAAAGATCGATTTTCAGCATGTTTTTAGCCTGTATTTTGAAAATACTCTAACACTGAGTAGGCATGTACAGATTGCTTCTGGGACCCCAAAATATTGAATTTTCGGGTGTTTTGAGCCTGAATTTGAGATATAAACGGGTACTGAAGATGCATGCACATATCGACTTTTGTGCACCTAAAAGATCGATTTTCAGTATGTTTTGAGCATGTATTTTGAAAATACTCTAACACGAAGTAGCCATGTACAGATCGCTTCTGGGACCCCTAAATATCGAATTTTCGGGTGTTTTGGGACTGAATTTGAGATATCGACTTTTTGGCACCTAAAAGATCGATTTTTAGCATGTTTTTGGCCTGTATTTTGAAAATACTCTAACACGGAGTAGGCATGTACAGATACCTTCTGGGACCTCTAAATATCGAATTTTCGGGTGTTTTGGGACTGAATTTAAGATATCGATTTTTTGGCACCTAAAATGTCGATTTTTAGCATGTTTTTAGCCTATATTTTGAAAATATTCTAGCACTGTGTAGGCATGTACAGATTGCTTCTGGGACCCCAAAATATTGAATTTTCGGGTGTTTTGAGCCTGAATTTGAGATATAAACGGGTACAGAAGATACATGCACATATTGACTTTGGGCATCTAAAATATCGATTTTCAGCATGTTTTGGGCCTGTATTTTGAAACTACTCTAACACTGAGTAGGCATGTACAGATTGCTTCTGGGACCCCAAAATATTTAATTTTCGGGTGTTTTGAGCCTGAATTTGAGATATAAACGGATACTGAAGATGCATGCACATATCGCCTTTTGTGCACCTAAAAGATCGATTTTCAGTATGTTTTGAGCATGTATTTTGAAAATACTCTAACACGGAGTAAAGATCGCTTCTGGGACCCCTAAATATCGAATTTTCGGGTGTTTTGGGACTGAATTTGAGATATCGACTTTTTGGCACCTAAAAGATCGATTTTTAGCATGTTTTTAGCCTATATTTTGAAAATATTCTAGCACTGAGTAGGCATGTACAGATTGCTTCTGGGACCCCAAAATATTGAATTTTCGGGTGTTTTGAGCCTGAATTTGAGATATAAACGGGTACAGAAGATACATGCACATATTGACTTTGGGCACCAAAAATATCGATTTTCAGCATGTTTTGGGCCTGAATTTTGAAAATACTCTAACACGGAGTAGGCATGTACAGATCGCTTCTGGGACCCCAAAATATCGAATTTTCGGGTGTTTAATGCCAGAATTTGAGATATAAACGGGTACAGAAGATGCATGCACATATCGACTTTTGGGCACCTAAAAGATCGATTTTCAGTATGTTTTTGGCCTGTATTTTGAAAATACTCTAACACGGAGTAGGCATGTACAGATACCTTCTGGGACCTCGAAATATCGAATTTTCGGGTGTTTTGGGACTGAATTTGAGATATCGATTATTTGGCACCTAAAATATCGATTTTCAGCATGTTTTTAGCCTATATTTTTGAAAATATTCTAGCACTGTGTAGGCATGTACAGATTGCTTCTGGGACCCCAAAATATTGAATTTTCGGGTGTTTTGAGCCTGAATTTGAGATATAAACGAGTACAGAAGATACATGCACATATTGACTTTGGGCATCTAAAATATCGATTTTCAGCATGTTTTGGGCCTGTATTTTGAAAATACTCTAACACTGAGTAGGCATGTACAGATTGCTTCTGGGACCCCAAAATATTGAATTTTCGGGTGTTTTGAGCCTGAATTTGAGATATAAACGGGTACTGAAGATGCATGCACATATCGACTTTTGTGCACCTAAAAGATCGATTTTCAGTATGTTTTGAGCATGTATTTTGAAAATACTCTAACACGGAGTAGGCATGTACAGATCGCTTCTGGACCCCCTAAATATCGAATTTTCGGGTGTTTTGGGACTGAATTTGAGATATCGACTTTTTGGCACCTAAAAGATCGATTTTTAGCATATTTTTAGCCTATATTTTGAAAATATTCTAGCACTGAGTGCCTAGGCATGTACAGATTGCTTCTGGGACCCCAAAATATTGAATTTTCGGGTGTTTTAAGCCTGAATTTGAGATATAAACGGGTACAGAAGATACATGCACATATTGACTTTCCGCAACAAAAATATCGATTTTCAGCATGTTTTGGGCCTGAATTTTGAAAATACTCTAACACGGAGAAGGCATGTACAGATCGTTTCTGGGACCCCAAAATATCGAATTTTCGGGTGTTTAGGGCCAGAATTTGAGATATAAACGGGTACAGAAGATGCATGCACATATCGACTTTTGGGCACCTAAAAGATCGATTTTCAGTATGTTTTTGGCCTGTATTTTGAAAATACTCTAACACGGAGTAGGCATGTACACATACCTTCTGGGACCTCTAAATATCGAATTTTCGGGTGTTTTGGGACTGAATTTAAGATATCGATTTTTTGGCACCTAAAATGTCGATTTTTAGCATGTTTTTAGCCTATATTTTGAAAATATTCTAGCACTGTGTAGGCATGTACAGATTGCTTCTGGGACCCCAAAATATTGAATTTTCGGGTGTTTTGAGCCTGAATTTGAGATATAAACGGGTACAGAAGATACATGCACATATTGACTTTGGGCATCTAAAATATCGATTTTCAGCATGTTTTGGGCCTGTATTTTGAAACTACTCTAACACTGAGTAGGCATGTACAGATTGCTTCTGGGACCCCAACATTTTTAGTTTTCGGGTGTTTTGAGCCTGAATTTGAGATATAAACGGGTACTGAAGATGCATGCACATATCGCCTTTTGTGCACCTAAAAGATCGATTTTCAGTATGTTTTGAGCATGTATTTTGAAAATACTCTAACACGGAGTAAAGATCGCTTCTGGGACCCCTAAATATCGAATTTTCGGGAGTTTTGGGACTGAATTTGAGATATCGACTTTTTGGCACCTAAAAGATCGATTTTTAGCATGTTTTTAGCCTATATTTTGAAAATATTCTAGCACTGAGTAGGCATGTACAGATTGCTTCTGGGACCCCAAAATATTGAATTTTCGGGTGTTTTGAGCCTGAATTTGAGATATAAACGGGTACAGAAGATACATGCACATATTGACTTTGGGCACCAAAAATATCGATTTTCAGCATGTTTTGGGCCTGAATTTTGAAAATACTCTAACACGGAGTAGGCATGTACAGATCGCTTCTCGGACCCCAAAATATCGAATTTTCGGGTGTTTAATGCCAGAATTTGAGATATAAACGGGTACAGAAGATGCATGCACATATCGACTTTTGGGCACCTAAAAGATCGATTTTCAGTATGTTTTTGGCCTGTATTTTGAAAATACTCTAACACGGAGTAGGCATGTACAGATACCTTCTGGGACCTCGAAATATCGAATTTTCGGGTGTTTTGGGACTGAATTTGAGATATCGATTATTTGGCACCTAAAATATCGATTTTCAGCATGTTTTTAGCCTATATTTTTGAAAATATTCTAGCACTGTGTAGGCATGTACAGATTGCTTCTGGGACCCCAAAATATTGAATTTTCGGGTGTTTTGAGCCTGAATTTGAGATATAAACGGGTACAGAAGATACATGCACATATTGACTTTGGGCATCTAAAATATCGATTTTCAGCATGTTTTGGGCCTGTATTTTGAAAATACTCTAACACTGAGTAGGCATGTACAGATTGCTTCTGGGACCCCAAAATATTGAATTTTCGGGTGTTTTGAGCCTGAATTTGAGATATAAACGGGTACTGAAGATGCATGCACATATCGACTTTTGTGCACCTAAAAGATCGATTTTCAGTATGTTTTGAGCATGTATTTTGAAAATACTCTAACACTGAGTAGGCATGTACAGATCGCTTCTGGGACCCCTAAATATCGAATTTTCGGGTGTTTTGGGACTGAATTTGAGATATCGACTTTTTGGCACCTAAAAGATCGATTTTTAGCATATTTTTAGCCTATATTTTGAAAATATTCTAGCACTGAGTGCCTAGGCATGTACAGATTGCTTCTGGGACCCCAAAATATTGAATTTTCGGGTGTTTTAAGCCTGAATTTGAGATATAAACGGGTACAGAAGATACATGCACATATTGACTTTCCGCACCAAAAATATCGATTTTCAGCATGTTTTGGGCCTGAATTTTGAAAATACTCTAACACGGAGAAGGCATGTACAGATCGCTTCTGGGACCCCAAAATATCGAATTTTAGGGTGTTTAGGGCCAGAATTTGAGATATAAACGGGTACAGAAGATGCATGCACATATCGACTTTTGGGCACCTAAAAGATCGATTTTCAGTATGTTTTTGGCCTGTATTTTGAAAATACTCTAACACGGAGTAGGCATGTACACATACCTTCTGGGACCTCTAAATATCGAATTTTCGGGTGTTTTGGGACTGAATTTGAGATATCGATTTTTTGGCACCTAAAATGTCGATTTTTAGCATGTTTTTAGCCTATATTTTGAAAATATTCTAGCACTGTGTAGGCACGTACAGATTGCTTCTGGGACCCCAAAATATTGAATTTTCGGGTGTTTTGAGCCTGAATTTGAAATATAAACGGGTACAGAAGATACATGCACATATTGACTTTGGGCATCTAAAATATCGATTTTCAGCATGTTTTGGGCCTGTATTTTGAAAATACTCTAACACTGAGTAGGCATGTACAGATTGCTTCTGGGACCCCAAAATATTGAATTTTCGGGTGTTTTGAGCCTGAATTTGAGATATAAACGGGTACTGAAGATGCATGCACATATCGACTTTTGTGCACCTAAAAGATCCATTTTCAGTATGTTTTGAGCATGTATTTTGAAAATACTCTAACACGGAGTAGGCATGTACAGATCGCTTCTGGGACCCCTAAATATCGAATTTTCGGGTGTTTTGGGACTGAATTTGAGATATCGACTTTTTGGCACCTAAAAGATCGATTTTTAGCATGTTTTTAGCCTATATTTTGAAAATATTCTAGCACTGTACAGATTGCTTCTGGGACCCCAAAATATTGAATTTTCGGGTGTTTTGAGCCTGAATTTGAGATATAAACGGGTACAGAAGATACATGCACATATTGACTTTCCGCACCAAAAATATCGATTTTCAGCATGTTTTGGGCCTGAATTTTGAAAATACTCTAACACGGAGTAGGCATGTACAGATTGCTTCTGGGACCCCAAAATATCGAGTTTTCGGGTGTTTAGGGCCAGAATTTGAGATATAAACGGGTACAGAAGATGTATGCACATATCGACTTTTGGGCACCTAAAAGATCGATTTTCAGTATGTTTTTGGCCTGTATTTTGAAAATACTCTAACACGGAGTAGGCATGTACAGATACCTTCTGGGACCTCTAAATATCTAATTTTCGGGTGTTATGAGACTGAATTTGAGATATCGATTTTTTGGCACCTATAATATCGATTTTTAGCATGTTTTTAGCCTATATTTTGAAAATATTATAGCACTGTGTAGGCATGTACAGATTGCTTCTGGGACCCCAAAATATTGAATTTTCGGGTGTTTTGAGCCTGAATTTGAGATATAAACGGGTACAGAAGATACATGCACATATTGACTTTGGGCATCTAAAATATCGATTTTCAGCATGTTTTGGGCCTGTATTTTGAAAATACTCTAACACTGAGTAGGCATGTACAGATTGCTTCTGGGACCCCAAAATATTGAATTTTCGGGTGTTTTGAGCCTGAATTTGAGATATAAACGGGTACTGAAGATGCATGCACATATCGACTTTTGTGCACCTAAAAGATCGATTTTCAGTATGTTTTGAGCATGTATTTTGAAAATACTCTAACACGGAGTAGGCATGTACAGATCGCTTCTGGGACCCCAAAATATCGAATTTTCGGGTGTTTTAGGACTGAATTTGAGATATCGACTTTTTGCCACCTAAAAGATCGATTTTTAGCATGTTTTTAGCCTATATTTTGAAAATATTCTAGCACTGGGTAGGCATGTACAGATTGCTTCTGGGACCCCAAAATATTGAATTTTCGGGTGTTTTGAGGCTGAATTTGAGATATAAACGGGTACAGAAGATACATGCACATATTGACTTTGGGCACCAAAAATATCGATTTTCAGCATGTTTTATGCCTGAATTTTGAAAATACTCTAACACGGAGATATTGAATTTTCGGGTGTTTTGAGGCTGAATTTGAGATATAAACGGGTACTGAAGATGCATGCACATATCGACTTTTGTGCACCTAAAAGATCGATTTTCAGTATGTTTTGAGCATGTATTTTGAAAATACTCTAACACGGAGTAGGCATGTACAGATCGTTTCTGGGACCCCTAAATATCGAATTTTCGGGTGTTTGGGACTGAATTTGAGATATCGACTTTTTGGCACCTAAAAGATCGATTTTTAGCATGTTTTTAACCTATATTTTGAAAATATTCTAGCACTGAGTAGGCATGTACAGATTGCTTCTGGGACCCCAAAATATTGTATTTTCGGGTGTTTTGAGCCTGAATTTGAGATATAAACGGGTACAGAAGATACATGCACATATTGACTTTGGGCACCAAAAATATCGATTTTCAGCATGTTTTGGGCCTGAATTTTGAAAATACTCTAACACGGAGTAGGCATGTACAGATCGCTTCTGGGACCCCAAAATATCGAGTTTTCGGGTGTTTAGGGCCAGAATTTGAGATATAAACGGGTACAGAAGATGCATGCACATATCGACTTTTGGGCACCTAAAAGATCGATTTTCAGTATGTTTTTGGCCTGTATTTTGAAAATACTCTAACACGGAGTAGGCATGTACAGATACCTTCTGGGACCTCTAAATATCGAATTTTCGGGTGTTTTGGGACTGAATTTGAGATATCGATTTTTTGGCACCTAAAATGTCGATTTTTAGCATGTTTTTAGCCTATATTTTGAAAATATTCTAGCACTGTGTAGGCATGTACAGATTGCTTCTGGGACCCCAAAATATTAAATTTTCGGGTGTTTTGAGCCTGAATTTGAGATATAAACGGGTACAGAAGATACATGCACATATTGACTTTGGGCATCTAAAATATCGATTTTCAGCATGTTTTGGGCCTGTATTTTGAAAATACTCTAACACGGAGTAGGCATGTACAGATCGCTTCTGGGACCCCAAAATATCGAATTTTCGGGTGTTTAGGGCCAGAATTTGAGATATAAACGGGTACAGAAGATGCATGCACATATCGACTTTTGGGCACCTAAAAGATCGATTTTCAGTATGTTTTTGGCCTGTATTTTGAAAATACTCTAACACGGAGTAGGCATGTACAGATAACTTCTGGGACCTCTAAATATCGAATTTTCGGGTGTTATGAGACTGAATTTGAGATATCGATTTTTTGGCACCTATAATATCGATTTTTAGCATGTTTTTAGCCTATATTTTGAAAATATTATAGCACTGTGTAGGCATGTACAGATTGCTTCTGGGACCCCAAAATATTGAATTTTCGGGTGTTTTGAGCCTGAATTTGAGATATAAACGGGTACAGAAGATACATGCACATATTGACTTTGGGCATCTAAAATATAGATTTTCAGCATGTTTTATGCCTGTATTTTGAAAATACTCTAACACTGAGTAGGCATGTACAGATTGCTTCTGGGACCCCAAAATATTTAATTTTCGGGTGTTTTGAGCCTGAATTTGAGATATAAACGGGTTCTGAAGATGCATGCACATATCGACTTTTGTGCACCTAAAAGATCGATTTTCAGTATGTTTTGAGCATGTATTTTGAAAATACTCTAACACGGAGTAGGCATGTACAGATCGCTTCTGGGACCCCTAAATATCGAATTTTCGGGTGTTTTGGGACTGAATTTGAGATATTGACTTTTTGGCACCTAAAAGATCGATTTTTAGCATGTTTTTAGCCTATATTTTGAAAATATTCTAGCACTGAGTAGACATGTACAGATTGCTTCTGGGACCCCAAAATATTGAATTTTCAGGTGTTTTGAGCCTGAATTTGAGATATAAACGGGTACAGAAGATACATGCACATATTGACTTTGGGCACCAAAAATATCGATTTTCAGCATGTTTTGGGCCTGAATTTTGAAAATACTCTAACACGGAGTAGGCATGTACAGATCGCTTCTGGGACCCCAAAATATCGAATTTTCGGGTGTTTAGGGCCAGAATTTGAGATATAAACGGGTACAGAAGATGCATGCACATATCGACTTTTGGGCACCTAAAAGATCGATTTTCAGTATGTTTTTGGCCTGTATTTTGAAAATACTCTAACACGGAGTAGGCATGTACAGATACCTTCTGGGACCTCTAAATATCGAATTTTCGGGTGTTTTGGGACTGAATTTGAGATATCGATTTTTTGGCACCTAAAATGTCGATTTTTAGCATGTTTTTAGCCTATATTTTGAAAATATTCTAGCACTGTGTAGGCATGTACAGATTGCTTCTGGGACCCCAAAATATTGAATTTTCGGGTGTTTTGAGCCTGAATTTGAGATATAAACGGGTACAGAAGATACATGCACATATTGACTTTGGGCATCTAAAATATCGATTTTCAGCATGTTTTGGGCCTGTATTTTGAAAATACTCTAACACTGTGTAGGCATGTACAGATTGCTTCTGGGATCCCAAAATATCGAATTTTCGGGTGTTTTGAGCCTGAATTTGAGATATAAACGGGTACAGAAGATACATGCACATATTGACTTTGGGCATCTAAAATATCGATTTTCAGCATGTTTTGGGCCTGTATTTTGAAAATACTCTAACACTGAGTAGGCATGTACAGATTGCTTCTGGGACCCCAAAATATTGAATTTTCGGGTGTTTTGAGCCTGAATTTGAGATATAAACGGGTACTGAAGATGCATGCACATATCGACTTTTGTGCACCTAAAAGATCGATTTTCAGTATGTTTTGAGCATGTATTTTGAAAATACTCTAACACGGAGTAGGCATGTACAGATCGCTTCTGGGACCCCTAAATATCGAATTTTCGGGTGTTTTGGGATTGAATTTGAGATATCGACTTTTTGGCACCTAAAAGATCGATTTTTAGCATGTTTTTAGCCTATATTTTGAAAATATTCTAGCACTGAGTAGGCATGTACAGATTGCTTCTGGGACCCCAAAATATTGAATTTTCGGGTGTTTTGAGCCTGAACTTGAGATATAAACGGGTACAGAAGATACATGCACATATTGACTTTGGGCACCAAAAATATCGATTTTCAGCATGTTTTGGGCCTGAATTTTGAAAATACTCTAACACGGAGTAGGCATGTACAGATCGCTTCTGGGACCCCAAAATATCGAATTTTCAGGTGTTTAGGGCCAGAATTTGAGATATAAACGGGTACTGAAGATGCATGCACATATCGACTTTTGGGCACCTAAAAGATCGATTTTCAGTATGTTTTTGGCCTGTATTTTGAAAATACTCTAACACGGATTAGGCATGTACAGATACTTTCTGGGACCTCTAAATATCGAATTTTCGGGTGTTTTGGGACTGAATTTGAGATATCGATTTTTTGGCACCTAAAATGTCGATTTTTAGCATGTTTTTAGCCTATATTTTGAAAATATTCTAGCACTGTGTAGGCATGTACAGATTGCTTCTGGGACCCCAAAATATTGAATTTTCGGGTGTTTTGAGCCTGAATTTGAGATATAAACGGGTACAGAAGATACATGCACATATTGACTTTGGGCATCTAAAAGATCGATTTTCAGCATGTTTTTAGCCTGTATTTTGAAAATACTCTAACACTGAGTAGGCATGTACAGATTGCTTCTGGGACCCCAAAATATTGAATTTTCGGGTGTTTTGAGCCTGAATTTGAGATATAAACGGGTACTGAAGATGCATGCACATATCGACTTTTGTGCACCTAAAAGATCGATTTTCAGTATGTTTTGAGCATGTATTTTGAAAATACTCTAACACGAAGTAGCCATGTACAGATCGCTTCTGGGACCCCTAAATATCGAATTTTCGGGTGTTTTGGGACTGAATTTGAGATATCGACTTTTTGGCACCTAAAAGATCGATTTTTAGCATGTTTTTGGCCTGTATTTTGAAAATACTCTAACACGGAGTAGGCATGTACAGATACCTTCTGGGACCTCTAAATATCGAATTTTCGGGTGTTTTGGGACTGAATTTAAGATATCGATTTTTTGGCACCTAAAATGTCGATTTTTAGCATGTTTTTAGCCTATATTTTGAAAATATTCTAGCACTGTGTAGGCATGTACAGATTGCTTCTGGGACCCCAAAATATTGAATTTTCGGGTGTTTTGAGCCTGAATTTGAGATATAAACGGGTACAGAAGATACATGCACATATTGACTTTGGGCATCTAAAATATCGATTTTCAGCATGTTTTGGGCCTGTATTTTGAAACTACTCTAACACTGAGTAGGCATGTACAGATTGCTTCTGGGACCCCAAAATATTTAATTTTCGGGTGTTTTGAGCCTGAATTTGAGATATAAACGGATACTGAAGATGCATGCACATATCGCCTTTTGTGCACCTAAAAGATCGATTTTCAGTATGTTTTGAGCATGTATTTTGAAAATACTCTAACACGGAGTAAAGATCGCTTCTGGGACCCCTAAATATCGAATTTTCGGGTGTTTTGGGACTGAATTTGAGATATCGACTTTTTGGCACCTAAAAGATCGATTTTTAGCATGTTTTTAGCCTATATTTTGAAAATATTCTAGCACTGAGTAGGCATGTACAGATTGCTTCTGGGACCCCAAAATATTGAATTTTCGGGTGTTTTGAGCCTGAATTTGAGATATAAACGGGTACAGAAGATACATGCACATATTGACTTTGGGCACCAAAAATATCGATTTTCAGCATGTTTTGGGCCTGAATTTTGAAAATACTCTAACACGGAGTAGGCATGTACAGATCGCTTCTGGGACCCCAAAATATCGAATTTTCGGGTGTTTAATGCCAGAATTTGAGATATAAACGGGTACAGAAGATGCATGCACATATCGACTTTTGGGCACCTAAAAGATCGATTTTCAGTATGTTTTTGGCCTGTATTTTGAAAATACTCTAACACGGAGTAGGCATGTACAGATACCTTCTGGGACCTCGAAATATCGAATTTTCGGGTGTTTTGGGACTGAATTTGAGATATCGATTATTTGGCACCTAAAATATCGATTTTCAGCATGTTTTTAGCCTATATTTTTGAAAATATTCTAGCACTGTGTAGGCATGTACAGATTGCTTCTGGGACCCCAAAATATTGAATTTTCGGGTGTTTTGAGCCTGAATTTGAGATATAAACGAGTACAGAAGATACATGCACATATTGACTTTGGGCATCTAAAATATCGATTTTCAGCATGTTTTGGGCCTGTATTTTGAAAATACTCTAACACTGAGTAGGCATGTACAGATTGCTTCTGGGACCCCAAAATATTGAATTTTCGGGTGTTTTGAGCCTGAATTTGAGATATAAACGGGTACTGAAGATGCATGCACATATCGACTTTTGTGCACCTAAAAGATCGATTTTCAGTATGTTTTGAGCATGTATTTTGAAAATACTCTAACACGGAGTAGGCATGTACAGATCGCTTCTGGACCCCCTAAATATCGAATTTTCGGGTGTTTTGGGACTGAATTTGAGATATCGACTTTTTGGCACCTAAAAGATCGATTTTTAGCATATTTTTAGCCTATATTTTGAAAATATTCTAGCACTGAGTGCCTAGGCATGTACAGATTGCTTCTGGGACCCCAAAATATTGAATTTTCGGGTGTTTTAAGCCTGAATTTGAGATATAAACGGGTACAGAAGATACATGCACATATTGACTTTCCGCACCAAAAATATCGATTTTCAGCATGTTTTGGGCCTGAATTTTGAAAATACTCTAACACGGAGAAGGCATGTACAGATCGTTTCTGGGACCCCAAAATATCGAATTTTCGGGTGTTTAGGGCCAGAATTTGAGATATAAACGGGTACAGAAGATGCATGCACATATCGACTTTTGGGCACCTAAAAGATCGATTTTCAGTATGTTTTTGGCCTGTATTTTGAAAATACTCTAACACGGAGTAGGCATGTACACATACCTTCTGGGACCTCTAAATATCGAATTTTCGGGTGTTTTGGGACTGAATTTAAGATATCGATTTTTTGGCACCTAAAATGTCGATTTTTAGCATGTTTTTAGCCTATATTTTGAAAATATTCTAGCACTGTGTAGGCATGTACAGATTGCTTCTGGGACCCCAAAATATTGAATTTTCGGGTGTTTTGAGCCTGAATTTGAGATATAAACGGGTACAGAAGATACATGCACATATTGACTTTGGGCATCTAAAATATCGATTTTCAGCATGTTTTGGGCCTGTATTTTGAAACTACTCTAACACTGAGTAGGCATGTACAGATTGCTTCTGGGACCCCAACATTTTTAGTTTTCGGGTGTTTTGAGCCTGAATTTGAGATATAAACGGGTACTGAAGATGCATGCACATATCGCCTTTTGTGCACCTAAAAGATCGATTTTCAGTATGTTTTGAGCATGTATTTTGAAAATACTCTAACACGGAGTAAAGATCGCTTCTGGGACCCCTAAATATCGAATTTTCGGGAGTTTTGGGACTGAATTTGAGATATCGACTTTTTGGCACCTAAAAGATCGATTTTTAGCATGTTTTTAGCCTATATTTTGAAAATATTCTAGCACTGAGTAGGCATGTACAGATTGCTTCTGGGACCCCAAAATATTGAATTTTCGGGTGTTTTGAGCCTGAATTTGAGATATAAACGGGTACAGAAGATACATGCACATATTGACTTTGGGCACCAAAAATATCGATTTTCAGCATGTTTTGGGCCTGAATTTTGAAAATACTCTAACACGGAGTAGGCATGTACAGATCGCTTCTGGGACCCCAAAATATCGAATTTTCGGGTGTTTAATGCCAGAATTTGAGATATAAACGGGTACAGAAGATGCATGCACATATCGACTTTTGGGCACCTAAAAGATCGATTTTCAGTATGTTTTTGGCCTGTATTTTGAAAATACTCTAACACGGAGTAGGCATGTACAGATACCTTCTGGGACCTCGAAATATCGAATTTTCGGGTGTTTTGGGACTGAATTTGAGATATCGATTATTTGGCACCTAAAATATCGATTTTCAGCATGTTTTTAGCCTATATTTTTGAAAATATTCTAGCACTGTGTAGGCATGTACAGATTGCTTCTGGGACCCCAAAATATTGAATTTTCGGGTGTTTTGAGCCTGAATTTGAGATATAAACGGGTACAGAAGATACATGCACATATTGACTTTGGGCATCTAAAATATCGATTTTCAGCATGTTTTGGGCCTGTATTTTGAAAATACTCTAACACTGAGTAGGCATGTACAGATTGCTTCTGGGACCCCAAAATATTGAATTTTCGGGTGTTTTGAGCCTGAATTTGAGATATAAACGGGTACTGAAGATGCATGCACATATCGACTTTTGTGCACCTAAAAGATCGATTTTCAGTATGTTTTGAGCATGTATTTTGAAAATACTCTAACACTGAGTAGGCATGTACAGATCGCTTCTGGGACCCCTAAATATCGAATTTTCGGGTGTTTTGGGACTGAATTTGAGATATCGACTTTTTGGCACCTAAAATGTCGATTTTTAGCATGTTTTTAGCCTATATTTTGAAAATATTCTAGCACTGTGTAGGCACGTACAGATTGCTTCTGGGACCCCAAAATATTGAATTTTCGGGTGTTTTGAGCCTGAATTTGAAATATAAACGGGTACAGAAGATACATGCACATATTGACTTTGGGCATCTAAAATATCGATTTTCAGCATGTTTTGGGCCTGTATTTTGAAAATACTCTAACACTGAGTAGGCATGTACAGATTGCTTCTGGGACCCCAAAATATTGAATTTTCGGGTGTTTTGAGCCTGAATTTGAGATATAAACGGGTACTGAAGATGCATGCACATATCGACTTTTGTGCACCTAAAAGATCCATTTTCAGTATGTTTTGAGCATGTATTTTGAAAATACTCTAACACGGAGTAGGCATGTACAGATCGCTTCTGGGACCCCTAAATATCGAATTTTCGGGTGTTTTGGGACTGAATTTGAGATATCGACTTTTTGGCACCTAAAAGATCGATTTTTAGCATGTTTTTAGCCTATATTTTGAAAATATTCTAGCACTGTACAGATTGCTTCTGGGACCCCAAAATATTGAATTTTCGGGTGTTTTGAGCCTGAATTTGAGATATAAACGGGTACAGAAGATACATGCACATATTGACTTTCCGCACCAAAAATATCGATTTTCAGCATGTTTTGGGCCTGAATTTTGAAAATACTCTAACACGGAGTAGGCATGTACAGATTGCTTCTGGGACCCCAAAATATCGAGTTTTCGGGTGTTTAGGGCCAGAATTTGAGATATAAACGGGTACAGAAGATGTATGCACATATCGACTTTTGGGCACCTAAAAGATCGATTTTCAGTATGTTTTTGGCCTGTATTTTGAAAATACTCTAACACGGAGTAGGCATGTACAGATACCTTCTGGGACCTCTAAATATCTAATTTTCGGGTGTTATGAGACTGAATTTGAGATATCGATTTTTTGGCACCTATAATATCGATTTTTAGCATGTTTTTAGCCTATATTTTGAAAATATTATAGCACTGTGTAGGCATGTACAGATTGCTTCTGGGACCCCAAAATATTGAATTTTCGGGTGTTTTGAGCCTGAATTTGAGATATAAACGGGTACAGAAGATACATGCACATATTGACTTTGGGCATCTAAAATATCGATTTTCAGCATGTTTTGGGCCTGTATTTTGAAAATACTCTAACACTGAGTAGGCATGTACAGATTGCTTCTGGGACCCCAAAATATTGAATTTTCGGGTGTTTTGAGCCTGAATTTGAGATATAAACGGGTACTGAAGATGCATGCACATATCGACTTTTGTGCACCTAAAAGATCGATTTTCAGTATGTTTTGAGCATGTATTTTGAAAATACTCTAACACGGAGTAGGCATGTACAGATCGCTTCTGGGACCCCAAAATATCGAATTTTCGGGTGTTTTAGGACTGAATTTGAGATATCGACTTTTTGCCACCTAAAAGATCGATTTTTAGCATGTTTTTAGCCTATATTTTGAAAATATTCTAGCACTGGGTAGGCATGTACAGATTGCTTCTGGGACCCCAAAATATTGAATTTTCGGGTGTTTTGAGGCTGAATTTGAGATATAAACGGGTACAGAAGATACATGCACATATTGACTTTGGGCACCAAAAATATCGATTTTCAGCATGTTTTATGCCTGAATTTTGAAAATACTCTAACACGGAGATATTGAATTTTCGGGTGTTTTGAGGCTGAATTTGAGATATAAACGGGTACTGAAGATGCATGCACATATCGACTTTTGTGCACCTAAAAGATCGATTTTCAGTATGTTTTGAGCATGTATTTTGAAAATACTCTAACACGGAGTAGGCATGTACAGATCGTTTCTGGGACCCCTAAATATCGAATTTTCGGGTGTTTGGGACTGAATTTGAGATATCGACTTTTTGGCACCTAAAAGATCGATTTTTAGCATGTTTTTAACCTATATTTTGAAAATATTCTAGCACTGAGTAGGCATGTACAGATTGCTTCTGGGACCCCAAAATATTGTATTTTCGGGTGTTTTGAGCCTGAATTTGAGATATAAACGGGTACAGAAGATACATGCACATATTGACTTTGGGCACCAAAAATATCGATTTTCAGCATGTTTTGGGCCTGAATTTTGAAAATACTCTAACACGGAGTAGGCATGTACAGATCGCTTCTGGGACCCCAAAATATCGAGTTTTCGGGTGTTTAGGGCCAGAATTTGAGATATAAACGGGTACAGAAGATGCATGCACATATCGACTTTTGGGCACCTAAAAGATCGATTTTCAGTATGTTTTTGGCCTGTATTTTGAAAATACTCTAACACGGAGTAGGCATGTACAGATACCTTCTGGGACCTCTAAATATCGAATTTTCGGGTGTTTTGGGACTGAATTTGAGATATCGATTTTTTGGCACCTAAAATGTCGATTTTTAGCATGTTTTTAGCCTATATTTTGAAAATATTCTAGCACTGTGTAGGCATGTACAGATTGCTTCTGGGACCCCAAAATATTAAATTTTCGGGTGTTTTGAGCCTGAATTTGAGATATAAACGGGTACAGAATATACATGCACATATTGACTTTGGGCATCTAAAATATCGATTTTCAGCATGTTTTGGGCCTGTATTTTGAAAATACTCTAACACGGAGTAGGCATGTACAGATCGCTTCTGGGACCCCAAAATATCGAATTTTCGGGTGTTTAGGGCCAGAATTTGAGATATAAACGGGTACAGAAGATGCATGCACATATCGACTTTTGGGCACCTAAAAGATCGATTTTCAGTATGTTTTTGGCCTGTATTTTGAAAATACTCTAACACGGAGTAGGCATGTACAGATAACTTCTGGGACCTCTAAATATCGAATTTTCGGGTGTTATGAGACTGAATTTGAGATATCGATTTTTTGGCACCTATAATATCGATTTTTAGCATGTTTTTAGCCTATATTTTGAAAATATTCTAGCACTGTGTAGGCATGTACAGATTGCTTCTGGGACCCCAAAATATTGAATTTTCGGGTGTTTTGAGCCTGAATTTGAGATATAAACGGGTACAGAAGATACATGCACATATTGACTTTGGGCATCTAAAATATAGATTTTCAGCATGTTTTGGGCCTGTATTTTGAAACTACTCTAACACTGAGTAGGCATGTACAGATTGCTTCTGGGACCCCAACATTTTTAGTTTTCGGGTGTTTTGAGCCTGAATTTGAGATATAAACGGGTACTGAAGATGCATGCACATATCGCCTTTTGTGCACCTAAAAGATCGATTTTCAGTATGTTTTGAGCATGTATTTTGAAAATACTCTAACACGGAGTAAAGATCGCTTCTGGGACCCCTAAATATCGAATTTTCGGGAGTTTTGGGACTGAATTTGAGATATCGACTTTTTGGCACCTAAAAGATCGATTTTTAGCATGTTTTTAGCCTATATTTTGAAAATATTCTAGCACTGAGTAGGCATGTACAGATTGCTTCTGGGACCCCAAAATATTGAATTTTCGGGTGTTTTGAGCCTGAATTTGAGATATAAACGGGTACAGAAGATACATGCACATATTGACTTTGGGCACCAAAAATATCGATTTTCAGCATGTTTTGGGCCTGAATTTTGAAAATACTCTAACACGGAGTAGGCATGTACAGATCGCTTCTGGGACCCCAAAATATCGAATTTTCGGGTGTTTAATGCCAGAATTTGAGATATAAACGGGTACAGAAGATGCATGCACATATCGACTTTTGGGCACCTAAAAGATCGATTTTCAGTATGTTTTTGGCCTGTATTTTGAAAATACTCTAACACGGAGTAGGCATGTACAGATACCTTCTGGGACCTCGAAATATCGAATTTTCGGGTGTTTTGGGACTGAATTTGAGATATCGATTATTTGGCACCTAAAATATCGATTTTCAGCATGTTTTTAGCCTATATTTTTGAAAATATTCTAGCACTGTGTAGGCATGTACAGATTGCTTCTGGGACCCCAAAATATTGAATTTTCGGGTGTTTTGAGCCTGAATTTGAGATATAAACGGGTACAGAAGATACATGCACATATTGACTTTGGGCATCTAAAATATCGATTTTCAGCATGTTTTGGGCCTGTATTTTGAAAATACTCTAACACTGAGTAGGCATGTACAGATTGCTTCTGGGACCCCAAAATATTGAATTTTCGGGTGTTTTGAGCCTGAATTTGAGATATAAACGGGTACTGAAGATGCATGCACATATCGACTTTTGTGCACCTAAAAGATCGATTTTCAGTATGTTTTGAGCATGTATTTTGAAAATACTCTAACACTGAGTAGGCATGTACAGATCGCTTCTGGGACCCCTAAATATCGAATTTTCGGGTGTTTTGGGACTGAATTTGAGATATCGACTTTTTGGCACCTAAAAGATCGATTTTTAGCATATTTTTAGCCTATATTTTGAAAATATTCTAGCACTGAGTGCCTAGGCATGTACAGATTGCTTCTGGGACCCCAAAATATTGAATTTTCGGGTGTTTTAAGCCTGAATTTGAGATATAAACGGGTACAGAAGATACATGCACATATTGACTTTCCGCACCAAAAATATCGATTTTCAGCATGTTTTGGGCCTGAATTTTGAAAATACTCTAACACGGAGAAGGCATGTACAGATCGCTTCTGGGACCCCAAAATATCGAATTTTAGGGTGTTTAGGGCCAGAATTTGAGATATAAACGGGTACAGAAGATGCATGCACATATCGACTTTTGGGCACCTAAAAGATCGATTTTCAGTATGTTTTTGGCCTGTATTTTGAAAATACTCTAACACGGAGTAGGCATGTACACATACCTTCTGGGACCTCTAAATATCGAATTTTCGGGTGTTTTGGGACTGAATTTGAGATATCGATTTTTTGGCACCTAAAATGTCGATTTTTAGCATGTTTTTAGCCTATATTTTGAAAATATTCTAGCACTGTGTAGGCACGTACAGATTGCTTCTGGGACCCCAAAATATTGAATTTTCGGGTGTTTTGAGCCTGAATTTGAAATATAAACGGGTACAGAAGATACATGCACATATTGACTTTGGGCATCTAAAATATCGATTTTCAGCATGTTTTGGGCCTGTATTTTGAAAATACTCTAACACTGAGTAGGCATGTACAGATTGCTTCTGGGACCCCAAAATATTGAATTTTCGGGTGTTTTGAGCCTGAATTTGAGATATAAACGGGTACTGAAGATGCATGCACATATCGACTTTTGTGCACCTAAAAGATCCATTTTCAGTATGTTTTGAGCATGTATTTTGAAAATACTCTAACACGGAGTAGGCATGTACAGATCGCTTCTGTGACCCCTAAATATCGAATTTTCGGGTGTTTTGGGACTGAATTTGAGATATCGACTTTTTGGCACCTAAAAGATCGATTTTTAGCATGTTTTTAGCCTATATTTTGAAAATATTCTAGCACTGTACAGATTGCTTCTGGGACCCCAAAATATTGAATTTTCGGGTGTTTTGAGCCTGAATTTGAGATATAAACGGGTACAGAAGATACATGCACATATTGACTTTCCGCACCAAAAATATCGATTTTCAGCATGTTTTGGGCCTGAATTTTGAAAATACTCTAACACGGAGTAGGCATGTACAGATTGCTTCTGGGACCCCAAAATATCGAGTTTTCGGGTGTTTAGGGCCAGAATTTGAGATATAAACGGGTACAGAAGATGTATGCACATATCGACTTTTGGGCACCTAAAAGATCGATTTTCAGTATGTTTTTGGCCTGTATTTTGAAAATACTCTAACACGGAGTAGGCATGTACAGATACCTTCTGGGACCTCTAAATATCTAATTTTCGGGTGTTATGAGACTGAATTTGAGATATCGATTTTTTGGCACCTATAATATCGATTTTTAGCATGTTTTTAGCCTATATTTTGAAAATATTATAGCACTGTGTAGGCATGTACAGATTGCTTCTGGGACCCCAAAATATTGAATTTTCGGGTGTTTTGAGCCTGAATTTGAGATATAAACGGGTACAGAAGATACATGCACATATTGACTTTGGGCATCTAAAATATCGATTTTCAGCATGTTTTGGGCCTGTATTTTGAAAATACTCTAACACTGAGTAGGCATGTACAGATTGCTTCTGGGACCCCAAAATATTGAATTTTCGGGTGTTTTGAGCCTGAATTTGAGATATAAACGGGTACTGAAGATGCATGCACATATCGACTTTTGTGCACCTAAAAGATCGATTTTCAGTATGTTTTGAGCATGTATTTTGAAAATACTCTAACACGGAGTAGGCATGTACAGATCGCTTCTGGGACCCCAAAATATCGAATTTTCGGGTGTTTTAGGACTGAATTTGAGATATCGACTTTTTGCCACCTAAAAGATCGATTTTTAGCATGTTTTTAGCCTATATTTTGAAAATATTCTAGCACTGGGTAGGCATGTACAGATTGCTTCTGGGACCCCAAAATATTGAATTTTCGGGTGTTTTGAGGCTGAATTTGAGATATAAACGGGTACAGAAGATACATGCACATATTGACTTTGGGCACCAAAAATATCGATTTTCAGCATGTTTTATGCCTGAATTTTGAAAATACTCTAACACGGAGATATTGAATTTTCGGGTGTTTTGAGGCTGAATTTGAGATATAAACGGGTACTGAAGATGCATGCACATATCGACTTTTGTGCACCTAAAAGATCGATTTTCAGTATGTTTTGAGCATGTATTTTGAAAATACTCTAACACGGAGTAGGCATGTACAGATCGTTTCTGGGACCCCTAAATATCGAATTTTCGGGTGTTTGGGACTGAATTTGAGATATCGACTTTTTGGCACCTAAAAGATCGATTTTTAGCATGTTTTTAACCTATATTTTGAAAATATTCTAGCACTGAGTAGGCATGTACAGATTGCTTCTGGGACCCCAAAATATTGTATTTTCGGGTGTTTTGAGCCTGAATTTGAGATATAAACGGGTACAGAAGATACATGCACATATTGACTTTGGGCACCAAAAATATCGATTTTCAGCATGTTTTGGGCCTGAATTTTGAAAATACTCTAACACGGAGTAGGCATGTACAGATCGCTTCTGGGACCCCAAAATATCGAGTTTTCGGGTGTTTAGGGCCAGAATTTGAGATATAAACGGGTACAGAAGATGCATGCACATATCGACTTTTGGGCACCTAAAAGATCGATTTTCAGTATGTTTTTGGCCTGTATTTTGAAAATACTCTAACACGGAGTAGGCATGTACAGATACCTTCTGGGACCTCTAAATATCGAATTTTCGGGTGTTTTGGGACTGAATTTGAGATATCGATTTTTTGGCACCTAAAATGTCGATTTTTAGCATGTTTTTAGCCTATATTTTGAAAATATTCTAGCACTGTGTAGGCATGTACAGATTGCTTCTGGGACCCCAAAATATTAAATTTTCGGGTGTTTTGAGCCTGAATTTGAGATATAAACGGGTACAGAAGATACATGCACATATTGACTTTGGGCATCTAAAATATCGATTTTCAGCATGTTTTGGGCCTGTATTTTGAAAATACTCTAACACGGAGTAGGCATGTACAGATCGCTTCTGGGACCCCAAAATATCGAATTTTCGGGTGTTTAGGGCCAGAATTTGAGATATAAACGGGTACAGAAGATGCATGCACATATCGACTTTTGGGCACCTAAAAGATCGATTTTCAGTATGTTTTTGGCCTGTATTTTGAAAATACTCTAACACGGAGTAGGCATGTACAGATAACTTCTGGGACCTCTAAATATCGAATTTTCGGGTGTTATGAGACTGAATTTGAGATATCGATTTTTTGGCACCTATAATATCGATTTTTAGCATGTTTTTAGCCTATATTTTGAAAATATTATAGCACTGTGTAGGCATGTACAGATTGCTTCTGGGACCCCAAAATATTGAATTTTCGGGTGTTTTGAGCCTGAATTTGAGATATAAACGGGTACAGAAGATACATGCACATATTGACTTTGGGCATCTAAAATATAGATTTTCAGCATGTTTTATGCCTGTATTTTGAAAATACTCTAACACTGAGTAGGCATGTACAGATTGCTTCTGGGACCCCAAAATATTTAATTTTCGGGTGTTTTGAGCCTGAATTTGAGATATAAACGGGTTCTGAAGATGCATGCACATATCGACTTTTGTGCACCTAAAAGATCGATTTTCAGTATGTTTTGAGCATGTATTTTGAAAATACTCTAACACGGAGTAGGCATGTACAGATCGCTTCTGGGACCCCTAAATATCGAATTTTCGGGTGTTTTGGGACTGAATTTGAGATATTGACTTTTTGGCACCTAAAAGATCGATTTTTAGCATGTTTTTAGCCTATATTTTGAAAATATTCTAGCACTGAGTAGACATGTACAGATTGCTTCTGGGACCCCAAAATATTGAATTTTCAGGTGTTTTGAGCCTGAATTTGAGATATAAACGGGTACAGAAGATACATGCACATATTGACTTTGGGCACCAAAAATATCGATTTTCAGCATGTTTTGGGCCTGAATTTTGAAAATACTCTAACACGGAGTAGGCATGTACAGATC
Organism: Petrolisthes cinctipes; assembly: GCA_033782935.1. NCBI lineage: Eukaryota > Metazoa > Arthropoda > Malacostraca > Decapoda > Porcellanidae > Petrolisthes > Petrolisthes cinctipes. The sequence continues at coordinate 1,305,946 of JAWQEG010000175.1, forward strand.
GCTTCTGGGACCCCAAAATATCGAATTTTCGGGTGTTTAGGGCCAGAATTTGAGATATAAACGGGTACAGAAGATGCATGCACATATCGACTTTTGGGCACCTAAAAGATCGATTTTCAGTATGTTTTTGGCCTGTATTTTGAAAATACTCTAACACGGAGTAGGCATGTACAGATACCTTCTGGGACCTCTAAATATCGAATTTTCGGGTGTTTTGGGACTGAATTTGAGATATCGATTTTTTGGCACCTAAAATGTCGATTTTTAGCATGTTTTTAGCCTATATTTTGAAAATATTCTAGCACTGTGTAGGCATGTACAGATTGCTTCTGGGACCCCAAAATATTGAATTTTCGGGTGTTTTGAGCCTGAATTTGAGATATAAACGGGTACAGAAGATACATGCACATATTGACTTTGGGCATCTAAAATATCGATTTTCAGCATGTTTTGGGCCTGTATTTTGAAAATACTCTAACACTGTGTAGGCATGTACAGATTGCTTCTGGGATCCCAAAATATCGAATTTTCGGGTGTTTTGAGCCTGAATTTGAGATATAAACGGGTACAGAAGATACATGCACATATTGACTTTGGGCATCTAAAATATCGATTTTCAGCATGTTTTGGGCCTGTATTTTGAAAATACTCTAACACTGAGTAGGCATGTACAGATTGCTTCTGGGACCCCAAAATATTGAATTTTCGGGTGTTTTGAGCCTGAATTTGAGATATAAACGGGTACTGAAGATGCATGCACATATCGACTTTTGTGCACCTAAAAGATCGATTTTCAGTATGTTTTGAGCATGTATTTTGAAAATACTCTAACACGGAGTAGGCATGTACAGATCGCTTCTGGGACCCCTAAATATCGAATTTTCGGGTGTTTTGGGATTGAATTTGAGATATCGACTTTTTGGCACCTAAAAGATCGATTTTTAGCATGTTTTTAGCCTATATTTTGAAAATATTCTAGCACTGAGTAGGCATGTACAGATTGCTTCTGGGACCCCAAAATATTGAATTTTCGGGTGTTTTGAGCCTGAATTTGAGATATAAACGGGTACAGAAGATACATGCACATATTGACTTTGGGCATCTAAAATATCGATTTTCAGCATGTTTTGGGCCTGTATTTTGAAAATACTCTAACACTGTGTAGGCATGTACAGATTGCTTCTGGGATCCCAAAATATCGAATTTTCGGGTGTTTTGAGCCTGAATTTGAGATATAAACGGGTACAGAAGATACATGCACATATTGACTTTGGGCATCTAAAATATCGATTTTCAGCATGTTTTGGGCCTGTATTTTGAAAATACTCTAACACTGAGTAGGCATGTACAGATTGCTTCTGGGACCCCAAAATATTGAATTTTCGGGTGTTTTGAGCCTGAATTTGAGATATAAACGGGTACTGAAGATGCATGCACATATCGACTTTTGTGCACCTAAAAGATCGATTTTCAGTATGTTTTGAGCATGTATTTTGAAAATACTCTAACACGGAGTAGGCATGTACAGATCGCTTCTGGGACCCCTAAATATCGAATTTTCGGGTGTTTTGGGATTGAATTTGAGATATCGACTTTTTGGCACCTAAAAGATCGATTTTTAGCATGTTTTTAGCCTATATTTTGAAAATATTCTAGCACTGAGTAGGCATGTACAGATTGCTTCTGGGACCCCAAAATATTGAATTTTCGGGTGTTTTGAGCCTGAACTTGAGATATAAACGGGTACAGAAGATACATGCACATATTGACTTTGGGCACCAAAAATATCGATTTTCAGCATGTTTTGGGCCTGAATTTTGAAAATACTCTAACACGGAGTAGGCATGTACAGATCGCTTCTGGGACCCCAAAATATCGAATTTTCGGGTGTTTTGAGCCTGAATTTGAGATATAAACGGGTACTGAAGATGCATGCACATATCGACTTTTGGGCACCTAAAAGATCGATTTTCAGTATGTTTTTGGCCTGTATTTTGAAAATACTCTAACACGGATTAGGCATGTACAGATACCTTCTGGGACCTCAAAATATCGAATTTTCGGGTGTTTTGGGACTAAATTTGAGATATCGATTTTTTGGCATCTAAAAGATCGATTTTCAGCATGTTTTTAGCCTGTATTTTGAAAATACTCTAACACTGAGTAGGCATGTACAGATTGCTTCTGGGACCCCAAAATATTGCATTTTCGGGTGTTTTGAGCCTGAATTTGAGATATAAACGGGTACTGAAGATGAATGCACATATCGACTTTTGTGCACCTAAAAGATCGATTTTCAGTATGTTTTGAGCATGTATTTTGAAAATACTCTAACACGGAGTAGCCATGTACAGATCGCTTCTGGGACCCCTAAATATCGAATTTTCGGGTGTTTTGGGACTGAATTTGAGATATCGACTTTTTGGCACCTAAAAGATCGATTTTTAGCATGTTTTTGGCCTGTATTTTGAAAATACTCTAACACGGAGTAGGCATGTACAGATACCTTCTGGGACTTCTAAATATCGAATTTTCGGGTGTTTTGGGACTGAATTTGAGATATCGATTTTTTGGCACCTAAAATGTCGATTTTTAGCATGTTTTTAGCCTATATTTTGAAAATATTCTAGCACTGTGTAGGCATGTACAGATTGCTTCTGGGACCCCAAAATATTGAATTTTCGGGTGTTTTGAGCCTGAATTTGAGATATAAACGGGTACAGAAGATACATGCACATATTGACTTTGGGCATCTAAAATATCGATTTTCAGCATGTTTTGGGCCTGTATTTTGAAAATACTCTAACACTGAGTAGGCATGTACAGATTGCTTCTGGGACCCCAAAATATTGGATTTTCGGGTGTTTTGAGCCTGAATTTGAGATATAAACGGGTACTGAAGATGCATGCACATATCGACTTTTGTGCACCTAAAAGATCGATTTTCAGTATGTTTTGAGCATGTATTTTGAAAATACTCTAACACTGAGTAGGCATGTACAGATCGCTTCTGGGACCCCTAAATATCGAATTTTCGGGTGTTTTGGGACTGAATTTGAGATATCGACTTTTTGGCACCTAAAAGATCGATTTTTAGCATGTTTTTAGCCTATATTTTGAAAATATTCTAGCACTGAGTAGGCATGTACAGATTGCTTCTGGGACCCCAAAATATTGAATTTTCAGGTGTTTTGACCCTGAATTTGAGATATAAACGGGTACAGAAGATACATGCACATATTGACTTTGGGCACCAAAAATATCGATTTTCAGCATGTTTTGGGCCTGAATTTTGAAAATACTCTAACACGGAATAGGCATGTACAGATCGCTTCTGGGACCCCAAAATATCGAATTTTCGGGGGTTTAGGGCCAGAGTTTGAGATATAAACGGGTACAGAAGATGCATGCACATATCGACTTTTGGGCACCTAAAAGATCGATTTTCAGTATGTTTTTGGCCTGTATTTTGAAAATACTCTAACACGGAGTAGGCATGTACAGATACCTTCTGGGACCTCTAAATATCGAATTTTCGGGTGTTTTGGGACTGAATTTGAGATATCGATTTTTTGGCACCTAAAATGTCGATTTTTAGCATGTTTTTAGCCTATATTTTGAAAATATTCTAGCACTGTGTAGGCATGTACAGATTGCTTCTGGGACCCCAAAATATTGAATTTTCGGGTGTTTTAAGCCTGAATTTGAGATATAAACGGGTACAGAAGATACATGCACATATTGACTTTGGGCATCTAAAATATCGATTTTCAGCATGTTTTGGGCCTGTATTTTGAAAATACTCTAACACTGTGTAGGCATGTACAGATTGCTTCTGGGATCCCAAAATATCGAATTTTCGGGTGTTTTGAGCCAGAATTTGAGATATAAACGGGTACAGAAGATACATGCACATATTGACTTTGGGCATCTAAAATATCGATTTTCAGCATGTTTTGGGCCTGTATTTTGAAAATACTCTAACACTGAGTAGGCATGTACAGATTGCTTCTGGGACCCCAAAATATTGAATTTTCGGGTGTTTTGAGGCTGAATTTGAGATATAAACGGGTACAGAAGATACATGCACATATTGACTTTGGGCACCAAAAATATCGATTTTCAGCATGTTTTATGCCTGAATTTTGAAAATACTCTAACACGGAGATATTGAATTTTCGGGTGTTTTGAGGCTGAATTTGAGATATAAACGGGTACTGAAGATGCATGCACATATCGACTTTTGTGCACCTAAAAGATCGATTTTCAGTATGTTTTGAGCATGTATTTTGAAAATACTCTAACACGGAGTAGGCATGTACAGATCGCTTCTGGGACCCCTAAATATCGAATTTTCGGGTGTTTGGGACTGAATTTGAGATATCGACTTTTTGGCACCTAAAAGATCGATTTTTAGCATGTTTTTAACCTATATTTTGAAAATATTCTAGCACTGAGTAGGCATGTACAGATTGCTTCTGGGACCCCAAAATATTGAATTTTCGGGTGTTTTGAGCCTGAATTTGAGATATAAACGGGTACAGAAGATACATGCACATATTGACTTTGGGCACCAAAAATATCGATTTTCAGCATGTTTTGGGCCTGAATTTTGAAAATACTCTAACACGGAGTAGGCATGTACAGATCGCTTCTGGGACCCCAAAATATCGAGTTTTCGGGTGTTTAGGGCCAGAATTTGAGATATAAACGGGTACAGAAGATGCATGCACATATCGACTTTTGGGCACCTAAAAGATCGATTTTCAGTATGTTTTTGGCCTGTATTTTGAAAATACTCTAACACGGAGTAGGCATGTACAGATACCTTCTGGGACCTCTAAATATCGAATTTTCGGGTGTTTTGGGACTGAATTTGAGATATCGATTTTTTGGCACCTAAAATGTCGATTTTTAGCATGTTTTTAGCCTATATTTTGAAAATATTCTAGCACTGTGTAGGCATGTACAGATTGCTTCTGGGACCCCAAAATATTGAATTTTCGGGTGTTTTGAGCCTGAATTTGAGATATAAACGGGTACAAAAGATACATGCACATATTGACTTTGGGCATCTAAAATATCGATTTTCAGCATGTTTTGGGCCTGTATTTTGAAAATACTCTAACACGGAGTAGGCATGTACAGATCGCTTCTGGGACCCCAAAATATCGAATTTTCGGGTGTTTAGGGCCAGAATTTGAGATATAAACGGGTACAGAAGATGCATGCACATATCGACTTTTGGGCACCTAAAAGATCGATTTTCAGTATGTTTTTGGCCTGTATTTTGAAAATACTCTAACACGGAGTAGGCATGTACAGATAACTTCTGGGACCTCTAAATATCGAATTTTCGGGTGTTATGAGACTGAATTTGAGATATCGATTTTTTGGCACCTATAATATCGATTTTTAGCATGTTTTTAGCCTATATTTTGAAAATATTATAGCACTGTGTAGGCATGTACAGATTGCTTCTGGGACCCCAAAATATTGAATTTTCGGGTGTTTTGAGCCTGAATTTGAGATATAAACGGGTACAGAAGATACATGCACATATTGACTTTGGGCATCTAAAATATAGATTTTCAGCATGTTTTATGCCTGTATTTTGAAAATACTCTAACACTGAGTAGGCATGTACAGATTGCTTCTGGGACCCCAAAATATTGAATTTTCGGGTGTTTTGAGCCTGAATTTGAGATATAAACGGGATCTGAAGATGCATGCACATATCGACTTTTGTGCACCTAAAAGATCGATTTTCAGTATGTTTTGAGCATGTATTTTGAAAATACTCTAACACGGAGTAGGCATGTACAGATCGCTTCTGGGACCCCTAAATATCGAATTTTCGGGTGTTTTGGGACTGAATTTGAGATATTGACTTTTTGGCACCTAAAAGATCGATTTTTAGCATGTTTTTAGCCTATATTTTGAAAATATTCTAGCACTGAGTAGACATGTACAGATTGCTTCTGGGACCCCAAAATATTGAATTTTCAGGTGTTTTGAGCCTGAATTTGAGATATAAACGGGTACAGAAGATACATGCACATATTGACTTTGGGCACCAAAAATATCGATTTTCAGCATGTTTTGGGGCTGAATTTTGAAAATACTCTAACACGGAGTAGGCATGTACAGATCGCTTCTGGGACCCCAAAATATCGAATTTTCGGGTGTTTAGGGCCAGAATTTGAGATATAAACGGGTACAGAAGATGCATGCACATATCGACTTTTGGGCACCTAAAAGATCGATTTTCAGTATGTTTTTGGCCTGTATTTTGAAAATACTCTAACACGGAGTAGGCATGTACAGATACCTTCTGGGACCTCTAAATATCGAATTTTCGGGTGTTTTGGGACTGAATTTGAGATATCGATTTTTTGGCACATAAAATGTCGATTTTTAGCATGTTTTTAGCCTATATTTTGAAAATATTCTAGCACTGTGTAGGCATGTACAGATTGCTTCTGGGACCCCAAAATATTGAATTTTCGGGTGTTTTGAGCCTGAATTTGAGATATAAACGGGTACAGAAGATACATGCACATATTGACTTTGGGCATCTAAAAGATCGATTTTCAGCATGTTTTGGGCCTGTATTTTGAAAATACTCTAACACTGAGTAGGCATGTACAGATTGCTTCTGGGACACCAAAATATTGAATTTTCGGGTGTTTTGAGCCTGAATTTGAGATATAAACGGGTACTGAAGATGCATGCACATATCGACTTTTGTGCACCTAAAAGATCGATTTTCAGTATGTTTTGAGCATGTATTTTGAAAATACTCTAACACGGAGTAGCCATGTACAGATCGCTTCTGGGACCCCTAAATATCGAATTTTCGGGTGTTTTGGGACTGAATTTGAGATTTCGACTTTTTGGCACCTAAAAGATCGATTTTTAGCATGTTTTTGGCCTGTATTTTGAAAATACTCTAACACTGTGTAGGCATGTACAGATTGCTTCTGGGACCCCAAAATATTGAATTTTCGGGTGTTTTGAGCCTGAATTTGAGATATAAACGGGTACAGAAGATACATGCACATATTGACTTTGGGCATCTAAATATCGATTTTCAGCATGTTTTGGGCCTGTATTTTGAAAATACTCTAACACTGAGTAGGCATGTACAGATTGCTTCTGGGACCCCAAAATATTGAATTTTCGGGTGTTTTGAGCCTGAATTTGAGATATAAACGGGTACTGAAGATGCATGCACATATCGACTTTTGTGCACCTAAAAGATCGATTTTCAGTATGTTTTGAGCATGTATTTTGATAATACTCTAACACGGAGTAAAGATCGCTTCTGGGACCCCTAAATATCGAATTTTCGGGTGTTTTGGGACTGAATTTGAGATATCGACTTTTTGGCACCTAAAAGATCGATTTTTAGCATGTTTTTAGCCTATATTTTGAAAATATTCTAGCACTGAGTAGGCATGTACAGATTGCTTCTGGGACCCCAAAATATTGAATTTTCGGGTGTTTTGAGGCTGAATTTGAGATATAAACGGGTACAGAAGATACATGCACATATTGACTTTGGGCACCAAAAATATCGATTTTCAGCATGTTTTGGGCCTGAATTTTGAAAATACTCTAACACGGAGTAGGCATGTACAGATCGCTTCTGGAACCCCAAAATATCGAATTTTCGGGTGTTTAATGCCAGAATTTGAGATATAAACGGGTACAGAAGATGCATTCACATATCGACTTTTGGGCACCTAAAAGATCGATTTTCAGTATGTTTTTGGCCTGTATTTTGAAAATACTCTAACACGGAGTAGGCATGTACAGATACCTTCTGGGACCTCGAAATATCGAATTTTCGGGTGTTTTGGGACTGAATTTGAGATATCGATTTTTTGGCACCTAAAATATCGATTTTCAGCATGTTTTTAGCCTATATTTTGAAAATATTCTAGCACTGTGTAGGCATGTACAGATTGCTTCTGGGACCCCAAAATATTGAATTTTCGGGTGTTTTGAGCCTGAATTTGAGATATAAACGGGTACAGAAGATACATGCACATATTGACTTTGGGCATCTAAAATATCGATTTTCAGCATGTTTTGGGCCTGTATTTTGAAAATACTCTAACACTGAGTAGGCATGTACAGATTGCTTCTGGGACCCCAAAATATTGAATTTTCGGGTATTTTGAGCCTGAATTTGAGATATAAACGGGTACTGAAGATGCATGCACATATCGACTTTTGTGCACCTAAAAGATCGATTTTCAGTATGTTTTGAGCATGTATTTTGAAAATACTCTAACACTGATTAGGCATGTACAGATCGCTTCTGGGACCCCTAAATATCGAATTTTCGGGTGTTTTGGGACTGAATTTGAGATATCGACTTTTTGGCACCTAAAAGATCGATTTTTAGCATGTTTTTAGCCTATATTTTGAAAATATTCTAGCACTGAGTAGGCATGTACAGATTGCTTCTGGGACCCCAAAATATTGAATTTTCAGGTGTTTTGAGCCTGAATTTGAGATATAAACGGGTACAGAAGATACATGCACATATTGACTTTGGGCACCAAAAATATCGATTTTCAGCATGTTTTGGGCCTGAATTTTGAAAATACTCTAACACGGAATAGGCATGTACAGATCGCTTCTGGGACCCCAAAATATCGAATTTTCGGGGGTTTAGGGCCAGAATTTGAGATATAAACGGGTACAGAAGATGCATGCACATATCGACTTTTGGGCACCTAAAAGATCGATTTTCAGTATGTTTTTGGCCTGTATTTTGAAAATACTCTAACACGGAGTAGGCATGTACAGATACCTTCTGGGACCTCTAAATATCGAATTTTCGGGTGTTTTGGGACTGAATTTGAGATATCGATTTTTTGGCACCTAAAATGTCGATTTTTAGCATGTTTTTAGCCTATATTTTGAAAATATTCTAGCACTGTGTAGGCATGTACAGATTGCTTCTGGGACCCCAAAATATTGAATTTTCGGGTGTTTTAAGCCTGAATTTGAGATATAAACGGGTACAGAAGATACATGCACATATTGACTTTGGGCATCTAAAATATCGATTTTCAGCATGTTTTGGGCCTGTATTTTGAAAATACTCTAACACTGTGTAGGCATGTACAGATTGCTTCTGGGATCCCAAAATATCAAATTTTCGGGTGTTTTGAGCCAGAATTTGAGATATAAACGGGTACAGAAGATACATGCACATATTGACTTTGGGCATCTAAAATATCGATTTTCAGCATGTTTTGGGCCTGTATTTTGAAAATACTCTAACACTGAGTAGGCATGTACAGATTGCTTCTGGGACCCCAAAATATTGAATTTTCGGGTGTTTTGAGCCTGAATTTGAGATATAAACGGGTACTGAAGATGCATGCACATATCGACTTTTGTGCACCTAAAAGATCGATTTTCAGTATGTTTTGAGCATGTATTTTAAAAATACTCTAACACGGAGTAGGCATGTACAGATCGCTTCTGGGACCCCTAAATATCGAATTTTCGGGTGTTTTGGGACTGAATTTGAGATATCGACTTTTTGGCACCTAAAAGATCGATTTTTAGCATGTTTTTAGCCTATATTTTGAAAATATTCTAGCACTGAGTAGGCATGTACAGATTGCTTCTGGGACCCCAAAATATTGAATTTTCGGGTGTTTTGAGCCTGAATTTGAGATATAAACGGGTACAGAAGATACATGCACATATTGACTTTGGGCACCAAAAATATCGATTTTCAGCATGTTTTGGGCCTGAATTTTGAAAATACTCTAACACGGAGTAGGCATGTACAGATCGCTTCTGGGACCCCAAAATATCGAATTTTCGGGTGTTTTGAGCCTGAATTTGAGATATAAACGGGTACTGAAGATGCATGCACATATCGACTTTTGGGCACCTAAAAGATCGATTTTCAGTATGTTTTTGGCCTGTATTTTGAAAATACTCTAACACGGATTAGGCATGTACAGATACCTTCTGGGACCTCTAAATATCGAATTTTCGGGTGTTTTGGGACTGAATTTGAGATATCGATTTTTTGGCACCTAAAATGTCGATTTTTAGCATGTTTTTAGCCTATATTTTGAAAATATTCTAGCACTGTGTAGGCATGTACAGATTGCTTCTGGGACCCCAAAATATTGAATTTTCGGGTGTTTTAAGCCTGAATTTGAGATATAAACGGGTACAGAAGATACATGCACATATTGACTTTGGGCATCTAAAATATCGATTTTCAGCATGTTTTGGGCCTGTATTTTGAAAATACTCTAACACTGTGTAGGCATGTACAGATTGCTTCTGGGATCCCAAAATATCGAATTTTCGGGTGTTTTGAGCCTGAATTTGAGATATAAACGGGTACAGAAGATACATGCACATATTGACTTTGGGCATCTAAAATATCGATTTTCAGCATGTTTTGGGCCTGTATTTTGAAAATACTCTAACACTGAGTAGGCATGTACAGATTGCTTCTGGGACCCCAAAATATTGAATTTTCGTGTGTTTTGAGCCTGAATTTGAGATATAAACGGGTACTGAAGATGCATGCACATATCGACTTTTGCGCACCTAAAAGATCGATTTTCAGTATGTTTTGAGCATGTATTTTGAAAATACTCTAACACGGAGTAGGCATGTACAGATCGCTTCTGGGACCCCTAAATATCGAATTTTCGGGTGTTTTGGGACTGAATTTGAGATATCGACTTTTTGGCACCTAAAAGATCGATTTTTAGCATGTTTTTAGCCTATATTTTGAAAATATTCTAGCACTGAGTAGGCATGTACAGATTGCTTCTGGGACCCCAAAATATTGAATTTTCGGGTGTTTTGAGCCTGAATTTGAGATATAAACGGGTACAGAAGATACATGCACATATTGACTTTGGGCACCAAAAATATCGATTTTCAGCATGTTTTGGGCCTGAATTTTGAAAATACTCTAACACGGAGTAGGCATGTACAGATCGCATCTGGGACCCCAAAATATCGAATTTTCGGGTGTTTTGGGACTGAATTTGAGATATCGACTTTTTGGCACCTAAAAGATCGATTTTTAGCATGTTTTTAGCCTATATTTTGAAAATATTCTAGCACTGAGTAGGCATGTACAGATTGCTTCTGGGACCCCAAAATATTGAATTTTCGGGTGTTTTGAGCCTGAATTTGAGATATAAACGGGTACAGAAGATACATGCACATATTGACTTTGGGCACCAAAAATATCGATTTTCAGCATGTTTTGGGCCTGAATTTTGAAAATACTCTAACACGGAGTAGGCATGTACAGATCGCTTCTGGGACCCCAAAATATCGAATTTTCGGGTGTTTTGAGCCTGAATTTGAGATATAAACGGGTACTGAAGATGCATGCACATATCGACTTTTGGGCACCTAAAAGATCGATTTTCAGTATGTTTTTGGCCTGTATTTTGAAAATACTCTAACACGGATTAGGCATGTACAGATGCCTTCTGGGACCTCTAAATATCGAATTTTCGGGTGTTTTGGGACTGAATTTGAGATATCGATTTTTTGGCACCTAAAATGTCGATTTTTAGCATGTTTTTAGCCTATATTTTGAAAATATTCTAGCACTGTGTAGGCATGTACAGATTGCTTCTGGGACCCCAAAATATTGAATTTTCGGGTGTTTTAAGCCTGAATTTGAGATATAAACGGGTACAGAAGATACATGCACATATTGACTTTGGGCATCTAAAATATCGATTTTCAGCATGTTTTGGGCCTGTATTTTGAAAATACTCTAACACTGTGTAGGCATGTACAGATTGCTTCTGGGATCCCAAAATATCGAATTTTCGGGTGTTTTGAGCCTGAATTTGAGATATAAACGGGTACAGAAGATACATGCACATATTGACTTTGGGCATCTAAAATATCGATTTTCAGCATGTTTTGGGCCTGTATTTTGAAAATACTCTAACACTGAGTAGGCATGTACAGATTGCTTCTGGGACCCCAAAATATTGAATTTTCGGGTGTTTTGAGCCTGAATTTGAGATATAAACGGGTACTGAAGATGCATGCACATATCGACTTTTGTGCACCTAAAAGATCGATTTTCAGTATGTTTTGAGCATGTATTTTGAAAATACTCTAACACGGAGTAGGCATGTACAGATCGCTTCTGGGACCCCAAAATATCGAATTTTCGGGTGTTTTGGGACTGAATTTGAGATATCGACTTTTTGGCACCTAAAAGATCGATTTTTAGCATGTTTTTAGCCTATATTTTGAAAATATTCTAGCACTGAGTAGGCATGTACAGATTGCTTCTGGGACCCCAAAATATTGAATTTTCGGGTGTTTTGAGCCTGAATTTGAGATATAAACGGGTACAGAAGATACATGCACATATTGACTTTGGGCACCAAAAATATCGATTTTCAGCATGTTTTGGGCCTGAATTTTGAAAATACTCTAACACGGAGTAGGCATGTACAGATCGCTTCTGGGACCCCAAAATATCGAATTTTCGGGTGTTTTGAGCCTGAATTTGAGATATAAACGGGTACTGAAGATGCATGCACATATCGACTTTTGTGCACCTAAAAGATCGATTTTCAGTATGTTTTTGGCCTGTATTTTGAAAATACTCTAACACGGATTAGGCATGTACAGATACCTTCTGGGGCCTCTAAATATCGAATTTTCGGGTGTTTTGGGACTGAATTTGAGATATCGATTTTTTGGCACCTAAAATGTCGATTTTTAGCATGTTTTTAGCCTATATTTTGAAAATATTCTAGCACTGTGTAGGCATGTACAGATTGCTTCTGGGACCCCAAAATATTGAATATTCGGGTGTTTTAAGCCTGAATTTGAGATATAAACGGGTACAGAAGATACATGCACATATTGACTTTGGGCATCTAAAATATCGATTTTCAGCATGTTTTGGGCCTGTATTTTGAAAATACTCTAACACTGTGTAGGCATGTACAGATTGCTTCTGGGATCCCAAAATATCGAATTTTCGGGTGTTTTGAGCCTGAATTTGAGATATAAACGGGTACAGAAGATACATGCACATATTGACTTTGGGCATCTAAAATATCGATTTTCAGCATGTTTTGGGCCTGTATTTTGAAAATACTCTAACACTGAGTAGGCATGTACAGATTGCTTCTGGGACCCCAAAATATTGAATTTTCGGGTGTTTTGAGCCTGAATTTGAGATATAAACGGGTACTGAAGATGCATGCACATATCGACTTTTGTGCACCTAAAAGATCGATTTTCAGTATGTTTTGAGCATGTATTTTGAAAATACTCTAACACGGAGTAGGCATGTACAGATCGCTTCTGGGACCCCTATATATCGAATTTTTGGGTGTTTTGGGACTGAATTTGAGATATCGACTTTTTGGCACCTAAAAGATCGATTTTTAGCATGTTTTTAGCCTATATTTTGAAAATATTCTAGCACTGAGTAGGCATGTACAGATTGCTTCTGGGACCCCAAAATATTGAATTTTCGGGTGTTTTGAGCCTGAATTTGAGATATAAACGGGTACAGAAGATACATGCACATATTGACTTTGGGCACCAAAAATATCGATTTTCAGCATGTTTTGGGCCTGAATTTTGAAAATACTCTAACACGGAGTAGGCATGTACAGATCGCTTCTGGGACCACAAAATATCGAATTTTCGGGTGTTTTGAGCCTGAATTTGAGATATAAACGGGTACTGAAGATGCATGCACATATCGACTTTTGGGCACCTAAAAGATCGATTTTCAGTATGTTTTTGGCCTGTATTTTGAAAATACTCTAACACGGATTAGGCATGTACAGATACCTTCTGGGACCTCTAAATATCGAATTTTCGGGTGTTTTGGGACTGAATTTGAGATATCGATTTTTTGGGACCTAAAATGTCGATTTTTAGCATGTTTTTAGCCTATATTTTGAAAATATTCTAGCACTGTGTAGGCATGTACAGATTGCTTCTGGGACCCCAAAATATTGAATTTTCGGGTGTTTTGAGCCTGAATTTGAGATATAAACGGGTACAGAAGATACATGCACATATTGACTTTGGGCATCTAAAAGATCGATTTTCAGCATGTTTTTAGCCTGTATTTTGAAAATACTCTAACACTGAGTAGGCATGTACAGATTGCTTCTGGGACCCCAAAATATTGAATTTTCGGGTGTTTTGAGCCTGAATTTGAGATATAAACGGGTACTGAAGATGCATGCACATATCGACTTTTGTGCACCTAAAAGATCGATTTTCAGTATGTTTTGAGCATGTATTTTGAAAATACTCTAACACGGAGTAAAGATCGCTTCTGGGACCCCTAAATATCGAATTTTCGGGTGTTTTGGGACTGAATTTGAGATATCGACTTTTTGGCACCTAAAAGATCGATTTTTAGCATGTTTTTAGCCTATATTTTGAAAATATTCTAGCACTGAGTAGGCATGTACAGATTGCTTCTGGGACCCCAAAATATTGAATTTTCGGGTGTTTTGAGCCTGAATTTGAGATATAAACGGGTACAGAAGATACATGCACATATTGACTTTGGGCACCAAAAATATCGATTTTCAGCATGTTTTGGGCCTGAATTTTGAAAATACTCTAACACGGAGTAGGCATGTACAGATCGCTTCTGGGACCCCAAAATATCGAATTTTCGGGTGTTTAATGCCAGAATTTGAGATATAAACGGGTACAGAAGATGCATGCACATATCGACTTTTGGGCACCTAAAAGATCGATTTTCAGTATGTTTTTGGCCTGTATTTTGAAAATACTCTAACACGGAGTAGGCATGTACAGATACCTTCTGGGACCTCGAAATATCGAATTTTCGGGTGTTTTGGGACTGAATTTGAGATATCGATTTTTTGGCACATAAAATATCGATTTTCAGCATGTTTTTAGCCTATATTTTGAAAATATTCTAGCACTGTACAGATTGCTTCTGGGACCCCAAAATATTGAATTTTCGGGTGTTTTGAGCCTGTATTTGAGATATAAACGGGTACAGAAGATACATGCACATATTGACTTTGGGCATCTAAAATATCGATTTTCAGCATGTTTTGGGACTGTATTTTGAAAATACTCTAACACTGAGTAGGCATGTACAGATTGCTTCTGGGACCCCAAAATATTGAATTTTCGGGTGTTTTGAGCCTGAATTTGAGATATAAACGGGTACTGAAGATGCATGCACATATCGACTTTTGTGCACCTAAAAAGATCGATTTTCAGTATGTTTTGAGCATGCATTTTGAAAATACTCTAACACTGAGTAGGCATGTACAGATCGCTTCTGGGACCCCTAAATATCGAATTTTCGGGTGTTTTGGGACTGAATTTGAGATATCGACTTTTTGGCACCTAAAAGATCGATTTTTAGCATGTTTTTAGCCTATATTTTGAAAATATTCTAGCACTGTACAGATTGCTTCTGGGACCCCAAAATATTGAATTTTCGGGTGTTTTGAGCCTGAATTTGAGATATAAACGGGTACAGAAGATACATGCACATATTGACTTTGGGCATCTAAAATATCGATTTTCAGCATGTTTTGGGACTGTATTTTGAAAATACTCTAACACTGAGTAGGCATGTACAGATTGCTTCTGGGACCCCAAAATATTGAATTTTCGGGTGTTTTGAGCCTGAATTTGAGATATAAACGGGTACTGAAGATGCATGCACATATCGACTTTTGTGCATCTAAAAGATCGATTTTCAGTATGTTTTGAGCATGTATTTTGAAAATACTCTAACACGGAGTAGGCATGTACAGATCGCTTCTGGGACCCCTAAATATCGAATTTTCGGGTGTTTTGGGACTGAATTTGAGATATCGACTTTTTGGCACCTAAAAGATCGATTTTCAGCATGTTTTTAGCCTATATTTTGAAAATATTCTAGCACTGAGTAGGCATGTACAGATTGCTTCTGGGACCCCAAAATATTGAATTTTCGGGTGTTTTGAGCCTGAATTTGAGATATAAACGGGTACAGAAGATACATGCACATATTGACTTTGGGCACCAAAAATATCGATTTTCAGCATGTTTTGGGCCTGAATTTTGAAAATACTCTAACACGGAGTAGGCATGTACAGATCGCTTCTGGGACCCCAAAATATCGAATTTTCGGGTGTTTAGGGCCAGAATTTGAGATATAAACGGGTACAGAAGATGCATGCACATATCGACTTTTGGGCACCTAAAAGATCGATTTTCAGTATGTTTTTGGCCTGTATTTTGAAAATACTCTAACACGGAGTAGGCATGTACAGATACCTTCTGGGACCTCTAAATATCGAATTTTCGGGTGTTTTGGGACTGAATTTGAGATATAGATTTTTTGGCACCTAAAATGTCGATTTTTAGCATGTTTTTAGCCTATATTTTGAAAATATTCTAGCACTGTGTAGGCATGTACAGATTGCTTCCGGGACCCCAAAATATTGAATTTTCGGGTGTTTTGAGCCTGAATTTGAGATATAAACGGGTACAGAAGATACATGCACATATTGACTTTGGGCGTCTAAAATATCGATTTTCAGCATGTTTTGGGCCTGTATTTTGAAAATACTCTAACACTGAGTAGGCATGTACAGATTGCTTCTGGGACCCCAAAATATTGAATTTTCGGGTGTTTTGAGCCTGAATTTGAGATATAAACGGGTACTGAAGATGCATGCACATACCGACTTTTGGGCACCTAAAAGATCGATTTTCAGTATGTTTTGAGCATGTATTTTGAAAATACTCTAACACGGAATAGGCATGTACAGATCGCTTCTGGGACCCCTAAATATCGAATTTTCGGGTGTTTTGGGACTGAATTTGAGATATCGACTTTTTGGCACCTAAAAGATCGATTTTTAGCATATTTTTAGCCTATATTTTGAAAATAGTCTAACACTGAGTGCCTAGGCATGTACAGATTACTTCTGGGACCCCAAAATATTGAATTTTCGGGTGTTTTGAGCCTGAATTTGAGATATAAACGGGTACAGAAGATACATGCACATATTGACTTTGGGCGTCTAAAATATCGATTTTCAGCATGTTTTGGGCCTGTATTTTGAAAATACTCTAACACTGAGTAGGCATGTACAGATTGCTTCTGGGACCCCAAAATATTGAATTTTCGGGTGTTTTGAGCCTGAATTTGAGATATAAACGGGTACTGAAGATGCATGCACATATCGACTTTTGTGCACCTAAAAGATCGATTTTCAGTATGTTTTGAGCATGTATTTTGAAAATACTCTAACACGGAGTAGGCATGTACAGATCGCTTCTGGGACCCCTAAATATCGAATTTTCGGGTGTTTTGGGACTGAATTTGAGATATCGACTTTTTGGCACCTAAAAGATCGATTTTTAGCATGTTTTTAGCCTATATTTTGAAAATATTCTAGCACTGTACAGATTGCTTCTGGGACCCCAAAATATTGAATTTTCGGGTGTTTTGAGCCTGAATTTGAGATATAAACGGATACAGAAGATACATGCACATATTGACTTTGGGCACCAAAAATATCGATTTTCAGCATGTTTTGGGCCTGAATTTTGAAAATACTCTAACACGGAGTAGGCATGTACAGATCGCTTCTGGGACCCCAAAATATCGAATTTTCGGGTGTTTAGGGCCAGAATTTGAGATATAAACGGGTACAGAAGATGCATGCACATATCGACTTTTGGGCACCTAAAAGATCGATTTTCAGTATGTTTTTGGCCTGTATTTTGAAAATACTCTAACACGGAGTAGGCATGTACAGATACCTTCTGGGACCTCTAAATATCGAATTTTCGGGTGTTTTGGGACTGAATTTGAGATATAGATTTTTTGGCACCTAAAATGTCGATTTTTAGCATGTTTTTAGCCTATATTTTGAAAATATTCTAGCACTGTGTAGGCATGTACAGATTGCTTCCGGGACCCCAAAATATTGAATTTTCGGGTGTTTTGAGCCTGAATTTGAGATATAAACGGGTACAGAAGATACATGCACATATTGACTTTGGGCGTCTAAAATATCGATTTTCAGCATGTTTTGGGCCTGTATTTTGAAAATACTCTAACACTGAGTAGGCATGTACAGATTGCTTCTGGGACCCCAAAATATTGAATTTTCGGGTGTTTTGAGCCTGAATTTGAGATATAAACGGGTACTGAAGATGCATGCACATATCGACTTTTGTGCACCTAAAAGATCGATTTTCAGTATGTTTTGAGCATGTATTTTTGAAAACACTCTAACACGGAGTAGGCATGTACAGATCGCTTCTGGGACCCCAAAATATCGAATTTTCGGGTGTTTAGGGCCAGAATTTGAGATATAAACGGGTACAGAAGATGCATGCACATATCGACTTTTGGGCACCTAAAAGATCGATTTTCAGTATGTTTTTGGCCTGTATTTTGAAAATACTCTAACACGGAGTAGGCATGTACAAATACCTTCTGGGACCTATAAATATCGAATTTTCGGGTGTTTTGGGACTGAATTTGAGATATCGATTTTTTGGCACCTAAAATGTCGATTTTTAGCATGTTTTTAACCTATATTTTGAAAATATTCTAGCATTGTACAGATTGCTTTTGGGACCCCAAAATATTGAATTTTCGGGTGTTTTGAGCCTGAATTTGAGATATAAACGGGTACAGAAGATACATGCACATATTGACTTTGGGCACCAAAAATATCGATTTTCAGCATGTTTTGGGCCTGAATTTTGAAAATACTCTAACACGGAGTAGGCATGTACAGATCGCTTCTGGGACCCCAAAATATCGAATTTTCGGGTGTTTAGGGCCAGAATTTGAGATATAAACGGGTACAGAAGATGCATGCACATATCGACTTTTGGGCACCTAAAAGATCGATTTTTAGTATGTTTTTGGCCTGTATTTTGAAAATACTCTAACACGGAGTAGGCATGTACAGATACCTTCTGGGACCTCTAAATATCGAATTTTCGGGTGTTTTGGGACTTAATTTGAGATATTGATTTTTTGGCACCTAAAATATCGATTTTTAGCATGTTTTTAGCCTATATTTTGAAAATATTCTAGCACTGTGTAGGCATGTACAGATTGCTTCTGGGACCCCAAAATATTGAATTTTCGGGTGTTTTGAGCCTGAATTTGAGATATAAACGGGTACAGAAGATAAATGCATTTTGGGCATCTAAAATATCGATTTTCAGCATGTTTTGGGCCTGAATTTTGAAAATACTCTAACACTGAGTAGGCATGTACAGATTGCTTCTGGGACCCCAAAATATTGAATTTTCGGGTGTTTTGAGCCTGAATTTGAGATATAAACGGGTACTGAAGATGCATGCACATATCGACTTTTGCGCACCTAAAAGATCGATTTTCAGTATGTTTTGAGCATGTATTTTGAAAATACTCTAACACGGAGTAGGCATGTACAGATCGCTTCTGGGACCCATAAATATCGAATTTTCGGGTGTTTTGGGCCTTAATTTGATATATCGACTTTTTGGCACCTAAAAGATCGATTTTTAGCATGTTTTTAGCCTATATTTTGAAAATATTCTAGCACTGTAAAGATTGCTTCTGGGACCCCAAAATATTGAATTTTCGGGTGTTTTGAGCCTGAATTTGAGATATAAACGGGTACAGAAGATACATGCACATATTGACTTTGGGCATCTAAAATATCGATTTTTAGCATGTTTTGGGCCTGAATTTTGAAAATACTCTAACACTGAGTAGGCATGTACAGATTGCTTCTGGGACCCCAAAATATCGAATTTTCGGGTGTTTTGAGCCTGAATTTGAGATATAAACGGGTACTGATGATGCATGCACATATCGACTTTTGTGAACCTAAAAAATCGATTTTCAGTATGTTTTGAGCATGTATTTTGAAAATACTCTAACACGGAGTAGGCATGTACAGATCGCTTCTGGGACCCCTAAATATCGAATTTTCGGGTGTTTTGGGACTGAATTTGAGATATCGACTTTTTGGCACCTAAAAGATCGATTTTTAGCATGTTTTTAGCCTATATTTTGAAAATATTCTAGCACTGAGTAGGCATGTACAGATTGCTTCTGGGACCCCAAAATATTGAATTTTCGGGTGTTTTGAGCCTGAATTTGAGATATAAACGGGTACGGAAGATACATGCACATATAGACTTTGGGCATCTAAAATATCGATTTTCAGCATGTTTTGGGCCTGAATTTTGAAAATACTCTAACACGGAGTAGGCATGTACAGATCGCTTCTGGGACCCCAAAATATCGAATTTTCGGGTGTTTAGGGCCAGAATTTGAGATATAAACGGGTACTGAAGATGCACCTAAAAGATCGATTTTCAGTATGTTTTGAGCATGTATTTTGAAAATACTCTAACACGGAGTAGGCATGTACAGATCGCTTCTGGGACCCCTAAATATCGAATTTTCGGGTGTTTTGGGACTGAATTTGAGATATCGACTTTTTGGCACCTAAAAGATCGATTTTTAGCATGTTTTTAGCCTATATTTTGAAAATATTCTAGCACTGAATAGGCATGTACAGATTGCTTCTGGGACCCCAAAATATTGAATTTTCGGGTGTTTTGAGCCTGAATTTGAGATATATACGGGTACAGAAGATACATGCACATATTGACTTTGGGCACCAAAAATATCGATTTTCAGCATGTTTTGGGCCTGAATTTTGAAAATACTCTAACATGGAGTAGGCATGTACAGATCGCTTCTGGGACCCCAAAATATCGAATTTTCGGGTGTTTAGGGCCAGAATTTGAGATATAAACGGGTACAGAAGATGCATGCACATATCGACTTTTGGGCACCTAAAAGATCGATTTTTAGTATGTTTTTGCCCTGTATTTTGAAAATACTCTAACATGTAGTAGGCATGTACAGATACCTTCTGGGACCTCTAAATATCGAATTTTCGGGTGTTTTGGGACTGAATTTGAGATATCGATTTTTTGGCACCTAAAATGTCGAATTTTAGCATGTTTTTAGCCTATATTTTGAAAATATTCTAGCACTGTGTAGGCATGTACAGATTGCTTCCGGGACCCCAAAATATTGAATTTTCGGGTGTTTTGAGCCTGAATTTGAGATATAAACGGGTACAGAAGATACATGCACATATTGACTTTGGGCATCTAAAATATCGATTTTCAGCATGTTTTGGGCCTGTATTTTGAAAATACTACAACACTGAGTAGGCATGTACAGATTGCTTCTGGGACCCCAAAATATCGAATTTTCGGGTGTTTTGAGCCTGAATTTGAGATATAAACGGGTACTGAAGATGCATGCACATATCGACTTTTGTGCACCTAAAAGATCTATTTTCAGTATGTTTTGAGCATGTATTTTGAAAATACTCTAACACGGAGTAGGCATGTACAGATCGCTTCTGGGACCCCTAAATATCGAATTTTCGGGTGTTTTGGGACTGAATTTGAGATATTGATTTTTTGGCACCTAAAATGTCGATTTTTAGCATGTTTTTAGCCTATATTTTGAAAATATTCTAGCACTGTGTAGGCATGTACAGATTGCTTCTGGGACCCCAAAATATTGAATTTTCGGGTGTTTTGAGCCTGAATTTGAGATATAAACGGGTACAGAAGATAAATGCATTTTGGGCATCTAAAATATCGATTTTCAGCATGTTTTGGGCCTGAATTTTGAAAATACTCTAACACTGAGTAGGCATGTACAGATTGCTTCTGGGACCCCAAAATATTGAATTTTCGGGTGTTTTGAGCCTGAATTTGAGATATAAACGGGTACTGAAGATGCATGCACATATCGACTTTTGCGCACCTAAAAGATCGATTTTCAGTATGTTTTGAGCATGTATTTTGAAAATACTCTAACACGGAGTAGGCATGTACAGATCGCTTCTGGGACCCATAAATATCGAATTTTCGGGTGTTTTGGGCCTTAATTTGATATATCGACTTTTTGGCACCTAAAAGATCGATTTTTAGCATGTTTTTAGCCTATATTTTGAAAATATTCTAGCACTGTAAAGATTGCTTCTGGGACCCCAAAATATTGAATTTTCGGGTGTTTTGAGCCTGAATTTGAGATATAAACGGGTACAGAAGATACATGCACATATTGACTTTGGGCATCTAAAATATCGATTTTTAGCATGTTTTGGGCCTGAATTTTGAAAATACTCTAACACTGAGTAGGCATGTACAGATTGCTTCTGGGACCCCAAAATATCGAATTTTCGGGTGTTTTTGAGCCTGAATTTGAGATATAAACGGGTACTGATGATGCATGCACATATCGACTTTTGTGCACCTAAAAAATCGATTTTCAGTATGTTTTGAGCATGTATTTTGAAAATACTCTAACACGGAGTAGGCATGTACAGATCGCTTCTGGGACCCCTAAATATCGAATTTTCGGGTGTTTTGGGACTGAATTTGAGATATCGACTTTTTGGCACCTAAAAGATCGATTTTTAGCATGTTTTTAGCCTATATTTTGAAAATATTCTAGCACTGAGTAGGCATGTACAGATTGCTTCTGGGACCACAAAATATTGAATTTTCGTGTGTTTTGAGCCTGAATTTGAGATATAAACGGGTACGGAAGATACATGCACATATAGACTTTGGGCATCTAAAATATCGATTTTCAGCATGTTTTGGGCCTGAATTTTGAAAATACTCTAACACGGAGTAGGCATGTACAGATCGCTTCTGGGACCCCAAAATATCGAATTTTCGGGTGTTTAGGGCCAGAATTTGAGATATAAACGGGTACTGAAGATGCACCTAAAAGATCGATTTTCAGTATGTTTTGAGCATGTATTTTGAAAATACTCTAACACGGAGTAGGCATGTACAGATCGCTTCTGGGACCCTTAAATATCGAATTTTCGGGTGTTTTGGGACTGAATTTGAGATATCGACTTTTTGGCACCTAAAAGATCGATTTTTAGCATGTTTTTAGCCTATATTTTGAAAATATTCTAGCACTGAATAGGCATGTATAGATTGCTTCTGGGACCCCAAAATATTGAATTTTCGGGTGTTTTGAGCCTGAATTTGAGATATAAACGGGTACAGAAGATACATGCACATATTGACTTTGGGCACCAAAAATATCGATTTTCAGCATGTTTTGGGCCTGAATTTTGAAAATACTCTAACATGGAGTAGGCATGTACAGATCGCTTCTGGGACCCCAAAATATCGAATTTTCGGGTGTTTAGGGCCAGAATTTGAGATATAAACGGGTACAGAAGATGCATGCACATATCGACTTTTGGGCACCTAAAAGATCGATTTTCAGTACGTTTTTGGCCTGTATTTTCAAAATACTCTAACACGGAGTAGGCATGTACAGATACCTTCTGGGACCTCGAAATATCGAATTTTCGGGTGTTTTGAGCCTGAATTTGATATATAAACGGGTACAGAAGATACATGCTCATATTGACTTTGGGCACCAAAAATATCGATTTTCAGTATGTTTTGAGCATGTATTTTGAAAATACTCTAACACGGAGTAGGCATGTACAGATCGCTTCTGGGCCCCCTAAATATCGAATTTTCGGGTGTTTTGGGACTGAATTTGAGATATCGACTTTTTGGCACCTAAAAGATCGATTTTTAACATGTTTTTGGCCTATATTTTGAAAATATTCTAGCACTGTACACATTGCATCTGGGACCCCAAAATATTGAATTTTCGGGTGTTTTGAGCCTGAATTTGAGATATAAACGGGTACAGAAGATACATGCTCATATTGACTTTGGGCACCAAAAATATCGATTTTCAGCATGTTTTGGGCCTGAATTTTGAAAATACTCTAACACGGAGTAGGCATGTACAGATCGCTTCTGGGACCCCAAAATATCGAATTTTCGGGTGTTTAGGGCCAGAATTTGAGATATAAACGGGTACAGAAGATACATGCATATATCGACTTTTGGGCACCTAAAAGATCGATTTTCAGTATGTTTTTGGCCTGTATTTTGAAAATACTCTAACACGGAGTAGGCATGTACAGATACCTTCTGGGACCTCTAAATATCGAGTTTTCGGGTGTTTTGGGACTGAATTTGAGATATTGATTTTTTGGCACCTAAAATGTCGATTTTTAGCATGTTTTTAGCCTATATTTTGAAAATATTCTAGCACTGTAAAGATTGCTTCTGGGACCCCAAAATATTGAATTTTCGGGTGTTTTGAGCCTGAATTTGAGATATAAACGGGTACAGAAGATACATGCACATATTGACTTTGGGCATCTAAAATATCGATTTTCAGCATGTTTTGGGCCTGAATTTTGAAAATACTCTAACACTGAGTAGGCATGTACAGATTGCTTCTGGGACCCCAAAATATTGAATTTTCGGGTGTTTTGAGCCTGAATTTGAGATATAAACGGGTACTGATGATGCATGCACATATCGACTTTTGTGCACCTAAAAAATCGATTTTCAGTATGTTTTGAGCATGTATTTTGAAAATACTCTAACACGGAGTAGGCATGTACAGATCGCTTCTGGGACCCCTAAATATCGAATTTTCGGGTGTTTTGGGCCTGAATTTGAGATATCGACTTTTTGGCACCTAAGAGATCGATTTTTAGCATGTTTTTAGCCTATATTTTGAAAATATTCTAGCACTGAGTAGGCATGTACAGATTGCTTCTGGGACCCCAAAATATTGAATTTTCGATTGTTTTGAGCCTGAATTTGAGATATAAACGTGTACAGAAGATACATGCACATATTGACTTTGGGGACCAAAAATATCGATTTTCAGCATGTTTTGGGCCTGAATTTTGAAAATACTCTAACACGGAGTAGGCATGTACAGATCGCTTCTGGGACCCCAAAATATCGAATTTTCGGGTGTTTAGGGCCAGAATTTGAGATATAAACGGGTACATAAGATGCATGCACATATCGACTTTTGGGCACCTAAAAGATCGATTTTCAGTATGTTTTTGGCCTGTATTTTGAAAATACTCTAACACGGAGTAGGCATGTACAGATATCTTCTGGGACCTCTAAATATCGAATTTTCGGGTGTTTTGGGACTGAATTTGAGATATCGATTTTTTGGCACCTAAAATGTCGATTTTTAGCATGTTTTTAGCCTATATTTTGAAAATATTCTAGCACTGTGTAGGCATGTACAGATTGCTTCTGGGACCCCAAAATATTGAATTTTCGGGTGTTTTGAGCCTGAATTTGAGATATAAACGGTTACAGAAGATACATGCACATATTGACTTTGGGCATCTAAAATATCGATTTTCAGCATGTTTTGGGCCTGTATTTTGAAAATACTCTAACACTGAGTAGGCATGTACAGATTGCTTCTGGGACCCCAAAATATTGAATTTTCGGGTGTTTTGAGCCTGAATTTGAGATATAAACGGGTACTGAAGATGCATGCACATATCGACTTTTGTGCACCTAAAAGACCGATTTTCAGTATGTTTTGAGCATGTATTTTGAAAATACGCGAACACGGAGTAGGCATGTACAGATTGCTTCTGGGACCCCAAAATATTGAATTTTCGGGTGTTTTGAGCCTGAATTTGAGATATAAACGGGTACAGAAGATACATGCACATATTGACTTTGGGCACCAAAAATATCGATTTTCAGCATGTTTTGGGCCTGAATTTTGAAAATACTCTAACACGGAGTAGGCATGTACAGATTGCTTCTGGGACCCCAAAATATCGAATTTTCGGGTGTTTAGGGCCAGAATTTGAGATATAAACGGGTACTGAAGATGGATGCACATATCGACTTTTAGGCACCTAAAAGATCGATTTTCAGTTTGTTTTTGGCCTGTATTTTGAAAATACTCTAACACGGAGTAGGCATGTACAGATACCTTCTGGGACCTCTAAATATCGAATTTTCGGGTGTTTTGGGACTGAATTTGAGATATCGATTTTTTGGCACCTAAAATGTCGATTTTTAGCATGTTTTTAGCCTATATTTTGAAAATATTCTAGCACTGTGTAGGCATGTACAGATTGCTTCTGGGACCCCAAAATATTGAATTTTCGGGTGTTTTGAGCCTGAATTTGAGATATAAACGGGTACAGAAGATACATGCACATATTGACTTTGGGCATCTAAAATATCGATTTTCAGCATGTTTTGGGCCTGTATTTTGAAATTACTCTAACACTGAGTAGGCATGTACAGATTGCTTCTAGGACCCCAAAATATTGAATTTTCGGGTGTTTTGAGCCTGAATTTGAGATATAAACGGGTACTGAAGATGCATGCACATATCGACTTTTGTGCACCTAAAAGATCGATTTTCAGTATGTTTTGAGCATGTATTTTGAAAATACTCTAACACGGAGTAGGCATGTACAGATCGCTTCTGGGACCCCAAAATATCGAATTTTCGGGTGTTTAGGGCCAGAATTTGAGATATAAACGGGTACAGAAGATGCATGCACATATTGACTTTTGGGCACCTAAAAGATCGATTTTCAGTATTTTTTGGCCTGTATTTTGAGTAGGCATGTACAGATACCTTCTGGGACCTCTAAATATCGAATTTTCGGGTGTTTTAGGACTGAATTTGAGATATCGATTTTTTGGCACCTAAAATGTCGATTTTTAGCATGTTTTTAGCCTATATTTTGAAAATATTCTAGCACTGTGTAGGCATGTACAGATTGCTTCTGGGACCCCAAAATATTGAATTTTCGGGTGTTTTGAGCCTGAATTTGAGATATAAACGGGTACAGAAGATACATGCACATATTGACTTTGGGCATCTAAAATATCGATTTTCAGCATGTTTTGGGCCTGTATTTTGAAAATACTCTAACACTGAGTAGGCATGTACAGATTGCTTCTGGGACCCCAAAATATTGAATTTTCGGGTTTTTTGAGCCTGAATTTGAGATATAAACGGGTACTGAAGATGCATGCACATATCGACTTTTGTGCACCTAAAAGATCGATTTTCAGTATGTTTTGAGCATGTATTTTGAAAATACTCTAACACGGAGTAGGCATGTACAGATCGCTTCTGGGACCCCTAAATATCGAATTTTCGGGTGTTTTGGGACTGAATTTGTGATATTGATTTTTTCGCACCTAAAATGTCGATTTTTAGCATGTTTTTAGCCTATATTTTGAAAATATTCTAGCACAGTGTAGGCATGTACAGATTGCTTCTGGGACCCCAAAATATTGAATTTTCGGGTGTTTTAAGCCTGAATTTGAGATATAAACGGGTACAGAAGATACATGCACATATAGACTTTGGGCATCTAAAATATCGATTTTCAGCATGTTTTGGGCCTGTATTTTGAAAATACTCTAACACGGAGTAGGCATGTACAGATCGCTTCTGGGACCCCTAAATATCGAATTTTCGGGTGTTTTGGGACTGAATTTGAGATATCGACTTTTTGGCACATAAAAGATCGATTTTTAGCATGTTTTTAGCCTATATTTTGAAAATATTCTACCACTGAGTAGGCATGTACAGATCGCTTCTGGGACCCCAAAATATCGAATTTTCGGGTGTTTAGGGCAAGAATTTGAGATATAAACTGGTACAGAAGATGCATGCACATATCGACTTTTGGGCACCTAAAAGATCGATTTTCAGTATGTTTTTGGCCTGTATTTTGAAAATACTCTAACACAGAGTAGGCATGTACAGATACCTTCTGGGACCTCTAAATATCGAATTTTCGGGTGTTTTGGGACTGAATTTGAGATATCGATTTTTTGGCACCTAAAAGATCGATTTTCAGCATGTTTTTAGCCTATATTTTGAAAATATTCTAGCACTGAGTAGGCATATACAGATTGCTTCTGGGACCCCAAAATATTGAATTTTCGGGTGTTTTGAGCCTGAATTTGAGATATAAACGGGTACAGAAGATACATGCACATATTGACTTTGGGCACCAAATATATCGATTTTCAGCATGTTTTGGGCCTGAATTTTGAAAATACTCTAACACGGAGTAGGCATGTACAGATCGCTTCTGGGACCCCAAAATATCGAATTTTCGGGTGTTTTGAGCCAGAATTTGAGATATAAACGTGCACAGAAGATGCATGCACATATCGACTTTTGGGCACCTAAAAGATCGATTTTCAGTATGTTTTTGGCCTGTAATTTGAAAATACTCTAACACGGAGTAAGCATGTACAGATACCTTCTGGGACCTCTAAATATCGAATTTTCGGGTGTTTTGGGACTGAATTTGAGATATCGATTTTTTGGCACCTAAAATGTCGATTTTTAG
Organism: Petrolisthes cinctipes; assembly: GCA_033782935.1. Taxonomy (NCBI): domain Eukaryota; kingdom Metazoa; phylum Arthropoda; class Malacostraca; order Decapoda; family Porcellanidae; genus Petrolisthes; species Petrolisthes cinctipes. The sequence goes on from JAWQEG010000175.1 coordinate 1,334,298, forward strand.
CATGTTTTTAGCCTATATTTTGAAAATATTCTGGCACTGTGTAGGCATGTACAGATTGCTTCTGGGACCCCAAAATATTGAATTTTCGGGTGTTTTGAGCCTGAATTTGAGATATAAACGGGTACAGAAGATACATGCACATATTGACTTTGGGCATCTAAAATATCGATTTTCAGCATGTTTTGGGCCTGTATTTTGAAATTACTCTAACACTGAGTAGGCATGTACAGATTGCTTCTGGGACCCCAAAATATTGAATTTTCGGGTGTTTTGAGCCTGAATTTGAGATATAAACGGGTACTGAAGATGCATGCACATATCGACTTTTGTGCACCTAAAAGATCGATTTTCAGTATGTTTTGAGCATGTATTTTGAAAATACTCTAACACGGAGTAGGCATGTACAGATCGCTTCTGGGACCCCAAAATATCGAATTTTCGGGTGTTTAGGGCCAGAATTTGAGATATAAACGGGTACAGAAGATGCATGCACATATCGACTTTTGGGCACCTAAAAGATCGATTTTCAGTATGTTTTTGGCCTCTATTTTGAGTAGGCATGTACAGATACCTTCTGGGACCTATAAATATCGAATTTTCGGGTGTTTTGGGACTGAATTTGAGATATCGATTTTTTGGCACCTATAATGTCGATTTTTAGCATGTTTTTAGCCTATATTTTGAAAATATTCTAGCACTGTGTAGGCATGTACAGATTGCTTCTGGGACCCCAAAATATTGAATTTTCGGGTGTTTTGAGCCTGAATTTGAGATATAAACGGGTACAGAAGATACATGCACATATTGACTTTGGGCATCTAAAATATCGATTTTCAGCATGTTTTGGGCCTGTATTTTGAAAATACTCTAACACTGAGTAGGCATGTACAGATTGCTTCTGGGACCCCAAAATATTGAATTTTCGGGTTTTTTGAGCATGAATTTGAGATATAAACTGGTACTGAAGATGCATGCACATATCGACTTTTGTGCACCTAAAAGATCGATTTTCAGTATGTTTTGAGCATGTATTTTGAAAATACTCAAACACGGAGTAGGCATGTACAGATCGCTTCTGGGACCCCTAAATATCGAATTTTCGGGTGTTTTGGGACTGAATTTGAGATATCGACTTTTTGGCACATAAAAGATCGATTTTTAGCATGTTTTTAGCCTATATTTTGAAAATATTCTACCACTGAGTAGGCATGTACAGATCGCTTCTGGGACCCCAAAATATCGAATTTTCGGGTGTTTAGGGCAAGAATTTGAGATATAAACTGGTACAGAAGATGCATGCACATATCGACTTTTGGGCACCTAAAAGATCGATTTTCAGTATGTTTTTGGCCTGTATTTTGAAAATACTCTAACACAGAGTAGGCATGTACAGATACCTTCTGGGACCTCTAAATATCGAATTTTCGGGTGTTTTGGGACTGAATTTGAGATATCGATTTTTTGGCACCTAAAAGATCGATTTTCAGCATGTTTTTAGCCTATATTTTGAAAATATTCTAGCACTGAGTAGGCATGTACAGATTGCTTCTGGGACCCCAAAATATTGAATTTTCGGGTGTTTTGAGCCTGAATTTGAGATATAAACGGGTACAGAAGATACATGCACATATTGACTTTGGGCACCAAAAATATCGATTTTCAGCATGTTTTGGGCCTGAATTTTGAAAATACTCTAACACGGAGTAGGCATGTACAGATCGCTTCTGGGACCCCAAAATATCGAATTTTCGGGTGTTTTGAGCCAGAATTTGAGATATAAACGGGCACAGAAGATGCATGCACATATCGACTTTTGGGCACCTAAAAGATCGATTTTCAGTATGTTTTTGGCCTGTAATTTGAAAATACTCTAACACGGAGTAAGCATGTAAAGATACCTTCTGGGACCTCTAAATATCGAATTTTCGGGTGTTTTGGGACTGAATTTGAGATATCGATTTTTTGGCACCTAAAATGTCGATTTTTAGCATGTTTTTAGCCTATATTTTGAAAATATTCTGGCACTGTGTAGGCATGTACAGATTGCTTCTGGGACCCCAAAATATTGAATTTTCGGGTGTTTTGAGCCTGAATTTGAGATATAAACGGGTACTGAAGATGCATGCACATATCGACTTTTGTGCACCTAAAAGATCGATTTTCAGTATGTTTTGAGCATGTATTTTGAAAATACTCTAACACGGAGTAGGCATGTACAGATCGCTTGTGGGACCCCTAAATATCGAATTTTCGGGTGTTTTGGGACTGAATTTGAGATATCGACTTTTTCGCACCTAAAAGATCGATTTTTAGCATGTTTTTAGTCTATATTTTGAAAATATTCTAGCACTGTGTAGGCATGTACAGATTGCTTCTGGGACCCCAAAATAATGAATTTTCGGGTGTTTTGAGCCTGAATTTGAGATATAAACGGGTACAGAAGAAACATGCACATATTGACTTTGGGCATCTAAAATATCGATTTTCAGCATGTTTTGGGCCTGTATTTTGAAATTACTCTAACACTGAGTAGGCATGTACAGATTGCTTCTGGGACCCCAAAATATTGAATTTTCGGGTGTTTTGAGCCTGAATTTGAGATATAAACGGGTACTGAAGATGCATGCACATATCGACTTTTGTGCACCTAAAAGATCGATTTTCAGTATGTTTTGAGCATGTATTTTGAAAATACTCTAACACGGAGTAGGCATGTACAGATCGCTTCTGGGACCCCAAAATATCGAATTTTCGGGTGTTTAGGGCCAGAATTTGAGATATAAACGGGTACAGAAGATGCATGCACATATCGACTTTTGGGCACCTAAAAGATCGATTTTCAGTATGTTTTTGGCCTCTATTTTGAGTAGGCATGTACAGATACCTTCTGGGACCTCTAAATATCGAATTTTCGGGTGTTTTGGGACTGAATTTGAGATATCGATTTTTTGGCACCTATAATGTCGATTTTTAGCATGTTTTTAGCCTATATTTTGAAAATATTCTAGCACTGTGTAGGCATGTACAGATTGCTTCTGGGACCCCAAAATATTGAATTTTCGGGTGTTTTGAGCCTGAATTTGAGATATAAACGGGTACAGAAGATACATGCACATATTGACTTTGGGCATCTAAAATATCGATTTTCAGCATGTTTTGGGCCTGTATTTTGAAAATACTCTAACACTGAGTAGGCATGTACAGATTGCTTCTGGGACCCCAAAATATTGAATTTTCGGGTTTTTTGAGCCTGAATTTGAGATATAAACGGGTACTGAAGATGCATGCACATATCGACTTTTGTGCACCTAAAAGATCGATTTTCAGTATGTTTTGAGCATGTATTTTGAAAATACTCTAACACGGAGTAGGCATGTACAGATCGCTTCTGGGACCCCTAAATATCGAATTTTCGGGTGTTTTGGGACTGAATTTGAGATATCGACTTTTTGGCACATAAAAGATCGATTTTTAGCATGTTTTTAGCCTATATTTTGAAAATATTCTACCACTGAGTAGGCATGTACAGATCGCTTCTGGGACCCCAAAATATCGAATTTTCGGGTGTTTAGGGCAAGAATTTGAGATATAAACTGGTACAGAAGATGCATGCACATATCGACTTTTGGGCACCTAAAAGATCGATTTTCAGTATGTTTTTGGCCTGTATTTTGAAAATACTCTAACACAGAGTAGGCATGTACAGATACCTTCTGGGACCTCTAAATATCGAATTTTCGGGTGTTTTGGGACTGAATTTGAGATATCGATTTTTTGGCACCTAAAGGATCGATTTTCAGCATGTTTTTAGCCTATATTTTGAAAATATTCTAGCACTGAGTAGGCATGTACAGATTGCTTCTGGGACCCCAAAATATTGAATTTTCGGGTGTTTTGAGCCTGAATTTGAGATATAAACGGGTACAGAAGATACATGCACATATTGACTTTGGGCACCAAAAATATCGATTTTCAGCATGTTTTGGGCCTGAATTTTGAAAATACTCTAACACGGAGTAGGCATGTACAGATCGCTTCTGGGACCCCAAAATATCGAATTTTCGGGTGTTTTGAGCCAGAATTTGAGATATAAACGGGCACAGAAGATGCATGCATATATCGACTTTTGGGCACCTAAAAGATCGATTTTCAGTATGTTTTTGGCCTGTAATTGGAAAATACTCTAACACGTAGTAAGCATGTACAGATACCTTCTGGGACCTCTAAATATCGAATTTTCGGGTGTTTTGGGACTGAATTTGAGATATCGATTTTTTGGCACCTAAAATGTCGATTTTTAGCATGTTTTTAGCCTATATTTTGAAAATATTCTGGCACTGTGTAGGCATGTACAGATTGCTTCTGGGACCCCAAAATATTGAATTTTCGGGTGTTTTGAGCCTGAATTTGAGATATAAACGGGTACTGAAGATGCATGCACATATCGACTTTTGTGCACCTAAAAGATCGATTTTCAGTATGTTTTGAGCATGTATTTTGAAAATACTCTAACACGGAGTAGGCATTTACAGATCGCTTGTGGGACCCCTAAATATCGAATTTTCGGGTGTTTTGGGACTGAATTTGAGATATCGACTTTTTCGCACCTAAAAGATCGATTTTTAGCATGTTTTTAGTCTATATTTTGAAAATATTCTAGCACTGAGTAGGCATGTACAAATTGCTTCTGGGACCCCAAAATAATGAATTTTCGGGTGTTTAGGGCCAGAATTTAAGATATAAACGGGTACAGAAGATGCATGCACATATCGACTTTTGGGCACCTAAAAGATCGATTTTCAGTATGTTTTTGGCCTGTAATTTGAAAATACTCTAACACGGAGTAAGTATGTACAGATACCTTCTGGGACCTCTAAATATCGAAATTTTGTGTGTTTTGAGCCTGAATTTGAGATATAAACGGGTACTGAAGATGCATGCACATATCGACTTTTGTGCACCTAAAAGATCGATTTTCAGTATGTTTTGAGCATGTATTTTGAAAATACTCTAACACGGAGTAGGCATGTACAGATCGCTTCTGGGACCCCTAAATATCGAATTTTCGGGTGTTTTGGGACTGAATTTGAGATATCGACTTTTTGGCACCTAAAAGATCGATTTTTAGCATGTTTTTAGCCTATATTTTGAAAATATTCTAGCACTGAGTAGGCATGTACAGATTGCTTCTGGGACCCCAAAATATTGAATTTTCGAGTGTTTTGAGCCTGAATTTGAGATATAAACGGGTACAGAAGATTCATGCACATATTGACTTTGGGCACCAAAAATATCGATTTTCAGCATGTTTTGAGCCTGAAATTTGAAAATACTCTAACACGGAGTAGGCATGTACAGATCGCTTCAGGGACCCCAAAATATCGAATTTTCGGGTGTTTAGGGCCAGAATTTGAGATATAAACGGGTACAGAAGATGCATGCACATATCGACTTTTGGGCACCTAAAAGATCGATTTTCAGTATGTTTTTGGCCTGTATTTTGAAAATACTCTAACACGGAGTAGGCATGTACAGATACCTTCTGGGACCTCTAAATATCGAATTTTCGGGTGTTTTGGGACTGAATTTGAGATATCGTTTTTTTGGCACCTAAAATGTCGATTTTTAGCATGTTTTTAGCCTATATTTTGAAAATATTCTAGCACTGTGTAGGCATGTACAGATTGCTTCTGGGACCCCAAAATATTGAATTTTCGGGTGTTTTGAGCCTGAATTTGAGATATAAACGGGTACTGAAGATGCATGCACATATCGACTTTTGTGCACCTAAAAGATCGATTTTCAGTATGTTTTGAGCATGTATTTTGAAAATACTCTAACACGGAGTAGGCATGTACAGATCGCTTGTGGGACCCCTAAATATCGAATTTTCGGGTGTTTTGGGACTGAATTTGAGATATCGACTTTTTCGCACCTAAAAGATCGATTTTTAGCATGTTTTTAGTCTATATTTTGAAAATATTCTAGCACTGAGTAGGCATGTACAAATTGCTTCTGGGACCCTAAAATAATGAATTTTCGGGTGTTTAGGGCCAGAATTTAAGATATAAACGGGTACAGAAGATGCATGCACATATCGACTTTTGGGCACTAAAAGATCGATTTTCAGTATGTTTTTGGCCTGTAATTTGAAAATACTCTAACACGGAGTAAGCATGTACAGATACCTTCTGGGACCTCTAAATATCGAATTTTCGTGTGTTTTGAGCCTGAATTTGAGATATAAACGGGTACTGAAGATGCATGCACATATCGACTTTTGTGCACCTAAAAGATCGATTTTCAGTATGTTTTGAGCATGTATTTTGAAAATACTCTAACACTTAGTAGGCATGTACAGATCGCTTCTGGGACCCCTAAATATCGAATTTTCGGGTGTTTTGGGACTGAATTTGAGATATCGACTTTTTGGCACCTAAAAGATCGATTTTTAGCATGTTTTTAGTCTATATTTTGAAAATATTCTAGCACTGAGTAGGCTTGTACAGATTGCTTCTGGGACCCCAAAATATTGAATTTTCGGGTGTTTTGAGCCTGAATTTGAGATATAAACGGGTACAGAAGATACATGCACATATTGACTTTAGGCACCAAAAATATCGATTTTCAGCATGTTTTGGGCCTGAATTTTGAAAATACTCTAACACGGAGTAGGCATGTACAGATCGCTTCTGGGACCCCAAAATATCGAATTTTCGGGTGTTTAGGGCCAGAATTTGAGATATAAACGGGTACAGAAGATGCATGCACATATCGACTTTTGGGCACCTAAAAGATCGATTTTTAGTATGTTTTAGGCCTGTATTTTGAAAATACTCTATCACGGAGTAGGCATGTACAGATACCTTCTGGGACCTCTAAATATCGAATTTTCGGGTGTTTTGGGACTGAATTTGAGATATCGATTTTTTGGCACCTAAAATGTCGATTTTTAGCATGTTTTTAGCCTATATTTTGAAAATATTCTCGCACTGTGTAGGCATGTACAGATTGCTTCTGGGACCCCAAAATATTGAATTTTCGGGTGTTTTGAGCCTGAATTTGAGCTATAAACGGGTACAGAAGATACATGCACATATTGACTTTGGGCATCTAAAATATCGATTTTCAGCATGTTTTGGGCCTGTATTTTGAAAATACTCTAACACGGAGTAGGCATGTACAGATCGCTTCTGGGACCCCTAAATATCGAATTTTCGGGTGTTTTGGGACTGAATTTGAGATATCGACTTTTTGGCACCTAAAAGATCGATTTTTAGCATGTTTTTAGCCTATATTTTGAAAATATTCTAGCACTGAGTAGGCATGTACAGATTGCTTCTGGGACCCCAAAATATTGAATTTTCGGGTGTTTTGAGCCTGAATTTGAGATATAAACGGGTACAGAAGATACATGCACATATTGACTTTGGGCACCAAAAATATCGATTTTAAGCATGTTTTTGGCCTGAATTTTGAAAATACTCTAACACGGAGTAGGCATATACAGATCGCTTCTGGGACCCCAAAATATCGAATTTTCGGGTGTTTAGGGCCAGAATTTGAGATATAAACGGGTACAGAAGATGCATGCACATATCGACTTTTGGGCACCTAAAAGATCGATTTTCAGTATGTTTTTGGCCTGTATTTTGAAAATACTCTAACACGGAGTAGGCATGTACAGATACCTTCTGGGACCTCTAAATATCGAATTTTCGGGTGTTTTGGGACTGAATTTGAGATATCGATTTTTTGGCACCTAAAATGTCGATTTTTAGCATGTTTTTAGCCTATATTTTGAAAATATTCTAGCACTGTGTAGGCATGTACAGATTGCTTCTGGGACCCCAAAATATTGAATTTTCGGGTGTTTTGAGCCTGAATTTGAGATATAAACGGGTACAGAAGATACATGCACATATTGACTTTGGGCATCTAAAATATCGATTTTCAGCATGTTTTGGGCCTGTATTTTGAAAATACTCTAACACTGAGTAGGCATGTACAGATTGCTTCTGGGACCCCAAAATATTGAATTTTCGGGTGTTTTGAGCCTGAATTTGTGATATAAACGGGTACTGAAGATGCATGCACATATCGACTTTTGTGCACCTTAAAGATCGATTTTCAGTATGTTTTGAGCATGTATTTTGAAAATACTCTAACACGGAGTAGGCATGTACAGATCGCTTCTGGGACCCCTAAATATCGAATTTTCGGGTGTTTTAGGACTGAATTTGAGATATCGACTTTTTGGCACCTAAAAGATCGATTTTCAGCATGTTTTTAGCCTATATTTTGAAAATATTCTAGCACTGAGTAGGCATGTACAGATTGCTTCTGGGACCCCAAAATATTGAATTTTCGGGTGTTTTGAGCCTGAATTTGAGATATAAACGGGTACAGAAGATACATGCACATATTGACTTTGGGCACCAAAAATATCGATTTTCAACATGTTTTGGGCCTGAATTTTGAAAATACTCTAACACGGAGTAGGCATGTACAGATCGCTTCTGGGACCCCAAAATATCGAATTTTCGGGTGTTTAGGGCCAGAATTTGAGATATAAACGGATACAGAAGATGCATGCACGATATATATATCGACTTTTGGGCACCTAAAAGATCGATTTTCAGTATGTTTTTGGCCTGTATTTTAAAAATACTCTAACACGTAGTAGGCATGTACAGATTCCTTCTGGGACCTCTAAATATCGAATTTTCGGGTGTTTTGGGACTGAATTTGAGATATCGATTTTTTGGCACCTAAAATGTCGATTTTTAGCATGTTTTTAGCCTATATTTTGAAAATATTCTAGCACTGTGTAGGCATGTACAGATTGCTTCTGGGACCCCAAAATATTGAATTTTCGGGTGTTTTGAGCCTGAATTTGAGATATAAACGGGTACAGAAGATACATGCACATATTGACTTTGGGCATCTAAAATATCGATTTTCAGCATGTTTTGGGCCTGTATTTTGAAAATACTCTAACACTGAGTAGGCATGTACAGATTGCTTCTGGGACCCCAAAATATTGAATTTTCGGGTGTTTTGAGCCTGAATTTGTGATATAAACGGATACTGAAGATGCATGCACATATCGACTTTTGTGCACCTTAAAGATCGATTTTCAGTATGTTTTGAGCATGTATTTTGAAAATACTCTAACACGGAGTAGGCATGTACAGATCGCTTCTGGGACCCCTAAATATCGAATTTTCGGGTGTTTTAGGACTGAATTTGAGATATCGACTTTTTGGCACCTAAAAGATCGATTTTCAGCATGTTTTTAGCCTATATTTTGAAAATATTCTAGCACTGAGTAGGCATGTACAGATTGCTTCTGGGACCCCAAAATATTGAATTTTCGGGTGTTTTGAGCCTGAATTTGACATATAAACGGGTACAGAAGATACATGCACATATTGACTTTGGGCACCAAAAATATCGATTTTCAACATGTTTTGGGCCTGAATTTTGAAAATACTCTAACACGGAGTAGGCATGTACAGATCGCTTCTGGGACCCCAAAATATCGAATTTTCGGGTGTTTAGGGCCAGAATTTGAGATATAAACGGGTACAGAAGATGCATGCACATATCGACTTTTGGGCACCTAAAAGATCGATTTTCAGTATGTTTTTGGCCAGTATTTTAAAAATACTCTAACACGGAGTAGGCATGTACAGATTCCTTCTGGGACCTCTAAATATCGAATTTTCGGGTGTTTTGTAACTGAATTTGTGATATTGATTTTTTGGCACCTAAAATGTCGATTTTTAGCATGTTTTTAGCCTATATTTTGAAAATATTCTAGCCCTGTGTAGGCATGTACAGATTGCTTCTGGGACCCCAAAATATTGAATTTTCGGGTGTTTTAAGCCTGAATTTGAGATATAAACGGGTACAGAAGATACATGCACATATTGACTTTGGGCATCTAAAATATCGATTTTCAGCATGTTTTGGGCCTGTACTTTGAAAATACTCTAACACTGAGTAGGCATGTACAGATCGCTTCTGGGACCCCAAAATATTGAATTTTCGGGTGTTTTGAGCCTGAATTTGAGATATAAACGGGTACAGAAGATACATGCACATATTGACTTTTGGGCACCAAAAATATCGATTTTCAACATGTTTTGGGCCTGAATTTTGAAAATACTCTAACACGGAGTAGGCATGTACAGATCGCTTCTGGGACCCCAAAATATCGAATTTTCGGGTGTTTAGGGCCAGAATTTGAGATATAAACGGGTACAGAAGATGCATGCACATATCGACTTTTGGGCACCTAAAAGATCGATTTTCAGTATGTTTTTGGCCTGTATTTTAAAAATACTCTAACACGTAGTAGGCATGTACAGATTCCTACAGGGACCTCTAAATATCGAATTTTCGGGTGTTTTGGGACTGAATTTGAGATATCGATTTTTTGGCACCTAAAATGTCGATTTTTAGCATGTTTTTAGCCTATATTTTGAAAATATTCTAGCACTGTGTAGGCATGTACAGATTGCTTCTGGGACCCCAAAATATTGAATTTTCGGGTGTTTTGAGCCTGAATTTGAGATATAAACGGGTACAGAAGATACATGCACATATTGACTTTGGGCATCTAAAATATCGATTTTCAGCATGTTTTGGGCCTGTATTTTGAAAATACTCTAACACTGAGTAGGCATGTACAGATTGCTTCTGGGACCCCAAAATATTGAATTTTCGGGTGTTTTGAGCCTGAAATTGTGATATAAACGGGTACTGAAGATGCATGCACATATCGACTTTTGTGCACCTTAAAGATCGATTTTCAGTATGTTTTGAGCATGTATTTTGAAAATACTCTAACACGGAGTAGGCATGTACAGATCGCTTCTGGGACCCCTAAATATCGAATTTTCGGGTGTTTTAGGACTGAATTTGAGATATCGACTTTTTGGCACCTAAAAGATCGATTTTCAGCATGTTTTTAGCCTATATTTTGAAAATATTCTAGCACTGAGTAGGCATGTACAGATTGCTTCTGGGACCCCAAAATATTGAATTTTCGGGGGTTTTGAGCCTGAATTTGAGATATAAACGGGTACAGAAGATACATGCACATATTGACTTTGGGCACCAAAAATATCGATTTTCAACATGTTTTGGGCCTGAATTTTGAAAATACTCTAACACGGAGTAGGCATGTACAGATCGCTTCTGGGACCCCAAAATATCGAATTTTCGGGTGTTTAGGGCCAGAATTTGAGATATAAACGGGTACAGAAGATGCATGCACATATCGACTTTTGGGCACCTAAAAGATCGATTTTCAGTATGTTTTTGGCCTGTATTTTAAAAATACTCTAACACGTAGTAGGCATGTACAGATTCCTTCTGGAACCTCTAAATATCGAATTTTCGGGTGTTTTGGGACTGAATTTGTGATATTGATTTTTTGGCACCTAAAATGTCGATTTTTAGCATGTTTTTAGCCTATATTTTGAAAATATTCTAGCCCTGTGTAGGCATGTACAGATTGCTTCTGGGACCCCAAAATATTGAATTTTCGGGTGTTTTGAGCCTGAATTTGAGATATAAACGGGTACAGAAGATACATGCACATATTGACTTTGGGCATCTAAAATATCGATTTTCAGCATGTTTTGGGCCTGTATTTTGAAAATACTCTAACACTGAGTAGGCATGTACAGATTGCTTCTGGGACCCCAAAATATTGAATTTTCGGGTGTTTTGAGCCTGAATTTGAGATATAAACGGGTACTGAAGATGCATGCACATATCGACTTTTGTGCACCTAAAAGATCGATTTTCAGTATGTTTTGAGCATGTATTTTGAAAATACTCTAACACGGAGTAGGCATGTACAGATCGCTTCTTGGACCCCTAAATATCGAATTTTCGGGTGTTTTGGGACTGAATTTGAGATATCGACTTTTTGGCACATAAAAGATCGATTTTTAGCATGTTTTTAGCCTATATTTTGAAAATATTCTACCACTGAGTAGGCATGTACAGATCGCTTCTGGGACCCCAAAATATCGAATTTTCGGGTGTTTAGGGCAAGAATTTGAGATATAAACTGGTACAGAAGATGCATGCACATATCGACTTTTGGGCACCTAAAAGATCGATTTTCAGTATGTTTTGAGCATGTATTTTGAAAATACTCTAACACGGAGTAGGCATGTACAGATCGCTTCTGGGACCTCTAAATATCGAATTTTCGGGTGTTTGGGGACTGAATTTGAGATATCGACTTTTTGGCACCTAAAAGATCGATTTTCAGCATGTTTTTAGCCTATATTTTGAAAATATTCTAGCACTGAGTAGGCATGTACAGATTGCTTCTGGGACCCCAAAATATTGAATTTTCGGGTGTTTTGAGCCTGAATTTGAGATATAAACGGGTACAGAAGATACATGCACATATTGACTTTGGGCACCAAAAATATCGATTTTCAGCATGTTTTGGGCCTGAATTTTGAAAATACTCTAACACGGAGTAGGCATGTACAGATCGCTTCTGGGACCCCAAAATATCGAATTTTCGGGTGTTTAGAGCCAGAATTTGAGATATAAACGGGCACAGAAGATGCATGCACATATCGACTTTTGTGCACCTAAAAGATCGATTTTCAGTATGTTTTTGGCCTGTAATTTGAAAATACTCTAACACGGAGTAAGCATGTACAGATACCTTCTGGGACCTCTAAATATCGAATTTTCGATGTTTTGGGACTGAATTTGAGATATCGATTTTTTGGCACCTAAAATGTCGATTTTTAGCATGTTGTTAGCCTATATTTTGAAAATATTCTAGCACTGTGTAGGCATGTACAGATTGCTTCTGGGACCCCAAAATATTGAATTTTCGGGTGTTTTGAGCCTGAATTTGATATATAAACGGGTACAGAAGATACATGCACATATTGACTTTGGGCATCTAATATATAGATTTTCAGCATGTTTTGGGCCTGTATTTTGAAAATACTCTAACACTGAGTAGGCATGTACAGATTGCTTCTGGGACCCCAAAATATTGAATTTTCGGGTGTTTTGAGCCTGAATTTGAGATATAAACGGGTACTGAAGATGCATGCACATATCGACTTTTGTGCACCTAAAAGATCGATTTTCAGTATGTTTTGAGCATGTATTTTGAAAATACTCTAACACGGAGTAGGCATGTACAGATCGCTTCTGGGACCCCTAAATATCGAATTTTCGGGTGTTTTGGGACTGAATTTGAGATATCGACTTTTTGGCACCTAAAAGATCGATTTTTAGCATGTTTTTAGTCTATATTTTGAAAATATTCTAGCACTGAGTAGGCATGTACAGATTGCTTCTGGGACCCCAAAATATTGAATTTTCGGGTGTTTTGAGCCTGAATTTGAGATTTAAACGGGTACAGAAGATACATGCACATATTGACTTTGGGCACCAAAAATATCGATTTTCAGCATGTTTTGGGAATGAAATTTGAAAATACTCTAACACGGAGTAGGCATGTACAGATCGCTTCTGGGACCCCAAAATATCGAGTTTTCGGGTGTTTAGGGCCAGAATTTGAGATATAAACGGGTACAGAAGATGCATGCACATATCGACTTTTGGGCACCTAAAAGATCGATTTTCAGTATGTTTTTGGCCTGTATTTTGAAAATACTCTAACACGGAGTAGGCATGTACAGATACCTTCTGGGACCTCTAAATATCGAATTTTCGGGTGTTTTGGGACTGAATTTGAGATATCGACTTTTGGGCACCTAAAAGATCGATTTTCAGTATGTTTTTGGCCTGTAATTTGAAAATACTCTAACACGGAGTAAGCATGTACAGATACCTTCTGGGACCTCTAAATATCGAATTTTCGGGTGTTTTGAGCCTGAATTTGAGATATAAACGGGTACTGAAGATGCATGCACATATCGACTTTTGTGCACCTAAAAGATCGATTTTCAGTATGTTTTGAGCATGTATTTTGAAAATACTCTAACACGGAGTAGGCATGTACAGATACCTTCTGGGACCTCTAAATATCGAATTTTCGGGTGTTTTGGGACTGAATTTGAGATATCGTTTTTTTGGCACCTAAAATGTCGATTTTTAGCATGTTTTTAGCCTATATTTTGAAAATATTCTAGCACTGTGTAGGCATGTACAGGTTGATTCTGGGACCCCAAAATATTGAATTTTCGGGTGTTATGAGCCTGAATTTGAGATATAAACGGGTACTGAAGATGCATGCACATATCGACTTTTGTGCACCTAAAAGATCGATTTTCAGTATGTTTTGAGCATGTATTTTGAAAATACTCTAACACGGAGTAGGCATGTACAGATCGCTTGTGGGACCCCTAAATATCGAATTTTCGGGTGTTTTGGGACTGAATTTGAGATATCGACTTTTTGGCACCTAAAAGATCGATTTTTAGCATGTTTTTAGTCTATATTTTGAAAATATTCTAACACTGAGTAGGCATGTACAGATTGCTTCTGGGACCCCAAAATAATGAATTTTCGGGTGTTTAGGGCCAGAATTTAAGATATAAACGGGTACAGAAGATGCATGCACATATCGACTTTTGGGCACCTAAAAGATCGATTTTCAGTATGTTTTTGGCCTGTAATTTGAAAATACTCTAACACGGAGTAAGCATGTACAGATACCTTCTGGGACCTCTAAATATCGAATTTTCGGGTGTTTTGAGCCTGAATTTGAGATATAAACGGGTACTGAAGATGCATGCACATATCGACTTTTGTGCACCTAAAAGATCGATTTTCAGTATGTTTTGAGCATGTATTTTGAAAATACTCTAACACGGAGTAGGCATGTACAGATTGCTTCTGGGACCCCAAAATAATGAATTTTCGGGTGTTTTGGGACTGAATTTGAGATATCGACTTTTTGGCACCTAAAAGATCGATTTTTAGCATGTTTTTAGTCTATATTTTGAAAATATTCTAGCACTGAGTAGGCATGTACAGATCGCTTCTGGGACCCCAAAATATCGAATTTTCGGGTATTTAGGGCCAGAATTTGAGATATAAACGGGTACAGAAGATGCATGCACATATCGACTTTTGGGCACCTGAAAGATCGGTTTTCAGTATGTTTTTGGCCTGTATTTTGAAAATACTCTAACACGGAGTAGGCATGTACAGATACCTTGTGGGACCTCTAAATATCGAATTTTCGGGTGTTATGGGACTGAATTTGAGATATCGATTTTTTGGCACCTATAATATCGATTTTTAGCATGTTTTTAGCCTATATTTTGAAAATATTCTAGCACTGTGTAGGCATGTACAGATTGCTTCTGGGACCCCAAAATATTGAATTTTCGGGTGTTTTGAGCCTGAATTTGAGATATAAACGGGTAAAGAAGATACATGCACATATTGACTTTGGGCATCTAAAATATCGATTTTCAGCATGTTTTGGGCATGTATTTTGAAAATACTCTAACACGGAGAAAGCATGTACAGATCGCTTCTGGGACCCCAAAATATCGAATTTTCGGGTGTTTTGGGACTGAATTTGAGATATCGACTTTTTGGTACCTAAAAGATCGATTGTTAGCATGTTTTTAGCCTATATTTTGAAAATATTCTAGCACTGAGTAGGCATGTACAGATCGCTTCTGGGACCCCAAAATATCGAATTTTCGGGTGTTTTGAGCTTGAATTTGAGATATCGCCTTTACGCACCTAAAATATCGATTTTCAGTATGTTTTTGGCCTGTATTTTGAAAATACTCTAACACGGAGTAGGCATGTACAGATCGCTTCTGGGACCCCAAAATATCGAATTTTCGGGTGTTTAGGGCCAGAATTTGAGATATAAACGGGTACAGAAGATGCATGCACATATCGACTTTTGGGCACCTAAAAGATCGATTTTCAGTATGTTTTTGGTCTGTATTTTGAAAATACTCTAACATGGAGTAGGCATGTACAGATACCTTCTGGGACCTCTAAATATCGAATTTTCGGGTATTTTGGGACTGAATTTGAGATATCGATTTTTTGGCACCTAAAATGTCGATTTTTAGCATGTTTTTAGCCTATATTTTGAAATTATTCTAGCACTGTGTAGGCATGTACATATTGCTTCTGGGACCCCAAAATATTGAATTTTCGGGTGTTTTGAGCCTGAATTTGAGATATAAACGGGTACAGAAGATACATGCACATATCGACTTTTGTGCACCTAAAAGATCGATTTTCAGTATGTTTTGAGCTTGTATTTTGAAAATACTCTAACACGGAGTAGGCATCTACAGATCGCTTCTGGGACCTCTAAATATCGAATTTTCGGGTGTTTTGGGACTGAATTTGAGATATCGACTTTTTGGCACCTAAAAGATCGATTTTTAGCATGTTTTTAGCCTATATTTTGAAAATATTCTAGCACTGTAGATACAGAAGATACATGCACATATTGACATTGGGCACCAAAAATATCGATTTTCAGCATGTTTTGGGCCTGAATTTTGAAAATACTCTAACACGGAGTAGGCATGTACAGATATAAACGGGTACAGAAGATGCATGCACATATCGACTTTTGGGCACCTAAAAGATCGGTTTTCAGTATGTTTTTGGCCTGTATTTTGAAAATACTCTAACACGGAGTAGGCATGTACAGATACCTTCTGGGACCTCTAAATATCGAATTTTCGGGTGTTATGGGACTGAATTTGAGATATCGATTTTTTGGCACCTATAATATCGATTTTTAGCATGTTTTTAGCCTATATTTTGAAAATATTCTAGCACTGTGTAGGCATGTACAGATTGCTTCTGGGACCCCAAAATATTGAATTTTCGGGTGTTTTGAGCCTGAATTTGAGATATAAACGGGTACAGAAGATGCATGTACAGATCGCTTCTGGGACCCCTAAATATCGAATTTTCGGGTGTTTTGGGCCTTAATTTGAGATATCGACTTCTTGGCACCAAAAATATCGATTTTTAGCATGTTTTTAGCCTATATTTTGAAAATATTCTAGCACAGATGTACAGATTGCTTCTGGGACCCCAAAATATCGAATTTTCGGGTGTTTAGGGCCAGAATTTGAGATATAAACGGGTACAGAAGATGCATGCACATATCGACTTTTGGGCACCTAAAAGATCGATTTTCAGTATGTTTTTGGCCTGTATTTTGAGTAGGCATGTACAGATACCTTCTGGGACCTCTAAATATCGAATTTTCGGGTGTTTTGGGACTGAATTTGAGATATCGATTTTTTGGCACCTAAAATGTCGATTTTTAGCATGTTTTTAGCCTATATTTTGAAAATATTCTAGCACTGTGTAGGCATGTACAGATTGATTCTGGGACCCCAAAATATTGAATTTTCGGGTGTTTTGAGCCTGAATTTGAGATATAAACGGGTACAGAAGATACATGCACATATTGACTTTGGGCATCTAAAATATCGATTTTCAGCATGTTTTGGGCCTGTATTTTGAAAATACTCTAACACTGAGTAGGCATGTACAGATTGCTTCTGGGACCCCAAAATATTGAATTCTCGGGTTTTTTGAGCCTGAATTTGAGATATAAACGGGTACTGAAGATGCATGCACATATCGACTTTTGTGCACCTAAAAGATCGATTTTCAGTATGTTTTGAGCATGTATTTTGAAAATACTCTAACACGGAGTAGGCATGTACAGATCGCTTCTGGGACCCCTAAATATCGAATTTTCGGGTGTTTTGGGACTGAATTTGAGATATCGACTTTTTGGCACCTAAAAGATCGATTTTTAGCATGTTTTTAGCCTATATTTTGAAAATATTCTAGCACTGAGTAGGCATGTACAGATTGCTTCTGGGACCCAAAAATATTGAATTTTCGGGTGTTTTGAGTCTGAATTTGAGATATAAACGGGTACAGAAGATACATGCACATATTGACTTTGGGCACCAAAAATATCGATTTTCAGCATGTTTTGGGCCTGAATTTTGAAAATACTCTAACACGGAGTAGGCATGTACAGATCGCTTCTGGGACCCCAAAATATCGAATTTTCGGGAGTTTAGGGCCAGAATTTGAGATATAAACGGGTACAGAAGATGCATGCACATATCGACTTTTGGGCACCTAAAAGATCGATTTTCAGTATGTTTTTGGCCTGTATTTTAAAAATACTCTAACACGGAGTAGGCATGTACAGATTCCTTCTGGAACCTCTAAATATCGAATTTTCGGGTGTTTTGGGACTGAATTTGTGATATTGATTTTTTGGCACCTAAAATGTCGATTTTTAGCATGTTTTTACCCTATATTTTGAAAATATTCTAGCACTGTGTAGGCATGTACAGATTGCTTCTGGGACCCCAAAATATTGAATTTTCGGGTGTTTTAAGCCTGAATTTGAGATATAAACGGGTACAGAAGATACATGCACATATAGACTTTGGGCATCTAAAATATCGATTTTCAGCATGTTTTGGGCCTGTATTTTGAAAATACTCTAACACTGAGTAGGCATGTACAGATTGCTTCTGGGACCCCAAAATATTGAATTTTCGGGTGTTTTGAGCCTGAATTTGAGATATAAACGGGTACTGAAGATGCATGCACATATCGACTTTTGTGCACCTAAAAGATCGATTTTCAGTATGTTTTGAGCATGTATTTTGAAAATACTCTAACACGGAGTAGGCATGTACAGATCGCTTCTGGGACCCCTAAATATCGAATTTTCGGGTGTTTTGGGACTGAATTTGAGATATCGACTTTTTGGCACATAAAAGATCGATTTTTAGCATGTTTTTAGCCTATATTTTGAAAATATTCTACCACTGAGTAGGCATGTACAGATCGCTTCTGGGACCCCAAAATATCGAATTTTCGGGTCTTTAGGGCAAGAATTTGAGATATAAACTGGTACAGAAGATGCATGCACATATCGACTTTTGGGCACCTAAAAGATCGATTTTCAGTATGTTTTTGGCCTGTATTTTGAAAATACTCTAAAACAGAGTAGGCATGTATAGATACCTTCTGGGACCTCTAAATATCAAATTTTCGGGTGTTTTGGGACTGAATTTGATATATCGAATTTTTGGCACCTAAAATGTCGATTTTTAGCATGTTTTTAGCCTATATTTTGAAAATATTCTAGCACTGTGTAGGCATGTACAGATTGCTTCTGGGACCCCAAAATATTGAATTTTCGAGTGTTTTGAGCCTGAATTTGAGATATAAACGGGTACAGAAGATACATGCACATATTGACTTTGGGCATCTAAAATATCGATTTTCAGCATGTTTTGGGCCTGTATTTTGAAAATACTCTAACACTGAGTAGGCATGTACAGATTGCTTCTGGGACCCAAAATATTGAATTTTCGGGTGTTTTGAGCCAGAATTTGAGATATAAACGGGTACTGAAGATGCATGCACATATCGACTTTTGTGCACATAAAAGATCGATTTTCAGTATGTTTTGAGCATGTATTTTGAAAATACTCTAACACGGAGTAGGCATGTACAGATCGCTTCTGGGACCTCTAAATATCGAATTTTCGGGTGTTTGGGGACTGAATTTGAGATATCGACTTTTTGGCACCTAAAAGATCGATTATCAGCATGTTTTTAGCCTATATTTTGAAAATATTCTAGCACTGAGTAGGCATGTACAGATTGCTTCTGGGACCCCAAAATATTGAATTTTCGGGTGTTTTGAGCCTGAATTTGAGATATAAACGGGTACAGAAGATACATGCACATATTGACTTTGGGCACCAAAAATATCGATTTTCAGCATGTTTTGGGCCTGAATTTTGAAAATACTCTAACACGGAGTAGGCATGTACAGATCGCTTCTGGGACCCCAAAATATCGAATTTTCGGGTGTTTAGGGCCAGAATTTGAGATATAAACGGGCACAGAAGATGCATGCACATATCGACTTTTGGGCACCTAAAAGATCGATTTTCAGTATGTTTTTGGCCTGTAATTTGAAAATACTCTAACACGGAGTAAGCATGTACAGATACCTTCTGGGACCTCTAAATATCGAATTTTCGGGTGTTTTGGGACTGAATTTGAGATATTGATTTTTTGGCACCTAAAATGTCGATTTTTAGCATGTTTTTAGCCTATATTTTGAAAATATTCTAGCACTGTGTAGGCATGTACAGATTGCTTCTGGGACCCCAAAATATTGAATTTTCGGGTGTTTTGAGCCTGAATTTGAGATATAAACGGGTACAGAAGATACATGCACATATTGACTTTGGGCATCTAAAATATCGATTTTCAGCATGTTTTGGGCCTGTATTTTGAAAATACTCTAACACTGAGTAGGCATGTACAGATTGCTTCTGGGACCCCAAAATATTGAATTTTCGGGTGTTTAGAGCCTGAATTTGAGATATAAACGGGTACTGAAGATGCATGCACATATCGACTTTTGTGCACCTAAAAGATCGATTTTCAGTATGTTTTGAGCATGTATTTTGAAAATACTCTAACATGGAGTAGGCATGTACAGATCGCTTGTGGGACCCCTAAATATCGAATTTTCGGGTGTTTTGGGACTGAATTTGAGATATCGACTTTTTGGCACCTAAAAGATCGATTTTTAGCATGTTTTTAGCCTATATTTTGAAAATATTCTAGCACTGAGTAGGCATGTACAGATTGCTTCTGGGACCCCAAAATATTGAATTTTCGAGTGTTTTGAGCCTGAATTTGAGATATAAACGGGTACAGAAGATACATGCACATATTGACTTTGGGCACCAAAAATATCGATTTTCAGCATGTTTTGGGCCTGAAATTTGAAAATACTCTAACACGGAGTAGGCATGTACAGATCGCTTCTGGGACCCCAAAATATCGAATTTTCGGGTGTTTAGGGCCAGAATTTGAGATATAAACGGGTACAGAAGATGCATGCACATATCGACTTTTGGGCACCTAAAAGATCAATTTTCAGTATGTTTTTGGCCTGTATTTTGAAAATACTCTAACACGGAGTAGGCATGTACAGATACCTTCTGGGACCTCTAAATATCGAATTTTCGGGTGTTTTGGGACTGAATTTGAGATATCGTTTTTTTGGCACCTAAAATGTCGATTTTTAGCATGTTTTTAGCCTATATTTTGAAAATATTCTAGCACTGTGTAGGCATGTACAGATTGCTTCTGGGACCCCAAAATATTGAATTTTCGGGTGTTTTGAGCCTGAATTTGAGATATAAACGGGTACTGAAGATGCATGCACATATCGACTTTTGTGCACCTAAAAGATCGATTTTCAGTATGTTTTGAGCATGTATTTTGAAAATACTCTAACACGGAGTAGGCATGTACAGATCGCTTGTGGGACCCCTAAATATCGAATTTTCGGGTGTTTTGGGACTGAATTTGAGATATCGACTTTTTCGCACCTAAAAGATCGATTTTTAGCATGTTTTTAGTCTATATTTTGAAAATATTCTAGCACTGAGTAGGCATGTACAAATTGCTTCTGGGACCCCAAAATAATGAATTTTCGGGTGTTTAGGGCCAGAAATTAAGATATAAACGGGTACAGAAGATGCATGCACATATCGACTTTTGGGCACCTGAAAGATCGATTTTCAGTATGTTTTTGGCCTGTAATTTGAAAATACTCTAACACGGAGTAAGCATGTACAGATACCTTCTGGGACCTCTAAATATCGAATTTTCGGGTGTTTTGAGCCTGAATTTGAGATATAAACGGGTACTGAAGATGCATGCACATATCGACTTTTGTGCACCTAAAAGATCGATTTTCAGTATGTTATGAGCATGTATTTTTAAAATACTCTAACACTTAGTAGGCATGTACAGATCGCTTCTGGGACCCCTAAATATCGAATTTTCGGGTGTTTTGGGACTGAATTTGAGATATCGACTTTTTGGCACCTAAAAGATCGATTTTTAGCATGTTTTTAGTCTATATTTTGAAAATATTCTAGCACTGAGTAGGCATGTACAGATTGCTTCTGGGACCCCAAAATATTGAATTTTCGGGTGTTTTGAGCCTGAATTTGAGATATAAACGGGTACAGAAGATACATGCACATATTGACTTTGGGCACCAAAAATATCGATTTTCAGCATGTTTTGGGCCTGAATTTTGAAAATACTCTAACACGGAGTAGGCATGTACAGATCGCTTCTGGGACCCCAAAATATCGAATTTTCGGGTGTTTAGGGCCAGAATTTGAGATATAAACGGGTACAGAAGATGCATGCACATATCGACTTTTGGGCACCTAAAAGATCGATTTTCAGTATGTTTTTGGCCTGTATTTTGAAAATACTCTATCACGGAGTAGGCATGTACAGATACCTTCTGGGACCTCTAAATATCGAATTTTCGGGTGTTTTGGGACTGAATTTGAGATATCGATTTTTTGGCACCTAAAATGTCGATTTTTAGCATGTTTTTAGCCTATAATTTGAAAATATTCTCGCACTGTGTAGGCATGTACAGATTGCTTCTGGGACCCCAAAATATTGAATTTTCGGGTGTTTTGAGCCTGAATTTGAGATATAAACGGGTACAGAAGATACATGCACATATTGACTTTGGGCACCAAAAATATCGATTTTCAGCATGTTTTGGGCCTGAATTTTGAAAATACTCTAACACGGAGTAGGCATGTACAGATCGCTTCTGGGACCCCAAAATATCGAATTTTCGGGTGTTTAGGGCCAGAATTTGAGATATAAACGGGTACAGAAGATGCATGCACATATCGACTTTTGGGCACCTAAAAGATCGATTTTCAGTATGTTTTTGGCCTGTATTTTGAAAATACTCTAACACGGAGTAGGCATGTACAGATACCTTCTGGGACCTCTAAATATCGAATTTTCGGGTGTTTTGGGACTGAATTTGAGATATCGATTTTTTGGCACCTAAAATGTCGATTTTTAGCATGTTTTTAGCCTATATTTTGAAAATATTCTAGCACTGTGTAGGCATGTACAGATTGCTTCTGGGACCCCAAAATATTGAATTTTCGGGTGTTTTGAGCCTGAATTTGAGATATAAACAGGTACAGAAGATACATGCACATATTGACTTTGGGCATCTAAAATATCGATTTTCAGCATGTTTTGGGCCTGTATTTTGAAAATACTCTAACACTGAGTAGGCATGTACAGATTGCTTCTGGGACCCCAAAATATTGAATTTTCGGGTGTTTTGAGCCTGAATTTGTGATATAAACGGGTATTAAAGATGCATGCACATATCGACTTTTGTGCACCTTAAAGATCGATTTTCAGTATGTTTTGAGCATGTATTTTGAAAATACTCTAACACGGAGTAGGCATGTACAGATCGCTTCTGGGACCCCTAAAAATCGAATTTTCGGGTGTTTTAGGACTGAATTTGAGATATCGACTTTTTGGCACCTAAAAGATCTATTTTCAGCATGTTTTTAGCCTATATTTTGAAAATATTCTAGCACTGAGTAGGCATGTACAGATTGCTTCTGGGACCCCAAAATATTGAATTTTCGGGTGTTTTGAGCCTGAATTTGAGATATAAACGGGTACAGAAGATACATGCACATATTGACTTTGGGCACCAAAAATATCGATTTTCAACATGTTTTGGGCCTGAATTTTGAAAATACTCTAACACGGAGTAGGCATGTACAGATCGCTTCTGGGACCCCAAAATATCGAATTTTCGGGTGTTTAGGGCCAGAATTTGAGATATAAACGGGTACAGAAGATGCATGCACATATCGACTTTTGGGCACCTAAAAGATCGATTTTCAGTATGTTTTTGGCCTGTATTATAAAAATACTCTAACACGGAGTAGGCATGTACAGATTCCTTCTGGGACCTCTAAATATCGAATTTTCGGGTGTTTTGGGACTGAATTTGTGATATTGATTTTTTGGCACCTAAAATGTCGATTTTTAGCATGTTTTTAGCCTATATTTTGAAAATATTCTAGCACTGTGTAGGCATGTACAGATTGCTTCTGGGACCCTAAAATATTGAATTTTCGGGTGTTTTGAGCCTGAATTTGAGATATAAACGGGTACAGAAGATACATGCACATATTGACTTTGGGCATCGAAAATATCGATTTTCAGCATGTTTTGGGTCTGTATTTTGAAAATACTCTAACACTGAGTAGGCATGTACAGATTGCTTCTGGGACCCCAAAATATTGAATTTTCTGGTGTTTTGAGCCATAATTTGAGATATAAACGGGTACTGAAGATTCATGCACATATCGACTTTTGTGCACCTAAAAGATCGATTTTCAGTATGTTTTGAGCATGTATTTTGAAAATACTCTAACACGGAGTAGGCATGTACAGATCGCTTCTGGGACCTCTAAATATCGAATTTTCGGGTGTTTGGGGACTGAATTTGAGATATCGACTTTTTGGCACCTAAAAGATCGATTTTCAGCATGTTTTTAGCCTATATTTTGAAAATATTCTAGCACTGAGTAGGCATGTACAGATTGCTTCTGGGACCCCAAAATATTGAATTTTCGGGTGTTTTGAGCCTGAATTTGAGATATAAACGGGTACAGAAGATACATGCACATATTGACTTTGGGCACCAAAAATATCGATTTTCAGCATGTTTTGGGCCTGAATTTTGAAAATACTCTAACACAGAGTAGGCATGTACAGATCGCTTCTGGGACCCCAAAATATCGAATTTTCGGGTGTTTAGAGCCAGAATTTGAGATATAAACGGGCACAGAAGATGCATGCACATATCGACTTTTGTGCACCTAAAAGATCGATTTTCAGTATGTTTTTGGCCTGTAATTTGAAAATACTCTAACACGGAGTAAGCATGTACAGATACCTTCTGGGACCTCTAAATATCGAATTTTCGTGTGTTTTGGGACTGAATTTGAGATATCGATTTTTTGGCACCTAAAATATCGATTTTTAGCATGTTTTTAGCCTATATTTTGAAAATATTCTAGCACTGTGTAGGCATGTACAGATTGCTTCTGGGACCCCAAAATATTGAATTTTCGGGTGTTTTGAGCCTGAATTTGAGATATAAACGGGTACAGAAGATACATGCACATATTGACTTTGGGCATCTAATATATCGATTTTCAGCATGTTTTGGGCCTGTATTTTGAAAATACTCTAACACTGAGTAGGCATGTACAGATTGCTTCTGGAACCCCAAAATATTGAATTTTCGGGTGTTTTGAGCCTGAATTTGAGATATAAACGGGTACTGAAAATGCATGCACATATCGACTTTTGTGCACCTAAAAGATCGATTTTCAGTATGTTTTGAGCATGTATTTTGAAAATACTCTAACACGGAGTAGGCATGTACAGATCGCTTCTGGGACCCCTAAATATCGAATTTTCGGGTGTTTTGGGACTGAATTTGAGATATCGACTTTTTGGCACCTAAAAGATCGATTTTTAGCATGTTTTTAGCCTATATTTTGAAAATATTCTAGCACTGAGTAGGCATGTACAGATTGCTTCTGGGACCCCAAAATATTGAATTTTTGGGTGTTTTGAGCCTGAATTTGAGATATAAACGGGTACAGAAGATACATGCACATATTGACTTTGGGCACCAAAAATATCGATTTTCAGCATGTTTTGGGCCTGAAATTTGAAAATACTCTAACACGGAGTAGGCATGTACAGATCGCTTCTGGGACCCCAAAATATCGAATTTTCGGGTGTTTAGGGCCAGAATTTGAGATATAAACGGGTACAGAAGATGCATGCACATATCGACTTTTGTGCACCTAAAAGATCGATTTTCAGTATGTTTTTGGCCTGTAATTTGAAAATACTCTAACACGGAGTAAGCATGTACAGATACCTTCTGGGACCTCTAAATATCGAATTTTCGAGTGTTTTGGGACTGAATTTGAGATATCGTTTTTTTGGCACCTAAAATGTCGATTTTTAGCATGTTTTTAGCCTATATTTTGAAAATATTCTAGCACTGTGTAGGCATGTACAGATTGCTTCTGGGACCCCAAAATATTGAATTTTCGGGTGTTTTGAGCCTGAATTTGAGATATAAACGGGTACAGAAGATACATGCACATATTGACTTTGGGCATCTAATATATCGATTTTCAGCATGTTTTGGGCGTGTATTTTGAAAATACTCTAACACTGAGTAGGCATGTACAGATTGCTTCTGGGACCCCAAAATATTGAATTTTCGGGTGTTTTGAGCCTGAATTTGAGATATAAACGGGTACTGAAAATGCATGCACATATCGACTTTTGTGCACCTAAAAGATCGATTTTCAGTATGTTTTGAGCATGTATTTTGAAAATACTCTAACACGGAGTAGGCATGTACAGATCGCTTCTGGGACCCCTAAATATCGAATTTTCGGGTGTTTTGGGACTGAATTTGAGATATCGACTTTTTGGCACCTAAAAGATCGATTTTTAGCATGTTTTTAGCCTATATTTTGAAAATATTCTAGCACTGAGTAGGCATGTACAGATTGCTTCTGGGACCCCAAAATATTGAATTTTCGGGTGTTTTGAGCCTGAATTTGAGATATAAACGGGTACAGAAGATACATGCACATATTGACTTTGGGCACCAAAAATATCGATTTTCAGCATGTTTTGGGCCTGATATTTGAAAATACTCTAACACGGAGTAGGCATGTACAGATCGCTTCTGGGACCCCAAAATATCGAATTTTCGGGTGTTTAGGGCCAGAATTTGAGATATAAACGTGTACAGAAGATGCATGCACATATCGACTTTTGGGCACATAAAAGATCGATTTTCAGTATGTTTTTGGCCTGTATTTTGAAAATACTCTAACACGGAGTAGGCATGTACAGATACCTTCTGGGACCTCTAAATATCGAATTTTCGGGAGTTTTGGGACTGAATTTGAGATATCGTTTTTTTGGCACCTAAAATGTCGATTTTTAGCATGTTTTTAGCCTATATTTTGAAAATATTCTAGCACTGTGTAGGCATGTACAGGTTGATTCTGGGACCCCAAAATATTGAATTTTCGGGTGTTTTGAGCCTGAATTTGAGATATAAACGGGTACTGAAGATGCATGCACATATCGACTTTTGTGCACCTAAAAGATCGATTTTCAGTATGTTTTGAGCATGTATTTTGAAAATACTCTAACACGGAGTAGGCATGTACAGATCGCTTCTGGGACCCCTAAATATCGAATTTTCGGGTGTTTTGGGACTGAATTTGAGATATCGACTTTTTGGCACCTAAAAGATCGATTTTTAGCATGTTTTTAGTCTATATTTTGAAAATATTGTTGCACTGAGTAGGCATGTACAGATTGCTTCAGGGACCCCAAAATATTGAATTTTCGGGTGTTTTGAGCCAGAATTTGAGATATAAACGGGTACAGAAGATACATGCACATATTGACTTTGGGCCCCAAAAATATCGATTTTCAACATGTTTTGGGCCTGAATTTTGAAAATACTCTAACACGGAGTAGGCATGTACAGATACCTTCTGGGACCTCTAAATATCGAATTTTCGGGTGTTTTGGGACTGAATTTGAGATATAGATTTTTTGGCACCTAAAATGTCGATTTTTAGCATGTTTTTAGCCTATATTTTGAAAATATTCTAGCACTGTGTAGGCATGTACAGATTGCTTCTGGGACCCCAAAATATTGAATTTTCGGGTGTTTTGAGCCTGAATTTGATATATAAACGGGTACAGAAGATACATGCACATATTGACTTTGGGCATCTAAAATATCGATTTTCAGCATGTTTTGGGCCTGTATTTTGAAAATACTCCAACACTGAGTAGGCATGTACAGATTGCTTCTGGGACCCCAAAATATTGAATTTTCGGGTGTTTTGAGCCTGAATTTGTGATATAAACGGGTACTGAAGATGCATGCACATATCGACTTTTGTGCACCTAAAAGATCGATTTTCAGTATGTTTTGAGCATGTATTTTGAAAATACTCTAACTCTGAGTAGGCATGTACAGATCGCTTCTGGGACCCCTAAATATCGAATTTTCGGGTGTTTTGGGACTGAATTTGAGATATCGACTTTTTGGCACCTAAAAGATCGATTTTCAGCATGTTTTTAGCCTATATTTTGAAAATATTCTAGCACTGTGTAGGCATGTACAGATTGCTTCTGGGACCCCAAAATATTGAATTTTCGGGTGTTTTGAGCCTGAATTTGAGATATAAACGGGTACAGAAGATACATGCACATATTGACTTTGGGCATCTAAAATATCGATTTTCAGCATGTTTTGGGCCTGTATTTTGAAAATACTCTAACACTGAGTAGGCATGTACAGATTGCTTCTGGGACCCCAAAATATTGAATTTTCGGGTGTTTTGAGCCTGAAATTGAGATATAAACGGGTACTGAAGATGCATGCACATATCGACTTTTGTGCACCTAAAAGATCGATTTTCAGTATGTTTTGAGCATGTATTTTGAAAATACTCTAACTCTGAGTAGGCATGTACAGATCGCTTCTGGGACCCCTAAATATCGAATTTTCGGGTGTTTTGGGACTGAATTTGAGATATCGACTTTTTGGCACCTAAAAGATCGATTTTCAGCATGTTTTTAGCCTATATTTTGAAAATATTCTAGCACTGTGTAGGCATGTACAGATTGCTTCAGGGACCCCAAAATATTGAATTTTCGGGTGTTTTGAGCCTGAATTTGAGATATAAACGGGTACAGAAGATACATGCACATATTGACTTTGGGCATCTAAAATATCGATTTTCAGCATGTTTTGGGCCTGTATTTTGAAAATACTCTAACACTGAGTAGGCATGTACAGATTGCTTCTGGGACCCCAAAATATTGAATTTTCGGGTGTTTTGAGCCTGAAATTGAGATATAAACGGGTACTGAAGATGCATGCACATATCGACTTTTGTGCACCTAAAAGATCGATTTTCAGTATGTTTTGAGCATGTATTTTGAAAATACTCTAACACGGAGTAGGCATGTACAGATCGCTTCTGGGACCCCTAAATATCGAATTTTCGGGTGTTTTGGGACTGAATCTGAGATATCGACTTTTTGGCACCTAAAAGATCGATTTTCAGCATGTTTTTAGCCTATATTTTGAAAATATTCTAGCACTGAGTAGGCATGTACAGATTGCTTCTGGGACCCCAAAATATTGAATTTTCGGGTGTTTTGAGCCTGAATTTGAGATATAAACGGGTACAGAAGATACATGCACATATTGACTTTGGGCACCAAAAATATCGATTTTCAGCATGTTTTGGGCCTGAATTTTGAAAATACTCTAACACGGAGTAGGCATGTACAGATCGCTTCTGGGACCCCAAAATATCGAATTTTCGGGTGTTTAGGGCCAGAATTTGAGATATAAACGGGTACAGAAGATGCATGCACATATCGACTTTTGGGCACCTAAAAGATCGATTTTCAGTATGTTTTTGGCCTGTATTTTGAAAATACTCTAACACGGAGTAAGCATGTACAGATACCTTCTGGGACTTCTAAATATCGAATTTTCGGGTGTTTTGGGACTGAATTTGAGATATCGATTTTTTGGCACCTAAAATGTCGATTTTTAGCATGTTTTTAGCCTATATTTTGAAAATATTCTAGCACTGTACAGATTGCTTCTGGGACCCCAAAATATTGAATTTTCGGGTGTTTTGAGCCTGAATTTGAGATATAAACGGGTACAGAAGATACATGCACATATTGACTTTGGGCATCTAAAATATCGATTTTCAGCATGTTTTGGGCCTGTATTTTGAAAATACTCTAACACTGAGTAGGCATGTACAGATTGCTTCTGGGACCCCAAAATATTGAATTTTCGGGTGTTTTGAGCCTGAATTTGAGATATAAACGGGTACTGAAGATGCATGCACATATCGACTTTTGTGCACCTTAAAGATCGATTTTCAGTATGTTTTGAGCATGTATTTTGAAAATACTCTAACACGGAGTAGGCATGTACAGATCGCTTCTGGAACCCCTAAATATCGAATTTTCGGGTGTTTTGGGACTGAATTTGAGATATCGACTTTTTGGCACCTAAAAGATCGATTTTTAGCATATTTTAAGCCTATATTTTTAAAATATTCTAGCACTGAGTGCCTAGGCATGTACAGATTGCTTCTGGGACCCCAAAATATTGAATTTTCGGGGGTTTTGAGCCTGAATTTGAGATATAAACGGGTACAGAAGATACATGCACATATTGACTTTGGGCACCAAAAAGATCGATTTTCAGCATGTTTTGGGCCTGAATTTTGAAAATACTCTAACACGGAGTAGGCATGTACAGATCGCTTCTGGGACCCCAAAATATCGAATTTTCGGGTGTTTAGGGCCAGAATTTGAGATATAAACGGGTACAGAAGATGAATGAACATATCGACTTTTGGGCACCTAAAAGATCGATTTTCAGTATGTTTTTGGTCTGTATTTTGAAAATACTCTAACACGGAGTAGGCATGTACAGATACCTTCTCGGACCTCTAAATATCGAATTTTCGGGTGTTTTGGGACTGAATTTGAGATATCGATTTTTTGGCACCTAAAATGTCGATTTTTAGCATGTTTTTAGCCTATATTTTGAAAATATTCTAGCACTGTGTAGGCATGTACATATTGCTTCTGGGACCCCAAAATATTGAATTTTCGGGTGTTTTGAGCCTGAATTTAAGATATAAACGGGTACAGAAGATACATGCACATATTGAATTTGGGCATCTAAAATATCGATTTTCAGCATGTTTTGGGCCTGTATTTTGAAAATACTCTAACACTGAGTAGGCATGTACAGATTGCTTCTGGGACCCCAAAATATTGAATTTTCTGGTGTTTTGAGCCAGAATTTGAGATATAAACGGGTACTGAAGATGCATGCACATATCGACTTTTGTGCACCTAAAAGATCGATTTTCAGTATGTTTTGAGCTTGTATTTTGAAAATACTCTAACACGGAGTAGGCATCTACAGATCGCTTCTGGGACCTCTAAATATCGAATTTTCGGGTGTTTTGGGACTGAAATTGAGATATCGACTTTTTGGCACCTAAAAGATCGATTTTTAGCATGTTTTTAGCCTATATTTTGAAAATATTCTAGCACTGTACAGATTGCTTCTGGGACCCCAAAATATTGAATTTTCGGGTGTTTTGAGCCTGAATTTGAGATACAAACGGGTACAGAAGATACATGCACATATTGACATTGGGCACCAAAAATATCGATTTTCAGCATGTTTTGGGCCTGAATTTTGAAAATACTCTAACACGGAGTAGGCATGTACAGATCGCTTCTGGGACCCCAAAATATCGAATTTTCAGGTATTTAGGGCCAGAATTTGAGATATAAACGGGTACAGAAGATGCATGCACATATCGACTTTTGGGCACCTAAAAGATCGGTTGTCAGTATGTTTTTGGCCTGTATTTTGAAAATACTCTAACACGGAGTAGGCATGTACAGATACCTTCTGGGACCTCTAAATATCGAATTTTCGGGTGTTATGGGACTGAATTTGAGATATCGATTTTTTGGCACCTATAATATCGATTTTTAGCATGTTTTTAGCCTATATTTTGAAAATATTCTAGCACTGTGTAGGCATGTACAGATTGCTTCTGGGACCCCAAAATATTGAATTTTCGGGTGTTTTGAGCCTGAATTTGAGATATAAACGGGTACAGAAGATGCATGTACAGATTGCTTCTGGGACCCCAAAATATTGAATTTTCGGGTGTTTTGAGCCTGAATTTGAGATATAAACGGGTAAAGAAGATACATGCACATATTGACTTTGGGCATCTAAAATATAGATTTTCAGCATGTTTTGGGCCTGTATTTTGAAAATACTCTAACACTGAGTAGGCATGTACAGATTGCTTCTGGGACCCCAAAATATTGAATTTTCGGGTGTTTTGAGCCTGAAATTGAGATATAAACGGGTACTGAAGATGCATGCACATATCGACTTTTGTGCACCTAAAAGATTGATTTTCAGTATGTTTTGAGCATGTATTTTGAAAATACTCTAACACGGAGTAGGCATGTACAGATCGCTTCTGGGACCCCTAAATATCGAATTTTCGGGTGTTTTGGGACTGAATCTGAGATATCGACTTTTTGGCACCTAAAAGATCGATTTTCAGCATGTTTTTAGCCTATATTTTGAAAATATTCTAGCACTGAGTAGGCATGTACAGATTGCTTCTGGGACCCCAAAATATTGAATTTTCGGGTGTTTTGAGCCTGAATTTGAGATATAAACGGGTACAGAAGATACATGCACATATTGACTTTGGGCACCAAAAATATCGATTTTCAGCATGTTTTGGGCCTGAATTTTGAAAATACTCTAACACGGAGTAGACATGTACAGATCGCTTCTGGGACCCCAAAATATCGAATTTTCGGGTGTTTAGGGCCAGAATTTGAGATATAAACGGGTACAGAAGATGAATGCACATATCGACTTTTGGGCACCTAAAAGATCGATTTTCAGTATGTTTTTGGCCTGTATTTTGAAAATACTCTAACACGGAGTAAGCATGTACAGATACCTTCTGGGACTTCTAAATATCGAATTTTCGGGTGTTTTGGGACTGAATTTGAGATATCGATTTTTTGGCACCTAAATTGTCGATTTTTAGCATGTTTTTAGCCTATATTTTGAAAATATTCTAGCACTGAGTAGGCATGTACAGATTGTTTCTGGGACCCCAAAATATTGAATTTTCGGGTGTTTTGAGCCTGAATTTGAGATATAAACGGGTACAGAAGATACATGCACATATTGACTTTGGGCATCTAAAATATCGATTTTCAGCATGTTTTGGGCCTGTATTTTGAAAATACTCTAACACTGAGTAGGCATGTACAGATTGCTTCTGGGACCCCAAAATATTGAATTTTCGGGTGTTTTGAGCCTGAATTTGAGATATAAACGGGTACTGAAGATGCATGCACATATCGACTTTTGTGCACCTAAAAGATCGATTTTCAGTATGTTTTGAGCATGTATTTTGAAAATACTCTAACACGGAGTAGGCATGTACAGATCGCTTCTGGAACCCCAAAATATCGAATTTTCGGGTGTTTTGGGACTGAATTTGAGATATCGACTTTTTGGCACCTAAAAGATCGATTTTTAGCATATTTTAAGCCTATATTTTTAAAATATTCTAGCACTGAGTGCCTAGGCATGTACAGATTGCTTCTGGGACCCCAAAATATTGAATTTTCGGGGGTTTTGAGCCTGAATTTGAGATATAAACGGGTACAGAAGATACATGCACATATTGACTTTGGGCACCAAAAATATCGATTTTCAGCATGTTTTGGGCCTGAATTTTGAAAATACTCTAACACGGAGTAGGCATGTACAGATCGCTTCTGGGACCCCAAAATATCGAATTTTCGGGTATTTAGGGCCAGAATTTGAGATATAAACGGGTACAGAAGATGCATGCACATATCGACTTTTGGGCACCTAAAAGATCGATTTTCAGTATGTTTTTGGTCTGTATTTTGAAAATACTCTAACACGGAGTAGGCATGTACAGATACCTTCTGGGACCTCTAAATATCGAATTTTCGGGTGTTTTGGGACTGAATTTGAGATATCGATTTTTTGGCACCTAAAATGTCGATTTTTAGCATGTTTTTAGCCTATATTTTGAAAATATTCTAGCACTGTACAGATTGCTTCTGGGACCCCAAAATATTGAATTTTCGGGTGTTTTGAGCCTGAATTTGAGATATAAACGGGTACAGAAGATACATGCACATATTGACATTGGGCACCAAAAATATCGATTTTCAGCATGTTTTGGGCCTGAATTTTGAAAATACTCTAACACGGAGTAGGCATGTACAGATTGCTTCTGGGACCCCAAAATATCGAATTTTCGGGTATTTAGGGCCAGAATTTGAGATATAAAAGGGTACAGAAGATGCATGCACTTATCGACTTTTGGGCACCTAAAAGATCGGTTGTCAGTATGTTTTTGGCCTGTATTTTGAAAATACTCTAACACGGAGTAGGCATGTACAGATACCTTCTGGGACCTCTAAATATCGAATTTTCGGGTGTTATGGGACTGAATTTGAGATATCGATTTTTTGGCACCTATAATATCGATTTTTAGCATGTTTTTAGCCTATATTTTGAAAATATTCTAGCACTGTGTAGGCATGTACAGATTGCTTCTGGGACCCCAAAATATTGAATTTTCGGGTGTTTTGAGCCTGTATTTGAGATATAAACGGGTACAGAAGATGCATGTACAGATTGCTTCTGGGACCCCAAAATATTGAATTTTCGGGTGTTTTGAGCCTGAATTTGAGATATAAACGGGTAAA
The DNA here is from genome assembly GCA_033782935.1 of Petrolisthes cinctipes. Taxonomy (NCBI): domain Eukaryota; kingdom Metazoa; phylum Arthropoda; class Malacostraca; order Decapoda; family Porcellanidae; genus Petrolisthes; species Petrolisthes cinctipes. The sequence goes on from JAWQEG010000175.1 coordinate 1,368,708, forward strand.
GAAGATACATGCACATATTGACTTTGGGCATCTAAAATATCGATTTTCAGCATGTTTTGGGCCTGTATTTTGAAAATACTCTAACACTGAGTAGGCATGTACAGATTGCTTCTGGGACCCCAAAATATTGAATTTTCGGGTGTTTTGAGCCTGAAATTGAGATATAAACGGGTACTGAAGATGCATGCACATATCGACTTTTGTGCACCTAAAAGATCGATTTTCAGTATGTTTTGAGCATGTACTTTGAAAATACTCTAACACGGAGTAGGCATGTACAGATCGCTTCTGGAACCCCTAAATATCGAATTTTCGGGTGTTTTGGGACTGAATTTGAGATATCGACTTTTTGGCACCTAAAAGATCGATTTTTAGCATATTTTAAGCCTATATTTTTAAAATATTCTAGCACTGAGTGCCTAGGCATGTACAGATTGCTTCTGGGACCCCAAAATATTGAATTTTCGGGGGTTTTGAGCCTGAATTTGAGATATAAACGGGTACAGAAGATACATGCACATATTGACATTGGGCATCTAAAATATCGATTTTCAGCATGTTTTGGGCCTGAATTTTGAAAATACTCTAACACGGAGTAGGCATGTACAGATCGCTTCTGGGACCCCAAAATATCGAATTTTCGGGTATTTAGGGCCAGAATTTGAGATATAAACGGGTACAGAAGATGCATGCACATATCGACTTTTGGGCACCTAAAAGATCGGTTTTCAGTATGTTTTTGGCCTGTATTTTGAAAATACTCTAACACGGAGTAGGCATGTACAGATACCTTCTGGGACCTCTAAATATCGAATTTTCGGGTGTTATGGGACTGAATTTGAGATATCGATTTTTTGGCACCTATAATATCGATTTTTAGCATGTTTTTAGACTATATTTTGAAAATATTCTAGCACTGTGTAGGCATGTACAGATTGCTTCTGGGACCCCAAAATATTGAATTTTCGGGTGTTTTGAGCCTGAATTTGAGATATAAACGGGTACAGAAAATGCATGTACAGATTGCTTCTGGGACCCCAAAATATTGAATTTTCGGGTGTTTTGAGCCTGAATTTGGGATATAAACGGGTAAAGAAGATACATGCACATATTGACTTTGGGCATCTAAAATATCGATTTTCAGCATGTATTGGGCATGTATTTTGAAAATACTCTAACACGGAGAAGGCATGTACAGATCGCTTCTGGGACCCCAAAATATCGAATTTTCGGGTGTTTTGGGACTGAATTTGAGATATCGACTTTTTGGTACCTAAAAGATCGATTGTTAGCATGTTTTTAGCCTATATTTTGAAAATATTCTAGCACTGAGTAGGCATGTACAGATCGCTTCTGGGACCCCAAAATATCGAATTTTCGGGTGTTTTGAGCTTGAATTTGAGATATAAACGAGTACAGAAGATGCATACACATATCGACTTTTAGGCACCTAAAAGAACGATTTTCAGTATGTTTTTGGCCTGTATTTTGAAAATACTCTAACACGGAGTAGGCATGTACAGATCGCTTCTTAGACCAATAAATATCGAATTTTCGGGTGTTTTGGGACTGAATTTGAGATATCGACTTTTTGGCACCTAAAAGATCGATTTTTAGCATGTTTTTTGCCTATATTTTGAAAATATTCTAGCACTGAGTAGGCATGTACAGATCGCTTCTGGGACCCCAAAATATCGAATTTTCGGGTGTTTTGAGCTTGAATTTGAGATATAAACGAGTACAGAAGATGCATGCACATATCGACTTTTGGGCACCTAAAAGATCGATTTTCAGTATGTTTTTGGCCTGTATTTTGAAAATGCTCTAACACGGAGTAGGCATGTACAGATCACTTCTGGGACCCCTAAATATCGAATTTTCGGGTGTTTTGGGACTTAATTTGAGATATCGCCTTTACGCACCTAAAATATCGATTTTCAGTATGTTTTTGGCCTGTATTTTGAAAATACTCTAACAAGGAGAAGGCATGTACAGATCGCTTCTGGGACCCCAAAATATCGAATTTTCGGGTGTTTAGGGCCAGAATTTGAGATATAAACGGGTACAGAAGATGCATGAACATATCGACTTTTGGGCACCTAAAAGATCGATTTTCAGTATGTTTTTGGCCTGTATTTTGAAAATACTATAACACGGAGTAGGCATGTACAGATCGCTTCTGGGACCCCTAAATATCGAATTTTCGGGTGTTTTGGGCCTTAATTTGAGATATCGACTTTTTGGCACCAAAAATATCGATTTTTAGCATGTTTTTAGTATATATTTTGAAAATATTCTAGCACTGAGTAGGCATGTACAGATTGCTTCTGGGACCCCAAAATATTGAATTTTCGGGTGTTTTGAGCATGAATTTGAGATATAAACGGGTACAGAAGATACATGCACATATTGACTTTGGGCATCTAAAATATCGATTTTCAGCATGTTTTGGGCCTGTATTTTGAAAATACTCTAACACGGAGTAGGCATGTACAGATCGCTTCTGGTACCCCAAAATATCGAATTTTCGGGTGTTTTGGGACTGAATTTGAGATATCGACTTTTTCATACCTAAAAGATCGATTGTTAGCATGTTTTTAGCCTATATTTTGAAAATATTCTAGCACTGAGTAGGCATGTACAGATCGCTTCTGGGACCCCAAAATATCGAATTTTCGGGTGTTTTGAGCTTGAATTTGAGATATAAACGAGTACAGAAGATGCATACACATATCGACTTTTTTGGCACCTAAAAGATCGATTTTCAGTATGTTTTTGGCCTGTATTTTGAAAATACTCTAACACGGAGTAGGCATGTACAGATCGCTTCTGGGACCCCTAAATATCGAATTTTCGGGTGTTTTGGGACTTAATTTGAGATATCGCCTTTACGCACCTAAAATATCGATTTTCAGTAAGTTTTGGGCCTGTATTTTGAAAATACTCTAACACGGAGTAGGCATGTATAGATCGCTTCTGGGACCCCAAAATATCGAATTTTCGGGTGTTTAGGGCCAGAATTTGAGATGTAAACGGGTACAGAAGATGCATGCACATATCGACTTTTTGATACCTAAAACATCGATTTTCAGTATGTTTTTAGCCTGTATTTTGAAAATACTCTAACACGGAGTAGGCATGTACAGATCGCTTCTGGGACCCCTAAATATCGAATTTTCGGGTGTTTTGGGCCTTAATTTGAGATATCGACTTTTTGGCCTCAAAAATATCGATTTTTAGCATGTTTTTAGCATATATTTTGAAAATATTCAAGCACTGACTAGGCATGTACAGATTGCTTCTGGAACCCCAAAATATTGAATTTTCGGGTTTTTTGAGCCTGAATTTGAGATATAAACGGGTACAGAAGATAAATATATCGATTTTCAGCATGTTTTGGGCATGTATTTTGAAAATACTCTAACACGGAGTAGGCATGTACAGATCGCTTCTGGGACCCCAAAATATCGAATTTTCGGGTGTTTTGAGCCTGAATTTGAGATATAAACGGGTACTGAAGATGCATGCACATATCGACTTTTTGGAACCTAAAACATCGAATTTGAGCATGTTTTAGGCCTGTATTTTGAAAATACTCTAACACGGAGTAGGCATGAATAGATCGCTTCTGGGACCCCTAAATATCGAATTTTCGTGTGTTTTGGGCCTTAATTTGAGATATCGACTTTTTGGCACCTAAAATATCGATTTTTAGCATGTTTTTAGCCTATATTTTGAAAATATTCTAGCACTGAGTAGGCATGTACAGATTGCTTCTGGTAACCCAAAATATTGAATTTTCGGGTGTTTAGGGCCAGAATTTGAGATATAAACGGGTACAGAAGATGCATGCACATATCGACTTTTGGACACCTAAAAGATCGATTTTCAGTATGTTTTTGGCCTGTATTTTGAAAATACTCTAACACGGAGTAGGCATGTACAGATCGCTTCTGAGACCCCTAAATATCGAATTTTCGGGTGTTTTGGGGCTGAATTTGAGATATCGACTTTTTGGCACCTAAAAGATCGATTTTTAGCATGTTTTTAGCTTATATTTTGAAAATATTCTAGCACTGAGTAATCATGTACAGATCGCTTCTGGGACCCCAAAATATCGAATTTTCTGGTATTTTGAGCTTGAATTTGAGATATAAACGAGTACAGAAGATGCATGCACATATCGACTTTTGGGCACCTAAAAGATCGATTTTCAGTATGTTTTTGGCCTGTATTTTGAAAATACTCTAACACGGAGTAGGCATGTACAGATCGCTTCTGGGACCCCTAAATATCGAATTTTCGGGTGTTTTGGGACTTAATTTGAGATATCGCCTTTACGCACCTAAAATATCGATTTTCAGTATGTTTTTGGCCTGTATTTTGAAAATACTCTAGCACTGAGTAGGCATGTACAGATCGCTTCTGGGACCCCAAAATATCGAATTTTCGGGTGTTTTGAGCTTGAATTTGAGATATAAACGGGTACAGCAGATGCATGCACATATCGACTTTTGGGCACATAAAAGATCGATTTTCAGTATGTTTTTGGCCTGTATTTTGACAATACTCTAACACGGAGTAGGCATGTACAGATCGCTTCTGGGACCCCTAAATATCGAATTTTCGGGTGTTTTGGGACTTAATTTGAGATATCGCTTTTACGCACCTAAAATATCGATTTTCAGTATGTTTTTGGCCTGTATTTTGAAAATACTCTAACACGGAGTAGGCATGTACAGATCGCTTCTGGGACCCCAAAATATCGAATTTTCGGGTGTTTAGGGCCAGAATTTGAGATATAAACTGGTACAGAAGATGCATGCACATATCGACTTTTGTATACCTAAAACATCGATTTTCAGTATGTTTTTGGCCTGTATTTTGAAAATACTCTAACACGGAGTAGGCATGTATAGATCGCTTTTGGGACCCCTAAATATCGAATTTTCGGGTGTTTTGGGCCTTAATTTGAGATATCGACTTTTTGGCACGAAAAATATCGATTTTTAGCATGTTTTTAGCCTATATTTTGAAAATATTCTAGCACTGACTAGGCATGTACAGATTGCTACTGGGACCCCAAAATATTGAATTTTCGGGCGTTTTGAGCCTGAATTTGAGATATAAACGGGTACAGAAGATACATGCACATATTGACTTTGGGCATCTAAAATATCGATTTTCAGCATGTTTTGGGCATGTATTTTGAAAATACTCTAACACGGAGTAGGCATGTATAGATCGCTTCTGGGACCCCAAAATATCGAATTTTCGGGTGTTTTGAGCCTGAATTTGAGATATAAACGGGTACTGAAGATGCATGCACATATCGACTTTTTGGAACCTAAAACATCGAATTTGAGCATGTTTTGGGCCTGTATTTTGAAAATACTTTAACACGGAGTAGGCATGTATAGATCGCTTCTGGGACCCCTAAATATCGAATTTTCGGGTGTTTTGGGCCTTAATTTGAGATATCGACTTTTTGGCACCTAAAATATCGATTTTTAGCATGTTTTGAGCCTATATTTTGAAAATATTCTAGCACTGAGTAGGCATGTACAGATTGCTTCTGGGACCCCAAAATATTGAATTTTCGGGTGTTTAGGGCGAGAATTTGAGATATAAACGGGTACAGAAGATGCATGCACATATCGACTTTTGGGCACCTAAAAGATCGATTTTCAGTATGTTTTTGGCCTGTATTTTGAAAATACTCTAACACGGAGTAGGCATGTACAGATCGCTTCTGAGACCCCTAAATATCGAATTTTCGGGTGTTTTGGGACTGAATTTGAGATATCGACTTTTTGGCACCTAAAAGATCGATTTTTAGCATGTTTTTAGCCTATATTTTGAAAATATTCTAGCACTGAGTAGGCATGTACAGATCGCTTCTGGGACCCCAAAATATCGAATTTTAGGTTGTTTTGAGCTTGAATTTGAGGCGTGGCTGAGTGGATAGAGTGATGGACTGCGAATGGCAAGGGCCCTGATTCGAGTCCACAAGAAAACGTCTGGGATTTTTCCGAGGTGATCTGATGGGTCCAGCTGTTCGTCAACTATACCCTGGCTACGCCGACACGTCAAGAAAATACCCCCTACATCGTCGTCATCTCACAATATAGAAGATGCCAGACCATATTCCAAGATGCTGTGAGTGACGGTGTAGCTGCTCTCCCCTGATAGTGACGTGTATAAATAAGGTGTCGTCATCTAGTGGGGCAGATGAGAAGCTACGGTACCAACATCACCACGAAGCTTCACTGTCTCATCTAATGCGACACCCAATAATCTCGGGGCCTCGCAAGAGTCACGGGCTACTGACAGCCTGCAGTCCCGAGGTTGAGGTATAGAAAAAAAAAAAAAAAAAAAAAAAACAGAAGATGCATGCACATATCGACTTTTGGGCACCTAAAAGATCGATTTTCAGTATGTTTTTGGCCTGTATTTTGAAAATACTCTAACACGGAGTAGGCATGTACAGATCGCTTCTGGGACCCCTAAATATCGAATTTTCGGGTGTTTTGGGACTTAATTTGAGATATCGCCTTTACGCACCTAAAATATCGATTTTCAGTATGTTTTTGGCCTGTATTTTGAAAATACTCTAACACGGAGTAGGCATGTACAGATCGCTTCTGGGACCCCAAAATATCGAATTTTCGGGTGTTTTGGGCCTTAATTTGAGATATCGACTTTTTGGCACCAAAAATATCGATTTTCAGCATGTTTTTAGCCTATATTTTGAAAATATTCTAGCACTGAGTAGGCATGTACAGATTGCTTCTGGGACCCCAAAATATTGAATTTTCGGGTGTTTTGAGCCTGAATTTGAGATATAAACGGGTACAGAAGATACATGCACATATTGACTTTGGGCATCTAAAATATCGATTTTCAGCATGTTTTGGGCATGTATTTTGAAAATACTCTAACACGGAGTAGGCATGTACAGATCGCTTCTGGGACCCCAAAATATCGAATTTTCGGGTGTTTTGAGCCTGAATTTGAGATATAAACGGGTACTGAAGATGCATGCAGATATCGGCTTTTGGGAACCTAAAAGATCGATTTTTAGCATGTTTTTGGCCTGTATTTTGAAAATACTCTAACACGGAGTAGGCATGTACAGATCGCTTCTGGGACCCCAAAATATCGAATTTTCGGGTGTTTTGAGCCTGAATTTAAGATATAAACGGGTACTGAAGATGCATGCACATATCGACTTTTTGGAACCTAAAACATCGAATTTGAGCATGTTTTAGGCCTGTATTTTAAAAAATACTCTAACACGGAGTAGGCATGTATAGATCGCTTCTGGGACCCCTAAATATCGAATTTTCGTGTGCTTTGGGCCTTAATTTGAGATATCGACTTTTTGGCACCTAAAATATCGATTTTTAGCATGTTTTTAGCCTATATTTTGAAAATATTCTGGCACTGAGTAGGCATGTACAGATTGCTTCTGGTACCCCAAAATATTGAATTTTCGGGTGTTTAGGGCCAGAATTTGAGATATAAACGGGTACAGAAGATGCATGCACATATCGACTTTTGGGCACCTAAAATATCGATTTTCAGTATGTTTTTGGCCTGTATTTTGAAAATACTCTAACACGGAGTAGGCATGTACAGATCGCTTCTGAGACCCCTAAATATCGAAGTTTCTGGTGTTTTGGGGCTGAATTTGAGATATCGACTTTTTGGCACCTAAAAGATCGATTTTTAGCATGTTTTTAGCTTATATTTTGAAAATATTCTAGCACTGAGTAGGCATGTACAGATCGCTTCTGGGACCCCAAAATATCGAATTTTCTGGTATTTTGAGCTTGAATTTGAGATATAAACGAGTACAGAAGATGCATGCACATATCGACTTTTGGGCACCTAAAAGATCGATTTTCAGTATGTTTTTGGCCTGTATTTTGAAAATACTCTAACACGGAGTAGGCATGTACAGATCGCTTCTGGGACCCCTAAATATCGAATTTTCGGGTGTTTTGGGACTTAATTTGAGATATCGCCTTTACGCACCTAAAATATCGATTTTCAGTATGTTTTTGGCCTGTATTTTGAAAATACTCTAGCACTGAGTAGGCATGTACAGATCGCTTCTGGGACCCCAAAATATCGAATTTTCGGGTGTTTTGAGCTTGAATTTGAGATATAAACGGGTACAGAAGATGCATGCACATATCGACTTTTGGGCACATAAAAGATCGATTTTCAGTATGTTTTTGGCCTGTAATTTGACAATACTCTAACACGGAGTAGGCATGTACAGATCGCTTCTGGGACCCCTAAATATCGAATTTTCGGGTGTTTTGGGACTTAATTTGAGATATCGCTTTTACGCACCTAAAATATCGATTTTCAGTATGTTTTTGGCCTGTATTTTGAAAATACTCTAACACGGAGTAGGCATGTACAGATCGCTTCTGGGACCCCAAAATATCGAATTTTCGGGTGTTTAGGGCCAGAATTTGAGATATAAACGGGTACAGAAGATGCATGCACATATCGACTTTTGGATACCTAAAACATCGATTTTCAGTATGTTTTTGGCCTGTATTTTGAAAATACTCTAACACGTAGTAGGCATGTATAGATCGCTTCTGGGACCCCTAAATATCGAATTTTCGGGTGTTTTGGGCCTTAATTTGAGATATCGACTTTTTGGCACCAAAAATATCGATTTTTAGAATGTTTTTAGCCTATATTTTGAAAATATTCTAGCACTGACTAGGCATGTACAGATTGCTACTGGGACCCCAAAATATTGAATTTTCGGGTGTTTTGAGCCTGAATTTGAGATATAAACGGGTACAGAAGATACATGCACATATTGACTTTGGGCATCTAAAATATCGATTTTCAGCATGTTTTGGGCATGTATTTTGAAAATACTCTAACACGGAGTAGGCATGTACAGATCGCTTCTGGGACCCCAAAATATCGAATTTTCGGGTGTTTTGAGCCTGAATTTGAGATATAAACGGGTACTGAAGATGCATGCACCAATCGACTTTTTGGAACCTAAAACATCGAATTTGAGCATGTTTTGGGCCTGTATTTTGAAAATACTTTAACACGGAGTAGGCATGTATAGATCGCTTCTGGGACCCCTAAATATCGAATTTTCGGGTGTTTTGGGCCTTAATTTGAGATATCGACTTTTTGGCACCTAAAATATCGATTTTTAGCATGTTTTGAGCCTATATTTTGAAAATATTCTAGCACTGAGTAGGCATGTACAGATTGCTTCTGGGACCCCAAAATATTGAATTTTCGGGTGTTTAGGGCGAGAATTTGAGATATAAACGGGTACAGAAGATGCATGCACATATCGACTTTTGGGCACCTAAAAGATCGATTTTCAGTATGTTTTTGGCCTGTATTTTGAAAATACTCTAACACGGAGTAGGCATGTACAGATCGCTTCTGAGACCCCTAAATATCGAATTTTCGGGTGTTTTGGGACTGAATTTGAGATATCGACTTTTTGGCACCTAAAAGATCGATTTTTAGCATGTTTTTAGCCTATATTTTGAAAATATTCTAGCACTGAGTAGGCATGTACAGATCGCTTCTGGGACCCCAAAATATCGAATTTTAGGTTGTTTTGAGCTTGAATTTGAGGCGTGGCTGAGTGGATAGAGTGATGGACTGCGAATGGCAAGGGCCCTGGTTCGAGTCCACAAGAAAACGTCTGGGATTTTTCCGAGGTGATCTGATGGGTCCAGCTGTTCGTCAACTATACCCTGGCTACGCCGACACGTCAAGAAAATACCCCCTACATCGTCGTCAACTCACAATATAGAAGATGCCAGACCATATTCCAAGATGCTGTGAGTGACGGTGTAGCTGCTCTCTCCTGATAGTGACGTGTATAAATAAGGTGTCGTCATCTAGTGGGGCAGATGAGAAGCTACGGTACCAACATCACCACGAAGCTTCACTGTCTCATCTAATGCGACACCCAATAATCTCGGGGCCTCGCAAGAGTCACGGGCTACTGACAGCCTGCAGTCCCGAGGTTGAGGTATAGAAAAAAAAAAAAAAAAAAAAAAAAAAAAAAAAAAAAAACAGAAGATGCATGCACATATCGACTTTTGGGCACCTAAAAGATCGATTTTCAGTATGTTTTTGGCCTGTATTTTGAAAATACTCTAACACGGAGTAGGCATGTACAGATCGCTTCTGGGACCCCAAAATATCGAATTTTCGGGTGTTTTGAGCCTGAATTTAAGATATAAACGGGTACTGAAGATGCATGCAGATATCGACTTTTTGGCACCTAAAAGATCGATTTTTAGCATGTTTTTAGCCTATATTTTGAAAATATTCTAGCACTGACTAGGCATGTACAGATCGCTTCTGGGACCCCAAAATATCGAATTTTCGGGTGTTTTGAGCTTGAATTTGAGATATAAACGAGTATAGAAGATGCATGCACATATCGACTTTTGGGCACCTAAAATATCGATTTTGAGCATGTTTTGAACCTATATTTTGAAAACATTCTAGCTCTGAGTAGGCATGTACAGATCGCTTCTGGGACCCAAAAATATCGAATTTTCGGGTGTTTAGTGCCAGAATTTGAGATATAAACGGGTACTGAAGATGCATGCACATATCGGCTTTTGGGAACCTAAAAGATCGATTTTCAGTATGTTTTTGGCCTGTATTTTGAAAATACTCTAACACGGAGTAGGCATGTACAGATCGCTTCTGGGACCCCTAAATATCGAATTTTCGGGTGTTTTGGGCCTTATTTTGAGATATCGACTTTTTGGCACCTAAAATATCGATTTTTAGCATGTTTTTAGCCTATATTTTGAAAATATTCTAGCACTGAGTAGGCATGTACAGATTGCTTCTGGGACCCCAAAATATTGAATTTTCGGGTTTTTTGAGCCTGAATTTGAGTTATAAACGGGTACAGAAGATCCATGCACATATTGACTTTGGGCATCTAAAATATCGATTTTTAGCATGTTTTAAGCATGTATTTTTAAAATACTCTAACACGGATTAGGCATGTACAGATGGCTTCTGGGACCCAAAAATATCGAATTTTCAGGTGTTTTGAGCCTAAATTTGAGATATAAACGAGTATAGAAGATGCATACACATATTGACTTTGGGCACCAAAAATATCGATTTTCAGCATGTTTTGGCCCTGAATTTTGAAAATACTCTAACACGGAGTAGGCATGTATAGATCCCTTCTGGGACCCCTAAATATCGAATTTTCGGGTGTTTTGGGACTGAATTTGAGATATCGACTTTTTGGCACCTAAAATATCGATTTTTAGCATGTTTTTAGTCTTTTTTTTGAAAATATTCTAGCTCTGAGTAGGCATGTACAGATTGCCTCTGGGACACCAAAATATTGAATTTTCGGGTGTTTTTAGCCTGAATTTGAGATATAAACGGGTACAGAAGATACATGCACATATTAACTTTGGGCATCTAAAATATCGATTTTCAGCATGTTTTGGGCCTGTATTTTGAAAATACTCTAACACGGAGTAGTCATGTACAGATCGCTTCTTAGACCCCAAAATATCGAATTTTCGGGTGTTTAGGGCCAGAATTTGAGATATAAACGGGTACAGAAGATGCATGCACATATCGACTTTTGGGCACCTAAAAGATCGATTTTCAGTATGTTTTTGGCCTGTATTTTGAAAATACTCTAACACGGAGTGCCTGTACAGATCACTTCTTGGACCCCAAAATATAGAATTTTCGGGTGTTTTGAGCCTGAATTTGAGATATAAACGGGTACTGAAGATGCATGCACATATCGACTTTTGGGCACCTAAAACATCGATTTTTAGCATGTTTTGGGCCTTTATTTTGAAAATACTCTAACACGGAGTAGGCATGTACAGATCGCTTCTGGGACCCCAAAATATCGAATCTTCGGGTGTTTTGGGCGTGAATTTGAGATATCGCCTTTACGCACCTAAAATATCGATTTTTAGCATGTTTTGAGCTTTTATTTTGAAAATATTCTAGCACTGAGTAGGCATGTACAGATCGCTTCTGGGACCCCAAAATATCGAATTTTCGGGTGTTTTGAGCTTGAATTTGAGATATAAACGAGTACAGAAGATGCATGCACATATCGACTTTTGGGCACCTAAAATATCGAATTTGACCATGTTTTGAGCCTATATTTTGAAAACATTCTAGCTCTGAGTAGGCATGTACAGATTGCTTCTGTGACCCCAAAATATTGAATTTTCGGGTGTTTAGGGCCAGAATTTGAGATATAAACGGGTACAGAAGATGCATGCACATATCGAATTTTGGGCACCTAAAAGATCGATTTTCAGTATGTTTTTGGCCTCTATTTTCAAAATACTCTAACACGGAGTAGGCATGTACAGATCGCTTCTGGGACCCCTAAATATCGAAGTTTCGGGTGTTTTGGGACTGAATTTGAGATATCGACTTTTGGCACCTAAAATATCGATTTTTACCATGTTTTTAGCCAATATTTTGAAAATATTCTAGCACTGAGTAGGCATGTACAGATTGCTTCTGGGACCCCAAAATATTGAATTTTCGGGTGTTTAGGGCCAGAATTTGAGATATAAACGGGTACAGAAGATGCATGCACATATCGACTTTTGGGCAACTAAAAGATCGATTTTCAGTATGTTTTTGGCCTGTATTTTGAAAATACTCTAACACGGAGTAGGCTTGTACAGATCGCTTCTGGGACCCCCAAATATCGATTTTTCGGGTGCTTTGGGCCTTAATTTGAGATATCGACTTTTTGGCACCTAAAAGATCGATTTTTAGCATGTTTTTAGCCTATATTTTTAAAATATTCTAGCACTGAGTAGGCATGTACAGATTGCTTCTGGGACGCCAAAATATTGAATTTTAGGGTGTTTTGAGCCTGAATTTGAGATATAAACGGGTACAGAAGATACATGCACATATTGACTTTGGGCATCTAAAATATCGATTTTCAGCATGTTTTGGGCATATATTTTGAAAATACTCTAACACGGAGTAGGTATGTATAGATCGCTTCTGGGACCCCTAAATATCGAATTTTCGGGTGTTTTGGGCCTTAATTTGAGATATTGACTTTACGCACATATAATATCGATTTTTAGCATGTTTTTAGCCTATATTTTGAAAATATTCCAGCACTGAGTAGGAAAGTACAGATTGATTCTGGGACCCCAAAATATTGAATTTTCGGGTGTTTAGGGCCAGAATTTGAGATATAAACGGGTACAGAAGATGCATGCACAAATCGACTTTTGGGCACCTAAAAGTTCGATTTTCAGTATGTTTTTGGCCTGTATTTTGAAAATACTCTAACACAGAGTAGGCATGTACAGATCGCTTCTGGGACCTCTAAATATCGAATTTTCGGGTGTTTTGGGACTGAATTTAAAATATCGACTTTTTGGCACCTAAAAGATCGATTTTTAGCATGTTTTTAGCCTATATTTTGAAAATATTCTAGCACTGAGTAGGCATGTACAGATCGCTTCTGGGACCCCAAAATATCGAATTTTCGGGTGTTTTAAGCTTGAATTTGCGATATAAACGAGTACAGAAGATGCATGCACATATCGATTTTGGGCACCTAAAATATCGATTTTGAGCATGTTTTGAGCCTATATTTTGAAAACATTCTAGCTCTGAGTAGGCATGTACAGATTGCTTCTGGGACCCAAAATTATCGAATTTTCGGGTGTTTTTAGCCTGAATTTGAGATATAAACGGGTACAGAAGATACATGCACATATTAACTTTGGGCATCTAAAATATCGATTTTCAGCATGTTTTGGGCCTGTATTTTTGAAAATACTCTAACACGGAGTAGTCATGTACAGATCGCTTCTTAGACCCCAAAATATCGAATTTTCGGGTGTTTAGGGCCAGAATTTGAGATATAAACGGGTACAGAAGATGCATGCTCATATCGACTTTTGGGCACCTAAAAGATCGATTTTCAGTATGTTTTTGGCCTGTATTTTGAAAATACTCTAACACGGAGTGCCTGTACAGATCACTTCTTGGACCCCAAAATATCGAATTTTCGGGTGTTTTGAGCCTGTATTCGAGATATAAACGGGTACTGAAGATGCATGCACATATCGACTTTTGGGCACCTAAAACATCGATTTTTAGCATGTTTTGTGCCTTTATTTTGAAAATACTCTAACACGGAGTAGGCATGTACAGATCGCTTCTGGGACCCCAAAATATCGAATCTTCGGGTGTTTTGGGCGTGAATTTGAGATATCGCCTTTACGCACCTAAAATATCGATTTTTAGCATGTTTTGAGCTTTTATTTTGAAAATATTCTAGCACTGAGTAGGCATGTACAGATCGCTTCTGGGACCCCAAAATATCGAATTTTCGGGTGTTTTGAGCTTGAATTTGAGATATAAACGAGTACAGAAGATGCATGCACATATCGACTTTTGGGCACCTAAAATATCGAATTTGAGCATGTTTTGAGCCTATATTTTGAAAACATTCTAGCTCTGAGTAGGCATGTACAGATTGCTTCTGGGACCCCAAAATATTGAATTTTCGGGTGTTTAGGGCCAGAATTTGAGATATAAACGGGTACAGAAGATGCATGCACATATCGAATTTTGGGCACCTAAAAGATCGATTTTCAGTATGTTTTTGGCCTCTATTTTCAAAATACTCTAACACGGAGTAGGCATGTACAGATTGCTTCTGGGACGCCAAAATATTGAATTTTAGGGTGTTTTGAGCCTGAATTTGAGATATAAACGGGTACAGAAGATACATGCACATATTGACTTTGGGCATCTAAAATATCGATTTTCAGCATGTTTTGGGCATATATTTTGAAAATACTCTAACACGGAGTAGGCATGTATAGATCGCTTCTGGGATCCCTAAATATCGAATTTTCGGGTGTTTTGGGCCTTAATTTGAGATATTGACTTTACGCACATATAATATCGATTTTTAGCATGTTTTTAGCCTATATTTTGAAAATATTCCAGCACTGAGTAGGAAAGTACAGATCGCTTCTGGGACCCCCAAATATCGATTTTTCGGGTGCTTTGGGCCTTAATTTGAGATATCGACTTTTTGGCACCTAAAAGATCGATTTTTAGCATGTTTTTAGCCTATATTTTTAAAATATTCTAGCACTGAGTAGGCATGTACAGATTGCTTCTGGGACGCCAAAATATTGAATTTTAGGGTGTTTTGAGCCTGAATTTGAGATATAAACAGGTACAGAAGATACATGCACATATTGACTTTGGGCATCTAAAATATCGATTTTCAGCATGTTTTGGGCATGTATTTTGAAAATACTCTAACACGGAGTAGGCATGTATAGATCGCTTCTGGGATCCCTAAATATCGAATTTTCGGGTGTTTTGGGCCTTAATTTGAGATATTGACTTTACGCACATATAATATCGATTTTTAGCATGTTTTTAGCCTATATTTTGAAAATATTCCAGCACTGAGTAGGAAAGTACAGATTGATTCTGGGACCCCAAAATATTGAATTTTCGGGTGTTTAGGGCCAGAATTTGAGATATAAACGGGTACAGAAGATGCATGCACAAATCGACTTTTGGGCACCTAAAAGTTCGATTTTCAGTATGTTTTTGGCCTGTATTTTGAAAATACTCTAACACAGAGTAGGCATGTACAGATCGCTTCTGGGACCCCTAAATATCGAATTTTCGGGTGTTTTGGGACTGAATTTAAAATATCGACTTTTTGGCACCTAAAAGATCGATTTTTAGCATGTTTTTAGCCTATATTTTGAAAATATTCTAGCACTGAGTAGGCATGTACAGATCGCTTCTGGGACCCCAAAATATCGAATTTTCGGGTGTTTTAAGCTTGAATTTGCGATATAAACGAGTACAGAAGATGCATGCACATATCGACTTTTGGGCACCTAAAATATCGATTTTGAGCATGTTTTGAGCCTATATTTTGAAAACATTCTAGCTCTGAGTAGGCATGTACAGATTGCTTCTGGGACCCAAAAATATCGAATTTTCGGGTGCTTAGGGCCAGAATTTGAGATATAAACGGGTACAGAAGATGCATGCACATATCGAATTTTGGGCACCTAAAAGATCGATTTTCAGTATGTTTTTGGCCTCTATTTTCAAAATACTCTAACACGGAGTAGGCATGTACAGATCGCTTCTGGGACCCCTAAATATCAAAGTTTCGGGTGTTTTGGGACTGAATTTGAGATATCGACTTTTGGCACCTAAAATATCGATTTTTAGCATGTTTTTAGCCTATATTTTGAAAATATTCTAGCACTGAGTAGGCATGTACAGATCGCTTCTGGGACCCCAAAATATCGAATTTTCGGGTGTTTTGAGCTTGAATTTGAGATATAAACGAGTACAGAAGATGCATGCACATATCGACTTTTGGGCACCTAAAAGATCGATTTTCAGTATGTTTATGGCCTGTATTTTGAAAATACTCTAACACGGAGTAGGCATGTACAGATCGCTTTTGGGACCCCTAAATATCGAATTTTCGGTAGTTTTGGGACTTAATTTGTGATATCGCCTTTACGCACCTAAAATATCGATTTTCAGTATGTTTTTGGCCTGTATTTTGAAAATACTCTAACACGGAGTAGGCATGTACCGATCGCTTCTGGGACCCCAAAATATCGAATTTTCGGGTGTTTTGGGCCTTAATTTGATATATCGATTTTTTGGCACCTAAAATATCGATTTTTAGTATGTTTTTAGCCTATATTTTGAAAATATTCTAGCACTGAGTAGGCATGTACAGATTACTTCTGGGACCCCAAAATATTGAATTTTCGGGTGTTTTGAGCATGAATTTGAGATATAAACGAGTACAGAAGATACATGCACATATTGACTTTGGGCATCTAAAATATCGATTTTCAGCATGTTTTGGGCATGTATTTTGAAAATACTCTAACACGGAGTAGGCATGTACAGATCGCTTCTGGGACCCCAAAATATCGAATTTTCGGGTGTTTTGAGCTTGAACTTGAGATATAAACGGGTACTGAAGATTCATGCACATATCTACTTTTTGGAACCTAAAACATCGATTTTGAGCTTGTTTTGGGGCTGTATTTTGAAAATACTCTAACACGGAGTAGGCATGTATAGATCGCTTCTGGGACCCCGAAATATCGAATTTTCGGGTGTTTTGGGCCTTAATTTGAGATATCGACTTTTTGGCACCTAAAATATCGATTTTTAGCATGTTTTTAGCCTATATTTTGAAAATATTCTAGCACTGAGTAGGCATGTACAGATCGCTTCTGGGACCCCAAAATATCGAATTTTCGGGTGTTTTGAGCTTGAATTTGAGATATAAACGAGTACAGAAGATGCATGCACATATCAACTTTTGGGCACCTAAAAGATCGATTTTCAGTATGTTTTTGGCCTGTATTTTGAAAATACTCTAACACGGAGTAGGCATGTACAGATCGCTTCTGGGACCCCTAAATATCGAATTTTCGGGAGTTTTGGGACTTAATTTGAGATATAAACGAGTACAGAAGATGCATGCACATATCGACTTTTGGGCACCTAAAATATCGATTTTGAGCATGTTTTGAGCCTATATTTTGAAAACATTCTAGCACTGAGTAGGCATGTACAGATCGCTTCTGGGACCCCAAAATATCGAATTTTCGGGTGTTTTGAGCCTGAATTTGAGATATAAACGAGTATAGAAGATGCATACACATATTGACTTTTGGCACCAAAAATATCGATTTTCAGCATGTTTTGGGCCTGAATTTTGAAAATACTCTAACACGGAGTAGGCATGTACAGATCGCTTCTGGGACCCCAAAATATCGAATTTTCGGGTGTTTAGGGCCAGAAATTCAGATATAAACAGGTACAGAAGATGCATGCACATATCGACTTTTGGGCACCAAAAAGATCGATTTTCAATATGTTTTTGGCCTCTATTTTGAACATACTCTAACACAGAGTAGGCATGTATAGATCGCTTCTGGGACCCCTAAATATCGAAGTTTCAAGTGTTTTGGGACTGAATTTGAGATATAAACGGGTACTGAAGTTGCATGCACATATCGACTTTTGGGCACCTAAAAGATCGATTTTCGGTATGTTTTTGGCCTGTATTTTGTAAATACTCTAACACGGAGTAGTCATGTACAGATCGCTTCTGGGACCCCTAAATATGAAAGTTTCGGGTATTTTGGGACTGAATTTGAGATATCGACTTTTGGCACCTAAAATATCGATTTTCAGTATGTTTTTGGCCTGTATTTTGAAAATACTCTAACACGGAGAAGGCATATACAGATCGCTTCTGGGACCCCAAAATATCGAATTTTCGGGTGTTTAGGGCCAGAATTTGAGATATAAACGGGTACAGAAGATGCATGAACAAATCGACTTTTGGGCACCTAAAAGATCGATTTTCAGTATGTTTTTGCCCTGTATTTTGAAAATACTATAACACGGAGTAGGCATGTACAGATCGCTTCTGGGACCCCTAAATATCGAATTTTCGGGTGTTTTGGGCCTTAATTTGAGATATCGACTTTTTGGCACCAAAAATATCGATTTTTAGCATGTTTTTAGCCTATATTTTGAAAATATTCTAGCACTGAGTAGGCATGTACAGATTGCTTCTGGGACCCCAAAATATTGAATTTTCGGGTGTTTTGAGCCTGAATTTGAGATATAAACGGGTACAGAAGATACATGCACATATTGACTTTGGGCATCTAAAATATCGATTTTCAGCATGTTTTGGGCATGTATTTTGAAAATACTCTAACACGGAGTAGGCATGTACAGATCGCTTCTGGGACCTCAAAATATCGAATTTTCGGGTGTTTTGGGACTGAATTTGAGATATCGACTTTTTGGTACCTAAAAGATCGATTGTTAGCATGTTTTTAGCCTATATTTTGAAAATATTCTAGCACTGAGTAGGCATGTACAGATCGCTTCTGGGACCCCAAAATATCGAATTTTCGGGTGTTTTGAGCTTGAATTTGAGATATAAACGGGTACAGAAGATGCATGCACATATCGACTTTTGGGCACCTAAAACATCGATTTTCAGTATGTTTTTGGCCTGTATTTTGAAAATACTCTAACACGGAGTAGGCATGTATAGATCGCTTCTGGGACCCCTAAATATCGAATTTTCGGGTGTTTTGGGCCTTAATTTGAGATATCGACTTTTTGGCACCAAAAATATCGATTTTTAGCATGTTTTTAGCCTATATTTTGAAAATATTCTAGCACTGACTAGGCATGTACAGATTGCTACTGGGACCCCAAAATATTGAATTTTCGGGTGTTTTGAGCCTGAATTTGAGATATAAACGGGTACAGAAGATACATGCACATATTGACTTTGGGCATCTAAAATATCGATTTTCAGCATGTTTTGGGCATGTATTTTAAAAATACTCTAACACGGAGTAGGCATGTACAGATCGCTTCTGGGACCCCAAAATATCGAATTTTCGGGTGTTTTGAGCCTGAATTTGAGATATAAACGGGTACTGAAGATGCATGCACATATCGACTTTTTAGAACCTAAAACATCGAATTTGAGCATGTTTTGGGCCTGTATTTTGAAAATACTCTAACACGGAGTAGGCATGTATAGATCGCTTCTGGGACCCCTAAATATCGAATTTTCGGGTGTTTTGGGCCTTAATTTGAGATATCGACTTTTGGGCACCTAAAAGATCGATTTTTAGCATGTTTTTAGCCTATATTTTGAAAATATTCTAGCACTGAGTAGGCATGTACAGATCGCTTCTGGGACCCCAAAATATCGAATTTTCGGGTGTTTTGAGCTTGAATTTGAGATATAAACGAGTACAGAAGATGCATGCACATATCGACTTTTGGGCACCTAAAAGATCGATTTTCAGTATGTTTTTGGCCTGTATTTTGAAAATACTCTAACATGGAGTAGGCATGTACAGATCGCTTCTGGGACCCCTAAATATCGAATTTTCGGGTGTTTTGGGACTTAATTTGAGATATCGCCTTTACGCACCTAAAATATCGATTTTCAGTATGTTTTTGGCCTGTATTTTGAAAATACTCTAACACGGAGTAGGCATGTACAGATCGCTTCTGGGACCCCAAAATATCTAATTTTCGGGTGTTTAGGGCCAGAAATTGAGATATAAACGGGTACACAAGATGCATGCACATATCAACTTTTGGGCACCTTAAAGATCGATTTTCAGTATGTTTTTGGCCTGTATTTTGACAATACTCTAACACGGAGTAGGCATGTACAGATCGCTTCTGGGACCCCGAAATATCGAATTTTCGGGTGTTTTGGGCCTCAATTTGAGATATAAACGGGTACAGAAGATGCATGCACATATCGACTTTTGGGCACCTAAAAGATCGATTTTCAGTATGTTTTTGGCCTGTATTTTGAAAATACTCTAACACGGAGTGCCTGTACAGATCACTTCTTGGACCCCAAAATATCGAATTTTCGGGTGTTTTGAGCCTGAATTTGAGATATAAACGGGTACTGAAGATGCATGCACATATCGACTTTTGGGCACCTAAAACATCGAGTTTGAGCATGTTTTGGGCCTTTATTTTGAAAATACTCTAACACGGAGTAGGCATGTACAGATCGCTTCTGGGACCCCAAAATATCGAATTTTCGGGTGTTTTGGGCGTGAATTTGAGATATCGCCTTTACGCACCTAAAATATCGATTTTTAGCATGTTTTGAGCTTTTATTTTGAAAATATTCTAGCACTGAGTAGGCATGTACAGATCGCTTCTGGGACCCCAAAATATCGAATTTTCGGGTGTTTTGAGCTTGAATTTGAGATATAAACGAGTACAGAAGATGCATGCACATATCGACTTTTGGGCACCTAAAATATCGATTTTGAGCATGTTTTGAGCCTATATTTGGAAAACATTCTAGCTCTGAGTAGGCATGTACAGATTGCTTCTGGGACCCCAAAATATTGAATTTTCGGGTGTTTAGGGCCAGAATTTGAGATATAAACGGGTACTGAAGATGCATGCACATATCGGCTTTTGGGAACCTAAAAGATCGATTTTCAGTATGTTTTTGGCCTGTATTTTGAAAATACTCTAACACGGAGTGCCTGTACAGATCACTTCTTGGACCCCAAAATATCGAATTTTCGGGTGTTTTGAGCCTGAATTTGAGATATAAACGGGTACTGAAGATGCATGCACATATCGACTTTTGGGCACCTAAAACATCGAGTTTGAGCATGTTTTGGGCCTTTATTTTGAAAATACTCTAACACGGAGTAGGCATGTACAGATCGCTTCTGGGAACCCAAAATATCGAATTTTCGGGTGTTTTGGGCGTGAATTTGAGATATCGCCTTTACGCACCTAAAATATCGATTTTTAGCATGTTTTGAGCTTTTATTTTGAAAATATTCTAGCACTGAGTAGGCATGTACAGATCGCTTCTGGGACCCCAAAATATCGAATTTTCGGGTGTTTTGAGCTTGAATTTGAGATATAAACGAGTACAGAAGATGCATGCACATATCGACTTTTGGGCACCTAAAATATCGATTTTGAGCATGTTTTGAGCCTATATTTGGAAAACATTCTAGCTCTGAGTAGGCATGTACAGATTGCTTCTGGGACCCCAAAATATTGAATTTTCGGGTGTTTAGGGCCAGAATTTGAGATATAAACGGGTACTGAAGATGCATGCACATATCGGCTTTTGGGAACCTAAAAGATCGATTTTCAGTATGTTTTTGGCCTGTATTTTGAAAATACTCTAACACGGAGTAGGCATGTACAGATCGCTTCTGGGACCCAAAAATATCGAATTTTCGGGTGTTTTGAGCCTGAATCTGAGATATAAACGGGTACTGAAGATGCATGCACATATCGACTTTTGGGCACCTAAAATATCGATTTTGAGCATGTTTTGGGCCTGTATTTTGTAAATACTCTAACACGGAGTAGGCATGTACAGATCGCTACTGGGACCCCTTAATATCGAATTTTCGGGAGTTTTGGGACTTAATTTGAGATATCGACTTTTCGGCACCTAAAATATCGATTTACAGTATGTTTTTGGCCTGTATTTTGAAAATACTCTAACAAGGAGTAGGCATGTACAGATCGCTTCTGGGACCCTAAAATATCGAATTTTCGGGTGTTTTGAGCCTGAATTTGAGATATAAACGGGTACTGAAGATGCATGCACATATCGACTTTTTGGAACCTAAAACATCGAATTTGAGCATGTTTTGGGCCTGTATTTTGAAAATACTTTAACACGGAGTAGGCATGTATAGATCGCTTCTGGGACCCCTAAATATCGAATTTTCGGGTGTTTTGGGCCTTAATTTGAGATATCTACTTTTTGGCACCTAAAAGATCGATTTTTAGCATGTTTTTAGCCTATATTTTGAAAATATTCTAGCACTGAGTAGGCATGTACAGATCGCTTCTGGGACCCCAAAATATCGAATTTTCGGGTGTTTTGAGCTTGAATTTGAGATATAAACGAGTACAGAAGATGCATGCACATATCGACTTTTGGGCACCTAAAAGATCGATTTTCAGTATGTTTTTGGCCTGTATTTTGAAAATACTCTAACACGGAGTAGGCATGTACAGATCGCTTCTGGGACCCCTAAATATCGAATTTTCGGGTGTTTTGGGACTTAATTTGAGATATCGCCTTTACGCACCTAAAATATCGATTTTCAGTATGTTTTTGGCCTGTATTTTGAAAATACTCTAACACGGAGTAGGCATGTACAGATCGCTTCTGGGACCCCAAAATATCGAATTTTCGGGTGTTTAGGGCCAGAAATTGAGATATAAACGGGTACACAAGATGCATGCACATATCAACTTTTGGGCACCTTAAAGATCGATTTTCAGTATGTTTTTGGCCTGTATTTTGACAATACTCTAACACGGAGTAGGCATGTACAGATCGCTTCTGGGACCCCGAAATATCGAATTTTCGGGTGTTTTGGGCCTTAATTTGAGATATCGACTTTTTGCCACCAAAAATATCGATTTTCAGCATGTTTTTAGCCTATATTTTCGGGTGTTTTGAGCCTGAATTTGAGATATAAACGGGTACTGAAGATGCATGCACATATCGACTTTTTGGAACCTAAAACATCGAATTTGAGCATGTTTTGGGCTTGTATTTTGACAATACTCTAACACGGAGTAGGCATGTACAAATCGCTTCTGGGACCCCTAAATATCAAATTTTCGGGTGTTTTGGGCCTAAATTTGAGATATCGACTTTTTGGCACCTAAAAGATCGATTTTTAGCATGTTTTTAGCCTATATTTTGAAAATATTCTAGCACTGACTAGGCATGTACAGATCGCTTCTGGGACCCCAAAATATCGAATTTTCGGGTGTTTTGAGCTTGAATTTGAGATATAAACGAGTACAGAAGATGCATGCACATATCGACTTTTGGGCACCTAAAATATCGATTTTGAGCATGTTTTGAGCCTATATTTTGAAAACATTCTAGCTCTGAGTAGGCATGTACAGATCGCTTCTGGGACCCAAAAATATCGAATTTTCGGGAGTTTAGGGCCAGAATTTGAGATATAAACGGGTACTGAAGATGCATGCACATATCGGCTTTTGGGAACCTAAAAGATCGATTTTCAGTATGTTTTTGGCCTGTATTTTGAAAATACTCTAACACGGAGTAGGCATGTACAGATCGCTTCTGGGACCCCTAAATATCGAATTTTCGGGTGTTTTGGGCCTTATTTTGAGATATCGACTTTTTGGCACCTAAAATATCGATTTTTAGCATGTTTTTAGCCTATATTTTGAAAATATTCTAGCACTGAGTAGGCATGTACAGATTGCTTCTGGGACCCCAAAATATTGAATTTTCGGGTGTTTTGAGCCTGAATTTGAGCTATAAACGGGTACAGAAGATCCATGCACATATTGACTTTGGGCATCTAAAATATCGATTTTTAGCATGTTTTGGGCATGTATTTTGAAAATACTCTAACACGGATTAGGCATGTACATATGGCTTCTGGGACCCCAAAATATCGAATTTTCAGGTGTTTTGAGCCTAAATTTGAGATATAAACGAGTATAGAAGATGCATACACATATTGACTTTGGGCACCAAAAATATCGATTTTCAGCATGTTTTGGCCCTGAATTTTGAAAATACTCTAACACGGAGTAGGCATGTACAGATCCCTTCTGGGACCCCTAAATATCGAATTTTCGGGTGTTTTGGGACTGAATTTGAGTTATCGACTTTTTGGCACCTAAAATATCGATTTTTAGCATGTTTTTAGTCTATATTTTGAAAATATTCTAGCACTGAGTAGGCATGTACAGATTGCCTCTGGGACCCCAAAATATTGAATTTTCGGGTGTTTTTAGCCTGAATTTGAGATATAAACGGGTACAGAAGATACATGCACATATTAACTTTGGGCATCTAAAATATCGATTTTCAGCATGTTTTGGGCCTGTATTTTGAAAATACTCTAACACGGAGTAGTCATGTACAGATCGCTTCTTACACCCCAAAATATCGAATTTTCGGGTGTTTAGGGCCAGAATTTGAGATATAAACGGGTACAGAAGATGCATGCACATATCGACTTTTGGGCACCTAAAAGATCGATTTTCAGTATGTTTTTGGCCTGTATTTTGAAAATACTCTAACACGGAGTTACTCCGCCTGTACAGATCACTTCTTGGACCCCAAAATATCGAATTTTCGGGTGTTTTGAGCCTGAATTTGAGATATAAACGGGTACTGAAGATGCATGCACATATCGACTTTTGGGCACCTAAAACATCGAGTTTGAGCATGTTTTGGGCCTTTATTTTGAAAATACTCTAACACGGAGTAGGCATGTACAGATCGCTTCTGGGACCCCAAAATATCGAATTTTCGGGTGTTTTGGGCGTGAATTTGAGATATCGCCTTTACGCACCTAAAATATCGATTTTTAGCATGTTTTGAGCTTTTATTTTGAAAATATTCTAGCACTGAGTAGGCATGTACAGATCGCTTCTGGGACCCCAAAATATCGAATTTTCGGGTGTTTTGAGCTTGAATTTGAGATATAAACGAGTACAGAAGATGCATGCACATATCGACTTTTGGGCACCTAAAATATCGATTTTGAGCATGTTTTGAGCCTATATTTGGAAAACATTCTAGCTCTGAGTAGGCATGTACAGATTGCTTCTGGGACCCCAAAATATTGAATTTTCGGGTGTTTAGGGCCAGAATTTGAGATATAAACGGGTACAGAAGATGCATGCACATATCGACTTTTGGGCACCTAAAATATCGATTTTGAGCATGTTTTGAGCCTATATTTTGAAAACATTCTAGCTCTGAGTAGGCATGTACAGATCGCTTCTGGGACCCAAAAATATCGAATTTTCGGGTGTTTTGAGCCTGAAACTGAGATATAAACGGGTACTGAAGATGCATGCACATATCGACTTTTGGGCACCTAAAATATCGATTTTAAGCATGTTTTGGGCCTGTATTTTGTATATACTCTAACACGGAGTAGGCATGTACAGATCGCTACTGGGACCCCATAATACCAAATTTTCGTGTGTTTTGGGGCTGAATTTGAGATATCGCCTTTACGCAACTAAAATATCGATTTTTAGCATGTTTTTAGCCTATATTTTGAAATTATTCTAGCACTGAGTAGGCATGTAGAGATCGCTTCTGGGACCCCAAAATATCGAATTTTCGGGTGTTTTGAGCTTGAATTTGAGATATAAACGAGTACAGAAGATGCATGCACATATCGACTTTTGGGCACCTAAAAGATCGATTTTCAGTATGTTTTTGGACTGTATTTTGAAAATACTCTAACACGGAGTAGGCATGTACAGATCGCTTCTGGGACCCCTAAATATCGAATTTTCGGGAGTTTTGGGACTTAATTTGAGATATCGCCTTTACGCACCTAAAATATCGATTTACAGTATGTTTTTGGCCTGTATTTTGAAAATACTCTAACACGGAGTAGGCAGGTACAGATCGCTTCTGGGACCCCAAAATATCGAATTTTCGGGTGTTTTGAGCTTGAATTTGAGATATAAACGAGTACAGAAGATGCATGCACATATCGACTTTTGGGCACCTAAAATATCGATTTTGAGCATGTTTTGAGCCTATATTTGGAAAACATTCTAGCTCTGAGTAGGCATGTACAGATTGCTTCTGGGACCCCAAAATATTGAATTTTCGGGTGTTTAGGGAAAGAATTTGAGATATAAACGGGTACTGAAGATGCATGCACATATCGGCTTTTGGGAACCTAAAAGATCGATTTTCAGTATGTTTTTGGCCTCTATTTTGAAAATACTCTAACACGGAGTAGGCATGTACAGATCGCTTCTGGGACCCAAAAATATCGAATTTTCGGGTGTTTTGAGCCTGAATCTGAGATATAAACGGGTACTGAAGATGCATGCACATATCGACTTTTGGGCACCTAAAATATCGATTTTGAGCATGTTTTGGGCCTGTATTTTGTAAATACTCTAACACGTAGTAGGCATGTACAGATCGCTACTGGGACCCCATAATACCAAATTTTCGGGTGTTTTGGGGCTGAATTTGAGATATCGCCTTTACGCAACTAAAATATCGATTTTTAGCATGTTTTTAGCCTATATTTTGAAATTATTCTACCACTGAGTAGGCATGTAGAGATCGCTTCTGGGACCCCAAAATATCGAATTTTCGGGTGTTTTGAGTTTGAATTTGAGATATAAACGAGTACAGAAGATGCATGCACATATCGACTTTTGGGCACCTAAAAGATCGATTTTCAGTATGTTTTTGGCCTGTATTTTGAAAATACTCTAACACGGAGTAGGCATGTACAGATCACTTCTGGGACCCCTTAATATCGAATTTTCGGGAGTTTTGGGACTTAATTTGAGATATCGCCTTTACGCACCTAAAATATCGATTTACAGTATGTTTTTGGCCTGTATTTTGAAAATACTCTAACACGGAGTAGGCAGGTACAGATCGCTTCTGGGACCCCTAAATATCGAAGTTTCGGCTGTTTTAGGACTGAATTTGAGATATAAACGAGTACAGAAGATGCATGCACATATCGACTTTTGGGCACCTAAAATATCGATTTTGAGCATGTTTTGAGCCTATATTTTGAAAACATTCTAGCACTGAGTAGGCATGTACAGATCGCTTCTGGGACCCCAAAATATCGAATTTTCGGGTGTTTTGAGCCTTAATTTGTGATATCGACTTTTCGGCACCTAAAAGATCGATTTTTAGCATGTTTTTAGCTTATATTTTGAAAATATTATAGCACTGAGTAGGCATGTACAGATCGCTTCTGGGACCCCAAAATATCGAATTTTCTGGAATTTTGAGCATGAATTTGAGATATAAACGGGTACAGAAGATACATGCACATATTGACTTTGGGCATCTAAAATATCGATTTTCAGCATGTTTTGGGCATGTATTTTGAAAATACTCTAACACGGAGTAGGCATGTACAGATCGCTTCTGAGACCCCAAAATATCGAATTTTCGGGTGTTTTGAGCCTGAATTTGAGATATAAACGGGTACTGAAGATGCATGCACATATCGACTTTTTGGAACCTAAAACATCGAATTTGACCATGTTTTGGGCCTGTATTTTGAAAATACTTTAACACGGAGTAGGCATGTATAGATCGCTTCTGGGACCCCTAAATATCGAATTTTCGGGTGTTTTGGGCCTTCATTTGAGATATCGACTTTTTGGCACCTAAAAGATCGATTTTTAGCATGTTTTTAGCCTGTATTTTGAAAATATTCTAGCACTGAGTAGGCATGTACAGATCGCTTCTGGGACCCCAAAATATCGAATTTTCGGGTGTTTTGAGCTTGAATTTGAGATATAAACGAGTACAGAAGATGCATGCACATATCGACTTTTGGGCACCTAAAAGATCGATTTTCAGTATGTTTTTGGCCTGTATTTTGAAAATACTCTAACACGGAGTAGGCATGTACAGATCGCTTCTGGGACCCCTAAATATCGAATTTTCGGGTGTTTTGGGACTTAATTTGAGATATCGCCTTTACGCACCTAAAATATCGATTTTCAGTATGTTTTTGGCCTGTATTTTGAAAATACTCTAACACGGAGTAGGCATGTACAGATCGCTTCTGGGACCCCAAAATATCGAATTTTCGGGTGTTTAGGGCCAGAAATTGAGATATAAACGGGTACACAAGATGCATGCACATATCAACTTTTGGGCACCTTAAAGATCGATTTTCAGTATGTTTTTGGCCTGTATTTTGACAATACTCTAACACGGAGTAGGCATGTACAGATCCCTTCTGGGACCCCGAAATATCGAATTTTCGGGTGTTTTGGGCCTTAATTTGAGATATCGACTTTTTGCCACCAAAAATATCGATTTTCAGCATGTTTTTAGCCTATATTTTGAAAATATTCTAGCACTGAGTAGGCATGTACAGATTGCTTCTGGGACCCCAAAATATTGAATTTTCGGGTGTTTTGAGCCTGAAATTGAGATATAAACGGGTACAGAAGATACATGCACATATTGACTTTGGGCATCTAAAATATCGATTTTCAGCATGTTTTGGGCCTGTATTTTGAAAATACTCTAACACGGAGTAGGCATGTACAGATCGCTTCTGGGACCCCAAAATATCGAATTTTCGGGTGTTTTGAGCTTGAATTTGAGATATAAACGGGTACTGAAGATGCATGCACGTATCGACTTTTTGGAACCTAAAACATCGAATTTGAGCATGTTTTGGGCTTGTATTTTGACAATACTCTAACACGGAGTAGGCATGTACAGATCGCTTCTGGGACCCCTAAATATCAAATTTTCGGGTGTTTTGGGCCTAAATTTGAGATATCGACTTTTTGGCACCTAAAAGATCGATTTTTAGCATGTTTTTAGCCTATATTTTGAAAATATTCTAGCACTGACTAGGCATGTACAGATCGCTTCTGGGACCCCAAAATATCGAATTTTCGGGTGTTTTGAGCTTGAATTTGAGATATAAACGAGTACAGAAGATGCATGCACATATCGACTTTTGGGCTCCTAAAATATCGATTTTGAGCATGTTTTGAGCCTATATTTTGAAAACATTCTAGCTCTGAGTAGGCATGTACAGATCGTTTCTGGGACCCAAAAATATCGAATTTTCGGGAGTTTAGGGCCAGAATTTGAGATATAAACGGGTACTGAAGATGCATGCACATATCGGCTTTTGGGAACCTAAAAGATCGATTTTCAGTATGTTTTTGGCCTGTATTTTGAAAATACTCTAACACGGAGTAGGCATGTACAGATCGCTTCTGGGACCCCTAAATATCGAAGTTTCGGGTGTTTTGGGCCTTATTTTGAGATATCGACTTTTTGGCACCTAAAATATCGATTTTTAGCATGTTTTTAGCCTATATTTTGAAAATATTCTAGCACTGAGTAGGCATGTACAGATTGCTTCTGGGTCCCCAAAATATTGAATTTTCGGGTGTTTTGAGCCTGAATTTGAGCTATAAACGGGTACAGAAGATCCATGCACATATTGACTTTGGGCATCTAAAATATCGATTTTTAGCCTGTTTTGGGCATTTATTTTGAAAATACTCTAACACGGATTAGGCATGTACATATGGCTTCTGGGACCCCAAAATATCGAATTTTCAGGTGTTTTGAGCCTAAATTTGAGATATAAACGAGTATAGAAGATGCATACACATATTGACTTTGGGCACCAAAAATATCGATTTTCAGCATGTTTTGGCCCTGAATTTTGAAAATACTCTAACACGGAGTAGGCATGTACAGATCCCTTCTGGGACCCCTAAATATCGAATTTTCGGGTGTTTTGGGACTGAATTTGAGTTATCGACTTTTTGGCACCTAAAATATCGATTTTTAGCATGTTTTTAGTCTATATTTTGAAAATATTCTAGCACTGAGTAGGCATGTACAGATTGCCTCTGGGACCCCAAAATATTGAATTTTCGGGTGTTTTTAGCCTGAATTTAAGATATAAACGGGTACAGAAGATACATGCACATATTAACTTTGGGCATCTAAAATATCGATTTTCAGCATGTTTTGGGCCTGTATTTTGAAAATACTCTAACACGGAGTAGTCATGTACAGATCGCTTCTTACACCCCAAAATATTGAATTTTCGGGTGTTTAGGGCCAGAATTTGAGATATAAACGGGTACAGAAGATGCATGCACATATCGACTTTTGGGCACCTAAAAGATCGATTTTCAGTATGTTTTTGGCCTGTATTTTGAAAATACTCTAACACGGAGTGCCTGTACAGATCACTTCTTGGACCCCAAAATATCGAATTTTCGGGTGTTTTGAGCCTGAATTTGAGATATAAACGGGTACTGAAGATGCATGCACATATCGACTTTTGGGCGCCTAAAACATCGAGTTTGAGCATGTTTTGGGCCTTTATTTTGAAAATACTCTAACACGGAGTAGGCATGTACAGATCGCTTCTGGGACCCCAAAATATCGAATTTTCGGGTGTTTTGGGCGTGAATTTGAGATATCGCCTTTACGCACCTAAAATATCGATTTTTAGCATGTTTTGAGCTTTTATTTTGAAAATATTCTAGCACTGAGTATGCATGTACAAATCGCTTCTGGGACCCCAAAATATCGAATTTTCGGGTGTTTTGAGCTTGAATTTGAGATATAAACGAGTACAGAAGATGCATGCACATATCGACTTTTGGGCACCCAAAATATCGATTTTGAGCATGTTTTGAGCCTATATTTGGAAAACATTCTAGCTCTGAGTAGGCATGTACAGATTGCTTCTGGGACCCCAAAATATTGAATTTTCGGGTGTTTAGGGCCAGAATTTGAGATATAAACGGGTACAGAAGATGCATGCACATATCGACTTTTGGGCACCTAAAATATCGATTTTGAGCATGTTTTGAGCCTATATTTTGAAAACATTCTAGCTCTGAGTAGGCATGTACAGATCGCTTCTGGGACCCCAAAATATCGAATTTTCGGGTGTTTTGAGCCTGAAACTGAGATATAAACGGGTACTGAAGATGCATGCACATATCGACTTTTGGGCACCTAAAATATCGATTTTAAGCATGTTTTGGGCCTGTATTTTGTAAATACTCTAACACGGAGTAGGCATGTACAGATCGCTACTGGGACCCCATAATACCAAATTTTCGGGTGTTTTGGGGCTGAATTTGAGATGTCGCCTTTACGCAACTAAAATATCGATTTTTAGCATGTTTTTAGCCTATATTTTGAAATTATTCTAGCACTGAGTAGGCATGTAGAGATCGCTTCTGGGACCCCAAAATATCGAATTTTCGGGTGTTTTGAGCTTGAATTTGAGATATAAACGAGTACAGAAGATGCATGCACATATCGACTTTTGGGCACCTAAAAGATCGATTTTCAGTATGTTTTTGGCCTGTATTTTGAAAATACTCTAACACGGAGTAGGCATGTACAGATCGCTTCTGGGACCCCTAAATATCGAATTTTCGGGAGTTTTGGGACTTAATTTGAGATATCGCCTTTACGCACCTAAAATATCGATTTACAGTATGTTTTTGGCCTGTATTTTGAAAATACTCTAACACGGAGTAGGCAGGTACAGATCGCTTCTGGGACCCCTAAATATCGAAGTTTCGGCTGTTTTGGGACTGAATTTGAGATATAAACGAGTACAGAAGATGCATACACATATTGACTTTGGGCACCAAAAATATCGATTTTCAGTATGTTTTGGGCCTGAATTTTGAAAATACTCTAACACGGAGTAGGCATGTACAGATCGCTTCTGGGAACCCAAAATATCGAATTTTCGGGTGTTTAGGGCCAGAATTTCAGATATAAACGGGTACAGAAGATGCATGCACATATCGACTTTTGGGCACCTAAAAGTTCGATTTTCAATATGTTTTTGGCCTCTATTTTGAACATACTCTAACACGGAGTAGGCATGTACAGATAGCTTCTGGGACCCCTAAATATCGAAGTTTCAGGTGTTTTGGGACTGAATTTGAGATATCAACTTATTGGCTCCTAAAATATCGATTTTTAGCAGGTTTTTAGCCTATATTTTGAAAATATTCTAGCACTGAGTAGGCATGTACAGATCGCTTCTGGGACCCCAAAATATCGAATTTTCGGGTGTTTTGAGACTGAATTTGAGATATAAACGAGTACAGAAGATGCATGCACATATCGACTTTTGGGCACCTAAAATATCGATTTTCAGTATGTTTTTAGCCTTTATTTTGAAAATACTCTAACACGGAGTAGGCATGTACAGATCGCTTCTGGGACCCCTAAATATCGAATTTTAGGGTGTTTTTGGACTTAATTTGAGATATCGCCCTTACGCACCTAAAATATCGATTTTCAGTATGTTTTTGGCCTGTATTTTGAAAATACTCTAACACGGAGTAGGCATGTACAGATCGCTTCTGGGACCCCAAAATATCGAATTTTCGGGTGTTTAGGGCCAGAATTTGAGATATAAACGGGTACAGAAGATGCATGCACATATCGACTTTTGGGCACCTAAAAGATCGATTTTCGGTATGTTTTTGGTCTGTATTTTGTAAATACTCTAACACGGAGTAGACATGTACAGATCGCTTCTGGGTCCCCTAAATATCGAATTTTCGGTTTTTTTGGGCCTTAATTTGAGATATCGACTTTTTGGCACCTAAAATATTGATTTTTAGCATGTTTTTAGCCAATATTTTGAAAATACTCTAGCACTGAGTAGGCATGTACAGAATGCTACTGGGACACCAAAATATTGAATTTTCGGGTGTTTTGAGCCTGAATTTGAGATATAAACGAGTACAGAAGATACATGCACATATTGACTTTGGGCATCTAAAATATCGATTTTCAGCATGTTTTGGGCATGTATTTTGAAAATACTCTAACACGGAGTAGGCATGTACAGATCACTTCTGGGACCCCAAAATATCGAATTTTCGGGTGTTTAGGGCCAGAATTTGAGATATAAACGGGTACTGAAGATGCATGCACATATCGATTTTTTGGCACCTAAAACATCGATTATGAGCATGTTTTTAGCCTTTATTTTGAAAATACTCCAACACGGAGTAGGCATGTATAGATAGCTTTTGGGACCCCTAAATATCGAATTTTCGGGTGTTTTGGGCCTTAATTTGAGATATCGACTTTTTGGCACCTAAAATATCGATTTTTAGCATGTTTTTAGCCTATATTTTGAAAATATTCTAGCACTGAGTAGTCATGTACAGATTGCTTCTGGGACCCCAAAATATTGAATTTTAGGGTGTTTATGGCCAGAATTTGAGATATAAACGGGTACTGAAGATGCATGCACATATCGACTTTTGGGCACCTAAAAGATCGATTTTCAGTATGTTTTTGGCCTGTATTTTGAAAATACTCTAACACGGAGTAGGCATGTACCGATCGCTTCTGGGATCCATAAATATCGAATTTTCGGATGTTTTGGGACTGAATTTGAGATATCGAATTTTTGGCACCTAAAAAATCGATTTTTAGCATGTTTTTAGCCTATATTTTGAAAATATTCAAGCACTGAGTAGGCATGTACAGATCGCCTCTGGGACCCCAAAATATCGAATTTTCGGGTGTTTTGAGTTTGAATTTGCGATATAAACGAGTACAGAAGATGCATGCACATATCGACTTTTGGGCACCTAAAATATCGATTTTGAGCATGTTTTGAGCCTATATTTTGAAAACATTCTAGCTCTGAGTAGGCATATACAGATCGCTTCTGGGACCCAAAAATATCGAATTTTCAGGTGTTTAGGGCCAGAATTTGAGATATAAACGTGTACAGAAGATGCATGCACATATCGACTTTTGGGCACCTAAAAGATCGATTTTCAGTATGTTTTTGGCCTCTATTTTAAAAATACTCTAACACGGAGTAGGCATGTACAGATCGCTTCTGGGACCCCTAAATATCGAAGTTTCGGGTGTTTTGGGACTGAATTTGAGATATCGACTTTTTGGCACAAAAAATATCGATTTTTAGCATGTTTTTAGCCTATATTTTGAAAATACTCTAGCACTGATTAGGCAAGTACAGATCGCTTCTGGGACCCCAAAATATCGAATTTTCGGGTGTTTTGAGCTTGAATTTGAGATATAAACGAGTACAGAAGATGCATGCACATATCGACTTTTGGGCACCTAAAAGATTGATTTTCAGTATGTTTTTGGCCTGTGTTTTGAAAATACTCTAACACGGATTAGGCATGTACAGATGGCTTCTGGGACCCCAAAATATCGAATTTTCAGGTGTTTTGAGCCTAAATTTGAGATATAATCGAGTATAGAAGATGCATACACATATTGACTTTGGGCACCAAAAATATCGATTTTCAGCATGTTTTGGCCCTGAATTTTGAAAATACTCTAACACGGAGTAGGCATGTACAGATCCCTTCTGGGACCCCTAAATATCGAATTTTCGGGTGTTTTGGGACTGAATTTGAGATATCGACTTTTTGGCACCTAAAATATCGATTTTTAGCATGTTTTTAGTCTATATTTTGAAAATATTCTAGCACTGAGTAGGCATGTACAGATTGCCTCTGGGACCCCAAAATATTGAATTTTAGGGTGTTTTTAGCCTGAATTTGAGATATAAACGGGTACAGAAGATACATGCACATATTAACTTTGGGCATCTAAAATATCGATTTTCAGCATGTTTTGGGCCTGTATTTTGAAAATACTCTAACACGGAGTAGTCATGTACAGAACGCTTCTTAGACCCCAAAATATCGAATTTTCGGGTGTTTAGGGCAAGAATTTGAGATATAAACGTGTACAGAAGATGCATGCACATATCGACTTTTGGGCACCTAAAAGATCGATTTTCAGTATGTTTTTGGCCTCTATTTTAAAAATACTCTAACACGGAGTAGGCATGTACAGATTGCTTCTGGGACCCCTAAATATCGAAGTTTCGGATGTTTTGGGACTGAATTTGAGATATCGACTTTTTGGCACCTAAAAAAATCGATTTTTAGCATGTTTTTAGACTATATTTTGAAAATATTCTAGCACTGAGTAGGCATGTACAGATCGCCTCTGGGACCCCAAAATATCGAATTTTCGGGTGTTTTGAGCTTGAATTTGCGATATAAACGAGTACAGAAGATGCATGCACATATCGACTTTTGGGCACCTAAAATATCGATTTTGAGCATGTTTTGAGCCTATATTTTGAAAACATTCTAGCTCTGAGTAGGCATATACAGATCGCTTCTGGGACCCAAAAATATCGAATTTTCAGGTGTTTAGGGCCAGAATTTGAGATATAAACGTGTACAGAAGATGCTTGCACATATCGACTTTTGGGCACCTAAAAGATCGATTTTCAGTATGTTTTTGGCCTCTATTTTAAAAATACTCTAACACGGAGTAGGCATGTACAGATCGCTTCTGGGACCCCTAAATATCGAAGTTTCGGGTGTTTTGGGACTGAATTTGAGATATCGACTTTTTGGCACAAAAAATATCGATTTTTAGCATGTTTTTAGCCTATATTTTGAAAATACTCTAGCACTGATTAGGCAAGTACAGATCGCTTCTGGGACCCCAAAATATCGAATTTTCGGGTGTTTTGAGCTTGAATTTGAGATATAAACGAGTACAGAAGATGCATGCACATATCGACTTTTGGGCACCTAAAAGATCGATTTTCAGTATGTTTTTGGCCTGTGTTTTGAAAATACTCTAACACGGATTAGGCATGTACAGATGGCTTCTGGGACCCCAAAATATCGAATTTTCAGGTGTTTTGAGCCTAAATTTGAGATATAAACGAGTATAGAAGATGCATACACATATTGACTTTGGGCACCAAAAATATCGATTTTCAGCATGTTTTGGCCCTGAATTTTGAAAATACTCTAACACGGAGTAGGCATGTACAGATCCCTTCTGGGACCCCTAAATATCGAATTTTCGTGTGTTTTGGGACTGAATTTGAGATATCGACTTTTTGGCACCTAAAATATCGATTTTTAGCATGTTTTTAGTCTATATTTTGAAAATATTCTAGCACTGAGTAGGCATGTACAGATTGCCTCTGGGACCCCAAAATATTGAATTTTAGGGTGTTTTTAGCCTGAATTTGAGATATAAACGGGTACAGAAGATACATGCACATATTAACTTTGGGCATCTAAAATATCGATTTTCAGCATGTTTTGGGCCTGTATTTTGAAAATACTCTAACACGGAGTAGTCATGTACAGATCGCTTCTTAGACCCCAAAATATCGAATTTTCGGGTGTTTAGGGCAAGAATTTGAGATATAAACGGGTACAGAAGATGCATGCACATATCGACTTTTGGGCACCTAAAAGATCGATTTTCAGTATGTTTTTGGCCTGTATTTTGAAAATACTCTAACACGGAGTGCCTGTACAGATCACTTCTTGGACCCCAAAATATCGAATTTTCGGGTGTTTAGGGCCAGAATTTGAGATATAAACGGATACTGAAGATGCATGCACATATCGATTTTTTGGCACCTAAAACATCGATTATGAGCATGTTTTTAGCCTTTATTTTGAAAATACTCCAACACGGAGTAGGCATGTATAGATAGCTTTTGGGACCCCTAAATATCGAATTTTCGGGTGTTTTGGGCCTTAATTTGAGATATCGACTTTTTGGCACCTAAAATATCGATTTTTAGCATGTTTTTAGCCTATATTTTGAAAATATTCTAGCACTGAGTAGTCATGTACAGATTACTTCTGGGACCCCAAAATATTGAATTTTAGGGTGTTTATGGCCAGAATTTGAGATATAAACGGGTACAGAAGATGCATGCACATATCGACTTTTGGGCACCTAAAAGATCGATTTTCAGTATGTTTTTGGCCTGTATTTTGAAAATACTCTAACACGGAGTAGGCATGTACCGATCGCTTCTGGGACCCCTAAATATCAAATTTTCGGATGTTTTGGGACTGAATTTGAGATATCGAATTTTTGGCACCTAAAAAATCGATTTTTAGCATGTTTTTAGCCTATATTTTGAAAATATTCTAGCACTGAGTAGGCATGTACAGATCGCCTCTGGGACCCCAAAATATTGAATTTTCGGGTGTTTTGAGCTTGAATTTGCGATATAAACGAGTACAGAAGATGCATGCACATATCGACTTATGGGCACCTAAAATATCGATTTTGAGCATGTTTTGAGCCTATATTTTGAAAACATTCTAGCTCTGAGTAGGCATGTACAGATCGCTTCTGGGACCCAAAAATATCGAATTTTCAGGTGTTTAGGGCCAGAATTTGAGATATAAACGTGTACAGAAGATGCATGCACATATCGACTTTTGGGCACCTAAAAGATCGATTTTCAGTATGTTTTTGGCCTGTATTTTGAAAATACTCTAACACGGAGTGCCTGTATAGATCACTTCTTGGACCCCAAAATATCGAATTTACGGGTGTTTTGAGCCTGAATTTGAG
Organism: Petrolisthes cinctipes; assembly: GCA_033782935.1. NCBI lineage: Eukaryota > Metazoa > Arthropoda > Malacostraca > Decapoda > Porcellanidae > Petrolisthes > Petrolisthes cinctipes. The sequence goes on from JAWQEG010000175.1 coordinate 1,406,365, forward strand.
ATATAAACGAGTACAGAAGATGCATGCACATATCGACTTTTGGGCACCTAAAATATCGATTTTCAGTATGTTTTTAGCCTTTATTTTGAAAATACTCTAACACGGAGTAGGCATGTACAGATCGCTTCTGGGACCCCTAAATATCGAATTTTAGGGTGTTTTGGGACTTAATTTGAGATATCGCCCTTACGCACCTAAAATATCGATTTTCAGTATGTTTTTGGCCTGTATTTTGAAAATACTCTAACACGGAGTAGGCATGTACAGATCGCTTCTGGGACCCCAAAATATCGAATTTTCGATTGTTTAGGGCCAGAATTTGAGATATAAACGGGTACAGAAGATGCATGCACATATTGACTTTTGGGCACCTAAAAGATCGATTTTCGGTATGTTTTTGGCCTGTATTTTGTAAATACTCTAACACGGAGTAGGCATGTACAGATCGCTTCTGGGTCCCCTAAATATCGAATTTTCGGTTTTTTTGGGCCTTAATTTGAGATATCGACATTTGGCACCTAAAATATCGATTTTTAGCATGTTTTTAGCCTATATTTTGAAAATACTCTAGCACTGAGTAGGCATGTACAGATTGCTACTGGGAAACCAAAATATTGAATTTTCGGGTGTTTTGAGCCTGAATTTGAGATATAAACGAGTACAGAAGATACATGCACATATTGACTTTGGGCATCTAAAATATCGATTTTCAGCATGTTTTGGGCATGTATTTTGAAAATACTCTAACACGGAGTAGGCATGTACAGATCACTTCTGGGACCCCAAAATATCGAATTTTCGGGTGTTTAGGGCCAGAATTTGAGATATAAACGGGTACTGAAGATGCATGCTCATATCGATTTTTTGGCACCTAAAACATCGATTATGAGCATGTTTTTAGCCTTTATTTTGAAAATACTCCCACACGGAGTAGGCATGTATAGATAGCTTCTGGGACCCCTAAATATCGAATTTTCGGGTGTTTTGGGCCTTAATTTGAGATATCGACTTTTTGGCACCTAAAATATCGATTTTTAGCATGTTTTTAGCCTATATTTTGAAAATATTCTAGCACTGAGTAGTCATGTACAGATTGCTTCTGGGACCCCAAAATATTGAATTTTAGGGTGTTTATGGCCAGAATTTGAGATATAAACGGGTACAGAAGATGCATGCACATATTGTCTTTGGGCATCTAAAATATCGATTTTGAGCATATTTTGGGCCTGTATTTTGAAAATACTCTAACACGGAGTAGGCATGTACAGATCGCTTCTGGACCCCAAAATATCGAATTTTTGGGTGTTTTGGGCCTTAATTTGAGATATCGACTTTTTGGCACCTAAAATATCGATTTTTAGCATGTTAAAATTTTAGCCTATATTTTGAAAATATTCTAGCATTGAGTAGGCATGTACAGATTGCTTCTGGGAACCCAAAATATTTAATTTTCGGGTGTTTAGGGCCAGAATTAGAGATATAAACGGGTACAGAAGATGCATGCACATATCGACTTTTAGGCACCTAAAAGATCGATTTTCAGTATGTTTTTGGCCTGTATTTTGAAAATACTCTAACACGGAGTAGGCATGTACCGATCGCTTCTGGGATCCATATATATCGAATTTTCGGATGTTTTGGGACTGAATTTGAGATATCGACTTTTTGGCACCTAAAAAATCGATTTTTAGCATGTTTTTAGCCTATATTTTGAAAATATTCTAGCACTGAGTAGGCATGTACAGATCGCCTCTGGGACCCCAAAATATCGAATTTTCGGGTGTTTTGAGCTTGAATTTGCGATATAAACGAGTACAGAAGATGCATGCACATATCGACTTTTGGGCACCTAAAATATCGATTTTGAGCATGTTTTGAGCCTATATTTTGAAAACATTCTAGCTCTGACTAGGCATGTACAGATCGCTTCTGGGACCCAAAAATATCGAATTTTCGGGTGTTTAGGGCCAGAATTTGAGATATAAACGTGTACAGAAGATGCATGCACATATCGACTTTTGGGCACCTAAAAGATCGATTTTCAGTATGTTTTTGGCCTCTATTTTAAAAATACTCTAACACGGAGTAGGCATGTACAGATCGCTTCTGGGACCCCTAAATATCGAAGTTTCGGATGTTTTGGGACTGAATTTGAGATATCGACTTTTTGGCACCTAAAAAATTCGATTTTTAGCATGTTTTTAGCCTATATTTTGAAAATATTCTAGCACTGAGTAGGCATGTACAGATCGCCTCTGGGACCCCAAAATATCGAATTTTCGGGTGTTTTGAGCTTGAATTTGAGATATAAACGAGAACAGAAGATGCATGCACATATCGACTTTTGGGCACCTAAAAGATCGATTTTCAGTATGTTTTTGGCCTGTATTTTGAAAATACTCTAACACGGATTAGGCATGTACAGATGGCTTCTGGGACCCCAAAAATATCGAATTTTCAGGTGTTTAGGGCCAGAATTTGAGATATAAACGTGTACAGAAGATGCATGCACATATCGACTTTTGGGCACCTAAAAGATCGATTTTCAGTATGTTTTTGGCCTCTATTTTAAAAATACTCTAACACGGAGTAGGCATGTACAGATCGCTTCTGGGACCCCTAAATATCGAAGTTTCGGGTGTTTTGGGACTGAATTTGAGATATCGACTTTTTGGCACAAAAAATATCGATTTTTAGCATGTTTTTAGCCTATATTTTGAAAATACTCTAGCACTGATTAGGCAAGTACAGATCGCTTCTGGGACCCCAAAATATCGAATTTTCGGGTGTTTTGAGCTTGAATTTGAGATATAAACGAGTACAGAAGATGCATGCACATATCGACTTTTGGGCACCTAAAAGATCGATTTTCAGTATGTTTTTGGCCTGTGTTTTGAAAATACTCTAACACGGATTAGGCATGTACAGATGGCTTCTGGGACCCCAAAATATCGAATTTTCAGTTGTTTTGAGCCTAAATTTGAGATATAAACGAGTATAGAAGATGCATACACATATTGACTTTGGGCACCAAAAATATCGATTTTCAGCATGTTTTGGCCCTGAATTTTGAAAATACTCTAACACGGAGTAGGCATGTACAGATCCCTTCTGGGACCCCTAAATATCGAATTTTCGGGTGTTTTGGGACTGAATTTGAGATATCGACTTTTTGGCACCTAAAATATCGATTTTTAGCATGTTTTTAGTCTATATTTTGAAAATATTCTAGCACTGAGTAGGCATGTACAGATTGCCTCTGGGACCCCAAAATATTGAATTTTCGGGTATTTTTAGCCTGAATTTGAGATATAAACGGGTACAGAAGATACATGCACATATTAACTTTGGGCATCTAAAATATCGATTTTCAGCATGTTTTGGGCCTGTATTTTGAAAATACTCTAACACGGAGTAGTCATGTACAGATCGCTTCTTAGACCCCAAAATATCGAATTTTCGGGTGTTTAGGGCAAGAATTTGAGATATAAACGGGTACAGAAGATGCATGCACATATCGACTTTTGGGCACCTAAAAGATCGATTTTCAGTATGTTTTTGGCCTGTATTTTGAAAATACTCTAACACGGAGTGCCTGTACAGATCACTTCTTGGACCCCAAAATATCGAATTTTCGGGTGTTTAGGGCCAGAATTTGAGATATAAACGGGTACTGAAGATGCATGCACATATCGATTTTTTGGCACCTAAAACATCGATTATGAGCATGTTTTTAGCCTTTATTTTGAAAATACTCCAACACGGAGTAGGCATGTATAGATAGCTTTTGGGACCCCTAAATATCGAATTTTCGGGTGTTTTGGGCCTTAATTTGAGATATCGACTTTTTGGCACCTAAAATATCGATTTTTAGCATGTTTTCAGCCTATATTTTAAAAAATATTCTAGCACTGAGTAGTCATGTACAGATTGCTTCTGGGACCCCAAAATATTGAATTTTAGGGTGTTTATGGCCAGAATTTGAGATATAAACGGGTACAGAAGATGCATGCACATATCGACTTTTGGGCACCTAAAAGATCGATTTTCAGTATGTTTTTGGCCTGTATTTTGAAAATACTCTAACACGGAGTAGGCATGTACCGATCGCTTCTGGGATCCATAAATATCGAATTTTCGGATGTTTTGGGACTGAATTTGAGATATCGAATTTTTGGCACCTAAAAAATCGATTTTTAGCATGTTTTTAGCCTATATTTTGAAAATATTCTAGCACTGAGTAGGCATGTACAGATCGCCTCTGGGACCCCAAAATATCGAATTTTCGGTTGTTTTGAGCTTGAATTTGCGATATAAACGGGTACTGAAGATGCATGCACATATCGACTTTTGGGCACCTAAAACATCGATTTTGAGCATGTTTTGGGCCTGTATTTTGTAAATACTCTAACACGGAGTAGGCATGTACAGATCGCTACTGGGACCCCATAATACCAAATTTTCGGGTGTTTTGGGGCTGAATTTGAGATATCGCCTTTACGCAACTAAAATATAGATTTTTAGCATGTTTTTAGCCTATATTTTGAAATTATTCTAGCACTGAGTAGGCATGTACAGATCGCTTCTGGGACCCCAAAATATCGAATTTTCGGGTGTTTTGAGCTTGAATTTGAGATATAAACGAGTACAGAAGATGCATGCACATATCGACTTTTGGGCACCTAAAAGATCGATTTTCAGTATGTTTTTGGCCTGTATTTTGAAAATACTCTAACACGGAGTAGGCATGTACAGATCGCTTCTGGGACCCCTAAATATCGAATTTTCGGGAGTTTTGGGACTTAATTTGAGATATCGCCTTTACGCACCTAAAATATCGATTTACAGTATGTTTTTGGCCTGTATTTTGAAAATACTCTAACACGGAGTAGGCAGGTACAGATCGCTTCTGGGACCCCTAAATATCGAAGTTTCGGGTGTTTTGGGACTGAATTTGAGATATAAACGAGTACAGAAGATGCATGCACATATCGACTTTTGGGCACCTAAAATATCGATTTTGAGCATGTTTTGAGCCTATATTTTGAAAACATTCTAGCACTGAGTAGGCATGTACAGATCGCTTCTGGGACCCCAAAATATCGAATTTTCGGGTGTTTTGAGCCTGAATTTGAGATATAAACGAGTATAGAAGATGCATACACATATTGACTTTGGGCACCAAAAATATCGATTTTCAGCATGTTTTGGGCCTGAATTTTGAAAATACTCTAACACGGAATAGGCATGTACAGATCGCTTCTGGGACCCCAAAATATCGAATTTTCGGGTGTTTAGGGCCAGAATTTCAGATATAAACGGGTACAGAAGATGCATGCACATATCGACTTTTGGGCACCTAAAAGTTCGATTTTCAATATGTTTTTGGCCTGAATTTTGAAAATACTCTAACACGGAGTAGGCATGTACAGATCGCTTCTGGGACCCCTAAATATCGAAGTTTCAGGTGTTTTGGGACTGAATTTGAGATATCGACTTATTGGCTCCTAAAATATCGATTTTTAGCAGGTTTTTAGCCTATATTTTGAAAATATTCTTGCACTGAGTAGGCATGTACAGATCGCTTCTGGGACCCCAAAATATCGAATTTACGGGTGTTTTGAGCCTGAATTTGAGATATAAACGAGTACAGAAGATGCATGCACATATCGACTTTTGGGCACCTAAAATATCGATTTTCAGTATGTTTTTAGCCTTTATTTTGAAAATACTCTAACACGGAGTAGGCATGTACAGATCGCTTCTGGGACCCCTAAATATCGAATTTTAGGGTGTTTTGGGACTTAATTTGAGATATCGCCCTTACGCACCTAAAATATCGATTTTCAGTATGTTTTTGGCCTGTATTTTGAAAATACTCTAACACGGAGTAGGCATGTACAGATCGCTTCTGGGACCCCAAAATATCGAATTTTCGATTGTTTATGGCCAGAATTTGATATATAAACGGGTACAGAAGATGCATGCACATATTGACTTTTGAGCACCTAAAAGATCGATTTTCGGTATGTTTTTGGCCTGTATTTTGTAAATACTCTAACACGGAGTAGGCATGTACAGATCGCTTCTGGGTCCCCTAAATATCGAATTTTCGGTTTTTTTGGGCCTTAATTTGAGATATCGACTTTTTGGCACCTAAAATATCGATTTTTAGCATGTTTTTAGCCTATATTTTGAAAATACTCTAGCACTGAGTAGGCATGTACAGATTGCTACTGGGAAACCAAAATATTGAATTTTCGGGTGTTTTGAGCCTGAATTTGAGATATAAACGAGTACAGAAGATACATGCACATATTGACTTTGGGCATCTAAAATATCGATTTTCAGCATGTTTTGGGCATGTATTTTGAAAATACTCTAACACGGAGTAGGCATGTACAGATCACTTCTGGGACCCCAAAATATCGAATTTTCGGGTGTTTAGGGCCAGAATTTGAGATATAAACGGGTACTGAAGATGCATGCACATATCGATTTTTTGGCACCTAAAACATCGATTATGAGCATGTTTTTAGCCTTTATTTTGAAAATACTCCAACACGGAGTAGGCATGTATAGATAGCTTCTGGGACCCCTAAATATCGAATTTTCGGGTGTTTTGGGCCTTAATTTGAGATATCGACTTTTTGGCACCTAAAATATCGATTTTTAGCATGTTTTTAGCCTATATTTTGAAAATATTCTAGCACTGAGTAGTCATGTACAGATTGCTTCTGGGACCCCAAAATATTGAATTTTAGGGTGTTTATGGCCAGAATTTGAGATATAAACGGGTACAGAAGATGCATGCACATATTGTCTTTGGGCATCTAAAATATCGATTTTGAGCATGTTTTGGGCCTGTATTTTGAAAATACTCTAACACGGAGTAGGCATGTACAGATCGCTTCTGGACCCCAAAATATCGAATTTTTGGGTGTTTTGGGCCTTAATTTGAGATATCGACTTTTTGGCACCTAAAATATCGATTTTTAGCATGTTAAAATTTTAGCCTATATTTTGAAAATATTCTAGCATTGAGTAGGCATGTACAGATTGCTTCTGGGAACCCAAAATATTTAATTTTCGGGTGTTTAGGGCCAGAATTTGAGATATAAACAGGTACAGAAGATGCATGCACATATCGACTTTTAGGCACCTAAAAGATCGATTTTCAGTATGTTTTTGGCCTGTATTTTGAAAATACTCTAACACGGAGTAGGCATGTACCGATCGCTTCTGGGATCCATATATATCGAATTTTCGGATGTTTTGGGACTGAATTTGAGATATCGACTTTTTGGCACCTAAAAAATCGATTTTTAGCATGTTTTTAGCCTATATTTTGAAAATATTCTAGCACTGAGTAGGCATGTACAGATCGCCTCTGGGACCCCAAAATATCGAATTTTCGGGTGTTTTGAGCTTGAATTTGCGATATAAACGAGTACAGAAGATGCATGCACATATCGACTTTTGGGCACCTAAATTATCGATTTTGAGCATGTTTTGAGCCTATATTTTGAAAACATTCTAGCTCTGACTAGGCATGTACAGATCGCTTCTGGGACCCAAAAATATCGAATTTTCGGGTGTTTAGGGCCAGAATTTGAGATATAAACGTGTACAGAAGATGCATGCACATATCGACTTTTGGGCACCTAAAAGATCGATTTTCAGTATGTTTTTGGCCTCTATTTTAAAAATACTCTAACACGGAGTAGGCATGTACAGATTGCTTCTGGGACCCCTAAATATCGAAGTTTCGGATGTTTTGGGACTGAATTTGAGATATCGACTTTTTGGCACCTAAAAAATCGATTTTTAGCATGTTTTTAGACTATATTTTGAAAATATTCTAGCACTGAGTAGGCATGTACAGATCGCCTCTGGGACCCCAAAATATCGAATTTTCGGGTGTTTTGAGCTTGAATTTGAGATATAAACGAGTACAGAAGATGCATGCACATATCGACTTTTGGGCACCTAAAAGATCGATTTTCAGTATGTTTTTGGCCTGTATTTTGAAAATACTCTAACACGGATTAGGCATGTACAGATGGCTTCTGGGACCCCAAAATATCGAATTTTCAGGTGTTTTGAGCCTAAATTTGAGATATAAACGAGTATAGAAGATGCATACACATATTGACTTTGGGCACCAAAAATATCGATTTTCAGCATGTTTTGGCCCTGAATTTTGAAAATACTCTAACACGGAGTAGGCATGTACAGATCCCTTCTGGGACCCCTAAATATCGAATTTTCGGGTGTTTTGGGACTGAATTTGACATATCGACTTTTTGGCACCTAAAATATCGATTTTTAGCATGTTTTTAGTCTATATTTTGAAAATATTTTAGCACTGAGTAAGCATGTACAGATTGCCTCTGGGACCCCAAAATATTGAATTTTCGGGTGTTTTTAGCCTGAATTTGAGATATAAACGGGTACTGAAGATGCATGCACATATCGACTTTTGTGCACCTAAAACATCGAGTTTGAGCATGTTTTGGGCCTTTATTTTGAAAATACTCTAACACGGAGTAGGCATGTACAGATCGCTTCTGGGACCCCAAAATATCGAATCTTCGGGTGTTTTGGGCGTGAATTTGAGATATCGCCTTTACGCACATAAAATATCGATTTTTAGCATGTTTTGAGCTTTTATTTTGAAAATATTCTAGCACTGAGTAGGCATGTACAGATCGCTTCTGGGACCCCAAAATATCGAATTTTCGGGTGTTTTGAGCTTGAATTTGAGATATAAACGAGTACAGAAGATGCATGCACATATCGACTTTTGGGCACCTAAAATATCGATTTTGAGCATGTTTTGAGCCTATATTTGGAAAACATTCTAGCTCTGAGTAGGCATGTACAGATTGCTTCTGGGACCCCAAAATATTGAATTTTCGGGTGTTTAGGGCCAGAATTTGAGATATAAACGGGTACAGAAGATGCATGCACATATCGACTTTTGGGCACCTAAAATATCGATTTTGAGCATGTTTTGAGCCTATATTTTGAAAACATTCTAGCTCTGAGTAGGCATGTACAGATCGCTTCTGGGACCCAAAAATATCGAATTTTCGGGTATTTTGAGCCTGAATCTGAGATATAAACGGGTACTGAAGATGCATGCACATATCGACTTTTGGGCACCTAAAACATCGATTTTGAGCATGTTTTGGGCCTGTATTTTGTAAATACTCTAACACGGAGTAGGCATGTACAGATCGCTACTGGGACCCCATAATACCAAATTTTCGGGTGTTTTGGGGCTGAATTTGAGATATCGCCTTTACGCAACTAAAATGTCGATTTTTAGCATGTTTTTAGCCTATATTTTGAAATTATTCTAGCACTGAGTAGGCATGTACAGATCGCCTCTGGGACCCCAAAATATCGAATTTTCGGGTGTTTTGAGCTTGAATTTGAGATATAAACGAGTACAGAAGATGCATGCACATATCGACTTTTGGGCACCTAAAAGATCGATTTTCAGTATGTTTTTGGCCTGTATTTTGAAAATACTCTAACACGGAGTAGGCATGTACAGATCGCTTCTGGGACCCCTAAATATCGAATTTTCGGGAGTTTTGGGACTGAATTTGAGATATCGCCTTTACGCACCTAAAATATCGATTTACAGTATGTTTTTTGCCTGTATTTTGAAAATACTCTAACACGGAGTAGGCAGGTACAGATCGCTTCTGGGACCCCTAAATATCGAAGTTTCGGCTTTTTTGGGACTGAATTTGAGATATAAACGAGTACAGAAGATGCATGCACATATCGACTTTTGGGCACCTAAAATATCGATTTTGAGCATGTTTTGAGCCTATATTTTGAAAACATTCTAGCACTGAGTAGGCATGTACAGATCGCTTCTGGGACCCCAAAATATCGAATTTTCGGGTGTTTTGAGCCTGAATTTGAGATATAAACGAGTATAGAAGATGCATACACATATTGACTTTGGGCACCAAAAATATCGATTTTCAGCATGTTTTGGGCCTGAATTTTGAAAATACTCTAACACGGAGTAGGCATGTACAGATCGCTTCTGGGACCCCAAAATATCGAATTTTCGGGTGTTTAGGGCCAGAATTTCAGATATAAACGGGTACAGAAGATGCATGCACATATCGACTTTTGGGCACCTAAAAGATCGATTTTCAATATGTTTTTGGCCTCTATTTTGAAAATACTCTAACACGGAGTAGGCATGTACAGATCGCTTCTGGGACCCCTAAATATCGAAGTTTCAGGTGTTTTGGGACTGAATTTGAGATATCGACTTATTGGCTCCTAAAATATCGATTTTTAGCAGGTTTTTAGCCTATATTTTGAAAATCTTCTAGCACTGAGTAGGCATGTACAGATCGCTTCTGGGACCCCAAAATATCTCAATTTACGGGTGTTTTGAGCCTGAATTTGAGATATAAACGAGTACAGAAGATGCATGCACATATCGACTTTTGGGCACCTAAAATATCGATTTTCAGTATGTTTTTAGCCTTTATTTTGAAAATACTCTAACACGGAGTAGGCATGTACAGATTGCTTCTGGGACCCCTAAATATCGAATTTTAGGGTGTTTTGGGACTTAATTTGAGATATCGCCCTTACGCACCTAAAATATCGATTTTCAGTATGTTTTTGGCCTGTATTTTGAAAATACTCTAACACGGAGTAGGCATGTACAGATCGCTTCTGGGACCCCAAAATATCGAATTTTCGATTGTTTAGGGCCAGAATTTGAGATATAAACGGGTACAGAAGATGCATGCACATATCGACTTTTGGGCACCTAAAAGATCGATTTTTGGTATGTTTTTGGCCTGTATTTTGTAAATATTCTAACACGGAGTAGGCATGTACAGATCGCTTCTGGGTCCCCTAAATATCGAATTTTCGGTTTTTTTTGGGCCTTAATTTGAGATATCGACTTTTTGGCACCTAAAATATCGATTTTTAGCATGTTTTTAGCCTATATTTTGAAAATACTCTAGCACTGAGTATGCATGTACAGATTGCTACTGGGACACCAAAATATTGAAATTTCGGGTGTTTTGAGCCTGAATTTGAGATATAAACGGGTACAGAAGATACATGCACATATTGACTTTGGGCATCTAAAATATCGATTTTCAGCATGTTTTGGGCATATATTTTGAAAATACTCTAACACGGAGTAGGCATGTACAGATCACTTCTGGGACCCCAAAATATCGAATTTTCGGGTGTTTAGGGCCAGAATTTGAGATATAAACGGGTACTGAAGATGCATGCACATATCGATTTTTTGGCACCTAAAACATCGATTATGAGCATGTTTTTAGCCTTTATTTTGAAAATACTCCTACACGGAGTAGGCATGTATAGATAGCTTCTGGGACCCCTAAATATCGAATTTTTGGGTGTTTTGGGCCTTAATTTGAGATATCGACTTTTTGGCACCTAAAATATCGATTTTTAGCATGTTTTTAGCCTATATTTTGAAGATATTCTAGCACTGAGTAGTCATGTACAGATTGCTTCTGGGACCCCAAAATATTGGATTTTAGGGTGTTTATGGCCAGAATTTGAGATATAAACGGGTACAGAAGATGCATGCACATATTGTCTTTGGGCATCTAAAATATCGATTTTGAGCATGTTTTGGGCGTGTATTTTGAAAATACTCTAACACGGAGTAGGCATGTACAGATCGCTTCTGGACCCCAAAATATCGAATTTTTGGGTGTTTTGGGCCTTAATTTGAGATATCGACTTTTTGGCACCTAAAATATCGATTTTTAGCATGTTAAAATTTTAGCCTATATTTTGAAAATATTCTAGCACTGAGTAAGCATGTACAGATTGCTTCTGGAAACCCAAAATATTGAATTTTCGGGTGTTTAGGGCCAGAATTTGAGATATAAACGGGTACAAAAGATGCATGCACATATCGACTTTTGGGCACCTAAAAGATCGATTTTCAGTATGTTTTTGGCCTGTATTTTGAAAATACTCTAACACGGAGTAGGCATGTACCGATCGCTTCTGGGACCCATAAATATCGAATTTTCGGATGTTTTGGGACTGAATTTGAGATATCGACTTTTTGGCACCTAAAAAATCGATTTTTAGCATGTTTTTAGCCTATATTTTGAAAATATTCTAGCACTGAGTAGGCATGTACAGATCGCCTCTGGGACCCCAAAATATCGAATTTTCGGGTGTTTTGAGCTTGAATTTGCGATATAAACGAGTACAGAAGATGCATGCACATATCGACTTTTGGGCACCTAAAATATCGATTTTCAGCATGTTTTGAGCCTATATTTTGAAAATATTCTAGCACTGAGTAGGCATTTACAGATTGCTTCTGGGAACCCAAAATATTGAATTTTCGGGTGTTTAGGGCCAGAATTTGAGATATAAACGTGTACTGAAGATGCATGCACATATCGACTTTTGGGCACCTAAAAGATCGATTTTCAGTATGTTTTTGGCCTGTATTTTGAAAATACTCTAACACGGAGTGCCTGTACAGATCACTTCTTGGACCCCAAAATATCGAATTTTCGGGTGTTTTGAGCCTGAATTTGAGATATAAACGGGTACTGAAGATGCATGCACATATCGACTTTTTGGCACATAATATATCGATTTTGAGCATGTTTTGAGCCTATATTTGGAAAACATTCTAGCTCTGAGTAGGCATGTACAGATCGCTTCTGGGACCCAAAAATATCGAATTTTCGGGTGTTTTGAGCCTGAATCTGAGATATAAACGGGTACTGAAGATGCATGCACATATCGACTTTTGGGCACCTAAAACATCGATTTTGAGCATGTTTTGGGCCTGTATTTTGTAAATACTCTAACACGGAGTAGGCATGTACAGATCGCTACTGGGACCCCATAATACCAAATTTTCGGGAGTTTTGGGACTTAATTTGAGATATCGCCTTTACGCACCTAAAATATCGATTTACAGTATGTTTTTGGCCTGTATTTTGAAAATACTCTAACACGGAGTAGGCAGGTACAGATCGCTTCTGGGACCCCTAAATATCGAAGTTTCGGCTGTTTTGGGACTGAATTTGAGATATAAACGAGTACAGAAGATGCATGCACATATCGACTTTTGGGCACCTAAAACATCGATTTTGAGCATGTTTTGAGCCTATATTTTGAAAACATTCTAGCACTGAGTAGGCATGTACAGATCGCTTCTGGGACCCCAAAATATCGAATTTTCGGGTGTTTTGAGTTTGAATTTGAGATATAAACGAGTATAGAAGATGCATACACATATTGACTTTGGGCACCAAAAATATCGATTTTCAGCATGTTTTGGGCCTGAATTTTGAAAATACTCTAACACGGAGTAGGCATGTACAGATTGCTTCTGGGACCCAAAAATATCGAATTTTCGGGTGTTTAGGGCCAGAATTTCAGATATAAACGGGTACAGAAGATGCATGCACATATCGACTTTTGGGCACCTAAAAGTTCGATTTTCAATATGTTTTTGACCTCTATTTTGAACATACTCTAACACGGAGTAGGCATGTACAGATCGCTTCTGGGACCCCTAAATATCGAAGTTTCAGGTGTTTTGGGACTGAATTTGAGATATCTACTTTTTCATACCTAAAAAATCGATTGTTAGCATGTTTTTAGCCTATATTTTGAAAATATTCTAGCACTGAGTAGGCATGTACAGATCGCTTCTGGGACCCCAAAATATCGAATTTTCGGGTGTTTAGGGCCAGGATTTGAGATATAAACGGGTACAGAAGATGCATGAACATATCGACTTTTGAGCACCTAAAAGATCGATTTTCAGTATGTTTTTGGCCTGTATTTTGAAAATACTCTAACACGGAGTAGGCATGTACAGATCGCTTCTGGGACCCCTAAATATCGAATTTTCGGGTGTTTTGGGACTGAATTTGAGATATCGCCTTTACGCACCTAAAATATCGATTTTCAGTATGTTTTTGGCCTGTATTTTGAAAATACTCTAACACGGAGTAGGCATGTACAGATCGCTTCTGGGACCCCAAAATATCGAATTTTCGGGTGTTTACGGCAAGAATTTGAGATATAAACGGGTACAGAAGATGCATACACATATCGACTTTTGGATACCTAAAACATCGATTTTCAGTATGTTTTTGGCCTGTATTTTGAAAATACTCTAACACGGAGTAGGCATGTACAGATCGCTTCTGGGACCCCTAAATATCGAATTTTCGGGTGTTTTGGGCCTTAATTTGAGATATCGACTTTTTGGCACCAAAAATATCGATTTTTAGCATGTTTTTAGCCTATATTTTGAAAATATTCTAGCACTGACTAGGCATGTACAGATTGCTTCTGGGACCCCAAAATATTGAATTTTCGGGTGTTCTGAGCCTGAATTTGAGATATAAACGGGTACAGAAGATACATGCACATATTGACTTTGGGCATCTAAAATATCGATTTTCAGCATGTTTTGGGCATGTATTTTGAAAATACTCTAACATGGAGTAGGCATGTACAGATCGCTTCTGGGACCTCAAAATATCGAATTTTCGGGTGTTTTGAGCCTGAATTTGAGATATAAACGGGTACTGAAGATGCATGCACATATCGACTTTTTGGAACCTAAAACATCGAATTTGAGCATGTTTTGGGCCTGTATTTTGAAAATACTCTAACACGGAGTAGGCATGTATAGATCGCTTCTGGGACCCCTAAATATCGAATTTTCGGGTGTTTTGTGCCTTTATTTGAGATATCGACTTTTTGGCACCTAAAATATCGATTTTTAGCATGATTTTAGCCTATATTTTGAAAATATTCTAGCACTGAGTAGGCATGTACAGATTGCTTCTGGGACCCCAAAATATTGAATTTACGGGTGTTTAGGGCCAGAATTTGAGATATAAACGGGTACAGAAGATGCATGCACATATCGACTTTTGGGCACCTAAAAGATCGATTTTCAGTATGTTTTTGGCCTGTATTTTGAAAATACTCTAACCCGGAGTAGGCATGTACAGATCGCTTCTGAGACCCCTAAATATCGAATTTTCGGGTGTTTTGGGACTGAATTTGAGATATCGATTTTTTGGCACCTAAAAGATCGATTTTTAGCATGTTTTTAGCCTATATTTTGAAAATATTCTAGCACTAAGTAGGCATGTACAGATCGCTTCTGGGACCCCAAAATATCGAATTTTCGGGTGTTTTGAGCTTGAATTTGAGATATAAACGAGTACAGAAGATGCATGCACATATCGACTTTTGGGCACCTAAAATATCGATTTTGAGCATGTTTTGAGCCTATATTTGGAAAACATTCTAGCTCTGAGTAGGCATGTACAGATTGCTTCTGGGACCCAAAAATATCGAATTTTCGGGTGTTTAGGGCCAGAATTTGAGATATAAACGGGTACAGAAGATGCATGCACATATCGACTTTTGGGCACCTAAAAGATCGATTTTCAGTATGTTTTTTGCCTCTATTGTAAAAATACTCTAACACGGAGTAGGCATGTACAGATCGCTTCTGGGACCCCTAAATATCGAAGTTTCGGGTGTTTTGGGACTGAATTTGAGATATCGACTTTTGACACCTAAAATATCGATTTTTAGCATGTTTTTAGCCTATATTTTGAAAATATTCTAGCACTGAGTAGGCATGTACAGATCGCTTCTGGGACCCAAAATATCGAATTTTCGGGTGTTTTGAGCTTGAATTTGAGATATAAACGAGTACAGAAGATGCATGCACATATCGACTTTTGGGCACCTAAAAGATCGATTTTCAGTATGTTTATGGCCTGTATTTTGAAAATACTCTAACACGGAGTAGGCATGTACAGATCACTTCTGGGACCCCTAAATATCGAATTTTCGGGTGTTTTGGGAGTTAATTTGAGATATCGCCTTTACGCACCTAAAATATCGATTTTCAGTATGTTTTTGGCCTGTATTTTGAAAATACTCTAACACGGAGAAGGCATGTACGGATCGCTTCTGGGACCCCAAAATATCGAATTTTCGGGTGTTTAGGGCCAGGATTTGAGATATAAACGGCTACAGAAGATGCATGAACATATCGACTTTTGGGCACCTAAAAGATCGATTTTCAGTACGTTTTTGGCCTGTAATTTGAAAATACTCTAACACGGAGTAGGCATGTACAGATCGCTTCTGGGACCCCTAAATATCGAATTTTCGGGTGTTTTGGGACTTAATTTGAGATATCGCCTTTACGCACCTAAAATATCGATTTTCAGTATGTTTTTGGCCTGTATTTTGAAAATACTCTAACACGGAGTAGGAATGTACAGATCGCTTCTGGGACCCCAAAATATCGAATTTTCGGGTGTTTAGGGCCAGAATTTGAGATATAAACGGGTACAGAAGATGCATCCACATATCGACTTTTGGATACCTAAAACATCGATTTTCAGTATGTTTTTGGCCTGTATTTTGAAAATACTCTAACAGGGAGTAGGCATGTACAGATCGCTTCTGGGACCCCTAAACATCGAAGTTTCGGGTGTTTTGGGCCTTAATTTGAGATATCGACTTTTTGGCACCAAAAATATTGATTTTTAACATGTTTTTAGCCTATATTTTGAAAATATTCTAGCAGTGAGTAGGCATGTACAGATTGCTTCAGGGACCCCAAAATATTGAATTTTCGGGTGTTTTGAGCCTGAATTTGAGATATAAACGGGTACAGAAGATACATGCACATATTGACTTTGGGCATCTAAAATATCGATATTCAGCATGTTTTGGGCATGTATTTTGAAAATACTCTAACACGGAGTAGGCATGTACAGATCGCTTCTGGGACCCCAAAATATCGAATTTTCGGGTGTTTTGAGCCTGAATTTGAGATATAAACGGATACAGAAGATGCATGCACATATCGACTTTTTGGAACCTAAAACATCGAATTTGAGCATGTTTTGGGCCTGTATTTTGAAAATACTCTAACACGGAGTAGACATATATAGATCGCTTCTGGGACCCCTAAATATCGAATTTTCGGGTGTTTTGGGCCTTAATTTGAGATATCGACTTTTTGGCACCTAAAAGATCGATTTTTAGCATGTTTTTAGCCTATATTTTGAAAATATTCTAGCACTAAGTAGGCATGTACAGATCGCTTCTGGGACCCCAAAATATCGAATTTTCGGGTGTTTTGAGCTTGAATTTGAGATATAAACGAGTACAGAAGATGCATGCACATATCGACTTTTGGGCACCTAAAATATCGATTTTGAGCATGTTTTGAGCCTATATTTTGAAAACATTCTAGCTATGAGTAGGCATGTACAGATTGCTTCTGGGACCCAAAAATATCGAATTTTCGGGTGTTTAGGGCCAGAATTTGAGATATAAACGGGTACAGAAGATGCATGCACATATCGACTTTTGGGCACCTAAAAGATCGATTTTCAGTATGTTTTTTGCCTCTATTGTAAAAATACTCTAACACGGAGTAGGCATGTACAGATCGCTTCTGGGACCCCTAAATATAGAAGTTTCGGGTGTTTTGGGACTGAATTTGAGATATCGACTTTTGAAACCTAAAATTTCGATTTTTAGCATGTTTTTAGCCTATATTTTGAAAATATTCTAGCACTGAGTAGGCATGTACAGATCGCTTCTGGGACCCAAAATATCGAATTTTCGGGTGTTTTGAGCTTGAATTTGAGATATAAACGAGTACAGAAGATGCATGCACATATCGACTTTTGGGCACCTAAAAGATCGATTTTCAGTATGTTTATGGCCTGTATTTTGAAAATACTCTAACACGGAGTAGGCATGTACAGATCGCTTCTGGGACCCCTAAATATCGAATTTTCGGGTGTTTTGGGACTTAATTTGAGATATCGCCTTTATGCACCTAAAATATCGATTTTCAGTATGTTTTTGGCCTGTATATTGAAAATACTCTAACACGGAGTAGGCATGTACAGATCGCTTCTGGGACCCCAAAATATCGAATTTTCGGGTGTTTAGGGCCAGAATTTGAGATATCAACGGGTACAGAAGATGCATGCACATATCGACTTTTGTATACCTAAAACTTCGATTTTCAGTATGTTTTTGGCCTGTATTTTGAAAATACTCAGACACGGAGTAGGCATGTACAGATCGCTTCTGGGACCCCTAAATATCGAATTATCGGGTGTTTTGGGCCTTAATTTGAGATATCGACTTTTTGGCACCAAAAATATTGATTTTTAACATGTTTTTAGCCTATATTTTGAAAATATTCTAGCACTGAGTAGGCATGTACAGATTGCTTCAGGGACCCCAAAATATTGAATTTTCGGGTGTTTTGAGCCTGAATTTGAGATATAAACGGGTACAGAAGATACATGCACATATTGACTTTGGGCATCTAAAATAACGATTTTCAGCATGTTTTGGGCATGTATTTTGAAAATACTCTAACACGGAGTAGGCATGTACAGATCGCTTCTGGGACCCCAAAATATCGAATTTTCGGGTGTTTTGAGCCTGAATTTGAGATATAAACTGGTACAGAAGATGCATGCACATATCGACTTTTTGGAACCTAAAACATCGAATTTGAGCATGTTTTGGGCCTGTATTTTGAAAATACTCTAACACGGAGTAGACATGTATAGATCGCTTCTGGGACCCCTAAATATCGAATTTTCGGGTGTTTAGGGCCTTAATTTGAGATATCGACTTTTTGGCACCTAAAATATCGATTTTGAGCATGTTTTGAGCCTATATTTTGAAAACATTCTAGCACTGAGTAGGCATGTACAGATTGCTTCTGGGACCCAAAAATATCGAATTTTCGGGTGTTTAGGGCCAGAATTTGAGATATAAACGGGTACAGAAGATGCATGCACATATCGACTTTTGGGCACCTAAAAGATCGATTTTCAGTATGTTTTTTGCCTCTATTGTAAAAATACTCTAACACGGAGTAGGCATGTACAGATCGCTTCTGGGACCCCTAAATATAGAAGTTTCGGGTGTTTTGGGACTGAATTTGAGATATCGACTTTTGAAACCTAAAATTTCGATTTTTAGCATGTTTTTAGCCTATATTTTGAAAATATTCTAGCACTGAGTAGGCATGTACAGATCGCTTCTGGGACCCAAAATATCGAATTTTCGGGTGTTTTGAGCTTGAATTTGAGATATAAACGAGTACAGAAGATGCATGCACATATCGACTTTTGGGCACCTAAAAGATCGATTTTCAGTATGTTTATGGCCTGTATTTTGAAAATACTCTAACACGGAGTAGGCATGTACAGATCGCTTCTGGGACCCCTAAATATCGAATTTTCGGGTGTTTTGGGACTTAATTTGAGATATCGCCTTTATGCACCTAAAATATCGATTTTCAGTATGTTTTTGGCCTGTATATTGAAAATACTCTAACACGGAGTAGGCATGTACAGATCGCTTCTGGGACCCCAAAATATCGAATTTTCGGGTGTTTAGGGCCAGAATTTGAGATATCAACGGGTACAGAAGATGCATGCACATATCGACTTTTGTATACCTAAAACTTCGATTTTCAGTATGTTTTTGGCCTGTATTTTGAAAATACTCAGACACGGAGTAGGCATGTACAGATCGCTTCTGGGACCCCTAAATATCGAATTATCGGGTGTTTTGGGCCTTAATTTGAGATATCGACTTTTTGGCACCAAAAATATTGATTTTTAACATGTTTTTAGCCTATATTTTGAAAATATTCTAGCACTGAGTAGGCATGTACAGATTGCTTCAGGGACCCCAAAATATTGAATTTTCGGGTGTTTTGAGCCTGAATTTGAGATATAAACGGGTACAGAAGATACATGCACATATTGACTTTGGGCATCTAAAATAACGATTTTCAGCATGTTTTGGGCATGTATTTTGAAAATACTCTAACACGGAGTAGGCATGTACAGATCGCTTCTGGGACCCCAAAATATCGAATTTTCGGGTGTTTTGAGCCTGAATTTGAGATATAAACTGGTACAGAAGATGCATGCACATATCGACTTTTTGGAACCTAAAACATCGAATTTGAGCATGTTTTGGGCCTGTATTTTGAAAATACTCTAACACGGAGTAGACATGTATAGATCGCTTCTGGGACCCCTAAATATCGAATTTTCGGGTGTTTAGGGCCTTAATTTGAGATATCGACTTTTTGGCACCTAAAATATCGATTTTTAGCATGTTTTTAGCCTATATTTCGAAAATATTCTAGCACTGAGTAGGCATGTACAGATTGCTTCTGGGACCCCAAAATATTGAATTTTCGGGTGTTTAGGGCCAGAATTTGAGAAATAAACGGGTACAGAAGATGCATGCACATATCGACTTTTGGGCACCTAAAAGATCGATTTTCAGTATGTTTTTGGCCTGTATTTTGAAAATACTCTAACACGGAGTAGGCATGTACAGATCGCTTCTGAGACCCCTAAATATCGGATTTTCAGGTGTTTTGGGACTGAATTTGAGATATCGACTTTTTGGCACCTAAAAGATCGATTTTTAGCATGTTTTTAGCCTATGTTTTGAATATATTCTAGCACTGAGTAGGCATGTACAGATCGCTTCTGGGACCCGAAAATATCGAATTTTCGGGTGTTTTGAGCTTGAATTTGAGATATAAACGAGTACAGAAGATGCATGCACATATCGACTTTTGGGCACCTAAAAGATCGATTTTCAGTATGTTTTTGGCCTGTATTTTGAAAATACTCTAACACGGAGTAGGCATGTACAGATCGCTTCTGGGACCCCTAAATATCGAATTTTCGGGTGTTTTGGGACTTAATTTGAGATATCGCCTTTACGCACCTAAAATATCGATTTTCAGTATGTTTTTGGCCTGTATTTTGAAAATACTCTAACACGGAGTAGGCATGTACAGATCGCTTCTGAGACCCCTAAATATCGAATTTTCGGGTGTTTTGGGATTGAATTTGAGATATCGATTTTTTGGCACCTAAAAGATCGATTTTTAGCATGTTTTTAGCCTATATTTTGAAAATATTCTAGCACTGAGTAGGCATGTACAGATTGCTTCTGGGACCCCAAAATATCGAATTTTCGGGTGTTTTGAGCTTGAATTTGAGATATAAACGAGTACAGAAGATGCATGCACATATCGACTTTTGGGCACCTAAAATATCGATTTTGAGCAAGTTTTGAGCCTATATTTTGAAAACATTCTAGCTCTGAGTAGGCATGAACAGATTGCTTCTGGGACCCAAAAATATCGAATTTTCGGGTGTTTAGGGCCAGAATTTGAGATATAAACGGGTACAGAAGATGCATGCACATATCGACTTTTGGGCACCTAAAAGATCGATTTTCAGTATGTTTTTGGCCTCTATTTTAAAAATACTCTAACACGGAGTAGGCATGTACAGATCGCTTCTGGGACCCCTAAATATCGAAGTTTCGGGATTTTTGGGACTGAATTTGAGATATCGACTTTTGACACCTAAAATATCGATTTTTAGCATGTTTTTAGCCTATATTTTGAAAATATTCTAGCACTGAGTAGGCATGTACAGATCGCTTCTGGGACCCAAAAATATCGAATTTTCGGGTGTTCTGAGCTTGAATTTGAGATATAAACGAGTACAGAAGATGCATGCACATATCGACTTTTGGGTACCTAAAAGATCGATTTTCAGTATGTTTTTTGCCTGTATTTTGAAAATACTCTAACACGGAGTAGGCATGTACAGATCACTTCTGGGACCCCTAAATATCGAATTTTCGGGTGTTTTGGGACTTAATTTGAGATATCGCCTTTACGCACCTAAAATATCGATTTTCAGTATGTTTTTGGCCTGTATTTTGAAAATTCTCTAACACGGAGAAGGCATGTACAGATCGCTTCTGGGACCCCAAAATATCGAATTTTCGGGTGTTTAGGGCCAGGATTTGAGATATAAACGGGTACAGAAGATGCATGAACATATCGACTTTTGGGCACCTAAAAGATCGATTTTCAGTATGTTTTTGGCCTGTAATTTGAAAATACTCTAACACGGAGAAGGCATGTACAGATCGCTTCTGGGACCCCTAAATATCGAATTTTTCGGGTGTTTTGGGACTTAATTTGAGATATCGCCTTTACGCACCTAAAATATCGATTTTCAGTATGTTTTTGGCCTGTATTTTTAAAATACTCTAACACGGAGTAGGCATGTACATATCGCTTCTGGGACCCCAAAATATCGAATTTTCGGGTGTTTTGGGCCTTAATTCGAGATATCGCCTTTACGCACCTAAAATATCGATTTTTAGCATGATTTGAGCCTATATTTTGAAAATATTCTAGCACTGAGTAGGCATGTACATATCGCTTCTGGGATCCAAAAATATCGGATTTTCGGGTTTTTTGAGCCTGAATTTGAGATATAAACGGGTACAGAAGATACATGCACATATTGACTGTGGGCATCTAAAATATCGATTTTCAGCATGTTTTGGGTCTGTATTTTGAAAATACCCTAACACGGAGTAGGCATGTACAGATCGCTTCTGGGACCCAAAAATATCGAATTTTTAGGTGTTTTGAGCCTGAATTTGAGATATAAATGGGTAAGGAAGATGCATGCACATATCGACTTTTGGGCACCTAAAACATCGATTTTGAGCATGTTTTGGGCCTGTATTTTGAAAATACTCTAACACGGAGTAGGCATGTACAGATCGCTTTTGGGACCCCAAAATATCGAATTTTCAGGTGTTTTGGGCCTATATTTGAGATATCGCCTTTACGCACCTAAAATATCGATTTTCAGCATGTTTTGAGCTTTTATTTTGAAAATATTCTAGCACTGTGTAGGCATGTACAGATCGCTTCTGGGACCCCAAAATATCGAATTTTCGGGTGTTTTGAGCTTGAATTTGAGATATAAACGAGTACAGAAGATGCATGCACATATCGACTTTTGGGTACCTAAAATATCGATTTTGAGCATGTTTTGAGCCTATATTTTGAAAACATTCTAGCACTGAGTAGGCATGTACAGATCGCTTCTGGGACCCAAAATATTGAATTTTCGGGTGTTTTGAGCCTGAATTTGGCATATAAACGGGTACAGAAGATACATGCACATATTGACTTTCGGCATCTAAAATATCGATTTTCAGCATGTTTTGGGAATGTATTTTGAAAATACTCTAACACGGAGTAGGCATGTACAGATCGCTTCTGGGACCCCTAAATATCGAAGTTTCGGGTGTTTTGGGACTGAATTTGAGATATCGACTTTTTGGCACCGAAAAGATCGATTTTTAGCATGTTTTTAGCCTATATTTTGAAAATATTCTAGGACTGAGTAGGCAATTACAGATCGCTTCTGGGACCCCAAAATATCGAATTTTCGGGTGTTTTGAGCCTGAATTTGAGATATAAACGGGTACAGAAGATACATGCACATATTGACTTTCGGCATCTAAAATATCGATTTTCAGCATGTTTTGGGCACGTATTTTGAAAATACTCTAACACGGAGTAGGCATGTACAGATCGCTTCTGGGACCCCAAAATATCGAATTTTCGGGTGTTTTGAGCCTGAATTTGAGATCTAAACGGGTTCTGAAGATGCATGCACATATCGACTTTTGGGCACCTAAAACATCGATTTTGAGCATGTTTTGGGCCTGTATTTTGTAAATACTCTAACACGGAGTAGGCATGTACAGATCGCTTCTGGGACCCCTAAATATCGAATTTTCGGGTGTTTTGGGCCTATATTTGAGATATCGCCTTTACGCACCTAAAATATCGATTTTTAGCATGTTTTGAGCCTATATTTTGAAAATATTCTAGCACTGAGTAGGCATGTACAGATCGCTTCTGGGACCCCAAAATATCGAATTTTCGGGTGCTTTGAGCCTGAATTTGAGATATAAACGAGTACAGAAGATGCATGTACATATCGACGTTTGGGCACCTAAAATATCGATTTTGAGCATGTTTTGAGCCTATATTTTGAAAACATTCTAGCATGAGTAGGCATGTACATATCGCTTCTGGGACCCCAAATTATCGAATTTTCGGGTGTTTTGAGCCTAAATTTGAGATATAAACGAGTATCGAAGATTCATACACATATTGACTTTGGGCACCAAAAATATCGATTTTTAGCATGTTTTGGGCTTAAATTTTGAAAATACTCTAACACGGATTAGGCATGTACAGATCCCTTCTGGGACCCCTAAATATCGAATTTTCGGGTGTTTTGGGACTGAATTTGAGATATCGACTTTTTGGCACCTAAAATATCTATTTTTAGCATGTTTTTAGCCTATATTTTGAAAATATTCTAGCACTGAGTAGGCATGTACAGATTGCTTTTGGGACCCCAAAATATTGAATTTTCGGGTGTTTTGAGCCTGAATTTGAGATATAAACGGGTACAGAAGATACATGCACATATTGTCTGTGGGCATCTAAAATATCGATTTTCAGCATGTTTTGGGTCTGTATTTTGAAAATACTCTAACACGGATTAGGCATGTACAGATCGCTTCTGGGACCCCAAAATATCGAATTTTCGGGTGTTTTGAGCCTGAATTTGAGATATAAACGGGTACTGAAGATGCATGCACATATCGACTTTTGGGCACCTAAAACATCGATTTTGAGCATGTTTTGGGCCTGTATTTTGAAAATACTCTAACACGGAGTAGGCATGTACAGATCGCTTCTGGGACCCAAAATATCGAATTTTCGGGTGTTTTGGGCCTATATTTGAGATATCGCCTTTACGCACCTAAAATATCGATTTTTAGCATGTTTTGAGCTGTTATTTTGAAAACAGTCTAGCACTGATTAGGCATGTACAGATCGCTTCTGGGACCCCAAAATATCGAATTTTCGGGTGTTTTGAGCCTGAATTTCATATATAAACGAGTATAGAAGATGCATACACATATTGACTTTGGGCACCAAAAATATCGATTTTCAGCATGTTTTGGGACTGAATTTTGAAAATACTCTGACACGGAGTAGGCATGTACAGATCGCTTCTGGGACCCCAAAATAACGAATTTTCGGGTGTTTACGGCCAGAATTTGAGATATAAACGGGTACAGAAGATGAATGCACATATCGACTTTTGGGCACCTAAAAGATCAATTTTCAGTATGTTTGTAACTTGTATTTTGAAAATACTCTAACACGGTTTAGGCATGTACAGATCGCTTTTGGGACCCCAAAATATCGAATTTTCGGGTGTTTTGAGCCTGAATTTGAGATATAAAAGGGTACTGAAGATGCATGCACATATCGAATTTTGGGCACCTAAAACATCGATTTTGAGCATGTTTTGGGCCTGTATTTTGAAAATACTCTAACACGGAGTAGGCATGTACAGATCGCTTCTGGGACCCCAAAATATCGAATTTTCGTGTGTTTTGGGCCTGAATTTGAGATATCGCCTTTACGCACCTAAATTATCGATTTTTAGCATGCTTTGAGCTTTTATTTTGAAAATATTCTAGCACTGAGTAGGCATGTACAGATCGCTTCTGGGACCCCAAAATAACGAATTTTCGGGTGTTTACGGCCAGAATTTGAGATATAAACGGGTACAGAAGATGCATGCACATATCGACTTTTGGGCACCTAAAACATCGATTTTGAGCATGTTTTGGGCCTGTATTTTGTAAATACTCTAACACGGAGTAGGCATGTACAGATCGCTTCTGGGACCCCAAAATATCGAATTTTCGGGTGTTTTGGGCCTATATTTGAGATATCGCCTTTACGCACCTAAAATATCGATTTTTAGCATGTTTTTAGCCTATATTTTGAAAATATTCTAGCACTGAGTAGGCATGTACAGATTGCTTTTGGGACCCCAAAATATTGAATTTTCGGGTGTTTTGAGCCTGAATTTGAGATATAAACGGGTACAGAAGATACATGCACATATTGACTGTGGGCATCTAAAATATCGATTTTCAGCATGTTTTGGGTCTGTATTTTGAAAATACTCTAACACGGATTAGGCATGTACAGATCGCTTCTGGGACCCCAAAATATCGAATTTTCGGGTGTTTTGAGCCTGAATTTCATATAAAAACGAGTATAGAAGATGCATACACATATTGACTTTGGGCACCAAAAATATCGATTTTCAGCATGTTTTGGGACTGAATTTTGAAAATACTCTGACACGGAGTAGGCATGTACAGATCGCTTCTGGGACCCCAAAATAACGAATTTTAGGGTGTTTACGGCCAGAATTTGAGATATAAACGGGTACAGAAGATGAATGCACATATCGACTTTTGGGCACCTAAAAGATCAATTTTCAGTATGTTTCTAACTTGTATTTTGAAAATACTCTAACACGGTTTAGGCATGTACAGATCGCTTTTGGGACCCCAAAATATCGAATTTTCGGGTGTTTTGAGCCTGAATTTGAGATATAAAAGGGTACTGAAGATGCATGCACATATCGAATTTTGGGCACCTAAAACATCGATTTTGAGCATGTTTTGGGCCTGTATTTTTAAAATACTCTAACACGGAGTAGGCATGTACAGATCGCTTCTGGGACCCCAAAATATCGAATTTTCGTGTGTTTTGGGCCTGAATTTGAGATATCGCCTTTACGCACCTAAATTATCGATTTTTAGCATGCTTTGAGCTTTTATTTTGAAAATATTATAGCACTGAGTAGGCATGTACAGATCGCTTCTGGGACCCCAAAATAACGAATTTTCGGGTGTTTACGGCCAGAATTTGAGATATAAACGGGTACAGAAGATGAATGCACATATCGAATTTTGGGCACCTAAAACATCGATTTTGAGCATGTTTTGGGCCTGTATTTTGAAAATACTCTAACACGGAGTAGGCATGTACAGATCGCTTCTGGGACCCCAAAATATCGAATTTTCGTGTGTTTTGGGCCTGAATTTGAGATATCGCCTTTACGCACCTAAATTATCGATTTTTAGCATGCTTTGAGCTTTTATTTTGAAAATATTCTAGCACTGAGTAGGCATGTACAGATCGCTTCTGGGACCCCAAAATATCGAATTTTCGGGTGTTTTGAGCCTTAATTTGAGATATAAACGAGTACAGAAGATGCATGCACATATCGACTTTTGGGCACCTAAAATATCGATTTTGAGCATGTTTTGAGCCTATATCTTGAAAACATTCTAGCACTGAGTAGGCATGTACAGATCGCTTCTGGGACCCCAAAATATCGAATTTTCGGGTGTTTTGAGCCTGAATTTGAGATATAAACGGGTACTGAAGATGCATGCACATATCGAATTTTGGGCACCTAAAACATCGATTTTGAGCATGTTTTGGGCCTGTATTTTTAAAATACTCTAACACGGAGTAGGCATGTACAGATAGCTTCTGGGACCCCAAAATATCGAATTTTCGGGTGTTTTGGGCATGAATTTGAGATATCGCCTTTACGCACCTAAATTATCGATTTTTAGCATGTTTTGAGCTTTTATTTTGAAAATATTCTAGCACTGAGTAGGCATGTACAGATCGCTTCTGGGAACCCAAAATATCGAATTTTCGGGTGTTTTGAGCTTGAATTTGAGATATAAACGAGTACAGAAGATGCATGCACATATCGACTTTTGGGCACCTAAAATATCGATTTTGAGCATGTTTTGAGCCTATATTTTGAAAACATTCTAGCACTGAGTAGGCATGTACAGATCGCTTCTGGGACCCAATAATATCGAGTTTTCGGGTGTTTAGGGCCAGAATTTGAGATATAAACGGGTACAGAAGATGCATGCACATATCGACTTTTGGGTACCTAAAAGATCGATTTTCAGTATGTTTTTGGCCTGTACTTTAAAAATACTCAAACACGGAGAAGGCATGTACAGATCGCTTCTGGGACCCCTAAATATCGAATTTTTTGGTGTTTTGGGCCTTAATTTGAGATATCGCCTTTACGCACATAAAATATCGATTTTTAGCATGTTTTGAGCCTATATTTTGAAAATATTCTAGCACTGAGTAGGCATGTACAGATCGCTTCTGGGACCCCAAAATATCGAATTTTCGGGTGTTTTGAGCCTGAATTTAAGATATAAACGAGTACAGAAGATGCATGCACATATCGACTTTTGGGAACCTAAAATATCGATTTTGAGCATGTTTTGAGCCTATATTTTGAAAACATTCTAGCACTGAGTAGCCATGTACAGATCGCTTCTGGGACCCCAAAATATCGAATTTTCAGGTGTTTTGAGCCTGAATTTGAGATATAAACGGGTACAAAAGATGCATGCACATATCGAATTTTGGGCACCTAAAACATCGATTTTGAGCATATTTTGGGCCTGTATTTTGAAAATACTCTAACACGGAGTAGGCATGTACAGATCGCTTCTGGGACCCCAAAATATCGAATTTTCGTGTGTTTTGGGCCTGAATTTGAGATATCGCCTTTACGCACCTAAATTATCGATTTTTAGCATGTTTTGAGCTTTTATTTTGAAAATATTCTAGCACTGAGTAGGCATGTACAGATCGCTTCTGGGACCCCAAAATATCGAAGTTTCGGGTGTTTTGAGCTTCAATTTGAGATATAAACGAGTACAGAAGATGCATGCACATATCGACTTTTGGGCACCTAAAATATCGATTTTGAGCATGTTTTAACCCTATATTTTGAAAACATTCTAGCACTGAGTAGGCATGTACAGATCGCTTCTGTGACCCAAAAATATCGAATTTTCGGGTGTTTAGGGCCAGAATTTGAGATATAAACGGGTACAGAAGATGCATGCACATATCGACTTTTGGGCACTTAAAATATCGATTTTGAGCATGTTTTGAGCCTATATTTTGAAAATATTCTAGCACTGAGTAGGCATGTACAGATCGCTTCTGGGACCCAAAAACATCGAATTTTCGGGTGTTTAGGGCCAGAATTTGAGATATAAACGGGTACAGAAGATGCATGCACATATCTTCTTTTGGGCACCTAAAAGATCGATTTTCAGTATGTTTTTGGCCTGTATTTTGAAAATACTCTAACACGGAGTAGGCATGTACAGATCGCTTCTGGGACCCCTAAATATCGAATTTTCGGGTGTTTTGGGCCTTAATTTGAGATATCGCCTTTACGCACCTAAAATATCAATTTTTAGCATGTTTTGAGCCTATATTTTGAAAATATTCTAGCACTGAGTAGGCATGTACAGATCGCTTCTGGGACCCCAAAATAACGAATTTTCGGGTGTTTACGGCCAGAATTTGAGATATAAACGGGTACAGAAGATGAATGCACATATCGACTTTTGGGCACCTAAAAGATCAATTTTCAGTATGTTTGTAACTTGTATTTTGGAAATACTCTAACACGGTTTCGGCATGTACAGATCGCTTTTGGGACCCCAAAATATCGAATTTTCGGGTGTTTTGAGCCTGAATTTGAGATATAAAAGGGTACTGAAGATGCATGCACATATCGAATTTTGGGCACCTAAAACATCGATTTTGAGCATGTTTTGGGCCTGTATTTTGAAAATACTCTAACACGGAGTAGGCATGTACAGATCGCTTCTGGGACCCCAAAATATCGAATTTTCGTGTGTTTTGGGCCTGAATTTGAGATATCGCCTTTACGCACCTAAATTATCGATTTTTAGCATGCTTTGAGCTTTTATTTTGAAAATATTCTAGCACTGAGTAGGCATGTACAGATCGCTTCTGGGACCCCAAAATATCGAATTTTCGGGTGTTTTGAGCTTGAATTTGAGATATAAACGAGGACAGAAGATGCATGCGCATATCGACTTTTGGGCACCTAAAATATCGATTTTGAGCATGTTTTGAGCCTATATTTTGAAAACATTCTAGCACTGAGTAGGCATGTACAGATCGCTTCTGGGACCCCAAAATATCGAATTTTCGGGTGTTTTTAGCCTGAATTTCATATATAAACGAGTATAGAAGATGCATATACATATTGACTTTGGGCACCAAAAATATCGATTTTCAGCATGTTTTGGGACTGAATTTTGAAAATACTCTAACACGGAGTAGGGATGTACAGATCGCTTCTGGGACCCCAAAATATCGAATTTTCGGGTGTTTACGACCAGAATTTGAGATATAAACGGGTACAGAAGATGAATGCACATATCGACTTTTGGGCACCTAAAAGATCGATTTGGAGTATGTTTCTAACTTGTATTTTGAAAATACTCTAACACGGAGTAGGCATGTACAGATCGCTTCTGGGACCCCAAAATATCGAATTTTCGGGTGTTTTGAGCCTGAATTTGAGATATAAACGGGTACTGAAGATGCATGCACATATCGAATTTTGGGCACCTAAAACATCGATTTTGAGCATGTTTTGGGCCTGTATTTTTAAAATACTCTAACACGGAGTAGGCATGTACAGATCGCTTCTGGGACCCCAAAATATCGAATTTTCGTGTGTTTTGGGCCTGAATTTGAGATATCGCCTTTACGCACCTAAATTATCGATTTTTAGCATGCTTTGAGCTTTTATTTTGAAAATATTCTAGCACTGAGTAGGCATGTACAGATCTCTTCTGGGACCCCAAAATATCGAATTTTCGGGTGTTTTGAGCTTGAATTTGAGATATAAACGAGGACAGAAGATGCATGCACATATCGACTTTTGGGCACCTAAAATATCGATTTTGAGCATGTTTTAAGCCTATATTTTGAAAACATTCAAGCACTGAGTAGGCATGTACAGATCGCTTCTGTGACCCAAAAATATCGAATTTTCGGGTGTTTAGGGCCAGAATTTGAGATATAAACGGGTACAGAAGATGCATGCACATATCGACTTTTGGGCACTTAAAATATCGATTTTGAGCATGTTTTGAGCCTATATTTTGAAAATATTCTAGCACTGAGTAGGCATGTACAGATCGCTTCTGGGACCCAAAAACATCGAATTTTCGGGTGTTTAGGGCCAGAATTTGAGATATAAACGGGTACAGAAGATGCATGCACATATCTTCTTTTGGGCACCTAAAAGATCGATTTTCAGTATGTTTTTGGCCTGTATTTTGAAAATACTCTAACACGGAGTAGGCATGTACAGATCGCTTCTGGGACCCCTAAATATCGAATTTTCGGGTGTTTTGGGCCTTAATTTGAGATATCGCCTTTACGCACCTAAAATATCAATTTTTAGCATGTTTTGAGCCTATATTTTGAAAATATTCTAGCACTGAGTAGGCATGTACAGATCGCTTCTGGGACCCCAAAATAACGAATTTTCGGGTGTTTACGGCCAGAATTTGAGATATAAACGGGTACAGAAGATGAATGCACATATCGACTTTAGGGCACCTAAAAGATCAATTTTCAGTATGTTTGTAACTTGTATTTTGAAAATACTCTAACACGGTTTAGGCATGTACAGATCGCTTTTGGGACCCCAAAATATCGAATTTTCGGGTGTTTTGAGCCTGAATTTGAGATATAAAAGGGTACTGAAGATGCATGCACATATCGAATTTTGGGCACCTAAAACATCGATTTTGAGCATGTTTTGGGCCTGTATTTTGAAAATACTCTAACACGGAGTAGGCATGTACAGATCGCTTCTGGGACCCCAAAATATCGAATTTTCGTGTGTTTTGGGCCTGAATTTGAGATATCGCCTTTACGCACCTAAATTATCGATTTTTAGCATGCTTTGAGCTTTTATTTTAAAAATATTCTAGCACTGAGTAGGCATGTACAGATCGCTTCTGGGACCCCAAAATATCGAATTTTCGGGTGTTTTGAGCTTGAATTTGAGATATAAACGAGGACAGAAGATGCATGCGCATATCGACTTTTGGGCACCTAAAATATCGATTTTGAGCATGTTTTGAGCCTATATTTTGAAAACATTCTAGCACTGAGTAGGCATGTACAGATCGCTTCTGGGACCCCAAAATATCGAATTTTCGGGTGTTTTTAGCCTGAATTTCATATATAAACGAGTATAGAAGATGCATATACATATTGACTTTGGGCACCAACAATATCGATTTTCAGCATGTTTTGGGACTGAATTTTGAAAATACTCTAACACGGAGTAGGGATGTACAGATCGCTTCTGGGACCCCAAAATATCGAATTTTCGGGTGTTTACGACCAGAATTTGAGATATAAACGGGTACAGAAGATGAATGCACATATCGACTTTTGGGCACCTAAAAGATCGATTTGGAGTATGTTTGTAACTTGTATTTTGAAAATACTCTAACACGGAGTAGGCATGTACAGATCGCTTCTGGGACCCCAAAATATCGAATTTTCGGGTGTTTTGAGCCTGAATTTGAGATATAAACGGGTACTGAAGATGCATGCACATATCGAATTTTGGGCACCTAAAACATCGATTTTGAGCATGTTTTGGGCCTGTATTTTTAAAATACTCTAACACGGAGTAGGCATGTACAGATCGCTTCTGGGACCCCAAAATATCGAATTTTCGTGTGTTTTGGGCCTGAATTTGAGATATCGCCTTTACGCACCTAAATTATCGATTTTTAGCATGCTTTGAGCTTTTATTTGAAAATATTCTAGCACTGAGTAGGCATGTACAGATCTCTTCTGGGACCCCAAAATATCGAATTTTCGGGTGTTTTGAGCTTGAATTTGAGATATAAACGAGGACAGAAGATGCATGCACATATCGACTTTTGGGCACCTAAAATATCGATTTTGAGCATGTTTTAAGCCTATATTTTGAAAACATTCTAGCACTGAGTAGGCATGTACAGATCGCTTCTGTGACCCAAAAATATCGAATTTTCGGGTGTTTAGGGCCAGAATTTGAGATATAAACGGGTACAGAAGATGCATGCACATATCTTCTTTTGGGCACCTAAAAGATAGATTTTCAGTATTTTTTTGGCCTGTATTTTGAAAATACTCTAACACGGAGTAGGCATGTACAGATCGCTTCTGGGACCCCTAAATATCGAATTTTCGGGTGTTTTGGGCCTTAATTTGAGATATCGCCTTTACGCACCTAAAATATCAATTTTTAGCATGTTTTGAGCCTATATTTTGAAAATATTCTAGCACTGAGTAGGCATGTACAGATCGCTTCTGGGACCCCAAAATATCGAATTTTCGGGTGTTTTGATCCTGAATTTGAGATATAAACGAGTACAGAAGATGCATGCACATATCGACTTTTGGGCACCTAAAATATCGATTTTAAGCATGTTTTGGGTCTGTATTTTGAAAATATTCTAACACGGATTAAGCATGTACAGATCGCTTCTGGGACCCCAAAATATTGAATTTTCGGATGTTTTGAGCCTGAATTTGAGATATAAACGGGTACTGAAGATGCATGCACATATCGACTTTTGGGCACCTAAAACAACGATTTTGAGCATGTTTTGGGCCTGTATTTTGAAAATACTCTAACACGGAGTAGGCATGTACAGATCGCTTTTGGGACCCAAAATATCGAATTTTTGGGTGTTTTGGGCCTATATTTGAGATATCGCCTTTACGCACCTAAAATATCGATTTTTAGCATGTTTTGAGCTGTTTTTTTGAAAACATTCTAGCACTGATTAGGCATGTACAGATCGCTTCTGGGACCCCAAAATATCGAATTTTCGGGTGTTTTGAGCCTGAATTTCATATATAAACGAGTATAGAAGATGCATACACATATTGACTTTGGGCACCAAAAATATCGATTTTCAGCATGTTTTGGGACTGAATTTTGAAAATACTCTAACACGGAGTATGCATGTACAGATAGCTTCTGGGACCCCAAAATATCGAATTTTCGGGTGTTTACGGCCAGAATTTGAGATATAAACGGGTACAGAAGATGAATGCACATATCGACTTTTGGGCACCTAAAAGATCAATTTACAGTATGTTTGAAACTTGTATTTTGAAAATACTCTAACACGGAGTAGGCATGTACAGATCGCTTTTGGGACCCCAAAATATCGAATTTTCGGGTGTTTTGAGCCTGAATTTGAGATATAAACGGGTACTGAAGATGCATGCACATATCGAATTTTGGGCACCTAAAACATCGATTTTGTGCATGTTTTGGGCCTGTATTTTGAAAATACTCTAACACGGAGTAGGCATGTACAGATCGATTCTGGGACCCCAAAATATCGAATTTTCGTGTGTTTTGGGCCTTAATTTGAGATATCGCCTTTACGCACCTAAATTATCGATTTTTAGCATGTTTTGAGCTTTTATTTTGAAAATATTCTAGCACTGAGTAGGCATGTACAGATCGCTTCTGGGATCCCAAAATATCGAATTTTCGGGTGTTTTGAGCTTGAATTTGAGATATAAACGAGGACAGAAGATGCATGCAAATATCGACTTTTGGGCACCTAAAATATCGATTTTGAGCATGTTTTGAGCCTATATTTTGAAAACATTCTAGCACTGAGTAGGCTTGTACAGATCGCTTCTGGGACCCCAAAATATCGAATTTTCGGGTGTTTTGAGCCTTAATTTGAGATATAAACGAGTACAGAAGATGCATGCACATATCGACTTTTGGGCAACTAAAATATCGATTTTGAGCATGTTTTGAGCCTATATCTTGAAAACATTCTATCACTGAGTAGGCATGTACAGATCGCTTCTGGGACCCCAAAATATCGAATTTTCGGGTGTTTTGAGCCTGAATTTCATATATAAACGAGTATAGAAGATGCATACACATATTGACTTTGGGCACCAAAAATATTGATTTTAAGCATGTTTTGGGACTGAATTTTGAAAATACTCTAACACGGAGTAGGCATGTACAGATCGCTTCTGGGACCCCAAAATATCGAATTTTCGGGTGTTTACGGCCAGAATTTGAGATATAAACGGGTGCAGAAGATGAATGCACATATCGACTTTTGGGCACCTAAAAGATCGGTTTTTAGCATGTTTATAGCCTATATTTTGAAAATATTCTAGGACTGAGTAGGCAATTACAGATCGCTTCTGGGACCCCAAAATATCGAATTTTGGGGTGTTTTGAGCCTGAATTTGAGATATAAACGGGTACAGAAGATACATGCACATATTGACTTTTGGCATCTAAAATATCGATTTTCAGCATGTTTTGGGCACGTATTTTGAAAATACTCTAACACGGAGTAGGCATGTACAGATCGCTTCTGGGACCCCAAAATATCGAATTTTCGGGTGTTTTGGGCCTATATTTGAGATATCGCCTTTACGCACCTAAAATATCGATTTTTAGCATGTTTTGAGCTGTTATTTTGAAAACATTCTAGCACTGATTAGGCATGTACAGATCGCTTCTGGGACCCCAAAATATCGAATTTTTGGGTGTTTTGAGCCTGAATCTCATATATAAACGAGTATAGAAGATGCATACACATATTGACTTTGGGCACCAAAAATATCGATTTTCAGCATGTTTTGGGACTGAATTTTGAAAATACTCTGACACGGAGTAGGCATGTACAGATCGCTTCTGGGACCCCAAAATATCGAATTTTCGGGTGTTTACGACCAGAATTTGAGATATAAACGGGTACAGAAGATGAATGCACATATCGACTTTTGGGCACCTAAAAGATCGATTTGGAGTATGTTTGTAACTTGTATTTTGAAAATACTCTAACACGGAGTAGGCATGTACAGATCGCTTCTGGGACCCCAAAATATCGAATTTTCGGGTGTTTTGAGCCTGAATTTGAGATATAAACGGGTACTGAAGATGCATGCACATATCGAATTTTGGGCACCTAAAACATCGATTTTGAGCATGTTTTGGGCCTGTATTTTTAAAATACTCTAACACGGAGTAGGCATGTACAGATCGCTTCTGGGACCCCAAAATATCGAATTTTCGTGTGTTTTGGGCCTGAATTTGAGATATCGCCTTTACGCACCTAAATTATCGATTTTGAGCATGTTTTGAGCTTTTATTTTGAAAATATTCTAGCACTGAGTAGGCATGTACAGATCGCTTCTGGGAACCCAAAATATCGAATTTTTGGGTGTTTTGAGCTTGAATTTGAGATATAAACGAGTACAGAAGATGGATGCACATATCGACTTTTGGGCACCTAAAATATCGATTTTGAGCATGTTTTGAGCCTATATTTTGAAACTATTCTAGCACTGAGTAGGCATGTACAGATCGCTTCTGGGACCCAAAAATATCGAATTTTCGAGTGTTTAGGGCCAGAATTTGAGATATAAACGGGTACAGAAGATGCATGCACATATTGACTTTTGGGTACCTAAAAGATCGATTTTCAGTATGTTTTTGGCCTGTCCTTTAAAAATACTCAAACACGGAGTAGGCATGTACAGATTGCTTCTGGGACCCCTAAATATCGAATTTTCGTGTGCTTTGAGCCTGAATTTGAGATATCGCCTTTACGCACATAAAATATCGATTTTTAGCATGTTTTGAGCTTTTATTTTGAAAATATTCTAGCACTGAGTAGGCATGTACAGATCGCTTCTGGGACCCCAAAATATCGAATTTTCGGGTGTTTTGAGCTTCAATTTGAGATATAAACGAGTACAGAAGATGCATGCACATATCGACTTTTGGGCACCTAAAATATCGATTTTTAGCATGTTTTAAGCCAATATTTTTAAAACATTCTAGCACTGAGTAGGCAAGTACAGATCGCTTCTGTGACCCAAAAATATCGAATTTTCGGGTGTTTAGGGCCAGAATTTGAGATATAAACGGGTACAGAAGATGCATGCACATATCGACTTTTGGGCACTTAAAATATCGATTTTGAGCATGTTTTGAGCCTATATTTTGAAAATATTCTAGCACTGAGTAGGCATGTACAGATCGCTTCTGGGACCCAAAAACATCGAATTTTCGGGTGTTTAGGGCCAGAATTTGAGATATAAACGGGTACCGAAGATGCATGCACATATCTACTTTTGGGCACCTAAAAGATCGATTTTCAGTATGTTTTTGGCCTGTATTTTGAAAATACTCTAACACGGAGTAGGCATGTACAGATCGCTTCTGGGACCCCAAAATATCGAATTTTCGGGTGTTTTGGGCCTTAATTTGAGATATCGCCTTTACGCACCTAAATTATCAATTTTTAGCATGTTTTGAGCCTATATTTTGAAAATATTCTAGCACTGAGTAGGCATGTACAGATCGCTTCTGGGACCCCAAAATATCGAATTTTCGGGTGTTTTGAGCCTGAATTTAAGATATAAACGAGTACAGAAGATGCATGCACATATCGACTTTTGGGCACCTAAAATATCGATTTTAAGCATGTTTTGGGTCTGTATTTTGAAAAAATTCTGACACGGATTAGGCATGTACAGATCGCTTCTGGGACCCCAAAATATCGAATTTTCGGGTGTTTTGAGCCTGAATTTGAGATATAAACGGGTACTGAAGATGCATGCACATATCGACTTTTGGGCACCTAAAACAACGATTTTGAGCATGTTTTGGGCCTGTATTTTGAAAATACTCTAACACGGAGTAGGCATGTACAGATCGCTTCTGGGACCCAAAATATCGAATTTTTGGGTGTTTTGGGCCTATATTTGAGATATCGCCTTTACGCACCTAAAATATCGATTTTTAGCATGTTTTGAGCTGTTATTTTGAAAACATTCTAGCACTGATTAGGCATGTACAGATCGCTTCTGGGACCCCAAAATATCGAATTTTCGGGTGTTTTGAGCCTGAATTTCATATATAAACGAGTATAGAAGATGCATACACATATTGACTTTGGGCACCAAAAATATCGATTTTCAGCATGTTTTGGGACCGAATTTTGAAAATACTCTAACACGGAGTATGCATGTACAGATCGCTTCTGGGACAACAAAATATCGAATTTTCGGTTGTTTACGGCCAGAATTTGAGATATAAACGGGTACAGAAGATGAATGCACATATCGACTTTTGGGCACCTAAAAAATCAATTTTCAGTATGTTTGAAACTTGTATTTTGAAAATACTCTAACACGGAGTAGGCATGTACAGATCGCTTTTGGGACCCCAAAATATCGAATTTTCGGGTGTTTTGAGCCTGAATTTGAGATATAAACGGGTACTGAAGATGCATGCACATATCGAATTTTGGGCACATAAAACATCGATTTTGTGCATGTTTTGGGCCTGTATTTTGAAAATACTCTAACACGGAGTAGGCATGTACAGATCGATTCTGGGACCCCAAAATATCGAATTTTCGTGTGTTTTGGGCCTGAATTTGAGATATCGCCTTTACGCACCTAAATTATCGATTTTTAGCATGTTTTGAGCTTTTATTTTGAAAATATTCTAGCACTGAGTAGGCATGTACAGATCGCTTCTGGGACCCCAAAATATCGAATTTTCGGGTGTTTTGAGCTTGAATTTGAGATATAAACGAGGACAGAAGATGCATGCACATATCGACTTTTGGGCACCTAAAATATCGATTTTGAGCATGTTTTGAGGCTATATTTTGAAAACATTCTAGCACTGAGTAGGCATGTACAGATCGCTTCTGGGACCCCAAAATATCGAATTTTCGGGTGTTTTGAGCCTTAATTTGAGATTTAAACGAGTACAGAAGATGCATGCACATATCGACTTTTGGGCACCTAAAATATCGATTTTGAGCATGTTTTGAGCCTATATCTTGAAAACATTCTAGCACTGAGTAGGCATGTATAGATCGCTTCTTGGACCCCAAAATATCGAATTTTCGGGTGTTTTGAGCCTGAATTTTATATATAAACGAGTATAGAAGATGCATACACATATTGACTTTGGGCACCAAAAATATCGATTTTAAGCATGTTTTGGGACTGAATTTTGAAAATACTCTAACACGGAGTAGGCATGTACAGATCGCTTCTGGGACCCCAAAATATCGAATTTTCGGGTGTTTACGGCCAGAATTTGAGATATAAACGGGTACAGAAGATGAATGCACATATCGACTTTTGGGCACCTAAAAGATCGATTTGGAGTATGTTTGTAACTTGTATTTTGAAAATACTCTAACACGGAGTAGGCATGTACAGATCGCTTCTGGGACCCCTAAATATCGAATTTTCGGGTGTTTTGAGCCTGAATTTGAGATATCGCCTTTACGCACCTAAATTATCGACTTTTAGCATGTTTTGAGCTTTTATTTTGAAAATATTCTAGCACTGAGTAGGCATGTACAGATCGCTTCTGGGACCCCAAAATATCGAATTATCGGGTGTTTTGAGCTTGAATTTGAGATATAAACGAGTACAGAAGATGCATGCACATATCGATTTTTATACACCTAAAATATCGATTTTGAGCATGTTTTGAGCCTATATTTTGAAAACATTCTAGGACAGAGTAGGCATGTACCGATCGCTTCTAAGAACCCAAAAATATCGAATTTTCGGGTTTTTAGGGCCAGAATTTGAGATATAAACGGGTACAGAAGATGCATGCACATATCGACTTTTGGGTACCTAAAAGATCGATTTTCAGTATGTTTGTAACTTGTATTTTGAAAATACTCTAACACGGAGTAGGCATGTACAGATCGCTTCTGGGACCCCTAAATATCGAATTTTCGGGTGTTTTGAGCCTGAATTTGAGATATAAACGAGTATAGAAGATGCATACAGATATTGACTTTGGGCACCAAAAATATCGATTTTCAGCATGTTTTAAGCCTGAATTTTGAAAATACTCTAACACGGAGTAGGCATGTACAGATCGCTTCTGGGACCCCAAAACATCGAATTTTCGGGTGTTTACGGCCAGAATTTGAGATATAAACGGGTACAGAAGATGAATGCACATATGGACTTTTGGGCACCTAAAAGATCGATTTTCAGTATGTTTTTGGCCTGTATTTTGAAAATACTCTAACACGGAGTAGGCATGTACAGATCGCTTCTGGGACCCCTAAATATCGAATTTTCCGGTGTTTTGGGCGTTAATTTGAGATATCGACTTTTGGCACCTGAAATATCGATTTGTAGCATGTTTTTAGCCTATATTTTGAAAATATTCTAGCACTGAGTAGGCATGTACAGATTGCTTCTGGGACCCCAAAATATTGAATTTTCGGATGTTTTGAGCTTGAATTTGAGATATAAACGGGTACAGAAGATACATGCACATATTGACTTTGGGCATCTAAAATGTCGATTTTCAGCATGTTTTGGGCATGTATTTTGAAAATACTCTAACACGGAGTAGGCATGTACAGATCGCTTCTGGGACCCCAAAATATCGAATTTTCGTGTGTTTTGGGCCTGAATTTGAGATATCGCCTTTATGCACCTAAATTATCGATTTTTAGCATGTTTTGAGCTTTTATTTTGAAAATATTCTAGCACTGAGTAGGCATGTACAGATCGCTTCTGGGACCCCAAAATATCGAATTTTCGGGTGTTTTGAACTTCAATTTGAGATATAAACGAGTACAGAAGATGCATGCACATATCGACTTTTGGGCACCTAAAATATCGATTTTGAGCATGTTTTGATCCTATATTTTGAAAACATTCTAGCACTGAGTAGGCATGTACAGATCGCTTCTGGGACCCAAAAATATCGAATTTTCGTGTGTTTAGGGCCAGAATTTGAGATATAAACGGGTACAGAAGATGCATGCACATATCTACCTTTGGGCACCTAAAAGATCGAT
The DNA here is from genome assembly GCA_033782935.1 of Petrolisthes cinctipes. Lineage (NCBI taxonomy): Eukaryota > Metazoa > Arthropoda > Malacostraca > Decapoda > Porcellanidae > Petrolisthes > Petrolisthes cinctipes. The sequence continues at coordinate 1,447,069 of JAWQEG010000175.1, forward strand.
TTTCAGTATGTTTTTGGCCTGTATTTTGAAAATACTCTAACACAGAGTAGGCATGTACAGATCGCTTCTGGGATCCCTAAATATTGAATTTTCGGGTGTTTTGCGCCTTAATTTGAGATATCGCCTTTACGCATCTAAAATATCGATTTTTAGCATGCTTTGAGCCTATATTTTGAAAATATTCTAGCACTGAGTAGGCATTTACAGATCGCTTCTGGGACCCCAAAATATCGAATTTTCGGGTGTTTTGAGCCTGAATTTAAGATATAAACGAGTACAGAAGATGCATGCACATATCGACTTTTGGGAACCTAAAATATCGATTTTGAGCATGTTTTGAGCCAATATTTTGAAAACATTCTAGCACTGAGTAGCCATGTACAGATCGCTTCTGGGACCCCAAAATATCGAATTTTCGGGTGTTTTGAGCCTGAATTTGAGATATAAACGAGTATAGAAGATGCATACAGATATTGACTTTGGGCACCAAAAATATCGATTTTCAGCATGTTTTAAGCCTGAATTTTGAAAATACTCTAACACGGAGTAGGCATGTACAGATCGCTTCTGGGACCCCAAAATATCGAATTTTCGGGTGTTTACATCCAGAATTTGAGATATAAACGGGTACAGAAGATGAATGCACATATCGACTTTTGGGCACCTAAAAGATCTATTTTCAGTATGTTTTTGGCCTGTATTTTGAAAATACTCTAACACGGAGTAGGCATGTACAGATCGCTTCTGGGACCCCTAAATATCGAATTTTCGGGGGTTTTGGGCCTTAATTTGAGATATCGACTTTTGGCACCTAAAATATCGATTTTTAGCATGTTTTTAGCCTATATTTTGAAAATATTCTAGCACTGAGTAGGCATGTACAGATTGCTTCTGGGACCCCAAAATATCGAATTTTCGGGTGTTTTGAGCCTGAATTTGAGATATAAACGGGTACAGAAGATACATGCACATATTGACTTTGGGCATCTAAAATATCGATTTCAGCATGTTTTGGGCATGTATTTTGAAAATACTCTAACACGGAGTAGGCATGTACAGATCGCTTCTGGGACCCCAAAATATCGAATTTTCAGGTGTTTTGAGCCTGAATTTGAGATATAAACGAGTATAGAAGATGCATACACATATTGACTTTGGGCACCAAAAATATCGATTTTCAGCATGTTTTGGGACTGAATTTTGAAAATACTCTAACACGGAGTAGGCATGTACAGATCACTTCTGGGACCCCAAAATATCGAATTTTCGGGTGTTTACGGCCAGAATTTGAGATATAAACGGGTACAGAAGATGAATGCACATATCGACTTTTGGGCACCTAAAAGATCGATTTTCAGTATGTTTGTAACTTGTATTTTGAAAATACTCTAACACGGAGTAGGCATGTACAGATCGCTTCTGGGACCCCAAAATATCGAATTTTCGGGTGTTTTGAGCCTGAATTTGAGATATAAACGGGTACTGAAGATGCATGCACATATCGAATTTTGGGCACCTAAAACATCGATTTTGAGCATGTTTTGGGCCTGTATTTTGAAAATACTCTAACACGGAGTAGGCATGTACAGATCGCTTCTGGGACCCCAAAATATCGAATTTTCGTGCGTTTTGGGCCTGAATTTGAGATATCGCCTTTACGCACCTAAATTATCGATTTTTAGCATGTTTTGAGCTTTTATTTTGAAAATATTCTAGCACTGAGTAGGCATGTACAGATCGCTTCTGGGACCCCAAAATATCGAATTTTCGGGTGTTTTGAGCTTCAAATTGAGATATAAACGAGTACAGAAGATGCATGCACTTATCGACTTTTGTGCACCTAAAATATCGATTTTGAGCATGTTTTGAGCCTATATTTTGAAAACATTCTAGCACTGAGTAGGCATGTACAGATCGCTTCTGGGACCCAAAAACATCGAATTTTCGGGTGTTTAGGGCCATAATTTGAGATATAAACGGGTACAGAAGATGCATGCACATATCTACTTTTGGGCACCTAAAAGATCGATTTTCAGTATGTTTTTGGCCTGCATTTTGAAAATACTCTAACACGGAGTAGGCATTTACAGATCGCTTCTGGGACCCCAAAATATCGAATTTTCGGGTGTTTTGAGCCTGAATTTAAGATATAAACGGGTACAGAAGATGCATTCACATATCGACTTTTGGGCACCTAAAATATCGATTTTAAGCATGTTTTGAGCCTATATTTTGAAAACATTCTAGCACTGAGTAGCCATGTACAGATCGCTTCTGGGACCCCAAAATATCGAATTTTCGGGTGTTTTGTGCCTGAATTTGAGATATAAACTAGTATAGAAGATGCATACAGATATTGACTTTGGGCACCAAAAATATCTATTTTCAGCATGTTTTAAGCCTGAATTTTGAAAATACTCTAACACGGAGTAGGCATGTACAGATCGCTTCTGGGACCCCAAAATATCGAATTTTCGGGTGTTTACATCCAGAATTTGAGATATAAACGGGTACAGAAGATGAATGCACATATCGACTTTTGGGCACCTAAAAGATCTATTTTCAGTATGTCTTTGGCCTGTATTTTGAAAATACTCTAACACGGAGTAGGCATGTACAGATCGCTTCTGGGACCCCTAAATATCGAATTTTCGGGGGTTTTGGGCCTTAATTTGAGATATCGACTTTTGGCACCTAAAATATCGATTTTTAGCATGTTTTTAGCCTATATTTTGAAAATATTCTAGCACTGAGTAGGCATGTACAGATTGCTTCAGGGACCCCAAAATATCGAATTTTCGGGTGTTTTGAGCCTGAATTTGAGATATAAACGGGTACAGAAGATACATGCACATATTGACTTTGGGCATCTAAAATATCGATTTCAGCATGTTTTGGGCATGTATTTTGAAAATACTCTAACACGGAGTAGGCATGTACAGATCGCTTCTGGGACCCCAAAATATCGAATTTTCAGGTGTTTTGAGCCTGAATTTGAGATATAAACGAGTATAGAAGATGCATACACATATTGACTTTGGGCACCAAAAATATCGATTTTCAGCATGTTTTGGGACTGAATTTTGGAAATACTCTAACACGGAGTAGGCATGTACAGATCGCTTCTGGGACCCCAAAATATCGAATTTTCGGGTGTTTACGGCCAGAATTTGAGATATAAACGGGTACAGAAGATGAATGCACATATCGACTTTTGGGCACCTAAAAGATCGATTTTTAGTATGTTTGTAACTTGTATTTTGAAAATACTCTAACACGGAGTAGGCATGTACAGATCGCTTCTGGGACCCCAAAATATCGAATTTTCGGGTGTTTTGAGCCTGAATTTGAGATATAAACGGGTACTGAAGATGCATGCACATATCGAATTTTGGGCACCTAAAACATCGATTTTGAGCATGTTTTGGGCCTGTATTTTGAAAATACTCTAACACGGAGTAGGCATGTACAGATCGCTTCTGGGACCCCAAAATATCGAATTTTCAGGTGTTTTGAGCCTGAATTTGAGATATAAACGAGTATAGAAGATGCATACACATATTGACTTTGGGCACCAAAAATATCGATTTTCAGCATGTTTTGGGACTGAATTTTGAAAATACTCTAACACGGAGTAGGCATGTACAGATCGCTTCTGGGACCCCAAAATATCGAATTTTCGGGTGTTTTGAGCCTGAATTTGAGATATAAACGGGTACTGAAGATGCATGCACATATCGAATTTTGGGCACCTAAAAACATCGATTTTGAGCATGTTTTGTGCCTGTATTTTGAAAATACTCTAACACGGAGTAGGCATGTACAGATCGTTTCTGGGACCCCAAAATATCGAATTTTCGTGCGTTTTGGGCCTGAATTTGAGATATCGCCTTTACGCACCTAAATTATCGATTTTTAGCATGTTTTTAGCCTATATTTTGAAAATATTCTAGCACTGAGTAGGCATGTACAGATCGCTTCTGGGACCCCAAAATATCGAATTTTCGGGTGTTTTGAGCCTGAATTTGAGATATAAACGGGTACTGAAGATGCATGCACATATCGAATTTTGGGCACCTAAAAACATCGATTTTGAGCATGTTTTGGGCCTGTATTTTGAAAATACTCTAACACGGAGTAGGCATGTACAGATCGCTTCTGGGACCCCAAAATATCGAATTTTCGGGTGTTTTGAGCTTCAATTTGAGATATAAACGAGTACAGAAGATGCATGCACTTATCGACTTTTGTGCACCTAAAATATCGATTTTGAGCATGTTTTGAGCCTATATTTTGAAAACATTCTAGCACTGAGTAGGCATGTACAGATCGCTTCTGGGACCCAAAAATATCGAATTTTCGGGTGTTTAGGGCCATAATTTGAGATATAAACGGGTACAGAAGATGCATGCACATATCTACTTTTGGGCACCTAAAAGATCGATTTTCAGTATGTTTTTGGCCTGCATTTTGAAAATACTCTAACACGGAGTAGGCATTTACAGATCGCTTCTGGGACCCCTAAATATCGAATTTTCGGGTGTTTTGGGCCTTAATTTGAGATATCGCCTTTACGCACCTAAAATATCGATTTTTAGCATGTTTTTAGCCTATATTTTGAAAATATTCTAGCACTGAGTAGGCATGTACAGATCGCTTCTGGGACCCCAAAATATCGAATTTTCGGGTGTTTTGAGCCTGAATTTAAGATATAAACGGGTACAGAAGATGCATTCACATATCGACTTTTGGGCACCTAAAATATCGATTTTAAGCATGTTTTGAGCCTATATTTTGAAAACATTCTAGCACTGAGTAGCCATGTACAGATCGCTTCTGGGACCCCAAAATATCGAATTTTCGGGTGTTTTGTGCCTGAATTTGAGATATAAACTAGTATAGAAGATGCATACAGATATTGACTTTGGGCACCAAAAATATCGATTTTCAGCATGTTTTAAGCCTGAATTTTGAAAATACTCTAACACGGAGTAAGCATGTACAGATCGCTTCTGGGACCCCTAAATATCGAATTTTCGGGTGTTTTGGGACTGAATTTGAGATATCGACTGTTTGGCACCTAAAAGATCGATTTTTAGCATGTTTTTAGCCTATATTTTGAAAATATTCTAGCACTGAGTAGGCATGTACAGATTGCTTCTGGGACCCCAAAATATTGAATTTTCGGACGTTTTGAGCCTGAATTTGAGATTTAAACGGGTACAGAAGATACATGCACAAATTGACTTTGGGCATCTAAAATATCGATTTTCAGCATGTTTTGGGCATGTATTTTGAAAATACTCTAACACGGAGTAGGCATGTACAGATCGCTTCTGGGACACCAAAATATCGAATTTTCGTGTGTTTTGGGCCTGAATTTGAGATATCGCCTTTATGCACCTAAATTATCGATTTTTAGCATGTTTTGAGCTTTTATTTTGAAAATATTCTAGCACTGAGTAGGCATGTACAGATCGCTTCTGGGACTCCAAAATATCGAATTTTCGGGTGTTTTGAACTTCAATTTGAGATATAAACGAGTACAGAAGATGCATGCACATATCGACTTTTGGGCACCTAAAATATCGATTTTCAGCATGTTTTGATCCTATATTTTGAAAAAATTCTAGCACTTAGTAGGCATGTACAGATCGCTTCTGGGACCCAAAAATATCGAATTTTCGGGTGTTTAGGGCCAGAATTTGAGATATAAACGGGTACAGAAGATGCATGCACATATCTACTTTTGGGCACCTAAAAGATCGATTTTCAGTATGTTTTTGGCCTGTATTTTGAAAATACTCTAACACGGAGTAGGCATGTACAGATCGCTTCTGGGACCCCTAAATATTGAATTTTCGGGTGTTTTGGGCCTTAATTTGAGATTTCGCCTTTACGCACCTAAAATATCGATTTTTAGCATGTTTTGAGCCTATATTTTGAAAATATTCTAGCACTGAGTAGGCATTTACAGATCGCTTCTGGGACCCCAAAATATCGAATTTTCGGATGTTTTGAGCCTGAATTTAAGATATAAACGAGTACAGAAGATGCATGCACATATCGACTTTTGGGAACCTAAAATATCGATTTTGAGCATGTTTTGAGCCAATATTTTGAAAACATTCTAGCACTGAGTAGCCAGGTACAGATCGCTTCTGGGACCCCAAAATATCGAATTTTCGGGTGTTTTGAGCCTGAATTTGAGATATAAACGAGTATAGAAGATGCATACAGATATTGACTTTGAGCACCAAAAATATCGATTTTCAGCATGTTTTAAGTCTGAATTTTGAAAATACTCTAACACGGAGTAGGCATGTACAGATCGCTTCTGGGACCCCAAAATATCGAATTTTCGGGTGTTTACATCCAGAATTTGAGATATAAACGGGTACAGAAGATGAATGCATATATCGACTTTTGGGCACCTAAAAGATCGATTTTCAGTATGTTTTTGGCCTGTATTTTGAAAATACTCTAACACGGAGTAGGCATGTACAGATCGCTTCTGGGACCCATTAATATCGAATTTTCGGGGGTTTTGGGCCTTAATTTGAGATATCGACTTTTGGCACCTAAAATATCGATTTTTAGCATGTTTTGAGCCTATATTTTGAAAATATTCTAGCACTGAGTAGGCATGTACAGATCGCTTCTGGGACCCAAAAATATCGAATTTTCGGGTGTTTTGAGCTTGAATTTGAGATATAAACGAGTACAGAAGATGCATGCACATATCGACTTTTGGGCACCTAAAATATCGGTTTTTAGCATGTTTTGAGCCTATATTTTGAAAACATTCTAGCACTGAGTAGGCATGTACAGATCGCTTCTGGGACCCAAAAATATCGAATTTTCGGGTGTTTAGGGCCAGAATTTGAGATATAAACAGGTACAGAAGATGCATGCACATATCGACTTTTGGGCACATAAAAGATCGATTTTCAGTATGTTTTTAACCTGTATTTTGAAAATACTCTAACATGGAGTAGGCATGTACAGATCGCTTCTGGGACCCCTAAATATCGAAGTTTCGGGTGTTTCGGGACTAAATTTGAGATATCGACTTTTTGGCACCTAAAATATCGATTTTCAGCATGTTTTTAGCCTATATTTTGAAAATATTCTAGCACTGAGTAGGCATGTACAGATTGCTTCTGGGACCCCAAAATATTGAATTTTCGGGTGTTTTGAGCCTGAATTTGAGATATAAACGGGTACAGAAGATACATGCACATATTGACTTTGGGCATCTAAATTATCGATTTTCAGCATGTTTTGGGCATGTATTTTGAAAATACTCTAACACGGAGTAGGCATTTACAGATCGCTTCTGGGACCCTAAAATATTGAATTTTCGGGTGTTTTGAGCCTGAATTTGAGATATAAACGGGTACTGAAGATGCATGCACATATTGACTTTTGGGCACCTAAAACATCGATTTTGAGCATGTTTTGGGCCTGTACTTTGTAAATACTCTAACACGGAGTAGGCATGTACAGATCGCTTCTGGGACCCCTAAATATCGAATTTTCGGGTGTTTTGGGCCTGAATTTGAGATATAAACGAGTCCAGAAGATGCATGCACATATCGACTTTTGGGCACCTAAATATCGATTCTGAGCATGTTTTGAGCCTATATTTTGAAAACATTCTAGCACTGAGTACGCATCTACAGATCGCTTCTGGGACCCCAAAGTATCGAATTTTGGGGTGTTTTGAGCCTGAATTTGAGATATAAACGAGTATAGAAGATCCATACACATATTGACTTTGGGCACCAAAAATATCGATTTTCAGCATGTTTTGGGCCTGAATTTTGAAAATACTCTAACACGGAGTAGGCATGTACAGATCGCTTCTGGGACCCCAAAATATCGAATTTTCGGGTGTTTAGGGCCAAAATTTGATATATAAACGGGTACAGAAGATGCATGCACATGTCGACTTTTTGGCACATAAAAGATCGATTTTCAGTATGTTTTTGGCCTGTATTTTGAAAATACTCTAACACGGAGTAGGCATGTACAGATCGCTTCTGGGACCCCTAAATATCGAATTTTCGGGTGTTTTGGGATTGAATTTGAGATATCGACTTTTTGGCACCTAAAATATCGATTTTTAGCATGTTTTTAGCCTATATTTTGAAAATATTCTAGCACTGAGTAGGAATGTACAGATTGCTTCTGGGACCCCAAAATATTGAATTTTCGGGTGTTTAGGGTTAAAATTTGAGATATAAACGGGTACAGAAGATGCATGAACATATCGACTTTTGGGCACCTAACAGATCGATTTTCAGTATGTTTTTGGCCTGTATTTTGAAAATACTCTAACACGGAGTAAGCATGTACAGATCGCTTCTGGGACCCCTAAATATCGAATTTTCGGGTGTTTTGGGACTGAATTTGAGATATCGACTTTACGCACCTAAAATATCGATTTTTAGCATGTTTTTAGCCTATATTTTGAAAATATTCTAGCACTGAGTAGGCATGTACAGATCGCTTCTGGGACCCCAAAATATTGAATTTACGGGTGTTTTGAGCCTGAATTTGAGATATAAACGAGTGCAGAATATGCCTGCACAAATCGAATTTTGGGCACCTAAAATATCGATTTTTAGCATGTTTTGAGCCTATATTTTGAAAATATTCTAGCACTGAGTAGGCATGTACAGATCGCTTCTGGGATCACAAAATATCTAATATTCGGGTGTTCTGACCCTGAATTTGAGATATAAACGGGTACAGAAGATACATGTACATATTGACTTTTGGCATCTAAAATATCGATTTTGAGCATGTTTTGGGCCTGTACTTTGTAAATACTCTAACACGGAGTAGGCATGTACAGATCGCTTCTGGGACCCCAAAATATCGAATTTTCGGGTGTTTTGGGCCTGAATTTGAGATATCGCCTTTACGCACCTAAATATCGATTTTTAGCATGTTTTTAGCCTATATTTTGAAAATATTCTAGCACTGAGTAGGCATGTACAGATCGCTTCTGGGACCCCAAAATATCGAATTTACGGGTGTTTTGAGCCTGAATTTGAGATATAAACGAGTGCAGAATATGCCTGCACAAATCGACTTTTGGGCACCTAAAATATCGATTTTTAGCATGTTTTGAGCCTATATTTTGAAAATATTCTAGCACTGAGTAGGCATGTACAGATCGCTTCTGGGACCACAAAATATCGAATATTCGGGTATTTTGAGCCTGAATTTGAGATATAAACGGGTACAGAAGATACATGCACATATTGACTTTCGGCATCTAAAATATCGATTTTAAGCATGTTTTGGGCCTGTATTTTGTAAATACTCTAACACGGAGTAGGCATGTACAGATCGCTTCTGGGACCCCAAAATATCGAATTTTCGTGTGTTTTGAGCCTGAACACGAGATATAAACGAGTCCAGAAGATGCATGCACATATCGACTTTTGGGCACCTAAATATCGATTCTGAGCATGTTTTGAGCCTATATTTTGAAAACATTCTAGCACTGAGTACGCATGTACAGATCGCTTCTGGGACCCCAAAGTATCGAATTTTCGGGTGTTTTGAGCCTGAATTTGAGATATAAACGAGTATAGAAGATGCATACACATATTGACTTTGGGCACCAAAAATATCGATTTTCAGCATGTTTTGGGCCTGAATTTTGAAAATACTCTAACACGGAGTAGGCATGTACAGATTGCTTCTGGGACCCCAAAATATCGAATTTTCGGGTGTTTAGGGCCAGAATTTGATATATAAACGGGTACAGAAGATGCATGCACATGTCGACTTTTTGGCACATAAAAGATCGATTTTCAGTATGTTTTTGGCCTGTATTATGAAAATACTCTAACACGGAGTAGGCATGTACAGATCGCTTCTGGGACCCCTAAATATCGAATTTTCGGGTGTTTTGGGACTGAATTTGAGATATCGACTTTTTGGCACCTAAAATATCGATTTTTAGCATGTTTTGAGCCTATATTTTGAAAATATTCTAGCACTGAGTAGGCATGTACAGATTGCTTCTGGGACCCCAAAATATTGAATTTTCCGGTGTTTTTGAGCCTGAATTTGAGATATAAACGGGTACCGAAGATGCATGCACATATCGACTTTTGGGCACCTAAAATATCGATTTTGAGCATGTTTTGAGCCTATATTTTGAAAACATTCTAGCACTGAGTAGGCATGTACAGATCGCTTCTGGGACCCCAAAATATCGAATTTTCGGGTGTTTTGAGCCTGAATTTGAGATATAAACGAGTATAGAAGATGCATACACATATTGACTTTGGGCACCAAAAATATCGATTTTCAGCATGTTTTGGGCCTGAATTTTGAAAATACTCTAACATGGAGTAGGCATGTACAGATCGCTTCTGGGACCCCTAAATATCGAAGTTTCGGGTGTTTTGGGACTGAATTTGAGATATCGACTTTTTGGCACCTAAAATATCGATTTTTAGCATGTTTTTAGCCTATATTTTGAAAACATTCTAGCACTGAGTAGGTATGTACAGATCGCTTCTGGGACCCCAAAATATCGAATTTTCGGGTGTTTTGAGCTTGAATTTGAGATATAAACGAGTACAGAGGATGCATGCACATATTGACTTTTGGGCACCTAAAATATAGTTTTTGAGCATGTTTTGAGCCTATATTTTGAAAACATTCTAGCACTGAGTAGGCATGTACAGATCGCTTCTGGGACACCAAAATATCGAATTTTAGGGTGTTTAGGGCCAGAATTTGAGATATAAACGGGTACAGAAGATGCATGCACATATCGACTTTGGGGCACGTAAAAGATCGATTTTCAATATGTTTTTGGCCTATATTTTGAAAATACTCTAACACGGAGTAGGCATGAACAGATCGCTTCTGGGACCCCTAAATATCGAATTTTCGGGTGTTTTGGGCCTTAATTTGAGATATCGACTTTTTGGCACCTAAAATATCGATTTTGAGCATGTTTTTAGCCTTTATTTTGAAAATATTCTAGCACTGAGTAGGCATGTACAGATTGCTTCTGGGACCCCAAAATATTGAATTTTCGGGTGTTTTGAGCCTGAATTTGAGATATAAACGGGTACAGAATATACATGCACATATTGACTTTGGGCATCTAAATTATCGATTTTCAGCATGTTTCAGGCATGTATTTTGAAAATACTCTAACACGGAGTAGGCATGTACAGATCGCTTCTGGGACCCCAAAATATCGAATTTTCGGGTGTTTTGGGCCTTAATTTGAGATATCGACTTTTGGCACCTAAAATATCGATTTTTAGCATGTTTTTAGCCTATATTTTGAAAATATTCTAGCACTGAGTAGGCATGTACAGATTGCTTCTGGGACCCCAAAATATTGAATTTTCGGGTGTTTTGAGCCTGAATTTGAGATATAAACGGGTACAGAAGATACATGCACATATTGACTTTGGGCATCTAAAATATCGATTTTCAGCATGTTTTAAGCCTGAATTTTGAAAATACTCTAACACGAAGTAGGCATGTACAGATCGCTTCTGGGACCCCAAAATATCGAATTTTCGGGTGTTTATGGCCAGAATATGATATATAAACGGGTACAGAAGATGAATGCACATATCGACTTTTGGGTACCTAAAAGATCGATTTTGAGCATGTTTTGGGCCTGTATTTTGAAAACACTCTAACACGGTATAGGCATGTACAGATCGCTTCTGGGACCCCTAAATATCGAATTTTCGGGTGTTTTGGGCCTTAATTTGAGATATCGACTTTTTGGCACCTAAAATATCGATTTTTAGCATGTTTTTAGCCTATATTTTGAAAATATTCTAGCACTGAGTAGGAATGTACAGATTGCTTCTGGGACCCCAAAATATTGAATTTTCGGGTGTTTAGGGCCAGAATTTGAGATATAAACGGGCACAGAAGATGCATGCACAAATCGACTTTTGGGCACCTAACAGATCGATTTTCAGTATGTTTTTGGCCTGTATTTTGAAAATACTCTAACACGGAGTAAGCATGTACAGATCGCTTCTGGGACCCCTAAATATCGAATTTTCGGGTGTTTTGGGACTGAATTTGAGATATCGACTGTTTGGCACCTAAAAGATCGATTTTTAGCATGTTTTTAGCCTATATTTTGAAAATATTCTAGCACTGTGTAGGCATGTACAGATTGCTTCTGGGACCCCAAAATATTGAATTTTCGGGTGTTTTGAGCCTGAATTTGAGATATAAACGGGTACAGATGATACATGCACATATTGACTTTGGGCATCTAAAATATCGATTTTCAGCATGTTTTGGGCATGTATTTTTAAAATACTCTAACACGGAGTTGGCATGTACAGATCGCTTCTGGGACCCTAAAATATCGAATTTTCGGGTGTTTTGAGCCTGAATTTGAGATATAAACGGGTACTGAAGATGCATGCACATATCGACTTTTGGGCACCTAAAACATCGATTTTGAGCATGTTTTGGGCCTGTACTTTGTAAATACTCTAACACGGAGTAGGCATGTACAGATCGCTTCTGGGACCCCAAAATATCGAATTTTCGGGTGTTTTGGGCCTGAATTTGAGATATCGCCTTTACGCACCTAAATATCGATTTTTAGCATGTTTTTAGCCTATATTTTGAAAATATTCAAGCACTGAGTAGGCATGTACAGATCGCTTCTGGGATCCCAAAATATCGAATTTACGGGTGTTTTGAGCCTGAATTTGAGATATAAACGAGTACAGAAGATGCATGCACAAATCGACTTTTGGGCACCTAAAATATCGATTTTTAGCATGTTTTGAGCCTATATTTTGAAAATATTCTAGTACTGAGTAGGCATGTACAGATCGCTTCTGGGACCACAAAATATCGAATATTCGGGTGTTTTGAGCCTGAATTTGATATATAAACGGGTACAGAAGATGCATGCACATGTCGACTTTTTGGCACATAAAAGATCGATTTTCAGTATGTTTTTCGCCTGTATTTTAAAAATACTCTAACACGGAGTAGGCATGTACAGATCGCTTCTGGGACCCCTAAATATCGAATTTTCGGGTGTTTTGGGACTGAATTTGAGATATCGACTTTTTGGCACCTAAAATATCGATTTTTAGCATGTTTTTAGCCTATATTTTGAAAATATTTTAGCACTGAGTAGGCATATACAGATTGCTTCTGGGACCCCAAAATATTGAATTTTCGGGTGTTTTTGAGCCTGAATTTGAGATATAAACGGGTACCGAAGATGCATGCACATATCGACTTTTGGGCACCTAAAATATCGATTTTGAGCATGTTTTGAGCCTATATTTTGAAAACATTCTAGCACTGAGTAGGCATGTACAGATCGCTTCTGGGACCCCAAAATATCGAATTTTCGGGTGGTTTGAGCCTGAATTTGAGATATAAACGAGTATAGAAGATGCATACACATATTGACTTTGGGCACCAAAAATATCGATTTTCAGCATGTTTTGGGCCTGAATTTTGGAAATACTCTAACACGGAGTAGGCATGTACAGATCGCTTCTGGGACCCCTAAATATCGAAGTTTCGTGTGTTTTCGGACTGAATTTGAGATATCGACTTTTTGGCACCTAAAATATCGATTTTTAGCATGTTTTTAGCCTATATTTTGAAAACATTCTAGCTCTGAGTAGGCATGTACAGATCGCTTCTGGGACCCCAAAATATCGAATTTTCGGGTGTTTTGAGCTTGAATTTGAGATATAAACGAGTACAGAGGATGCATGCACATATCGACTTTTGGGCACTTAAAATATCGTTTTTGAGCATGTTTTGAGCCTATATTTTGAAAACATTCTAGCACTGAGTAGGCATGTACAGATCGCTTCTGGGACCCCAAAATATCGAATTTTCGGGTGTTTAGGGCCTGAATAAGAGATATAAACGGGTACAGAAGATGCATGCACATATCGACTTTTGGGCACGTAAAAGATCGATTTTCAATATGTTTTTAACCTGTACTTTGAAAATACTCTAACACGGAGTAGGCATGTACAGATCGCTTCTGGGACCCCTAAATATCGAAGTTTCGGGTGTTTTGGGACTGAATTTGAGATATCGACTTTTTGGCACCTATAATATCGATTTTTAGCATGTTTTTAGCCTATATTTTGAAAATATTCTAGCACTGAGTAGGCATGTACAGATCGCTTCTGGACCCCAAAATATCGAATTTTCTGGTGTTTTGAGCTTGAATTTGAGATATAAACGAGTACAGAGGATGCATGCACATATCTACTTTTGGGCACCTAAAATATCGTTTTTGAGAGTGTTTTGAGCCTATATTTTGAAAACATTCTAGCACTGAGTAGGCATGTACAGATCGCTTCTGGGACCCAAAAATATCGAATTTTCGGGTGTTTAGGACCAGAATTTGAGATATAAATGGGTACAGAAGATGCATGCACATATCGGCTTTTGGGCACCTAAAAGATCGATTTTCAGTATGTTTTTGGCCTGTATTTTGAAAATACTCTAACACGGAGTAGGCATGTACAGATCGCTTCTGCGACCCCAAAATATCGAATTTTCGGGTGTTTTGAGCCTTAATTTGAGATATAAACGGGTACTGAAGATGCATGCACATATCGACTTTTGGGCTCCTAAAAGTTCGATTTTCAGTATGTTTTTGGCCTGCATTTTGAAAATACTCTAACACGGAGTAGGCATGTACAGATCGCTTCTGGGACCCATTAATATCGAATTTTCGGGGGTTTTGGGCCTTAATTTGAGATATCGACTTTATGCACCTAAATTATCGATTTTTAGCATGTTTTGAGCTTTTATTTTGAAAATATTCTAGCACTGAGTAGGCATGTACAGATCGCTTCTGGGACTCCAAAATATCGAATTTTCGGGTGTTTTGAACTTCAATTTGAGATATAAACGAGTACAGAAGATGCATGCACATATCGACTTTTGGGCACCTAAAATATCGATTTTCAGCATGTTTTGATCCTATATTTTGAAAAAATTCTAGCACTTAGTAGGCATGTACAGATCGCTTCTGGGACCCAAAAATATCGAATTTTCGGGTGTTTAGGGCCAGAATTTGAGATATAAACGGGTACAGAAGATGCATGCACATATCTACTTTTGGGCACCTAAAAGATCGATTTTCAGTATGTTTTTGGCCTGTATTTTGAAAATACTCTAACACGGAGTAGGCATGTACAGATCGCTTCTGGGACCCCTAAATATTGAATTTTCGGGTGTTTTGGGCCTTAATTTGAGATTTCGCCTTTACGCACCTAAAATATCGATTTTTAGCATGTTTTGAGCCTATATTTTGAAAATATTCTAGCACTGAGTAGGCATTTACAGATCGCTTCTGGGACCCCAAAATATCGAATTTTCGGATGTTTTGAGCCTGAATTTAAGATATAAACGAGTACAGAAGATGCATGCACATATCGACTTTTGGGAACCTAAAATATCGATTTTGAGCATGTTTTGAGCCAATATTTTGAAAACATTCTAGCACTGAGTAGCCAGGTACAGATCGCTTCTGGGACCCCAAAATATCGAATTTTCGGGTGTTTTGAGCCTGAATTTGAGATATAAACGAGTATAGAAGATGCATACAGATATTGACTTTGAGCACCAAAAATATCGATTTTCAGCATGTTTTAAGTCTGAATTTTGAAAATACTCTAACACGGAGTAGGCATGTACAGATCGCTTCTGGGACCCCAAAATATCGAATTTTCGGGTGTTTACATCCAGAATTTGAGATATAAACGGGTACAGAAGATGAATGCATATATCGACTTTTGGGCACCTAAAAGATCGATTTTCAGTATGTTTTTGGCCTGTATTTTGAAAATACTCTAACACGGAGTAGGCATGTACAGATCGCTTCTGGGACCCATTAATATCGAATTTTCGGGGGTTTTGGGCCTTAATTTGAGATATCGACTTTTGGCACCTAAAATATCGATTTTTAGCATGTTTTGAGCCTATATTTTGAAAATATTCTAGCACTGAGTAGGCATGTACAGATCGCTTCTGGGACCCAAAAATATCGAATTTTCGGGTGTTTTGAGCTTGAATTTGAGATATAAACGAGTACAGAAGATGCATGCACATATCGACTTTTGGGCACCTAAAATATCGGTTTTTAGCATGTTTTGAGCCTATATTTTGAAAACATTCTAGCACTGAGTAGGCATGTACAGATCGCTTCTGGGACCCAAAAATATCGAATTTTCGGGTGTTTAGGGCCAGAATTTGAGATATAAACAGGTACAGAAGATGCATGCACATATCGACTTTTGGGCACATAAAAGATCGATTTTCAGTATGTTTTTAACCTGTATTTTGAAAATACTCTAACATGGAGTAGGCATGTACAGATCGCTTCTGGGACCCCTAAATATCGAAGTTTCGGGTGTTTCGGGACTAAATTTGAGATATCGACTTTTTGGCACCTAAAATATCGATTTTCAGCATGTTTTTAGCCTATATTTTGAAAATATTCTAGCACTGAGTAGGCATGTACAGATTGCTTCTGGGACCCCAAAATATTGAATTTTCGGGTGTTTTGAGCCTGAATTTGAGATATAAACGGGTACAGAAGATACATGCACATATTGACTTTGGGCATCTAAATTATCGATTTTCAGCATGTTTTGGGCATGTATTTTGAAAATACTCTAACACGGAGTAGGCATTTACAGATCGCTTCTGGGACCCTAAAATATTGAATTTTCGGGTGTTTTGAGCCTGAATTTGAGATATAAACGGGTACTGAAGATGCATGCACATATTGACTTTTGGGCACCTAAAACATCGATTTTGAGCATGTTTTGGGCCTGTACTTTGTAAATACTCTAACACGGAGTAGGCATGTACAGATCGCTTCTGGGACCCCTAAATATCGAATTTTCGGGTGTTTTGGGCCTGAATTTGAGATATAAACGAGTCCAGAAGATGCATGCACATATCGACTTTTGGGCACCTAAATATCGATTCTGAGCATGTTTTGAGCCTATATTTTGAAAACATTCTAGCACTGAGTACGCATCTACAGATCGCTTCTGGGACCCCAAAGTATCGAATTTTGGGGTGTTTTGAGCCTGAATTTGAGATATAAACGAGTATAGAAGATCCATACACATATTGACTTTGGGCACCAAAAATATCGATTTTCATCATGTTTTGGGCCTGAATTTTGAAAATACTCTAACACGGAGTAGGCATGTACAGATCGCTTCTGGGACCCCAAAATATCGAATTTTCGGGTGTTTAGGGCCAAAATTTGATATATAAACGGGTACAGAAGATGCATGCACATGTCGACTTTTTGGCACATAAAAGATCGATTTTCAGTATGTTTTTGGCCTGTATTTTGAAAATACTCTAACACGGAGTAGGCATGTACAGATCGCTTCTGGGACCCCTAAATATCGAATTTTCGGGTGTTTTGGGATTGAATTTGAGATATCGACTTTTTGGCACCTAAAATATCGATTTTTAGCATGTTTTTAGCCTATATTTTGAAAATATTCTAGCACTGAGTAGGAATGTACAGATTGCTTCTGGGACCCCAAAATATTGAATTTTCGGGTGTTTAGGGTTAAAATTTGAGATATAAACGGGTACAGAAGATGCATGAACATATCGACTTTTGGGCACCTAACAGATCGATTTTCAGTATGTTTTTGGCCTGTATTTTGAAAATACTCTAACACGGAGTAAGCATGTACAGATCGCTTCTGGGACCCCTAAATATCGAATTTTCGGGTGTTTTGGGACTGAATTTGAGATATCGACTTTACGCACCTAAAATATCGATTTTTAGCATGTTTTTAGCCTATATTTTGAAAATATTCTAGCACTGAGTAGGCATGTACAGATCGCTTCTGGGACCCCAAAATATTGAATTTACGGGTGTTTTGAGCCTGAATTTGAGATATAAACGAGTGCAGAATATGCCTGCACAAATCGAATTTTGGGCACCTAAAATATCGATTTTTAGCATGTTTTGAGCCTATATTTTTAAAATATTCTAGCACTGAGTAGGCATGTACAGATCGCTTCTGGGATCACAAAATATCTAATATTCGGGTGTTCTGACCCTGAATTTGAGATATAAACGGGTACAGAAGATACATGTACATATTGACTTTTGGCATCTAAAATATCGATTTTGAGCATGTTTTGGGCCTGTACTTTGTAAATACTCTAACACGGAGTAGGCATGTACAGATCGCTTCTGGGACCCCAAAATATCGAATTTTCGGGTGTTTTGGGCCTGAATTTGAGATATCGCCTTTACGCACCTAAATATCGATTTTTAGCATGTTTTTAGCCTATATTTTGAAAATATTCTAGCACTGAGTAGGCATGTACAGATCGCTTCTGGGACCCCAAAATATCGAATTTACGGGTGTTTTGAGCCTGAATTTGAGATATAAACGAGTGCAGAATATGCCTGCACAAATCGACTTTTGGGCACCTAAAATATCGATTTTTAGCATGTTTTGAGCCTATATTTTGAAAATATTCTAGCACTGAGTAGGCATGTACAGATCGCTTCTGGGACCACAAAATATCGAATATTCGGGTATTTTGAGCCTGAATTTGAGATATAAACGGGTACAGAAGATACATGCACATATTGACTTTCGGCATCTAAAATATCGATTTTAAGCATGTTTTGGGCCTGTATTTTGTAAATACTCTAACACGGAGTAGGCATGTACAGATCGCTTCTGGGACCCCAAAATATCGAATTTTCGTGTGTTTTGAGCCTGAACACGAGATATAAACGAGTCCAGAAGATGCATGCACATATCGACTTTTGGGCACCTAAATATCGATTCTGAGCATGTTTTGAGCCTATATTTTGAAAACATTCTAGCACTGAGTACGCATGTACAGATCGCTTCTGGGACCCCAAAGTATCGAATTTTCGGGTGTTTTGAGCCTGAATTTGAGATATAAACGAGTATAGAAGATGCATACACATATTGACTTTGGGCACCAAAAATATCGATTTTCAGCATGTTTTGGGCCTGAATTTTGAAAATACTCTAACACGGAGTAGGCATGTACAGATTGCTTCTGGGACCCCAAAATATCGAATTTTCGGGTGTTTAGGGCCAGAATTTGATATATAAACGGGTACAGAAGATGCATGCACATGTCGACTTTTTGGCACATAAAAGATCGATTTTCAGTATGTTTTTGGCCTGTATTATGAAAATACTCTAACACGGAGTAGGCATGTACAGATCGCTTCTGGGACCCCTAAATATCGAATTTTCGGGTGTTTTGGGACTGAATTTGAGATATCGACTTTTTGGCACCTAAAATATCGATTTTTAGCATGTTTTGAGCCTATATTTTGAAAATATTCTAGCACTGAGTAGGCATGTACAGATTGCTTCTGGGACCCCAAAATATTGAATTTTCCGGTGTTTTTGAGCCTGAATTTGAGATATAAACGGGTACCGAAGATGCATGCACATATCGACTTTTGGGCACCTAAAATATCGATTTTGAGCATGTTTTGAGCCTATATTTTGAAAACATTCTAGCACTGAGTAGGCATGTACAGATCGCTTCTGGGACCCCAAAATATCGAATTTTCGGGTGTTTTGAGCCTGAATTTGAGATATAAACGAGTATAGAAGATGCATACACATATTGACTTTGGGCACCAAAAATATCGATTTTCAGCATGTTTTGGGCCTGAATTTTGAAAATACTCTAACATGGAGTAGGCATGTACAGATCGCTTCTGGGACCCCTAAATATCGAAGTTTCGGGTGTTTTGGGACTGAATTTGAGATATCGACTTTTTGGCACCTAAAATATCGATTTTTAGCATGTTTTTAGCCTATATTTTGAAAACATTCTAGCACTGAGTAGGTATGTACAGATCGCTTCTGGGACCCCAAAATATCGAATTTTCGGGTGTTTTGAGCTTGAATTTGAGATATAAACGAGTACAGAGGATGCATGCACATATTGACTTTTGGGCACCTAAAATATAGTTTTTGAGCATGTTTTGAGCCTATATTTTGAAAACATTCTAGCACTGAGTAGGCATGTACAGATCGCTTCTGGGACACCAAAATATCGAATTTTAGGGTGTTTAGGGCCAGAATTTGAGATATAAACGGGTACAGAAGATGCATGCACATATCGACTTTGGGGCACGTAAAAGATCGATTTTCAATATGTTTTTGGCCTATATTTTGAAAATACTCTAACACGGAGTAGGCATGAACAGATCGCTTCTGGGACCCCTAAATATCGAATTTTCGGGTGTTTTGGGCCTTAATTTGAGATATCGACTTTTTGGCACCTAAAATATCGATTTTGAGCATGTTTTTAGCCTTTATTTTGAAAATATTCTAGCACTGAGTAGGCATGTACAGATTGCTTCTGGGACCCCAAAATATTGAATTTTCGGGTGTTTTGAGCCTGAATTTGAGATATAAACGGGTACAGAATATACATGCACATATTGACTTTGGGCATCTAAATTATCGATTTTCAGCATGTTTCAGGCATGTATTTTGAAAATACTCTAACACGGAGTAGGCATGTACAGATCGCTTCTGGGACCCCAAAATATCGAATTTTCGGGTGTTTTGGGCCTTAATTTGAGATATCGACTTTTGGCACCTAAAATATCGATTTTTAGCATGTTTTTAGCCTATATTTTGAAAATATTCTAGCACTGAGTAGGCATGTACAGATTGCTTCTGGGACCCCAAAATATTGAATTTTCGGGTGTTTTGAGCCTGAATTTGAGATATAAACGGGTACAGAAGATACATGCACATATTGACTTTGGGCATCTAAAATATCGATTTTCAGCATGTTTTAAGCCTGAATTTTGAAAATACTCTAACACGAAGTAGGCATGTACAGATCGCTTCTGGGACCCCAAAATATCGAATTTTCGGGTGTTTATGGCCAGAATATGATATATAAACGGGTACAGAAGATGAATGCACATATCGACTTTTGGGTACCTAAAAGATCGATTTTGAGCATGTTTTGGGCCTGTATTTTGAAAACACTCTAACACGGTATAGGCATGTACAGATCGCTTCTGGGACCCCTAAATATCGAATTTTCGGGTGTTTTGGGCCTTAATTTGAGATATCGACTTTTTGGCACCTAAAATATCGATTTTTAGCATGTTTTTAGCCTATATTTTGAAAATATTCTAGCACTGAGTAGGAATGTACAGATTGCTTCTGGGACCCCAAAATATTGAATTTTCGGGTGTTTAGGGCCAGAATTTGAGATATAAACGGGCACAGAAGATGCATGCACAAATCGACTTTTGGGCACCTAACAGATCGATTTTCAGTATGTTTTTGGCCTGTATTTTGAAAATACTCTAACACGGAGTAAGCATGTACAGATCGCTTCTGGGACCCCTAAATATCGAATTTTCGGGTGTTTTGGGACTGAATTTGAGATATCGACTGTTTGGCACCTAAAAGATCGATTTTTAGCATGTTTTTAGCCTATATTTTGAAAATATTCTAGCACTGTGTAGGCATGTACAGATTGCTTCTGGGACCCCAAAATATTGAATTTTCGGGTGTTTTGAGCCTGAATTTGAGATATAAACGGGTACAGATGATACATGCACATATTGACTTTGGGCATCTAAAATATCGATTTTCAGCATGTTTTGGGCATGTATTTTTAAAATACTCTAACACGGAGTTGGCATGTACAGATCGCTTCTGGGACCCTAAAATATCGAATTTTCGGGTGTTTTGAGCCTGAATTTGAGATATAAACGGGTACTGAAGATGCATGCACATATCGACTTTTGGGCACCTAAAACATCGATTTTGAGCATGTTTTGGGCCTGTACTTTGTAAATACTCTAACACGGAGTAGGCATGTACAGATCGCTTCTGGGACCCCAAAATATCGAATTTTCGGGTGTTTTGGGCCTGAATTTGAGATATCGCCTTTACGCACCTAAATATCGATTTTTAGCATGTTTTTAGCCTATATTTTGAAAATATTCAAGCACTGAGTAGGCATGTACAGATCGCTTCTGGGATCCCAAAATATCGAATTTACGGGTGTTTTGAGCCTGAATTTGAGATATAAACGAGTACAGAAGATGCATGCACAAATCGACTTTTGGGCACCTAAAATATCGATTTTTAGCATGTTTTGAGCCTATATTTTGAAAATATTCTAGTACTGAGTAGGCATGTACAGATCGCTTCTGGGACCACAAAATATCGAATATTCGGGTGTTTTGAGCCTGAATTTGATATATAAACGGGTACAGAAGATGCATGCACATGTCGACTTTTTGGCACATAAAAGATCGATTTTCAGTATGTTTTTCGCCTGTATTTTAAAAATACTCTAACACGGAGTAGGCATGTACAGATCGCTTCTGGGACCCCTAAATATCGAATTTTCGGGTGTTTTGGGACTGAATTTGAGATATCGACTTTTTGGCACCTAAAATATCGATTTTTAGCATGTTTTTAGCCTATATTTTGAAAATATTTTAGCACTGAGTAGGCATATACAGATTGCTTCTGGGACCCCAAAATATTGAATTTTCGGGTGTTTTTGAGCCTGAATTTGAGATATAAACGGGTACCGAAGATGCATGCACATATCGACTTTTGGGCACCTAAAATATCGATTTTGAGCATGTTTTGAGCCTATATTTTGAAAACATTCTAGCACTGAGTAGGCATGTACAGATCGCTTCTGGGACCCCAAAATATCGAATTTTCGGGTGGTTTGAGCCTGAATTTGAGATATAAACGAGTATAGAAGATGCATACACATATTGACTTTGGGCACCAAAAATATCGATTTTCAGCATGTTTTGGGCCTGAATTTTGGAAATACTCTAACACGGAGTAGGCATGTACAGATCGCTTCTGGGACCCCTAAATATCGAAGTTTCGTGTGTTTTCGGACTGAATTTGAGATATCGACTTTTTGGCACCTAAAATATCGATTTTTAGCATGTTTTTAGCCTATATTTTGAAAACATTCTAGCTCTGAGTAGGCATGTACAGATCGCTTCTGGGACCCCAAAATATCGAATTTTCGGGTGTTTTGAGCTTGAATTTGAGATATAAACGAGTACAGAGGATGCATGCACATATCGACTTTTGGGCACTTAAAATATCGTTTTTGAGCATGTTTTGAGCCTATATTTTGAAAACATTCTAGCACTGAGTAGGCATGTACAGATCGCTTCTGGGACCCCAAAATATCGAATTTTCGGGTGTTTAGGGCCTGAATAAGAGATATAAACGGGTACAGAAGATGCATGCACATATCGACTTTTGGGCACGTAAAAGATCGATTTTCAATATGTTTTTAACCTGTACTTTGAAAATACTCTAACACGGAGTAGGCATGTACAGATCGCTTCTGGGACCCCTAAATATCGAAGTTTCGGGTGTTTTGGGACTGAATTTGAGATATCGACTTTTTGGCACCTATAATATCGATTTTTAGCATGTTTTTAGCCTATATTTTGAAAATATTCTAGCACTGAGTAGGCATGTACAGATCGCTTCTGGACCCCAAAATATCGAATTTTCTGGTGTTTTGAGCTTGAATTTGAGATATAAACGAGTACAGAGGATGCATGCACATATCTACTTTTGGGCACCTAAAATATCGTTTTTGAGAGTGTTTTGAGCCTATATTTTGAAAACATTCTAGCACTGAGTAGGCATGTACAGATCGCTTTTGGGACCCAAAAATATCGAATTTTCGGGTGTTTAGGACCAGAATTTGAGATATAAATGGGTACAGAAGATGCATGCACATATCGGCTTTTGGGCACCTAAAAGATCGATTTTCAGTATGTTTTTGGCCTGTATTTTGAAAATACTCTAACACGGAGTAGGCATGTACAGATCGCTTCTGCGACCCCAAAATATCGAATTTTCGGGTGTTTTGAGCCTTAATTTGAGATATAAACGGGTACTGAAGATGCATGCACATATCGACTTTTGGGCTCCTAAAAGTTCGATTTTCAGTATGTTTTTGGCCTGCATTTTGAAAATACTCTAACACGGAGTAGGCATGTACAGATCGCTTCTGGGACCCCTAAATATCGAAGTTTCGGGTGTTTTGGGACTGAATTTGAGATATCGACTTTTTGGCACCTAAAAGATCGATTTTTAGCATGTTTTTAACCTATATTTTGAAAATATTCTAGCACTGAGAAGGCAGGAATGTACAGATTGCTTCTGGGACCCCAAAATATTGAATTTTCGGGTGTTTTGAGCCTGAATTTGAAATATAAACAGGTACCGAAGATACATGCACATATTGACTTTGGGTATCTAAAATATCGATTTTCAGCATGTTTTGGGCCTGTATTTTGAAAATACTCTAACACGGAGTAGGCATGTACAGATCGCTTTTGGGACCCCAAAATATCGAATTTTCGGGTGTTTTGAGCCTGAATTTGAGATATCGCCTTTACGCACCTAAAATATCGATTTTTAGCATGTTTTGAGCCTATATTTTGAAAATATTCTAGCACTGAGTAGGCATGTACAGATCGCTTCTGGGACCCCTAAATATCGAATTTTCAGGTGTTTTGAGCCTGAATTTGAGATATAAACGGGTACAGAAGATTCATGCACATATTGACTTTGGGCACCAAAAATATCGATTTTCAGCATGTTTTGGGCCTGAATTTTGAAAATACTCTAACACGGAGTAGGCATGTACAGGACGCTTCTGGGACCCCAAAATATCGAATTTTCGGGTGTTTAGGGCCAGAATTTGAGATATAAACGGGTACAGAAGATGCATGCACATATAGACTTTTGGGCACCTAAAAGATCGATTATCAGTATGTTTTTAACCTGTACTTTGAAAATACTCTAACACGGAGTAGGCATGTACAGATCGCTTCTGGGACCCCTAAATATCGAAGTTTCGGGTGTTTTGGGACTGAATTTGAGATATCGACTTTTTGGCACCTATAATATCGATTTTTAGCATGTTTTTAGCCTATATTTTGAAAATATTCTAGCACTGAGTAGGCATGTACAGATCGCTTCTGGACCCCAAAATATCGAATTTTCTGGTGTTTTGAGCTTGAATTTGAGATATAAACGAGTACAGAGGATGCATGCACATATCTACTTTTGGGCACCTAAAATATCGTTTTTGAGAGTGTTTTGAGCCTATATTTTGAAAACATTCTAGCACTGAGTAGGCATGTACAGATCGCTTCTGGGACCCAAAAATATCGAATTTTCGGGTGTTTAGGACCAGAATTTGAGATATAAATGGGTACAGAAGATGCATGCACATATCGGCTTTTGGGCACCTAAAAGATCGATTTTCAGTATGTTTTTGGCCTGTATTTTGAAAATACTCTAACACGGAGTAGGCATGTACAGATCGCTTCTGGGACCCCTAAATATCGAATTTTCGGGTGTTTTGTCCCTTAATTTGAGATATCTACTTTTTGGCACCTAAAATATCGATTTTTAGCATGTTTTTAGCCTATATTTTGAAAATATTCTAGCACTGAGTAGGCATGTACAGATTGCTTCTGGGACCCCAAAATATTGAATTTTCGGGGTTTAGGGCCAGAATTTGAGATATAAACGGGTACAGAAGATGCATGCACATATCGACTTTTGGGCACCTAAAAGATCGATTTTCGGTATGTTTTTGGCCTGTATTTTGAAAATACTCTAACACGGAGTAGGCATGTACAGATCCCTTCTGGGACCCCTAAATATCGAATTTTCGGGTGTTTTGGGACTGAATTTGAGATATCGACTTTTTGGCACCTAAAATATCGATTTTTAGCATGTTTTTAGCCTATATTTTGAAAATATTCTAGCACTGAGTAGGCATGTACAGATTGCTTCTGGGACCCCAAAATATTGAATTTTCGGGTGTTTTGAGCCTGAATTTGAGATATAAACGGGTACAGAAGATACATGCACATATTGACTTTGGGCATCTAAAATATCGATTTTCAGCATGTTTTGGGACTGTATTTTGAAAATACTCTAACACGGAGTTGGCATGTACAGATCGCTTCTGCGACCCCAAAATATCGAATTTTCGGGTGTTTTGAGCCTTAATTTGAGATATAAACGGGTACTGAAGATGCATGCACATATCGACTTTTGGGCTCCTAAAAGTTCGATTTTCAGTATGTTTTTGGCCTGCATTTTGAAAATACTCTAACACGGAGTAGGCATGTACAGATCGCTTCTGGGACCCCTAAATATCGAAGTTTCGGGTGTTTTGGGACTGAATTTGAGATATCGACTTTTTGGCACCTAAAAGATCGATTTTTAGCATGTTTTTAACCTATATTTTGAAAATATTCTAGCACTGAGAAGGCAGGCATGTACAGATTGCTTCTGGGACCCCAAAATATTGAATTTTCGGGTGTTTTGAGCCTGAATTTGAAATATAAACAGGTACCGAAGATACATGCACATATTGACTTTGGGTATCTAAAATATCGATTTTCAGCATGTTTTGGGCCTGTATTTTGAAAATACTCTAACACGGAGTAGGCATGTACAGATCGCTTTTGGGACCCCAAAATATCGAATTTTCGGGTGTTTTGAGCCTGAATTTGAGATATCGCCTTTACGCACCTAAAATATCGATTTTTAGCATGTTTTGAGCCTATATTTTGAAAATATTCTAGCACTGAGTA
Source organism: Petrolisthes cinctipes (assembly GCA_033782935.1). Lineage (NCBI taxonomy): Eukaryota > Metazoa > Arthropoda > Malacostraca > Decapoda > Porcellanidae > Petrolisthes > Petrolisthes cinctipes. Next base: position 1,473,812 of record JAWQEG010000175.1, read on the forward strand.
GGCATGTACAGATCGCTTCTGGGACCCCTAAATATCGAATTTTCAGGTGTTTTGAGCCTGAATTTGAGATATAAACGGTTACAGAAGATTCATGCACATATTGACTTTGGGCACCAAAAATATCGATTTTCAGCATGTTTTGGGCCTGAATTTTGAAAATACTCTAACACGGAGTAGGCATGTACAGGACGCTTCTGGGACCCCAAAATATCGAATTTTCGGGTGTTTAGGGCCAGAATTTGAGATATAAACGGGTACAGAAGATGCATGCACATATAGACTTTTGGGCACCTAAAAGATCGATTATCAGTATGTTTTTAACCTGTACTTTGAAAATACTCTAACACGGAGTAGGCATGTACAGATCGCTTCTGGGACCCCTAAATATCGAATTTTCGGGTGTTTTGGGACTGAATTTCAGATATCGACTTTTTGGCACCTAAAATATCGATCTTTAGCATGTTTTTAGCCTATATTTTGAAAATATTCTAGCACTGAGTAGGCATGTACAGATCGCTTCTGGACCCCAAAATATCGAATTTTCGGGTGTTTTGAGCTTGAATTTGAGATATAAACGAGTACAGAGGATGCATGCACATATCGACTTTTGGGCACCTAAAATATCGTTTTTGAGCATGTTTTGAGCCTATATTTTGAAAACATTCTAGCACTGAGTAGGCATGTACAGATCGCTTCTGGGACCCAAAAATATCGAATTTTCGGGTGTTTAGGACCAGAATTTGAGATATAAACGGGTACAGAAGATGCATGCACATATCGGCTTTTGGGCACCTAAAAGATCGATTTTCAGTATGTTTTTGGCCTGTATTTTGAAAATACTCTAACACGGAGTAGGCATGTACAGATCGCTTCTGGGACCCCTAAATATCGAATTTTCGGGTGTTTTGGCCCTTAATTTGAGATATCGACTTTTTGGCACCTAAAATATCGATTTTTAGCATGTTTTTAGCCTATATTTTAAAAATATTCTAGCACTGAGTAGGCATGTACAGATTGCTTCTGGGACCCCAAAATATTGAATTTTCGGGGTTTAGGGCCAGAATTTGAGATATAAACGGGTACAGAAGATGCATGCACATATCGACTTTTGGGCACCTAAAAGATCGATTTTCGGTATGTTTTTGGCCTGTATTTTGAAAATACTCTAACACGGAGTAGGCATGTACAGATCGCTTCTGGGACCCCAAATTATCGAAGTTTCGGGTGTTTTGGGACTGAATTTGAGATATCGACTTTTTGGCACTTAAAATATTGATTTTTAGCATGTTTTTAGCCTATATTTTGAAAATATTCTAGCACTGAGTAGGCATGTACAGATCGCTTCTGGGACCCCAAAATATCGAATTTTCGGGTATTTTGAGCTTGAATTTGAGATATAAACGAGTACAGAGGATGCATGCACATATCGACTTTTGGGCACCTAAAATATCGTTTTTGAGCATGTTTTTACCTTATATTTTGAAAACATTCTAGCACTGAGTAGGCATGTACAGATCGCTTCTGGGACCCAAAAATATCGAATTTTCGGGTGTTTAGGGCCAGAATTTGAGATATAAACGGGTACAGAAGATGTATGCACATATCAACTTTTGGGCACCTAAAAGATCGATTTTCAGTATGTTTTTGGGCTGTATTTTGAAAATACTCTAACACGGAGTAGGCATGTACAGATCGCTTCTGGGACCCCTAAATATCGAATTTTCGGGTGTTTTGGCCCTTAATTTGAGATATCGACTTTTTGGCACCTAAAATATCGATTTTTAGCATGTTTTTAGCCTATATTTTGAAAATATTCTAGCACTGAGTAGGCATGTACAGATTGCTTCTGGGACCCCAAAATATTGAATTTTCAGGGGTTTAGGGCCAGAATTTGATATATAAACGGGTACAGAAGATGCATGCACATATCGACTTTTGGGCACCAAAAAGATCGATTATCATTATGTTTTTGGCCTGTATTTTGAAAATACTATAACACGGAGTAGGCATGTACAGATCCCTTCTGTGACCCCTAAATATCGAATTTTCGGGTGTTTTGGGACTGAATTTGAGATATCGACTTTTTGGCACCTAAAATATCGATTTTTAGCATGTTTTTTGCCTATATTTTGAAAATATTCTAGCACTGAGTAGGCATGTACAGATTGCTTCTGGGACCCCAAAATATTGAATTTTCGGGTGTTTTGAGCCTGAATTTGAGATATAAACGGGTACAGAAGATACATGCACATATTGACTTTGGGCATCTAAAATATCAATTTTCAGCATGTTTTGGGCCTGTATTTTGAAAATACTCTAACACGGAGTAGTCATGTACAGATCGCTTCCGGGACCCCAAAATATCGAATTTTCGGGTGTTTTGGGCTTGAATTTGAGATATCGCCTTTACGCACCTAAAATATCGATTTTTAGCTTGTTTTGAGCCTATATTTTGAAAATATTCTAGCACCGAGTAGGCATGTACAGATCGCTTCTGGGACCACTAAATATCGAATTTTCGGGTGTTTTGAGCTTGAATTTGAGATATAAACGAGTACAGAAGATGCATGCACATATCGACTTTTGGGCACCTAAAATATCGATTTTGAGCATGTTTTAAGCCTATATTTTGAAAACATTCTAGCACTGAGTAGGCATGTACATATCGCTTGTGGGACCCAAAAATATCGATTTTCGGGTGTTTAGGGCCAGAATTTGAGATATAAACGGGTACAGAAGATGCATGCACATATCGACTTTTGGGCACCTAAAACATCGATTTTAAGCATGTTTTGGGCATTTATTTTGAAAATACTCTAACACGGAGTAGGCATGTACAGATCGCTTCCGGGACCCCAAAATATCGAATTTTCGGGTGTTTTGAGCCTGAATTTGAGATATAAACGAGTATAGAAAATGCATACACATATTGACTTTGGGCACCAAAAATATCGATTTTGAGCATGTTTTGGGCTTGAATTTTGAAAATACTCTAACACGGAGTAGGCATGTACAGATCGCTTCTGGGACCCCAAAATATCGAATTTTCGGGTGTTTAGGGCCAGAATTTGAGATATAAACGGGTACAGTAGATGCATGCACATATCGACTTTTGGGCACCTAAAAGATCGATTTTCAGTATGTTTTTGGCCTGTATTTTGGAAATACTCTAACACGGAGTAAGCATGTACAGATCGCTTCTGGGACCCATAAATATCTAATTTCCGGGTGTTTTGGGCCTTAATTTGAGATATCGACTTTTTGGCACCTAAAATATCGATTTTTAGCATGTTTTTAGCCTATATTTTGAAAATATTCTAGCACTGAGTAGGCATGTACAGATTGCTTCTGGGACCCCAAAATATTGAATTTTAGGGTGTTTAGTGCCAGAATTTGAGATATAAACGGGTACAGAAGATGCATGCACATATCGACTTTTGGGCACCTAAAAGATCGATTTTCAGTATGTTTTTTGTCCTGTATTTTGAAAATACTCTAACACGGAGTAGGCATGTACAGATCGCTTCTGGGACACCTAAATATCGAATTTTCGGGTGTTTTGGGACTGAATTTGAGATATCGCCTTTTTGGCACTTAAAAGATCGATTTTTAGCATGTTTTTAGCCTATATTTTGAATATATTCTAGCACTGAATAGGCATGTACAGATTGCTTCTGGGACTACAAAATATTGAATTTTCGGGTGTTTTGAGCCTGAATTTGAGATATAAACGGGTACAGAAGATACATGCACATATTGACTTTGGGCATATAAATTATCGATTTTCAGCATGTTTTGGGCATGTATTTTGAAAATATCGGAGTGTTACAGATCGCTTCTTGGACCCATAAATATCGAATTTCCGGGTATTTTGGGCCTTAATTTGAGATATCGACTTTTTGGCACCTAAAAATTTGATTTTTAGCATGTTTTTAGCCTATATTTTGAAAATATTCTAGCACTGACTAGGCATGTACAGATTGTTTCTGGGACCCCAAAATATTGAATTTTCGGGTGTTTAGGGCCAGAATTTGAGATATAAACGGGTACAGTAGATGCATGCACATATCGACTTTTGGGCACCTAAAAGATCGATTTTCAGTATGTTTTTGGCCTGTATTTTGGAAATACTCTAACACGGAGTAAGCATGTACAGATCGCTTCTGGGACCCCTAAATATCGAATTTTCGGGTGTTTTGGGACTGAATTTGAGATATCGCCTTTTTGGCACTTAAAAGATCGATTTTTAGCATGTTTTTAGCCTATATTTTGAATATATTCTAGCACTGAATAGGCATGTACAGATTGCTTCTGGGACCCCAAAATATTGAATTTTCGGGTGTTTTGAGCCTGAATTTGAGATATAAACGGGTACAGAAGATACATGCACATATTGACATTGGGCACCTAAAAGATCGATTTTCAGTATGTTTTTGGCCTGTATTTTGGAAATACTCTAACACGGAGTAAGCATGTACAGATCGCTTCTGGGACCCATAAATATCGAATTTCCGGGTGTTTTGGGCCTTAATTTGAGATATCGAGTTTTTGGCACCTAAAAATTTGATTTTTAGCATGTTTTTAGCCTATATTTTGAAAATATTCTAGCACTGACTAGGCATGTACAGATTGCTTCTGGGACCCCAAAATATTGAATTTTCGGTTGTTTAGGGCCAGAGATTGAGATATAAACGGGTACAGAAGATGCATGCACATATCGACTTTTGGGCACCTAAAAGATCGATTTTCAGTATGTTTTTTGGCCTGTATTTTAAAAAATACTCTAACACGGAGTAGGCATATACAGATCGCTTCTGGGACCCCTAAATATCGAATTTTCGGGTGTTTTGGGACTGAATTTGAGATATCGACTTTTTGGCACCTAAAAGATCTTTTTTTAGCATGTTTTTAGCCTATATTTTGAAAATATTCTAGCACTGAGTAGGCATGTACAGATTGCTTCTGGGACCCCAAAATATTGAATTTTCGGGTGTTTCGAGCCTGAATTTGAGATATAAACGGGTACAGAAGATACATGCACATATTGACTTTGGGCATCTAAAATATCGATTTTCAGCATGTTTTTGGCATGTATTTTGAAAATACTCTAACACGGAGTAGGCATGTACAGATCGCTTCTGGGACCACAAAATATCGAATTTTCGGGTGTTTTGAGCCTGAATTTGAGATATAAACGAGTATAGAAGATGCATACACATATTGACTTTGGGCACCAAAAATATCGATTTTCAGCATGTTTTGGTCCTGAATTTTGAAAATACTCTAACACGGATTAGGCATGTACAGGTCGCTTCTGGGACCCCAAAATATCGAATTTTCGGGTGTTTAGGGCCAGAATTTGAGATATAAACTGGTACAGAAGATGCATGCACATATAGACTTTTGGGCACCTAAAAGATCGATTTTCAGTATGTTTTTGGCCTGTATTTTGAAAATACTCTAACACGGAGTAGGCATGTACAGATCGCTTCTGGGACCCCTAAATATCGAAGTTTCGGGTGTTTTGGGACTGAATTTGAGATATCGACTTTTTGGCACCTAAAATATCGATTTTTAGCATGTTTTTAGAGTATATTTTGAAAATATTCTAGCACTGAGTAGGCATGTACAGATCGCTTCTGGGACCCCAAAATATCGAATTTTCGGGTGTTTTGAGCTTGAATTTGAGATATAAACGAGTACAGAGGATGCATGCACATATCGACTTTTGGGCACCTAAAATATCGTTTTTGAGCATGTTTTGAGCCTATATTTTGAAAACATTCTAGCACTGAGTAGGCATGTACAGATCGCTTCTGGGACCCAAAAATATCGAATTTTCGGGTGTTTAGGGCCAGAATTTGAGATATAAACGGGTACAGAAGATGCATGCACATATCGACTTTTGGGCACCTAAAAGATCGATTTTCAGTATGTTTTTGGCCTGTATTTTGAAAATACTCTAACACAGAGTAGGCATGTACAGATCCCTTCTGGGACCCCTAAATATCGAATTTTCGGGTGTTTTGGCCCTTAATTTGAGATATCGACTTTTAGGCACCTAAAATATCGATTTTTAACATGTTTTTAGCCTATATTTTAAAAATATTCTAGCACTGAGTAGGCATGTACAGATCGCTTCTGGGACCCAAAAATATTGATTTTTCGGGGGTTTAGGGCCAGAATTTGAGATATAAACGGGTACAGAAGATGCATGCACATATCGACTTTTGGGCACCTATAAGATCGATTTTCGGTATGTTTTTGGCCTGTATTTTGAAAATACTCTAACACGGAGTAGGCATGTACAGATCCCTTCTGGGACCCATAAATATCGAATTTCCGGGTGTTTTGGGCCTTAATTTGAGATATCGACTTTTTGGCACCTAAAATTTCGATTTTTAGCATGTTTTTAGCCTATATTTTGAAAATATTCTAGCACTGAGTAGGCATGTACAGATTGCTTCTGGGACCCCGAAATATTGAATTTTCGGGTGTTTTGAGCCTGAATTTAAGATATAAACGGGTACAGAAGATACATGCACATATTGACTTAGGGCATCTAAAATATCGATTTTCAGCATGTTTTGGCCCTGTATTTTGAAAATACTCTAACACGGAGTAGGCATGTACAGATCGCTTGCTGGGACCCCAAAATATCGAATTTTCGGGTGTTTTGAGCCTGTATTTGAAATATAAACGGGTACTGAAGATGCATGCACATATCGACTTTTGGGCACATAAAACATCGATTTTGAGCATGTTTTGGGCATGTATTTTGCAAATACTCTAACACTGAGTAGGCATGTACAGATCGCTTCTGGGACCGCAAAATATCGAATTTTCTGGTGTTTTGGGCCTGAATTTGAGATATTGCCTTTACGCATCTAAAATATCGATTTTTAGCATGTTTTGAGCCTATATTTTGAAAATATTCTAGCACTGAGTAGGCATGTACAGATCGATTCTGGGACCCCTAAATATCGAATTTTCGGGTGTTTTGAGCTTGAATTTGAGATATAAACGAGTACAGAAGATGCATGCACATATCGACTTTTGGGCACCTAAAATATCGATTTTAAGCATGTTTTGAGCCTATATTTTGAAAATATTCTAGCACTGAGTAGGCATGTACAGATCGCTTCTGGGACCCAAAAATATCGAATTTTCGAGTGTTTTGGGCCTTAATTTGAGATATCGACTTTTTGGCACCTAAAATATCGATTTTTAGCATGTTTTTAGCCTATATTTTGAAAATATTCTAGCACTGAGTAGGCATGTACAGATCGCTTCTGGGACCCCTAAATATCGAATTTTCGGGTGTTTTGAGCTTGAATTTGAGATATAAACGAGTACAAAAGATGCATGCACATATCGACTTTTGGGCACCTAAAATATCGATTTTGAGCATGTTTTGAGCCTATATTTTGAAAACATTGTAGCACAGAGTAGGCATGTACAGATCGCTTCTGGGACCCCAAAATATCGAATTTTCGGGTGTTTAGGGCCAGAATTTGAGATATAAACGGGTACAGAAGATGCATGCACATATCGACTTTTGGGCACATAAAAGATCGATTTTCAGTATGTTTTTGGCTTGTATTTTGAAAATACTCTAACACGGAGTAGGCATGTACAGATCGCTTTTGGGACCCCTAAATATCGAATTCTCGGGTGTTTCTGGCCTTAATTTGAGATATCGACTTTTTGGCACCTAAAATATCGATTTTTAGCATGCTTTTAGCCTATATTTTGAAAATATTCTAGCACTGAGTAGGCATGTACAGATTGCTTCTGGGACCCCAAAATATTGAATTTTCGGGTGTTTTGAGCCTGAATTTAAGATATAAACGGGTACAGAAGATACATGCACATATTGACTTTGGGCATCTAAATTATCGATTTTCAGCATGTTTTGGGCATGTATTTTGAAAATACTCTTACACGGAGTAGGCATGTACAGATCGCTTCTGGGACCCCAAAATATCGAATTTTCGGGTGTTTTGGGCCTTAATTTGAGATATCGACTTTTTGGCACCTAAAATATCGATTTTTAACATGTTTTTAGCCTATATTTTGAAAATATTCTAGCACTGAGTAGGCATGTACAGATTGCTTCTGGGCCCCCAAAATATTGAATTTTCGGGTGTTTAGGGCCAGAATTTGAGATATAAACGGGTACAGAAGATGCATGCACATATCGACTTTTGGGCACCTAAAAGATCGATTTTCAGTATGTTTTTGGCCTGTATTTTGAAAATACTCTAACACGGAGTACGCATGTACAGATCGCTTCTGAGACCCCTAAATATCGAATTTTCGGGTGTTTTTGGACTGAATTTGAGATATCGACTTTTTGGCACCTAAAAGATCGATTTTTAGCATGTTTTGAGCCTATATTTTGAAAATATTCTAGCACTGAGTAGGCATGTACAGATCGCTTCTGGGACCCCTAAATATCGAATTTTCGGGTGTTTTGGGCCTGAATTTGAGAAATCGCCTTTACGCACCTAAAATATCGATTTTTAACATGTTTTGAGCCTATATTTTGAAAATATTCTAGCACTGAGTAGGCATGTACAGATTGCTTCTAGGACCCCGAAATATTGAATTTTCGGGTGTTTTGAGCCTGAATTTAAGATATAAACGGGTACAGAAGATACATGCACATATTGACTTTGGGCATCTAAATTATCGATTTTCAGTATGTTTTTGGCCTGTATTTTGGAAATACTCTAACACGGAGTAAGCATGTACAGATCGCTTCTTGGACCCATAAATATCGAATTTCCGGGGATTTTGGGCCTTAATTTGAGATATCGACTTTTTGGCACCTAAAAATTTGATTTTTAGCATGTTTTTAGCCTATATTTTGAAAATATTCTAGCACTGACTAGGCATGTACAGATTGTTTCTGGGACCCCAAAATATTGAATTTTCGGGTGTTTAGGGCCAGAGATTGAGATATAAACGGGTACAGAAGATGCATGCACATATCGACTTTTGGGCACCTAAAAGATCGATTTTCAGTATGTTTTTTGGCCTTTATTTTGAAAGTACTCTAACACGGAGTAGGCATGTACAGATCGCTTCTGGGACCCCTAAATATCGAATTTTCGGGTGTTTTGGGACTGAATTTGAGATATCGCCTTTTTGGCACTTAAAAGATCGATTTTTAGCATGTTTTTAGCCTATATTTTGAATATATTCTAGCACTGAATAGGCATGTACAGATTGCTTCTGGGACCCCAAAATATTGAATTTTCGGGTGTTTTGAGCCTGAATTTGAGATATAAACGGGTACAGAAGATACATGCACATATTGACTTTGGGCACCTAAAAGATCGATTTTCAGTATGTTTTTGGCCTGTATTTTGGAAATACTCTAACACGGAGTAAGCATGTACAGATCGCTTCTGGGACCCATAAATATCGAATTTCCGGGTGTTTTGGGCCTTAATTTGAGATATCGACTTTTTGGCACCTAAAAATTTGATTTTTAGCATGTTTTTAGCCTATATTTTGAAAATATTCTAGCACTGACTAGGCATGTACAGATTGCTTCTGGGACCCAAAAATATTGAATTTTCGGTTGTTTAGGGCCAGAGATTGAGATATAAACGGGTACAGAAGATGCATGCACATATCGACTTTTGGGCACCTAAAAGATCGATTTTCGGTATGTTTTTTGGCCTGTATTTTAAAAAATACTCTAACACGGAGTAGGCATGTACAGATCGCTTCTGGGACCCCTAAATATCGAATTTTCGGGTGTTTTGGGACTGAATTTGAGATATCGACTTTTTGGCACCTAAAAGATCTTTTTTTAGCATGTTTTTAGCCTATATTTTCAAAATATTCTAGCACTGAGTAGGCATGTACAGATTGCTTCTGGGACCCCAAAATATTGAATTTTCAGGTGTTTCGAGCCTGAATTTGAGATATAAACGGGTACAGAAGATACATGCACATATTGACTTTGGGCATCTAAAATATCGATTTTCAGCATGTTTTTGGCATGTATTTTGAAAATACTCTAACACGGAGTAGGCATGTACAGATCGCTTCTGGGACCACAAAATATCGAATTTTCGGGGGTTTTGAGCCTGAATTTGAGATATAAACGAGTATAGAAGATGCATACACATATTGACTTTGGGCACCAAAAATATCGATTTTCAGCATGTTTTGGTCCTGAATTTTGAAAATACTCTAACACGGAGTAGGCATGTACAGGTCGCTTCTGGGACCCCAAAATATCGAATTTTCGGGTGTTTAGGGCCAGAATTTGAGATATAAACTGGTACAGAAGATGCATGCACATATAGACTTTTGGGCACCTAAAAGATCGATTTTCAGTATGTTTTTGGCCTGTATTTTGAAAATACTCTAACACGGAGTAGGCATGTACAGATCGCTTCTGGGACCCCTAAATATCGAAGTTTCGGGTGTTTTGGGACTGAATTTGAGATATCGACTTTTTGGCACCTAAAATATCGATTTTTAGCATGTTTTTAGAGTATATTTTGAAAATATTCTAGCACTGAGTAGGCATGTACAGATCGCTTCTGGGACCCCAAAATATCGAATTTTCGGGTGTTTTGAGCTTGAATTTGAGATATAAACGAGTACAGAGGATGCATGCACATATCGACTTTTGGGCACCTAAAATATCGTTTTTGAGCATGTTTTGAGCCTATATTTTGAAAACATTCTAGCACTGAGTAGGCATGTACAGATCGCTTCTGGGACCCAAAAATATCGAATTTTCGGGTGTTTAGGGCCAGAATTTGAGATATAAACGGGTACAGAAGATGCATGCACATATCGACTTTTGGGCACCTAAAAGATCGATTTTCAGTATGTTTTTGGCCTGTATTTTGAAAATACTCTAACACAGAGTAGGCATGTACAGATCCCTTCTGGGACCCCTAAATATCGAATTTTCGGGTGTTTTGGCCCTTAATTTGAGATATCGACTTTTTGGCACCTAAAATATAGATTTTTAACATGTTTTTAGCCTATATTTTAAAAATATTCTAGCACTGAGTAGGCATGTACAGATCGCTTCTGGGACCCAAAAATATTGAATTTTCGGGGGTTTAGGGCCAGAATTTGAGATATAAACGGGTACAGAAGATGCATGCATATATCGACTTTTGGGCACCTAAAAGATCGATTTTCAGTATGTTTTTTGGCCTGTATTTTGAAAATACTCTAACACGTAGTAGGCATGTACAGATCGCTTCTGGGACCCCTAAATATCGAATTTTCGGGTGTTTTGGGACTGAATTTGAGACATCGCCTTTTTTGCACTTAAAAGATCGATTTTTAGCATGTTTTTAGCCTATATTTTGAATATATTCTAGCACTGAATAGGCATGTACAGATTGCTTCTAAGACCCCAAAATATTGAATTTTCGGGTGTTTTGAGCCTGAATTTTAGATATAAACGGGTACAGAAGATACTTGCACATATTGACTTTGGGCATCTAACATATCGATTTTCAGCATGTTTTAGGCATGTATTTTGAAAATACTCTAACACGGAGTAGGCATGTACAGATCGCTTCTGGGACCCAAAAATATCGAATTTTCGGGTTTTTAGGGCCAGAATTTGAGATATAAACGGGTACAGAAGATGCATGCACATATCGACTTTTGGGCACCTATAAGATCGATTTTCGGTATGTTTTTGGCCTGTATTTTGAAAATACTCTAACACGGAGTAGGCATGTACAGATCCCTTCTGGGACCCATAAATATCGAATTTCCGGGTGTTTTGGGCCTTAATTTGAGATATCGACTTTTTGGCACCTAAAATTTCGATTTTTAGCATGTTTTTAGCCTATATTTTGAAAATATTCTAGCACTGAGTAGGCATGTACAGATTGCTTCTGGGACCCCGAAATATTGAATTTTCGGGTGTTTTGAGCCTGAATTTAAGATATAAACGGGTACAGAAGATACATGCACATATTGACTTAGGGCATCTAAAATATCGATTTTCAGCATGTTTTGGCCCTGTATTTTGAAAATACTCTAACACGGAGTAGGCATGTACAGATCGCTTGCTGGGACCCCAAAATATCGAATTTTCGGGTGTTTTGAGCCTGTATTTGAAATATAAACGGGTACTGAAGATGCATGCACATATCGACTTTTGGGCACATAAAACATCTATTTTGAGCATGTTTTGGGCATGTATTTTGAAAATACTCTAACACGGAGTAGGCATGTACAGATCGCTTCTGGGACCGCAAAATATCGAATTTTCTAGTGTTTTGGGCCTGAATTTGAGATATTGCCTTTACGCATCTAAAATATCGATTTTTAGCATGTTTTGAGCCTATATTTTGAAAATATTCTAGCACTGAGTAGGCATGTACAGATCGATTCTGGGACCCCTAAATATCGAATTTTCGGGTGTTTTGAGCTTGAATTTGAGATATAAACGAGTACAGAAGATGCATGCACATATCGACTTTTGGGCACCTAAAATATCGATTTTAAGCATGTTTTGAGCCTATATTTTGAAAATATTCTAGCACTGAGTAGGCATGTACAGATCGCTTCTGGGACCCAAAAATATCGAATTTTCGAGTGTTTTGGGCCTTAATTTGAGATATCGACTTTTTGGCACCTAAAATATCGATTTTTAGCATGTTTTTAGCCTATATTTTGAAAATATTCTAGCACTGAGTAGGCATGTACAGATCGCTTCTGGGACCCCTAAATATCGAATTTTCGGGTGTTTTGAGCTTGAATTTGAGATATAAACGAGTACAAAAGATGCATGCACATATCGACTTTTGGGCACATAAAATATCGATTTTGAGCATGTTTTGAGCCTATATTTTGAAAACATTGTAGCACTGAGAAGGCATGTACAGATCGCTTCTGGGACCCAAAAATATCGAATTTTCGGGTGTTTTGGGCCAGAATTTGAGATATAAACGGGTACAGAAGATGCATGCACATATCGACTTTTGGGCACATAAAAGATCGATTTTCAGTATGTTTTTGGCCTGTATTTTGAAAATACTCTAACACGGAGTAGGCATGTACAGATCGCTTTTGGGACCCCTAAATATCGAATTATAGGGTGTTTCGGGCCTTAATTTTAGATATCGACTTTTTGGCACCTAAAATATCGATTTTTAGCATGCTTTTAGCCTATATTTTGAAAATATTCTAGCACTGAGTAGGCATGTACAGATTGCTTCTGGGACCCCAAAATATTGAATTTTCGGGTGTTTTGAGCCTGAATTTAAGATATAAACGGGTACAGAAGATACATGCACATATTGACTTTGGGCATCTAAATTATCGATTTTCAGCATGTTTTGGGCATGTATTTTGAAAATACTCTTACACGGAGTAGGCATGTACAGATCGCTTCTGGGACCCCAAAATATCGAATTTTCGGGTGTTTTGGGCCTTAATTTGAGATATCGACTTTTTGGCACCTAAAATATCGATTTTTAGCATGTTTTTAGCCTATATTTTGAGAATATTCTAGCACTGAGTAGGCATGTACAGATTGCTTCTGGGCCCCCAAAATATTGAATTTTCGGGTGTTTAGGGCCAGAATTTGATATATAAACGGGTACAGAAGATGCATGCACATATCGACTTTTGGACACCTAAAAGATCGATTTTTAGTATGTTTTTGGCCTGTATTTTCAATATACTCTAACACAGAGTAGGCATGTACAGATCGCTTCTGAGACCCCTAAATATCGAATTTTCGGGTGTTTTTGGACTGAATTTGAGATATCAACTTTTTGGCACCTAAAAGATCGATTTTTAGCATGTTTTGAGCCTATATTTTGAAAATATTCTAGCACTGAGTAGGCATGTACAGATCGCTTCTGGGACCCCTAAATATCGAATTTTCGGGTATTTTGGGCCTGAATTTGAGAAATCGCCTTTACGCACCTAAAATATCGATTTTTAACATGTTTTGAGCCAATATTTTGAAAATATTCTAGCACTGAGTAGGCATGTACAGATCGCTTCTGGGACCCCTAAATATCGAATTTTCGGGTGTTTTGAGCTTGAATTTGAGATATAAACGAGTACAGAAGATGCATGCACATATCGACTTTTGGGCACCTAAAATATCGATTTTGAGCATGTTTTAAACCTATATTTTGAAAACATTGTAGCACTGAGTAGGCATGTACAGATCGCTTCTGGGACCCAAAAATATCGAATTTTCGGGTGTTTTGGGCCAGAATTTGAGATATAAACGGGTACAGAAGATGCATGCACATATCGACTTTTGGGCACCTAAAAGATCGATTTTCAGTATGTTTTTGGCCTGTATTTTGAAAATACTCTAACACGGAGTAGGCATGTACAGATCGCTTCTGAGACCCTAAATATCGAATTTTCGGGTGTTTTGGGACTGCATTTGAGATATCGACTTTTTGGCACCTAAAAGATCGATTTTTAGCATGTTTTGAGCCTATATTTTGAAAATATTCTAGCACTGAGTAGGCATGTACAGATCGCTTCTGAGACCCCTAAATATCGAATTTTCGGGTGTTTTGAGCTTGAATTTGAGATATAAACGAGTACAGAAGATGCATGCACTTATCGACTTTTGGGCACCTAAAATATCGATTTTGAGCATGTTTTGAGCCTATATTTTGAAAACATTCTAGCACTGAGTAGGCATGTACAGATTGCTTCTGGGACCCCAAAATATTGAATTTTCGGGTGTTTTGAGCCTAAATTTGAGATATAAACGGGTACAGAAGATACATGCACATATTGACTTTGGGCATAAAAAATATCGATTTTCAGCATGTTTTGGGCCTGTATTTTGAAAATACTCTAACACGGAGTAGGCATGTACAGATCGCTTCTGGGACCCCAAAATATCGAATTTTCGGGTGTTTTAAGTCTGAATTTGAGATATAAACGGGTACTGAAGATGCATTCACATATCGACTTTTGGGCACCTAAAACATCGATTTTGAGCATGTTTTGGGCCTGTATTTTGAAAATACTCTAACACTGAGTAGGCATGTACAGATCGCTTCTGTTACCCCAAAATATCGAATTTTCGGGTGTTTTGGGCCTGAATTTGAGATATCGCCTTTACACTCCTAAAATATCGATTTTTAGCATGTTTTGAGCCTATATTTTGAAAATATTCTAGCACTGAGTAGGAATGTACAGATCGCTTGTGGGACCCCTAAATATCTAATTTTCGGGTGTTTTGAGCTTGAATTTGAGATATAAACGAGTACAGAAGATGCATGCACATAGCGACTTTTGGGCACCTAAAATATCGATTTTGGGTATGTTTTGAGCCTATATTTTGAAAACATTCTAGCACTGAGTAGGCATGTACAGATCGCTTCTAGGACCCCAAAATATCGAATTTTCGGGTGTTTAGGGCCAGAATTTGAGATATAAACGGGTACAGAAGATGCATGCACATATCGACTTTTGGGCACCTAAAAGATCGATTTTCAGTATGTTTTTGGCCTGTATTTTAAAAATACTCTAACACAAAGTAGGCAAGTACAGATCGCTTCTGGGACCCCTAAATATCGAATTTTCGGGTGTTTTGGGCCTTAGTTTGAGATATCGCCTTTACGCACCTAAAATATCGATTTTTAGCATGTTTTGAGCCTATATTTTGAAAATATTCTATCACTGAGTAGGCATGTACAGATCGCTTCTGGGACCCAAAAATATCGAATTTTCGGGTGTTTTGAGCCTGAATTTGAGCTATAAACGAGTACAGAAGATGCATGCACATATCGACTTTTGGGCACCTAAAATATCGATTTTGAGCATGTTTTGAGCCTATATTTTGAAAACATTCCAGCACTGAGTAGGCATGTACAGATCGCTTCTGGGACCCCAAAATATAGAATTTTCGGGTGTTTTGAGCCTGAATTTGAGATATAAACGAGTATAGAAGATGCATACACATATTGACTTTGGGCACCAAAAATATCGATTTTCAGCATGTTTTGGGCCTGAATTTTGAAAATATTCTGACACGGAGTAGGCATGTACCGATTGCTTCTGGGACCCCAAAATATCGAATTTTCGGGTGTTTTGAGCCTGAATTTGAGATATAAACGGGTACAGAAGATGCATGCACATATCGACTTTTGGGCATCTAAAACATCGATTTTCAGTATGTTTTTGGCCTGTATTTTGAAAATATTCTAACAAGGAGTAGGCATGTACAGATCGCTTCTGGGACCCCTAAATATCGAATTTTCGGGTGTTTTGGGCCTTAATTTGAGATATCGCCTTTACGCACCTAAAATATCTATTTTTAGCATGTTTTGAGCCTATATTTTGAAAATATTCTAGCACTGGGTAGGCATGTACAGATCGCTTCTGGGACCCCAAAATATCGAATTTTCGAGTGTTTTGAGTCTGAATTTGAGCTATAAACGATTACAGAAGATGCATGCACATATCGACTTTTGGGCACCTAAAATATCGATTTTGAGCATGTTTCGAGCCTATATTTTGAAAACATTCTAGCACTGAGTAGGCATGTACAGATCGCTTCTGGGACCCCAAAATATAGAATTTTCGGGTGTTTTGAGCCTGAATTTGAGATATAAACGAGTATAGAAGATGCATACACATATTGACTTTGGGCACCAAAAATATCGATTTTCAGCATATTTTGGGCCTGAATTTTGAAAATACTCTAACACGGAGTAGGCATGTACAGATCGCTTCTGGGACCCCAAAATATCGAATTTTCGGGTGTTTAGGGCCAGAATTTGAGATATAAACGGGTACAGAAGATGCATGCACATATCGACTTTTGGTCACCTAAAAGATCGATTTTCAGTATGTTTTTGGCCTGTATTTTGAAAATACTCTAACACGGAGTAGGCATGTACAGATCGCTTTTGGGACCCCTAAATATCGAATTTTCGGGTGTTTTTTGCCTTAATTTGAGATATCGACTTTTTGGCACCCAAAAGATCGATTTTTAGCATGTTTTTAGCCTATATTTTAAAAATATTCTAGCACTGAGTAGGCATGTACAGATTGCTTCTTGGACCCCAAAATATTGAATTTTCGGGTGTTTTGAGCCTGAATTTGAGATAAAAACGGGTACAGAAGATACATGCACATATTGACTTGGGGCATCTAAAATATCTTTTTTCAGCATGTTTTGGGCATGTATTTTGAAAATACTCTAACACGGAGTAGGCATGTACAGATTGCTTCTGGGACCCCAAAATATCGAATTTTCGGGTGTTTTGAGCATGAATTTGAGATATAAACGGGTACTGAAGATGCATGCACATATCGACTTTTTGGCACCTAAAACATCGATTTTGAGCATGTTTTGGGCCTGTATTTTGAAAATACTCTAAGACGGAGTAGGCATGTACAGATCGCTTCTGAGACCCAAAAATATCGAATTTTCGGGTGTTTAGGGCCAGAATTTGAGATATAAACGGGTACAGAAGATGCATGCACATATCGACTTTGGACACTTAAAATATCGATTTTTATCATGTTTTGAGCCTATATTTTGAAAAAATTCTAGCACTGTACAGATCGCTTCTGGGACCCAAAAATACCGAATTTTCGGGTGTTTTGAGCCTGAATTTGAGATATAAACGGGTACAGAAGATGCATGCACATATCGACTTTGGACACTTAAAATATCGATTTTCAGCATGTTTTGGGCCTGTATTTTGAAAATATACTAACTAGGAGTAGGCATGTACAGATCGCTTCTGGGATCCAAAAATATCGAATTTTCGGGTGTTTTGAGCCTGAATTTGAGATATAAACGGGTACAGAAGATGCATGCACATATCGACTTTTGGGCACAAAAAATATCGATTTTCAGTATATTTTGGGCCTGTATTTTGAAAATACTCTAACACGGAGTAGGCATATACAGTTGGCTTCTGGGACCCCAAAATTTCGAATTTTAGGGTGTTTTGGGCCTGAATTTGAGATATCGACTTTGGGCACCTAAAATATCGATATTTAGTATGTTTTAGGCCTATATTTTGAAAATATTCTAGCACTAAGTAGGCATGTACAGATTACTTCTGGGACCCCAAAATATCGAATTTTCGGGTGTTTTGAGCCTGAATTTGAGATATATACGGGTACAGATGATGAATGCACATATTGACTTTGGACACTTAAAATATCGATTTTTAGCATGTTTTGTGCCTATATTTTGAACAAATTCTAGCACTGAGTAGGCATGTACAGATCGCTTCTGGGACCTAAAAATATCGAATTTTCGGGTGTTTTGAGGTTAAATTTGGGATATAAACGGGTACAGAAGATGCATTTACATATCGACTTTTGGGCACCTAAAAGATCGATTTTCAGTATGTTTAGAGCCTGTATTTTGAAAATACTCTAACACGGAGTAGGCATGTACAGTTCGCTTCTGGGACCCCAAAATATCGAATTTTCGGGTGTTTTGGGCCTGAATTTGAGATATCGACTCTGGGGACCTAAAATATCGATTTTGAGCATGTTTTGAGCCTATATTTTGAAAATACTCTAACACGGAGTAGGCATGTACAGATTGCTTCTGGGACCCCCAAATATCGAATTTTCGGGTGTTTTGAGCATGAATTTGAGATATAAACGGGTACTGAAGATGCATGCACATATCGACTTTTTGGCACCTAAAACATCGATTTTGAGCATGTTTTTGGCCTGTATTTTGAAAATACTCTAACACGGAGTAGGCATTTACAGATCGCTTCTGGGACCCCAAAATATCGAATTTTCGAGTGTTTTGGACTTAATTTGAGATATCGACTCTGGGGACCTAAAATATCGATTTTGAGCATGTTTTGAGCCTATATTTTGAAAATACTCTAACTAGGACTAGGCATGTACAGATCGCTTCTGAGACCCAAAAATATCGAATTTTCGGGTGTTTTGAGCCTGAATTTGAGATATAAACGGGTACAGAAGATACATGCACATATCGACTTTTGGGCACAAAAAATATCGATTTTGAGCATGTTTTGGGTCTGTATCTTGAAAACATTCTAACTAGGAGTAGGGATGTACAGATCGCTTCTAGGACCCAAAAATACCTAAATGTTCGGGTGTTTTGAGTCTGAATTTGAGATATAAACGGGTACAGAAGATGCATGCACATATCGACTTTTGGGCACCTAAAAGATCGATTTTCAGTATGTTTTGGGCCTGTATTTTGAAAATACTCTAACACGGAGTAGGCATGTACATTTCGCTTCTGGGACCCCAAAATTTCGAATTTTAGGGTGTTTTGGGCCTGAATTTGAGATATCGACTTTGAGCACCTAAAATATCGATTTTTAGTATGTTTTGGGCCTATATTTTGAAAATATTCTAGCACTAAGTAGGCATGTACAGATCACTTCTGGGACCCCAAAATATCGAATTTTCGGGTGTTTTGAGCCTGAATTTGAGATATAAACGGGTACAGATGATGAATGCACATATCGACATTGGACACTTAAAATATCGATTTTTAGCATGTTTTGAGCCTATATTTTAAACAAATTCTAGCACTGAGTAGGCATGTACAGATCGCTTCTGGGACCCAAAAATATCGAATTTTCGGGTGTTTTGAGGTTAAATTTGGGATATAAACGGGTACAGAAGATGCATTTACATATCGACTTTTGGGCACCTAAAAGATCGATTTTCAGTATGTTTAGAGACTGTATTTTGAAAATACTCTAACACGGAGTAGGCATGTACAGTTCGCTTCTGGGACCCCAAAATATCGAATTTTCGGGTGTTTTGGGCCTGAATTTGAGATATCGACTCTGGGGACCTAAAATATCCATTTTGAGCATGTTTTGAGCCTATATTTTGAAAATACTCTAACACGGAGTAGGCATGTACAGATTGCTTCTGGGACCCAAAAATATCGAATTTTCGGGTGTTTTGAGCATGAATTTGAGATATAAACGGGTACTGAAGATGCATGCACATATCGACTTTTTGCACCTAAAACATCGATTTTGAGCATGTTTTGGGCCTGTATTTTGAAAATACTCTAACACGGAGTAGGCATTTACAGATCGCTTCTGGGACCCCAAAATATCGAATTTTCGAGTGTTTTGGACTTAATTTGAGATATCGACTTTTTGGAACCTAAAACATCGATTTTGAGCATGTTTTGGGCCTGTATTTTGAAAATACTCTAACACGGAGTAGGCATGTACAGATCGCTTCTGGGACCCAAAAATATCGAATTTTCGGGTGTTTTGAGCCTGAATTTGAGATATAAACGGGTACAGAAGATACATGCACATATCGACTTTTGGGCACAAAAAATATCGATTTTGAGCATGTTTTGGGTCTGTATCTTGAAAACATTCTAACTAGGAGTAGGGATGTACAGATCGCTTCTAGGACCCAAAAATACCTAAATGTTCGGGTGTTTTGAGCCTGAATTTGAGATATAAACGGGTACAGAAGATGCATGCACATATCGACTTTTGGGCACCTAAAAGATCGATTTTCAGTATGTTTTGGGCCTGTATTTTGAAAATACTCTAACACGGAGTAGGCATGTACAGTTCGCTTCTGGGGCCCCAAAATATCGAATTTTAGGGTGTTTTGGGCCTGAATTTGAGATATCGACTTTGGGCACCTAAAAATATCGATTTTTAGCATGTTTTGGGCCTATAACTTGAAAATATTCTAGCACTAAGTAAGGCATGTACAGATCACTTCTGGGACCCCAAAATATCGAATTTTCGGGTGTTCTGAGCTGAATTTGAGATATAAACGGGTACAGATGATGCATACACATATCGACTTTGGACACTGAAAATATCGATTTTTAGCATGTTTTGGGCCTATATTTTGAAAATACTCTAACTAGGAGTAGGCATGTACAGATCGCTTCTGGGACCCAAAAATATCGAATTTTCGGGTGTTTTGAGCCTGAATTTGAGATATAAACGGGTACAGAAGATGCATGCACATATTGACTTTGGGCACCTAAAATATCGATTTTCAGCATGTTTTAGGCCTGTATTTTGAAAATACTCTAACTAGGACTAGGCATGTACAGATCGCTTCTGGGACCCAAAAATATCGAATTTTCGGGTGTTTTGAGCATGAATTTGAGATATAAACGGGTACAGAAGATACATGCACATATCGACTTTTGGGCACAAAAAATATCGATTTTGAGCATGTTTTGGGTCTGTATCTTGAAAACATTCTAACTAGGAGTAGGGATGTACAGATCGCTTCTAGGACCCAAAAATACCTAAATGTTCGGGTGTTTTGAGCCTGAATTTGAGATATAAACGGGTACAGAAGATGGATGCACATATCGACTTTTGGGCACCTAAAAGATCGATTTTCAGTATGTTTTGGGCCTGTATTTTGAAAATACTCTAACACGGAGTAGGCATGTACAGTTCGCTTCTGGGACCCCAAAATTTCGAATTTTAGGGTGTTTTGGGCCTGAATTTGAGATATCGACTTTGAGCACCTAAAATATCGATTTTTAGTATATTTTGGGCCTATATTTTGAAAATATTCTAGCACTAAGTAGGCATGTACAGATCACTTCTGGGACCCCAAAATATCGAATTTTCGGGTGTTTTGAGCCTGAATTTGAGATATAAACGGGTACAGATGATGAATGCACATATCGACATTGGACACTTAAAATATCGATTTTTAGCATGTTTTGAGCCTATATTTTAAACAAATTCTAGCACTGAGTAGGCATGTACAGATCGCTTCTGGGACCCAAAAATATCGAATTTTCGGGTGTTTTGAGGTTAAATTTGGGATATAAACGGGTACAGAAGATGCATTTACATATCGACTTTTGGGCACCTAAAAGATCGATTTTCAGTATGTTTAGAGACTGTATTTTGAAAATACTCTAACACGGAGTAGGCATGTACAGTTCGCTTCTGGGACCCCAAAATATCGAATTTTCGGGTGTTTTGGGCCTGAATTTGAGATATCGACTCTGGGGACCTAAAATATCCATTTTGAGCATGTTTTGAGCCTATATTTTGAAAATACTCTAACACGGAGTAGGCATGTACAGATTGCTTCTGGGACCCAAAAATATCGAATTTTCGGGTGTTTTGAGCATGAATTTGAGATATAAACGGGTACTGAAGATGCATGCACATATCGACTTTTTGCACCTAAAACATCGATTTTGAGCATGTTCTGGGCCTGTATTTTGAAAATACTCTAACACGGAGTAGGCATTTACAGATCGCTTCTGGGACCCCAAAATATCGAATTTTCGAGTGTTTTGGACTTAATTTGAGATATCGACTTTTTGGAACCTAAAACATCGATTTTGAGCATGTTTTGGGCCTGTATTTTGAAAATACTCTAACACGGAGTAGGCATGTACAGATCGCTTCTGGGACCCAAAAATATCGAATTTTCGGGTGTTTTGAGCCTGAATTTGAGATATAAACGGGTACAGAAGATACATGCACATATCGACTTTTGGGCACAAAAAATATCGATTTTGAGCATGTTTTGGGTCTGTATCTTGAAAACATTCTAACTAGGAGTAGGGATGTACAGATCGCTTCTAGGACCCAAAAATACCTAAATGTTCGGGTGTTTTGAGCCTGAATTTGAGATATAAACGGGTACAGAAGATGCATGCACATATCGACTTTTGGGCACCTAAAAGATCGATTTTCAGTATGTTTTGGGCCTGTGTTTTGAAAATACTCTAACACGGAGTAGGCATGTACAGTTCGCTTCTGGGGCCCCAAAATATCGAATTTTAGGGTGTTTTGGGCCTGAATTTGAGATATCGACTTTGGGCACCTAAAAATATCGATTTTTAGCATGTTTTGGGCCTATAACTTGAAAATATTCTAGCACTAAGTAAGGCATGTACAGATCACTTCTGGGACCCCAAAATATCGAATTTTCGGGTGTTCTGAGCTGAATTTGAGATATAAACGGGTACAGATGATGCATGCACATATCGACTTTGGACACTTAAAATATCGATTTTTATCATGTTTTTGAGCCTATATTTTGAAAAAATTCTAGCACTGTACAGATCGCTTCTGGGACTCAAAAACACCGAATTTTCGGGTGTTTTGAGCCTGAATTTGAGATATAAACGGGTACAGAAGATGCATACACATATCGACTTTGGACACTGAAAATATCGATTTTTAGCATGTTTTTGGCCTGTATTTTGAAAATACTCTAACTAGGAGTAGGCATGTACAGATCGCTTCTGGGACCCGAAAATATCGAATTTTCGGGTGTTTTGAGCCTGAATTTGAGATATAAACGGGTACAGAAGATGCATGCACATATCGACTTTGGGCACCTAAAATATCGATTTTCAGCATGTTTTAGGCCTGTATTTTGAAAATACTCTAACTAGGACTAGGCATGTACAGATCGCTTCTGGGACCCAAAAATATCGAATTTTCGGGTGTTTTGAGCATGAATTTGAGATATAAACGGGTACAGAAGATACATGCACATATCGACTTTTGGGCACAAAAAATATCGATTTTGAGCATGTTTTGGGTCTGTATCTTGAAAACATTCTAACTAGGAGTAGGGATGTACAGATCGCTTCTAGGACCCAAAAATACCTAAATGTTCGGGTGTTTTGAGCCTGAATTTGAGATATAAACGGGTACAGAAGATGCATGCACATATCGACTTTTGGGCACCTAAAAGATCGATTTTCAGTATGTTTTGGGCCTGTATTTTGAAAATACTCTAACACGGAGTAGGCATGTACAGTTCGCTTCTGGGACCCCAAAATTTCGAATTTTAGGGTGTTTTGGGCCTGAATTTGAGATATCGACTTTGAGCACCTAAAATATCGATTTTTAGTATGTTTTGGGCCTATATTTTGAAAATATTCTAGCACTAAGTAGGCATGTACAGATCACTTCTGGGACCCCAAAATATCGAATTTTCGGGTGTTTTGAGCCTGAATTTGAGATATAAACGGGTACAGATGATATATGCACATATCGACATTGGACACTTAAAATATCGATTTTTAGCATGTTTTGAGCCTATATTTTAAACAAATTCTAGCACTGAGTAGGCATGTACAGATCGCTTTTGGGACCCAAAAATATCGAATTTTCGGGTGTTTTGAGGTTAAATTTGGGATATAAACGGGTACAGAAGATGCATGCACATATCGACTTTTGGGCACCTAAAAGATCGATTTTCAGTATGTTTTGAGCCTGTATTTTGAAAATACTCTAACACGGAGAAGGCATGTACAGTTCGCTTCTGGGACCCCAAAATATCGAATTTTCGGGTGTTTTGGGCCTGAATTTGAGATATCGACTTTGGGGACCTAAAATATCGACTTTAGCATGTTTTGGGCCTATATTTTGAAAATATTCTAGCACTAAGTAGGCATGTACAGATCACTTCTGGGACCCCAAAATATCAAATTTTCGGGTGTTTTAAGCCTGAATTTGAGATATAAACGGGGACAGATGATGCATGTACATATCGACGTTGGACACTTAAAATATCGATTTTTAGCATGTTTTGAGCCTATATTTTGAAAAAGTTCTAGCACTGAGTAGGCATGTACAGAACGCTTCTGGGACCCAAAAATATCGATTTTTCGGGTGTTTTGAGGTTGAATTTGGGATATAAACGGGTGCAGAAGATGCATACACATGTTGACTTTGGTCACCTAATATATCGATTTTCAGCTTGTTTTGGGCCTGTATTTTGAAAATACTCTAACACGGAGTAAGCAAGTACAGATTGCTTCTGGGACCCCAAAATATCGAATTTTCGGGTGTTTTGAGCCTGAATTTGAGATATAAACGGGTACAGAAGATGCATCCACATATCGACTTTTGGGCACCTAAAATATCGATTTTGAGCATGTTTTGGGTCTGTATCTTGAAAACATTCTAACTAGTAGTAGGGATGTACAGATCGCTTCTGGGACCCAAAAATACCGAATTTTCCGTTTTTTTTTATGCCTGAATTTGAGATATAAACGGGTACAGAAGATGCATGCACATATTGACTTTGGGCACCTAAAATATCGATTTTCAGCATGTTTTGGGCCTGTATTTTGAAAATACTCTAAAACGGAGTAAACAAGTACAGATCGCTTCTGGGACCCCAAAATATCGAATTTTCGGGTGTTTGGAGCCTGAATTAGAGATCTAAACGGGTATAGAAGATGCATGAACATATCGACTTTTGGGCACCTAAAAGATCGATTTTCAGTATGTTTTGGGCCTGTATTTTGAAAATACTCTAACACGGAGTAGGAATGTACAGTTCGCTTCTGGGACCCCAAAATATCGAATTTTAGGGTGTTTTGGGCCTGAATTTGAGATATCGTCTTTGGGCACCTAAAATATCGATTTTTAGCATGTTTCGGGCCTATATTTTGAAAATATTCTAGCAATAAGTAGGCATGTACAGATCACTTCTGGGACCCCAAAATATCGAATTTTCGGGTGTTTTGAGCCTGAATTTGAGATGTAAACGGGTACCGATGATGCATGCACATACCGACTTTGGACACTTAAAATATAGATTTTTAGCGTGTTTTGAGCCTATATTTTGAAAAAATTCTAGCACTGAGTAGGCATGTACA
The DNA here is from genome assembly GCA_033782935.1 of Petrolisthes cinctipes. Taxonomy (NCBI): domain Eukaryota; kingdom Metazoa; phylum Arthropoda; class Malacostraca; order Decapoda; family Porcellanidae; genus Petrolisthes; species Petrolisthes cinctipes. The sequence continues at coordinate 1,499,436 of JAWQEG010000175.1, forward strand.
GATCGCTTCTGGGACCCAAAAATATCGAATTTTCGGGTGTTTTGTGGTTAAATTTGGGATATAAACGGGTACAGAACATGCATTTACATATCGACTTTTGGGCACCTAAAAGATCGATTTTTAGCATGTTTTGAGCCTGTATTTTGAAAATACTCTAACACGGAGTAGGCATGTACAGGTCGCTTCTGGGACCCCAAAATATCGAATTTTCGGGTGTTTTGGGCCTGAATTTGAGATATCGACTTTGGGGACCTAACATATCGATTTTTAGCATGTTTTGGGCCTGTATTTTGAAAATACTCTAAAACGGAGTAAACAAGTACAGATCGCTTCTGGGACCCCAAAATATCGAATTTTCGGGTGTTTTTGAGCCTGAATTTGAGATATAAACGGGTACAGAAGATGCATCCACATATCGACTTTTGGGCACCCAAAAGATCGGTTTTTAGCATGTTTTGAGCCTATATTTTAAAAAAATTCTAGCACGGAGGACGCATGTACAGATCACTTCTAGGACCCCAAAATATCGAGTTTTTGGGTGTTTTTGGCCTGAATTTGAGATATAAACGGGTACAGAAGATGCATGCACATATCGACTTTTGGGCACCTAAAATATCGATTTTGAGCATGTTTTGGGTGTGTATCTTGAAAACATTCTAACTAGGAGTAGGGATGTACATATCGCTTCTGGGACCCAAAAATACCGAATTTTCGGGTGTTTTGAGCCTGAATTTGAGATATAAACGGGTACAGAAGATGCATGCACTTATCGACTTTGGACACTTAAAATATCGATTTTCAGCATGTTTTGGGCCTGTATTTTGAAAACATTCTAACACTGAGTAAGTATGTACAGATCGCTTCTGGGATCCCAAAATATCGAGTTTTTGGGTGTTTTGGACCTGAATTTGAGATATCGACTTTGGGCACCTAAAATATCGATTTTTAGCATGTTTTGGGCCTATATTTTGAAAATATTCTGGCACTGAGTAGACATGTACAGATCGCTTCTGGGACCCAAAAATATCGAATTTTCATGTGTTTTGGGCCTGAATTTGAGATATAAACTGGTACAGAAGATGCATGCACATATTGACTTTGGGCACCTAAAATATCGATTTTCAGCATGTTTTGGGCCTGTATTTTGAAAATACTCTAACACGGAGTAGGCATGTACAGATTGCTTCTGGGACCCAAAAATATCGAATTTTCGGGTGTTTTGAGCATGAATTTGAGATATAAACGGGTACAGAAGATGCATGCACATATCGACTTTGGACACTTAAAATATCGATTTTTAGCATGTTTTGAGCCTATATTTTGAAAACATTCCAGCACTGACTAGACATGTAAAGATCGCTTCTGGGACCCAAAATTATCGAATTTTAGGGTGTTTTGAGGTTGAATTTGAGATATAAACGAGTGCAGAAGATTCATACACATGTTCATTTTGGGTACCTAAAATATCGATTTTTAGCATGTTTTGGGCCTGCATCTGAGTAGGCATATACAGATCGCTTCTGGGACCCCAAAATATAGAATTTTCGGGTTTTTGGAGCGGGAATTTGAGATATAAACGGGTACAGAAGATGCATGCACATATCGACTTTTGGGCACCTAAAAGATCGATTTTCAGTATGTTTTGGGCCTGTATTTTGAAAATACTCTAAAACGGAGTAGGCATGTACAGTTCGCTTCTGAGACCCCAAAATATCGAATTTTTGGGTGTTTTGGGCCTGAATTTGATATATCGACTTTGGGGACCTAAAATATCGATTTTATCATGTTTTGGGCCTATATTTTGAAAATATTCTAGCACTAAGTAGGCATGTACAGATCACTTCTGGGACCCCAAAATATCGAATTTTCGAGTGTTTTGAGCCTTAATTTGAGATATAAACGGGTACAGATGTTGCATGCACATATCGACTTTGGACACTTAAAATATCGATTTTTAGCATGTTCTATGCCTATATCTTGAAGAAAATTCTAGGACTGAGTAGGCATGTACAGATCGCTTCTGGGACCCAAAAATATCGAATTTTCGGGTGTTTTGAGGTTGAAATTGGAATATAAACGGGTGCAGAAGATGCATGCACATGTTGACTTTGGTCACCTAAAATATCGATTTTCAGCTTGTTTTGGGTCTGTATCTTGAAAACATTCTAACTAGGAGTAGGCATGTACAGTTCGCTTCTGAGACCCCAAAATATCGAATTTTTGGGTGTTTTGGGCCTGAATTTGATATATCGACTTTGGGGACCTAAAATATCGATTTTATCATGTTTTGGGCCTATATTTTGAAAATATTCTAGCACTAAGTAGGCATGTACAGTTTACTTCTGGGACCCCAAAATATCGAATTTTCGGGCGTTTTGAGCCTGATTTTGAGATATAAACGGGTACAGATGATGCATGCACATATCGATAGACTTTGGACACTTAAAATATCGATTTTTAGCATGTTTTGAGCCTATATTTTGAAAAAATTCTAGCACTGAGTTGGCATGTACATATCGCTTCTGGGACCCAAAAATATCGAATTTACGGGTGTTTTGAGGTTGAATTTGGGATATAAACGGGTGCAGAAGATGCATACACATGTTGACTTTGTTCACCTAAAATATCGATTTTGAGCATGTTTTGGGTCTGTATCTTGAAAACATTCTAACTAGGAATAGGGATGTACAGATCGCTTCTGGGACCCAAAAATACCGAATTTTGGTGTGTTTTGAACCTGAATTTGAGATATCGACTTTGGGCACCTAAAATATCGATTTTTAGTATGTTTTGGGCCTATATTTTGAAAATATTCTAGCACTGAGTAGGCATGTACAGATCGCTTCTAGGACCCCAAAATATCGAATTTTCGGGTGTTTTGAGCCTAAATTTGAGATATAAACGGGTACAGATGGTGCATGCACATAAAGCTTTGGGCACCTAAAATATCGATTTTCAGCATGTTTTGAACCTGTATTTTGAAAATACTCTAACTAGGAGTAGGCATGTACAGATCGCTTCTGGGACCCAAAATTATCAAATTTTCGAGAGTTTTGAGGTTGAATTTGAGATATAAAGGAGTGCAGAAGATGCATAAACATGTTGACTTTGGGCACCAAAAATATCGATTTTCAGCATGTTTTGGGCCTGCATCTGAGTAGGCATGTACAGATCGCTTCTGGGACCCAAAAATATCGAATTTTCGGGTGTTTGGAGCCTGAATTTGAGATATAAACGGGTACAGAAGATGCATGCACATATCGACTTTTGGTCACCTAAAAGATCGATTTTCAGTATGTTTTGGGCCTGTATTTTGAAAATACTCTAACACGGAGTAAGCAAGTACAGATCGCTTCTTGGTCCTCAAAATATCGAATTTTCGGGTGTTTTGAGGCTGAATTTGAGATATAAACGGGTACAGAAGATGAATTTACATATCGATTTTTGGGCACCTAAAAGATCGATTTTCAGTATGTTTTGAGCCTGTATTTTAAAAAAATACTCTAACACGGAGTAGGCATGTACAGTTCGCTTCTGGGACCCCAAAATATCGAATTTTCGGGTGTTTTGGGCCTGAATTTGAGATATCGACTTTGGGGACCTAAAATTTCGATTTTTAGCATGTTTTGGGCCTATATTTTGAAAATATTCTAGCACTAAGTAGGCATGTACAGATCACTTCTGGGACCCCAAAATATCGAATTTTCGGGTGTTTTGAGACTGAATTTGAGATATAAACTGGTACAGAAAATGCATGCACATATTGATTTTGGGCACCTAAAATATCGATTTTCAGCATGTTTTGGGCCTGTATTTTGAAAATACTCTAACTAGGTGTAGGCATGTACAGATCGCTTCTGGGACCCCAAAATATCGAATTTTCGGGTGTTTTGGGCCTGAATTTGAGAAATCGCCTTTAAGCACCTAAAATTTCGATTTTTAACATGTTTTGAGCCTATATTTTGAAAATATTCTAGCACTGAGTAGGCATGTACAGATCGCTTCTGGGACCCCTAAATATCGAATTTTCGGGTGTTTTGAGCTTTAATTTGAGATATAAACGAGTACAGAAGATGCATGCACATATCGACTTTTGGGCACCTAAAATATCGATTTTGAGCATGTTTTGAGCTAATATTTTGAAAACATTGTAGCACTGAGTAGGCATGTACAGATCGCTTCTGGGACCAAAAAATATCGAATTTTCGGGTGTTTTGGGCCAGAATTTGAGATATAAACGGGTACAGAAGATGCATGTACATATCGACTTTTGGGCACATAAAAGATCGATTTTCAGTATGTTTTTGGCCTGTATTTTGAAAATATTCTAACACGGAGTAGGCATGTACAGATCGCTTTTGGGACCCCTAAATATCGAATTCTAGGGTGTTTCGGGCCTTAATTTGAGATATCGACTTTTTGGCACCTAAAATATCGATTTTTAGCATGCTTTTAGCCTATGTTTTGAAAATATTCTAGCACTGAGTAGGCATGTACAGATTGCTTCTGGGACGCCAAAATATTGAATTTTCGGGTGTTTTGAGCCTGAATTTAAGATATAAACGGGTACAGAAGATACATGCACATATTGACTTTGGGCATCTAAATTATCGATTTTCAGCATGTTTTGGGCATGTATTTTGAAAATACTCTTACACGGAGTAGGCATGTACAGATCGCTTCTGGGACCCCCAAATATCGAATTTTCGGGTGTTTTGGGCCTTAATTTGAGATATCGACTTTTTGGCACCTAAAATATCGATTTTGAGCATGTTTTGAGCCTATATTTTGAAAATATTCTATCACTGAGTAGGCATGTACAGATTGCTTCTGAGCCCCCAAAATATTGAATTTTCGGGTGTTTAGGGCCAGAATTTGAGATATAAACGGGTACAGAAGATGCATGCACATATCGACTTTTGGGCACCTAAAAGATCGATTTTCAGTATGTTTTTGGCCTGTATTTTGAAAATACTCTAACACGGAGTAGGCATGTACAGATCGCTTCTGGGACCCCAAAATATCGAATTTTCGGGTGTTTTGAGTCTGAATTTGAGATATAAACGGGTACTGAAGATGCATTCACATATCGACTTTTGGGCACCTAAAACATCGATTTTGAGCATGTTTTGGGCCTGTATTTTGAAAATAATCTAACACTGAGTAGGCATGTACAGATCGCTTCTGTTACCCCAAAATATCGAATTTTCGGGTGTTTTGGGCCTGAATTTGAGATATCGCCTTTACACTCCTAAAATATCTATTTTTAGCATGTTTTGAGCCTATATTTTGAAAATATTCTAGCACTGAGTAGGAATGTACAGATCGCTTGTGGGACCCCTAAATATCTAATTTTCGGGTGTATTGAGCTTGAATTTGAGATATAAACGAGTACAGAAGATGCATGCACAAAGCGACTTTTGGGCACCTAAAATATCGATTTTGAGTATGTTTTGAGCCTATATTTTGAAAACATTCTAGCACTGAGTAGACATGTACAGATCGCTTCTAGGACCCCAAAATATCGAATTTTCGGGTGTTTAGGGCCAGAATTTGAGATATAAACGGGTACAGAAGATGCATGCACATATCGACTTTTGGGCACCTAAAAGATCGATTTTCAGTATGTTTTTGGCCTGTATTTTAAAAATACTCTAACACGGAGTAGGCAAGTACAGATCGCTTCTGGGACCCCTAAATATCGAATTTTCGGGTGTTTTGGGCCTTAGTTTGAGATATCGCCTTTACGCACCTAAAATATCGATTTTTAGCATGTTTTGAGCCTATATTTTGAAAATATTCTAGCACTGAGTAGGCATGTACAGATCGCTTCTGGGACCCCAAAATATCGAATTTTCGGGTGTTTTGAGCCTGAATTTGAGCTATAAACGAGTACAGAAGATGCATGCACATATCGACTTTTGGGCACCTAAAATATCGATTTTAAGCATGTTTTGAGCCTATATTTTGAAAACATTCTAGCACTGAGTAGGCATGTACAGATCGCTTCTTGGACCCCAAAATATAGAATTTTCGGGTGTTTTGAGCCTGAATTTGAGATATAAACGAGTATAGAAGATGCATACACATATTGACTTTGGGCACCCAAAATATCGATTTTCAGCATGTTTTGGGCCTGAATTTTGAAAATATTCTAACACGGAGTAGGCATGTACCGATTGCTTCTGGGACCCCAAAATATCGAATTTTCGGGTGTTTTGAGCCTGAATTTGAGATATAAACGGGTACAGAAGATGCATGCACAAATAGACTTTTGGGCACCTAAAACATCGATTTTCAGTATGTTTTTGGCCTGTATTTTGAAAATACTCTAACAAGGAGTAGGCATGTACAGATCGCTTCTGGGACCCCTAAATATCGAATTTTCGGGTGTTTTGGGCCTTAATTTGAGATATCGCCTTTACGCACCTAAAATATCGATTTTTAGCATGTTTTGAGCCTATATTTTGAAAATATTCTAGCACTGAGTAGGCATGTACAGATCGCTTCTGGGACCCCAAAATATCGAATTTTCGGGTGTTTTGAGTCTGAATTTGAGCTATAAACGAGTACAGAAGATGCATGCACATATCGACTTTTGGGCACCTAAAATATCGATTTTGAGCATGTTTTGAGCCTATATTTTGAAAACATTCTAGCACTGAGTAGGCATGTAGAGATCGCTTCTGGGACCCCAAAATATAGAATTTTCGTGTGTTTTGAGCCTGAATTTGAGATATAAACGAGTATAGAAGATGCATACACATATTGACTTTGGGCACCAAAAATATCGATTTTCAGCATGTTTTGGGCCTGAATTTTGAAAATACTCTAACACGGAGTAGGCATGTACAGATCGCTTCTGGGACCCCAAAATATCGAATTTTCGGGTGTTTAGGGACAGAATTTGAGATATAAACGGGTACAGAAGATGCATGCACATATCGACTTTTGGTCACCTAAAACATCGATTTTCAGTATGTTTTTGGCCTGTATTTTGAAAATACTCTAACACGGAGTAGGCATGTAAAGATCGCTTCTGGGACCCCTAAATATCAAATTTTCGGGTGTTTTGGGCCTTAATTTGAGATATCGCCTTTACGCACCTAAAATATCGATTTGTAGCATGTTTTGGGCCTATATTATGAAAATATTCTAGCACTGAGTAGGCATGTACAGATCGCTTCTGGGACCCCAAAATATCGAATTTTCGGGTGTTTTGAGCCTGAATTTGAGCTATAAACGAGTACAGAAGATGCATGCACATATCGACTTTTGGGCACCTAAAATATCGATTTTGAGCATGTTTTGAGCCTATATTTTGAAAACATTCTAGCACTGAGTAAGCATGTACAGATCGCTTCTGGGACTCCAAAATATCGAATTTTCGGGTGTTTTGAGCATGAATTTGAGATATAAACGAGTATAGAAAATGCATACACATATTTACTTTGGGCTCCAAAAATATCGATTTTCAGCATGTTTTGGGCCTGAATTTTGAAAATACTCTAACACGGAGTAGGCATGTACAGATCGCTTTTGGGACCCCTAAATATCGAATTTTCGGTTGTTTTGGGCCTTAATTTGAGATATCGACTTTTTGGCACCCAAAAGATCGATTTTTAGCATGTTTTTAGCCTTTATTTTAAAAATATTCTAGCACTGAGTAGGCATTTACAGATTGCTTCTGGGACCCCAAAATATTGAATTTTCGGGTGTTTTGAGCCTGAATTTGAGATAAAAACGGGTACAGAAGATACATGCACATATTGACTTGGGGCATCTAAAATATCGATTTTCAGCATGTTTTGGGCATGTATTTTGAAAATACTCTAACACGGAGTAGGCATGTACAGATTGCTTCTGGGACCCCAAAATATCGAATTTTCGGGTGTTTTGAGCATGAATTTGAGATATAAACGGGTACTGAAGATGCATGCACATATCGACTTTTTGGCACCTAAAACATCGATTTTGAGCATGTTTTGGGCCTGTATTTTGAAAATACTCTAACACGGAGTAGGCATGTACAGATCGCTTCTGAGACCCAAAAATATCGAATTTTCGGGTGTTTAGGGCCAGAATTTGAGATATAAACGGGTACAGAAGATGCATGCACATATCGACTTTGGACACTTAAAATATCGATTTTCATCATGTTTTGAGCCTATATTTTGAAAAAATTCTAGCACTGTACAGATCGCTTCTGGGACCCAAAAATACCGAATTTTCGGGTGTTTTGAGCCTGAATTTGAGATATAAATGGGTACATAAGATGCATGCACATATCGACTTTGGATACTTAAAATATCGATTTTCAGCATGTTTTGGGCCTGTATTTTGAAAATACACTAACTAGGAGTAGGCATGTACAGATCGCTTCTGGGACCCAAAAATATCGAATTTTCGGGTGTTTTGAGCATGAATTTGAGATATAAACGGGTACAGAAGATGCATGCACATATTGACTTTGGGCACCTAAAATATCGATTTTCAGCATGTTTTAGGCCTGTATTTTGAAAATGCTCTAACTAGGAGTAGGCATGTACAGATCGCTTCTGGGATCCAAAAATATCGAATTTTCGGGTGTTTTGAGCCTGAATTTGAGATATAAACGGGTACAGAAGATGCATGCACATATCGACTTTTGGGCACAAAAAATATCGATTTTGAGCATGTTTTGGGTCTGTATCTTGAAAACATTCTAACTAGGAGTAGGGATGTACAGATCGCTTCTAGGACCCAAAAATACCTAAATTTTCGGGTGTTTTGAGCCTGAATTTGAGATATAAACGGGTACAGAAGATGCATGCACATATCGACTTTTGGGCACATAAAAGATCGATTTTCAGTATATTTTGGGCCTGTATTATGAAAACATTCTAGCACTGAGTAGACATGTACAGATCGCTTCTAGGACCCCAAAATATCGAATTTTCGGGTGTTTAGGGCCAGAATTTGAGATATAAACGGGTACAGAAGATGCATGCACATATCGACTTTTGGGCACCTAAAAGATCGATTTTCAGTATGTTTTTGGCCTGTATTTTAAAAATACTCTAACACGGAGTAGGCAAGTACAGATCGCTTCTGGGACCCCTAAATATCGAATTTTCGGGTGTTTTGGGCCTTAGTTTGAGATATCGCCTTTACGCACCTAAAATATCGATTTTTAGCATGTTTTGAGCCTATATTTTGAAAATATTCTAGCACTGAGTAGGCATGTACAGATCGCTTCTGGGACCCCAAAATATCGAATTTTCGGGTGTTTTGAGCTTGAATTTGAGATATAAACGAGTACAGAAGATGCATGCACATAGCGACTTTTGGGCTCCTAAAATATCGATTTTGAGTATGTTTTGAGCCTATATTTTGAAAACATTCTAGCACTGAGTAGACATGTACAGATCGCTTCTAGGACCCCAAAATATCGAATTTTCGGGTGTTTAGGGCCAGAATTTGAGATATAAACGGGTACAGAAGATGCATGCACATATCGACTTTTGGGCACCTAAAAGATCGATTTTCAGTATGTTTTTGGCCTGTATTTTAAAAATACTCTAACACGGAGTAGGCAAGTACAGATCGCTTCTGGGACCCCTAAATATCGAATTTTCGGGTGTTTTGGGCCTTAGTTTGAGATATCGCCTTTACGCACCTAAAATATCGATTTTTAGCATGTTTTGAGCCTATATTTTGAAAATATTCTAGCACTGAGTAGGCATGTACAGATCGCTTCTGGGACCCCAAAATATCGAATTTTCGGGTGTTTTGAGCCTGAATTTGAGCTATAAACGAGTACAGAAGATGCATGCACATATCGACTTTTGGGCACCTAAAATATCGATTTTAAGCATGTTTTGAGCCTATATTTTGAAAACATTCTAGCACTGAGTAGGCATGTACAGATCGCTTCTTGGACCCCAAAATATAGAATTTTCGGGTGTTTTGAGCCTGAATTTGAGATATAAACGAGTATAGAAGATGCATACACATATTGACTTTGGGCACCCAAAATATCGATTTTCAGCATGTTTTGGGCCTGAATTTTGAAAATATTCTAACACGGAGTAGGCATGTACCGATTGCTTCTGGGACCCCAAAATATCGAATTTTCGGGTGTTTTGAGCCTGAATTTGAGATATAAACGGGTACAGAAGATGCATGCACAAATAGACTTTTGGGCACCTAAAACATCGATTTTCAGTATGTTTTTGGCCTGTATTTTGAAAATACTCTAACAAGGAGTAGGAATGTACAGATCGCTTATGGGACCCCTAAATATCGAATTTTCGGGTGTTTTGGGCCTTAATTTGAGATATCGCCTTTACGCACCTAAAATATCGATTTTTAGCATGTTTTGAGCCTATATTTTGAAAATATTCTAGCACTGAGTAGGCATGTACAGATCGCTTCTGGGACCCCAAAATATCGGATTTTCGGGTGTTTTGAGTCTGAATTTGAGCTATAAACGAGTACAGAAGATGCATGCACATATCGACTTTTGGGCACCTAAAATATCGATTTTGAGCATGTTTTGAGCCTATATTTTGAAAACATTCTAGCACTGAGTAGGCATGTACAGATCACTTCTGGGACCCCAAAATATAGAATTTTCGGGTGTTTTGAGCCTGAATTTGAGATATAAACGAGTATAGAAGATGCATACACATATTGACTTTGGGCACCAAAAATATCGATTTTCAGCATGTTTTGGGCCTGAATTTTGAAAATACTCTAACACGGAGTAGGCATGTACAGATCGCTTCTGGGACCCCAAAATATCGAATTTTCGGGTGTTTAGGGACAGAATATGAGATATAAACGGGTACAGAAGATGCATGCACATATCGACTTTTGGTCACCTAAAACATCGATTTTCAGTATGTTTTTGGCCTGTATTTTGAAAATGCTCTAACACGGAGTAGGCATGTAAAGATCGCTTCTGGGACCCCTAAATATCGAATTTTCGGGTGTTTTGGGCCTTAATTTGAGATATCGCCTTTACGCACCTAAAATATCGATTTGTAGCATGTTTTGGGCCTATATTATGAAAATATTCTAGCACTGAGTAGGCATGTACAGATCGCTTCTGGGACCCCAAAATATCGAATTTTCGGGTGTTTTGAGCCTGAATTTGAGCTATAAACGAGTACAGAAGATGCATGCACATATCGACTTTTGGGCACCTAAAATATCGATTTTGAGCATGTTTTGAGCCTATATTTTGAAAACATTCTAGCACCGAGTAAGCATGTACAGATCGCTTCTGGGACTCCAAAATATCGAATTTTCGGGTGTTTTGAGCATGAATTTGAGATATAAACGAGTATAGAAAATGCATACACATATTTACTTTGGGCTCCAAAAATATCGATTTTCAGCATGTTTTGGGCCTGAATTTTGAAAATACTCTAACACGGAGTAGGCATGTACAGATCGCTTTTGGGACCCCTAAATATCGAATTTTCGGTTGTTTTGGGCCTTAATTTGAGATATCGACTTTTTGGCACCCAAAAGATCGATTTTTAGCATGTTTTTAGCCTATATTTTAAAAATATTCTAGCACTGAGTAGGCATGTACAGATTGCTTCTTGGACCCCAAAATATTGAATTTTCGGGTGTTTTGAGCCTGAATTTGAGATAAAAACGGGTACAGAAGATACATGCACATATTGACTTGGGGCATCTAAAATATCGATTTTCAGCATGTTTTGGGCATGTATTTTGAAAATACTCTAACACGGAGTAGGCATGTACAGATTGCTTCTGGGACCCCAAAATATCGAATTTTCGGGTGTTTTGAGCATGAATTTGAGATATAAACGGGTACAGAAGATGCATGCACATATCGACTTTTGGGCACAAAAAATATCGATTTTGAGCATGTTTTGGGTCTGTATCTTGAAAACACTCTAACTAGGAGTAGGGATGTACAGATCGCTTCTAGGACCCAAAAATACCTAAATTTTCGGGTGTTTTGAGCCTGAATTTGAGATATAAACGGGTACAGAAGATGCATGCACATATCGACTTTTGGGCACATAAAAGATCGATTTTCAGTATATTTTGGGCCTGTATTTTGAAAATACTCTAACACGGAGTAGGCATGTACAGTTCGCTTCTGGGACCCCAAAATTTCAAATTTTAGGGTGTTTTGGGCCTGAATTTGAGATATCGACTTTGGGCACCTAAAATATCGATATTTAGTATGTTTTAGGCCTATATTTTGAAAATATTCTAGCACTAAGTAGGCATGTACAGATCACTTCTGGGACCCCAAAATATCGAATTTTCGGGTGTTTTGAGCCTGAATTTGAGATATAAACGGGTACAGATGATGAATGCACATATCGACTTTGGACACTTAAAATATCGATTTTTAGCATGTTTTGAGCCTATATTTTGAACAAATTCTAGCACTGAGTAGGCATGTACAGATCGCTTCTGGGACCTAAAAATATAGAATTTTCGGGTGTTTTGAGGTTAAATTTGGGATATAAACGGGTACAGAAGATGCATTTACATATCGACTTTTGGGCACCTAAAAGATCGATTTTCAGTATGTTTTGAGCCTGTATTTTGAAAATACTCTAACACGGAGTAGGCATGTACAGTTCGCTTCTGGGACCCCAAAATATCGAATTTTCGGGTGTTTTGGGCCTGAATTTGAGATATCGACTTTGGGGACCTAAAATATCGATTTTAGTTTGTTTTGGGCCTATATTTTGAAAATATTCTAGCACTAAGTAGGCATGTACAGATCAATTCTGGGACCCCAAAATATCAAATTTTCGGGTGTTTTGAGCCTGAATTTGAGCTATAAACGAGTACAGAAGATGCATGCACATATCGACTTTTGGGCACCTAAAATATCGATTTTGAGCATGTTTTGAGCCTATATTTTGAAAACATTCTAGCACTGAGTAAGCATGTACAGATCGCTTCTGGGACTCCAAAATATCGAATTTTCGGGTGTTTTGAGCATGAATTTGAGATATAAACGAGTATAGAAAATGCATACACATATTTACTTTGGGCTCCAAAAATATCGATTTTCAACATGTTTTGGGCCTGAATTTTGAAAATACTCTAACACGGAGTAGGCATGTACAGATCGCTTTTGGGACCCCTAAATATCGAATTTTCGGGTGTTTTGGGCCTTAATTTGAGATATCGACTTTTTGGCACCCAAAAGATCGATTTTTAGCATGTTTTTAGCCTATATTTTAAAAATATTCTAGCACTGAGTAGGCATGTACAGATTGCTTCTTGGACCCCAAAATATTGAATTTTCGGGTGTTTTGAGTCTGAATTTGAGATAAAAACGGGTACAGAAGATACATGCACATATTGACTTGGGGCATCTAAAATATCGATTTTCAGCATGTTTTGGGCATGTATTTTGAAAATACTCTAACACGGAGTAGGCATGTACAGATTGCTTCTGGGACCCCAAAATATCGAGTTTTCGGGTGTTTTGAGCATGAATTTGAGATATAAACGGGTACTGAAGATGCATGCACATATCGACTTTTTGGCACCTAAAACATCGATTTTGAGTATGTTTTGGGCCTGTATTTTGAAAATACTCTAACACGGAGTAGGCATGTACAGATCGCTTCTTTGACCCAAAAATATCGAATTTTCGGGTGTTTAGGGCCAGAATTTGAGATATAAACGGGTACAGAAGATGCATGCACATATCGACTTTGGACACTTAAAATATCGATTTTTATCATGTTTTGAGCCTATATTTTGAAAAAATTCTAGCACTGTACAGATCGCTTCTGGGACCCAAAAATACCGAATTTTCGGGTGTTTTGATCCTGAATTTGAGATATAAACGGGTACAGAAGATGCATGCACATATCGACATTGGACACTTAAAATATCGATTTTCATCATGTTTTGGGCCTGTATTTTGAAAATTCACTAACTAGGATTAGGCATGTACAGATCGCTTCTTGGACCCAAAAATATCGAATTTTCGGGTGTTTTGAGCCTGAATTTAAGATATAAACGGGTACAGAAGATGCATGCACATATTGACTTTGGGCACCTAAAATATCGATTTTCAGCATGTTTTAGGCCTGTATTTTGAAAATACTCTAACTAGGAGTAGGCATGTACAGATCGCTTCTGGGACCCAAAAATATCGAATTTTCGGGTGTTTTGAGCCTGAATTTGAGATATAAACGGGTACAGAAGATGCATGCACATATCGACTTTTGGGCACATAAAAGATCGATTTTCAGTATATTTTGGGCCTGTATTTTGAAAATACTCTAACACGGAGTAGGCATGTACAGTTCGCTTCTGGGACCCCAAAATTTCAAATTTTAGGGTGCTTTGGGCCTGAATTTGAGATATCGACTTTGGGCACCTAAAATATCGATATTTAGTATGTTTTAGGCCTATATTTTGAAAATATTCTAGCACTAAGTAGGCATGTACAGATCACTTCTGGGACCCCAAAATATCGAATTTTCGGGTGTTTTGAGCCTGAATTTGAGATATAAACGGGTACAGATGATGAATGCACATATCGACTTTGGACACTTAAAATATCGATTTTTAGCATGTTTTGAGCCTATATTTTGAACAAATTCTAGCACTGAGTAGGCATGTACAGATCGCTTCAGGGACCTAAAAATATAGAATTTTCGGGTGTTTTGAGGTTAAATTTGGGATATAAACAGGTACAGAAGATGCATTTACATATCGACTTTTGGGCACCTAAAAGATCGATTTTCAGTATGTTTTGAGCGTGTATTTTGAAAATACTCTAACACGGAGTAGGCATGTACAGTTCGCTTCTGGGACCCCAAAATATCGAATTTTCGGGTGTTTTGGGCCTGAATTTGAGATATCGACTTTGGGGACCTAAAATATCGATTTTAGCTTGTTTTGGGCCTATATTTTGAAAATATTCTAGCACTGAGTAGGCATGTACAGATCGCTTCTGAGACCCAAAAATATCGAATTTTCGGGTGTTTAGGGCCAGAATTTGAGATATAAACGGGTACAGAAGATGCATGCACATGTTCAATTTTGGTACCTAAAATATCGATTTTTAGCATGTTTTGGGCCTGCATCTGAGTAGGCATATACAGATCGCTTATGGGACCCCAAAATATCGAATTTTCGGGTGTTTTGAGCCTGAATTTAAGATATAAACGGGTACAGAAGATGCATGCACATATCGACTTTTGGGCACCTAAAAGATCGATTTTCAGTATGTTTTGGTCATGTATTTTGAAAATACTCTAACACGGAGTAGGCATGTACAGTTCGCTTCTGGGGCCCCAAAATATCGAATTTTAGGGTGTTATGGGCCTGAATTTGAGATATCGACTTTGGGCACCTAAAAATATCGATTTTTAGCATGTTTTGGGCCTATAACTTGAAAATATTCTAGCACTAAGTAAGGCATGTACAGATCACTTCTGGGACCCCAAAATATCGAATTTTCGGGTGTTTTGAGCCTGAATTTGAGATATAAACGGGTACAGATTATGCATGCACATATCGACTTTGGACACTTAAAATATCGATTTTTATCATGTTTTGAGCCTATATTTTGAAAAAATTCTAGCACTGTACAAATCGCTTCTTGGACCCAAAAATACCGAATTTTCGGGTGTTTTGAGGTTAAATTTGGGATATAAACGGGTACAGAAGATGCATTTACATATCGACTTTTTGGCACCTAAAACATCGATTTTGAGCATGTTTTGGGCCTGTATTTTGAAAATACTCTAACTAGGAGTAGGCATGTACAGATCGCTTCTGGGACCCAAAAATATCGAATTTTCGGGTGTTTTGAGCCTGAATTTGAGATATAAACGGGTACAGAAGATGCATGCACATATTGACTTTGGGCACCTAAAATATCGATTTTCAGCATGTTTTAGGCCTGTATTTTGAAAATACTCTAACTAGGACTAGGCATGTACAGATCGCTTCTGGGACCCAAAAATATCGAATTTTCGGGTGTTTTGAGCCTGAATTTGAGATATAAACGGGTACAAAAGATACATGCACATATCGACTTTTGGGCACAAAAAATATCGATTTTGAGCATGTTTTGGGTCTGTATCTTGAAAACATTCTAACTAGGAGTAGGGATGTACAGATCGCTTCTAGGACCCAAAAACACCTAAATGTTCGGGTGTTTTGAGCCTGAATTTGAGATATAAACGGGTACAGAAGATGCATGCACATATCGATTTTTGGGCACCTAAAAGATCGATTTTCAGTATGTTTTGGGCCTGTATTTTGAAAATACTCTAACACGGGGTAGGCATGTACAGTTCGCTTCTGGGACCCCAAAATATCGAATTTTAGGGTGTTTTGGGCCTGAATTTGAGATATCGACTTTGAGCACCTAAAATATCGATTTTTAGTATGTTTTGGGCCTATATTTTGAAAATATTCTAGCACTAAGTAGGCATGTACAGATCACTTCTGGGACCCCAAAATATCGAATTTTCGGGTGTTTTGAACCTGAATTTGAGATATAAACGGGTACAGATGATGAATGCACATATCGACTTTGGACACTTAAAATATCGATTTTTAGCATGTTTTGAGCCTATATTTTGAAAAAAAATTCTAGCACAGAGTAGGCATGTACAGAACGCTTCTGGGACCCAAAAATATCGAATTTTCGGGTGTTTTGAGGTTGAATTTGGGATATAAACGGGTGCAGAAGATGCATACACATGTTGACTTTGGTCACCTAAAATATCGATTTTCAGCTTGTTTTGGGCCTGTATTTTGAAAATACTCTAACACGGAGTAAGCAAGTACAGATTGCTTCTGGGACCCCAAAATATCGAATTTTCGGGTGTTTTGAGCCTGAATTTGAGATATAAACGGGTACAGAAGATGCATCCACATATCGAATTTTGGGCACCTAAAATATCGATTTTGAGCATGTTTTGGGTCTATATCTTGAAAACATTCTAACTAGTAGTAGGGATGTACAGATCGCTTCTGGGACCCAAAAATACCGAATTTTCCGTTTTTTTTTATGCCTGAATTTGAGATATAAACGGGTACAGAAGATGCATGCACATATTGACTTTGGGCACCTAAAATATCGATTTTCAGCATGTTTTGGGCCTGTATTTTGAAAATACTCTAACTAGGAGTAGGCATGTACAGGTCGCTTCTGGGATCCCAAAATATCGAGTTTTTGGGTGTTTTGGACCTGAATTTGAGATATCGACTTTGGGCACCTAAAATATCGATTTTTAGCATGTTTTGGGCCTATATTTTGAAAATATTCTAGCACTGAGTAGGCATGTACAGACCGCTTCTGGGACCCCAAAATATCGAATTTTCGGGTGTTTTGAGCCTGAATTTGAGATATAAACGGGTACAGAAGATGCATGCACATATCGACTTTTGGGCACCTAAAAGATCGATTTTCAGTATGTTTTGGGCCTGTATTTTGAAAATACTCTAACACGGAGTAGGCATGTACAGTTCGCTTAAGAGACCCCTAAATATCGAATTTTCGGGTGTTTTGGGCCTGAATTTGATATATCGACTTTGGGGACCTAAAATATCGATTTTTATCATGTTTTGGGCCTATATTTTGAAAATATTCTAGCACTAAGTAGGCATGTACAGATCACTTCTGGGACCCAAAAATATCGAATTTTCGAGTGTTTTGAGCCTGAATTTGAGATATAAACGGGTACAGATGATGCATGCACATATCGACTTTGGACACTTAAAATATCGATTTTTAGCATGTTCTATGCCTATATTTTGAAGAAAATTCTAGGACTGACTAGGCATGTACAAATCGCTTCTGGGACCCAAAAATATCGAATTTTCGGGTGTTTTGAGGTTGAATTTGGGATATAAACGGGTGCAGAAGATGCATGCACATGTTGACTTTGGTTACCTAAAATATCGATTTTCAGCATGTTTTGGGCCTGCATCTGAGTAGGCATGTACAGATCACTTCTGGGACCCCAAAATATCGAATTTTCGGGCGTTTTGAGCCTGAATTTGAGATATAAACGGGTACAGAAGATGCATGCACATATTGACTTTGGACACATAAAATATCGATTTTCAGCATGTTTTGGGCCTGTATTTTGAAAATACTCTAACTAGGAGTAGGCATGTACAGATCGCTTCTGGGACCCAAAAATATCGAATTTTCGGGTATTTTGAGCCTGAATTTGAGATATAAACGGGTAAAGAAGATGCATGCACATATCGACTTTGGACACTTAAAATATTGATTTTTAGCATGTTTTGAGCCTATATTTTGAAAACATTCTAGCACTGACTAGACATGTACAGATCGCTTCTGGGACCCAAAATTATCGAATTTTCGGGTGTTTTGAGGTTGAATTTGAGATATAAACGAGTGCAGAAGATGCATACACATGTTCAATTTGGGTACCTAAAATATCGATTATTAGCATGTGTTGGGCCTGCATCTGAGTAAGCATGTACAGATCGCTTCTGGGACCCCAAAATATCGAATTTTTGGGTGTTTGGAGCGTAAATTTGAGATATAAACGGGTAAAGAAGATGCATGCACATATCGACTTTGGGCACCTAAAATATCGATTTTTAGCATGTTTTGGGCCTATATTTTGAAAATATTCTAGCACTGAGTAGGCATGTACAGACCGCTTCTGGGACCCCAAAATATCGAATTTTCGGGTGTTTTGAGCCTGAATTTGAGATATAAACGGGTACAGAAGATGCATGCACATATCGACTTTTGGGCACCTAAAAGATCGATTTTCAGTATGTTTTGGGCCTGTATTTTGAAAATACTCTAACACGGAGTAGGCATGTACAGTTCGCTTAAGAGACCCCTAAATATCGAATTTTCGGGTGTTTTGGGCCTGAATTTGATATATCGACTTTGGGGACCTAAAATATCGATTTTTATCATGTTTTGGGCCTATATTTTGAAAATATTCTAGCACTAAGTAGGCATGTACAGATCACTTCTGGGACCCAAAAATATCGAATTTTCGAGTGTTTTGAGCCTGAATTTGAGATATAAACGGGTACAGATGATGCATGCACATATCGACTTTGGACACTTAAAATATCGATTTTTAGCATGTTCTATGCCTATATTTTGAAGAAAATTCTAGGACTGACTAGGCATGTACAAATCGCTTCTGGGACCCAAAAATATCGAATTTTCGGGTGTTTTGAGGTTGAATTTGGGATATAAACGGGTGCAGAAGATGCATGCACATGTTGACTTTGGTTACCTAAAATATCGATTTTCAGCATGTTTTGGGCCTGCATCTGAGTAGGCATGTACAGATCACTTCTGGGACCCCAAAATATCGAATTTTCGGGCGTTTTGAGCCTGAATTTGAGATATAAACGGGTACAGAAGATGCATGCACATATTGACTTTGGACACATAAAATATCGATTTTCAGCATGTTTTGGGCCTGTATTTTGAAAATACTCTAACTAGGAGTAGGCATGTACAGATCGCTTCTGGGACCCAAAAATATCGAATTTTCGGGTATTTTGAGCCTGAATTTGAGATATAAACGGGTAAAGAAGATGCATGCACATATCGACTTTGGACACTTAAAATATTGATTTTTAGCATGTTTTGAGCCTATATTTTGAAAACATTCTAGCACTGACTAGACATGTACAGATCGCTTCTGGGACCCAAAATTATCGAATTTTCGGGTGTTTTGAGGTTGAATTTGAGATATAAACGAGTGCAGAAGATGCATACACATGTTCAATTTGGGTACCTAAAATATCGATTATTAGCATGTGTTGGGCCTGCATCTGAGTAAGCATGTACAGATCGCTTCTGGGACCCCAAAATATCGAATTTTTGGGTGTTTGGAGCGTAAATTTGAGATATAAACGGGTACAGAAGATGCATGCACATATCGACTTTTGGGCACTTAAAAGATCGATTTTCAGTATGTTTTGAGCCTGTATTTTGAAAATACTCTAACACGGAGTAGGCATGTACAGTTCGCTTCTGAGACCCCAAAATATCGAATTTTTGGGTGTTTTGGGCCTGAATTTGATATATCGACTTTGGGGACCTAAAATATCGATTTTATCATGTTTTGGGCCTATATTTTGAAAATATTCTAGCACTAAGTAGGCATGTACAGATCACTTCTGGGACCCCAAAATATAGAATTTTCGAGTGTTTTGAGCCTGAATTTGAGATATAAACGGGTACAGATGTTGCATGCACATATCGACTTTGGACACTTAAAATATCGATTTTTAGCATGTTCTATGCCTATATTTTGAAGAAAATTCTAGGACTGAGTAGGCATGTACAGATCCCTTCTGGGACCCAAAAATATCGAATTTTCGGGTGTTTTGAGGTTGAAATTGGGATATAAACGGGTGCAGAAGATGCATGCACATGTTGACTTTGGTCACCTAAAATATCGATTTTCAGCTTGTTTTGGGCCTATATTTTGAAAATATTCTAGCACTAAGTAGGCATGTACAGTTTACTTCTGGGACCCCAAAATATCGAATTTTCGGGCGTTTTGAGCCTGAATTTGAGATATAAACGGGTACAGATGATGCATGCACATATCAATAGACTTTGGACACTTAAAATATCGATTTTTAGAATGTTTTGAGCCTATATTTTGAAAAAATTCTAGCACTGAGTAGGCATGTACATATAGCTTCTGGGACCCAAAAATATCGAATTTACGGGTGTTTTGAGGTTGAATTTGGGATATAAACGGGTGCAGAAGATGCATACACATGTTGAATTTGTTCACCTAAAATATCGTTTTTGAGCATGTTTTGGGTCTGTATCTTGAAAACATTCTAACTAGGAATAGGGATGTACAGATCGCTTCTGGGACCAAAAAATACCGAATTTTGGTGTGTTTTGAACCTGAATTTGAGATATCGACTTTGGGCACCTAAAATATCGATTTTTAGCATGTTTTGGGCCTATATTTTGAAAATATTCTAGCACTGAGTAGGCATGTACAGATCGCTTCTAGGACCCCAAAATATCGAATTTCCGGGTGTTTTGAGCCTAAATTTGAGATATAAACGGGTACAGATGATGCATGCACATATTGACTTTGGGCACCTAAAATATCGATTTTCAGCATGTTTTGAGCCTGTATTTTGAAAATACTCTAACTAGGAGTAGGCATGTACAGATCGCTTCTGGGACCCAAAATTATCAAATTTTCGAGTGTTTTGAGGTTGAATTTGAGATATAAACGAGTGCAGAAGATGCATAAACATGTTGACTTTGGGCACCAAAAATATCGATTTTCAGCATGTTTTGGGCCTGCATCTGAGTAGGCATGTACAGATCGCTTCTGGGACCCCAAAATATCGAATTTTCGGGTGTTTGGAGCCTGAATTTGAGATATAAACGGGTACAGAAGATGCATGCACATATCGACTTTTGGTCACCTAAAAGATCGATTTTCAGTATGTTGTGGGCCTGTATTTTGAAAATACTCTAACACGGAGTAGGCATGTACAGTTCGCTTCTGAGACCCCAAAATATTGAATTTTTGGGTGTTTTGGGCCTGAATTTGATATATCGACTTTGGGGACCTAAAATATCGATTTTATCATTTTTTGGGCCTATATTTTGAATATATTCTAGCACTAAGTAAGCATGTACAGATCACTTCTGGGACCCCAAAATATCGAATTTTCGAGTGTTTTGAGCCTGAATTTGAGATATAAACGGGTACAGATGTTGCATACACATATCGACTTTGGACACTTAAAATATCGATTTTTAGCATGTTCTATGCCTATATTTTGAAAAAAATTCTAGGACTGAGTAGGCATGTACAGATCGCTTCTGGGACCCAAAAATATCGAATTTTCGGGTGTTTTGAGGTTGAAATTGGGATATAAACGGGTGCAGAAGATGCATGCACATGTTGACTTTGGTCACCTAAAATATCGATTTTCAGCTTGTTTTGGGCCTGTATTTTGAAAATACTCTAACACGGAGTAAGCAAGTACAGATCGCTTCTGGGACCTCAAAATGTCGAATTTTCGGGTGTTTTGAGGCTGAATTTGAGATATAAACGGGTACAGAAGATGAATTTACATATCGACTTTTGGGCACCTAAAAGATCGATTTTCAGTATGTTTTGAGCCTGTATTTTAAAAAAATACTCTAACACGGAGTAGGCATGTACAGTTCGCTTCTGGGACCCCAAAATATCGAATTTTCGGGTGTTTTGGGCCTGAATTTGAGATATCGACTTTGGGGACCTAAAATATCGATTTTTAGCATGTTTTGGGCCTATATTTTGAAAATATTCTAGCACTAAGTAGGCATGTACAGATCGCTTCTGGGACCCAAAAAGAACGAATTTTTGGGTGTTTTGGACCTGAATTTGAGATATCGACTTTGGGCACCTAAAATATCGATTTCGAGCATGTTTTGGGTCTGTATCTTGAAAACATTCTAACTAGGAGTAGGGATGTACAGATCGCTTCTGGGACCCAAAAATACCGAATTTTCGGGTGTTTTGAGGTTAAATTTGGGATATGAACGGGTACAGAAGATGCATTTACATATCGACTTTTGGGCACCTAAAAGATCGATTTTCAGTATATTTTGAGCCTGTATTTTGAAAATACTCTAACACGGAGTAGGCATGTACAGTTCGCTTCTGGGACCGCAAAATATCAATTTTTCGGGTGTTTTGGGCCTGAATATGAGATATCGACTTTGGGGACCTAAAATATAGATTTTTAGCATGTTTTGGGCCTATATTTTGAAAATATTCTAGCACTAAGTAGGCATGTACAGTTTACTTCTGGGACCCAAAAATATCGAATTTTCGCGCGTTTTGAGCCTGAATTTGAGATATAAACGGGTACAGATGATGCATGCACATATCGATAGACTTTGGACACTTAAAATATCGATTTTTAGCATGTTTTGAGCCTATATTTTGAAAAAATTCTAGCACTGAGTAGGCATGTACATATCGCTTATGGGACCCAAAAATATCGAATTTACGGGTGTTTTGAGGTTGAATTTGGGATATAAACGGGTGCAGAAGATGCATACACATGTTGACTTTGTTCACCTAAAATATCGATTTTGAGCATGTTTTGGGTCTGTATCTTGAAAACATTCTAACTAGGAATAGGGATGTACAAATCGCTTCTGGGACCCAAAAATACCGAATTTTGGTGTATTTTGAACCTGAATTTGAGATATCGACTTTGGGCACCTAAAATATCGATTTTTAGCATGTTTTGGGCCTATATTTTGAAAATATTCTAGCACTGAGTAAGCATGTACAGATCGCTTCTAGGACCCCAAAATATCGAATTTTCGGGTGTTTTGAGCCTAAATTTGAGATATAAACGGGTACAGATGATGCATGCACATACTGACTTTGGGCACCTAAAATATCGATTTTCAGCATGTTTTGAGCCTGTATTTTGAAAATACTCTAACTAGGAGTAGGCATGTACAGTTCGCTTTTGGGACCCCAAAATATCGAATTTTCGGGTGTTTTGGGCCTGAATTTGAAATATCGACTTTAGGCACCTAAAATATCGATTTTAGCATGTTTTGGGCCTATATTTTGAAAATATTCTAGCACTGAGTAGGCATGTACAGAACGCTTCTGGGACCCCAAAATATCGAATTTTCGGGTGTTTTGAGCCTGAATTTGAGATATAAACGGGTACAGAAGATGCATGCACATATCGACTTTTGGGCACCTAAAATATCGATTTTGAGCATGTTTTGGGTCTGTATCTTGAAAACATTCTAACTAGGAGTAGGGATGTACAGATCGCTTCTGGGACCCAAAAATACCGAATTTTCGGGTGTTTTGAGCCTGAATTTGAGATATAAACGGGTACAGAAGATGCATGCACATATCGATTTTGGACACTTAAAAAATCGATTTTCAGCATGTTTTGGGCATTTATATTGAAAACATTCTAGCACTGAGTAGGCATGTACAGATCGCTTCTGGGACCCCAAAATATCGAGTTTTTGGGTGTTTTGGACCTGAATTTGAGATATCGACTTTGGGCACCTAAAATATCGATTTTTAGCATGTTTTGGGCCTATATTTTGAAAATATTCTAGCACTGAGTAGGCATGTACAGACCGCTTCTGGGACCCCAAAATATCGAATTTTCGGGTGTTTTGAGCCTGAATTTGAGATATAAACGGGTACAGAAGATGCATGCACATATCGACTTTTGGGCACCTAAAAGATCGATTTTCAGTATGTTTTGGGCCTGTATTTTGAAAATACTCTAACACGGAGTAGGCATGTACAGTTCGCTTCTGAGACCCCTAAATATCGAATTTTCGGGTGTTTTGGGCCTGAATTTGATAGATCGACTTTGGGGACCTAAAATATCGATTTTTATCATGTTTTGGGCCTATATTTTGAAAATATTCTAGCACTAAGTAGGCATGTACAGATCACTTCTGGGACCCAAAAATATCGAATTTTCGAGTGTTTTGAGCCTGAATTTGAGATATAAACGGGTACAGATGATGCATGCACATATCGACTTTGGACACTTAAAATATCGATTTTTAGCATGTTCTATGCCTATATTTTGAAGAAAATTCTAGGACTGACTAGGCATGTACAAATCGCTTCTGGGACCCAAAAATATCGAATTTTCGGGTGTTTTGAGGTTGAATTTGGGATATAAACGGGTGCAGAAGATGCATGCACATGTTGACTTTGGTCACCTAAAATATCGATTTTCAGCATGTTTTGGGCCTGCATCTGAGTAGGCATGTACAGATCGCTTCTGGGACCCAAAAATATCGAATTTTCGGGTATTTTGAGCCTGAATTTGAGATATAAACGGGTAAAGAAGATGCATGCACATATCGACTTTGGACACTTAAAATATTGATTTTTAGCATGTTTTGAGCCTATATTTTGAAAACATTCTAGCACTGACTAGACATGTACAGATCGCTTCTGGGACCCAAAATTATCGAATTTTCGGGTGTTTTGAGGTTGAATTTGAGATATAAACGAGTGCAGAAGATGCATACACATGTTCAATTTGGGTACCTAAAATATCGATTATTAGCATGTGTTGGGCCTGCATCTGAGTAAGCATGTACAGATCGCTTCTGGGACCCCAAAATATCGAATTTTCGGGTGTTTGGAGCGTAAATTTGAGATATAAACGGGTACAGAAGATGCATGCACATATCGACTTTTGGGCACCTAAAAGATCGATTTTCAGTATGTTTTGGGCCTGTATTTTGAAAATACTCTAACACGGAGTAGGCATGTACAGTTCGCTTCTGGGACCTCAAAATATCGAATTTTAGGGTGTTTTGGGCCTGGATTTGAGATATCGACTTTGGGCACCTAAAATATCGATTTTTAGAATGTTTTGGGCCTATTATTTGAAAATATTTTAGCACTAAGTAGGCATGTACAGATCACTTCTGGGACCCCAAAATATCGAATTTTCGGGTATTTTGGGCCTGAATTTCATATATCGACTTTGGGGACCTAAAATATCGATTTTTAGCATGTTTTGGGCCTATATTTTGAAAATATTCTAGCACTAAGTAGGCATGTACAGATCACTTCTGGGACCCCAAAATATCGAATTTTCGGGTGTTTTGAGCCTGAATTTGAGATATAAACGGGTACAGATGATGCATGCACATATTGACTTTGGACACTTAAAATATCGATTTTTAGCATGTTCTATGCCTATATTTTCAAGAAAATTCTAGCACTGAGTAGGCATGTACAGATCGCTTCTGGGACCCAAAAATAACGAATTTTCGGGTGTTTTGAGGTTGAATTTGGGATATAAACGGGTGCAGAAGATGCATACACATGTTGACTTTGGTCACCTAAAATATCGATGTTCAGCTTGTTTTGGGCCTGTATTTTGAAAATACTCTAACACGGAGTAAGCAAGTACAGATCGCTTCTGGGACCCCAAAATAACGAATTTTCGGGTGTTTTGAGATTGAATTTGTGATATAAACGGGTACAGAAGATGAATTTACATATCGACTTTTGGGCACCTAAAAGTTCGATTTTCAGTATGTTTTGGGCCTGTATATTGAAAATATTCTAACACGGAGTAGGCATCTACAGATTGCTTCTGGGACCCCAAAATATCGAGTTTTTGGGTGTTTTGGACCTGAATTTGAGATATCAACTTTGGGCACCTATAATATCGATTATGAGCTTGTTTTGGGCCTATATTTTGAAAATATTCTAGCACTGAGTAGGCATGTACAGATCGCTTCTGGACCCAAAATATCGAATTTTCGGGTGTTTTGAGCCTGAATTTGAGATATAAACGGGTACAGAAGATTCATGCACTTATTGACTTTGGGCACCTAAAATATCGATTTTCAGCATGTTTTGGGCCTATATTTTGAAAACATTCTAGCACTTAGTAGGCATGTACAGATCGCTTCTGGGACCCCAAAATATCGAATTTTCGGGTGTTTTGAGCTTGAATTTGAGATATAAACGGGTACAGAAGATGCATGCACATATTGACTTTGGGCACCTAAAATATCGATTTTCAGCATGTTTTGGGCCTGTATTTTGAAAATACTCTTAACTAGGAGTAGGCATGTACAGATCGCTTCTGGGACCCCAAAATATCGAATTTTCGGGTGTTCTGTGCCTGAATTTGAGATATAAACGGGTACAGAAGATGCATGCACATATCGACTTTGGACACTTAAAATATCGATTTTCAGCAAGTTTTGGGCCTGTATTTTGAAAACATTCTAGCACTGAGTAGGCATGTACAATATCGCTTCTGGGACCCCAAAATATCGAGTTTTTGGGTGTTTTGGACCTGAATTTGAGATATCGACTTTGGGCACCTAAAATATCGATTATTAGCATGTTTTGGGCCTATATTTTGAAAATATTCTAGCATTTAGTAGGCATGTACAGATCGCTTCTGGGACCCCAAAATATCGAATTTTCGGGTGTTTTGAGCTTGAATTTGAGATATAAACGGGTACAGAAGATGCATGCACATATTGACTTTGGGCACCTAAAATATCGATTTTCAGCATGTTTTGAGCCTGTATTTTGAAAATACTCTTAACTAGGAGTAGGCATGTACAGATCGCTTCTGGGACCCCAAAATATCGAATTTTCGGGTGTTTTGAGCCTGAATTTGAGATATAAACGGGTACAGAAGATGCATGCACATATCGACTTTGGACACTTAAAATATCGATTTTTAGCATGTTTTGAGCCTATATTTTGAAAATATTCTAGCACTGACTAGACATGTACAGATCGCTTCTGGGACCCCAAAATATTGAATTTTCGGGTGTTTTGAGCCTGAATTTGAGATATAAACGGGTACAGAAGATGCATGCACATATCGACTTTGGACACTTAAAATATCGATTTTCAGCAAGTTTTGGGCCTGTATTTTGAAAACATTCTAGCACTGAGTAGGCATGTACAATATCGCTTCTGGGACCCCAAAATATCGAGTTTTTGGGTGTTTTGGACCTGAATTTGAGATATCGACTTTGGGCACCTAAAATATCGATTTTTAGCATGTTTTGTGACTTTATTTTGAAAATATTCTAGCACTGAATAGACATGTACAGATCGCTTCTGGGACCCAAAATTAACAAATTTTCGGGTGTTTTGAGGTCAAATTTGAGATATAAACGAGTGCAGAAGATGCATACACATGTTGACTTTGGGCACCTAAAATATCGATTTTCAGCTTGTTTTGGGCCTGTATTTTGAAAATACTCTAACACGGATTAAGCAAGTACAGATCGCTTCTGGGACCCCAAAATATCGATTTTTCGGGTGTTTGGAGCCTAAATTTGAGATATAAACGGGTACAGAAGATGCATCTACATATCGACTTTTGGGCACCTAAAAGATCGATTTTCAGTATGTTTTGGGCCTGTATATTGAAAATATTCTAACACGAAGTAGGCATGTACAGATCGCTTCTGGGACCCCAAAATATCGAGTTTTTGGGTGATTTGGGCCTGAATTTGAGATATCGACTTTGGGCACCTAAAATATCGATTTTTAGCATGTTTTGGGCCTATATTTTGAAAATATTCTAGCACTGAGTAGGCATGTACAGATCGCTTCTCGGACCCCAAAATATCGAATTTTCGGGTGTTTTGAGCCTGAATTTGAGATATAAACGGGTACAGAAGATGCATGCACATATCGACTTTTGGGCACCTAAAATATCGATTTTGAGCATGTTCTGGGTCTGTATCTTGAAAACATTCTAACTAGGAGTAGGGATGTACAGATCGCTTCTGGGACCCAAAAATACCGAATTTTCGGGTGTTTTGAGCCTGAATTTGAGATATAAATGGGTACAGAAGATGCATGCACATATCGACTTTGGACACTTAAAATATCGATTTTCAGCAGGTTTTGGGCCTGTATTTTGAAAACATTCTAGCACGGAGTAGGCATGTACAATATCGCTTCTGGGACCCCAAAATATCGAGTTTTTGGGTGTTTTGGACCTGAATTTGAGATATCGACTTTGGGCACCTAAAATATCGATTATTAGCATGTTTTGGGCCTATATTTTGAAAATATTCTAGCACTGAGTAGGCATGTACAGATCGCTTCTGGGACCCAAAATTAACAAATTTTCGGTTGTTTTGAGGTCGAATTTGAGATATAAACGAGTGCAGAAGATGCATACACATGTTGACTTTGGGCACCTAAAATATCGATTATCAGCATGTTTTGGGCCTGTATTTTGAAAATACTCTTAACTAGGAGTAGGCATGTACAGATCGCTTCTGGGACCCCAAAATATCGAATTTTCGGGTGTTTTGAGCCTGAATTTGAGATATAAACGGGTACAGAAGATGCATGCACATATCGACTTTGGACACTTAAAATATCGATTTTTAGCATGTTTTGAGCCTATATTTTGAAAACATTCTAGCACTGACTAGACATATACAGATCGCTTCTGGGACCCAAAATTATCAAATTTTCGGGTGTTTTGAGGTTGAATTTGAGATATAAACGAGTGCAGAAGATGCATACACATGTTGACTTTGGGCACCTAAAATATCGATTTTCAGCTTGTTTTGGGCTTGTATTTTGAAAATACTCTAACACGTAGTAAGCAAGTACAGATCGCCCTTGGGACCCCAAAATATCGAATTTTCGGGTGTTTTGAGCCTGAATTTGAGATATAAACGGGTACAGAAGATGCATCCACATATCGACTTTTGGGCACCTAAAAGATCGATTTTCAGTATGTTTTGGGCCTGTATATTGAAAATACTCTAACACGGAGAAGGCATGTACAGATCGCTTCTGAAACCCCAAAATATCGAATTCTTTGGCGTTTTTGGCTTGAATTTGAGATATCGACTTTGGGCACCTAAAATATCGATTTTTAGCATGTTTTGGGCCTATATTTTGAAAATATTCTAGCACTGACTAGGCATGTACAGATCGCTTCTGGGACCCCAAAATATCGAATTTTCGGGTGTTTTGAGCCTGAATTTGAGATATAAACGGGTACAGAAGATGCATGCACATATCGACTTTTGGGCACCTAAAATATCAATTTTGAGCATGTTTTGGGTCTGTATCTTGAAAACATTCTAACTAGGAGTAGGGATGTACAGATTGCTTCTTGGACCCAAAAATACCAAATTTTCGGGTGTTTTGAGCCTGAATTTGAGATTTAAACGGGTACAGAAGATGCATGCTAATATTGACTTTGGACACTTAAAATATCGATTTTTCAGCATGTTTTGGGCCTGTATTTTGAAAACATTCTAGCACTGAGTAGGCATGTACAGATTGCTTCTGGGACCCCAAAATATCGAGTTTTTGGGTGTTTTGGACCTGAATTTGAGATATCGACTTTGGGCACCTAAAATATCGATTTTTAGCATGTTTTGTGCCTTTATTTTGAAAATATTCTAGCACTGAATAGGCATGTACAGATCGCTTCTGGGACCCCAAAATATCGAATTTTCGGGTGTTTTTAGCCTGAATTTGAGATATAAACGGGTACAGAAGATGCATGCACATATTGACTTTGGGCACCTAAAATATCGATTTTCAGCATGTTTTGGGCCTGTGTTTTGAAAATACTCTAACTAGGAGTAGGCATGTACAGATCGCTTCTGGGACCCAAAAATATCAAATTTTTGGGTGTTTTGAGCCTGAATTTCAGATATAAACGGGTACAGAAGATGCATGCACATATCGACTTTGGACACATAAAATATCGATTTTTAGCATGTTTTGAGCCTATATTTAGAAAACATTCTAGCACTGACTAGACATGTACAGACCGCTTCTCGGACCCAAAATTATCAAATTTTCGGGTGTTTTGAGGTTGAATTTGAGATATAAACGAGTGCAGAAGATGCATGCACATATCGACTTTTGGGCACCTATAAGATCGATTTTCAGTATGTTTTGGGCCTGTATTTTGAAAATACTCTAACACGGAGTAGGCATGTACAGTTCGCTTCTGGGACCCCCAAATATCGAATTTTAGGGTGTTTTGGGCCTGGATTTGAGATATCGATTTTGGGCACCTAAAATATCGATTTTTAGCATGTTTTGGGCCTATATTTTGAAAATATTCTAGCACTAAGTAGGCATGTACAGATCACTTCTGGGACCCCAAAATATCGAATTTTCGGGTGTTTTGAGCCTGAATTTGAGATATAAACGGGTACAGATGATGCATGCACATATCGACTTTGGACACTTAAAATGTCGATTTTTAGCATGTTCTATGCCTATATTTTGAAGAAAATTCTAGCACTGAGCAGGCATGTACAGATCGCTTCTGGGACCCAAAAATAACGAATTTTCGGGTGTTTTGAGGTTGAATTTGGGATATAAACGGGTGCAGAAGATGCATACACATGTTGACTTTGGTCACCTAAAATATCGATGTTCAGCTTGTTTTGGGCCTGTATTTTGAAAATACTCTAACACGGAGTAAGCAAGTACAGATCGCCCTTGGGACCCCAAAATATCGAATTTTCGGGTGTTTTGAGCCTGAATTTGAGATATAAACGGGTACAGAAGATGCATCCACATATCCACTTTTGGGCACCTAAAAGATCGATTTTCAGTATGTTTTGGGCCTGTATATTGAAAATACTCTAACACGGAGAAGGCATGTACAGATCGCTTCTGAAACCCCAAAATATCGAATATTTGGGTGTTTTTGGCCTGAATTTGAGATATCGACTTTGGGCACGTAAAATATCGATTTTTAGCATGTTTTGGGCCTATATTTTGAAAATATTCTAGCACTGAGTAGGCATGTACAGATCACATCTGGGACCCCAAAATATCGAATTTTCGGGTATTTTGAGCCTGTATTTGAGATATAAACGGGTACAGAAGATGCATGCACATATCGACTTTTGGGCACCTAAAAGATCGATTTTCAGTATGTTTTGGACCTGTATTTCGAAAATACTCTAACATGGAGTAGGCATGTACAGTTCGCTTCTGGGACCCCAAAATATCGAATTTTCGGGTGTTTTGGGCCTGAATTTGAAATATCGACTTTGGGCACCTATAATATCGATTTTTAGCATGTTTTGGGCCTATATTTTGAAAATATTCTAGCACTGAGTAGGCATGTACAGATCGCTTCTGGGACCCCAAAATATCGAATTTTCGGGTGTTTTGAGCCTGAATTTGAGATATCGACTTTGGGGACCCAAAGTATCGATTTTTAGCATGTTTTGGGCCTATATTTTGAAAATATTCTAGCACTAAGTAGGCATGTACAGATCACTTCTGGGACCCCAAAATATCGAATTTTCGGGTGTTTTAAGCCTGAATTTGAGATATAAACGATTGCAGAAGATGCATGCACATATCGACTTTTGGGCACCTATAAGATCGATTTTCAGTATGTTTTGGGCCTGTATTTTGAAAATACTCTAACACGGAGTAGGCATGTACAGTTCGCTTCTGGGACCCCCAAATATCGAATTTTCGGGTGTTTTGGGCCTGAATTTGAAAAATCGACTTTGGGCACCTAAAATATCGATTTTTAGCATGTTTTGGGCCTATATTTTGAAAATATTCTAGCACTAAGTAGGCATGTACAGATCGCTTCTGGGACCCCAAAATATCGAATTTTCGGGTGTTTGGAGCCTGAATTTGAGATATAAACGGGTACAGAAGATGCATGCACATATCGACTTTTGGGCACCTAAAAGATCGATTTTCAGTAAGTTTTGGGCCTGTATTTTGAAAATACTCTAACACGGAGTAGGCATGTACAGTTCGCTTCTGGGACCCCAAAATATCGAATTTTAGGGTGTTTTGGGCCTGGATTTGAGATATCGATTTTGGGCACCTAAAATATCGATTTTTAGCATGTTTTGGGCCTATATTTTGAAAATATTCTAGCACTAAGTAGGCATGTACAGATCACTTCTGGGACCCCAAAATATCGAATTTTCGGGTGTTTTGAGCCTGAATTTGAGATATAAACGGGTACAGATGATGCATGCACATATTGACTTTGGACACTTAAAATATCGATTTTTAGCATGTTCTATGCCTATATTTTGAAGAAAATTCTAGCACTGAGTAGGCATGTACAGATCGCTTCTGGGACCCAAAAATAACGAATTTTCGGGTGTTTTGAGGTTGAATTTGGGATATAAACGGGTGCAGAAGATGCATACACATGTTGACTTTGGTCACCTAAAATATCGATGTTCAGCTTGTTTTGGGCCTGTATTTTGAAAATACTCTAACACGGAGTAAGCAAGTACAGATCGCCCTTGGGACCCCAAAATATCGAATTTTCGGGTGTTTTGAGCCTGAATTTGAGATATAAACGGGTACAGAAGATGCATCCACATATCCACTTTTGGGCACCTAAAAGATCGATTTTCAGTATGTTTTGGGCCTGTATATTGAAAATACTCTAACACGGAGAAGGCATGTACAGATCGCTTCTGAAACCCCAAAATATCGAATATTTGGGTGTTTGTGGCCTGAATTTGAGATATCGACTTTGGGCACGTAAAATATCGATTTTTAGCATGTTTTGGGCCTATATTTTGAAAATATTCTAGCACTGAGTAGGCATGTACAGATCACATCTGGGACCCCAAAATATCGAATATTCGGGTATTTTGAGCCTGTATTTGAGATATAAACGGGTACAGAAGATGCATGCACATATCGACTTTTGGGCACCTAAAAGACCGATTTTCAGTATGTTTTGGACCTGTATTTCGAAAATACTCTAACATGGAGTAGGTATGTACAGTTCGCTTCTGGGACCCCAAAATATCGAATTTTCGGGTGTTTTGGGCCTGAATTTGAAATATCGACTTTGGGCACCTATAATATCGATTTTTAGCATGTTTTGGGCCTATATTTTGAAAATACTCTAACACGGAGTAGGCATGTACAGATCGCTTCTGGGACCCCAAAATATCGAATATTTGGGTGTTTTTGGCCTGAATTTGAGATATCGACTTTGGGCACCTAAAATATCGATTTTTAGCATGTTTTGGGTCTGTATCTTGTAAATATTCTAACTAGGAGTAGGGATGTACAGATCGCTTCTGGGACCCAAAAATACCGAATTTTCGGGTGTTTTGAGCCTGAATTTGAGATATAAACGGGTACAGAAGATGCATGCACATATCGACTTTGGACACTTAAAATATCGATTTTCAGCATGTTTTGGGCCTGTATTTTGAAAACATTCTAGCACTGAGTAGGCATGTAAAGATCGCTTCTGGGACCCCAAAATATCGAGTTTTTGGGTGTTTTGGATCTGAATTTGAGATATCGACTTAGGGCACCTAAAATATCGATTTTTAGCATGTTTTGGGTCTATATTTTGAAAATATTCTAGCACTGAGTAGGCATGTACAGATTGCTTCTGGGACCCTTAAAATATCGAATTTTCGGGTGTTTTGAGCCTGAATTTGAGATATAAACGGGTACAGAAGATGCATGCACATATTGACTTTGGGCACCTAAAATATCGATTTTCAGCATGTTTTGCACCTGTATTTTAAAAATACTCTAACTAGGAGTAGGCATGTACAGATCGCTTCTGGGCCCCAAAAATATCGAATTTTCGAGTGTTTTGAGCCTGAATTTGAAATATAAACGGGTACAGAAGATGCATGCACATATCGACTTTGGACACTTAAAATATCGATTTTTAGCATGTTTTGAGCGTATATTTTGAAAACATTCTAGCACTGACTAGACATGTACAGATCGCTTCTGGGACCCAAAATAAACAAATTTTCGGGTGTTTTGAGGTTGAATTTGAGATATAAACGAGTGCAAAAGATGCATACACATGCTGACTTTGGGCACCTAAAATATCGATTTTCAGCATGTTTTGGGCCTGCATCTGAGTAGGCATGTACAGATCGCTTCTGGGACCCCAAAATATCGAATTTTCCGGTGTTTGGAGCCTGAATTTGAGATATAAACGGGTACAGAAGATGCATGCACATATCGACTTTTGGGCACCTAAAAGATCGATTTTCAGTATGTTTTGGACCTGTATTTCGAAAATACTCTAACATGGAGTAGGCATGTACAGTTCGCTTCTGGGACCCCAAAATATCGAATTTTCATGTGTTTTGGGCCTGAATTTGAAATATCGACTTTGGGCACCTAAAATATCGATTTTTAGCATGTTTTGGGCCTATATTTTGAAAATATTCTAGCACTGACTAGACATGTACAGATCGCTTCTGGGACCCAAAATTATCGAATTTTTCGGGTGTTTTAAGGTTGAATTTGAGATATAAACGAGTGCAGAAGATTCATACACTTGTTCAATTTGGGTACCTAAAATATCGATTTTTAGCATGTTTTGGGCCTGCATCTGAGTAGGCATGTAGAAATTGCTTCTGGGACCCCAAAATATAGAATTTTCGGTTGTTTGGAGCCTAAATTTGAGATATAAACGGGTACAGAAGATGCATGCACATATCGACTTTTGGGCACCTAAAAGATCGATTTTCAGTATGTTTTGGGCCTGTATTTTGAAAATACTCTAACACGGAGTAGGCATGTACAGTTCGCTTCTGGGACCTCAAAAAATCGAATTTTCGGGTGTTTTGGGCCTGAATTTGAGATATCGACTTTGGGGACCTAAAATATCGATTTTTAGCATGTTTTGGGCCTATATTTTGAAAATATTCTAGCACTAAGTAGGCATGTACAGATCACTTCTGGGACCCCAAAATATCGAATTTTCGTGTGTTTTGAGCCTGAATTTGAGATATAAACAGGTACAGATGATGCATGCACATATCGACTTTTGACACTTAAAATATCGATTTTTAGCATGTTTTGAGACTTTATTTTGAAAAAAATTCTAGCACTGAATAGGCATGTACAGATCGCTTCTGGGACCCATAAATATCGAATTTTCGGGTGTTTTGAGGTTGAATTTGGGATATACAGAAGATGCATCCACATATAGACTTTTGGGCACCTAAAAGATCGATTTTCAGTATGTTTTGGGCCTGTATTTTGAAAATACTCTAACACGGAGTAGGCATGTACAGTTCGCTTCTGGGACTCCAAAATATCGAATTTTCGGGTGTTTTGGGCCTGAATTTGAAATATCGACTTTGGGCACCTAAAATATCGATTTTTAGCATGTTTTGGGCCTATATTTTGAAAATATTCTAGCACTGATTAGGCATGTATGTACAAATAGCTTCTGGGACCCCAAAATATCAAATTTTCTGGTGTTTTTAGCCTGAATTTGAGATATAAACGGGTGAAGAAGATGCATGCACATATCGACTTTTGGGCACCTAAAAGATCGATTTTCAGTATGTTTTGGGCCTGTATCTTGAAAATACTCTAACACGGAGTAGGCATGTACAGTTCGCTTCTGGGACCCCAAAATATCGAATTTTCGGGTGTTTCGGGCCTGAATTTAAAATATATCGACTTTGTGCACCTAAAATATCGATTTTTAGCATGTTTTGGGCCTATATTTTGAAAATATTCTAGCACTGAGTAGGCATGTACGGATCGCTTCTGGGACCCAAAAATACCGAATTTTCGGGTGTTTTGAGCCTGAATTTGAGATATAAACGGGTACGGAAGATGCATCACATATCGACTTTGGACACTTAAAATATCGATTTTTAGCATGTTTTGAGCCTATATTTTGAAAACATTCTAGCACTGACTAGACATGTACAGATCGCTTCTGGGACCCAAAATTATCGAATTTTCGGGTGTTTTGAGGTTGAATTTGAGATATATACGAATGCAGAAGATGCATACCCATGTTCAATTTGGGTACCTAAAATATCGATTTTTAGTATGTTTTGAGCCTGCACAGATCACTTCTGGGACCCCAAAATATCGAATTTTCGGGTGTTTGGAGACTGAATTTGAGATATAAACGGGTACAAAAGATACATGCACATATCAACTTTTGGGCACCTAAAAGATTGATTTTCTGTATGTTTTGGGCCTGTATTTTGAAAATACTCTAACACGGAGTAGGCATGTACAGATCGCTTCTGGGACTCCAAAATATCGAATTTTCGTGTGTTTTGAGCCTGAATTTGAGATATAAACGGGTACAGAAGATGCATGCACATATTGACTTTGGGCACCTAAAATATCGATTTTCAGCATGTTTTGGGCCTGTATTTTGAAAATACTTTAACTAGGAGTAGGCATGTACAGATCGCTTCTGGGACCCAAAAATATCGAATTTTCGGGTGTTTTGAGCCTGAATTTGAGATATAAACGGGTACAGAAGATGCATGCACATATCGACTTTGGACACTTGAAATATCGATTTTTAGCATGTTTTGAGCCTATATTTTGAAAACATTCTAGCACTGACTAGACATGTACAGATCGCTTCTGGGACCCAAAAATATCGAATTTTCGGGTGTTTTGAGCCTGAATTTGAGATATAAACGGGTACAGAAGATTCATGCACATATCGACTTTGGACACTTAAAATATCGATTTTTAGCATGTTTTGAGCCTATATTTTGAAAACATTCTAGCACTGACTAGACATGTACAGATCGCTTCTGGGACCCAAAATTATCGAATTTTCGGGTGTTTTGAGGTTGAATTTGAGATATAAACGAGTGCAGAAGATGCATACCCATGTTCAATTTGGGTACCTAAAATATCGATTTTTAGCATGTTTTTGGCCTGCATCTGAGTAAGAATGTACAGATCGCTTCTGGGACCCTAAAATATCGAATTTTCGGGTGTTTGGAGCCTGACTTTGAGATATAAACGGGTACAGAAGATGCATGCACATATCGACTTTTGGGCACCTAAAAGATCGATTTTCAGTATGTTTTGGGCCTGTATTTTGAAAATACTCTAACACGGAGTAGGCATAAACAGTTCGCTTCTGGGACCCCAAAATATCGAATTTTAGGGTGTTTTGGGCCTGAATTTGAGATATCGACTTTGGGCACCTGAAATTTCGATTTTTAGCATGTTTTGGTCCTATATTTTGAAAATATTCTAGCACTAAGTAGGCATGTACAGATCACTTCTGGGACCCCAAAATATCGAATTTTCTGGTGTTCTGAGCCTGAATTTGAGATATAAACGGGTACAGATGATGCATGCACATATCGACTTTGGACACTTAAAATATCGATTTTTAGCATGTTTTGAGCCTATATTTTGAAAAAATTCTAGCACTGAGTAGGCATGTACAGATCGCTTCTGGGACCCAAAAATATCGAAATTTCGGGTGTTTTGAGATTTAATTTGGGATATAAACGGGTACAGAAGATGCATTTACATATCGACTTTTGGGCACCTAAAAGATCGATTTTCAGTATGTTTTGAGCCTGTATTTTGAAAGTATTCTAGCACTAAGTAGGCATGTACAGATCACTTCTGGGACCCCAAAATATCGAATTTTCGTGTGTTTTGAGTCTGAATTTGAGATATAAACGGGTACAGATGATGCATGCACATATCGACTTTGGACACTTAAAATATCAATTTTTTGAATGTTTTGAGCCTATATTTTGAAAAAATTCTAGCACTGAGTAGGCATATACAGATTGCTTCTGCGACCTAAAAATATCGACTTTTCGGGTGTTTTGAGGTTGAATTTGGGATTTAAACGGGTGCAGAAGATGCATACACATGTTGACTTTGGTCACCTAAAATATCGATTTTCAGCTTGTTTTGGGCCTGTATTTTGAAAATACTCTAACTCGGAGTAAGCAAGTACAGATCGCTTCTGGGACCCAAAAATATCGAATTTTCGGGTGTTTTGAGCCTGAATTTGAGATATAAACGGGTACAGAATATGCATGCACATATCGACTTTTGGGCACCTAAAATATCGATTTTGAGCATGTTTTTGGTCTGTATCTTGAAAACATTCTAACTAGGAGTAGGGATGAACAGATCGCATCTGGGACCCAAAAATACCGAATTTTCGGGTGTTTTGATCCTGAATTTGAGATATAA
The DNA here is from genome assembly GCA_033782935.1 of Petrolisthes cinctipes. Taxonomy (NCBI): domain Eukaryota; kingdom Metazoa; phylum Arthropoda; class Malacostraca; order Decapoda; family Porcellanidae; genus Petrolisthes; species Petrolisthes cinctipes. The sequence continues at coordinate 1,537,961 of JAWQEG010000175.1, forward strand.
ACGGGTACAGAAGATGCATGCACATATCGACTTTGGACACTTAAAATATCGATTGTCAGCATGTTTTGGGCCTGTATTTTGAAAACATTCTAGCACTGAGTAGGCATGTACAGATTGCTCCTGTGACCCCAAAATATCGAGTTTTTGGGTGTTTTGGACCTGAATTTGAGATATCGACTTTGGGCACCTAAAGTTTCGATTTTTAGCATGTTTTGGGCCTATATTTTGAAAATATTCTAGCACTGAGTAGGCATGTACAGATCACTTCTGGGACCCAAAAATACCGAGTTTTCGGTTGTTTGGAGCCTGAATTTGAGATATAAACGGGTACAGATGATGCATGCACATATCGACTTTGGACACTTAAAATATCGATTTTTAGCATGTTTTGAGCCTATATTTTGAATAAATTCTAGCACTGAGTAGGCATGTACAGATCGCTTCTTAGGACCCCAAAATATCAAATTTTCGGGTGTTTTTAGCCTGAATTTGAGATATAAACGGGTGAAGAAGATGCATGCACATATCGACTTTTGGGCACCTAAAAGATCGATTTTCAGTATGTTTTGGGCCTGTATCTTGAAAATACTCTAACACGGAGTAGGCATGTACATATCGCTTCTGGGACCCCAAAATATCGAATTTTCGGGTGTTTTGGGCCTGAATTTGAAATATCGCCTTTGGGCACCTAAAATATCGATTTTTAGCATGTTTTGGGCCTATATTTTGAAAATATTCTAGCACTGAGTAGGCATGTACAGATCGCTTCTGGGACCCCAAAATATCGAATTTTCGGGTGTTTGGAGAGTGAATTTGAGATATAAACGGGTACAGAAGATGCATGCACATATCGACTTTTGAGCACCAAATAGATCGATTTTCAATATGTTTTGGGCCTGTATTTTGAAAATACTCTAACACGGAGTAGGCATGTACAGTTCGCTTTTGGGACCCCAAAATATCGAATTTTCGGGTGTTTTGGGCCTGAATTTAAAATATATCGACTTTGTGCACCTAAAATATCGATTTTTAGCATGTTTTGGGCCTATATTTTGAAAATATTCTAGCACTGAGTAGGCATGTACAGATCGCTTTTGGGACCCAAAAATACCGAATTTTCGGGTGTTTTGAGCCTGAATTTGAGATATAAACGTGTACAGAAGATGCATGCACATATCGACTTTGGACACTTAAAATATCGATTTTTAGCATGTTTTGAGCCTATATATTGAAAACATTCTAGCACTGACTAGACATGTACAGATCACTTCTGGGACCCAAAATAATCGAATTTTAGGGTGTTTTGAGCCTGAATTTGAGATATAAACGGGTACAGATGATGCATGCACATATCGACTTTGGACACTTAAAATATCGATTTTTAGCATGTTTTGAGCCTATATTTTGAATAAATTCTAGCACTGAGTAGGCATGTACAGATCGCTTCTGGGACCCAAAAACATCGAATTTTCGGGTGTTTTGAGGTTAAATTTGGGATATAAACGGGTACAGAAGATGCATTACATATCGACTTTTGGGCACCTAAAAGATCGATTTTCAGTATGTTTTGGGCCTGTATTTTGAAAATACTATAACACGGAGTAGGCATGTACAGTTTGCTTCTGGGACCCCAAAATATCGAATTTTCGGGTGTTTTGGGCCTGAATTTGAAATATCGACTTTGGGCACCTAAAATATCGATTTTTAGCATGTTTTGGGCCTATATTTTGAAAATATTCTAGCACTGAGTAGGCATGTACAGATCGCTTCTGGGACCCCAAAATATCGAATTTTCGGGTGTTTGGAGAGTGAATTTGAGATATAAACGGGTACAGAAGATGCATGCACATATCGACTTTTGAGCACCAAAAAGATCGATTTTCAGTATGTTTTGGGCCTGTATTTTGAAAATACTCTAACACGGAGTAGGCATGTACAGTTCGCTTCTGGGATCCCAAAATATCGAATTTTCGGGTGTTTTGGGCCTGAATTTGAAATATCGACTTTGGGCACCTAAAATATCGATTTTTAGCATGTTTTGGGCCTATATTTTGAAAATATTCTAGCACTGAGTAGGCATGTACAGATCGCTTCTGGGACCCAAAAATACCGGATTTTCGGGTGTTTTGAGCCTGAATTTGAGATATAAACGGGTACAGAAGATGCATACACATATTGATTTTGGGCACCTAAAATATCGATTTTCAGCATGTTTTGGGCCTGTATTTTGAAAATACTTTAACTAGGAGTAGGCATGTACAGATCGCTTCTGGGACCCAAAAATATCGAATTTTCGGGTGTTTTGAGCCTGAATTTGAGATATAAACGGATACAGAAGATGCATACACATATCGACTTTGGACACTTAAAATATCGATTTTTAGCATGTTTTGAGCCTATATTTTGAAAACATTCTAGCACTGACTAAACATGTACAGATCGCTTCTGAGACCCAAAATTATCGAATTTTCGGGTGTTTTGAGGTTGAATTTGAGATATAAACGAGTGCAGAAGATGCATACCCATGTTCAATTTGGGTACCTAAAATATCGATATTTAGCATGTTTTGGGCCTGCATCTGAGTAGGCATGTACAGATCGCTTCTGGGACCCCAAAATATCGAATTTTCGGGTGTTTTGAGCCTGAATTTGAGATATAAACGGGTACAGAAGATGCATGCACATATCGACTTTTGGGCACCTAAAAGATCGGTTTTCAGTATGTTTTGGGCCTGTATTTTGAAAATACTCTAACACGGAATAGGCATGTACAGTTCGCTTCTGGGACCCCAAAATATCGAATTTCAGGGTGTTTTGGGCCTGAATTTGAGATATCGACTTTGGGCACCTAAAATATCGATTTTAGCATGTTTTGGGCCAATATTTTGAAAATATTTTAGCACTAAGTAGGCATGTGCAGATCACTTCTGGGACCCAAAATAATCGAATTTTCGGGTGTTTTGAGCCTGAATTTGAGATATAAACGGGTACAGATGATGCATGCACATATCGACTTTGGACACTTAAAATATCGATTTTTAGCATGTTTTGAGCCTATATTTTGAATAAATTCTAGCACTGAGTAGGCATATACAGATCGCTTCTGGGACCTAAAAATATCGAATTTTCGGGTGTTTTGAGGTTAAATTTGGGATATAAACGGGTACAGAAGATGCATTTACATATCGACTTTTGGGCACCTAAAAGATAGATTTTCAGTATGTTTAGGGCCTGTATTTTGAAAATACTATAACACGGAGTAGGCATGTTCAGTTTGCTTCAGGGACCCCAAAATATCGAATTTTCGGGTGTTTTGGGCCTGAATTTGAAATATCGACTTTGGGCACATAAAATATCGATTTTTAGCATGTTTTGGGCCTATATTTTGAAAATATTCTAGCACTGAATAGGTATGTACAGATCGCTTCTGGGACCCCAAAATATCGAATTTTCGGGTGTTTGGAGAGTGAATTTGAGATATAAACGGGTACAGAAGATGCATGCACATATCGACTTTTGAGCACCAAAAAGATCGATTTTCAGTATGTTTTGGGCCTGTATTTTGAAAATACTCTAACACGGAGTAAGCATGTACAGTTAGCTTCTGGGATCCCAAAATATCGAATTTTCGGGTGTTTTGGGCCTGAATTTGAAATATCGACTTTGGGCACCTAAAATATCGATTTTTAGCATGTTTTGGGCCTATATTTTGAAAATATTCTAGCACTGAGTAGGCATGTACAGATCGCTTCTGGGACCCAAAAATACCGGATTTTCGGGTGTTTTGAGCCTGAATTTGAGATATAAACGGGTACAGAAGATGCATACACATATTGACTTTGGGCACCTAAAATATCGATTTTCAGCATGTTTTGGGCCTGTATTTTGAAAATACTTTAACTAGGAGTAGGCATGTACAGATCGCTTCTGGGACCCCAAAATATCGAATTTTCGTGTGTTTTGAGCCTGAATTTGAGATATAAAAGGGTACAGAAGATGCATGCACATATCGACTTTGGACACTTGAAATATCGATTTTTAGCATGTTTTGAGCCTATATTTTGAAAACATTCTAGCACTGACTAGACATGTACAGATCGCTTCTGGGACCCAAAATTATCGAATTTTCGGGTGTTTTAAGGTTGAATTTGAGATATAAACGAGTGCAGAAGATGCATACCCATGTTCAAATTGGGTACCTAAAATATCGATTTTTAGCATGTTTTGGGCCTGCATCTGAGTAAAAAAGTACAGATCGCTTCTGGGACCCTAAAATATCGAATTTTCGGGTGTTTGGAGCCTGAATTTGAGATATAAATGGGTACAGAAGATGCATGCACATATCGACTTTTGGGCACCTAAAAGATCGATTTTCAGTATGTTTTGGGCCTGTATTTTGAAAATACTATAACACGGAGTAGGCATGTACAGTTTGCTTCTGGGACCCCAAAATATCGAATTTTCGGGTGTTTTGGGCCTGAATTTGAAATATCGACTTTGGGCACCTAAAATATCGATTTTTAGCATGTTTAGGTCCTATATTTTGAAAATATTCTAGCACTGAGTAGGCATGTACAGATCGCTTCTGGGACCCCAAAATATCGAATTTTCAGGTGTTTGGAGCGTGAATTTGAGATATAAACGGGTACAGAAGATGCATGCACATATCGACTTTAGGGCACCTAAAAGATCGATTTTCAGTATGTTTTGGGCCTGTATTTTGAAAATACTCTAACACGGAGTAGGCATGTACAGTTCGCTTCTGGGAACCCAAAATATCGAATTTTCGGGTGTTTTGGGGCTGAATTAGAAATATCGACTTTGGGCACCTAAAATATCGATTTTTAGCATGTTTTGGGCCTATATTTTGAAAATATTCTAGCACTAAGTAGGCATGTACAGATCACTTCTGGGACCCCAAAATATAGAATTTTCGTGTGTTTTGAGCCTGAATTTGAGATATAAACGGGTACAAATGATGCATGCACATATCGACTTTGGACACTTAAAATATCGATTTTTAGCATGTTTTGAACCTATATTTTGAAAAAATTCTAGCACTGATTAGGCATGTACAGATCGCTTCTGGGACCTAAAAATATCGAATTTTCGGGTGTTTTGAGATTTAATTTGGGATGTAAACGGGTACAGAAGATGCATTTACATATCGACTTTTGGGCACCTAAAAGATCGATTTTCAGTATGTTTTGAGCCTGTATTTTGAAAGTATTCTAGCACTAAGTAGGCATGTACAGATCACTTCTGGGACCCCAAAATATCGAATTTTCGTGTGTTTTGAGCCTGAATTTGAGATATAAACGGGTACAGATGATGCATGCACATATCGACTTTGGACACTTAAAATATCGATTTTTTGCATGTTTTAAGCCTATATTTTGAAAAAATTCTAGCACTGAGTAGGCATATACAGACCGCTTCTGGGACCCAAAAATATCGATTTTTCGGGTGTTTTGAGGTTGAATTTGGGATTTAAACGGGTGCAGAAGATGCATACACATGTTGACTTTGGTCACCAAAAATATCGATTTTCAGCTTGTTTTGGGCCTGTATTTTGAAAATACTCTAACTCGGAGTAAGCAAGTACAGATCGCTTCTTGGACCCAAAAATATCGAATTTTCGGGTGTTTGGAGCCTGAATTTGAGATATAAACGGGTACAGAATATGCATGCACATATCGACTTTTGGGCACCTAAAATATCGATTTTGAGCATGTTTTCGGTCTGTATATTGAAAACATTCTAACTAGGAGTAGGGATGAACAGATCGCATCTGGGACCCAAAAAAACCGAATTTTCGGGTGTTTTGAGCCTGAATTTGAGATGTAAACGGGTACAGAAGATGCATGCACATATCGACTTTGGACACTTAAAATATCGATTGTCAGCATGTTTTGGGCCTGTATTTTGAAAACATTCTATCACTGAGTAGGCATGTACAGATTGCTCCTGGGACCCCAAAATATCGAGTTTTTGGGTGTTTTGGACCTGAATTTGAGATATCGACTTTGGGCACCTAAAATATCGATTTTTAGCATGTTTTGGGCCTATATTTTGAAAATATTCTAGCACTGAGTAGGCATGTACAGATCGCTTCTGGGACCCCAAAATATCGAATTTTCAGGAGTTTGGAGCCTGAATTTGAGATATAAACGGGTACAGAAGATGCATGCACATATCGACTTTTGGGCACCTAAAAGATCGATTTTCAGTATGTTTTGGGCCTGTATTTTGAAAATACTCTAACACGGAGTAGGCATGTTCAGTTCGCTTCTGGGACCCCAAAATATCGAATTTTCGGGGGTTTTGGGCCTGAATTTGAAATATCGACTTTGGGCACCTAAAATATCGATTTTTAGCATGTTTTGGGACTATATTTTGAAAATATTCTAGCACTATGTAGGCATGTACAGATCGCTTCTGGGACCCCAAAATATCGAATTTTCGGGTGTTTTAAGCCTGAATTTGAGATATAAACGGGTACAGAAGATGCATGCACATATCGACTTAGGACACTTAAAATATCGATTTTCAGCATGTTTTGAGCCTATATTTTGAAAAAATTCTAGCACTGAGTAGGCATATACAGATCGCTTCTGGGACCCAAAAATATCGAATTTTCGGGTGTTTTGAAGTTGAATTTGGGATTTAAACGGGTGCAGAAGATGTATACACATGTTGACATTGGTCACCTAAAATATCGATTTTCAGCTTGTTTTGGGCCTGTATTTTGAAAATACTCTAATTTGGAGTAAGCAAGTACAGATCGCTTCTGGGACCCAAAAATATCGAATTTTCGGGTGTTTTGAGCCTGAATTTGAGATATAAACGAGTACAGAATATGCATGCACATATCGACTTTTGAGCACCTAAAATATCGATTTCGAGCATGTTTTCGGTCTGTATCTTGAAAACATTCTAACTAGGAGTAGGGATGAACAGATCGCTTCTGGGACCCAAAAATACCGAATTTTCGGGTGTTTTGAGCCTGAATTTGAGATATAAACGGGTACAGAAGATGCATGCACATATCGACTTTGGACACTTAAAATATCGATTGTCAGCATGTTTTGGGCCTGTATTTTGAAAACATTCTAGCACTGAGTAGGCATGTACAGATTGCTCCTGGGACCCCAAAATATCGAGATTTTGGGTGTTTTGGACCTGAATTTGAGATATCGACTTTGGGCACCAAAAATTTCGATTTTTAGCATGTTTTGGGCCTATATTTTGAAAATATTCCAGCACTGAGTAGGCATGTACAGATCGCTTCTGGGACCCAAAAATACCGAATTTTCGGGTGTTTGGAGCCTGAATTTGAGATATAAACGGGTACAGATGATGCATGCACATATCGACTTTGGACACTTAAAATATCGATTTTTAGCATGTTTTGGGCCTATATTTTGAATAAATTCTAGCACTGAGTAGGCATGTACAGATCGCTTCTGGGACCCAAAAATATCGAATTTTCGGGTGTTTTCAGGTTAAATTTGGGATATAAACGGGTACAGAAGATGCATTTACATATCAACTTTTGGGCACCTAAAAGATCGATTTTCAGTATGTTTTGGGCCTGTATTTTGAAAATACTTTAACTAGAAGTAGGCATGTACAGATCGCTTCTGGGACCCAAAAATATCGAATTTTCGGGTGTTTTGAGCCTGAATTTGAAATATCGACTTTGGGCACTTAAAATATCGATTTTTAGCAGGTTTTGGGCCTATATTTTGAAAATATTTTAACACTGAGTAGGCATGTATGTACAGATAGCTTCTGGGACCCCAAAATATCAAATTGTCGGGTGTTTTGAGCCTGAATTTGAGATATTAACGGGTACAGATGATGCATGCACATATCGACTTTTGGGCACCTAAAGATCGATTTTCAGTATGTTTTGAGCCTGTATTTTGAAAATACTCTAACACGGAGTAGGCATGTACAGTTCGCTTCTGGGACCCCAAAATATCGAATTTTCGGGTGTTTTGGGCCTGAATTTGAAATATCGACTTTGGGCACCTAAAATATCGATTTTCAGCATGTTTTGGGCCTGTATTTTGAAAATACTCAAACTAGGAGAAGGCATGTACAGATCGCTTCTGGAACCCAAAAATATCGAATTTTCGGGTGTTTTGAGCCTGAATTTGAAATATAAACGAGTACAGAAGATGTATGCACATATCGACTTTGGACACTTAAAATATCGATTTTTAGCATGTTTTGAGCCTATATTTTGAATAAATTCTAGCACTGAGTAGGCATGTACAGATCGCTTCTGGGACCTAAAAATTTCGAATTTTCGGGTGTTTTGAGGTTAAATTTGGGATATAAACGGGTACAGAAGATGCATTTACATATCGACTTTTGGGCACCTAAAAGATAGATTTTCAGTATGTTTTGGGCCTGTATTTTGAAAATACTATAACACGGAGTAGGCATGTTCAGTTTGCTTCTGGGACCCCAAAATATCGAATTTTCGGGTGTTTTGGGCCTGAATTTGAAATATCGACTTTGGGCACATAAAATATCGATTTTTTGCATGTTTTGGGCCTATATTTTGAAAATATTCTAGCACTGAGTAGGTATGTACAGATCGCTTCTGGGACCCCAAAATATCGAATTTTCGTGTGTTTTGAGCCATAATTTGAGATATAAACGGGTACAGAAGATGCATGCACATATCGACTTTGAACACTTGAAATATCGATTTTTAGCATGTTTTGAGCCTATATTTTGAAAACATTCTAGCACTGACTAGACATGTACAGATCGCTTCTGGGACCCAAAAATATCGAATTTTCGGGTGTTTTGAGCTTGAATTTGAGATATAAACGGGTACAGAAGATTCATGCACATATCGACTTTGGACACTTAAAATATCGATTTTTAGCATGTTTTGAGCCTATATTTTGAAAACATTCTAGCACTGACTAGACATGTACAGATCGCTTCTGGGACCCAAAATTATCGAATTTTCGGGTGTTTTGAGGTTGAATTTGAGATATAAACGAGTGCAGAAGATGCATACCCATGTTCAATTTGGGAACCTAAAATATCGATTTTTAGCATGTTTTGGGCCTGCATCTGAGTAAGAATGTACAGATCGCTTCTGGGACCCTAAAATATCGAATTTTCGGGTGTTTGGAGCCTGAATTTGAGATATAAACGGGTACAGAAGATGCATGTACATATCGACTTTTGGGCACCTAAAAGATCGATTTTCAGTATGTTTTGGGCCTGTATTTTGAAAATACTCTAACACGGAGTAGGCATAAACAGTTCGCTTCTGGGACCCCAAAATATCGAATTTTATGGTGTTTTGGGCCTTGAATTTGAGATATCGACTTTGGGCACCTGAAATTTCGATTTTTAGCATGTTTTGGTCCTATATTTTGAAAATATTCTAGCACTAAGTAGGCATGTACAGATCACTTCTGGGACCCCAAAATATAGAATTTTCGGGTGTTTTGAGCCTGAATTTTAGATATAAACGGGTACAGATGATGCTTGCACATATCGACTTTGGACACTTAAAATATCGATTTTTAGCATGTTTTGAGCCTATATTTTGAAAAAATTCTAGCACTGAGTAGGCATGTACAGATCGCTTCTGGGACCCAAAAATATCGAATTTTCGGGTGTTTTGAGATTTAATTTGGGATATAAACGGGTACAGAAGATGCATTTACATATCGACTTTTGGGCACCTAAAAGATCGATTTTCAGTATGTTTTGAGCCTGTATTTTGAAAGTATTCTAGCACTAAGTAGGCATGTACAGATCACTTCTGGGACCCCAAAATATCGAATTTTCGTGTGTTTTGAGCCTGAATTTGAGATATAAACGGGTACAGATGATGCATGCACATATCGACTTTGGACACTTAAAATATCGATTTTTTGCATGTTTTAAGCCTATATTTTGAAAAAATTCTAGCACTGAGTAGGCATATACAGATCGCTTCTGGTACCCAAAAATATCGAATTTTCGGGTGTTTTGAGGTTGAATTTGGGATTTAAACGGGTGCAGAAGATGCATACACATGTTGACTTTGGTCACCTAAAATATCGATTTTCAGCTTGTTTTGGGCCTGTATTTTGAAAATACTCTAACTCGGAGTAAGCAAGTACAGATCACTTCTGGGACCCAAAAATATCGAATTTTCGGGTGTTTTTGAGCCTGAATTTGAGATATAAACGGGTACAGAATATGCATGCACATATCGACTTTTGGGCACCTAAAATATCGATTTTGAGCATGTTTTCGGTCTGTATCTTGAAAACATTCTAACTAGGAGTAGGGATGAACAGATCGCATCTGGGACCCAAAAAAACCGAATTTTCGGGTGTTTTGAGCCTGAATTTGAGATGTAAACGGGTACAGAAGATGCATGCACATATCGACTTTGGAAACTTAAAATATCGATTGTCAGCATGTTTTGGGCCTGTATTTTGAAAACATTCTAGTACTGAGTAGGCATGTACAGATTGCTCCTGGGACCCCAAAATATCGAGTTTTTGGGTGTTTTGGACCTGAATTTGAGATATCGACTTTGGGCACCTAAAATCTCGATTTTTAGCATGTTTTGGGCCTATATTTTGAAAATATTATAGCACTGAGTAGGCATGTACAGATCGCTTCTGGGACCCCAAAATATCGAATTTTCGGGTGTTTGGAGCGTGAATTTGAGATATAAACGGGTACAGAAGATGCATGCACATATCGACTTTGAACACTTGAAATATCGATTTTTAGCATGTTTTGAGCCTATATTTTGAAAACATTCTAGCACTGACTAGACATGTACAGATCGCTTCTGGGACCCAAAAATATCGAATTTTCGGGTGTTTTGAGCTTGAATTTGAGATATAAACGGGTACAGAAGATTCATGCACATATCGACTTTGGACACTTAAAATATCGATTTTTAGCATGTTTTGAGCCTATATTTTGAAAACATTCTAGCACTGACTAGACATGTACAGATCGCTTCTGGGACCCAAAATTATCGAATTTTCGGGTGTTTTGAGGTTGAATTTGAGATATAAACGAGTGCAGAAGATGCATACCCATGTTCAATTTGGGAACCTAAAATATCGATTTTTAGCATGTTTTGGGCCTGCATCTGAGTAAGAATGTACAGATCGCTTCTGGGACCCTAAAATATCGAATTTTCGGGTGTTTGGAGCCTGAATTTGAGATATAAACGGGTACAGAAGATGCATGTACATATCGACTTTTGGGCACCTAAAAGATCGATTTTCAGTATGTTTTGGGCCTGTATTTTGAAAATACTCTAACACGGAGTAGGCATAAACAGTTCGCTTCTGGGACCCCAAAATATCGAATTTTATGGTGTTTTGGGCCTTGAATTTGAGATATCGACTTTGGGCACCTGAAATTTCGATTTTTAGCATGTTTTGGTCCTATATTTTGAAAATATTCTAGCACTAAGTAGGCATGTACAGATCACTTCTGGGACCCCAAAATATAGAATTTTCGGGTGTTTTGAGCCTGAATTTTAGATATAAACGGGTACAGATGATGCTTGCACATATCGACTTTGGACACTTAAAATATCGATTTTTAGCATGTTTTGAGCCTATATTTTGAAAAAATTCTAGCACTGAGTAGGCATGTACAGATCGCTTCTGGGACCCAAAAATATCGAATTTTCGGGTGTTTTGAGATTTAATTTGGGATATAAACGGGTACAGAAAATGCATTTACATATCGACTTTTGGGCACCTAAAAGATCGATTTTCAGTATGTTTTGAGCTTGTATTTTGAAAGTATTCTAGCACTAAGTAGGCATGTACAGATCACTTCTGGGACCCCAAAATATCGAATTTTCGTGTGTTTTGAGCCTGAATTTGAGATATAAACGGGTACAGATGATGCATGCACATATCGACTTTGGACACTTAAAATATCGATTTTTTGCATGTTTTAAGCCTATATTTTGAAAAAATTCTAGCACTGAGTAGGCATATACAGATCGCTTCTGGTACCCAAAAATATCGAATTTTCGGGTGTTTTGAGGTTGAATTTGGGATTTAAACGGGTGCAGAAGATGCATACACATGTTGACTTTGGTCACCTAAAATATCGATTTTCAGCTTGTTTTGGGCCTGTATTTTGAAAATACTCTAACTCGGAGTAAGCAAGTACAGATCACTTCTGGGACCCAAAAATATCGAATTTTCGGGTGTTTTTGAGCCTGAATTTGAGATATAAACGGGTACAGAATATGCATGCACATATCGACTTTTGGGCACCTAAAATATCGATTTTGAGCATGTTTTCGGTCTGTATCTTGAAAACATTCTAACTAGGACTAGGGATGAACAGATCGCATCTGGGACCCAAAAAAATCGAATTTTCGGGTGTTTTGAGCCTGAATTTGAGATGTAAACGGGTACAGAAGATGCATGCACATATCGACTTTGGAAACTTAAAATATCGATTGTCAGCATGTTTTGGGCCTGTATTTTGAAAACATTCTAGCACTGAGTAGGCATGTACAGATTGCTCCTGGGACCCCAAAATATCGAGTTTTTGGGTGTTTTGGACCTGAATTTGAGATATCGACTTTGGGCACCTAAAATCTCGATTTTTAGCATGTTTTGGGCCTATATTTTGAAAATATTATAGCACTGAGTAGGCATGTACAGATCGCTTCTGGTACCCCAAAATATCGAATTTTCGGGTGTTTGGAGCGTGAATTTGAGATATAAACGGGTACAGAAGATGCATGCACATATTGACTTTGGGCACCTAAAATATCGATTTTCAGCATGTTTTGGGCCTGTATTTTGAAAATACTTTAACTAGGAGTAGGCATGTACAGATCGCTTCTGTGACCCAAAAATATCGAATTTTCGGGTGTTTTGAGCCTGAATTTGAGATATAAACGGGTACAGAATATGCATGCACATATCGACTTTTGGGCACCTAAAATATCGATTTTGTGCATGTTTTCGGTCTGTATCTTGAAAACATTCTAACTAGGAGTAGGGACGAACAGATTGCTTCTGGGACCCAAAAATACCGAATTTTCGGGTGTTTTGAGCCTGAATTTGAGATATAAACGGGTACAGAAGATGCATGCACATATCGACTTTGGACACTTAAAATATCGATTTTTTGCATGTTTTGAGCCTATATTTTGATAAAATTCTAGCACTGAGTAGGCATATACAGATCGCTTCTGGGACCCAAAAATATCGAATTTTAGGGTGTTTTGAGGTTGAATTTGGGATTTAAACGGGTGCAGAAGATGCATACACATGTTGACTTTGGTCACCTAAAATATCGATTTTCAGCTTGTTTTGGGCCTGTATTTTGAAAATACTCTATCTCGGAGTAAGCAAGTACAGATCGCTTCTGGGACCCAAAAATATCGAATTTTCGGGTGTTTTGAGCCTGAATTTGAGATATAAACGGGTACAGATGATGCATGCACATATCGACTTTGGACACTTAAAATATCGATTTTTTGCATGTTTTAAGCCTATATTTTGAAAAAATTCTAGCACTGAGTAGGCATATACAGATCGCTTCTGGTACCCAAAAATATCGAATTTTCGGGTGTTTTGAGGTTGAATTTGGGATTTAAACGGGTGCAGAAGATGCATACACATGTTGACTTTGGTCACCTAAAATATCGATTTTCAGCTTGTTTTGGGCCTGTATTTTGAAAATACTCTAACTCGGAGTAAGCAAGTACAGATCACTTCTGGGACCCAAAAATATCGAATTTTCGGGTGTTTTTGAGCCTGAATTTGAGATATAAACGGGTACAGAATATGCATGCACATATCGACTTTTGGGCACCTAAAATATCGATTTTGAGCATGTTTTCGGTCTGTATCTTGAAAACATTCTAACTAGGACTAGGGATGAACAGATCGCATCTGGGACCCAAAAAAATCGAATTTTCGGGTGTTTTGAGCCTGAATTTGAGATGTAAACGGGTACAGAAGATGCATGCACATATCGACTTTGGAAACTTAAAATATCGATTGTCAGCATGTTTTGGGCCTGTATTTTGAAAACATTCTAGCACTGAGTAGGCATGTACAGATTGCTCCTGGGACCCCAAAATATCGAGTTTTTGGGTGTTTTGGACCTGAATTTGAGATATCGACTTTGGGCACCTAAAATCTCGATTTTTAGCATGTTTTGGGCCTATATTTTGAAAATATTATAGCACTGAGTAGGCATGTACAGATCGCTTCTGGGACCCCAAAATATCGAATTTTCGGGTGTTTGGAGCGTGAATTTGAGATATAAACGGGTACAGAAGATGCATGCACATATTGACTTTGGGCACCTAAAATATCGATTTTCAGCATGTTTTGGGCCTGTATTTTGAAAATACTTTAACTAGGAGTAGGCATGTACAGATCGCTTCTGTGACCCAAAAATATCGAATTTTCGGGTGTTTTGAGCCTGAATTTGAGATATAAACGGGTACAGAATATGCATGCACATATCGACTTTTGGGCACCTAAAATATCGATTTTGTGCATGTTTTCGGTCTGTATCTTGAAAACATTCTAACTAGGAGTAGGGACGAACAGATTGCTTCTGGGACCCAAAAATACCGAATTTTCGGGTGTTTTGAGCCTGAATTTGAGATATAAACGGGTACAGAAGATGCATGCACATATCGACTTTGGACACTTAAAATATCGATTTTTTGCATGTTTTGAGCCTATATTTTGATAAAATTCTAGCACTGAGTAGGCATATACAGATCGCTTCTGGGACCCAAAAATATCGAATTTTAGGGTGTTTTGAGGTTGAATTTGGGATTTAAACGGGTGCAGAAGATGCATACACATGTTGACTTTGGTCACCTAAAATATCGATTTTCAGCTTGTTTTGGGCCTGTATTTTGAAAATACTCTATCTCGGAGTAAGCAAGTACAGATCGCTTCTGGGACCCAAAAATATCGAATTTTCGGGTGTTTTGAGCCTGAATTTGAGATATAAACGGGTACAGAATATGCATGCACATATCGACTTTTGGGCACCTAAAATATCGATTTTGAGCATGTTTTCGGTCTGTATCTTGAAAACATTCTAACTAGGAGTAGGGATGAACAGATCGCTTCTGGGACCCAAAAATACCGAATTTTCGGGTCTTTTGAGCCTGAATTTGAGATATAAACGGGTACAGAAGATGCATGCACATATCGACTTTGGAAATTTAAAATATCGATTGTCAGCATGTTTTGGGCCTGTATTTTGAAAACATTCTAGCACTGAGTAGGCATGTACAGATTGCTCCTGGGACCCCAAAATATCGAGATTTTGGGTGTTTTGGACCTGAATTTGAGATATCGACTTTGGGCACCAAAAATTTCGATTTTTAGCATGTTTTGGGCCTATATTTTGAAAATATTCCAGCACTGAGTAGGCATGTACAGATCGCTTCTGGGACCCAAAAATACCGAATTTTCGGGTGTTTGGAGCCTGAATTTGAGATATAAACGGGTACAGTTGATGCATGCACATATCGACTTTGGACACTTAAAATATCGATTTTTAGCATGTTTTGGGCCTATATTTTGAATAAATTCTAGCACTGAGTAGGCATGTACAGATCGCTTCTGGGACCCAAAAATATCGAATTTTCGGGTGTTTTGAGGTTAAATTTGGGATATAAACGGGTACAGAAGATGCATTTACATATCAACTTTTGGGCACCTAAAATATCGATTTTTAGCAAGTTTTGGGCCTATATTTTGAAAATATTTTAACACTGAGTAGGCATGTATGTACAGATAGCTTCTGGGACCCCAAAATATCAAATTTTCGGGTGTTTTGAGCCAGAATTTGAGATATTAACGGGTACAGATGATGCATGCACATATCGACTTTTGGGCACCTAAAGATCGATTTTCAGTATGTTTTGAGCCTGTATTTTGAAAATACTCTAACACGGAGTAGGCATGTACAGTTCGCTTCTGTTACCCCAAAATATCGAATTTTCGGGTGTTTTGGGCCTGAATTTGAAATATCGACTTTGGGCACCTAAAATATCGATTTTTAGCATGTTTTGGGCCTATATCTTGAAAACATTCAAACTAGGACTAGGGATGTACAGATCGCTTCTAGGACCCAAAAATACTGAATTTTCGGGTGTTTTGAGCCTGAATTTGAGATATAAACGGGTACAGAAGATGCATGCACATATTGACTTTGGGCACCTAAAATATCGATTTTCAGCATGTTTTGGGCCTGTATTTTGAAAATACTCTAACTAGGAGTAGGCATGTACAGATCGCTTCTGGAACCCAAAAATATCGAATTTTCGGGTGTTTTGAGCCTGAATTTGAAATATAAACGAGTACAGAAGATGCATGCACATATCGACTTTACACACTTAAAATATCGATTTTTAGCATGTTTTGAGCCTATATTTTGAAAACATTCTAGCACTGACTAGACATGTACAGATCGCTTCTGGGACCCAAAATTATCGAATTTTCGGGTGTTTTGAGGTTGAATTTGAGATATAAACGAGTGCAGAAGATGCATACCCATGTTCAATTTGGGTACCTAAAATATCGATTTTTAGCATGTTTTGGGTCTGCATCTGAGTAGGCATGTACAGATCGCTTCTGGGACCTCAAAATATCGAATTTTCGGGTGTTTGGAGCCTGAATTTGAGATATAAACGGGTACAGAAGATGCATGCACATATCGACTTTTGGGCAACTAAAAGATCGATTTTCAGTATGTTTTGGGCCTGTATTTTGAAAATACTCTAACACGGAATAGGAATGTACAGTTCCCTTCTGGGACCCCAAAATGTCGAATTTTAGGGTGTTTTGGGCCTGATTTTGAGATATCGACTTTGGGCACCTAAAATATCGATTTTTAGCATGTTTTGGGCCTATATTTTGAAAATATTCTAGCACTAAGTAGGCATGTACAGATCACTTCTGGGACCCAAAATAATCATATTTTCGGGTGTTTTGAGCCTGAATTTGAGATATAAACGGGTACAGATGATGCATGCACATATCAACTTTGGACACTTAAAATATCGATTTTTAGCATGTTTTAAGCCTATATTTTGAATAAATTCTAGCACTGAGTAGGCATGTACAGATCGCTTCTGGGACCCAAAAATATCGAATTTTCGGGTGTTTTGAGGTTAAATTTGGGATATAAACGGGTACAGAAGATGCATTTACATATCGACTTTTGGGCACCTAAAAGATAGATTTTCAGTATGTTTTGGGCCTGTATTTTGAAAATACTATAACACGGAGTAGGCATGTTCAGTTTGCTTCTGGGACCCCAAAATATCGAATTTTCGGGTGTTTTGGGCCTGAATTTGAAATATCGACTTTGGGCACATAAAATATCGATTTTTAGCATGTTTTGACCCTATATTTTGAAAATATTCTAGCACTGAGTAGGCATGTACAGATCGCTTCTGGGACCCCAAAATATCGTATTTTCGGGTGTTTTGAGCCTGAATTTGAGATATAAACGGGTACAGAAGATGCATGCACATATTGACTTTGGTCACCTAAAATATCGATATTCAGCATGTTTTGGGCCTGTATTTTGAAAATACTCTAACTAGGAGTAGGCATGTACAGATCGCTTCTGGGACCCAAAAATATCGAATTTTCGGGTGTTTTGAGCCTGAATTTGAGATATAAACGGGTACTGAAGATGCATGTACATATCGACTTTGGACACTTAAAATATCGATTTTTAGCATGTTTTGAGCCTATATTTTGAAAACATTCTAGCACTGACTAGACATGTACAGATCGCTTCTGGGACCCAAAATTATCGAATTTTCGGGTGTTTTGAGGTTGAATTTGAGATATAAACGAGTGCAGAAGATGCATACCCATGTTCAATTTGGGTACCTAAAATATCGATTTTTAGCATGTTTTGGGCCTGCATCTGAGTAGTCATGTACAGATCGCTTCTGGGACACTAAAATATCGAATTTTCGGGTGTTTGGAGCCTGAATTTGAGATATTAACGGGTACAGAAGATGCATGCACATATCGACTTTTGGGCACCTAAAAGATCGATTTTCAGTATGTTTTGGGCTTGTATTTTGAAAATACTCTAACACGGAGTAGGCATAAACAGTTCGCTTCTGGGACCCCAAAATATCGAATTTTAGGGTGTTTTGGGCCTGAATTTGAGATATCGACTTTGGGCAATTGAAATTTCGATTTTTAGCATGTTTTGGTCCTATATTTTGAAAATATTCTAGCATTAAGTAGGCATGTACAAATCACTTTTGGGACCCAAAAATATCGAAATTTCGGGTGTTTTGAGATTAAATTTGGGATATAAACGGGTACAGAAGATGCATTTACATATCGACTTTTGGGCACCTAAAAGATCGATTTTCAGTATGTTTTGAGTCTGTATTTTGAAAATACTCTAACACGGAGTAGGCATGTACAGTTCGCTTCTGGGACCCCAAAATATCGAATTTGCGGGTGTTTTGGGCCTGAATTTAAAATATAGACTTTGGGGACCTAAATATCGATTTTTAGCATGTTTTGGGCCTATATTTTGAAAGTATTCTAGCACTAAGTAGGCATGTACAGATCACTTCTGGGACCCCAAAATATCGAATTATTGGTATAGTGAAACCAGTACAGCTGGTTGCTATAGAATAGGCCCCTTCACAAGCCCAGGCCCCGTGTAGGCATAATCTGGGTTGGAAGGGTCAATTCCGTGACGTTCATCAGAAGTAAATAAAATTCAAATCTGGCGCTGTACTGATAGTGGAGCCACCTGGTGGTGGTGAGGTGAGGTATTAAGCCCCTCCTCCGCTGAATACCGCTCGTCCACTCTGTCGCGGAACACACGTCTGTCAACATCTACGCTCCTCGCTGCTACGCTATGGTATTGTGTCGCGTGTTCCTGCTAAGTTTTCTTTTGTGTTCTAGTGGCTAGCCTGCTTTGCAGATGTATCATGTGTGTTTTCTAGGAGGGTTTTTAGGTGTTTATGGGTTTTTTTTCTTCGTTAGGACTTAGTTCTTTCCTTAAGCGAAGGGGGCTTTTCAGCCCCTGTTTTCGGAGTTTTTCTCCGTCTGTCCCCTCTTTCACTGTCCCTCCTGCCACTAGTACATTCTTTGTGTGTTTTTTATCGGGGTTTTCTGAGGTTTTTAGCGAGGTTAGTGGGCGCCTCGTGGGACTTCCCCGCCCCACGTGGTGACCACATGGGGTCTTTGCAGCCCTTCCTCTTACCTTCCCCGATTATTATGTGTCCCCTCTCGGTAGGGGGGAGTGAGAATTGTGCCCTGGTTCTCTCTTCCTCTCCCGGGCGGGGGTTTTTTATTTTATTTTGGGGTTCTTCCATTATTTTCAGCCTGGAGTGTTTCTTCTCAGGCTATCGGGTCCCCTCCTACCCCTCCTTCTGGTTTTACGAGGTTTTTCCCTGGGCGGCTGCGCGAGTGTGGGGGATCGTGTTCTGGTCCCCAGGTTCAGCGGGCGTGTCCCGCGCTTCTTTCCTTCGGGGAGGATGGGTTTGTGTTCCAGTGTTTGCACGTGTTAACCCATGTTTGTGTATTCTTTTCTCCCCCAGCCTACTCGTGCCCTTTGTGCTGCCTCAGGATGTACCGTGCGGGTCTCGCCTGACGGACACCTGCACTGTTCTCCTCACGCACCCTGCTTCACTCCCTTGGGTTACGACCCTTTGGCGTGTGGTGTGTGCCGCCCCTGGGCTGAGTTGTGTCGGGTTACCTCCCCTTCTGCCCGCTCCAAGCTCCCTGCCCTTGCTTCTCTTCGTATGGCGTGGACGAGGGCTAGGAGAATGGCCCACAAACGAGACGGTTCTTCTTTGGCGTGGGTGGACCCGATTTTGGGAGCGGACCTGGGTTTATTCAGGACCCGTTACCCTTCTTCCTGTCTCTCGGAGTCTCAGGGGCTAGAACCTCCTGAGGCCCGAGAGATTGAGCCTGCTTCCCTAGGCGGTACTACGACTCCTTCTCGGGGCTTATCCCCCCGGGAAGCGAGCGAGTCTGTCGCGCTGGTTCTCCCGACTGCCTCACCGGTACAAGGGCCCAGCAGGGAACCCCCAGCTTCGCCTCCTGCTAGAGCTGGCTCCTCAGGCCTCTCTAGAGGACGCAAGCGTTCAGCTAAAAGGTCCCGCCACTCCAGGAAGTCCCGTGCTCGTCGCCGTTCTCCTTCCTCCTCTTCTTCGTCGTCCTCTTCCTCTTCTTCGTCGTCGGGGAGCTCTCCTTCGCCCGCCCGCAATTCCCGCAGGGGTAAGCGGGGGGGGGACAGCCCCTCGTCGAGGAAGATAGTTAAGATCTTCCACACCCTTATTCCTCACGCTTTTCCTGGGGCTTCCGTCGCGCAGCCTTCGGCTGTCGCTACGGAACCCGCTCCTGTTCCCCCGCCTCCCGCTGCTGCTCCCGTCGAGGGCTCGAGTCCTCCCGGGGATGTGGGAGTCCTTTTCGTGCCTCCCGTTTCCCCGGGGCTCGAGTCTCCGTCGGGGGACGTAGCTGAGGAGTTGGTTTCCTCCGCACCTCCGTCCCCGTCACCCCCTCCTTCGGGAGACGGATACCTTCCCTACTCTTGGTCTCTCCTCCCTCCTGCATGGACCCACTCTTCGGAGGAGGGCAGACTGGTGGCCTGGTCTCCGGACACAGCTCAACCAGACGTGTGGATCCGGAGGGATGACGTCGTGGTGAAGTGGGGGGCGGATGAGAAGGGCGAGGCTATTCCCTTCTACAAGGTCCGTCCTATCTCAGCGCCCATACCCACTTCAGCTAGGGTGTCCTCTGCGGCGACCCTGGACGCGATGGGTTTCCTGGTGGAGTACAGCCAGCTACACTTGTCCGGGGCTTGGAGGATTGACCGCTCCCACGGTAACACGGCTCTCCTCCTTTCCCCGGACGCGTACTTCCCGGGGGATAAGGGTGAAGGGGACCTGGATATTCCAGCCCTTCTCCTTAAGTCCCTGGACCACCAGAGAAACAACGCGCCCAGGAAGCCCCCTCCTCCGTCTTTCCCCGTCATCCTCCCTCATTCCCGGGCTCCCCCGGGCTTGAGGGAGTGCCTGTGGAAGACGGAGAAGGAGCCCCCGGTCCCCTATCAGCTGAAGGAGCCCGATGGGAAGTTGAGACAGGCGGAGTCTGCTACCCGTCTGGAGCTGGCCCACACCATCTCCACGGGAGCAGCCGCCTCATTGATTAGGGACTGCCTCAACGCCCTAACCAACTCCTACCACGAGATGTCGGGTGTACAGCTAGCGTGAGTACCTTACTCGTGTATCATGTTTTTAGGGATGCTGGGTAGAGGGTCTCCCTGTTACTCCCGGGTACTTATCCCCGGGTTCGCTCGGTTTTTTTCCTTGTTTACCCCTTACAGTGACACCCTCTCTTCCATGGCCACCGTGATGGAGGGCGTGGCGGCAATGTCTACCCACTTCATGCGGGAGGAGGCGAAGGCGTTCGCCGAGGCAAGACTGGCAGCCCGCCAGGCGGCGGCTAAATCTGCGCCGGAGATGGCACAGAGGGGAGTGGTGCGAGCTGCCCCCTTGTCCCCCGCCCTCTTTGACCAACCGGCGACAGACCTGATCTTCGCCTCCCTCCCAGCGGTAATCAATTTACCAAAGCCTTCCACCTCCAAGTAAGTACCTCTCGTGTTCGTCTTACCCGAGTTGTCACGGGGGTGAAATGAAAGGATCTTCGGGTCTACTTTGGTCCCTAATCATTCTGTTTGTCCGTAGGCCACGTGCCCCACAGCCAGCCAGACCAGCCTACCAGCCCCGGAGGCCCTCCCAGCCCTCCAGGCTACCGAGGCCCTCCTATCCCACTCCCCCGAGAGCACACAACAGGCCCTCCCAGAGGGGCCAGCAGCCCTTTCGAGGAAGGGGACAGGGCTGCAAGCCCTACTCGAAGCCCAAGTCCTCCTTCAACCACCCCGCCCAGAAGGACCGCGCCACTTGAGGGTCCCACTCTGGGCTGCCTCACAGGGTGGTCAGCAGCCTGGCCCACCCACGGCTGGGCAGCAAGGATAATTCGCCAGGGCCTGTCATGGCCCTGGATTACTGTTCCGGTGAGTAACTGTCATCCTTCCTTTCTGACATATGAATTATGCCTAATCCCGTCCTTGGGCTACCGTTAGGTCAAAATCAGATTTTCCCTTGCGGTCAAAATCTCTGCCGCTCCTGTCATTCACCCCCCAACCACCCCGGGTCCCTCGGGCCCCGGGGGATTAGGATTAACGGTACTCTCACTGACACCTGTCTTCTCCCGTTACAGCCACTACGTCTACCTCCTGCCTCAACCAAAGTGTCACTTTCGGTCGTCCCGCATGTGTTAGAAATGCGGGAAAAAGGGGTAGTGGAGCGGGCGACGGGAAGGGTCTTTCTTTCTCGTTTATTCACGGTCCCCAAAAAGGATCAGGGAAAAACGAGATTGGTGATGGACCTGAGCAAGCTAAACAAATTCGTGAAAACGTTACATTTCAGGATGGTTTCGGTTGCTCAGGTCCGCACAGTTCTGAGGAAGGGAGACTGGTTAGCATCCCTGGATCTCAAGGATGCGTACTGGCACGTCCCGATCCACCCCAGGTTTCGCCGCTTTCTGGCCTTCCAGGTGGGGACCGAGACGTTCCAGTTTACCAGGCTCCCTTTCGGTCTTTCTCTAGCTCCGCGAGTCTTCACAAAACTCGTGAGGGTGGTGGCATCCCGTCTGGCAGAGGCGGGTGTCCCCACCCTCATGTACCTGGACGATTGGTTGCTTCACGCCCCTTCCAAGGAGCAGGTAGCAAACAACGTCCGGGTAGCGAGGGGAGTGCTAGAGGAAATGGGGTTTCTGTTAAACATCCCCAAGTCCTCTCTCACCCCCACTCGCAAGCTGTGTTGGCTAGGAATAGAGTGGGACTCTATTTCGGCCACCCTCTCTCTCGCTCCAGACAACGCCCGCCGGACCCTCCGCCACGTCCGCCGGGCGCATTTTTCCCGTACTTTCTCTCGCCGCCAGTGGGAATCATTGCTCGGGTCCCTAAATTTCGTGGCCCCTGCAATGCCCCTGGGACGACTGAAACACAGGAGGCTGACGCGGGAGGTAAACCTCCACCTGTCCCCCGCACACAGGGACCTTCCCAGGCAAGTGTCCCCCTCTCTCCACCGCCTCCTTCGCCCCTGGCTACGTCCCGGTGCCCTGCGTCAGCGGGTCCCCTGGGTGTTCCCTCCCCCGGGGATTACGGTGGCGACAGACGCATCGGACGTAGGCTGGGGATACCAGTCTTGCCTGGGACATCAACGGTGCGGGGGATGGAAGGAAGGGGAAAGGCTACTGCACATCAACGCCCGGGAGTTGATGGTAGCGAAGGAATGGCTCAACAGACACCCTCAGTTTGCCAGGATAGGCGTCCGCTTCGATATGGACAACGTTGCGGCCGTGCAGTGCCTACAGAAACAGGGCACCGTACGGTCGGAAATTCTCCTGTCCCTGTCAGAACAGATTTTCGCAATAGCGGCCAAGAGGGACATTCACCTCTCGGCCCGCTACGTGCCAGGGCGGGAGAACGATTGGGCGGACGCCCTATCCAGGTTCAGGGGGACGTCAGTCGAGTGGCAACTGCGTCCCCTTGTGTTCGAGTCTCTCTGCCTTCGCTACGGGACACCGGAGGTGGACCTATTCGCCTCCCCATCCACGGCCCTACTCCCTCTGTTCCTGACTTTCTCATCCAGAACAGAGGCGGGAGGCCCGGACGCCTTCACGGAGGACTGGAACAGGTGGGGTCATCTCTACCTCTTCCCACCCCCAGCCACTTCAGTCCTCCTAAAGGCGATCCTCAAGCTGTGCACTTTCAGGGGGAGGGTTCTCCTCATAGCCCCCCGCTGGCCAGCACAGCCGTGGTTCGGAGAGTTGTCCCGGTGGTGCCCGCATCCCCTTCAGTTGGGATCGGCGTGCCTCTCCAGCACCCTGTCTGCACCACTCCAAGCGTCACTGAAACTACACGCTTGGAGTTTCTACGGGGAGTCCTCAGCAAAAGGTTCACTAAGGAGACAGTGGACAAGATGTTGAGGGCTCATCGTCAGTCTTCGGTGCGACAATACGAATCGTGCTGGAAAAGATTCCAGGACTTCTTGCGAAGACACCCCTCCAGGGTCATCTCGGAGGACACAGTCATGGAATTCCTCACGTGGCTCGCCGATTCCACCAACAGGGCCCCGGCGACGGTGCTTGCGCATCACGCAGCCCTGTCTGATCCCCTCCTCCTGGGTTTTAACATTAAAGTTTCGGAGAGGCCACTCTCTCTCCTGAGGATGGGGATTCGGGCGGGGACCGCACCTCACCGGGCCCAGGCACCCTCCTGGTCCCTTCATCGTGTCCTTTCCTACCTGACCTTCGAGGGGGTCCCTCTGGAGGTTTGTCACCTCCTCCAGAAAGCTCTCTTCCTGCTCGCTTTAGCTACAGGTTACAGGGCTTCTCAGTTGGCAGCCCTGACCCGTCACACAGCCTTTTCTTCAGTAACCCCTAACCTTACTACCTTAACCATTTCCCCCTCCCCTGCTTTTCTAGCTAAGAACGAGCAGGCTGACGACAGAATTGGCCCTCTCGCAGTACCCTCGTTCCTGAGGGATGGAAATTTCCACCCCCTCTGCCCAGTCCACGCCTTTGTTGCATACGTGGAGGCGACGAGAGGGGCTTCTCCGGACCACCTCTTCTACAACTCTAGGTCCGGTAACCCTATCTTCCCTAGGTCAATCGCTCGCCTTCTCTGCCGAGTGATAGAGAACGGGGATCCCGGACACGCCCCGAGGGCTCACAGCGTTAGGGGCGTGGCCGCCTCCCTCACCTTCCTCAGGACTCACTCGGTGGAGAGGGTCAGGGATTTAGGGGGCTGGGCGTCCACTTCCTCCTTCAGGACGAGGTACCTGTTCCACTCGCTCTCCCCTACCCCCTGTGTGGCTATGGGTACTCCACCTCCTATTCCCCAGGGTCCCCGCGGGAGACACATGGGGGGGAGGGGCCGCCCGAAGAGAAAAGGTCGGGTGATTTAAGTCCCGTCACATCATCCCATACCTCATCCACATCTTGTACAGCTTCATACTCATCCCCATTCTTCACGTGTACATATGGTGAAAGAGAGTCTATAATAAATTACATTGTTACGGAATTCTTGTGTATTCATTTTCCAAACAATTATTAACTACGATGAGTGACAGGAGATATTATTACACAGGATATCTGGATCCTAGTGTCCTCCTTCATCCCCTCGGGATCACATTACCTGAGCGAGGGCCATAGCCCTAACTCAGAAGACTTGAATAAGGGGGGGGGGGAATGGGGGGGGGGAGGAAAAGGGGGGGGGGAGTATCCATGGGAACCTCCCCCCTCCTCTCCTAGGCCCGAACCCTCGAGTCTACCTATAAAGACTTTATGTGTAACAATTCTGGTCTATAACAGAATGGTCTACGGTTATATGGTATAAGCTACTTCTCCCCCACCACGGCGTTTCACCTAGCCAGTGTCGGAAGGGGCGTTAGCTGCTGCCTCACCGGGCTCGGTTACCTTTCCTGCCCTCCGCTCTCAACCACTCTTAACTAGCACGTGATTGCCTCCACCTCACCTCCCACCTACCGCATCGCATGCTTAGCAACCAGCTGTACTGGTTTCACTATACCAATAATAGTGCATTTGTCGCGGCTTCTAGCCGCTTAAATTGTATTTATTGGTTTGTGAAACCAGTACAGCTTCTACTGTCCCACCCACCTCCCGCTGCGGCAGGCACTCACTTCTTTCTCATTGGAGTGGACGAGCGGTATTCAGCGGAGGAGGGGCTTAATACCTCACCTCACCACCACCAGGTGGCTCCACTATCAGTACAGCGCCAGATTTGTATTTTATTTACTTCTGATGAACGTCACGGAATTGACCCTTCCAACCCAGATTATGCCTACACGGGGCCTGGGCTTGTGAAGGGGCCTATTCTATAGCAACCAGATGTACTGGTTTCACAAACCAATAAATACAATTTAAGCGGCTAGAAGCCGCGACAAATGCACTATTTTTGTGTGTTTTGAGCCTGAATTTGAGATATAAACGGGTACAGATGATGCATGCACATATCGACTTTGGACACTTAAAATGTCGATTTTTTGCATGTTTTGAGCCTATATTTTGAAAAAATTCTAGCACTGAGTAGGCATGTACAGATCGCTTCTGGGACCCAAAAATATCGAATTTTCGGGTGTTTTGAGGTTGAATTTGGGATTTAAACGGGTGCAGAAGATGCATACACATGTTGACTTTGGTCACCTAAAATATCGATTTTCAGCTTGTTTTGGGCCTGTATTTTGAAAATACTCTTACTCGGAGTAATCAAGTACAGATCGTTTCATGGACCCAAAAATATCGAATTTTCGGGTGTTTGGAGACTGAATTTGAGATATAAACGGGTACAGAAGATGCATGCACATATCGACTTTTGGGCACCTAAAAGATCGATTTTCAGTATGTTTTGGGCCTGTATTTTGAAAATACTCTAACACGGAGTAGGCATAAACAGTTCGCTTCTGGGACTCCAAAATATCGAATTTTAGGGTGTTTTGGGCCTGAATTTGAGATATCGACTTTGGGCACCTGAAATTTCGATTTTTAGCATGTTTTGGTCCTATATTTTGAAAATATTCTAGCATTAAGTAGGCATGTACAAATCACTTCTGGGACCCAAAAATATCGAAATTTCGGGTGTTTTGAGATTAAATTTGGGATATAAACGGGTACAGAAGATGCATTTACATATCGACTTTTGGGCACCTAAAAGATCGATTTTTAGTATGTTTTGAGTCTGTATTTTGAAAATACTCTAACACGGAGTAGGCATGTACAGTTCGCTTCTGGGACCCCAAAATATCGAATTTGCGGGTGTTTTGGGCCTGAATTTAAAATATAGACTTTGGGGACCTAAATATCGATTTTTAGCATGTTTTGGGCCTATATTTTGAAAGTATTCTAGCACTAAGTAGGCATGTACAGATCACTTCTGGGACCCCAAAATATCGAATTTTTGTGTGTTTTGAGCATGAATTTGAGATATAAACGGGTACAGATGATGCATGCACATATCGACTTTGGACACTTAAAATGTCGATTTTTTGCAAGTTTTTGAGCCTATATTTTGAAAAAATTCTAGCACTGAGTAGGCATGTACAGATCGCTTTGGGGACCCAAAAATATCGAATTTTCGGGTGTTTTGAGGTTGAATTTGGGATTTAAACGGGTGCAGAAGATGCATACACATGTTGACTTTGGTCACCTAAAATATCGATTTTCAGCTTGTTTTGGGCCTGTATTTTGAAAATACTCTTACTCGGAGTAAGCAAGTACAGATCGCTTCATGGACCCAAAAATTTCGAATTTTCGGGTGTTTTGAGCCTGAATTTGAGATATAAACGGGTACAGAAGATGCATGCACATATCGACTTTTGGGCACCTAAAATATCGATTTTGAGCATGTTTTCGGTCTGTATCTTGAAAACATTCTAACTAGGAGTAGGGATGAACAGATCGCTTCTTGGACCCAAAAATACCGAATTTTCGGGTGTTTTGAGCCTGAATTTGAGATATAAACGGGTACAGAAGATGCATGCACATATCGACTTTGGACACTTAAAATATCGATTGTCAGCATGTTTTGGGCCTGTATTTTGAAAACATTCTAGCACTGAGTAGGCATGTACAGATTGCTCCTGGGACCCCAAAATATCGAGTTTTTGGGTGTTTTGGACCTGAATTTGAGATATCGACTTTGGGCACCTAAAATATCGATTTTTAGCATGTTTTGGGCCTATATTTTGAAAATATTCTAGCACTGAGTAGGCATGTACAGATCGCTTCTGGGACCCCAAAATATCGAATTTTCGGGTGTTTGGAGCCTGAATTTGAGATATAAACGGGTACAGAAGATGCATGCACATATCGACTTTTGTGCGCCTAAAAGATCGATTTTCAGTATGTTTTGGGCCTGTATTTTGAAAATACTCTAACACGGAGTAGGCATGTTCAGTTCGCTTCTGGGACCCCAAAATATCGAATTTTCGGGTGTTTTGGGCCTGAATTTGAAATATCGACTTTGGGCACCTAAAATATCGATTTTTAGCATGTTTTGGGACTATATTTTGAAAATATTCTAGCACTATGTAGGCATGTACAGATCGCTTCTGAGACCCCAAAATATCGAATTTTCGTGTGTTTTGAGCTTGAATTTGAGATATAAACGGGTACAGAAGATGCATACACATG
The DNA here is from genome assembly GCA_033782935.1 of Petrolisthes cinctipes. Lineage (NCBI taxonomy): Eukaryota > Metazoa > Arthropoda > Malacostraca > Decapoda > Porcellanidae > Petrolisthes > Petrolisthes cinctipes. The sequence goes on from JAWQEG010000175.1 coordinate 1,566,252, forward strand.
TTGACTTTGGGCACCTAAAATATCGATTTTCAGCATGTTTTGGGCCTGATTCTGAGTAGGCATGTACAGTTCGCTTCTGGGAACCCAAAATATCAAATTTTCGGGTGTTTGGAGCCTGAATTTGAGATATAAACGGGTACAGAAGATGCATGCACATATCGACTTTTGGGCACCTAAAATATCGATATTCAGCATGTTTTGGGCCTGCATCTGAGTAGGCATGTACAGATCGCTTCTGGGACCCCAAAATATCAAATTTTCGGGTGATTTGAGCCTGAATTTGAGAAATAAACGGGTACAGAAGATGCATGCACATATCGACTTTTGGGCACCTAAAAGATCGATTTTCAGTATGCTTTGGGCCTGTATTTTGAAAATACTCTAACAGGGAGTAGGCATGTACAGTTCGCTTCTGGGACCCCAAAATATCGAATTTTCAGGTGTTTTGGGCCTGAATTTGAAATATCGACTTTGGGCACCTAAAATATCGATTTTTAGCAAGTTTTGGGCCTATATTTTGAAAATATTTTAGCACTGAGTAGGCATGTATGTACGGATAGCTTCTGGGACCCCAAAATATCAAATTTTCGGGTGTTTTGAGCCTGAATTTGAGATATTAACGGGTACAGATGATGCATGCACATATCGACTTTTGGGCACCTAAAGATCGATTTTCAGTATGTTTTGAGCCTGTATTTTGAAAATACTCTAACACGGAGTAGGCATGTACAGTTCGCTTCTGGGACCCCAAAATATCGAATTTTCGGGAGTTTTGGGCCTGAATTTGAAATATCGACTTTGTGCACCTAAAATATCGATTTTTAGCATGTTTTGGGCCTATATCTTGAAAACATTCAAACTAGGACTAGGGATGTACAGATCGCTTCTAGGACCCAAAAATACTGAATTTTCGGGTGTTTAGAGCCTGAATTTGAGATATAAACGGGTACAGAAGATGCATGCACATATTGACTTTGGGCACCTAAAATATCGATTTTCAGCATGTTTTGGGCCTGTATTTTGAAAATACTCTAACTAGGAGTAGGCATGTACAGATCGCTTCTGGAACCCAAAAATATCGAATTTTCGGGTGTTTTGAGCCTGAATTTGAAATATAAACGTGTACAGAAGATGCATGCACATATCGACTTTGGACACTTAAAATATCGATTTTTAGCATGTTTTGAGCCTATATTTTGAAAACATTCTAGAACTGACTAGACATGTACAGATCGCTTCTGGGACCCAAAATTATCGAATTTTCGGGTGTTTTGAGGTTGAATTTGAGATATAAACGAGTGCAGAAGATGCATGCATACCCATGTTCAATTTGTGTACCTAAAATATCGGTTTTTAGCATGTTTTGGGCCTGCATCTGAGTAGGCATGTACAGATCGCTTCTGGGACCCCAAAATATCGAATTGTCGGGTGTTTGGAGCCTGAATTTGAGATATAAACGGGAACAGAAGATGCATGCACATATCGACTTTTGGGCAACTAAAAGATCGATTTTCAGTATGTTTTGGGCCTGTATTTTAAAAAAATACTCTAACACGGAGTAAGCATGTACAGTTCGCTTGTGGGACCCCAAAATATCGAATTTTAGGGTGTTTTGGGCCTGAATTTGAGATATCCACTTTGGGCACCTAAAATATCGATTTCTAGCATGTTTTGGGCCTATATTTTGAAAATAATCTAGCACTGAGTAGGCATGTACAGATCGCTTCTGGGACCCCAAAATATCAAATTTTCGGGTGTTTGGAGCCTGAATTTGAGATATAAACGGGTACAGAAGATGCATGCACATATCGACTTTTCGGCACTTAAAAGATCGATTTTCAGTATGTTTTGGGCCTGTATTTTTAAAATACTCTAACACGGAGTAGGCATGTACAGTTCACTTCTGGGACCCCAAAATATCGAATTTTCGGGTGTTTTGGGCCTGAATTTGAAATATCGACTTTGGACACTTAAAATATCGATTTTTAGCATGTTTTGAGCCTATATTTTGAAAACATTCTAGCACTGACTAGACATGTACAGATCGCTTCTGGGACCCAAAATTATCAAATTTTCGGGTGTTTTGAGGTTGAATTTGAGTTATAAACGAGTGCAGAAGATGCATACACATGTTGACTTTGGGCACCTAAATATCGATTTTTAGCATGTTTTGGGCCTGCATCTGAGTAGGCATGTACAGATCGCTTCTTGGACCCCAAAATATCGAATTTTCGGGTGTTTGGAGCCTGAATTTGAGATATAAACGGGTACAGAAGATGCATTTACATATCGACTTTTGGGCACCTAAAAGATCGATTTTCAGTATGTTTTGGTCCTATATTTTGAAAATATTCTAGCATTAAGTAGGCATGTACAAATCACTTCTGGGACCCCAAAATATCGAATTTTTGTGTGTTTTGAGCCTGAATTTGAGATATAAACGGGTACAGATGATGCATGCACATATCGACTTTGGACACTTAAAATATCGATTTTTAGCATGTTTTGAGCCTATATTTTGAAAACATTCTAGAACTGACTAGACATGTACAGATCGCTTCTGGGACCCAAAATTATCGAATTTTCGGGTGTTTTGAGGTTGAATTTGAGATATAAACGAGTGCAGAAGATGCATACCCATGTTCAATTTGTGTACCTAAAATATCGGTTTTTAGCATGTTTTGGTCCTGCATCTGAGTAGGCATGTACAGATCGCTTCTGGGACCCCAAAATATCGAATTTTCGGGTGTTTGGAGCCTGAATTTGAGATATAAACGGGAACAGAAGATGCATGCACATATCGACTTTTGGGCAACTAAAAGATCGATTTTCAGTATGTTTTGGGCCTGTATTTTAAAAAAATACTCTAACACGGAGTAAGCATGTACAGTTCGCTTGTGGGACCCCAAAAAATCGAATTTTAGGGTGTTTTGGGCCTGAATTTGAGATATCCACTTTGGGCACCTAAAATATCGATTTCTAGCATGTTTCGGGCCTATATTTTGAAAATAATCTAGCACTGAGTAGGCATGTACAGATCGCTTCTGGGACCCCAAAATATCAAATTTTCGGGTGTTTGGAGCCTGAATTTGAGATATAAACGGGTACAGAAGATGCATGCACATATCGACTTTTCGGCACTTAAAAGATCGATTTTCAGTATGTTTTGGGCCTGTATTTTTAAAATACTCTAACACGGAGTAGGCATGTACAGTTCGCTTCTGGGACCCCAAAATATCGAATTTTCGGGTGTTTTGGGCCTGAATTTGAAATATTGACTTTGGGCACCTAAAATATCGATTTTTAGCATGTTTTGGGCCTATATTTTGAAAATATTCTAGCACCGAGTAGGCATGTACAGATCGCTTCTGGGACCCCAAAATATCGAATTTTCGGGTGTTATGAGCCTGAATTTGAAATATAAACGGGTACAGAAGATGAATGCACATATTGACTTTGGGCAACTAAAATATCGATTTTCAGCATGTTTTGGACCTGTATTTAGAAAATACTCTAACTAGGAGTAGACATGTACAGATCGCTTCTGGGACCCAAAAATATCAAATTTTCGGGTGTTTTGAGCCAGAATTTGAGATATAAACGGGTACAGAAGATGCATGCACATATCGACTTTGGACACTTAAAATATCGATTTTTAGCATGTTTTGAGCCTATATTTTGAAAACATTCTAGCACTGACTAGACATGTACAGATCGCTTCTGGGACCCAAAATTATCAAATTTTCGGGTGTTTTGAGGTTGAATTTGAGTTATAAACGAGTGCAGAAGATGCATACACATGTTGACTTTGGGTACCTAAATATCGATTTTTAGCATGTTTTGGGCCTGCATCTGAGTAGGCATGTACAGATCGCTTCTTGGACCCCAAAATATCGAATTTTCGGGTGTTTGGAGCCTGAATTTGAGATATAAACGGGTACAGAAGATGCATTTACATATCGACTTTTGGGCACCTAAAAGATCGATTTTCAGTATGTTTTGGTCCTATATTTTGAAAATATTCTAGCATTAAGTAGGCATGTACAAATCACTTCTGGGACCCAAAAATATCGAAATTTCGGGTGTTTTGAGATTAAATTTGGGATATAACCGGGTACAGAAGATGCATTTACATATCGACTTTTGGGCACCTAAAAGATCGATTTTCAGTATGTTTTGAGTCTGTATTTTGAAAATACTCTAACACGGAGTAGGCATGTACACTTCGCTTCTGGGACCCCAAAATATCGAATTTACGGGTGTTTTGGGCCTGAATTTAAAATATAGACTTTGGGGACCTAAAATATCGATTTTTAGCATGTTTTGGGCCTATATTTTGAAAGTATTCTAGCACTAAGTAGGCATGTACAGATCACTTCTGGGACCCCAAAATATCGAATTTTTGTGTGTTTTGAGCCTGAATTTGAGATATAAACGGGTACAGATGATGCATGCACATATCGACTTTGGACACTTAAAATATCGATTTTTTGCATGTTTTGAGACTATATTTTGAAAACATTCTAGCACTGAGTAGGCATGTACAGATCGCTTCTGGAACCCAAAAATATCGAATTTTCGGGTGTTTTGAGGTTGAATTTGGGATTTAAACGGGTGCAGAAGATGCATACACATGTTGACATTGGTCACCTAAAATATCGATTTTCAGCTTGTTTTGGGCCTGTATTTTGAAAATACTCTTACTCGGAGTAAGCAAGTACAGATCGCTTCATGGACCCAAAAATATCGAATTTTCGGGTGTTTTGAGCCTGAATTTGAGATATAAACGGGTACAGAAGATGCATGCACATATCGACTTTTGGGCACCTAAAATATCGATTTTGAGCATGTTTTCGGTCAGTATCTTGAAAACATTCTAACTAGGAGTAGGGATGAACAGATCGCTTCTTGGACCCAAAAATACCGAATTTTCGGGTGTTTTGAGCCTGAATTTGAGATATAAACGGGTACAGAAGATGCATGCATATATCGACTTTGGACACTTAAAATATCGATTGTCAGCATGTTTTGGGCCTGTATTTTGAAAACAATCTAGCACTGAGTAGGCATGTACAGATTGCTCCTGGGACCCCAAAATATCGAGTTTTTGGGTGTTTTGGACCTGAATTTACGATATAGACTTTGGGCACCTAAAATATCGATTTTAGCATGTTTTGGGCCTATATTTTGAAAATATTCTAGCACTGAGTAGGCATGTACAGATCGCTTCTTGGACCCCAAAATATCGAATTTTCGGGTGTTTGGAGCCTGAACTTGAGATATAAACGGGTACAGAAGATGCATGCACATATCGACTTTTGTGCACGTAAAAGATCGATTTTCAGTATGTTTTGGGCCTGTATTTTGAAAATACTCTAACACGGAGTAGGCATGTTCAGTTCGCTTCTGGGACCCCAAAATATCGAATTTTCGGGGGTTTTGGGCCTGAATTCGAAATATCGACTTTGGGCACCTAAAATATCGATTTTTAGCATGTTTTGGGACTATAATTTGAAAATATTCTAGCACTATGTAGGCATGTACAGATCGCTTCTGGTACCCCAAAATATCGAATTTTCGTGTGTTTTGAGCTTGAATTTGAGATATAAACGGGCACAGAAGATGCATACACATGTTGACTTTGGGCACCTAAAATATCGATTTTCAGCATGTTTTGGGCCTGATTCTGAGTAGGCATGTACAGTTCGCTTCTGGGAACCCAAAATATCGAATTTTCGGGTGTTTGGAGCCTGAATTTGAGATATAAACGGGTACAGAAGATGCATTCACATATCAACTTTGGACACTTAAAATATCGATTTTTAGCATGTTTTGAGCCTATATTTTGAAAAAATTCTAGCACTGAGTAGGCATGTACAGATCGCTTCTGGGACCCAAAAATATAGAATTTTCGGGTGTTTTGAGGTTAAATTTGGGATATAAACGGGTACAGAAGATGCATTTACATATCGACTTTTGTTCACCTAAAAGATCGATTTTCAGTATGTTTTGAGCCTGTATTTTGAAAATACTCTAACACGGAGTAGGCATGTACAGTTAGCTTCTGGGACCCCAAAATATCGAATTTCGGGTGTTTTGGGCCTGAATTTGAATTATCGACTTTGGGGACCTAAAATATCGATTTTTAGCATGTTTTGGGCCTATATTTTGAAAATATTCTAGCACTAAGTAGGCATGTACAGATCGTTTCTGGGACCCCAAAATATCGAATTTTCGGGTGTTTTGAGCCTGAATTTGAGATATAAACGGGTACAGATAATGCATGCACATATCGACTTTGGACACTTAAAATATCGATTTTTTGCATGTTTTGAGCCTATATTTTGAAAAAATTCTAGCACTGAGTAGGCATGTACAGAACGCTTATGGGACCAAAAAATATCGAATTTTCGGGTGTTTTGAGGTTGAATTTGGGATATAAACGAGTGCAGAAGATGCATACACATGTTGACTTTGGTCACCTAAAATATCGATTTTCAGCTTGTTTTGGGCTTGTATTTTGAAAACACTCTAACACGGAGTAAGCAAGTACAGATCGCTTCTGGGACCCAAAAATATCGAATTTTCGGGTGTTTTGAGCCTGAATTTGAGATATAAACAGGTACAGAAGATGCATCCACATATCGACTTTTTGGAACCTAAAAGATCGATTTTCAGTATGTTTTGGCCCTGTATATTGAAGATACTCTAACACGGAGTAGGCATGTACAGATCGCTTCTGGGACCCCAAAATATCGATTTTTTGGGTGTTTTTGGCCTGAATTTGAGATATAAACGGGTACAGAAGATGCATGCACATATCGACTTTTTGGCACCTAAAATATCGATTTTGAGCATGTTTTGGGTCTGTATCTTGAAAACATTCTAACTAGGAGTAGGGATGTACAGATTGCTTCTTGGACCCAAAAATACCGAATTTTCGGGTGTATTGAGCCTGAATTTGAGATATAAACGGGTACAGAAGATGCATGCACATATCGACTTTGGACACTTAAAATATCGATTTTTAGCATGTTTTGAGCCTATATTTTGAAAACATTCTAGCACTGACTAGACATGTACAGATCGCTTCTGGGATTCAAAATTATCGAATTTTCGGGTGTTTTGAGGTTAAATTTGAGAAATAAACGAGTGCAGAAGATGCATACACATGTTCAATTTGGGTACCTAAAATATCGTTTTTTAGCATGTTTTGTTCCTGCATCTGAGTAGGCATATACAGATCGCTTCTGGGACCCCAAAATATCGAATTTTCGGGTGTTTGGAGCCTGAATTTGAGATATAAACGGGTACAGAAGATGCATGCACATATCGACTTTTGGGCATTTAAAAGATCGATTTTCAGTATGTTTTGGGCCTGTATTATGAAAATACTCTAACACGGAGTAGGCATGTACAGTTCGCTTCTGGGACCCTAAAATATCGAATTTTAGGGTGTTTTGGGCCTGAATTTGAGATATCGACTTTGGGCACCTAAAATATCGATTTTTAGCATGTTTTGGGCTTATATTTGAAAATATTCTAGCACTAAGTAGGCATGTACAGATTACTTCTGGGACCCCAAAATATCGAATTTTCGGTTGTTTTGAGCCTGAATTTGAGATATAAACGGGTACAGAAGATGCATCCACATATCGACTTTTGGGCACCCAAAAGATAGATTTTTAGCATGTTTTGAGCCTATATTTTGAAAAAATTCTACCACGGAGTTGGCATCTACAGATCGCTTCTGGGACCCCAAAATATTGAATTTTTGGGTGTTTTTGGTCTGAATTTGAGATATAAACGGGTACAGAAGATGCATGCACATATCGACTTTTGGGCACCTAAAATTTCGATTTTGAGCATGTTTTGGGTCTGTATCTTGAAAACATTCTAACTAGGACTAGGGATGTACAGATCGCTTCTGGGACCCAAAAATACCGAATTTTCGGGTGTTTTGAGCCTGAATTTGAGATATAAACGGGTACAGAAGATGCATGCACATATCGACTTTGGACACTAAAAATATCTATTTTCAGCATGTTTTTGGCCTTTATTTTGAAAACATTCTAGCACTGACTAGACATGTACAGATCGCTTCTGTGACCCAAAATTATCGAATTTTAGGGTGTTTTGAGGTTGAATTTGAGATATTAACGAGTGCAGAAGATTCATACCCATGTTCAATTTGGGTACCTAAAATATCGATTTTTAGCATGTTTTGGGCCTGCATCTGAGTAGGCATGTACAGATCGCTTCTGGGACCCCAAAATATCGAATTTTCGGGTGTTTGGAGCCTGAATTTGAGATATAAACGGGTACAGAAGATGCATGCACATATCGACATTGGACACTTAAAATATCGATTTTTAGCATGTTTTGAGCCTATATTTTGATAAAATTCTAGCACTGAGTAGGCATGTACAGAACGCTTCTGGGACCCAAAAATATCGAATTTTCGGGTGTTTTGAGGTTAAATTTGGGAGATAAACGGGTACAGAAGATGCATTTACATATCGACTTTTGGGCACCTAAACGATCGATTTTCAGTATGTTTTGAGCCTGTATTTTGAAAATACTCTAACACTGAGTAGGCATGTACAGTTCGCTTCTGGGACCCCAAAATATCGAATTTTCGAGTGTTTTGGGCCTGAATTTGAGATATCGACTTTGGGACCTAAAATATCGATTTTTAGCATGTTTTGGGCCTATATTTTGAAAATATTCTAGCACTAAGTAGGCATGTACAGATCACTTCTGGGACCCCAAAATATCGAATTTTCGTGTGTTTTGAGCCTGAATTTGAGATATAAACGGGTACAGATGATGCATGCACATATCGACTTTGGATACTTAAAATATCGATTTTTTGCATGTTTTGAGCCTATAATTTGAAAAAATTCTAGCACTGAGTAGGCATGTACAGAACGCTTCTGAGACCCAAAAATATCGAATTTTCGGGTGTTTTGAGGTTGAATTTGAGATATAAACGGGTGCAGAAAATGCATACACATGTTGACTTTGGTCACCTAAAATATCGATTTTCAGCTTGTTTTGGGCCTGTATTTTGAAAACACTCTAACACGGAGTAAGCAAGTACAGATCGCTTCTGAGACCCAAAAATATCGAATTTTCGGGTGTTTTGAGCCTGAATTTGAGATATAAACGGGTACAGAAGATGCATCCACATATCGACTTTTGGGAACCTAAAAGATCGATTTTCAGTATGTTTTGGCCCTGTATATTGAAAATACTCTAACACGGAGTAGGCATGTACAGATCGCTTCTGGGACCCCAAAATATCGATTTTTTGGGTGTTTCTGGCCTGAATTTGAGATATCGACTTTAGGCACCTAAAATATCGATTTTTAGCATGTTTTGGGCCTATATTTTGAAAATATTCTAGCACCGAGTAGGCATGTACAGATCGCTTCTGGGACCCCAAAATATCGAATTTTCGGGAGTTTTGAGCCTGAATTTGAGATATAAACGGGTACAGAAGATGCATGCACATATCGACTTTTGGGCACCTAAAATATCGATTTTGAGCATGTTTTGGGTCTGTATCTTGAAAACATTCTAACTAGGAGTAGAGATGTACAGATTGCTTCTTGGACCCAAAAATACCGAATTTTCGGGTGTTTTGAGCCTGAATTTGAGATATAACGGGTACAGAAGATGCATGCACATATCGACTTTGGACACTTAAAATATCGATTTTCAGCATGTTTTGGGCCTGTAATTTGAAAACATTCTAGCACTGAGTAGGCATGTACAGATTACTTCTGGGACCCCAAAATATCGAGTTTTTGGGTGTTTTGGACCTGAATTTGAGATATCGACTTTGGGCACCTAAAATATCGATTTTTAGCATGTTTTGGGCCTATATTTTGAAAATATTCTAGCACTGAGTAGGCATGTACATATCGCTTCTGGCACCCCAAAATATCGAATTTTCGTGTGTTTTTAGCCTGAATTTGAGATATAAACGGGTACAGAAGATGCATGCACATATTGACTTTGAGCACCTAAAATATCGATTTTCAGCATATTTTGGGCCTTTATTTTGAAAATACTCTAACTAGGAGTAGGCATGTACAGATCGCTTCTGGGACCCAAAAATATCGAATTTTCGGGTGTTTTGAACCTGAATTTGAGATATAAACGGGTACAGATGATGCATGCACATATCGACTTTTGGGCACCTAAAATATCGATTTTGAGCATGTTTTGGGTCTGTATCTTGAAAACATTCTAACTAGGAGTAGGGATGTACAAATCGCTTCTAGGACCCAGAAATACCGAATTTTCGGGTGTTTTGACCCTGAATTTGAGATATAAACGGGTACAGAAGATGCATGCACAAATCGACTTTTGGGCACCTAAAATATCGATTTTCAGTATGTTTTGAGCCTGTATTTTGAAAATACTCTAACACGGAGTAGGCATGTACAGTTTGCTTCTGGGACCCCAAAATTAACAAATTTTCGGGTGTTTTGAGGTTGAATTTGAGATATAAACGAGTGCAGAAGATGCATACCCATGTTCAATTTGGGTACCTAAAATATCGATTTTTAGCATGTTTTGGGCCTGCATCTGAGTAGGTATGTACAGATCGCTTCTGGGACCCCAAAATATCGAATTTTCGGGTGTTTGGAGCCTGAATTTGAGATATAAACGGGTACAGAAGATGCATGCACATATCAACTTTGGACACTTAAAATATCGAATTTTAGCATGTTTTGAGCCTATATTTTGAAAAAATTCTAGCACTGAGTAGGCATGTACAGATCGCTTCTGGGACCCAAAAATATAGAATTTTCGGGGGTTTTGAGGTTAAATTTGGGATATAAACGGGTACAGAAGATGCATTTACATATCGACTTTTGTGCACCTAAAAGATCGATTTTCAGTATATTTTGAGCCTGTATTTTGAAATTACTCTAACACGGAGTAGGCATGTACAGTTAGCTTCTGGGACCCCAAAATATCGAATTTTCGGGTGTTTTGGGCCTGAATTTGAATTATCGACTTTGGGGACCTAAAATATCGATTTTTAGCATGTTTTTGGCCTATATTTTGAAAATATTCTAGCACTAAGTAGGCATGTACAGATCACTTCTGGAACCCCAAAATATCGAATTTTCGTGTGTTTTGAGCCTGAATTTGAGATATAAACGGGTACAGATGATGCATGCACATATCGACTTTGGACACTTAAAATATCGATTTTTTGCATGTTTTGAGCCTATATTTTGAAAAATTTCTAGCACTGAGTAGGCATGTACAGAACGCTTATGGGACCTAAAAATATCGAATTTTCGGGTGTTTTGAGGTTGAATTTGGGATATAAACGAGTGCAGAAGATGCATACACATGTTGACTTTGGTCACCTAAAATATCGATTTTCAGCTTGTTTTGGGCTTGTATTTTGAAAACACTCTAACACGGAGTAAGCAAGTACAGATCGCTTCTGGGACCCAAAAATATCGAATTTTCGGGTGTTTTGAGCCTGAATTTGAGATATAAACGGGTACAGAAGATGCATCCACATATCGACTTTTTGGAACCTAAAAGATCGATTTTCAGTATGTTTTGGCCCTGTATATTGAAAATACTCTAACACGGAGTAGGCATGTACAGATCGCTTCTGGGACCCCAAAATATCGATTTTTTGGGTGTTTTTGGCCTGAATTTGAGATATCGACTTTGGGCACCTAAAATATCGATTTTTAGCATGTTTTGGGCCTATATTTTGAAAATATTCTAGCACTGAGTAGGCATGTACAGATCGCTTCTGGGACCCCAAAATATAGAATTTTCGGGTGTTTTGAGCCTGAATTTGAGATATAAACGGGTACATAAGATGCATGCACATATCGACTTTTTGGCACCTAAAATATCGATTTTGAGCATGTTTTGGGTCTGTATCTTGAAAACATTCTAACTAGGAGTAGGGATGTACAGATTGCTTCTTGGACCCAAAAATACCGAATTTTCGGGTGTATTGAGCCTGAATTTGAGATATAAACGGGTACAGAAGATGCATGCACATATCGACTTTGGACACTTAAAATATCGATTTTTAGCATGTTTTGAGCCTATATTTTGAAAACATTCTAGCACTGACTAGACATGTACAGATCGCTTCTGGGATTCAAAATTATCGAATTTTCGGGTGTTTTGAGGTTAAATTTGAGAAATAAACGAGTGCAGAAGATGCATACACATGTTCAATTTGGGTACCTAAAATATCGTTTTTTAGCATGTTTTGTTCCTGCATCTGAGTAGGCATATACAGATCGCTTCTGGGACCCCAAAATATCGAATTTTCGGGTGTTTGGAGCCTGAATTTGAGATATAAACGGGTACAGAAGATGCATGCACATATCGACTTTTGGGCATTTAAAAGATCGATTTTCAATATGTTTTGGGCCTGTATTTTGAAAATACTCTAACACGGAGTAGGCATGTACAGTTCGCTTCTGGGACCCTAAAATATCGAATTTTAGGGTGTTTTGGGCCTGAATTTGAGATATCGACTTTGGGCACCTAAAATATCGATTTTTAGCATGTTTTGGGCCTATATTTGAAAATATTCTAGCACTAAGTAGGCATGTACAGATTACTTCTGGGACCCCAAAATATCGAATTTTCGGGTGTTTTGAGCCTGAATTTGAGATATAAACGGGTACAGAAGATGCATCCACATATCGACTTTTGGGCACCCAAAAGATAGATTTTTAGCATGTTTTGAGCCTATATTTTGAAAAAATTCTACCACGGAGTTGGCATCTACAGATCGCTTCTGGGACCCCAAAATATTGAATTTTTGGGTGTTTTTGGTCTGAATTTGAGATATAAACGGGTACAGAAGATGCATGCACATATCGACTTTTGGGCACCTAAAATATCGATTTTGAGCATGTTTTGGGTCTGTATCTTGAAAACATTCTAACTAGGACTAGGGATGTACAGATCGCTTCTGGGACCCAAAAATACCGAATTTTCGGGTGTTTTGAGCCTGAATTTGAGATATAAACGGGTACAGAAGATGCATGCACATATCGACTTTGGACACTAAAAATATCTATTTTCAGCATGTTTTTGGCCTTTATTTTGAAAACATTCTAGCACTGACTAGACATGTACAGATCGCTTCTGTGACCCAAAATTATCGAATTTTAGGGTGTTTTGAGGTTGAATTTGAGATATTAACGAGTGCAGAAGATTCATACCCATGTTCAATTTGGGTACCTAAAATATCGATTTTTAGCATGTTTTGGGCCTGCATCTGAGTAGGCATGTACAGATCGCTTCTGGGACCCCAAAATATCGAATTTTCGGGTGTTTGGAGCCTGAATTTGAGATATAAACGGGTACAGAAGATGCATGCACATATCGACATTGGACACTTAAAATATCGATTTTTAGCATGTTTTGAGCCTATATTTTGAGAAAATTCTAACACTGAGTAGGCATGTACAGAACGCTTCTGGGACCCAAAAATATCGAATTTTCGGGTGTTTTGAGGTTAAATTTGGGAGATAAACGGGTACAGAAGATGCATTTACATATCGACTTTTGGGCACCTAAACGATCGATTTTCAGTATGTTTTGAGCCTGTATTTTGAAAATACTCTAACACTGAGTAGGCATGTACAGTTCGCTTCTAGGACCCCAAAATATCGAATTTTCAGGGTGTTTTGGGCCTGAATTTGAGATATCGACTTTGGGACCTAAAATATCGATTTTTAGCATGTTTTGGGCCTATATTTTGAAAATATTCTAGCACTAAGTAGGCATGTACAGATCACTTCTGGGACCCCAAAATATCGAATTTTCGTGTGTTTTGAGCCTGAATTTGAGATATAAACGGGTACAGATGATGCATGCACATATCGACTTTGGACACTTAAAATATCGATTTTTTGCATGTTTTGAGCCTATAATTTGAAAAAATTCTAGCACTGAGTAGGCATGTACAGAACGCTTCTGAGACCCAAAAATATCGAATTTTCGGGTGTTTTGAGGTTGAATTTGAGATATAAACGGGTGCAGAAAATGCATACACATGTTGACTTTGGTCACCTAAAATATCGATTTTCAGCTTGTTTTGGGCCTGTATTTTGAAAACACTCTAACACGGAGTAAGCAAGTACAGATCGCTTCTGAGACCCAAAAATATCGAATTTTCGGGTGTTTTGAGCCTGAATTTGAGATATAAACGGGTACAGAAGATGCATCCACATATCGACTTTTGGGAACCTAAAAGATCGATTTTCAGTATGTTTTGGCCCTGTATATTGAAAATACTCTAACACGGAGTAGGCATGTACAGATCGCTTCTGGGACCCCAAAATATCGATTTTTTGGGTGTTTCTGGCCTGAATTTGAGATATCGACTTTAGGCACCTAAAATATCGATTTTTAGCATGTTTTGGGCCTATATTTTGAAAATATTCTAGCACCGAGTAGGCATGTACAGATCGCTTCTGGGACCCCAAAATATCGAATTTTCGGGAGTTTTGAGCCTGAATTTGAGATATAAACGGGTACAGAAGATGCATGCACATATCGACTTTTGGGCACCTAAAATATCGATTTTGAGCATGTTTAGGGTCTGTATCTTGAAAACATTCTAACTAGGAGTAGAGATGTACAGATTGCTTCTTGGACCCAAAAATACCGAATTTTCGGGTGTTTTGAGCCTGAATTTGAGATATAAACGGGTACAGAAGATGCATGCACATATCGACTTTGGACACTTAAAATATCGATTTTCAGCATGTTTTGGGCCTGTAATTTGAAAACATTCTAGCACTGAGTAGGCATGTACAGATTACTTCTGGGACCCCAAAATATCGAGTTTTTGGGTGTTTTGGACCTGAATTTGAGATATCGACTTTGGTCACCTAAAATATCGATTTTTAGCATGTTTTGGGCCTATATTTTGAAAATATTCTAGCACTGAGTAGGCATGTACATATCGCTTCTGGCACCCCAAAATATCGAATTTTCGTGTGTTTTTAGCCTGAATTTGAGATATAAACGGGTACAGAAGATGCATGCACATATTGACTTTGAGCACCTAAAATATCGATTTTCAGCATATTTTGGGCCTTTATTTTGAAAATACTCTAACTAGGAGTAGGCATGTACAGATCGCTTCTGGGACCCAAAAATATCGAATTTTCGGGTGTTTTGAACCTGAATTTGAGATATAAACGGGTACAGATGATGCATGCATATATCGACTTTTGGGCACCTAAAATATCGATTTTGAGCATGTTTTGGGTCTGTATCTTGAAAACATTCTAACTAGGAGTAGGGATGTACAAATCGTTTCTAGGACCCAGAAATACCGAATTTTCGGGTGTTTTGAGCCTGAATTTGAGATATAAACGGGTACAGAAGATGCATGCACATATTGACTATGGGCACCTAAAATATCGATTTTCAGCATGTTTTTGGCCTGTATTTTGAAAATACTCTAACTAGGAGTAGACATGTACAGATCGCTTCTGGGACCCAAAAATATCGAATTTTCGGGTGTTTGGAGCCTGAATTTGAGATATAAACGGGTACAGAAGATGCATGCACATATCTACTTTTGGGCACCTAAAAGATCGATTTTCAGTATGTTTTAGGCCTGTATTTTGAAAATACTCTAACACGGAGTAGGCATGTACAGTTCGCTTCTGGGACCCTAAAATATCGAATTTTAGGGTGTTTTGGGCCTAAATTTGAGATATCGACTTTGGGCACCTAAAATATCGATTTTTAGCATGTTTTGGGCCTGAATTTAGAAAATACTCTAACACGGAGTAAGCAAGTACAGATCGTTTCTGGGACCAAAAATATCGAATTTTCGGGTGTTTTGATACTGAATTTGAGATATAAACGGGTACAGAAGATGCATCCACATATCGACTTTTGGGCACCCAAATGATCGATTTTTAGCATGTTTTGAGCCTATATTTTGAAAAAATTCTAGCACGGAGTAGGCATGTACAGATCGCTTCTGGGACCCCAAAATATCGAATTTTTGGGTGTTTTTGGCCAGAATTTGAGATATAAACGGGTACAGAAGATGCATGCACACATCGACTTTTGGGCACCTAAAATATCGATTTTGAGCATGTTTTGGGTCTGTATCTCGAAAACATTCTAACTAGGAGTAGGGATGTACAGATCGCTTCTGGGACCCAAAAATACCGAATTTTCGGGTGTTTTGAGCCTGAATTTGAGATATAAACGGGTACAGAAGATGCATGCACATACCGACTTTGGACACTTAAAATATCGATTTTTAGCATGTTTTGAGCCTATATTTTAAAATCATTCTAGCACTGACTAGACATGTACAGATCGCTTCTGGGACCCAAAATTATCGAATTTTCGGGTGTTTTAAGGTTGAATTTGACATATAAACGAGTGCAGAAGATGCATACACATGTTCAATTTGGGAACCTAAAATATCGATTTTTAGCATGTTTTGGGCCTGCATCTGAGTAGGCATGTACAGATCGCTTCTGGGACCCCAAAATATCGAACTTTCGTGTGTTTGGAGACTGAATTTGAGATATAAACGGGTACAGAAGATGCATGCACATATCGACTTTTGGGCACCTAAAAGCTCGATTTTCAGTATGTTTTGGTTCTATATTTTGAAAATACTCTAACACGGAGTAGGCATGTACAGTTCGCTTCTGGGACCCCAAAATATCGAATTTTCGGGAGTTTTGGGCCTGAATTTGAGATATCGACTTTGGGGACCTAAAATATAGATTTTTAGCATGTTTCGGGCCTATATTTAGAAAATATTCTAGCACTAAGTAGGCATGTACAGATCACTTCTGGGACCCCAAAATATCGAATTTTCGGGTGTTTTGAGCCTAAATTTGAGATATAAACGGGTACAGTTGATGCATGCACATATCGACTTTGGACACTTAAAATATCGATTTGTAGCATGTTTTGAGCCTATATTTTTTTAAAAAATTCTAGCACTGAGTAGGCATGTACAGATCGCTTCTGGGACCCAAAAATATCGAATTTTCGGGTGTTTTGATGTGGAATTTGGGATATAAACGGATGCAGATAATGCATACACATGTTGACTTTTTTCTCCTAAAATATCGATTTTCAGCTTGTTATGGGCCTGTATTTTGAAAATACTCTATCACAGAGTAAGCAAGTACAGATCGCTTCTAGGACCCCAAAATATCGAATTTTCGGGTGTTTTGAGCCTGAATTCGAGATATAAATGGGTACAGAATATGCATCCACATATCGACTTTTGGGCAGCTATAAGATCGATTTTCAGTATGTTTTGGGCCTGTATATTGAAAATACTCTAACTAGGAGTAGGCAAATACAGATCGCTCTTGGGAACCAAAAATATCGTATTTTCGGGTGTTTTGAGCCTGAATTTGAGATATAAACGGGTACAGAAGATGCATGCACATATCGACTTTGGACACTTAAAATATCGATTTTTAGCATCTTTTGAGCCTATATTTTGAAAACATTCTAGCAATGACTAGACATGTACAGATCGCTTCTGGGACCCAAAATTATCGAATTTTTTGGGTGTTTTGAGGTTGAATTTGAGATATAAACGAGTGCAGAAGATGCATACACATGTTCAATTTGGGTACCTAAAATATCGATTTTTAGCATATTTTGGGCCTGCATCTGAGTAGGCATGTACAGATCGCTTCTGGGACCCCAAAATATCGAATTTTCGGGTGTTTGGAGCCTGAATTTGAGATATAAACGGGTACAGAAGATGCATGCACATATCGACTTTTGGGCACCTAAAAGATCGATTTTCAGTATGTTTTGGGCCTGTATTTTGAAAATACTGTAACACGGAATAGGCATGTACAGTTCGCTTCTGGGACCCCAAAATATCGAATTTTAGGGTGTTTTGGGCCTGAATTTAAGATATCGACTTTGGGCACCTAAAATATCGATTTTTAGCATGTTTTGGGCCTATATATTGAAAATATTCTAGCACTAAGTAGGCATGTACAGATCACTTCTGGGACCCCAAAATATCGAATTTTCGGGTGTTTTGAGCCTGAATTTGAGATATAAACGGGTACAGATGATGCATGCACATATCGACTTTGGACACTTAAAATATCGATTTTTAGCATGTTTTGAGCCTATATTTTGAAAAAATTCTAGCACTGAGTAGGCATGTACAGATCGTTTCTGGGACCCAAAAATATCGAATTTTCGGGTGTTTTCAGCCTGAATTTGAGATATAAACGGGTACAGAAGATGCATGCACATATCGACTTTGGACACTTAAAGTATCGATTTTTAGCATGTTTTGAGCCTATAGTTTGAAAACATTCTAGCACTGACTAGACATGTACAGATCGCTTCTGGGAACCAAAATTATTAAATTGTCGGGTGTTTTGAGGTTGAATTTGAGATATAAACGAGTGCAGGAGATGCTTACACATGTTGACTTTGGGCACCTAAAATATCGATTTTCAGCATGTTTTGGGCCTACATCTGAGTAGGCATGTTCAGATCGCTTCTGGGACCCAAAAATATCGAATTTTCGGGTGTTTGGAGCCTGAATTTGAGATATAAACGGATACAGAAGATGCATGCACATATCGACTTTTGGGCACCTAAAAGATCGATTTTCAGTATGTTTTGGGCTTGTAATTTGAAAATACTCTAACACGGAGTAGGCATGTACAGTTCGCTTCTGGGACCCCAAAATATCGAATTTTCGGGTGTTTTGGGCCTGAATTTGAAATATCGACTTTGGGCACCTAAAATATCGATTTTTAGCATGTTTTGGACCTGTATTTTGAAATTATTCTAGCACTGAGTAGGCATTTACAGATCGCTTCGGGGACCCCAAAATATCGAATTTTCGGGTGTTTTGAGCCTGAATTTGAGATAGAAACGGGTACAGAAGATGCATGCACATATCGACTTTTGGGCACCTAAAATATCGATTTTGAACATGTTTTGGGTCTGTATCTTGAAAATACTCTAACACGGAGTAGGCATGTACAGTTCGCTTCTGGGACCCCAAAATATCGAATTTTAGGGTGTTTTGGGCCTGAATTTAAGATATCGACTTTGGGCACCTAAAATATCGATTTTTAGCATGTTTTGGGCGTATATATTGAAAATATTCCACCACTAAGTAGGCATGTACCGATCACTTCTGGGACCCCAAAATATCGAATTTTCGGGTGTTTTGAGCCTGAATTTGAGATATAAACGGGTACAGATGATGCATGCACATTTCGACTTTGGATACTTAAAATATCGATTTTTAGCATATTTTGAGCCTATATTTTGAAAAAATTCTAGCACTGAGTAGGCATGTACAGATCGCTTCTGGGACCGAAAAATATCGAATTTTAGGGTGTTTTGAGGTTGAATTTGGGATATAAACGGGTGCAGAAGATGCATACACATGTTGACTTTGGTCACCTAAAATATCGATTTTCAGCTTGTTTTGGGCCTGTATTTTGAAAATACTCTAACACGGAGTAAGCAAGTACTAATCGCTTCTGGGACCCCAAAATATCGAATTTTTGGGCGTTTTTGGCCTGAATTTAAGATATCGACTTTGGGCACCTAAAATATCGATTTTTAGCATGTTTTGGGCCTATATTTTGAAAATATTCTAGCACTGAGTAGGCATGTACAGATCGCTTCTGGGACCCCAAAATATCGAATTTTCGGGTGTTTGGAGCCTGAATTTGAGATATAAACGGATACAGAAGATGCATGCACATATCGACTTTTGGGCACCTAAAAGATCGATTTTCAGTATGTTTTGGGCTTGTAATTTGAAAATACTCTAACACGGAGTAGGCATGTACAGTTCGCTTCTGGGACCCCAAAATATCGAATTTTCGGGTGTTTTGGGCCTGAATTTGAAATATCGACTTTGGGCACCTAAAATATCGATTTTTAGCATGTTTTGGACCTGCATTTTGAAATTATTCTAGCACTGAGTAGGCATTTACAGATCGCTTCGGGGACCCCAAAATATCGAATTTTCGGGTGTTTTGAGCCTGAATTTGAGATAGAAACGGGTACAGAAGATGCATGCACATATCGACTTTTGGGCACCTAAAATATCGATTTTGAACATGTTTTGGGTCTGTATCTTGAAAATACTCTAACACGGAGTAGGCATGTACAGTTCGCTTCTGGGACCCCAAAATATCGAATTTTAGGGTGTTTTGGGCCTGAATTTAAGATATCGACTTTGGGCACCTAAAATATCGATTTTTAGCATGTTTTGGGCGTATATATTGAAAATATTCCACCACTAAGTAGGCATGTACCGATCACTTCTGGGACCCCAAAATATCGAATTTTCGGGTGTTTTGAGCCTGAATTTGAGATATAAACGGGTACAGATGATGCATGCACATTTCGACTTTGGACACTTAAAATATCGATTTTCAGCATGTTTTGGGCCTGTATTTTGAAAATACTCTAACTAGGAGTAGGCATGTACAGATCGCTTCTGGGACCCAAAATTATCGAATTTTCGGGTGTTTTGAGGTTGAATTTGAGATATAAACGAGTGAAGAAGATGCATACACATGTTTAATTTGGGTACCTACAATATCGATTTTTAGCATGTTTTGGGCCTGCATCTGAGTAGGCATGTACAGATCGCTTCTAGGACCCCAAAATATCGAATTTTCGGGTGTTTGGAGCCTGAATTTGAGATATAAACGGGTACAGAAGATGCATGCACATATCGACTTTTAGGCACCTAAATAATCGATTTTCAGTATGTTTTGATCCTGTATTTTGAAGATACTCTAACACGGAGTAGGCATGTACAGTTCGCTTATGGGACCCCAAAATATCGAATTTTCGGGAGTTTTGGGCCTGAATTTGTGATATCGACTTTGTTGACCTAAAATATCGATTTTTAGCATGTTTCGGGCCTATATTTAGAAAATATTCTAGCACTAAGTAGGCATGTACAGATCAATTCTGGGACCCCAAAATATCGAATTTTCGGGTGTTTTGAGCCTAAATTTGAGATATAAACGGGTACAGATGATGCATGCACATATCGACTTTGGACACTTAAAATATCGATTTGTAGCATGTTTTGAGCCTATATTTTTAAAAAATTCTAGCACTGAGTAGGCATGTACAGATCGCTTCTGGGACCCAAAAATATCGAATTTTCGGGTGTTTTGAGGTGGAATTTGGGATATAAACGGGTGCAGATGATTCATACACATGTTGACTTTTTTCTCCTAAAATATCGATTTTCAGCTTGTTATGGGCCTGTATTTTGAAAATACTCTAACACGGAGTAAGCAAGTACAGATCGCTTCTATGACCCCAAAATATCGAATTTTCGGGTGTTTTGAGCCTGAATTTGAGATATAAATGGGTACAGAATATGCATCCACATATCGACTTTTGGGCACCTATAAGATCGATTTTTAGTATGTTTTGGGCCTGTATATTGAAAATACTCTAACTAGGAGTAGGCATGTACAGATCGCTTTTGGGAACCAAAAATATCGTATTTTCGGGTGTTTTGAGCCTGAATTTGAGATATAAACGGGTACAGAAGATGCATTCACATATCGACTTTGGACACTTAAAATATCGATTTTTAACATCTTTTGAGCCTATATTTCGAAAACATTCTAGCAATGACTAGACATGTACAGATCGCTTCTGGGACCCAAAATTATCGAATTTTTGGGTGTTTTGAGGTTGAATTTGAGATATAAACGAGTGCAGAAGATGCATACACATGTTCAATTTGGGTACCTAAAATATCGATTTTTAGGATGTTTTGGGCCTGCATCTGAGTAGGCATGTACAGATCGCTTCTGGGACCCCAAAATATCGAATTTTCGGGTGTTTGGAGCCTGAATTTGAAATATAAACGGGTACAGAAGATGCATGCACATATCGACTTTTGGGCACCTAAAAGATCGATTTTCAGTATGTTTTGGGCCTGTATTTTGGAAATATTCTAACACGGAGTAGGCATGTACAGTTCGCTTCTGGGACCCCAAAATATCAAATTTTAGGGTGTTTTGGGCCTGAATTTAAGATATCGACTTTGGGCACCTAAAATATCGATTTTTATCATGTTTTGGGTCTATATATTAAAAATATTTTAGCACTAAGTAGGCATGTACAGATCACTTCTGGGAACCAAAATTATTAAATTGTCGGGTGTTTTGAGGTTGAATTTGAGATATAAACAAGTGCAGGAGATGCTTACACATGTTGACTTTGGGCACCTAAAATATCGATTTTCAGCAGGTTTTGGGCCTACATCTGAGTAGGCATGTACAGATCGCTTCTTGGACCCAAAAATATCGAATTTTCGGGTGTTTGGATCTGAATTTGAGATATAAACGGGTACAGAAGATGCATGCACATATCGACTTTTGGGCACCTAAAAGATCGATTTTCAGTATGTTTTGGGCCTGTATTTTGGAAATATTCTAACACGGAGTAGGCATGTACAGTTCGCTTCTGGGACCCCAAAATATCGAATTTTCGGGTGTTTTGGGCCTGAATTTGAAATATCGACTTTGGGCACCTAAAATATCGATTTTTAGCATGTTTTGAGCCTATAGTTTGAAAACATTCTAGCACTGTCTAGACATGTACAGATTGCTTCTGGGAACCAAAATTATTAAATTGTCGGGTGTTTTGAGGTTGAATTTGAGATATAAACAAGTGCAGGAGATGCTTACACATGTTGACTTTGGGCACCTAAAATATCGATTTTCAGCATGTTTTGGGCCTACATCTGAGTAGGCATGTACAGATCGCTTCTTGGACCCAAAAATATCGAATTTTCGGGTGTTTGGATCTGAATTTGAGATATAAACGGGTACAGAAGATGCATGCACATATCGACTTTTGGGCACCTAAAAGATCGATTTTCAGTATGTTTTGGGCCTGTATTTTGGAAATATTCTAACACGGAGTAGGCATGTACAGTTCGCTTCTGGGACCCCAAAATATCAAATTTTAGGGTGTTTTGGGCCTGAATTTAAGATATCGACTTTGGGCACCTAAAATATCGATTTTTATCATGTTTTGGGTCTATATATTAAAAATATTTTAGCACTAAGTAGGCATGTACAGATCACTTCTGGGACCCAAAAATATCGAATTTTCGGGTGTTTTGAGCCTGAATTTGAGATATAAACGGGTACAGATGATGCATGCACATATCGACTTTGGACACTTAAAATATCGATTTTTAGCTTGTTTTGAGCCTATATTTTGAAAAAATTCTAGCACTGAGTAGGCATGTACAGATCGTTTCTGGGACCCTAAAATATCGAATTTTCGGGTGTTTTGAGCCTGAATTTGAGATATAAACGGGTACAGATGATGCATGCACATATCGACTTTGGACACTTAAAATATCGATTTTTAGCATGTTTTGAGCCTATATTTTGAAAAAATTCTAGCACTGAGTAGGCATGTACATATCGTTTCTGGGACCCTATAATATCGAATTTTCGGGTGTTTTGAGCCTGAATTTGAGATATAAACGGGTACAGAAGATGCATGCACATATCGACTTTGGACACTTAAAGTATCGATTTTTAGCATGTTTTGAGCCTATAGTTTGAAAACATTCTAGCACTGTCTAGACATGTACAGATTGCTTCTGGGAACCAAAATTATTAAATTGTCGGGTGTTTTGAGGTTGAATTTGAGATATAAACAAGTGCAGGAGATGCTTACACATGTTGACTTTGGGCACCTAAAATATCGATTTTCAGCATGTTTTGGGCCTACATCTGAGTAGGCATGTACAGATCGCTTCTTGGACCCAAAAATATCGAATTTTCGGGTGTTTGGATCTGAATTTGAGATATAAACGGGTACAGAAGATGCATGCACATATCGACTTTTGGGCACCTAAAAGATCGATTTTCAGTATGTTTTGGGCTTGTAATTTGAAAATACTCTAACACGGAGTAGGTATGTACATTTCGCTTCTGGGACCCCAAAATATCGAATTTTCGGGTGTTTTGGGCCTGAATTTGAAATATCGACTTTGGGCACCTAAAATATCGATTTTTAGCATGTTTTGAGCCTATAGTTTGAAAACATTCTAGCACTGTCTAGACATGTACAGATTGCTTCTGGGAACCAAAATTATTAAATTGTTGGGTGTTTTGAGGTTGAATTTGAGATATAAACAAGTGCAGGAGATGCTTACACATGTTGACTTTGGGCACCTAAAATATCGATTTTCAGCATGTTTTGGGCCTACATCTGAGTAGGCATGTACAGATCGCTTCTTGGACCCAAAAATATCGAATTTTCGGGTGTTTGGATCTGAATTTGAGATATAAACGGGTACAGAAGATGCATGCACATATCGACTTTTGGGCACCTAAAAGATCGATTTTCAGTATGTTTTGGGCCTGTATTTTGGAAATATTCTAACACGGAGTAGGCATGTACAGTTCGCTTCTGGGACCCCAAAATATCAAATTTTAGGGTGTTTTGGGCCTGAATTTAAGATATCGACTTTGGGCACCTAAAATATCGATTTTTATCATGTTTTGGGTCTATATATTAAAAATATTTTAGCACTAAGTAGGCATGTACAGATCACTTCTGGGACCCAAAAATATCGAATTTTCGGGTGTTTTGAGCCTGAATTTGAGATATAAACGGGTACAGATGATGCATGCACATATCGACTTTGGACACTTAAAATATCGATTTTTAGCTTGTTTTGAGCCTATATTTTGAAAAAATTCTAGCACTGAGTAGGCATGTACAGATCGTTTCTGGGACCCTAAAATATCGAATTTTCGGGTGTTTTGAGCCTGAATTTGAGATATAAACGGGTACAGAAGATGCATGCACATATCGACTTTGGACACTTAAAGTATCGATTTTTAGCATGTTTTGAGCCTATAGTTTGAAAACATTCTAGCACTGTCTAGACATGTACAGATTGCTTCTGGGAACCAAAATTATTAAATTGTCGGGTGTTTTGAGGTTGAATTTGAGATATAAACAAGTGCAGGAGATGCTTACACATGTTGACTTTGGGCACCTAAAATATCGATTTTCAGCATGTTTTGGGCCTACATCTGAGTAGGCATGTACAGATCGCTTCTGGGACCCAAAAATATCGAATTTTCGGGTGTTTGGAGCCTGAATTTGAGATATAAACGGGTACAGAAGATGCATGCACATATCGACTTTTGGGCACCTAAAAATCGATTTTCAGTATGTTTTGGGCTTGTAATTTGAAAATACTCTAACACGGTGTAGGCATGTACAGTTCGCTTCTGGGACCCCAAAATATCGAGTTTTCGGGTGTTTTGGGCCTGAATTTGAAATATCGACTTTGGGCACCTAAAATATCGATTTTTAGCATGTTTTGGACCTGTATTTTGAAATTATTCTAGCACTGATTAGGCATGTACAGATCGCTTCTGGGACCCCAAAATATCGAATTTTCGGGTGTTTTGAGCCTGAATTTGAGATATAAACGGGTACAGAAGATGCATGCACATATCGACTTTTGGGCACCTAAAACATCGATTTTGAGCATGTTTTGGGTCTGTATCTTGAAAACATTCTAACTAGGAGTAGGGATGTACAGATCGCTTCTAGGACCCAAAAAAAACCGAATTTTCGGGTGTTCTTGAGCCTGAATTTGAGATATAAACGGGTACAGAAGATGCATGCACATATCGACTTTTGGGCACCTAAAATATCGATTTTGAGCATGTTTTGGGTCTGTATCTTGAAAACATTCTAACTAGGAGTAGGGATGTACAGATCGCTTCTAGGACCCAAAAATACCGAATTTTCGGGTGTTTTGAGCCTGAATTTGAGATATAAACGGGTACAGAAGATGCATGCACATATTGACTTTGGGCACCTAAAATATCGTTTTTCAGCATGTTTTGGGCCTGTATTTTGAAAATACTCTAACTAGGAGTAGGCATGTACAGATCGCTTCTGGGACCCAAAATTATCGAATTTTCGGGTGTTTTGAGGTTGAATTTGAGATATAAACGAGTGAAGAAGATGCATACACATGTTTAATTTGGGTACCTACAATATCGATTTTTAGCATGTTTTGGGCCTGCATCTGAGTAGGCATGTACAGATCGCTTCTAGGACCCCAAAATATCGAATTTTCGGGTGTTTGGAGCCTGAATTTGAGATATAAACGGGTACAGAAGATGCATGCACATATCGACTTTTGGGCACCTAAAAGATCGATTTTCAGTATGTTTTGATCCTGTATTTTGAATATACTCTAACACGGAGTAGGCATGTACAGTTCGCTTATGGGACCCCAAAATATCGAATTTTCGGGAGTTTTGGGCCTGAATTTGTGATATCGACTTTGTTGACCTAAAATATCGATTTTTAGCATGTTTCGGGCCTATATTTAGAAAATATTCTAGCACTAAGTAGGCATGTACAGATCAATTCTGGGACCCCAAAATATCGAATTTTCGGGTGTTTTGAGCCTAAATTTGAGATATAAACGGGTACAGATGATGCATGCACATATCGACTTTGGACACTTAAAATATCGATTTGTAGCATGTTTTGAGCCTATATTTTTAAAAAATTCTAGCACTGAGTAGGCATGTACAGATCGCTTCTGGGACCCAAAAATATCGAATTTTCGGGTGTTTTGAGGTGGAATTTGGGATATAAACGGGTGCAGATGATTCATACACATGTTGACTTTTTTCTCCTAAAATATCGATTTTCAGCTAGTTATGGGCCTGTATTTTGAAAATACTCTAACACGGATTAAGCAAGTACAGATCGCTTCTAGGACCCAAAAATATCGAATTTTCGGGTGTTTTGAGCCTGAATTTGAGATATAAATGGGTACAGAATATGCATCCACATATCGACTTTTGGGCACCTATAAGATCGATTTTCAGTATGTTTTGGGCCTGTATATTGAAAATACTCTAACTAGGAGTAGGCATGTACAGATTGCTTTTGGGAACCAAAAATATCGTATTTTCGGGTGTTTTGAGCCTGAATTTGAGATATAAACGGGTACAGAAGATGCATTCACATATCGACTTTGGACACTTAAAATATCGATTTTTAACATCTTTTGAGCCTATATTTCGAAAACATTCTAGCACTGACTAGACATGTACAGATCGCTTCTGGGACCCAAAATTATCGAATTTTTGGGTGTTTTGAGGTTGAATTTGAGATATAAACGAGTGCAGAAGATGCATACACATGTTCAATTTGGGTACCTAAAATATCGATTTTTAGCATGTTTTGGGCCTGCATCTGAGTAGGCATGTACAGATCGCTTCTGGGACCCCAAAATATCGAATTTTCGGGTGTTTGGAGCCTGAATTTGAGATATAAACGGGTACAGAAGATGCATGCACATATCGACTTTTGGGCACCTAAAAGATCGATTTTCAGTATGTTTTGGGCCTGTATTTTGGAAATACTCTAACACGGAGTAGGCATGTACAGTTCGCTTCTGGGACCCCAAAATATCAAATTTTAGGGTGTTTTGGGCCTGAATTTAAGATATCGACTTTGGGCACCTAAAATATCGATTTTTATCATGTTTTGGGTCTATATATTAAAAATATTCTAGCACTAAGTAGGCATGTACAGATCACTTCTGGGACCCAAAAATATCGAATTTTCGGGTGTTTTGAGCCTGAATTTGAGATATAAACGGGTACAGATGATGCATGCACATATCGACTTTGGACACTTAAAATATCGATTTTTAGCATGTTTTGAGCCTATATTTTGAAAAAATTCTAGCACTGAGTAGGCATGTACAGATCGTTTCTGGGACCCAAAAATATCGAATTTTCGGGTGTTTTGAGCCTGAATTTGAGATATAAACGGGTACAGAAGATGCATGCACATATCGACTTTGGACACTTAAAGTATCGATTTTTAGCATGTTTTGAGCCTATAGTTTGAAAACATTCTAGCACTGTCTAGACATGTACAGATTGCTTCTGGGAACCAAAATTATTAAATTGTCGGGTGTTTTGAGGTTGAATTTGAGATATAAACAAGTGCAGGAGATGCTTACACATGTTGACTTTGGGCACCTAAAATATCGATTTTCAGCATGTTTTGGGCCTACATCTGAGTAGGCATGTACAGATCGCTTCCTGGACCCAAAAATATCGAATTTTCGGGTGTTTGGATCTGAATTTGAGATATAAACGGGTACAGAAGATGCATGCACATATCGACTTTTGGGCACCTAAAAGATCGATTTTCAGTATGTTTTGGGCTTGTAATTTGAAAATACTCTAACACGGAGTAGGCATGTACAGTTCGCTTCTGGGACCCCAAAATATCGAATTTTCGGGTGTTTTGGGCCTGAATTTGAAATATCGACTTTGGGCACCTAAAATATCGATTTTTAGCATGTTTTGAGCCTATAGTTTGAAAACATTCTAGCACTGTCTAGACATGTACAGATTGCTTCTGGGAACCAAAATTATTAAATTGTCGGGTGTTTTGAGGTTGAATTTGAGATATAAACAAGTGCAGGAGATGCTTACACATGTTGACTTTGGGCACCTAAAATATCGATTTTCAGCATGTTTTGGGCCTACATCTGAGTAGGCATGTACAGATCGCTTCTTGGACCCAAAAATATCGAATTTTCGGGTGTTTGGATCTGAATTTGAGATATAAACGGGTACAGAAGATGCATGCACATATCGAGTTTTGGGCACCTAAAAGATCGATTTTCAGTATGTTTTGGGCTTGTAATTTGAAAATACTCTAACACGGAGTAGGCATGTACAGTTCGCTTCTGGGACCCCAAAATATCGAATTTTCGGGTGTTTTGGGCCTGAATTTGAAATATCGACTTTGGGCACCTAAAATATCGATTTTTAGCATGTTTTGGGCCTATATTTTGAAAATATTCTAGCACTGAGCAGGCATGTACAGATCGCTTCTGGGACCCAAAAATACCGAAGTTCCGGGTGTTTTGAGCCTGAATTTGATATATAAACGGGTACAGAAGATGAATGCACATATTGACTTTGGGCACCTAAAATATCGATTTTCAGCATGTTTTGGGCCTGTATTTTGAAAATACTCTAACTAGGAGTAGGCATGTACAGATCGCTTCTGGGACCCCAAAATATCGAATTTTCGGGTGTTTTGAGCCTGAATTTGAGATATAAACGGGTACAGAAGATGCATTTACATATCGACTTTTGGGCACCTAAAAGATCGATTTTCAGTATGTATATGCCTGTGTATTGAAAATACTCTAACACGGAGTAGGCATGGACAGATCGCTTATGGGACCCCAAAATATCGAATTTTCGGGTGTTTTGGGCCTGAATTTGAGATATTGACTTTGGGGACCTAAAATATCAATTTTTAGCATTGTTTGGGCCTATATTTTGAAAATATTCTAGCACTAAGTAGGCATGTAGATATCACTTCTGGGACTCCAAAATATCGAATTTTGGTGTGTTTTGAGCCTGAATTTGAGATAAAACGGGTACAGATTATGCATGCACATATCGACTTTGGGCACCTAAAATATCGATATTCAGCATGTTTTGGGCCTGTATTTTGAAAATACTCTAACTAGGAGTAGGCATGTACAGATGGCTTCTGGGACCCAAAAATATCGAATTTTCGGGTGTTTTGAGCCTGAAATTCAGATATAAACGGGTACAGAAGATGCATAGACATGTTGACTTTGGGCACCTAAAATATCGATTTTCAGCATGTTTTGGGCCTGCATCTGAGTAAGCATGTACAGATCGCTTCTGGGACCCCAAAATATCGAATTTTCGGGTGTTTGGAGCCTGAATTTGAGATATAAACGGGTACAGAAGATGCATGCACATATTGACTTTGGGCACCTAAAATATCGATTTTCAGCATGTTTTGGGCCTTTATTTTGAAAATACTCTAACTAGGAGTAGGCATGTACAGATCGCTTCTGGGACCCAAAAATATCGAATTTTCAGGTGTTTTGAGCCTGAATTTGAGATATAAACGGGTACAGAAGATGCATGCACATATCGTCTTTGGACACTTAAAATATCGATTTTTAGCATGTTTTGAGCCTATATTTTAAAAAACATTCTAGCACTGACTAGACATGTACAGATCGCTTCTGGGACCCAAAATTATCGAATTTTCGGGTGTTTTGAGGTTGAATTTGAGATATAAACGAGTGCAGAAGATGCATACCCATGTTCAATTTGGGTACCTAAAATATCGATTTTTAGCATGTTTTGGGCCTGCATCTGAGTAGGCATGTACAGATCGCTTCTGGGACCCCAAAATATCGAATTTTCGGGTGTTTGGAGGCTGAATTTGAGATATAAACGGGTACAGAAGATGCATGCACATATCGACTTTTGGGCACCTAAACGATCGATTTTCAGTATGTTCTGAGCAAGTATTTTAAATATTCTCTAACACTGAGTAGGCATGTACAGTTCGCTTCTGGGACCCCAAAATATCGAATTTTCGGGTGTTTTGGGCCTGAATTTGAGATATCGACTTCGGGGACCTAAATTATCGATTTTTAGCATGTTTTGGGCCTATATTTTGAAAATATTCTAGCACTAAGTAGGCATGTACAGATCACTTCTGGGACCCCAAAATATCGAATTTTCGTGTGTTTTGAGCCTGAATTTGAGATATAAACGGGTGCAGAAGATGCATGCACAAATCGACTTTTGGGCACCTAAAATATCGATTTTCAGTATGTTTTCAGCCTGTATTTTGAAAATACTCTAACATGGAGTAGGCATGTACAGTTTGCTTCTGGGACCCCAAAATATCGAATTTTCGGGTGTTTTGGGCCCGAATTTGAGATATAAACGGGTACAGAAGATGCATCAACATATGTACTTTTGGGCACCTAAAAGATCGATTTTTAGCATGTTTTGAGCCTATATGTTTAAAACATTCTAGCACTGACTAGACATGTACAGATCGCTTCTGGGACCCAAAATTATCGAATTTTAGGGTGTTTTGAGGTTGAATTTGAGATATAATCGAGTGCAGAAGATTCATACCCATGTTCAATTTGGGTCCCTAAAATATCGATTTTTAGCATGTTTTGGGCCTGCATCTAAGTAGGCATGTACAGTTCGCTTCTGGGACCCCAAAATATCGAATTTTCGGGTGTTTTGGGCCTGAATTTGAAATATCGACTTTGGGCACCTAAAATATCGATTTTTAGCATGTTTTGGACCTGTATTTTGAAATTATTCTAGCACAGAGTAGGCATGTACAGATCGCTTCTGGGACCCCAAAATATCGAATTTTCGGGTGTTTTGAGCCTGAATTTGAGATATAAACGGGTACAGAAGATGCATGCACATATCGACTTTTGGGCACCTAAAACATCGATTTTCAGTATGTTTTGGGCCTGTATTTTGAAAATACTCTAACACGGAGTAGGCATGTACAGTTCGCTTCTGGGACCCCAAAATATCGAATTTTAGGGTGTTTTGGGCCTGAATTTGAGATATCCACTTTGGGCACCTTAAATATCGATTTGTAGCATGTTTTGGGCCTGTATTTTGAAAATACTATAACACTGAGTAGGCATGTACAGTTTGCTTCTGGGACCCCAAAATATCGAATTTTCGGGTGTTTTGGGCCTGAATTTGAAATATCGACTTTGGGCACCTAAAATATCGATTTTTAGCATGTTTTGGGCCTATATTTTGAAAATATTCAAGCACTGAGTAGGCATGTACAGATCGCTTCTGGGACCCCAAAATATCGAATTTTCGGGTGTTTTGAGCCTGAATTTGAGATATAAACGGGTACAAAAGATGCATACACATATCAACTTTTGGGCACCTAAAAGATCGATTTTTAGCATGTTTTGGGCCTATATTTTGAAAATATTCTAGCACTAAGTAGGCATGTACAGATCGCTTCTGGGACCACAAAATATCGAATTTTAGGGTGTTTTGGGCCTGAATTTGAGATATAAACGGGTACAGATGATGCATTCACATATCGACTTTGGACACTTTAAATATCGATTTTTAACATGTTTTGAGCCTATATTTTGAATAAATTCTAGCACTGAGTAGGCATGTACAGATCGCTTCTGGGACCCCAAAATATCAAATTTTCGGGTGTTTGGAGCCTGAATTTGAGATATAAACGGGTACAGAAGATGCATGCACATATCGACTTTTCGGCACCTAAAAGATCGATTTTCAGTATGTTTTGTGCCTGTATTTTGAAAATACTCTAACACGGAGAAGGCATGTACAGTTCGCTTCTGGGACCCCAAAATATCGAATTTGCGGGTGTTTTGGGCCTGAATTTGAAATATCGACTTTGGGCACCTAAAATATCGATTTTTAGCATGTTTTGGGCCTATATTTTGAAAATATTCTAGCACTGAGTAGGCATGTACAGATCGCTTCTAGGACCCCAAAATATCGAATTTTAGGGTGTTTTGAGCCTGAATTTGAAATATAAACGGGTACAGAAGATGAATGCACATATTGACTTTGGGCACCTAAAATATCGATTTTCAGCATGTTTTGGGCCTGTATTTTGAAAATACTCTAACTAGGAGTAGGCATGTACAGATCGCTTCTGGGACCCAAAAATATCGAATTTTCGGGTGTTTTGAGCCTGAATTTGAGATATAAACGGGTACAGAAGATGCATGCACATATCGACTTTACACACTTAAAACATCGATTTTTAGCATGTTTTGAGCCTATATTTTGAAAACATTCTAGCACTGACTAGACATTTACAGATCGCTTTTGGGACCCAAAATTATCAAATTTTCGGGTGTTTTGAGGTTGAATTTGAGATATAAACGAGTGCAGAAGATGCATACACATGTTGACTTTGGGCACCTAAAATATCGATTTTTAGCATGTTTTGGGCCTGCATCTGAGTAGGCATGTACAGATCGCTTCTTGGACCCAAAAATATCGAATTTTCGGGTGTTTGGAGCCTGAATTTGAGATATAAACGGGTACAGAAGATGCATGCACATATCGACTTTTGGGCACCTAAAAGATCGATTTTCAGTATGTTTTGGGCCTGTATTTTGAAAATACTCTAACACGGAGTAGGCATGTACAGTTTGCTTCTGGGACCCTAAAATATCGAATTTTCGGGTGTTTTGGGCCTGAATTTGAAATATCGACTTTGGGCACTTAAAATATCGATTTTTAGCATGTTTTGGGCCTATATTTTGAAAATATTCTAGCACTGAGCAGGCATGTACAGATCGCTTCTGGGACCCAAAAATACCGAAGTTCCGGGTGTTTTGAGCCTGAATTTGATATATAAACGGGTACAGAAGATGAATGCACATATTGACTTTGGGCACCTAAAATATCGATTTTCAGCATGTTTTAGGCCTGTATTTTGAAAATACTCTAACTAGGAGTAGGCATGTACAGATCGCTTCTGGGACCCCAAAATATCGAATTTTCGGGTGTATTGAGCCTGAATTTGAGATATAAACGGGTACAGAAGATGCATTTACATATCGACTTTTGGGCACCTAAAAGATCGATTTTCAGTATGTATATGCCTGTGTATTGAAAATACTCTAACACGGAGTAGGCATGGACAGATCGCTTATGGGACCCCAAAATATCGAATTTTCGGGTGTTTTGGGCCTGAATTTGAGATATTGACTTTGGGGACCTAAAATATCAATTTTTAGCATTGTTTGGGCCTATATTTTGAAAATATTCTAGCACTAAGTAGGCATGTAGAGATCACTTCTGGGACTCCAAAATATCGAATTTTCGTGTGTTTTGAGCCTGAATTTGAGATAAAACGGGTACAGATTATGCATGCACATATCGACTTTGGGCACCTAAAATATCGATATTCAGCATGTTTTGGGCCTGCATTTTGAAAATACTCTAACTAGGAGTAGGCATGTACAGATGGCTTCTGGGACCCAAAAATATCGAATTTTCGGGTGTTTTGAGCCTGAAATTCAGATATAAACGGGTACAGAAGATGCATAGACATGTTGACTTTGGGCACCTAAAATATCGATTTTCAGCATGTTTTGGGCCTGTATTTTGAAAATACTCTAACTAGGAGTAGGCATGTACAGATCGCTTCTGGGACCCAAAAATATCGAATTTTCGGGTGTTTTGAGCCTGAATTTGAGATATAAACGGGTACAGAAGATGCATGCACATATCGACTTTGGACACTTAAAATATCGATTTTTAGCATGTTTTGAGCCTATATTTTGAAAACATTCTAGCACTGACTAGACATGTACAGATCGCTTCTGGGACCCAAAATTATCGAATTTTCGGGTGTTTTGAGGTTGAATTTGAGATATAAACGAGTGCAGAAGATGCATGCACATATCGACTTTTGGGCACCTAAACGATCAATTTTCAGTATGTTCTGAGCAAGTATTTTAAATATACTCTAACACTGAGTAAGCATATACAGTTCGCTTCTGGGACCCCAAAATATCGAATTTTCGGGTGTTTTGGACCTGAATTTGAGATTTCGACTTCGGGGACCTAAATTATTGATTTTTAGCATGTTTTGGGCCTAAATTTTGAAAATATTGTAGCACTAAGTAGGCATGTACAGATCACTTCTGGGACCCCAAAATATCGAATTTTCGTGTGTTTTGAGCCTGAATTTGAGATATAAACGGGTACAGATGATGCATACACTTATCGACTTTTGGGCACCTAAAAGATCGATTTTCTGTATGTTTTGGGCCTGTATATTGAAAATACTCTAACACGGAGTAGGCATGTACAGATCGCTTCTGGGACCCCAAAATATCGAATTTTTGGGTGTTTTTGGCCTGAATTTGAGATATAGACTTTGGACACCTAAAATATCGATTTTTAGCATGTTTTGGGCCTATATTTTGAAAATATTCTAGTACTGAGTAGGCATGTACAGATCGCTTCTGGGACCCCAAAATTTCGAATTTTCGGGTGTTTTGAGCCTGAATTTGAGATATAAACGGGTACAGAAGATGCATGCACATATTGACTTTGGGCACCTAAAATATCGATATTCAGCATGTTTTGGGCCTGTATTTTGAAAATACTCTAACTAGGAGTAGGCATGTACAGATCGCTTCTGGGACCCAAAAATATCGAATTTTCGGGTGTTTTTAGCCTGAATTTGAGATATAAACGGGTGCAGAAGATGCATGCACAAATCGACTTTTGGGCACCTAAAATATCGATTTTCAGTATGTTTTCAGCCTGTATTTTGAAAATACTCTAACACGGAGTAGGCATGTACAGTTTGCTTCTGGGACCCCAAAATATCGAATTTTCGGGTGTTTTGGGCCAGAATTTGAGATATAAACGGGTACAGAAGATGCATCCACATATGTACTTTTGGGCACCTAAAAGATCGATTTTTAGCATGTTTTGAGCCTATATTTTTAAAACATTCTAGCACTGACTAGACATGTACAGATCGCTTCTGGGACCCAAAATTATCGAATTTTAGGGTGTTTTGAGGTTGAATTTGAGATATAATCGAGTGCAGAAGATTCATACCCATGTTCAATTTGGGTCCCTAAAATATCGATTTTTAGCATGTTTTGGGCCTGCATCTGAGTAGGCATGTACAGATCGCTTCTGGGACCCCAAAATATCGAATTTTCGGGTGTTTGGAGCCTGAATTTGAGATATAAACGGGTACAGAAGATGCATGCACATATCGACTTTGGACACTAAAAATATCGATTTTTAGCATGTTTTGAGCCTATATTTTGAAAAAATTCTAGCACTGAGTAGGCATGTACAGATCGCTTCTGGGACCCAAAAATATAGAATTTTCGGGGGTTTTGAGGTTAAATTTGGGATATAAATGGGTACAGAAGATGCATTTACATATCGACTTTTGTGCACCTAAAAGATCGATTTTCAGTATGTTTTGAGCCTGTATTTTGAAAATAGTCTAACACGGAGTAGGCATGTACAGTTCGCTTCTGGGACCCCAAAATATCGAATTTTCGGGTGTTTTGGGCCTGAATTTGAGATATCGACTTTGGGGACCTAAAATATCGATTTTTAGCATGTTTTGGGCCTATATTTTGAAAATATTCTAGCACTAAGTAGGCATGTACAGATCACTTCTGGGACCCCAAAATATCGAATTTTCGGGTGTTTTGAGCCTGAATTTGAGATATAAACGGGTACAGATGATGCATGCACATATCGACTTTGGAGACTTAAAATATCGATTTTTTGCATGTTTTGAGCCTATATTTTGAAAAAATTCTAGCACTGCGTAGGCATGTATAGAACGCTTATGGAACCCAAAAATATCGAATTTTCGGGTGTTTTGAGGTTGAATTTGGGATATAAACGGGTGCAGAAGATGCATACACATGCTGACTTTGGTCACCTAAAATATCGATTTTCAGCTTGTTTTGGGCCTGTATTTTGAAAACACTCTAACACGGAGTAAGCAAGTACAGATCGCTTCTGGGACCCAAAAATATCGAATTTTCGGGTGTTTTGATCCTGAATTTGAGATATAAACGGGTACAGAAGATGCATCCACATATCGACATTTGGGAACCTAAAAGATCGATTTTCAGTATGTTTTGGGCCTGTATTTTGAAAATACTCTAACACGGAGTAGGCATGTACAGATCGCTTCTGGGACCCCAAAATATCGGATTTTCGGGTGTTTTGGGCCTGAATTTGAAATATCGACTTTGGGCACCTAAATTATCGATTTTTAGCATGTTTTGGGCCTATATTTTGAAAATATTCTAGCACTAAGTAGGCATGTACAGATCACTTCTGGGACCCCAAAATATCGAATTTTCGTGTGTTTTGAGCCTGAATTTGAGATATAAACGGGTACAGATGATGCACACACTTATCGACTTTTGTGCACCTAAAAGATCGATTTTCTGTATGTTTTGGGCCTGTATATTGAAAATACTCTAACACGGAGTAGGCATGTACAGATCGCTTCTGGGACCCCAAAATATCGAATTTTTGGGTGTTTTTGGCCTGAATTTGAGATATCGACTTTGGACACCTAAAATATCGATTTTTAGCATGTTTTGGGCCTATATTTTGAAAATATTCTAGTACTGAGTAGGCATGTACAGATCGCTTCTGGGACCCCAAAATTTCGAATTTTCGGGTGTTTTGAGCCTGAATTTGAGATATAAACGGGTACAGAAGATGCATGCACATATTGACTTTGGGCACCTAAAATATCGATATTCAGCATGTTTTGGGCCTGTATTTTGAAAATACTCTAACTAGGAGTAGGCATGTACAGATCGCTTCTGGGACCCAAAAATATCGAATTTTCGGGTGTTTTTAGCCTGAATTTGAGATATAAACGGGTGCAGAAGATGCATGCACAAATCGACTTTTGGGCACCTAAAATATCGATTTTCAGTATGTTTTCAGCCTGTATTTTGAAAATACTCTAACACGGAGTAGGCATGTACAGTTTGCTTCTGGGACCCCAAAATATCGAATTTTCGGGTGTTTTGGGCCCGAATTTGAGATATAAACGGGTACAGAAGATGCATCCACATATGTACTTTTGGGCACCTAAAAGATCGATTTTTAGCATGTTTTGAGCCTATATTTTTAAAACATTCTAGCACTGACTAGACATGTACAGATCGCTTCTGGGACCCAAAATTATCGAATTTTAGGGTGTTTTGAGGTTGAATTTGAGATATAATCGAGTGCAGAAGATTCATACCCATGTTCAATTTGGGTCCCTAAAATATCTATTTTTAGCATGTTTTGGGCCTGCATCTGAGTAGGCATGTACAGATCGCTTCTGGGACCCCAAAATATCGAATTTTCGGGTGTTTGGAGCCTGAATTTGAGATATAAACGGGTACAGAAGATGCATGCACATATCGACTTTGGACACTTAAAATATCGATTTTTAGCATGTTTTGAGCCTATATTTTGAAAAAATTCTAGCACTGAGTAGGCATGTACAGATCGCTTCTGGGACCCAAAAATATAGAATTTTCGGGGGTTTTGAGGTTAAATTTGGGATATAAATGGGTACAGAAGATGCATTTACATATCGACTTTTGTGCACCTAAAAGATCGATTTTCAGTATGTTTTGAGCCTGTATTTTGAAAATACTCTAACACGGAGTAGGCATGTACAGTTCGCTTCTGGGACCCCAAAATATCGAATTTTCGGGTGTTTTGGGCCTGAATTTGAGATATCGACTTTGGGGACCTAAAATATCGATTTTAGCATGTTTTGGGCCTATATTTTGAAAATATTCTAGCACTAAGTAGGCATGTACAGATCACTTCTGGGACCCCAAAATATCGAATTTTCGGGTGTTTTGAGCCTGAATTTGAGATATAAACGGGTACAGATGATGCATGCACATATCGACTTTGGACACTTAAAATATCGATTTTTTGCATGTTTTGAGCCTATATTTTGAAAAAATTCTAGCACTGCGTAGGCATGTATAGAACGCTTATGGAACCCAAAAATATCGAATTTTCGGGTGTTTTGAGGTTGAATTTGGGATATAAACGGGTGCAGAAGATGCATACACATGCTGACTTTGGTCACCTAAAATATCGATTTTCAGCTTGTTTTGGGCCTGTATTTTGAAAACACTCTAACACGGAGTAAGCAAGTACAGATCGCTTCTGGGACCCAAAAATATCGAATTTTCGGGTGTTTTGAGCCTGAATTTGAGATATAAACGGGTACAGAAGATGCATCCACATATCGACTTTTGGGAACCTAAAAGATCGATTTTCAGTATGTTTTGGGCCTGTATTTTGAAAATTCTCTAACACGGAGTAGGCATGTACAGATCGCTTCTGGGACCCCAAAATATCGGATTTTCGGGTGTTTTGGGCCTGAATTTGAAATATCGACTTTGGGCACCTAAATTATCGATTTTTAGCATGTTTTGGGCCTATAATTTGAAAATATTCTAGCACTAAGTAGGCATGTACAGATCACTTCTGGGACCCCAAAATATCGAATTTTCGTGTGTTTTGAGCCTGAATTTGAGATATAAACGGGTACAGATGATGCATACACTTATCGACTTTTGGGCACCTAAAAGATCGATTTTCTGTATGTTTTGGGCCTGTATATTGAAAATACTCTAACACGGAGTAGGCATGTACAGATCGCTTCTGGGACCCCAAAATATCGAATTTTTGGGTGTTTTTGGCCTGAATTTGAGATATCGACTTTGGACACCTAAAATATCGATTTTTAGCATGTTTTGGGCCTATATTTTGAAAATATTCTAGTACTGAGTAGGCATGTACAGATCGCTTCTGGGACCCCAAAATTTCGAATTTTCGGGTGTTTTGAGCCTGAATTTGAGATATAAACGGGTACAGAAGATGCATGCACATATTGACTTTGTGCACCTAAAATATCGATATTCAGCATGTTTTGGGCCTGTATTTTGAAAATACTCTAACTAGGACTAGGCATGTACAGATCGCTTCTGGGACCCAAAAATATCGAATTTTCGTGTGTTTTTAGCCTGAATTTGAGATATAAACGGGTGCAGAAGATGCATGCACAAATCGACTTTTTTGCACCTAAAATATCGATTTTCAGTATGTTTTCAGCCTGTATTTTGAAAATACTCTAACACGGAGTAGGCATGTACAGTTTGCTTCTGGGACCCCAAAATATCGAATTTTCGGGTGTTTTGGGCCAGAATTTGAGATATAAACGGGTACAGAAGATGCATCAACATATGTACTTTTGGGCACCTAAAAGATCGATTTTTAGCATGTTTTGAGCCTATATGTTTAAAACATTCTAGCACTGACTAGACATGTACAGATCGCTTCTTGGACCCAAAATTATCGAATTTTAGGGTGTTTTGAGGTTGAATTTGAGATATAATCGAGTGCAGAAGATTCATACCCATGTTCAATTTGGGTCCCTAAAATATCGATTTTTAGCATGTTTTGGGCCTGCATCTGAGTAGGCATGTACAGATCGCTTCTGGGACCCCAAAATATCGAATTTTTGGGTGTTTGGAGCCTGAATTTGAGATATAAACGGGTACAGAAGATGCATGCACATATCGACTTTTGGGCACCTAAAAGATCGATTTTCAGTATGTTTTGGGCCTGTATTTTGGAAATACTCTAACACCGAGTAGGCATGTACAGTTCGCTTCTGGGACCCCAAAATATCAAATTTTAGGGTGTTTTGGGCCTGAATTTAAGATATCGACTTTGGGCACCTAAAATATAGATTTTTAGCATGTTTTGGGCCTATATATTGAAAATATTCTAGCACTAAGTAGGCATGTACAGATCACTTCTGGGACCCAAAAATATCGAATTTTCGGGTGTTTGGAGCCTGAATTTGAGATATAAACGGGTACAGATGATGCATGCACATATCGACTTTGGACACTTAAAATATCGATTTTTAGCATGTTTTGAGCCTATATTTTGAAAAAATTCTAGCACTGAGTAGGCATGTACAGATCGTTTCTGGTACCCAAAAATATCGAATTTTCGGGTGTTTTGAGCCTGAATTTGAGATATAAACGGGTACAGAAGATGCATGCACATATCGACTTTGGACACTTAAAGTATCGATTTTTAGCATGTTTTGAGCCTATAGTTTGAAAACATTCTAGCACTGTCTAGACATGTACAGATCGCTTCTGGGAACCAAAATTATTAAATTGTCGGGTGTTTTGAGGTTGAATTTGAGATATAAACGAGTGCAGGAGATGCTTACACATGTTGACTTTGGGCACCTAAAATATCGATTTTCAGCATGTTTTGGGCCTACATCTGAGTAGGCATGTACAGATCGCTTCTGGGACCCAAAAATATCGAATTTTCGGGTGTTTGGAGCCTGAATTTGAGATATAAACGGGTACAGAAGATGCATGCACATATCGACTTTTGGGCACCTAAAAGATCGATTTTCAGTATGTTTTGGGCTTGTAATTTGAAAATACTCTAACACGGAGTAGGCATGTACAGTTCGCTTCTGGGACCCCAAAATATCGAATTTTCGGGTGTTTTGGGCCTGAATTTGAAATATCGACTTTGGGCACCTAAAATATCGATTTTTAGCATGTTTTGGACCTGTATTTTGAAATTATTCTAGCACAGAGTAGGCATGTACAGATCGCTTCTGGGACCCCAAAATATCGAATTTTCGGGTGTTTTGAGCCTGAATTTGAGATATAAACGGGTACAGAAGATGCATGCACATATCGACTTTTGGTCACCTAAAACATCGATTTTGAGCATGTTTTGGGTCTATATCTTGAAAACATTCTAACTAGGACTAGGGATGTACAGATCGCTTCTAGGACCCAAAAAAACCGAATTTTCGGTTGTTTTTGAGCCTGAATTTGAGATATAAACGGGTACAAAAGATGCATGCACATATTGACTTTGGGCACCTAAAATATCGATTTTTAGCATGTTTTGAGCCTATATTTTGAAAACATTCTAGCACTGACTAGACATGTACAGATCGCTTCTGGGACCCCAAAATATCGAATTATCGGGTGTTTTGAGCCTGAATTTGAGATATAAACGGGTACAAAAGATGCATACACATATCAACTTTTGGGAACCTAAAAGATCGATTTTTAGCATGTTTTGGGCCTATATTTTGAAAATATTCTAGCACTAAGTAGGCATGTACAGATCGCTTCTGGGACCACAAAATATCGAATTTTAGGGTGTTTTGGGCCTGAATTTGAGATATAAACGGGTACAGATGATGCATGCACATATCGACTTTGGACACTTTAAATATCGATTTTTAACATGTTTTGAGCCTATATTTTGAATTAATTCTAGCACTGAGTAGGCATGTACAGATCGCTTCTGGGACCCAAAAATATCGATTTTTCGGGTGGTTTGATGTTAAATTTGGGATATAAACGGGTACAGAAGATGCATTTACATATCGACTTTTGGGCACCTAAAAGATTGATTTTCAGTATGTTTTGGGCCTGTATTTTGAAAATACTATAACACGGAGTAGGCATGTACAGTTTGCTTCTGGGACCCCAAAATATCGAATTTTCGGGTGTTTTGGGCCTGAATTTGAAATATCGACTTTGGGCACCTAAAATATCGATTGTTAGCATGTTTTGGGCCTATATTTTGAAAATAATCTAGCACTGCGTAGGCATGTACAGATCGCTTCTGGGACCCCAAAATATCAAATTTTCGGGTGTTTGGAGCCTGAATTTGAGATATAAACGGGTACAGAAGATGCATGCACATATCGACTTTTCGGCACCTAAAAGATCGATTTTCAGTATGTTTTGTGCCTGTATTTTGAAAATACTCTAACACGGAGAAGGCATGTACAGTTCGCTTCTGGGACCCCAAAATATCGAATTTTCGGGTGTTTTGGGCCTGAATTTGAAATATCGACTTTGGGCACCTAAAATATCGATTTTTAGCATGTTTTGGGCCTATATTTTGAAAATATTCTAGCACTGAGTAGGCATGTACAGATCGCTTCTGGGACCCCAAAATATCGAATTTTCGGGTGTTTTGAGCCTTTATTTGAAATATAAACGGGTACAGAAGATGAATGCACATATTGACTTTGGGCACCTAAAATATCGATTTTCAGCATGTTTTGGGCCTGTATTTTGAAAATACTCTAACTAGGAGTAGGCATGTACAGATCGCTTCTGGGACCCAAAAATATCGAATTTTCGGGTGTTTCGAGCCTGAATTTGAGATATAAACGGGTACAGAAGATGCATGCACATATCGACTTTGGACACTTAAAACATCGATTTTTAGCATGTTTTGAGCCTATATTTTGAAAACATTCTAGCACTGACTAGACATGTACAGATCGCTTCTGGGACCCAAAATTATCAAATTTTCGGGTGTTTTGAGGTTGAATTTGAGATATAAACGAGTGCAGAAGATGCATACACATGTTGACTTTGGGCACCTAAAATATCGATTTTTAGCATGTTTTGGGCCTGCATCTAAGTAGGCATGTACAGATCGCTTCTTGGACCCAAAAATATCGAATTTTCGGGTGTTTGGAGCCTGAATTTGAGATATAAACGGGTACAGAAGATGCATGCACATATCGACTTTTGGGCACCTAAAAGATCGATTTTCAGTATGTTTTGGGCCTGTATTTTGAAAATACTCTAACACGGAGTAGGCATGTACAGTTTGCTTCTGGGACCCTAAAATATCGAATTTTCGGGTGTTTTGGGCCTGAATTTGAAATATCGACTTTGGGCACCTAAAATATCGATTTTTAGCATGTTTTGGGCCTATATTTTGAAAATATTCTAGCACTGAGCAGGCATGTACAGATCGCTTCTGGGACCCAAAAATACCGAAGTTCCGGGTGTTTTGAGCCTGAATTTGATATATAAACGGGTACAGAAGATGAATGCACATATTGACTTTGGGCACCTAAAATATCGATTTTCAGCATGTTTTAGGCCTGTATTTTGAAAATACTCTAACTAGGAGTAGGCATGTACAGATCGCTTCTGGGACCCCAAAATATCGAATTTTCGGGTGTTTTGAGCCTGAATTTGAGATATAAACGGGTACAGAAGATGCATTTACATATCGACTTTTGGGCACCTAAAAGATCGATTTTCAGTATGTATATGCCTGTGTATTGAAAATACTCTAACACGGAGTAGGCATGGACAGATCGCTTATGGGACCCCAAAATATCGAATTTTCGGGTGTTTTGGGCCTGAATTTGAGATATTGACTTTGGGGACCTAAAATATCAATTTTTAGCATTGTTTGGGCCTATATTTTGAAAATATTCTAGCACTAAGTAGGCATGTAGAGATCACTTCTGGGACTCCAAAATATCGAATTTTCGTGTGTTTTGAGCCTGAATTTGAGATAAAACGGGTACAGATTATGCATGCACATATCGACTTTGGGCACCTAAAATATCGATATTCAGCATATTTTGGGCCTGTATTTTGAAAATACTCTAACTAGGAGTAGGCATGTACAGATGGCTTCTGGGACCCAAAAATATCGAATTTTCGGGTGTTTTGAGCCTGAAATTCAGATATAAACGGGTACAGAAGATGCATAGACATGTTGACTTTGGGCACCTAAAATATCGATTTTCAGCATGTTTTGGGCCTGCATCTGAGTAAGCATGTACAGATTGCTTCTGGGACCCCAAAATATCGAATTTTCGGGTGTTTGGAGCCTGAATTTGAGATATAAACGGGTACAGAAGAAGCATGCACATATTGACCTTGGGCACCTAAAATATCGATTTTCAGCATGTTTTGGGCCTGTATTTTGAAAATACTCTAACTAGGAGTAGGCATGTACAGATCGCTTCTGGGACCCAAAAATATCGAATTTTCGGGTGTTTTGAGCCTGAATTTGAGATATAAACGGGTACAGAAGATGC
Organism: Petrolisthes cinctipes; assembly: GCA_033782935.1. Lineage (NCBI taxonomy): Eukaryota > Metazoa > Arthropoda > Malacostraca > Decapoda > Porcellanidae > Petrolisthes > Petrolisthes cinctipes. The sequence goes on from JAWQEG010000175.1 coordinate 1,610,727, forward strand.
ATGCACATATCGACTTTGGACACTTAAAATATCGATTTTTAGCATGTTTTGAGCCTATATTTTGAAAACATTCTAGCACTGACTAGACATGTACAGATCGCTTCTGGGACCCAAAATTATCGAATTTTCGGGTGTTTTGAGGTTGAATTTGAGATATAAACGAGTGCAGAAGATGCATGCACATATCGACTTTTGGGCACCTAAACGATCGATTTTCAGTATGTTCTGAGCAAGTATTTTAAATATACTCTAACACTGAGTAGGCATGTACAGTTCACTTCTGGGACCCCAAAATATCGAATTTTCGGGTGTTTTGGACCTGAATTTGAGATATCGACTTCGGGGACCTAAATTATCGATTTTTAGCATGTTTTGGGCCTAAATTTTGAAAATATTCTAGCACTAAGTAGGCATGTACAGATCACTTCTGGGACCCCAAAATATCGAATTTTCGTGTGTTTTGAGCCTGAATTTGAGATATAAACGGGTACAGATGATGCATACACTTATCGACTTTTGGGCACCTAAAAGATCGATTTTCTGTATGTTTTGGGCCTGTATATTGAAAATACTCTAACACGGAGTAGGCATGTACAGATCGCTTCTGGGACCCCAAAATATCGAATTTTTGGGTGTTTTTGGCCTGAATTTGAGATATCGACTTTGGACACCTAAAATATCGATTTTTAGCATGTTTTGGGCCTATATTTTGAAAATATTCTAGTACTGAGTAGGCATGTACAGATCGCTTCTGGGACCCCAAAATTTCGAATTTTCGGGTGTTTTGAGCCTGAATTTGAGATATAAACGGGTACAGAAGATGCATGCACATATTGACTTTGGGCACCTAAAATATCGATATTCAGCATGTTTTGGGCCTGTATTTTGAAAATACTCTAACTAGGAGTAGGCATGTACAGATCGCTTCTGGGACCCAAAAATATCGAATTTTCCGGTGCTTTTTAGCCTGAATTTGAGATATAAACGGGTGCAGAAGATGCATGCACAAATCGACTTTTGGGCACCTAAAATATCGATTTTCAGTATGTTTTCAGCCTGTATTTTGAAAATACTCTAACACGGAGTAGGCATGTACAGTTTGCTTCTGGGACCCCAAAATATCGAATTTTCGGGTGTTTTGGGCCAGAATTTGAGATATAAACGGGTACAGAAGATGCATCCACATATGTACTTTTGGGCACCTAAAAGATCGATTTTTAGCATGTTTTGAGCCTATATTTTTAAAACATTCTAGCACTGACTAGACATGTACAGATCGCTTCTGGGACCCAAAATTATCGAATTTTAGGGTGTTTTGAGGTTGAATTTGAGATATAATCGAGTGCAGAAGATTCATACCCATGTTCAATTTGGGTCCCTAAAATATCAATTTTTAGCATGTTTTGGGCCTGCATCTGAGTAGGCATGTACAGATCGCTTCTGGGACCCCAAAATATCGAATTTTCGGGTGTTTGGAGCCTGAATTTGAGATATAAACGGGTACAGAAGATGCATGCACATATCGACTTTGGACACTTAAAATATCGATTTTTAGCATGTTTTGAGCCTATATTTTGAAAAAATTCTAGCACTGAGTAGGCATGTACAGATCGCTTCTGGGACCCAAAAATATAGAATTTTCGGGGGTTTTGAGGTTAAATTTGGGATATAAATGGGTACAGAAGATGCATTTACATATCGACTTTTGTGCACCTAAAAGATCGATTTTCAGTATGTTTTGAGCCTGTATTTTGAAAATACTCTAACACGGAGTAGGCATGTACAGTTCGCTTCTGGGACCCCAAAATATCGAATTTTCGGGTGTTTTGGGCCTGAATTTGAGATATCGACTTTGGGGACCTAAAATATCGATTTTTAGCATGTTTTGGGCCTATATTTTGAAAATATTCTAGCACTAAGTAGGCATGTACAGATCACTTCTGGGACCCCAAAATATCGAATTTTCGGGTGTTTTGAGCCTGAATTTGAGATATAAACGGGTACAGATGATGCATGCACATATCGACTTTGGACACTTAAAATATCGATTTTTTGCATGTTTTGAGCCTATATTTTGAAAAAATTCTAGCACTGCGTAGGCATGTATAGAACGCTTATGGAACCCAAAAATATCGAATTTTCGGGTGTTTTGAGGTTGAATTTGGGATATAAACGGGTGCAGAAGATGCATACACATGCTGACTTTGGTCACCTAAAATATCGATTTTCAGCTTGTTTTGGGCCTGTATTTTGAAAACACTCTAACACGGAGTAAGCAAGTACAGATCGCTTCTGGGACCCAAAAATATCGAATTTTCGGGTGTTTTGAGCCTGAATTTGAGATATAAACGGGTACAGAAGATGCATCCACATATCGACTTCTGGGAACCTAAAAGATCGATTTTCAGTATGTTTTGGGCCTGTATTTTGAAAATACTCTAACACGGAGTAGGCATGTACAGATCGCTTCTGGGACCCCAAAATATCGGATTTTCGGGTGTTTTGGGCCTGAATTTGAAATATCGACTTTTGGCACCTAAAATATCGATTATTAGCATGTTTTGGGCCTATATTTTGAAAATATTCTAGCACTGAGTAGGCATGTACAGATAGCTTCTGGGACCACAAAATATCGAATTTTCGGGTGTTTTGAGCCTGAATTTGAAATATAAACGGGCACAGAAGATGAATGCACATATTGACTTTGTGCACCTAAAATATCGATTTTCAGCATGTTTTGGGCCTGTATTTTGAAAATACTCTAACTAGGAGTAGGCATGTACAGATCGCTTCTGGGACCCAAAAATATCGAATTTTCGGGTGTTTTGAGCCTGAATTTGAGATATAAACGGGTACAGAAGATGCATGCACATATCGACTTTGGACACTTAAAATATCGATTTTTAGCATGTTTTGAGCCTATATTTTGAAAACATTCTAGCACTGACTAGACATGTACAGATCGCTTCTGGGACCCAAAATTATCAAATTTTCGGGTGTTTTGAGGTTGAATTTGAGATATAAACGAGTGCAGTAGATGCATACACATGTTGACTTTGGGCACCTAAAATATCGATTTTTAGCATGTTTTGGGCCTGCATCTGAGTAGGCATGTACAGATCGCTTCTTGGACCCAAAAATATCGAATTTTCGGGTGTTTGGAGCCTGAATTTGAGATATAAACGGGTACAGAAGATGCATGCACATATCGACTTTTGGGCACCTAAAAGATCGATTTTCAGTATGTTTTGGGCCTGTATTTTGAAAATACTCTAACACGGAGTAGGCATGTACAGTTTGCTTCTGGGACCCTAAAATATCGAATTTTCGGGTGTTTTGGGCCTGAATTTGAAATATCGACTTTGGGCACCTAAAATATCGATTTCTAGCATGTTTTGGGCCTATATTTTGAAAATATTCTAGCACTGAGCAGGCATGTACAGATCGCTTCTGGGACCCAAAAATACCGAATTTCCGGGTGTTTTGAGCCTGAATTTGATATATAAACGGGTACAGAAGATGAATGCACATATTGACTTTGGGCACCTAAAATATCGATTTTCAGCATGTTTTGGGCCTGTATTTTGAAAATACTCTAACTAGGAGTAGGCATGTACAGATCGCTTCTGGGACCCCAAAATATCGAATTTTCGGGTGTTTTGAGCCTGAATTTGAGATATAAACGGGTACAGAAGATTCATTTACATATCGACTTTTGGGCACCTAAAAGATCGATTTTCAGTATGTATATGCCTGTATATTGAAAATACTCTAACACGGAGTAGGCATGGACAGATCGCTTATGGGACCCCAAAATATCGAATTTTCGGGTGTTTTGGGCCTGAATTTGAGATATTGACTTTGGAGACCTAAAATATCAATTTTTAGCATTGTTTGGGCCTATATTTTGAAAATATTCTAGCACTAAGTAGGCATGTAGAGATCACTTCTGGGACTCCAAAATATCGAATTTTCGTGTGTTTTGAGCCTGAATTTGAGATAAAACGGGTACAGATTATGCATGCACATATCGACTTTGGGCACCTAAAATATCGATATTCAGCATGTTTTGGGCCTGTATTTTGAAAATACTCTAACTAGGAGTAGGCATGTACAGATGGCTTCTGGGACACAAAAATATCGAATTTTCGGGTGTTTTGAGCCTGAAATTCAGATATAAACGGGTACAGAAGATGCATTGACATGTTGACTTTGGGCACCTAAAATATCGATTTTCAGCATGTTTTGGGCCTGCATCTGAGTAAGCATGTACAGATCGCTTCTGGGACCCCAAAATATCGAATTTTCGGGTGTTTGGAGCCTTTATTTGAAATATAAACGGGTACAGAAGATGAATGCACATATTGACTTTGGGCACCTAAAATATCGATTTTCAGCATGTTTTGGGCCTGTATTTTGAAAATACTCTAACTAGGAGTAGGCATGTACAGATCGCTTCTGGGACCCAAAAATATCGAATTTTCGGGTGTTTCGAGCCTGAATTTGAGATATAAACGGGTACAGAAGATGCATGCACATATCGACTTTGGACACTTAAAACATCGATTTTTAGCATGTTTTGAGCCTATATTTTGAAAACATTCTAGCACTGACTAGACATGTACAGATCGCTTCTGGGACCCAAAATTATCAAATTTTCGGGTGTTTTGAGGTTGAATTTGAGATATAAACGAGTGCAGAAGATGCATACACATGTTGACTTTGGGCACCTAAAATATCGATTTTTAGCATGTTTTGGGCCTGCATCTAAGTAGGCATGTACAGATCGCTTCTTGGACCCAAAAATATCGAATTTTCGGGTGTTTGGAGCCTGAATTTGAGATATAAACGGGTACAGAAGATGCATGCACATATCGACTTTTGGGCACCTAAAAGATCGATTTTCAGTATGTTTTGGGCCTGTATTTTGAAAATACTCTAACACGGAGTAGGCATGTACAGTTTGCTTCTGGGACCCTAAAATATCGAATTTTCGGGTGTTTTGGGCCTGAATTTGAAATATCGACTTTGGGCACCTAAAATATCGATTTTTAGCATGTTTTGGGCCTATATTTTGAAAATATTCTAGCACTGAGCAGGCATGTACAGATCGCTTCTGGGACCCAAAAATACCGAAGTTCCGGGTGTTTTGAGCCTGAATTTGATATATAAACGGGTACAGAAGATGAATGCACATATTGACTTTGGGCACCTAAAATATCGATTTTCAGCATGTTTTAGGCCTGTATTTTGAAAATACTCTAACTAGGAGTAGGCATGTACAGATCGCTTCTGGGACCCCAAAATATCGAATTTTCGGGTGTTTTGAGCCTGAATTTGAGATATAAACGGGTACAGAAGATGCATTTACATATCGACTTTTGGGCACCTAAAAGATCGATTTTCAGTATGTATATGCCTGTGTATTGAAAATACTCTAACACGGAGTAGGCATGGACAGATCGCTTATGGGACCCCAAAATATCGAATTTTCGGGTGTTTTGGGCCTGAATTTGAGATATTGACTTTGGGGACCTAAAATATCAATTTTTAGCATTGTTTGGGCCTATATTTTGAAAATATTCTAGCACTAAGTAGACATGTAGAGATCACTTCTGGGACTCCAAAATATCGAATTTTCGTGTGTTTTGAGCCTGAATTTGAGATAAAACGGGTACAGATTATGCATGCACATATCGACTTTGGGCACCTAAAATATCGATATTCAGCATGTTTTGGGCCTGTATTTTGAAAATACTCTAACTAGGAGTAGGCATGTACAGATGGCTTCTGGGACCCAAAAATATCGAATTTTCGGGTGTTTTGAGCCTGAAATTCAGATATAAACGGGTACAGAAGATGCATAGACATGTTGACTTTGGGCACCTAAAATATCGATTTTCAGCATGTTTTGGGCCTGCATCTGAGTAAGCATGTACAGATTGCTTCTGGGACCCCAAAATATCGAATTTTCGGGTGTTTGGAGCCTGAATTTGAGATATAAACGGGTACAGAAGAAGCATGCACATATTGACCTTGGGCACCTAAAATATCGATTTTCAGCATGTTTTGGGCCTGTATTTTGAAAATACTCTAACTAGGAGTAGGCATGTACAGATCGCTTCTGGGACCCAAAAATATCGAATTTTCGGGTGTTTTGAGCCTGAATTTGAGATATAAACGGGTACAGAAGATGCATGCACATATCGACTTTGGACACTTAAAATATCGATTTTTAGCATGTTTTGAGCCTATATTTTGAAAACATTCTAGCACTGACTAGACATGTACAGATCGCTTCTGGGACCCAAAATTATCGAATTTTCGGGTGTTTTGAGGTTGAATTTGAGATATAAACGAGTGCAGAAGATGCATTCACATATCGACTTTTGGGCACCTAAACGATCGATTTTCAGTATGTTCTGAGCAAGTATTTTAAATATACTCTAACACTGAGTAGGCATGTACAGTTCACTTCTGGGACCCCAAAATATCGAATTTTCGGGTGTTTTGGACCTGAATTTGAGATATCGACTTCGGGGACCTAAATTATCGATTTTTAGCATGTTTTGGGCCTAAATTTTGAAAATATTCTAGCACTAAGTAGGCATGTACAGATCACTTCTGGGACCCCAAAATATCGAATTTTCGTGTGTTTTGAGCCTGAATTTGAGATATAAACGGGTACAGATGATGCATACACTTATCGACTTTTGGGCACCTAAAAGATCGATTTTCTGTATGTTTTGGGCCTGTATATTGAAAATACTCTAACACGGAGTAGGCATGTACAGATCGCTTCTGGGACCCCAAAATATCGAATTTTTGGGTGTTTTTGGCCTGAATTTGAGATATCGACTTTGGACACCTAAAATATCGATTTTTAGCATGTTTTGGGCCTATATTTTGAAAATATTCTAGTACTGAGTAGGCATGTACAGATCGCTTCTGGGACCCCAAAATTTCGAATTTTCGGGTGTTTTGAGCCTGAATTTGAGATATAAACGGGTACAGAAGATGCATGCACATATTGACTTTGGGCACCTAAAATATCGATATTCAGCATGTTTTGGGCCTGTATTTTGAAAATACTCTAACTAGGAGTAGGCATGTACAGATCGCTTCTGGGACCCAAAAATATCGAATTTTCCGGTGCTTTTTAGCCTGAATTTGAGATATAAACGGGTGCAGAAGATGCATGCACAAATCGACTTTTGGGCACCTAAAATATCGATTTTCAGTATGTTTTCAGCCTGTATTTTGAAAATACTCTAACACGGAGTAGGCATGTACAGTTTGCTTCTGGGACCCCAAAATATCGAATTTTCGGGTGTTTTGGGCCAGAATTTGAGATATAAACGGGTACAGAAGATGCATCCACATATGTACTTTTGGGCACCTAAAAGATCGATTTTTAGCATGTTTTGAGCCTATATTTTTAAAACATTCTAGCACTGACTAGACATGTACAGATCGCTTCTGGGACCCAAAATTATCGAATTTTAGGGTGTTTTGAGGTTGAATTTGAGATATAATCGAGTGCAGAAGATTCATACCCATGTTCAATTTGGGTCCCTAAAATATCAATTTTTAGCATGTTTTGGGCCTGCATCTGAGTAGGCATGTACAGATCGCTTCTGGGACCCCAAAATATCGAATTTTCGGGTGTTTGGAGCCTGAATTTGAGATATAAACGGGTACAGAAGATGCATGCACATATCGACTTTGGACACTTAAAATATCGATTTTTAGCATGTTTTGAGCCTATATTTTGAAAAAATTCTAGCACTGAGTAGGCATGTACAGATCGCTTCTGGGACCCAAAAATATAGAATTTTCGGGGGTTTTGAGGTTAAATTTGGGATATAAATGGGTACAGAAGATGCATTTACATATCGACTTTTGTGCACCTAAAAGATCGATTTTCAGTATGTTTTGAGCCTGTATTTTGAAAATACTCTAACACGGAGTAGGCATGTACAGTTCGCTTCTGGGACCCCAAAATATCGAATTTTCGGGTGTTTTGGGCCTGAATTTGAGATATCGACTTTGGGGACCTAAAATATCGATTTTTAGCATGTTTTGGGCCTATATTTTGAAAATATTCTAGCACTAAGTAGGCATGTACAGATCACTTCTGGGACCCCAAAATATCGAATTTTCGGGTGTTTTGAGCCTGAATTTGAGATATAAACGGGTACAGATGATGCATGCACATATCGACTTTGGACACTTAAAATATCGATTTTTTGCATGTTTTGAGCCTATATTTTGAAAAAATTCTAGCACTGCGTAGGCATGTATAGAACGCTTATGGAACCCAAAAATATCGAATTTTCGGGTGTTTTGAGGTTGAATTTGGGATATAAACGGGTGCAGAAGATGCATACACATGCTGACTTTGGTCACCTAAAATATCGATTTTCAGCTTGTTTTGGGCCTGTATTTTGAAAACACTCTAACACGGAGTAAGCAAGTACAGATCGCTTCTGGGACCCAAAAATATCGAATTTTCGGGTGTTTTGAGCCTGAATTTGAGATATAAACGGGTACAGAAGATGCATCCACATATCGACTTCTGGGAACATAAAAGATCGATTTTCAGTATGTTTCGGGCCTGTATTTTGAAAATACTCTAACACGGAGTAGGCATGTACAGATCGCTTCTGGGACCCCAAAATATCGGATTTTCGGGTGTTTTGGGCCTGAATTTGAAATATCGACTTTTGGCACCTAAAATATCGATTATTAGCATGTTTTGGGCCTATATTTTGAAAATATTCTAGCACTGAGTAGGCATGTACAGATAGCTTCTGGGACCACAAAATATCGAATTTTCGGGTGTTTTGAGCCTGAATTTGAAATATAAACGGGCACAGAAGATGAATGCACATATTGACTTTGGGCACCTAAAATATCGATTTTCAGCATGTTTTGGGCCTGTATTTTGAAAATACTCTAACTAGGAGTAGGCATGTACAGATCGCTTCTGGGACCGAAAAATATCGAATTTTCGGGTGTTTTGAGCCTGAATTTGAGATATAAACGGGTACAGAAGATTCATTTACATATCGACTTTTGGGCACCTAAAAGATCGATTTTCAGTATGTATATGCCTGTATATTGAAAATACTCTAACACGGAGTAGGCATGGACAGATCGCTTATGGGACCCCAAAATATCGAATTTTCGGGTGTTTTGGGCCTGAATTTGAGATATTGACTTTGGGGACCTAAAATATCAATTTTTAGCATTGTTTGGGCCTATATTTTGAAAATATTCTAGCACTAAGTAGGCATGTAGAGATCACTTCTGGGACTCCAAAATATCGAATTTTCGTGTGTTTTGAGCCTGAATTTGAGATAAAACGGGTACAGATTATGCATGCACATATCGACTTTGGGCACCTAAAATATCGATATTCAGCATGTTTTGGGCCTGTATTTTGAAAATACTCTAACTAGGAGTAGGCATGTACAGATGGCTTCTGGGACACAAAAATATCGAATTTTCGGGTGTTTTGAGCCTGAAATTCAGATATAAACGGGTACAGAAGATGCATTGACATGTTGACTTTGGGCACCTAAAATATCGATTTTCAGCATGTTTTGGGCCTGCATCTGAGTAAGCATGTACAGATCGCTTCTGGGACCCCAAAATATCGAATTTTCGGGTGTTTGGAGCCTGAATTTGAGATATAAACGGGTACAGAAGATGCATGCACATATTGACTTTGGGCACCTAAAATATCGATTTTCAGCATGTTTTGGGCCTTTATTTTGAAAATACTCTAACTAGGAGTAGGAATGTACAGATCGCTTCTGGGACCCAAAAATATCGAATTTTCGGGTGTTTTGAGCCAGAATTTGAGATATAAACGGGTACAGAAGATGCATGCACATATCGACTTTGGACACTTAAAATATCGATTTTTAGCATGTTTTGAGCCTATATTTTGAAAACATTCCAGCACTGACTAGACATGTACAGATCGCTTCTGGGACCCAAAATTATCAAATTTTCGGGTGTTTTGAGGTTGAATTTGAGATATAAACGAGTGCAGAAGATGCATACACATGTTGACTTTGGGCACCTAATATATCGGTTTTTAGCATGTTTTGGGCCTGCATCTGAGTAGGCATGTACAGATCGCTTCTTGGACCCAAAAATATCGTATTTTCGGGTGTTTGGAGCCTGAATTTGAGATATAAACGGGTACAGAAGATGCATGCACATATCGACTTTTGGGCACCTAAAAGATCGATTTTCAGTATGTTTTGGGCCTGTATTTTGAAAATACTCTAACACGGAGTAGGCATGTACAGTTTGCTTCTGGGACCCTAAAATATCGAATTTTCAGGTGTTTTGGGCCTGAATTTGAAATATCGATTTTGGGCACCTAAAATATCGATTTCTAGCATGTTTTGGGCCTATATTTTGAAAATATTCTAGCACTGAGCAGGCATGTACAGATCGCTTCTGGGACCCAAAAATACCGAAGTTCCGGGTGTTTTGAGCCTGAATTTGATATATAAACGGGTACAGAAGATGAATGCACATATTGACTTTGGGCACCTAAAATATCGATTTTTAGCATGTTTTGGGCCTGTATTATGAAAATACTCTAACTAGGAGTAGGCATGTACAGATCGCTTCTGGGACCCCAAAATATCGAATTTTCGGGTGTTTTGAGCCTGAATTTGAGATATAAACGGGTACAGAAGATGCATTTACATATCGACTTTTTCGCACCTAAAAGATCGATTTTCTGTATGTATATGCCTGTATATTGAAAATACTCTAACACGGAGTAGGCATGGACAGATCGCTTCTGGGACCCCAAAATATCGAATTTTCGGGTGTTTTGGGCCTGAATTTGAGATATTGACTTTGGGGACCTAAAATATCAATTTTTAGCATTATTTGGGCCTATATTTTGAAAATATTCGAGCACTAAGTAGGCATGTAGAGATCACTTCTGGGACTCCAAAATATCGAATTTTCGTGTGTTTTGAGCCTGAATTTGAGATAAAACGGGTACAGATTATGCATGCACATATCGACTTTGGGCACCTAAAATATCGATATTCAGCATGTTTTGGGCCTGTATTTTGAAAATACTCTAACTAGGAGTAGGCATGTACAGATGGCTTCTGGGAACAAAAAATATCGAATTTTCGGGTGTTTTGAGCCTGAAATTCAGATATAAACGTGTACAGAAGATGCATTGACATGTTGACTTTGGGCACCTAAAATATCGATTTTCAGCATGTTTTGGGCCTGCATCTGAGTAAGCATGTACAGATCGCTTTTGGGACCCCAAAATATCGAATTTTCGGGTGTTTGGAGCCTGAATTTGAGATATAAACGGGTACAGAAGATGCATGCACATATTGACTTTGGGCACCTAAAATATCGATTTTCAGCATGTTTTGGACCTGTATTTTGAAAATACTCTAACTAGGAGTAGGCATGTACAGATCGCTTCTGGGACCCAAAAATATCGAATTTTCGGGTGTTTTGAGCCTGAATTTGAGATATAAACGGGTACAGAAGATGCATGCACATATCGACTTTGGACACTTAAAATATCGATTTTTAGCATGTTTTGAGCCTATATTTTGAAAACATTCTAGCACTGACTAGACATGTACAGATCGCTTCTGGGACCCAAAATTATCGAATTTTCGGGTGTTTTGAGGTTGAATTTGAGATATAAACGAGTGCAGAAGATGCATACCCATGTTCAATTTGGGTACCTAAATTATCGATTTTTAGCATGTTTTGGGCCTGCATCTGAGTAGGCATGTACAGATCGCTTCTGGGACCCCAAAATATCGAATTTTCGGGTGTTTGGAGCCTGAATTTGAGATATAAACGGGTACAGAAGATGCATGCACATATCGACTTTTGGGCACCTAAACGATCGATATTCAGTATGTTCTAAGCAAGTATTTTAAATATATTCTAACACTGAGTAGGCATGTACAGTTCGCTTCTGGGACCCCAAAATATCGAATTTTCGGGTGTTTTGGGCCTGAATTTGAGATATCGACTTCGGGGACCTAAATTATCGATTTTTAGCATGTTTTGGGCCTATATTTTGAAAATATTCTAGCACTAAGTAGGCATGTACAGATCACTTCTAGGACCCCAAAATATCGAATTTTAGTGTGTTTTGAGCCTGTATTTGAGATATAAACGGGTACAGATGATGCATCCACTTATCGACTTTTGGGCACCTAAAAGATCGATTTTCTGTATGTTTTGGGCCTGTATATTGAAAATACTCTAACACGGAGTAGGCATGTACAGATCGCTTCTGGGACTCCAAAATATCGAATTTTTGGGTGTTTTTGGCCTGAATTTGAGATATCGACTTTGAGCACCTAAAATATCGATTTTTAGCATGTTTTGGGCCTATATTTTGAAAATATTCTAGTACTGAGTAGGCATGTACAGATCGCTTCTGGGACCCCAAAATTTCGAATTTTCGGGTGTTTTGAGCCTGAATTTGAGATATAAACGGGTACAGAAGATGCATGCACATATTGACTTTGGTCACCTAAAATATCGATATTCAGCATGTTTTGGGCCTGTATTTTGAAAATACTCTAACTAGGAGTAAGCATGTACAGATCGCTTCTGGGACCCAAAAATATCGAATTTTCGGGTGTTTTTAGCCTGAATTTGAGATATAAACGGGTACAGAAGATGCATTTACATATCGACTTTTGTGCACCTAAAAGATCGATTTTCAGTATGTTTTAAGCCTGTATTTTGAAAATACTCTAACACGGAGTAGGCATGTACAGTTCGCTTCTGGGACCCCAAAATATCGAATTTTCGGGTGTTTTGGGCCTGAATTTGAGATATCGACTTTGGGGACCTAAAATATCGATTTTTAGCATGTTTTGGGCCTATATTTTGAAAATATTCTAGCACTAATTAGGCATGTACAGATCACTTCTGGGACCCCAAAATATCGAATTTTCGGGTATTTTGAGCCTGAATTTGAGATATAAACGGGTACAGATGATGCATGCACATATCGACTTTGGACACTTAAAATATCGTTTTTTTGCATGTTTTGAGCCTATATTTTGAAAAAATTCTAGCACTGCGTAGGCATGTATAGAACGCTTATGGAACCCAAAAATATCGAATTTTCGGGTGTTTTGAGGTTGAATTTGGGATATAAACGGGTGCAGAAGATGCATCCACATATGGACTTTTGGGAACCTAAAAGATCGATTTTCAGTATGTTTTGGGCCTGTATTTTGAAAATACTCTAACACGGAGTAGGCATGTACAGATCGCTTCTGGGACCCCAAAATATCGGATTTTCGGGTGTTTTGGGCCTGAATTTGAATTATCGACTTTGGGCACCTAAAATATCGATTTTTAGCATGTTTTGGGCCTATATTTTGAAAATATTCTAGCACTGAGTAGGCATGTACAGATCGCTTCTGGGACCCAAAAATACCGAATTTTCGGGTGTTTTGAGCCTGAATTTGAGATATAAACGGGTACAGAAGATGCATGCACATATTGACTTTGGGCACCTAAAATATCGATTTTCAGAATGTTTTGGGCATGTATTTTGAAAATACTCTAACTAGGAGTAGACATGTACAGATCGCTTCTGGGACCCCAAAATATCGATTTTTTGGGTGTTTTTGGCCTGAATTTGAGATATCGACTTTGGGCACCTAAAATATCGATTTTTAGCAAGTTTTGGGCCTATATTTTGAAAATATTCTAGCACTGAGTAGGCATGTACAGATCGCTTCTGGGACCCCAAAATATCGAATTTTCGGGTGTTTGGAGCCTGAATTTGAGATATAAACGGGTACAGAAGATGCATGCACATATCGACTTTTTGGCACCTAAAATATCGATTTTGAGCATGTTTTGGGTCTGTATCTTGAAAACATTCTAACTAGGAGTAGGGATGTACAAATCGCTTCTAGGACCCAAAAATACCGAATTCTCGGGTGTTTTAAGCCTGAATTTGAGATATAAACGGGTACAGAAGATGCATGCACATATTGACTTTGGGCACCTAAAATATCGATTTTCAGCATGTTTTGGGCCTGTATTTTGAAAATATTCTAGCACTAAGTAGGCATGTACAGATCACTTCTGGGACCCCAAAATATTGAATTTTCGGGTGTTTTGAGCCTGAATTTGAGATATAATCGGGTACAGAAGATGCATCCACATATCGACTTTTGGGCACCCAAAAGATAGATTTTTAGCATGTTTTGAGCCTATATTTTGAAAAAATTCTAGCACGGAGTAGGCATGTACAGATCGCTTCTGGGACCCCAAAATATCGAATTTTTGGGTGTTTTTGGTCTGAATTTGAGATATAAACGGGTACAGAAGATGCATGCACATATCGACTTTTGGGCACCTAAAATATCGATTTTGAGCATGTTTTGGGTCTGTATCTTGAAAACATTCTAACTAGGACTAGGGATGTACAGATCGCTTCTGGGACCCCAAAATATCGAATTTTTGGGTGTTTTTGGCCTGAATTTGAGATATCGACTTTGGACACCTAAAATATCGATTTTTAGCATGTTTTGGGCCTATATTTTGAAAATATTCTAGTACTGAGTAGGCATGTACAGATCGCTTCTGGGACCCCAAAATTTCGAATTTTCGGGTGTTTTGAGCCTGAATTTGAGATATAAACGGGTACAGAAGATGCATGCACATATTGACTTTGGGCACCTAAAATATCGATATTCAGCATGTTTTGGGCCTGTATTTTGAAAATACTCTAACTAGGAGTAGGCATGTACAGATCGCTTCTGGGACCCAAAAATATCGAATTTTCCGGTGCTTTTTAGCCTGAATTTGAGATATAAACGGGTGCAGAAGATGCATGCACAAATCGACTTTTGGGCACCTAAAATATCGATTTTCAGTATGTTTTCAGCCTGTATTTTGAAAATACTCTAACACGGAGTAGGCATGTACAGTTTGCTTCTGGGACCCCAAAATATCGAATTTTCGGGTGTTTTGGGCCAGAATTTGAGATATAAACGGGTACAGAAGATGCATCCACATATGTACTTTTAGGCACCTAAAAGATCGATTTTTAGCATGTTTTGAGCCTATATTTTTAAAACATTCTAGCACTGACTAGACATGTACAGATCGCTTCTGGGACCCAAAATTATCGAATTTTAGGGTGTTTTGAGGTTGAATTTGAGATATAATCGAGTGCAGAAGATTCATACCCATGTTCAATTTGGGTCCCTAAAATATCGATTTTTAGCATGTTTTGGGCCTGCATCTGAGTAGGCATGTACAGATCGCTTCTGGGGCCCCAAAATATCGAATTTTCGGGTGTTTGGAGCCTGAATTTGAGATATAAACGGGTACAGAAGATGCATGCACATATCGACTTTGGACACTTAAAATATCGATTTTTAGCATGTTTTGAGCCTATATTTTGAAAAAATTCTAGCACTGAGTAGGCATGTACAGATCGCTTCTGGGACCCAAAAATATAGAATTTTCGGGGGTTTTGAGGTTAAATTTGGGATATAAATGGGTACAGAAGATGCATTTACATATCGACTTTTGTGCACCTAAAAGATCGATTTTCAGTATGTTTTGAGCCTGTATTTTGAAAATACTCTAACACGGAGTAGGCATGTACAGTTCGCTTCTGGGACCCCAAAATATCGAATTTTCGGGTGTTTTGGGCCTGAATTTGAGATATCGACTTTGGGGACCTAAAATATCGATTTTTAGCATGTTTTGGGCCTATATTTTGAAAATATTCTAGCACTAAGTAGGCATGTACAGATCACTTCTGGGACCCCAAAATATCGAATTTTCGGGTGTTTTGAGCCTGAATTTGAGATATAAACGGGTACAGATGATGCATGCACATATCGACTTTGGACACTTAAAATATCGATTTTTTGCATGTTTTGAGCCTATATTTTGAAAAAATTCTAGCACGGAGTAGGCATGTACAGATCGCTTCTGGGACCCAAAAATATCGAATTTTCGGGTGTTTTGAGCCTGAATTTGAGATATAAACGGGTACAGAAGATGCATCCACATATCGACTTCTGGGAACCTAAAAGATCGATTTTCAGTATGTTTTGGGACTGTATTTTGAAAATACTCTAACACGGAGTAGGCATGTACAGATCGCTTCTGGGACCCCAAAATATCGGATTTTCGGGTGTTTTGGGCCTGAATTTGAAATATCGACTTTTGGCACCTAAAATATCGATTATTAGCATGTTTTGGGCCTATATTTTGAAAATATTCTAGCACTGAGTAGGCATGTACAGATAGCTTCTGGGACCACAAAATATCGAATTTTCGGGTGTTTTGAGCCTGAATTTGAAATATAAACGGGCACAGAAGATGAATGCACATATTGACTTTGGGCACCTAAAATATCGATTTTCAGCATGTTTTGGGCCTGTATTTTGAAAATACTCTAACTAGGAGTAGGCATGTACAGATCGCTTCTGGGACCCAAAAATATCGAATTTTCGGGTGTTTTGAGCCTGAATTTGAGATATAAACGGGTACAGAAGATGCATGCACATATCGACTTTGGACACTTAAAATATCGATTTTTAGCATGTTTTGAGCCTATATTTTGAAAACATTCTAGCACTGACTAGACATGTACAGATCGCTTCTGGGACCCAAAATTATCAAATTTTCGGGTGTTTTGAGATTGAATTTGAGATATAAACGAGTGCAGTAGATGCATACACATGTTGACTTTGGGCACCTAAAATATCGATTTTTAGCATGTTTTGGGCCTGCATCTGAGTAGGCATGTACAGATCGCTTCTTGGACCCAAAAATATCGAATTTTCGGTTGTTTGGAGCCTGAATTTGAGATATAAACGGGTACAGAAGATGCATGCACATATCGACTTTTGGGCACCTAAAAGATCGATTTTCAGTATGTTTTGGGCCTGTATTTTGAAAATACTCTAACACGGAGTAGGCATGTACAGTTTGCTTCTGGGACCCTAAAATATCGAATTTTCGGGTGTTTTGGGCCTGAATTTGAAATATCGACTTTGGGCACCTAAAATATCGATTTCTAGCATGTTTTGGGCCTATATTTTGAAAATATTCTAGCACTGAGCAGGCATGTACAGATCGCTTCTGGGACCCAAAAATACCGAAGTTCCGGGTGTTTTGAGCCTGAATTTGATATATAAACGGGTACAGAAGAAGAATGCACATATTGACTTTGGGCACCTAAAATATCGATTTTCAGCATGTTTTGGGCCTGTATTTTGAAAATACTCTAACTAGGAGTAGGCATGTACAGATCGCTTCTGGGACCCCAAAATATCGAATTTTCGGGTGTTTTGAGCCTGAATTTGAGATATAAACGGGTACAGAAGATTCATTTACATATCGACTTTTGGGCACCTAAAAGATCGATTTTCAGTATGTATATGCCTGTATATTGAAAATACTCTAACACGGAGTAGGCATGGACAGATCGCTTATGGGACCCCAAAATATCAAATTTTCGGGTGTTTTGGGCCTGAATTTGAGATATTGACTTTGGGGACCTAAAATATCAATTTTTAGCATTGTTTGGGCCTATATTTTGAAAATATTCTAGCACTAAGTAGGCATGTAGAGATCACTTCTGGGACTCGAAAATATCGAATTTTCGTGTGTTTTGAGCCTGAATTTGAGATAAAACGGGTACAGATTATGCATGCACATATCGACTTTGGGCACCTTAAATATCGATATTCAGCATGTTTTGGGCCTGTATTTTGAAAATACTCTAACTAGGAGTAGGCATGTACAGATGGCTTCTGGGACACAAAAATATCGAATTTTCGGGTGTTTTGAGCCTGAAATTCAGATATAAACGGGTACAGAAGATGCATTGACATGTTGACTTTGGGCACCTAAAATATCGATTTTCAGCATGTTTTGGGCCTGCATCTGAGTAAGCATGTACAGATCGCTTCTGGGACCCCAAAATATCGAATTTTCGGGTGTTTGGAGCCTGAATTTGAGATATAAACGGGTACAGAAGATGCATGCACATATTGACTTTGGGCACCTAAAATATCGATTTTCAGCATGTTTTGGACCTGTATTTTGAAAATACTCTAACTAGGAGTAGGCATGTACAGATCGCTTCTGGGACCCAAAAATATCGAATTTTCGGGTGTTTTGAGCCAGAATTTGAGATATAAACGGGTACAGAAGATGCATGCACATATCGACTTTGGACACTTAAAATATCGATTTTTAGCATGTTTTGAGCCTATATTTTGAAAACATTCTAGCACTGACTAGACATGTACAGATCGCTTCTGGGACCCAAAATTATCAAATTTTCGGGTGTTTTGAGGTTGAATTTGAGATATAAACGAGTGCAGAAGATGCATACACATGTTGACTTTGGGCACCTAATATATCGGTTTTTAGCATGTTTTGGGCTTGCATCTGAGTAGGCATGTACAGATCGCTTCTTGGACCCAAAAATATCGTATTTTCGGGTGTTTGGAGCCTGAATTTGAGATATAAACGGGTACAGAAGATGCATGCACATATCGACTTTTGGGCACCTAAAAGATCGATTTTCAGTATGTTTTGGGCCTGTATTTTGAAAATACTCTAACACGGAGTAGGCATGTACAGTTTGCTTCTGGGACCCTAAAATATCGAATTTTCGGGTGTTTTGGGCCTGAATTTGAAATATCGATTTTGGGCACCTAAAATATCGATTTCTAGCATGTTTTGGGCCTATATTTTGAAAATATTCTAGCACTGAGCAGGCATGTACAGATCGCTTCTGGGACCCAAAAATACCGAAGTTCCGGGTGTTTTGAGCCTGAATTTGATATATAAACGGGTACAGAAGATGAATGCACATATTGACTTTGGGCACCTAAAATATCGATTTTTAGCATGTTTTGGGCCTGTATTATGAAAATACTCTAACTAGGAGTAGGCATGTACAGATCGCTTCTGGGACCCCAAAATATCGAATTTTCGGGTGTTTTGAGCCTGAATTTGAGATATAAACGGGTACAGAAGATGCATTTACATATCGACTTTTGGGCACCTAAAAGATCGATTTTCTGTATGTATATGCCTGTATATTGAAAATACTCTAACACGGAGTAGGCATGGACAGATCGCTTATGGGACCCCAAAATATCGAATTTTCGGGTGTTTTGGGCCTGAATTTGAGATATTGACTTAGGGGACCTAAAATATCAATTTTTAGCATTATTTGGGCCTATATTTTGAAAATATTCTAGCACTAAGTAGGCATGTAGAGATCACTTCTGGGACTCCAAAATATCGAATTTTCGTGTGTTTTGAGCCTGAATTTGAGATAAAACGGGTACAGATTATGCATGCACATATCGACTTTGGGCACCTAAAATATCGATATTCAGCATGTTTTGGGCCTGTATTTTGAAAATACTCTAACTAGGAGTAGGCATGTACAGATGGCTTCTGGGAACCAAAAATATCGAATTTTCGGGTGTTTTGAGCCTGAAATTCAGATATAAACGTGTACAGAAGATGCATTGACATGTTGACTTTGGGCACCTAAAATATCGATTTTCAGCATGTTTTGGGCCTGCATCTGAGTAAGCATGTACAGATCGCTTCTGGGACCCCAAAATATCGAATTTTCGGGTGTTTGGAGCCTGAATTTGAGATATAAACGGGTACAGAAGATGCATGCACATATTGACTTTGGGCACCTAAAATATCGATTTTCAGCATGTTTTGGACCTGTATTTTGAAAATACTCTAACTAGGAGTAGGCATGTACAGATCGCTTCTGGGACCCAAAAATATCGAATTTTCGGGTGTTTTGAGCCTGAATTTGAGATATAAACGGGTACAGAAGATGCATGCACATATCGACTTTGGACACTTAAAATATCGATTTTTAGCATGTTTTGAGCCTATATTTTGAAAACATTCTAGCACTGACTAGACATGTACAGATCGCTTCTGGGACCCAAAATTATCGAATTTTCGGGTGTTTTGAGGTTGAATTTGAGATATAAACGAGTGCAGAAGATGCATACCCATGTTCAATTTGGGTACCTAAATTATCGATTTTTAGCATGTTTTGGGCCTGCATCTGAGTAGGCATGTACAGATCGCTTCTGGGACCCCAAAATATCGAATTTTCGGGTGTTTGGAGCCTGAATTTGAGATATAAACGGGTACAGAAGATGCATGCACATATCGACTTTTGGGCACCTAAACGATCGATTTTCAGTATGTTCTAAGCAAGTATTTTAAATATACTCTAACACTGAGTAGGCATGTACAGTTCGCTTCTGGGACCCCAAAATATCGAATTTTCGGGTGTTTTGGGCCTGAATTTGAGATATCGACTTCGGGGACCTAAATTATCGATTTTTAGCATGTTTTGGGCCTATATTTTGAAAATATTCTAGCACTAAGTAGGCATGTACAGATCACTTCTAGGACCCCAAAATATCGAATTTTAGTGTGTTTTGAGCCTGAATTTGAGATATAAACGGGTACAGATGATGCATCCACTTATCGACTTTTGGGCACCTAAAAGATCGATTTTCTGTATGTTTTGGGCCTGTATATTGAAAATACTCTAACACGGAGTAGGCATGTACAGATCGCTTCTGGGACTCCAAAATATCGAATTTTTGGGTGTTTTTGGCCTGAATTTGAGATATCGACTTTGAGCACCTAAAATATCGATTTTTAGCATGTTTTGGGCCTATATTTTGAAAATATTCTAGTACTGAGTAGGCATGTACAGATCGCTTCTGGGACCCCAAAATTTCGAATTTTCGGTTGTTTTGAGCCTGAATTTGAGATATAAACGGGTACAGAAGATGCATGCACATATTGACTTTGGTCACCTAAAATATCGATATTCAGCATGTTTTGGGCCTGTATTTTGAAAATACTCTAACTAGGAGTAAGCATGTACAGATCGCTTCTGGGACCCAAAAATATCGAATTTTCGGGTGTTTTTAGCCTGAATTTGAGATATAAACGGGTACAGAAGATGCATTTACATATCGACTTTTGTGCACCTAAAAGATCGATTTTCAGTATGTTTTAAGCCTGTATTTTGAAAATACTCTAACACGGAGTAGGCATGTACAGTTCGCTTCTGGGACCCCAAAATATCGAATTTTCGGGTGTTTTGGGCCTGAATTTGAGATATCGACTTTGGGGACCTAAAATATCGATTTTTAGCATGTTTTGGGCCTATATTTTGAAAATATTCTAGCACTAATTAGGCATGTACAGGTCACTTCTGGGACCCCAAAATATCGAATTTTCGGGTATTTTGAGCCTGAATTTGAGATATAAACGGGTACAGATGATGCATGCACATATCGACTTTGGACACTTAAAATATCGTTTTTTTGCATGTTTTGAGCCTATATTTTGAAAACATTCTAGCACTGCGTAGGCATGTATAGAACGCTTATGGAACCCAAAAATATCGAATTTTCGGGTGTTTTGAGGTTGAATTTGGGATATAAACGGGTGCAGAAGATGCATCCACATATCGACTTTTGGGAACCTAAAAGATCGATTTTCAGTATGTTTTGGGCCTGTATTTTGAAAATACTCTAACACGGAGTAGGCATGTACAGATCGCTTCTGGGACCCCAAAATATCGGATTTTCGGGTGTTTTGGGCCTGAATTTGAATTATCGACTTTGGGCACCTAAAATATCGATTTTTAGCATGTTTTGGGCCTATATTTTGAAAATATTCTAGCACTGAGTAGGCATGTACAGATCGCTTCTGGGACCCAAAAATACCGAATTTTCGGGTGTTTTGAGCCTGAATTTGAGATATAAACGGGTACAGAAGATGCATGCACATATTGACTTTGGGCACCTAAAATATCGATTTTCAGAATGTTGGGCATGTATTTTGAAAATACTCTAACTAGGAGTAGACATGTACAGATCGCTTCTGGGACCCCAAAATATCGATTTTTTGGGTGTTTTTGGCCTGAATTTGAGATATCGACTTTGGGCACCTAAAATATCGATTTTTAGCATGTTTTGTGCCTATATTTTGAAAATATTCTAGCACTGAGTAGGCATGTACAGATCGCTTCTGGGACCCCAAAATATCGAATTTTCGGGTGTTTGGAGCCTGAATTTGAGATATAAACGGGTACAGAAGATGCATGCACATATCGACTTTTTGGCACCTAAAATATCGATTTTGAGCATGTTTTGGGTCTGTATCTTGAAAACATTCTAACTAGGAGTAGGGATGTACAAATCGCTTCTAGGACCCAAAAATACCGAATTCTCGGGTGTTTTGAGCCTGAATTTGAGATATAAACGGGTACAGAAGATGCATGCACATATCGACATTAGACACTTAAAATATCGATTTTCAGCTTGTTTTGGGCCTGTATTTTGAAAACACTCTAACACGGAGTAAGCAAGTACAGATCGCTTCTGGGACCCAAAAATATCGAATTTTCGGGTGTTTTGAGCCTGAATTTGAGATATAAACGGGTACAGAAGATGCATCCACATATCGACTTTTGGGAACCTAAAAGATCGATTTTCAGTATGTTTTGGGCCTGTATATTGAAAATACTCTAACACGGAGTAGGCATGTACAGATCGCTTCTGGGACCCCAAAATATCGATTTTTTGGGTGTTTCTGGCCTGAATTTGAGATATCGACTTTGGGCACCTAAATTATCGATTTTTAGCATGTTTTGGGCGTATATTTTGAAAATATTCTAGAACTGAGTAGGCATGTACAGATCGCTTCTGGGACCCCAAAATATCGAATTTTCGGGAGTTTTGAGCCTGAATTTGAGATATAAACGAGTGCAGAAGATTCATACCCATGTTCAATTTGGGTACCTAAAATATCGATTTTTAGCATGTTTTGGGCCTGCATCTGAGTAGGCATGTACAGATCGCTTCTGGGACCCCAAAATATCGAGTTTTCGGGTGTTTGGAGCCTGAATTTGAGATATAAACGGGTACAGAAGATGCATGCACATATCGACTTTTGGGCACCTAAAATATCGATTTTCAGCATGTTTTGGGCCTGTATTTTGAAAATACTCTAACTAGGAGTAGACATGTACAGATCGCTTCTGGGACCCAAAAATATCGAATTTTCGGGTGTTTTGAGCCTGAATTTGAAATATCGACTTTGGGACCTAAAATATCGGTTTTTAGCATGTTTTGGGCCTATATTTTGAAAATATTCTAGCACTAAGTAGGCATGTACAGATCACTTCTGGGACCCCAAAATATCGAATTTTTGTGTGTTTTGAGCCTGAATTTGAGATATAAACGGGTACAGATGATGCATGCACATATCGACTTTGGACACTTAAAATATCGATTTTTTGCATGTTTTGAGCCAATATTTTTAAAAAATTCTAGCACTGAGTAGGCATGTACAGAACGCTTCTGGGACCAAAAAATATCGAATTTTCGGGTGTTTTGAGGTTGAATTTGAGATATAAACGGGTGCAGAAGATGCATACACATGTTGACTTTGGTCACCTAAAATATCGAATTTCAGCTTGTTTTGGGCCTGTATTTTGAAAACACTCTAACACGGAGTAAGCAAGTACAGATCGCTTCTGGGACCCAAAAATATCGAATTTTCGGGTGTTTTGAGCCTGAATTTGATATATAAACGGGTACAGAAGATGCATGCACATATCGACTTTTGGGCACCTAAAATATCGATTTTGAGCATGTTTTGGGTCTGTATCTTGTTCTTGGACCCAAAAATACCGAATTTTCGGGTGTTTTGAGCCTGAATTTGAGATATAAACGGATACAGAAGATGCATGCACATATCGACTTTGGACACTTAAAATATCGATTTTTAGCATGTTTTGAGCCTATATTTTGAAAACATTTTAGCACTGTCTAGACATGTACAGATCGCTTCTGGGACCCAAAATTATCAAATTTTTGGGTGTTTTGAGGTTAAATTTGAGATATAAACGAGTGCAGAAGATGGATGCACATATCGACTTTTTGGCACCTAAAAGATCGATTTTCAGTATGTTTTGGGCCTGTATTTTGAAAATACTCTAACACGGAGTAGGCATGTACAGATCGCTTCTGGGACCCCAAAATATCGGATTTTCGGGTGTTTTGGGCCTGAATTTGAAATATCGACTTTGGGCCCCTAAAATATAGATTTTTAGCATGTTTTGGGCCTATATTTTGAAAATATTCTAGCACTGAGTAGGCATGTACAGATCGCTTCTGGGACCCCTAAATATCGAATTTTCGGGTGTTTTGAACCTGAATTTGAGATATAAACGGGTACAGATGATGCATGCACATATCGACTTTTGGGCACCTAAAATATCGATTTTCAGCATGTTTTGGGCCTGTATTTTGAAAATACTCTAACTAGGAGTAGACATGTACAGATCGCTTCTGGGACCCAAAAATATCGAATTTTCGGGTTTTTTGAGCCTGAATTTGCGATATAAACGGGTACAAAAGATGTATGCACATATCGACTTTGGACACTTAAAATATCGATTTCTAGCATGTTTTGAGCCTATATTTTGAAAACATTTTAGCACTGACTAGACATGTACAGATCGCTTCTGGGATTCAAAATTATCGAATTTTCGGGTGTTTTGAGGTTGAATTTGAGATATAAACGAGTGCAGAAGATGCATACACATGTTCAATTTGGGTACCAAAAATATCGTTTTTTAGCATGTTTTGGGCCTGCATCTGAGTAGGCATGTACAGATCGCTTCTGGGACCCTAAAATATCGAATTTTCGGGTGTTTGGAGCCTGAATTTGAGATATAAACGGGTACAGAAGATGCATGCACATATCTACTTTTGGGCACCTAAAAGATCGATTTTCAGTATGTTTTAGGCCTGTATTTTGAAAATACTCTAACTCGGAGTAGGCATGTACAGTTCGCATCTGGGACCCTAAAATATCGAATTTTAGGGTGTTTTGGGCCTGAATTTGAGATATCGACTTTGGGCACCTAAAATATCGATTTTTAGCATGTTTTGGGCCTGTATTTAGAAAATACTCTAACACGGAGTAAGCATGTACAGATCACTTCTGGGACCCCAAAATATCGAATTTTCGGGTGTTTTGAGCCTGAATTTGAGATATAAACGGGTACAGATGATGCATGCACATATCGACTTTGGACACTTAAAATATCGATTTTTAGCATGTTTTGAGCCTATATTTTGAAAAAATTCTAGCAGTGAGTAGGCATGTACAGATCGCTTCTGGGACCCAAAAATATCGAATTTTCGGGTGTTTTGAGCCTGAATTTGAGATATAAACGGGTACAGAAGATGCATGCACATATCGACTTTGGACACTTAAAGTATCGATTTTTAGCATGTTTTGAGCCTATAGTTTGAAAACATTCTAGCACTGACTAGACATGTACAGATCGCTTCTGGGACCCAAAATTATTAAATTGTCGGGTGTTTTGAGGATGAATTTGAGACATAAACGAGTGCAGGAGATGCTTACACATGTTGACTTTGGGCACCTAAAATATCGATTTTCAGCATGTTTTGGGCCTGCATCTGAGTAGGCATGTACAGATCGCTTCTGGGACCCAAAAATATCGAATTTTCGGGTGTTTGGAGCCTGAATTTGAGATATAAACGGGTACAGAAGATGCATGCACATATCGACTTTTGGGCACCTAAAAGATCGATTTTCAGTATGTTTTAGGCTTGTAATTTGAAGATACTCTAACACGGAGTAGGCATGTACAGTTCGCTTCTGGGAACCCAAAATATCGAATTTTCGGGTGTATTGGGCCTGAATTTGAAATATCGACTTTGGGCACCTAAAATATCGATTTTTAGCATGTTTTGGACCTGTATTTTGAAAATATTCTAGCACTGAGTAGGCATGTACATATCGCTTCTGGGACCCAAAATATCGAATTTTCGGGAGTTTTGAGCCTGAATTTGAGATATAAACGGGTACAGATGATGCATGCACATATCGACTTTTGGGCACCTAAAATATCGATTTTGAGCATGTTTTGGGTCTGTATCTTGAAAACATTCTAACTAGGAGTAGGGATGTACAGATCGCTTCTAGGACCCAAAAATACCGAATTTTAGGGTGTTTTGAGCCAGAATTTGAGATATAAACGGGTACAGAAGATGCATGCACATATCGACTTTGGACACTTAAAATATCGATTTTCAGCACGTTTTGGGCCTGTAATTTGAAAACATTCTAGCACTGAGTAGGCATGTACAGATTACTTCTGGGTCCCCAAAATATCGAGTTTTTGGGTGTTTTGGACCTGAATTTGAGATATCGACTTTGGGTACCTAAAATATCGATTTTTAGCATGTTTTTGGCCTATATTTTGGAAATATTCTAGCACTGAGTAGGCATGTACAGATCGCTTCTGGGACCACAAAATATCGAATTTTCGGGTGTTTTTAGCCTGAATTTGAGATATAAACGGGTGCAGAAGATGCATGCACATATTGACTTTGAGCACCTAAAATAACGATTTTCAGCATGATTTGGGCCTGTATTTTGAAAATACTCTAACTAGGAGTAGGCATGTACAGATCGCTTCTGGGACCCAAAAATATCAAATTTTCGGGTGTTTTGAGCCTGAATTTGAGATATAAACGGGTACAGAAGATGCATGCACATATCGACTTTGGACACTTAAAATATCGATTTTTGGCATGTTTTGAGCCTATATTTTGAAAACATTTTAGCACTATCTAGACATGTACAGATCGCTTCTGGGACCCAAAATTATCAAATTTTTGGGTGTTTTGAGGTTGAATTTGAGATATAAACGAGTGCAGAAGATGGATGCACATATCGACTTTTTGGCACCTATAAGATCGATTTTCAGTATGTTTTGGGCCTGTATTTTGAAAATACTCTAACACGGAGTAGGCATGTACAGATCGCTTCTGGTACCCCAAAATATCGGATTTTCGGGTGTTTTGGGCCTGAATTTGAAATATCGACTTTGGGCACCTAAAATATCGATTTTTAGCATGTTTTGGGCCTATATTTTGAAAATATTCTAGCACTGAGTAGGCATGTACAGATCAGTTCTGGGACCCCAAAATATCGAATTTTCGGGTGTTTTGAACCTGAATTTGAGATATAAACGGGTACAGATGATGCATGCTCATATCGACTTTTGGGCATCTAAAATATCGATTTTGAGCATGTTTTGGGTCTGTATCTTGAAAAAATTCTAACTAGGAGTAGGGATGTACAAATCGCTTCTAGGACCCAAAAATACCGATTTTTCGGGTGTTTTGAGCCTGAATTTGAGATATAAACGGGTACAGAAGATGCATGCACATATTGACTTTGGGCACCTAAAATATCGATTTTCAGCATGTTTTGGGCCTGTATTTTGAAAATACTCTAACTAGGAGTAAACATGTACAGATCGCTTCTGGGACCCAAAAATATCGAATTTTCGGGTGTTTTGAGCCTGAATTTGAGATATAAACGGGTACAAAAGATGCATGCACATATCGACTTTGGACACTTAAAATATCGATTTCTAGCATGTTTTGAGCCTATATTTTGAAAACATTTTAGCACTGACTAGACATGTACAGATCGCTTCTGGGATTCAAAATTATCGAATTTTCGGGTGTTTTGAGGTTGAATTTGGGATATAAACGAGTGCAGAAGATGCATACACATGTTCAATTTGGGTACCTAAAATATCGTTTTTTAGCATGTTTTGGGCCTGCATCTGAGTAGGCATGTACAGATCGCTTCTGGGACCCTAAAATATCGAATTTTCGGGTGTTTGGAGCCGGAATTTGAGATATAAACGGGTACAGAAGATGCATGCACATATCTACTTTTGGGCACCTAAAAGATCGATTTTCAGTATGTTTTAGGCCTGTATTTTGAAAATACTCTAACGCGGAGTAGGCATGTACAGTTCGCATCTGGGACCCTAAAATATCGAATTTTAGGGTGTTTTGGGCCTGAATTTGAGATATCGACTTTCGGCACCTAAAATATAGATTTTTAGCATGTTTTGGGCCTGTATTTAGAAAATACTCTAACACGGAGTAAGCAAGTACAGATCGCTTCTGGGACCAAAAATATCGAATTTTCGGGTGTTTTGATCCTGAATTTGAGATATAAACGGGTACAGAAGATGCATCCACATATCGACTTTTGGGCACCCAAAAGATCGATTTTTAGCATGTTTTGAGCCTATATTTTGAAAAAATTCTAGCACGGAGTAGGCATGTACAGATCGCTTCTGGGACCCCAAAATATCGAATTTTGGGTGTTTTTGGCCAGAATTTGAGATATAAACGGGTACAGAAGATGCATGCACATATCAACTTTTGGGCACCTAAAATATCGATTTTGAGTATGTTTTGGGTCTGTATCTCGAAATCATTCTAACTAGGAGTAGGGATGTACAGATCGCTTTTTTTACCCAAAAATACCGAATTTTCGGGTGTTTTGAGCCTGAATTTGAGATATAAACGGGTACAGAAGATGCATGCACATATTAACTTTGGACACTTAAAATATCGATTTTCAGCATGGTTTTGGCCATTATTTTGAAAACATTCTAGCACTGAGTAGGCATGTACAGATCGCTTCTGGGACCCCAAAATATCGAGTTTTTGGGTGTTTTGGACCTGAATTTGAGATATCGACTTCGGGCACCTAAAATATCGGTTTTTAGCATGTTCTGGGCCTATATTTTGAAAATATTCTAGCACAGAGTAGCCATGTACAGATCGCTTCTGGGACCCTAAAATATCGAATTTTCGGGTGTTTGGAGCCTGAATTTGAGATATAAACGGGTACAGAAGATGCATGCACATATCGACTTTTGGGCACCTAAAATATCGATTTTGAGCATGTTTTGGGTCTGTATCTTGAAAACATTCTAACTAGGAGTAGGGATGTACAGATCGCTTCTAGGACCCAAAAATACCGAATTTTAGGGTGTTTTTAGCCTGAATTTGAGATATAAACGGGTACAGAAGATGCATGCACATATTGACTTTGAGCACCTAAAATATCGATTTTCAGCATGATTTGGGCCTGTATTTTGAAAATACTCTAACTAGGAGTAGGCATGTACAGATCGCTTCTGGGACCCAAAAATATCAAATTTTCGGGTGTTTTGAGCCTGAATTTGAGATATAAACGGGTACAGAAGATGCATGCACATATCGACTTTGGACACTTAAAATATCGATTTTTAGCATGTTTTGAGCCTATATTTTGAAAACATTTTAGCACTGTCTAGACATGTACAGATCGCTTCTGGGACCCAAAATTATCAAATTTTTGGGTGTTTTGAGGTTGAATTTGAGATATAAACGAGTGCAGAAGATGGATGCACATATCGACTTTTTGGCACCTACAAGATCGATTTTCAGTATGTTTTGGGCCTGTATTTTGAAAATACTCTAACACGGAGTAGGCATGTACAGATCGCTTCTGGTACCCCAAAATATCGGATTTTCGGGTGTTTTGGGCCTGAATTTGAAATATCGACTTTGGGCACCTAAAATATAGATTTTTAGCATGTTTTGGGCCTATATTTTGAAAATATTCTAGCACTGAGTAGGCATGTACAGATCGCTTCTGGGACCCCAAAATATCGAATTTTCGGGTGTTTTGAACCTGAATTTGAGATATAAACGGGTACAGATGATGCATGCACATATCGACTTTTGGGCACCTAAAATATCGATTTTAAGCATGTTTTGGGTCTGTATCTTGAAAACATTCTAACTAGGAGTAGGGATGTACAAATCGCTTCTAGGACCCAAAAATACCTATTTTTCGGGTGTTTTGAGCCTGAATTTGAGATATAAACGGGTACAGAAGATGCATGCACATATTGACTTTGGGCACCTAAAATATCGATTTTCAGCATGTTTTGGGCCTGTATTTTGAAAATACTCTAACTAGGAGTAGACATGTACAGATCGCTTCTGGGACCCAAAAATATCGAATTTTCGGGTGGTTTGAGCCTGAATTTGAGATATAAACGGGTACAAAAGATGCATGCACATATCGACTTTGGACACTTAAAATATCGATTTCTAGCATGTTTTGAGCCTATATTTTGAAAACATTTTAGCACTGACTAGACATGTACAGATCGCTTCTGGGATTCAAAATTATCGAATTTTCGGGTGTTTTGAGGTTGAATTTGAGATATAAACGAGTGCAGAAGATGCATACACATGTTCAATTTGGGTACCTAAAATATCGTTTTTTAGCATGTTTTGGGCCTGCATCTGAGTAGGCATGTACAGATCGCTTCTGGGACCCTAAAATATCGAATTTTCGGGTGTTTGGAGCCTGAATTTGAGATATAAACGGGTACAGAAGATGCATGCACATATCTACTTTTGGGCACCTAAAAGATCGATTTTCAGTATGTTTTAGGACTGTATTTTGAAAATACTCTAACGCGGAGTAGGCATGTACAGTTCGCATCTGGGACCCTAAAATATCGAATTTTAGGGTGTTTTGGGCCTGAATTTGAGATATCGACTTTGGGCACCTAAAATATCGATTTTTAGCATGTTTTGGGCCTGTATTTAGAAAATACTCTAACACGGAGTAAGCAAGTACAGATCGCTTCTGGGACCCAAAAATATCGTATTTTCGGGTGTTTTGAACCTGAATTTGAGATATAAACTAGTACAGAAGATGCATGCACATATCGACTTTGGACACTTAAAATATCGATTTTTAGCATGTTTTGAGCCTATATTTTGAAAACATTCTAGCACTGACTAGACATGTACAGATCGCTTCTGGGACCCAAAATTATCGAATTTTCGGGTGTTTTGAGGTTGAATTTGAGATATAAACGAGTGCAGAAGATGCATACACATGTTCAATTTGGGTACCTAAAATATCGATTTTTAGCATGTTTTGGGCCTGCATCTGAGTAGGCAGTACAGATCGCTTCTGGGACCCCAAAATATCGAATTTTCGTGTGTTTGGAGACTGAATTTGAGATATAAACGGGTACAGAAGATGCATGCACATATCGACTTTTGGGCACCTAAAAGATCGATTTTCAGTATGTTTTGGGTCTGTATTTTGAAAATACTCTAACACGGAGTAGGCATGTACAGTTCGCTTCTGGGACCCCAAAATATCAAATTTCAGGGTGTTTTGGGCCTGAATTTGAGATATCGACTTTGGGCACCTAAAATATCGATTTTTAGCATGTTTTAGGCCTATATATTGAAAATATTCTAGCACTAAGTAAGCATGTACAGATCGCTTCTGGGACCACAAAATATCGAATTTTCGGGTGTTTTGAGCCTGAATTTGAGATATAAACGGGTACAGATGATGCATGCACATATCGACTTTGGACACTTAAAATATCGATTTTTAGCATGTTTTGAGCCTATATTTTGAAAAAATTCTAGCAGTGAGTAGGCATGTACAGATCGCTTCTGGGACCCAAAAATATCGAATTTTCGGGTGTTTTGAGCCTGAATTTGAGATATAAACGGGTACAGAAGATGCATGCACATATCGACTTTGGACACTTAAAGTATCGATTTTTAGCATGTTTTGAGCCTATAGTTTGAAAACATTCTAGCACTGACTAGACATGTACAGATCGCTTCTGGGACCCAAAATTATTAAATTGTCGGGTGTTTTGAGGTTGAATTTGAGATATAAACGAGTGCAGGAGATGCTTACACATGTTAACTTTGGGCACCTAAAATATCGATTTTCAGCATGTTTTGGGCCAGCATCTGAGTAGGCATGTACAGATCGCTTCTGGGACCCAAAAATATCGAATTTTCGGGTGTTTGGAGCCTGAATTTGAGATATAAACGGGTACAGAAGATACATGCACATATCGACTTTTTGGCACCTAAAAGATCGATTTTCAGTATGTTTTGGGCTTGTAATTTGAAGATACTCTAACACGGAGTAGGCATGTACAGTTCGCTTCTGGGACCCCAAAATATCGAATTTTCGGGTTTATTGGGCCTGAATTTGAAATATCGACTTTGGGCACCTAAAATATCAATTTTTAGCATGTTTTGGACCTGTATTTTAAAAATATTCTAGCACTGAGTAGGCATGTACAGATCGCTTCTGGGACCCCAAAATATCGAATTTTCGGGTATTTTGAGGCTGAATTTGAGATATAAACGGGTACAGAAGATGAATGCACATATCGACTTTTGGGCACCTAAAATATCGATTTTGAGCATGTTTTGGGTCTGTATCTTGAAAACATGCTAACTAGGAGTAGGGATGTACAGATCGCTTCTAGGACCCAAAAATACCGAATTTTAGGGTGTTTTGAGCCTGAATTTGAGATATAAACGGGTACAGATGATGCATGCACATATCGACTTTGGACACTTAAAATATCGATTTTTAGCATGTTTTGAGCCTATATTTTGAAAAAATTCTAGCACTGAGTAGGCATGTACAGATCGTTTCTGGGACCCAAAAATATCGAATTTTCGGGGGTTTTGAGCCTGAATTTGAGATATAAACGGGTACAGAAGATGCATGCACATAGAGACATTGGACACTTAAATTATCGATTTTTAGCACGTTTTGAGCCTATAGTTTGAAAACATTCTAGCACTGACTAGACATGTACAGATCGCTTCTGGGACCCAAAATTATTAAATTGTCGGGTGTTTTGAGGTTGAATTTGAGATATAACCGAGTGCAGGAGATGCTTACACATGTTGACTTTGGGCACCTAAAATATCGATTTTCAGCATGTTTTGGGCCTACATCTGAGTAGGCATGTACAGATCGCTTCTGGGACCCAAAAATATCGAATTTTCGGGTGTTTGGAGCCTGAATTTGAGATATAAACGGGTACAGAAGATGCATGCACATATCGACTTTTGGGCACCTAAAAGATCGATTTTCAGTATGTTTTGGGCTTGTAATTTGAAAATACTCTAACACGGAGTAGGCATGTACAGTTCGCTTCTGGGACCCAAAAATATCGAATTTTCGGGTGTTTTTGTTCCTGAATTTGAAATATCGACTTTGGGCACCTAAAATATCGATTTTTAGCATGTTTTGGGCCTGAAATTTGAAATTATTCTAGCACTGAGTAGGCATGTACAGATCGCTTCTGGGACCCCAAAATATCGAATTTTCGGGTGTTTTGAGCCTGAATTTGAGATATAAACGGGTAAAGAAGATGCATGCACATATCGACTTTTGGGCACCTAAAATATCGATTTTGAGCATGTTTTGGGTCTGTATCTTGAAAACATTCTAACTAGGAGTAGGGATGTACAGATCGCTTCTAGGACCCAAAAATACCGAATTTTCGGGTGTTTTTGAGCCTGAATTTGAGATATAAACGGGTACAGAAGATGCATGCACATATTGACTTTGGGCACCTAAAATATCGATTTTCAGCATGTTTTGGGCCTGTATTTTGAAAATACTCTAACACGGAGTAGGCATGTACAGTTCGCTTCTGAGACCCCAAAATATCGAATTTTAGGGTGTTTTGGGCCTGAATTTGAGATATCGACTTTGGGCACCTAAAATATCGATTTTTATCATGTTTTGGGCGTATATATTGAAAATATTCCAGCACTAAGTAGGCATGTACAGATAACTTCTGGGACTCCAAAATACCGAATTTTCGGGTGTTTTGAGCCTGAATTTGAGATATAAACGGGTACAGATGATGCATGCACATATCGACTTTGGACACTTAAAATATCGATTTTTAGCATGTTTTGAGCCTATATTTTGAAAAAATTCTAGCACTGAGTAGGCATGTACAGATCGCTTCTGGGACCCAAAAATATCGAATTTTCGGGTGTTTTGAGCCTGAATTTGAGATATAAACGGGTACAGAAGATGCATGCACATATCGACTTTGGACACTTAAAGTATCGATTTTTAGCATGTTTTGAGCCTATAGTCTGAAAACATTCTAGCACTGACTAGACATGTACAGATCGCTTCTGGGACCCAAAATTATTAAATTGTCGGGTGTTTTGAGGTTGAATTTGAGATATAAACGAGTGCAGGAGATGCTTACACATGTTAACTTTGGGCACCTAAAATATCGATTTTCAGCATGTTTTGGGCCAGCATCTGAGTAGGCATGTACAGATCGCTTCTGGGACCCAAAAATATCGAATTTTCGGGTGTTTGGAGCCTGAATTTGAGATATAAACGGGTACAGAAGATACATGTACATATCGACTTTTTGGCACCTAAAAGATCGATTTTCAGTATGTTTTGGGCTTGTAATTTGAAGATACTCTAACACGGAGTAGGCATGTACAGTTCGCTTCTGGGACCCCAAAATATCGAATTTTCGGGTTTATTGGGCCTGAATTTGAAATATCGACTTTGGGCACCTAAAATATCAATTTTTAGCATGTTTTGGACCTGTATTTTAAAAATATTCTAGCACTGAGTAGGCATGTACAGATCGCTTCTGGGACCCCAAAATATCGAATTTTCGGGTATTTTGAGGCTGAATTTGAGATATAAACGGGTACAGAAGATGAATGCACATATCGACTTTTGGGCACCTAAAATATCGATTTTGAGCATGTTTTGGGTCTGTATCTTGAAAACATTCTAACTAGGAGTAGGGATGTACAGATCGCTTCTAGGACCCAAAAATACCGAATTTTAGGGTGTTTTGAGCCTGAATTTGAGATATAAACGGGTACAGATGATGCATGCACATATCGACTTTGGACACTTAAAATATCGATTTTTAGCATGTTTTGAGCCTATATTTTGAAAAAATTCTAGCACTGAGTAGGCATGTACAGATCGTTTCTGGGACCCAAAAATATCGAATTTTCGGGGGTTTTGAGCCTGAATTTGAGATATAAACGGGTACAGAAGATGCATGCACATAGAGACATTGGACACTTAAATTATCGATTTTTAGCACGTTTTGAGCCTATAGTTTGAAAACATTCTAGCACTGACTAGACATGTACAGATCGCTTCTGG
Source organism: Petrolisthes cinctipes (assembly GCA_033782935.1). Classification (NCBI taxonomy): domain Eukaryota; kingdom Metazoa; phylum Arthropoda; class Malacostraca; order Decapoda; family Porcellanidae; genus Petrolisthes; species Petrolisthes cinctipes. Next base: position 1,645,788 of record JAWQEG010000175.1, read on the forward strand.
GAACCAAAATTATTAAATTGTCGGGTGTTTTGAGGTTGAATTTGAGATATAACCGAGTGCAGGAGATGCTTACACATGTTGACTTTGGGCACCTAAAATATCGATTTTCAGCATGTTTTGGGCCTACATCTGAGTAGGCATGTACAGATCGCTTCTGGGACCCAAAAATATCGAATTTTCGGGTGTTTGGAGCCTGAATTTGAGATATAAACGGGTACAGAAGATGCATGCACATATCGACTTTTGGGCACCTAAAAGATCGATTTTCAGTATGTTTTGGGCTTGTAATTTGAAAATACTCTAACACGGAGTAGGCATGTACAGGTCGCTTCTGGGACCCCAAAATATCGAATTTTCGGGTGTTTTTGTTCCTGAATTTGAAATATCGACTTTGGGCACCTAAAATATCGATTTTTAGCATGTTTTGGGCCTGAAATTTGAAATTATTCTAGCACTGAGTAGGCATGTACAGATCGCTTCTGGGACCCCAAAATATCGAATTTTCGGGTGTTTTGAGCCTGAATTTGAGATATAAACGGGTAAAGAAGATGCATGCACATATCGACTTTTGGGCACCTAAAATATCGATTTTGAGCATGTTTTGGGTCTGTATCTTGAAAACATTCTAACTAGGAGTAGGGATGTACAGATTGCTTCTAGGACCCAAAAATACCGAATTTTCGGGTGTTTTTGAGCCTGAATTTGAGATATAAACGGGTACAGAAGATGCATGCACATATTGACTTTGGGCACCTAAAATATCGATTTTCAGCATGTTTTGGGCCTGTATTTTGAAAATACTCTAACACGGAGTAGGCATGTACAGTTCGCTTCTGAGACCCCAAAATATCGAATTTTAGGGTGTTTTGGGCCTGAATTTGAGATATCGACTTTGGGCACCTAAAATATCGATTTTTAGCATGTTTTGGGCGTATATATTGAAAATATTCCAGCACTAAGTAGGCACGTACAGATAACTTCTGGGACTCCAAAATACCGAATTTTCGGGTGTTTTGAGCCTGAATTTGAGATATAAACGGGTACAGATGATGCATGCACATATCGACTTTGGACACTTAAAATATCGATTTTTAGCATGTTTTGAGCCTATATTTTGAAAAAATTCTAGCACTGAGTAGGCATGTACAGATCGTTTCTGGGACCCAAAAATATCGAATTTTCGGGTGTTTTGAGCCTGAATTTGAGATATAAACGGGTACAGAAGATGCATGCACATAGAGACATTGGACACTTAAAGTATCGATTTTTAGCATGTTTTGAGCCTATAGTTTGAAAACATTCTAGCACTGACTAGACATGTACAGATCGCTTCTGGGAACCAAAATTATTAAATTGTCGGGTGTTTTGAGTTTGAATTTGAGATATAAACGAGTGAAGGAGATGCTTACACATGTTGACTTTGGGCACCTAAAATATCGATTTTCAGCATGTTTTGGGCCTACATCTGAGTAGGCATGTACAGATCGCTTCTGGGACCCAAAAATATCGAATTTTCGGGCGTTTGGAGCCTGAATTTGAGATATAAACGGGTACAGAAGATGCATGCACATATCGACTTTTGGGCACCTAAAAGATCGATTTTCAGTATGTTTTGGGCTTGTAATTTGAAAATACTCTAACACGGAGTAGGCATGTACAGTTCGCTTCTGGGACCCCAAAATATCGAATTTTCGGGTGTTTTGGGCCTGAATTTGAAATATCGACTTTGGGCACCTAAAATATCGATTTTTAGCATGTTTTGGACCTGTATTTTGAAATTATTCTAGCACTGAGTAGGCATGTACAGATCGCTTCTGGGACCACAAAATATCGAATTTTCGGGTGTTTTGAGCCTGAATTTGAGATATAAACGGGTACAGAAGATGCATGCACATATCGACTTTTGGGCTCCTAAAATATGGATTTTGAGCATGTTTTGGGTCTGTATCTTGAAAACATTCTAACTAGGAGTAGGGATGTACAGATCGCTTCTAGGACCCAAAAATACCGAATTTTCGGGTGTTTTTGAGCCTGAATTTGAGATATAAACGGGTACAGAAGATGCATGCACATATTGACTTTGGGCACCTAAAATATCGATTTTCAGCATTTTTTGGGCCTGTATTTTGAAAATACTCTAACACGGAGTAGGCATGTACAGTTCGCTTCTGAGACCCAAAAATATCGAATTTTAGGGTGTTTTGGGCCTGAATTTGAGATATCGACTTTGGGCACCTAAAATATCGATTTTTAGCATGTTTTGGGCGTATATATTGAAAATATTCCAGCACTAAGTAGGCATGTACAGATCACTTCTGGGACTCCAAAATACCGAATTTTCGGGTGTTTTGAGCCTGAATTTGAGATGTAAACGGGCACAGATGATGCATGCACATATCGACTTTGGACACTTAAAATATCAATTTTTAGCATGTTTTGAGCCTATATTTTGAAAAAATTCTAGTTATGAGTAGGCATGTACAGATCGCTTCTGAGACCCAAAAAAATTGAATTTTCGGGTGTTTTGAGGTTAAATTTGGGATATAAACGGGTACAGAAGATGCATTTACATATCGACTTTTAGGCACCTAAAAGATCGTTTTTCAGTATGTTTTGATCCAGTATTTTGAAAATACTCTAACACGGAGTAGGCATGTACAGTTCGCTTCTGGGACCCCAAAATATCGAATTTTCGGGTGTTTTGGGCCTGAATTTGAGATATCGACTTTGGGGACATAAAATATCGATTTTTAGCATGTTTTGGGCCTATAGTTTGAACATATTCTAGCACTAAGTAGGCATGTACAGATCACTTCTGGGACCCCAAAATATCGAATTTTCGGGTGTTTTGAGCCTGAATTTGAGATATAAACGGGTACAGATGATGCATGAACATTTCGACTTTGGACACTTAAAATATCGATTTTTAGCATATTTTGAGCCTATATTTTGAAAAAATTCTAGCACTGAGTAGGCATGTACAGATCGCTTCTGGGACCCAAAAATATCGAATTTTAGGGTGTTTTGAGGTTGAGTTTGGGATATAAACGGGTGCAGAAGATGCATACACATGTTGACTTTGGTCACCTAAAATATCGATTTTCAGCTTGTTTTGGGCCTGTATTTTGAAAATACTCTAACACGGAGTAAGCAAGTACTAATCGCTTCTGGGACCCCAAAATATCGAATTTTAGGGTGTTTTGAGCCTAAATTTGAGATATAAACGGGTACAGAAGATGCATCTACATATCAATTTTTTGGCATCTAAAAGATCGATTTTCAGTATGTTTTGGGCCTGTATATTGAAAATACTCTAACACGGACTAGGCATGTACAGATCGCTTCTGGGACCCCAAAATATCGAATTTTTGGGTGTTTTTGGCCTGAATTTGAGATATCGACTTTGGGCACCTAAAATATCGATTGTTAGCATGTTTTGGGCCTATATTTTGAAAATATTCTAGCACTGAGTAGGCATGTACAGATCGCTTCTGGGACCCTAAAATATCGAATTAAAGGGCGTTTGGAGCCTGAATTTGAGATATAAACGGGTACAGAAGATGCATGCAAATATCGACTTTTGGGCACCTAAAAGATCGATTTTCAGTATGTTTTGGGCTTGTAATTTGAAAATACTCTAACACGGAGTAGGCATGTACAGTTCGCTTCTGGGACCCCAAAATATCGAATTTTCGGGTGTTTTGGGCCTGAATTTGAAATATCGACTTTGGGCACCTAAAATATCGATTTTTAGCATGTTTTGGACCTGTATTTTGAAATTATTCTAGCACTGAGTAGGCATGTACAGATCGCTTCTGGGACCACAAAATATCGAATTTTCGGGTGTTTTGAGCCTGAATTTGAGATATAAACGGGTACAGAAGATGCATGCACATATCGACTTTTGGGCACCTAAAATATCGATTTTGAGCATGTTTTGGGTCTGTATCTTGAAAACATTCTAACTAGGAGTAGGGATGAACAGATCGCTTCTAAGACCCAAAAATACCGAATTTTCGGGTGTTTTTGAGCCTGAATTTGAGATATAAACGGGTACAGAAGATGCATGCACATATTGACTTTGGGCACCTAAAATATCGATTTTCAGCATGTTTTGGGCCTGTATTTTGAAAATACTCTAACACGGAGTAGGCATGTACAGTTCGCTTCTGAGACCCCAAAATATCGAATTTTCGGGTGTTTTGGGCCTGAATTTGAGATATCGACTTTGGGCACCTAAAATATCGATTTTTAGCATGTTTTGGTCGTATATATTGAAAATATTACAGCACTAAGTAGGCATGTACAGATCGCTTCTGGGACCCCAAAATATGGAATTTTCGGGTGTATGGAGCCTGAATTTGAGATATAAACGGGTACAGAAGATGCATGCACATATCGACTTTTAGGCACCTAAAAGATCGATTTTCAGTATATTTTGGGCTTGTAATTTGAAGATACTCTAAGACGGAGTAGGCATGTACAGTTCGCTTCTGGGACCCCAAAATATCGAATTTTCGGGTGTATTGGGCCTGAATTTGAGATATAAATGGGTACAGAAGATGCATTCACATATCGACTTTTGGGCACCTAAATATCGATTTTGAGCATGTTTTGGGTCTGTATCTTGAAAACATTCTAACTAGGAGTAGGGATGTACAGATCGCTTCTAGGACCCAAAAATACCGAATTTTCGGGTTTTTTGAGCCTGAATTTGTGATATAAACGGGTACAGAAGATGCATGCACATATCGACTTTTGGGCACCTAAAAGATCGATTTTCAGTATGTTTTGAGCCTTTATTTTGAATATACTCTAACACGGAGTAGGCATGTACAGTTCGCTTATGGGACCCCAAAATATCGAATTTTCGGGAGTTTTGGGCCTGAATTTGTGATATCGACTTTGGGCACCTAAAATATCGATTTTTAGCATGTTTTGGACCTGTATTTTGAAATTATTCTAGCACTGAGTAGGCATGTACAGATCGCTTCTGGGACCCCAAAATATCGAATTTTCGGGTGTTTTGAGCCTGAATTTGAGATATAAACGGGTACAGAAGATGCATGCACATATCGACTTTTGGGCACCTAAAATATCGATTTTGAGCATGTTTTGGGTCTGTATCTTGAAAACATTCTAACTAGGAGTAGGGATGTACAGATCGCTTCTAGGACCCAAAAATACCGAATTTTCGGGTGTTTTTGAGCCTGAATTTGAGATATAAACGGGTACAGAAGATGCATGCACATATTGACTTTGGGCACCTAAAATATCGTTTTTCAGCATGTTTTGGGCCTGTATCTTGAAATTACTCTAACTTGGAGTAGGCATGTACAGATCGCTTCTGGGACCCAAAAATATCGTATTTTCGGGTGTTTTGAGCCTAAATTTGAGATATAAACGGGAAAAGAAGATGCATGCACATATCGACATTGGACACTTAAAATATCGATTTTTAGCATGTTTTGAGCCTATATTTTGAAAACATTCTAGCACTGACTAGTAATGTACAGATTGCTTCTGGGACCAAAAATTATCGAATTTTCGGGTGTTTTGAGGTTGAATTTGAGATATAAACGAGTGCAGAAGATGCATACACATGTTTAATTTGGGTACCTAAAATATCGATTTTTAGCATGTTTTGGGCCTGCATCTGAGTAGGCATGTACAGATCGCTTCTGGGACCCCAAAATATCGAATTTTCGGGTGTTTGGAGCCTGAATTTGAGATATAAACGGGTACAGAAGATGCATCTACATATCAATTTTTTGGCATCTAAAAGATCGATTTTCAGTATGTTTTGGGCCTGTATATTGAAAATACTCTAACACGGACTAGGCATGTACAGATCGCTTCTGGGACCCCAAAATATCGAATTTTTGGGTGTTTTTGGCCTGAATTTGAGATATCGACTTTGGGCACCTAAAATATCGATTGTTAGCATGTTTTGGGCCTATATTTTGAAAATATTCTAGCACTGAGTAGGCATGTACAGATCGCTTCTGGGACCCCAAAATATCGAATTTTCGGGTGTTTGGAGCCTGAATTTGAGATATAAACGGGTACAGAAGATGCATGCACATATCGACTTTTGGGCACCTAAAAGATCGATTTTCAGTATGTTTTGGGCTTGTAATTTGAAGATACTCTAAGACAGAGTAGGCATGTACAGTTCGCTTCTGGGACCCCAAAATATCGAATTTTCGGGTGTTTTGGGCCTGAATTTGAAATATCGACTTTGGGCACCTAAAATATCGATTTTTAGCATGTTTTGGACCTATATTTTGAAATTATTCTAGCACTGAGTAGGCATGTACAGATCGCTTCTGGGACCACAAAATATCGAATTTTCGGGTGTTTTGAGCCTGAATTTGAGATATAAACGGGTACAGATGATGCATGCACATATCGACTTTGGACACTTAAAATATCGATTTTTAGCATGTTTTGAGCCTATATTTTGAAAAAATTCTAGCACTGAGTAGGCATGTACAGATCGTTTCTGGGACCCAAAAATATCGAATTTTCGGGTGTTTTGAGCCTGAATTTGAGATATAAACGGGTACAGAAGATGCATGCACATAGAGACATTGGATACTTAAAGTATCGATTTTTAGCATGTTTTGAGCCTATAGTTTGAAAACATTCTAGCACTGACTAGACATGTACAGATCGCTTCTGGGAACCAAAATTATTAAATTGTCGGGTGTTTTGAGGTTGAATTTGAGATATAAACGAGTGCAGGAGATGCTTACACATGTTGACTTTGGGCACCTAAAATATCGATTTTCAGCATGTTTTGGGCCTACATCTGAGTAGGCATGTACAGATCGCTTCTGGGACCCTAAAATATCGAATTTAAGGGCGTTTGGAGCCTGAATTTGAGATATAAACGGGTACAGAAGATGCATGCACATATCGACTTTTGGGCACCTAAAAGATCGATTTTCAGTATGTTTTGGGCTTGTAATTTGAAAATACTCTAACACGGAGTAGGCATGTACAGTTCGCTTCTGGGACCCCAAAATATCGAATTTTCGGGTGTTTTGGGCCTGAATTTGAAATATCGACTTTGGGCACCTAAAATATCGATTTTTAGCATGTTTTGGACCTGTATTTTGAAATTATTCTAGCACTGAGTAGGCATGTACAGATCGCTTCTGGGACCACAAAATATCGAATTTTCGGGTGTTTTGAGCCTGAATTTGAGATATAAACGGGTACAGAAGATGCATGCACATATCGACTTTTGGGCACCTAAAATATAGATTTTGAGCATGTTTTGGGTCTGTATCTTGAAAACATTCTAACTAGGAGTAGGGATGAACAGATCGCTTCTAAGACCCAAAAATACCGAATTTTCGGGTGTTTTTGAGCCTAAATTTGAGATATAAACGGGTACAGAAGATGCATGCACATATTGACTTTGGGCACCTAAAATATCGATTTTCAGCATGTTTTGGGCCTGTATTTTGAAAATACTCTAACACGGAGTAGGCATGTACAGTTCGCTTCTGAGACCCCAAAATATCGAATTTTCGGGTGTTTTGGGCCTGAATTTGAGATATCGACTTTGGGCACCTAAAATATCGATTTTTAGCATGTTTTGGTCGTATATATTGAAAATATTACAGCACTAAGTAGGCATGTACAGATCGCTTCTGGGACCCCAAAATATGGAATTTTCGGGTGTATGGAGCCTGAATTTGAGATATAAACGGGTACAGAAGATGCATGCACATATCGACTTTTGGGCACCTAAAAGATCGATTTTCAGTATATTTTGGGCTTGTAATTTGAAGATACTCTAAGACGGAGTAGGCATGTACAGTTCGCTTCTGGGACCCCAAAATATCGAATTTTCGGGTGTATTGGGCCTGAATTTGAGATATAAACGGGTACAGAAGATGCATTCACATATCGACTTTTGGGCACCTAAATATCGATTTTGAGCATGTTTTGGGTCTGTATCTTGAAAACATTCTAACTAGTAGTAGGGATGTACAGATCGCTTCTAGGACCCAAAAATACCGAATTTTCGGGTTTTTTGAGCCTGAATTTGTGATATAAACGGGTACAGAAGATGCATGCACATATCGACTTTTGGGCACCTAAAAGATCGATTTTCAGTATGTTTTGAGCCTTTATTTTGAATATACTCTAACACGGAGTAGGCATGTACAGTTCGCTTATGGGACCCCAAAATATCGAATTTTCGGGAGTTTTGGGCCTGAATTTGTGATATCGACTTTGGGCACCTAAAATATCGATTTTTAGCATGTTTTGGACCTGTATTTTGAAATTATTCTAGCAATGAGTAGGCATGTACAGATCGCTTCTGGGACCCCAAAATATCGAATTTTCGGGTGTTTTGAGCCTGAATTTGATATATAAACGGGTACAGAAGATGCATGCACATATCGACTTTTGGGCACCTAAAATATCGATTTTGAGCATGTTTTGGGTCTGTATCTTGAAAACATTCTAACTAGGAGTAGGGATGTACAGATCGCTTCTAGGACCCAAAAATACCGAATTTTCGGGTGTTTTTGAGCCTGAATTTGAGATATAAACGGGTACAGAAGATGCATGCACATATTGACTTTGGGCACCTAAAATATCGTTTTTCAGCATGTTTTGGGCCTGTATCTTGAAATTACTCTAACTTGGAGTAGGCATGTACAGATCGCTTCTGGGACCCAAAAATATCGTATTTTCGGGTGTTTTGAGCCTAAATTTGAGATATAAACGGGAAAAGAAGATGCATGCACATATCGACATTGGACACTTAAAATATCGATTTTTAGCATGTTTTGAGCCTATATTTTGAAAACATTCTAGCACTGACTAGTAATGTACAGATTGCTTCTGGGACCAAAAATTATCGAATTTTCGGGTGTTTTGAGGTTGAATTTGAGATATAAACGAGTGCAGAAGATGCATACACATGTTTAATTTGGGTACCTAAAATATCGATTTTTAGCATGTTTTGGGCCTGCATCTGAGTAGGCATGTACAGATCGCTTCTGGGACCCCAAAATATCGAATTTTCGGGTGTTTGGAGCCTGAATTTGAGATATAAACGGGTACAGAAGATGCATGCACATATCGACTTTTGGGCACCTAAAAGATCGATTTTTAGTATGTTTTGGGCCTGTATTTTGAAAATACTCTAACACGGAGTAGGCATGTACAGTTCGCTTCTGGGACCCCAAAATATCGAATTTTCGGGTGTTTTGGGCCTGAATTTGAGATATCGACTTTGGGGACCTAAAATATCGATTTTTAGCATGTTTCGGGCCTATATTTAGAAAATATTCTAGCACTAAGTAGGCAAGTACAGATCACTTCTGGGACCCCAAAATATCGAATTTTCGGGTGTTTTGAGCCTAAATTTGAGATAAAAACGGGTACAGATGATGCATGCACATATCGACTTTGGACAATTAAAATATCGATTTGTAGCATGATTTGAGCTTATATTTTTAAAAAATTCTAGCACTGAGTAGACATGTACAGATCGCTTCTGGGACCCAAAAATATCGAATTTTCGGGTGTTTTGAGCCTGAATTTGTGATGTAAACGGGTACAGATGATGCATGCACATATCGACTTTGGACACTTAAAATATCAATTTTTAGCATGTTTTGAGCCTATAATTTGAAAAAATTCTAGCACTGAGAAGGCATGTACAGATCGCTTCTAGGACCCAAAAAAATCGAATTTTCGGGTGTTTTGAGGTTAAATTTGGGATATAAACGGGTACAGAAGATGCATTTACATATCGACTTATGGGCACCTAAAAGATCGTTTTTCAGTATGTTTTGGGCCAGTATTTTGAAAATACTCTAACACGGAGTAGGCATGTACAGTTCGCTTCTGGGACCCCAAAATATCGAATTTTCGGGTGTTTTGGGCCTGAATTTGAGATATCGACTTTGGGGACCTAAAATATCGATTTTTAGCATGTTTTGGGCCTATAGTTTGAAAATATTCTAGCACTAAATAGGCATGTACAGATCACTTCTGGGACCCCAAAATATGGAATTTTCGGGTGTTTTGAGCCTGAATTTGAGATATAAACGGGTACAGATGATGCATGCACATTTTGACTTTGGACACTTAAAATATCGATTTTTAGCATATTTTGAGCCTATATTTTGAAAAAATTCTAGCACTAAGTAGGCATGCACAGATCGCTTCTGGGACCCAAAAATATCGAATTTTAGGGTGTTTTGAGGTTGAATTTGGGATATAAACGGGTGCAGAAGATGCATACACATGTTGACTTTGGTCACCTAAAATATCGATTTTCAGCTTGTTTTGGGCCTGTATTTTGAAAATACTCTAACACGGAGTAAGCAAGTACTAATCGCTTCTAGGACCCCAAAATATCGAATTTTCGAGTGTTTTGAGCCTAAATTTGAGATATAAACGGGTACAGAAGATGCATCCACATATCAATTTTTTGGCATCTATAAGATCGATTTTCAGTATGTTTTGTGCCTGTATATTGAAAATACTCTAACACGGACTAGGCATGTACAGATCGCTTCTGGGACCCCAAAATATCGAATTTTTGGGTGTTTTTGGCCTGAATTTGAGATATCGACTTTGGGCACCTAAAATATCGATTTTTAGCATGTTTTGGGCCTATATTTTGAAAATATTCTAGCACTGAGTAGGCATGTACAGATCGCTTCTGGGACCCCAAAATATCGAATTTTCGGGTGTTTTGAGCCTGAATTTGAGATATAAACGGGTACAGAAGATGCATGCACATATCGATTTTTGGGCACCTAAAATATCGATTTTGAGCATGTTTTCGGTCTGTATCTTGAAAACATTCTAACTAGGAGTAGGGATGTACATATCGCTTCTGGGACCCAAAAATACCGAATTTTCGTGTGTTTTGAGCCTGTATTTGAGATATTAACGGGTACAGAAGATGCATGCACATATCGACTTTGGACACTTAAAAAATCGATTTTCAGCATGTTTTGGGCCTGCATTTTGAAAACATTCTAGCACTGAGTAGGCATGTGCAGATCGCTTCTGGGACCCCAAAATATCGAGTTTTTGGGTTTTTTGGACCTGAATTTGAGATATCGACTTTGGGCACCTAAAATATCGATTTTTAGCATGTTTTGGGCCTATATTTTGAAAATATTCTAGCACTGAGTAGGCATGTACAGATCGCTTCAGGGACCCAAAAATATCGAATTTTCGGGTTTTTTGAGCCTGAATTTGAGATATAAACGGGTACAGAAGATGCATGCACATATCGACTTTTGACACTTAAAATATCGATTTTCAGTATGTTTTGGGCCTGTATATTGAAAATACTCTAACTAGGAGTAGGCATGTACAGATCGCTTTTGGGAACCAAAAATATCGTATTTTCGGGTGTTTTGAGCCTGAATTTGAGATGTAAACGGGTACAGAAGATGCATGCACATATCGACTTTGGACACTTAAAATATCGATTTTTAGCATCTTTTGAGCCTATATTTTGAAAACATTCTAGCACTGACTAGACATGTACAGATCGCTTCTGGGACCCAAAATTATCGAATTTTTGGATGTTTTGAGGTTGAATTTGAGATATAAACGAGTGCAGAAGATGCATACACATGTTCAATTTGGGTACCTAAAATATCGATTTTTAGCATGTTTTGGGCCTGCATCTGAGTAGGCATGTACAGATCGCTTCTGGGACCCCAAAATATCGAATTTTCGGGTGTTTGGAGCCTGAATTTGAGATATAAACGGGTACAGAAGATGCATGCACATATCGACTTTTGTGCACCTAAAAGATCGATTTTCAGTATGTTTTGGGCCTGTATTTTGAAAATACTCTAACTCGGAGTAGGCATGTACAGTTCGCTTCTGGGACCCCAAAATATCGAATTTTAGGGTGTTTTGGGCCTGAATTTAAGATATCAACTTTGGGCACCTAAAATATCGATTTTTAGCATGTTTTGGGCCTATATATTGAAAATATTCTAGCACTACGTAGGCATGTACAGATCACTTCTGGGACCCCAAAATATCGAATTTTCGGGTGTTTTGAGCCTGAATTTGAGATATAAACGGGTATAGATGATACATGCACATATCGACTTTGGACACTTAAAATATCGATTTTTAGCATGTTTTGAGCCTATATTTTGAAAAAATTCTAGCACTGAGTAGGCATGTACAGATCGTTTCTGGGACCCAAAAATATCGAATTTTCTTGTGTTTTTAACCTGAATTTGAGATATAAACGGGTACAGAAGATGCATGCACATATCGACTTTGGACACTTAAAGTATCGATTTTTAGCATGTTTTGAGCCTATAGTTTGAAAACATTCTAGCACTGACTAGACATGTACAGATCGCTTCTGGGAACTAAAATTATTAAATTTTCGGGTGTTTTGAGGTTGAATTTGAGATATAAACGAGAGCAGGAGATGCTTACACATGTTGACTTTGGGTACCTAAAATATCGATTTTCAGCATGTTTTGGGCCTACATCTGAGTAGGCATGTACAGATCGCTTCTGGGACCCAAAAATATCGAATTTTCGGGTGTTTGGAGCCTGAATTTGAGATATAAACGGGTACAGAAGATGCATGCACATATCGACTTTTGGGCACCTAAAAGATCGATTTTCAGTATGTTTTGGGCTTGTAATTTGAAAATACTCTAACACGGAGTAGGCATGTACAGTTCGCTTCTGGGACTCCAAAATATCGAATTTTTCGGGTGTTTTGGGCCTGAATTTGAAATATCGACTTTGGGCACCTAAAATATCGATTTTTAGCATGTTTTGGACCTGTATTTTGAAATTATTCTAGCACTGAGTAGGCATGTACAAATCGCTTCTGGGACCCCAAAATATGGATTTTTCGGGTGTTTTGAGCCTGAATTTGAGATATAAACGGGTACAGAAGATACATTCACATATCGACTTTTGGGCACCTAAAATATCGATTTTGAGCATGTTTTGGGTCTGTATCTTGAAAACATTCTAACTAGGAGTAGGGATGTACAGATCGCTTCTAAGACCAAAAAATACCGAATTTTCGGGTGTTTTTGAGCCTGAATTTGAGATATAAACGGGTACAGAAGATGCATGCACATATTGTCTTTGGGCACCTAAAATATCGATTTTCAGCATGTTTTGGGCCTGTATTTTGAAAATACTCTAACTAGGAGTAGGCATGTACAGATCGCTTCTGGGACTCCAAAATATCGATTTTTTGGGTGTTTTTGGCCTGAATTTGAGATATCGACTTTGGGCACCTAAAATACCGATTTTTAGCATGTTTTGGGCCTATATTTTGAAAATATTCTAGCACTAAGTAGGCATGTACAGATCACTTCAGGGACCCCAAAATATCGAATTTTCGGGTGTTTTGAGCCTGAATTTGAGATATAAACGGGTACAGATGATGCATGCACATTTCGACTTTTGACACTTAAAATATCGATTTTTAGCATATTTTGAGCCTATATTTTGAAAAAATTCTAGCACTGAGTAGGCATGTACAGATCGCTTCTGGGACCCAAAAATATCGAATTTTAGGGTGTTTTGAGGTTGAATTTGGGATATAAACGGGTGCAGAAGATGCATACACATGTTGACTTTGGTCACCTAAAATATCGATTTTCAGCTTGTTTTGGGCCTGTATTTTGAAAATACTATAACACGGAGTAAGCAAGTACTAATCGCTTCTGGGACCCTAAAATATCGAATTTTAGGGTGTTTTGAGCCTAAATTTGAGATATAAACGGGTACAGAAGATGCATCCACATATCAATTTTTTGGCATCTAAAAGATCGATTTTCATTATGTTTTGGGCCTGTATATTGAAAATACTCTGACACGGACTAGGCATGTACAGATCGCTTCTGGGACTCCAAAATATCGAATTTTTGGGTGTTTTTGGCCTGAATTTGAGATATCGACTTTGGGCACCTAAAATACCGATTTTTAGCATGTTTTGGGCCTATATTTTGAAAATATTCTAGCACTGAGTAGGCATGTACAGATCGCTTCTGGCACCCCAAAATATCGAATTTTCGGGTGTTTTGAGCCTGAATTTGAGATATAAACGGGTACAGAAGATGCATGCACATATCGACTTTGGACACTTAAAGTATCGATTTTTAGCATGTTTTGAGCCGATAGTTTGAAAACATTCTAGCACTGACTAGACATGTACAGATTGCTTCTGGGAACCAAAATTATTAAATTGTCGGGTGTTTTGAGGTTGAATTTGAGATATAAACGAGTGCAGAAGATGCATACACATGTTTAATTTGGGTAACTAAAATATAGATTTTTAGCATGTTTTGGGCCTGCATCTGAATAGGCATGTACAGATCGCTTCTGGGACCCCAAAATATCGAATTTTCGGGTGTTTTGAGCCTGAATTTGAGATATAAACGGGTACAGATGATGCATGCACATATCGACTTTGGACACTTAAAATATCAATTTTTAGCATGTTTTGAGCCTATATTTTGAAAAAATTCTGTCACTGAGTAGGCATGTACAGATCGCTTCTGGGACCCAAAAAAATCGAATTTTCGGGTGTTTTGAGGTTAAATTTAGGATATAAACGGGTACAGAAGATGCATTTACATATCGACTTTTGGGCACCTAAAAGATCGTTTTTCAGTATGTTTTGAGCCTGTATTTTGAAAATACTCTAACACGGAGTAGGCATGTACAGTTCGCTTCTGGGACCCCAAAATATCGAATTTTCGGGTGTTTTGGGCCTGAATTTGAGATATCGACTTTGGGGACCTAAAATATCGATTTTTAGCATGTTTTGGGCCTATAGTTTGAAAATATTCTAGCACTAAGTAGGCATGTACAGATCACTTCTGGGACCCCAAAATATCGAATTTTCGGGTGTTTTGAGCCTGAATTTGAGATATAAACGGGTACAGATGATGCATGCACATTTCGACTTTGGACACTTAAAATATCGATTTTTAGCATATTTTGAGCCTATATTTTGAAAAAATTCTAGCACTGAGTAGGCATGTACAGATCGCTTCTGGGACTTTAAAATATCAAATTTTAGGGTGTTTTGTGGTTGAATTTGGGATATAAACGGGTGCAGAAGGTGCATACACATGTTGACTTTGGTCACCTAAAATATCGATTTTCAGCTTGTTTTGGGCCTGTAATTTGAAAATACTCTAACACGGAGTAAGCAAGTACTAATCGCTTCTGGGACCCCAAAATATCGAATTTTAGGGTGTTTTGAGCGTAAATTTGAGATATAAACGGGTACAGAAGATGCATCCACATATCAATTTTTTGGCATCTAAAAGATCGATTTTCAGTATGTTTTGGGCCTGTATATTGAAAATACTCTAACACGGACTAGGCATGTACAGATCGCTTCTGGGACCCCAAAATATCGAATTGTTCGGTGTTTTTGGCCTGAATTTGAGATATCGACTTTGGGCACCTAAAATACCGATTTTGAGCATGTTTTCGGTCTGTATCTTGAAAACATTCTAACTAGAAGTAGGGATGTACAGATCGCTTCTGGGACCCCAAAATATCGAATTTTCGGGTGTTTGGAGCCTGAATTTGAAATATAAACGGGTACAGAAGATGCATGCACATATCGACTTTTGGGCACCTAAAAGATCGATTTTCAGTATGTTTTGGGCCTGTATTTTGAAAATACTCTAACACGGAGTATGCATGTACAGTTCGCTTCTGGGACCCCAAAATATCGAATTTTCGGGTGTTTTGGGCCTGAATTTGAAATATCGACTTTGGGCACCTAAAATATCGATTTTTAGCATGTTTTGGGCCTATATTTTGAAAATATTCTAGCACTGAGTAGGCATGTACAGATCGCTTCTGGGACCCCAAAATATCGAATTTTCGGTTGTTTTGAGCCTAAATTTGAGATATAAACTGGTACAGATGATGCATGCACATATCAACTTTGGACACTAAAAATGTCGATTTTTAGCATGTTTTTAGCCTATATTTTGAAAACATTCTAGCACTGACTAGATATGTACAGATCGCTTATGGGACCTAAAATTATCAATCTTTCGGGTGTTTTGAGGTTGAATTTGAGATATAAACGAGTGCAGAAGATGCATACACATGTTGACTTTGGGCACCTAAAATATCGATTTTTAGCATATTTTCGGCCTGCATCTGAGTAGGCATGTACAGATCGCTTCTGGGACCCCAAAATATCGAATTTTCGGGTGTTTGGAGCCTGAATTTGAGATATAAACGGGTACAGAAGATGCATGCACATATCGACTTTTTATCACCTAAAAGATAGATTTTCAGTATGTTTTGGGCCTGTATAATGAAAATACTCTAACACGGAGTAGGCATGTACAGTTCGCTTCTGGGACCCCAAAATATCGAATTTTCGGGTGTTTTGGGCCTGAATTTGAAATATCGACTTTGGGCGCCTAAAATATCGATTTTTAGCATGTTTTGGGCCTATATTTTGAAAAAATTCTAGCACTGAGTAGGCATGTACAGATCGCTTCTGGGACCCCAAAATATCGAATTTTTGGGTGTTTTGTGGTTGAATTTGGGATATAAACGGGTGCAGAAGATGCATACACATGTTGACTTTTGTCACCTAAAATATCAATTTTCAGCTTGTTTTGGGCCTGTATTTTGAAAATACTCTAAAACGGAGTAGGCAAGTAGAGATCGCTTCTGGGACCCCAAAATATCAAATTTTCGGGTGTTTTGAGCCTGAATTAGAGATATAAACGGGTACAGAAGATGCATCCACATATCGACTTTTGGGCACCTAAAAGATCGATTTTCAGTATGTTTTGGGCCTGTATATTGAAAATACTCTAACAGGAGTAGGCATGTACAGATCGCTTCTGGGACCCCAAAATATCGAATTTTTGGGTGTATTTGGCCTGAATTTGAGATATCGACATTGGGCACCTAAAATATCGATTTTTAGCATGTTTTGGGCCTATATTTTGAAAATATTCTAGCACTGAGTAGGCATGTACAGATCGCTTCTGGGACCCCAAAATATCGAATTTTCGGGTGTTTTGAGCCTGAATTTGGGATATAAACGGGTACAGAAGATGCATGCACATATCGACTTTTGGGCACCTAAAATATCGATTTTGAGCATGTTTTGAGTCTGTATCTTGAAAACATTCTAACTAGGAGTAGGGATGTACAAATCGCTTCTAGGACCCAAAAATACCGAATTTTCGGGTGTTTTGAGCCTGAATTTGAGATATAAACGGGTACAGAAGATGCATGCACATATTGATTTTGGGCTCCTAAAATATCGATTTTCAGCATGTTTTGGGCCTGTATTTTGAAAATACTCTAACTAGGAGTAGGCATGTACAGATCGCTTTTGGGACCCAAAAATATCGAATTTTCGGGTGTTTTGAGCGTGAATTTAAGATATAAACGGGTACAGAAGATGCATGCACATATCGACTTTGGACACTTAAAATATCGATTTTTAGCATGTTTTGAGCCTATATTTTGAAAACATTCTAGCACTGACTAGACATGTACAGATCGCTTTTGAGACCCAAAATTATCGAATTTTCGAGTGTTTTGAGGTTGAATTTGAGATATAAACGAGTGCAGAAGATGCATACACATGTTCAATTTGGGTACCTAAAATATCGATTTTTAGCATGTTTTGGGCCTGCATCTGAGTAGGCATGTACAGATCGCTTCTGGGACCCCAAAATATCGAATTTTCGGGTGTTTTGGTCCTGAATTTGAAATATCGACTTTGGGCACCTAAAATATCGATTTTTAGCATGTTTTGGGCCTACATTTTGAAAATATTCTAGCACTGAGTAGGCATGTACAGATCGCTTCTGGGACCCCAAAATATCGAATTTTCGGTTGTTTTGAGCCTGAATTTGAGATATAAACGGGTACAGATGATGCATGCACATATCGACTTTGGACACTTAAAATATCGATTTTTAGCATGTTTTGAGCTTTATTTTGAAAAAATTCTAGCACTGAGTAGGCATGTACAGATCGCTTCTGGGACCCAAAAATATCGAATTTTTGGGTATTTTGAGGTTGAATTTGGGATATAAACGGGTGCAGAAGATGCATCCACATATCGACTTTTGGGCACATAAAAGATCGATTTTCGGTATGTTTTGGGCCTGTATATTGAAAATATTCTAACACGGAGTAGACATGTACAGCTCGCTTCTGGTACCCCAAAATATCGAATTTTTGGGTGTTTTTGGCCTGAATTTGAGATATCGACTTTGGGCACCTAAAATATCGATTTTTAGCATGTTTTGGGCCTATATTTTGAAAATATTCTAGCACTGAGTAGGCATGCATCTACCGATCGCTTCTGGGACCCCAAAATATCAAATTTTCGGGTGTTTTGAGCCTGAATTTGAGATATAAACGGGTGAAGAAGATGCATGCACATATTGACTTTGGGCACCTAAAATATCGATTTTCTGCATGTTTTGGGCCTGTATTTTGAAAATACTCTAACTAGGAGTAGGCATGTACAGATCGCTTCTAGGACCAAAAATATCGAGTTTTCGGGTGTTTTGAGCCTGAATTTGAGATATAAACGGGTACAGAAGATGCATGCACATATCGACTTTGGACACTTAAAATATCGATTTTTAGCATGTTTTGAGCCTATATTTTGAAAACATTCTAGCACTGACTAGACATGTACAGATCGCTTCTGGGACCGAAAATTATCAAATTTTCTGGTGTTTTGAGGTTGAATTTGAGATATAAACGAGTGCAAATGATGCATACACATGCTGACTTTGGGCACTTAAAATATCGATTTTCAGCATGTTTTGGGCCTGCATCTGAGTAGGCATGTACAGATCGCTTCTGGGACCCCAAAATATCGAATTTTCGGGTGTTTGGAGCCTGAATATGAGATATAAACGGGTACAGAAGTTGCATGCACATATCGACTTTTGGGCACCTAAAAGATCGATTTTCAGTATGTTTTGGACCTGTATTTTGAAAATACTCTAACATGTAGTAGGCATGTACAGTTCGCTTCTGGGACCCCAAAATATCGAATTTTCGGGTGTTTTTGGCCTGAATTTGAAATATCGACTTTGGGCGCCTAAAATATCGATTTTTAGCATGTTTTGGCCCTATATTTTGAAAATATTCTAGCACTGAGTAGGCATGTACAGATCGCTTTTGGGACCCAAAAATATCGAATTTTTGGGTGTTTTGTGGTTGAATTTGGGATATAAACGGGTGCAGAAGATGCATGCACATGTTGACTTTTTTCCCCTAAAATATCGATTTTCAGCTTGTTTTGGGCCTGTATTTTCAAAATACTCTAAAACGGAGTAAGCAAGTAGAGATCGCTTCTGGGACCCCAAAATATCAAATTTTCGGGTGTTTTGAGCCTGAATTAGAGATATAAACGGGTACAGAAGATGCATCCACATATCGACTTTTGGGCACCTAAAAGATCGATTTTCAGTATGTTTTGGGCCTGTATATTGAAAATAATCTAACAGGAGTAGGCATGTACAGATCGCTTCTGGGACCCCAAAATATCGAATTTTTGGGTGTATTTGGCCTGAATTTGAGATATCGACTTTGGGCACCTAAAATATCGATTTTTAGCATGTTTTGGGCCTATATTTTGAAAATATTCTAGCACTGAGTAGGCATGTACAGATCGCTTCTGGGACCCCAAAATATCGAATTTTCGGGTGTTTTGAGCCTGAATTTGAGATATAAACGGGTACAGAAGATGCATGCACATATCGACTTTTGGGCACCTAAAATATCGATTTTGAGCATGTTTTGAATCTGTATCTTGAAAACATTCTAACTAGGAGTAGGGATGTACAAATCGCTTCTAGGACCCAAAAATACCGAATTTTCGGGTGTTTTGAGCCTGAATTTGAGATATAAACGGGTACAGAAGATGCATGCACATATTGATTTTGGGCACCTAAAATATCGATTTTCAGTATGTTTTGGGCCTGTATTTTGAAAATACTCTAACTAGGAGTAGGCATGTACAGATCGCTTCTGGGACCCAAAAATATCGAATTTTCGGGTGTTTTGAGCGTGAATTTGAGATATAAACGGGTACAGAAGATGCATGCACATATCGACTTTGGACACTTAAAATATCGATTTTTAGCATGTTTTGAGCCTATATTTTGAAAACATTCTAGCACTGACTAGACATGTACAGATCGCTTTTGGGACCCAAAATTATCGAATTTTCGGGTGTTTTGAGGTTGAATTTGAGATATAAACGAGTGCAGAAGATGCATACACATGTTCAATTTGGGTACCTAAAATATCGATTTTTAGCATGTTTTGGGCCTGCATCTGAGTAGGCATGTACAGATCGCTTCTGGGACCCCAAAATATCGAATTTTAGGGTGTTTGGAGCCTGAATATGAGATATAAACGGGTACAGAAGATGCATGCACATATCGACTTTTGGGCACCTAAAAGATCGATTTTCAGTATGTTTTTGACATGTATTTTGAAAATACTCTAACATGTAGTAGGCATGTACAGTTCGCTTCTGGGACCCCAAAATATCGAATTTTCGGGTGTTTTGGGCCTGAATTTGATATATCGACTTTGGGCGCCTAAAATATCGATTTTTAGCATGTTTTGGGCCTATATTTTGAAAATATTCTAGCACTGAGTAGGCATGTACAGATCGCTTCTTGGACCCAAAAATATCGAATTTTTGAGTGTTTTGTGGTTGAATTTGGGATATAAACGGGTGCAGAAGATGCATACACATGTTGACTTTTGTCACCTAAAATATCGATTTTCAGCTTGTTTTGGGCATGTATTTTGAAAATACTCTAAAACGGAGTAAGCAAGTAGAGATCGCTTCTGGGACCCCAAAATATCAAATTTTCGGGTGTTTTGAGCCTGAATTAGAGATATAAACGGGTACAGAAGATGCATCCACATATCGACTTTTGGGCACCTAAAAGATCGATTTTCAGTATGTTTTGGGCTTGTATATTGAAAATAGTCTAACAGGAGTAGGCATGTACAGATCGCTTCTGGGACCCCAAAATATCGAATTTTTGAGTGTATTTGGCCTGAATTTGAGATATCGACTTTGGGCACCTAAAATATCGATTTTTAGCATGTTTTGGGCCTATATTTTGAAAATATTCTAGCACTGAGTAGGCATGTACAGATCGCTTCTGGGACCCCAAAATATCGAATTTTCGGGTTTTTTGAGCCTGAATTTGAGATATAAACGGGTACAGAAGATGCATGCACATATCGACTTTTGGGCACCTAAAATATCGATTTTGTGCATGTTTTGAGTCTGTATCTTGAAAACATTCTAACTAGGAGTAGGGATGTACAAATCGCTTCTAGGACCCAAAAATACCGAATTTTCGGGTGTTTTGAGCCTGAATTTGAGATATAAACGGGTACAGAAGATGAATGCACATATTGATTTTGGGCACCTAAAATATCGATTTTCAGCATGCTTTGGGCCTGTATTTTGAAAATACTCTAACTAGGAGTAGGCATGTACAGATCGCTTCTGGGACCCAAAAATATCGAATTTTCGGGTGTTTTGAGCGTGAATTTGAGATATAAACGGGTACAGAAGATGCATGCACATATTGATTTTGGACACTTAAAATATCGATTTTTAGCATGTTTTGAGCCTATATTTTGAAAACATTCTAGCACTGACTAGACATGTACAGATCGCTTTTGGGACCCAAAATTATCGAATTTTCGAGTGTTTTGAGGTTGAATTTGAGATATAAACGAGTGCAGAAGATGCATACACATGTTCAATTTGGGTACCTAAAATATCGATTTTTAGCATGTTTTGGGCCTGCATCTGAGTAGGCATGTACAGATCGCTTCTGGGACCTCAAAATATCGAATTTTCGGGTGTTTGGAGCCTGAATTTGAGATATAAACGGGTACAGAAGATGCATGCACATATCGACTTTTGGGTACCTAAAAGATCGATTTTCAGTATGTTTTGGGCCTGTATTTTGAAAATACTCTAACACGGAGTATGCATGTACAGTTCGCTTCTGGGACCCCAAAATATCGAATTTTCGGGTGTTTTGGTCCTGAATTTGAAATATCGACTTTGGGCACCTAAAATATCGATTTTTAGCATGTTTTGGGCCTATATTTTGAAAATATTCTAGCACTGAGTAGGCATGTACAGATCGCTTCTGGGACCCCAAAATATCGAATTTTCGGTTGTTTTGAGCCTGAATTTGAGATATAAACGAGTACAGATGATGCATGCACATATCGACTTTGGACACTTAAAATATCGATTTTTAGCATGTTTTGAGCTTTATTTTGAAAAAATTCTAGCACTGAGTAGGCATGTACAGATCGCTTCTAGGACCAAAAATATCGAGTTTTCGGGTGTTTTGAGCCTGAATTTGAGATATAAACGGGTACAGAAGATGCATGCACATATTGACTTTGGACACTTAAAATATCGATTTTTAGCATGTTTTGAGCCTATATTTTGAAAACATTCTAGCACTGACTAGACATGTACAGATCGCTTCTGGGACCCAAAATTATCAAATTTTCGGGTGTTTTGAGGTTGAATTTGAGATATAAACGAGTGCAAATGATGCATACACATGCTGAATTTGGGCTCTTAAAATATCGATTTTCAGCATGTTTTGGGCCTGCATCTAAGTAGACATGTACAGATCGCTTCTGGGACCCCAAAATATCGAATTTTCGGGTGTTTGGAGCCTGAATATGAGATATAAACGGGTAAAGAAGATGCATGCACATATCGACTTTTGGGCACCTAAAAGATCGATTTTCAGTATGTTTTGGACCTGTATTTTGAAAATACTCTAACATGTAGTAGGCATGTACAGTTCGCTTCTGGGACCCCAAAATATCGAATTATCGGGTGTTTTGGGCCTGAATTTGAAATATCGACTTTGGGCACCTAAAATATCGATTTTTAGCATGTTTTGGGCCTATATTTTGAAAATATTCTAGCACTGAGTAGGCATGTACAGATCGCTTCTGGGACCCCAAAATATCGAATTTTTGGGTGTTTTGAGCCTGAATTTGAGATATAAACGGGTACAGAAGATGCATGCACATATCGACTTTTGGGCACCTAAAATATCGATTTTGAGCATGTTTTGGGTCTGTATCTTGAAAACATTCTAACTAGGAGTAGGGATGTACAGATCGCCTCTAGGCCCCAAAAATACCGAATTTTCGGGTGTTTTGAGCATGAATTTGAGATATAAACGGGTACAGAAAATGCATGCACATATCGACTTTGGGCACCTAAAATATCGATTTTCAGCATGTTTTGGGCCTGTACTTTGAAAATACTCTAACTAGGAGTAGGCATGAACAGATCGCTTCTGGGACCCAAAAATACCGAATTTTCGGGTGTTTTGAGCCTGAATTTGAGATATAAACGGGTACAGAAGATGCATGCACATATCGACTTTGGGCACTTAAAATATCGATTTGTAGCATGTTTTGAGCCTATATTTTGAAAACATTCTAGCACTGACTAGACATGTACAGATCGCTTCTGGGACCCAAAATTATCAAATTTTCGGGTGTTTTGAGGTTGAATTTGAGATATAAACGAGTGCAAATGATGCATACACATGCTGAATTTGGGCACTTAAAATATCGATTTTCAGCATGTTTTGGGCCTGGATCTTAGTAGACATGTACAGATCGCTTCTGGGACCCCAAAATATCGAATTTTCGGGTGTTTGGAGCCTGAATATGAGATATAAACGGGTACAGAAGATGCATGCACATATCGACTTTTGGGCACCTAAAAGATCGATTTTCAGTATGTTTTGGACCTGTATTTTGAAAATACTCTAACATGTAGTAGGCATGTACAGTTCGCTTCTGGGACCCCAAAATATCGAATTATCGGGTGTTTTGGGCCTGAATTTGAAATATCGACTTTGGGCACCTAAAATATCGATTTTTAGCATGTTTTGGGCCTATATTTTGAAAATATTCTAGCACTGAGTAGGCATGTACAGATCGCTTCTGGGACCCCAAAATATCCAATTTTCGGGTGTTTTGAGCCTGAATTTGAGATATAAACGGGTACAGAAGATGCATGCACATATCGACTTTTGGGCACCTAAAATATCGATTTTGAGCATGTTTTGGGTCTGTATCTTGAAAACATTCTAACTAGGAGTAGGGATGTACAGATCGCCTCTAGGACCCAAAAATACCGAATTTTCGGGTGTTTTGAGCCTGAATTTGAGATATAAACGGGTACAGAAAATGCATGCACATATCGACTTTGGGCACCTAAAATATCGATTTTCAGCATGTTTTGGGCCTTTACTTTGAAAATACTCTAACTAGGAGTAGGCATGTACAGATCGCTTCTGGGACCCAAAATTATCGAATTTTCATGTGTTTTGAGGTTGAATTTGGGATATAAACGAGTGCAGAAGATGCATACCCATGTTCAATTTGTGTACCTAAAATATCGATTTTTAGCATGTTTTGGGCCTGCAACTGAGTAGGCATGTACAGATCGCTTCTGGGACCCCAAAATATCGAATTTTCGGGTGTTTGGAGCCTGAATTTGAGATATAAACGGGTACAGAAGATGGAAGCACATATCGACTTTTGGGCACCTAAAAGATCGATTTTCAGTATGTTTAGGGCCTGTATTTTGAAAATATTCTAGCACTAAGTAGGCATGTACAGATCACTTCTGGGACCCCAAAATATCGAATTTTCAGGTGTTTTGAGCCTGAATTTGAGATATAAACGGGTACAGATGATGCATGCACATATCGACTTTGGACACCTAAAATATCGATTTTCAGCATGTTTTGAGCCTATATTTTGAATAAATTCTAGCACTAAGTAGGCATGTACAGATCGCTTCTATGACCCTAAAATATCGAATTTTCCGGTGTTTTGGGGTTAAAATTGGGATATAAACGGGTACAGAAGATGCATCCACATATCGACTTTTGTGCACCTAAAAGATCGATTTTCAGTATGTTTCGGGCCTGTATTTTGAAAATACTCTAACACGGAGTAGGCATGTACACTTCGCTTCTGGGACCCCAAAATATCGAATTTTCGGGTGTTTTGGGCCTGAATTTGAAATATCGACTTTGGGCACCAAAAATATCGATTTTTAGCATGTTTTGGGCCTATATTTTAAAAATATTCTAGCACTGAGTAGGCATGTACAGATCGCTTCTGGGACCCCAAAATATCGAATTTTCGGGTGTTTGGAGCCTGAATTTGAGATATAAACGGGTACATAAGATGCATCCACATATCGACTTTTGGGCACCTAAAAGATCGATTTTCAGTATGTTTCGGGCCTGTATTTTGAAAATACTCTAACACGGAGTAGGCATGTACACTTCGCTTCTGGGACCCCAAAATATCGAATTTTCGGGTGTTTTGGGCCTGAATTTGAATTATCGACTTTGGGCACCTAAAATATCGATTTTTTAGCATGTTTTGGGCCTATATTTTGAAAATATTCTAGCACTGAGTAGGCATGTACAGATCGCTTCTGGGACCCCAAAATATCGAATTTTCCTGTGTTTTGAGCCTGAATTTGAGATATAAACGGGTACAGAAGATGCATGCACATATTGACTTTGGCACCTAAAATATAGATTTTCAGCATGTTTTGGGCCTGTATTTTGAAAATACTCTAACTAGGCGTAGGCATGTACAGATCGCTTCTGGGACCCAAAAATATCGAATTTTCGTGTGTTTTGACCCTGAATTTGAGATATAAACGGGTACAGAAGATGCATGCACATATTGACTTTGGACACTTAAAATATCGATTTTTAGCATGTTTTGAGCCTATATTTTGAAAACATTCTAGCACTGACTAGACATATACAGATCGCTTCTGGGACCCAAAATTATTAAATTTTCGGGTGTTTTGAGGTTGAATTTGAGATATAAACGAGTGCAGAAGATGCATACACATGTTGACTTTGGGCACCTAAAATATCGATTTTGAGCATGTTTTGGGCCTGCATCTGAGTAGGCATGTACAATCGCTTCTGGGACCCCAAAATATCGAATTTTCGGGTGTTTGGAGCCTGAATTTGAGATATAAACGGGTACAGAAGATGCATCCACATATCAACTTTTGGGCACCTAAAAGATCGATTTTCAGTATGTTTTGGGCCTGTATTTTGAAAATACTCTAACATGGAGTAGGCATGTACAGTTCGCTTCTGGGACCCCAAAATATCGAATTTTTAGGGTGTTTTGGGCCTGAATTTGAAATATCGACTTAGGCCCCTAAAATATAGATTTTTAGCATGTATTGGGCCTATATTTTGAAAATATTCTAGCACTGAGTAGGCATGTATGTACAGATCGCTTATGGGACCCCAAAATATCAAATTTTCGGGTGTTTTGAGCCTGAATTTGAGATATAAACGGGTACAGAAGATGCATGCACATATTGACTTTGTGCACCTAAAATATCGATTTTCTGCATGTTTTGGGCCTGTATTTTGAAAATACTCTAACTAGGAGTAGGCATGTACAGATCGCTTCTGGGACCCCAAAATATCGAATTTTCCGGTGTTTTGAGCCTGAATTTGAGATATAAACGGGTACAGAAGATGCATGCACATATTGACTTTGGGCACCTAAAATATAGATTTTCAGCATGTTTTGGGCCTGTATTTTGAAAATACTCTAACTAGGAGTAGGCATGTACAGATCGCTTCTGGGACCCCAAAATATCGAATTTTAGGGTGTTTTGGGCCTGAATTTGAAATATCTACTTTGGGCCCCTAAAATATCGATTTTTAGCATGTTTTGGGACTATATTTTGAAAATATTCTAGCACTGAGTAGGCATGTATGTACAGATCGCTTCTGGGACCCCAAAATATCAAATTTTCGGGTGTTTTGAGCCTGAATTTGAGATATAAACTGTTGAAGAAGATGCATGCACATATTGACTTTGGGCACCTAAAATATCGATTTTCAGCATGTTTTGGGCCTGTATTTTGAAAATACTCTAACACGGAGTAGGCATGTACAGTTCGCTTCTGGGACCCCAAAATATCGAATTTTCGGGTGTTTTGAGCCTGAATTTGAGATATAAACGGGTACAGATGATGCATGCTCATATCGACTTTGGACACTTAAAATATCGATTTTTAGCATGTTTTGGGCCAGTATATTGAAAATATTCTAGCACTGACTAGACATGTACAGATCGCTTATGGGACCCAAAATTATCAAATTTTCGGGTGTTTTGAGGTTGAATTTGAGATATAAACGAGTGCAGAAGATGCATAGACATGTTGACTTTGGGCACCTAAAATATCGATTTTCAGCATGTTTTGGGCCTGCATCTGAGTAAGCATGTACAGATCGCTTCTGGGACCCCAAAATATCGAATTTTCGGTTGTTTGGAGCCTGAATTTGTGATATAAACGGGTACAGATGATGCATGCTCATATCGACTTTAGACATTTAAATATCGATTTTTAGCATGTTTTGGGCCTGAATATTGAAAATACTCTAACATGGAGTAGGCATGTACAGATCGCTTCTGGGACCCCAAAATATCGAATTTTCGGGTGTTTTGAGCCTGAATTTGAGATATAAACGGGTACAGAAGATGCATCCTCATATCGACTTTTGAGCACCTAAAAGATCGACTTTCAGTATGTTTTGGGCTTGTATATTGAAAATACTCTAAGATGGAGTAGGCATGTACAGATCGCTTCTGGGACCCCAAAATATCGAATTTTTGGGTGTTTTTGGCCTGAATTTGAGGTATCGACTTTGGGCACCTAAAATATCGATTTTTAGCATGTTTAGGGCCTATATTTTGAAAATATTCTAGCACTCAGTAGGCATGTACAGATCGCTTCTGGGACCCCAAAATATCGAATTTTCGGGTGTTTTGAGACTGAATTTGAGATATAAACGGGTACAGAAGATGCATGCACATATCGACTTTTGGGCACCTAAAATATCGATTTTGAGCATGTTTTGGGTCTGTATCTTTAAAACATTCTAACTAGGAGTAGGGATGTACAGATTGCTTCTTGGACCCAAAAATACCGAATTTTCGGGTGTTTTGAGCCTGAATTTGAGATATAAACGGGTACAGAAGATGCATGCACATATCGACTTTGGACACTTAAATTATCGATTTTCAGCATGTTTTGGGCCTGTATTTTGAAAACATTCTAGCACTGAGTAGGCATGTACAGATTGCTTCTAGGACCACAAATTATCGAGTTTTTGGGTTTTTTGGATATGAATTTGAGATATCGACTTTGGGCACCTAAAATATCGATTTTTAGCATGTTTTGGGCCTATATTTTGAAAATATTCTAGCACTGAGTAGGCATGTACAGATCGCTTCTGGGACCCCAAAATATCGAATTTTTGGGTGTTTTTAGCCTGAATTTAAGATATAAACGGGTACAGAAGATGCATGCACATATTGACTTTGGGCACCTAAAATATCGATTTTTAGCATGTTTTGAGCCTATATTTTGAAAACATTCTAGCACTGACTAGACATGTACAGATCGCTTCTGGGACCCAAAATTATCAAATTTTCGTGTGTTTTGAGGTTGAATTTGAGATATAAACGAGTGCAGAAGATGCATGCACATATCGACTTTTGGGCACCTAAAAGATCGATTTTCAGTATGTTTTGGGCCTGTATTTTGAAAATACTCTAACACGGAGTAGGCATGTACAGATCGCTTCTGGGACGCCAAAATATCGAATTTTCGGGTGTTTTGGGATTGAATTTGAAATATCGACTTTGGGCACCTAAAATATCGATATTTAGCATGTTTTGGGCCTATATTTTGAAAATATTCTAGCACTGAGTAGGCATGTACAGATCGCTTCAGGGACCCCAAAATATCGATTTTTCAGGTGTTTTGAACCTGAATTTGAGATATAAACGGGTACAGAAGATACATGCACATATCGACTTTTGGGTACCAAAAATATCGATTTTGAGCATGTTTTGGGTCTGTATCCTGAAAACATTCTAACTAGGAGTAGGGATGTACCGATTGCTTCTTGGACCCAAAAATACCGAGTTTTCGGGTGTTTTGAGCCTGAATTTGAGATATAAACGGGTACAAAAGATGCATGCACATATCGACTTTGGACACTTAAAATATCGATTTTCAGCATGTTTTGGTCCTGTATTTTGAAAACATTCTAGCACTGAGTAGGCATGTACAGATTGCTTCTAGGACCCCAAAATATCGAGTTTTTGGGTGTTTTGGACCTGAATTTGAGATATCGACTTTGGGCACCTAAAATATTGATTTTTAGCATGTTTTGGGCCTATATTTTGAATATATTTTAGCACTAAGTAGGCATGTACAGATCGCTTACGGGACCCAAAAATATCGAATTTTCGGGTGTTTTGAGGTTGAATTTGAGATATAAACGGGTACAGAAGATGCATGCACATATCGACTTTGGACACTTAAAATATCGATTTTCAGCATGTTTAGGGCCTGTATTTTGAAAACATTCTAGCACTGAGTAGGCATGTACAGATTGCTTCTAGGACCCCAAAATATCGAGTTTTTGGGTGTTTTGGACCTGAATTTGAGATATCGACTTTGGGCACCTAAAATATCGATTTTTAGCATGTTTTGGGCCTATATTTTGAAAATATTCTAGCACTGAGTAGGCATGTACAGATCGCTTCTGGGACCCCAAAATATCAACTTTTCGGGTGTTCTGAGCCTGAATTTGAGATATAAACGGGTACAGAAGATGCATGCACATATCGACTTTGGACACTTAAAATATCGATTTTTAGCATGTTTTGAGCCTATTTTTTGAAAACATTCTAGCACTGACTAGACATGTACAGATCGCTTCTGGGACCCAAAAATAACGAATTTTCGGGTGTTTTGAGGTTAAATTTGGGATATAAACGGGTACAGATAATGCATATGTTACATATTGACTTTTGGGCACCTAAAAGATCGATTTTCAGTATGTTTTGAGCCTGTATTTTGAAAATACTCTAACACGGAGTAGGCATGTACAGTTCGCTTCTGGGACCCCAAAATATCGAATTTTCGGGTGTTTTGTGCCTGAATTTGAGATATTGACTTTGGGCACCTAAAATATCGATTTATAGCATGTTTTGGGCCTATATTTTGAAAATATTCTAGCACTACGTAGGCATGTACAGATCACTTTTGGGACCCCAAAATATCGAATTTTCGGGTGTTTTGAGGTTGAATTTGGGATATAAAAGGGTGCAGAAGATGCATACACATGTTGACTTTGATCACCTAAAATATCGATTTTCAGCTTGTTTTGGGCCTGTATTTTGAAAATACTCTAACACGGAGTAAGCAAGTACAGATCTCTTCTGGGACCCCAAAATATCGAATTTTCGGGTGTTTTGAGCCTGAATTTTAAATATAAACGGGTACAGAAGATGAATCCACATATCGACTTTTGGGCACCTAAAAGATCGATTTTCAGTATGTTTTGAGCCTGTATTTTGAAAATACTCTAGCACGGAGTAGGCATGTACAGTTCGCTTCTGGGACCCCAAAATATCGAATTTTCGGGTGTTTTGGGCCTGAATTTGAGATATCGACTTTGGGGACCTAAAATATCGATTTTTAGCATGTTTTGGGCCTATATTTTGAATATATTTTAGCACTAAGTAGGCATGTACAGATCACTTCTGGGACCCCAAAATATCGAATTTTCGGGTGTTTTGAGCGTCAATTTGAGATATAAACGGGTACAGATGATGCATGCACATATTGACTTTGGGCACCTAAAATATCGATATTCAGCATGTTTTGGGCCTGTATTTTGAAAATACTCTAACTAAGAGTAGGCATGTACAGATCGCTTCTGGGACCCCAAAATATCGAATTTTCGGGTGTTTTGAGCCTGAATTTGAGATATAAACGGGTACAGATGATGCATGCTCATATCGACTTTGGACACTTAAAATATCGATTTTTAGCATGCTTTGGGCCTGTATATTGAAAATACTCTAACATGGAGTAGGCATGTACAGATCGCTTCTGGGACCCCAAAATATCGAATTTTCGGGTGTTTTGAGCCTGAATTTGAAATATCGACTTTGGGCACCTAAAATATCGATTTTTAACATGTTTTGGGCCTATATCTTGAAAACATTCTAACTAGAAGTAGGGATGTACAGATCGCTTCTAGGATCCAAAAATACTGAATTTTCGGGTGTTTTGAGCCTGAATTTGAGATATAAACGGGTACAGAAGATGCATGCACATATCGACTTTGGACACTTAAAATATCGATTTTTAGCATGTTTTGAGCCTTTTTTTTGAAAAAATTCTAGCACTGAGTAGGCATGTACAGATCGCTTCTGGGACCCCAAAATATCGAATTTTCGGGTGTTTTGAGGTTAAATTTGGGATATAAACGGGTACAGAAGATGCATTTACATTTCGACTTTTGGGCACCTAAAAGATCGATTTTCAGTATGTTTTGAGCCTGTATTTTGAAAATACTCTAGCACGGAGTAGGCATGCACAGTTCGCTTCTGGGACCCCAAAATATCGAATTTTCGGGTGTTTTGGGCCTGAATTTGAGATATCGACTTTGGGGACCTAAAATATCGATTTTTAGCATGTTTTGGGCCTATATTTTGAAAATATTCTAGCACTGAGTAGGCATGTACAGATCGCTTACGGGACCCAAAAATATCGAATTTTCGGGTGTTTTGAGGTTGAATTTGAGATATAAACGGGTACAGAAGATGCATGCACATATCGACTTTGGACACTTAAAATATCGATTTTCAGCATGTTTAGGGCCTGTATTTTGAAAACATTCTAGCACTGAGTAGGCATGTACAGATTGCTTCTAGGACCCCAAAATATCGAGTTTTTGGGTGTTTTGGACCTGAATTTGAGATATCGACTTTGGGCACCTAAAATATCGATTTTTAGCATGTTTTGGGCCTATATTTTGAAAATATTCTAGCACTGAGTAGGCATGTACAGATCGCTTCTGGGACCCCAAAATATCGAATTTTTGGGTGTTTTTAGCCTGAATTTGAGATATAAACGGGTACAGAAGATGCATGCACATATTGACTTTGGGCACCTAAAATATCGATTTTCAGCATGTTTTGGGCCTGTATTTTGAAAATACTCTAACTAGGAGTAGGCATGTACAAATCGTTTCTGGGACCCAAAAATATCAACTTTTCGGGTGTTCTGAGCCTGAATTTGAGATATAAACGGGTACAGAAGATGCATGCACATATCGACTTTGGACACTTAAAATATCGATTTTTAGCATGTTTTGAGCCTATTTTTTGAAAACATTCTAGCACTGACTAGACATGTACAGATCGCTTCTGGGACCCAAAAATAACGAATTTTCGGGTGTTTTGAGGTTAAATTTGGGATATAAACGGGTACAGATAATGCATATGTTACATATTGACTTTTGGGCACCTAAAAGATCGATTTTCAGTATGTTTTGAGCCTGTATTTTGAAAATACTCTAACACGGAGTAGGCATGTACAGTTCGCTTCTGGGACCCCAAAATATCGAATTTTCGGGTGTTTTGTGCCTGAATTTGAGATATTGACTTTGGGCACCTAAAATATCGATTTATAGCATGTTTTGGGCCTATATTTTGAAAATATTCTAGCACTACGTAGGCATGTACAGATCACTTTTGGGACCCCAAAATATCGAATTTTCGGGTGTTTTGAGGTTGAATTTGGGATATAAAAGGGTGCAGAAGATGCATACACATGTTGACTTTGATCACCTAAAATATCGATTTTCAGCTTGTTTTGGGCCTGTATTTTGAAAATACTCTAACACGGAGTAAGCAAGTACAGATCTCTTCTGGGACCCCAAAATATCGAATTTTCGGGTGTTTTGAGCCTGAATTTTAAATATAAACGGGTACAGAAGATGAATCCACATATCGACTTTTGGGCACCTAAAAGATCGATTTTCAGTATGTTTTGAGCCTGTATTTTGAAAATACTCTAGCACGGAGTAGGCATGTACAGTTCGCTTCTGGGACCCCAAAATATCGAATTTTCGGGTGTTTTGGGCCTGAATTTGAGATATCGACTTTGGGGACCTAAAATATCGATTTTTAGCATGTTTTGGGCCTATATTTTGAATATATTTTAGCACTAAGTAGGCATGTACAGATCACTTCTGGGACCCCAAAATATCGAATTTTCGGGTGTTTTGAGCGTCAATTTGAGATATAAACGGGTACAGATGATGCATGCACATATTGACTTTGGGCACCTAAAATATCGATATTCAGCATGTTTTGGGCCTGTATTTTGAAAATACTCTAACTAAGAGTAGGCATGTACAGATCGCTTCTGGGACCCCAAAATATCGAATTTTCGGGTGTTTTGAGCCTGAATTTGAGATATAAACGGGTACAGATGATGCATGCTCATATCGACTTTGGACACTTAAAATATCGATTTTTAGCATGCTTTGGGCCTGTATATTGAAAATACTCTAACATGGAGTAGGCATGTACAGATCGCTTCTGGGACCCCAAAATATCGAATTTTCGGGTGTTTTGAGCCTGAATTTGAGATATAAACGGGTACAAAAGATGCATGCACATATCGACTTTGGACACTTAAAATATCGATTTTCAGCATGTTTTGGGCCTGTATTTTGAAAACATTCTAGCACTGAGTACAGATTGCTTCTAGGACCCCAAAATATCGAGTTTTTGGGTGTTTTGGACCTGAATTTGAGATATTGACTTTGGGCACCTAAAATATCGATTTTTAGCATGTTTTGGGCCTATATTTTGAAAATATTCTAGCACTGAGTAGGCATGTACGGATCGCTTCTGGGACCCCAAAATATCGAATTTTCGGGTGTTTTTAGCCTGAATTTGAGATATAAACGGGTACAGAAGATGCATGCACATATTGACTTTGGGCACCTAAAATATCGATTTTTAGCATGTTTTGGGCCTGTATTTTGAAAATACGCTAACTAGAGGTAGGCATGTACAAATCGCTTCTGGGACCCAAAAATATCAAATTTTCGGGTGTTTTGAGCCTGAATTTGAGATATAAACGGGTACAGAAGATGCATGCACATATCGACTTTGGACACTTAAAATATCGATTTTTAGTATGTTTTGAGTCTATATTTTGAAAACATTCTAGCACTGACTAGACATGTACAGATCGCTTTTGGGACCCAAAATTATCAAATTTTCGGGTGTTTTGAGGTTGAATTTGAGATATAAACGAGTGCAGAAGATGCATACACATGTTGACTTTGGGCACCTAAAATATCGATTTTAATCATGTTTTGGGCCTGCATCTGAGTAGGTATGTACAGATCGCTTCTGGGACCCCAAATTATCGAATTTTCGGGTGTTTGGAGCCTGAATTTGAGATATAAACGGGTACAGAAGATGCATGCACATATCGACTTTTGGGCACCTAAAAGATCGATTTTCAGTATGTTTTGGGCCTGTATTTTGAAAATATTCTAACACGGTGTAGGCATGTACAGTTCGCTTCTGGGACCCCAAAATATCGAATTTTCGGGTGTTTTGAGCCTGAATTTGAAATATCGACTTTGGGCACCTAAAATATCGATTTTTAACATGTTTTGGGCCTATATCTTGAAAACATTCTAACTAGAAGTAGGGATGTACAGATCGCTTCTAGGATCCAAAAATACTGAATTTTCGGGTGTTTTGAGCCTGAATTTGAGATATAAACGGGTACAGAAGATGCATGCACATATCGACTTTGGACACTTAAAATATCGATTTTTAGCATGTTTTGAGCCTTTTTTTTGAAAAAATTCTAGCACTGAGTAGGCATGTACAGATCGCTTCTGGGACCCCAAAATATCGAATTTTCGGGTGTTTTGAGGTTAAATTTGGGATATAAACGGGTACAGAAGATGCATTTACATTTCGACTTTTGGGCACCTAAAAGATCGATTTTCAGTATGTTTTGAGCCTGTATTTTGAAAATACTCTAGCACGGAGTAGGCATGCACAGTTCGCTTCTGGGACCCCAAAATATCGAATTTTCGGGTGTTTTGGGCCTGAATTTGAGATATCGACTTTGGGGACCTAAAATATCGATTTTTAGCATGTTTTGGGCCTATATTTTGAATATATTTTAGCACTAAGTAGGCATGTACAGATCACTTCTGGGACCCCAAAATATCGAATTTTCGGGTGTTTTGAGCGTCAATTTGAGATATAAACGGGTACAGATGATGCATGCACATATTGGCTTTGGGCACCTAAAATATCGATATTCAGCATGTTTTGGGCCTGTATTTTGAAAATACTCTAACTGGGAGTAGGCATGTACAGATCGCTTCTGGGACCCCAAAATATCGAATTTTTGGGTGTTTTGAGCCTGAATTTGAGATATAAACGGGTACAGAAGATGCATCCACATATCGACTTTGGACACTTAAAATATCGATTTTCAGCATGTTTTGGGCCTGTATTTTGAAAACATTCTAGCACTGAGTAGGCATGTACAGATTGCTTCTAGGACCCCAAAATATCGAGTTTTTGGGTGTTTTGGACCTGAATTTGAGATATTGACTTTGGGCACCTAAAATATCGATTTTTAGCATGTTTTGGGCCTATATTTTGAAAATATTCTAGCACTGAGTAGGCATGTACGGATCGCTTTTGGGACCCCAAAATATCGAATTTTCGGATGTTTTTAGCCTGACTTTGAGATATAAACGGGTACAGAAATGCATGCACATATTGACTTTGGGCACCTAAAATATCGATTTTCAGCATGTTTTGGGCCTGTATTTTGAAAATACTCTAACTAGAGGTAGGCATGTACAAATCGCTTCTGGGACCCAAAAATATCAAATTTTCGGGTGTTTTGAGCCTGAATTTGAGATATAAACGGGTACAGAAGATGCATGCACATATCGACTTTGGACACTTAAAATATCGATTTTTAGCATGTTTTGAGTCTATATTTTGAAAACATTCTAGCACTGACTAGACATGTACAGATCGCTTTTGGGACCCAAAATTATCAAATTTTCGGGTGTTTTCAGGTTGAATTTGAGATATAAACGAGTGCAGAAGATGCATACACATGTTGACTTTGGGCACCTAAAATATCGATTTTAATCATGTTTTGGGCCTGCATCTGAGTAGGCATGTACAGATCGCTTCTGGGACCCCAAAATATCGAATTTTCGGGTGTTTGGAGCCTGAATTTGAGATATAAACGGGTACAGAAGATGCATGCACATATCGACTTTTGGGCACCTAAAAGATCGATTTTCAGTATGTTTTGGGCCTGTATTTTGAAAATACTCTAACACGGAGTAGGCATGTACAGTTCGCTTCTGGGACCCCAAAATATCGAATTTTCGGGTGTTTTGAGCCTGAATTTGAAATATCGACTTTGGGTACCTAAAATATCGATTTTTAACATGTTTTGGGCCTATATCTTGAAAACATTCTAACTAGAAGTAGGGATGTACAGATCGCTTCTAGGATCCAAAAATACTGAATTTTCGGGTGTTTTGAGCCTGAATTTGAGATATAAACGGGTACAGAAGATGCATGCACATATCGACTTTGGACACTTAAAATATCGATTTTTAGCATGTTTTGAGCCTTTTTTTTTAAAAAATTCTAGCACTGAGTAGGCATGTACAGATCGCTTCTGGGACCCCAAAATATCGAATTTTCGGGTGTTTTGAGGTTAAATTTGGGATATAAACGGGTACAGAAGATGCATTTACATATCGACTTTTGGGCACCTAAAAGATCGATTTTCAGTATGTTTTGATCAAGCCTGTATTTTGAAAATACTCTAGCACGGAGTAGGCATGTACAGTTCGCTTCTGGGACCCCAAAATATCGAATTTTCGGGTGTTTTGGGCCTGAATTTGAGATATCGACTTTGGGGACCTAAAATATCGATTTTTAGCATGTTTTGGGCCTATATTTTGAATATATTTTAGCACTAAGTAGGCATGTACAGATCACTTCTGGGACCCCAAAATATCGAATTTTCGGGTGTTTTGAGCCTCAATTTGAGATATAAACGGGTACAGATGATGCATGCACATATTGACTTTGGGCACCTAAAATATCGATATTCAGCATGTTTTGGGCCTGTATATTGAAAATACTCTAACATGGAGTAGGCATGTACAGATCGCTTCTGGGACCCCAAAATATCGAATTTTCGGGTGTTTTGAGCCTGAATTTGAGATATAAACGGGTACAGAAGATGCATCCACATATCGACTTTGGACACTTAAAATATCGATTTTCAGCATGTTTTGGGCCTGTATTTTGAAAACATTCTAGCACTGAGTAGGCATGTACAGATTGCTTCTAGGACCCCAAAATATCGAATTTTCGGGTGTTTTGAGCCTGAATTTGAAATATCGACTTTGGGCACCTAAAATATCGATTTTTAACATGTTTTGGGCCTATATCTTGAAAACATTCTAACTAGAAGTAGGGATGTACAGATCGCTTCTAGGATCCAAAAATACTGAATTTTCGGGTGTTTTGAGCCTGAATTTGAGATATAAACGGGTACAGAAGATGCATGCACATATCGACTTTGGACACTTAAAATATCGATTTTTAGCATGTTTTGAGCCTTTTTTTTGAAAAAATTCTAGCACTGAGTAGGCATGTACAGATCGCTTCTGGTACCCCAAAATATCGAATTTTCGGGTGTTTTGAGGTTAAATTTGGGATATAAACGGGAACAGAAGATGCATTTACATGTCGACTTTTGGGCACCTAAAAGATCGATTTTCAGTATGTTTTGAGCATGTATTTTGAAAATACTCTAGCACGGAGTAGGCATGTACAGTTCGCTTCTGGGACTCCAAAATATCGAATTTTCGGGTGTTTTGGGCCTGAATTTGAGATATCGACTTTGGGGACCTAAAATATCGATTTTTAGCATGTTTTGGGCCTATATTTTGAATATATTTTAGCACTAAGTAGGCATGTACAGATCACTTCTGGGACCCCAAAATATCGAATTTTCGGGTGTTTTTAGCCTGAATTTGAGATATAAACGGGTACAGAAGATGCATGCACATATTGACTTTGGGCACCTAAAATATCGATTTTCAGCATGTTTTGGGCCTGTATTTTGAAAATACTCTAACTAGAGGTAGGCATGTACAAATCGCTTCTGGGACCCAAAAATATCAAATTTTCGGGTGTTTTGAGCCTGAATTTGAGATATAAACGGGTACAGAAGATGCATGCACATATCGACTTTGGACACTTAAAATATCGATTTTTAGCATGTTTTGAGTCTATATTTTGAAAACATTCTAGCACTGACTAGACATGTACAGATCGCTTTTGGGACCCAAAATTATCAAATTTTCGGGTGTTTTGAGGTTGAATTTGAGATATAAACGAGTGCAGAAGATGCATACACATGTTGACTTTGGGCACCTAAAATATCGATTTTAATTATGTTTTGGGCCTGCATCTGAGTAGGCATGTACAGATCGCTTCTGGGAACCCAAAATATCGAATTTTCGGGTGTTTGGAGCCTGAATTTGAGATATAAACGGGTACAGAAGATGCATGCACACATCGACTTTTGGGCACCTAAATGATCGATTTTCAGTATGTTTTGGGCCTGTATTTTGAAAATACTCTAACACGGAGTAGGCATGTATAGTTCGCTTCTGGGACCCCAAAATATCGAATTTTCGGGTGTTTTGAGCCTGAATTTGAAATATCGACTTTGGGCACCTAAAATATCGATTTTTAACATGTTTTGGGCCTATATCTTGAAAACATTCTAACTAGAAGTAGGGATGTACAGATCGTTTCTAGGATCCAAAAAAACTGAATTTTCGTGTGTTTTGAGCCTGAATTTGAGATATAAACGGGTACAGAAGATGCATGCACATATCGACTTTGGACACTTAAAATATCGATTTTTAGCATGTTTTGAGCCTTTTTTTTGAAAAAATTCTTGCACTGAGTAGGCATGTACAGATCGCTTCTGGGACCCCAAAATATCGAATTTTCGGGTGTTTTGAGGTTAAATTTGGGATATAAACGGGTACAGAAGATGCATTTACATATCGACTTTTGGGCACCTAAAAGATCGATTTAAAGTATGTTTTGAGCCTGTATTTTGAAAATACTCTAGCACGGAGTAGGCATGTACAGTTCGTTTCTGGGACCCCAAAATATCGAATTTTCGGGTGTTTTGGACCTGAATTTGAGATATCGACTTTGGGGACCTAAAATATCGATTTTTAGCATGTTTTGGGCCTATATTTTGAATATATTTTAGCACTAAGTAGGCATGTACAGATCACTTCTGGGACCCCAAAATATCGAATTTTCGGGTGTTTTGAGCCTCAATTTGAGATATAAACGGGTACAGATGATGCATGCACATATTGACTTTGGGCACCTAAAATATCGATATTCAGCATGTTTTGGGCCTGTATTTTGAAAATACTCTAACTAGGAGTAGGCATGTACAGATCGCTTCTGGGACCCCAAAATATCGAATTTTCGGGTGTTTTGAGCCTGAATTTGAGATATAAACGGGTACAGATGATGCATTCTCATATCGACTTTGGACACTTAAAATATCGATTTTTAGCATGTTTTGGGCCTGTATATTGAAAATACTCTAACATGGAGTAGGCATGTACAGATCGCTTCTGGGACCCCAAAATATAGAATTTTCGGGTGTTTTGAGCCTGAATTTGAGATATAAACGGGTACAGAAGATGCATCCACATATCGACTTTTGGGCACCTAAAAGATCGACTTTCAGTATGTTTTGGGACTGTATATTGAAAATACTCTAACATGGAGTAGGCATGTACAGATCGCTTCTGGGACTCCAAAATATCGGATTTTTGGGTGTTTTTGGCCTGAATTTGAGATATCGACTTTGGGCACCTAAAATATCGATTTTTAGCATTTTTTGGGCCTATATTTTGAAAATATTCTCGCACTGAGTAGGCATGTACAGATCGCTTCTGGGACCCCAAAATATCGAATTTTCGGGTGTTTTGAGCCTAAATTTGAGATATAAACGGGTACAGAAGATGCATGCACATATCGACTTTTGGGCACCTAAAATATCGATTTTGAGCATGTTTTGGGTCTGTATCCTGAAAACATTCTAACTAGGAGTAGGGATGTACCGATTGCTTCTTGGACCCAAAAATACCGAGTTTTTGGGTGTTTTGAGCCTGAATTTGAGATATAAACGGGTACAAAAGATGCATGCACATATCGACTTTGGACACTTAAAATATCGATTTTCAGCATGTTTTGGGCCTGTATTTTGAAAACATTCTAGCACTGAGTAGGCATGTACAGATTGCTTCTAGGACCCAAAAATATCGAGTTTTTGGGTGTTTTGGACCTGAATTTGAGATATTGACTTTGGGCACCTAAAATATCGATTTTTAGCATGTTTTGGGCCTATATTTTGAAAATATTCTAGCACTGAGTAGGCATGTACGGATCGCTTCTGGGACCCCAAAATATCGAATTTTCGGGTGTTTTTAGCCTGAATTTGAGATATAAACGGGTACAGAAGATGCATGCACATATTGACTTTGGGCACCTAAAATATCGATTTTCAGCATGTTTTGGGCCTGTATTTTGAAAATACTCTAACTAGAGGTAGGCATGTACAAATCGCTTCTGGGACCCAAAAATATCAAATTTTCGGGTGTTTTGAGCCTGAATTTGAGATATAAACGGGTACAGAAGATGCATGCACATATCGACTTTGGACACTTAAAATATCGATTTTTAGCATGTTTTGAGTCTATATTTTGAAAACATTCTAGCACTGACTAGACATGTACAGATCGCTTCTGGGACCCAAAATTATCAAATTTTCGGGTGTTTTGAGGTTGAATTTGAGATATAAACGAGTGCAGAAGATGCATGCACATATCGACTTTTGGGCACCTAAAAGATCGATTTTCAGTATGTTTTGGACCTGTATTTTGAAAATACTCTAACACGGAGTAGGCATGTACAGATCGCTTCTGGGACGCCAAAATATCGAATTTTCGGGTGTTTTGGGATTGAATTTGAAATATCGACTTTGGGCACCTAAAATATCGATTTTTAGCATGTTTTGAGCCTATATTTTGAAAATATTCTAGCACTGAGTAGGCATGTACAGATCGCTTCTGGGACCCAAAAATATCGAATTTTCGGGTGTTTTGAGGTTAAATTTGGGATATAAACGGGTACAGAAGATGCATTTACATATCGACTTTTGGTCACCTAAAATATCGATTTTCAGTATGTTTTGGGCCTGTATTTTCAAAATATTCTTACACGGAGTAAGCAAGTACAGATCGCTTCTGGGACCCCAAAATATCGAATTTTCGGGTGTTTTGAGCCTGAATTTGAGATATAAACGGGTACAGAAGATGCATGCACATATTGACTTTGGGAACCTAAAATATCGATTTTCAGCATGTTTTGGGCCTGTATTTTGAAAATACTCTAACTAGGAGTAGGCATGTACAGATCGCTTCTGGGACCCCAAAATATCGAATTTTCGGGTGTTTTGAGCCTGAATTTGAGATATAAACGGGTACAGAAGATGCATGCACATATCGACTTTGGACACTTAAAATATCGATTTTTAGCATGTTTTGAGCCTATATTTTGAAAACATTCTAGCACTGGGTAGACATGTACAGATCGCTTATGGGACCCAAAATTATCAAATTTTCGGGTGTTTTGAGGTTGAATTTGAGATATAAACGAGTGCAGAAGA
This sequence comes from Petrolisthes cinctipes, assembly GCA_033782935.1. NCBI lineage: Eukaryota > Metazoa > Arthropoda > Malacostraca > Decapoda > Porcellanidae > Petrolisthes > Petrolisthes cinctipes. The sequence continues at coordinate 1,687,672 of JAWQEG010000175.1, forward strand.
TGCATAGACATGTTGACTTTGGGCACCTAAAATATCGATTTTCAGCATGTTTTGGGCCTGCATCTGAGTAAGCATGTACAGATCGCTTCTGGGACCCCAAAATATCGAATTTTCGGGTGTTTGGAGCCTGAATTTGAGATATAAACGGGTACAGATGATGCATGCTCATATCGACTTTGGGCATTTAAAATATCGATTTTTAGCATGTTTTGGGCCTGAATATTGAAAATACTCTAACATGGAGTAGGCATGTACAGATCGCTTCTGGGACCCCAAAATATCGAATTTTCGGGTGTTTTGAGCCTGAATTTGAGATATAAACGGGTACAGAAGATGCATCCACATATCGACTTTTGAGCACCTAAAAGATCGACTTTCAGTATGTTTTGGGCCTGTATATTGAAAATACTCTAACATGGAGTAGGCATGTACAGATTGCTTCTGGGACCCCAAAATATCGAATTTTCGGGTGTTTTGAGACTGAATTTGAGATATAAACGGGTAAAGAAGATGCATGCACATATCGACTTTTGGGCACCTAAAATATCGATTATGAGCATGTTTTGGGTCTGTACTTTGAAAACATTATAACTAGGAGTAGGGATGTACAGATTGCTTCTTGGACCCAAAAATACCGAATTTTCGGGTGTTTTGAGCCTGAATTTGAGATATAAACGGGTACAGAAGATGCATGCACATATCGACTTTGGACACTTAAAATATCGATTTTCAGCATGTTATGGGCCTGTATTTTGAAAACATTCTAGCACTGAGTAGGCATGTACAGATTGCTTCTAGGACCCCAAAATATCGAGTTTCTGGGTGTTTTGGACCTGAATTTGAGATATCGACTTTGGGCACCTAAAATATCGATTTTTAGCATGTTTTGGGCCTATATTTTGAAAATATTCTAGCACTGAGTAGGCATGTACAGATCGCTTCTGGGACCCCAAAATATCGAATTTTTGGGTGTTTTTAGCCTGAATTTGAGATATAAACGGGTACAAAAGAAACATGCACATATTGACTTTGGGCACCTAAAATATCGATTTTCAGCATGTTTTGGGCCTGTATTTTGAAAATACTCTAACTAGGAGTAGGCATGTACAAATCGCTTCTGGGACCCAAAAATATCAAATTTTCGGATGTTTTGAGCCTGAATTTGAGATATAAACGGGTACAGAATATGCATGCACATATCGACTTTGGACACTTAAAATATCGATTTTTAGCATGTTTTGAGCCTATATTTTGAAAACATTCTAGCACTGACTAGACATGTACAGATCGCTTCTGGGACCCAAAATTATCAAATTTTCGGGTGTCTTGAGGTTGAATTTGAGATATAAACGAGTGCAGAAGATGCATACACATGTTCAATTTGGGTACCTAAAATATCGTTCTTTAGCATGTTTTGGGCCTGCATCTGAGTAGGCATGTACAGATCGCTTCTGGGACCCAAAAATATCGAATTTTCGGGTGTTTGGAGCCTGAATTTGAGATATAAACGGGTACAGAAGATGCATGCACATATCGACTTTTGGGCACCTAAAAGATCGATTTTCAGTATGTTTTGGGCCTGTATTTTGAAAATATTCTAACACGGAGTAGGCATGTACAGTTCGCTTCTGGGACCCTAAAATAACGAATTTTAGGGTGTTTTGGGCCTGAATTTGAGATATCGACTTTGGGTACCTAAAATATCGATTTTTAGCATGTTTTGGGCCTATATTTTGAAAATATTCTAGCACTATGTAGGCATGTACAGATCACTTCCGGGACCCCAAAATATCGAATTTTCAGGTGTTTTGAGCCTGAATTTGAGATTTAAACGGGTACAGATGATGCATGCACATATTGACTTTGGACACTTAAAATATCGATTTTTAGCATGTTTTGAGCCTATATTTTGAAAAAATTCTAGCACTGAGTAGGCATGTACAGATCGCTTCTGGGACCCCAAAATATCGAATTTTCGGGTGTTTTGAGCCTGAATTTGAGATATAAACGGGTACAGAAGATGCATCCACATATCGACTTTTGGGCACATAAAAGATCGATTTTCAGTATGTTTTGGGCCTCTATATTGAAAATACTCTAACACGGAGTAGGCATGTACAGATCGCTTCTGGGACCCCAAAATATCGAATTTTGGGGTGTTTTTGACCTGAATTTGAGATATCGACTTTGGGCACCTAAAATATCGATTTTTAGCATGTTTTGGGCCTATTTTTTGAAAGTATTCTAGCAATGAGTAGGCATGTACAGATCGCTTCTGGGACCCCAAAATATCGAATTTTCGGGTGTTTTGGGCCTGAATTTGAAATATCGACTTTGGGCACCAAAAATATCGATTTTTAGCATGTTTTGGGCCTATATTTTAAAAATATTCTAGCACTGAGTAGGCATGTACAGATCGCTTCTGGGACCCCAAATGATCGAATTTTCGGGTTTTTGGAGCCTGAATTTGAGATATAAACGGGTACAGAAGATTCATGCACATATCGACTTTTGGGTACCTAAAAGATCGATTTTCAGTATGTTTTGGGTCTGTATTTTGAAAATACTCTAACACGGAGTAGGCATGTATTGTTCGCTTCTGGGACCCCAAAATATCGAATTTTCGGGTGTTTTGGGCATGAATTTGAAATATCGACTTTGGGCACCTAAAATATCGATTTTTAGCATGTTTTGGGCCTATATTTTAAAAATATTCTAGCACTGAGTAGGCATGTACAGATCGCTTCTGGGACCTAAAAATATCAAATTTTCGGATGTTTTGAGCCTGAATTTGAGATATAAACGGGTACAGAAGATGCATGCACATATCGACTTTGGACACTTAAAATATCGATTTTTAGCATGTTTTGAGCCTATATTTTGAAAACATTCTAGCACTGACTAGACATGTACAGATCGCTTTTGGGACCCAAAATTATCAAATTTTCGGGTGTCTTGAGGTTGAATTTGAGATATAAACGAGTGCAGAAGATGCATACACATGTTCAATTTGGGTACCTAAAATATCGTTCTTTAGCATGTTTTGGGACTGCATCTGAGTAGGCATGTACAGATCGCTTCTGGGACCCAAAAATATCGAATTTTCGGGTGTTTGGAGCCTGAATTTGAGATATAAACGGGTACAGAAGATGCATGCACATATCGACTTTTGGGCACCTAAAAGATCGATTTTCAGTATGTTTTGGGCCTGTATTTTGAAAATATTCTAACACGGAGTAGGCATGTACAGTTCGCTTCTGGGACCCTAAAATAACGAATTTTAGGGTGTTTTGGGCCTGAATTTGAGATATCGACTTTGGGTACCTAAAATATCGATTTTTAGCATGTTTTGGGCCTATATTTTGAAAATATTCTAGAACTATGTAGGCATGTACAGATCACTTCCGGGACCCCAAAATATCGAATTTTCAGGTGTTTTGAGCCTGAATTTGAGATTTAAACGGGTACAGATGATGCATGCACATATTGACTTTGGACACTTAAAATATCGATTTTTAGCATGTTTTGAGCCTATATTTTGAAAAAATTCTAGCACTGAGTAGGCATGTACAGATCGCTTCTGGGACCCCAAAATATCGAATTTTCGGGTGTTTTGAGCCTGAATTTGAGATATAAACGGGTACAGAAGATGCATCCACATATCGACTTTTGGGCACATAAAAGATCGATTTTCAGTATGTTTTGGGCCTCTATATTGAAAATACTCTAACACGGAGTAGGCATGTACAGATCGCTTCTGGGACCCCAAAATATCGAATTTTGGGGTGTTTTTGACCTGAATTTGAGATATCGACTTTGGGCACCTAAAATATCGATTTTTAGCATGTTTTGGGCCTATTTTTTGAAAGTATTCTAGCAATGAGTAGGCATGTACAGATCGCTTCTGGGACCCCAAAATATTGAATTTTCGGGTGTTTTGGGCCTGAATTTGAAATATCGACTTTGGGCACCAAAAATATCGATTTTTAGCATGTTTTGGGCCTATATTTTAAAAATATTCTAGCACTGAGTAGGAATGTACAGATCGCTTCTGGGACCCCAAATGATCGAATTTTCGGGTTTTTGGAGCCTGAATTTGAGATATAAACGGGTACAGAAGATTCATGCACATATCGACTTTTGGGTACCTAAAAGATCGATTTTCAGTATGTTTTGGGTCTGTATTTTGAAAATACTCTAACACGGAGTAGGCATGTATTGTTCGCTTCTGGGACCCCAAAATATCGAATTTTCGGGTGTTTTGGGCATGAATTTGAAATATCGACTTTGGGCACCTAAAATATCGATTTTTAGCATGTTTTGGGCCTATATTTTGAAAATATTCTAGCACTGAGCAGGCATGTACAGATCGCTTCTGGGACCCAAAAATACCGAAGTTCCGGGTGTTTTGAGCCTGAATTTGATATATAAACGGGTACAGAAGATGCATGCACATATCGACTTTGGACACTTAAAATATCGATTTTTAGCATGTTTTGAGCCTATATTTTGAAAACATTCTAGCACTGACTAGACATGTACAGATCGCTTTTGGGACCCAAAATTACCGAAATTTCGGGTCTTTTGAGGTTGAATTTGAGACATAAACGAGTGCAGAAGATGCATACCCATGTTCAATTTGGGTACCTAAAATATCGATTTTTTAGCATGTTTTGGGCCTGCATCTGAGTAGCCATGTACAGATCGCTTCTGGGACCCAAAATATCGAATTTTCGGGTGTTTGGAGCCTGAATTTGAGATATAAACGGTTACAGAAGATGCATGCACATATCGACTTTTGGGCACCTAAAAGATCGATTTTCAGTATGTTTTGGGCCCGTATTTTGAAAATACTCTAACACGGAGTAGGCACGTACAGTTTGCTTCTGGGACCCCAAAATATCGAATTTTAGGGTGTTTTGGGCCTGAATTTGAGATATCGACTTTGGGCACCTAAAATATCGATTTTTAGCATGTTTTGGGCCTATATTTTGAAAATATTCTAGCACTGAGTAGGCATGTACAGATCGCTTCTGGGACCTAGAAATACCGAATTTTCGTGTGTTTTGATCCTGAATTTGAGATATAAACGGGTACAGAAGATGCATGCACATATTGACTTTGGGCACCTAAAATATCGATTTTCAGCATGTTTTGGGCCTGTATTTTGAAAATACTCTAACTACGGGTAGGCATGTACAGATCGCTCCTGGGACCCAAAAATATCGAATTTTCGGGTGTTTTGAGCCTGAATTTGAGATATAAACGGGTACAGAAGATGCATGTACATATCGACTTTGGACACTTGAAATATCGATTTTTATCATGTTTTGAGCCTATATTTTGAAAACATTCTAGCACTGACTAGACATGTACAGATCGCTTCTGGGACCCAAAATATCGAATTTTAGGGTGTTTTGGGCCTGAATTTGAGATATCGACTTTGGGCACCTAAAATATCGATTTTTAGCATGTTTTGGGCCTATATTTTGAAAATATTCTAGCACTAAGTAGGCATGTACAGATCACTTCTGGGACCCAAAATAATCGAATTTTCGTGTGTTTTGAGCCTGAATTTGAGATATAAACGGGTACAGATGATGCATGCACAGATTGACTTTGGACACTTAAAATATCGATTTTTAGCATGTTTTGGGCCTATATTTTGAATAAATTCTAGCACTGAGTAGGCATGTACAGATCGCTTCTGGGACCCAAAAATATCGAATTTTCGGGTGTTTGGAGCCTGAATTTGAGATATAAACGGGTACAGAAGATGCATGCACATATCGACTTTTGGGCACCTAACACATCGATTTTCAGTATGTTTTGGGCCTGTATTTTGAAAATACTCTAACACGGAGTAGGCATGTACAGTTCGCTTCTGGGACCCCAAAATATCGAATTTTAGGGTGTTTTGGGCCTGAATTTGAGATATCGACTTTGGGCACCTAAAATATCGATTTTTAGCATGTTTTGGGCCTATATTTTGAAAATATTCTAGCACTAAGTAGGCATGTACAGATCGCTTCTGGGACCCAAAAATATCGAAGTTTCGGGTGTTTTGAGGTTAAATTTGGGATATAAACGGGTGCAGAAGATGCATACACATGTTGACTTTGGTCACCTAAAATATCTATTTTCAGCTTGTTTTGGGCCTGTATTTTGAAAATACTCTAACACGGAGTAAGCAAGTACAGATCGCTTCTGGGACCCCAAAATATCGAATTTTCGGGTGTTTTGAGCCTGAATTTGAGATATAAACGGGAACAGAAGATGAATCCACATATCGACTTTTGGGCACCTAAAAGATCGATTTTCAGTATGTTTTGGGCCTGTATATTGAAAATAATCTAACACGGAGTGTGCATGTACAGATCGCTTCTGGGACACCAAAATATCGAATTTTTGGTGTTTTTGGCCTGAATTTGAGATATCGACTTTGGGCACCTAAAATTTCGATTTTTAGCATGTTTTGGGCCTATATTTTGAAAATATTCTAGCACTGAGTAGACATGTACAGATCGCTTCTGGGACCCCAAAATTTCGAATTTTCGGGTGTTTTGAGCCTGAATTTGAGATATAAACGGGTACAGAAGATGCATGCACATATCGACTTTGGACACTTAAAATATCGATTTTTAGCATGTTTTGAGCCTATATTTTGAAAACATTCTAGCACTAACTAGACATGTACAGATCGCTTTTGGGACCCAAAATTACCGAAATTTCGGGTCTTTTGAGGTTGAATTTGAGACATAAACGAGTGCAGAAGATGCATACCCATGTTCAATTTGGGTACCTAAAATATCGATTTTTTAGCATGTTTTGGGCCTGCATCTGAGTAGCCATGTACAGATCGCTTCTGGGACCCAAAAAATCGAATTTTCGGGTGTTTGGAGCCTGAATTTGAGATATAAACGGGTACAGAAGATGCATGCACATATCGACTTTTGGTCACCTAAAAGATCGATTTTCAGTATGATTTGGGCCCGTATTTTGAAAATACTCTAACACGGAGTAGGCATGTACAGTTTGCTTCTGGGACCCCAAAATATCGAATTTTAGGGTGTTTTGGGCCTAAATTTGAGATATCGACTTTGGGCACCTAAAATATCGATTTTTAGCATGTTTTGGGCCTATATTTTGAAAATATTCTAGCACTGAGTAGGCATGTACAGATCGCTTCTGGGACCTAAAAATACCGAATTTTCGGGTGTTTTGAGCCAGAATTTGAGATATAAACGGGTACAGAAGATGCATGCACATATTGACTTTGGGCACCTAAAATATCGATTTTCAGCATGTTTTGGGCCTGTATTTTGAAAATACTCTAACTAGGAGTAGGCATGTACAGATCGCTTCTGGGACCCAAAAAAATCGAATTTTCGGGTGTTTTGAGCCTGAATTTGAGATATAAACGGGTACAGAAGATGCATGCACATATCGACTTTGGACACTTAAAATATCGATTTTTAGCATGTTTTGAGCCTATATATTGAACAAATTCTAGCACTGACTAGACATGTACAGATCGCTTCTGGGACCCAAAATATAGAATTTTAGGGTGTTTTGGGCCTGAATTTGAGATATCGACTTTGGGCACCTAAAATATCGATTTTTAGCATGTTTTGGGCCTATATTTTGAAAACATTCTAGCACTGACTAGACATGTACAGATCGCTTCTGGGACCCAAAAATATCGAATTTTCGGGTGTTTTGAGCCTGAATTTGAGATATAAACGGGTACAGAAGATGCATGCACATATCGACTTTGGACACTTAAAATATCGATTTTTAGTATGTTTTGAGCCTATATTTTGAAAACACTCTAGCACTGACTAGACATGTACAGATCGCTTTTGGGACCCAAAATTACCGAAATTTCGGGTCTTTTGAGGTTGAATTTGAGACATAAACGAGTGCAGAAGATGCATACCCATGTTCAATTTGGGTACCTAAAATATCGATTTTTTAGCATGTTTTGGGCCTGCATCTGAGTAGCCATGTACAGATCGCTTCTGGGACCCAAAATATCGAATTTTCGGGTGTTTGGAGCCTGAATTTGAGATATAAACGGGTACAGAAGATGCATGCACATATCGACTTTTGGGCACCTAAAAGATCGATTTTCAGTATGTTTTGGGCCCGTATTTTGAAAATACTCTAACACGGAGTAGGCATGTACAGTTTGCTTCTGGGACCCCAAAATATCGAATTTTAGGGTGTTTTGGGCCTGAATTTGAGATATCGACTTTGGGCACCTAAAATATCGATTTTTAGCATGTTTTGGGCCTATATTTTGAAAATATTCTAGCACTGAGTAGGCATGTACAGATCGCTTCTGGGACCTAAAAATACCGAATTTTCGTGTGTTTTGAGCCAGAATTTGAGATATAAACGGGTACAGAAGATGCATGCACATATTGGCTTTGGGCACCTAAAATATCGATTTTCAGCATGTTTTGGGCCTGTATTTTGAAAATACTCTAACTAGGAGTAGGCATGTACAGATCGCTCCTGGGACCCAAAAATATCGAATTTTCGGGTGTTTTGAGCCTGAATTTGAGATATAAACGGGTACAGAAGATGCATGCACATATCGACTTTGGACACTTAAAATATCGATTTTTAGCATGTTTTGAGCCTATATTTTGAAAACATTCTAGCACTGACTAGACATGTACAAATCGCTTCTGGGACCCAAAATATCGAATTTTAGGGTGTTTTGGGCCTGAATTTGAGATATCGACTTTGGGCACCTAAAATATCGATTTTTAGCATGTTTTGGGCCTATATTTTGAAAATATTCTAGCACTAAGTAGGCATGTACAGATCACTTCTGGGACCCAAAATAATCGAATTTTCGGGTGTTTTGAGCCTGAATTTGAGATATAAACAGGTACAGATGATGCATGCACATATTGACTTTGGACACTTAAAATATCGATTTTTAGCATGTTTTGGGCCTATATTTTGAAAACACTCTAGCACTGACTAGACATGTACAGATCGCTTTTGGGACCCAAAATTACCGAAATTTCGGGTCTTTTGAGGTTGAATTTGAGACATAAACGAGTGCAGAAGATGCATACCCATGTTCAATTTGGGTACCTAAAATATCGATTTTTTAGCATGTTTTGGGCCTGCATCTGAGTAGCCATGTACAGATCGCTTCTGGGACCCAAAATATCGAATTTTCGGGTGTTTGGAGCCTGAATTTGAGATATAAACGGGTACAGAAGATGCATGCACATATCGACTTTTGGGCACCTAAAAGATCGATTTTCAGTATGTTTTGGGCCCGTATTTTGAAAATACTCTAACACAGAGTAGGCATGTACAGTTTGCTTCTGGGACCCCAAAATATCAAATTTTAGGGTGTTTTGGGCCTGAATTTGAGATATCGACTTTGGGCACCTAAAATATCGATTTTTAGCATGTTTTGGGCCTATATTTTGAAAATATTCTAGCACTGAGTAGGCATGTACAGATCGCTTCTGGGACCTAAAAATACCGAATTTTCGTGTGTTTTGAGCCAGAATTTGAGATATAAACGGGTACAGAAGATGCATGCACATATTGACTTTGGGCACCTAAAATATCGATTTTCAGCATGTTTTGGGCCTGTATTTTGAAAATACTCTAACTAGGAGTAGACATGTACAGATCGCTCCAGGGACCCAAAAATATCGAATTTTCGGGTGTTTGGAGCCTGAATTTGAGATATAAACGGGTACAGAAGATGCATGCACATATCGACTTTGGACACTTAAAATATCGATTTTTAGCATGTTTTGAGCCTATATTTTGAAAACATTCTAGCACTGACTAGACATGTACAGATCGCTTCTGGGACCCAAAATATCGAATTTTAGGGTGTTTTGGGCCTGAATTTGAGATATCGACTTTGGGCACCTAAAATATCGATTTTTAGCATGTTTTGGGCCTATATTTTGAAAATATTCTAGCACTAAGTAGGCATGTACAGATCACTTCTGGGACCCAAAATAATCGAATTTTCGTGTGTTTTGAGCCTGAATTTGAGATATAAACAGGTACAGATGATACATGCACATATTGACTTTGGACACTTAAAATATCGATTTTTAGCATGTTTTGGGCCTATATTTTGAAAATATTCTAGCACTGAGTAGGCATGTACAGATCGCTTCTGGGACCTAAAAATACCGAATTTTCGGGTGTTTTGAGCCAGAATTTGAGATATAAACGGGTACAGAAGATGCATGCACATATTGACTTTGGGCACCTAAAATATCGATTTTCAGCATGTTTTGGGCCTGTATTTTGAAAATACTCTAACTAGGAGTAGGCATGTACAGATCGCTTCTGGGACCCAAAAATATCGAATTTTCGGGTGTTTTGAGCCTGAATTTGAGATATAAACGGGTACAGAAGATGCATGCACATATCGACTTTGGACACTTAAAATATCGATTTTTAGCATGTTTTGAGCCTATATTTTGAAAACATTCTAGCACTGACTAGACATGTACAGATCGCTTATGGGACCCAAAATATAGAATTTTAGGGTGTTTTGGGCCTGAATTTGAGATATCGACTTTGGGCACCTAAAATATCGATTTTCAGTATGTTTTGGGCCTGTATTTTTAAAATACTCTAACACGGAGTAGGCATGTACAGTTCGCTTCTGGGACCCCAAAATATCGTATTTTAGAGTGTTTTGGGCCTGAATTTGAGATATCGACTTTGGGCACCTAAAATATCGATTTTTAGCATGTTTTGGGCCTATATTTTGAAAATATTCTAGCACTAAGTAGGCATGTACAGATCGCTTCTGGGACCCAAAAATATCGAAGTTTCGGGTGTTTTGAGGTTAAATTTGGGATATAAACGGGTGCAGAAGATGCATACACATGTTGACTTTGGTCACCTAAAATATCTATTTTCAGCTTGTTTTGGGCCTGTATTTTGAAAATACTCTAACACGGAGTAAGCAAGTACAGATCGCTTCTGGGACCCCAAAATATCGAATTTTCGGGTGTTTTGAGCCTGAATTTGAGATATAAACGGGAACAGAAGATGAATCCACATATCGACTTTTGGGCACCTAAAAGATCGATTTTCAGTATGTTTAGGGGCCTGTATATTGAAAATAATCTAACACGGAGTGTGCATGTACAGATCGCTTCTGGGACACCAAAATATCGAATTTTTGGTGTTTTTGGCCTGAATTTGAGATATCGACTTTGGGCACCTAAAATATCGATTTTTAGCATGTTTTGGGCCTATATTTTGAAAATATTCTAGCACTGAGTAGACATGTACAGATCGCTTCTGGGACCCCAAAATTTTGAATTTTCGGGTGTTTTGAGCCTGAATTTGAGATATAAACGGGTACAGAAGATATTGACTTTGGGCACCTAAAATATCGATATTCAGCATGTTTTGAGCCTGTATTTTGAAAATACTCTAACTAGGAGTAGGAATGTACAGATCGCTTCTGGTACCCAAAAATTTCGAATTTTCGGGTGTTTTGAGCCTGAATTTGAGATATAAACGGGTACAGAAGATGCATGCACATATCGACTTTGGACACTTAAAATATCGATTTTTAGCATGTTTTGAGCCTATATTTTGAAAACATTCTAGCACTGACTAGACATGTACAGATCGCTTATGGGACCCAAAATTATCAAATTTTCGGGTGTTTTGAGGTTGAATTTGAGATATAAACGAGTGCAGAAGATGCATAGACATGTTGACTTTGGGCACCTAAAATATCGATTTTCAGCATGTTTTGGATTTGCATCCGAGTAAGCATGTACAGATCGCTTCTGGGACCCCAAAATATCGAATTTTCGGGTGTTTGGAGCCTGAATTTGAGATATAAACGGGTACAGAAGATGCATGCACATATCGACTTTTGGGCACCTAAAAGATCGACTTTCAGTATGTTTTGGGCCTGTATTTTGAAAATACTCTATCACGGAGTAGGCATGTACAGTTCGCTTCTGGGACCTCAAAATATCGAATTTTAGGGTGTTTTGGGCCTGAATTTGAGATATCGACTTTGGCCACCTAAAATATCGATTTTAGCATGTTTTGGGACTATATTTTGAAAATATTCTAGCAGTAAGTAGGCATGTACAGATCACTTCTGGGACCCCAAAATATCGAATTTTCGGGTATTTTGAGCATGAATTTAAGATATAAACGGGTACAGATGATGCATGCACATATCGACTTTGGACACTTAAAATATCGATTTTTAGCATGTTTTGAGCATATATTTTGAAAAAATTCTAGCAGTGAGTAGGCATGTACAGATCGCTACTGGGACCCACATATATCGAATTTTCGGGTGTTTTGAGGTTAAATTTGGGATATAAACGGGTACAGAAGATGCATGCACATATCGACTTTTGGGCACCTAAAAGATCGATTTTCAGTATGTTTTGGGCCTGTATTTTGAAAATACTATAACACGGAGTAGGCATGTACAGTTTGCTTCTGGGACCCCAAAATATCGAATTTACGGGTGTTTTGGGCCTGAATTTGAAATATCGACTTTTGGCAACTAAAATATCGAGTTTTAGCATGTTTTGGGCCTGTATTTTGAAAATATTCTAGCACTGAGTAGGCATGTACAGATCGCTTCTGGGACCCCAAAATATCGAATTTTCGGGTGTTTTGAGCCTGAATTTGAGATATAATCGGGTACAGAAGATGCATGCACATATCGACTTTGGACACTTAAAATATCGATTTTTAGCATGTTTTGAGCCTATATTTTGAAAACATTCTAGCACTGACTAGACATGTACAGATCGCTTCTGGGACCCAAAATTATCTAATTTTCGGGTGTTTTGAGGTTGAATTTGAGATATAAACGGGTACAGATGATGCATGCACATATCGACTTTGGACACTTAAAATATCGATTTTTAGCATGTTTTGAGCCTATATTTTGAATAAATTCTAGCACTAAGTAGGCATGTACAGATCGCTTCTAGGATCCAAAAATATCAAATTTTCCGGTGTTTTGAGGTTAAATTTGGGATATAAACGGGTACAGAAGATGCATTTACATATCGACTTTTGGGCACCTAAAAGATCGATTTTCAGTATGTTTTGGGCCCGTATTTTGAAAATACTCTAACACGGAGTAGGCATGTACAGTTTGCTTCTGGGACCCCAAAATATCGAATTTTAGGGTGTTTTGGGCCTGAATTTGAGATATCGACTTTGGGCACCTAAAATATCGATTTTTAGCATGTTTTGGGCCTATATTTTGAAAATATTCTAGCACTGAGTAGGCATGTACAGATCGCTTCTGGGACCTAGAAATACCGAATTTTCGTGTGTTTTGATCCTGAATTTGAGATATAAACGGGTACAGAAGATGCATGCACATATTGACTTTGGGCACCTAAAATATCGATTTTCAGCATGTTTTGGGCCTGTATTTTGAAAATACTCTAACTAGGGGTAGGCATGTACAGATCGCTCCTGGGACCCAAAAATATCGAATTTTCGGGTGTTTTGAGCCTGAATTTGAGATATAAACGGGTACAGAAGATGCATGTACATATCGACTTTGGACACTTGAAATATCGATTTTTAGCATGTTTTGAGCCTATATTTTGAAAACATTCTAGCACTGACTAGACATGTACAGATCGCTTCTGGGACCCAAAATATCGAATTTTAGGGTGTTTTGGGCCTGAATTTGAGATATCGACTTTGGGCACCTAAAATATCGATTTTTAGCATGTTTTGGGCCTATATTTTGAAAATATTCTAGCACTAAGTAGGCATGTACAGATCACTTCTGGGACCCAAAAATATCGAAGTTTCGGGTGTTTTGAGGTTAAATTTGGGATATAAACGGGTGCAGAAGATGCATACACATGTTGACTTTGGTCACCTAAAATATCTATTTTCAGCTTGTTTTGGGCCTGTATTTTGAAAATACTCTAACACGGAGTAAGCAAGTACAGATCGCTTCTGGGACCCCAAAATATCGAATTTTAGGGTGTTTTGGGCCTAAATTTGAGATATCGACTTTGGGCACCTAAAATATCGATTTTTAGCATGTTTTGAGCCTATATTTTGAAAACATTCTAGCACTGACTAGACATGTACAGATCGCTTTTGGGACCCAAAATTACCGAAATTTCGGGTCTTTTGAGGTTGAATTTGAGACATAAACGAGTGCAGAAGATGCATACCCATGTTCAATTTGGGTACCTAAAATATCGATTTTTTAGCATGTTTTGGGCCTGCATCTGAGTAGCCATGTACAGATCGCTTCTGGGACCCAAAATATCGAATTTTCGGGTGTTTGGAGCCTGAATTTGAGATATAAACGGGTACAGAAGATGCATGCACATATCGACTTTTGGTCACCTAAAAGATCGATTTTCAGTATGTTTTGGGCCCGTATTTTGAAAATACTCTAACACGGAGTAGGCATGTACAGTTTGCTTCTGGGACCCCAAAATATCGAATTTTAGGGTGTTTTGGGCCTAAATTTGAGATATCGACTTTGGGCACCTAAAATATCGATTTTTAGCATGTTTTGGGCCTATATTTTGAAAATATTCTAGCACTGAGTAGGCATGTACAGATCGCTTCTGGGACCTAAAAATACCGAATTTTTGGGTGTTTTGAGCCAGAATTTGAGATATAAACGGGTACAGAAGATGCATGCACATATTGACTTTGGGCACCTAAAATATCGATTTTCAGCATGTTTTGGGCCTGTATTTTGAAAATACTCTAACTAGGAGTAGGCATGTACAGATCGCTTCTGGGACCCAAAAAAATCGAATTTTCGGGTGTTTTGAGCCTGAATTTGAGATATAAACGGGTACAGAAGATGCATGCACATATCGACTTTGGACACTTAAAATATCGATTTTTAGCATGTTTTGAGCCTATATATTGAAAACATTCTAGCACTGACTAGACATGTACAGATCGCTTCTGGGACCCAAAATATAGAATTTTAGGGTGTTTTGGGCCTGAATTTGAGATATCGACTTTGGGCACCTAAAATATCGATTTTTAGCATGTTTTGGGCCTATATTTTGAAAACATTCTAGCACTGACTAGACATGTACAGATCGCTTCTGGGACCCAAAAATATCGAATTTTCGGGTGTTTTGAGCCTGAATTTGAGATATAAACGGGTACAGAAGATGCATGCACATATCGACTTTGGACACTTAAAATATCGATTTTTAGTATGTTTTGAGCCTATATTTTGAAAACACTCTAGCACTGACTAGACATGTACAGATCGCTTTTGGGACCCAAAATTACCGAAATTTCGGGTCTTTTGAGGTTGAATTTGAGACATAAACGAGTGCAGAAGATGCATACCCATGTTCAATTTGGGTACCTAAAATATCGATTTTTTAGCATGTTTTGGGCCTGCATCTGAGTAGCCATGTACAGATCGCTTCTGGGACCCAAAATATCGAATTTTCGGGTGTTTGGAGCCTGAATTTGAGATATAAACGGGTACAGAAGATGCATGCACATATCGACTTTTGGGCACCTAAAAGATCGATTTTCAGTATGTTTTGGGCCCGTATTTTGAAAATACTCTAACACGGAGTAGGCATGTACAGTTTGCTTCTGGGACCCCAAAATATCGAATTTAGTGTGTTTTGGGCCTGAATTTGAGATATCGACTTTGGGCACCTAAAATATCGATTTTTAGCATGTTTTGGGCCTATATTTTGAAAATATTCTAGCACTGAGTAGGCATGTACAGATCGCTTCTGGGACCTAAAAATACCGAATTTTCGGGTGTTTTGAGCCAGAATTTGAGATATAAACGGGTACAGAAGATGCATGCACATATTGACTTTGGGCACCTAAAATATCGATTTTCAGCATGTTTTGGGCCTGTATTTTGAAAATACTCTAACTAGGAGTAGGCATGTACAGATCGCTCCTGGGACCCAAAAATATCGAATTTTCGGGTGTTTTAAGCCTGAATTTGAGATATAAACGGGTACAGAAGATGCATGCACATATCGACTTTGGACACTTAAAATATCGATTTTTAGCATGTTTTGAGCCTATATTTTGAAAACATTCTAGCACTGACTAGACATGTACAGATCGCTTCTGGGACCCAAAATATCGAATTTTAGGGTGTTTTGGGCCTGAATTTGAGATATCGACTTTGGGCACCTAAAATATCGATTTTTAGCATGTTTTGGGCCTATATTTTGAAAATATTCTAGCACTAAGTAGGCATGTACAGATCACTTCTGGGACCCAAAATAATCGAATTTTCGTGTGTTTTGAGCCTGAATTTGAGATATAAACGGGTACAGATGATGCATGCACATATTGACTTTGGACACTTAAAATATCGATTTTTAGCATGTTTTGGGCCTATATTTTGAATAAATTCTAGCACTGAGTAGGCATGGACAGATCGCTTCTGGGACCCAAAAATATCGAATTTTCGGGTGTTTGGAGCCTGAATTTGAGATATAAACGGGTACAGAAGATGCATGCACATGTCGACTTTTGGGCACCTAACAGATCGATTTTCAGTATGTTTTGGGCCTGTATTTTTAAAATACTCTAACACGGAGTAGGCATGTACAGTTCGCTTCTGGGACCCCAAAATATCGTATTTTAGAGTGTTTTGGGCCTGAATTTGAGATATCGACTTTGGGCACCTAAAATATCGATTTTTAGCATGTTTTGGGCCTATATTTTGAAAATATTCTAGCACTAAGTAGGCATGTACAGATCGCTTCTGGGACCCAAAAATATCGAAGTTTCGGGTGTTTTGAGGTTAAATTTGGGATATAAACGGGTGCAGAAGATGCATACACATGTTGACTTTGGTCACCTAAAATATCTATTTTCAGCTTGTTTTGGGCCTGTATTTTGAAAATACTCTAACACGGAGTAAGCAAGTACAGATCGCTTCTGGGACCCCAAAATATCGAATTTTCGGGTGTTTTGAGCCTGAATTTGAGATATAAACGGGAACAGAAGATGAATCCACATATCGACTTTTGGGCACCTAAAAGATCGATTTTCAGTATGTTTAGGGGCCTGTATATTGAAAATAATCTAACACGGAGTGTGCATGTACAGATCGCTTCTGGGACACCAAAATATCGAATTTTTGGTGTTTTTGGCCTGAATTTGAGATATCGACTTTGGGCACCTAAAATATCGATTTTTAGCATGTTTTGGGCCTATATTTTGAAAATATTCTAGCACTGAGTAGACATGTACAGATCGCTTCTGGGACCCCAAAATTATGAATTTTCGGGTGTTTTGAGCCTGAATTTGAGATATAAACGGGTACAGAAGATATTGACTTTGGGCACCTAAAATATCGATATTCAGCATGTTTTGAGCCTGTATTTTGAAAATACTCTAACTAGGAGTAGGAATGTACAGATCGCTTCTGGTACCCAAAAATATCGAATTTTCGGGTGTTTTGAGCCTGAATTTGAGATATAAACGGGTACAGAAGATGCATGCACATATCGACTTTGGACACTTAAAATATCGATTTTTAGCATGTTTTGAGCCTATATTTTGAAAACATTCTAGCACTGACTAGACATGTACAGATCGCTTATGGGACCCAAAATTATCAAATTTTCGGGTGTTTTGAGGTTGAATTTGAGATATAAACGAGTGCAGAAGATGCATAGACATGTTGACTTTGGGCACCTAAAATATCGATTTTCAGCATGTTTTGGATTTGCATCCGAGTAAGCATGTACAGATCGCTTCTGGGACCCCAAAATATCGAATTTTCGGGTGTTTGGAGCCTGAATTTGAGATATAAACGGGTACAGAAGATGCATGCACATATCGACTTTTGGGCACCTAAAAGATCGACTTTCAGTATGTTTTGGGCCTGTATTTTGAAAATACTCTATCACGGAGTAGGCATGTACAGTTCGCTTCTGGGACCTCAAAATATCGAATTTTAGGGTGTTTTGGGCCTGAATTTGAGATATCGACTTTGGCCACCTAAAATATCGATTTTAGCATGTTTTGGGACTATATTTTGAAAATATTCTAGCAGTAAGTAGGCATGTACAGATCACTTCTGGGACCCCAAAATATCGAATTTTCGGGTATTTTGAGCATGAATTTAAGATATAAACGGGTACAGATGATGCATGCACATATCGACTTTGGACACTTAAAATATCGATTTTTAGCATGTTTTGAGCATATATTTTGAAAAAATTCTAGCAGTGAGTAGGCATGTACAGATCGCTACTGGGACCCACATATATCGAATTTTCGGGTGTTTTGAGGTTAAATTTGGGATATAAACGGGTACAGAAGATGCATGCACATATCGACTTTTGGGCACCTAAAAGATCGATTTTCAGTATGTTTTGGGCCTGTATTTTGAAAATACTATAACACGGAGTAGGCATGTACAGTTTGCTTCTGGGACCCCAAAATATCGAATTTACGGGTGTTTTGGGCCTGAATTTGAAATATCGACTTTTGGCAACTAAAATATCGAGTTTTAGCATGTTTTGGGCCTGTATTTTGAAAATATTCTAGCACTGAGTAGGCATGTACAGATCGCTTCTGGGACCCCAAAATATCGAATTTTCGGGTGTTTTGAGCCTGAATTTGAGATATAATCGGGTACAGAAGATGCATGCACATATCGACTTTGGACACTTAAAATATCGATTTTTAGCATGTTTTGAGCCTATATTTTGAAAACATTCTAGCACTGACTAGACATGTACAGATCGCTTCTGGGACCCAAAATTATCTAATTTTCGGGTGTTTTGAGGTTGAATTTGAGATATAAACGGGTACAGATGATGCATGCACATATCGACTTTGGACACTTAAAATATCGATTTTTAGCATGTTTTGAGCCTATATTTTGAATAAATTCAAGCACTAAGTAGGCATGTACAGATCGCTTCTAGGATCCAAAAATATCAAATTTTCCGGTGTTTTGAGGTTAAATTTGGGATATAAACGGGTACAGAAGATGCATTTACATATCGACTTTTGGGCACCTAAAAGATCGATTTTCAGTATGTTTTGGGCCCGTATTTTGAAAATACTCTAACACGGAGTAGGCATGTACAGTTTGCTTCTGGGACCCCAAAATATCGAATTTTAGGGTGTTTTGGGCCTGAATTTGAGATATCGACTTTGGGCACCTAAAATATCGATTTTTAGCATGTTTTGGGCCTATATTTTGAAAATATTCTAGCACTGAGTAGGCATGTACAGATCGCTTCTGGGACCTAGAAATACCGAATTTTCGTGTGTTTTGATCCTGAATTTGAGATATAAAAGGGTACAGAAGATGCATGCACATATTGACTTTGGGCACCTAAAATATCGATTTTCAGCATGTTTTGGGCCTGTATTTTGAAAATACTCTAACTAGGGGTAGGCATGTACAGATCGCTCCTGGGACCCAAAAATATCGAATTTTCGGGTGTTTTGAGCCTGAATTTGAGATATAAACGGGTACAGAAGATGCATGTACATATCGACTTTGGACACTTGAAATATCGATTTTTAGCATGTTTTGAGCCTATATTTTGAAGACATTCTAGCACTGACTAGACATGTACAGATCGCTTCTGGGACCCAAAATATCGAATTTTAGGGTGTTTTGGGCCTGAATTTGAGATATCGACTTTGGGCACCTAAAATATCGATTTTTAGCATGTTTTGGGCCTATATTTTGAAAATATTCTAGCACTAAGTAGGCATGTACAGATCACTTCTGGGACCCAAAATAATCGAATTTTCGTGTGTTTTGAGCCTGAATTTGAGATATAAACGGGTACAGATGATGCATGCACATATTGACTTTGGACACTTAAAATATCGATTTTTAGCATGTTTTGGGCCTATATTTTGAAAATATTCTAGCACTAAGTAGGCATGTACAGATCGCTTCTGGGACCCAAAAATATCGAAGTTTCGGGTGTTTTGAGGTTAAATTTGGGATATAAACGTGTGCAGAAGATGCATACACATGTTGACTTTGGTCACCTAAAATATCTATTTTCAGCTTGTTTTGGGCCTGTATTTTGAAAATACTCTAACACGGAGTAAGCAAGTACAGATCGCTTCTGGGTCCCCAAAATATCGAATTTTCGGGTGTTTTGAGCCTGAATTTGAGATATAAACGGGAACAGAAGATGAATCCACATATCGACTTTTGGGCACCTAAAAGATCGATTTTCAGTATGTTTTGGGCCTGTATATTGAAAATAATCTAACACGGAGTGTGCATGTACAGATCGCTTCAGGGACACCAAAATATCGAATTTTTGGTGTTTTTGGCCTGAATTTGAGATATCGACTTTGGGCACCTAAAATTTCGATTTTTAGCATGTTTGGGGCCTATATTTTGAAAATATTCTAGCACTGAGTAGACATGTACAGATCGCTTCTGGGACCCCAAAATTTCGAATTTTCGGGTGTTTTGAGCCTGAATTTGAGATATAAACGGGTACAGAAGATGCATGCACATATCGACTTTGGACACTTAAAATATCGATTTTTAGCATGTTTTGAGCCTATATTTTGAAAACATTCTAGCACTGACTAGACATGTACAGATCGCTTTTGGGACCCAAAATTACCGAAATTTCGGGTCTTTTGAGGTTGAATTTGAGACATAAACGAGTGCAGAAGATGCATACCCATGTTCAATTTGGGTACCTAAAATATCGATTTTTTAGCATGTTTTGGGCCTGCATCTGAGTAGCCATGTACAGATCGCTTCTGGGACCCAAAATATCGAATTTTCGGGTGTTTGGAGCCAGAATTTGAGATATAAACGGGTACAGAAGATGCATGCACATATCGACTTTTGGTCACCTAAAAGATCGATTTTCAGTATGTTTTGGGCCCGTATTTTGAAAGTACTCTAACACGGAGTAGGCATGTACAGTTTGCTTCTGGGACCCCAAAATATCGAATTTACGGGTGTTTTGGGCCTGAATTTGAAATATCGACTTTTGGCAACTAAAATATCGAGTTTTAGCATGTTTTGGGCCTGTATTTTGAAAATATTCTAGCACTGAGTAGGCATGTACAGATCGCTTCTGGGACCCCAAAATATCGAATTTTCGGGTGTTTTGAGCCTGAATTTGAGATATAATCGGGTACAGAAGATGCATGCACATATCGACTTTGGACACTTAAAATATCGATTTTTAGCATGTTTTGAGCCTATATTTTGAAAACATTCTAGCACTGACTAGACATGTACAGATCGCTTCTGGGACCCAAAATTATCTAATTTTCGGGTGTTTTGAGGTTGAATTTGAGATATAAACGGGTACAGATGATGCATGCACATATCGACTTTGGACACTTAAAATATCGATTTTTAGCATGTTTTGAGCCTATATTTTGAATAAATTCTAGCACTAAGTAGGCATGTACAGATCGCTTCTAGGATCCAAAAATATCAAATTTTCCGGTGTTTTGAGGTTAAATTTGGGATATAAACGGGTACAGAAGATGCATTTACATATCGACTTTTGGGCACCTAAAAGATCGATTTTCAGTATGTTTTAGTCCTGTATTTTGAAAATACTATAACACGGAGTAGGCATGTACAGTTTGCATCTCAGACCCCAAAATATCGATTTTTCGATTGTTTTGGGCCTGAATTTGAAATATCGACTTTGGGCACCTAAAATATCGATTTTTAGCATGTTTTGGGCCTATATTTTAAAAATATTCTAGCTCTGAGTAGGCATGTACAGATCGCTTCTGTGACCCCAAAATATCGAATTTTCGGGTGTTTGGAGCCTGAATTTGAGATATAAATGGGTACAGAAGATGCATCCACATATCGACTTTTGGGCACCTAAAATATCGATTTTCAGTATGTTTTGGGCCTGTATTTTGAAAATACTCTAACACGGAGTAGGCATGTACAGTTCGCTTCTGGGACCCCAAAATATCGAATTTTCGGGTGTTTTGGGCCTGAATTTGAATTATCGACTTTGGGCACCTAAAATATCGATTTTAGCATGTTTTGGGCCTATATTTTGAAAATATTCTAGCACTGACTAGACATGTACAGATCGCTTTTGGGACCCAAAATTATCAAATTTTCGGGTGTTTTGAGGTTGAATTTGAGATATAAACGAGTGCAGAAGATGCATAGACATGTTGACTTTGGGCACCTAAAATATCGATTTTCAGCATGTTTTGGGCCTGCATCTGACTAGACATGTACAGATCGCTTCTGGGACCCCAAAATATCGAATTTTCGGGTGTTTGTAGCCTGAATTTGAGATATAAACGGGTACAGAAGATGCATGCACATATCGACTTTTGGGCACCTAAATGATCGATTTTCAGTATGTTTTCGGCCTGTATTTTGAAAATACTCTAACACGGAATAGGCATGTACAGTTCGCTTCTGGGACCCCAAAATATCGAATTTTAGGGTGTTTTGGGCCTGAATTTGAAATATCGACTTTGGGCACCTAAAATATCGATTTTTAACATGTTTTGTGCCTATATCTTGAAAACATTCTAACTAGAAGTAAGGATGTACAGATCGCTTCTGTGATCCAAAAATACTGAATTTTCGGGTGTTTTGAGCCTGAATTTGAGATATAAACGGGTACAGAAGCTGCATGCACATATCGACTTCGGACACTTAAAATATCGATTTTTAGCATGTTTTGAGCCTATATTTTGAAAAAATTCTAGCACTGAGTAGGCATGTACAGATCGCTTCTGGGACCCAAAAATATCGAATTTTCGGGTGTTTTGAGGTTAAATTTGGGATATAAACGGGTACAGAAGATGCATTTACATATCGACTTTTGGGCACCTAAAAGATCGATTTTCAGTATGTTTTGAGCCTGTATTTTGATAATACTCTAACACGGAGTAGGCATGTACAGTTCGCTTCTGGGACCCCAAAATATCGAATTTTCGGGTGTTTTGGGCCTGAATTTGAGATATCGACTTTGCGGACCTAAAATATCGATTTTTAGCATGTTTTAGGCCTATATTTTGAATATATTTTAGCACTAAGTAGGCATGTACAGATCACTTCAGGGACCCCAAAATATCGAATTTTCGTGTGTTTTGAGCCTGAATTTGAGATATAAACGGGTACAGATGATGCATGCACATATCGACTTTGGACACTTAAAATATCGATTTTTTGCATGTTTTGAGCCTATATTTTGAAAATATTCTAGCACTGAGTAGGCATGT
Source organism: Petrolisthes cinctipes (assembly GCA_033782935.1). Lineage (NCBI taxonomy): Eukaryota > Metazoa > Arthropoda > Malacostraca > Decapoda > Porcellanidae > Petrolisthes > Petrolisthes cinctipes. The sequence continues at coordinate 1,710,922 of JAWQEG010000175.1, forward strand.
ACAGATCGCTTATGGGACCCAAAAATATCGAATTTTCAGGTGTTTTGAGGTTGAATTTGGGATATAAACGGGTACAGAAGATGCATGCACATATTGACTTTGGGCACCTAAAATATCGATATTCAGCATGCTTTGGGCCTGTTTTTTGAAAATACTCTAACTAGGAGTAGGCATGTACAGATCGCTTCTGGGACCCAAAAATATCGAATTTTCGGGTGTTTTGAGCCTGAATTTGAGATATAAACGGGTACAGAAGAAGCATGCACATATCGACTTTGGACACTTAAAATATCGATTTTTAGCATGTTTTGAGCCTAAATTTTGAAAACATTCAAGCACTGACTAGACATGTACAGATCGCTTATGGGACCCAAAATTATCAATTTTTCGGGTGTTTTGAGGTTGAATTTGAGATATAAACGAGTGCAGAAGATGCATACACATGTTGACTTTGGGCACCTAAAATATCGATTTTCAGCATGTTTTGGGCCTGCATCTGAGTAAGCATGTACAGATCGCTTCTGGGACCCCAAAATATCGAATTTTCGGGTGTTTGGAGCCTGAATTTGAGATATAAACGGGTACAGAAGATGCATGCACATATCGACTTTGGGCACCTAAAATATCGATTTTCAGCATGTTTTGGGCCTTTATTTTGAAAATTTTATAGCACTAAGTAGGCATGTACAGATTGCTTCTGGGACCCAAAAATATCGAACTTTCGGGTGTTTTGAGCCTGAATTTGAGATATAAACGGGTACAGAAGATGCATCCACATATCGACTTTGGACACTTAAAATATAGATTTGTAGCATGTTTTGAGCCAATATTTTGAAACATTCTAGCACTGACTAGACATGTACAGATCGCTTCTGGGACCCAAAATTATCGAATTTTCGGGTGTTTTGAGGTTGAATTTGAGATATAAACAAGTGCAGAAGATGCATACCCATGTTTAATTTGGGTACCTAAAATATCGATTTTTAGCATGTTTAGGGCCTGCATCTGAGTAGGCATGTACAGATCGCTTCTGGGACCCCAAAATATCGAATTTTCGGGGGTTTGGAGCCTGAATTTGAGATATAAACGGGTACAGAAGATGCATGCACATATCGACTTTTGGGCAACTAAAGGATCGATTTTCAGTATGTTTTGGGCCTGTATTATGAGAATACTCTAACACGGAGTAGGCATGTACAGTTCGCTTTTGGGACCCCAAAATATCGAATTTTAGGGTGTTTTGGGCCTGAATTTGAGATATCGACTTTGGGCACCTAAAATATCGATTTTTAGCATGTTTTGGTACTATATTTTGAAAATATTCTAGCACTAACTAGGCATGTACAGATCACTTCTGGGACCCCAAAATATCGAATTTTCGGGTGTTTTGAGCCTGAATTTGAGATATAAACGGGTACAGATGATGCATGCTCATATCGACTTTAGACACTTAAAATATCGATTTTTAGCATGTTTTGATCCTATATTTTGAAAAAATTCTAGCACTGAGTAGGCATGTACAGATCGCTTCTGGGACCCCAAAATATCGAATTTTCGGGTGTTTTGAGGTTAAATTTGGGATATAAACGGGCACAGAAGATGCATCCACATATCGACTTTTGGGCACCTAAAAGATAGACTTTCAGTATATTTTGGGCCTGTATTTTGAAAATACTCTAACATGGAGTAGGCATGTAGAGATCGCTTCTGGGACCCCAAAATATCGAATTTTCGGGTGTTTTGAGCCTGAATTTGAGATATAAACGGGTACAGAAGATGCATCCACATATCGACTTTTGGGCACCTAAAAGATCGACTTTCAGTATGTTTTGGGCCTGTATATTGAAAATACTCTAACATAGAGTAGGCATGTACAGATCGCTTCTGGGACCCCAAAATATCGATTTTTTGGGTGTTTTTGGCCTGAATTTGAGATATCGACTTTGGGCACCTAAAATATCGATTTTTAGCATGTTTTGGGCCTATATTTTGAAAATATTCTAGCACTGTGTAGGCAAGTACAGATCGCTTCTGGGACCCAAAATATCGAATTTTCGGGTGTTTTGAGCCTGAATTTGAGATATAAACGGGTACAGTAGATGCATACACCTATCGACTTTTGGGCACCTAAAATATCGATTTTGAGCATGTTTTGGGTCTGTATCTTGAAAACATTCTAACTAGGAGTAGGGATGTACAGATTGCTTCTTGGACCCAAAACAACCGAATTTTCGGGTTTTTTGAGCCTGAATTTGATATATAAACGGGTACAGAAGATGCATGCACATATCGACTTTGGACTCTAAAAATATCGATTTTCAACATGTTTTAGGCCTGTATTTTGAAAACATTCTAGCACTGAGTAGGCATGTACAGATTGCTTCTAGGACCCCAAAATATCGAGTTTTTGGGTGTTTTGGACCTGATTTTGAGATATCGACTTTGGGCACCTAAAATATCGATTTTTAGCATGTTTTGGGCCTATATTTTGAAAATATTCTAGCACTGAGTAGGCATGTACAGATCGCTTCTGGTACCCCAAAATATCGAATATTTGAGATATAAACGGGTACAGAAGATGCATGCACATATTGACTTTGGGCACCTAAAATATCGATTTTCAGCATGTTTTGGGCCTGTATTTTGAAAATACTCTAACTAGAAGTAGGCATGTACAAATTGCTTCTGGGACCCCAAAATATCGAAATTCGGGTGTTTTTAGCCTGAATTTGAGATATAAACGGGTACAGAAGATGCATGCACATATTGACTTTGGGCACCTAAAATATCGATTTTCAGCATGTTTTGGGCCTGTACTTTGAAAATACTCTAACTAGGAGTAGGCATGTACAGATCGCTTCTGGGACCCAAAAATATCGAATTTTCGGGTGTTTTGAGCCTGAGCTTGAGATATAAACGGGTACAGAAGATGCATGCACATATCGACTTTGGACACTTAAAATATCGATTTTTAGCATGTTTTGAGCCTATATTTTAAAAACATTCTAGCACTGACTAGACATGTACAGATTGCTTCTGGGACCCAAAATTATCGAATTTTCGGGTGTTTTAAAGTTGAATTTGAGATATAAACGAGTGCAGAAGATGCATACACATGTTCAATTTGGGTACCTAAAATACCGTTCTTTAGCATGTTTTGGGCCTGCATCTGAGTAGGCATGTACAGATCGCTTCTTGGACCCCAAAATACCTAATTTTCGGGTGTTTTGAGCCTGAATTTTAGATATAAACGGGTACAGAAGATGCATGCACATATCGACTTTGGACACTTAAAATATCGATTTTCAGCATGTTTTGGGCCTGTATTTTGAAAACATTCTAGCAATGAGTAGGCATGTACAGATCGCTTCTTGGACCCCAAAATATCGAGTTTTTGGGTGTTTTGGACCTGAATTTGAGATATCGACTTTGGGCACCTAAAATATCGATTTTTAGCATGTTTTGGGCCTATATTTTAAAAATATTCTAGAACTGAGTAGGAATGTACGTATCGCTTCTGGGACCCCAAAATATCGAATTTTCGTGTGTTTTGAGCCTGAATTTGAGATATAAACGGGTGCAGAAGAAGCATGCACGTATTGACTTTGGGCACCTAAAATATCGATTTTCAGCATGTTTTGGGCCTGTATTTTGAAAGTACTCTAACTAGGAGTAGGCATGTACAGATCGCTTCTGGGACCCCAAAATATCGAATTTTCGTGTGTTTTGAGCCTGAATTTGAGATATAAACGGGTGCAGAAGAAGCATGCACGTATTGACTTTGGGCACCTAAAATATCGATTTTCAGCATGTTTTGGGCCTGTATTTTGAAAGTACTCTAACTAGGAGTAGGCATGTACAGATCGCTTCTGGGACCCCAAAATATCGAATTTTCGGGTGTTTTGAGCCTGAATTTGAGATATAAACGGGTACAGAAGATGCATGCACATATCGACTTTTGGGCACCTAAAATATCGATTTTGAGCAGGTTTTGGGTCTGTATCTTGAAAACATTCTAACTAGGAGTAGGGATGTACAGATTGCTTTTAGGACCCAAAAATACCGAATTTTCGGGTGTTTTGAGCCTGAATTTGAGATATAAACGGGTACAGATGATGCATGCACATATCGACTTTGGACACTTAAAATATCGATTTTTAGCATGTTTTAAGCCTATATTTTGAAAAAATTCTAGCACTGAGTAGGCATGTAAAGATCGCTTTTGGGACCCAAAAATATCGAATTTTCGGGTGTTTTGAGGTTGAATTTGGGATATAAACGGGTGCAGAAGATGCATACACATGTTGACTTTGGTCACCTAAAATATCGATTTTTAGCATGTTTTGGGCCTGCATCTGAGTAGGCATGTACAGATCGCTTCTGGGACCCCAAAATATCGAATTTTCGGGTGTTTGGAGCCTGAATTTGAGATATAAACAGGTACAGAAGATGCATGCACATATCGACTTTTGGGCACCTAAAAGATCGATTTTCAATATGTTTTGGGCCTGTATTTTGAAAATACTCTAACACGGAGTAGGCATGTACATCTCGCTTCTGGGACCCCAAAATATCGAATTTTAGGGTGTTTTGGGCATGAATTTGAGATATCGACTTTGGGCACCTAAAAATCGATTTTTAGCATGTTTTGGGCCTATATTTTGAAAATATTCTAGCACTGTTTAGGCATGTACAGATCGCTTCTGGGACCCCAAAATATCGAATTTTTGGGTGTTTAGAGCCGGAATTTGAGATATAAACGGGAACAGAAGATGCATCCACAAATCGACTTTGGACACTTAAAATATCGAATTTTAGCATGTTTTGAGCCTATATTTTGAAAAAATTCTAGCACTGAGTAGGCATGTACAGATCGCTTCTGGGACCCAAAAATATCGAATTTTCGGGTGTTTTGAGGTTAAATTTGGGATATAAACGGGTACAGAAGATGCATTTACATATCGACTTTTCGGCACCTAAAAGATCGATTTTCAGTATGTTTTGAGCCTGTATTTTGAAAATACTCTAACACGGAGTAGGCATGTACAGTTCGCTTCTGGGACACCAAAATATCGAATTTTAGGGTGTTTTGGGCCTGAATTTGAGATATCGACTTTGGGCACCTAAAATATCGATTTTTAGCATGTTTTGGGCCTATATTTTGAAAATATTCTAGCACTAAGTATGCCTGTACAGATCACTTCTGGGACCCCAAAATATCGAATTTTCGGGTGTTTTGAGCCTGAATTTGAGATATAAACGGGTACAGATGATGCATGCACATATCGACTTTGGACACTTAAAATATCGATTTTTAGCTTGTTTTGAGCCTATATTTTGAAAAAATTCTAGTACTGAGTAGGCATGTACAGATCGCTTCTGGGATACAAAAATATCGAATTTTCGAGTGTTTTGAGGTTGAATTTGGGATATAAACGGGTGCAGAAGATGCATACACATGTTGACTTTGGTCACCTAAAATATCGATTTTCAGCTTGTTTTGGGCCTGTATTTTGAAAATACTCTAACACGGAGTAAGCAAGTACAGATCGCTTCTGGGACCCCAAAATATCGAATTTTCCGGTGTTTTGAGCCTGAATTTGAGATATAAACGGGTACAGAAGATGCATGCACATATCGACTTTTGGGCACCTAAAATATCGATTTTGAGCATTTTTTTGGTCTGTATCTTGAAAACATTCTAAAGAGGAGTAGGGATGTACAGATCGCTTCTAAGACCCAAAATACCGAATTTTCGGGTGTTTTGAGCCCGAATTTGAGATATAAACGGGTACAGAAGATGCATGCACATATCGACTTTGGACACTTAAAATATCGATTTTTAGCATGTTTTGAGCCTATATTTTGAAAACATTCTAGCACTGACTAGACATGTACAGATCGCTTCTGGGACCCCAAAATATCGAAATTTCGAGTGTTTTGGGCCTGAATTTGAGATATCGACTTTGGGGACCTAAAATATCGATTTTTAGCATGTTTTGGGACTATATTTTGAAAATATTCTAGCACTAAGTAGGCATGTACAGATCACTTTTGGGACCCCAAAATATCGAATTTTCGTTTGTTTTGAGCCTGAATTTGAGATATAAACGGGTACAGATGATGCATGCACATATCGACTTTGGACACATAAAATATCGATTTTTTGCATGTTTTGAGCCTATATTTTGAAAAAGTTCTAGCACTGAGTAGGCATGTACAGATCGCTTCTAGGACCCAAAAATATCGAATTTTCCGGTGTTTTGAGGTTGATTTTGGGATATAAACGGGTGCAGAAGATGCATACACATGTTGACTTTGATCACCTAAAATATCGATTTTCAGCTTGTTTTGGGCCTGTATTTTGAAAATACTCTAACACAGAGTAAGCAAGTACAGATCGCTTCTGGGACCCCAAAATATCGAATTTTCGGGTGTTTTGGGCCTGAATTTGAGATATCGACTTTGGGGACCTAAAATATCGATTTTTAGCATGTTTTGGGCCTATATTTTGAAAATATTCTAGCACTGAGTAGGCATGTACAGATCGCTTCTGGGACCCCAAAATATAGAATTTTCGGGTGTTTTGAGCCTGAATTTGAGATATAAACGGGTACAGAAGATGCATGCACATATCGACTTTTGGGCACCTAAAATATCGATTTTGAGCAGGTTTTGGGTCAGTATCTTGAAAACATTCTAACTAGGAGTAGGGATGTACAGATCGCTTATAGGACCCAAAAATACCGAATTTTCTGGTGTTTTGAGCCCGAATTTGAGATATTAACGGGTACAGAAGATGCATGCACATATTGACTTTGGGCACCTAAAATATCGATTTTCAGCATGTTTTGGGCCTGTATTTTGAAAATACTCTAACTAGGAGTAGGCATGTACAGATCGCTTCAGGGACCCAAAATTATCGAATTTTCGGTGTTTTGAGGTTGAATTTGAGATATAAACGAGTGCAGAAGATGCATACACATGTTCAATTTGGGTACCTAAAATATCGATTTTTAGCATTTTTTGGGCCTGCATCTGAGTAGGCATGTACAGATCGCTTCTGGGACCCCAAAATATCGAATTTTCGGGTGTTTGGAGCCTGAATTTGAGATATAAACGGGTACAGAAGATGCATTTATATATCGACTTTTGGGCACCTAAAAGATCGATTTTCAGTATGTTTTGGGCCTGTATTTTGAAAATACTCTAACACGGAGTAGGCATGTACAGTTCGCTTCTGGGACCCCAAAATATCGAATTTTAGGGTGTTTTGGGCCTGAATTTGTGATATCGACTTTGGGGACCTAAAATATCGATTTTTAGCATGTTTTGGGACTATATTTTGAAAATATTCAAGCACTAAGTAGGCATGTACAGATCACTTCTGGGACCCCAAAATATCGAATTTTCGTTTGTTTTGAGCCTGAATTTGAGATATAAACGGGTACAGATGATGCATGCACATATCGACTTTGGACACATAAAATATCGATTTTTTGCATGTTTTGAGCCTATATTTTGAAAAAGTTCTAGCACTGAGTAGGCATGTACAGATCGCTTCTAGGACCCAAAAATATCGAATTTTCAGGTGTTTTGAGGTTGAATTTGGGATATAAACTGGTGCAGAAGATGCATACACATGTTGACTTTGATCACCTAAAATATCGATTTTCAGCTTGTTTTGGGCCTGTATTTTGAAAATACTCTAACACAGAGTAAGCAAGTACAGATCGCTTCTGGGACCCCAAAATATCGAATTTTCGGGTGTTTTGGGCCTGAATTTGAGATATCGACTTTGGGGACCTAAAATATCGATTTTTAGCATGTTTTGGGCCTATATTTTGAAAATATTCTAGCACTGAGTAGGCATGTACAGATCGCTTCTGGGACCCCAAAATATAGAATTTTCGGGTGTTTGGAGCCTGAATTTGAGATATAAACGGGTACAGAAGATGCATGCACATATCGACTTTTGGGCACCTAAAATATCGATTTTGAGCAGGTTTTGGGTCAGTATCTTGAAAACATTCTAACTAGGAGTAGGGATGTACAGATCGCTTCTAGGACCCAAAAATACCGAATTTTCGGGTGTTTTGAGCCCGAATTTGAGATATTAACGGGTACAGAAGATGCATGCACATATTGACTTTGGGCACCTAAAATATCGATTTTCAGCATGTTTTGGGCCTGTATTTTGAAAATACTCTAACTAGGAGTAGGCATGTACAGATCGCTTCTGGGACCCAAAAATATCGAATTTTCGGGTGTTTTGAGCCTGAATTTGAGATATAAACGGGTACAGAAGATGCATGCACATATCGACTATGGACACTTAAAATATCGATTTTTAGCATGTTTTGAGCCTATATTTTGAAAACATTCTAGCACTGACTAGACATGTACAGATCGCTTCTGGGACCCAAAATTATCGAATTTCCGGGTGTTTTGAGGTTGAATTTGAGATATAAACGAGTGCAGAAGATGCATACACATGTTCAATTTGGGTACCTAAAATATCGATTTTTAGCATTTTTTGGGCCTGCATCTGAGTAGGCATGTACAGATCGCTTCTGGGACCCCAAAATATCGAATTTTCGGGTGTTTGGAGCCTGAATTTGAGATATAAACGGGTACAGAAGATGCATGCATATATCGACTTTTGGGCACCTAAAAGATCGATTTTCAGTATGTTTTGGGCCTGTATTTTGAAAATACTCTAACACGGAGTAGGCATGTACAGTTCGCTTCTGGGACCCCAAAATATCGAATTTTAGGGTGTTTTGGGCCTGAATTTGTGATATCGACTTTGGGTACATAAAATATCGATTTTTAGCATGTTTTGGGACTATATTTTGAAAATATTCTAGCACTAAGTAGGCATGTACAGATCACTTCTGGGATCCCAAAATATCGAATTTTCGGGTGTTTTGAGCCTGAATTTGAGATATAAACGGGTACAGATGATGCATGCACATATCGACTTTGGACACTTAAAATATCGATTTTTAGCATGTTTTGAGCTTATATTTTGAAAAAATTCAAGCACTGAGTAGGCATGTACAGATCGCTTTTGGGACCCAAAAATATCGAATTTTCGGGTGTTTTGAGGATGAATTTGGGATATAAACGGGTGCAGAAGATGCATACACATGTTGACTTTGGTCACCTAAAATATCGATTTTGAGCTTGTTTTGGGCCTGTTTTTTTAAAATACTCTAACACGGAGTAAGCAAGTACAGTTCGCTTCTGGGACCCCAAAATATCGAATTTTCGGGTGTTTTGAGCCTGAATTTGAGATATAAACGGGTACAGAAGATGCATGCACATATCGACTTTTGGGCACCTAAAATATCGGTTTTGAACATGTTTTGGGTCTGTATCTTAAAAACATTCTAACTAGGAGTAGGGAGGTACAGATCGCTTCTAAGACCCAAAAATACCGAATTTTCGGGTTTTTTGAGGTTGAATTTGAGATATAAACGCGTGCAAAAGATTCATACCCATGCTCGATTTGGGACCTAAAATATCGATTTTTAGCATGTTTTGGGCCTGCATCTAAGTAGGCATGTACAGATCGCTTCTGGGACCCCAAAATATCGTATTTTCGGGTGTTTGGAGACTGAATTTGAGATATAAACGGGTACAGAAGATGCATGCACATATCGACGTTTGGGCACCTAAAAGATCGATTTTCAGTATGTGTTGGGCCTGTATTTTGAAAATACTCTAACACGGAGTAGGCATGTACATCTCGCTTCTGGGACCCTAAAATATCGAATTTTAGGGTGTTTTGGGCCTGAATTTGAGATATCGACTTTGGGCACCTAAAAATCGATTTTTAGCATGTTTCGGGCCTATATTTTGAAAATATTCTAGCACTGTTTAGGCATGTACAGATCGCTTCTGGGACCCCAAAATATCGAATTTTCGGGTGTTTTGAGCCGGAATTTGAGATATAAACGGGTACGGAAGATGCATCCACAAATCGACTTTGGACACTTAAAATATCGAATTTTAGCATGTTTTGAGCCTATATTTTGAAAAAATTCTAGCACTGAGTAGGCATGTACAGATCGCTTCTGGGACCCAAAAATATCGACTTTTCGGGTGTTTTGAGGTTAAATTTGGGATATAAACGGGTACAGAAGATGCATTTACATATCGTCTTTTCGGCACCTACAAGATCGATTTTCAGTAAGTTTTGAGCCTGTATTTTGAAAATACTCTAACACAGAGTAGGCATGTACAGTTCGCTTCTGGGACCCCAAAATACCGAATTTTCGGGTGTTTTGGGCCTGAATTTGAGATATCGACTTTGGGGACCTAAAATATCGATTTTTAGCATGTTTTGGGCCTATATTTTGAAAATATTCTAGCACTGAGTAGGCATGTACAGATCGCTTCTGGGACCCCAAAATATCGAATTTTCGGGTGTTTTGAGCCTGAATTTGAGATATAAACGGGTACAGAAGATGCATGCACATATCGACTTTTGGGCACCTAAAATATCGATTTTGAGCAGGTTTTGGGTCTGTATCTTGAAAACATTCTAACTAGGAGTAGGGATGTACAGATCGCTTCTAGGACCCAAAAATACCGAATTTTCGGGTGTTTTGAGCCCGAATTTGAGATATTAACGGGTACAGAAGATGCATGCACATGTTGACTTTGGGCACATAAAATATCGATTTTCAGCATGTTTTGGGCCTGTATTTTGAAAATACTCTAACTAGGAGTAGGCATGTACAGATCGCTTCTGGGACCCAAAAATATCGAATTTTCGGGTGTTTTGAGCCTGAATTTGAGATATAAACGGGTACAGAAGATGCATGCACATATCGACTTTTGGGCACCTAAAATATCGGTTTTGAACATGTTTTGGGTCTGTATCTTGAAAACATTCTAACTAGGAGTAGGGAGGTACAGATCGCTTCTAAGACCCAAAAATACCGAATTTTCGGGTGTTTTGAGCCCGAATTTGAGATATAAACGGGTACAGAAGATTCATGCACATATCGACTTTGGACACTTAAAATATCGATTTTTAGCATGTTTTGAGCCTATATTTTGAAAACATCCTAGTACTGACTAGACATGTACAGATCGCTTCAGGGACCCAAAATTATCGAATTTTTGGGTTTTTTGAGGTTGAATTTGAGATATAAACGCGTGCAAAAGATGCATACCCATGCTCGATTTGGGACCTAAAATATCGATTTTTAGCATGTTTTGGGCCTGCATCTAAGTAGGCATGTACAGATCGCTTCTGGGATCCCAAAATATCGTATTTTCGGGTGTTTGGAGCCTGAATTTGAGATATAAACGGGTACAGAAGATGCATGCACATATCGACTTTTGGGCACCTAAAAGATCGATATTCAGTATGTTTTGGGCCTGTATTTTGAAAATACTCTAACACGGAGTAGGCATGTACATCTCGCTTCTGGGACCCCAAAATATCGAATTTTAGGGTGTTTTGGGCCTGAATTTGAGATATCGACTTTGGGCACCTAAAAATCGATTTTTAGCATGTTTCGGGCCTATATTTTGAAAATATTCTAGCACTGTTTAGGCATGTACAGATCGCTTCTGGGACCCCAAAATATCGAATTTTCGGGTGTTTTGAGCCTGAATTTGAGATATAAACGGGTACAGAAGATGCATCCACAAATCGACTTTGGACACTTAAAATATCGAATTTTAGCATGTTTTGAGCCTATATTTTGAAAAAATTCTAGCACTGAGTAGGCATGTACAGATCGCTTCTGGGACCCAAAAATATCGACTTTTCGGGTGTTTTGAGGTTAAATTTGGGATATAAACGGGTACAGAAGATGCATTTACATATCGACTTTTCGGCACCTACAAGATCGATTTTCAGTAAGTTTTGAGCCTGTATTTTGAAAATACTCTAACACAGAGTAGGCATGTACAGTTCGCTTCTGGGACCCCAAAATACCGAATTTTCGGGTGTTTTGGGCCTGAATTTGAGATATCGACTTTGGGGACCTAAAATATCGATTTTTAGCATATTTTGGGCCTATATTTTGAAAATATTCTAGCACTGAGTAGGCATGTACAGATCGCTTCTGGGACCCCAAAATATCGAATTTTCGGGTGTTTTGAGCCTGAATTTGAGATATAAACGGGTACAGAAGATGCATGCACATATCGACTTTTGGGCACCTAAAATATCGGTTTTGAACATGTTTTGGGTCTGTATCTTAAAAACATTCTAACTAGGAGTAGGGAGGTACAGATCGCTTCTAAGACCCAAAAATACCGAATTTTCGGGTTTTTTGAGGTTGAATTTGAGATATAAACGCGTGCAAAAGATTCATACCCATGCTCGATTTGGGACCTAAAATATCGATTTTTAGCATGTTTTGGGCCTGCATCTAAGTAGGCATGTACAGATCGCTTCTGGGACCCCAAAATATCGTATTTTCGGGTGTTTGGAGACTGAATTTGAGATATAAACGGGTACAGAAGATGCATGCACATATCGACGTTTGGGCACCTAAAAGATCGATTTTCAGTATGTGTTGGGCCTGTATTTTGAAAATACTCTAACACGGAGTAGGCATGTACATCTCGCTTCTGGGACCCTAAAATATCGAATTTTAGGGTGTTTTGGGCCTGAATTTGAGATATCGACTTTGGGCACCTAAAAATCGATTTTTAGCATGTTTCGGGCCTATATTTTGAAAATATTCTAGCACTGTTTAGGCATGTACAGATCGCTTCTGGGACCCCAAAATATCGAATTTTCGGGTGTTTTGAGCCGGAATTTGAGATATAAACGGGTACGGAAGATGCATCCACAAATCGACTTTGGACACTTAAAATATCGAATTTTAGCATGTTTTGAGCCTATATTTTGAAAAAATTCTAGCACTGAGTAGGCATGTACAGATCGCTTCTGGGACCCAAAAATATCGACTTTTCGGGTGTTTTGAGGTTAAATTTGGGATATAAACGGGTACAGAAGATGCATTTACATATCGTCTTTTCGGCACCTACAAGATCGATTTTCAGTAAGTTTTGAGCCTGTATTTTGAAAATACTCTAACACAGAGTAGGCATGTACAGTTCGCTTCTGGGACCCCAAAATACCGAATTTTCGGGTGTTTTGGGCCTGAATTTGAGATATCGACTTTGGGGACCTAAAATATCGATTTTTAGCATGTTTTGGGCCTATATTTTGAAAATATTCTAGCACTGAGTAGGCATGTACAGATCGCTTCTGGGACCCCAAAATATCGAATTTTCGGGTGTTTTGAGCCTGAATTTGAGATATAAACGGGTACAGAAGATGCATGCACATATCGACTTTTGGGCACCTAAAATATCGATTTTGAGCAGGTTTTGGGTCTGTATCTTGAAAACATTCTAACTAGGAGTAGGGATGTACAGATCGCTTCTAGGACCCAAAAATACCGAATTTTCGGGTGTTTTGAGCCCGAATTTGAGATATTAACGGGTACAGAAGATGCATGCACATGTTGACTTTGGGCACCTAAAATATCGATTTTCAGCATGTTTTGGGCCTGTATTTTGAAAATACTCTAACTAGGAGTAGGCATGTACAGATCGCTTCTGGGACCCAAAAATATCGAATTTTCGGGTGTTTTGAGCCTGAATTTGAGATATAAACGGGTACAGAAGATGCATGCACATATCGACTTTTGGGCACCTAAAATATCGGTTTTGAACATGTTTTGGGTCTGTATCTTGAAAACATTCTAACTAGGAGTAGGGAGGTACAGATCGCTTCTAAGACCCAAAAATACCGAATTTTCGGGTGTTTTGAGCCCGAATTTGAGATATAAACGGGTACAGAAGATTCATGCACATATCGACTTTGGACACTTAAAATATCGATTTTTAGCATGTTTTGAGCCTATATTTTGAAAACATCCTAGTACTGACTAGACATGTACAGATCGCTTCAGGGACCCAAAATTATCGAATTTTTGGGTTTTTTGAGGTTGAATTTGAGATATAAACGCGTGCAAAAGATGCATACCCATGCTCGATTTGGGACCTAAAATATCGATTTTTAGCATGTTTTGGGCCTGCATCTAAGTAGGCATGTACAGATCGCTTCTGGGATCCCAAAATATCGTATTTTCGGGTGTTTGGAGCCTGAATTTGAGATATAAACGGGTACAGAAGATGCATGCACATATCGACTTTTGGGCACCTAAAAGATCGATATTCAGTATGTTTTGGGCCTGTATTTTGAAAATACTCTAACACGGAGTAGGCATGTACATCTCGCTTCTGGGACCCCAAAATATCGAATTTTAGGGTGTTTTGGGCCTGAATTTGAGATATCGACTTTGGGCACCTAAAAATCGATTTTTAGCATGTTTCGGGCCTATATTTTGAAAATATTCTAGCACTGTTTAGGCATGTACAGATCGCTTCTGGGACCCCAAAATATCGAATTTTCGGGTGTTTTGAGCCTGAATTTGAGATATAAACGGGTACAGAAGATGCATCCACAAATCGACTTTGGACACTTAAAATATCGAATTTTAGCATGTTTTGAGCCTATATTTTGAAAAAATTCTAGCACTGAGTAGGCATGTACAGATCGCTTCTGGGACCCAAAAATATCGACTTTTCGGGTGTTTTGAGGTTAAATTTGGGATATAAACGGGTACAGAAGATGCATTTACATATCGACTTTTCGGCACCTACAAGATCGATTTTCAGTAAGTTTTGAGCCTGTATTTTGAAAATACTCTAACACAGAGTAGGCATGTACAGTTCGCTTCTGGGACCCCAAAATACCGAATTTTCGGGTGTTTTGGGCCTGAATTTGAGATATCGACTTTGGGGACCTAAAATATCGATTTTTAGCATATTTTGGGCCTATATTTTGAAAATATTCTAGCACTGAGTAGGCATGTACAGATCGCTTCTGGGACCCCAAAATATCGAATTTTCGGGTGTTTTGAGCCTGAATTTGAGATATAAACGGGTACAGAAGATGCATGCACATATCGACTTTTGGGCACCTAAAATATCGATTTTGAGCAGGTTTTGGGTCTGTATCTTGAAAACATTCTAACTAGGAGTAGGGATGTACAGATCGCTTCTAGGACCCAAAAATACCGAATTTTCGATTGTTTTGAGCCCGATTTTGAGATATTAACGGGTACAGAAGATGCATGCACATGTTGACTTTGGGCACCTAAAATATCGATTTTCAGCATGTTTGGGCCTGTATTTTGAAAATACTCTAACTAGGAGTAGGCATGTACAGATCGCTTCTGGGACCCAAAAATATCGAATTTTCGGGTGTTTTGAGCCTGAATTTGAGATATAAACGTGTACAGAAGATGCATGCACATATCGACTATGGACACTTAAAATATCGATTTTTAGCATGTTTTGAGCCTATATTTTGAAAACATTCTAGCACTGACTAGACATGTACAGATCGCTTCTTGGACCCAAATTTATCGAATTTTCGGGTTTTTTGAGGTTGAATTTGAGATATAAACGAGTGCAGAAGATGCATACACATGTTCAATTTGGGTACCTAATATATCGATTTTTAGCATTTTTTGGGCCTGCATCTGACTAGACATGTACAGATCGCTTCTCGGACCCAAATTTATCGAATTTTCGGGTGTTTGGAGCCTGAATTTGAGATATAAACGGGTACAGAAGATGCATGCACATATCGACTTTTGGGCACCTAAAAGATCGATTTTCAGTATGTTTTGGGCCTGTATTTTGAAAATACTCTAACACGGAGTAGGCATGTACAGTTCGCTTCTGGGACACCAAAATATCGAATTTTAGGGTGTTTTGGGCCTGAATTTGAGATATCGACTTTGGGCACCTAAAATATCGATTTTTAGCATGTTTTGGGCCTATATTTTGAAAATATTCTAGCACTAAGTATGCCTGTACAGATCACTTCTGGGACCCCAAAATATCGAATTTTCGGGTGTTTTGAGCCTGAATTTGAGATATAAACGGGTACAGATGATGCATGTACATATCGACTTTGGACACTTAAAATATCGATTTTTAGCATGTTTTGAGCCTATATATTGGAAAAATTCTAGCACTGAGTAGGCATGTACAGATCGCTTCTGGGACCGAAAAATATCGAATTTTCGGGTGTTTTGAGGTTGAATTTGGGATATAAACGGGTGCAGAAGATGCATACACATGTTGACTTTGGTCACCTAAAATATCGATTTTCAGCTGGTTTTGGGCCTGTATTTCGAAAATACTCTAACACGGAGTAACCAAGTACAGATCGCTTCTGGGACCCACAAAATATCGAATTTTCCGGTGTTTTGAGCCTGAATTTGATATATAAACGGGTACAGAAGATGCATGCACATATCGACTTTTGGGCACCTAAAATATCGATTTTGAGCATTTTTTTGGTCTGTATCTTGAAAACATTCTAAATAGGAGTAGGGATGTACAGATCGCTTCTAAGACCCAAAAATACCGAATTTTCGGGTGTTTTGAGCCCGAATTTGAGATATAAACGGGTACAGAAGATGCATGCACATATCGACTTTGGACACTTAAAATATCGATTTTTAGCATGTTTTGAGCCTATATTTTGAAAACATTCTAGCACTGACTAGACATGTACAGATCGCTTCTGGGACCCAAAAATATCGAATTTTCGGGTGTTTTGAGGTTAAATTTGGGATATAAACGGGTACAGAAGATGCATTTACATATCGACTTTTCGGCACCTAAAAGATCGATTTTCAGTATGTTTTGAGCCTGTATTTTGAAAACACTCTAACACAGAGTAGGCATGTACAGTTCGCTTCTGGGACCCCAAAATATCGAATTTTCGGGTGTTTTGGGCCTGAATTTGAGATATCGACTTTGGGGACCTAAAATATCGATTTTTTGCATGTTTTGGGACTATATTTTTTGAAAATATTCTAGCACTAAGTAGGCATGTACAAATCACTTCTGGGACCCCAAAATATCGAATTTTCGTGTGTTTTGAGCCTGAATTTGAGATATAAACGGGTACAGATGATGCATGCACATATCGACTTTGGACACATAAAATATCGATTTTTTGCATGTTTTGAGCCTATATTTTGAAAAAGTTCTAGCACTGAGTAGGCATGTACAGATCGCTTCTGGGACCCAAAAATATCGAATTTTCGGGTGTTTTGAGGTTGAATTTGGGATATAAACGTGTGCAGAAGATGCATACACATGTTGACTTTGATCACCTAAAATATCGATTTTCAGCTTGTTTTGGGCCTGTATTTTGAAAATACTCTTACACGGAGTAAGCAAGTACAGATCGCTTCTGGGACCCCAAAATATCGAAATTTCGGGTGTTTGGAGCCTGAATTTGAGATATAAACGGGTACAGAAGATGCATCCACATATCGACTTTTGGGCACCTAAAAGATCGATTTTCAGTATGTTTTGGGCCTGTATATTGAAAATACTCTAACACGGAGTAGGCATGTACAGATCGCTTCTGGGACCCCAAAATATCGAATTTTTGGGTGTTTTTGGCCTGAATTTGAGATATCGACTTTGGGCACCTAAAATATCGATTTTTAGTATGTTTTGGGCCTATTTTTTGAAAATATTCTAGCACTGAGTAGGCAAGTACAGATCGCTTCTGGGACCCCAAAATATCGAATTTTCGGGTGGTTTGAGCTGAATTTGAGATATAAACGGGTACAGAAGATGCATGCACATATCGACTTTTGGGCACCTAAAATATCGATTTTGAGCAGGTTTTGGGTCTGTATCTTGAAAACATTCTAACTAGGAGTAGGGATGTACAGATCGCTTCTAGGACCCAAAAATACCGAATTTTCGGGTGTTTTGAGCCCGATTTTGAGATATTAACGGGTACAGAAGATGCATGCACATGTTGACTTTGGGCACCTAAAATATCGATTTTCAGCTTGTTTTGGGCCTGTATTTTGAAAATACTCTAACTAGGAGTAGGCATGTACAGATCGCTTCTGGGACCCAAAAATATCGAATTTTCGGGTGTTTTGAGCCTGAATTTGAGATATAAACGGGTACAGAAGATGCATGCACATATCGACTATGGACACTTAAAATATCGATTTTTAGCATGTTTTGAGCCTATATTTTGAAAACATTCTAGCACTGACTAGACATGTACAGATCGCTTCTCGGACCCAAATTTATCGAATTTTTGGGTTTTTTGAGGTTGAATTTGAGATATAAACGAGTGCAGAAGATGCATACACATGTTCAATTTGGGTACCTAAAATATCGATTTTTAGCATTTTTTGGGCCTGCATCTGAGTAGGCATGTACAGATCGCTTCTGGGACCCCAAAATATAGAATTTTAGGGTGTTTGGAGCCTGAATTTGAGATATAAACGGGTACAGAAGATGCATGCACATATCGACTTTTGGGCACCTAAAAGATCGATTTTCAGTATGTTTTGGGCCTGTATTTTGAAAATACAATAACACGGAGTAGGCATGTACAGTTCGCTTCTGGGACACCAAAATATCGAATTTTAGGGTGTTTTGGGCCTGAATTTGAGATATCGACTTTGGGCACCTAAAATATCGATTTTTAGCATGTTTTGGGCCTATATTTTGAAAATATTCTAGCACTAAGTATGCCTGTACAGATCACTTCTGGGACCCCAAAATATCGAATTTTCGGTGTTTTGAGCCTGAATTTGAGATATAAACGGGTACAGATGATGCATGTACATATCGACTTTGGACACTTAAAATATCGATTTTTAGCATGTTTTGAGCCTATATATTGGAAAAATTCTAGCACTGAGTAGGCATGTACAGATCGCTTCTGGGACCCAAAAATATCGAATTTTCGAGTGTTTTGAGGTTGAATTTGGGATATAAACGGGTGCAGAAGATGCATACACATGTTGACTTTGGTCACCTAAAATATCGATTTTCAGCTTGTTTTGGGCCTTTATTTCGAAAATACTATAACACGGAGTAACCAAGTACAGATCGCTTCTGGGACCCACAAAATATCGAATTTTCCGGTGTTTTGAGCCTGAATTTGAGATATAAACGGGTACAGAAGATGCATGCACATATCGACTTTTGGGCACCTAAAATATCGATTTTGAGCATTTTTTTGGTCTGTAACTTGAAAACATTCTAAATAGGAGTAGGGATGTACAGATCGCTTCTAAGACCCAAAAATACCGAATTTTCGGGTGTTTTGAGCCCGAATTTGAGATATAAACGGGTACAGAAGATGCATGCACATATCGACTTTGGACACTTAAAATATCGATTTTTAGCATGTTTTGAGCCTATATTTTGAAAACATTCTAGCACTGACTAGACATGTACAGATCGCTTCTGGGACCCAAAAATATCGAATTTTCGGGCGTTTTGAGGTTAAATTTGGGATATAAACGGGTACAGAAGATGCATTTACATATCGACTTTTCGGCACCTAAAAGATCGATTTTCAGTATGTTTTGAGCCTGTATTTTGAAAATACTCTAACACAGAGTAGGCATGTACAGTTCGCTTCTGGGACCCCAAAATATCGAATTTTAGGGTGTTTTGGGCCTGAATTTGTGATTTCGACTTTGGGCACCTAAAATATCGATTTTTAGCATGTTTTGGGCTTATATTTTGAAAATATTCTAGCACTAAGTATGCCTGTACAGATCACTTCTGGGATCCCAAAATATCGAATTTTCGGGTGTTTTGAGCCTGAATTTGAGATATAAACGGGTACAGATGATGCATGCACATATCGACTTTGGACACTTAAAATATCGATTTTTAGCATGTTTTGAGCTTATATTTTGAAAAAATTCTAGCAGTGAGTAGGCATGTACAGATCGCTTTTGGGACCCAAAAATATCGAATTTTCGGGTGTTTTGAGGTTGAATTTGGGATATAAACGGGTGCAGAAGATGCATACACATGTTGACTTTGGTCACCTAAAATATCGATTTTCAGCTTGTTTTGGGCCTGTATTTTGAAAATACTCTAACACGGAGTAAGCAAGTACAGTTCGCTTCTGGGACCCCAAAATATCGAATTTTCGGGTGTTTTGAGCCTGAATTTGAGATATAAACGGGTACAGAAGATGCATGCACATATCGACTTTTGGGCACCTAAAATATCGGTTTTGAACATGTTTTGGGTCTGTATCTTGAAAACATTCTAACTAGGAGTAGGGAGGTACAGATCGCTTCTAAGACCCAAAAATACCGAATTTTCGGGTGTTTTGAGCCCGAATTTGAGATATAAACGGGTACAGAAGATTCATGCACATATCGACTTTGGACACTTAAAATATCGATTTTTAGCATGTTTTGAGCCTATATTTTGAAAACATTCTAGTACTGACTAGACATGTACAGATCGCTTCAGGGACCCAAAATTATCGAATTTTCGGGTTTTTTGAGGTTGAATTTGAGATATAAACGCGTGCAAAAGATGCATACCCATGCTCGATTTGGGACCTAAAATATCGATTTTTAGCATGTTTTGGGCCTGCATCTAAGTAGGCATGTACAGATCGCTTCTGGGATCCCAAAATATCGTATTTTCGGGTGTTTGGAGCCTGAATTTGAGATATAAACGGGTACAGAAGATGCATGCACATATCGACTTTTGGGCACCTAAAAGATCGATATTCAGTATGTTTTGGGC
Source organism: Petrolisthes cinctipes (assembly GCA_033782935.1). NCBI lineage: Eukaryota > Metazoa > Arthropoda > Malacostraca > Decapoda > Porcellanidae > Petrolisthes > Petrolisthes cinctipes. The sequence continues at coordinate 1,731,604 of JAWQEG010000175.1, forward strand.
CTGTATTTTGAAAATACTCTAACACGGAGTAGGCATGTACATCTCGCTTCTGGGACCCCAAAATATCGAATTTTAGTGTGTTTTGGGCCTGAATTTGAGATATCGACTTTGGGCACCTAAAAATCGATTTTTAGCATGTTTCGGGCCTATATTTTGAAAATATTCTAGCACTGTTTAGGCATGTACAGATCGCTTCTGGGACCCCAAAATATCGAATTTTCGTTTGTTTTGAGCCTGAATTTGAGATATAAACGGGTACAGATGATTCATGCACATATCGACTTTGGACACATAAAATATCGATTTTTTGCATGTTTTGAGCCTATATTTTGAAAATGTTCTAGCACTGAGTAGGCATGTACAGATCGCTTCTAGGACCCAAAAATATCGAATTTTCCAGTGTTTTGAGGTTGAATTTGGGATATAAACGGGTGCAGAAGATGCATACACATGTTGACTTTGATCACCTAAAATATCGATTTTCAGCTTGTTTTGGGCCTGTATTTTGAATATACTCTAACACAGAGTAAGCAAGTACAGATCGCTTCTGGGACCCCAAAATATCGAATTTTCGGGTGTTTTGGGCCTGAATTTGAGATATCGACTTTGGGGACCTAAAATATCGATTTTTAGCATGTTTTGGGCCTATATTTTGAAAATATTCTAGCACTGAGTAGGCATGTACAGATCGCTTCTGGGACCCCAAAATATAAAATTTTCGGGTGTTTTCAGCCTGAATTTGAGATATAAACGGGTACAGAAGATGCATGAACATATCGACTTTTGGGCACCTAAAATATCGATTTTGAGCAGGTTTTGGGTCAGTATCTTGAAAACATTCTAACTAGGAGTAGGGATGTACAGATCGCTTCTAGGACCCAAAAATACCGAATTTTCGGGTGTTTTGAGCCCGAATTTGAGATATTAACGGGTACAGAAGATGCATGCACATATTGACTTTGGGCACCTAAAATATCGATTTTCAGCATGTTTTGGGCCTGTATTTTGAAAATACTCTAACTAGGAGTAGGCATGTACAGATCGCTTCTGGGACCCAAAAATATCGAATTTTAGGGTGTTTTGGGCCTGAATTTGAGATATCGACTTTGGGCACCTAAAAATCGATTTTTAGCATGTTTCGGGCCTATATTTTGAAAATATTCTAGCACTGTTTAGGCATGTACAGATCGCTTCTGGGACCCCAAAATATCGAATTTTCGGGTGTTTTGAGCCGGAATTTGAGATATAAACGGGTACGGAAGATGCATCCACAAATCGACTTTGGACACTTAAAATATCGAATTTTAGCATGTTTTGAGCCTATATTTTGAAAAAATTCTAGCACTGAGTAGGCATGTACAGATCGCTTTTGGGACCCAAAAATATCGAATTTTCGGGTGTTTTGAGGTTGAATTTGAGATATGAACTAGTGCAGAAGATGCATACACATGTTCAATTTGGGTACCTAAAATATCGATTTTTAGCATTTTTTGGGCCTGCATCTGAGTAGGCATGTACAGATCGCTTCTGGGACCCCAAAATATCGATTTTTCGGGTGTTTGAAGCCTGAATTTGAGATATAAACGGGTACAGAAGATGCATGCACATATCGACTTTTGGGCACCTAAAAGATCGATTTTCAGTATGTTTTGGGCCTGTATTTTGAAAATACTCTAACACGGACTAGGCATGTACAGTTCGCTTCTGGGACCCCAAAATATAGAATTTTAGGGTGTTTTGGGCCTGAATTTATGATATCGACTTTGGGCACCTAAAATATCGATTTTTAGCATGTTTTGGGCTTATATTTTGAAAATATTCTAGCACTAAGTATGCCTGTACAGATCACTTCTGGGATCCCAAAATATCGAATTTTCGGGTATTTTGAGCCTGAATTTGAGATATAAACGGGTACAGATGATGCATGCACATATCGACTTTGGACACTTAAAATATCGATTTTTAGCATGTTTTGAGCTTATATTTTGAAAAAATTCAAGCACTGAGTAGGCATGTACAGATCGCTTTTGGGACCCAAAAATATCGAATTTTAGGGTGTTTTGAGGTTGAATTTGGGATATAAACGGGTGCAGAAGATGCATACACATGTTGACTTTGGTCACCTAAAATATCGATTTTCAGCTTGTTTTGGGCCTGTTTTTTGAAAATACTCTAACACGGAGTAAGCAAGTACAGTTCGCTTCTGGGACCCCAAAATATCGAATTTTCGGGTGTTTTGAGCCTGAATTTGAGATATAAACGGGTACAGAAGATGCATGCACATATCGACTTTTGGGCACCTAAAATATCGGTTTTGAACATGTTTTGGGTCTGTATCTTAAAAACATTCTAACTAGGAGTAGGGAGGTACAGATCGCTTCTAAGACCCAAAAATACCGAATTTTCGGGTTTTTTGAGGTTGAATTTGAGATATAAACGCGTGCAAAAGATTCATACCCATGCTCGATTTGGGACCTAAAATATCGATTTTTAGCATGTTTTGGGCCTGCATCTAAGTAGGCATGTACAGATCGCTTCTGGGACCCCAAAATATCGTATTTTCGGGTGTTTGGAGCCTGAATTTGAGATATAAACGGGTACAGAAGATGCATGCACATATCGACGTTTGGGCACCTAAAAGATCGATTTTCAGTATGTGTTGGGCCTGTATTTTGAAAATACTCTAACACGGAGTAGGCATGTACATCTCGCTTCTGGGACCCTAAAATATCGAATTTTAGGGTGTTTTGGGCCTGAATTTGAGATATCGACTTTGGGCACCTAAAAATCGATTTTTAGCATGTTTCGGGCCTATATTTTGAAAATATTCTAGCACTGTTTAGGCATGTACAGATCGCTTCTGGGACCCCAAAATATCGAATTTTCGGGTGTTTTGAGCCGGAATTTGAGATATAAACGGGTACGGAAGATGCATCCACAAATCGACTTTGGACACTTAAAATATCGAATTTTAGCATGTTTTGAGCCTATATTTTGAAAAAATTCTAGCACTGAGTAGGCATGTACAGATCGCTTCTGGGACCCAAAAATATCGACTTTTCGGGTGTTTTGAGGTTAAATTTGGGATATAAACGGGTACAGAAGATGCATTTACATATCGTCTTTTCGGCACCTACAAGATCGATTTTCAGTAAGTTTTGAGCCTGTATTTTGAAAATACTCTAACACAGAGTAGGCATGTACAGTTCGCTTCTGGGACCCCAAAATACCGAATTTTCGGGTGTTTTGGGCCTGAATTTGAGATATCGACTTTGGGGACCTAAAATATCGATTTTTAGCATGTTTTGGGCCTATATTTTGAAAATATTCTAGCACTGAGTAGGCATGTACAGATCGCTTCTGGGACCCCAAAATATCGAATTTTCGGGTGTTTTGAGCTGAATTTGAGATATAAACGGGTACAGAAGATGCATGCACATATCGACTTTTGGGCACCTAAAATATCGATTTTGAGCAGGTTTTGGGTCTGTATCTTGAAAACATTCTAACTAGGAGTAGGGATGTACAGATCGCTTCTAGGACCCAAAAATACCGAATTTTCGGGTGTTTTGAGCCCGAATTTGAGATATTAACGGGTACAGAAGATGCATGCACATGTTGACTTTGGGCACCTAAAATATCGATTTTCAGCATGTTTTGGGCCTGTATTTTGAAAATACTCTAACTAGGAGTAGGCATGTACAGATCGCTTCTGGGACCCAAAAATATCGAATTTTCGGGTGTTTTGAGCCTGAATTTGAGATATAAACGGGCACAGAAGATGCATGCACATATCGACTATGGACACTTAAAATATCGATTTTTAGCATGTTTTGAGCCTATATTTTGAAAACATTCTAGCACTGACTAGACATGTACAGATCGCTTCTCGGACCCAAAATTATCGAATTTTCGGGTTTTTTGAGGTTGAATTTGAGATATAAACGAGTGCAGAAGATGCATACACATGTTCAATTTGGGTACCTAAAATATCGATTTTTAGCATTTTTTGGGCCTGCATCTGAGTAGGCATGTACAGATCGCTTCTGGGACCCCAAAATATCGAATTTTCGGGTGTTTGGAGCCTGAATTTGAGATATAAACGGGTACAGAAGATGCATGCACATATCGACTTTTGGGCACCTAAAAGATCGATTTTCAGTATGTTTTGGGCCTGTATTTTGAAAATACTCTAACACGGAGTAGGCATGTACAGTTTGCTTCTGGGACACCAAAATATCGAATTTCAGGGTGTTGTGGGACTGAATTTGAGATATAAACGGGTACAGAAGATGCATGCACATATCGACTATGGACACTTAAAATATCGATTTTTAGCATGTTTTGTGCCTATATTTTGAAAACATTCTAGCACTGACTAGACATGTACAGATCGCTTCTGGGACCCAAAATTATCGAATTTTCAGGTGTTTTGAGGTTGAATTTGAGATATAAACTAGTGCAGAAGATGCATACACATGTTCAATTTGGGTACCTAAATTATCGATTTTTAGCATTTTTTGGGCCTGCATCTGAGTAGGCATGTACAGATCGCTTCTGGGACCCCAAAATATCGAATTTTCGGGTGTTTGGAGCCTGAATTTGAGATATAAACGGGTACAGAAGATGCATGCACATATCGACTTTTGGGCACCTAAAAGATCGATTTTCAGTATGTTTTGGGCCAGTTTTTTGAAAATACTCTAACACGGAGTAGGCATGTACAGTTCGCTTCTGGGACCCCAAAATATCGAATTTTAGGGTGTTTTGGGCCTGAATTTGTGATATCGACTTTGGGCACCTAAAATATCGATTTTTAGCATGTTTTGGGCTTATATTTTGAAAATATTCTAGCACTAAGTATGCCTGTACAGATCACTTCTGGGATCCCAAAATATCGAATTTTCGGGTGTTTTGAGCCTGAATTTGAGATATAAACGGGTACAGATGATGCATGCACATATCGACTTTGGACACTTAAAATATCGATTTTTAGCATGTTTTGAGCTTATATTTTGAAAAAATTCTAGCAGTGAGTAGGCATGTACAGATCGCTTTTGGGACCCAAAAATATCGAATTTTCGGGTGTTTTGAGGTTGAATTTGGGATATAAACGGGTGCAGAAGATGCATACACATGTTGACTTTGGTCACCTAAAATATCGATTTTCAGCTTGTTTTGGGCCTGTATTTTGAAAATACTCTAACACGGAGTAAGCAAGTACAGTTCGCTTCTGGGACCCCAAAATATCGAATTTTCGGGTGTTTTGAGCCTGAATTTGAGATATAAACGGGTACAGAAGATGCATGCACATATCGACTTTTGGGCACCTAAAATATCGGTTTTGAACATGTTTTGGATCTGTATCTTGAAAACATTCTAACTAGGAGTAGGGAGGTACAGATCGCTTCTAAGACCCAAAAATACCGAATTTTCGGGTGTTTTGAGCCCGAATTTGAGATATAAACGGGTACAGAAGATTAATGCACATATCGACTTTGGACACTTAAAATATCGATTTTTAGCATGTTTTGAGCCTATATTTTAAAAACATTCTAGTACTGACTAGACATGTACAGATCGCTTCAGGGACCCAAAATTATCGAATTTTCGGGTTTTTTGAGGTTGAATTTGAGATATAAACGCGTGCAAAAGATGCATACCCATGCTCGATTTGGGACCTAAAATATCGATTTTTAGCATGTTTTGGGCCTGCATCTAAGTAGGCTTGTACAGATCGCTTCTGGGATCCCAAAATATCGTATTTTCGGGTGTTTGGAGCCTGAATTTGAGATATAAACGGGTACAGAAGATGCATGCACATATCGACTTTTGGGCACCTAAAAGATCGATATTCAGTATGTTTTGGGCCTGTATTTTGAAAATACTCTAACACGGAGTAGGCATGTACATCTCGCTTCTGGGACCCCAAAATATCGAATTTTAGGGTGTTTTGGGCCTGAATTTGAGATATCGACTTTGGGCACCTAAAAATCGATTTTTAGCATGTTTCGGGCCTATATTTTGAAAATATTCTAGCACTGTTTAGGCATGTACAGATCGCTTCTGGGACCCCAAAATATCGAATTTTCGTTTGTTTTGAGCCTGAATTTGAGATATAAACGGGTACAGAAGATGCATCCACAAATCGACTTTGGACACTTAAAATATCGATTTTTAGCATGTTTTGAGCCTATATTTTGAAAAAATTCTAGCACTGAGTAGGCATGTACAGATCGCTTCTGGGACCCAAAAATATCGACTTTTCGGGTGTTTTGAGGTTAAATTTGGGATATAAACGGGTACAGAAGATGCATTTACATATCGACTTTTCGGCACTTACAAGATCGATTTTCAGTAAGTTTTGAGCCTGTATTTTGAAAATACTCTAACACAGAGTAGGCATGTACAGTTCGCTTCTGGGACCCCAAAATAACGAATTTTCGGGTGTTTTGGGCCTGAATTTGAGATATCGACTTTGGGGACCTAAAATATCGATTTTTAGCATATTTTGGGCCTATATTTTGAAAATATTCTAGCACTGAGTAGGCATGTACAGATCGCTTCTGGGACCCCAAAATATCGAATTTTCGGGTGTTTTGAGCCTGAATTTGAGATATAAACGGGTACAGAAGATGCATGCACATATCGACTTTTGGGCACCTAAAATATCGATTTTGAGCAGGTTTTGAGTCTGTATCTTGAAAACATTCTAACTAGGAGTAGGGATGTACAGATCGCTTCTAGGACCCAAAAATACCGAATTTTCGATTGTTTTGAGCCCGATTTTGAGATATTAACGGGTACAGAAGATGCATGCACATGTTGACTTTGGGCACCTAAAATATCGATTTTCAGCATGTTTGGGCCTGTATTTTGAAAATACTCTAACTAGGAGTAGGCATGTACAGATCGCTTCTGGGACCCAAAAATATCGAATTTTCGGGTGTTTTGAGCCTGAATTTGAGATATAAACGTGTACAGAAGATGCATGCACATATCGACTATGGACACTTAAAATATCGATTTTTAGCATGTTTTGAGCCTATATTTTGAAAACATTCTAGCACTGACTAGACATGTACAGATCGCTTCTCGGACCCAAATTTATCGAATTTTCGGGTTTTTTGAGGTTGAATTTGAGATATAAACGAGTGCAGAAGATGCATACACATGTTCAATTTGGGTACCTAAAATATCGATTTTTAGCATTTTTTGGGCCTGCATCTGACTAGACATGTACAGATCGCTTCTCGGACCCAAATTTATCGAATTTTCGGGTGTTAGGAGCCTGAATTTGAGATATAAACGGGTACAGAAGATGCATGCACATATCGACTTTTGGGCACCTAAAAGATCGATTTTCAGTATGTTTTGGGCCTGTATTTTGAAAATACTCTAACACGGAGTAGGCATGTACAGTTCGCTTCTGGGACACCAAAATATCGAATTTTAGGGTGTTTTGGGCCTGAATTTGAGATATCGACTTTGGGCACCTAAAATATCGATTTTTAGCATGTTTTGGGCCTATATTTTGAAAATATTCTAGCACTAAGTATGCCTGTACAGATCACTTCTGGGACCCCAAAATATCGAATTTTCGGGTGTTTTGAGCCTGAATTTGAGATATAAACGGGTACAGATGATGCATGTACATATCGACTTTGGACACTTAAAATATCGATTTTTAGCATGTTTTGAGCCTATATATTGGAAAAATTCTAGCACTGAGTAGGCATGTACAGATCGCTTCTAGGACCCAAAAATATCGAATTTTCGAGTGTTTTGAGGTTGAATTTGGGATATAAACGGGTGCAGAAGATGCATACACATGTTGACTTTGGTCACCTAAAATATCGATTTTCAGCTTGTTTTGGGCCTGTATTTCGAAAATACTCTAACACGGAGTAACCAAGTACAGATCGCTTCTGGGACCCACAAAATATCGAATTTTCCGGTGTTTTGAGCCTGAATTTGATATATAAACGGGTACAGAAGATGCATGCACATATCGACTTTTGGGCACCTAAAATATCGATTTTGAGCATTTTTTTGGTCTGTATCTTGAAAACATTCTAAATAGGAGTAGGGATGTACAGATCGCTTCTAAGACACAAAAATACCGAATTTTCGGGTGTTTTGAGCCCGAATTTGAGATATAAACGGGTACAGAAGATGCATGCACATATCGACTTTGGACACTTAAAATATCGATTTTTAGCATGTTTTGAGCCTATATTTTGAAAACATTCTAGCACTGACTAGACATGTACAGATCGCTTCTGGGACCCAAAAATATCGAATTTTCGGGCGTTTTGAGGTTAAATTTGGGATATAAACGGGTACAGAAGATGCATTTACATATCGACTTTTCGGCACCTAAAAGATCGATTTTCAGTATGTTTTGAGCCTGTATTTTGAAAACACTCTAACACAGAGTAGGCATGTACAGTTCGCTTCTGGGACCCCAAAATATCGAATTTTCGGGTGTTTTGGGCCTGAATTTGAGATATCGACTTTGGGGACCTAAAATATCGATTTTTTGCATGTTTTGGGACTATATTTTTTGAAAATATTCTAGCACTAAGTAGGCATGTACAAATCACTTCTGGGACCCCAAAATATCGAATTTTCGTGTGTTTTGAGCCTGAATTTGAGATATAAACGGGTACAGATGATGCATGCACATATCGACTTTGGACACATAAAATATCGATTTTTTGCATGTTTTGAGCCTATATTTTGAAAAAGTTCTAGCACTGAGTAGGCATGTACAGATCGCTTCTGGGACCCAAAAATATCGAATTTTCGGGTGTTTTGAGGTTGAATTTGGGATATAAACGGGTGCAGAAGATGCATACACATGTTGACTTTGATCACCTAAAATATCGATTTTCAGCTTGTTTTGGGCCTGTATTTTGAAAATACTCTAACACGGAGTAAGCAAGTACAGATCGCTTCTGGGACCCCAAAATATCGAAATTTCGGGTGTTTGGAGCCTGAATTTGAGATATAAACGGGTACAGAAGATGCATCCACATATCGAGTTTTGGGCACCTAAAAGATCGATTTTCAGTATGTTTTGGGCCTGTATATTGAAAATACTCTAACACGGAGAAGGCATGTACAGATCGCTTCTGGGACCCCAAAATATCGAATTTTTAGGTGTTTTTGGCCTGAATTTGAGATATCGACTTTTGGCACCTAAAATATCGATTTTTAGTATGTTTTGGGCCTATTTTTTGAAAATATTCTAGCACTGAGTAGGCAAGTACAGATCGCTTCTGGGACCCCAAAATATCGAATTTTCGGGTGTTTTGAGCTGAATTTGAGATATAAACGGGTACAGAAGATGCATGCACATATCGACTTTTGGGCACCTAAAATATCGATTTTGAGCAGGTTTTGGGTCTGTATCTTGAAAACATTCTAACTAGGAGTAGGGATGTACAGATCGCTTCTAGGACCCAAAAATACCGAATTTTCGGGTGTTTTGAGCCCGATTTTGAGATATTAACGGGTACAGAAGATGCATGCACATGTTGACTTTGGGCACCTAAAATATCGATTTTCAGCTTGTTTTGGGCCTGTATTTTGAAAATACTCTAACTAGTAGTAGGCATGTACAGATCGCTTCTAAGACCCAAAAATACCGAATTTTCGGGTGTTTTGAGCCCGAATTTGAGATATAAACGGGTACAGAAGATTCATGCACATATCGACTATGGACACTTAAAATATCGATTTTTAGCATGTTTTGAGCCTATATTTTGAAAACATTCTAGCACTGACTAGACATGTACAGATCGCTTCTCGGACCCAAATTTATCGAATTTTCGGGTTTTTTGAGGTTGAATTTGAGATATAAACGAGTGCAGAAGATGCATACACATGTTCAATTTGGGTACCTAAAATATCGATTTTTAGCATTTTTTTGGGCCTGCATCTGAGTAGGCATGTACAGATCGCTTCTGGGACCCCAAAATATAGAATTTTAGGGTGTTTGGAGCCTGAATTTGAGATATAAACGGGTACAGAAGATGCATGCACATATCGACTTTTGGGCACCTAAAAGATCGATTTTCAGTATGTTTTGGGCCTGTATTTTGAAAATACTCTAACACGGAGTAGGCATGTACAGTTCGCTTCTGGGACACCAAAATATCGAATTTTAGGGTGTTTTGGGCCTGAATTTGAGATATCGACTTTGTGCACCTAAAATATCGATTTTTAGCATGTTTTGGGCCTATATTTTGAAAATATTCTAGCACTAAGTATGCCTTACAGATCACTTCTGGAACCCCAAAATATCGAATTTTCGGTGTTTTGAGCCTGAATTTGAGATATAAACGGGTACAGATGATGCATGTACATATCGACTTTGGACACTTAAAATATCGATTTTTAGCATGTTTTGAGCCTATATATTGGAAAAATTCTAGCACTGAGTAGGCATGTACAGATCGCTTCTGGGACCCAAAAATATCGAATTTTCGAGTGTTTTGAGGTTGAATTTGGGATATAAACGGGTGCAGAAGATGCATACACATGTTGACTTTGGTCACCTAAAATATCGATTTTCAGCTTGTTTTGGGCCTTTATTTCGAAAATACTCTAACACGGAGTAACCAAGTACAGATCGCTTCTGGGACCCACAAAATATCGAATTTTCCGGTGTTTTGAGCCTGAATTTGAGATATAAACGGGTACAGAAGATGCATGCACATATCGACTTTTGGGCACCTAAAATATCGATTTTGAGCATTTTTTTGGTCTGTAACTTGAAAACATTCTAAATAGGAGTAGGGATGTACAGATCGCTTCTAAGACCCAAAAATACCGAATTTTCGGGTGTTTTGAGCCCGAATTTGAGATATAAACGGGTACAGAAGATGCATGCACATATCGACTTTGGACACTTAAAATATCGATTTTTAGCATGTTTTGAGCCTATATTTTGAAAACATTCTAGCACTGACTAGACATGTACAGATCGCTTCTGGGACCCAAAAATATCGAATTTTCGGGAGTTTTGAGGTTAAATTTGGGATATAAACGGGTACAGAAGATGCATTTACATATCGACTTTTCGGCACCTAAAAGATCGATTTTCAGTATGTTTTGAGCCTGTATTTTGAAAATACTCTAACACAGAGTAGGCATGTACAGTTCGCTTCTGGGACCCCAAAATATCGAATTTTCGGGTGTTTTGGGCCTGAATTTGAGATATCGACTTTGGGGACCTAAAATATCGATTTTTTGCATGTTTTGGGACTATATTTTTTGAAAATATTCTAGCACTAAGTAGGCATGTACAGATCACTTCTGGGACCCCAAAATATCGAATTTTCGTGTGTTTTGAGCCTGAATTTGAGATATAAACGGGTACAGATGATGCATGCACATATCGACTTTGGACACATAAAATATCGATTTTTTGCATGTTTTGAGGCTATATTTTGAAAAAGTTCTAGCACTGAGTAGGCATGTACAGATCGCTTCTGGGACCCAAAAATATCGAATTTTCGGGTGTTTGGAGCCTGAATTTGAGATATAAACGGGTACAGAAGATGCATCCACATATCGACTTTTGGGCACCTAAAAGATCGATTTTCAGTATGTTTTGGGCCTGTATATTGAAAATACTCTAACACGGAGTAGGCATGTACAGATCGCTTCTGGGACCCCAAAATATCGAATTTTTGGGTGTTTTTGGCCTGAATTTGAGATATCGACTTTGGGCACCTAAAATATCGATTTTTAGTATGTTTTGGGCGTATTTTTTGAAAATATTCTAGCACTGAGTAGGCAAGTACAGATCGCTTCTGGGACCCCAAAATATCGAATTTTCGGGTGTTTTGAGCTGAATTTGAGATATAAACGGGTACAGAAGATGCATGCACATATTGACTTTGGGCACCTAAAATATCGATTTTCAGCATGTTTTGGGCCTGTATTTTGAAAATACTCTAACTAGGAGTAGGGATGTAAAGATAGCTTCTTGGACCCAAAAATACCGAATTTTCGGGTGTTTTAAGCCTGAATTTGAGATATAAACGGGTACAGAAGATGCATGCACATATCGACTTTGGACACTTAAAATATCGATTTTTAGCATGTTTTGAGCCTATATTTTGAAAACATTCTAGCACTGACTAGACATGTACAGATCGCTTCTGGGACCCAAAATTATCGAATTTTCGGGTGTTTTGAGGTTGAATTTGAGATATAAACGAGTGCAGAAGATGCATACACATGTTCAATTTGGGCACCTAAAATATCGATTTTCAGCATGATTTGGGCCTGCATTTGAGTAGGCATGTACAGATCGTTTCTGGGACCCCAAAATATCGAATTTTCGGGTGTTTGGAGCCTGAATTTGAGATATAAACGGGTACAGAAGATGCATGCACATATCGACTTTTGGGCACCTAAAAGATCGATTTTCAGTATGTTTTGGGCCTGTATTTTGAAAATACTCTAACACGGAGTAGGCATGTACAGTTCGCTTCTGGGACCTCAAAATATCGAATTTTCGGGTGTTTTGGGCCTGAATTTGAATTATCGACTTTGGGCACCTAGAATATTGATTTGTAGCATGTTTTGGGCCTATATATTGAAAATATTCTAGCACTGACTAGACATGTACAGATCGCTTCTGAGACCCAAAATTAGCGAATTTTCGGGTGTTTTGAGGTTGAATTTGAGATATAAACGAGTGCAGAAGATGCATACACATGTTCAATTTGGGTATCTAAAATATCGATGTTTAGCATTTTTTGGGCCTGCATCTGAGTAGGCATGTACAGATCGCTTCTGGGACCCCAAAATATCGAATTTTAGGGTGTTAGGAGCCTGAATTTGAGATATAAACGGGTACAGAAGATGCATGCACATATCGACTTTTGGGCACCTAAAAGATCGATTTTCAGTATGTTTTGGGCCTGTATTTTGAAAATACTCTAACACGGAGTAGGCATGTACAGTTCGCTTCTGGGACACCAAAATATCGAATTTTAGGGTGTTTTGGGCCTGAATTTGAGATATCGACTTTGGGCACCTAAAATATCGATTTTTAGCATATTTTGGGCCTATATTTTGAAAATATTCTAGCACTAAGTATGCCTGTACAGATCACTTCTGGGACCCCAAAATATCGAATTTTCGGGTGTTTTGAGCCTGAATTTGAGATATAAACGGGTACAGATGATGCATGTACATATCGACTTTGGACACTTAAAATATCGATTTTTAGCATGTTTTGACCCTATATTTTGGAAAAATTCTAGCACTGAGTAGGCATGTACAGATCGCTTCTGGGACCCAAAAATATCGAATTTTCGAGTGTTTTGAGGTTGATTTTGGGATATAAACGGGTGCAGAAGATGCATACACATGTTGACTTTGGTCACCTAAAATACCGATTTTCAGCTTGTTTTGGGCCTGTATTTTGAAAATACTCTAACACGGAGTAACCAAGTACAAATCGCTTCTGGGACCCACAAAATATCGAATTTTCCGGTGTTTTGAGCCTGAATTTGAGATATAAACGGGTACAGATGATGCATGTACATATCGACTTTGGACACTTAAAATATCGATTTTTAGCATGTTTTGAGCCTATATATTGGGAAAATTCTAGCACTGAGTAGGCATGTACAGATCGCTTCTGGGACCCAAAAATATCGAATTTTCGAGTGTTTTGAGGTTGATTTTGGGATATAAACGGGTGCAGAAGATGCATACACATGTTGACTTTGGTCACCTAAAATATCGATTTTCAGCTTGTTTTGGGCCTGTATTTTGAAAATACTCTAACACGGAGTAACCAAGTACAGATCGCTTCTGGGACCCACAAAATATCGAATTTTCCGGTGTTTTGAGCCTGAATTTGAGATATAAACGGGTACAGAAGATGCATGCACATATCGACTTTTGGGCACCTAAAATATCGATTTTGAACATTTTTTTGGTCTGTATCTTGAAAACATTCTAAAGAGGAGTAGGGATGTACAGATCGCTTCTAAGACCCAAAAATACCGAATTTTCGGGTGTTTTGAGCCCGAATTTGAGATATAAACGGGTACAGAAGATGCATGCACATATCGACTTTGGACACTTAAAATATCGATTTTTAGCATGTTTTGAGCCTATATTTTGAAAACATTCTAGCACTGACTAGACATGTACAGATCGCTTCTGGGACCCAAAAATATCGAATTTTCGGGCGTTTTGAGGTTAAATTTGGGATATAAACGGGTACAGAAGATGCATTTACATATCGACTTTTCGGCATCTAAAAGATCGATTTTCAGAATGTTTTGAGCCTGTATTTTGAAAATACTCTAACACAGAGAAGGCATGTACAGTTCGCTTCTGGGACCCCAAAATATCGAATTTTCGGGTGTTTTGGGCCTGAATTTGAGATATCGACTTTGGGGACCTAAAATATCGATTTTTTGCATGTTTTGGGACTATATTTTTTGAAAATATTCTAGCACTAAGTAGGCATGTACAGATCATTTCTGGGACCCCAAAATATCGAATTTTCGTGTGTTTTGAGCCTGAATTTGAGATATAAACGGGTACAGATGATGCATGCACATATCGACTTTGGACACATAAAATATCGATTTTTTGCATGTTTTGAGCCTATATTTTGAAAAAGTTCTAGCACTGAGTAGGCATGTACAGATCGCTTCTGGGACCCAAAAATATCGAATTTTCGGGTGTTTTGAGGTTGAATTTGAGATATAAACGGGTGCAGAAGATGCATACACATGTTGACTTTGATCACCTAAAATATCGATTTTCAGCTTGTTTTGGGCCTGTAATTTGAAAATACTCTAACACGGAGTAGGCAAGTACAGATCGCTTCTGGGACCCCAAAATATCGAATTTTCGGGTGTTTGGAGCCTGAATTTGAGATATAAACGGGTACAGAAGATGCATCCACATATCGACTTTTGGGCACTTAAAAGATCGATTTTCAGTATGTTTTGGGCCTGTATATTGAAAATACTCTAACACGGAGTAGGCATGTACAGATCGCTTCTGGGACCCCAAAATATCGAATTTTTGGGTGTTTTTGGCCTGAATTTGAGATATCGACTTTGGGCACCTAAAATATCGATTTTTAGTATGTTTTTGGCCTATTTTTTGAAAATATTCTAGCACTGAGTAGGCAAGTACAGATCGCTTCTGGGACCCCAAAATATCGAATTTTCGGGTGTTTTGAGCTGAATTTGAGATATAAACGGGTACAGAAGATGCATGCACATATTGACTTTGGGCACCTAAAATATCGATTTTCAGCATGTTTTGGGCCTGTATTTTGAAAATACTCTAACTAGGAGTAGGGATGTACAGATCGCTTCTAGGACCCAAAAATACCGAATTTTCGGGTGTTTTGAGCCCGATTTTGAGATATTAACGGGTACAGAAGATGCATGCACATGTTGACTTTGGCCACCTAAAATATCGATTTTCAGCTTGTTTTGGGCCTGTATTTTGAAAATACTCTAACTAGGAGTAGGCATGTACAGATCGCTTCTAAGACCCAAAAATACCGAATTTTCGGGTGTTTTGAGCCCGAATTGGGGATATAAACGGGTACAGAAGATTCATGCACATATCGACTATGGACACTTAAAATATCGATTTTTAGCATGTTTTGAGCCTATATTTTGAAAACATTCTAGCACTGACTAGACATGTACAGATCGCTTCTCGGACCCAAATTTATCGAATTTTCGGGTTTTTTGAGGTTGAATTTGAGATATAAACGAGTGCAGAAGATGCATACACATGTTCAATTTGGGTACCTAAAATATCGATTTTTAGCATTTTTTGGGCCTGCATCTGAGTAGGCATGTACAGATCGCTTCTGGGACCCCAAAATATCGAATTTTAGGGTGTTTGGAGCCTGAATTTGAGATATAAACGGGTACAGAAGATGCATGCACATATCGACTTTTGGGCACCTAAAAGATCGATTTTCAGTATGTTTTGGGCCTGTATTTTGAAAATACTCTAACACGGAGTAGGCATGTACAGTTCGCTTCTGGGACACCAAAATATCGAATTTTAGGGTGTTTTGGGCCTGAATTTGAGATATCGACTTTGGGCACCTAAAATATCGATTTTTAGCATGTTTTGGGCCTATATTTTGAAAATATTCTAGCACTAAGTATGCCTGTACAGATCACTTCTGGGACCCCAAAATATCGAATTTTCGGTGTTTTGAGCCTGAATTTGAGATATAAACGGGTACAGATGATGCATGTACATATCGACTTTGGACACTTAAAATATCGATTTTTAGCATGTTTTGAGCCTATATATTGGAAAAATTCTAGCACTGAGTAGGCATGTACAGATCGCTTATGGGACCCAAAAATATCGAATTTTCGAGTGTTTTGAGGTTGAATTTGGGATATAAACGGGTGCAGAAGATGCATACACATGTTGACTTTGGTCACCTAAAATATCGATTTTCAGCTTGTTTTGGGCCTTTATTTCGAAAATACTCTAACACGGAGTAACCAAGTACAGATCGCTTCTGGGACCCACAAAATATCGAATTTTCCGGTGTTTTGAGCCTGAATTTGAGATATAAACGGGTACAGAAGATGCATGCACATATCGACTTTTGGGCACCTAAAATATCGATTTTGAGCATTTTTTTGGTCTGTAACTTGAAAACATTCTAAATAGGAGTAGGGATGTACAGATCGCTTCTAAGACCCAAAAATACCGAATTTTCGGGTGTTTTGAGCCCGAATATGAGATATAAACGGGTACAGAAGATGCATGCACATATCGACTTTGGACACTTAAAATATCGATTTTTAGCATGTTTTGAGCCTATATTTTGAAAACATTCTAGCACTGACTAGACATGTACAGATCGCTTCTGGGACCCCAAAATATCGAATTTTCGGGCGTTTTGAGGTTAAATTTGGGATATAAACGGGTACAGAAGATGCATTTACATATCGACTTTTCGGCACCTAAAAGATCGATTTTCAGTATGTTTTGAGCCTGTATTTTGAAAATACTCTAACACAGAGTAGGCATGTACAGTTCGCTTCTGGGACCCCAAAATATCGAATTTTCGGGTGTTTTGGGCCTGAATTTGAGATATCGACTTTGGGGACCTAAAATATCGATTTTTTGCATGTTTTGGGACTATATTTTTTGAAAATATTCTAGCACTAAGTAGGCATGTACAGATCACTTCTGGGACCCCAAAATATCGAATTTTCGTGTGTTTTGAGCCTGAATTTGAGATATAAACGGGTACAGATGATGCATGCACATATCGACTTTGGACACATAAAATATCGATTTTTTGCATGTTTTGAGGCTATATTTTGAAAAAGTTCTAGCACTGAGTAGGCATGTACAGATCGCTTCTGGGACCCAAAAATATCGAATTTTCGGGTGTTTTGAGGTTGAATTTGGGATATAAACGGGTGCAGAAGATACATACACATGTTGACTTTGATCACCTAAAATATCGATTTTCAGCTTGTTTTGGGCCTGTAATTTGAAAATACTCTAACACGGAGTAAGCAAGTACAGATCGCTTCTGGGACTCCAAAATATCGAATTTTCGGGTGTTTGGAGCCTGAATTTGAGATATAAACGGGTACAGAAGATGCATCCACATATCGACTTTTGGGCACCTAAAAGATCGATTTTCAGTATGTTTTGGGCCTGTATATTGAAAATACTCTAACACGGAGTAGGCATGTACAGATCGCTTCTGGGACCCCAAAATATCGAATTTTTGGGTGTTTTTGGCCTGAATTTGAGATATCGACTTTGGGCACCTAAAATATCGATTTTTAGCATGTTTTGGGCCTATTTTTTGAAAATATTCTAGCACTGAGTAGGCAAGTACAGATCGCTTCTGGGACCCCAAAATATCGAATTTTACGGGTGTTTTGAGCTGAATTTGAGATATAAACGGGTACAGAAGAAGCATGCTCATATTGACTTTGGGCATCTAAAATATCGATTTTCAGCATGTTTTGGGCCTGTATTTTGAAAATACTCTAACTTGGAGTAGGGATGTAAAGATCGCTTCTTGGACCCAAAAATACCGAATTTTCGGGTGTTTTGAGCCTGAATTTGAGATATAAACGGGTACAGACGATGCATGCACATATCGACTTTGGACACTTAAAATATCGATTTTTAGCATGTTTTGAGCCTATATTTTGAAAACATTCTAGCACTGACTAGACATGTACAGATCGCTTCTGGGACCCAAAATTATCGAATTTTCGGGTGTTTTGAGGTTGAATTTGAGATATAAACGAGTGCAGAAGATGCATACACATGTTCAATTTGGGCACCTAAAATATCGATTTTCAGCATGATTTGGGCCTGCATCTGAGTAGGCATGTACAGATCGCTTCTGGGACCCCAAAATATCGAATTTTTGGGTGTTTGGAGCCTGAATTTGAGATATAAACGGGTACAGAAGATGCATGCACATATCGACTTTTGGGCACCTAAAAGATCGATTTTCAGTATGTTTTGGGCCTGTATTTTGAAAATACTCTAACACGGAGTAGGCATGTACAGTTCGCTTCTGGGACTTCAAAATATCGAATTTTCGGGTGTTTTGGGCCTGAATTTGAATTATCGACTTTGGGCACCTAGAATATCGATTTGTAGCATGTTTTGGGCCTATATTTTGAAAATATTCTAGCACTGAACAGACATGTACAGATCGCTTCTGAGACCCAAAATTAGCGAATTTTCGGGTGTTTTGAGCCTGAATTTGAGATATAAACGAGTGCAGAAGATGCATACACATGTTGACTTTGGGCACCTAAAATATCGATTTTGAGCATGTTTTGGGTCTGTATCTTGAAAACATTCTAACTAGGAGTAGGGATGTACAGATCGCTTCTAGGACCCAAAAATACCGAATTTTCGGGTGTTTTGAGCCTGAATTTGAGATATTAACGGGTACAGAAGATGCATGCACATATTGACTTTGGGCACCTAAAATATCGATTTTCAGCATGTTTTGGGCCTGTATTCTGAAAATACTCTAACTAGGAGTAGGCATGTACAGATCGCTTCTGGGACCCAAAAAATATCGAGATTTCGGGTGTTTTGAGCCCGAATTTGAGATATAAACGGGTACAGAAGATGCATCCACATATCGACTTTTGGGCACCTAAAAGATCGATTTTCAGTATGTTTTGGGCCTGTATATTGAAAATACTCTAACACGGAGTAAGCATGTACAGATCGCTTCTGGGACCCCAAAATATCGAATTTTTGGGTGTTTTTGGCCTGAATTTGAGATATCGACTTTGGGCACCTAAAATATCGATTTTTAGCATGTTTTGGGCCTATTTTCTGAAAATATTCTAGCACTGAGTAGGCAAGTACAGATCGCTTCTGGGACCCCAAAATATCGAATTTTACGGGTGTTTTGAGCTGAATTTGAGATATAAACGGGTACAGAAGATGCATGCACATATTGACTTTGGGCACCTAAAAGATCGATTTTCAGCATGTTTTGGGCCTGTATTTTGAAAATACTCTAACTAGGAGTAGGGATGTAAAGATCGCTTCTTGGACCCAAAAATACCGAATTTTCGGGTGTTTTGAGCCTGAATTTGAGATATAAACGGGTACAGAAGATGCATGCACATATCGACTTTGGACACTTAAAATATCGATTTTTAGCATGTTTTGAGCCTATATTTTGAAAACATTCTAGCACTGACTAGACATGTACAGATCGCTTCTGGGACCCAAAATTATCGAATTTTCGGGTGTTTTGAGGTTGAATTTGAGATATAAACGAGTGCAGAAGATGCATACACATGTTCAATTTGGGCACCTAAAATATCGATTTTCAGCATGATTTGGGCCTGCATCTGAGTAGGCATGTACAGATTGCTTCTGGGACCCCAAAATATCGAATTTTCGGGTGTTTGGAGCCTGAATTTGAGATATAAACGGGTACAGAAGATGCATGCACATATCGAATTTTGGGCACCTAAAAGATCGATTTTCAGTATGTTTTGGGCCTGTATTTTGAAAATACTCTAACACGGAGTAGGCATGTACAGTTCGCTTCTGGGACCTCAAAATATCGAATTTTCGGGTGTTTTGGGCCTGAATTTGAATTATCGACTTTGGGCACCTTGAATATCGATTTATAGCATGTTTTGGGCCTATATTTTGAAAATATTCTAGCACTGACTAGACATGTACAGATCGCTTCTGAGACCCAAAATTAGCGAATTTTCGGGTGTTTTGAGCCTGAATTTGAGATATAAACGAGTGCAGAAGATGCATACACATGTTGACTTTGGGCACCTAAAATATCGATTTTGAGCATGTTTTGGGTCTGTATCTTGAAAACATTCTAACTAGGAGTAGGGATGTACAGATCGCTTCTAGGACCCAAAAATACCGAATTTTAGGGTGTTTTGAGCCTGAATTTGAGATATTAACGGGTACAGAAGATGCATGCACATATTGACTTTGGGCACCTAAAATATCGATTTTCAGCATGTTTTGGGCCTGTATTCTGAAAATACTCTAACTAGGAGTAGGCATGTACAGATCGCTTCTGGGACCCAAAAATATCGAATTTTCGGGTGTTTTGAGCCCGAATTTGAGATATAAACGGGTACAGAAGATGCATCCACATATTGACTTTGGACACTTAAAATATCGATTTTTAGCATGTTTTGAGCCTATATTTTGAAAATATTCTAGCACTGACTAGACATGTACAGATCGCTACCCGGACCCAAAATTATCGAATTTTCGGGTGTTTTGAGGTTGAATTTGAGATATAAACGCGTGCAAAAGATGCATACCCATGTTCGATTTGGGACCTAAAATATCGATTTTAGCATGTTTTGGGCCTGCATCTGAGTAGGCATGTACAGATCGCTTCTGGGACCCCAAAATATCGGTTTTTCGGGTGTTTGGAGCCTGAATTTGAGATATAAACGGGTACAGAAGATGCATGCACATATCGACTTTTAGGCACCTAAAAGATCGATTATCAATATGTTTTGGGCCTGTATTTTGAAAATACTCTAACACGGAGTAGGCATGTACATCTCGCTTCTGGGACCCCAAAATATCGAATTTTCGGGTGTTTTGGGCCTGAATTTGAGATATCGACTTTGGGGACCTAAAATATCGATTTTTAGCATGTTTTGGGCCTATATTTTGAAAATATTCTAGCACTAAGTAGGCATGTACAGATCACTTCTGGGACCCCAAAATATCGAATTTTCGTGTGTTTTGAGCCTGAATTTGAGATATAAACGGGTACAGATGATGCATGCACATATCGACTTTGGACACTTAAAATATTGATTTTTTGCATGTTTTGAGCCTATATTTTGAAAAAGTTCTAGCACTGAGTAGGCATGTACAGATCGCTTCTGGGACCCAAAAATATCGAATTTTCGGGTGTTTTGAGGTTGAATTTGGGATATAAACGGGTGCAGAAGATGCATACACATGTTGACTTTGATCACCTAAAATATCGATTTTTAGCTTGTTTTGGGCCTGTATTTTGAAAATACTCTAACACGTACTAAGCAAGTACAGATCGCTTCAGGGACCCCAAAATAACGAATTTTCGGGTGTTTGGAGTATGAATTTGAGATATAAACGGGTACAGAAGATGCATCCACATATCGACTTTTGGGCACCTAAAAGATCGATTTTCAGTATGTTTTGGGCCTGTATATTGAAAATACTCTAACACGGAGTAGGCATGTACAGATCGCTTCTGGGACCCCAAAATATCGAATTTTTGGGTGTTTTTGGCCTGAATTTGAGATATCGACTTTGGGCACCTAAAATATCGATTTTTAGCATGTTTTGGGCCTATTTTTTGAAAATATTCTAGCACTGAGTAGGCATGTACAGATCGCTTCTGGGACCCCAAAATATCGAATATTCGGGAGTTTTGAGCCAGAATTTGAGATATACACGGGTACAGAAGATGCATGCACATATCGACTTTGGACACTTAAAATATCGATTTTTAGCATGTTTTGAGCCTATATTTTGAAAAAATTCTAGCACTGAGTAGGCATGTACAGATCGCTTCTGGGACCCAAAAATATCGAATTTTCGGGTGTTTTGAGGTTAAATTTGGGATATAAGCGGGTACAGAAGATGCATTTACATATCGACTTTTGGGCACCTAAAAGATCGATTTTCAGTATGTTTTGAGCCTGTATTTTGAAAAAACTCTAACACGGAGTAGGCATGTACAGTTCGCTTCTGGGACCCCAAAATATCGAATTTTCGGGTGTTTTGGGCCTGAATTTGAGATATCGACTTTGGGGACCTAGAATATCGATTTTTAGCATGTTTTGGGCCTTTATTTTGAAAATATTCTAGCACTTAATAGGCATGTACAGATCACTTCTGGGACCCCAAAATATCGAATTTTCGTGTGTTTTGAGCCTGAATTTGAGATATAAACTGATACAGATGATGCATGCACATATCGACTTTGGACACTTAAAATATCGATTTTTTGCATGTTTTCAGCCTATATTTTGATAAAATTCTAGCACTGAGTAGGCATGTACAGATCGCTTCTGGGACCCAAAAATATCGAATTTTCGGGTGTTTTGAGGTTGAATTTGGGATATAAACGGGTGCAGAAGATGCATACACATGTTGACTTTGGTCACCTAAAATATCGATTTTTAGCTTGTTTTGGGCCTGTATTTTGAAAATACTCTAACACGTACTAAGCAAGTACAGATCGCTTCTGGGACCCCAAAATATCGAATTTTCGGGTGTTTGGAGTATGAATTTGAGATATAAACGGGTACAGAAGATGCATCCACATATCGACTTTTGGGCACCTAAAAGATCGATTTTCAGTATGTTTTGGGCCTGTATATTGAAAATACTCTAACACGGACTAGGCATGTACAGATCGCTTCTGGGACCCCAAAATATCGAATTTTAGGGTGTTTTTGGCCTGAATTTGAGATATCGACTTTGGGCACCTAAAATATCGATTTGTAGCATGTTTTGGGCCTATTTTTTGAAAATATTCTAGCACTGAGTAGGCATGTACAGATCGCTTCTGGGACCCCAAAATATCGAATATTCGGGAGTTTTGAGCCAGAATTTGAGATATACACGGGTACAGAAGATGCATGCACATATCGACTTTGGACACTTAAAATATCGATTTTTAGCATGTTTTGAGCCTATATTTTGAAAATATTCTTGCACTAAGTAGGCATGTACAGATCACTTCTGGGACCCCAAAATATCGAATTTTCGGGTGTTTTGAGCCTGAATTTGAGATATAAACGGGTACAGATGATGCATGCACATATCGACTTTGGACACTTAAAATATTGATTTTTTGCATGTTTTGAGCCTATATTTTGAAAAATTTCTAGCACTGAGTAGGCATGTACAGATCGCTTCTGGGACCCAAAAATATCGAATTTTCGGGTGTTTTGAGGTTAAATTTGGGATATAAGCGGGTACAGAAGATGCATTTACATATCGACTTTTGGGCACCTAAAAGATCGATTTTCAGTATGTTTTGAGCCTGTATTTTGAAAAAACTCTAACACGGAGTAGGCATGTACAGTTCGCTTCTGGGACCCCAAAATATCGAATTTTCGGGTGTTTTGAGCCTGAATTTGAGATATAAACGGGTACAGAAGATGCATGCACATATCGACTTTTGGGCACCTAAAAGATCGATTTTCAGTATGATTTGGGCCTGTATATTGAAAATACTCTAACACGGAGTAGGCATGTACAGATCGTTTCTGGGACCCCAAAATATCGAATTTTTCGGGTGTTTTTGGCCTGCATTTGAGATATCGACTTTGGGCACCTAAAATATCGATTTTTAGCATGTTTTGGGCCTATATTTTGAAAATATTCTAGCACTAAGTAGGCATGTACAGATCACTTCTGGGACCCCAAAATATCGAATATTCGGGTGTTTTGAGCCTGAATTTGAGATATAAACGGGTACAGATGATGCATGCACATATCGACTTTGGACACTTAAAATATTGATTTTTTGCATGTTTTGAGCATATATTTTGAAAAAATTCTAGCACTGAGTAGGCATGTACAGATCGCTTCTGGGACCCAAAAATATCGAATTTTCGGGTGTTTTGAGGTTGAATTTGGGATATAAACGGGTGCAGAAGATGCATACACATGTTGACTTTGATCACCTAAAATATCGATTTTTAGCTTGTTTTGGGCCTGTATTTTGAAAATACTCTAACACGTACTAAGCAAGTACAGATCGCTTCTGGGACCCCAAAATATCGAATTTTCGGGTGTTTGGAGTATGAATTTGAGATATAAACGGGTACAGAAGATGCATCCACATATCGACTTTTGGGCACCTAAAAGATCGATTTTCAGTATGTTTTGGGCCTGTATATTGAAAATACTCTAACACGGACTAGGCATGTACAGATCGCTTCTGGGACCCCAAAATATCGAATTTTAGGGTGTTTTTGGCCTGAATTTGAGATATCGACTTTGGGCACCTAAAATATCGATTTGTAGCATGTTTTGGGCCTATTTTTTGAAAATATTCTAGCACTGAGTAGGCATGTACAGATCGCTTCTGGGACCCCAAAATATCGAATATTCGGGAGTTTTGAGCCAGAATTTGAGATATACACGGGTACAGAAGATGCATGCACATATCGACTTTGGACACTTAAAATATCGATTTTTAGCATGTTTTGAGCCTATATTTTGAAAATATTCTAGCACTAAGTAGGCATGTACAGATCACTTCTGGGACCCCAAAATATCGAATTTTCGGGTATTTTGAGCCTGAATTTGAGATATAAACGGGTACAGATGATGCATGCACATATCGACTTTGGACACTTAAAATATTGATTTTTTGCATGTTTTGAGCCTATATTTTGAAAAATTTCTAGCACTGAGTAGGCATGTACAGATCGCTTCTGGGACCCAAAAATATCGAATTTTCGGGTGTTTTGAGGTTAAATTTGGGATATAAGCGGGTACAGAAGATGCATTTACATATCGACTTTTGGGCACCTAAAAGATCGATTTTCAGTATGTTTTGAGCCTGTATTTTGAAAAAACTCTAACACGGAGTAGGCATGTACAGTTCGCTTCTGGGACCCCAAAATATCGAATTTTCGGGTGTTTTGAGCCTGAATTTGAGATATAAACGGGTACAGAAGATGCATGCACATATCGACTTTTGGGCACCTAAAAGATCGATTTTCAGTATGATTTGGGCCTGTATATTGAAAATACTCTAACACGGAGTAGGCATGTACAGATCGCTTCTGGGACCCCAAAATATCGAATTTTCGGGTGTTTTGGGCCTGAATTTGAGATATCGACTTTGTGGACTTAGAATATCAATTTTTAGCATGTTTTGGGCCTTTATTTTGAAAATATTCTAGCACTAAATAGGCATGTACAGATCACTTCTGGGACCCCAAAATATCGAATTTTCGTGTGTTTTGAGCCTGAATTTGAGATATGAACGGGTACAGATGATGCATGCACATATCGATTTTGAACACTTAAAATATCGATTTTTTGCATGTTTTCAGCCTATATTTTGAAAAAATTCTAGCACTGAGTAGGCATGTACAGATCGCTTCTGGGACCCAAAAATATCGAATTTTCTGGTGTTTTGAGGTTGAATTTGGGATATAAACGGGTGCAGAAGATGCATACACATGTTGACTTTGGTCACCTAAAATATCGATTTTCAGCCTGTTTTGGGCCTGTATTTTGAAAATACTCTAACACGGAGTAAGCAAGTACAGATCGCTTCTGGGACCCCAAAATATCGAATTTTCGGGTGTTTTGAGCCTGAATTTGAGATATAAACGGGTACAGAAGATGCATGCACATATCGACTTTTGGGCACCTAAAAGATCGATTTTCAGTATGATTTGGGCCTGTATATTGAAAATACTCTAACACGGAGTAGGCATGTACAGATCGTTTCTGGGACCCCAAAATATCGAATTTTTCGGGTGTTTTTGGCCTGAATTTGAGATATCGACTTTGGGCACCTAAAATATCGATTTTTAGCATGTTTTGGGCCTATATTTTGAAAATATTCTAGCACTGAGTAGGCATGTACAGATCGCTTCTGGGACCCCAAAATATCGAATTTTCGTGTGTTTTGAGTCTGAATTTGAGATAT
Source organism: Petrolisthes cinctipes (assembly GCA_033782935.1). Classification (NCBI taxonomy): domain Eukaryota; kingdom Metazoa; phylum Arthropoda; class Malacostraca; order Decapoda; family Porcellanidae; genus Petrolisthes; species Petrolisthes cinctipes. Next base: position 1,757,840 of record JAWQEG010000175.1, read on the forward strand.
AAACGGGTACAGATGATGCATGCACATATCGACTTTGGACACTTAAAATATCGATTTTTTGCATGTTTTCAGCCTATATTTTGAAAAAATTCTAACACTGAGTAGGCATGTACAGATCGCTTCTGGGACCCAAAAATATCGAATTTTCGGGTGTTTTGAGGTTGAATTTGGGATATAAACGGGTGCAGAAGATCCATACCCATGTTGACTTTGGTCACCTAAAATATCGATTTTCAACTTGTTTTGGGCCTGTATTTTGAAAATACTCTAACACGGAGTAAGCAAGTAGAGATCGCTTCTGGGACCCCAAAATATCGAATTTTCGGGTGTTATGAGCCTGAATTTGAGATATAAACGGGTACAGAAGATGCATCCACATATCGACTTTTGGGCACCTAAAAGATCGATTTTCAGTATGTTTTGGGCCTGTATATTGAAAATACTCTAACACGGAGTAGGCATGTACAGATCGCTTCTGGGACCCCAAAATATCAAATTTTTGGGTGTTTTTGGCCTGAATTTGAGATATCGACTTTGGGCACCTAAAATATCGATTTTAGCATGTTTTGGGCCTATATTTTGAAAATATTCTAGCACTGAGTAGACATGTACAGATCGCTTCTGGGAAACCAAAATATCGAATTTTCGGGTGTTTTGAGCCTGATTTTGAGATATAAACGGGTACAGAAGATGCATGCACATATCGACTTTTGGGCACCTAAAATATCGATTTTGAGCATGTTTCGGGTCTGTATCTTGAATACATTCTAACTAGGAGTAGGGATGTACAGATAGCTTCTTGGACCCAAAAATACCGAATTTTCGGGTGTTTTTAGCCTGAATTTGAGATATAAACGGGTACAGAAGATGCATGCACATATCGACTTTTGACACTTAAAATATCGATTTTCAGCATGTTTTGGGCCTGTATTTTGAAAACATTCTAGCACTGAGTAGGCAAGTACAGATCGCTTCTGGGACCCCAAAATATCGAGTTTTTGGGTGTTTTGGACTTGAATTTGAGATATCGACTTTGGGCACCAAAAATTACGATTTTTAGCATGTTTTGGGCCTATATTTTGAAAATATTCTAGCACTGAGTAGGCATGTACAGATCGCTTCTGGGACCCAAAAATATCGAATTTTCGGGTGTTTTGAGCCTGAATTTTAGATATAAACGGGTACAGAAGATGCATGCACATATTGACTTTGGGCACCTAAAATATCGATTTTCAGCATGTTTTGGACCTGTATTTTGAAAATACTCTAACTAGGAGTAGGCATGTACAGATCGCTTCTGGGACCCAAAAATATCAAATATACGGGTGTTTTGAGTCTGAATTTGAGATATAAACGGGTACAGAAGATGCATGCACATATCGACTTTGGACTCTTAAAATATCGATTTTTAGCATGTTTTGAGCCTATATTTTGAAAACATTCTAGCACTGACTAGACATGTACAGATCGTTTCTGGGACCCAAAATTATCAAATTTTAGGGTGTTTTGAGGTTGAATTTGAGATATAAACGAGTGCAGAAGATGCATGCATATATTGACTTTTGGGCACCTAAAAGATCGAGATTCAGTATGTTTTGGGCCTATATTTTGAAAATACTCTAACACGGAGTAGGCATGTACAGATCGCTTCTGGGACCCCAAAATATCGATTTTTAGGGTGTTTTGGGCCTGAATTTGAAATATCGAATTTGGGCACCTAAAATATCGATTTTTAGCATGTTTTGGGCCTATATTTTGAAAATATTCTAGCACTGAGTAGGTATGTACAGATCGCTTCTGGGACCCCAAAATATCGAATTTTCGGGTGTTTTGAACCTGAATTTGAGATATAAACGGGTACATAAGATGCATGCACATATCGACTTTGGACACTTAAAATATCGATTTTCAGCATTTTTTGGGCCTGTATTTTGAAAACATTCTAGCACTGAGTAGGCATGTACAGATCGCTTCTGGGACCCAAAAATATCGAATTTTCGGGTGTTTTGAGGTTGAATTTGGGATATAAACGGGTGCAGAAGATGCATACACATGTTGACTTTGGTCTCCTAAAATATCGATTTTCAGCCTGTTTTGGGCCTGTATTTTGAAAATACTCTAACACGGAGTAAGCAAGTACAGATCGCTTCTGGGACCCCAAAATATCGAATTTTCGGGTGTTTTGAGCCTGAATTTGAGATATAAACGGGTACAGAAGATGCATCCACATATCGACTTTTGGGCACCTAAAAGATCGATTTTCAGTATGATTTGGGCCTGTATATTGAAAATACTCTAACACGGAGTAGGCATGTACAGATCGCTTCTGGGACCCCAAAATATCGAATTTTTGGGTGTTTTTGGCCTGAATTTGAGATATCGACTTTGGGCACCTAAAATATCGATTTTTAGCATGTTTTGGGCCTATATTTTGAAAATATTCTAGCACTGAGTAGGCATGTACAGATCGCTTCTGGGACCCCAAAATATCGAATTTTCGGGTGATTTGAGCCTGAATTTGAGATATAAACGGGTACAGAAGATGCATGCACATATCGACTTTTGACACTTAAAATATCGATTTTCAGCATGTTTTGGGCCTGTATTTTGAAAACATTCTAGCACTGAGTAGGCATGTACAGATCGCTTCTGGGACCCAAAAATATCGAATTTTCGGGTGTTTTGAGGTTGAATTTGGGATATAAACGGATGCAGAAAATGCATACACATGTTGACTTTGGTCACCTAAAATATCGATTTTCAGCTTGTTTTGGGCCTGTATTTTGAAAATACTCTATCACGGAGTAAGCAAGTACAGATCGCTTCTGGGACCCCAAAATATCGAATTTTCGGGTGTTTTGAGCCTGAATTTGAGATATAAACGGGTACAGAAGATGCATCCACATATCGACTTTTGGGCACCTAAAAGATCGATTTTCAGTATGTTTTGGGCCTGTATATTGAAAATACTCTAACACGGAGTAGACATGTACAGATCGTTTTTGGGACCCAAAATTATCAAATTTTAGGGTGTTTTGAGGTTGAATTTGAGATATAAACGAGTGCAGAAGATGCATGCACATATCGACTTTTGGGCACCTAAAAGATCGATTTTCAGTATGTTTTGGGCCTATATTTTGAAAATACTCTAACACGGAGTAGGCATGTACAGATCGCTTCTGGGACCCCAAAATATCTAATTTTCGGGTGTTTTGGGCGTGAATTTGAAATATCGACTTTGGGCACCTAAAATATCGATTTTTAGCATGTTTTGGGCCTATATTTTGAAAATATTCTAGCACTGAGTAGGCATGTACAGATCGCTTCTGGGACCCAAAAATATCGAATTTTCGGGTGTTTTGAACCTGAATTTGAGATATAAACGGGTACATAAGATGCATGCACATATCGACTTTGGAAACTTAAAATATCGATTTTCAGCATTTTTTGGGCCTGTATTTTGAAAACATTCTAGCACTGAGTAGGCATGTACAGATCGCTTCTGGGACCCCAAAATATCGAGTTTTTGGGTGTTTTGGACCTGAATTTGAGATATTGACTTTGGGCACCTAAAATATCGATTTTCAGCATGTTTTGGGCCTGTATTTTGAAAACACTCTAACTAGGAGTAGGCATGTACATATCGCTTCTGGGACCCCAAAATATCGAATTTTCGGGTGTTTGGAGCCTGAATTTGAGATATAAACGGGTACAGAAAATGCATGCACATATCGACTTTGGACATTTAAAATATCGATTTTTAGCATGTTTTGAGCCTATTTTGAAAACATTCTAGCACTGACTAGACATGTACAGGTCGCTTCTCGGACCCAAAATTATCAAATTTTCGGGTGTTTTGAGGTTGAATTTGAGATATAAACGAGTGCAGAAGATGCATACACATGTTGACTTTGGGCACCTAAAATATCGACTTTCAGCATGTTTTGGGCCTGAATCTGAGTAGGCATGTACAGATCGTTTCTGGGACCCCAAAATATCGAATTTTCGGGTGTTTGGAGCCTGAATTTGAGATATAAACGGGTACAGAAGATGCATGCACATATCGACTTTTGGGCACCTAAAAGATCGATTTTCAGTATGTTTTGGGCCTGTATTTTGAAAATACTCTAACACGGAGTAGGCATGTACAGTTCGCTTCTGGGACATCAAAATATCGAATTTTCGGGTGTTTTGAACCAGAATTGGAATTATCGACTTTGGGCACCTAGAATATCGATTTGTAGCATGTTTTGGGCCAATATTTTGAAAATATTCTAGCACTGACTAGACATGTACAGATCGCTTCTGAGACCCAAAATTAGCGAATTTTCGGGTGTTTTGAGCCTGAATTTGAGATATAAACGAGTGCAGAAGATGCATACACATGTTGACTTTGGGCACCTAAAATATCGATTTTGAGCATGTTTTGGGTCTGTATCTTGAAAACATTCTAACTAGGAGTAGGGATGTACAGATCGCTTCTAGGACCCAAAAATACCGAATTTTCGGGTGTTTTGAGCCTGAATTTGAGATATTAACGGGTACAGAAGATGCATGCACATATTGACTTTGGGCACCTAAAATATCGATTTTCAGCATGTTTTGATCCTGTATTCTGAAAATACTCTAACTAGGAGTAGGCATGTACAGATCGCTTCTGGGACCCAAAAATATCGAATTTTCGGGTGTTTTGAGCCCGAATTTGAGATATAAACGGGTACAGAAGATGCATCCACATATTGACTTTGGACACTTAAAATATCGATTTTTAGCATGTTTTGAGCCTATATTTTGAAAACATTCTAGCACTGACTAGACATGTACAGATCGCTTCTCGGACCCAAAATTATCGAATTTTCGGGTGTTTTGAGGTTGAATTTGAGATATAAACGCGTGCAAAAGATGCATACCCATGTTCGATTTGGAACCTAAAATATCGATTTTAGCATGTTTTGGGCCTGCATCTGAGTAGGCATGTACAGATCGCTTCTGGGACCCCAAAATATCGATTTTTCGGGTGTTTGGAGCCTGAATTTGAGATATAAACGGGTACAGAAGATGCATGCACATATCGACTTTTAGGCACCTAAAAGATCGATTATCAATATGTTTTGGGCCTGTATTTTGAAAATACTCTAACACGGAGTAGGCATGTACAGATCGCTTCTGGGACCCCAAAATATCGAATTTTCGGGTGTTTTGGGCCTGAATTTGAGATATCGACTTTGGGGACCTAAAATATCGATTTTTAGCATGTTTTGGGCCTATATTTTGAAAATATTCTAGCACTAAGTAGGCATGTACAGATCACTTCTGGGACCCCAAAATATCGAATTTTCGTGTGTTTTGAGCCTGAATTTGAGATATAAACGGGTACAGATGATGCATGCACATATCGACTTTGGACACTTAAAATATTGATTTTTTGCATGTTTTGAGCCTATATTTTGAAAAAGTTCTAGCACTGAGTAGGCATGTACAGATCGCTTCTGGGACCCAAAAATATCGAATTTTCGGGTGTTTTGAGGTTGAATTTGGGATATAAACGGGTGCAGAAGATGCATATACATGTTGACTTTGATCACCTAAAATATCGATTTTTAGCTTGTTTTGGGCCTGTATTTTGAAAATACTCTAACACGGAGTAAGCAAGTACAGATCGCTTCTGGGACCCCAAAATATCGAATTTTCGGGTGTTTGGAGCCTGAATTTGAGATATAAACGGGTACAGAAGATGCATCCACACATCGACTTTTGGGCACCTAAAAGATCGATTTTCAGTATGTTTTGGGCCTGTATATTGAAAATACTCTAACACGGAGTAGGCATGTACAGATCGCTTCTGGGACCCCAAAATATCGAATTTTTGGGTGTTTTTGGCCTGAATTTGAGATATCGACTTTGGGCACCTAAAATATCGATTTTTAGCATGTTTTGGGCCTATTTTTTGAATATATTCTAGCACTGAGTAGGCATGTACAGATCGCTTCTTGGACCCCAAAATATCGAATATTCGGGAGTTTTGAGCCAGAATTTGAGATATACACGGGTACAGAAGATGCATGCACATATCGACTTTGGACACTTAAAATATCGATTTTTAGCATGTTTTGAGCCTATAGTTTGAAAACATTCTAGCACTGACTAGACATGTACAGATCGCTTCTGGGACCCAAAATTATCAAATTTTCGGGTGTTTTGAGGTTGAATTTGAGATATAAACGAGTGCAGAAGATGCATACACATGTTGACTTTGGGCACTTAAAATATCGATTTTCAGATGTTTTGGGCCTGCATCTGAGTAGGCATGTACAGATCGCTTATGGGACCCCAAAATATCGAATTTTCGGGTGTTTGGAGCCTGAAATTTAAATATAAACGGGTACAGAAGATGCATGCACTTATCGACTTTTGGCCACCTAAAAGATCGATTTTCAGTATGTTTTGGGCCTGTATTTTGAAAATACTCTAACACGGAGTAGGCATGTACAGTTCGCTTCTGGGACCAAAAAAAATCGAATTTAAGGGTGTTTTGGGCCTGAATTTGAGATATCGACTTTGGGAACCTAAAATATCGATTTTTAGCATTTTTGGTCCTATATTTTGAAAATTTTCTAGCACTAAGTAGTCATGTACAGATCACTTCTGGGACCCCAAAATATCGAATTTTTGGGTATTTTGAGCCTGAATTTGAGATATAAACGGGTACAGAAGATGCATGCACATATCGACTTTGGACACTTAAAATATCGATTTTCAGCATGTTTTGGGCCTGTATTTTGAAAACATTCTAGCACTGAGTAGGCATGTACAGATCGCTTCTGGGACCCCAAAATAACGAGTTTTTGGGTGTTTTGGACCTGAATTTGAGATATTGACTTTGGGCACCTAAAATATCGATTTTTAGCATGTTTTCGTCCTATATTTTGAAAACATTCTAGCACTAAGTAGGCATGTACAGATCACTTCTGGGACCCCAAAATATCGAATTTTCGGGTGTTTTGAGCTTGAATTTGAGATATAAACGGGTACAGATGATGCATGCACATATCGACTTTGGACACTTAAAATATCGATTTTTAGCATGTTTTGAGCCTATATTTTGAAAAAATTCTAGCACTGAGTAGGCATGTACAGATCGCTTCTGGTACCCAAAAATATCGAATTTTCGGGTGTTTTGAGATTAAATTTGGGATATAAGCGGGTACAGAAGATGCATTTACATATCGACTTTTGGGCACCTAAAAGATCGATTTTCAGTATGTTTTGAGCCTGTATTTTGAAAAAACTCTAACACGGAGTAGGCATGTACAGTTCGCTTCTGGGACCCCAAAATATCGAATTTTCGGGTGTTTTGGGCCTGAATTTGAGATATCGACTTTGGGGACCTAGAATATCGATTTTTAGCATGTTCTGGGCCTTTATTTTGAAAATATTCTAGCACTAAATAGGCATGTACAGATCACTTCTGGGACCCCAAAATATCGAATTTTCGTGTGTTTTGAGCCTGAATTTGAGATATAAACGGGTACAGATGATGCATGCACATATCGACTTTGGACACTTAAAATATCGATTTTTTGCATGTTTTCAGCCTATATTTTGAAAAAATTCTAGCACTGAGTAGGCATGTACAGATCGCTTCTGGGACCCAAAAATATCGAATTTTCGGGTGTTTTGAGCCTGAATTTGAGATATAAACGGGTACAGAAGATGCATGCACATATCGACTTTTGGGCACCTAAAAGATCGATTTTCAGCATGTTTTGGGCCTGTATTTTGAAAATACTCTAACTAGGAGTAGGGATGTAAAGATCGCTTCTTGGACCCAAAAATACCGAATTTTCGGGTGTTTTGAGCCTGAATTTGAGATATAAACGGGTACAGAAGATGCATGCACATATCGACTTTGGACACTTAAAATATCGATTTTTAGCATGTTTTGAGCCTATATTTTGAAAACATTCTAGCACTGACTAGACATGTACAGATCGCTTCTGGGACCCAAAATTATCAAATTTTCGGGTGTTTTGAGGTTGAATTTGAGATATAAACGAGTGCAGAAGATGCATACACATGTTGACTTTGGGCACTTAAAATATCGATTTTCAAATGTTTTGGGCCTGTATCTGAGTAGGCATGTACAGATCGCTTATGGGACCCCAAAATATAGAATTTTCGGCGGTTTGGAGCCTGAATTTTAAATATAAACGGGTACAGAAGATGCATGCACTTATCGACTTTTGGGCACCTAAAAGATCGATTTTCAGTATGTTTTGGGCCTGTATTTTGAAAATACTCTAACACGGAGTAGGCATGTACAGTTCGCTTCTAGGACCCCAAAATATCGAATTTAAGGGTGTTTTGGGCCTGAATTTGAGATATCGACTTTGGGCACCTAAAATATCGATTTTTAGCATTTTTGGTCCTATATTTTGAAAATTTTCTAGCACTAAGTAGTCATGTACAGATCACTTCTGGGACCCCAAAACATCGAATTTTCGGGTATTTTGAGCCTGAATTTGAGATATAAACGGGTACAGAAGATGCATGCACATATCGACTTTGGACACTTAAAATATCGATTTTCAGCATGTTTTGGGCCTGTATTTTGAAAACATTCTAGCACTGAGTAGGAATGTACAGATCGCTTCTGGGACCCCAAAATAACGAGTTTTTGGGTGTTTTGGACCTGAATTTGAGATATTGACTTTGGGCACCTAAAATATCGATTTTTAGCATGTTTTCGTCCTATATTTTGAAAACATTCTAGCACTAAGTAGGCATGTACAGATCACTTCTGGGACCCCAAAATATCGAATTTTCGGGTGTTTTGAGCTTGAATTTGAGATATAAACGGGTACAGATGATGCATGCACATATCGACTTTGGACACTTAAAATATCGATTTTTAGCATGTTTTGAGCCTATATTTTGAAAAAATTCTAGCACTGAGTAGGCATGTACAGATCGCTTCTGGGACCCAAAAATATCGAATTTTCGGGTGTTTTGAGGTTAAATTTGGGATATAAGCGGGTACAGAAGATGCATTTACATATCGACTTTTGGGCACCTAAAAGATCGATTTTCAGTATGTTTTGAGCCTGTATTTTGAAAAAACTCTAACACGGAGTAGGCATGTACAGTTCGCTTCTGGGACCCCAAAATATCGAATTTTCGGGTGTTTTGGGCCTGAATTTGAGATATCGACTTTGGGGACCTAGAATATCGATTTTTAGCATGTTTTGGGCCTTTATTTTGAAAATATTCTAGCACTAAATAGGGATGTACAGATCACTTCTGGGACCCCAAAATTTCGAATTTTCGTGTGTTTTGAGCCTGAATTTGAGATATAAACGGGTACAGATGATGCATGCACATATCGACTTTGGACACTTAAAATATCGATTTTTTGCATGTTTTCAGCCTATATTTTGAAAAAATTCTAGCACTGAGTAGGCATGTACAGATCGCTTCTGGGACCCAAAAATATCGAATTTTCGGGTGTTTTGAGGTTGAATTTGGGATATAAACGGGTGCAGAAGATGCATACACATGTTGACTTTGGTCACCTAAAATATCGATTTTCAGCCTGTTTTGGGCCTGTATTTTGAAAATACTCTAACACGGAGTAAGCAAGTACAGATCGCTTCTGGGACCCCAAAATTTCGAATTTTCGGGTGTTTTGAGCCTGAATTTGAGATATAAACGGGTACAGAAGATGCATGCACATATCGACTTTTGGGCACCTAAAAGATCGATTTTCAGCATGTTTTGGGCCTGTATTTTGAAAATACTCTAACTAGGAGTAGGGATGTGAAGATCGCTTCTTGGACCCAAAAATACCGAATTTTCGGGTGTTTTGAGCCTGAATTTGAGATATAAACGGGTACAGAAGATGCATGCACATATCGACTTTGGACACTTAAAATATCGATTTTTAGCATGTTTTGAGCCTATATTTTGAAAACATTCTAGCACTGACTAGACATGTACAGATCGCTTCTGGGACCCAAAATTATCAAATTTTCGGGTGTTTTGAGGTTGAATTTGAGATATAAACGAGTGCAGAAGATGCATACACATGTTGACTTTGGGCACTTAAAATATCGATTTTCAAATGTTTTGGGCCTGTATCTGAGTAGGCATGTACAGATCGCTTATGGGACCCCAAAATATCGAATTTTCGGGTGTTTGGAGCCTGAATTTTAAATATAAACGGGTACAGAAGATGCATGCACTTATCGACTTTTGGGCACCTAAAAGATCGATTTTCATTATGTTTTGGGCCTGTATTTTGAAAATACTCTAACACGGAGTAGGCATGTACAGTTCGCTTCTGGGACCCCAAAATATCGAATTTAAGGGTGTTTCTGGCCTGAATTTGAGATATCGACTTTGGGCACCTAAAATATCGATTTTTAGCATTTTTGGTCCTATATTTTGAAAATTTTCTAGCACTAAGTAGTCATGTACAGATCACTTCTGGGACCCCAAAATATCGAATTTTCGGGTATTTTGAGCCTGAATTTGAGATATAAACGGGTACAGAAGATGCATGCACATATCGACTTTGGACACTTAAAATATCGATTTTCAGCATGTTTTGGGTCTGTATTTTGAAAACATTCTAGCACTGAGTAGGCATGTACAGATCGCTTCTGTGACCCCAAAATAACGAGTTTTTGGGTGTTTTGGACCTGAATTTGAGATATTGACTTTTGGCACCTAAAATATCGATTTTTAGCATGTTTTCGTCCTATATTTTGAAAACATTCTAGCACTAAGTAGGCATGTACAGATCACTTCTGGGACCCCAAAATATCGAATTTTCGGGTGTTTTGAGCTTGAATTTGAGATATAAACGGGTACAGATGATGCATGCAAATATCGACTTTGGACACTTAAAATATCGATTTTTAGCATGTTTTGAGCCTATATTTTGAAAAAATTCTAGCACTGAGTAGGCATGTACAGATCGCTTCTGGGACCCAAAAATATGGAATTTTCGGGTGTTTTGAGGTTAAATTTGGGATATAAGCGGGTACAGAAGATGCATTTACATATCGACTTTTGGGCACCTAAAAGATCGATTTTCAGTATGTTTTGAGCCTGTATTTTGAAAAAACTCTAACACGGAGTAGGCATGTACAGTTCGCTTCAGGGACCCCAAAATATCGAATTTTCGGGTGTTTTGGGCCTGAATTTGAGATATCGACTTTGGGGACCTAGAATATCGATTTTTAGCATGTTTTGGGCCTTTATTTTGAAAATATTCTAGCACTAAATAGGGATGTACAGATCACTTCTGGGACCCCAAAATTTCGAATTTTCGTGTGTTTTGAGCCTGAATTTGAGATATAAACGGGTACAGATGATGCATGCACATATCGACTTTGGACACTTAAAATATCGATTTTTTGCATGTTTTCAGCCTATATTTTGAAAAAATTCTAGCACTGAGTAGGCATGTACAGATCGCTTCTGGGACCCAAAAATATCGAATTTTCGGGTGTTTTGAGGTTGAATTTGGGATATAAACGGGTGCAGAAGATGCATACACATGTTGACTTTGGTCACCTAAAATATCGATTTTCAGCCTGTTTTGGGCCTGTATTTTGAAAATACTCTAACACGGAGTAAGCAAGTACAGATCGCTTCTGGGACCCCAAAATATCGAATTTTAGGGTGTTTTGAGCCTGAATTTGAGATATAAACGGGTACAGAAGATGCATGCACATATCGACTTTTGGGCACCTATAAGATCGATTTTCAGCATGTTTTGGGCCTGTATTTTGAAAATACTCTAACTAGGACTAGGGATGTAAAGATCGCTTCTTGGACCCAAAAATACCGAATTTTCGGGTGTTTTGAGCCTGAATTTGAGATATAAACGGGTACAGAAGATGCATGCACATATCGACTTTGGACACTTAAAATATCGATTTTTAGCATGTTTTGAGCCTATATTTTGAAAACATTCTAGCACTGACTAGACATGTACAGATCGCTTCTGGGACCCAAAATTATCAAATTTTCGGGTGTTTTGAGGTTGAATTTGAGATATAAACGAGTGCAGAAGATGCATACACATGTTGACTTTGGGCACTTAAAATATCGATTTTCAAATGTTTTGGGCTTGTATCTGAGTAGGCATGTACAGATCGCTTATGGGACCCCAAAATATCGAATTTTCGGGTGTTTGGAGCCTGAATTTTAAATATAAACGGGTACAGAAGATGCATGCACTTATCGACTTTTGGGCACCTAAAAGATCGATTTTCAGTATGTTTTGGGCCTGTATTTTGAAAATACTCTAACACGGAGTAGGCATGTACAGTTCGCTTCTGGGACCCCAAAATATCGAATTTAAGGGTGTTTCTGTCCTGAATTTGAGATATCGACTTTGGGCACCTAAAATATCGATTTTTAGCATTTTTGGTCCTATATTTTGAAAATTTTCTAGCACTAAGTAGTCATGTACAGATCACTTCTGGGACCCCAAAATATCGAATTTTCGGGTATTTTGAGCCTGAATTTGAGATATAAACGGGTACAGAAGATGCATGCACATATCGACTTTGGACACTTAAAATATCGATTTTCAGCATGTTTTGGGCCTGTATTTTGAAAACATTCTAGCACTGAGTAGGCATGTACAGATCGCTTCTGTGACCCCAAAATAACGAGTTTTTGGGTGTTTTGGACCTGAATTTGAGATATTGACTTTGGGCACCTAAAATATCGATTTTTAGCATGTTTTCGCCCTATATTTTGAAAACATTCTAGCACTAAGTAGGCATGTACAGATCACTTCTGGGACCCCAAAATATCGAATTTTCGGGTGTTTTGAGCTTGAATTTGAGATATAAACGGGTACAGATGATGCATGCACATATCGACTTTGGACACTTAAAATATCGATTTTTAGCATGTTTTGAGCCTATATTTTGAAAAAATTCTAGCACTGAGTAGGCATGTACAGATCGCTTCTGGGACCCAAAAATATCGAATTTTCGGGTGTTTTGAGGTTAAATTTGGGATATAAGCGGGTACAGAAGATGCATTTACATATCGACTTTTGGGCACCTAAAAGATCGATTTTCAGTATGTTTTGAGCCTGTATTTTGAAAAAACTCTAACACGGAGTAGGCATGTACAGTTCGCTTCTGGGACCCCAAAATATCGAATTTTCGGGTGTTTTGGGCCTGAATTTGAGATATCGACTTTGGTGACCTAGAATATCGATTTTTAGCATGTTTTGGGCCTTTATTTTGAAAATATTCTAGCACTAAATAGGCATGTACAGATCACTTCTGGGACCCCAAAATATCGAATTTTCGTGTGTTTTGAGCCTGAATTTGAGATATAAACGGGTACAGATGATGCATGCACATATCGACTTTGGACACTTAATATATCGATTTTTTGCATGTTTTCAGCCTATATTTTGAAAAAAATTCTAGCACTGAGTAGGCATGTACAGATCGCTTCTGGGACCCAAAAATATCGAATTTTCGGGTGTTTTGAGGTTGAATTTGGGATATAAACGGGTGCAGAAGATGCATACACATGTTGACTTTGGTCACCTAAAATATCGATTTTCAGCCTGTTTTGGGCCTGTATTTTGAAAATACTCTAACACGGAGTAAGCAAGTACAGATCGCTTCTGGGACCCCAAAATATCGAATTTTCGGGTGTTTTGAGCCTGAATTTGAGATATAAACGGGTACAGAAGATGCATGCACATATCGACTTTTGGGCACCTAAAAGATCGATTTTCAGCATGTTTTGGGCCTGTATTTTGAAAATACTCTAACTAGGACTAGGGATGTAAAGATCGCTTCTTGGACCAAAAAATACCGAATTTTCGGGTGTTTTGAGCCTGAATTTGAGATATAAACGGGTACAGAAGATGCATGCACATATCGACTTTGGACACTTAAAATATCGATTTATAGCATGTTTTGAGCCTATATTTTCAAAACATTCTAGCACTGACTAGACATGTACAGATCGCTTCTGGGACCCAAAATTATCGAATTTTCGGGTGTTTTGAGGTTGAATTTGAGATATAAACGAGTGCAGAAGATGCATACACATGTTCAATTTGGGCACCTAAAATATCGATTTTCAGCATGATTTGGGCCTGCATCTGAGTAGGCATGTACAGATCGCTTCTGGGACCCCAAAATATCTAATTTTCGGGTGTTTTGAGCCTGAATTTGAGATATAAACGGGTACAGAAGATGCATGCACATATCGACTTTTGGGCACCTAAAAGATCGATTTTCAGTATGTTTTGGGCCTGTATTTTGAAAATACTCTAACACGGAGTAGGCATGTACAGTTCGCTTCTGGGACCTCAAAATATCGAATTTTCGGGAGTTTTGGGCCTGAATTTGAATTATCGACTTTGGGCACCTAGAATATCGATTTGTAGCATGTTTTGGGCCTATATTTTGAAAATATTCTAGCACTGACTAGACATGTACAGATCGCTTCTGAGACCCAAAATTAGCGAATTTTCGGGTGTTTTGAGGTTGAATTTGAGATATAAACGAGTGCAGAAGATGCATACACATGTTGACTTTGGGCACCTAAAATATCTGTTTTGAGCATGTTTTGGGTCTGTATCTTGAAAACATTCTAACTAGGAGTAGGGATGTACAGATCGCTTCTAGGACCCAAAAATACCGAATTTTCGGGTGTTTTGACCCTGAATTTGAGATATTAACGGGTACAGAAGATGCATGCACATATTGACTTTGGGCACCTAAAATATCGATTTTCAGCATGTTTTGGGCCTGTATTTTGAAAATACTCTAACTAAGAGTAGGCATGTACAGATCGCTTCTGGGACTCAAAAATATCGAATTTTCGGGTGTTTTGAGCCCGAATTTGAGATATAAACGGGTACAGAAGATGCATCCACATATTGACTTTGGACACTTAAAATATCGATTTTTAGCATGTTTTGAGCCTATATTTTGAAAACATTCTAGCACTGACTAGACATGTACAGATCGCTTCTCGGACTCAAAATTATCGAATTTTCGGGTGTTTTGAGGTTGAATTTGAGATATAAACGCGTGCAAAAGATGCATACCCATGTTCGATTTGGGACCTAAAATATCGATTTTAGCATGTTTTGGGCCTGCATCTGAGTAGGCATGTACAGATCGCTTCTGTGACCCCAAAATATCGATTTTTCGGGTGTTTGGAGCCTGAATTTGAGATATAAACGGGTACAGAAGATGCATGCACATATCGACTTTTAGACACCTAAAAGATCGATTATCAATATGTTTTGGGCCTGTATTTTGAAAATACTCTAACACGGAGTAGGCATGTACATCTAGCTTCTGTGACCCCAAAATATCGAATTTTAGGGTGTTTTGGGCCTGAATTTGAGATATCGACTTTGGGCACCTAAAATATCGATTTTTAGCATGTTTTGGGCCTATACTTTGAAAATATTCTAGCACTGTTTAGGCATGTACAGATCGCTTCTGGGACCCCAAAATATCGAATTTTCGGGTGTTTTGAGCCTGAATTTGAGATATAAACGGGTACAGAAGATGCATCCACAAATCGACTTTGGACACTTAAAATATCGAATTTTAGCATGTTTTGAGCCTATATTTTGAAAATTTTTTAGCACTGAGTAGGCATGTACAGATCGCTTCTGAAACCCCAAAATATCGAATTTTCGGGTGTTTTGAGGTTAAATTTGGGATATAAACGGGTACAGAAGATGCATTTACATATCGACTTTTCGGCACCTAAAAGATCGATTTTCAGTATGTTTTGAGCCTGTATTTTGAAAATACTCTAACACATAGTAGGCACGTACAGTTCGCTTCTGGGACCCCAAAATATCGAATTTTCGGGTGTTTTGGGCCTGAATTTGAGATATCGACTTTGGGGACCTAAAATATCGATTTTTAGCATGTTTTGGGCCTATATTTTGAAAATATTCTAGCACTAAGTAGGCATGTACAGATCACTTCTGGGACCCCAAAATATCGAATTTTCGTGTGTTTTGAGCCTGAATTTGAGATATAAACGGGTACAGATGATGCATGCACATATCGACTTTGGACACTTAAAATATTGATTTTTTGCATGTTTTGAGCCTATATTTTGAAAAAGTTCTAGCACTGAGTAGGCATGTACAGATCGCTTCTGGGACCCAAAAACATAGAATTTTCGGGTGTTTTGAGGTTGAATTTGGGATATAAACGGGTGCAGAAGATGCATACACATGTTGACTTTGATCACCTAAAATATCGATTTTTAGCTTGTTTTGGGCCTGTATTTTGAAAATACTCTAACACGTACTAAGCAAGTACAGATCGCTTCTGGGACCCCAAAATATTGATTTTTCGGGTGTTTGGAGCCTGAATTTGAGATATAAACGGGTACAGAAGATGCATCCACATATCGACTTTTGGGCACCTAAAAGATCGATTTTCAGTATGTTTTGGGCCTGTATATTGAAAATACTCTAACACGGAGTAGGCATGTACAGATCGCTTCTGGGACCCCAAAATATCGAATTTTTCGGGTGTTTTTGGCCTGAATTTGAGATATCGACTTTGGGCACCTAAAATATCGATTTTTAGCATGTTTTGGGCCTATATTTTGAAAATATTCTAGCACTGAGTAGGCATGTACAGATCGCTTCTGGGACCCCAAAATATCGAATTTTCGGGTGTTTTGAGCCTGAATTTGAGATATAAACGGGTACAGAAGATGCATGCACATATCGACTTTTGACACTTAAAATATCGATTTTCAGCATGTTTTGGGCCTGTATTTTGAAAACATTCTAGCACTGAGTAGGCATGTACAGATCGCTTATGGGACCCCAAAATATCGAGTTTTTGGGTGTTTTGGACCTGAATTTGAGATATCGACTTTGGGCACCAAAAATATCGATTTTTAGCATGTTTTGGGCCTATATTTTGAAAATATTCTAGCACTGAGTAGGCATGTACAGATCGCTTCTTGGACCCCAAAATATCGAATTCTCGTGTGTTTTGAGCCTGAATTTGAGATATAAACGGGTACAGATGATGCATGCACATATCGACTTTGGACACTTAAAATATCGATTTTTTGCATGTTTTGAGCCTTTATTTTGAAAAAATTCTAACACTGAGTAGGCATGTACAGATCGCTTCTGGGACCCAAAAATATCGAATTTTCGGGTGTTTTGAGGTTGAATTTGGGATATAAACGGGTGCAGAAGATCCATACCCATGTTGACTTTGGTCACCTAAAATATCGATTTTCAACTTGTTTTGGGCCTGTATTTTAAAAATACTCTAACACGGAGTAAGCAAGTAGAGATCGTTTTTGGGACCCAAAATTATCAAATTTTAGGGTGTTTTGAGGTTGAATTTGAGATATAAACGAGTGCAGAAGATGCATCCACATATCGACTTTTGGGCACCTAAAAGATCGATTTTCAGTATGTTTTGGGCCTGTATATTGAAAATACTCTAACACGGAGTAGGCATGTACAGATCGCTTCTGGGACCCCAAAATATCAAATTTTTGGGTGTTTTTGGCCTGAATTTGAGATATCGACTTTGGGCACCTAAAATATCGATTTTAGCATGTTTTGGGCCTATATTTTGAAAATATTCTAGCACTGAGTAGACATGTACAGATCGCTTCTGGGACCCCAAAATATCGAATTTTCGGGTGTTTTGAGCCTAAATTTGAGATATAAACAGGTACAGAAGATGCATGCACATATCGACTTTTGGGCACCTAAAATATCGATTTTGAGCATATTTTTGGTCTGTATCTTGAATACATTCTAACTAGGAGTAGGGATGTACAGATCGCTTCTTGGACCCAAAAATACCGAATTTTCGGGTGTTTTTAGCCTGAATTTGAGATATAAACGGGTACAGAAGATGCATGCACATATCGACTTTTGACACTTAAAATATCGATTTTCAGCATGTTTTGGGCCTGTATTTTGAAAACATTCTAGCACTGAGTAGGCAAGTACAGATCGCTTCTGGGACCCCAAAATATCGAGTTTTTGGGTGTTTTGGACTTGAATTTGAGATATCGACTTTAGGCACCAAAAATTACGATTTTTAGCATGTTTTGGGCCTATATTTTGAAAATATTCTAGCACTGAGTAGGCATGTACAGATCGCTTCTGGGACCCAAAAATATCGAATTTTCGGGTGTTTTGAGCCTGAATTTTAGATATAAACGGGTACAGAAGATGCATGCACATATTGACTTTGGGCACCTAAAATATCGATTTTCAGCATGTTTTGGGCTTGTATTTTGAAAATACTCTAACTAGGAGTAGGCATGTACATATCGCTTCAGGGACCCAAAAATATCAAATATACGGGTGTTTTGAGTCTGAATTTGAGATATAAACGGGTACAGAAGATGCATGCACATATCGACTTTGGACTCTTAAAATATCGATTTTTAGCATGTTTTGAGCCTATATCTTGAAAACATTCTAGCACTGACTAGACATGTACAGATCGTTTCTGGGACCCAAAATTATCAAATTTTAGGGTGTTTTGAGGTTGAATTTGAGATATAAACGAGTGCAGAAGATGCATGCACATATTGACTTTTGAGCACCTAAAAGATCGAGATTCAGTATGTTTTGGGCCTATATTTTGAAAATACTCTAACACGGAGTAGGCATGTACAGATCGCTTCTGGGACCCCAAAATATCGAATTTTCGTGTGTTTTGGGCCTGAATTTGAAATATCGACTTTGGGCACCTAAAATATCGATTTTTAGCATGTTTTGGGCCTATATTTTGAAAATATTCTAGCACTGAGTAGGTATGTACAGATCGCTTCTGGGACCCCAAAATATCGAATTTTCGGGTGTTTTGAACCTGAATTTGAGATATAAACGGGTACATAAGATGCATGCACATATCGACTTTGGACACTTAAAATATCGATTTTCAGCATTTTTTGGGCCTGTATTTTGAAAACATTCTAGCACTGAGTAGGCATGTACAGATCGCTTCTGGGACCCAAAAATATCGAATTTTCGGGTGATTTGAGGTTGAATTTGGGATATAAACGGGTGCAGAAGATGCATACACATGTTGACTTTGGTCACCTAAAATATCGATTTTCAGCCTGTTTTGGGCCTGTATTTTGAAAATACTCTATGACGGAGTAAGCAAGTACAGATCGCTTCTGGGACCCCAAAATATCGAATTTTCGGGTGTTTTGAGCCTGAATTTGAGATATAAACGGGTACAGAAGATGCATCCACATATCGACTTTTGGGCACCTAAAAGATCGATTTTCAGTATGTTTTGGGCCTGTATATTGAAAATACTCTAACACGGAGTAGGCATGTACAGATCGCTTCTGGGACCCAAAATATCGAATTTTGGGGTGTTTTTAGCCTGAATTTGAGATATCGACTTTGGGCACCTAAAATATCGATTTTTAGCATGTTTTGGGCCTATTTTATGAAAATATTCTAGCACTGAGTAGGCATGTACAAATCGCTTCTGGGACCCAAAAATATCGAATTTTCGGGTGTTTTGAGCCTGAATTTGAGATATAAACGGGTATAGAAGATGCATGCACATATCGACTTTTGACACTTAAAATATCGATTTTCAGCATGTTTTGGGCCTGTATTTTGAAAACATTCTAGCACTGAGTAGGCAAGTACAGATCGCTTCTGGGACCCCAAAAAATCGAGTTTTTGGGTGTTTTGGACCTGAATTTGAGATATCGACTTTGGGCACCAAAAATTACGATTTTTAGCATGTTTTGGGCCTATATTTTGAAAATATTCTAGCACTGAGTAGGCATGTACAGATCGCTTCAGGGACCCAAAAATATCGAATTTTCGGGTGTTTTGAGCCTGAATTTGAGATATAAACGGGTACAGAAAATGCATGCACATATCGACTTTGGACATTTAAAATATCGATTTTTAGCATGTTTTGAGCCTATATTTTGAAAACATTCTAGCACTGACTAGACATGTACAGATCGTTTTTGGGACCCAAAATTATCAAATTTTAGGGTGTTTTGAGCCTGAATTTTAGATATAAACGGATACAGAAGATGCATGCACATATTTACTTTGGGCACCTAAAATATCGATTTTAAGCATGTTTTGGGCCTATATTTTGAAAATACTCTAACTAGGAGTAGGCATGTACAGATCGCTTCTGGGACCCAAAAATATCAAATTTACGGGTGTTTTGAATCTGAATTTGAGATATAAACGGGTACAGAAGATACATGCACATATCGACTTTGGACTCTTAAAATATCGATTTTTAGCATGTTTTGAGCCTATATTTTGAAAACATTCTAGCACTGACTAGACATGTACAGATCGTTTTTGGGACCCAAAATTATCAAATTTTAGGGTGTTTTGAGGTTGAATTTGAGATATAAACGAGTGCAGAAGATGCATGCACATATTGACTTTTGGGCACCTAAAAGATCGATTTTCAGTATGTTTTGGGCCTATATTTTGAAAATACTCTAACACGGAGTAGGCATGTACAGATCGCTTCTGGGACCCCAAAATATCGAATTTTCGGGTGTTTTGGGCCTGAATTTGAAATATCGACTTTGGTCACCTAAAATATCGATTTTTAGCATGTTTTGGGCCTATATTTTGAAAATATTCTAGCACTGAGTAGGCATGTACAGATCGCTTCTGGGACCCCAAAATATCAAATTTTCGGGTGTTTTGAATCTGAATTTAAGATATAAACGGGTACATAAGATGCATGCACATATCGACTTTGGACACTTAAAATATCGATTTTCAGCATTTTTTGGGCCTGTATTTTGAAAACATTCTAGCACTGAGTAGGCATGTACAGATCGCTTCTGGGACCCCAAAATATCGAGTTTTTGGGTTTTTTGGACCTGAATTTGAGATATTGACTTTGGGCACTTAAAAGATCGATTTTCAGCATGTTTTGGGCCTGTATTTTGAAAACACTCTAACTAGGAGTAGGCATGTACATATCGCTTCTGGGACCCCAAAATATCGAATTTTCGGGTGTTTTGAGCCTGAATTTGAGATATAAACGGGTACAGAAAATGCATGCACATATCGACTTTGGACATTTAAAATATCGATTTTTAGCATGTTTTGAGCCTATTTTGAAAACATTCTAGCACTGACTAGACATGTACAGGTCGCTTCTCGGACCCAAAATTATCAAATTTTCGGGTGTTTTGAGGTTGAATTTGAGATATAAACGAGTGCAGAAGATGCATACACATGTTGATTTTGGGCAACTAAAATATCGACTTTCAGCATGTTTTGGGCCTGAATCTGAGTAGGCATGTACAGATCGTTTCTGGGACCCCAAAATATCGAATTTTCGGGTGTTTGGAGCCTGAATTTGAGATATAAACGGGTACAGAAGATACATGCACATATCGACTTTTGAGCACCTAAAATATCGATTTTCAGTATGTTTTAGGCCTGTATTTTGAAAATACTCTAACACGGAGTAGGCATGTACAGTTCGCTTCTGGGACCCCAAAATATCGAATTTTAGGGTGTTTTGGTCCTGAATTTGAAATATCGACTTTGGGCACCTAAAATATCGATTTTTAGCATGTTTTGGGCCTATATTTTGAAAATATTCTAGCACTGAGTAGGCATGTACATATCGCTTCTGGGACCCCAAAATATCGAATTTTCGGGTGTTTTGAACCTGAATTTGAGATATAAACGGGTACAGAAGATGCATGCACATATCGACTTTGGTAACCTAAAATATCGATTTTGAGCATGTTTTGGGCCTGTATTTTGAAAACATTCTAACTAGGAGTAGGGATGTACAGATTGCTTCTAGGACCCAAAAATACCGAATTTTCGGGTGTTTTGAGCCTGAATTTGAGATATAAACGGGTACAGAAGATGCATGCACATATTGACTTTGGGCACCTAAAATATCGATTTTCAGCATGTTTTGGGCCTGTATTCTGAAAATACTCTAACTAGGAGTAGGCATGTACATATCGCTTCTTGGACCCAAAAATATCGAATTTTCGGGTGTTTTGAGCCAGAATTTGAGATATAAACGGGTACAGAAGATGCATGCACATATCGACTTTGGACACTTAAAATATCGATTTTGAGCATGTTTTGAGCCTATATTTTGAAAACATTCTAGCACTGACTAGACATGTATAGATCGCTTCTGGGATCCAAAATTATCGAATTTTCGGGTGTTTTGAGGTTGAATTTGAGATATAAACGAGTGCAGAAGATGCATACCCATGTTCAATTTGGGTACCTAAAATATCGATTTTTAGCATGTTTTGGGCCTGCATCTGAGTAGGCATGTACAGATCGCTTCTGGGACCCCAAAATATCGAATTTTCGGGTGTTTGGAGCTTGAATTTTAAATATAAACGGGCACAGAAGATGCATGCACATATCGACTTTTGGGCACATAAAAGATCGATTTTCAGTATGTTTTGGGCCTGTATTTTGAAAATACTCTAACACGGAGTAGGCATGTACAGTTCGTTTCTGGGACCCCAAAATATCGAATTTTTGGGTGTTTTGGGCCTGAATTTGAGATATCGACTTTGGGCACCTAAAATATCGATTTTTAGCATGTTTTGGGCCTATATTTTGAAAATATTCTAGCACTGAGTAGGCATGTACATATCGCTTCTGGGACCCCAAAATATCGAATTTTCGGGTGTTTTGAACCTGAATTTGAGATATAAACGGGTACAGAAGATGCATGCACATATCGACTTTGGACACTTAAAATATCGATTTTCAGCATGTTTTGGGCCTGAATTTTGAAAACATTCTAGCACTGAGTAGGCATGTACAGATCGCTTCTGGGACCCCAAAATATCGAGTTTTTGGGTGTTTTTGGACCTGAATTTGAGATATCGACTTTGGGCACCTAAAATATCGATTTTTAGCATGTTTTGGGCCTATATTTTGAAAATATTCTAGCACTGAGTAGGCATGTACAGATCGCTTCAGGTACTCCAAAATATCGAATTCTCGGGTGTTTTGAGCCTGAATTTGAGATATAAACGGGTACAGAAGATGCATGCACATATTGACTTTGGGCAACTAAAATATCGATTTTCAGCATGTTTTGGACCTGTATTTTGAAAATACTCTAACTAGGAGTAGGCATGTACAGATCGCTTCTGGGACCCAAAAATATCGAATTTTCGGGTGTTTTGAGACTGAATTTGAGATATAAACGGGTACAGAAAATGCATCCACATATCGACTTTGGACACTTAAAATATCGATTTTTAGCATGTTTTGAGCCTATATTTTGAAAACATTCTAGCACTGACTAGACATGTACAGATCGCTTCTCGGACCCAAAATTATCAAATTTTCGGGTGTTTTGAGGTTGAATTTGAGATATAAACGAGTGCAGAAGATGCATACACATGTTGACTTTGGGCACCTAAAATATCGACTTTCAGCATGTTTTGGGCTTGAATCTGAGTAGGCATGTACAGATCGCTTCTGGGACCCCAAAATATCGAATTTTCGGGTGTTTGGAGCCTGAATTAGAGATAAAAACGGGTACAGAAGATGCATGCACATATCGACTTTTGGGCACCTAAAAGACCGATTTTCAGTATATTTTGGGCCTGTATTTTGA
Source organism: Petrolisthes cinctipes (assembly GCA_033782935.1). NCBI lineage: Eukaryota > Metazoa > Arthropoda > Malacostraca > Decapoda > Porcellanidae > Petrolisthes > Petrolisthes cinctipes. The sequence continues at coordinate 1,781,515 of JAWQEG010000175.1, forward strand.
AAATACTCTAACACGGAGTAGGCATGTACAGTTCGCTTCTGGGACCTCAAAATATCGAATTTTAGGGTGTTTTGGGCCTGAATTTGAGATATCGACTTTGGGCACCTAAAATATCGATTTTTAGCATGTTTTGGGCCTATATTTTGAAAATATTCTAGCACTGACTAGACATGTACAGATTGCTTCTGGGACCCAAAATAATCGAATTTTCGAGTGTTTTGAGGTTGAATTTGAAATATAAACGAGTGCAGAAGATACATGCACATATTGACTTTGGGCACCTAAAATATCGATTTTGAGCAAGTTTTGGGTCTGTATTTTGAAAACATTCTATCTAGGACTAGGGATGTACAGATCACTTTTAGGACCCAAAAATACCGAATTTTCGGGTGTTTTGAGCCTGAATTTGAGATATAAACGGGTACAGAAGATGCATGCACATATTGACTTTGGGCACCTAAAATATCGATTTTCAGCATGTTTTGGGCCTGTATTCTGAAAATACTCTAACTAGGAGTAGGCATGTACAGATCGCTTCTGGGATCCAAAAATATCGAATTTTCGGGTGTTTTGAGCCAGAATTTGAGATATAAACGGGTACAGAAGATGCATGCACATATCGACTTTGGACACTTAAAATATCGATTTTTAGCATGTTTTGAGCCTATATTTTGAAAACATTCTAGCACTGACTAGACATGTATAGATCGTTCTGGGATCCAAAATTATCGAATTTTCGGGTGTTTTGAGGTTGAATTTGAGATATAAACGAGTGCAGAAGATGCATACCCATGTTCAATTTGGGTACCTAAAATATCGATTTTTAGCATGTTTTGGGCCTGCATCTGAGTAGGCATGTACAGATCGCTTCTGGGACCCCAAAATATCGAATTTTTGGGTGTTTGGAGCTTGAATTTTAAATATAAACGGGCACAGAAGATGCATGCACATATCGACTTTTGGGCACATAAAAGATCGATTTTCAGTATGTTTTGGGCCTGTATTTTTAAAATACTCTAACACGGAGTAGGCATGTACAGTTCGTTTCTGGGACCCCAAAATATCGAATTTTAGGGTGTTTTGGGCCTGAATATGAGATATCGACTTTGGGCACCTAAAATATCGATTTTTAGCATGTTTTGGGCCTATATTTTGAAAATATTCTAGCACTGAGTAGGCATGTACATATCGCTTCTGGGACCCCAAAATATCGAATTTTCGGGTGTTTTGAACCTGAATTTGAGATATAAACGTGTACAGAAGATGCATGCACATATCGACTTTGGACACTTAAAATATCGATTTTCAGCATGTTTTGGGCCTGTATTTTGAAAACATTCTAGCACTGAGTAGGCATGTACAGATCGCTTCTGGGACCCCAAAATATCGAGTTTTTGGGTGTTTTGGACCTGAATTTGAGATATCGACTTTGGGCACCTAAAATATCGATTTTTAGCATGTTTTGGGCCTATATTTTGAAAATATTCTAGCATTGAGTAGGCATGTACAGATCGCTTCAGGTACCCCAAAATATCGAATTTTCGGGTGTTTTGAGCCTGAATTTGAGATATAAACGGGTACAGAAAATGCATGCACATATCGACTTTGGACACTTAAAATATCGATTTTTAGCATGTTTTGAGCCTATATTTTGAAAACATTCTAGCACTGACTAGACATGTACAGATCGCTTCTCGGACCCAAAATTATCAAATTTTTGGGTGTTTTGAGGTTGAATTTGAGATATAAACGAGTGCATAAGATGCATACACATGTTGACTTTGGGCACCTAAAATATCGACTTTCAGCATGTTTTGGGCTTGAATCTGAGTAGGCATGTACAGATCGCTTCTGGGACCCCAAAATATCGAATTTTCGGGTGTTTGGAGCCTGAATTAGAGATAAAAACGGGTACAGAAGATGCATGCACATATCGACTTTTGGGCACCTAAAAGACCGATTTTCAGTATGTTTTGGGCCTGTATTTTGAAAATACTCTAACACGGAGTAGGCATGTACAGTTTGCTTGTGGGACCTCAAAATATCGATTTTTAGGGTGTTTTGGGCCTGAATTTGAAATATCGACTTTGGGCACCTAAAATATCGATTTTTAGCATGTTTTGGGCCTATATTTTGAAAATATTCTAGCACTGACTAGACATGTACAGATTGCTTCTGGGACCCAAAATTATCGAATTTTCGGGTGTTTTGAGGTTGAATTTGAAATATAAACGAGTGCAGAAGATACATGCACATATTGACTTTGGGCACCTAAAATATCGATTTTGAGCATGTTTTGGGTCTGTATTTTGAAAACATTCTATCTAGGACTAAGGATGTACAGATCACTTCTAGGACCCAAAAATACCGAATTTTCGGGTGTTTTGAGCCTGAATTTGAGATATAAACGGGTACAGAAGATGCATGCACATATTGACTTTGGGCACCTAAAATATCGATTTTCAGCATGTTTTGGGCCTGTATTCTGAAAATACTCTAACTAGGAGTAGGCATGTACAGATCGCTTCTGGGACCCAAAAATATCGAATTTTCGGGTGTTTTGAGCCTGAATTTGAGATATAAACGGGTACAGAAGATGCATGCACATATCGACTTTGGACACTTAAAATATCGATTTTGAGCATGTTTTGAGCCTATATTTTGAAAACATTCTAGCACTGACTAGACATGTACAGATCGCTTCTGGGACCCAAAATTATCGAATTTTCGGGTGTTTTGAGGTTGAATTTGAGATATAAACGAGTGCAGAAGATGCATCGACTTTTGGGCACCTAAAAGATCGATTTTCAGTATGTTTTGGGCCTGTATTATGAAAATATTCTAGCACTGAGTAGGCATGTACAGATCGCTTCTGAGACCCCAAAATATTGATTTTTCGGGTGTTTTGAGCCTGAATTTGAGATATAAACGGGTACAGAAGATTCATGCACATATTGACTTTGGGCACCTAAAATATCGATATTCAGCATGTTTTGGGCCTGTATTTTGAAAATACTCTAACTAGGAGTAGGCATGTACAGATCGCTTCTGGGACCCAAAAATATCGAATTTTCGGGTGTTTTGAGCCTGAATTTGAGATATAAACGGGTACAGAAGATGCATGCACATATTGACTTTGGACACTTAAAATATCGATTTTTAGCATGTTTTGAGCCTATATTTTGAAAACATTCTAGCACTGACTAGACATGTACAGATCGCTTCTGGGACCCAAAATTATCAAATTTTCGGGTGTTTTGAGGTTGACTTTGAGATATAAACGAGTGCAGAAGATTCATACACATGTTCAATTTGGGTACCTAAAATATCGATTTTTAGCATGTTTTGGGCTTGCATCTGAGTAGGCATGTACAGATCGCTTCTGGGACCCCAAAATATCGAATTTTCGGGTGTTTGGAGCCTGAATTAGAGATAAAAACGGGTACAGAAGATGCATGCACATATCGACTTTTGGGCACCTAAAATATCGATATTCAGCATGTTTTGGGCCTGTATTTTGAAAATACTCTAACTAGGAGTAGGCATGTACAGATCGCTTCAGGGACCCAAAAATATCGAATTTTCGGGTGTTTTGAGCCTGAATTTGAGATATAAACGGGTACAGAAGATGCATCGACTTTTGGGCACCTAAAAGATCGATTTTCAGTATGTTTTAGGCCTGTATTTTGAAAATATTCTAGCACTGAGTAGGCATGTTCAGATCGCTTCTGGGACCCCAAAATATCGGATTTTCGGGTGTTTTGAGCCTGAATTTGATATATAAACGGGTACAGAAGATGCATGCACATATTGACTTTGGGCACCTAAAATATCGATTTTTTGCATGTTTTGGGCCTGTATTTTGAAAATACTCTAACTAGGAGTAGGCATGTACAGATCGCTTCTGGGACCCCAAAATATCGAATTTTCGGGTGTTTTGAGCCTGAATTTGAGATATAAACGGGTACAGAAGATGCATGCACATATCGACTTTGGACACTTAAAATATAGATTTTGAGCATGTTTTGAGCCTATATTTTGAAAACATTCTAGCACTGACTACACATGTACAGATCGCTTATGGGACCCAAAATTATCAAATTTTCGGGTGTTTTGAGGTTGAATTTCAGATATAACCGAGTGCAGAAGATGCATGCACATATCGACTTTTGGGCACCTAAAACATCGATTTTCAGTATGTTTTGGGCCTGTATTTTGAAAATACTCTAACACGGAGTAGGCATGTACAGATCGATTCTGGGACCCCAAAATATCGAATTTTCGGGTATTTTGAGCCTGAATTTGAAATATAAACGGATACAGAAGATGCATGCACATATTGACTTTTGGGCACCAAAAATATCGATTTTGAGCATGTTTTGGGTCTGTATCTTGAAAACATTCTAACTAGAAGTAGGGATGTACAGATCGCTTCTGGGACCCAAAAATACCGAATTTTCGGGTGTTTTGAGCCTGAATTTGAGATATAAACGGGTACAGAAGATGCATGCACATATCGACTTTGGACACTTAAAATATCGATTTTCAGCATGTTTTGGGCCTGTATTTTGAAAACATTCTAGCACTGAGTAGGCATGTACAGATCGCTTCTGGGACCCCAAAATATCGAGTTTTTGGGTGTTTTGGACCTGAATTTGAGATATCGACTTTGGGCACCTAAAATATCGATGTTTAGCATGTTTCGGGCCTATATTTTGAAAATATTCTAGCACAGAGTAGGCATGTACAGATCGCTTCTGGGACCCCAAAATATCGAATTTTCGGGTGTTTTGAGGTTCAATTTGGGATATAAACGGGTGCAGAAGATGCATACACATATCGACTCTTGAGCACCTACAAGATCGAATTTCAGTATGTTTTGGGCCTGTATATTGAAAATACTCTAACACGGAGTATACATGTACAGATCGCTTATGGGACCCCAAAATATCGAATTTTTGGGTGTTTTTGGCCTGAATATGAGATATCGACTTTGGGCACCTAAAATATCGATTTTTAGCATGTTTTGGGCCTATATTTTGAAAATATTCTAGAACTGAGTAGGTATGTACAGATCGCTTCTGGGACCCCAAAATATCGAATTTTCGGGTGTTTTGAGCCTGAATTTGAGATATAAACGGGTACGGATGATGCATGCACATATCGACTTTGGAACTTAAAATATCGAATTTTAGCATGTTTTGAGCCTATATTTTGAAAAAATTCTAGCACTGAGTAGGCATGTACAGATCGCTTCTAGGACCCCATAATATCGAATTTTAGGGTGATTTAAGGTTGAATTTGGGATATAAACGGGTGCAGAAGATGCATACACATGTTGACTTTGTCCACCTAAAATACCGATTTTTAGCATGTTTTGGGCCAATATTTTGAAAATATTCTAGCACTGAGTAGGCATGTACAGATCGCTTCTGAAACCCCAAAATATCGAATTCTCGGGTGTTTTGAGCCTGATTTTGAGATATAAACGGGTACAAAAGATGCTTGCACATATCGACTTTTGGGCACCTAAAATATCGATTTTGAGCATGTTTTGGGTCTGTATCTTGAAAACATTCTAACTAGGAGTAGGGATGTACAGATCGCTTCTAGGACCCAAAAATATCGAATTTTCGGGTGTTTTGAGCCAGAATTTGAAATATAAACGGGTACAGAAGATGCATGCACATATCGACTTTGGACACTTAAAATATCGATTTTTAGCATGTTTTGAGCCTATATTTTGAAAACATTCTAGCACTGACTAGACATGTACAGATCGCTTCTGGGACCCAAAATTATCGAATTTTCGGGTGTTTTGAGGTTGAATTTGAGATATAAACGAGTGCAGAAGATGCATACACATGCTCAATTTGGGTACCTAAAATATCGATTTTTAGCATGTTTTGGGCCTGCATCTGAGTAGGCATGTACAGATCGCTTCTGGGACCCCAAAATATCGAATTTTCGGGTGTTTGGAGCCTGAATTTGAGATCTAAATGGGTACAGAAGATGCATGCACATATCGACTTTTGGGCACCTAAAAGATCGATTTTCAGTATGTTTTGGGCCTGTATTTTGAAAATACTCTAACACGGAGTAGGCATGTACAGTTCGCTTCTGGGACCCCAAAATATCAAATTTTAGGGTGTGTTGAGCCTGAATTTGAGATATCGACTTTGGGCACCTAAAATATCGATTTTTAACATGTTTTGGGCCTATATTTTGAAAATATTCTAGCACTAAGTAGGCACGTACAGATCACTTCTGGGACCCCAAAATATCGAATTTTCGAGTGTTTTGATCCTGAATTTGAGATATAAACGGGTACAGATGATGCATGCACATATCGACTTTGGACACTTAAAATATCGATTTTAGCATGTTTTGAGCATAGATTTTGAAAAAATTCTAGCACTGAGTAGGCATGTACAGATCGCTACTGGGACCTACAAATATCGAATTTTCGGGTGTTTTGTGGTTAAATTTGGGATATAAACGGGTACAGAAGATGCATATATTACATATCGACTTTTGGGCACCTAAAAGATCGATTTTCAGTATGTTTTGGGCCTGTATTTTGAAAATACTCTAACACGGAGTAGGCATGTACAGTTCGCTTCTGGGACCCCAAAATATCGAATTTTAGGGTGTTTTGGGCCTGAATTTGAGATATCGACTTTGGGGACCTAAAATATCGATTTTTAGCATGTTTTGGGCCTATATTTTGAAAATATTCTAGCACTGAGTAGGCATGTACAGATCGCTTCTGAAATCCCAAAATATCGAATTCTCGGGTGTTTTGAGCCTGAATTTGAGATATAAACGGGTACAAAAGATGCATGCACATATCGACTTTTGGGCACCTAAAATATCGATTTTGAGCATGTTTTGGGTCTGTATCTTGAAAACATTCTAACTTGGAGTAGGGATGTACAGATAGCTTCTAGGACCCAAAAATATCGAATTTTCGGGTGTTTTGAGCCAGAATTTAAGATATAAATGGGTACAGAAGATGAATGCACATATTGACTTTGGGCACCTAAAATATCGATTTTCAGCATGTTTTGGGCCTGTATTTTGAAAATACTCTAACTAGTAGTAGGCATGTACAGATCGCTTCTGGGACCCAAAAATATTGAATTTTCGGGTGTTTTGAGCCTGAATTTGAGATATAAACGGGTACAGAAGATGCATGCACATATCGACTTTGGACACTTAAAATATCGATTTTTAGCATGTTTTGAGCCTATATTTTGAAAACATTCTAGCACTGACTAGACATGTACAGATAGCTTCTGGGACCCAAAATTATCGAATTTTCGGGTGTTTTGAGGTTGAATTTGAGATATAAACGAGTGCAGAAGATGCATACACATGCTCAATTTGGGTACCTAAAATATCGATTTTTAGCATGTTTTGGGCCTGCATCTGAGTAGGCATGTACAGATCGCTTCTTGGACCCCAAAATATCGAATTTTCGGGTGTTTGGAGCCTGAATTTGAGATCTAAATGGGTACAGAAGATGCATGCACATATCGACTTTTGGGCACCTAAAAGATCGATTTTCAGTATGTTTTGGGCCTGTATTTTGAAAATACTCTAACACGGAGTAGGCATGTACAGTTCGCTTCTGGGACCCCAAAATATCAAATTTTAGGGTGTGTTGGGCCTGAATTTGAGATATCGACTTTGGGCACCTAAAATATCGATTTTTAGCATGTTTTGGGCCTATATTTTGAAAATATTCTAGCACTAAGTAGGCACGTACAGATCACTTCTGGGACCCCAAAATATCGAATTTTCGAGTGTTTTGATCCTGAATTTGAGATATAAACGGGTACAGATGATGCATGCACATATCGACTTTGGACACTTAAAATATCGATTTTATCATGTGATGAGCCTAGATTTTGAAAAAATTCTAGCACTGAGTAGGCATGTACAGATCGCTACTGGGACCTACAAATATCGAATTTTCGGGTGTTTTGAGGTTAAATTTGGGATATAAACGGGTACAGAAGATGCATATATTACATATCGACTTTTGGGCACCTAAAAGATCGATTTTCAGTATGTTTTGAGCCTGTATTTTGAAAATACTCTAACACGGAGTAGGCATGTACAGTTCGCTTCTGGGACCCCAAAATATCGAATTTTAGGGTGTTTTGGGCCTGAATTTGAGATATCGACTTTGGGGACCTAAAATATCGATTTTTAGCATGTTTTGGGCCTATATTTTGAAAATACTCTAACTAGGAGTAGGCATGTACAGATCGCTTCTGGGACCCCAAAATATCGAATTTTCGGGTGTTTTGAGCCTGAATTTGAGATATAAACGGGTACAGAAGATGCATGCACATATCGACTTTGGACACTTAAAATATAGATTTTGAGCATGTTTTGAGCCTATATTTTGAAAACATTCTAGCACTGACTACACATGTACAGATCGCTTATGGGACCCAAAATTATCAAATTTTCGGGTGTTTTGAGGTTGAATTTCAGATATAACCGAGTGCAGAAGATGCATGCACATATCGACTTTTGGGCACCTAAAACATCGATTTTCAGTATGTTTTGGGCCTGTATTTTGAAAATACTCTAACACGGAGTAGGCATGTACAGATCGATTCTGGGACCCCAAAATATCGAATTTTCGGGTATTTTGAGCCTGAATTTGAAATATAAACGGATACAGAAGATGCATGCACATATTGACTTTTGGGCACCAAAAATATCGATTTTGAGCATGTTTTGGGTCTGTATCTTGAAAACATTCTAACTAGAAGTAGGGATGTACAGATCGCTTCTGGGACCCAAAAATACCGAATTTTCGGGTGTTTTGAGCCTGAATTTGAGATATAAACGGGTACAGAAGATGCATGCACATATCGACTTTGGACACTTAAAATATCGATTTTCAGCATGTTTTGGGCCTGTATTTTGAAAACATTCTAGCACTGAGTAGGCATGTACAGATCGCTTCTGGGACCCCAAAATATCGAGTTTTTGGGTGTTTTGGACCTGAATTTGAGATATCGACTTTGGGCACCTAAAATATCGATGTTTAGCATGTTTCGGGCCTATATTTTGAAAATATTCTAGCACAGAGTAGGCATGTACAGATCGCTTCTGGGACCCCAAAATATCGAATTTTCGGGTGTTTTGAGGTTCAATTTGGGATATAAACGGGTGCAGAAGATGCATACACATATCGACTCTTGAGCACCTACAAGATCGAATTTCAGTATGTTTTGGGCCTGTATATTGAAAATACTCTAACACGGAGTATACATGTACAGATCGCTTATGGGACCCCAAAATATCGAATTTTTGGGTGTTTTTGGCCTGAATATGAGATATCGACTTTGGGCACCTAAAATATCGATTTTTAGCATGTTTTGGGCCTATATTTTGAAAATATTCTAGAACTGAGTAGGTATGTACAGATCGCTTCTGGGACCCCAAAATATCGAATTTTCGGGTGTTTTGAGCCTGAATTTGAGATATAAACGGGTACGGATGATGCATGCACATATCGACTTTGGAACTTAAAATATCGAATTTTAGCATGTTTTGAGCCTATATTTTGAAAAAATTCTAGCACTGAGTAGGCATGTACAGATCGCTTCTAGGACCCCATAATATCGAATTTTAGGGTGATTTAAGGTTGAATTTGGGATATAAACGGGTGCAGAAGATGCATACACATGTTGACTTTGTCCACCTAAAATACCGATTTTTAGCATGTTTTGGGCCAATATTTTGAAAATATTCTAGCACTGAGTAGGCATGTACAGATCGCTTCTGAAACCCCAAAATATCGAATTCTCGGGTGTTTTGAGCCTGATTTTGAGATATAAACGGGTACAAAAGATGCTTGCACATATCGACTTTTGGGCACCTAAAATATCGATTTTGAGCATGTTTTGGGTCTGTATATTGAAAACATTCTAACTAGGAGTAGGGATGTACAGATCGCTTCTAGGACCCAAAAATATCGAATTTTCGGGTGTTTTGAGCCAGAATTTGAAATATAAACGGGTACAGAAGATGCATGCACATATCGACTTTGGACACTTAAAATATCGATTTTTAGCATGTTTTGAGCCTATATTTTGAAAACATTCTAGCACTGACTAGACATGTACAGATCGCTTCTGGGACCCAAAATTATCGAATTTTCGGGTGTTTTGAGGTTGAATTTGAGATATAAACGAGTGCAGAAGATGCATACACATGCTCAATTTGGGTACCTAAAATATCGATTTTTAGCATGTTTTGGGCCTGCATCTGAGTAGGCATGTACAGATCGCTTCTGGGACCCCAAAATATCGAATTTTCGGGTGTTTGGAGCCTGAATTTGAGATCTAAATGGGTACAGAAGATGCATGCACATATCGACTTTTGGGCACCTAAAAGATCGATTTTCAGTATGTTTTGGGCCTGTATTTTGAAAATACTCTAACACGGAGTAGGCATGTACAGTTCGCTTCTGGGACCCCAAAATATCAAATTTTAGGGTGTGTTGAGCCTGAATTTGAGATATCGACTTTGGGCACCTAAAATATCGATTTTTAACATGTTTTGGGCCTATATTTTGAAAATATTCTAGCACTAAGTAGGCACGTACAGATCACTTCTGGGACCCCAAAATATCGAATTTTCGAGTGTTTTGATCCTGAATTTGAGATATAAACGGGTACAGATGATGCATGCACATATCGACTTTGGACACTTAAAATATCGATTTTAGCATGTTTTGAGCATAGATTTTGAAAAAATTCTAGCACTGAGTAGGCATGTACAGATCGCTACTGGGACCTACAAATATCGAATTTTCGGGTGTTTTGTGGTTAAATTTGGGATATAAACGGGTACAGAAGATGCATATATTACATATCGACTTTTGGGCACCTAAAAGATCGATTTTCAGTATGTTTTGGGCCTGTATTTTGAAAATACTCTAACACGGAGTAGGCATGTACAGTTCGCTTCTGGGACCCCAAAATATCGAATTTTAGGGTGTTTTGGGCCTGAATTTGAGATATCGACTTTGGGGACCTAAAATATCGATTTTAGCATGTTTTGGGCCTATATTTTGAAAATATTCTAGCACTGAGTAGGCATGTACAGATCGCTTCTGAAATCCCAAAATATCGAATTCTCGGGTGTTTTGAGCCTGAATTTGAGATATAAACGGGTACAAAAGATGCATGCACATATCGACTTTTGGGCACCTAAAATATCGATTTTGAGCATGTTTTGGGTCTGTATCTTGAAAACATTCTAACTTGGAGTAGGGATGTACAGATAGCTTCTAGGACCCAAAAATATCGAAGTTTCGGGTGTTTTGAGCCAGAATTTAAGATATAAATGGGTACAGAAGATGAATGCACATATTGACTTTGGGCACCTAAAATATCGATTTTCAGCATGTTTTGGGCCTGTATTTTGAAAATACTCTAACTAGTAGTAGGCATGTACAGATCGCTTCTGGGACCCAAAAATATTGAATTTTCGGGTGTTTTGAGCCTGAATTTGAGATATAAACGGGTACAGAAGATGCATGCACATATCGACTTTGGACACTTAAAATATCGATTTTTAGCATGTTTTGAGCCTATATTTTGAAAACATTCTAGCACTGACTAGACATGTACAGATAGCTTCTGGGACCCAAAATTATCGAATTTTCGGGTGTTTTGAGTTTGAATTTGAGATATAAACGAGTGCAGAAGATGCATACACATGCTCAATTTGGGTACCTAAAATATCGATTTTTAGCATGTTTTGGGCCTGCATCTGAGTAGGCATGTACAGATCGCTTCTTGGACCCCAAAATATCGAATTTTCGGGTGTTTGGAGCCTGAATTTGAGATCTAAATGGGTACAGAAGATGCATGCACATATCGACTTTTGGGCACCTAAAAGATCGATTTTCAGTATGTTTTGGGCCTGTATTTTGAAAATACTCTAACACGGAGTAGGCATGTACAGTTCGCTTCTGGGACCCCAAAATATCAAATTTTAGGGTGTGTTGGGCCTGAATTTGAGATATCGACTTTGGGCACCTAAAATATCGATTTTTAGCATGTTTTGGGCCTATATTTTGAAAATATTCTAGCACTAAGTAGGCACGTACAGATCACTTCTGGGACCCCAAAATATCGAATTTTCGAGTGTTTTGATCCTGAATTTGAGATATAAACGGGTACAGATGATGCATGCACATATCGACTTTGGACACTTAAAATATCGATTTTATCATGTTATGAGCCTAGATTTTGAAAAAATTCTAGCACTGAGTAGGCATGTACAGATCGCTACTGGGACCTACAAATATCGAATTTTCGGGTGTTTTGAGGTTAAATTTGGGATATAAACGGGTACAGAAGATGCATATATTACATATCGACTTTTGGGCACCTAAAAGATCGATTTTCAGTATGTTTTGAGCCTGTATTTTGAAAATACTCTAACACGGAGTAGGCATGTACAGTTCGCTTCTGGGACCCCAAAATATCGAATTTTAGGGTGTTTTGGGCCTGAATTTGAGATATCGACTTTGGGGACCTAAAATATCGATTTTTAGCATGTTTTGGGCCTATATTTTGAAAATATTCTAGCACTGAGAAGGCATGTACAGATCGCTTCTGAGACCCCATAATATCGAATTTTCGGGTGTTTTAAGGTTGAATTTGGGATATAAACGGGTGCAGAAGATGCATACACATGTTGACTTTGTCCACCTAAAATATCGATTTTCAGCTTGTTATGGGCCTGTATTTTGAAAATACTCTAACACGGAGTAAGCAAGTACAGATCGTTTCTGGGACCCCAAAATATTGAATTTTCGGATGTTTTGAGCCTGAATTTCAGATATAAACGGGTACAGAAGATGCATCCACATATCGACTTTTGGGCACCAAAAAGATCGATTTTCAGTATGTTTTAGGCCTGTATATTGAAAATACTCAAACACGTAGTAGGCATGTACAGATCGCATCTGGGACCCCAAAATATCGAATTTTTGGGTGTTTTTGGCCTGAATTTGAGATATCGACTTTTGGCACCTAAAATATCGATTTTTTGCATGTTTTGGGCCTATATTTTGAAAATATTCTAGCACTGTTTAGACATGTACAGATCGCTTCTGGGACCCCAAAATATTGAGTTTTCGGGTGTTTTGCGCCTGAATTTGAGATATAAACGGGTACAGAAGATGCATGCACATATCGACTTTTGGGCACCTAAAATGTCGATTTTCAGCATGTTTTGGGTGGGGGTATTTTTTTGAAAATACTCTAACTAGGAGTAGGCATGTACAGATCGGTTCTGGGACCCAAAAATATCGAATTTTCGGGTGTTTTGAGCCTGATTTTGAGATATAAACGGGTACAGAAGATGCATGCACATATCGACTTTGGACACTTAAAATATCGATTTTTAGCATGTTTTGAGCCTATATTTTGAAAACATTCTAGCACTGACCTGACAAGTACAGATCGCTTCTGGGACCCAAAATTACCAAATTTCCGGGTGTTTTGAGGTTGAATTTAAGATATAAACGAGTGCAGAAGATGCATACACATGTTGACTTTGGGCACCTAAAATATCGATTTTCAGCATGTTTTGGGCCTGCATTAGAGTAGGCATGTACAGATCGCTTCTGGGACCCCAAAATATAGAATTTTCGGGTGTTTGGAGCCTGAATTTGAGATATAAACGGGTACAGAAGATGCATGCACATATCGACTTTTGGGCACCTAAAATATCGATTTTGAGCATGTTTTGGGTCTGTATCTTGAAAACATTCTAACTAGGAGTAGGGATGTACAGATCTCTTCTAGGACCCAAAAATACCGAATTTTCTGGTGTTTTGAGTCTGAATTTGAGATATAAACGGGTACAGAAGATGCATGCACATATTGACTTTGGGCACCTAAAATATCGATTTTCAGCATGTTTTGGGCATGTATTTTGAAAATACTCTAACTAGGAGTAGGCATGTACAGTTTGCTTCTGGGACCCCAAAATATCGAATTTTCGGGTGTTTTGGGCCTGAATTTGAGATATTGACTTTGGGGACCTAAAATATCAATTTTAGTATGTTTTGGGCCTATGTTTTGAAAATATTCTAGCACTAAGTAGGCATGTACAGATCACTTCTGGGACCCCAAAATATCGAATTTCAGGGTGTTTTGAGCAAGAATTTGAGATATAAACTTGTACAGATGATGCATGCACATATCGACTTTGGACACTTAAAATATAGATTTTTAGCATGTTTTGAGCCTATATTTTGAAAAATTTCTAGCACTAAGTTGGCATGTACAGATCGCTTCTGGGACCCAACAATATCGAATTTTTGGGTGTTTTGAGCCTGAATTTGAGATATAAACGGGTACAGAAGATGCATGCACATATCGACTTTTGGGCACCAGAAAATTTCGATTTTGAGCATGTTTTGGGTCTGTATCTTGAAAACATTCTAACTAGGAGTAGGGATGTACAGATCGCATCTTGGACCCAAAAATACCGAATTTTCGGGTGTTTTGAGCCTGAATTTGAGATATAAACGGGTACAGAAGATGCATTCACATATCGACTTTTGACACTTAAAATATCGATTTTCAGCATGTTTTGGGCCTGTATTTTGAAAAAATTCTAACACTTAGTAGGCATGTACAGATCGCTTCTGGGACCCCAAAATATTGATTTTTCGGGTGTTTTGAGCCTGAATTTGAGATATAAACGGGTACAGAAGATGCATGCACATATTGACTTTGGGCACCTAAAATATCGATATTCAGCATGTTTTGGGCCTGTATTTTGAAAATACTCTAACTAGGAGTAGGCATGTACAGATCGCTTCTGGGTCCCAAAAATATCGAATTTTCGGGTGTTTTGAGCCTGAATTTGAGATATAAACGGGTACAGAAGATGCATGCACATATCGACTTTGGACACTTAAAATATCGATTTTTAGCATGTTTTGAGCCTATATTTTGAAAACATTCTAGCACTGACTAGACATGTACAGATCGCTTCTGGGACCCAAAATTATCAAATTTTCGGGTGTTTTGAGGTTGACTTTGAGATATAAACGAGTGCAGAAGATTCATACACATGTTCAATTTGGGTACCTAAAATATCGATTTTTAGCATGTTTTGGGCCTGCATCTGAGTAGGCGTGTACAGATCGCTTCTGGGACCCCAAAATATCGAATTTTTGGGTGTTTGGAGCCTGAATTTGAGATATAAACGGGTACAGAAGATGCATCGACTTTTGGGCACCTAAAAGATCGATTTTCAGTATGTTTTGGGCCTGTATTTTGAAAATATTCTAGCACTGAGTAGGCATGTACAGATCGCTTCTGAGACCCCAAAATATTGATTTTTCGGGTGTTTTGAGCCTGAATTTGAGATATAAACGGGTACAGAAGATGCATACACATATTGACTTTGGGCACCTAAAATATCGATATTCAGCATGTTTTGGGCCTGTATTTTGAAAATACTCTAACTAGGAGTAGGCATGTACAGATCGCTTCTGGGACCCCAAAATATTGAATTTTCGGGTGTTTTGAGCCTGAATTTGAGATATAAACGGGTACAGAAGATGCATGCACATATCGACTTTGGACACTTAAAATATCGATTTTTAGCATGTTTTGAGCTTATATTTTGAAAACATTCTAGCACTGACTAGACATGTACAGATCGCTTCTGGGACCCAAAATTATCAAATTTTCGGGTGTTTTGAGGTTGACTTTGAGATATAAACGAGTGCAGAAGATTCATACACATGTTCAATTTGGGTACCTAAAATATCGATTTTTAGCATGTTTTAGGCCTGCATCTGAGTAGGCATGTACAGATCGCTTCTGGGACCCCAAAATATCGAATTTTCGGGTGTTTGGAGCCTGTATTTGAGATATAAACGGGTACAGAAGATGCATCGACTTTTGGGCACCTAAAAGATCGATTTTCAGTATGTTTTGGGCCTGTATTTTGAAAATATTCTAGCACTGAGTAGGCATGTACAGATCGCTTCTGAGACCCCAAAATATCGATTTTTCGGGTGTTTTGAGCCCGAATTTGAGATATAAACGGGTACAGAAGATGCATGCACATATTGACTTTGGGCACCTAAAATATCGATATTCAGCATGTTTTGGGCCTGTATTTTGAAAATACTCTAACTAGGAGTAGGCATGTACAGATCGCTTCTGGGACCCAAAAATATCGAATTTTCGGGTGTTTTGAGCCTGATTTTGAGATATAAACGGGTACAGAAGATGCATGCACATATCGACTTTGGACACTTAAAATATCGATTTTTAGCATGTTTTGAGCCTATATTTTGAAAACATTCTAGCACTGACTAGACATGTACAGATCGCATCTGGGACCCAAAATTATCAAATTTTCGGGTGTTTTGAGGTTGACTTTGAGATATAAACGTGTGCAGAAGATTCATACACATGTTCAATTTGGGTACCTAAAATATCGATTATTAGCATGTTTTGGGCCTGCATCTGAGTAGGCATGTACAGATCGCTTCTGGGACCCCAAAATATCGAATTTTCGGGTGTTTGGAGCCTGAATTTGAGATATAAACGGGTACAGAAGATGCATCGACTTTTGGGCACCTAAAAGATCGATTTTCAGTATGTTTTGGGCCTGTATTTTGAAAATACTCTAACACGGAGTAGGCATGTACAGATCGCTTCTGGGACCCCAAAATATCGAATTTTCGGGTGTTTTGAGCCTGAATTTGAGATATAAACGGATACAGAAGATTCATGCACATATCGACTTTTGGGCACCTAGAATATCGATTTTGAGCATGTTTTGGGTCTGTATCTTGAAAACATTCTAACTAGAAGTAGGGATGTACAGATCGCTTCTGGGACCCAAAAATACCGAATTTTCGGGTGTTTTGAGCCTGAATTTGAGATATAAACGGGTACAGAAGATGCATGTACATATCGACTTTGGACACTTAAAATATCGATTTTCAGCATGTTTTGGGCCTGTATTTTGAAAACATTCTAGCACTGAGTAGGCATGTACAGATCGCTTCTGGGACCCCAAAATATCGAGTTTTTGGGTGTTTTGGACCTGAATTTGAGATATCGACTTTGGGCACCTAAAATATCGATGTTTAGCATGTTTCGGGCCTATATTTTGAAAATATTCTAGCACAGAGTAGGCATGTACAGATCGCTTCTGGGACCCCAAAATATCGAATTTTCGGGTGTTTTGAGGTTCAATTTGGGATATAAACGGGTGCAGAAGATGCATACACATATCGACTCTTGGGCACCTACAAGATCGAATTTCAGAATTTTTTGGGCCTGTATATTGAATATACTCTAACACGGAGTAGACATGTACAGATCACTTATGGGACCCCAAAATATCGAATTTTTGGGGTTTTTTGGCCTGAATATGAGATATCGACTTTGGGCACCTAAAATATCGATTTTTAGCATGTTTTGGGCCTATATTTTGAAAATATTCTAGAACTGAGTAGGCATGTACAGATCGCTTCTGGGACCCCAAAATATCGAATTTTCGGTTGTTTTGAGCCTGAATTTGAGATATAAACGGATACAGAAGATGCATGCACATATCGACTTTTAGGCACCTAAAATATCGATTTTGAGCTTGTTTTGGGTCTGTATCTTGAAAACATTCTAACTAGAAGTAGGGATGTACAGATCGCTTCTTGGACCCAAAAATACCGAATTTTCGGGTGTTTTGAGCCTGAATTTGAGATATAAACGGGTACAGAAGATGCATGCACATATCGACTTTGGACACTTAAAATATCGATTTTCAGCATGTTTTGGGCCTGTATTTTGAAAATATTCTAGCACTGAGTAGGCATGTACAGATCGCTTCTGGGACCCCAAAATATCGAGTTTTTGGGTGTTTTGGACCTGAATTTGAGATATCGACTTTGGGCACCTAAAATATCGATGTTTAGCATGTTTCGGGCTTATATTTTGAAAATATTCTAGCACAGAGTAGGCATTTACAGATCGCTTCTGGGACCCCAAAATATCGAATTTTCAGGTGTTTTGAGCCTGAATTTGAGATATAAACGGGTACAGAAGATGCATGCACATATCAACTTTGGACACTTAAAATATCGATTTTTAGCATGTTTTGAGCCTATATTTTGAAAACATTCTAGCACTGACTAGACATGTACAGATTGCTTCTGGGACCCAAAATTATCAAATTTTCGGGTGTTTTGAAGTTGAATTTGAGATATAAACGAGTGCAGAAGATGCATACACATGTTGACTTTGGGCACCTAAAATATCGATTTTCAGCATGTTTTGGGCCTGCATCTGAGTAGGCATGTACAGATCGCTTCTGGGACTCCAAAATATCGAATTTTCGGGTGTTTGGAGCCTGAATCTGAGATATAAACGGGTACAGAAGATGCATGCACATATCGACTTTTGGGCACCTAAAAGATCGATTTTCAGTATGTTTTATGCCTGTATTTTGAAAATACTCTAACACGGAGTAGGCATGTACAGTTCGCTTCTGGGACCCCAAAATATCGAATTTTCGGGTGTTTTGGGCGTGAATTTGAAATATCGACTTTGGGCACCTAAAATATCGATTTCTAGCATGTTTTGGGCCTATATTTTGAAAATATTCTAGCACTGAGTAGGCATGTACAGATCGCTTCTGGGACCCCAAAATATCGAATTTTAGGGTGTTTTGAGCCTGAATTTGAGATATAAACGGGTACAAAAGATGCATGCACACATCGACTTTTGGGCAACTAAAATATCGATTTTGAGCATGTTTTGGGTCTGTATCTTGAAAACATTCTAACTAGGAGTAGGGATGTACAGATCGCTTCTAGGACCCATAAATACCGAATTTTCGGGTGTTTTGAGCCTGAATTTGATATATAAACGGGTACAGAAGATGCATGCACATATCGACTTTGGACACTTAAAATATCGATTTTTAGCATGTTTTGAGCCTATATTTTGAAAACATTCTAGCACTGACTAGACATGTACAGATCGCTTCTGGGACCCAAAATTATCGAATTTCCGGGTGTTTTGAGGTTGAATTTGAGATATAAACGAGTGCAGAAGATACATACACATGTTCAATTTGGGTACCTAAAATATCGATTTTTAGCATGTTTTGGGCCTGCATCTGAGTAGGCATGTACAGATCGCTTCTGGGACCCAAAATTATCGAATTTCCGGGTGTTTGGAGCCTGAATTTGAGATCTAAATGGGTACACAAGATGCATGCACATATCGACTTTTGGGCACCTAAAAGATCGATTTTCAGTATGTTTTGGGCCTGTATTTTGAAAATACTCTAACACGGAGTAGGCATGTACAGTTCGCTTCTGGAACCCCAAAATATCGAATTTTAAGGTGTTTTGGGCCTGAATTTGAGATATCGACTTTGGGCACCTAAAATATCGATTTTTAGCATGTTTTGGGCCTGTATTTTGAAAATACTCTAACTAGGAGTAGGCATGTACAGATCACTTCTGGGACCCCAAAATATCGAATTTTCGAGTGTTTTGAGCCTGAATTTGAGATATAAACGGGTACAGATGATGCATGCACATATCGACTTTGGACACTTAAAATATCGATTTTAGTATGTTTTGAGCCTATATTTTAAAAAAATTCTAGCACTGAGTAGGCATGTACAGATCGCTACTGGGACCCACAAATATCGAATTTTCGGGTGTTTTGAGGTTAAATTTGGGATATAAACGGGTACAGAAGATGCATATATTACATACCGACTTTTGGGCACCTAAAAGATCGATTTTCAGTATGTTTTGAGCCTGTATTTTGAAAATACTCTAACACGGAGTTGGCATGTACAGTTCGCTTCTGGGACCCCAAAATATCGAATTTTAGGGTGTTTTGGGCCTGACTTTGAGATATCGACTTTTGGGACCTAAAATATCGATTTTTAGCATGTTTTGGGCCTATATTTTGCAAATATTCTAGCACTAAGTAGGCATCTACAGATCACTTCTGGGACCCCAAAATATCGAATTTTCGGGTGTTTTGAGCCTGAATTTGAGATATAAACGGGTACAGATGATGCATGCACATATCGACTTTGGACACTTAAAATATAGATTTTTAGCATGTTTTGAGCCTATATTTTGAAAAAATTCTAGCACTGAGTAGGCTTGTACAGATCGCTTCTGGGACCCAACAATATCGAATTTTCGGGTGTTTTGAGGTTGAATTTGGGATATAAACGGGTGCAGAAGATGCATACACATGTTGACTTTGGTCACCTAAAATATCGATTTTTAGCTTGTTTTGGGCCTGTATTTTGAAAATACTCTAACACGGAGTAAGCAAGTACAGATCGCTTCTGGGACCCCTAAATATCGAAATTTCGGGTGTTTTGAGCCTGAGTTTGAGATATAAACGGGTACTGAAGATGCATCCACATATCGACTTTTGGGCACCTAAAAGATCGATTTTCAGTATGTTTTGGGCCTGTATATTGAAAATACTCTAACACGGAGTAGACATGTACAGATCGCTTCTGGGACCCCAAAATATCGAATTTTTGGGTGTTTTTGGCCTGAATTTGAGATATCGACTTTGGGCACCTAAAATATCGATTTTTAGCATGTTTTGGGCCTATATTTTGAAAATATTCTAGCACTAAGTAGGCATGTACAGATCACTTCTGGGACCCCAAAATATCGAATTTTCGAGTGTTTTGAGCCTGAATTTGAGATATAAACGGGTACAGATGATGCATGCACATATCGACTTTGGACACTTAAAATATCGATTTTTAGCATGTTTTGAGCCTATATTTTGAAAAAATTCTAGCACTGAGTAGGCATGTACAGATCGCTACTGGGACCCACAAATATCGAATTTTCGGGTGTTTTGAGGTTAAATTTGGGATATAAACGGGTACAGAAGATGCATATATTACATATCGACTTTTGGGCACCTAAAAGATCGATTTTCAGTATGTTTTGAGCCTGTATTTTGAAAATACTCTAACACGGAGTAGGCATGTACAGTTCGCTTCTGGGACCCCAAAATGTCGAATTTTAGGGTGTTTTGGGCCTGAATTTGAGATATTGACTTTGGGGACCTAAAATATCGATTTTAGCTTGTTTTGGGCCTATATTTTGAAAATATTCTAGCACTAAGTAGGCATCTACAGATCACTTCTGGGACCCTAAAATATCGAATTTTCGGGTGTTTTGAGCCTGAATTTGAGATATATAGTCGGGTACAGATGATGCATGCACATATCGACTTTGGACACTTTAAATATAGATTTTTAGCATGTTTTGAGCCTATATTTTGAAAAACTTCTAGCACTGAGTAGGCAGGCATGTACAGATCGCTTCTGGGACCACAAAATATCTAATTTTCGGGTGTTTTGAGGTTGAATTTGGGATATAAACGGGTGCAGAAGATGCATACACATGTTGACTTTGTCCACCTAAAATATCGATTTTCAGCTTGTTTTGGGCCTGTATTTTGAAAATACTCTAACACGGAGTAAGCAAGTACAGATCGCTTCTGGGACCCCAAAATATTGAATTTTCGGGTGTTTTGAGCCTGAATTTGAGATATAAACGGGTACAGAAGATGCATCCACATATCGACTTTTGGGCACCTAAAAGATCGATTTTCAGTATGTTTTAGGCCTGTATATTGAAAATACTCTAACACGGAGTAGGCATGTACAGATCGCTTCTGGGACCCAAAAATATCGAATTTTCGGGTGTTTTGAGCCTGAATTTGAGATATAAAAGGGTACAGAAGATGCATGCACATATCGACTTTGGACACTTAAAATATCGATTTTTAGCATGTTTTGAGCCCATATTTTGAAAACATTCTAGCACTGACTTGACAAGTACAGATCGCTTCTGGGACCCCAAAATATCGAATTTTTGGGTGTTTTTGGCCTGAATTTAAGATATAGACTTTGGGCACCTAAAATATCGATTTTTAGCATGTTTTGGTCCTATATTTCGAAAATATTCTAGCACTGAGTAGGCATGTACAGATCGCTTCTGGGACCCAAAATTATCAAATTTTCGGGTGTTCTGAGGTTGAATTTGAGATATAAACGAGTGCAGAAGATGCATACACATATCGACTTTTGGGCACCTAAAAGATCGATTTTCAGTATGTTTTGGGCCTGTATATTGAAAATACTCTAACACGGAGTAGACATGTACAGATCGCTTCTGGGACTCCAAAATATCGAATTTTTGGGTGTTTTTGGCCTGAATTTGAGATATCGACTTTGGGCACCTAAAATATCGATTTTTAGCATGTTTTGGGCCTATATTTTGAAAAAATTCTAGCACTGAGTAGGCATGTACAGATCGCTACTGGGACCCACAAATATCGAATTTTCGGGTGTTTTGAGGTTAAATTTGGGATATAAACGGGTACAGAAGATGCATATATTACATATCGACTTTTGGGCACCTAAAAGATCGATTTTCAGTATGTTTTGAGCCTGTATTTTGAAAATACTCTAACACGGAGTAGGCATGTACAGTTCGCTTCTGGGACCCCAAAATGTCGAATTTTAGGGTGTTTTGGGCCTGAATTTGAGATATTGACTTTGGGGACCTAAAATATCGATTTTAGCTTGTTTTGGGCCTATATTTTGAAAATATTCTAGCACTAAGTAGGCATCTACAGATCACTTCTGGGACCCTAAAATATCGAATTTTCGGGTGTTTTGAGCCTGAATTTGAGATATATAGTCGGGTACAGATGATGCATGCACATATCGACTTTGGACACTTTAAATATAGATTTTTAGCATGTTTTGAGCCTATATTTTGAAAAACTTCTAGCACTGAGTAGGCAGGCATGTACAGATCGCTTCTGGGACCACAAAATATCTAATTTTCGGGTGTTTTGAGGTTGAATTTGGGATATAAACGGGTGCAGAAGATGCATACACATGTTGACTTTGTCCACCTAAAATATCGATTTTCAGCTTGTTTTGGGCCTGTATTTTGAAAATACTCTAACACGGAGTAAGCAAGTACAGATCGCTTCTGGGACCCCAAAATATTGAATTTTCGGGTGTTTTGAGCCTGAATTTGAGATATAAACGGGTACAGAAGATGCATCCACATATCGACTTTTGGGCACCTAAAAGATCGATTTTCAGTATGTTTTAGGCCTGTATATTGAAAATACTCTAACACGGAGTAGGCATGTACAGATCGCTTCTGGGACCCAAAAATATCGAATTTTCGGGTGTTTTGAGCCTGAATTTGAGATATAAAAGGGTACAGAAGATGCATGCACATATCGACTTTGGACACTTAAAATATCGATTTTTAGCATGTTTTGAGCCCATATTTTGAAAACATTCTAACACTGACTTGACAAGTACAGATCGCTTCTGGGACCCCAAAATATCGAATTTTTGGGTGTTTTTGGCCTGAATTTAAGATATAGACTTTGGGCACCTAAAATATCGATTTTTAGCATGTTTTGGTCCTATATTTCGAAAATATTCTAGCACTGAGTAGGCATGTACAGATCGCTTCTGGGACCCAAAATTATCAAATTTTCGGGTGTTCTGAGGTTGAATTTGAGATATAAACGAGTGCAGAAGATGCATACACATATCGACTTTTGGGCACCTAAAAGATCGATTTTCAGTATGTTTTGGGCCTGTATATTGAAAATACTCTAACACGGAGTAGACATGTACAGATCGCTTCTGGGACTCCAAAATATCGAATTTTTGGGTGTTTTTGGCCTGAATTTGAGATATCGACTTTGGGCACCTAAAATATCGATTTTTAGCATGTTTTGGGCCTATATTTTGAAAAAATTCTAGCACTGAGTAGGCATGTACAGATCGCTACTGGGACCCACAAATATCGAATTTTCGGGTGTTTTGAGGTTAAATTTGGGATATAAACGGGTACAGAAGATGCATATATTACATATCGACTTTTGGGCACCTAAAAGATCGATTTTCAGTATGTTTTGAGCCTGTATTTTGAAAATACTCTAACACGGAGTAGGCATGTACAGTTCGCTTCTGGGACCCCAAAATGTCGAATTTTAGGGTGTTTTGGGCCTGAATTTGAGATATTGACTTTGGGGACCTAAAATATCGATTTTAGCTTGTTTTGGGCCTATATTTTGAAAATATTCTAGCACTAAGTAGGCATCTACAGATCACTTCTGGGACCCTAAAATATCAAATTTTCGGGTGTTTTGAGCCTGAATTTGAGATATATAGTCGGGTACAGATGATGCATGCACATATCGACTTTGGACACTTTAAATATAGATTTTTAGCATGTTTTGAGCCTATATTTTGAAAAACTTCTAGCACTGAGTAGGCAGGCATGTACAGATCGCTTCTGGGACCACAAAATATCTAATTTTCGGGTGTTTTGAGGTTGAATTTGGGATATAAACGGGTGCAGAAGATGCATACACATGTTGACTTTGTCCACCTAAAATATCGATTTTCAGCTTGTTTTGGGCCTGTATTTTGAAAATACTCTAACACGGAGTAAGCAAGTACAGATCGCTTCTGGGACCCCAAAATATTGAATTTTCGGGTGTTTTGAGCCTGAATTTGAGATATAAACGGGTACAGAAGATGCATCCACATATCGACTTTTGGGCACCTAAAAGATCGATTTTCAGTATGTTTTAGGCCTGTATATTGAAAATACTCTAACACGGAGTAGGCATGTACAGATCGCTTCTGGGACCCAAAAATATCGAATTTTCGGGTGTTTTGAGCCTGAATTTGAGATATAAAAGGGTACAGAAGATGCATGCACATATCGACTTTGGACACTTAAAATATCGATTTTTAGCATGTTTTGAGCCTATATTTTGAAAACATTCTAGCACTGACTTGACAAGTACAGATCGCTTCTGGGACCCCAAAATATCGAATTTTTGGGTGTTTTTGGCCTGAATTTAAGATATAGACTTTGGGCACCTAAAATATCGATTTTTAGCATGTTTTGGTCCTATATTTCGAAAATATTCTAGCACTGAGTAGGCATGTACAGATCGCTTCTGGGACCCAAAATTATCAAATTTTCGGGTGTTCTGAGGTTGAATTTGAGATATAAACGAGTGCAGAAGATGCATACACATATCGACTTTTGGGCACCTAAAAGATCGATTTTCAGTATGTTTTGGGCCTGTATATTGAAAATACTCTAACACGGAGTAGACATGTACAGATCGCTTCTGGGACTCCAAAATATCGAATTTTTGGGTGTTTTTGGCCTGAATTTGAGATATCGACTTTGGGCACCTAAAATATCGATTTTTAGCATGTTTTGGGCCTATATTTTGAAAATATTCTAGCACTGGGTAGGCATGTACAGATCGCTTCTGGGACCCCAAAATACCGAATTTCTGGGTGTTTTTGGCCTGAATTTGAGATATCGACTTTGGGCAAATAAAATATCGATTTTTAGCATGTTTTGGGCCTATATTTTGAAAATATTCTAGCACTGGGTAGGCATGTACAGATCGCTTCTGGGACCCCAAAATATCGAATTTTCGGGTGTTTTGAGCCTGAATTTGAGATATAAACGGATACAGAAGATGCATGCACATATCGACTTTTGGGCACCTAAAATATCGATTTTAAGCATGTTTTGGGTCTGTATCTTGAAAACATTCTAACTAGGAGTAGGGATGTACACTTCGCTTCTGGGAACCAAAAATACCGAATTTTCGGGTGTTTTGAGCCTGATTTTGAGATATAAACGGGTACAGAAGATGCATGCACATATCGACTTTGGACACTTAAAATATCAATTTTCAGCATGTTTTGAGCCAGTATTTTGAAAACATTCTAGCACTGACTTGACAAGTACAGATCGCTTCTGGGACCCCAAAATATCGAATTTTTGGGTGTTTTTGGCCTGAATTTAAGATATAGACTTTGGGCACCTAAAATATCGATTTTTAGCATGTTTTGGGCCTATATTTCGAAAATATTCTAGCACTGAGTAGGCATGTACAGATCGCTTCTGGGACCCAAAATTATCAAATTTTCGGGTGTTCTGAGGTTGAATTTGAGATATAAACGAGTGCAGAAGATGCATACACATATCGACTTTTAGGCACCTAAAAGATCGATTTTCAGTATGTTTTGGGCCTGTATATTGAAAATACTCTAACACGGAGTAGACATGTACAGATCGCTTCTGGGACTCCAAAATATCGAATTTTTGGGTGTTTTTGGCCTGAATTTGAGATATCGACTTTGGGCACCTAAAATATCGATTTTTAGCATGTTTTGGGCCTATATTTTGAAAATATTCTAGCACTGGGTAGGCATGTACAGATCGCTTCTGGGACCCCAAAATATCGAATTTTTGGGTGTTTTTGGCCTGAATTTGAGATATCGACTTTGGGCACCTAAAATATCGATTTTTAGCATGTTTTGGGCCTATATTTTGAAAATATTCTAGCACTGGGTAGGCATGTACAGATCGCTTCTGGGACCCCAAAATATCGAATTTTAGGGTGTTTTGAGCCTGAATTTGAGATATAAACGGATACAGAAGATGCATGCACATATCGACTTTTGGGCACCTAAAATATCGATTTTAAGCATGTTTTAGGTCTGTATCTTGAAAACATTCTAACTAGGAGTAGGGATGTACACTTCGCTTCTGGGAACCAAAAATACCGAATTTTCGGGTGTTTTGAGCCTGATTTTGAGATATAAACGGGTACAGAAGATGCATGCACATATCGACTTTGGACACTTAAAATATCGATTTTCAGCATGTTTTGAGCCAGTATTTTGAAAACATTCTAGCACTGAGTAGGCATGTACAGATCGCTTCTGGGACCCCAAAATATCGAGTTTTTGGGTATTTTGGACCTGAATTTGAGATATCGACTTTGGGCACCTAAAATATCGATTTTTGGCATGTTTTGGGCCTATATTTTGAAAATATTCTAGCACTGAGTAGGCATGTACAGATCGCTTCTGGGACCCCAAAATATCGAATTTTCAGGTGTTTTGAGCCTGAATATGAGATATAAACGGGTACAGAAGATGCATGCACATATTGACTTTGGGCACCTAAAATATTGATTTTCAGCATGTTTTGGGCCTGTATTTAGAAAATACTCTAATTAGGAGTAGGCATGTACAGATTGCTTCTGGGACCCAAAATTATCGAATTTTCGGGTGTTTTGAGGTTGAATTTGAGATATAAACAACTGCAGAAGATGCATACACATGTTCAATTTGGGTACCTAAAATATCGATTTTTAGCATGTTTTGGGCCTGCATCTGAGTAGGCATGTACAGATCGCTTCTGGGACCCCAAAATATCGAATTTTCGGGTGTTTGGAGCCTGAATTTGAGATCTAAATGCGTACATAAGATGCATGCACATATCGACTTTAGGGCACCTAAAAGATCGATTTTCAGTATGTTTTGGGCCTGTAATTTGAAAATACTCTAACACGGAGAAGGCATGTACAGTTCGCTTCTGGGACCCCAAAATATCGAATTTTAGAGTGTTTTGGGCCTGAATTTGAGATATCGACTTTGGGCACCTAAAATATCGATTTTTAGCATGTTTTGGGCCCATATTTTGAAAATATTCTAGCACTAAGTAGGCATGCACAGATCACTTCTGGGATACCAAAATATCGAATTTTCGGGTGTTTTGAGCCTGAATTTGAGATATAAACGGGTACAGATGATACATGCACATATCGACTTTGGACACTTAAAATATCGATTTTTAGCATGTTTTTAGCCTTTATTTTGAAAAAATTCTAGCACTGAGTAGGCATGTACAGATCGCTTCTGGGACCCAAAAATATCGAATTTTCGGGTGTTTTGAGGTTAAATTTGGGATATAAACGGGTACAGAAGATGCATATGTTACATATCGACTTTTGGGCACCTAAAAGATCGATTTTCAGTATGTTTTGAGCCTGTATTTTGAAAATACTCTAACACGGAGTAAGCAAGTACAGATCGCTTCTGGGACAAAAAATATCGAATTTACGGGTGTTTTGAGCCTGAATTTGAGATATAAAAGGGTACAGAAGATGCATGCACATATCGACTTTGGACACTTAAAATATCGATTTTTAGCATGTTTTGAGCCTATATTTTGAAAACATTCTAGCACTGACTTGACAAGTACAGATCGCTTCTGGGACCAAAAATTATCAAATTTTCGGGTGTTTTGAGGTTAAATTTGGGATATAAACGGTTACAGAAGATGCATATGTTACATATCGACTTTTGGGCACCTAAAAGATCGATTTTCAGTATGTTTTGAGCCAGTATTTTGAAAATACTCTAACACGGAGTAGGCAAGTAAAGTTCGCCTCTGGGACCCCAAAATATCGAATTTTAGGGTGTTCTTGGCCTGAATTTGAGATATCGAATTTGGGCACCTAAAATATCGATTTTTAGCATGTTTTGGGCCTATATTTTGAAAATATTCTAGCACTAAGTAGGCATGTACAGATCACTTCTGGGACCCCAAAATATCGAATTTTCGGGTGTTTTGAGCCTGAATTTGAGATATAAACGGGTACAGATGATGCATGGACATATCGACTTTTGGGCACCTAAAATATCGATTTTAAGCATGTTTTGGGTCTGTATCTTGAAAACATTCTAACTAGGAGTAGGGATGTACACTTCGCTTCTGGGACCCAAAAATACAGAATTTTCGGGTGTTTTGAGCCTGATTTTTGAGATATAAACGGGTACAGAAGATGCATGCACATATCGACTTTGGACACTTAAAATATCGATTTTCAGCATGTTTTGGGCCAGTATTTTGAAAACATTCTAGCACTGAGTAGGCATGTACAGATCGCTTCTGGGAACCCAAAATATCGAGTTTTTGGGTGTTTTTGGCCTGAATTTGAGATATCGACTTTGGGCACCTAAAATATCGATTTTTAGCATGTTTTGGGCCTATATTTTGAAAATATTCTAGCACTGGGTAGGCATGTACAGATCGCTTCTGGGACCCCAAAATATCGAATTTTCGGGTGTTTTGAGCCTGAATTTGAGATATAAACGGATACAGAAGATGCATGCACATATCGACTTTTGGTCACCTAAAATATCGATTTTAAGCATGTTTTGGGTCTGTATCTTGAAAACATTCTAACTAGGAGTAGGGATGTACACTTCGCTTCTGGGAACCAAAAATACCGAATTTTCGGGTGTTTTGAGCCTGATTTTGAGATATAAACGGGTACAGAAGATGCATGCACATATCGACTTTGGACACTTAAAATATCGATTTTCAGCATGTTTTGAGCCAGTATTTTGAAAACATTCTAGCACTGAGTAGGCATGTACAGATCGCTTCTGGGACCCCAAAATATCGAGTTTTTGGGTATTTTGGACCTGAATTTGAGATATCGACTTTGGGCACCTAAAATATCGATTTTTGGCATGTTTTGGGCCTATATTTTGAAAATATTCTAGCACTGACTAGGCATGTACAGATCGCTTCTGGGACCCCAAAATATCGAATTTTCAGGTGTTTTGAGCCTGAATATGAGATATAAACGGGTACAGAAGATGCATGCACATATTGACTTTGGGCACCTAAAATATTGATTTTCAGCATGTTTTGGGCCTGTATTTAGAAAATACTCTAACTAGGAGTAGGCATGTACAGATTGCTTCTGGGACCCAAAAATATCGAATTTTCGGGTGTTTTGAGCCTGAATTTGAGATATAAACGGGTACAGAAGATGCATGCACATATTGACTTTGGACACTTAAAATATCGATTTTTAGCATGTTTTGAGCCTATATTTTGAAAACATTCTAGCACTGACTAGACATGTACAGATCGCTTCTGGGACCCAAAATTATCAAATTTTCGGGTGTTTTGAGGTTGAATTTGAGATATAATCGAGTGCAGAAGATGCATACACATGTTGACTTTGGGCACCTAAAACATCGATTTTTTAGCATGTTTTGGGCCTGCATCTGAGTAGGCATGTATAGATCGCTTCTGGGACCCCAAAATGTCGAATTTTTGGGTGTTTGGAGCCTGAATTTGGGATATATACGGGTACAAAAGACTTTTGGGCACCTAAAATATCGATTTTGAGCATGTTTTGTTTATGTATCTTGAAAACATTCTAACTAGGAGTAGGGATGTACAGATCGCTTCTTGGACCCAAAAATACCGAATTTTCGGGTGTTTTGAGCCTGAATTTGAGATATAAACGGGTACAGAAAATGAATGCACATATTGAGTTTGGGCACCTAAAATATCGATTTTCTGCATGTTTTGGGCCTGTATTTTGAAAATACTCTAACTAGGAGTAGGCATGTACAGATTGCTTCTGGGACCCAAAATTATCGAATTTTCGGGTGTTTTGAGGTTGAATTTGAGATATAAACAAGTGCAGAAGATGCATACACATGTTCAATTTGGGTACGTAAAATATCGATTTTTAGCATGTTTTGGGCCTGCATCTGAGTAGGCATGTACAGATCGCTTCTGGGACCCCAAAATATCGAATTTTCGGGTGTTTGGAGCCTGAATTTGAGATCTAAATGCGTACATAAGATGCATGCACATATCGACTTTAGGGCACCTAAAAGATCGATTTTCAGTATGTTTTGGGCCTGTAATTTGAAAATACTCTAACATGGAGTAGGCATGTACAGTTCGCTTCTGGGACCCCAAAATATCGAATTTTAGGGTGTTTTGGGCCTGAATTTGAGATATCGACTTTGGGCACCTAAAATATCGATTTTTAGCATGTTTTGGGCCCATATTTTGAAAATATTCTAGCACTAAGTAGGCATGTACAGATCACTTCTGGGATACCAAAATATCGAATTTTCGGGTGCTTTGAGCCTGAATTTGAGATATAAACGGGTACAGATGATGCATGCACATATCGACTTTGGACACTTAAAATATCGATTTTTAGCATGTTTTTAGCCTTTATTTTGAAAAAATTCTAGCACTGAGTAGGCATGTACAGATCGCTTCTGGGACCCAAAAATATCGAATTTTCGGGTGTTTTGAGGTTAAATTTGGGATATAAACGGGTACAGAAGATGCATATGTTACATATCGACTTTTGGGCACCTAAAAGATCGATTTTCAGTATGTTTTGAGCCTGTATTTTGAAAATACTCTAACACGGAGTAAGCAAGTACAGATCGCTTCTGGGACCCAAAAATATCGAATTTACGGGTGTTTTGAGCCTGAATTTGAGATATAAAAGGGTACAGAAGATGCATGCACATATCGACTTTGGACACTTAAAATATCGATTTTTAGCATGTTTTGAGCCTATATTTTGAAAACATTCTAGCACTGACTTGACAAGTACAGATCGCTTCTTGGACAAAAAATTATAAAATTTTCGGGTGTTTTGAGGTTAAATTTGGGATATAAACGGTTACAGAAGATGCATATGTTACATATCGACTTTTGGGCACCTAAAAGATCGATTTTCAGTATGTTTTGAGCCAGTATTTTGAAAATACTCTAACACGGAGTAGGCAAGTACAGTTCGCCTCTGGGACCCCAAAATATCGAATTTTAGGGTGTTCTTGGCCTGAATTTGAGATATCGAATTTGGGCACCTAAAATATCGATTTTTAGCATGTTTTGGGCCTATATTTTGAAAATATTCTAGCACTAAGTAGGCATGTACAGATCACTTCTGTGACCAGAAAATATCGAATTTTCGGGTGTTTTGAGCCTGAATTTGAGATATAAACGGGTACAGATGATGCATGGACATATCGACTTTGGACACTTAAAATATCGATTTTTAGCATGTTTTGAGCCTATATTTTGAAAAAGTTCTAGCACTGAGTAGGCATGTACAGATCGCTTCTGGGACCCAAAAATATCGAATTTTCGGGTGTTTTGAGCCTGAATTTGAGATATAAACGGGTACAGAAGATGCATGCGCATATCGACTTTTGGGCACCTAAAATATCGATTTTGAGCATGTTTTGGGTCTGTATCTTGAAAACATTCTAACTAGGAGTTGGGATGTACAGATCTCTTCTAGGACCCAAAAATACCGAATTTTCGGGTGTTTTGAGCCTGAATTTGTGATATAAACGGGTACAGAAGATGCATGCACATATTGACTTTTGGCACCTAAAATATTGATTTTCAGCATGTTTTGGGCCTGTATTTTGAAAATACTCTAACTAGGAGTAGGCATGTACAGATCGCTTCTGGGACCCCAAAATATCGAATTTTCGGGTGTTTTGAACCTGAATTTGAGATATAAACGGGTACAGAAGATGCATGCACATATCGACTTTGGACACTTAAAATATCGATTTTTAGAATGTTTTGAGCCTATATTTTGAAAAAATTCTAGCACTGAGTAGGGATATACAGATCACTTCTGGGACCCAAAAATATCGAAATTTCGGGTGTTTTGAGGTTAAATTTGGGATATAAACGGGTACAGATGATGCATTTACATATCGACTTTTGGGCACATAAAAGATCGATTTTCAGTATGTTTTGAACCTGTATTTTGAAAATACTCTAACACGGAGTAGGCATGTACAGTTTGATTCTGGGACCCCAAAATATCGAATTTTCGGGTGTTTTGGGCCTGAATTTGAGATATTGACTTTGGGGACCTAAAATATCGATTTTTAGTATGTTTTGGGCCTATGTTTTGAAAATATTCTAGCACTAAGTAGGCATGTACAGATCACTTCTGGGACCCCAAAATATCGAATTTTCGGGTGTTTTGAGGTTGAATTTGGGATATAAACGGGTGCAGAAGATGCATACACATGTTGACTTTGGTCACCTAAAATATCGATTTTCAGCTTGTTTTGGGCCTGTATTTTGAAAATACTCTAACACGGAGTAAGCAAGTACAGATCGCTTCTGGGACCCCTAAATATCGAAATTTCGGTGGTTTTGAGCCTGAATTTTAGATATTGACTTTGGTCACCTAAAAGATCGATTTTCAGTATGTTTTGGGCCTGTATATTGAAAATACTCTAACACGGAGTAGGCATGTGCAGATCGCTTCTTGTACCCCAAAATATCGAATTTTTGGGTGTTTTGAGCCTGAATTTGAGATATAAAAGGGTACAGAAGATGCATGCACATATCGACTTTGGACACTTAAAATATCGATTTTTAGCATGTTTTGAGCCTATATTTTGAAAACATTCTAGCACTGACTTGACAAGTACAGATCGCTTCTGGGACCAAAAATTATCAAATTTTCGGGTGTTTTGAGGTTGAATTTGAGATATAGACGAGTGCAGAAGATGCATACACATGTTGACTTTGGGCACCTAAAATATCGATTTTCAGCATGTTTTGGGCCTGCATCTGAAAAGGCATGAACAGATCGCTTCTGGGACCCCAAAATATAGAATTTTCGGGTGTTTGGAGCCTGAATTTGAGATATAAAAGGGTACAGAAGATGAATGCACATATCGACTTTTGGGCACCTAAAATATCGATTTTGAGCATGTTTTGGGTCTGTATCTTGAAAACATTCTAACTAGGAGTAGGGATGTACATATCGCTTCTAGGACCCAAAAAATACCGAATTTTCGGGTGTTTTGACCCTGAATTTGAGATATAAACGGGTACAGAAGATGCATGCACATATTGACTTTGGGCACCTAAAATATCGATTTTCCGCATGTTTTGGGCCTGTATTTTGAAAATACTCTAACTAGGAGTAGGCATGTACAGATCGCTTCTGGGACACCAAAATATCGAATTTTCGGGTGTTTTGAGTCTGAATTTGAGATATAAACGGGTTCAGAAGATGCATGCACATATCGACTTTGGACACTTAAAATATCGATTTTTAGAATATTTTGAGCCTAAATTTTGAAAAATTTTTAGCACTGAGTAGGCATATACAGATCACTTCTGGGACCCAAAAATATCGAATTTTCAGGTGTTTTGAGGTTAAATTTGGGATATAAACTGGTACAGAAGATACATTTACATATCGACACTTGGGCACCTAAAAGATCGATTTTTAGTATGTTTTGGGCCTGTATATTGAAAATACTCTAACACGGAGTAGACATGTACAGATCGCTTCTGGGACCCCAAAATATCGAATTTTTGGGTGTTTTGAGCCTGAATTTGATATATAAACGGGTACAGATGATGCATGCACATATCGACTTTGGACACTTAAAATATAGATTTTTAGCATGTTTTGAGCCTATATTTTGAAAAAATTCTAGCACTGAGTAGGCATGTACAGATCGCTTCTGGGACCCAAAAATATCGAATTTTCGGGTGTTTTGAGGTTGAATTTGGGATATAAACGGGTGCAGAAGATGCATACACATGTTAACTTTGGTCACCTAAAATATCGATTTTCAGCTTGTTTTGGGCCTGTATTTTGAAAATACTCTAACACGGAGTAAGCAAGTACAGATCGCTTCTGGGACCCCTAAATATCGAAATGTCGGGTGTTTTGAGCCTGAATTTGAGATATAAACGGGTACTGAAGATGCATCCACATATCGACACTTGGGCACCTAAAAGATCGATTTTTAGTATGTTTTGGGCCTGTATTTTGAAAATACTCTAACACGGAGTAGACATGTACAGATCGCTTCTGGGACCCCAAAATATCGAATTTTTGGGTGTTTTTGGCCTGAATTTGAGATATCAACTTTGGGCACCTAAAATATCGATTTTTAGCATGTTTTGGGCCTATATTTTGAAAATATTCTAGCACTGGGTAGGCATGTACAGATCGCTTCTGGGACCCCAAAATATCGAATTTTCGGGTGTTTTGAGCCTGAATTTGAGATATAAACGGATACAGAAGATGCATGCACATATTGACTTTTGGGCACCTAAAATATCGATTTTGAGCATATTTTGGGTTTTAATCTTGAAAACATTCTAACTAGGAGTAGGGATGTACAGTTCGCTTCTGGGACCCAAAAATACCGAATTTTCGGGTGTTTTGAGCCTGAATTTGAGATATAAACGGGTACAGAAGATGCATGCACATATCGACTTTGGACACTTAAAATATCGATTTTCGGCATGTTTTGGGCCTGTATTTCTAAAACATTCTAGCACTGAGTAGGCATGTACAGATCGCTTCTGGGACCCCAAAATATCGAGTTTTTTGGGTATTTTGGACCTGAATTTGAGATATCGACTTTGGGCACCTAAAATATCGATTTTTGGCATGTATTGGGCCTATATTTTGAAAATATTCTAGCACTGAGTAGGCATGTACAGATCGCTTCTAAGACCCCAAAATATCGAATTTTCAGGTGTTTTGAGCCTGAATATGAGATATAAACGGGTACAGAAGATGCATGCACATATTGACTTTGGGCACCTAAAATATCGATTTTCAGCATGTTTTGGGCCTGTATTTTGAAAACACTCTAACACGGAGTAAGCAAGTACAGATCGCTTCTGGGACCCAAAAATATCGAATTTACGGGTGTTTTTAACCAGAATTTGAGATATAAACGGGTACAGAAGATGCATCCACATATCGACTTTTGGGCACATAAAAGATCGATTTTCAGTATGTTTTGGGCCTGTATATTGAAAATACTCTAACACGGAGTAGGCATGTACAGATCGCTTCTTGTACCCCAAAATATCGAATTTTTGGGTGTTTTTGGCCTGAATTTGAGATATCGACTTTGGGGACCTAAAATATCGATTTTTAGCATGTTTTGGGCCTACATTTTGAAAATATTCTAGCACTGAGTAGGCATGTACAGATCGCTTCTGGGACCCCAAAATATCGAATTTTTGGGTGTTTTGACCCTGAATTTGAGATATAAACGGGTACAGAAGATGCATGCACATATCGACTTTTGGGCACCTAAAATATCGATTTTGAGCATGTTTTGGGTCTGTATCTTGAAAACATTCTAACTAGGAGTAAGGATGTACAGATCGCTTCTGGGACCCAAAAATACCGAATTTTCGGGTGTTTTGAGCCTGAATTTGAGATATAAACGGGTTCAGAAGATGCATGCACATATAGACTTTGACACTTAAAATATCGATTTTAGCATGTTTTGAGCCTATATTTTGAAAACATTCTAGCACTGACTAGACATGTACAGATCGCTTCTGGGACCCAAAATTATCAAATTTTCGGGTGTTTTGAGGTTGAATTTGTGATATAAACGAGTGCAGAAGATGCATACACATGTTGACTTTGGGCACCTAAAATATCGGTTTTCAGCATGTTTTGGCCCTGCATCTGAGTAGGCATGTACAGATAGCTTCTGGGACCCCAAAATATCAAATTTTAGGGTGTTTGGAGCCTGAATTTGAGATTTAAACGTGTACAGAAGATGCATGCACATATCGACTTTTGGGCACCTAAGAGATCGATTTTCAGTATGTTTTGAGCCTGTATTTTGAAAATACTCTAACACGGAGTAGGCATGTACAGTTCGCTTCTGGGACCCCAAAATATCGAATTTTCGGGTGTTTTGGGCCTGAATTTAAAATATATCGACTTTAGGCACCTAAAATATCGATTTTTAGCATGTTTTGGGCCTATATTTTGAAAATATTCTAGCACTGAGTAGGCATGTACAGATCGCTTCTGGGACCCCAAAATATCGAATTTTCGGGTGTTTTGAGCCTGAATTTGAGAAATAAACGGGTACAGAAGATGCATGCACATATCGACTTTTGGGCACCTAAAATATCGATTTTGACCATGTTTTGGGTCTGTATCTTGAAAACATTCTAACTAGGAGTAGGAACGTACAGATTGCTTCTAGGACCCAAAAATACCGAATTTTCGGGTGTTTTGAGCCTGAATTTGAGATATAAACGGGTACAGAAGATGCATGCACATATTGACTTTGGGCACCTAAAATATCGATTTTCAGCATGTTTTGGGCCTGTATTTTGAAAATACTCTAACTAGGAGTAGGCATGTACAGATCGCTTCTGGGACCCAAAAATATCGAATTTTCGGGTGTTTTGAGCCTGAATTTGAGATATAAACGGGTACAGAAGATGCATGCACATATCGACTTTGGACACTTAAAATATCGATTTTTAGCATGTTTTGAGACTTTATTTTGAAAACATTCTAGCACTGATTAGACATGTCCAGATCGCTTCTGGGACCCAAAATTATCAAATTTTTGAGGGTTTTGAGGTTGAATTTGAGATATAAACGAGTTCAGAAGATGCATACACATGTTCTATTTGGGTACCTAAAATATCGATTTTTAGCATGTTTTGGGCCTGCATCTGAGTAGGCATGTACAGATCGCTTCTGGGATTCCAAACTATCGAATTTTTGGGTGTTTGGAGCCTGAATTTGAGATCTAAACGGGTACAGAAGATGCATGCACATATCGACTTTAGGGCACCTAAATGATCGATTTTCAGTATGTTTTGGGCCTGTATTTTGAAAATACTCTAACACGGAGTAGGCATGTACAGTTCGCTTCTGGGAACGCAAAATATCGAATTTTAGGGTGTTTTGGGCCTGAATTTGAGATATCGACTTTGGGCACCTAAAATATCGATTTTTAGCATGTTTTGGGCCTATATTTTGAAAATATTCTAACAGTAAGTAGGCATGTACAGATCACTTTTGGGACCCAAAAATATCGAATTTTCGGGTGTTTTTAACCAGAATTTGAGATATAAACGGGTACAGAAGATGCATCCACATATCGACTTTTGGGCACATAAAAGATCGATTTTCAGTATGTTTTGGGCCTGTATATTGAAAATACTCTAACACGGAGTAGGCATGTACAGATCGCTTCTTGTACCCCAAAATATCGAATTTTTGGGTGTTTTTGGCCTGAATTTGAGATATCGACTTTGGGGACCTAAAATATCGATTTTTAGCATGTTTTGGGCCTACATTTTGAAAATATTCTAGCACTGAGTAGGCATGTACAGATCGCTTCTGGGACCCCAAAATATCGAATTTTTGGGTGTTTTGACCCTGAATTTGAGATATAAACGGGTACAGAAGATGCATGCACATATCGACTTTTGGGCACCTAAAATATCGATTTTGAGCATGTTTTGGGTCTGTATCTTGAAAACATTCTAACTAGGAGTAAGGATGTACAGATCGCTTCTGGGACCCAAAAATACCGAATTTTCGGGTGTTTTGAGCCTGAATTTGAGATATAAACGGGTTCAGAAGATACATGCACATATCGACTTTGACACTTAAAATATCGATTTTAGCATGTTTTGAGCCTATATTTTGAAAACATTCTAGCACTGACTAGACATGTACAGATCGCTTCTGGGACCCAAAATTATCAAATTTTCGGGTGTTTTGAGGTTGAATTTGTGATATAAACGAGTGCAGAAGATGCATACACATGTTGACTTTGGGCACCTAAAATATCGGTTTTCAGCATGTTTTGGGCCTGCATCTGAGTAGGCATGTACAGATAGCTTCTGGGACCCCAAAATATCAAATTTTAGGGTGTTTGGAGCCTGAATTTGAGATTTAAACGGGTACAGAAGATGCATGCACATATCGACTTTTGGGCACCTAAGAGATCGATTTTCAGTATGTTTTGAGCTTGTATTTTGAAAATACTCTAACACGGAGTAGGCATGTACAGTTCGCTTCTGGGACCCCAAAATATCGAATTTTCGGGTGTTTTGGGCCTGAATTTAAAATATATCGACTTTAGGCACCTAAAATATCGATTTTTAGCATGTTTTGGGCCTATATTTTGAAAATATTCTAGCACTGAGTAGGCATGTACAGATCGCTTCTGGGACCCCAAAATATCGAATTTTCGGGTGTTTTGAGCCTGAATTTGAGAAATAAACGGGTACAGAAGATGCATGCACATATCGACTTTTGGGCACCTAAAATATCGATTTTGACCATGTTTTGGGTCTGTATCTTGAAAACATTCTAACTAGGAGTAGGAACGTACAGATTGCTTCTAGGACCCAAAAATACCGAATTTTCGGGTGTTTTGAGCCTGAATTTGAGATATAAACGGGTACAGAAGATGCATGCACATATTGACTTTGGGC
Source organism: Petrolisthes cinctipes (assembly GCA_033782935.1). Classification (NCBI taxonomy): domain Eukaryota; kingdom Metazoa; phylum Arthropoda; class Malacostraca; order Decapoda; family Porcellanidae; genus Petrolisthes; species Petrolisthes cinctipes. The sequence continues at coordinate 1,820,621 of JAWQEG010000175.1, forward strand.
ACCTAAAATATCGATTTTCAGCATGTTTTGGGCCTGTATTTTGAAAATACTCTAACTAGGAGTAGGCATGTACAGATCGCTTCTGGGACCCAAAAATATCGAATTTTCGGGTGTTTTGAGCCTGAATTTGAGATATAAACGGGTACAGAAGATGCATGCACATATCGACTTTGGACACTTAAAATATCGATTTTTAGCATGTTTTGAGACTTTATTTTGAAAACATTCTAGCACTGATTAGACATGTCCAGATCGCTTCTGGGACCCAAAATTATCAAATTTTTGAGGGTTTTGAGGTTGAATTTGAGATATAAACGAGTTCAGAAGATGCATACACATGTTCTATTTGGGTACCTAAAATATCGATTTTTAGCATGTTTTGGGCCTGCATCTGAGTAGGCATGTACAGATCGCTTCTGGGATTCCAAACTATCGAATTTTTGGGTGTTTGGAGCCTGAATTTGAGATCTAAACGGGTACAGAAGATGCATGCACATATCGACTTTAGGGCACCTAAATGATCGATTTTCAGTATGTTTTGGGCCTGTATTTTGAAAATACTCTAACACGGAGTAGGCATGTACAGTTCGCTTCTGGGAACGCAAAATATCGAATTTTAGGGTGTTTTGGGCCTGAATTTGAGATATCGACTTTGGGCACCTAAAATATCGATTTTTAGCATGTTTTGGGCCTATATTTTGAAAATATTCTAACAGTAAGTAGGCATGTACAGATCACTTTTGGGACCCAAAAATATCGAATTTTCGGGTGTTTTGAGGTTAAATTTGGGATATAAACGGGTACAGAAGATGCATATGTTACATATCGACTTTTGGGCACCTAAAAGATCGATTTTCAGTATGTTTTGAGCCAGTAATTTGATTATACTCTAACACGGAGTAGGCAAGTACTGTTCGCTTCTGGGACCCCAAATAATCGAATTTTAGGGTGTTTTTGGCCTGAATTTGAGATATCGAATTTGGGCACCTAAAATATCGATTTTTAGCATGTTTTGTTCCTATATTTTGAAAATATTTTAGCACTAAGTAGGCATGTATAGATCACTTCTGGGACCCCAAAATATCGAATTTTCGGGTGTTTTGAGCCTGAATTTGAGATATAAACAGGTACAGATGATGCATGCACATATCGACTTTGGACACTTAAAATATCGATATTTAGCATGTTTTGTTCCTATATTTTGAAAATATTCTAGCACTAAGTAGGCATGTACAGATCACTTCTGGGACTCCAAAATATCGAATTTTCTGGTGTTTTGAGGTTTAATTTGGGATATAAACGGGTGCAGAAGATGCATACACATGTTGACTTTGGCCACCTAAAATATCGATTTTCAGCTTGTTTTGGGCCTGTATCTTGAAAATACTCTAACATGGAGTAAGCAAGTACAGATCGCTTCTGGGACCCCAAAATATCGAATTTTCGGGTGTTTTGAGCCTGAATTTGAGATATAAACGGGTACAGAAGATGCATGCACATATCGACTTTTGGGCACCTAAAATATCGATTTTCAGTATGTTTTGGGTCTGTATTTTGAAAATACTCTAACACGGAGTAGGCATGTACAGTTCGCTTCTGGGACCCCAAAATATCGAATTTTCGGGTGTTTTGGGCCTGAATTTGAAATATCGACTTTGGGCACCTAAAATATCGATTATTAGCATTTTTGGGCCTATATTTTGAAAATATTCTAGCACTGAGTAGGCATGTACAGATCACTTCTGGGACCCCAAAATATCGAATTTTCGGGTGTTTTGAGGTTGAATTTGGGATATAAACGGGTGCAGAAGATGCATACACATGTTGACTTTGGTCACCTAAAATATCGATTTTCAGCTTGTTTTGGGCCTGTATTTTGAAAATACTCTAACAAGGAGTAAGCAAGTACAGATCGCTTCTGGGACCCCTAAATATCGAAATTTCGGTGGTTTTGAGCCTGAATTTGAGATATTGACTTTGGTCACCTAAAAGATCGATTTTCAGTATGTTTTGGGCCTGTATATTGAAAATACTCTAACACGGAGTAGACATGTACAGATCGCTTCTGGGACCCCAAAATATCGAATTTTTGGGTGTTTTTGGCCTGAATTTGAGATATCGACTTTTGGCTCCTAAAATATCGAATTTTAGCATGTTTTGGGCCTATATTTTGAAAATATTCTAGCACTGCGTCGGCATGTACAGATCGCTTCTGGGACCCCAAAATATCGAATTTTCGGGTGTTTTGAGCCTGAATTTGAGATATAAACGGGTACAGAAGATGCATGCACATATCGACTTTTGGGCACCTAAAATATCGATTTTCAGCATGTTTTGGGCCTGTATTTTGAAAATACTCTAACTAGGAGTAGGCATGTACAGATCGCTTATGGGACCAAAAAATATCGAATTTTCGGGTGTTTTGAGCATGAATTTGAGATATAAAAGGGTACAAAAGATGCATGCACATATCGACTTTGGACACTTAAAATATCGATTTTTAGCATGTTTTGAGCCTATATTTTGAAAACATTCTAGCACTGACTTGACAAGTACAGATCGCTTCTGGGACCAAAAATTATCAAATTTTCGGGTGTTTTGAGGTTGAATTTGAGATATAGACGAGTGCAGAAGATGCATACACATGTTGACTTTGGGCACCTAAAATATCGATTTTCAGCATGTTTTGGGCCTGCATCTGAATAGGCATGTACAGATCGCTTCTGGGACCCCAAAATATAGAATTTTCGGGTGTTTGGAGCCTGAATTTGAGATATAAACGGGTACAGAAGATGAATGCACATATCGACTTTTGGGCACCTAAAATATCGATTTTGAGCATGTTTTGGGTCTGTATCTTGAAAACATTCTAACTAGGAGTAGGGATGTACAGATCGCTTCTAGGACCCAAAAATACCGAATTTTCGGGTGTTTTGACCCTGAATTTGAGATATAAACGGGTACAGAAGATGCATGCACATATTGACTTTGGGCACCTAAAATATCGATTTTCAGCATGTTTAGGGCCTGTATTTTGAAAATACTCAAACTAGGAGTAGGCATGTACAGATCGCTTCTGGGACCCCAAAATATCGAATTTTCGGGTGTTTTGAGCCTGAATTTGAGATATAAACGGGTTCAGAAGATGCATGCACATATCGACTTTGGACACTTAAAATATCGATTTTTAGAATGTTTTGAGCCTATATTTTGAAAAATTTTTAGCACTGAGTAGGCATATACAGATCACTTCTGGGACCCAAAAATATCGAATTTTCAGGTGTTTTGAGGTTAAATTTGGGATATAAACGGGTACAGAAGATACATTTACATATCGACTTTTGGGCACCTAAAAGATCGATTTTCAGTATGTTTTGAGCCTGTACTTTGAAAATACTCTAACACGGAGTAGGCATGTACAGTTCGCTTCTGGGACCCCAAAATATCGAATTTTCGGGTGTTTTGGGCATGAATTTGAGATATTGACTTTGGGGACCTAAAATATCGATTTTTAGCATGTTTTGGGCCTATATTTTGAAAATATTCTAGCACTAAGTAGGCATGTACAGATCACTTCTGGGACCCCAAAATATTGAATTTTAGGGTGTTTTGAGCCTGAATTTGATATATAAACGGGTACAGATGATGCATGCACATATCGACTTTGGACACTTAAAATATAGATTTTTAGCATGTTTTGAGCCTATATTTTGAAAAAATTCTAGCACTGAGTAGGCATGTACAGATCGCTTCTGGGACCCAAAAATATCGAATTTTGGGGTGTTTTGAGGTTGAATTTGGGATATAAACGGGTGCAGAAGATGCATACACATGTTAACTTTGGTCACCTAAAATATCGATTTTCAGCTTGTTTTGGGCCTGTATTTTGAAAATACTCTAACACGGAGTAAGCAAGTACAGATCGCTTCTGGGACCCCTATATATCGAAATGTCGGGTGTTTTGAGCCTGAATTTGAGATATAAACGGGTACTGAAGATGCATCCACATATCGACACTTGGGCACCTAAAAGATCGATTTTTAGTATGTTTTGGGCCTGTATATTGAAAATACTCTAACACGGAGTAGACATGTACAGATCGCTTCTGCGACCCCAAAATATCGAATTTTTGGGTGTTTTTGGCCTGAATTTGAGATATCAACTTTGGGCACCTAAAATATCGATTTTTAGCATGTTTTGGGCCTATATTTTGAAAATATTCTAGCACTGGGTAGGCATGTACAGATCGCTTCTGGGACCCCAAAATATCAAATTTTCGGGTGTTTTGAGCCTGAATTTGAGATATAAACGGATACAGAAGATGCATGCACATATCGACTTTTGGGCACCTAAAATATCGATTTTGAGCATATTTTGGGTCTGTATCTTGAAAACATTCTAACTAGGAGTAGGGATGTACAGTTCGCTTCTGGGACCCAAAAATACCGAATTTTCGGGTGTTTTGAGCCTGAATTTGAGATATAAACGGGTACAGAAGATGCATGCACATATCGACTTTGGACACTTAAAATATCGATTTTCAGCATGTTTTGGGCCTGTATTTCTAAAACATTCTAGCACTGAGTAGGCATGTACAGATCGCTTCTGGGACCCCAATATATCGAGTTTTTGGGTATTTTGGACCTGAATTTGAGATATCGACTTTGGGCACCTAAAATATCGATTTTTGGCATGTATTGGGCCTATATTTTGAAAATATTCCAGCACTGAGTAGGCATGTACAGATCGCTTCTGGGACCCAAAATTATCAAATTTTCGGGTGTTTTGAGGTTGAATTTGTGATATAAACGAGTGCAGAAGATGCATACACATGTTGACTTTGGGCACCTAAAATATCGGTTTTCAGCATGTTTTGGGCCTGCATCTGAGTAGGTATGTACAGATAGCTTCTGGGACCCCAAAATATCGAATTTTCGGGTGTTTGGAGCCTGAATTTGAGATATAAACGGGTACAGAAGATGCATGCACATATCGACTTTTGGGCACCTAAGAGATCGATTTTCAGTATGTTTTGGGCCTGTATTTTGAAAATACTCTAACACGGAGTAGGCATGTACAGTTCGCTTCTGGGACCCCAAAATATCGAATTTTCGGGTGTTTTGGGCCTGAATTTGAAATATCGACTTTAGGCACCTAAAATATCGATTTTTAGCATGTTTTGGGCCTATATTTTGATAATATTCTAGCACTGAGTAGGCATGTACAGATCGCTTCTGGGACCCCAAAATATCGAATTTTCGGGTGTTTTGAGCCTGAATTTGAGACATAAACGGGTACAGAAGATGCATGCACATATCGACTTTTGGGCACCTAAAATATCGATTTTGACCATGTTTTGGGTCTGTATCTTGAAAACATTCTAATTAGGAGTAGGAACGTACAGATTGCTTCTAGGACCCAAAAATACCGAATTTTCGGGTGTTTTGAGCCTGAATTTGAGATATAAACGGGTAAAGAAGATGCATGCACATATTGACTTTGGGCACCTAAAATATCGATTTTCAGCATGTTTTGGGCCTGTATTTTGAAAATACTCTAACTAGGAGTAGGCATGTACAGATCGCTTCTGGGACCCAAAAATATCGAATTTTCGGGTGTTTTGAGCCTGAATTTGAGATATAAACGGGTACAGAAGATGCATGCACATATCGACTTTGGACACTTAAAATATCGATTTTTAGCATGTTTTGAGACTATATTTTGAAAACATTCTAGCACTGATTAGACATGTCCAGATCGCTTCTGGGACCCAAAATTATCAAATTTTCGTGGGTTTTGAGGTTGAATTTGAGATATAAACGAGTTCAGAAGATGCATACACATGTTCTATTTGGGTACCTAAAATATCGTTTTTAGCATGTTTTGGGCCTGCATCTGAGTAGGCATGTACAGATCGCTTCTGGGATTCCAAAATATCGAATTTTTGGGTGTTTGGAGCCTGAATTTGAGATCTAAACGGGTACAGAAGATGCATGCACATATCGACTTTTGGGCACCTAAATGATCGATTTTCAGTATGTTTTGGGCCTGTATTTTGAAAATACTCTAACACGGAGTAGGCATGTACAGTTCGCTTCTGGGAACGCAAAATATCGAATTTTAGGGTGTTTTGGGCCTGAATTTGAGATATCGACTTTGGGCACTTAAAATATCGATTTTTAGCATGTTTTGGGCCTATATTTTGAAAATATTCTAACAATAAGTAGGCATGTACAGATCACTTTTGGGACCCAAAAATATCGAATTTTCGGGTGTTTTGAGGTTAAATTTGGGATATAAACGGGTACAGAAGATGCATATGTTACATATCGACTTTTGGGCACCTAAAAGATCGATTTTCAGTATGTTTTGAGCCAGTAATTTGATAATACTCTAACAAGGACTAGGCAAGTACTGTTCGCTTCTGGGACCCCAAATAATCGAATTTTAGGGTGTTTTTGGCCTGAATTTGAGATATCGAATTTGGGCACCTAAAATATCGATTTTTAGCATGTTTTTTTCCTATATTTTGAAAATATTCTAGCACTAAGTAGGCATGTATAGATCACTTCTGGGACCCCAAAATATCGAATTTTCGGGTGTTTTGAGCCTGAATTTGATATATAAACGGGTACAGATGATGCATGCACATATCGACTTTGGACACTTAAAATATAGATTTTTAGCATGTTTTGAGCCTATATTTTGAAAAAATTCTAGCACTGAGTAGGCATGTACAGATCGCTTCTGGGACCCAAAAATATCGAATTTTGGGGTGTTTTGAGGTTGAATTTGGGATATAAACGGGTGCAGAAGATGCATACACATGTTAACTTTGGTCACCTAAAATATCGATTTTCAGCTTGTTTTGGGCCTGTATTTTGAAAATACTCTAACACGGAGTATGCAAGTACAGATCGCTTCTAGGACCCCTAAATATCGAAATGTCGGGTGTTTTGAGCCTGAATTTGAGATATAAACGGGTACTGAAGATGCATCCACATATCGACACTTGGGCACCTAAAAGATCGATTTTTAGTATGTTTTGGGCCTGTATATTGAAAATACTCTAACACGGAGTAGACATGTACAGATCGCTTCTGCGACCCCAAAATATCGAATTTTTGGGTGTTTTTGGCCTGAATTTGAGATATCAACTTTGGGCACCTAAAATATCGATTTTTTGCATGTTTTGGGCCTATATTTTGAAAATATTCTAGCACTGGGTAGGCATGTACAGATCGCTTCTGGGACCCCAAAATATCAAATTTTCGGGTGTTTTGAGCCTGAATTTGAGATATAAACGGATACAGAAGATGCATGCACATATCGACTTTTGGGCACCTAAAATATCGATTCGAGCATATTTTGGGTCTGTATCTTGAAAACATTCTAACTAGGAGTAGGGATGTACAGTTCGCTTCTGGGACCCAAAAATACCGAATTTTCGGGTGTTTTGAGCCTGAATTTGAGATATAAACGGGTACAGAAGATGCATGCACATATCGACTTTGGACACTTAAAATATCGATTTTCAGCATGTTTTGGGCCTGTATTTCTAAAACATTCTAGCACTGAGTAGGCATGTACAGATCGCTTCTGGGACCCCAATATATCGAGTTTTTGGGTATTTTGGACCTGAATTTGAGATATCGACTTTGGGCACCTAAAATATCGATTTTTGGCATGTATTGGGCCTATATTTTGAAAATATTCCAGCACTGAGTAGGCATGTACAGATCGCTTCTGGGACCAAAAATTATCAAATTTTCGGGTGTTTTGAGGTTGAATTTGTGATATAAACGAGTGCAGAAGATGCATACACATGTTGACTTTGGGCACCTAAAATATCGGTTTTCAGCATGTTTTGGGCCTGCATCTGAGTAGGCATGTACAGATAGCTTCTGGGACCCCAAAATATCGAATTTTCGGGTGTTTGGAGCCTGAATTTGAGATATAAACGGGTACAGAAGATGCATGCACATATCGACTTTTGGGCACCTAAGAGATCGATTTTCAGTATGTTTTGGGCCTGTATTTTGAAAATACTCTAACACGGAGTAGGCATGTACAGTTCGCTTCTGGGACCCCAAAATATCGAATTTTCGGGTGTTTTGGGCCTGAATTTGAAATATCGACTTTAGGCTCCTAAAATATCGATTTTTAGCATGTTTTGGGCCTATATTTTGAAAATATTCTAGCACTGAGTAGGCATGTACAGATCGCTTCTGGGACCCCAAAATATCGAATTTTCGGGTGTTTTGAGACTGAATTTGAGACATAAACGGGTACAGAAGATGCATGCACATATCGACATTTGGGCACCTAAAATATCGATTTTGACCATGTTTTGGGTCTGTATCTTGAAAACATTCTAACTAGGAGTAGGAACGTACAGATTGCTTCTAGGACCCAAAAATACCGAATTTTCGGGTGTTTTGAGCCTGAATTTGAGGTATAAACGGGTAAAGAAGATGCATGCACATATTGACTTTGGGCACCTAAAATATCGATTTTCATTATGTTTTGGGCCTGTATTTTGAAAATACTCTAACACGGAGTAGGCATGTACAGTTCGCTTCTGGGAACGCAAAATATCGAATTTCAGGGTGTTTTGGGCCTGAATTTGAGATATCGACTTTGGGCACCTAAAATATCGATTTTTAGCATGTTTTGGGCCTATATTTTGAAAATATTCTAACAGTAAGTAGGCATGTACAGATCACTTTTGGGACCCAAAAATATCGAATTTTCGGGTGTTTTGAGGTTAAATTTGGGATATAAACGGGTACAGAAGATGCATATGTTACATATCGGCTTTTGGGCACCTAAAAGATCGATTTTCAGTATGTTTTGAGCCAGTAATTTGATAATACTCTAACACGGAGTAGGCAAGTACTGTTCGCTTCTGGGACCCCAAATAATCGAATTTTAGGGTGTTTTTGGCCTGAATTTGAGATCTCGAACTTGGGCACCTAAAATATCGATTTTTAGCATGTTTTGGGCCTATATTTTGAAAATATTCTAGCACTGAGTAGGCATGTACAGATCGCTTCTGGGACCCCAAAATATCGAATTTTCGAGTGTTTTGAGCCTGAATTTGAGAAAAAAACGGGTACAGATGATGCATGCACATATCGACTTTGGACACTTAAAATATCGATATTTAGCATGTTTTGTTCCTATATTTTGAAAATATTCTAGCACTAAGTAGGCATGTACAGATCACTTCTGGGACCCCAGAATATCGAATTTTCTGGTGTTTTGAGGTTTAATTTGGGATATAAACGGGTGCAGAAGATGCATACACATGTTGACTTTGGCCACCTAAAATATCGATTTTCAGCTTGTTTTGGGCCTGTATCTTGAAAATACTCTAACACGAAGTAAGCAAGTACAGATCGCTTCTGGGACCCCAAAATATCGAATTTTCGGGTGTTTTGAGCCTGAATTTGAGATATAAACGGGTACAGAAGATGCATGCACATATCGACTTTTGGGCACCTAAAATATCGATTTTCAGTATGTTTTGGGTCTGTATTTTGAAAATACTCTAACACGGAGTAGGCATGTACAGTTCGCTTCTGGGACCCCAAAATATCGAATTTTCGGGTGTTTTGGGCCTGAATTTGAAATATCGACTTTGGGCACCTAAAATATCGATTATTAGCATTTTTGGGCCTATATTTTGAAAATATTCTAGCACTGAGTAGGCATGTACAGATCACTTCTGGGACCCCAAAATATCGAATTTTCGGGTGTTTTGAGCTTGAATTTGAGATATAAACGAGTGCAGAAGATGCATACACATGTTGACTATGGGCACCTAAAATATCGATTTTCAGCATGTTTTTGGCCTGCATCTGAGTAGGCATGTACAGATCGCTTCTGGGACCTAAAAATATCGAATTTTCGGGTGTTTGGAGCCTGAATTTGAGATATAAACGGGTACATAAGATGCATGCACATATCGACTTTTGGGCACCTAAAAGATTGATTTTCAGTATGTTATGGGCCTGTATTTTGAAAATACTCTAACACGGAGTAGGCATGTACAGTTCGCTTCTGGGACCCCAAAATATCGAATTTTCGGGTGTTTTGAGCCTGAATTTGAGATATAAACCGGTACAGAAGATTCATGCACGTATCGACTTTTGTGTACCTAAAATATCGATTTTGAGCATGTTTTGGGTCTGTATTTTGAAAACATTCTAACTAGGAGTAGGGATGTACAGATCGCTTGTAGGACCCAAAAATACCGAATTTTCGGGTGTTTTGAGCCTGAATTTGAGATATAAACGAGTACAGTAGATGCATGCACATATTGACTTTGGGCACCTAAAATAATGATTTTCAGCATGTTTTGGGACTGTATTTTGAAAATACTCTAACTAGGAGTAGGCATGTACAGATCGCTTCTGGGACACCAAAATATCGAGTTTTTGGGTGTTTTGGACCTGAATTTGAGATATCAACTTTGGGCACCTAAAATTTCGATTTTTAGCATGTTTTAGGCCTATATTTTGAAAATATTCTAGCACTGAGTAGGCATGTACAGATCACTTCTGGAACCACAAAATATCGAATTTTCGGGTATTTTGAGGTTGAATTTGGGATATAAACGGGTGCAGAAGATGCATACACATGTTGATTTGGCCACCTAAAATATCGATTTTCAGCTTGTTTTGGGCCTGTATTTTAAAAATACTCTAAAACGGAGTAAGCAAGTACAGATCGCTTCTGGGACCCCAAAATATCGAATTTTCGGGTGTTTGGAGCCTGAATTTGAGATATAAACGGGTACAGAATATGCATGCACATATCGACTTTTGGGCACCTAAAAGATCGATTTTCAGTATGTTTTGGGCCTGTATTTTGAAAATACTCTAACACAGAGTAGTCATGTACAGTTCGCTTCTGGGACCCCAAAATATCGAATTTTAGTATGTTTTGGGCCTGAATTTGAGATATCGACTTTGGGCACCTAAAATATCAATTTTTAGCATGTTTTGGGCCTATATTTTGAAAATATTCTAGCACTCAGTAGGCATGTACAGATCACTTCTGGGACCCCAAAATATCGAATTTTTGGGTGTTTTGAGCCTGAATTTGAGATATAAACGGGTACAGATGATGCATGCACATATCGACTTTGGACACTTAAGATATCGATTTTTAGCATGTTTTGAGCATATATTTTGAAAAAATTCTAGCACTGAGTAGGCATGTACAGATCGCTTCTGGGACCCCAAAATATCGAATTTTCGGGTGTTTTGAGCCTGAATTTGAGACATAAACGGGTACAGAAGATGCATGCACATATCGACTTTTGGGCACATAAAATATCGATTTTGAGCATGTTTTGGGTTTGTATCTTGAAAACATTCTAACTAAGAGTAGGGATGTACAGATCGCTTCTAGGACCCAAAAATACCGAATTTTCGGGTGTTTTGAGCCTGAATTAGAGATATAAACGGATACAGAAGATGCATGCACATATTAACTTTTTGGCACATAAAATATCGATTTTGAGCATGTTTTGGGCCTGTATCTTGATAACATTCTAACTAGGAGTAGGGATGTACAGATCGCTTCTAGGACCCAAAAATACCGAATTTTCGGGTGTTTTGAGGTTGAATTTGAGATATAAACGAGTGCAGAAGATGCATACACATGTTCAATTTGGGTACCTAAAATATCGATTTTTAGCATGTTTTGGGCCTGCATCTGAGTAGGCATGTACAGATCGCTTCTGGGACCCCAGAATATCGAATTTTCGGGTGTTTGGAGCCTGAATTTGAGATCTAAATGGGTACAGAAGATGCATGCACATATTGACTTTGGGCACCTAAAATAATGATTTTCAGCATGTTTTGGGCCTGTATTTTGAAAATACTCTAACTAGGAGTAGGCATGTACAGATCGCTTCTATGACCCAAAAATATCGAATTTTCGGGTGTTTTGAGCCGGAATTTGAGATATAAACGGGTACAGAAGATGCATGCACATATCGACTTTTGGGCACATAAAATATCGATTTTTAACATGTTTTGGGTCTGTAACTTGAAAACATTCTAACTAGGAGTAGGGATGTACAGATCGCTTCTGGGACCCCAAAATTCCGAATTTTCGGGTGTTTTGAGCCTGAATTTGAGATATAAACGGTTACATAAGATACATGCACATATTGACTTTGGACACCTAAAATATCGATTTTCAGCATGTTTTGGGCCTGTATTTTGAAAACATTCTAGCACTGAGTAGGTATGTACAGATCGCTTCTGGGACCCCAAAATATCGAGTTTTTGGGTGTTTTGGACCTGAATTTGAGATATCGACTTTTGGCTCCTAAAATATCGATTTTTAGCATGTTTTGGGCCTATATTTTGAAAATATTCTAGCACTGAGTAGGCATGTACAGATCGCTTCTGGGACCCCAAAATATCGAATTTTCGGGTGTTTTGAGCCTGAATTTGAGATATAAACGGGTACAGAAGATGCATGCACATATCGACTTTTCGGGACCTAAAATATCGATTTTAAGCATGTTTTTGGTCTGTATCTTGAAAACATTCTAACTAGGAGTAGGGATGTACAGATCGCTTCTGGGACCCAAAAATACCGAATTTTCGGGTGTTTTGAGCCTGAATTTGAGATATAAACGGGTTCAGAAGATGCATGCACATATCGACTTTGGACACTTAAAATATCGATTTTCAGCATGTTTTGGGCCTGTATTTTGAAAACATTCCAGCACTGAGAAGGCATGTACAGATCGCTTCTAGAACACCAAAATATCGAGTTTTTGGGTGTTTTGGACCTGAATTTGAGATATCGACTTTGGGCACCTAAAATATCGATTTTTAGCATGTTTTGGGCCTATATTTTGAAAATATTCTAGCTCTGAGTAGGCATGTACAGATCGCTTCTGGGACCCCAAAATATCGAATTTTCAGGTGTTTTGAGCATGAATTTGAGATATAAACGGGTACAGAAGATGCATGCACATATTGACTTTGGGCACCTAAAATATCGATTTTAAGCATGTTTTGGGCCTGTATTTTGAAAATACTCTAACTAGGAGTAGGCATGTACAGATTGCTTCAGGGACCAAAAAATATCGAATTTTCGTGTGTTTTGAGCCTGAATTTGAGATATAAACGGGTACAGATGATGCATGCACATATCGACTTTGGACACTTAAAATATCGATTTTTAGCATGTTTTGAGCCTATATTTTGAAAACATTCTAGCACTTACTAGACATGTACAGATCGCTTCTGGGACCCAAAATTATCAAATTTTCGGGTGTTTTAAGGTTGAATTTGAGATATAAACGAGTGCAGAAGATGCATACACATGTTGACTTTGTGCACCTAAAATATCGATTTTCAGCATATTTTGGGCCTGCATCTGAGTAGGCATGTACAGATCGCTTCTGGGACCCCAAAATATGAAATTTTCGGGTGTTTTGAGCCTGAATTTGAGACATAAACGGGTACAGAAGATGCATGCCGATATCGACTTTTAGGCACCTAAAATATCGATTTTGAGCATGTTTTGGGTCTGTATCTTGAAAACATTCTAACTAGGAGTAGGGATGTACAGATCGCTTCTAGGACCCAAAAATACCGAATTTTCGGGTATTTTGAGCCTGAATTTGAGATATAAACGGGTACATAAGATGCATGCACATATTGACTTTGGGCACCTAAAATAATGATTTTCAGCATGTTTTGGGCCTGTATTTTGAAAATACTCTAACTAGGAGTAGGCATGTACAGATCGCTTCTGGGACCCAAAAATATCGAATTTTCGGGTCTTTTGAGCCTGAATTTGAGATATAAACGGGTACAGAAGATACATGCACATATTGACTTTGGACACTTAAATTTCGATTTTCAGCATGTTTTGAGCCTGTATTTTGAAAATATTCGAGCACTGAGTAGGCATGTACAGATCGCTTCTGGGACCCTAAAATATCGAGTTTTTAGGTGTTTTGGACCTGAATTTGAGATATCGACTTTTGGCACCTAAAATATCGATTTTTAGCATGTTTTGGGCCTATATTTTGAAAATATTCTAGCACTGAGTAGGCATGTACAGATCGCTTCTGGGACCCCAAAATATCGAATTTTCGGGTGTTTTGAGCATGAATTTGAGATATAAACGGGTACAGAAGATGCATGCACATATTGACTTTGGGCACCTAAAATATCGATTTTCAGCATGTTTTGGGCCTGTATTTTGAAAATACTCTAACTAGGAGTAGGCATGTACAGATTGCTTCTGGGACCCAAAAATATCGAATTTTCGGGTGTTTTGAGCCTGAATCTGAGATATAAACGGGTACAGAAGATGCATGCACATATCGACTTTGGACACTTATAATATCGATTTTTAGCATGTTTTGAGCCTATATTTTGAAAACATTCTAGCACTGACTAGACATGTACAGATCGCTTCTGGGACCCAAAATTATCAAATTTTCGGGTGTTTTGAGGTTGAATTTGAGATATAAACGAGTGCAGAAGATGCATACACATGTTGACTTTGGGCACCTAAAATATCGATTTTCAGCATGATTTGGGCCTGTATTTTAAAAATACTCTAACACGGAGTAGGCATGTACAGTTTGCTTCTGGGACCCCAAAATATCGAGTTTTTGGGTGTTTTGGACCTGAATTTGAGATATCGACTTTTGGCACCTATAATATCGATTTTTCGCATATTTTGGGCCTATATTTTGAAAATATTCTAGCACTCAGTAGGCATGTACAGATCACTTCTGGGACCCCAAAATATCGAATTTTTGGGTGTTTGGAGCCTGAATTTGAGATATAAACGGGTACAGAAGATGCATGCACATATCGACTTTTAGGCACCTAAAATATCGATTTTTAACATGTTTTGGGTCTGTATCTTGAAAACATTCTAACGACGAGTAGGGATGTACAGATCGCTTCTGGGACCCAAAATTATCAAATTTTCGGGTGTTTTGAGGTTGAATTTGAGATATAAACGAGTGCAGAAGATGCATACACATGTTGACTTTGGGCACCTAAAATATCGATTTTCAGCATGTTTTGGGCCTGCATCTGAGTAGGCATGTACAGATCGCTTCTGGGACCCCAAAATATCGAAGTTTCGGGTGTTTGGAACCTGAATTTGAGATATAAACGGGTACAGAAGATGCATGCACATATCGACTTTTGGGCACCTAAAAGATCGATTTTCAGTATGTATTGGGCCTGTATTTTAAAAATACTCTAACACGGAGTAGGCATGTACAGTTCGCTTCTGGGACCCCAAAATATCGAGTTTTTGGGTGTTTTGGACCTGAATTTGAGATATCGACTTGTGGCACCTATAATATCGATTTTTAGCATGTTTTGGGCCTATATTTTGAAAATATTCTAGCACTGAGTAGGCATGTACTGATCGCTTCTGGGACCCCAAAATATCGAATTTTAGGGTGTTTTGAGCATGAATTTGAGATATAAACGGGTACAGAAGATTCATGCACATATTGACTTTGGGCACCTAAAATATCGATTTTCAGCATGTTTTGGGCCTGTATTTTGAAAATACTCTAACTAGGAGTAGGCATGTACATATTGCTTCTGGGACCCAAAAATATCGAATTTTCGGGTGTTTTGAGCATGAATTTGAGATATAAACGAGTGCAGAAGATGCATACACATGTTGACTTTGGGCACCTAAAATATCGATTTTCAGCATGTTTTGGGCCTGCATCTGAGTAGGCATGTACAGATTGCTTCTGGGACCCAAAAATATCGAATTTTTGGGTGTTTTGAGCCTGAATTTGAGATATAAACGGGTACAGAAGATGCATGCACATATCGACTTTGGACACTTAAAATATCGATTTTTAGCATATTTTGAGCCTATATTTTGAAAACATTCTAGCACTGACTAGACATGTACAGATCGCTTATGGGACCCAAAATTATCAAATTTTCGGGTGTTTTGAGGTTGAATTTGAGATATAAACGAGTGTAGAAGATGCATACACATGTTGACTTTGGGCACCTAAAATATCAATTTTCAGCATCATTTGGGCCTGCACCTGAGTAGGGATGTACAGATCGCTTCTGGGACCCAAAAATATCGAATTTTCGGTGTTTGGAGCCTGAATTTGAGATATAAACGGGTACAAAAGATGCATGCACATATCGACTTTTGGGCACCTAAAAGATCGATTTTCAGTATGTTTTGTGCCTGTATTTTAAAAATACTCTAACACGGAGTAGGCATGTACAGTTCGCTTCTGGGACCCCAAAATATCGAATTTTCTGGTGTTTTGGGCCTGAATTTGAAATATCGACTTTGTGCACCTAAAATATCGATTTTTTGCATGTTTTGGGCCTATATTTTGAAAATATTCTAGCACTGAGTAGGCATGAACAGATCGCTTCTGGGACCCCAAAATATCGAATTTTCGGGCGTTTTGAGCCTGAATTTGAGACATAAACGGGTACAGAAGATGCATGCACATATCGACTTTTGGGCACCTAAAATATCGATTTTGAGCATGTTTTGGGTCTGTATCTTGAAAACAATCTAACTAGGAGTAGGGATGTACAAATCGCTTCTAGGACCCAAAAATACCGAATTTTCGGGTGTTTTGAGCCTGAATTTGAGATATAAACGGGTACAGAAGATGCATGCACATATTGACTTTGGGTACCTAAAATACCGAATTTCAGCATGTTTTGGGCCTTTATTTTGAAAATACTCTAACTAGGAGTAGGCATGTAAAGATTGCTTCTGGGACCCAAAAATATCGAAATTTCGGGTGTTTTGAGCCTGAATTTGAGATATAAACGGGTACAGAAGATGCATGCACATATCGACTTTAGACACTTAAAATATCGATTTTTAGCATGTTTTGAGCCTATATTTTGAAAACATTCTACCACTGACTAGACATGTACAGATCGCTTCTGGGACCCAAAATGATCAAATTTTCGGGTGTTTTGAGGTTGAATTTGAGATATAAACGAGTGCAGAAGATTCATACACATGTTCAATTTGGGTACCTAAAATATCGATTTTTAGCATGTTTTGGGCCTGCATCTGAGTAGGCATGTACAGATCGCTTCTGGGACCCCAAAATATCGAATTTTCAGGTGTTTGGGGCCTGAATTTGAGATATAAACGGGTACAGAAGATGCATGCACATATCGACTTTTGGGCACCTAAAAGATCGATTTTCAGTATGTTTTGGGCCTGTATTTTGAAAATACTCTAACACGGAGTAGGCATGTACAGTTCGCTTCTGGGACCCCAAAATATCGAATTTTTTGATGTTTTGGGCCTGAATTTGAGATATCGACTTTGGGCACCTAAGATATCGATTTTTAGCATGTTTTGGGCCTATATTTTGAAAATATTCTAACACTCAGTAGGCATGTACAGATCACTTCTGGTACCCCAAAATATCGAATTTTTGGGTGTTTTGAGCCTGAATTTGAGATATAAACGGGTACAGATGATGCATGCACATATCGACTTTGGACCCTTAAAATATCGATTTTTAGCATGTTTTGAACCTATATTTTGAAAAAATTCTACCACTGAGTAGGCATGTACAGATCGCTTCTGGGACCCAAAAATATCGAATTTTCGGGTGTTTTGAGGTTGAATTTGAGATATAAACGAGTGCAGAAGATGCATGCACATACTGACTTTTGGGCACCTAAAATATCGATTTTGAGCATGTTTTGGGTCTGTATCTTGAAAACATTCTAACTAGGAGTAGGGATGTACAGATCTCTTCTAGGACCCCAAAATATCGAATTTTCGGGTGTTTTGAGCCTGAATTTGAGATATAAACGGGTACAGATGATGCATGCACATATCGACTTTTGGGCACCTAAAAGATCGATTTTCATTATGTTTTGGGGCTGTATATTGAAAATACTCTAACACGGAGTGGGCATGTACAGATCGCTGCTGGGACCCCAAAATATCGAATTTTTGGGTGTTTTTGGCCTGAATTTGAGATATCGACTTTGGGCACATAAAATATCGATTTTTAGCATGTTTTGGGCCTATATTTTGAAAATATTCTAGCACTGAGTAGGCATGTACAGATCACTTCTGGGACCCCAAAATATCGAATTTTCGGCTGTTTTGAGCCTGAATTTGAGATATAAACGGGTACAGAAGATGCATGCACATATTGACTTTTCGGCACCTAAAATATCGATTTTCAGCATGTTTTGGGCCTGTATCGTGAAAACATTCTAGCACTGAGTAGGCATGTACAGATCGCTTCTGGGACCACAAAATATCGAGTTTTTGGGTGTTTTGGACCTGAATTTGAGATATCGACTTTGGGCACCTAAAATATCGATTTTTAGCATGTTTTGGGCCTATATTTTGAAAATATTCTAGCACTGAGTAGGCATGTACAGATCGCTTCTGGGACCCCAAAATATCGAATTTTCGAGTGTTTTGAGCCTGAATTTGAGATATAAACGGGTACAGAAGATTCATGCACGTATCGACTTTTGGGCACCTTAAATATCGATTTTGAGCATGCTTTGGGTCTGTATCTTGAAAACATTCTAACTAGGAGTAGGGATGTACACATCGCTTCTAGGACCCCAAAATATGGAATTTTCGGGTGTTTGGAGCCAGAATTAGAGATCTAAACGGGTACAGAAGATGCATGCACATATCGACTTTGGACACTTAAAATATCGATTTTTAGCATGTTTTGAGCTTATATTTTGAAAAAATTCTAGCACTGAGTAGGCATGTACAGATCGCTTCTGGGACCCAAAAATATCGAATTTTCGGGTGTTTTGAGGTTAAATTTGGGATATAAACGGATACAGAAGATGCATATGTTACATATCGACTTTTGGGCACCTAAAAGATCGATTTTCAGTATGTTTTGAGTCTGTATTTTGAAAATACTCTAACACGGAGTAGGCATGTACAGTTCGCTTCTGGGACCCCAAAATATCGAATTTTCGGGTGTTTTGGGCCTGAATTTGAGATATCGACTTTGGGGACCTAAAATATCGATTATTAGCTGTTTTGGGCCTATATTTTGAAAATATTCTAGCACTAAGTAGGCATGTACAGATCACTTCTGGGACCCCAAAATATCGAATTTTCGGGTGTTTTGAGCCTGAATTTGAGATATAAACGGGTACAGATGATGCATGCACATATCGACTTTGGACACTTAAAATATCGATTTTTAGCATGTTTTGGGCCTATATTTTGAAAAAATTATAGCACTGAGTAGGCATGTACAGATCGCTTCTGGGACCCAAAAATATCGAATTTTCGGGTGTTTTAAGGTTGAATTTGGGATATAAACGGGTGCAGAAGATGCATACACATGTTGACTTTGGCCACCTAAAATATCGATTTTCAGCTTGTTTTGGGCCTGTATTTTGAAAATACTCTAACACGGAGTAAGCAAGTACAGATCGCTTCTGGGACCACAAAATATCGAATTTTCAGATGTTTTGAGCTTGAATTTGAGATATAAACGGGAACAGAAGATGCATCCACATATCGAATTTTGGGCACCTAAAAGATCGATTTTCAGTATGTTTTGGGCCTGTATATTGAAAATACTCTAACACGGAGTAGGCATGTACAGATCGCTTCTGGGACCCAAAAATATCGATTTTTTGGGAGTTTTTGGCCTGAATTTGAGATATCGACTTTGGGCACCTAAAATATCGATTTTTGGCATGTTTTGGGCCTATATTTTGAAAATATTCTAGCATTGAGTAGGCATGTACAGATCGCTTCTGGGACACCAAAATATCGAATTTTCGGGTGTTTTGAGCCTGAATTTGAGATATAAACGGGTACAGAAGATTCATGCACATATCGACTTTTGGGCACCTAAAATATCGATTTTGAGCATGTTTTGGGTTTGTATCTTGATAACATTCTAACTAGGTGTAGGGATGTACCGATCGCTTCTAGGACCCAAAAATACCGAATTTCCGGGTGTTTTGAGCCTGAATTTGAGATATAAACGAGTACAGAAGATGCATGCACATATTGACTTTGGGCACATAAAATATCGATTTTCAGCATGTTTTGGGCCTGTATTTTGAAAATACTCTAACTAGGAGTAGGCATGTACAGATCGCTGCTGGGACCCCAAAATATCGAATTTTCGGGTGTTTTGAGCCTGAATTTGAGATATAAACGGGTACAGAAGATGCATGCACATATCGACTTTGGACACTTAAAATATCGATTTTAAGCATGTTTTGAGCCTATATTTTGAAAACGTTCCAGCACTGACTAGACATGTACAGATCGCTTCTGGGACCCAAATATATCGAATTTTCGGGTGTTTAGGGCCTGAATTTGAGATATCGGCTTTGGGCACCTAAAATATCGATTTTTAGCATGTTTTGGCCCTATATTTTGAAAATATTCTAGCACTAAGTAGGCATGTACAGATCGCTTCTGGGACCCAGAAATATCGAATTTTCGGGTGTTTTGAGGTTGAATTTGGGATATAAACGGGTGCAGAAGATGCATACACATGTTAACTTTGGTCACCTAAAAATCGATTTTCAGCTTGTTTTGGGCCTGTATTTTGAAAATACTCTAACACGGAGTAAGCAAGTAAAGATCGCTTCTGTAACACCAAAATACCGAATTTTCGGTGTTTTGAGCCGGAATTTGAGATATAAAGGGGTACAGAAGATGCATCCACATATCGGCTTTTGGGCACCTAAAAGATCAATTTTCAGTATGTTTTGTGCCTGTATATTGAAAATACTCTAACACGGAGTAGGCATGTACAGATCGCTTCTGGGACCCCAAAATATCGAATTTTTGGGTGTTTTGAGCCTGAATTTGAGATATCAACTTTGGGCACCTAAAATATCGATTTTTAGCATGTTTTGGGCCTATATTTTGAAAAAATTCTAGCACTGAGTAGGCTTGTACAGATCGTTTCTGGGACCCAAAAATATCGAATTTTCGGGTGTTTTGAGGTTGAATTTTAGATATAAACGAGTGCAGAAGATGCATACACATGTTGACTTTGGGCACCTAAAATATCGATTTTCAGCATGTTTTGGGCCTGCATCTGAGTAGGCATGTACAGATCGCTTCTGGGACCCCAAAATATCGAATTTTCGGGTGTTTTGAGCCTGAATTTGAGATATAAACGGGTACAGAAGATGCATTCACATATCGACTTTTGGGCACCTAAAATATCGATTTTGAGCATGTTTTGGGTGTGTATCTTGAAAATATTCTAACTAGGAGTAAAGATGTACAGATCGCTTCTAGGGCCCAAAAATACCGAATTTTCGGGTGTTTTGAGCCTGAATTTGAGATATAAACGGGTACAGAAGATGCATGCACATATTGACTTTGGGCACCTAAAATATCGATTTTCAGCATGTTTTGGGCCTGTATTTTGAAAATACTCTAACTAGGAGTAGGCATGTACAGATCGCTTCTGGGATCCAAAAATATCGAATTTTCGGATGTTTTGAGCCTGAATTTGAGATATAAACGGGAACAGAAGATGCATCCACATATCGACTTTTGGGCACCTAAAAGATTGATTTTCAGTATGTTTTGGGCCTGTATATTGAAAAAAATCTAACACGGAGTAGGCATGTACAGATCGCTTCTGGGACCCCAAAATATCGAATTTTTGGGTGTTTTTGGCCTGAATTTGGGATATCGACTTTGGGCACCTAAAATATCGATTTTTAGTATGTTTTGGGCCTATATTTTGAAAATATTCTAGCACTAAGTAGGCATGTACAGATCGCTTCTGGGACACAAAAATATCGAATTTTCGGGTGTTTTGAGCCTGAATTTGAGATATAAACGGGTACAGAAGATTAATGCACATATTGACTTTTGGGCACCTAAAATATCGATTTTGAGCATGTTATAGGTCTGTATCTTAAAAACATTCTAACTAGGTGTAGGGATGTAACAATCGCTTCTAGGACCCAAAAATGCCGAATTATCGGGTGTTTTGAGCCTGAATCTGAGATATAAACGAGTACAGAAGATGCATGCACATATTGACTTTGGGCACCTAAAATATCGATTTTCAGCATGTTTTGGGCATGTATTTTGAAAATACTCTAACTAGGAGTAGGCATGTACAGTTCGCTTCTGGGACCCCAAAATATCGAATTTTAGGGTGTTTTGGGCCTAAATTTGAGATATCGACTTTGGGCACCTAAAATATCGATTTTTAGCATGTTTTGGGCCTATATTTTGAAAATATTCTAGCACTAAGTAGGCATGTACAGATCACTTCTGGGACCCCCAAATATCGAATTTTCGGGAGTTTTGAGCCTGAATTTGAGAAATAAACGGGTACAGATGATGCATGCACATATCGACTTTGGACACTTAAAATATCGATTTTTAGCATGTTTTGAGCCTATATTTTGAAAAAATTCTAGCACTGAGTAGGCATGTACAGATCGCTTCTGGGACCCCAAAATATCGAATTTTAGGGTGTTTAGGGCCTGAATTTGAGATATCGGCTTTGGGCACCTAAAATATCGATTTTTAGCATGTTTTGGCCCTATATTTTGAAAATATTCTAGCACTAAGTAGGCATGTACAGATCGCTTCTGGGACCCAGAAATATCGAATTTTCGGGTGTTTTTTAGGTTGAATTTGGGATATAAACGGGTGCAGAAGATGCATACACATGTTGACTTTGGTCACCTAAAAATCGATTTTCAGCTTGTTTTGGGCCTGTATTTTGAAAATACTCTAACACGGAGTAAGCAAGTAAAGATCGCTTCTGTAACACCAAAATACCGAATTTTCGGTGGTTTGAGCCGGAATTTGAGATATAAAGGGGTACAGAAGATGCATCCACATATCGACTTTTGGGCACCTAAAAGATCAATTTTCGGTATGTTTTGTGCCTGTATATTGAAAATACTCTAACACGGAGTAGGCATGTACAGATCGCTTCTGGGACCCCAAAATATCGAATTTTTGGGTGTTTTGAGCCTGAATTTGAGATATCAACTTTGGGCACCTAAAATATCGATTTTTAGCATGTTTTGGGCCTATATTTTGAAAAAATTCTAGCACTGAGTAGGCTTGTACAGATCGTTTCTGGGACCCAAAAATATCGAATTTTCGGGTGTTTTGAGGTTGAATTTTAGATATAAACGAGTGCAGAAGATGCATACACATGTTGACTTTGGGCACCTAAAATATCGATTTTCAGCATGTTTTGGGCCTGCATCTGAGTAGGCATGTACAGATCGCTTCTGGGACCCCAAAATATCGAATTTTCGGGTGTTTTGAGCCTGGATTTGAGATATAAACGGGTACAGAAGATGCATTCACATATCGACTTTTGGACACCTAAAATATCGATTTTGAGCATGTTTTGGGTGTGTATCTTGAAAATATTCTAACTAGGAGTAAAGATGTACAGATCGCTTCTAGGGCCCAAATATACCGAATTTTCGGGTGTTTTGAGCCTGAATTTGAGATATAAACGGGTACAGAAGATGCATGCACATATTGACTTTGGGCACCTAAAATATCGATTTTCAGCATGTTTTGGGCCTGTATTTTGAAAATACTCTAACTAGGAGTAGGCATGTACAGATCGCTTCTGGGACCCAAAAATATCGAATTTTCGGGTTATTTTGAGCCTGAATTTGAGATATAAACGGGTACAGAAGATGCATGCACATATCGACTTTTGACACTTAAAAATATCGATTTTTAGCATGTTTTGAGCCTATATTTTGAAAACATTCTAGCACTGACTAAACATGTACAGATCGCTTCTGTGACCCAAAATTATCGAATTTTCGGGTGTTTTGAGTTTGAATTTGAGATATAAACGAGTGCAGAAGATGCATACACATGTTCAATTTGGGTACCTAAAAGATCGATTTTCAGTATGTTTTGGCCCTGTATTTTGGAAATACTCTAACACGGAGTAGGCATGTACAGTTCGCTTCTGGGACCCCAAAATATCGAATTTTAGGGTGTTTTGGGCCTGAATTTGAGATATAAACGGGTACAGATGATGCATTCACATATCGACTTTGGACACTAAAAATATCGATTTTTAGCATGTTTTGAGCCTATATTTTGAAAAAATTCTAACACTGAGTAGGCATGTACAGATCGCTTCTGGGACCCAAAAATATCGAATTTTCGGGTGTTTTGAGGTTAAATTTGGGATATAAACGGGTACAGAAGATGCATATGTTACATATCGACTTTTGGGCACCTAAAAGATCGATTTTCAGTATGTTTTGATCCTGTATTTTAAAAATACTCTAACACGGAGTAGGTATGTACAGTTCGCTTCTGGGACCCTAAAATATCGAATTTTCGGGTGTTTTGGGCCTGAATTTGAGATATCGACTTTGGGGACCTAAAATATCGATTTTTAGCATGTTTTGGGCCTATATTTTGAAAATATTCTAGCACTGAGTAGGCATGTACAGATCGCTTCTGGGACCCCAAAATATCGAATTTTCGGGTGTTTTGAGCCTGAATTTGAGATATAAACGGGTACAGAAGATACATGCACATTTCGACTTTTGGGCACCTAAAAGATCGATTTTCAGTATGTTTTGGGCCTGTGTTTTAAAAATACTCTAACTCGGAGTAGGCATGTACAGTTCGCTTCTGGGACCCCAAAATATCGAATTTTAGGGTGTTTAGGTCTTGAATTCGAGATATCGACTTTGGGCACCTAAAATATCGATTTTTAGCATGTTTTGGGCCTATATTTTGAAAATATTCTAGCACTAAGTAGGCATGTACAGATCGCTTCTGGGACCCAGAAATATCGAATTTTCGGGTGTTTTGAGGGTGAATTTGGGATATAAACGGGTGCAGAAGATGCATACACATGTTGACTTTGGTCACCTAAAATATCAATTTTCAGCTTGTTTTGGGCCTGTATTTTGAAAATACTCTAACACGGAGTAAGCAAGTACAGATCGCTTCTGTAACCCCAAAATATCGAATTTTCGGGTGTTTTGAGCCTGAATTTGAGATATAAACGGGTACAGAAGATGCATCCACATATCGACTTTTGGGCACCTAAAAGATCGATTTTCAGTATGTTTTGGGCCTGTATATTGAAAATACTCTAACACGGAGTAGGCATGGTCAGATTGCTTCTGGGACCCCAAAATATCGAATTTTCGGGTGTTTTGAGCCTGAATTTGAGATATAAACGGGTACAGAAGATGCATCCACATATCGACTTTTGGGCACCTAAAAGATCGATTTTCAGTATGTTTTGGGCCTGTATATTGAAAATACTCTAACACGGAGTAGGCATGTACAGTTCGCTTCTGGGACCCCAAAATATCGAATTTTCATGTGTTTTAAGCCTGAATTTGAGATATAAACAGGTACAGAAGATGCATGCACATATCGACTTTGGACACTTAAAATATCGATTTTTAGCATGTTTTGAGCCTATAGTTTGAAAACATTCTAGCACTGACTAGACATGTACAGATCGCTTCTAGGCCCCAAAATTATCAAATTTTCGGGTGTTTTGAGGTTGAATTTGAGATATAAACGAGTGCAGAAGATGCATACACATGTTGACTTTGGGCACCTAAAATATCGATTTTCAGCATGTTTTGAGCCTGCATCTGAGTAGGCATGTACAGATCGCTTCTGGGACCATAAAATATCGAATTTTCGGGTGTTTTGAGCCTTAATTTGAGATATAAACGGGTACAGAAGATACATGCACATTTCGACTTTTGGGCACCTAAAAGATCGATTTTCAGTATGTTTTGGGCCTGTGTTTTGAAAATACTCTAACACGGAGTAGGCATGTACAGTTCGCTTCTGGGACCCCAAAATATCGAATTTTCGGGTGTTTTGGGAATGAATTTGAAATATCGACTTTGGGCACCTAAAATATCGATTTTTAGCATGTTTTGGGCCTATATTTTGAAAATATTCTAGCACTGAGTAGGCATGTACAGATCGCTTCTGGGACCCCAAAATATCGAATTTTCGGGTGTTTTAAGCCTGAATTTGAGATATAAACGGGTACAGAAGATGCATGCACATATCGACTTTTGGGCACCTAAAATATCGATTTTTAAGCATGTTTTGGGTCTGTATCTTGAAAACATTCTAACTTGGAGTAGGGATGTACAGATCGCTTCTAGGACCCAAAAATACCGAATTTTCGGGTGTTTTGAGCCTGAATTTGATATATAAACGGGTACAGAAGAATCATGCACATATTGACTTTGGGCACCTAAAATATCGATTTTCAGCATGTTTTGGGCCTGTATTTTGAAAACATTCTAACTTGGAGTAGGGATGTACAGATCAATTCTAGGACCCAAAAATACCGAATTTTCGGGTGTTTTGTGCCTGAATTTGAGATATAAACGGGTACAGAAGAATCATGCACATATTGACTTTCGGCACCTAAAATATCGATTTTCAGCATGTTTTGGGCCTGTATTTTGAAAATACTCATACTAGGAGTAGGCATGTACAGATCGCTTCTGGGACCCAAAAATATCGAATTTTCGGGTGTTTTGAGGTTGAATTTGAGATATAAACGAGTGCAGAAGATGCATACACATGTTCAATTTGGGTACCTAAAAGATCGATTTTCAGTATGTTTTGGGCCTGTATTTTAAAAATACTCTAACACGGAGTAGGCATATACAGTTCGCTTCTGGGACCCCAAAATATCGAATTTTAGGGTGTTTTGGGCCTGAATTTGAGATATAAACGGGTACAGATGATGCATGAACATATCGACTTTGGACACTTAAAATATCGATTTTTAGCATGTTTTGAGCCTATATTTTGAAAAAATTCTAGCACTGAGTAAGCATGTACAGATCTCTTCTGGGACCCAAAAATATCGATTTTTCGGGTGTTTTGAGGTTAAATTTGGGATATAAAAGGGTACAGAAGATGCATTTACATATCGACTTTTGGGCACCTAAAAGATCGATTTTCAGTATGTTTTGAGCCTGTATTTTGAAAATACTCTAACACGGAGTAGGCATGTACAGTTCGTTTCTGGGACCCCAAAATATCGAATTTTCGGGTGTTTTAAGCCTGAATTTGAGATATCGACTTTGGGCAGAAGATGCTTACACATGTTCAATTTGGGTACCTAAAATATCGATTTTTAGCATGTTTTGGGCCTGCATCTGAGTAGGCATGAACAGATCGCTTCTGGGACCCCAAAATATCGAATTTTCGGGTGTTTGGAGCCTGAATTTGAGATATAAACGGGTACAGAAGATGCATACACATATCGACTTTTGGGCACCTAAATGATCGATTTTGAGCATGTTTTGGGTGTGTATCTTGAAAATATTCTAACTAGGGGTAGGGATGTACAGATCGCTTCAAGGACCCAAAAATACCGATTTTTCGGGTGTTTTGAGCCTGAATTTGAGATATAAACGGGTACAGAAGATGCATGCACATATTGACTTTTGACACTTAAAAATATCGATTTTTAGCATGTTTTGAGCCTATATTTTGAAAACATTCTAGCACTGACTAAACATGTACAGAACGCTTCTGTGACCCAAAATTATCGAATTTTCGGGTGTTTTGAGGTAGAATTTGAGATATAAACGAGTGCAGAAGATGCATACACATGTTCAATTTGGGTACCTAAAAGATCGATTTTCAGTATGTTTTGGGCCTGTATTTTAAAAATACTCTAACACGGAGTAGGCATATACAGTTCGCTTCTGGGACCCCAAAATATCGAATTTTAGGGTGTTTTGGGCCTGAATTTGAGATATAAACGGGTACAGATGATGCATGAACATATCGACTTTGGACACTTAAAATATCGATTTTTAGCATGTTTTGAGCCTATATTTTGAAAAAATTCTAGCACTGAGTAGGCATGTACAGATCGCTTCTGGGACCCAAAAATATCGAATTTTCGGGTGTTTTGAGGTTTAATTTGATATATAAACGAGTGCAGAAGATGCTTACACATTTTCAATTTGGGTACCTAAAATATCGATTGTTAGCATATTTTGGGCCTGCATCTGAGTAGGCATGTACAGATCGCTTCTGGGATCCCAAAATATCGAATTTTCGGGTGTTTGGAGCCTGAATTTGAGATATAAACGGGTACAGATGATGCATGCACATAACGACTTTGGACACTTAAAATATCGATTTTTTGCATGTTTTGAGCCTATATTTTGAAAAAATTCTAGCACTGAGTAGGCCTGTACAGATCGCTTTTGGGACCCAAAAATATCGAATTTTCGGGTGTTTTGAGGTTAAATTTGGGATATAAACGGGTACAGAAGATGTATATGTTACCTATCGACGTTTGGGCACCTAAAAGATCGATTTTCAGTATGTTTTGAGCCTGTATTTTGAAATAACTCTAACACGGAGTAGGTATGTACAGTTCGCTTCTGGGACCCTAAAATATCGAACTTTCGGGTGTTATGGGCCTGAATTTGAGATATCGACTTTGGGCACCTAAAATATCGATTTTTAGCATGTTTTGGGCCTATATTTTGAAAATATTCTAGCACTAAGTAGGCATGTACAGATCGCTTCTGGGACCCAGAAATATCGAATTTTCGGGTGTTTTGAGGTTGAATTTGATATATAAACGGGTGCAGAAGATGCATACACATGTTGGCTTTGGTCACCTAAAATACCGATTTTCAGCTTGTTTTGGGCCTGTATTTTGAAAATACTCTAACACGGAGTAAGCAAGTACAGATTGCTTCTGTAACCCAAAAATATCGAATTTTCGGTGTTTTGAGCCTGAATTTGAGATATAAACGGGTACAGAAGATGCATGCACATATCGACTTTTGGGCACCTAAAAGATCGATTTTCAGTATGTTTTGGGCCTGTATTATGAAAATACTCTAACACGGAGTAGGCATGTACAGTTCGCTTCTGGGACCCAAAAATATCGAATTTTCGGGTGTTTTGAGACTGAATTTGAGATATCGACTTTGGGCACCTAAAATATCGATTTTTAGCATGTTTAGGGCCTATATTTTGAAAATATTCTAGCACTGAGTAGGCATGTACAGATCGCTTCTGGGACCCCAAAATATCGAATTTTCGGGTGCTTTAAGCCTGAATTTGAGATATAAACGGGTACAGAAGATGCATGCACATATCGACTTTTGGGCACCTAAAATATCTATTTTTAAGCATGTTTTGGGTCTGTATCTTGAAAACATTCTAACTAGGAGTAGGGATGTACAGATCGCTTAATGGACCGAAAAATACAGAATTTTCGGGTGTTTTGAGCCTGAATTTGAGATATAAACGGGTACAGAAGATGCATGCACATATTGACTTTGGGCATTTAAAATATCGATTTTTAGCATGTTTTGGGCCTGTATTTTGAAAATACTCTAACTAGGAGTAGGCATGTACAGATCGCTTCTGGGACCCAAAAATATCGAATTTTCGGGTGTTTTGAGCCTGAATTTGAGATATAAACGGGTACAGAAGATGCATGAACATATCGACTTTGGACACTTAAAATATCGATTTTTAGCATGTTTTGAGCCTATATTCTGAAAACATTCTAGCACTGACTAGACATGTACAGATCGCTTCTGGGACCCAAAATTATCGAATTTTCGGGTGTTTTGAGGTTTAATTTGAGATATAAACGAGTGCAGAAGATGCTTACACATGTTCAATTTGGGTACCTAAAATATCGATTTTTAGCATGTTTTGGGCCTGCATCTGAGTAGGCATGTACAGATCGCTTCTGGGACCCCAAAATATCGAATTTTCGGGTGTTTGGAGCCTGAATTTGAGATATAAACGGGTACAGATGATGCATGCACATAACGACTTTGGACACTTAAAATATCGATTTTTAGCATGTATTAGCCCGTATTTTGAAAAAATTCTAGCACGGAGTAGGCATGTAAAGATCGATTCTGGGACCCCAAAATATCGAATTTTCGGGTGTTTTGAGCCTGAATTTGAGATATAAACGGGTACAGAAGATGAATTTACATATCGACTTTTGGACACCTAAAAGATCGATTTTCAGTATGTTTTGAGCCTGTTTTTTGAAAATACTCTAACACGGAGTAGGCATGTACAGTTCGCTGTTGGGACCCCAAAGTATCGAATTTTCGGGTGTTTTGAGCCAGAATTTGAGATATAAACGGGTACATAAGATGCATGCACATATCGACTTTGGACACTTAAAATATCGATTTTTAGCATGTTTTGAGCCTATATTTTGAAAACATTCTAGCACTGACTACACATGTACTTATCGCTTCTGGGACCCAAAATTATCAAATTTTCGGGTGTTTTGAGGTTAAATTTGAGATATAAACGAGTGCAGAAGATTCATATACATGTTGACTTTTGGCCCCTAAAATATCGATTTTCAGCATGTTTTGGGCCTGCATCTGAGTAGCCATGTACAGATCGCTTCTGGGACCCCAAAATATCGAATTTTCGGGTGTTTGGATCCTGAATTTGAGATATAAACGGGTACAGAAGATGCATGCACATATTGACCTTTGGGCACATAAAATATCGATTTGGAGCATGTTTTGGGTCTGTATCTTGAAAACATTCTAACTAGGAGTAAGGATGTACAGATCGCTTCTAGCACCCAAAAATACCGAATTTTCGGGTGTTTTGAGCCTGAATTTAAAGATATAAACGGGTACAGAAGATGCATGCACATATTGACTTTGGGCACCTAAAATATCGATTTTCAGCATGTTTTGGGCCCGTATTTTGAAAATACTCTAACTAGGAGAAGGCATGTACAGATCGCTTCTGGGACTCCAAAATATCGAATTTTCGGGTGTTTTGAGCCTGAATTTGAGATATAAACGGGTACAGAAGATGCATGCACATATCGACTTTGGACACTTAAAATATCGATTTTGAGCATGTTTTGAGCCTATATTTTGAAAACATTCTAGCACTGACTAGACATGTACAGATCGCTTCTGGGACCCAAAATTATCGAATTTTCGGGTGTTTTGAGGTTGAATTTGAGATATAAACGAGTGCAGATGATGCATACACTTGTTCAATTTGGGAACCTAAAATATCGATTTTTAGCATGTTTTGGGCCTGCATCTGAGTAGGCATGTACAAATCGCGTCTGGGACCCCAAAATATCGAATTTTTGGGTGTTTGGAGCCTGAATTTGAGATATAAACGGGTACAGAAGATTCATGCACATATCGACTTTTGGGCACCTAAAAGATCGATTTTCAGTATGTTTTGGGCCTGTATTTTGAAAATACTCTAACACAGAGTAGGCATGTACAGTTCGCTTCTGGGAACCCAAAATATCGAATTTTCGGGTGTTTTGAGCCTGAATTTGAGATATAAACGGGTACAGATGATGCATGAACATATCGACTTTGGACACTTAAAATATCGATTTTTAGCATGTTCTGAGCCTATATTTTGAAAATATTCTAGCACTGAGTAAGCATGTACAGATCTCTTCTGGGACCCAAAAATATCGATTTTTCGGGTGTTTTGAGGTTAAATTTGGGATATAAAAGGGTACAGAAGATGCATTTACATATCGACTTTTGGGCACCTAAAAGATCGATTTTCAGTATGTTTTGAGCCTGTATTTTGAAAATACTCTAACACGGAGTAGGCATGTACAGTTCGTTTCTGGGACCCCAAAATATCGAATTTTCGGGTGTTTTAAGCCTGAATTTGAGATATCGACTTTGGGCACCTAAAATATCGATTTTTAGCATGTTTTGGGCCTATATTTTGAAAATATTCTAGCACTAAGTAGGCATGTACAGATCACTTCTGGGACCCCAAAATATCGAATTTTCGGGTGTTTTGAGCCTGAATTTGAG
This sequence comes from Petrolisthes cinctipes, assembly GCA_033782935.1. Classification (NCBI taxonomy): domain Eukaryota; kingdom Metazoa; phylum Arthropoda; class Malacostraca; order Decapoda; family Porcellanidae; genus Petrolisthes; species Petrolisthes cinctipes. Next base: position 1,852,510 of record JAWQEG010000175.1, read on the forward strand.
ATATAAACGGGTACAGATGATGCATGCACATATCGACTTTGGACACTTAAAATATCGATTTTTAGCATGTTTTGAGCCTATATTTTGAAAACATTCTAGCACTGAGTAGGCTTGTACAGATCGCTTCTGGGACCCAAAAATATCGAGTTTTTGGGTGTTTTGGACCTGAATTTGAGATATCGACTTTGGGCACCTAAAATATCGATTTTTAGCATGTTTTGGGCCTATATTTTGAAAATATTCTAGCACTGAGTAGGCATGTACAGATCGCTTCTGGGACCCCAAAATATCGAATTTTCGGGTGTTCTGAGCCTGAATTTGAGATATAAACGGGTACAGAAGATGCATGCACATATTGACTTTGGGCACCTAAAAAATCGATTTTTAGCATGTTTTGGGTCTGTATCTTGAAAACATTCTAACTAGGAGTAGGGATGTACAGATCGCTTCTGGGACCCAAAAATACCGAATTTTCGGGTGTTTTGAGCCTGAATTTGAGATATAAACGGGTACAGAAGATGCATGTACATATCGACTTTGGACACTTAAAATATCGATTTTCATCATGTTTTGGGCCTGTATTCTAGCACTATATTTTGAAAATATTCTAACACTGAGTAGGCATGTACAGATCGCTTCTGGGACCCCAAAATATCGAATTTTCGGGTGTTTTGAGCCTGAATTTGAGATATAAACGGGTACAGAAGATGCATGCACATATCGACTTTTGGGCTCCTAAAATATCGATTTTGAGCATGTTTTGGGTCTGTATCTTGAAAACATCCTAACTAGGAGTAGGGAAGTACAGATCGCTTCTAGAAACCAAAAATACCGTATTTTCGGGTGTTTTGAGCCTGAATTTGAGATATCGACTTTGGGTACTTAAAATATCGATTTTTAGCATGTTTTTGGCCTGCATCTGAGTAGGCATGTACAAATCGCTTCTGGGACCCCAAAATATTGAATTTTCGGGTGTTTGGAGCCTGAATTTGAGATAAAAACGGGTACAGAAGATGCATGCACATATCGACTTTTGGGCACCTAAAAGATCGATTTTCAGTATGTTTTGAGCCTGTATTTTGAAAATACTCTAACACGGAGTAGGCATGTACAGGTCGCTTCTGGGACCCAAAAATATCGAATTTTCGGGTGTTTTGGGCCTGAATTTGAGATATCGACTTTGGGGACCTAAAATATCGATTTTTAGCATGTTTTGGGCCTATATTTTGAAAATATTCTAGCACTAAGTAGGCATGTACAGATCGCTTCTGGGACCCAAAAATATCGATTTTTCGGGTGTTTTGAGGTTGAATTTGGGATATAAACTTGTGCCTAAGATGCATACACATGTTGACTTTGGTCACCTAAAATATCGATTTTCAGCTTGTTTTGGGCCTGTATTTTGAAAATACTCTAACACGGAGTAAGCAAGTACCGTTCGCTTCTGGGACCCCAAAATATCGAATTTTCGGGTGTTTTGAGCCTGAATTTGAGATATAAACGGGTACAGAAGATGCATCCACATATCGACTTTGTACACTTAAAATATCGATTTTTAGCATGTTTTGAGCCTATATTTTGAAAATATTCTAGCACTGAGTAGGCATGTACAGATCGCTTCTGGGACCCAAAAATATCGAATTTTCGGGTGTTTTGAGGTTAAATTTGGGATATAAACGGGTACAGAAGATGCATTTACATATCGACTTTTGGGCACCTAAAAGATCGATTTTCAGTATGTTTTGAGCCAGTATTTTGAAAATACTCTAACACGGAGTAGGCATGTACAGTTCGCTTCTGGGACCCAAAAATATCGAATTTTCGGGTGTTTTGAGACTGAATTTGAAATATCGACTTTGGGCACCTAAAATATCGATTTTTAGCATGTTTTGGGCCTTTATTTTGAAAATATTCTAGCACTGAGTAGGCATGTACAGATCGCTTCTGGGACCCCAAAATATCGAATTTTCGGGTGTTTTAAGCCTGAATTTGAGATATAAACGGGTATAGAAGATGCATGCACATATCGACTTTTGGGCACCTAAAATATCGATTTTTAAGCATGTTTTGGGTCTGTATCTTGAAAACATTCTAACTAGGAGTAGGGATGTACAGATCGCTTCTTGGACCGAAAAATACCGAATTTTCGGGTGTTTTGAGCCTGAATTTGAGATATAAACGGGTACAGAAGATGCATGCACATATTTACTTTGGGCATTTAAAATATCGATTTTTAGCATGTTTTGGGCCTGTATTTTGAAAATACTCTAACTAGGAGTAGGCATGTACAGATCGCTTCTGGGACCCAAAAATTTCGAATTTTCGGGTGTTTTGAGCCTGAATTTGAGATATAAACGGGTACAGAAGATGCATGGACATATCGACTTTGGACACTTAAAATATCGATTTTTAGCATGTTTTGATCCTATATTTTGAAAACATTCTAGCACTGACTAGACATGTACAGATAGCTTCTGGGACCCAAAATTATCGAATTTTCGGGTGTTTTGAGGTTGAATTTGAGATATAAACGAGTGCAGAAGATGCTTACACTTTTTCAATTTGGGTACCTAAAATATCGATTTTTAGCATGTTTTGGGCCTGCATCTGAGTAGGCATGTACAGATCGCTTCTGGGACCCCAAAATATCGAATTTTCGGGTGTTTGGAGCCTGAATTTGAGATATAAACGGGTACAGATGATGCATGCACATAACGACTTTGGACACTTAAAATATCGATTTTTTGCATGTTTTGAGCCTATATTTTGAAAAAATTCTAGCACTGAGTAGGCCTGTACAGATCACTTCTGGGAACCCAAAATATCGAATTTTCGGGTGTTTTGAGCCTGAATTTGAGATATAAACGGGGACAGATGATGCATGCACATAACGACTTTGGACACTTAAAATATCGATTTTTAGCATGTTTTAGCCCGTATTTTAAAAACATTCTAGCACTGAGTAGGCATGTAAAGATCGCTTCTGGGACCCCAAAATATCGAATTTTCGGGTGTTTTGAGCCTGAATTTGAGATATAAACGGGTACAGAAGATGCATGCACATATCGACCTTTGGGCACATAAAATATCGATTTGGAGCATGTTTTGGGTCTGTATCTTGAAAACATTCTAACTAGGAGTAGGGATGTACAGATCGCTTCTAGCATCCAAAAATACCGAATTTTCGGGTGTTTTGAGCCTGAATTTAAAGATATAAACGGGTACAGAAGATGCATGCACATATTGACTTTGGGCACCTAAAATATCGATTTTCAGCATGTTTTGGGCCCGTATTTTGAAAATACTCTTACTAGGAGTAGGCATGTACAGATCGCTTCTGGGACTCCAAAATATCGAATTTTCGGGTGTTTTGAGGTTGAATTTGAGATATAAACGGGTACAGAAGATGCATGCACATATCGACTTTGGACACTTAAAATATCGATTTTTAGCATGTTTTGAGCCTATATTTTGAAAACATTCTAGCACTAACTAGACATGTACAGATCGCTTCTGGGACCCAAAATTATCGAATTTTCGGGTGTTTTGAGGTTGAATTTGAGATATAAACGAGTGCAGATGATGCATACACTTGTTCAATTTGGGTACCTAAAATATCGATTTTTAGCATGTTTTTGGCCTGCATCTGAGTAGGCATGTACAAATCGCTTCTGGGACTCCAAATTATCGAATTTTCGGGTGTTTGGAGCCTGAATTTGAGATATAAACGGGTACAGAAGATTCATGCACATATCGACTTTTGGGCACCTAAAAGATCGATTTTCAGTATATTTTGGGCCTGTATTTTGAAAATACTCTAACACTGAGTAGGCATGTACAGTTCGCTTCTGGGAACCCAAAATATCGAATTTTCGGGTGTTTTGAGCCTGAATTTGAGATATAAACCGGTACAGATGATGCATGAACATATCGACTTTGGACACTTAAAATATCGATTTTTAGCATGTTCTGAGCCTATATTTTGAAAATATTTTAACACTGAGTAAGCATGTACAGATCTCTTCTGGGACCCAAAAATATCGAATTTTCGGGTGTTTTGAGGTTAAATTTGTGATATAAACGGGTACAGAAGATGCATTTACATATCGACTTTTGGGCACCTAAAAGATCGATTTTCAGTATGTTTTGAGCCTGTATTTTGAAAATACTCTAACACGGAGTAGGCATGTACAGTTCGCTTCTGGGACCCCAAAATATCGAATTTTCGGGTGTTTTAAGCCTGAATTTGAGATATCGACTTTGGAGACCTAAAATATCGATTTTTAGCATGTTTTGGGCCTATATTTTGAAAATATTCTAGCACTAAGTAGGCATGTACAGATCACTTCTGGGACCCCAAAATATCGAATTTTCGGGTGTTTTGAGCCTGAATTTGAGATATAAACGGGTACAGATGATGCATGCACATATCGACTTTGGACACTTAAAATATCGATTTTTAGCATGTTTTGAGCCTATATTTTGAAAACATTCTAGCACTGAGTAGGCTTGTACAGATCGCTTCTGGGACCCAAAAATATCGAGTTTTTGGGTGTTTTGGACCTGAATTTGAGATATCGACTTTGGGCACCTAAAATATCGATTTTTAGCATGTTTTGGGCCTATATTTTGAAAATATTCTAGCACTGAGTAGGCATGTACAGATCGCTTCTGGGACCCCAAAATATCGAATTTTCGGGTGTTTTGAGCCTGAATTTGAGATATAAACGGGTACAGAAGATGCATGCACATATTGACTTTGGGCACCTAAAAAATCGATTTTGAGCATATTTTGGGTCTGTATCTTGAAAACATTCTAACTAGGAGTAGGGATGTACAGATCGCTTCTGGGACCCAAAAATACCGAATTTTCGGGTGTTTTGAGCCTGAATTTGAGATATAAACGGGTACAGAAGATGCATGCACATATCGACTTTGGACACTTAAAATATCGATTTTCATCATGTTTTGGGCCTGTATTCTAGCACTATATTTTGAAAATATTCTAGCACTGAGTAGGCATGTACAGATCGCTTCTGGGACCCCAAAATATCGAATTTTCGGGTGTTTTGAGCCTGAATTTGAGATAGCGACTTTGGGTACCTAAAATATCGATTTTTAGCATGTTTTTGGCCTGCATCTGAGTAGGCATGTACAAATCGCTTCTGGGACCCCAAAATATTGAATTTTCGGGTGTTTAAAGCCTGAATTTGAGATATAAACGGGTACAGAAGATGTATGCACATATCGACTTTTGGGCACCTAAAAGATCGATTTTCAGTATGTTTTGAGCCTGTATTTTGAAAATACTCTAACACGGAGTAGGCATGTACAGTTCGCTTCTGGGACCCCAAAATATCGAATTTTCGGGTGTTTTGGGCCTGAATTTGAGATATCGACTTTGGGGACCTAAAATATCGATTTTTAGCATGTTTTGGGCCTATATTTTGAAAATATTCTAGCACTAAGTAGGCATGTACAGATCGCTTCTGGGACCCAAAAATATCGATTTCTCGGGTGTTTTGAGGTTGAATTTGGGATATAAACTTGTGCCGAAGATGCATACACATGTTGACTTTGGTCACCTAAAATATCGATTTTCAGCTTGTTTTGGGCCTGTATTTTGAAAATACTCTAACACGGAGTAAGCAAGTACCGATCGCTTCTGGGAACCCAAAATATCGAATTTTCGGGTGTTTTGAGCCTGAATTTGAGATATAAACGGGTACAGAAGATGCATCCACATATCGACTTTTGTGCACCTAAAATATCGATTTTCTATTTGTTTTGGGCCTGTATATTGAAAATACTCTATCACGGAGTAGGCATGTACAGATCACTTCTGGGACCCCAAAATATCGAATTTTCGGGTGTTTTGAGACTGAATTTGAGATATAAACGGGTACAGATGATGCATGAACATATCGACTTTGTACACTTAAAATATCGATTTTTAGCATGTTTTGAGCCTATATTTTGAAATAATTCTAGCACTGAGTAGGCATGTACAGATCGCTTCTGGGACCCAAAAATATCGAATTTTCGGGTGTTTTGATGTTAAATTTGGGATATAAACGGGTACAGAAGATGCATTTACATATCGACTTTTGGGCACCTAAAAGATCGATTTTCAGTATGTTTTGAGCCTGTATTTTGAAAATACTCTAACACGGAGTAGGCATATACAGTTCGCTTCTGAGACCCCAAAATATCGAATTTTCGGGTGTTTTTAGCCTGAATTTGAGATATCTACTTTGGGGACCTAAAATATCAATTTTTAGCATGTTTTAGGCCTATATTTTGAAAATATTCTAGCACTAAGTAGGCATGTACAGATCACTTCTGGGACCCCAAAATATCGAATTTTCGGGTGTTTTGAGCCTGAATTTGAGATATAAACTGGTACAGATGATGCATGCACATATCGACTTTGGACACTTAAAATATCGATATTTAGCATGTTTTGAGCCTATTTTTTGAAAAATTCTAGCACTGAGTAGGCATGTACAGATCGCTTCTGGGACCCAAAAATATCGAAATTTCGGGTGTTTTGAGGTTGAATTTGGGATATAAACGGGTGCCGAAGATGCATACACATGTTGACTTTGGTCACCTAAAATATCGATTTTCAGCTTGTTTTGGGCCTGTATTTTGAAAATACTCTAACACGGAGTAAGCAAGTACCGATCGCTTCTGGGACCCCAAAATATCGAATTTTCGGGTGTTTTGAGCCTGAATTTGAGATATAAACGGGTACAGAAGATGCATCCACATATCGACTTTGTACACTTAAAATATCGATTTTTAGCATGTTTTGAGCATATATTTTGAAAAAATTCTAGCACTGAGTAGGCATGTACAGATCGCTTCTGGGACCCAAAAATATCCAATTTTCGGGTGTTTTGAGGTTAAGTTTGGGATATAAACGGGTACAGAAGATGCATTTACATATCGACTTTTGGGCACCTAAAAGATCGATTTTCAGTATGTTTTGAGCCTGTATTTTGAAAATACTCTAACACGGAGTAGGCATATAAAGATCGCTTCTGGGACCCCAAAATATCGAATTTTCGGGTGTTTTGAGCCTGAATTTGATATATAAACGGGTACAGAAGATGCATGCACATATCGACCTTTGTTCACATAAAATATCGATTTGGAGCATGTTTTGGGTCTGTATCTTGAAAACATTCTAACTAGGAGTAGGGATGTACAGATCGCTTCTAGCACCCAAAAATACCGAATTTTCGGGTGTTTTGAGCCTGAATTTAAAGATATAAACGGGCACAGAAGATGCATGCACATATTGACTTTGGGCACCTAAAATATCGATTTTCAGCATGTTTTGGGCCCGTATTTTGAAAATACTCTAACTAGGAGTAGGCATGTACAGATCGCTTCTGGGACTCCAAAATATCGAATTTTCGGGTATTTTGAGCCTGAATTTGAGATATAAACGGGTACAGAAGATGCATGCACATATCGACTTTGGACACTTAAAATATCGATTTTTAGCATGTTTTGAGCCTATATTTTGAAAACATTCTAGCACTAACTAGACATGTACAGATCGCTTCTGGGACCCAAAATTATCGATTTTTCGGGTGTTTTGAGGTTGAATTTGAGATATAAACGAGTGCAGATGATGCATACACTTGTTCAATTTGGGTACCTAAAATATCGATTTTTAGCATGTTTTTGGCCTGCATCTGAGTAGGCATGTACAAATCGCTTCTGGGACCCCAAATTATCGAATTTTCGGATGTTTGGAGCCTGAATTTGAGATATAAACGGGTACAGAAGATTCATGCACATATCGACTTTTGAGCACCTAAAAGATCGATTTTCAGTATGTTTTGGGCCTGTATTTTGAAAATACTCTAACACAGAGTAGGCATGTACAGTTCGCTTCTGGGAACCCAAAATATCGAATTTTCGGGTGTTTTGAGCCTGAATTTGAGATATAAACGGGTACAGATGATGCATGAACATATCGACTTTGGACACTTAAAATATCGATTTTTAGCATGTTCTGAGCCTATATTTTGAAAATATTCTAACACTGAGTAAGCATGTACAGATCTCTTCTGGGACCCAAAAATATCGAATTTTCGGGTGTTTTGAGGTTAAATTTGGGATATAAACGGGTACAGAAGATGCATTTACATATCGACTTTTGGGCACCTAAAAGATCGATTTTCAGTATGTTTTGAGCCTGTATTTTGAAAATACTCTAACACGGAGTAGGCATGTACAGTTCGCTTCTGGGACCCCAAAATATCGAATTTTCGGGTGTTTTAAGCCTGAATTTGAGATATCGACTTTGGGGACCTAAAATATCGATTTTTAGCATGTTTTGGGCCTATATTTTGAAAATATTCTAGCACTAAGTAGGCATGTACAGATCACTTCTGGGACCCCAAAATATCGAATTTTCGGGTGTTTTGAGCCTGAATTTGAGATATAAACGGGTACAGATGATGCATGCACATATCGACTTTGGACACTTAAAATATCGATTTTTAGCATGTTTTGAGCCTATATTTTGAAAACATTCTAGCACTGAGTAGGCTTGTACAGATCGCTTCTGGGACCCAAAAATATCGAGTTTTTGGGTGTTTTGGACCTGAATTTGAGATATCGACTTTGGGCACCTAAAATATCGATTTTTAGCATGTTTTGGGCCTATATTTTGAAAATATTCTAGCACTGAGTAGGCATGTACAGATCGCTTCTGGGACCCCAAAATATCGAATTTTCGGGTGTTTTGAGCCTGAATTTGAGATATAAAAGGGTACAGAAGATGCATGCACACATTGACTTTGGGCACCTAAAAAATCGATTTTGAGCATGTTTTGGGTCTGTATCTTGAAAACATTCTAACTAGGAGTAGGGATGTACAGATCGCTTCTGGGACCCAAAAATTCCGAATTTTCGGGTGTTTTGAGCCTGAATTTGAGATATAAACGGGTACAGAAGATGCATGCACATATCAACTTTGGACACTTAAAATATCTATTTTCATCATGTTTTGGGCCTGTATTCTAGCACTATATTTTGAAAATATTCTAGCACTGAGTAGGCATGTACAGATCGCTTCTGGGACCCCAAAATATCGAATTTTCGGGTGTTTTGAGCCTGAATTTGAGATATCGACTTTGGGTACCTAAAATATCGATTTTTAGCATGTTTTTGGCCTGCATCTGAGTAGGCATTTACAAATCGCTTCTGGGACCCCAAAATATTGAATTTTCGGGTGTTTGGAGCCTGAATTTGAGATATAAACTGGTACAGAAGATGCATGCACATATCGACTTTTGGGCACCTAAAAGATTGATTTTCAGTATGTTTTGAGCCTGTATTTTGAAAATACTCTAACACGGAGTAGGCATGTACAGTTCGCTTCTGGGACCCCAAAATATCGAATTTTCGGGTGTTTTGAGCCTGAATTTGAGATATAAACTGGAACAGATGATGCATGCACATATCGACTTTGGACACTTAAAATATCGATTTTTAGCATGTTTTGAGCCTATATTTTGAAAAATTCTAGCACTGAGTAGGCATGTACAGATCGCTTCTGGGACCCAAAAATATCGAAATTTCGGGTGTTTTGAGGTTGAATTTGGGATATAAACGGGTGCAGAAGATGCATACACATGTTGACTTTGGTCACATAAAATATCGATTTTCAGTATGTTTTGAGCCTGTATTTTGAAAATACTCTAACACGGAGTAGGCATGTACAGTTCGCTTCTGGGACCCCAAAATATCGAATTTTCGGGTGTTTTGGGCCTGAATTTGAGATATCGACTTTGGGGACCTAAAATATCGATTTTTAGCATGTTTTGGGCCTATATTTTGAAAATATTCTAGCACTAAGTAGGCATGTACAGATCGCTTCTGGGACCCAAAAATATCGATTTTTCGGGTGTTTTGAGGTTGAATTTGGGATATAAACTTGTGCCGAAGATGCATACACATGTTGACTTTGGTCACCTAAAATATCGATTTTCAGCTTGTTTTGGGCCTGTATTTTGAAAATACTCTAACACGGAGTAAGCAAGTACCGATCGCTTCTGGGACCCCAAAATATCGAATTTTCGGGTGTTTTGAGGTTGAATTTGGGATATAAACGGGAGCAGAAGATGCATACACATGTTGACTTTGGTCACATAAAATATCGATTTTCAGCTTGTTTTGGGCCTGTATTTTGAAAATACTCTAACACGGAGTAAGCAAGTACAGATCGCTTCTGGGACCCCAAAATATCGAATTTTCGGGTGTTTTAAGCCTGAATTTGAGATATAAACGGGTACAGAAGATGCCTCCACATATCGACTTTATGGCACCTAAAAGATCGATTTTCAGTATGTTTTGGGCCTGTATATTGAAAATACTCTAACACGAAGTAGGCATGTACAGATCGCTTTTGGGACCCCAAAATATTGAATTTTCGGGTGTTTTGAGCCTGAATTTGAGATATAAACGGGTACAGAAGATGCATGCACATATCGACTTTGGACACTTAAAATATCGATTTTTAGCATGTTTTGGGCCTGTATTTTGAAAACATTCTAGCACTGAGTAGGCATGTACAGATCGCTTCTGGGACCCCAAAATATCGAGTTTTTGGGTGTTTTGGACCTGAATTTGAGATATCGACTTTGGGCATCTAAAATATCGATTTTTAGCATGTTTTGGGCCTATATTTTGAAAATATTCTAGCACTGAGTATGCATGTACAGATCGCTTCTGGGACCCCAAAATATCGAATTTTTGGGTGTTTTGAGCCTGAATTTGAGATAAAAACAGGTACAGAAGATGCATGCACATATCGACTTTGGACACTTAAAATATCGATTTTTAGCATGTTTTGAGCCTATATTTTGAAAACATTCTGGCACTGACTAGACATGTACAGATCGCTTCTGGAACCCAAAATTATCAAATTTTCGGGTGTTTTGAGGTTGAATTTGAGATATAAACGAGTGCAGAAGATGCATACACATGTTGACTTTGGGCACCTAAAATATCGATTTTCAGCATGTTTTGGGCCTGAATCTGAGTAGGCATGTACAGACCGCTTCTGGGACCCGACAATATCGAATTTTCGGGTGTTTGGAGCATGAATTTGTGATATAAACGGGTACAGAAGATGCATGCACATATCGACTTTTGGGCACCTAAGATATCGATTTTCAGCATGTTTTGGGCCTGTATTTCTAAAATACTCTAACTAGGAGATCGCTTCTGGGACCCAAAAATATCGAATTTTCGGGTGTTTTGAGCCTGAATTTGAGATATAAACGGGTACAGAAGATGCATGCACATATCGACTTTGGACACTTAAAATATCGAATTTTAGCATGTTTTGAGCCTATATTTTGAAAACATTCTAGCACTGACTAGACATGTACAGATCGCTTCTGGGACCCAAAATTATCGAATTTTCGGGTGTTTTGAGGTTGAATTTGAGATATAAACGAGTGCAGAAGATGGATACACATTTTCAATTAGGGTACCTAAAATATCGATTTTTAGCATGTTTTGGGCCTGCTTCTGAGTAAGCATGTACAGATCGCTTCTGGGACCCCAAAATATCGAATTTTCGGGTGTTTGGAACCTGAATTTGAGATATAAACGGGTACAGAAAATGCATGCACATATCGACTTTTATGCACCTAAAGGATCGATTTTCAGTATGTTTTGGGCCTGTATTTTGAAAATACTCTAACACGGAGTAGGCATGTACAGTTCGCTTCTGGGACCCCAAAATATCGAATTTTAGGGCGTTTTGGGCCTGAATTTGAGATATCCTCTTTGGGCACCTAAAATATCGATTTTTAGCATGTTTTGGGTCTATATTTTGAAAATATTCTAGCACTAAGTAGGCATGTACAGATCACTTCTGGGACCCCGAAATATCGAATTTTCGGGTGTTTTGAGCCTGAATTTGAGATAAAAACGGGTACAGAAGATGCATGCACATATCGACTTTGGACTCTTAAAACATCGGTTTTTAGCATGTTTTGAGCCTATATTTTGAAAAAATTCTAGCACTGAGTAGGCATGTACAGATCGCTTCTGGGACCAAAAAATATCGAATTTTCAGGTGTTTTGAGGTTAAATTTGGGATATAAACGGGTACAAAAGATGCATTTACATATCGACTTTTGGGCACCTAAAAGATCGATTTTCAGTATGTTTTGACCCTGTATATTGAAAATACTCTAACACGGAGTAGGCATGTACAGATCGCTTCTGCGACCCCAAAATATCGAATTTTTGGGTGTTTTTGGCCTGAATTTGAGATATCGACTTTGGGCACCTAAAATATCGATTTTTAGCATGTTTTGGGCCTATATTTTGAAAATATTCTAGCACTGAGTATGCATGTACAGATCGCTTCTGGTACCCCAAAATATCGAATTTTCGGGTGTTTTGAGCATGAATTTGAGATATAAACGGGTAAAGAAGATGCATGCACATATCGACTTTTGGGCACATAAAATATCGATTTTGAGCATGTTTTGGGTCTGTATCTTTAAAACATTCTAACTATGAGTAGGGATGTACAGATCGCTTCTGGGACCCAAAAATACCGAATTTTCGGGTGTTTTGAGCCTGAATTTGAGATCTAAACGGGTACAGAAGATGCATGCACACATCGACTTTGGACACTTAAAATATCGATTTTTAGCATGTTTTGGGCCCGTATATTGAAAACATTCTAGCACTGACTAGACATGTACAGATCGCTTCTGGGACCCAAAATTATCGAATTTTCGGGTGTTTTGAGGTTGAATTTGAGATATAAACGAGTGCAGAAGATTGATACACATGTTCAAATTGGGTACCTAAAATATCGATTTTTAGCATGTTTTGGGCCTGCTTCTGAGTAAGCATGTACAGATCGCTTCTGGGACCCCAAAATATCGAATTTTCGGGTGTTTGGAGCCTGAATTTGAGATATAAACGGGTACAGAAAATGCATGCACATATCGACTTTTATGCACCTAAAGGATCGATTTTCAGTATGTTTTGGGCCTGTATTTTGAAAATACTCTAACACGGAGTAGGCATGTACAATTCGCTTCTGGGACCCCAAAATATCGAACTTTAGGGCGTTTTGGGCCTGAATTTGTGATATCCTCTTTGGGCCCCTTAAATATCGATTTTTAGCATGTTTTGGGCCTATAATTTGAAAATATTCTAGCACTAAGTAGGCATGTACAGATCACTTCTGGGACCCCGAAATATCGAATTTTCAGGTGTTTTGAGCCTGAGTTTGTGATATAAACGGGTACAGATGATGCATGCACATATCGACTTTGGACTCTTAAAACATCGATTTTTAGCATGTTTTTGAGCCTATATTTTGAAAAAATTCTAGCACTGAGTAGGCATGTACAGATCGCTTCTGGGACCAAAAAATATCGAATTTTCAGGTGTTTTGAGGTTAAATTTGGGATATAAACGGGTACAAAAGATGCATTTACATATCGACTTTTGGGCACCTAAAAGATCGATTTTCAGTATGTTTTGACCCTGTATATTGAAAATACTCTAACACGGAGTAGGCATGTACAGATCGCTTCTGGGACCCCAAAATATCGAATTTTTGGGTGTTTTTGGCCTGAATTTGAGATATCGACTTTGGGCACTTAAAATATCGATTTTTAGCATGTTTTGGGCCTATATTTTGAAAATATTCTAGCACTGAGTATGCATGTACAGATCGCTTCTGGTTCCCCAAAATATCGAATTTTCGGGTGTTTTGAGCATGAATTTGAGATATAAACGGGTAAAGAAGATGCATGCACATATCGACTTTTGGGCACATAAAATATCGATTTTGAGCATGTTTTGGGTCTGTATCTTTAAAACATTCTAACTATGAGTAGGGATGTACAGATCGCTTCTGGGACCCAAAAATACCGAATTTTCGGGTGTTTTGAGCCTGAATTTGAGATATAAACGGGTACAGAAGATGCATGCACATATCGACTTTGGACACTTAAAATATCGATTTTTAGCATGTTTTGGGCCTGTATATTGAAAACATTCTAGCACTGAGTAGGCATGTACAGATCGCTTCTGGGACCCCAAAATATCGAGTTTTTGGGTGTTTTGGACCTGAATTTGAGATATCGACTTTGGGCACCTAAAATATCGATTTTTAGCATGTCTTGGGCCTATATTTTGAAAACATTCTAGCACTGACTAGACATGTACAGATCGCTTCTGGGACCCAAACTTATCAAATTTTCGGGTGTTTTGAGGTTGAATTTGAGATATAAACGAGTGCAGTAGATGCATACACATGTTGACTTTGGGCACCTAAAATATCGATTTTCAGCATGTTTTGGGCCTGCATCTGAGTAGGCATGTACAGATCGCTTCTGGGACCCCAAAATATCGAATTTTCGGGTGTTTGGAGCCTGAATTTGAGATATCGACTTTAGGCACCTAAAATATCGATATTTAGCATGTTTTGGGCCTATATTTTGAAAATATTCTAGCACTGAGTAGGCATGTACAGATCGCTTCTGGGACTCCAAAATATCGAATTTTCAGGTATTTTGAGCCTGAATTTGAGATATAAACGGGAACAGAAGATGCATGCACATATCGACTTTTGGGCACCTAAAATATAGATTTTGAGCATGTTTTGGTTCTGTATCTAGAAAACATTCTAACTAGGAGTAGGGATGTACAGATTGCTTCTAGGACCCAAAAATACCGAATTTTCGGGAGTTTTGAGCCTGAATTTGAGATATAAACGGGTACTGAAGATGCAAGCACATATTGACTTTGGGCACCTAAAATATCGATTTTGAGCACGTTTTGGGCCTGTATTTTGAAAATACTCTAACTAGGAGTAGGCATGTACAGATCGCTTCTGGGACTCCAAAATATCGAATTTTCGGGTGTTTTGAGCCTGAATTTGAGATATAAACGGGTACAGAAGATGCATGCACATATCGACTTTGGACACTTAAAATATCGATTTTTAGCATGTTTTGAGCCTATATTTTGAAAACATTCTAGCACTGACTAGACATGTACAGATCGGTTCTGGGACCCAAAATTATCAAATCTTTGGGTGTTTTGAGGTTGAATTTGAGATATAAACGAGTGCAGAAGATGCATACACATGTTCAATTTGGGTACCTAAAATATCGATTTTCAGCATGTTTTGGGCCTGCATCTGAGTAGGCATGTACAGATCGCTTCTGGGACCCCAAAATATCGAATTTTCGGGTGTTTGGAGCCTGAATTTGAGATATAAACGGGTACAGAAGATGCATGCACATATCGACTTTTGGGCACCTAAAATATCGATTTTGAGCATGTTTTGGGTCTGTATCTTGAAAACATTCTAACTAAGAGTAGGGATGTACAGATCGCTTCTAGGACCCAAAAATACCGAATTTTCGGGTGTTTTGAGCCTGAATTTGAGATATAAACGGGTACAGAAGATGCATGCACATATTGACTTTGGGCACCTAAGATATCGATTTTCAGCATGTTTTGGGCCCGTATTTTGAAAATACTCTAACTAGGAGATCGCTTCTGGGACCCAAAAATATCGAATTTTCGGGTGTTTTGAGCCTGAATTTGAGATATAAACGGGTACAGAAGATGCATGCACATATCGACTTTTGGGCACCTAAAGGATCGATTTTCAGTATGTTTTGGGCCTGTATTTTGAAAATACTCTAACAATGAGTAGGCATGTACAGTTCGCTTCTGGGACCCCAAAATATCGAATTTTAGGGTGTTTTGGGCCTGAATTTGAGATATCCTCTTTGGCCACCTAAAAGATCGATTTTTAGCATGTTTTCGGCCTATATTTTGAAAATATTCTATCACTAAGTAGGCATGTACAGATCACTTCTGGGACCCCGAAATATCGAATTTTCGGGTGTTTTGAGCCTGAGTTTGAGATATAAACGGGTACAGATGATGCATGCACATATCGACTATGGACACTTAAAACATCGATTTTTAGCATGTTTTGAGCCTATATTTTGAAAAAATTCTAGCACTGAGTAGGCATGTACAGATCGCTTCTGGGACCCAAAAATATCGAATTTTCAGGTGTTTTGAGGTTAAATTTGGGATATAAACGGGTACAAAAGATGCATGCACATATCGACTTTGGACACTTAAAATATCGATTTTCAGCATGTTTTGGGCCTGTAACTTGAAAACATTCTAGCACTGAGTAGGCATGTACAGATTGCTTCTGGGACCCCAAAATATCGAGTTTTTGGGTGTTTTGGACCTGAATTTGAGATATCGACTTTGGGCACCTAAAATATCGATTTTTAGCATGTTTTGGGCCTATATTTTGAAAATATTCTAGCACTGAGTAGGCATGTACAGATCGCTTCTGGGACCCCAAAATATCGAATTTTCGGGTGTTTTGAGCCTGAATTTGAGATATAAACGGGTACAGAGGATGCATGCACATATTGACTTTGGGCACCTAAAATATCGATTTTCAGCTTTTTTTGAGCCTGTATTTTGAAAATACTTTAACTAGGACTAGGCATGTACAGATCGCTCCTTTGACCCAAAAATATCGAATTTTCGGGTGTTTTGAGGTTGAATTTGTGATATAAACAGGTGCAGAAGATGCATGCACATGTTGACTTTGGTTACCTAAAATATCGATTTTCAGCTTGTTTTGGGCCTGTATTTTGAAAATACTGTAACACAGAGTAAGCAAGTACAGATCGCTTCTGGGACCCCAAAATATCGAGTTTTTGGGTGTTTTGGACCTGAATTTGAGATATCGACTTTGGGCACTTAAAATATCGATTTTTAGCATGTTTTGGGCCTATATTTTGAAAATATTCTAGCACTGAGTAGGTATGTACAGATCGCTTCTGGGACCCCAAAATATCGAATTTTCGGGTGTTTTGAGTCTGAATTTGAGATATAAACGGGCACAGAAGATGCATGCACATATTGACTTTGGGCACCTAAAATATCGATTTTCAGCATGTTTTTAGCCTGTATTTTGAAAATACTCTAACTAGAAGTAGGCATGTACAGATCGCTTCTGGGACCCAAAAATATCGAATTTTCGGGTGTTTTGAGGTTGAATTTGGGATATAAACGGGTGCAGAAGATGCATGCACATGTTGACTTTGGTCACCTAAAATATCGATTTAGCTTGTTTTGGGCCTGTATTTTGAAAATACTTTAACACGGAGTAAGCAAGTACAGATCGCTTCTGGGACCCCAAAATATCGAATTTTCGGGTGTTTTTGAGCCTGAATTTGAGATATAAACGGATACAGAAGATGCATTTACATATCGACTTTTGGGCACCTAAAAGATCGATTTTCAGTATGTTTTGACCCTGTATATTGAAAATACTCTAACACGGAGTAGGCATGTACAGATCGCTTCTGGGACCCCAAAATATCGAATTTTTGGGTGTTTTTGGCCTGAATTTGAGATATCGACTTTGGGCACTTAAAATATCGATTTTTAGCATGTTTTGGGCCTATATTTTGAAAATATTCTAGCACTGAGTATGCATGTACAGATCGCTTCTGGTTCCCCAAAATATCGAATTTTCGGGTGTTTTGAGCATGAATTTGAGATATAAACGGGTAAAGAAGATGCATGCACATATCGACTTTTGGGCACATAAAATATCGATTTTGAGCATGTTTTGGGTCTGTATCTTTAAAACATTCTAACTATGAGTAGGGATGTACAGATCGCTTCTGGGACCCAAAAATACCGAATTTTCGGGTGTTTTGAGCCTGAATTTGAGATATAAACGGGTACAGAAGATGCATGCACATATCGACTTTGGACACTTAAAATATCGATTTTTAGCATGTTTTGGGCCTGTATATTGAAAACATTCTAGCACTGAGTAGGCATGTACAGATCGCTTCTGGGACCCCAAAATATCGAGTTTTTGGGTGTTTTGGACCTGAATTTGAGATATCGACTTTGGGCACCTAAAATATCGATTTTTAGCATGTCTTGGGCCTATATTTTGAAAACATTCTAGCACTGACTAGACATGTACAGATCGCTTCTGGGACCCAAACTTATCAAATTTTCGGGTGTTTTGAGGTTGAATTTGAGATATAAACGAGTGCAGTAGATGCATACACATGTTGACTTTGGGCACCTAAAATATCGATTTTCAGCATGTTTTGGGCCTGCATCTGAGTAGGCATGTACAGATCGCTTCTGGGACCCCAAAATATCGAATTTTCGGGTGTTTGGAGCCTGAATTTGAGATATCGACTTTAGGCACCTAAAATATCGATATTTAGCATGTTTTGGGCCTATATTTTGAAAATATTCTAGCACTGAGTAGGCATGTACAGATCGCTTCTGGGACTCCAAAATATCGAATTTTCAGGTATTTTGAGCCTGAATTTGAGATATAAACGGGAACAGAAGATGCATGCACATATCGACTTTTGGGCACCTAAAATATAGATTTTGAGCATGTTTTGGTTCTGTATCTAGAAAACATTCTAACTAGGAGTAGGGATGTACAGATTGCTTCTAGGACCCAAAAATACCGAATTTTCGGGAGTTTTGAGCCTGAATTTGAGATATAAACGGGTACTGAAGATGCAAGCACATATTGACTTTGGGCACCTAAAATATCGATTTTGAGCACGTTTTGGGCCTGTATTTTGAAAATACTCTAACTAGGAGTAGGCATGTACAGATCGCTTCTGGGACTCCAAAATATCGAATTTTCGGGTGTTTTGAGCCTGAATTTGAGATATAAACGGGTACAGAAGATGCATGCACATATCGACTTTGGACACTTAAAATATCGATTTTTAGCATGTTTTGAGCCTATATTTTGAAAACATTCTAGCACTGACTAGACATGTACAGATCGGTTCTGGGACCCAAAATTATCAAATCTTTGGGTGTTTTGAGGTTGAATTTGAGATATAAACGAGTGCAGAAGATGCATACACATGTTCAATTTGGGTACCTAAAATATCGATTTTCAGCATGTTTTGGGCCTGCATCTGAGTAGGCATGTACAGATCGCTTCTGGGACCCCAAAATATCGAATTTTCGGGTGTTTGGAGCCTGAATTTGAGATATAAACGGGTACAGAAGATGCATGCACATATCGACTTTTGGGCACCTAAAATATCGATTTTGAGCATGTTTTGGGTCTGTATCTTGAAAACATTCTAACTAAGAGTAGGGATGTACAGATCGCTTCTAGGACCCAAAAATACCGAATTTTCGGGTGTTTTGAGCCTGAATTTGGGATATAAACGGGTACAGAAGATGCATGCACATATTGACTTTGGGCACCTAAGATATCGATTTTCAGCATGTTTTGGGCCCGTATTTTGAAAATACTCTAACTAGGAGATCGCTTCTGGGACCCAAAAATATCGAATTTTCGGGTGTTTTGAGCCTGAATTTGAGATATAAACGGGTACAGAAGATGCATGCACATATCGACTTTTGGGCACCTAAAGGATCGATTTTCAGTATGTTTTGGGCCTGTATTTTGAAAATACTCTAACAATGAGTAGGCATGTACAGTTCGCTTCTGGGACCCCAAAATATCGAATTTTAGGGTGTTTTGGGCCTGAATTTGAGATATCCTCTTTGGCCACCTAAAAGATCGATTTTTAGCATGTTTTCGGCCTATATTTTGAAAATATTCTATCACTAAGTAGGCATGTACAGATCACTTCTGGGACCCCGAAATATCGAATTTTCGGGTGTTTTGAGCCTGAGTTTGAGATATAAACGGGTACAGATGATGCATGCACATATCGACTATGGACACTTAAAACATCGATTTTTAGCATGTTTTGAGCCTATATTTTGAAAAAATTCTAGCACTGAGTAGGCATGTACAGATCGCTTCTGGGACCCAAAAATATCGAATTTTCAGGTGTTTTGAGGTTAAATTTGGGATATAAACGGGTACAAAAGATGCATGCACATATCGACTTTGGACACTTAAAATATCGATTTTCAGCATGTTTTGGGCCTGTAACTTGAAAACATTCTAGCACTGAGTAGGCATGTACAGATTGCTTCTGGGACCCCAAAATATCGAGTTTTTGGGTGTTTTGGACCTGAATTTGAGATATCGACTTTGGGCACCTAAAATATCGATTTTTAGCATGTTTTGGGCCTATATTTTGAAAATATTCTAGCACTGAGTAGGCATGTACAGATCGCTTCTGGGACCCCAAAATATCGAATTTTCGGGTGTTTTGAGCCTGAATTTGAGATATAAACGGGTACAGAGGATGCATGCACATATTGACTTTGGGCACCTAAAATATCGATTTTCAGCTTTTTTTGAGCCTGTATTTTGAAAATACTTTAACTAGGACTAGGCATGTACAGATCGCTCCTTTGACCCAAAAATATCGAATTTTCGGGTGTTTTGAGGTTGAATTTGTGATATAAACAGGTGCAGAAGATGCATGCACATGTTGACTTTGGTTACCTAAAATATCGATTTTCAGCTTGTTTTGGGCCTGTATTTTGAAAATACTGTAACACAGAGTAAGCAAGTACAGATCGCTTCTGGGACCCCAAAATATCGAGTTTTTGGGTGTTTTGGACCTGAATTTGAGATATCGACTTTGGGCACTTAAAATATCGATTTTTAGCATGTTTTGGGCCTATATTTTGAAAATATTCTAGCACTGAGTAGGTATGTACAGATCGCTTCTGGGACCCCAAAATATCGAATTTTCGGGTGTTTTGAGTCTGAATTTGAGATATAAACGGGCACAGAAGATGCATGCACATATTGACTTTGGGCACCTAAAATATCGATTTTCAGCATGTTTTTAGCCTGTATTTTGAAAATACTCTAACTAGAAGTAGGCATGTACAGATCGCTTCTGGGACCCAAAAATATCGAATTTTCGGGTGTTTTGAGGTTGAATTTGGGATATAAACGGGTGCAGAAGATGCATGCACATGTTGACTTTGGTCACCTAAAATATCGATTTAGCTTGTTTTGGGCCTGTATTTTGAAAATACTTTAACACGGAGTAAGCAAGTACAGATCGCTTCTGGGACCCCAAAATATCGAATTTTCGGGTGTTTTTGAGCCTGAATTTGAGATATAAACGGATACAGAAGATGCATCCACATATCGACTTTTGGGCACCTAAAGGATCGATTTTCAGTATGTTTTGAGCCTGTATTTTGAAAATACTCTAACACGGAGTAGGCATGTACAGTTCGCTTCTGGGACCCCAAAATATCGAATTTTCGGGTGTTTTGGGCCTGTATTCGAGATATCGACTTTGGGGACCTAGAATATCGGTTTTTAGCATGTTTTGGGCCTATATTTTGAAAATATTCTAGCACTGAGTAGGCATGTACAGATCACTTCTGGGACCCCAATATATCGAATTTTCGGGTGTTTTGAGCTTGAATTTGAGATATAAACGGGTACAGATGATGCATGCACATATCGACTTTGGACACTTAAAATATCGATTTTTAGCATGTTTTGAGCCTATATTTTGAAAACATTCTAGCACTGACTAGACATGTACAGATCGCTTCTGGGACTCAAAATTATCAAATTTTTGGGTGTTTTGAGGTTGAATTTGAGATATAAACGAGTGCAGTAGATGCATACACATGTTGACTTTGGGCACCTAAAATATCGATTTTCAGCATGTTTTGGGCCTGCATCTGAGTAGGCATGTACAGATCGCTTCTGGGACCCCAAAATATCGAATTTTCGGGTGTTTGGAGCCTGAATTTGAGATATCGACTTTGGGTACCTAAAATATCGATTTTTAGCATGTTTTGGGCCTATATTTTGAAAATATTCTAGCACTGAGTAGGCATGTACAGATCGCTTCTGGGACCCCAAAATATCGAGTTTTCGGGTGTTTTGAGCCTGAATTTGAGATATAAACGGGGACAGAAGATGCATGCACATATCGACTTTTGTCTATCTATCTATCTATAGCTCCGACGCCTCGCTCCCTCCGGGAACTCCCCTCAAGGGGGTGGCCACGGCAGAAGTGTCTCCAGTTCTCCCTGTTCCAACACTCCCTCCTTACTTGTTCAAGCTCTCCTCTGCCCCTCATGTTTCTCTCCTTTACATACTCTTCCACTCTGTTCTGCCATCTAACCGGTGGTCTGCCTCTCACACCAGGTCCTACAACTTCACTTCCATACACCTTCTTTACAAATTCCTCGCCTTGCATTCTCTCCACATGTCCATACCATCTCAATGTATTACGTTTCACTCTCTCAACCACTCCACACTCAATACCAATTGCCTTCTCACTCATACCACATCTCTCATATACATTCTCATTACTTTCTCCATCCCATCTAGTAAGTCCACATGCTCCTCTCAAGTAACTCATTTCCATAGCACCTATTCTAGACTGATGCGCCCTATTCCATGTCCATGTCTCCGACGCATATGTCAGTGTTGGCAGGATTATACTATTTCGTAGTCCCCTTTTCACTTCCATACTCACACTTCTACCCTTCATAATCCTCCCCAGTGATCCTATGACCTGTCTACCCTTCACTGCTCTCTCCCTAATTTCTCCTTCCATACTTCCATGTTTACACATAACTGTACCCAGGTACTTAAACTCCTTCACTTCCTCCATCCTCTCACCCCTCAGAGTTATCTCACACTTCGTCCCAGTTGGTACAGCCACTCTGTAAGGTGTAGCAAAGTCAATCACTTCAGTTTCTGCTCTTTCAAATACCATCACTTTACTTTTACCCACATTCACCTTCAGTTTCCTTCGTTTACACACAGACTGAAATTCGTCCACCACTCTCTGTAAATTCCTTTCATTCTCAGCCATCAGCACAGTGTCATCCGCAAACAAACTTGCCACCATGGACCAATTTGCTTCATTCAGCCTCAACTTCACCCCCAGACCATTCACTTTGGCTTTCACCTCTCTCATACAACCATCCATATATATATTGAACAACCATGGTGACATAAGACACCCCTGTCTCAGCCCTACACTAATATTAAAACTCTCACTTAGATCACCCTCTACCCGTACACATGCTTTTGCATCTGCATAAAAAGCCTCAATGCCTTTCAGCAAAGGCCCCCCAACTCCATAAATTCTCAACACCTCTGTCATAGCTTTCCTATCAACTCTATCATATGCCTTCTCCAAGTCCATGAAGGCAGCATACAACTTCTTACCCTTCCCAATATACTTCTCCACTATTGATTTTAATGCAAATATTTGGTCCACACATCCTCTACCCTTTCTGAATCCTCCCTGCTCCTCACTAACTTTATTCCCTGTTACTTCCATCAGTCTTCCAGTCAGAACCTTCCCGTACACCTTCCCCGGTACACTAAGAAGGCTTATTCCCCTATAGCTACCACACTCATCCTTACTTCCCTTCCCCTTATACAAAGGTACAATTATGGCTCTCCTCCAATCCTCTGGCACCTCTCCCTGCCTCCAGGCCAATGTACATATAAGCAACATCCACTCTACCACTACCTCCCCCCCACACTTTAACATTTCAGCAGTTATCCCATCCACCCCTGGTGCCTTTCCCATCTTCAACTTTCCTATTGCTTTCCTAACCTCTTCCCTTCCTAATTCTCCCTGTACATCCTGTCGTCTACCACCTGCCTCCATCCCCATGCATGTCACCACCGCCTCCCCTCTCGTCCCCCCACTCATCAACCGATCAAAATGTCTTCCACACTTCTTTCACTTCCTCACTTCTACTCACAGTAACTCCATCCTCTCTCTTCATTCTCACACTACCAGACTTTCCTTCTCCTCTTTCTCTTTTAACCTCCTTCCAGAATAATTTCTTGTTCTCTTTAAACTTTTCACTCAGCTTCATACCAAACTCCTCATCCACTCTCCTTTTACTCTCACTCACCATCATTTTCACTTGTCTCTTACACACATTATATTCTCTTTTCCATCTCTCTCTCACTTCTTCCGGCACATTCCTCTGTAGTGTTCTCCGATATGCCTTCCTCTTATCCTCTACAGCATCTTTCACTTCTTCTGTCCACCAAGCACTCCCTTTCTTGCCCCTCTTCTGTGACTTATATCCTACTACCTCTGCTGCTGTCCTTAATACTCTCATCTTAAACATTTCATACACCGCATTCACTCCCACTCCCTCCCCTATCCCCATCCTTACATCCCCCAGCACCTCACCCACCCTCCTCTTATATTCCTCCCTATACTCTTCTACATCTAATTTCCCACTAGCCACCACCCTCTTATTCCTCACCCCTTCATCCCTCCTACTATACTCCCACTTAACCCTAACCTTCATCCTCACCAACACCGCAAAATGGTCGGAGCAATGGACCATTCCTCTCACTACTTTTGCGTCATACACATCCTTCCTCAAACTTTCATCCACTGCCACATAGTCAATCAAACTCTTCTGCTCTCCTCTCTCATCCCTTCTCTTCCATGTATACCTGTGGATCATCTTGTGCTGAAAGAAGGTGTTCGCCAAGAACAACCCTCTCTCAGCACAGACATCCACCAGATATTCACCATTCTCATTTGTTCCTTCTACACCCCATTTACCCACAATATTCCCCACTTCCTCACCTCCCACCTTTCCATTCATATCTCCCATCATCACTATTCTCCTTCCATTATCAATTCCTCTCAGACATGCATTCAGCTCTTCCCAAAACACTCTCATCTTCTCTCTCCCTGTCTTACTCTTTTCATTCACTGGTGCATAAGCACACACCCAAGCATACTTTACCATCCCAATCTTTCCAGTCATCCATACTATTCTTGATCCATTCCACCCATGTCCATCCACTCCCTTCCACACCCACGGAGACACCAACAGCGCACACCCTTCCTTCCCTCTTCCTTTACTCTTTTCATTCATGCCCGTCCATACTACTCCTCCCTCCATTCCCTCCCACAGTCCACTCTCCCTTCCTTCCTGACACTCAACCACTCCACATCCTTTCACGTGTGTCTCCGTCACTCCCATCACATCCACTCTTCCTTTCTTAAAACATTCTACAATCTCTCGCCTCTTGGTCCCATCCATCATTCCATTCACATTCACAGCTACCACTCTCATACAATCCCTCTTCCCTACTCCCTCTACAGGGCAACCCGGAGACCCTCCCCCGCCAGTAGCCATATCTGTCCACTCCCCCATTGGGGGGCCACTGATGGCTGGCAAGGCCAATGCAGTGCTCATTCCCGGAGGGACACGGGCCGTCGGCATTGTCAAAAGCTAAAAACAAGGTCTTAAATTTAAAAGAAATTATCACAAAATATAAAAACATGCAGTCATAGAAATTAAAATCTTAAAAACACTAAAATACAATAAAAATACAATAAAAACCTTTAAAACTTTTGTGCACCTAAAATATAGATTTTGAGCATGTTTGGGTCTGTATCTAGAAAACATTCTAACTAGGAGTAGGGATGTACAAATCGCTTCTAGGACCCAAAAATACCGAATTTTCGGGTGTTTTGAGCCTGGATTTGAGATATAAACGGGTACTGAAGATGCAAGCACATATTGACTTTGGGCACCTAAAATATCGATTTTCAGCACGTTTTGGGCCTGTATTTTGAAAATACTCTAACTAGGAGTAGGCATGTACAGATCGCTTCTGGGACTCCAAAATATCGAATTTTCGGGTGTTTTGAGCCTGAATTTGAGATATAAACGGGTACAGAAGATGCATGCACATATCGACTTTGGACACTTAAAATATCGATTTTTAGCATGTTTTGAGCCTATATTTTGAAAACATTCTAGCACTGTCTAGACATGTACAGATCGCTTCTGGGACCCAAAATTAACAAAATTTTGGTTGTTTTGAGGTTGAATTTGAGATATAAACGAGTGCAGAAGATGCATACACATGTTCAATTTGGGTACCTAAAATATCGATTTTCAGCATGTTTTGGGCCTGCATCCGAGTAGGCATGTATAGATCGCTTCTGGGACCCCAAAATATCGAATTTTCGGGTGTTTGGAGCCTGAATTTGAGATATAAACGGGTACAGAAGATGCATGCACATATCGACTTTTAGGCACCAAAAAGACCGATTTTCAATATGTTTTGGGCCTGTATTTTGAAAATACTCTAACACGGAGTAGGCATGTACAGTTCGCTTTTGGGACCCCAAAATATCGAATTTTAGGGTGTTTTGGGACTGAATTTGAGATATCGACTTTGGGCACCTAAAATATCGATTTTTAGCATGTTTTGAGCCTATATTTTGAAAAAATTCTAGCACTGAGTAGGCATGTACAGATCGCTTCTGGGACCCAAAAATATCGAATTTTCGGGTGTTTTGAGGTTTAATTTGGGATATAAACGGGTACAGAAGATGCATTTACATATCGACTGTTGGGCACCTAAAAGATCGATTTTCAGTATGTTTTGAGCCTGTATTTTGAAAATACTCTAACACGGAGTAGGCATGTACAGTTCGCTTCTGGGACCCCAAGATATCGAATTTTCGGGTATTTTGGGCCTGAATTCGAGATATTGACTTTGGGGACCTAAAATATCGATTTTTAGCATGTTTTGAGCCTATATTTTGAAAAATTTCTAGCACTGAGTAGGCATGCACAGATAATTCTGGGACCTAAAAATATCGAATTTTCGGGTGTTTTGAGGTTGAATTTGGGATATAAACGGGAGCAGAAGATGCATACACATGTTGAATTTGGTCACCTAAAATATCGATTTACAGCTTGTTTTGGGCGTGTATTTTTAAAATACTCTAACACGGAGTAAGCAAGTACGGAATCCCAAAATATCGAATTTTCGGGTGTTTTGAGCCTGAATTTGAGATATAAACGGGTACAGAAGATGCATCCACATATCGACTTTTGGGCACCTAAAAGATCGATTTTGAGCATGTTTTGGGTCTGTATCTTGAAAAAATTCTAACTGGGAGTAGGGATGTACAGATCGCTTCTGGGACCCAAAAATACCGAATTTTCGGGTGTTTTGAGCCTGAATTTGAGATATAAACAGGTACAGAAGATGCATGCACATATCGACTTTGGACACTTAAAATATCGATTTTCAGCATGTTTTGGGCCTGTATTTTGAAAATATTCTAGCACTGAGTAGGCATGTACAGATCGCTTCTGGGACCCCAAAATATCGAGTTTTTGGGTGTTTTGGACCTGAATTTGAGATATCGACTTTGGGCACCTAAAATATCGATTTTTAGCATGTTTTGGTCCTATATTTTGAAAATATTCTACCACTGAGTAGGCATGTACAGTTCCCTTCTGGGACCCCAAAATATCGAATTTTCGGGTGTTTTGGGCCTGAATTTGAAATATCGACTTTGGGCACCTAAAATATCGATTTTTAGCATGTTTTGGGCCTATATTTTGAAAATATTCTAGCACTGAGTAGGCATGTACAGATCGCTTCTGGGACCCCAAAATATTGAATTTTCGGGTGTTTTGAGCCTGAATTTGAGATATAAACGGGTACAGAAGATGCATGCACATATCGACTTTTGAGCACCTAAAATATCGATTTTGAGCATGTTTTGGGTCTGTATCTTGAAAACATTCTAACTAGGAATAAGGATGTACAGATCGCTTCTAGGACCCAAAAATAACGAATTTTCGGGTGTTTTGAGCCTGAATTTGAGATATAAACGGGTACAGAAGATGCATGCACATATTGACTTTGGGCACATAAAATATCGATTTTCAGCATATTTTGGGCCTGTATTTTGAAAATACTCTAACTAGGAGTAGGCATGTACAGATCGCTTCTGGGACCCCAAAATATCGAATTTTCGGGTGTTTTGAGCCTGAATTTGAGATATAAACGGGTACAGAAGATGCATGCACATATCGACTTTGGACACTTAAAATATCGATTTTTAGCATGTTTTGAGCCAATATTTTGAAA
Organism: Petrolisthes cinctipes; assembly: GCA_033782935.1. Lineage (NCBI taxonomy): Eukaryota > Metazoa > Arthropoda > Malacostraca > Decapoda > Porcellanidae > Petrolisthes > Petrolisthes cinctipes. The sequence continues at coordinate 1,880,456 of JAWQEG010000175.1, forward strand.
ACATTCTAGCACTGACTAGACATGTACAGATCGCTTCTGGGACCCAAAATTATCGAATTTTCGGGTGTTTTGAGGTTGAATTTGAGATATAAACGAGTGCAGAAGATGCATACACATGTTCAATTTGGGTACCTAAAATATCGATTTTTAGCATGTTTTTGGCCTGCATCTGAGTAGGCATGTACAGATCGCTTCTGGGACCCCAAAATATCGAATTTTCGGGTGTTTGGAGCCTGAATTTCAGATATAAACGGGTACAGAAGATGCATGCACATATCGACTTTTGGGCACCTAAAAGATCGATTTTCAGTATGTTTTGGGCCTGTATCTTGAAGATACTCTAACACGGAGTAGCCATGTACAGTTCGCTTTTGGGACCCCAAAATATCGAATTTTAGGGTGTTTTGGGACTGAATTTGAGATATCGACTTTGGGCACCTAAAATATCGATTTTTAGCATGTTTTGAGCCTATATTTTGAAAAAATTCTAGCACTGAGTAGGCATAAACAGATCGCTTCTGGGACCCAAAAATATCGAATTTTCGGGTGTTTTGAGCCAGAATTTGAGATATAAACGGGTACAGAAGATGCATGCACATATCGACTTTCGACAATTAAAATATCGATTTTTAGCATGTTTTGAGCCTATATTTTGAAAACATTCTAGCACTGACTAGACATGTACATATCGCTTCTGGGACCCAAAATTATCGAATTTTCGGGTTTTTTTAGGTTTAATTTGAGATATAAACGAGTGCAGAAGATGCATACACATGTTGACTTTGTGCACCTAAAATATCGATTTTCAGCATGTTTTGGGCCTGCATCTGAGTAGGCATGTACAGATCGCTTCTGGGACCCCAAAATATCGAATTTTCCGGTGTTTGGAGCCTGAATTTGAGATATAAACGGGTACAGAATATGCATGCACATATCGACTTTTGGGCACCTAAAAGATCGATTTTCAGTATGTTTTGGGCCTGTATTTTGAAGATACTCTAACACGGAGTAGCTATGTACAGTTCGCTTTTGGGACCCCAAAATATCGAATTTTAGGGTGTTTTGGGACTGAATTTGAGATATCGAATTTGGGCACCTAAAATATCGATTTTTAGCATGTTTTGAGCCTATATTTTGAAAAAATTCTAGCACTGAGTAGGCATAAACAGATCGCTTCTGGGACCCAAAAATATCGAATTTTCGGGTGTTTTGAGCCTAAATTTGAGATATAAACGGGTACAGAAGATGCATGCACATATCGACTTTGGACAATTAAAATATCGATTTTTAGCATGTTTTGAGCCTATGTTTTGAAAACATTCTAGCACTGACTAGACATGTACATATCGCTTCTGGGACCCAAAATTATCGAATTTTCGGGTTTTTTTAGGTTGAATTTGAGATATAAATGAGTGCAGAAGATGCATACACATGTTGACTTTGTGCACCTAAAATATCGATTTTCAGCATGTTTTGGGCCTGCATCTGAGTAGGCATGTACAGATCGCTTCTGGGACCCCAAAATAACGAATTTTAGGGTGTTTGGAGCCTGAATTTGAGATATAAACGGGTACAGAAGATGCATGCACATATCGACTTTTGGGCACCTAAAAAGACCGATTTTCAGTATGTTTTGGGCCTGTATTTTGAAGATACTCTAACACGGAGTAGCCATGTACAGTTCGCTTTTGGGACCCCAAAATATCGAATTTTAGGGTGTTTTGGGACTGAATTTGAAATATCGACTTTGGGCAACTAAAATATCGATTTTTAGCATGTTTTGAGCCTATATTTTGAAAAAATTCTAGCACTGGGTAGGCATAAACAGATCGCTTCTGGGACCCTAAAATATCGAATTTTCGGGTGTTTTGAGCCTGAATTTGAGATATAAACAGGTACAGAAGATGCATGCACATATCGACTTTGGACACTTAAAATATCGATTTTTAGCATGTTTTGAGCCTATATTTTGAAAAAATTCTAGCACTGAGTAGGCATGTACAGATCGCTTCTGGGACCCAAAAATATCGAATTTTCGGGTGTTTTGAGGTAAAATTTGGGATATAAACGGGTACAGAAGATGCATTTACTTATCGACTTTTGGGCATCTAAAAGATCGATTTTCAGTATGTTTTGAACCTGTATTTTGAAAATACCCTAACACGGAGTAGGCATGTACAGTTCGCTTCTGGGACCCCAAAATATCGAATTTTCGGGTGTTTTAGGCCTGAATTTGAGATATCGACTTTGGGCACCTAAAATATCGATTTTTAGCATGTTTTGGGCCTATATTTTGAAAATATTCTAGCACTGAGTAGGCATGTACAGATCGATTCTGGGACCCCGAAATATCGAATTTTCGGGTGTTTTGAGCCAGAATTTGAGATATAAACGGGTACAGAAGATGCATGCACCTATCGACTTTTGGGCACCTAAAATATCGATTTTGAGCATGTTTTGGGTCTGTATCTTGAAAACATTCTAACTAGGAGTAGGGATGTACAGATCGCTTCTGGGACCCAAAAATACCGAATTTTCGGGTGTTTTGAGCCTGAATTTGAGATATAAACGGGTACAGAAGATGCATGCACATATCGACTTTGGACACTTAAAATATCGATTTTCAGCATGTTTTGAGCCTATATTTTGAAAATATTCTAGCACTGACTAGACATGTACAGATCGCTTCAGGGACCCAAAAATATCGAATTTTCGGGTGTTTTGAGCTTGAATTTGAGATATAAACGGGTACAGATGATGCATGCACATATCGACTTTGGACACTTAAAATATAGATTTTTGGCATGTTTTGAACCTATATTTTGAAAACATTCTAGCACTGACTAGACATGTACAGATCGCTTCTGGGACCCAAAATTATTAAATTTTCGGGTATTTTGAGGTTGAATTTGGGATATAAACGAGTGCAGTAGATGCATACACATGTTGACTTTGGGCACCTAAAATATCGATTTTCAGCATGTTTTGGGCCTGCATCTGAGTAGGCATGTACAGATCGCTTCTGGGACACCAAAATATCGAATTTTCGGGTGTTTGGAGCCTGAATTTGAGATATCGACTTTGGGCAAATAAAATATCGATTTTTAGCATGTTTTGGGCCTATATTTTGAAAATATTCTAGCACTGAGTAGGCATGTACAGATCGCTTCTGGGACCCAAAAATATAGAATTTTCGGGTGTTTTGAGCCTGAATTTGAGATATAAACGGGTACAGAAGATGTATGCGCATATCTACTTTTGGGCACCTAAAATATCGATTTTGAGCATGTTTTGGGTCTGTATCTAGAAAACATTCTAACTAGGAGTAGGGGTGTACAGATCGCTTCTAGGACCCAAAAATACCGAATTTTTGGGTGTTTTGAGCCTGAATTTGAGATATAAACGGGTACAGAAGATGCAAGCACATATTGACTTTGGGCACCTAAAATATCGATTTTCAGCACGTTTTGGGCCTGTATTTTGAAAATACTCTAACTAGGAGTAGGCATGTACAGATCGATTCTGGGACTCCAAAATATCGAATTTTCGGGTGTTTTGAGCCTAAATTTGAGATATAAACGGGTACAGAAGATGCATGCACATATCAACTTTGGACACTTAAAATACCGATTTTTAGCATGTTTTGAGCCTATATTTTGAAAACATTCTAGCACTGACTAGACATGTACAGATCGCTTTTGGGACCCAAAATTATCAAAATTTTGGGTGTTTTGAGGTTGAATTTGAGATATAAACGACTGCAGAAGATGCATACACATGTTCAATTTGGGTACCTAAAATATCGATTTTTAGCATGTTTTGGGCCTGCATCTGAGTAGGCATGTACAGATCGCTTCTGGGACCCCAAAATATCGAATTTTCGGGTGTTTGGAGCCTGAATTTGAGATATAAACGGGTACAGAAGATGCATGCACATATCGACTTTTGGGCACCTAAAAAGACCGATTTTCAGTATGTTTTTAGCCTGTATTTTGAAAATACTCTAACACGGAGTAGGCATGTACAGATCGCTTCTGGGACCAAAAAATATCGAATTTTCGAGTGTTTTGAGGTTAATTTAAGATATAAACGGGTACAGAAGATGCATGCACATATCGACTGTTGGGCACCTAAAAGATCGATTTTCAGTATGTTTTGAGCCTGTATTTTGAAAATACTCTAACACGGAGTAGGAATGTACAGTTCGCTTCTGGGACCCCAAAATATCGAATTTTCAGGTGTTTTGGGCCTGAATTCGAGATATCGACTTTGGGGACCTAAAATTTCGATTTTTAGCATGTTTTGGGCCTATATTTTGAAAATATTCTAGCACTAAGTAGGCATGTACAGATCACTTCTGAGACCCCAAAATATCGAATTTTCGAGTGTTTTGAGCCTGAATTTGAGATATAAACGGGTACAGATGATGCATGCACATATTGGCTTTGGACACTTAAAATATCGATTTTTAGCATGTTTTGAGCCTATATTTTGAAAAAATTCTAGTACTGAGTAGGCATGTACAGATCGCTTCTGGGACCCAAAAATATCGAATTTTCGGGTGTTTTGAGGTTGAATTTGGGATATAAACGGGTGCAGAAGATGCATACACATGTTGAATTTGGACACCTAAAATATCGATTTTCAGCTTGTTTTGGGCCTGTACTTTGAAAATACTCTAACACGGAGTAAGCAAGTACAGATCGCTTCTGGGACCCCAAAATATCGAATTTTCGGGTGTTTTGAGCCTGTATTTGAGATATAAACGGGTACAGAAGATTTATCCACATATCGACTTTTGGGCACCTAAAAGATCGATTTTCAGTATGTTTTGGGCCTGTATATTGAAAATACTCTAACACGGATTAGGCATGTACAGATCGCTTCTGGGACCCCATAATTTTGAATATTTGGGTGTTTTTGGCCTGAATTTGAGATATTGACTTTGGGCACCTAAAATATTGATTTTTAGCATGTTTTGGGCCTATATTTTGAAAATATTCTAGCACTGAGTAGGCATGTACAGATCGCTTCTGGGACCCCAAAATATCGAATTTTCGGATGTTTGGAGATTGAATTTGAGATATAAACGGGTACAGAAAATGCATGCACATATTGACTTTGGGCACCTAAAATATTGATTTTCAGCATGTTTTGGGCCTGTATTTTAAAAATACTCTAACTAGGAGTAGGCATGTACAGATCGCTTCTGGGACACCAAAATATTGAATTTTCGGGTGTTTGGAGCCTGAATTTGAGATATAAACGGGTACAGAAGATGCATGCACATATCGACTTTTGGGCACCTAAAAGTTCGATTTTCAGTATGTTTTGGGCCTGTATTTTGAAAATACTCTAACACGGAGTAGGCATGTAGAGTTTGCTTCTGGGACCCCAAAATATCAAATTTTAGGGCGTTTTGGGCCTGAATATGAGATATCGACTTTGGGCACCTAAAATATCGATTTTTAGCATGTTTTGAGCCTATATTTTGAAAAAAAATTCGTGTGTTTTGATGTTAAATTTGGGATATAAACGGGTACAGAAGATACATTTACATATCGACTTTTGGGCACCTAAAAGATCGATTTTTAGCATGTTTTGGGCCTATATTTTGAAAATATTCTAGCACTAAGTAGGCATGTACAGATCACTTCTGGGACCCCAAAATATCGAATTTTCGGGTGTTTTGAGCCTGAATTTGAGATATAAACGGGTACAGAAGATGCATGCACATATCGACTTTTGGGCACCTAAAATATCGATTTTGAGCATGTTTTGGGTCTGTATCTTCAAAACATTCTAACTAGGAGTAGGGATGTACAGATCGCTTCTGGGACCCAAAAATACCGAATTTTCGGGTGTTTTGAGCCTGAATTTGAGATATAAACGGGTACAGAAGATGCATGCACATATCGACTTTGGACACGTAAAATATCGATTTTCAGCATGTTTCGGGCCTGTATTTTGAAAATATTCTAGAACTGAGTAGGCATGTACAGATCGCTTCTGGGACCCCAAAATATCGAATTTTCGGGTGTTTTGGATCTGAATTTGAGATATCGACTTTGGGCACCTAAAATATCGATTTTTAGCATTTTTTGGTCCTATATTTTGAAAATATTCTAGCACTGAGTAGGCATGTAGAGATTGCTTTTGGGACCCCAAAAAATCGAATTTTCACTTGTTTTGAGCCTGAATTTGAGATATAAACGGGTACAGAAGATGCATGCACATATTGACTTTTGGCACCTAAAATATCGATTTTCATCATGTTTTGGGCCTGTATTTAGAAAATACTCTAACTAGAATTAGGCATGTACAGATCGCTTCTGGGACCCAAAAATATCGAATTTTCGGGTGTTTTGAGCCTGAATTTGAGATATAAACGGGTACAGAAGATGCATGCACATATCGACTTTGGACACTTAAAATATCGATTTGTAGCATGTTTTGAGCCTTTATTTTGAAAACATTCTAGCACTGACTAGACATGTACAGAACGCTTCTGGGACCCAAAATTATCGAATTTTCGCGTGTTTTAAGGTTGAATTTGAGATATAAACGAGTGCAGAAGATGCATACACATGTTCAATTTGGATACCTAAAATATCGATTTTTAGCATGTTTTGGGCCTGCATCTGAGTAGGCATGTACAGATCGCTTCTGGGACCCCCAAATATCGAATTTTCGGGTGTTTGGAGCCTGAATTTGAGATATAAACGGGTACAGAAGATGCATGCACATATCGACTTTTGGGCACCTAAAAGATCGATTTTCAGTATGTTTTGGGTTCTGTATTTTGAAAATACTCTAACAAGGAGTAGGCATGTACAGATCGCTTCTGGGACCCAAAAATATCGAATTTTCGGGTGTTTTGGACCTGAATTTGAGATATCGACGTTGGGCACCTAAAATATCGATTTTTTAGCATTTTTTGGTCCTATATTTTGAAAATATTCTAGCACTGAGTAGGCATGTAGAGATTGCTTTTGGGACCCCAAAAAATCGAATTTTCACGTGTTTTGAGCCTGAATTTGAGATATAAACGGGTACAGAAGATGCATGCACATATTGACTTTTGGCACCTAAAATATCGATTTTCATCATGTTTTGGGCCTGTATTTAGAAAATACTCTAACTAGAATTAGGCATGTACAGATCGCTTCTGGGACCCAAAAATATCGAATTTTCGGGTGTTTTGAGCCTGAATTTGAGATATAAACGGGTACAGAAGATGCATGCACATATCGACTTTGGTCCACCTAAAATATCGATTTTGAGCATGTTTTGGGTCTGTATCTTGAAAACATTCTAACTAGGAATAGGTGTGTACAGATCGCTTCTGGGACCCAAAAATACCGAATTTTCGGGTGTTTTGAGCCTGAATTTGAGATATAAACGGGTACAGAAGATGCATGCACATATTGACTTTGGGCACCTAAAATATCGATTTTCAGCATGTTTTGGGCCTGTATTTTGAAAATACTCTAACTAGGAGTAGGCATGTACAGATCGCTTCTGGGACCCAAAAATATCGAATTTTCTGGTGTTTTGAGCCTGAATTTGAGATATAAACGGGTACAGAAGATGTATGCACATATCGACTTTGGACACTTAAAATATCGATTTTTAGCATGTTTTGAGCCTATATTTTGAAAACATTCTAGCACTGACTAGACATGTACAGATCGCTTCTGGGACCCAAAACTATTGAATTTTCGGGTGTTTTGAGGTTGAATTTGAGATATAAACGAGTGTAGAAGATGCATACACATGTTCAATTTGGCTACCTAAAATATCGATTTTTAGCATGTTTTGGGACTGCATCTGAGTAGGCATGTACAGATCGCTTCTGGGACCCCAAAATATTGAATTTTCGGGTGTTTGGAGCCTGAATTTGAGATATAAACGGGTACAGAAGATGCATGCACATATCGACTTTTGGGCACCTAAAAGATCGATTTTCAGTATGTTTTGGGCCTGTATTTTGAAAATACTCTAACACGGAGTAGGCATGTACAGTTCGCTTCTGGGACCCCAAAATATCAAATTTTAGGGCGTTTTGGGCCTGAATATGAGATATCGACTTTGGGCACCTAAAATATTGATTTTTAGCATGTTTTGAGCCTATATTTTGAAAAAAAATTCATGTGTTTTGAGGTTAAATTTGGGTTATAAACGGGTAAAGAAGATACATTTACATATCGACTTTTGGGCACCTAAAAGATCGATTTTCAGTATGTTTTGAGCCTGTATTTTGAAAATAATCTAACACGGAGTAGGCATGTACAGTTCGCTTCTGGGACCCCAAAATATCGAATTTTCGGGTGTTTTGGGCCTGAATTTGAGATATCGACTTTGGGGACCTAAAATATCGATTTTAGCATGTTTTGGGCCTATATTTTGAAAATATTCTAGCACTAAGTAGGCATGTACAGATCACTTCTGGGACCCCAAAATATCAATATTTCGGGTGTTTTGAGCCTGAATTTGAGATATAAACGGGTACAGAAGATTCATGCACATATCGACTTTGGACACTTAAAATATCGATTTTTAGCATGTTTTGAGCCTATATTTTGAAAAAATTCTAGCACTGAGTAGGCATGTACAGATCGCTTCTGGGACCCCAAAATATCGAATTTTCGGGTGTTTTGAGCCTGAATTTGAGATATAAACGGGTACAGAAGATGCATGCACATATCGACTTTTGGGTACCTAAAATATCGATTTTGAGCATGTTTTGGGTCTGTATCTTGAAAACATTCTAACTAGGAGTATGGATGTACAGATCACTTCTGGGACCCAAAAATACCGAATTTTCATGTGTTTTGAGCCTGAATTTGAGATATAAACGGGTACAGAAGATGCATGCACATATCGACTTTGGACACTTAAAATATCGATTTTCAGCATGTTTTGGGCCTGTATTTTGAAAATATTCTAGCACTGAGTAGGCATGTACAGATCGCTTCTGGGACCCCAAAATATCGAGTTTTTGGGTGTTTTGGACCTGAATTTGAGATATCGACTTTGGGCACCTAAAATATCGATTTTTAGCATGTTTTGGTCCTATATTTTGAAAATATTCTAGCACTGAGTAGGCATGTAGAGATTGCTTCTGGGACCCCAAAATATCGAATTTTCAGGTGTTTTGAGACTGAATTTGAGATATAAACGGGTACAGAAGATGCAATCACATATTGACTTTTGGCACCTAAAATATCGATTTTCATCATGTTTTGGGCCTGTATTTAGAAAATACTCTAACTACGAGTAGGCATGTACAGATCGCTTCTGGGACCCAAAAATATCGAATTTTCGGGTGTTTTGAGCCTGAATTTGAGATATAAACGGGTACAGAAGATGCATGCACATATCGACTTTGGACACTTAAAATATCGATTTGTAGCATGTTTTGAGCCTATATTTTGAAAACATTCTAGCACTGACTAGACATGTACAGAACGCTTCTGGGACCCAAAATTATCGAATTTTCGCGTATTTTAAGGTTGAATTTGAGATATAAACGAGTGCAGAAGATGCATACACATGTTCAATTTGGATACCTAAAATATCGATTTTTAGCATGTTTTGGGCCTGCATCTGAGTAGGCATGTACAGATCGCTTCTGGGACCCCCAAATATCGAATTTTCGGGTGTTTGGAGCCTGAATTTGAGATATAAACGGGTACAGAAGATGCATGCACATATCGACTTTTGGGCACCTAAAAGATCGATTTTCAGTATGTTTTGGGTTCTGTATTTTGAAAATACTCTAACAAGGAGTAGGCATGTACAGATCGCTTCTGGGACCCAAAAATATCGAATTTTCGGGTGTTTTGAGGTTAAATTTGGGATATAAACGGGTACAGAAGATGCATTTACATATCGACTTTTGGGCACCTAAAAGATCGATTTTCAATATGTTTTGAGCCTGTATTTTGAAAATAATCTAACACGGAGTAGGCATGTACAGTTCGCTTCTGGGACCCCAAAATATCGAATTTTCGGGTGTTTTGGGCCTGAATTTGAGATATCGACTTTGGGGACCTAAAATATCGATTTTTAGCATGTTTTGGGCCTATATTTTGAAAATATTCTAGCACTAAGTAGGCATGTACAGATCACTTCTGGGACCCCAAAATATCGAATTTTTGGGTGTTTTGAGCCTGAATTTGAGATATAAACGGGTACAGAAGATGCATGCACATATCGACTTTGGTCCACCTAAAATATCGATTTTGAGCATGTTTTGGGTCTGTATCTTGAAAACATTCTAACTAGGAGTAGGTGTGTACAGATCGCTTCTGGGGCCCAAAAATACCGAATTTTCGGGTGTTTTGAGCCTGAATTTGAGATATAAACGGGTACAGAAGATGCATGCACATATAGACTTTGGGCACCTAAAATATCGATTTTCAGCATGTTTTGGGCCTGTATTTTGAAAATACTCTAACTAGGAGTAGGCATGTACAGATCGCTTCTGGGACCCAAAAATATCGAATTTTCTGGTGTTTTGAGCCTGAATTTGAGATATAAACGGGTACAGAAGATGTATGCACATTTCGACTTTGGACACTTAAAATATCGATTTTTAGCATGTTTTGAGTCTATATTTTGAAAACATTCTAGCACTGACTAGACATATACAGATCGCTTCTGGGACCCAAAACTATTGAATTTTCGGGTGTTTTGAGGTTGAATTTGAGATATAAACGAGTGTAGAAGATGCATACACATGTTCAATTTGGCTACCTAATATATCGATTTTTAGTATGTTTTGGGACTGCATCTGAGTAGGCATGTACAGATCGCTTCTGGGACCCCAAAATATTGAATTTTCGGGTGTTTGGAGCCTGAATTTGAGATATAAACGGGTACAGAAGATGCATGCACATATCGACTTTTGGGCACCTAAAAGATCGATTTTCAGTATGTTTTGGGCCTGTATTTTGAAAATACTCTAACACGGAGTAGGCATGTACAGTTCGCTTCTGGGACCCCAAAATATCAAATTTTAGGGCGTTTTGGGCCTGAATATGAGATATCGACTTTGGGCACCTAAAATATTGATTTTTAGCATGTTTTGAGCCTATATTTTGAAAAAAAATTCATGTGTTTTGAGGTTAAATTTGGGTTATAAACGGGTAAAGAAGATACATTTACATATCGACTTTTGGGCACCTAAAAGATCGATTTTCAGTATGTTTTGAGCCTGTATTTTGAAAATAATCTAACACGGAGTAGGCATGTACAGTTCGCTTCTGGGACCCCAAAATATCGAATTTTCGGGTGTTTTGGGCCTGAATTTGAGATATCGACTTTGGGGACCTAAAATATCGATTTTAGCATGTTTTGGGCCTATATTTTGAAAATATTCTAGCACTAAGTAGGCATGTACAGATCACTTCTGGGACCCCAAAATATCGATATTTCGGGTGTTTTGAGCCTGAATTTGAGATATAAACGGGTACAGAAGATTCATGCACATATCGACTTTGGACACTTAAAATATCGATTTTTAGCATGTTTTGAGCCTATATTTTGAAAAAATTCTAGCACTGAGTAGGCATGTACAGATCGCTTCTGGGACCCAAAAATATCGAATTTTCGGGTGTTTTGAGCCTGAATTTGAGATATAAACGGGTACAGAAGATGCATGCACATATCGACTTTTGGGTACCTAAAATATCGATTTTGAGCATGTTTTGGGTCTGTATCTTGAAAACATTCTAACTAGGAGTATGGATGTACAGATCACTTCTGGGACCCAAAAATACCGAATTTTCGGGTGTTTTGAGCCTGAATTTGAGATATAAACGGGTACAGAAGATGCATGCACATATCGACTTTGGACACTTAAAATATCGATTTTCAGCATGTTTTGGGCCTGTATTTTGAAAATATTCTAGTACTGAGTAGGCATGTACAGATCGCTTCTGGGACCCCAAAATATCGAGTTTTTGGGTGTTTTGGACCTGAATTTGAGATATCGACTTTGGGCACCTAAAATATCGATTTTTAGCATGTTTTGGTCCTATATTTTGAAAATATTCTAGCACTGAGTAGGCATGTAGAGATTGCTTCTGGGACCCCAAAATATCGAATTTTCAGGTGTTTTGAGACTGAATTTGAGATATAAACGGGTACAGAAGATGCAATCACATATTGACTTTTGGCACCTAAAATATCGATTTTCATCATGTTTTGGGCCTGTATTTAGAAAATACTCTAACTAGGAGTAGGCATGTACAGATCGCTTCTGGGACCCAAAAATATCGAATTTTCGGGTGTTTTGAGCCTGAATTTGAGATATAAACGGGTACAGAAGATGCATGCACATATCGACTTTGGACACTTAAAATATCGATTTTTAGCATGTTTTGAGCCTATATTTTGAAAACATTCTAGCACTGACTAGACATGTACAGAACGCTTCTGGGACCCAAAATTATCGAATTTTCGCGTGTTTTAAGGTTGAATTTGAGATATAAACGAGTGCAGAAGATGCATACACATGTTCAATTTGGATACCTAAAATATCGATTTTTAGCATGTTTTGGGCCTGCATCTGAGTAGGCATGTACAGATCGCTTCTGGGACCCCCAAATATCGAATTTTCGGGTGTTTGGAGCCTGAATTTGAGATATAAACGGGTACAGAAGATGCATGCACATATCGACTTTTGGGCACCTAAAAGATCGATTTTCAGTATGTTTTGGGTTCTGTATTTTGAAAATACTCTAACAAGGAGTAGGCATGTACAGATCGCTTCTGGGACCCAAAAATATCGAATTTTCGGGTGTTTTGAGGTTAAATTTGGGATATAAACGGGTACAGAAGATGCATTTACATATCGACTTTTGGGCACCTAAAAGATCGATTTTCAATATGTTTTGAGCCTGTATTTTGAAAATAATCTAACACGGAGTAGGCATGTACAGTTCGCTTCTGGGACCCCAAAATATCGAATTTTCGGGTGTTTTGGGCCAGAATTTGAGATATCGACTTTGGGGACCTAAAATATCGATTTTTAGCATGTTTTGGGCCTATATTTTGAAAATATTCTAGCACTAAGTAGGCATGTACAGATCACTTCTGGGACCCCAAAATATCGAATTTTTGGGTGTTATGAGCCTGAATTTGAGATATAAACGGGTACAGAAGATGCATGCACATATCGACTTTGGTCCACCTAAAATATCGATTTTGAGCATGTTTTGGGTCTGTATCTTGAAAACATTCTAACTAGGAGTAGGTGTGTACAGATCGCTTCTGGGACCCAAAAATACCGAATTTTCGGGTGTTTTGAGCCTGAATTTGAGATATAAACGGGTACAGAAGATGCATGCACATATTGACTTTGGGCACCTAAAATATCGATTTTCAGCATGTTTTGGGCCTGTATTTTGAAAATACTCTAACTAGGAGTAGGCATGTACAGATCGCTTCTGGGACCCAAAAATATCGAATTTTCTGGTGTTTTGAGCCTGAATTTGAGATATAAACGGGTACAGAAGATGTATGCACATATCGACTTTGGACACTTAAAATATCGATTTTTAGCATGTTTTGAGCCTATATTTTGAAAACATTCTAGCACTGACTAGACATGTACAGATCGCTTCTGGGACCCAAAACTATTGAATTTTCGGGTGTTTTGAGGTTGAATTTGAGATATAAACGAGTGTAGAAGATGCATACACATGTTCAATTTGGCTACCTAAAATATCGATTTTTAGCATGTTTTGGGACTGCATCTGAGTAGGCATGTACAGATCGCTTCTGGGACCCCAAAATATTGAATTTTCGGGTGTTTGGAGCCTGAATTTGAGATATAAACGGGTACAGAAGATGCATGCACATATCGACTTTTGGGCACCTAAAAGATCGATTTTCAGTATGTTTTGGGCCTGTATTTTGAAAATACTCTAACACGGAGTAGGCATGTACAGTTCGCTTCTGGGACCCCAAAATATCAAATTTTAGGGCGTTTTGGGCCTGAATATGAGATATCGACTTAGGGCACCTAAAATATTGATTTTTAGCATGTTTTGAGCCTATATTTTGAAAAAAAATTCATGTGTTTTGAGGTTAAATTTGGGTTATAAACGGGTAAAGAAGATACATTTACATATCGACTTTTGGGCACCTAAAAGATCGATTTTCAGTATGTTTTGAGCCTGTATTTTGAAAATAATCTAACACGGAGTAGGCATGTACAGTTCGCTTCTGGGACCCCAAAATATCGAATTTTCGTGTGTTTTGGGCCTGAATTTGAGATATCGACTTTGGGCACCTAAAATATCGATTTTCAGCATGTTTTGGGCCTATATTTTGAAAATATTCTAGCACTAAGTAGGCATGTACAGATCACTTCTGGGACCCCAAAATATCGAATTTTCGGGTGTTTTGAGCCTGAATTTGAGATATAAACGGGTACAGATGATGCATGCACATATCGACTTTGGACACTTAAAATATAGATTTTTAGCATGTTTTGAGAATATATTTTGAAAAAATTCTAGCACTGAGTAGGCATGTACAGATCGCTTCTGGGACCCAAAAATATCGAATTTTCGGGTGTTTTGAGGTTAAATTTGGGATATAAACGGGTACAGAAGATGTATTTACATATTAACTTTTGGGCACCTAAAAGATCGATTTTCAGTATGTTTTGAGCCTGTTTTTTTAAAATACTCTAACACGGCGTAGGCATGTACAGTTCGCTTCTGGGACCCCAAAATATCGAATTTTCGGGTGTGTTGGGCCAGAATTTGAGATATCGACTTTGGGGACCAAAAATATCGATTTTTAGCATGTTTTGGGTCTATATTTTGAAAATATTCTAGCACTAAGTAGGCATGTACAGATCACTTCTGGGACCTCAAAATATCGAATTTTCGGGTGTTTTGAGCCTGAATTTGAGATATAAACGGGTACAGATGATGCATGCACATATCTACTTTGGACACTTAATATATCGATTTTCAGCATGATTTGGGCCTGTATTTTGAAAACATTCTAGCACTGAGTAGGCATGTACAGATCGCTTCTGGGACCCCAAAATATCGAGTTTTTGGGTGTTTTGGACCTGAATTTGAGATATCAACTTTGGGCACCTAAAATATCGATTTTTAGCATGTTTTGGGCCTATATTTTGAAAATATTCTACCACTGAGTAGGCATGTACAGATCGCTTCTGGAACCGCAAAATATCGAATTTTCGAGAGTTTTGAGCCTGAATTTGAGATATAAACGGGTACAGAAGATGCATGCACATATCGACTTTTGGGCAACTAAAAGATCGATTTTCAGTATGTTTTGGGCCTGTATTTTGAAAATACTCTAACACGGAGTAGGCATGTACAGTTCGCTTCTGGGACCCCAAAATATCAAATTTTAGGGCGTTTTGGGCCTGAATATGAGATATCGACTTAGGGCACCTAAAATATTGATTTTTAGCATGTTTTGAGCCTATATTTTGAAAAAAAATTCATGTGTTTTGAGGTTAAATTTGGGTTATAAACGGGTAAAGAAGATACATTTACATATCGACTTTTGGGCACCTAAAAGATCGATTTTCAGTATGTTTTGAGCCTGTATTTTGAAAATAATCTAACACGGAGTAGGCATGTACAGTTCGCTTCTGGGACCCCAAAATATCGAATTTTCGTGTGTTTTGGGCCTGAATTTGAGATATCGACTTTGGGCACCTAAAATATCGATTTTCAGCATGTTTTGGGCCTATATTTTGAAAATATTCTAGCACTAAGTAGGCATGTACAGATCACTTCTGGGACCCCAAAATATCGAATTTTCAGGTGTTTTGAGCCTGAATTTGAGATATAAACGGGTACAGATGATGCATGCACATATCGACTTTGGACACTTAAAATATAGATTTTTAGCATGTTTTGAGAATATATTTTGAAAAAATTCTAGCACTGAGTAGGCATGTACAGATCGCTTCTGGGACCCAAAAATATCGAATTTTCGGGTGTTTTGAGGTTAAATTTGGGATATAAACGGGTACAGAAGATGTATTTACATATTAACTTTTGGGCACCTAAAAGATCGATTTTCAGTATGTTTTGAGCCTGTTTTTTTAAAATACTCTAACACGGCGTAGGCATGTACAGTTCGCTTCTGGGACCCCAAAATATCGAATTTTCGGGTGTGTTGGGCCAGAATTTGAGATATCGACTTTGGGGACCAAAAATATCGATTTTTAGCATGTTTTGGGTCTATATTTTGAAAATATTCTAGCACTAAGTAGGCATGTACAGATCACTTCTGGGACCTCAAAATATCGAATTTTCGGGTGTTTTGAGCCTGAATTTGAGATATAAACGGGTACAGATGATGCATGCACATATCTACTTTGGACACTTAATATATCGATTTTCAGCATGATTTGGGCCTGTATTTTGAAAACATTCTAGCACTGAGTAGGCATGTACAGATCGCTTCTGGGACCCCAAAATATCGAGTTTTTGGGTGTTTTGGACCTGAATTTGAGATATCAACTTTGGGCACCTAAAATATCGATTTTTAGCATGTTTTGGGCCTATATTTTGAAAATATTCTACCACTGAGTAGGCATGTACAGATCGCTTCTGGAACCGCAAAATATCGAATTTTCGAGAGTTTTGAGCCTGAATTTGAGATATAAACGGGTACAGAAGATGCATGCACATATCGACTTTTGGGCAACTAAAAGATCGATTTTCAGTATGTTTTGGGCCTGTATTTTGAAAATACTCTAACACGGAGTAGGCATGTACAGTTCGCTTCTGGGACCCCAAAACATCGAATTTTCGGGTGTTTTGGGCCTGAATTTGAAATATAAACGGGTACAGAAGATGCATTTACATATCAACTTTTGGGCACCTAAAAGATCAATTTTCAGTATGTTTTGAGTCTGTTTTTTTTTAAATACTCTAACACGGCGTAGGCATGTACAGTTCGCTTCTGGGACCCCAAAATATCGAATTTTCGGGTGTGTTGGGCCTGAATTTGAGATATCGACTTTGGGGACCTAAAATATCGATTTTTAGCATGTTTTGGGCCTATATTTTGAAAATATTCTAGCACTAAGTAGGCATGTACAGATCACTTCTGGGACCCAAAAATATAGAATTTTCGGGTGTTTTGAGCCTGAATTTGAGATATAAACGGGTACAGATGATGCATGCACATATCGACTTTGGACACTTAATATATCGATTTTCAGCATGATTTGGGCCTGTATTTTGAAAACATTCTAGCACTGAGTAGGCATGTACAGATCGCTTCTGGGACCCCAAAATATCGAGTTTTTGGGTGTTTTGGACCTGAATTTGAGATATCAACTTTGGGCACCTAAAATATCGATTTTTAGCATGTTTTGGGCCTATATTTTGAAAATATTCTACCACTGAGTAGGCATGTACAGATCGCTTCTGGAACCCCAAAATATCGAATTTTCGAGAGTTTTGAGCCTGAATTTGAGATATAAACGGGTACAGAAGATGCATGCACATATCGACTTTTGGGCAACTAAAAGATCGATTTTCAGTATGTTTTGGGTTCTGTATTTTGAAAATACTCTAACACGGAGTAGGCATGTACAGTTCGCTTCTGGGACCCCAAAACATTGAATTTTCGGGTGTTTTGGGCCTGAATTTGAAATATAAACGGGTACAGAAGATGCATTTACATATCAACTTTTGGGCACCTAAAAGATCAATTTTCAGTATGTTTTGAGCCTGTTTTTTTTTAAATACTCTAACACGGCGTAGGCATGTACAGTTCGCTTCTGGGACCCCAAAATATCGAATTTTCGGGTGTGTTGGGCCTGAATTTGAGATATCGACTTTGGGGACCTAAAATATCGATTTTTAGCATGTTTTGGGCCTATATTTTGAAAATATTCTAGCACTAAGTAGGCATGTACATATCACTTCTGGGACCAAAAAATATAGAATTTTCGGGTGTTTTGAGCTTGAATTTGAGATATAAACGGGTACAGATAATGCATGCACATATCGACTTTGGACACTTAAAATATCGATTTTCAGCATGATTTGGGCCTGTATTTTGAAAAAATTCTAGCACTGAGTAGGCATGTACAGATCGCTTTTGGGATCCCAAAATATCGAGTTTTTGGGTGTTTTGGACCTGAATTTGAGATATCAACTTTGGGCACCTAAAATATCGATTTTTAGCATGTTTTGGGCCTATATTTTGAAAATATTCTACCACTGAGTAGGCATGTACAGATCGCTTCTGGAACCCCAAAATATCGAATTTTCGAGAGTTTTGAGCCTGAATTTGAGATATAAACGGGTACAGAAGATGCATGCACATATCGACTTTTGGGCACCTAAAATATCGATTTTCAACATGTTTTGGGCCTGTATTTTGAAAATACTCTAACTAGCAGATCGCTTCTGGGACCCCAAAATATCAAATTTTTGGGTGTTTTGAGCCTGAATTTGAGATATAAACGGGTACAGTAGATGCATGCACATATCGACTTTGGACACTTAAAATATCGATTTTTAGCATGTTTTTGAGCCTATATTTTTAAAACATTCTAGCGCTGACTAGACATGTACAGATTGCTTCTGGGACCCAAAATTATCGAATTTTCGGGTGTTTTGAAGTTGAATTTGAGATATAAATGAGTGCAGAAGATGGATACACATGTTCAATTTGGGTACCAAAAATATCGATTTTTAGCATGTTTTTGGGCCTGCATCTGAGTAGGCATGTACAGATCGCTTCTGGGACCCCAAAACATCGAATTTTCGGGTGTTTGGAGCCTGAATTTGAGATATAAACGGGTACAGAAGATGCATGCACATATCGACTTTTGTTCACCTAAAATATCGATTTTGAGCATGTTTTGGGTCTGTATCTTGAAAACATTCTAACTAGGAGTAGGGATGTACAGATCGCTTCTGGGACCCAAAAATACCGAATTTTCGGGTGTTTTGGGCCTGAATTTGAAATATAAACGGGTACAGAAGATGCATACACATATTGACTTTGGGCACCTAAAATATCGATTTTCAGCATGTTTTGGGCCTGTATTTTGAAAATACTCTAACTAGGAGTAGGCATGTACAGATCGCTTCTGGGACCCAAAATTATCGAATTTTCGGGTGTTTTGAGCCTGAATTTGAGATATAAACGGGTACAGAAGATGCATGCACATATCGACTTTGGACACTTAAAATATCGATTTTCGGCATGTTTTGGGCCTGTATTTTGAAAACATACTAGCACTGAGTAGGCATGTACAGATCTCTTCTGGGACCCCAAAATATCGAGTTTTTGGGTGTTTTGGACCTGCATTTGAGATATCGACTTTGGGCACCTAAAATATCGATTTTTAGCATGTTTTGGGCCTATATTTTGAAAATATTCTAGCACTGAGTAGGCATGTACAGATCGCTTCTGGGACCCCAAAATATCGAATTTTTGGGTGTTTTGAGCCTGAATTTGATATATAAACGGGTACAGATGATGCATGCACATATCGACTTTGGACACTTAAAATATTGATTTTTAGCATGTTTTGAGCCTATATTTTGAAAAAATTCTAGCACTGAGTAGGCATGTACAGATCGCTTCTGAGACCCAAAAATATCGAATTTTCGGGTGTTTTGAGCCTGAATTTGAGATATAAACGGGTACAGAAGATGCATGCACATATCGACTTTGGACACTTAAAATATCGATTTTTAGCATGTTTTGAGCCTATATTTTAAAAACATTCTGGCACTGACTAGACATGTACAGATCACTTCTGGAACCCAAAATTATCGAATTTTCGGGTGTTTTGAGGTTGAATTTGAGATATAAACGAGTACAGAAGATGCATACACATGTTTAATTTGGGTACCTAAAATATCGATTTTTAGCATGTTTTGGGACTGCATCTGAGTAGGCATGTACAGATCGCTTCAGGGACCCCAAAATATCGAATTTTCAGGTGTTTGGAGCCTGAATTTGAGATATAAACGGGTACAGAAGATGCATGCTCATATCGACTTTTTGGCACCTAACAGATCGATTTTCAGTATGTTTTGGGCCTGTATTTTAAAAATACTCTAACACGGAGTAGGCATGTACAGTTCGCTTCTGGGACCCCAAAATATCGAATTTTAGGGTGTTTTGAGCCTGAATTTGAGATATAAACGGGTACAGAAGATGCATGCACTTATCGACTTTTGGGGACCTAAAATATCGATTTTGAGCATGTTTTGGGTTTGTATCTTGACAAAATTCTAGCACTGAGTAGGCATGTACAGATCGCTTCTGGGACCCAAAAATATCGAATTTTCGGGTGTTTTGATGTTAAATTTGGGATATAAACGGGTACAGAAGATGCATTTACATATCGACTTTTGGGCACCTAAAAGATCGATTTTCAGTATGTTTTGAACCTTTATTTTGAAAATACTCTAACACGGAGTAGGCATGTACAGATCGCTTCTGGGACCCCAAAATATCGAATTTTCGGGTGTTTTGGGCCTGAATTTGAGATATCGACTTTGGGGACCTAAAATATCGATTTTTAGCATGTTTTGGGCCTATATTTTGAATATATTCTAGCAATAAGTAGGCATGTACAGATCACTTCTGGGACCCCAAAATATCGAATTTTCGGGTGTTTTGAGCCTGAATTTGAGATATAAACGGGTACAAATGATGCATGCACATATCGACTTTGGACACTTAAAATATCGATTTTTAGCATGTTTTGAGCCTATATTTTGAAAAAATTCTAGCACTGAGTAGGCATGTACAGATCGCTTCTGGGACCCAAAATAATCGAATTTTCGGGTGTTTTGAGGTTGAATTTGGGATATAAACGGGTGCAGAAGATGCATCCACATATAGACTTTTGGGCACCTAAAATATCGATTTTCAGTATGTTTTGGGCCTGTATATTGAAAATACTCTAACACGGAGTAGGCATGTACAGATCGCTTCTGGGACCCCAAAATGTCGAATTTTTGGGTGTTTTTGGCCTGAATTTGAAATATCGACTTTGGGCACCTAAAATATCGATTTTTAGCATGTTTTTGGCCTATATTTTAAAAATATTCTAGCACTGAGTAGGCATGTATAGATCGCTTCTGGGACCCCAAAATATCGAATTTTCGGGTGTTTTAAGCCTGAATTTGAGATTTAAACTGGTACAGAAGATGCATGCACATATCGACTTTTGGGCACCTAAAATATCGATTTTGAGCATGTTTTGGGTCTGTATCTTGAAAACAGTCTAACTAGGATTAGGGATGTACAGATCGCTTCTGGGACCCAAAAATACCGAATTTTCGGGTGTTTTGAGCCTGAATTTGAGATATATTCTGGTACAGAAGATGCATGCACATATCGACTTTGGACACTTAAAATATCGATTTTCAGCATGTTTTGGGCATGTATATTAAAAATATTCTATCACTGTGTAGGCATGTACAGATCGCTTCAGGGACCCCAAAATATCGAATTTTTGGGTGTTTTTAGGTTAAATTTGGGATATAAACGGGTACAGAAGATGCATTTACATATTGACTTTTGGGAACCTAAAAGATCGATTTTCAGTATGTTTTGAGCCTTTATTTTGAAAATACACTAACACGGAGTAGGCATGTACAGTTCGCTTCTGGGACCCCAAAATATCGAATTTTCGGGTGTTTTGAGCCTGAATTTGAGATATAAACGGGTACAGATAATGCATGCAGATATCGACTTTGGACATTTAAAATATCGATTTTTAGCATGTTTTTATGCCTATATTTTGAAAAAATTCTAGCACTGAGTAGGCATGTACAGATCGCTTCTGGGACCCAAAAATATCGAATTTTCGGGTGTTTTGAGCCTAAATTTGAGATATAAACGGGTACAGAAGATGCATGCACATATCGACTTTTGGGCACCTAAAATATCGATTTTGAGCATGTTTTGGGTCTGTATCTTGAAAACATTCTAACTAGGAGTAGGGATGTACAGATCGCTTCTGGGATCCAAAAATACCGAATTTTCGGGTGTTTTGAGCCTGAATTTGGGATATCGACTTTGGACACTTAAAATATCGATTTTCAGTATGTTTTGAGCCTATATTTTGAAAATATTCCAGCACTGAGTAGGCATGTACAGATCGCTTCTGGGACTCCAAAATGACGAATTTTCGGTTGTTTTGAGCCTGAATTTGAGATATAAACAGGTACAGAAGATGCATGCAAATATCGACTTTTGGGCACCTAAAATATCGATTTTGAGCATGTTTTGGGTCTATATCATGAAAACATTCTAACTAGGAGTAGGGATGTACAGATCGCTTCTGGGACCCAAAAATATCGAATTTTCGGGTGTTTTGAGCCTGAATTTGAGATATAAACGGGTACAGAAGATGCATGCACATTTTGACTTTGGACACTTAAAATTTTGATTTTTAGCATGTTTTGAGCCTATATTTTGAAAACATTCTAGCACTGACTAGACATGTACAGATCGCTTCTGGGACCAAAAATTATCGAATTTTCGGGTGTTTTGAGGTTGAATTTGAGATATAAACTAGTGCAGAAGATGCATACACATGTTCAATTTGGGTACCTAAAATATCGATTTTTAGCATATTTTGGGCCTGCATCTGAGTAGGCATGTACAGATCGCTTCTGGGACCCCAAAATATCGACCTTTTCGGGTGTTTGGAGCCTGAATTTCAGATATAAACGGGTACAGAAGATGCATGCCCATATCGATTTTTGGGCACCTAAAAGATCGATTTTCAGTATGTTTTGGGCCTGTATTTTGAAAATACTCTAACACGGAGTAGGCATGTACAGTTTGCTTCTGGGACCCCAAAATATCGAATTTTAGGATGTTTTTGGCCTGAAATTGAGATATCGATTTCGGGCACCTAAAATATCGATTTTTAGCATGTTTTGGGCCTATATTTTGAAAATATTCTAGCACTAAGTAGGCATGTACAGATCACTTCTGGGACCCCAAAATATCGAATTTTCAGGTGTTTTGAGCCTGAATTTGAGATATAAACGGGTACAGATGATTCATGCACATATCGACTTTGGACTCTTAAAATATCGATTTTTAGCATGTTTTCAGCCTATGTTTTGAAAAAATTCTAGCCCTGAGTAGGCATGTACAGATCGCTTCTGGGACCCAAAAATATCGAATTTTCGGGTGTTTTGAGGTTATATTTGTGATATAAACGGGTACAGAAGATGCATTTACATATCGACTTTTGGGCACCTAAAAGATCGATTTTCAGTATGTTTTGAGCCTGTATTTTTAAAATACTCTAACACGGAGTAGGCATGTACAGTTCGCTTCTGGGACCCCAAAATATCGAATTTTCGGGTGTTTTGGGCCTGAATTTGAGATATCGACTTTGGGCACCTAAAATATCGATTTTTAGCATGTTTTGGGCCTATATTTTGAAAATATTCTAGCACTGAGTAGGCATGTACAGATCGCTTCTGGGACCCCAAAATATCGAATTTTCGGGTGTTTTGAGCCTGAATTTGAGATATAAACGGGTACAGAAGATGCATGCACATATTGACTTTGGGCACCTAAAATATCAATTCTCAGCATGTTTTGGGCCTGTATTTTGAAAATACTCTAACTAGGAGTAGGCATGTACAGATCGCTTCTGGGACCCAAAAATATCGATTTTTCGGGTGTTTTGAGCCTGAATTTGAGATATAAACGGGTACAGAAGATGCATGCGCATATCGACTTTGGACACTTAAAATATCGATTTTTAGCATGTTTTTAGCCTATATTTTGAAAACATTCTAGCACTGACTAGACATGTACAGATCGCTTCTGGGACCCAAAATTATCAAATTTTCGGGTTTTTTGAGGTTAAATTTGAGATATAAACGAGTGCAGAAGATGCATACACATGTTGACTTTGGGCACCTAAAATATCGATTTTTAGCATGTCTTGGGCCTGCATCTGAGTAGGCATGTACAGATCGCTTCTGGGACCCAAAAATATCGAATTTTCGGGTATTTGGAGCCTCAATTTGAGATATAAACGGGTACAGAAGATGCATCCACATATCGACTTTTGGGCACCTAAAAGATCGATTTTCAGTATGTTTTGGGCCTGTATATTGAAAAAACTCTAACACGGAGTAGGCATGTACAGATCGCTTCTGGGACCCAAAAATATCGAATTTTCGGGTGTTTTGAGCCTGAATTTGAGATATAAACGGGTACAGAAGATGCATGCACATATCGACTTTGGACACTTAAAATATCGATTTTTAGCATGTTTTGAGCCTATAATTTGAAAAAATTCTAGCACTGAGTAGGCATGTACAGATCGCTTCTGGGACCCAAAAATATCGAATTTTCGGGTGTTTTGAGGTTGAATTTGGGATATAAACGGGTGCAGAAGATGCATACACATGTTGACTTTGGTCACCTAAAATAACGATTTTCAGCTTGTTTTGGGCCTGTATTTTGAAAAAACTCGAAAACGGAGTAGGCAAGTACAGATCGCTTCGGGGACCCCAAAATATCGAATTTTCGGGTGTTTTGAGCCTGAATTTGAGATATAAACGGGTACAGAAGATGCATGCACATATCGACCTTTGGGCACCTAAAATATCGATTTGAGCATGTTTTGGGTCTGTATCTTGAAAACATTCTAACTAGGAGTAGGGATGTACAGATCGCTTCGGGGACCAAAAAATACCGAATTTTCGGGTTTTTTGAGCCTGAATTTGAGATATAAACGGGTACAGAAGATGCATGCACATATCGACTTTGGACACTTAAAATATCGATTTTCAGTATGTTTTGGGCCTGTATTTTGAAAACATTCTAGCACTGAGTAGGCATGTACAGATCGCTTCTGGGACCCCAAAATATTGAGTTTTGGGGTGTTTTGGACCTGAATTTGAGATATCGACTATGGGCACCTAAAATATCGATTTTAGCATGTTTTGGGCCTATATTTTGAAAATATTCTAGCACTGAGTAGGCATGTACAGATCGCTTCTGGGACCCCAAAATATCGAATTTTCGGGTGTTTTGAGCCTGAATTTGAGATATAAACGAGTACAGAAGATGCATGCACATATTGACTTTGGGCACCTAAAATATCGATTTACAGCATGTTTTGGGCCTGTATTTTGAAAATACTCTAACTAGGAGTAGGCATGTACAGATCGCTTCTGGGACCCAAAAATATCGAATTTTCGGGTGTTTTGAGCCTGAATTTGAGATATAAACGGGTACAGAAGATGCATCCACATATCGACTTTTGGGCACCTAAAAGATCGATTTTCAGTATGTTTTGGGCCTGTATATTAAAAAGACTCTAACTCAGAGTAGGCATGTACAGATCGCTTCTGGGACCCCAAAATATCAATTTTTTTGGGTGTTTTTGGCCTGAATTTGAGATATCGACTTTGGGCACCTAAAATATCTATTTTTAGCATGTTTTGGGCCTATATTTTGAAAATATTCTAGCACTGAGTAGGCATGTACAGATCGCTTCTGGGACCCCAAAATATCGAATTTTCTTGTGTTTTCAGCCTGAATTTGAGATATAAACGGGTACAGAAGATGCATGCACATATCGACTTTTGAGCACCTAAAATATCGATTTTGAGCATGTTTTGGGTCTGTATCTTAAAAATATTCTAACTAGGAGTAGGGATATACAGATCGCTTCTAGGACCCAAAAATACCGAATTTTCGGGTGTTTTGAGCCTGAATTTGAGATATAAACGGATACAGAAGATGCATGCACATATTGACTTTGGGCACCTAAAATATCGATTTTCAGCATGTTTTGGGCCTGTTCTTTTAAAATACTCTAACTAGGAGTAGGCATGTACATATAGCTTCTGGGACCCAAAAATATCGAATTTTCGGGTGTTTTGAGAATAAATTTGGGATATAAACGGGTACAGAAGATGCATTTACATATCGACTTTTGGGCACCTAAAAGATCGATTTTCAGTATGTTTTGAGCCTGTATTTTTAAAATACTCTAACACGGAGTAGGCATGTACATTTCGCTTCTGGGACCCCAAAATATCGAATTTTCGGGTGTTTTGTGCCTAAATTTGAGATATCGACTTTGGGGACCTAAAATATCGATTTTTAGCATGATTTGGGCCTATATTTTGAAAATATTCTAGCACTATGTAGGCATGTACAGATCACTTCTGGGACCCCAAAATATCGAATTTTCGGTTGTTTTGAGCCTAAATTTGAGATACAAACGGGTGCAGAAGATGCATACACATGTTGACTTTGGTCACCTAAAATATCGATTTTCAGCTTGTTTTGGGCCTGTATTTTGAAAATGCTCTAACTGTGAGTAAGCAAGTACAGATCGCTTCGGGGACCCCAAAATATCGATTTTTCGGGTGTTTTGAGCCTGAATTTGAGATATAAACGGGTACAGAAGATGCATCCACATATCGACTTTTGGGCACCTAAAAGATCGATTTTCAGTATGTTTTGGGCCTGTATATTGAAAACATTCTAACTAGGGGTAGGCATGTACAGATCGCTTCTGGGACCCCAAAATATCGAGTTTTGGGGTGTTTTGGACCTGAATTTGAGATATCGACTTAGGGCACCTAGAATATCGATTTTAGCATGTTTTGGGCCTATATTTTGAAAATATTCTAGCACTGAGTAGGCATGTTTAGATTGCTTCTGGGACCCAAAAATATCGAATTTTCGGGTGTTTTGAGCCTGAATTTGAAATATAAACGGGTACAGAAGATGCATGCACATATCGACTTTGGACACATAAAATATCGATTTTTAGCATGTTTTGAGCCTATTTTTTGAAAACATTCTAGCGCTGACTAGACATGTACATATCGCTTCTGGGACCCAAAATTATGGAATTTTCGGTTGTTTTGAGGTTGAATTTGAGCTATAAACAGAAGATGCATTTACATATCGACTTTTGGGCACCTAAAATATCGATTTTCAGTA
Organism: Petrolisthes cinctipes; assembly: GCA_033782935.1. Taxonomy (NCBI): domain Eukaryota; kingdom Metazoa; phylum Arthropoda; class Malacostraca; order Decapoda; family Porcellanidae; genus Petrolisthes; species Petrolisthes cinctipes. The sequence goes on from JAWQEG010000175.1 coordinate 1,907,465, forward strand.
TGTTTTGAGCCTGTATTTTGAAAATACTCTAACACGGAGTAGGCATGTACAGGTCGCTTCCGGGACCCCAAAATATCGAATTTTCGGGTGTTTTGAACCTGAATTTGAGATATCGACTTTGGGCACCTAAAATATCGATTTTTAGCATGTTTTGGACCAATATTTTGAAAATATTCTAGCACTAAGTAGGCATGTACAAATGACTTCTGGGACCCCAAAATATCGAATTTTCGGGTGTTTTGAGCCTGAATATGAGATATAAACGGGTACAGATGATGCATGCACATATCGACTTTGGACACTTAAAATATCGATTTTTAGCATGTTTTGAGCCTATATTTTGAAAAAATTCTAACACAGAGTAGGCATGTACAGATCGCTTCTGGGACCCCAAAATATCGAATTTTCGGGTGTTTTGACCCTGAATTTGAGATATAAACGGGTACAGATGATGCATGCACATATCGACTTTTGGGCACCTAGAATATCGATTTTGAGCATGTTTTGGGTCTGTATCTTAAAACATTCTAACTAGGAGTAGGGATGTACAGATCGCTTCTGGGACCCAAAAATACCGAATTTTCGGTTGTTTTGAGCCTGAATTTGAGATATAAACGGGTACAGAAGATGCATGCACATATCGACTATGGACACTTAAAATATCGATTTTCAGCATGTTTTGGGCCTGTATTTTGAAAACATTCTAGCACTGAGTAGGCATGTACAGATCGCTTCTGGGACCCCAAAATATCGAGTTTTTGGGTGTTTTGGACCTGAATTTTAGATATCGACTTTGGGCACCTAAAATATCTATTTTTAGCATGTTTTGGGCCTATATTTTTAAAATATTCTATTACTGAGTAGGCATGTACAGATCGCTTCTGGAACCCCAAAATATTGAATTTTCGGGTGTTTTGAGCCTGAATTTGAGATATAAACGGGTACAGAAGATGCATGCACATATCGACTTTGGACACTTAAAATATCGATTTTTAGCATGTTTTGAGCCTATATTTTTAATACATTCTAGCACTGACTTGACATGTACAGATCGCTTCTGGGACCCAAAATTATCAAATTTTCGGGTGTTTTGAGGTTGAATTTGAGATATAAACGAATGCAGAAGATGCATACACATGTTGACTTTGGGCACCTAAAATATCGATTTTCAGCATGTTTTGAGCCTGCATCTGAGTAGGTATGTACAGATCGCTTCTGGGACCCCAAAATTTCGAATTTTCGGTGTTTGGAGCCTGAATTTGAGATATAAACGGGTACAGAAGATGCATGCACATATCGACCTTTGGGCACCTAAAATATCGATTTTCAGCTTGTTTTGGGTCTGTATCTTGAAAACATTCTAACTAGGAGTAGGGATGTACAGATCGCTTCTGGGACCAAAAAATACCGAATTTTCGGGTGTTTTGAGCCTGAATTTGAGATATAAACGGGTACGGAAGATGCATGCACCTATCGACTTTGGACACTTAAAATATCGATTTTCAGCATGTTTTGGGCCTGTATTTTGAAAACATTCTAGCACTGAGTAGGCATGTACAGATCGCTTCTGGGACCCCAAAATATCGAGTTTTGTTGTGTTTTGGACCTATATTTGAGATATCGACTTTGGGCACCTAAAATATCGATTTTAGCATGTTTTGGGCCTATACTTTGAAAATATTCTAGCACTGAGTAAGCATGTACAGATCGCTTCTGGGACCCCAAAATATCGAATTTTCGGGTGTTTTGAGCCAGAATTTGAGATATAAACGGGTACAGAAGATGCATGCACATATTGACTTTGGGCACCTAAAATATCGATTTTCAGCATGTTTTGGGCCTGTATTTTGAAAATACTCTAACTAGGAGTAGGCATGTACAGATTGCTTCTGGGACCCAAAAATATCGAATTTTCGGGTGTTTTGAGCCTGAATTTGATATATAAACGGGAACAGAAGATGCATGCACATATCGACTTTGGACACTTAAAATATCGATTTTTAGCATGTTTTGAGCCTATATTTTGAAAACATTCTAGCACTGACTAGACATGTACAGATCGCTTCTGGGACCCATAATTATCAAATTTTCGGGTGTTTTGAGGTTGAATTTGAGATATAAACGAGTGCAGAAGATGCATACACATGTTGACTTTGGGCACCTAAAATATCGATTTTCAGCATATTTTGGGCCTGCATCTGAGTAGGCATGTACAGATAGCTTCTGGGACCCCAAAATATCGAATTTTCGGGTGTTTGGAGCCTGAATTTAAGATATAAACGGGTACAGAAGATGTATGCACATATCGACTTTTGGGCACCTAAAAGATCGATTTTCAGTATGTTTTGGGCCTGTATTTTGAAAATACTCCAACACGGAGTAGGCATGTACAGATCGCTTCTGGGACCCCAAAATATCGAATTTTCGGGTGTTTTAAGCCTGAATTTGAGATATAAACGGGTACAGAAGATGCATGCACATATCGACTTATGGGCACCTAAAATATCGATTTTGAGCATGTTTTGGGTCTGTATCTTAAAACATTCTAACTAGGAGTAGGGATGTACAGATCGCTTCTGGGACCCAAAAATACCGAATTTTCGGTTCTTTTGAGCCTGAATTTGAGATATAAACGGGTACAGAAGATGCATGCACATATCGACTATGGTCACTTAAAATATCGATTTTCAGCATGTTTTGGGCCTGTATTTTGAAAACATTCTAGCACTGAGTAGGCATGTACAGATCGCTTCTGGGACCCCAAAATATCGAGTTTTTGGGTGTTTTGGACCTGAATTTTAGATGTCGACTTTGGGCACCTAAAATATCTATTTTTAGCATGTTTTGGGCCTATATTTTGAAAATATTCTATCACTGAGTAGGCATGTACAGATTGCTTCTGGAACCCCAAAATATTGAATTTTCGGTTGTTTTGAGCCTGAATTTGAGATATAAACGGGTACAGAAGATGCATGCACATATCGACTATGGACACTTAAAATATCGATTTTTAGCATGTTTTGAGACTATAATTTGAAAACATTCTAGCACTGAGTAGGCATGTACAGATCGCTTCTGTGACCCCAAAATATCGAGTTTTTGGGTGTTTTGGACCTGAATTTTAGATATCGACTTTGGGCACCTAAAATATCTATTTTTAGCATGTTTTGGGCCTATATTTTGAAAATATTCTATCACTGAGTAGGCATGTACAGATTGCTTCTGGAACCCCAAAATTATCAAATTTTCGGGTGTTTTGAGGTTGAATTTGAGATATAAACGAGTGCAAAAGATGCATACACATGTTGACTTTCGGCACCTAAAATATCGATTTTCAGCATGTTTTGGGCCTGCATCTGAGTAGGCATGTACAGATCGCTTCTGGGACCCCCAAATATCGAATTTTCGGGTATTTGGAGCCTGAATTTGAGATATAAACGGGTACAGAAGATGCATGCACATATCGACTTTTGGGCACCTAAAAGATCGATTTTCAGTATGTTTTGGGCCTGTATTTTGAAAATACTCTAACATGGAGTAGGCATGTACAGTTCGCTTCTGGGACCCCAAAATATCGAATTTTCTGGTGTTTTGGACCTGAATTTGAAATATCGACTTTGGGCACCTAAAATATCGATTTTTAGCATGTTTTGGGCCTATATTTTGAAAATATTCTAGCACTGAGTAGGCATGTACAGATCGCTTCTGGAACCTTAAAATATCGAATTTTCTTGTGTTTTGAGCCTGAATTTGAGATATAAACGGGTACAGAAGATGCATGCACATATCGACTTTTGGGCACCTAAAATATCGATTTTGAGCATGTTTTGGGTCTGTATCTTAAAAACATTCTAACTAGGAGTAGGGATATACAGATCGCTTCTAGGACCCAAAATTACCGAATTTTCGGGTGTTTTGAGCCTGAATTTGAGATATAAACGGATACAGAAGATGAATGCACATATTGACTTTGGGCACTTAAAATATCGATTTTAGCATGTTTTAGGCCTGTTTTTTGAAAATACTCTAACTAGGAGTAGGCATGTACAGATCGCATCTGGGACCAAAAATATCGAATTTTCGGGTGTTTTGAGGATAATTTGGGATATAAACGGTCACGGAAGATGCATTTACATATCGACTTTTGGGCACCTAAAAGATCGATTTTCTGTATGTTTTGAGCCTGTATTTTTAAAATACTCTAACAAGGAGTAGGCATGTACAGTTCGCTTCTGGGACCCCAAAATATCGAATTTCGGGTGTTTTGGGCCTAAATTTGAGATATCGACTTTGGGGACCTAAAATATCGATTTTTAGGATGTTTTGGGCCTATATTTTGAAAATATTCTAGCACTAAGTAGGCATGTACAGATCACTTCTGGGACCCCAAAATATCGAATTTTCGGGTGTTTTGAGCCTAAATTTGAGATATAAACGGGTGCAGAAGATGCATACACATATTGACTTTGGGCACCTAAAATATCGATTTTCAGCATGTTTTGGGCCTGTATTTTGAAAATACTCTAACTAGGAGTAGGCATGTTTAGATCGCTTCTGGGACCCAAAAATATCGAATTTTCGGGTGTTTTGAGCCTGAATTTGAAATATAAACGGGTACAGAAGATGCATGCACATATCGACTTTGGACACATAAAATATCGATTTTTAGCATGTTTTGAGCCTATATTTTCAAAACATTCTAGCGCTGACTAGACATGTACATATCGCTTCTGGGACCCAAAATTATGAAATTTTCGGTTGTTTTGAGGTTGAATTTGAGCTATAAACGAGTGCAGAAGATGCATACACATGTTCAATTTGGGTACCTTAAATATCTATTTTTAGCATGTTTTGGGCCTGCATCTGAGTAGGCATGTACAGATCGCTTCTGGGACCCCAAAATATCGAATTTTCGGGTGTTTGGAGCCTGAATTTGAGATATAAACGGGTACGGAAGATGCATGCACATATCGACTTTTGGGCACCTAAAAGATCGATTTTCAGTATGTTTTGGGCCTGTACTTTGAAAATACTCTAACACGGAGTAGGCATGTACAGTTCGCTTCTGTTACCCCAAAATATCGAATTTTCGGGTGTTTTGTGCCTAAATTTGAGATATCGACTTTGGGGACCTAAAATATCGATTTTTAGCATGATTTGAGCCTGTATTTTGAAAATGCTCTAACAGTGAGTAAGCAAGTACAGATCGCTTCGGGGACCCCAAAATATCGATTTTTCGGGTGTTTTGAGCCTGAATTTGAGATATAAACGGGTACAGAAGATGCATCCACATATCGACTTTTGGGCACCTAAAAGATCGATTTTCAGTATGTTTTAGGCCTATATATTGAAAACATTCTAACTAGGAGTAGGCATGTACAGATCGCTTCTGGGACCCCAAAATATCGAGTTTTGGGGTGTTTTGGACCTGAATTTGAGATATCGACTTTAGGCACCTAAAATATCGATTTTAGCATGTTTTGGGCCTATATTTTGAAAATATTCTAGCACTGAGTAGGCATGTACAGATCGCTTCTGGGACCCCAAAATATCGAATTTTCGGGTGTTTTGACTATGAATTTGAGATATAAACGGGTACAGATGATGCATGCACATATCGACTTTTGGGCACCTAGAATATCGATTTTAAGCATGTTTTGGGTCTGTATCTCAAAACATTCTAACTAGGAGTAGGGATGTACAGATCGCTTCTGGGACCCAAAAATACCGAATTTTCGGTTGTTTTGAGCCTGAATTTGAGATATAAACGGGTACAGAAGATGCATGCACATATCGACTATGGACACTTAAAATATCGATTTTCAGCATGTTTTGGGACTGTATTTTGAAAACATTCTAGCACTGAGTAGGCATGTACAGATCGCTTCTGGGACCCCAAAATATCGAGTTTTTGGGTGTTTTGGACCTGAATTTTAGATATCGACTTTGGGCACCTAAAATATCTATTTTTAGCATGTTTTGGGCCTATATTTTGAAAATATTCTATTACTGAGTAGTAATGTACAGATCGCTTCTGGAACCCCAAAATATTGAATTTTCGGGTGTTTTGAGCCTGAATTTGAGATATAAACGGGTACAGAAGATGCATGCACATATCGACTTTGGACACTTAAAATATCGATTTTTAGCATGTTTTTAGCCTATATTTTTAATACATTCTAGCACTGACTTGACATGTACAGATCGCTTCTGGGACCCAAAATTATCAAATTTTCGGGTGTTTTGAGGTTGAATTTGAGATATAAACGAATGCAGAAGATGCATACACATGTTGACTTTGGGCACCTAAAATATCGATTTTCAGCATGTTTTGAGCCTGCATCTGAGTAGGTATGTACAGATCGCTTCTGGGACCCCAAAATATCGAATTTTCGGTGTTTGGAGCCTGAATTTGAGATATAAACGGGTACAGAAGATGCATGCACATATCGACCTTTGGGCACCTAAAATATCGATTTTCAGCTTGTTTTGGGTCTGTATCTTGAAAACATTCTAACTAGGAGTAGGGATGTACAGATCGCTTCTGGGACCAAAAAATACCGAATTTTCGGGTGTTTTGAGCCTGAATTTGAGATATAACGGGTACGGAAGATGCATGCACCTATCGACTTTGGACACTTAAAATATCGATTTTCAGCATGTTTTGGGCCTGTATTTTGAAAACATTCTAGCACTGAGTAGGCATGTACAGATCGCTTCTGGGACCCCAAAATATCGAGTTTTGGGGTGTTTTGGACCTATATTTGAGATATCGACTTTGGGCACCTAAAATATCGATTTTAGCATGTTTTGGGCCTATACTTTGAAAATATTCTAGCACTGAGTAAGCATGTACAGATCGCTTCTGGGACCCCAAAATATCGAATTTTAGAGTGTTTTGAGCCAGAATTTGAGATATAAACGGGTACAGAAGATGCATGCACATATTGACTTTGGGCACCTAAAATATCGATTTTCAGCATGTTTTGGGCCTGTATTTTGAAAATACTCTAACTAGGAGTAGGCATGTACAGATTGCTTCTGGGACCCAAAAATATCGAATTTTCGGGTGTTTTGAGCCTGAATTTGATATATAAACGGGTACAGAAGATGCATGCACATATCGACTTTGGACACTTAAAATATCGATTTTTAGCATGTTTTGAGCCTATATTTTGAAAACATTCTAGCACTGACTAGACATGTACAGATCGCTTCTGGGACCCATAATTATCAAATTTTCGGGTGTTTTGAGGTTGAATTTGAGATATAAACGAGTGCAGAAGATGCATACACATGTTGACTTTGGGCACCTAAAATATCGAATTTCAGCATATTTTGGGCCTGCATCTGAGTAGGCATGTACAGATCGCTTCTGGGACCCCAAAATATCGAATTTTCGGGTGTTTTGAGCCTGAATTTGAGATATAAACGGGTACAGAAGATGCATGCACATATCGACTTATGGGCACCTAAAATATCGATTTTGAGCATGTTTTGGGTCTGTATCTTAAAACATTCTAACTAGGAGTAGGGATGTACAGATCGCTTCTGGGACCCAAAAATACCGAATTTTCGGTTGTTTTGAGCCTGAATTTGAGATATAAACGGGTACAGAAGATGCATGCACATATCGACTATGGTCACTTAAAATATCGATTTTCAGCATGTTTTGGGCCTGTATTTTGAAAACATTCTAGCACTGAGTAGGCATGTACAGATCGCTTCTGGGACCCCAAAATATCGAGTTTTTGGGTGTTTTGGACCTGAATTTTAGATGTCGACTTTGGGCACCTAAAATATCTATTTTTAGCATGTTTTGGGCCTATATTTTGAAAATATTCTATCACTGAGTAGGCATGTACAGATTGCTTCTGGAACCCCAAAATATTGAATTTTCGGGTGTTTTGAGCCTGAATTTGAGATATAAACGGGTACAGAAGATGCATGCACATATCGACTATGGACACTTAAAATATCGATTTTTAGCATGTTTTGAGCCTATATTTTGAAAACATTCTAGCACTGAGTAGGCATGTACAGATCGCTTCTGTGACCCCAAAATATCGAGTTTTTGGGTGTTTTGGACCTGAATTTTAGATATCGACTTTGGGCACCTAAAATATCTATTTTTAGCATGTTTTGGGCCTATATTTTGAAAATATTCTATCACTGAGTAGGCATGTACAGATTGCTTCTGGAACCCCAAAATTATCAAATTTTCGGGTGTTTTGAGGTTGAATTTGAGATATAAACGAGTGCAAAAGATGCATACACATGTTGACTTTCGGCACCTAAAATATCGATTTTCAGCATGTTTTGGGCCTGCATCTGAGTAGGCATGTACAGATCGCTTCTGGGACCCCCAAATATCGAATTTTCGGGTATTTGGAGCCTGAATTTGAGATATAAACGGGTACAGAAGATGCATGCACATATCGACTTTTGGGCACCTAAAAGATCGATTTTCAGTATGTTTTGGGCCTGTATTTTGAAAATACTCTAACACGGAGTAGGCATGTACAGTTCGCTTCTGGGACCCCAAAATATCGAATTTTCTGGTGTTTTGGACCTGAATTTGAAATATCGACTTTGGGCACCTAAAATATCGATTTTTAGCATGTTTTGGGCCTATATTTTGAAAATATTCTAGCACTGAGTAGGCATGTACAGATCGCTTCTGGAACCTTAAAATATCGAATTTTCTTGTGTTTTGAGCCTGAATTTGAGATATAAACGGGTACAGAAGATGCATGCACATATCGACTTTTGGGCACCTAAAATATCGATTTTGAGCATGTTTTGGGTCTGTATCTTAAAAACATTCTAACTAGGAGTAGGGATATACAGATCGCTTCTAGGACCCAAAATTACCGAATTTTCGGGTGTTTTGAGCCTGAATTTGAGATATAAACGGATACAGAAGATGAATGCACATATTGACTTTGGGCACTTAAAATATCGATTTTAGCATGTTTTAGGCCTGTTTTTTGAAAATACTCTAACTAGGAGTAGGCATGTACAGATCGCTTCTGGGACCAAAAAATATCGAATTTTCGGGTGTTTTGAGGATAAATTTGGGATATAAACGGTCACGGAAGATGCATTTACATATCGACTTTTGGGCACCTAAAAGATCGATTTTCTGTATGTTTTGAGCCTGTATTTTTAAAATACTCTAACACGGAGTAGGCATGTACAGTTCGCTTCTGGGACCCCAAAATATCGAATTTTCGGGTGTTTTGGGCCTAAATTTGAGATATCGACTTTGGGGACCTAAAATATCGATTTTTAGGATGTTTTGGGCCTATATTTTGAAAATATTCTAGCACTAAGTAGGCATGTACAGATCACTTCTGGGACCCCAAAATATCGAATTTTCGGGTGTTTTGAGCCTAAATTTGAGATATAAACGGGTGCAGAAGATGCATACACATGTTGACTTTGGTCACCTAAAATATCGATTTTCAGCTTGTTTTGGGCCTGTATTTTGAAAATGCTCTAACAGTGAGTAAGCAAGTACAGATCGCTTCGGGGACCCCAAAATATCGATTTTTCGGGTGTTTTTAGCCTGAATTTGAGATATAAACGGGTACAGAAGACGCATCCACATATCGACTTTTGGGCACCTAAAAGATCGATTTTCAGTATGTTTTAGGCCTATATATTGAAAACATTCTAACTAGGAGTAGGCATGTACAGATCGCTTCTGGGACCCCAAAATATCGAGTTTTGGGGTGTTTTGGACCTGAATTTGAGATATCGACTTTGGGCACCTAAAATATCGATTTTAGCATGTTTTGGGCCTATATTTTGAAAATATTCTAGCACTGAGTAGGCATGTACAGATCGCTTCTGGGACCCCAAAATATCGAATTTTCGGGTGTTTTGAGCCTGAATTTGAGATATAAACGAGTACAGTAGATGCATGCACATATTGACTTTGGGCACCTAAAATATCGAATTTCAGCATGTTTTGGGCCTGTATTTTGAAAATACTCTAACTAGGAGTAGGCATGTTTAGATCGCTTCTGGGACCCAAAAATATCGAATTTTCGGGTGTTTTGAGCCTGAATTTGAAATATAAACGGGTACAGAAGATGCATGCACATATCGACTTTGGACACATAAAATGTCGATTTTTAGCATGTTTTGAGCCTATATTTTTAAAACATTCTAGCGCTGACTAGACATGTACATATCGCTTCTGGGACCCAAAATTATGGAATTTTCGGTTGTTTTGAGGTTGAATTTGAGCTATAAACGAGTGCAGAAGATGCATACACATGTTCAATTTGGGTACCTTAAATATCTATTTTTAGCATGTTTTGGGCCTGCATCTGAGTAGGCATGTACAGATCGCTTCTGGGACCCCAAAATATCGAATTTTCGGGTGTTTGGAGCCTGAATTTGAGATATAAACGGGTACGGAAGATGCATGCACATATCGACTTTTGGGCACCTAAAAGATCAATTTTCAGTATGTTTTGGGCCTGTGCTTTGAAAATACTCTAACACGGAGTAGGCATGTACAGTTCGCTTCTGGGACCCCAAACTATCGAATTTTAGGGTGTTTTGGGCCTGAATTTGAGATATCGACTTTGGGCACCTAAAATATCGATTTTTAGCATGTTTTGGTCCTATATTTTGAAAATATTCTAGCACTAAGTAGGCATGGACAGATCACTTCTGGGACCTCAAAATATCTAATTTTCGGGTGTTTTGAGGCTGAATTTGAGATATAAACTGGTACAGATGATGCATGCACATATCGACTTTGGACACTTAAAATATCGATTTTTAGCATGTTTTGAGCCTATATATTGAAACAATTCTAGCACTGAGTAGGCATGCACATATCGCTTCTGGGACCCAAAAATATCGTATTTTCGGGTGTTTTGAGGTTAAATTTGGGATATAAACGGGTACAGAAGATGCATGCACATATCGACTTTTGGGCACCTAAAAGATCGATTTTGAGCATGTTTTGGGTCTGTATCGTAAAACATTCTAACTAGGAGTAGGGATGTACAGATCGCTTCTGGGACCCAAAAATACCGAATTTTCGGTTGTTTTGAGCCTGAATTTGAGATATAAACGGGTACAGAAGATGCATGCACATATCGACTATGGACACTTAAAATATCGATTTTCAGCATGTTTTGGGCCTGTATTTTGAAAACATTCTAGCACTGAGTAGGCATGTACAGATCGCTTCTGGGACCCCAAAATATCGAGTTTTTGGGTGTTTTGGACCTGAATTTTAGATATCGACTTTGGGCACCTAAAATATCTATTTTTAGCATGTTTTGGGCCTATATTTTGAAAATATTCTATCACTGAGTAGGCAAGTACAGATCGCTTCTGGAACCCCAAAATATTGAATTTTCGGGTGTTTTGAGCCTGAATTTGAGATATAAACGGGTACAGAAGATGCATGCACATATCGACTTTGGACACTTAAAATATCGATTTTTAGCATGTTTTGAGCCTATATTTTGAAAACATTCTAGCACTGACTAGACATGTACAGATCGCTTCTGGGACCCATAATTATCAAATTTTCGGGTGTTTTGAGGTTGAATTTGAGATTTAAACGAGTGCAGAAGATGCATACACATGTTGACTTTGGGCACCTAAAATATCGATTTTCAGCATGTTTTGGGCCTGCATCTGAGTAGGCATGTACAGATCGCTTCTGGGACCCCAAAATATCGAATTTTCGGGAGTTTGGAGCCTGAATTTAAGATATAAACGGGTACAGAAGATGTATGCACATATCGACTTTTGGGCACCTAAAAGATCGATTTTCAGTATGTTTTGGGCCTGTATTTTGAAAATACTCTAACACGGAGTAGGCATGTACAGATCGCTTCTGGGACCCCAAAATATCGAATTTTCGGGTGTTTTGAGCCTGAATTTGAGATATAAACGGGTACAGAAGATGCATGCACATATCGACTTTTGGGCACCTAAAATATCGATTTTGAGCATGTTTTGGGTCTGTATCTTAAAACATTCTAACTAGGAGTAGGGATGTCCAGATCGCTTCTGGAACCCAAAAATACCGAATTTTCGGTTGTTTTGAGCCTGAATTTGAGATATAAACGGGTACAGAAGATGCATGCACATATCGACTATGGACACTTAAAATATCGATTTTCAGCATGTTTTGGGCCTGTATTTTGAAAACATTCTAGCACTGAGTAGGCATGTACAGATCGTTTCTGGGACCCCAAAGTATCGAGTTTTTGGGTGTTTTGGACCTGAATTTTAGATATCGACTTTGGGCACCTAAAATATCTATTTTTAGCATGTTTTGGGCCTATATTTTGAAAATATTCTATCACTGAGTAGGCATGTACAGATTGCTTCTGGAACCCCAAAATATTGAATTTTCGGGTGTTTTGAGCCTGAATTTGAGATATAAACGGGTACAGAAGATGCATGCACATATCGACTTTGGACACTTAAAATATCGATTTTTAGCATGTTTTGAGCCTATATTTTGAATACATTCTAGCACTGACTTGACATGTACAGATCGCTTCTGGGACCCAAAATTATCAAATTTTCGGGTGTTTTGAGGTTGAATTTGAGATATAAACGAGTGCAGAAGATGCATACACATGTTGACTTTGGGCACCTAAAATATCGATTTTCAGCATGTTTTGAGCCTGCATCTGAGTAGGCATGTACAGATCGCTTCTGGGACACCAAAATATCGAATTTTTGGTGTTTGGAGCCTGAATTTGAGATATAAACGGGTACAGAAGATGCATGCACATATCGACCTTTGGGCACCTAAAATATCGATTTTTAGCATGTTTTGGGTCTGTATCTTGAAAACATTCTAACTAGGAGTAGGGATGTACAGATCGCTTCTGGGACCAAAAAATACCGAATTTTCGGGTGTTTTGAGCCTGAATTTGAGATATAAACGGGTACGGAAGATGCATGCACATATCGACTTTGGACACTTAAAATATCGATTTTCAGCATGTTTTGGGCCTGTATTTTGAAAACATTCTAGCACTGAGTAGGCATGTACAGATCGCTTCTGGGACCCCAAAATATCGAGTTTTGGAGTGTTTTGGACCTGAATTTGAGATATCGACTTTGGGCACCTAAAATATCGATTTTAGCATGTTTTGGGCCTATACTTTGAAAATATTCTAGCTCTTAGTAGGCATGTACAGATCGCTTCTGGGACCCCAAAATATCGAATTTTCGGGTGTTTTGAGCCAGAATTTGAGATATAAACGGGTACAGAAGATGCATGCACATATTGACTTTGGGCACCTAAAATATCGATTTTCAGCATGTTTTGGGACTGTATTTTGAAAATACTCTAACACGGAGTAGGCATGTACAGATCGCTTCTGGGACCCAAAAATATCTAATTTTCGGGTGTTTTGAGCCTGAATTTGATATATAAACGGGTACAGAAGATGCATGCACATATCGACTTTGGACACTTAAGATATCGATTATTAGCATGTTTTGAGCCTATATTTTGAAAACATTCTAGCACTGACTAGACATGTACAGATCGCTTCTGGGACCCATAATTATCAAATTTTCGGGTGTTTTGATATTGAATTTGAGATATAAACGAGTGCAGAAGATGCATACACATGTTGACTTTGGGCACCTAAAATATCGATTTTCAGCATGTTTTGGGCCTGCATCTGAGTAGGTTTGTACAGATCGCTTCTGGGACCCCAAAATATCGAATTTTCGGGTGTTTGGAGCCTGAATTTAAGATATAAACGGGTACAGAAGATGCATGCACATATCGACTTTTGGGCACCTAAAAGATCGATTTTCAGTATGTTTTGGGCCTGTATTTTGAAAATACTCTAACACGGAGTAGGCATGTACAGTTCGCTTCTGGGACCTCAAAATATCGAATTTTCGGGTATTTTGGGCCTGTATTTGAAATATCGACTTTGGGCACCTAAAATATCGATTTTTAGCATGTTTTGGGCCTATATTTTGAAAATATTCTAGCACTGAGTAGGCATGTACAGATCGCTTCTGGGACCCCAAAATATCGAATTTGCAGGTGTTTTGAGCCTGAATTTGAGATATAAACGGGTATAGCAGATGCATGCACATATCGACTTTTGGGCACCTAGAATATCGATTTTGAGCATGTTTTGGGTCTGTATCTTGAAAACATTCTAACTAGGAGTAGGGATGTACAGATCGCTTCTGGGACCCAAAAATATCGAATTTTCGGGTGTTTTGAGCCTGAATTTGAGATATAAACGGGTACAGAAGATGCATGCACATATCGACTTTGTACACTTAAAATATCGATTTTTAGCATGTTTTGAGCCTATATTTTAAAAACATTCTAGCACTGACTAGACATGTACAGATCGCTTCTGGGACACAAAAAAATGGAATTTTCGGGTGTTTTGAGGTTGAATTTGAGATATAAACGAGTGCAGAAGATGCATACACATGTTCAATTTGGGTACCTAAAATATCTATTTTCATCATGTTTTGGGCCTGCATCTGAGTAGGCATGTACAGATCGTTTCTGGGACCCCAAAATATCGAATTTTCGGGTGTTTGGAGCCTGAATTTGAGATATAAACGGGTACCGAAGATGCATGCACATATCGACTTTTGGGCACCTAAAAGATCGATATTCAGTATGTTTTGGGACTGTATTTTGAAAATACTCTAACACGGAGTAAGCATGTACAGTTCGCTTCTGGGACCCCAAGCTATCGAATTTTAGGGTGTTTTGGGACGGAATTTGAGATATCGACTTTGGGCACCTAAAATATCGATTTTTAGCATGTTTTGGGCCTATATTTTGAAGATATTCTAGCACTAAGTAGGCATGGACAGATCACTTCTGGGACCCCAAAATATCGAATTTTCGTGTTTTTTGAGCCTGAATTTGAGATATAAACGGGTACAGATGATGCATGCATATATCGAGTTTGGACACTTAAAATATCGATTTTTAGCATGTTTTGAGCCTATATTTTGAAAAATTTCTAGCACTGAGTAGGAATGTACAGATCGCTTCTGGGACCCAAAAATATCGAATTTTCGGGTGTTTTGAGGTTAAATTTGGGATATAAACGGGTACAGAAGATGCATTTACATATTCACTTTAGGGCACCTAAAAGATCGATTTTCAGTATGTTTTGAGCCGTTATTTTGAAAATACTCTAACACTCAGTAGGCATGTACAGTTCGCTTCTGGGACGCCAAAATATCGAATTTTCGGGTGTTTTGGGCCTGAATTTGAGATATCGACTTTGGGCACCTAAAATATCGATTTTAAGCATGTTTTGGTCCTATATTTTGAAAATATTCTAGCACTAAGTAGGCATGTACAGATCACTTCTGGGACCCCAAAATATCGAATTTTCGGGTGTTTTGAGCCTGAATTTGAGATATAAACGGGTACAGAAGATGCATGCACATATCGACTTTGGACACTTAAAATATCGATTTTTAGCATGTTTTGAATCTATATTTAAAAAAAATTCTAACACTGAGTAGGCATGTACAGATCGCTTCTGGGACCCAAAAATATCGATTTTTCGGGTGTTTTGAGGTTGAATTTGGGATATAAACGGGTGCAGAAGATTCGTACACATGTTGACGTTGGTCAATTAAAATATCGATTTTCAGCTTGTTTTGGGCCTGTATTTTGAAAATACTCTAACACGGAGTAAGCAAGTACAGATCGCTTCTGGGACCCCAAAATATCGAATTTTCGTGTGTTTTGAGCCTGAATTTAAGATATAAACGGGTACAGAAGATGCATCCACATATCGACTTTTGGGCACCTAAAAGATCGATTTTCAGTATGTTTTGGGTCTGTATATTGAAAATACTCTAACACGGAGTAGGCATGTACAGATCGCTTCTGGGACCCCAAAATATCGAATTTTTGGGTGTTTTTGGCCTGATTTTGAGATATCGACTTTGGGCACCTAAAATATCGATTTTTAGCATGTTTTGGGCCTATATTTTGAAAATATTCTTGCACTGAGTAGGCATGTACAGATCGCTTCTGGGACCCCAAAATATCGAATTTTCGGGTGTTTTGAGCCTGAATTTGAGATATAAACGAGTACAGAAGATGCATGCACATATCGACTTTTGGGCACCTAAAATATCGATTTTGAGCATGTTTTGGGTCTGTATCTTAAAACATTCTAACTAGGAGTAGGGATGTACAGATCGCTTCAAGGAACCAAAAATACCGAATTTTCGGGTGTTTTGAGCCTGAATTTGAGATATAAACGGGTACAGAAGATGCATGCACATATCGACTATGGACACTTAAAATATCGATTTTCAGCATGTTTTGGGCCTGTATTTTGAAAACATTCTAGCACTGAGTAGGCATGTACAGATCGCTTCTGGGACCCCAAAATATCGAGTTTTTGGGTGTTTTGGACCTGAATTTGAGTTATCGACTTTGGGCACCTAAAATATCGATTTTTAGCATGTTTTGGGAATATATTTTGAAAATATTCTAGCACTGAGTAGGCATGTACAGATCGCTTCTGGGACCCCAAAATATCGAATTTTCGGGTGTTTTGAGCCTGAATTTGAGATATAAACCGGTACAGAAGATGCATGCACATATCTACTTTTGGGCACCTAAAATATCGATTTTGAGCATGTTTTGGGTGTGTATCTCAAAAACATTCTAACTAGGAGTAGGGATGTACAGATCGCTTCTAGGACCCAAAAATACCGAATTTTCGGGTGTTTTGAGCCTGAATTTGAGATATAAACGGGTACAGAAGATGCATGCACATATTGACTTTGGGCACCTAAAATATCGATTTTCAGCATGTTTTGGGCCTGTTTTTTGAAAATACTCTAACTAGGAGTAGGCATGTACAGATAGCTTCTGGGACCCAAAAATATCGAATTTTAGGGTGTTTTGAGCCTGAATTTGAGATATAGACGGGTACAGAAGATGCATGCACATATCGACTTTGGACACTTAAAATATCGATTTTCAGCATGTTTTGGGCCTGTATTTTGAAAACATTCTAGCACTGTGTAGGCATATACAGATCGCTTCTGGGACCCAAAATTATCAAATTTTCGGGTGTTTTGAGGTTGAATTTGAGATATAAACGAGTGCAGAAGATGCATCCACATATCGACTTTTGGGCACCTAAAAGATCGATTTTCAGTATGTTTTGGGCCTGTATATTGAAAATACTCTAACACGGAGTAGGCATGTACAGATTGCTTCTGGGACCCCAAAATATCGAATTTTTGGGTGTTTATGGCCTGAATTTGAGAAATCGACTTTGGTCACCTAAAATATCGATTATTAGCATGTTTTGGGCCTATATTTTGAAAATATTCTAGCACTAAGTAGGCATGTACAGATAGCTTCTGGGACCCCAAAATATCGAATTTTCGGGTGCTTTGAGCCTGAATTTGAGATATAAACGGGTACAGAAGATGCATGCACATATCGACTTTTGGGCACCTAAAATATAGATTTTGAGCATGTTTTGGGTCTGTATCTTGAAAACATTCTAACTAGGAGTAGGGATGTACAGATCGCTTTTGGGACCCAAAAATACCGAATTTTCGGGTGTTTTGAGCCTGTATTTGAGATATAAACTGGTACAGAATATGCATGCACATATCGACTTTGGACACTTAAAATATCGATTTTCAGCATGTTTTGGGCCTGTATTTTGAAAACATTCTAGCACTGTGTAGGCATGTACAGATCGCTTCTGGGACCCCAAAATATCGAGTTTTTGGGTGTTTTGGACCTGAATTTGAGATATCGTCTTTGGGCGCCTAAAATATCGATTTTAGCATGTTTTGGGCCTATATATTGAAAATATTCTAGCAATGAGTAGGCATGTACAGAACGCTTCTGGGACCCCAAAATATCGAATTTTCGGGTGTTTTGAGCATGAATTTAAGATATAAACGGGTACAGAAGATGCATGCACATATTGACTTTGGGCACCTAAAATATCGATTTTCAGCATGTTTTGGGCCTGTATTTTGAAAATATTCTATCACTGAGTAGGCATGTACAGATCGCTTCTGGGACCCAAAAATATCGAATTTTCGGGTGTTTTGAGCCTGAATTTGAGATATAAACGAGTACAGAAGATGCATGCACATATCGACTTTGGACACTTAAAATATCGATTTTTAGCATGTTTTGAGCCTATATTTTGAAAATATTCTAGCACTGACTGGACATGTACAGGTCGCTTCTGGGACCCAAAATAATCAAATTTTCGGGTGTTTTGAGGTTGAATTTGAGATATAAACGAGTGCAGGAGATGCATACACATGTTGACTTTAGGCACCTAAAATATCGATTTTCAGCATGTTTTGGGCCTGTATATTGAAAATACTCTAACACGGAGTAGGCATGTACAGATTGCTTCTGGGACCCCAAAATATCGAATTTTTGGGTGTTTATGGCCTGAATTTGAGATATCGAGTTTGGTCACCTAAAATATCGATTATTAGCATGTTTTGGGCCTATATTTTGAAAATATTCTAGCACTAAGTAGGCATGTACAGATCGCTTCTGGGACCCCAAAATATCGAATTTTCGGGTGTTTTGAGCCTAAATTTGAGATATAAACGGGTACAGAAGATGCATGCACATATCGACTTTTGGGCACCTAAAATATAGATTTTGAGCATGTTTTGGGTCTGTATCTTGAAAACATTCTAACTAGGAGTAGGGATGTACAGATCGCTATTGGGACCCAAAAATACCGAATTTTCGGGTGTTTTGAGCCTGAATTTGAGATATAAACTGGTACAGAATATGCATGCACATATCGACTTTGGACACTTAAAATATCGATTTTCAGCATGTTTTGGGCCTGTATTTTGAAAACATTCTAGCACTGTGTAGGCATGTACAGATCGCTTCTGGGACCCCAAAATATCGAGTTTTTGGGTGTTTTGGACCTGAATTTGAGATATCGTCTTTGGGCACCTAAAATATCGATTTTAGCATGTTTTGGGCCTATATATTGAAAATATTCTAGCAATGAGTAGGCATGTACAGAACGCTTCTGGGACCCCAAAATATCGAATTTTCGGGTGTTTTGAGCATGAATTTAAGATATAAACGGGTACAGAAGATGCATGCACATATTGACTTTGGGCACCTAAAATATCGATTTTCAGCATGTTTTGGGCCTGTATTTTGATAATATTCTATCACTGAGTAGGCATGTACAGATCGCTTCTGGGACCCAAAAATATCGAATTTTCGGGTGTTTTGAGCCTGAATTTGAGATATAAACGAGTACAGAAGATGCATGCACATATCGACTTTGGACACTTAAAATATCGATTTTTAGCATGTTTTAAACCTATATTTTGAAAATATTCTAGCACTGACTGGACATGTACAGGTCGCTTCTGGGACCCAAAATAATCAAATTTTCGGGTGTTTTGAGGTTGAATTTGAGATATAAACGAGTGCAGAAGATGCATACACATGTTGACTTTAGGCACCTAAAATATCGATTTTCAGCATGTTTTGGGCCTGCACCTGAGTAGGCATGTACAGATCGCTTCTGGGACCCCAAAATATCGAATTTTCGGGTGTTTTGGGCCTGAATTTGAAATATCGACTTTGGGCACCAAAAATATCGATTTTTAGCATGTTTTGGGCCTTTATTTTGAAAATATTCTAGCATTAAGTAGGCATGTACAGATCACTTCTGGGACCCCAAAATATCGAATTTTCGGGTGTTTTGAGCCTGAATTTGAGATATAAACGGGTACAGATGATGCATGCACATATCGACTTTTGGGCACCTAAAAGATCGATTTTCAGTATGTTTTGGGCCTATATTTTGAAAATATTCTAGCACTGAGTAGACATGTACAGATCGCTTCTGGGACCCCAAAATATCGAATTTTCTTGTGTTTTGAGCCCGAATTTGAGATATAAACGGGTACAGAAGATGCATGCACATATCGACTTTTGGGCACCTAAAATATCGATTTTGAGAATGTTTTGGGTCTGTATCTTGAAAACATTCTAACTAGGAGTAGGGATGTACAGTTCGCTTCTAGGACCCAAAAATACCGAATTTTCTGGTGTTTTGAGCCTGAATTTGAGATATAAACGGGTACAGAAGATTCATGCACATATTGACTTTGGGCACCTAACAGATCGATTTTTAGTATGTTTTGGGCCTGTACTTTGAAAATACTCTAACACGGAGTAGGCATGTACCGATCGCTTCTGGGACCCCAAAATATCGAATTTTAGGGTGTTTTGGGCCTGAATTTCAAATATCGACTTTGGGCACCTAAAATATCGATTTTTAGCATGTTTTGGGCCTTTATTTTGAAAATATTCTAGCACTAAGTAGGCATGTACAGATCACATCTGGGACCCCAAAATATCGAATTTTCGGGTGTTTTGAGCCTGAATTTGAGATATAAACGGGTACAGATGATGCATGCACATATCGACTTTGGACACTTAAAATATCAATTTTTAGCATGATTTGAGCCTATATTTTGAAAAAATTCTAGCACTGAGTAGGCATGTACAGATCGCTTCTGGTACCCCAAAATATCGAATTTTCGGGTGTTTTGAGGTTAAATTTGGGATATAAACGGGTACAGAAGATGCATTTACATATCGACTTTTGGGAACCTAAAAGATCGATTTTCATTTTGTTTTGAGCCTATATTTTGAAAATACTCTAACACGGAGTAGGCATGTACAGTTCGCTTCTGGGACCCCAAAATATCGAATTTTCGGGTGTTTTGGGCCTGAATTTGAGATATCGACTTTGGGGACCAAAAATATCAATTTTTTGCATGTTTTGGGCCTATAATTTGAAAATATTCTAGCACTAAGTAGGCATGTACAGATCACTTCTGGGACCCCAAAATATCGAATTTTTGGGAGTTTTGAGAATGAATTTGAGATATAAACGGGTACCGATGATGCATGCACATATCGACTTTGGACACTTAAAATATCGATTTTTAGCATGATTTGAGCCTATATTTTGAAAAAATTCTACCACTGAGTAGGCATGTACAGATCGCTTCTGGGACCCAAAAATATCGAATTTTCGGGTGTTTTGAGGTTGAATTTGGGATATAAATGGGTGCAGAAGATGCATATACATGTTGACATTGGTCACCTAAAATATCGATTTTCAGCTTGTTTTGGGCCTGTATTTTGAAAATACTCTAACACGGAGTAAGCAAGTACAGATCGCTTCTATGACCCCAAAATATCGAATTTTCGGGTGTTTTGAGCCTGAATTTGAGATATAAACGGGTACAGAAGATGAATCCACATATCGACTTTTGGGCACCTAAAAGATCGGTTTTCAGTATGTTTTGGGCCTGTATATTGAAAATATTCTAACACGGAGTAGGCATGTACAGATCGCTTCTAGGACCCCAAAATATCGAATTTTCGGGTGATTTAAGCCAGAATTTGAGATATAAACGGGTACAGAAGATGCATATACATATCGACTTTTGGGCACCTAAAATATAGATTTTCAGCTTGTTTTGGGCCTGTTACTTGAAAATATTCTAACTAGGAGTAGGGATGTACAGATCGCTTCTGGGACGAAAAAATGCCGAATTTTCGGGTGTTTTGAGCCTGAATTTGAGATATAAACGGGTACAGAAGATGCATGCACATATCGACTTTGGTCACTTAAAATATCGATTTTCAGCATGTTTTGGGCTTGTATTTTGAAAACATTCTAGCACTGAGTAGGCATGTACAGATCGCTTCTGGGACCCCAAAATATCGATTTTTCGGGTGTTTTTAGCCTGAATTTGAGATATCGACTTTGGGCACCTAAAATATCGATTTTTAGCATGTTTTGGGCCTATATTTTGAAAATATTCTAGCACTGAGTAGGCATGTACAGATCGCTTCTGGGACCCCAAAATATCGAATTTTCGGGTGATTTAAGCCTGAATTTGAGATATAAACGGGTACAGAAGATGCATGCACATATCGACTTTTGGGCACCTAAAATATCGATTTTCAGCTTGTTTTGGGCCTGTATCTTGAAAACATTCTAACTAGGAGTAGGGATGTACAGATCGCTTCTGGGACCCAAAAATACCGAATTTTCGGGTATATTGAGCCTAAATTTGAGATATAAACGGGTACAGAAGATGCATGCACATATCGACTTTGGACACTTAAAATATCGATTTTCAGCATGTTTTGGGCCTGTATTTAGAAAACATTCTAGCACTGAGTAGGCATGTACAGATCGCTTCTGGGACCCCAAAATATCGAGTTTTTGGGTGTTTTGGACCTGAATTTGAGATATCGACTTTGGGCACCTAAAATATCGATTTTTAGCATGTTTTGGGCCTATATTTTGAAAATATTCTAGCACTGAGTAGGCATGTACGGATCGCTTCTGGGACCCCAAAATATCGAATTTTCGGGTGTTTTGAGCCTGAATTTGAGATATAAACGGGTACAGAAGATGCATGCACATATTGACTTTGGGCACCTAAAATATCGATTTTCAGCATGTTTTGGGCCTGTATTTTGAAAATACGCTAACTAGGAGTAGGTATGTACCGATCGCTTCTGGGACCCAAAAATATCGAATTTTCGGGTGTTTTGAGCCTGAATTTGAGATATAAACGGGCACTGAAGATGCATCCACATATCGACTTTTGTGCACCTAAAAGATCTATTTTCAGTTTGTTTTGGGCTTGTATATTGAAAATAAACTAACACGGAGTAGGCATGTACAGATCGCTTATGGGACCCCAAAATATCGAATTTTTGGGTGTTTTTGGCCTGAATTTGAGATATCGACTTTGGGCACCTAAAATAACGATTTTTAGCATGTTTTGGGCCTATATTTTGAAAATATTTTAGCACTGAGTAGGCATGTACAGATCGCTTCTGGGACCGAAAAATATCGAATTTTCGGGTGTTTTGAGCCTGAATTTGAGATAAAAACGGGTACAGAAGATGCATGCACATATTGACTTTAGGCACCTAAAATATCGATTTTCAGCATGTTTTGGGCCTGTATTTTGAAAATACTCTAACTTGGAGTAGGCATGTACAGATCGCTTCTGGGACCCAAAAATATCGAATTTTCGGTTGTTTTGAGCCTGAATTTGAGATATAAACGGGTACAGAAGATGCATGCACATATCGACTTTGGACACTTAAAATATCGATTTTTAGCATATTTTGAACCTATATTTTGAAAACATTCTAGCACTGACTAGACATGTACAGATCGCTTCTGGGACCCAAAAATATTGAATTTTCGGGTGTTATGAGGTTGAATTTGAGATATAAACGAGTGCAGAATATGCATACACATGTTGACTTTGGGCACCTAAAACATCGATTTTCAGCATGTTTTGGGCTTGCATCTGAGATAGCATGTACAGATCGCTTCTGGGACCCCAAAATATCGAATTTTTGGGTGTTTTGAGCCTGAATTTGAGATATAAACGGGTACAGATGATACATCCACATATCGACTTTTGGGCACCTACAAGATCGATTTTCAGTATGTTTTGGGCCTGTATATTGAAAATACTCTAACACGGAGTAGGCATGTACAGTTCGCTTCTGGGACCCCAAAATATCGAATTTTCGGGTGTTTTGGGCCTGAATTTGAGATATCGACTTTGGGGACCTAAAATATCGATTTTTAGCATGTTTTGGGCCTATATTTTGAAAATATTCTAGCACTAAGTTGGCATGTACAGATCACTTCTGGGACCCCAAAATATCGATTTTTCGGGTGTTTTGAGCCTGAATTTGAGATATAAACGGGTACAGATGATGCATGCACATATCGACTTTGGACACTTAAAATATCGATTTTTAGCATGTTTTGAGCCTATATTTTGAAAACATTCTAGCACTGAGTAGGCATGTACAGATCGCTTCTGGGACCCAAAAATAACGAATTTTCGGGTGTTTTGAGAATGAATTTGGGATATAAACGGGAGCAGAAGATGCATACACATATTAACTTTGGTCACTTAAAATATCGATTTTCAGCTTGTTTTGGGCCTGTATTTTGAAAATACTCTAACACGGAGTAGGCAAGTACAGATCGCTTCTGGGACCCCAAAATATCGAATTTTCGGGTGTTTTGAGCCTGAATTTGAGATATAAACGGGTACAGAAGATGCATCCACATATCGACTTTTGGGCACCTAAAAGATCGATTTTCAGTGTGTTTTGTGCCTGTATATTGAAAATACTCTAACACGGAGTCGACATGTACAGATCGCTTCTGGGACCCCAAAATATCGAATTGTTCGGTGTTTAGGGCCTGAATTTGAGATATCAACTTGGGGCACCTAAAATTTCGACTTTTAGCATGTTTTGGGCCTATATTTTGAAAATATTCTAGCACTGAGTAGGCATGTACAGATCACTTCTGGGACCCCAAAATATCGAATTTTCGGGTGTTTTGAGCCTGAATTTGAGATATAAACGGGTACAGAAGATGCATGCGCATATCGACTTTTGGGCACCTAAAATATCGATTTTCAGTATGTTTTGGGCCTGTATATTGAAAATATTCTAACACGGAGTAGGCATGTACAGATCGCTTCTGGGACCCCAAAATATCGAATTTTCGGGTGTTTTCGGCCTGAATTTGAGATATCGACTTTAAGCACCTAAAATATCGATTTTTAGACTGTTTTGGGCTTATATTTTGAAAATATTCTAGCACTAAGTAGGCATGTACAGATTACTTCTGGGACCCCAAAATATTGATTTTCAGGTGTTTTGAGCCTGAATTTGAGATATAAACGGGTACAGAAGATGCATGCACATATCGATTTTGGACACTTATAATATCGATTTTTAGCATGTTTTGAGCCAATATTTTGAAAACATTCTAGCACTGAGTAAGCATGTACAGATCGCTTCTTTGACCCAAAAATATCGAATTTTTGGGTGTTTGGAGCCTGAATTTGAGATATAAACGGGTACTGAAGATGCATCCACATATCGACTTTTGGGCACCAAAAAGATCGATTTTCAGTATGTTTTGGGCCTGTATATTGAAAATACTCTAACACGGAGTAGGCATGTACAGATCGCTTCTGGGACCCCAAAATATCGAATTTTCGGGTGTTTTGGGCAATAATTTGAGATATCGACTTTGGGCACCTAAAATATCGATTTTTAGCATGTTTTGGGCCTATAATTTGAAAATATTCTAGCACTGAGTAGGCATGTACAGATCGCTTCTGGGACCCCAAAATATCGAATTTTCAAATGTTTGGAGCCTGAATTTGAGATATAAACGGGTACAGAAGATGCATCCACATATCGACTTTTGGGCACCTAAAAGATCGATTTTCAGTATGTTTTGGGCCTGTATATTTAAAATACTCTAACACGGAGTTGGCATGTACAGTTCGCTTCAGGGACCCCAAAATATCGAATTTTCGGGTGTTTCCGGCCTGAATTTGAGATATCGACTTTAAGCACCTAAAATATCGATTTTCAGCATGTTTTGGGCCTGTATTTAGAAAACATTCTAGCACTGAGTAGGGATGTACGGATCGCTTCTGGGACCCCAAAATATCGAATTTTCGGGTGTTTTGAGCCTGAATTTGAGATATAAACGGGTACAGAAGATGCATGCACATATTGACTTTGGGCACCTAAAATATCGATTTTCAGCATGTTTTGGGCCTGTATTTTGAAAATACGCTAACTAGGAGTAGGTATGTACCGATCGCTTCTGGGACCCAATAATATCGAATTTTCGGGTGTTTTGAGCCTGAATTTGAGATATAAACGGGCTCTGAAGATGCATCCACATATCGACTTTTGTGCACCTAAAAGATCTATTTTCAGTTTGTTTTGGGCTTGTATATTGAAAATAAACTAACACGGAGTAGGCATGTACAGATCGCTTATGGGACCCCAAAATATCGAATTTTTGGGTGTTTTTGGCCTGAATTTGAGATATCGACTTTGGGCACCTAAAATAACGATTTTTAGCATGTTTTGGGCCTATATTTTGAAAATATTTTAGCACTGAGTAGGCATGTACAGATCGCTTCTGGGACCGAAAAATATCGAATTTTCGGGTGTTTTGAGCCTGAATTTGAGATAAAAACGGGTACAGAAGATGCATGCACATATTGACTTTAGGCACCTAAAATATCGATTTTCAGCATGTTTTGGGCCTGTATTTTGAAAATACTCTAACTTGGAGTAGGCATGTACAGATCGCTTCTGGGACCCCAAAATATCGAATTTTCGGGTGTTTTGAGCCTGAATTTGAGATATAAACGGGTACAGAAGATGCATCCACATATCGACTTTTGGGCACCTAAAAGATCGATTTTCAGTGTGTTTTGTGCCTGTATAATGAAAATACTCTAACACGGAGTAGGCATGTACAGATCGCTTCTGGGACCCCAAAATATCGAATTTTCGGGTGTTTTGGGCAATAATTTGAGATATCGACTTTGGGCACCTAAAATATCGATTTTTAGCATGTTTTGGGCCTATAATTTGAAAATATTCTAGCACTGAGTAGGCATGTACAGATCGCTTCTGGGACCCCAAAATATCGAATTTTCAAATGTTTGGAGCCTGAATTTGAGATATAAACGGGTACAGAAGATGCATCCACATATCGACTTTTGGGCACCTAAAAGATCGATTTTCAGTATGTTTTGGGCCTGTATATTTAAAATACTCTAACACGGAGTTGGCATGTACAGTTCGCTTCAGGGACCCCAAAATATCGAATTTTCGGGTGTTTCCGGCCTGAATTTGAGATATCGACTTTAAGCACCTAAAATATCGATTTTTAGACTGTTTTGGGCCTATTTTTTAAAAATATTCTAGCACTAAGTAGGCATGTACAGATTACTTCTGGGACCCCAAAATATTGAATTTTGGGTGTTTTGAGCCTGAATTTGAGATATAAACGAGTACAGTAGATACATGCACATATCGACTTTTGGGCATCTAAAATATCGATTTTGAGCATGTTTTGGGTCTGTATCTTGAAAACATTCTATTTAGGAGTAGGCATGTACAGATTGCTTCTAGGACCCAAAAATACCGAATTTTTGGGTGTTTTGAGCCTGAATTCGAGATATAAACGGGTACAGAAGATGCATGAACATATCGAGTATGGACACTTAAAATATTGATTTTTAGTATGTTTTGAGCCTATATTTTGAAAACATTCTAGCACTGAGTAGGCATGTACAGATCGCTTCTGGGACCCCAAAATATTGAATTTTCGGGTGTTTGGAGCCTGAATTTGAGATATAAACGGGTACAGAAGGTGCATGCGCATATCGACTTTTGGGCACCTAAAAGATCGATTTTCAGTATGTTCTGAGCCTGTATTTTGAAAATACTCTAACACGGAGTAGGCATGTACAGTTCGCTTCTGGGACCCCATAATATCGAATTTTCGGGTGTTCTCGGCCTGAATTTAAGATATCGACTTTGGGCACTTAAAATATCGATTTTTAGCATGTTTTGCTCCTATATTTTGAAAATATTCTAGTACTAAGTAGGCATGTACAGATCACTTCTGGGACCCCAAAATATTGAATTTTCGGGTGTTTTGAGCCAGAATTTGAGATATAAACGGGTACAGAAGATGCATGCACATATCGACTTTGGACACTTAAAATATCGATTTTTAGCATGTTTTGAGCCTATATTTTGAAAACCTTCTAGCACTAAGTAGGCATGTACAGATCGCTTCTGGGACCCCAAAATATTGAATTTTCGGGTGTTTGGAGCCTGAATTTGAGATATAAACGGGTACAGAAGGTGTATGCACATATCGACTTTTGGGCACCAAAAAGATCGATTTTCAGTATGTTCTTGGCCGGTATTTTGAAAATACTCTAACACGGAGTAGGCCTGAACAGTTCGCTTCTGGGACCCCAAAATATCGAATTTTCGAGTGTTCTCGGCCTGAATTTGAGATATCGACTTTGGGCACTTAAAATATCGTTTTTTAGCATGTTTTGGGCCTATATTTTGAAAATATTCTAGTACTAAGCAGGCATGTACAGATCACTTCTGGGACCCCAAAATATTGAATTTTTGGGTGTTTTGAGCCTGAATTTTGAGATATAAACGGGTACAGAAGATGCATGCACATATCGACTTTGGACACTTAAAATATCGATTTTTAGCATGTTTTTAGCCTATATTTTGAAAACATTCTAGCACTGAGTAGGCATGTACAGATCGCTTCTGGGACCCAAAAATATCGAATTTTCGGGTGTTTGGAGCCTGAATTTGAGATATAAACGGTTACAGAATATGCATCCACATATCGACTTTTGGACACCTAAAAGATCGATTTTCAGTTTGTTTTGAGCCTGTATATTGAAAATACTCTAACCCGGAGTAGGTATATACAGTTCGCTTCTGGCACCCGAAAAAATCTAATTTTCGGATGTTTTGGGCCTGAATTTGAGATATCGACTCTAAGCACCTAAAATATCGATTTTTAGACTGTTTTGGGCCAATATTTTGAAAATATTCTAGCACTAAGTAGGCATGTACAGATCACTTCTGGGACCCCAAAATATTGAATTATCGATTTTCAGCAAGTTTTGTTCCTGTATTTTGAAAATACTCTAACACGGAGTAGGCATGTACAGATCGCTTCTGGGACCCCAAAATATCGAATTTTCGGGTGTTTTGAGCCTGAACTTGAGATATAAACGGGAACAGAAGATGCATGCACATATCGACTTTTGGTCACCTAAAACATCGATTTTGAGCATGTTTTGGGCATGTATTTTGAAAATACTCTAACACGGAGTAGGCATCTACAGATCGCTTCTGGGACCCCAAAATATCGAATTTTTGGGTGTTTTGGGCCTGAATTTGATATATCGCCTTTACGCACCTAAAATATCGATTTTTAGCATGTTTTGAGCCTATATTTTGAAAATATTCTAGCACTGAGTAGGCATGTACAGATCGCTTCTGGGACCCCTAATTATCGAATTCTCGGGTGTTTTCGGCCTGAATTTGAGATATCGCCTGTACGCACCTAAAATATCGATTTTGAGCATGTTTTGAGCCTATTTTTTTAAAACATTCTAGCACTGAGTAGGTATGTTCAGATCGCTTCTAAGACCCCAAAATATCGAATTTTCGGGTGTTTTGAGCCTGAATTTGAGATATAAACGAGTATAGAAGATGCATACACATATTGACTTTGGGCACCAAAAATATAGATTTTGAGCATGTTTTGGGCCTGAATTTTGAAAATACTCTAACACGGAGTAGGCATGTACATATCGCTTCTGGGACCCGAAAATATCGAATTTTCGGGTGTTTAGGGCCAGAATTTGAGATATAAACGGGTACAGAAGATGCATGCACATATCGACTTTTGGGCACCTAAAAGAACGATTTTCAGTATGTTTTTGGCCTGTATTTTGAAAATACTCTAACACGGAGTAGGCATGTACATATCCCTTCTGGGACCCCTAAATATCGAATTTTACGGTGATTTGGGACTGAATTTGAGATATCGACTTTTTGGCACCTAAAATATCGATTTTTAGCATGTTTTTAGCCTATATTTTGAAAATGTTTTAGCACTGAGTAGGCATGTACAGATCGCTTCTGGGAACCCAAAATATTGAATTTTCGGGTGTTTTGAGCCTGAATTTAAGATATAAACGGGTACAGAAGATACATGCACATATTGACTTTGGGCTTCTAAAATATCGATTTTCAGCATGTTTTGGGCATGTATTTTGAAAATACTCTAACACGGAGTAGGCATGTACAGATCGCTTCTGGGACCCCAAAATATCGAATTTTCGGGGGTTTTGAGCCTGAATTTGAGATATAAACGGGTACTGAAGATGCATGCACATATCGACTTTTTTGCACCTAAAACATCGATTTTAAGCATGTTTTGGGCCTGTATTTTGAAAATACTCTAACACGGAGTAGGCATGAACAGATCGCTTCTAGGACCCCAAAATATTGAATTTTCGGGTGTTTTGGGCCTGAATTTGAGATATCGCCTTTACGCACCTAAAATATCGATTTTGAGCATGTTTTGAGCTTATATTTTGAAAACATTCTAGCACTGAGTAGGCATGTACAGATCGCTTCTGGGACCCAAAAATATCGAATTTTCGGGCGTTTAGGGCCAGAATTTGAGATATAAACGGGTACAGAATATGCATGCACATATCGACTTTTGGGCACCTAAAAGATCGATTTTCAGTATGTTTTTGGCCTGTATTTTGGAAATACTCTAACACGGAGTCAGCATGTACAGATCGCTTCTGGGACCCATAAATATCGAATTTTAGGGTGTTTTGGGCCTTAATTTGAGATATCGACTTTTTGGCACCTAAAATATCGATTTTTAGCATGCTTTTAGCCTATATTTTGAAAATATTCTAACACTGAGTAGGCATGTACAGATTGCTTCTGGGACCCCAAAATATTGAATTTTAGGGTGTTTAAGGCCAGAATTTGAGATATAAACGGGTACAGAAGATGCATGCACATATCGACTTTTGGGCACCTAAAAGATCGATTTTCAGTATGTTTTTTGGCCTGTATTTTGAAAATACTCTAACACGGATTAGGCATGTACAGATCGCTTCTGGGACCCCTAAATATCGAATTTTCGGGTGTTTTGGGACTGAATTTGAGATATCGACTTTTTGGCACTTAAAAAATCGATTTTTAACACGTTTTTAGCCTATATTTTGAAAATATTCTAGCACTGAATAGGCATGTACAGATTGCTTCTGGGACCCCAAAATATTGAATTTTCGGGTGTTTTGAGCCTGAATTTGAGATATAAACGGGTGCAGAAGATACATGCACATATTGACTTTGGGCATCTAAAATATCGATTTTCAGCATGTTTTGATCATGTATTTTGAAAATACTCTAACACGGAGTAGGCATGTACAGATCGCTTCAGGGACCCAAAAATATCGAATTTTCGGGTTTTTAGGGCCAGAATTTGAGATATGAACAGGGACAGAAGATGCATGCACATATCGACTTTTGGGCACCTAAAAGATCGATTTTCATTATGTTTTTGGCCTGTTTTTTGGAAATACTCTAACACGGAGTAAGCATGTACAGATCGCTTATGGGACCCATAAATATCGAATTTCCGGGTGTTTTGGGCCTTAATTTGAGATATCGACTTTTTGGCTCCTAAAATATCGATTTTTAGCATGTTTTTAGCCTATATTTTGAAAATATTCTAGCACTGAGTAGGCATGTACAGATTGCTTCTGGGACCCCAAAATATTGAATTTTAGGGTGTTTAGGGCCAGAATTTGAGATATAAACGGGTACAGAAGATGCATGCACATATCGACTTTTGGGCACATAAAAGATCGTTTTTTAGTATGTTTTTTGGCCTGTATTTTGAAAATACTCTAACACGGAGTAGGCATGTACTGATCGCTTCTGGGACCCCTAAATATCGAATTTTCGGGTGTTTTGGGACTGAATTTGAGATATCGACTTTTTGGCACTTAAAAGATCGATTTTTAGCATGTTTTTAGCCTATATTTTGAAAATATTCTAGCACTGAGTAGGCATGTACAGATTGCTTCTGGGACCCCAAAATATTGAATTTTCGGGTGTTTTGAGCCTGAATTTGAGATATAAACGGGTACAGAAGATACATGCACATATTGACTTTGGGCATCTAAAATATCGATTTTCAGCATGTTTTGGGCCTGTATTTTGAAAATACTCTAACACGGAGTAGGCATGTACAGATCGCTTCTGGGACCCCAAAATATCGAATTTTCGGGTGTTTTGAGCCTGAATTTGAGATATAAACGAGTATAGAAGATGCATACACATATTGACTTTGGGCACCAAAAATATCGATTTTCAGCATGTTTTGGGCCTGAATTTTGAAAATACTCTAACACGGAGTAGGCATGTACAGGTCGCTTCTGGGACCCCAAAATATCGAATTTTCGGGTGTTTAGGGCCAGAATTTGAGATATAAACGGGTACAGAAGATGCATGCACATATAGACTTTTGGGCACCTAAAAGATCGATTTTAAGTATGTCTTTGGCCTGTACTTTGAAAATACTCTAACACGGAGTAGGCATGTACAGATCGCTTCTGGGACCCCAAAATATCGAATTTTCGGGTGTTTTGAGCTTGAATTTGAGATATAAACGAGTACAGAGGATGCATGCACATATCGACTTTTGGGAACCTAAAATATCGTTTTTGAGCATGTTTTGAGCCTATATTTTGAAAACATTCTAGCACTGAGTAGGAATGTACAGATCGCTTCTGGGACCCCAAAATATCGAATTTTCGGGTGTTTAGGGCCAGAATTTGAGATATAAACGGGTACAGAAGATGCATGCACATATCGACTTTTGGGCACCTAAAAGATCGATTTTCGGTATGTTTTTGGCCTGTATTTTGAAAATACTCTAACACGGAGTAGGCATGTACAGATCCCTTGTGGGACCCCTAAATATCGAATTTTCGGGTGTTTTGGGATTGAATTTGAGATATAAACGGGTACAGAAGATGCATGCACATATCGACTTTTGGGCACCTAAAAGATCGATTTTCAGTATGTTTTTGGCCTGTATTTTGAAAATACTCTAACACGGAGTAGGCATGTACAGATCGCTTCTGGGACCCTTAAATATCGAATTTTCGGGTGTTTTGGCCCTTAATTTGAGATATCGACTTTTTGGCACCTAAAATATCGATTTTTAGCATGTTTTTAGCCTATATTTTGAAAATATTCTAGCACTGAGTAGGCATGTACAGATTGCTTCTGGGACCCCAAAATATTGAATTTTCGGGGGTTTAGGGCCAGAATTTGAGATATAAACGGGTACAGAAGATGCATGCACATATCGACTTTTGGGCACCTAAAAGATCGATTTTCGGTATGTTTTTGGCCTGTATTTTGAAAATACTCTAACACGGAGTAGGCATGTACAGATCCCTTCTGGGACCCCTAAATATCGAATTTTCGGGTGTTTTGGGACTGAATTTGAGATATCGACTTTTTGGCACCTAAAATATCGATTTTTAGCATGTTTTTAGCCTATATTTTGAAAATATTCTAGCACTGAGTAGGCATGTACAGATTGCTTCTGGGACCCCAAAATATTGAATTTTCGTGTGTTTTGAGCCTGAATTAGAGATATAAACGGGTACAGAAGATACATGCACATATTGACTTTGGGCATCTAAAATATCGATTTTAGAGCATATTTTGGGCCTGTATTTTGAAAATACTCTAACACGGAGTAGGCATGTACAGATCGCTTGCTGGGACCCCAAAATATCGAATTTTCGGGTGTTTTGAGCCTGAATTTGAGATATAAACGGGTACTGAAGATGCATGCACATATCGACTTTTGGGCACCTAAAACATCGATTTTGAGCATGTTTTGGGCATGTATTTTGAAAATAATCTAACACGGAGTAGGCATGTACAGATCGCTTCCGGGACCCCAAAATATCGAATTTTCGGGTGTTTTGGGCCTGAATTTGAGATATCGCCTTTACGCACCTAAAATATCGATTTTTAGCATGTTTTGAGCCTATATTTTGAAAATATTCTAGCACTGAGTAGGCATGTACAGATCGCTTCTGGGACCCCTAAATATCGAATTTTCGGGTGTTTTGACCTTGAATTTGAGATATAAACGAGTACAGAAGATGCATGCACATATCGACTTTTGGGCACCTAAAATATCGATTTTGAGCATGTTTTGAGCCTATATTTTTAAAACATTCTAGCACTGAGTAGGCATGTACAGATCGCTTCTGGGACCCAAAAATATCGAATTTTCGGGTGTTTAGGGCCAGAATTTGAGATATAAACGGGCACAGAAGATGCATGCACATATCGACTTTTTGGCACATAAAAGATCGATTTTCAGTATGTTATTGGTCTGTATTTTGAAAATACTCTAACACGGAGTAGGCATGTACAGATCCCTTCTGGGACCCCAAAATATCGAATTTTCGGGTGTTTTGGGCCTTAATTTGAGATATCGACTTTTTGGCACCTAAAATATCGATTTTTAGCATGTTTTTAGCCTATATTTCGAAAATATTCTAGCACTGAGTAGGCATGTACAGATTGCTTCTGGGACCCCAAAATATTGAATTTTCGGGTGTTTTGAGCCTGAATTTGAGATATAAACGGGTACAGAAGATGCATGCACATATCGACTTTTTGGCACCTAAAAGATCGATTTTCGGTATGTTTTTGGCCTGTATTTTGAAAATACTCTGACACGGAGTAGGCATGTACAGATCCCTTCTGGGACCCCTAAATATCGAATTTTTGGGTGTTTTGGGAATGAATTTGAGATATCGACTTTTTGGCACCTAAAATATCGATTTTTAGCATGTTTTTAGCCTATATTTTAAAAATATTCTAGCACTGAGTAGGCATGTACAGATTGCTTCTGGGACCCCAAAATATTGAATTTCCGGGTGTTTTGAGCCTGAATTTGAGATATAAAAGGGTACAGAAGATACATGCACATATTGACTCTGGGCATCTAAAATATCGATTTTCAGCATGTTTTGGGCCTGTATTTTGAAAATACTCTAACACGGAGTAGGCATGTACAGATCGCTTGCTGGGACCCCAAAATATCGAATTTTCGGGTGTTTTGAGCCTGAATTTGAGATATAAACGAGTATAGAAGATGCATACACATATCGACTTTGGGCACCAAAAATATCGATTTTGAGCATGTTTTGGGCCTGAATTTTGAAAATACTCTAACACGGAGTAGGCATGTACAGATCGCTTCTGGGACCCCAAAATATCGAATTTTCGGATGTTTTGGGACTGAATTTGAGATATAAACGGGTACAGAAGATGCATGCACATATCGACTTTTGGGCACCTAAAAGATCGATTTTCAGTATGTTTTTGGCCTGTATTTTGAAAATACTCTAACACGGAGTAGGCATGTACAGATCGCTTCTGGGACCCCTAAATATCGAATTTTCGGGTGTTTTGGGCCTTAATTTGAGATATCGACTTTTTGGCACCTAAAATATCGATTTTTAGCATGTTTTTAGCCTATATTTTGAAAATATTCTAGCACTGAGTAGGCATGTACAGATTGCTTCTGGGACCCCAAAATATTGAATTTTCGGCGGTTTATGGCCAGAATTTGAGATATAAACGGGTACAGAAGATGCATGCACATATCGACTTTTGGTCACCTAAAAGATCGATTTTCGGTATGTTTTTGGCCTGTATTTTGAAAATACTCTAACACGGAGTAGGCATGTACAGATCCCTTCTGGGACCCCTAAATATCGAATTTTCTGGTGTTTTGGGACTGAATTTGAGATATCGATTTTTTGGCACCTAAAATATCGATTTTTAGCATGTTTTTAGCCTATATTTTGAAAATATTCTAGCACTGAGTATGCATGTACAAATTGCTTCTGGGACCCCAAAATATTGAATTTTCGGGTGTTTTGAGCCTGAATTAGAGATATAAACGGGTACAGAAGATACATGCACATATTGACTTTGGGCATCTAAAATATCGATTTTCAGCATGTTTTGGGCCTGTATTTTGAAAATACTCTAACACGGAGTAGGCATGTACAGAACGCTTGCTGGGACCCCAAAATATCGAATTTTCGGGTGTTTTGAGCCTGAATTTGAGATATAAACGGGTACTGAAGATGCATGCACATATCGACTTTTGGGCACCTAAAACATCGATTTTGAGCATGTTTTGGGCATGTATTTTGAAAATAATCTAACACGGAGTAGGCATGTACAGATCGCTTCCGGGACCCCAAAATATCGAATTTTCGGGTGTTTTGGGCCTGAATTTGAGATATCGCCTTTACGCACCTAAAATATCGATTTTTAGCATGTTTTGAGCCTATATTTTGAAAATATTCTAGCACTGACTAGGCATGTACAGATCGCTTCTGGGACCCCTAAATATCGAATTTTCGGGTGTTTTGACCTTGAATTTGAGATATAAACGAGTACAGAAGATGCATGCACATATCGACTTTTGGGCACCTAAAATATCGATTTTGAGCATGTTTTGAGCCTATATTTTTTAAAAACATTCTAGCACTGAGTAGGCATGTACAGATCGCTTCTGGGACCCAAAAATATCGAATTTTCGGGTGTTTAGGGCCAGAATTTGAGATATAAACGGGCACAGAAGATGCATGCACATATCGAATTTTTGGCACCTAAAAGATCGATTTTCAGTATGTTATTGGTCTGTATTTTGAAAATACTCTAACACGGAGTAGGCATGTACAGATCCCTTCTGGGACCCCAAAATATCGAATTTTCGGGTGTTTTGGGCCTTAATTTGAGATATCGACTTTTTGGCACCTAAAATATCGATTTTTAGCATGTTTTTAGCCTATATTTTGAAAATATTCTAGCACTGAGTAGGCATGTACAGATTGCTTCTGGGACCCCAAAATATTGAATTTTCGGGTGTTTTGAGCCTGAATTTGAGATATAAACGGGTACAGAAGATACATGCACATATTGACTTTGGGCATCTAAAATATCGATTTTAGAGCATATTTTGGGCCTGTATTTTGAAAATACTCTAACACGGAGTAGGCATGTACAGATCGCTTGCTGGGACCCCAAAATATCGAATTTTCGGGTGTTTTGAGCCTGAATTTGAGATATAAACGGGTACTGAAGATGCATGCACATATCGACTTTTGGGCACCTAAAACATCGATTTTGAGCATGTTTTGGGCATGTATTTTGAAAATAATCTAACACGGAGTAGGCATGTACAGATCGCTTCCGGGACCCCAAAATATCGAATTTTCGGGTGTTTTGGGCCTGAATTTGAGATATCGCCTTTACGCACCTAAAATATCGATTTTTAGCATGTTTTGAGCCTATATTTTGAAAATATTCTAGCACTGAGTAGGCATGTACAGATCGCTTCTGGGACCCCTAAATATCGAATTTTCGGGTGTTTTGACCTTGAATTTGAGATATAAACGAGTACAGAAGATGCATGCACATATCGACTTTTGGGCACCTAAAATATCGATTTTGAGCATGTTTTGAGCCTATATTTTTAAAACATTCTAGCACTGAGTAGGCATGTACAGATCGCTTCTGGGACCCAAAAATATCGAATTTTCGGGTGTTTAGGGCCAGAATTTGAGATATAAACGGGCACAGAAGATGCATGCACATATCGACTTTTTGGTACATAAAAGATCGATTTTCAGTATGTTATTGGTCTGTATTTTGAAAATACTCTAACACGGAGTAGGCATGTACAGATCCCTTCTGGGACCCCAAAATATCGAATTTTCGGGTGTTTTGGGCCTTAATTTGAGATATCGACTTTTTGGCACCTAAAATATCGATTTTTAGCATGTTTTTAGCCTATATTTCGAAAATATTCTAGCACTGAGTAGCCATGTACAGATTGCTTCTGGGACCCCAAAATATTGAATTTTCGGGTGTTTTGAGCCTGAATTTGAGATATAAACGGGTACAGAAGATGCATGCACATATCGACTTTTTGGCACCTAAAAGATCGATTTTCGGTATGTTTTTGGCCTGTATTTTGAAAATACTCTGACACGGAGTAGGCATGTACAGATCCCTTCTGGGACCCCTAAATATCGAATTTTTGGGTGTTTTGGGAATGAATTTGAGATATCGACTTTTTGGCACCTAAAATATCGATTTTTAGCATGTTTTTAGCCTATATTTTAAAAATATTCTAGCACTGAGTAGGCATGTACAGATTGCTTCTGGGACCCCAAAATATTGAATTTCCGGGTGTTTTGAGCCTGAATTTGAGATATAAAAGGGTACAGAAGATACATGCACATATTGACTCTGGGCATCTAAAATATCGATTTTCAGCATGTTTTGGGCCTGTATTTTGAAAATACTCTAACACGGAGTAGGCATGTACAGATCGCTTGCTGGGACCCCAAAATATCGAATTTTCGGGTGTTTTGAGCCTGAATTTGAGATATAAACGAGTATAGAAGATGCATACACATATCGACTTTGGGCACCAAAAATATCGATTTTGAGCATGTTTTGGGCCTGAATTTTGAAAATACTCTAACACGGAGTAGGCATGTACAGATCGCTTCTGGGACCCCAAAATATCGAATTTTCGGATGTTTTGGGACTGAATTTGAGATATAAACGGGTACAGAAGATGCATGCACATATCGACTTTTGGGCACCTAAAAGATCGATTTTCAGTATGTTTTTGGCCTGTATTTTGAAAATACTCTAACACGGAGTAGGCATGTACAGATCGCTTCTGGGACCCCTAAATATCGAATTTTCGGGTGTTTTGGGCCTTAATTTGAGATATCGACTTTTTGGCACCTAAAATATCGATTTTTAGCATGTTTTTAGCCTATATTTTGAAAATATTCTAGCACTGAGTAGGCATGTACAGATTGCTTCTGGGACCCCAAAATATTGAATTTTCGGCGGTTTATGGCCAGAATTTGAGATATAAACGGGTACAGAAGATGCATGCACATATCGACTTTTGGTCACCTAAAAGATCGATTTTCGGTATGTTTTTGGCCTGTATTTTGAAAATACTCTAACACGGAGAAGGCATGTACAGATCCCTTCTGGGACCCCTAAATATCGAATTTTCTGGTGTTTTGGGACTGAATTTGAGATATCGATTTTTTGGCACCTAAAATATCGATTTTTAGCATGTTTTTAGCCTATATTTTGAAAATATTCTAGCACTGAGTATGCATGTACAAATTGCTTCTGGGACCCCAAAATATTGAATTTTCGGGTGTTTTGAGCCTGAATTAGAGATATAAACGGGTACAGAAGATACATGCACATATTGACTTTGGGCATCTAAAATATCGATTTTCAGCATGTTTTGGGCCTGTATTTTGAAAATACTCTAACACGGAGTAGGCATGTACAGAACGCTTGCTGGGACCCCAAAATATCGAATTTTCGGGTGTTTTGAGCCTGAATTTGAGATATAAACGGGTACTGAAGATGCATGCACATATCGACTTTTGGGCACCTAAAACATCGATTTTGAGCATGTTTTGGGCATGTATTTTGAAAATAATCTAACACGGAGTAGGCATGTACAGATCGCTTCCGGGACCCCAAAATATCGAATTTTCGGGTGTTTTGGGCCTGAATTTGAGATATCGCCTTTACGCACCTAAAATATCGATTTTTAGCATGTTTTGAGCCTATATTTTGAAAATATTCTAGCACTGACTAGGCATGTACAGATCGCTTCTGGGACCCCTAAATATCGAATTTTCGGGTGTTTTGACCTTGAATTTGAGATATAAACGAGTACAGAAGATGCATGCACATATCGACTTTTGGGCACCTAAAATATCGATTTTGAGCATGTTTTGAGCCTATATTTTTTAAAAACATTCTAGCACTGAGTAGGCATGTACAGATCGCTTCTGGGACCCAAAAATATCGAATTTTCGGGTGTTTAGGGCCAGAATTTGAGATATAAACGGGCACAGAAGATGCATGTACATATCGAATTTTTGGCACCTAAAAGATCGATTTTCAGTATGTTATTGGTCTGTATTTTGAAAATACTCTAACACGGAGTAGGCATGTACAGATCCCTTCTGGGACCCCAAAATATCGAATTTTCGGGTGTTTTGGGCCTTAATTTGAGATATCGACTTTTTGGCACCTAAAATATCGATTTTTAGCATGTTTTTAGCCTATATTTTGAAAATATTCTAGCACTGAGTAGGCATGTACAGATTGCTTCTGGGACCCCAAAATATTGAATTTTCGGGTGTTTTGAGCCTGAATTTGAGATATAAACGGGTACAGAAGATACATGCACATATTGACTAAGGGCATCTAAAATATCGATTTTCAGCATGTTTTGGGCCTGTATTTTGAAAATACTCTAACACGGAGTAGGCATGTACAGATCGCTTGCTGGGACCCCAAAATATCGAATTTTCGGGTGTTTTGAGC
Organism: Petrolisthes cinctipes; assembly: GCA_033782935.1. Lineage (NCBI taxonomy): Eukaryota > Metazoa > Arthropoda > Malacostraca > Decapoda > Porcellanidae > Petrolisthes > Petrolisthes cinctipes. Next base: position 1,947,531 of record JAWQEG010000175.1, read on the forward strand.
CTGAATTTGAGATATAAACGAGTATAGAAGATGCATACACATATTGACTTTGGGCACCAAAAATATCGATTTTGAGAATGTTTTGGGCCTGAATTTTGAAAATACTCTAACACGGAGTAGACATGTACAGATCGCTTCTGGGACCCCAAAATAACGAATTTTCGGATGTTTAGGGCCAGAATTTGAGATATAAACGGGTACAGTAGATGCATGCACATATCGACTTTTGGGCACCTAAAAGATCGATTTTCAGTATGTTTTTGGCCTGTATTTTGAAAATACTCTAACACGGAGTAGGCATGTACAGATCCCTTCTGGGACCCCTAAATATCGAATTTTCCAGTGTTTTGGGACTGAATTTGAGATAACGACTTTTTGGCACCTAAAAGATCGATTTTTAGCATGTTTTTAGCCTATATTTTGAAAATATTCTAGCACTGAGTAGGCATGTACAGATTGCTTCTTGGACCCCAAAATATTGAATTTTAGGGTGTTTAGGGCCAGAATTTGAGATATAAACGGGTACAGAAGATGCATGCACATATCGACTTTTGGGCACCTAAAAGATCGATTTTCAGTATGTTTTTTGGCCTGTATTTTGAAAATACTCTAACACGGAGTAGGCATGTACAGATCGCTTCTGGAACCCCTAAATATAGAATTTTCGGGTGTTTTGGGACTGAATTTGAGATATCGACTTTTTGGCACCTAAAATATCGATTTTTAGCATGTTTTTAGCCTATATTTTGAAAATATTCTAGCACTGAGTAGGCATGTACAGATTGCTTCTGGGACCCCAAAATATCGAATTTTCGGGTGTTTAGAACCAGGATTTGAGATATAAACGGGTACAGAAGATGCATGCACATATAGACTTTTGGGCACCTAAAAGATCGATTTTCAGTATGTTTTTGGCCTGTAATTTGAAAATACTCTAACACGGAGTAGGCATGTACAGATCGCTTCTGGGACCCCTAAATATCGAAGTTTCGGGTGTTTTGGGACTGAATTTGAGATATCGACTTTTTGGCACCTAAAATATCGATTTTTAGCATGTTTTCAGCCTATATTTTGAAAATATTCTAGCACTGAGTAGGCATGTACAGATCGCTTCTGGGACCCCAAAATATCGAATTTTCGGGTGTTTTGAGCTTGAATTTGAGATATAATCGAGTACAGAGGATGCATGCACATATCGACTTTTGGGCACCTAAAATATCGTTTTTGAGCATTTTTTGAGCCTATATTTTGAAAACATTCTAGCACTGAGTAGGCATGTACAGATCGCTTCTGGGACCCAAAAAAATTGAATTTTCGGGTGTTTAGGGCCAGAATTTGAGATATAAACGGGTACAGAAGATGCATGCACATATCGACTTTTGGGCAACTAAAACATCGATTTTCAATATGTTTTTGGCCTGTATTTTGAAAATACTCTAACACGGAGTAGGCATGTAAAGATCGCTTCTGGGACCCAAAAATATCGAATTTTCGGGTGTTTTGGGCCTTAATTTGAGATATCGCCTTTACGCACCTAAAATATCGATTTTTAGCATGTTTTGAGCCTATATTTTGAAAATATTCTAGCACTGAGTAGGCATGTATAGATCGCTTCTGGGACCCCAAAATATCGAATTTTCGGGTGTTTTGAGCCTGAATTTGAGCTATAAACGAGTACAGAAGATGCATGCACATATCGACTTTTGGGCACCTAAAATATCGATTTTGAGCATGTTTTGAGCCTATATTTTGAAAACATTCTAGCACTGAGTAGGCATGTACAGATCGCTTCTGGGACCCCAAAATATCGAATTTTCGGGTGTTTTGAGCCTGACTTTGATATATAAACGAGTATAGAAAATGCATACACATATTTACTTTGGGCACCAAAAATATCGATTTTCAGCATGTTTTGGGCCTGAATTTTGAAAATACTCTAACACGGAGTAGGCATGTACAGATCGCTTCTGGGACCCCTAAATATCGAATTTTCGGGTGTTTTGGGCCTTAATTTGAGATATCGACTTTTTGGCACCTAAAAGATCGATTTTTAGCATGTTTTTAGCCTATATTTTAAAAATATTCTAGCACTGAGTAGGCATGTACAGATTGCTTCTTGGACCCCAAAATATTGAATTTTCGGGTGTTTTGAGCCTGAATTTGAGATAAAAACGGGTACAGAAGATACATGCACATATTGACTTTGGGCATCTAAAATATCGATTTTCAGCATGTTTTGGGCATGTATTTTGAAAATACTCTAACACGGAGTAGGCATGTACAGTTTGCTTCTGGGACCCCAAAATATCGAATTTTCGGGTGTTTTGAGCCTGAATTTGAGATATAAACGGGTACAGAAGATGCATGCACATATCGACTTTTGGGCACCTAAAAGATCGATTTTTAGTATGTTTTGGGCCTGTATTTTGAAAATACTCTAACACGGAGTAGGCATGTACAGTTCGCTTCTGGGACCCCAAAATATCGAATTTTCGGGTGTTTTGGGCCTGAATTTGAGATATCGACTTTGGGCACCTAAAAATATCGATTTTTAGCATGTTTTGGGCCTATAATTTGAAAATATTCTAGCACTAAGTAGGCATATACAGATCACTTCTGGGACCCCAAAATATCGAATTTTCGGGTGTTTTGAGCTTGAATTTGAGATATAAACGGGTACAGATGATGCATGCACATATCGACTTTGGACACTTAAAATATCGATTCTGAGCATGTTTTGAGCCTATATTTTGAAAAAACTCTAGCACTGTACAGATCGCTTCTGGGACCCAAAAATACCGAATTTTCGGGTGTTTTGAGCCTGAATTTGAGATATAAACGGGTACAGAAGATGCATGCAAATATTGACTTTGGGCACCTAAAATATCGATTTTCAGCATGTTTTGGGCCTGTATTTTGAAAATACTCTAACTAGGAGTAGGTATGTACAGATCGCTTCTGGGACCCAATAATATAGAATTTTCGGGTGTTTTGAGCCTGAATTTGAGATATAAACGGGTACAGAAGATGCATGCACATATCGACTTTTGGGCAAAAAAAATATCGATTTTGAGCATGTTTTGGGTCTGTATCTTGAAAACATTCTAACTAGGAGTAGGGATGTACAGATCGCTTCTAGGACCCAAAAATACCTAAATTTTCGGGTGTTTTGAGCCTGAATTTGAGATATAAACGGGTACAGAAGATATATGCACATATTGACTTTCGGCATCTAAAATATCGATTTTCAGCATGTTTTGGGCATTTATTTTGAAAATACTCTAACACGGAGTAGGCATGTACAGATCGCTTCTGGGACCCCAAAATATCGAATTTTCGGGTGTTTTGAGCCTGAATTTGAGATATAAACGGGTTCTGAAGATGCATGCACATATCGACTTTTGGGCTCCTAAAACATCGATTTTGAGCATGTTTTGGGCCAGTATTTTGTAAATACTCTAACACGGAGTAGGCATGTACAGATCGCTTCTGGGACCCAAAATATCGAATTTTCGGGTGTTTTGGGCCTGAATTTGAGATATCGCCTTTACGCACCTAAAATATCGATTTTTAGCATGTTTTGAGCCTATATTTTGAAAATATTCTAGCACTGAGTAGGCATGTACAGATCAATTCTGGGACCCCAAAATATTGAATTTTCGGGTGTTTTGACCTTGAATTTGAGATGTAAACGAGTACAGAAGATGCATGCACATATCTACTTTTGGGCACCTAAAATATCGATTTTGAGCATGTTTTGAGCCTTTATTTTGAAAACATTCCAGCACTGAGTAGGCATGTAGAGATCACTTCTGGGACCCCAAAATATCGAATTATCGGGTGTTTTGGGCCTTAATTTGAGATATCGCCTTTACGCACCTAAAATATCGATTTTTAGCATGTTTTGAGCCTATATTTTGAAAATATTCTAGCACTGAGTAGGCATGTACAGATCGCTTCTGGGACCCCAAAATATCGAATTTTCGGGTGCTATGAGCCTGAATTTGAGATATAAACGAGTACAGAAGATGCATGCACATATTGACTTTTGGGCACCTAAAATATCGATTTTGAGCATATTTTGAGCCTATATTTTGAAAACATTCTAGCACTGAGTAGGCATGTACAGATCGCTTCTGGGACCCCAAAATATCGAATTTTCAGGTGTTTTGAGCCTGAATTTGAGATATGAACGGGTACTGAAGATTCATGCACATATCGACTTTTGGGCACCTAAAACATCGATTTTGAGCATGTTTTGGGCCTGTATTTTGAAAATTCACTAACACGGAGTAGGCATGTACAGATCGCTTCTGGGACCCCAAAATATCGAATATTCGGGTGTTTTGGGCCTGAATTTGAGATATCGCCTTTACGCACCTAAAATATCGATTTTTAGCATGTTTTGAGCCTATATTTTGAAAATATTCTAGCACTGAGTAGGCATGTACAGATCGCTTCTGGGACCCCAAAATATCGAATTTTCGGGTGTTTTGAGCCTGAATTTGAGATATAAACGAGTACAGAAGATGCATGCACATATCGACTTTTGGGCACCTAAAATATCGATTTTGAGCATGTTTCGAGCCTATATTTTGAAAACATTCTAGCACTGAGTAGGCATGTACAGATCGCTTCTGGGACCCCAAAATATCGAGTTTTCGGGTGTTTTGAGCCTGAATTTAAGATATAAACGAGTATAGAAGATGCATACACATATTGACTTTGGTCACCTAAAATATCGATTTTCAACATGTTTTGGGCCTGTATTTTGAAAATACTCTAACACGGAGTAGGCAAGTTAAGATCGCTTCTGGGACCCCAAAATACCAAATTTTCGGGTGTTTGGAGCCTGAATTTGAGATATCGATTTTGGGCACCTAAAATATAGATTTTTAGCATGTTTTAGGCCTATAATTTGAAAATATTCTACCACTGAGTAGGCATGTACAGATCGCTTCTGTGACCCCAAAATATCGAATTTTTGGGTGTTTTGAGATATTTGGGATATAAACGGGTGCAGAAGATGCATACACATATTGACTTTGGTCACCTAAAATATCGATTTTCAGCATGTTTTGGGCCTGTATTTTGAAAATACTCTAACACGGAGTAGGCAAGTTAAGATCGCTTCTGGGACCCCAAAATACCAAATTTTCGGGTGTTTGGAGCCTGAATTTGAGATATAAACGGGTACAGAAGATGCATGCACATATCGACTATGGACACTTAAAATATAGATTTTTAGTATGTTTTAAGCCTATATTTTAAAAATATTCTAGCACTGAGTAGGCATGTACAGATCGCTTCTGGGACCCAAAAATATCAAATTTTTGGGTGTTTTGTGCCTGAATTTGAGATATAAACGGGTACTGAAGATGCATCCACATATCGACTTTTGGGCACCTAAAAGATCGATTTTCAGTATGTTTTTGGCCTGTATATTGAAAATACTCTAACACGGAGTAGGCATGTACAGATCGCTTCTGGGACCCCAAAATATCGAATTTTGGGGTGTTTTGGGCCTTAATTTGAGATATCGACTTTGGGCACCTAAAATATCGATTTTTAGCATGTTTTGGGCCTATAATTTGAAAATATTCTAGCACTGAGTAGGCATGTACAGATCGCTTCTGGGACCCCAAAATATCGAATTTTCGGGTGTTTGGAGCCTGAATTTGAGATATAAACGGGTACAGAAGATGCATCCACATATCGACTTTTGGGCACCTAAAAGATCGATTTTCAGTATGTTTTGGGCCTGTATATTGAAAATACTCTAACACGGAGTAGGCATGTACAGTTCGCTTCTGGGACCCCAAAATATCGAATTTTCGGGTGTTTTCGGCCTGAATTTGAGATATCGACTTTAAGCACCGAAAATATCGATTTTTAGACTGTTTTGGGCCTATATTTTGAAAATATTCTAGCACTAAGTAGGCATGTACAGATCGCTTCTGGGACCCCAAAATATCGAATTTACGGTTGTTTTGAGCCTGAATTTGAGATATAAACGGGTTCTGAAGATGCATGCACATATCGACTTTTGGGCTCCTAAAACATCGATTTTGAGCATGTTTTGGGCCAGTATTTTGTAAATACTCTAACACGGAGTAGGCATGTACAGATCGCTTCTGGGACCCAAAATATCGAATTTTCGGGTGTTTTGGGCCTGAATTTGAGATATCGCCTTTACGCACCTAAAATATCGATTTTTAGCATGTTTTGAGCCTATATTTTGAAAATATTCTAGCACTGAGTAGGCATGTACAGATCAATTCTGGGACCCCAAAATATTGAATTTTCGGGTGTTTTGACCTTGAATTTGAGATGTAAACGAGTACAGAAGATGCATGCACATATCTACTTTTGGGCACCTAAAATATCGATTTTGAGCATGTTTTGAGCCTTTATTTTGAAAACATTCCAGCACTGAGTAGGCATGTAGAGATCACTTCTGGGACCCCAAAATATCGAATTATCGGGTGTTTTGGGCCTTAATTTGAGATATCGCCTTTACGCACCTAAAATATCGATTTTTAGCATGTTTTGAGCCTATATTTTGAAAATATTCTAGCACTGAGTAGGCATGTACAGATCGCTTCTGGGACCCCAAAATATCGAATTTTCGGGTGCTATGAGCCTGAATTTGAGATATAAACGAGTACAGAAGATGCATGCACATATCGACTTTTGGGCACCTAAAATATCGATTTTGAGCATATTTTGAGCCTATATTTTGAAAACATTCTAGCACTGAGTAGGCATGTACAGATCGCTTCTGGGACCCCAAAATATCGAATTTTCAGGTGTTTTGAGCCTGAATTTGAGATATGAACGGGTACTGAAGATTCATGCACATATCGACTTTTGGGCACCTAAAACATCGATTTTGAGCATGTTTTGGGCCTGTATTTTGAAAATTCACTAACACGGAGTAGGCATGTACAGATCGCTTCTGGGACCCCAAAATATCGAATATTCGGGTGTTTTGGGCCTGAATTTGAGATATCGCCTTTACGCACCTAAAATATCGATTTTTAGCATGTTTTGAGCCTATATTTTGAAAATATTCTAGCACTGAGTAGGCATGTACAGATCGCTTCTGGGACCCCAAAATATCGAATTTTCGGGTGTTTTGAGCCTGAATTTGAGATATAAACGAGTACAGAAGATGCATGCACATATCGACTTTTGGGCACCTAAAATATCGATTTTGAGCATGTTTCGAGCCTATATTTTGAAAACATTCTAGCACTGAGTAGGCATGTACAGATCGCTTCTGGGACCCCAAAATATCGAGTTTTCGGGTGTTTTGAGCCTGAATTTAAGATATAAACGAGTATAGAAGATGCATACACATATTGACTTTGGTCACCTAAAATATCGATTTTCAACATGTTTTGGGCCTGTATTTTGAAAATACTCTAACACGGAGTAGGCAAGTTAAGATCGCTTCTGGGACCCCAAAATACCAAATTTTCGGGTGTTTGGAGCCTGAATTTGAGATATCGATTTTGGGCACCTAAAATATAGATTTTTAGCATGTTTTAGGCCTATAATTTGAAAATATTCTACCACTGAGTAGGCATGTACAGATCGCTTCTGTGACCCCAAAATATCGAATTTTTGGGTGTTTTGAGATATTTGGGATATAAACGGGTGCAGAAGATGCATACACATATTGACTTTGGTCACCTAAAATATCGATTTTCAGCATGTTTTGGGCCTGTATTTTGAAAATACTCTAACACGGAGTAGGCAAGTTAAGATCGCTTCTGGGACCCCAAAATACCAAATTTTCGGGTGTTTGGAGCCTGAATTTGAGATATAAACGGGTACAGAAGATGCATGCACATATCGACTATGGACACTTAAAATATAGATTTTTAGTATGTTTTAAGCCTATATTTTAAAAATATTCTAGCACTGAGTAGGCATGTACAGATCGCTTCTGGGACCCAAAAATATCAAATTTTTGGGTGTTTTGTGCCTGAATTTGAGATATAAACGGGTACTGAAGATGCATCCACATATCGACTTTTGGGCACCTAAAAGATCGATTTTCAGTATGTTTTTGGCCTGTATATTGAAAATACTCTAACACGGAGTAGGCATGTACAGATCGCTTCTGGGACCCCAAAATATCGAATTTTGGGGTGTTTTGGGCCTTAATTTGAGATATCGACTTTGGGCACCTAAAATATCGATTTTTAGCATGTTTTGGGCCTATAATTTGAAAATATTCTAGCACTGAGTAGGCATGTACAGATCGCTTCTGGGACCCCAAAATATCGAATTTTCGGGTGTTTGGAGCCTGAATTTGAGATATAAACGGGTACAGAAGATGCATCCACATATCGACTTTTGGGCACCTAAAAGATCGATTTTCAGTATGTTTTGGGCCTGTATATTGAAAATACTCTAACACGGAGTAGGCATGTACAGTTCGCTTCTGGGACCCCAAAATATCGAATTTTCGGGTGTTTTCGGCCTGAATTTGAGATATCGACTTTAAGCACCGAAAATATCGATTTTTAGACTGTTTTGGGCCTATATTTTGAAAATATTCTAGCACTAAGTAGGCATGTACAGATCACTTCTGGGACCCCAAAATATTGAATTTTCGGTTGTTTTGAGCCTGAATTTGAGATATAAACGGGTACAGAAGATTCATGCACATATCGACTTTTGGGCCCCTAAAATATCGATTTTGAGCATGTTTTGGGTCTGTATCTTGAAAACATTCTAACTAGGAGTAGGCATGTACAGATTGCTTCTAGGACCCAAAAATAACGAATTTTCGGGTGTTTTGAGCCTGAAGTTAAGATATAAACGGGTACAGAAGATGCATGCACATATCGACTATGGACACTTAAAATATCGATTTTTAGTATGTTTTGAGCCTATTCTTTAAAAACATTCTAGCACTGAGTAGGCATGTACAGATCGCTTCTGGGACCCAAAAATATCGAATTTTCGGGTGTTTGGAGCATGAATTTGAGATATGAACGGGTACAGAGGATGCATGCACATATCGACTTTTGGGCACCTAAAAGATCGATTTTCAGTATGTTTTTGGCCTGTATTTTGAAAATACTCTAACACGGAGTAGGCATGTACAGATCCCTTCTGGGACCCCTAAATATCGAATTTTCCAGTGTTTTGGGACTGAATTTGAGATAACGACCTTTTGGCACCTAAAAGATCGATTTTTAGCATGTTTTTAGCCTATATTTTGAAAATATTCTAGCACTGAGTAGGCATGTACAGATTGCTTCTTGGACCCCAAAATATTGAATTTTAGGGTGTTTAGGGCCAGAATTTGAGATATAAACGGGTACAGAAGATGCATGCACATATCGACTTTTGGGCACCTAAAAGATCGATTTTCAGTATGTTTTTTGGCCTGTATTTTGAAAATACTCTAACACGGAGTAGGCATGAACAGATCGCTTCTGGAACCCCTAAATATCGAATTTTCGGGTGTTTTGGGACTGAATTTGAGATATCGACTTTTTGGCACCTAAAATATCGATTTTTAGCATGTTTTTAGCCTATATTTTGAAAATATTCTAGCACTGAGTAGGCATGTACAGATTGCTTCTGGGACCCCAAAATATCGAATTTTCGGGTGTTTAGAGCCAGGATTTGAGATATAAACGGGTACAGAAGATGCATGCACATATAGACTTTTGGGCACCTAAAAGATCGATTTTCAGTATGTTTTTGGCCTGTAATTTGAAAATACTCTAACACGGAGTAGGCATGTACAGATCGCTTCTGGGACCCCTAAATATCGAAGTTTCGGGTGTTTTGGGACTGAGTTTGAGATATCGACTTTTTGGCACCTAAAATATCGATTTTTAGCATGTTTTCAGCCTATATTTTGAAAATATTCTAGCACTGAGTAGGCATGTACAGATCGCTTCTGGGACCCCAAAATATCGAATTTTCGGGTGTTTTGAGCTTGAATTTGAGATATAAACGAGTACAGAGGATGCATGCACATATCGACTTTTGGGCACCTAAAATATCGTTTTTGAGCATTTTTTGAGCCTATATTTTGAAAACATTCTAGCACTGAGTAGGCATGTACAGATCGCTTCTGGGACCCAAAAAAATTGAATTTTCGGGTGTTTAGGGCCAGAATTTGAGATATAAACGGGTACAGAAGATGCATGCACATATCGACTTTTGGGCACCTAAAACATCGATTTTCAATATGTTTTTGGCCTGTATTTTGAAAATACTCTAACACGGAGTAGGCATGTAAAGATCGCTTCTGGGACCCAAAAATATCGAATTTTCGGGTGTTTTGGGCCTGAATTTGAGATATCGCTTTTACGCACCTAAAATATCGATTTTTAGCATGTTTTGAGCCTATATTTTGAAAATATTCTAGCACTGAGTAGGCATGTACAGATCGCTTCTGGGACCCCAAAATATCGAATTTTTGGGTGTTTTGAGCCTGAATTTGAGCTATAAACGAGTACAGAAGATGCATGCACATATCGACTTTTGGGCACCTAAAATATCGATTTTGAGCATGTTTTGAGCCTATATTTTGAAAACATTCTAGCACTGAGTAGGCATGTACAGATCGCTTCTGGGACCCCAAAATATCGAATTTTCGGGTGTTTTGAGCCTGAATTTGAGATATAAACAAGTATAGAAAATGCATACACATATTTACTTTGGGCACCAAAAATATCGATTTTCAGCATGTTTTGGGCCTGAATTTTGAAAATACTCTAACACGGAGTAGGCATGTACAGATCGCTTCTGGGACCCCTAAATATCGAATTTTCGGGTGTTTTGGGCCTTAATTTGAGATATCGACTTTTTGGCACCTAAAAGATCGATTTTTAGCATGTTTTTAGCCTATATTTTAAAAATATTCTAGCACTGAGTAGGCATGTACAGATTGCTTCTTGGACCCCAAAATATTGAATTTTCGGGTGTTTTGAGCCTGAATTTGAGATAAAAACGGGTACAGAAGATACATGCACATATTGACTTTGGGCATCTAAAATATCGATTTTCAGCATGTTTTGGGCATGTATTTTGAAAATACTCTAACACGGAGTAGGCATGTACAGTTTGCTTCTGGGACCCCAAAATATCGAATTTTCGGGTGTTTTGAGCCTGAATTTGAGATATAAACGGGTACAGAAGATGCATGCACATATCGACTTTTGGGCAAAAAAAATATCGATTTTGAGCATGTTTTGGGTCTGTATCTTGAAAACATTCTAACTAGGAGTAGGGATGTACAGATCGCTTCTAGGACCCAAAAATACCTAAATTTTCGGGTGTTTTGAGCCTGAATTTGAGATATAAACGGGTACAGAAGATATATGCACATATTGACTTTCGGCATCTAAAATATCGATTTTCAGCATGTTTTGGGCATTTATTTTGAAAATACTCTAACACGGAGTAGGCATGTACAGATCGCTTCTGGGACCCCAAAATATCGAATTTTCGGGTGTTTTGAGGCTGAATTTGAGATAAAAACGGGAACAGATGATGCATGCACATATCGACTTTGGACACTTAAAATATCGATTTTTATCATGTTTTGAGCCTATATTTTGAGAAAATTCTAGCACTGTACAGATCGCTTCTGGGACCCAAAAATACCGAATTTTCGGGTGTTTTGAGCCTGAATTTAAGATATAAACGGGTACAGAAGATGCATGCACATATCGACTTTTGGGCACCTAAAAGATCGATTTCAGTATGTTTTGGGACTGTATTTTGAAAATACTCTAACACGGAGTAGGCATGTACAGTTCGCTTCTGGGACCCCAAAATATCGAATTTTCGGGTGTTTTGGGCCTGAATTTGAGATATCGACTTTGGGCACCTAAAAATATCGATGTTTAGCATGTTTTGGGCCTATAATTTGAAAATATTCTAGCACTAAGTAGGCATGTACAGATCACTTCTGGGACCCCAAAATATCGAATTTTCGGGTGTTTTGAGCTTGAATTTGAGATATAAACGGGTACAGATGATGCATGCACATATCGACTTTGGACACTTAAAATATCGATTCTGAGCATGTTTTGAGCCTATATTTTGAAAAAACTCTAGCACTGTACAGATCGCTTCTGGGACCCAAAAATACCGAATTTTCGGGTGTTTTGAGCCTGAATTTGAGATATAAACGGGTACAGAAGAGGCATGCACATATCGACTTTGGACACTTAAAATATCGATTTTCAGCATGTTTTGGGCCTGTATTTTGAAAACATTCTAGCACTGAGTAGGCATGTACAGATCGCTTCTGGGACCCCAAAATATCGAGTTTTTGGGTGCTTTGGACAAGAATATGAAATATAGACTTTGGGCACCTAAAATATCGATTTTTAGCATGTTTTGGGCCTATATTTTGAAAATATTCTACCACTGAGTAGGCATGTACAGATCGCTTCGGGGACCCCAAAATATCGAATTTTCTGGTGTTTTGAGCCTGAATTTGAGATATAAACGGGTACAGAAGATGCATGCACATATCGACTTTTGGGCAAAAAAAATATCGATTTTGAGCATGTTTTGGGTCTGTATCTTGAAAACATTCTAACTAGGAGTAGGGATGTACAGATCGCTTCTAGGACCCAAAAATACCTAAATTTTCGGGTGTTTTGAGCCTGAATTTGAGATATAAACGGGTACAGAAGATATATGCACATATTGACTTTCGGCATCTAAAATATCGATTTTCAGCATGTTTTGGGCATTTATTTTGAAAATACTCTAACACGGAGTAGGCATGTACAGATCGCTTCTGGGACCCCAAAATATCGAATTTTCGGGTGTTTTGAGCCTGAATTTGAGATATAAATGGGTTCTGAAGATGCATGCACATATCGACTTTTGGTCTCCTAAAACATCGATTTTGAGCATGTTTTGGGCCTGTATTTTGTAAATACTCTAACACGGAGTAGGCATGTACAGATCGCTTCTGGGACCCAAAATATCGAATTTTCGGGTGTTTTGGGCCTGAATTTGAGATATCGCCTTTACGCACCTAAAATATCGATTTTTAGCATGTTTTGAGCCTATATTTTGAAAATATTCTAGCACTGAGTAGGCATGTACAGATCAATTCTGGGACCCCAAAATATTGAATTTTCGGGTGTTTTGACCTTGAATTTGAGATGTAAACGAGTACAGAAGATGCATGCACATATCTACTTTTGGGCACCTAAAATATCGATTTTGAGCATGTTTTGAGCCTATATTTTGAAAACATTCCAGCACTGAGTAGGCATGTAGAGATCACTTCTGGGACCCCAAAATATCGAATTTTCGGGTGTTTTGGGCCTTAATTTGAGATATCGCCTTTACGCACCTAAAATATCGATTTTTAGCATGTTTTGAGCCTATATTTTGAAAATATTCTAGCACTGAGTAGGCATGTACAGATCGCTTCTGGGACCCCAAAATATCGAATTTTCGGGTGCTATGAGCCTGAATTTGAGATATAAACGAGTACAGAAGATGCATGCACATATCGACTTTTGGGCACCTAAAATATCGATTTTGAGCATATTTTGAGCCTATATTTTGAAAACATTCTAGCACTGAGTAGGCATGTACAGATCGCTTCTGGGACCCCAAAATATCGAATTTTCAGGTGTTTTGAGCCTGAATTTGAGATATGAACGGGTACTGAAGATTCATGCACATATCGACTTTTGGGCACCTAAAACATCGATTTTGAGCATGTTTTGGGCCTGTATTTTGAAAATTCACTAACACGGAGTAGGCATGTACAGATCGCTTCTGGGACCCCAAAATATCGAATATTCGGGTGTTTTGGGCCTGAATTTGAGATATCGCCTTTACGCACCTAAAATATCGATTTTTTGCATGTTTTGAGCCTATATTTTGAAAATATTCTAGCACTGAGTAGGCATGTACAGATCGCTTCTGGGACCCCAAAATATCGAATTTTCGGGTGTTTTGAGCCTGAATTTAAGATATAAACGAGTATAGAAGATGCATACACATATTGACTTTGGTCACCTAAAATATCGATTTTCAACATGTTTTGGGCCTGTATTTTGAAAATACTCTAACACGGAGTAGGCAAGTTAAGATCGCTTCTGGGACCCCAAAATACCAAATTTTCGGGTGTTTGGAGCCTGAATTTGAGATATCGATTTTGGGCACCTAAAATATAGATTTTTAGCATGTTTTAGGCCTATAATTTGAAAATATTCTACCACTGAGTAGGCATGTACAGATCGCTTCTGTGACCCCAAAATATCGAATTTTTGGGTGTTTTGAGATATTTGGGATATAAACGGGTGCAGAAGATGCATACACATATTGACTTTGGTCACCTAAAATATCGATTTTCAGCATGTTTTGGGCCTGTATTTTGAAAATACTCTAACACGGAGTAGGCAAGTTAAGATCGCTTCTGGGACCCCAAAATACCAAATTTTCGGGTGTTTGGAGCCTGAATTTGAGATATAAACGGGTACAGAAGATGCATGCACATATCGACTATGGACACTTAAAATATCGATTTTTAGTATGTTTTAAGCCTATATTTTAAAAATATTCTAGCACTGAGTAGGCATGTACAGATCGCTTCTGGGACCCCAAAATATCGAATTTTCGGGTGTTTGGAGCCTGAATTTGAGATATAAACGGGTACAGAAGATGCATCCACATATCGACTTTTGGGCACCTAAAAGATCGATTTTCAGTATGTTTTGGGCCTGTATATTGAAAATACTCTAACACGGAGTAGGCATGTACAGTTCGCTTCAGGGACCCCAAAATATTGAATTTTCGGGTGTTTTCGGCCAGAATTTGAGATATCGACTTTAAGCACCGAAAATATCGATTTTTAGACTGTTTTGGGCCTATATTTTGAAAATATTCTAGCACTAAGTAGGCATGTACAGATCACTTCTGGGACCCCAAAATATTGAATTTTCGGTTGTTTTGAGCCTGAATTTGAGATATAAACGGGTACAGAAGATGCATGCACATATCGACTTTTGGGCCCCTAAAATATCGATTTTGAGCATGTTTTGGGTCTGTATCTTGAAAACATTCTAACTAGGAGTAGGCATGTACAGATTGCTTCTAGGACCCAAAAATAACGAATTTTCGGGTGTTTTGAGCCTGAAGTTAAGATATAAACGGGTACAGAAGATGCATGCACATATCGACTATGGACACTTAAAATATCGATTTTTAGTATGTTTTGAGCCTATTCTTTAAAAACATTCTAGCACTGAGTAGGCATGTACAGATCGCTTCTGGGACCCAAAAATATCGAATTTTCGGGTGTTTGGAGCATGAATTTGAGATATGAACGGGTACAGAGGATGCATGCACATATCGACTTTTGGGCACCTAAAAGATTGATTTTCAGTATGTTTTGGGCATGTATTTTGAAAATACTCTAACACGGAGTAGGCATGTACAGTTCGCTTCTGGGACCCCAAAATATCGAATTTTCGGGTGTTTTGGGCCTGAATTTGAGATATCGACTTTGGGCACATAAAATATCGATTTTTAGCATGTTTTGGGCCTATATTTTAAAAATATTCTAGCACTAAGTAGGCATGTACAGATCACTTTTGGGACCCAAAAATATTGAATTTTCGGGTGTTTTGAGCCTGAATTTGAGATATAAACGGGTACAGAAGATGCATGCACATATCGACTTTTGGGCACATTCAGTATTTTTTGGGCCTGTATATTGAAAATACTCTAACACGGAGTAGGCATGTACAGTTCGCTTCTGGGACCCAAAATATCGAATTTTCGGGTGTTTTGGGCCTGAATTTGAGATATCGACTTTGGGCACATAAAATATCGATTTTTAGCATGTTTTGGGCCTATATTTTAAAAATATTCTAGCACTAAGTAGGCATGTACAGATCACTTTTGGGACCCAAAAATATTGAATTTTCGGGTGTTTTGAGCCTGAATTTAAGATATAAACGGGTACAGAAGATGCATGCACATATTGACTTTGGACACTTAAAATATCGATTTTTAGCATGTTTTGAACCAATATTTTGAAAACATTTTAACTAGGAGTAGGCATGTACAGATTGCTTCTAGGACACAAAAATACCGAATTTTCGAGTGTTTAGAGCCTGAATTTAAGATATAAACGGGTACAGAAGATGCATGCACATATCGACTATGGACACTTAAAATATCGATTTTTAGTATGTTTTGAGCCTATATTTTAAAAACATTCTAGCACTGAGTAGGCATGTACAGATCGCTTCTGGGACCCAAAAACATCGAATTTTCGGGTGTTTGGAGCCAGAATTTGAGATATAAACGATTGCTGAAGATGCATACACATATTGACTTTGGGCGCCTAAAATTTCGATTTTCAGCATGTTTTGGGCCTGTATCTGAGTAGGCATGTACAGATCGCTTCGGGGACCCCAAAATATTGAATTTTCGGGTGTTTGGAGCCTGAATTTGAGATATGAACGGGTACAGAAGATGCATGCACATATTGACTTTTGGGCACATTCAGTATTTTTTGGGCCTGTATTTTGAAAATACTCTAACACGGAGTAGGCATGTACAGTTCGCTTCTGGGACCCAAAAATATCGAATTTTCGGGTGTTTTGGGCCTGAATTTGAGATATCGACTTTGGGCACCTAAAATATCGATTTTTAGCATGTTTTAGGCCTATATTTTGAAAATATTCTAGCACTAAGTAGGCATGTACAGATCACTTCTGGGACCCCAAAATATTGAATTTTCAGGAGTTTTGAGCCTGAATTTGAGATATAAACGGATACAGAAGATGCATGCACATATCGACTTTGGACACTTAAAATATCGATTTTTAGTATGTTTTGAGCCTATATTTTGAAAAAATTCTAGCACTGAGTAGGCATGTACAGATCGCTTCTGGGACCCAAAAATATCGTTTTTTCGGGTGTTTTGAGGTTGAATTTGAGATATAAACGAGTGCAGAAGATGCATACACATATTGACTTTGGGCACCTAAAATTTCGATTTTCAGCATGTTTTGGGCTTGTATCTGAGTAGGCATGTACAGATCGCTTGTGGGACCCCAAAATATTGAATTTTCGGGTGTTTGGAGCCTGAATTTGAGATATGAACGGGTACAGAAGATGCATGCACATATCGACTTTTGGGCACATTCAGTATTTTTTGGGCCTGTATTTTGAAAATACTCTAACACGGAGTAGGCATGTACAGTTCGCTTCTGGGACCCAAAAATATCGAATTTTCGGGTGTTTTGGGCCTGAATTTGAGATATCGACTTTGGGCACCTAAAATATCGATTTTTAGCATGTTTTAGGCCTATATTTTGAAAATATTCTAGCACTAAGTAGGCATGTACAGATCTCTTCTGGGACCCCAAAATATTGAATTTTCGGGTGTTTTGAGCCTGAATTTAAGATAAAAACGGGTACAGAAGATGCATGCACATATCGACTTTGGACACTTAAAATATCGATTTTTAGCATATTTTGAGCCTATATTTTGAAAACATTCTAACTAGGATTAGGCATGTACAGATTGCTTCTAGGACCCAAAAATACCGAATTTTCGAGTGTTTTGAGCCTGAATTTAAGATATAAACGGGTACAGAAGATGCATGCATATATCGACTATGGACACTTAAAATACCGATTTTTAGTATGTTTTGAGCCTATATTTTAAAAAAATTCTAGCACTAAGTAGGCATGTACAGATCGCTTCTGGGACCCAAAAATATCGAATTTTCGGGTGTTTGGAGCCTGAATTTGAGATATAAACGATTGCAGAAGATGCATACACATATTGACTTTGGGCACCTAAAATTTCGATTTTCAGCATGTTTTGGGCCTGTATCTGAGTAGGCATGTACAGATCGCTTCTGGGACCCCAAAATATTGAATTTTCGGGTGTTTGGAGCCTGAATTTGAGATATGAACGGGTACAGAAGATGCATGCACATATCGACTTTTGGGCACATTCAGTATTTTTTGGTCCTGTATTTTGAAAATACTCTAACACGGAGTAGGCATGTACAGTTCGCTTCTGGGACCCCAAAATATCGAATTTTCGGGTGTTTTGGGCCTGAATTTGAGATATCGACTTTGGGCACCTAAAATATCGATTTTTAGCATGTTTTAGGCCTATATTTTGAAAATATTCTAGCACTAAGTAGGCATGTACAGATCACTTCTGGAACCCTTAAAATATTGAATTTTCGGGTGTTTTGAGCCTGAATTTGAGATATAAACGGGTACAGAAGATGCATGCACATATCGACTTTTGGGCACATTCAGTATTTTTTGGGCCTGTATTTTGAAAATACTCTAACACGGAGTAGGCATGTACAGTTCGCTTCTGAGACCCAAAAATATCGAATTTTCGGATGTTTTGGGCCTGAATTTGAGATATCGACTTTGGGCACCTAAAATATCGATTTTTAGCATGTTTTAGGCCTATATTAGTGCATTTGTCGCGGCTTCTAGCCGCTTAAATTGTATTTATTGGTTTGTGAAACCAGTACAGCTGGTTGCTATAGAATAGGCCCCTTCACAAGCCCAGGCCCCGTGTAGGCATAATCTGGGTTGGAAGGGTCAATTCCGTGACGTTCATCAGAAGTAAATAAAATTCAAATCTGGCGCTGTACTGATAGTGGAGCCACCTGGTGGTGGTGAGGTGAGGTATTAAGCCCCTCCTCCGCTGAATACCGCTCGTCCACTCCAATGAGAAAGAAGTGAGTGCCTGCCGCATCGGGAGGTGGGTGGGACAGTAGAAGCTGTACTGGTTTCACAAACCAATAAATACAATTTAAGCGGCTAGAAGCCGCGACAAATGCACTATTATTGGTATAGTGAAACCAGTACAGCTGGTTGCTAAGCATGCGATGCGGTAGGTGGGAGGTGAGGTGGAGGCAATCACGTGCTAGTTAAGAGTGGTTGAGAGCGGAGGGCAGGAAAGGTAACCGAGCCCGGTGAGGAAGCAGCTAACGCCCCTCCCGACACTGGCTAGGTGAATAGCCGTGGTGGGGGAGAAGTAGCTTATACCATATAACCGTAGACCATTCTGTTATAGATCAGAATTGTTACACATAAAGTCTTTATAGGTAGACTCGAGGGTTCGGGCCTAGGAGAGGAGTGGGGGAGGTGCCCATGGCAACCCCCCCCCCTCCCCCCCCCCCTTATTCAAGTCGTCTGAGTTAGGGCTATGGCCCTCGCTCAGGTAATGTGATCCCGAGGGGATGAAGGAGGACACTAGGATCCAGATATCCTGTGTAATAATATCTCCTGTCACTCATCGTAGTAAAGTAATTGTTTGGAAAATAAATACACAAGAATTCCGTAACAATGTAATTTATTTTAGTATATACCGTAGACTATTCTGTTATAGACCAGAATTGTTAACCAACTAAAGTCTATATAGGCAGACTCGAGGGGTCAGGTACAGGAGAGGGGGTGCCCCCGGCCCCCCCCCCCCTTTGTTATTAAAGTCCTCTGAGCTAGGGCTATGGCCCCGGCTCAGGTCATGCGATCCCGAGAGGATGAAGGAGGACACAAGGATGCAGTAATCCTGTGTTTAATATATATATCCAGTCACCCATCCGATTGACCTAGGGAAAAGAGGGTTACCGGACCTAGAGTTGTAGAAGAGGTGGTCCGGAGAAGCCCCTCTCGTCGCCTCCACGTATGTAGAAACGCGTGGACTGGCCAGAGGGGGTGGAAACTTCCAGCCCTCAGGGACGAGGGTACTGCGAGAGGGCCAATCCTGTCGTCAGCCTGCTCGTTCTTAGCCAGGAAAGCGGGAGAGGGGGGGATAGTTAAAGAAGTAAGGTTAGGGCTTACAGATGAAAAGGCTGTGTGACGGGTAAGGGCTGCCAACTGAGAGGCCCTTTACCCTGTAGCTAAGGCGAGCAGGAAGAGAGCTTTCTGGAGGAGGTGACAAACCTCCAGAGGAACCCCTTAGAAGGTCAGGTAGGAAAAGGACGCAGTGAAGGGCCAGGAGGGAGTCTGGGCCCGCCATTCTCCAGGCCCTAGTCCCCGTGTTACGAAAGGAGGCAAGGGCGGGGGAGTTTTGGGTGCGGGCAGAGGCGGGTGTCTCCCGACACAGCTCAGCCCCGGGGCGGCACACACCGCGCGCCAAAGGGTCGTAACCCTTGGGCGTGAAGCAAGGTGCGTGAGGCGAACAGTGGCGGTGGCCGACCATCGTAAAGCGATTTCCCAAAGCTAGGGTGGTAGCTGCTGTGGAAGGGTTGTTACGCATATAATTTATTATCATTATATACGGACAACTTTCGGTTAAAACCAGAAAGTGTTACAAGTCGTAAGTCTTTAAAGACACCCTCGAGGGGATGGGCCAGGGGGTCGAGGACCCCCCCCCCCCCCATTTTTGTTGTTAGGGTCCTCCGAACCTAGGCTATGGCCTAGGTTCGGGTAAAATATCCCGAGAGGAGAAAAGAAACACCCAGATGTTCTAAACATGAGACTGTACAGAATGGAGATGACGTAAGGGATGTCTGGTGACAGAAGGTAAGTCGTCCGACCTTTTCCATTCGGGCGTACCCTCCCCTTTTTCTGTCTCCCACGGGGACCCTGTGGTAAGGTGGGCGGAGTCCCCATTGCAACACAGGGGGTGAGGGAGAGCGAGTGGAACAGATACCTCGTCTTGAAGGATGAGGTGGATGTCCCGCCCCCCCCCCCCCCCAGATCCCGTACCCGCTCCCCGCGGGGACTCGGATAGAGCAGGTCCAGGAACGGGTCCCGCCGCCTCCACCATGGTAGGTGGGGAAGGGCGCGTGGCCTACGGACAAACCAAAAAGTTCGTCCGCTTCCCGCTTCACTAGCCCGTCGTGCCTCCTCAACCAAACCTCTGGTTGAGAAGGATCGGGAGACTACGCACCCGTCTGACCTCCTCTGAAGAGTGAGTTCAGGACGAAGGAAGAAAGGCCCAAGAGTAGGGAAGGTACCCGTCGTCCACAGGATGAGGCGACGGGAAAGGGGGAGGAGAGGCAGCCAGCTCCTCCGCCAGGGTGCCCCCCGGGGACTCGAGACCCAGAGAGATTGGGGGAACGGGAACGGCTCCAAAATCCCCAGGTGGACTCGAGTCCCCTACCGGCGACGCGGCAGGGAAGGTGAGAAGGGCGGGTTCAGGAACGGGTACCGTTGCAATAGTGGGGCTGTGGGGTGGCACATAATCGGCCGGCTCACCCACTAGGGAATGAGGCGAACCTTAAATCTCACGAGGCTGTCTGGGACAGTGTCGAGAGTGTAACGCCAGGACCGTCCTGAGCACTAATACAAGGCATCGACCAGGGAAAGCTGAAGCCCCAATATCCCCTCGCCCCCATCCCTTAAGTGGAATGCGTGCGATGAAAGGTTAAGGATGTAGTTAAGAAGCCCCCATTGAGTGAGTATGGCGTACAAGACACAAATCTTGCTGCTCCATGTCCCCCTGTTATGGGGATACAAAACAGGTGATCCGAGGCGAGGACTAGGGTAGCTGTAATATCATCCTTGAGAGCTTGGACATGACACCAAGAGTGACATGTGCAGCTTGGTAGGACGGTAGGCAACAACCGGAGCCGTATAGTTTATCAATGGTTTGTTTGAATTTGGTAAGGACCACCGAGAGGTGAGGAAACTACTTTGAAAACCTTCCAGCCAAGCAGAACAGAAGACTGGTGGGTCAAGCAGTTACCTGTGGGAAATTATGGGGGACCCACAGTTGCCCCACCGCTGGAAGACATACCTCCATTGAAAACCTACGTCAGCACAGGGTAGGGTGTCTCGTTCTTGGTAAAGAATGATTCACATTTCGGAGAACCCTGGTGACCACCTGCGAATCATTACTGGAAAAGAGGGACGTAAAAACGTCACTGTCAGGGAGGCCAGTGACTGGAAAAACCTCCGAGTTTGAGTGTTGTTACAGTTCTGAGAACGTTTTGAAACGTTATCGCATTCGCTCTCCTATTTCCCTCACGCGGCAAAGAGGCCGTGTGTTACAAACTCTCATGAACTAGCTGCCGTAGGCTGAGTCCCAGGTACCCCCTAGGCTGGGACCCCAGGTTCAGGTCCAGCTAGCCACTAGGTTCAGGTCCAGGTAGCCACTAGGTTCAGGTCCAGGTAGCCCCTAGGCTGAGGACCATGTCGCACTAGGTTGAGCCCCGGGTAGCGCCCTAGGTTGTGCATAGGTAGCGCCTTGGCTGAGCCCGAGGTAGCCCCTAGGTTGTGCACAGGTAGAACCTTGGCTGTGGTCGAAGCCTAGCTGGCTAGGTCCCAGCAGGCTTCTCAGTCAGTACCCTCCCGGGTTGTTGGTTGAGCGGGTCCTGCTATTGGTGCTAGGTTGTGCATAGGCAGCCCCTAGATAGTGGAGGAGACTGGCTGGCCAGGTCCTCGCAGGCTTGTCAGTCAGTACCCTACCGGGTCCTTGGCTGAGCGGGTCCTGCTCTTGGCCCTAGGATGTGCATGGGTAGAACCCTAGCTGGCCAGGTCTTAACAGGTTTATCAGTCGGGACCCTACCGGGTCCTTGGCTGAGTGGGTCCTGCTGTTGGCACTAGGTCGTGCATGGGTAGCACCCTAGGCTGTAGTAGGAGCCTAGCTAGTTAGGTCCTAGCAGGCTTGCCCGTTAGTACCCCCCCGGGTCCTGGGCTGAAAAGGTCCTGTTCTTGGCACTAGGTTGTGCCTGGGTAGCCCCCTAGCTGGCCAGGTCCTAGCAGGTTTGTCAGTTAGTACCCTACCGGGTCCTTGGCTGAGAGGGACCTGCTCTTTGGTACTAGGTTGTGCATGGGTAGGTC
The DNA here is from genome assembly GCA_033782935.1 of Petrolisthes cinctipes. Taxonomy (NCBI): domain Eukaryota; kingdom Metazoa; phylum Arthropoda; class Malacostraca; order Decapoda; family Porcellanidae; genus Petrolisthes; species Petrolisthes cinctipes. The sequence continues at coordinate 1,970,340 of JAWQEG010000175.1, forward strand.
CCTAGGCTGTGGTCGGAGCCTAGTTGGCAGGGACCTGCAGGTTCGTCAGTCGGTACCCACCGGGTCCTTAGCTGAGGAGGACCTGCATTTGGTGCTACACTTGCTCCCTCGGGAGCGGCTCTTTGAGCGCGTCCGCGTGGGAGAAGGAGCCTTTCCTTGCTGGGCCCTGGTACCTGGGAGGTGACCAGGGGTGCAGCCCGACGGTCTGACCCCCCCCTGCTGAGGTGGAAACCTCGGGGGGGTTATCAGAGCCGACTAAAGGAAGGAGAGGAGGCCTCTCGGGGTGCTAGGGACCCGAAACCCTGTGGACCTGAAGGCGAGACCTCTTCCTGGACTCGTGCTTGCACCCCCGAGAGCGGCTCGAGGAGCTCGCCCATGGGGGAGACGAAGCAGCTTCCCTGCTGGGTCCTGGTACCGGTCAGGTAGCCAGGGGGGCCAGCGTGGTGGTCTGGCTCGCTTCCAGGAATGGTGGGAAACCATGGAAGGGAGGCACAGAACCATCCAGGGAAGGCGATGGGGACTCGGAGGGGTGCTAGGAGTTAGATCCTCTGTGACCTCGAGAGGCACGTAGCAGGAACGTACTCCTGGGAGTGCAGAAGCATGTGCGGGGTGAACAGTGGTGATGCACGTCGAGGAACAACCTCACGGTGCAGTCAGAAGAAGCACACAAGGCACAAGTGGACTGCGGGAGAAAAAAGGGGGTTAACACGTGAACCCACGTGTACACACATGGAAAAACACAAAACACCCCGAGGGAGGAAAACACTAACTCCCAAGGCAAAACACTAAACCACACATACTCACCCCCACACTGCTGGGGAAAAACCCCGCAAACACGGTCCCCAAAAGCCGAGAGTAGACCCTAGGAAACCCAAGGGGGGAGAGGGTTTAAAAGGAGGAACTTGTTACTCTACCAGAAAGTAATAAGCTTCTCTTACCCCCAATAAGGGCAAGCACAAAGTAAGAGTTATGTAAGAAGAAAGATAGAAAGTCTTACTACCCTACCGCATAACTATAAAAAACTGTACTGAAATGTGAGAAGGTACTGAATGTTGAAAAAACAGTACTGCACGAAGAAGAATGCTACAACGCAGACAAGAACAGTACAGTAGTAGCAAGAAGTCAAGCAGGTGTAGTGAGTAAAACGTTGCTTGGTAAGGCAGCTACAGAAGTGCAGGCAACATTATCAGAATAATATCCTAAGACACTAAAAGAGCTGACAAGGAAAAACACCAAAAAGGTGCAGAGGTCCCAAGACACAGAGTAGAAGGGACACGTGCAAATAAAAAACCTCACTCCCCACAGGGTTAAAAAACCCGAGGAGAAAAAACCCAAACAAGTACTCACCGCACACGGGGGAAGACAGTCACAGCGTGAGCGCACACACCAATCAACACACACACGGGGAAAATCCCCACACAAGGGGCTAAACACGCACACGTGTTCGCACCATGTGCAGAGAAAAACACAACATACAGCCTTCCACACTACACACCAAAGGGTCGCAAGCCTAGGGGGTGAAGCAGGGTGCGTGGGGCGAACGATGCTGGTGGCCAGACTGCGGGAGAAAAACTCACAAAAACGGGGTTAACACGTGAAGCCATGCGTACAAAGACACAAACAAAAATAATAGGACACGGGCAGAGGGGGATAGCAAGCCCCCTCGGACCCGGGAACGAACCCCAACAAAAAACCCCACACGCACCAACCCGGGAAACCACCCCCCCCCTCCCCCGCGGGGGCTGAAAAAGAACCTCTGGTCTGCAGGCCCCAAAGGAGAGGCACAGACAGCCTGATGGGCAATTCCCAGGGTAACAAACAAACTGGGAAGACACCAGAAAAAACCCCAAAAATACGCAGGGAAGGGGAAACGAGAACCTGGCACAATCCTCGCTCCCCCCACCCCACGTAACACTAAACCACACTCGGGGGAAACAACGATAAGGGGCTAAGTAGTCCTACCCCCGCACCACGTGGGGAGGAAAGAGCCCCACGTGGGGAGGAAAGAGCCCCACGTGGGGAGGAAAAAACCTCGCTAACACCAAAAAACCCCGAGGAAAAATACACTAAATGACGTGTACTAGTGGCAGGAGGAAGGGAGGCAGGACAGGGAAGGGGAAAAAACCCCGAAAAGTAGCCCCCAACAAGCTAGCCTGAGAAGAAACACTCCAGGCTACAAATATTGGAAAAACACCCAAAATTAAATAAAAAACCCCCGCCTGGGAGAGGAAGAGAGAACCAGAGCACAATTCTCACTCCCCTTTACCGAGAGGGGACACATAATAATCGGGGAAGGCAAGAGGAAGGGCTGCAAAGACCCCATGTGCTCACCACGTGGGGTGAAGTCCCACGTGGCGCCCACTAACCTCGCTAAAAACCCCAGAAACCCCGATAAAATACACACGAAGAATGTACTAGTGGCAGGAGGAAAGGTGAAAGGGGGGAAAAACGGAGAAAAACTCCGAACAAAGGGGCTGAAAAACCCCCCTTCGCTAAGGAAAAAAGAACTAAGTCCTAACGAAGAAAAAACCCCCATACACACCTAAAACCCTCCTAGAATACACACACGATACATCTGCCAAAGCAGGCTAGCCACTAGAACACAAAAGAAAAAATTAGCAGGAACACGTGAAACAATACCATAGCGTAGCAGCGAGGAGCGTAGATGTTGACTGAAATGTGTTCCGCGACAGAGTGGACGAGCGGTATTCAGCGGAGGAGGGGCTTAATACCTCACCTCACCACCACCAGGTGGCTCCACTATCAGTACAGCGCCAGATTTGAATTTTATTTACTTCTGATGAACGTCACGGAATTGACCCTTCCAACCCAGATTATGCCTACACGGGGCCTGGGCTTGTGAAGGGGCCTATTCTATAGCAACCAGCTGTACTGGTTTCACTATACCAATAATTTGAAAATTTTCTAGCACTAAGTAGGCATGTACAGATAACTTCTGGGACCCCAAAATATTGAATTTTCGGGAGTTTTGAGCCTGAATTTGAGATATAAACGGGTACAGAAGATGCATGCACATATCGACTTTGGACACTTAAAATATCGATTTTTAGTATGTTTTGAGCCTATATTTTGAAAACATTCTAGCACTGAGTAGGCATGTACAGATCGCTTCTGGGACCCAAAAATATCGATTTTTCGGGTGTTTTGAGGTTGAATTTGAGATATAAACGATTGCAGAAGATGCATACACATATTGACTTTGGGCACCTAAAATTTCGATTTTCAGCATGTTTTGGGCCTGTATCTGAGTAGGCATGTACAGATCGCTTGTGGGACCCCAAAATATTGAATTTTCGGGTGTTTGGAGCCTGAATTTGAGATATGAACGGGTACAGAAGATGCATGCACATATCGACTTTTGGGCACATTCAGTATTTTTTGGGCCTGTATTTTGAAAATACTCTAACACGGAGTAGGCATGTACAGTTCGCTTTTGGGATCCAAAAATATCGAATTTTCGGGTGTTTTGGGCCTGAATTTGAGATATCGACTTTGGGCACCTAAAATATCGATTTTTAGCATGTTTTAGGCCTATATTTTGAAAATATTCTAGCACTAAGTAGGCATGTACAGATCACTTCTGGGACCCCAAAATATTGAATTTTCGGGTGTTTTGAGCCTGAATTTAACATATAAACGGGTACAGAAGATGCATGCACATATCGACTTTGGACACTTAAAATATCGATTTTTAGCATATTTTGAGCCTATAATTTGAAAACATTCTAACTAGGAGTAGGCATGTACAGATTGCTTCTAGGACCCAAAAATACCGAATTTTCGAGTGTTTTGAGCCTGAATTTAAGATATAAACGGGTACAGAAGATGCATGCATATATCGACTATGGACACTTAAAATACCGATTTTTAGTATGTTTTGAGCCTATATTTTAAAAAAATTCTAGCACTGAGTAGGCATGTACATATCGCTTCTGGGACCCAAAAATATCGAATTTTCGGGTGTTTGGAGCCTGAATTTGAGATATAAACGGGTACAGAAGATGCATGCACATATCGACTTTGGACACCTAAAAGATTGATTTTCAGTATGTTTTGGGCATGTATTTTGAAAATACTCTAACACGGAGTAGGCATGTACAGTTCGCTTCTGGGACCCCAAAATATCGAATTTTCGGGTGTTTTGGGCCTGAATTTGAGATATCGACTTTGGGCACATAAAATATCGATTTTTAGCATGTTTTGGGCCTATATTTTAAAAATATTCTAGCACTAAGTAGGCATGTACAGATCACTTTTGGGACCCAAAAATATTGAATTTTCGGGTGTTTTGAGCCTGAATTTGAGATATAAACGGGTACAGAAGATGCATGCACATATCGACTTTGGACACTTAAAATATCGATTTTTAGCATGTTTTGAGCCTATATTTAGAAAACATTCTAGCACTGAGTAGGCATGTACAGATCGCTTCAGGGACCCAAAAATATTGAATTTTCGGGTGTTTGGAGCCTGAATTTGAGATATAAACGGGTACTGAAGATGCATGCACATATCGACTTTTGGGCACCTAAAAGATCGATTTTCAGTATATTTTGGGCCTGTATATTGAAAATACTCTAACACAGATTAGGCATGTACAGATCGCTTCTGGGACCCCAAAATATCGAATTTTCGGGTATTTTGGGCCTGAATTTGAGATATCGACTTTGGGCACCTAAAATATCGATTTTTAGCATGTTTTGGGCCTATAATTTGAAAATATTCTAGCACTGAGTAGGCATGTACAGATCACTTCTGGGACCCCAAAATATCGAATTTTCGGGTGTTTTGATGTTGAATTTGGGATATAAACGGGTGCAGAAGATGCATACACATATTGACTTTGGTCACCTAAAATATCGATTTCGAGCATGTTTTGGGTCTGTATTTTGAAAACATTCTAACTAGGAGTAGGCATGTACAGATTGCTTCTAGGACCCAAAAATACCGAATTTTTGGGTGTTTTGAGCCTGAATTCGAAATATAAACGGGTACAGAAGATGCATGCACATATCGACTATGCACACTTAAAATATCGATTTTTAGTATGTTTTGAGCCTATATTTTGAAAACATTCTAGCACTGAGTAGGCATGTACAGATCGCTTCTGGGACCCAAAAATATCGATTTTTCGGATGTTTTGAGGTTGAATTTGAGATTTAAACGAGTGCAGAAGATGCATACACATACTGACTTTGGGCACCTAAAATTTCGATTTTCAGCATGTTTTGGGCCTGTATCTGAGTAGGCATGTACAGTTCGCTTCTGGGAGCCTGAATTTGAGATATAATCGGGTACTGAAGATGCATGCACATACCGACTTTTGGGCACCTAAAAGATCGATTTTCAGTATGTTTTGGGCCTGTATATTGAAAATACTCTAACACGGAGTAGGCAAGTACAGATCGCTTCTGGGACCCCAAAATATCGAATTTTCGGGTGTTTTGAGCCTGAATTTGAGATATAAACGGGTACAGAAGATTCATGCACATATCGACTTTTGGGCACCTAAAATATCGATTTTTAGCATGTTTTGGGTCTGTATCTTGAAAACATTCTAACACGGAGTAGGCATGTACAGATCGCTTCTGGGACCCCAAAATATCGAATTTTCGGGTGTTTTCGGCCTGAATTTGAGATATCGATTTTGGGCACCTAAAATATAGATTTTTAGCATGTTTTAGGCCTATAATTTGAAAATATTCTACCACTGAGTACGCATGTACAGATCGCTTCTGGGACCCCAAAATATCGAATTTGTGGGTGTTTTAAGATATTTGGGATATAAACGGGTGCAGAAGATGCATACATATATTAACTTTGGTCACCTAAAATATCGATTTTTAGCATGTTTTAGGCCTATAATTTGAAAATATTCTACCACTGAGTAGGCATGTACAGATCGCTTCTGGGACCCCAAAATATCGAATTTTTGGGTGTTTTGAGGTTGAATTTGGGATATAAACGGGTGCAGAACATGCATACACATATTAACTTTGGTCACCTAAAATATCGATTTTCAGCATGTTTTGGGCCTATATTTTGAAAATACTCTAACACGGAGTAGGCAAGTACAGATCGCTTCTGGGACCCCAAAATATCGAATTTTCGGGTGTTTTCGGCCTGAAATTGAGAAATCGACTTTGGGCACCTAAAATATCGATTTTTAGCATGTTTTGGGCCTATATTTTGAAAATATTCTAGCACTAAGTAGGCATGTACAGATCACTTCTGGGACCCCAAAATATTGAATTTTCGGGTGTTTTGAGCCTGAATTTGAGATATAAACGGGTACAGAAGATGCATGCACATATCGACTTTTGGGCACCTAAAATATCGATTTTGAGCATGTTTTGGGTCTGTATCTTGAAAACATTCTAATTAGGAGTAGGCATGTACAGATTGCTTCTAGGACCCAAAAATACCGAATTTTCGGGTGTTTTGAGGTTGAATTTGAGATATAAACGAGTGCAGAAGATGCATTCACATATCGACTTTTATGCACCTAAAAGATCAGTTTTCAGTATGTTTTGGGCCTGTATTTTGAAAATACTCTAACACGGAGTAGACATGTACAGTTCGCTTCTGGGATCCCAAAATATCGAATTTTCGATTGTTTTGGGCCTGAATTTGAGATATCGACTTTGGGCACCTAAAATATCGATTTTTAGCATTTTTTGGGCCTATATTTTGAAAATATTCTAGCACTAAGTAGGCATGTAAAGGTCACTTCTGGGACCCCAAAATATTGAATTTTCGAGTGTTTTGAGCCTGAATTTGAGATATAAACGGGTACAGAAGATGCATGCACATATCGACTTTGGACACTTAAAATATCGATTTTTAGCATGTTTTGAGCCTATATTTTGAAAACATTCTAGCACTGAGTAAGATGTACAGATCGCTTCTGAGACCCAAAAACATCGAATTTTCGGGTGTTTGGACCCTGAATTTGAGATATAAACGGGTACACAAGATGCATCCACATATCGACTTTTGGGCACCTAAAAGATCGATTTTCAGTATGTTTTGGGCCTGTATATTGAAAATACTCAAACACGGAGTAGGCATGTACAGTTCGCTTTTGCGACCCCAAAATATCGAATTTTCGGGTGTTTTCGGCCTGAATTTGAGAAATCGACTTTGGGCACCTAAAATATCGATTTTTAACATGTTTTGGGCCTATATTTTGAAAATATTCTAGCACTAAGTAGGCATGTACAGATCACTTCTGGGACCACAAAATATTGAATTTTTGGGCGTTATGAGCCAGAATTTGAGATATAAGCGGGTACAGAAGATGCATGCACATATCGACTTTTGGGCATCTAAAATATCGATTTTGAGCATGTTTTGGGTCTGTATCTTGAAAACATTCTAAATAGGAGTAGGCATGTACAAATTGCTTCTAGGACCCAAAAATACCGAATTTTCGGGTGTTTTGAGCCTGAATTTGAGATATAAACTGGTACAGAAGATGCATGCACATATCGACTTTTGGGCACCTAAAATATCGATTTTGAGCATGTTTTGGGTCTGTATCTTGAAAACATTCTAACTAGGAGTAGGCATGTACAGATTGCTTCTAGGACCCAAAAATACCAAATTTTTGGGTGTTTTGAGCCTGAATTCGAGATATAAACGGGTACAGAAGATGCATGCACATATCGACTATGGACACTTAAAATATCAATTTTTAGTATGTTTTGAGCCTATATTTAAAAAACATTCTAGCACTGAGTAGGCATGTACAGATCGCTTCTGGGACCTAAAAATATCGAATTTTCGGGTGTTTGGAGCCTGAATTTGAGATATCAACTTTGAGCACTTAAAATATCGATTTTTAGCATGTTTTGATCCTATATTTTGAAAACATTCTAGCACTGAGTAGGTATGTACAGATCGCTTCTGGGACCCAAAAATATCGAATTATCGGGTGTTTTGAGGTTGAATTTGAGATATAAACGAGTGCAGAAGATAAATACACATATTGACTTTGGGCACCTAAAATTTCGATTTTCAGCATGTTTTGGGCCTGTATCTGAGTAGGCATGTACAGTTCGCTTCTGGGAGCCTGAATTTGAGATATAATCGGGTACTGAAGATGCATGCACATATCGACTTTTGGGCACCTAAAAGATCGATTTTAAGTATGTTTTGGGCCTGTATATTGAAAATACTCTAACACTGAGTAGGCAAGTACAGATCGCTTCTGGGACCCCAAAATATCGAATTTTCGGGTGTTTTGAGCCTGAATTTGAGATATAAACGGGTACTGAAGATGCATGCACATATCGACTTTTGGGCACCTAAAAGATCGATTTTCAGTATGTTTTGGGCCTGTATATTGAAAATACTCTAACACGGAGTAGGCATGTACAGATCGCTTCTGGGACCCCAAAATATCGAATTTTCGGGTGTTTTGGGCCTGAATTTGAGATATCGACTTTGGGCACCTAAAATATCGATTTTTTGCATGTTTTGGGCCTATAATTTGAAAATATTCTAGCACTGAGTAGGTATGTACAGATCGCTTCTGGGACCCCAATATATCGAATTTTCGGGTGTTATGAGGTTGAATTTGGGATATAAACGGGTGCAGAAGATGTATACACATATTGACTTTGGTCACCTAAAATATCGATTTTCAGCATGATTTGGGCCTGTATTTTGAAAATACTCTAACACGGAGTAGGCCAGTACAGATCGCTTCTGGGACCCCAAAATATTTGAATTTTCGGGTGTTTTCGTCCTGAATTTGAGATATCGACTTTGGGCACCTAAAATATCGATTTTTAGCATGTTTTTAGCCTATATTTTGAAAATATTCTTGCACTAAGTAGGCATGTACAGATCACTTCTGGGACCTCAAAATATTGAATTTTCGGGTGTTTTAAGCCTGAATTTGATATATAAACAGGTACAGAAGATGCTTACACATATCGACTTTGGACACTTAAAATATCGATTTTTAGCATGTTTTGAGCCTATATTTCGAAAACATTCTAGCACTGAGTAGGCATGTACAGATTACTTCTGGGTCCCAAAATCATCGAATTTTCGGGTGTTTGGAGCCTGAATTTAAGATATAAACAGGTACTGAAGATGCATGCACATATCGACTTTTGGGCACCTAAAAGATCGATTTTCATTATGTTTTGTGCCTGTATATTGAAAATACTCTAACACGGAGTTGGCATGTATAGATCGCTTCTTGGACCCCAAAATATCGAATTTTCGGGTGTTTTGGGCCTGAATTTGAGATATCGACTTTGGGCACCTAAAATATCGATTTTTAGCATGTTTTGGGCCTATAATTTGAAAATATTCTAACACTGAGTAGGCATGTACAGATCGCTTCTGGGACCCCAAAATATCGAATTTTTGGGTGTTTTGAGATATTTGGGATATAAACGGGTGCAGAAGATGCATACACATATTGACTTTGGTCACCTAAAATATCGATTTTCAGCATGTTTTGGGCCTGTATTTTGAAAATACTCTAACACGGAGTAGGCAAGTACAGATCGCTTCTGGGACCCCAAAATACCGAATTTTCGGGTGTTTGGAGCCTGAATTTGAGATATAAACGGGTACAGAAGATGCATCCACATATCGACTTTTGGGCACCTATGAGATCGATTTTCAGTATGTTTAGGGCCTGTATATTGAAAATACTCTAACACGGAGTAGGCATGTACAGTTCGCTTCTAGGACCTCAAAATATCAAATTTTCGGGTGTTTTCGGCCTGAATTTGAGAAATCGACTTTGGGCAACTAAAATATCGATTTTTAGCATGTTTTGGGACTATATTTTTAAAATATTCTAGCACTAAGTAGGCATGTACAGATCACTTCTGGTACCCCAAAATATTGAATTTCCGGGTGTTTTGAGCCTGAATTTGAGATATAAACGGGTACAGAAGATACATGCACATATCGACTTTTGGGCACCTAAAATATCGATTTTCAGCATGTTTTGGGTCTGTATCTTGAAAGCATTCTAATTAGGAGTAGGCAAGTACAGATTGCTTCTAGGACCCAAAAATACCGAATTTTCGGGTGTTTTGGGCCAGAATTTGAGATATAAACGGGTACAGAAGATGCATGCACATATCGACTTTTGGGCACATAAAAGATCGATTTTCAGTATGTTTTGGGGCTGTATATTGAAAAATTCTAACACGGAGTAGGCAAGTACAGATCGCTTCTGTGACCCCAAAGTATCGAATTTTCGGGTGTTTTCGGCCTGAATTTGAGAAATCGACTTTGGGCACCTAAAATATCGATTTTTAGCATGTTTTGGGCCTATATTTTGAAAATATTCTAGCACTAAGTAGGCATGTACAGATCACTTCTGGGACCCCAAAATATTGAATTTTCGGGTGTTTTGAGCCTGAATTTTAGATATAAACGGGTGCAGAAGATGCATACACATATTAACTTTGGTCACCTAAAATATCGATTTTCAGCATGTTTTGGGCCTGTATTTTGAAAATACTCTAACACGGAGTAGGCATGTACAGATCGCTTCTGGGACCCCAAAATATCGAATTTTCGGGTGTTTTCGGCCTGAATTTGAGAAATCGACTTTGGGCATTTAAAATATCGATTTTTAGCATGTTTTGGGTCTGTATCTTGAAAACATTCTAATTAGGAGTAGGCATGTGCAGATTGCTTCTAGGACCCAAAAATACCGAATTTTCGGGTGTTTTGAGGTTGAATTTGAGATATAAACGAGTGTAGAAGATGCATTCACATATCGACTTTTATGCACCTAAAAGATCAGTTTTCAGTATGTTTTGGGCCTGTATTTGGAAAATACTCTAACACGGAGTAGACATGTACAGTTCGCTTCTGGGATCCCAAAATATCGAATTTTCGATTGTTTTGGGCCTGAATTTGAGATATCGACTTTGGGCACGTAAAATATCGATTTATTAGCATTTTTTGGGCTTATATTTTGAAAATATTCTAGCACTAAGTAGGCATGTACAGATCACTTCTGGGACCACAAAATATTGAATTATTGGGTGTTTTGAGCCTGAATTTGAGATATAAGCGGGTACAGAAGATGCATGCACATATCGACTTTGGACACTTAAAATATCGATTTTTAGCATGTTTTGAGCCTATATTTTTAAAACATTCTAGCACTGAGTAGGCATGTACAGATCGCTTCTGGGACCCAAAAATATCGAATTTACGGGTGTTTGGACCCTGAATTAAAGATATAAACGGGTACAGAAGATGCATCCGCATATCGACTTTCGGGCACTTAAAATATCGATTTTTAGCATGTTTTGAGCCTATATTTTGAAAACATTCTAGCATTGAGTAGGCATGTACAGATCGCTTCTGGGACCCAAAAATATCGAATTTTCGGGTTTTTTGAGGTTGAATTTGAGATATAAACGAATGCAGAAGATGCATACACATATTGACTTTGTGAACCTAAAATTTCGATTTTCAGCATGTTTTGGGCCTGTATCTGAGTATGTATGTACAGATCGCTTATGGGACCCCAAAATATTGAATTTTCGGGTGTTTGGAGCCTGAATTTGAGATATAAACGGGTACAGAAGATGCATGCACATATCGACTTTTGGGAACCTAAAAAGATCGATTTTCAGTATATTTTGGGCCTGTATTTTGAAAATATTCTAGCACTAAGTAGGCATGTACAGATCACTTCTGGGACCCCAAAGTATTGAATTTTCGAGTATTTTGAGCCTGAATTTGAGATATAAACGGGTACAGAAGATTCATGCACATATCTACTTTTGGGCACCTAAAAGATCGATTTTCAGTATGTTTTGGGCCTGTATATTGAAAAACTCTAACACGGAGTAGGCATGTACAGATCGCTTCTGGGACCCCAAAATATTGAATTTTCGGGTGTTTTGGGCCTGAATTTGAGATATCAACTTTGGGCACCTAAAATATAGATTTTTAGCATGTTTTGGGCCTATAATTTGAAAATATTCTACCACTGAGCAGGCATGTACAGACCGCTTATAGGACCACAAAATATCGAATTTTAAGGTGTTTGGAGCCTGAATTTGAGATATAAACGGGTGCAGAAGATGCATACATATATTGACTTTGGTCACCTAAGAGATCGATTTTCAGTATGTTTTGGGCCTGTATATTGAAAATACTCTAACACGGAGTAGGCATTTACAGATCGCTTCTGGGACCCCAAAATTTTGAATTTTCGGGTGTTTTGAGAGTGAATTTGAGATATAAACGGGTACAGAAGATGCATGCACATATCGACTTTTGGGCACCTAACATATCGATTTTGAGCATGTTTTGGGTCTGTATCTTGAAAACATTCTAAATAGGAGTAGGAATGTACAGATTGCTTTTAGGACCCAAAAATACCGAATTTTTGGGTGTTTTGAGCGTGATTTTAAGATATAAACGGGTACAGAAGATGCATGCACATATCGACTATGGACACTTAAAATATCGATTTTTAGTATGTTTTCAGCCTATATTTTAAAAACATTCTAGCACTGAGTAGGCAGGCATGTACAGATCGCTTTGGGGACCAAAAAATATCGATTTTTCTGGTGCTTTGAGGTTGAATTTGAGATATAAACGAGTGCAGAAGATGCATACACATATTGACTTTTGGCACCTAAGATTTCGATTTTCAGCATGTTTTGGGCCTGTATCTGAAAAGGCATGTACAGATCGCTTCTGGGACCCCAAAATATTGAATTTTCGGGTGTTTGGAGCCTGAATTTGAGATATGAACGGGTACAGAAGATGCATGCACATATCGACTTTTAGGCACCTAAAAGATCGATTTTCAGTATGTTTTGGGCCTGTATTTTGAAAATACTCTAACACGGAGTAGGCATGTACAGTTCGCTTCTGGGACCCCAAAATATCGAATTTTCGGGTGTTTTGGGCCTGAATTTAAGATATCGACTTTGGGCACCTAAAATATCGATTTTTAGCATGTTTTGGGCCTATATTTTGAAAATATTCTAGCACTAAGTAGGCATGTACAGATCACTTCTGGGACCCCAAAATATCGAATTTTCGGGTGTTTTGAGCCTGAATTTGAGATATAAACGGGTACAGAAAATGCATGCACATATCGACTTTGGACACTTAAAATATCGATTTTTAGCATGTTTTGAGCCTATATTTTTAAAACATTCTAGCACTGAGTAGGCATGTACAGACCGCTTCTAAGACCCCAAAATATAGAATTTTCGGGTGTTTGGAGCCCGAATTTGAGATATAAACGGTTACAGAAGGTTCATCAACATATCGACTTTTGGGCACCTAAAAGATCGATTTTCAGTATGTTTTTGGCCTGTATATTGAAAATACTCTAACACGGAGTAGGCATGTACAGTTTGCTTCTGGGACCCCAAAATATCGAATTTTTGGATGTTTTCGGCCTGAATTTGAGATATCGACTTTGGGCACCTAAAATATCAATTTTTAGCATGTTTTGAGCCTATAATTTGAAAATATTCTAGCACTGAGTAGGCATGTACAGATCGCTTCTGGGACCCCAAAATATCGAATTTTCGGGTGTTTTGAGATTGAATTTGGGATATAAACGGGTGCAGAAGATGCATACACATATTGACTTAGGTCACCTAAAATATCGATTTTCAGCATGTTTTGGGCCTGTATTTTGAAAATACTCTAGCACGGAGGAGGCAAGTACAGATCGCTTCTGGGACCCCAAAATATCGAATTTTCGGGTGTTTTGGGCCTGAATTTGAGATATAAACGGGTGCAGAAGATACATACACATATTGACTTTGGTCACCTAAAATATCGATTGTCAGCATGTTTTGGGCCTGTAACTGAGTAGGCATGTACAGTTCGCTTCTGGGACTCCAAAATATCGAATTTTCGGGTGTTTTGGGCCTGAATTTGAGATATCGACTTTGGGCACCTAAAATATCGATTTTTAGCATTTTTTGGGCGTATAATTTGAAAATATTCTAGCACTGAGTAGGCATGTAGAGATCGCTTCTGGGACCACAAAATATCGAATTTTCTGGTGTTTGGAGCCTGAATTTAAGATATAAACGGGTACAGAAGATGCATCCACATATCGACTTTTGGGCACATAAAAGATCGATTTTCAGTATGTTTTGGGCCTGTATATTGAAAATACTCTAACACGGAGTAGGCATGTACAGTTCGCTTCAGGGACCCCAAAATATCGAATTTTCGATTGTTTTGGGCCAGAATTTGAGATATCGACTTTGGGCACCTAAAATATCGATTTTTAGCATGTTTTGGGCCTATATTTTGAAAATATTTTCGCACTAAGTAGGCATGTACAGATCACTTCTGGGACACCAAAATATTGAATTTTGGCAAAACACCCGAAAATTCGGTATTTTTGGGTCCTAGAAGCAATCTGTACATGCCTACTCCTAATTAGAATGTTTTCATGATACAGACCCAAAACATGCTCAAAATCGATATTTTAGGTGCCCAAAAGTAGATATGTGCATGCATCTTTTGTACCCGTTTATATCTCAAATTCAGGCTCAAAACACCCGAAAATTCAATATTTTGGGGTCCCAGAAGTGATCTGTACATGCCTACTTAGTGCTAGAATATTTTCAAAATATAGGTCCAAAACATGCTAAAAATCGATATTTTAGGTGCCCAAAGTCGATTTCTCAAATTCAGGCCGAAAACACCCGAAAATTTGATATTTTAAGGTCCCAGAAGCAAACTGTACATGCCTACTCCGTGTTAGAGTTTTTCAATATACAGGCCCAAAACATACTGAAAATCGATCTTTTAGGTACCCAAAAGTCGATATGTGCATGCATCTTCAGTACCCGTTTATATCTTAAATTCAGGCTCCAAACACCCGAAAATTCGATATTTTTGGGTCCCAGAACGATCTGTACATGCCTACTCAGTGCTAGAATGTTTTAAAAATATAGGCTCAAAACATGCTAAAAATCGATATTTTAAGTGTCCATAGTCGATATGTGCATGCATCTTCTGTACCCGTCTATATCTCAAATTCAGGTTAAAAACACTCGAAAATTCAATATTTTGGGGTCCCAGAAGTGATCTGTACATGCCTACTTAGTGTTAGAATATTTTCAAAATACAGGCCCAAAACATACTGAAAATCGATCTCTTAGGTGCCCAAAAGTCGATATGTGCATGCATCTTCTGTACCCGTTTATATCTCATATTCTTGCTCCAAACACCCGAAAATTCAATATTTTGGGGTCCCAGAAGCGATCTGTACATACCTACTCAGATACAGGCCCAAAACATGCTGAAAATCGAAATTTTAGGTGCCCAAAATCAATATGTGTATGCATCTTCTGCACTCGTTTATATCTCAAATTAAACCTCAAAACACCCGAAAATTCGATATTTTTGGGCCCCAGAAGCAATCTGTACATGCCTACTCAGTGCTAGAATATTTTCAAATTATAGGCTCAAAACATGCTCAAAATCGATATTTTAGGTGCCCAAAAGTCGATATGTGCATGCATCTTCTGTACCCGCTTATATCTCAAATTAAGGCTCAAAACACCCGAAAATGCAATATTTAGGGGTATCAGAAGTGATCTGTACATGCCTACTTAGTGTTAGAATATTTTCAAAATATAAGCCCAAAACATGCTAAAAATCGATATTTTAGGTGCAGAAAGTCGATATCTCAAAATCAGGCCGAAAACACCCGAAAATTCGATATTTTGGGGTCCCAGAAGCGAACTGTACATGCCAACTCCGTGTTAGAGTATTTTCAATATACAGCCCCAAAACATACTGCAAATCGATCTTTTAGGTGCCCGAAAGTCGATATGTGCATGCATCTTCAGTATCCGTTTATATCTCAAATTCAGGCTCCAAACTCCCGAAAATTCGATATTTTTGGGTCCCAGAAGCAATCTGTACATGCCTACTCAGTGCTAGAATGTTTTCAAAATATAGGCTCAAAACATGCTAAAAATCGATATTTTAAGTGTCCAAAGTCGATATGTGCATACATCTTCTGTACCCGTTTATATCTCGAATTCAGGCTCAAAACACCCGAAAATTCAATATTTTGGGGTCCCAGAAGTGATCTGTACATGCCTACTTAGTGCTAAAATATTTTCAAAATATAGGCCCAAAACATGTTAAAATCGATATTTTAGGTGCCCAAAGTCGATATCTCAAATTCAGGCCGAAAACACCCGAAAATTCGATATTTTGGGTCCAAGAAGCGAACTGTACATGCCTACTCCGTGTTAGAGTATTTTCAAAATACAGGCCCAAAACATACTGAAAATCGATCTTTTAAGTGCCCAAAAGTCGATATGTGCATGCACCTTCTGTACCCGTTTATATCTCAAATTCAGGCTCCAAACACATGAAAATTCAATATTTTGGGGTCCCAGAAGTGATCTGTACATGCCTACTCAGATACAGGCCCAAAACATGCTGATAATCGAAATTTTAGGTGCCCAAAGTCAATATGTGTATGCATCTTCTGCACTCGTTTATATCTCAAATTCAACCTCAAAACACCCGAAAATTCGATATTTTTGGGTCCCAGAAGCGATCTGTACATGCCTACTCAGTGCTAGAATGTTTTCAAAATATAGGCTCAAAACATACTAAAAATCGATATTTTAAATGTCCATAGTCGATATGTGCATGCATTTTCTGTACCCGTTTATATCTCAAATTGAGGCTCAAAACACCCGAAAATTCGGAATTTTTGGGTCTTAGAAGCAATATATACATGCCTACTCCGTGTTAGAATGTTTTCAAGATACAGATCCAAAACATGCTCAAAATCGATATTTTAGGTGCCCAAAAGTCGATATGTGCATGCATCTTCTGTACCCGGTTATATCTCAAATACAGGCTCAAAACACCCGAAAATTCAATATTATGAGGTCCCAGAAGTGATTTGTACATGCCTACTTAGTGCTAGAATATTTTCAAATTATAGGCCCAAAACATGCTAAAAATCGATATTTTTGGTGCCCAAAGTCGATTTCTCAAATTCAGGCCCAAAACACCCGAAAATTCGATATTTTGGGGTCTCAGAAGCGAACTGTACATGCCTACTCCGTATTAGAGTATTTTCAATATACAGGCCCAAAACATACTGAAAATCGATCTTTTAGGTGCCCAAAAGTCGATATGTGGATGCATCTTCTGTACCCGTTTATATTTCAAATTTAGGCTCCAAACACCCGAAAATTCGAAATTTTGAGGTCCCAGAAGCGATCTGTACATGCCTACTCCTTGTTAGAGTATTTTCAAGATACAGGCCCAAAACATACTGAAAATCGATCTTTTAGGTGCCCAAAAGTCATTATGTGGATGCATCTTCTGTACCCGTTTATATCTCAAATTTAGGCTCCAAACACCGAAAATTCGATATTTTGGGGTCCCAGAAGCGATCTGTACATGCCTGCTCAGTGCTAGAATATTTTCAAATTATAGGCCCAAAACATGCTAAAAATCGATATTTTTGGTGCCCAAAGTCGATTTCTCAAATTCAGGCCCAAAACACCCGAAAATTCGATATTTTGGGGTCTCAGAAGCGAACTGTTCATGCCTACTCCGTGTTAGAGTATTTTCAAAATACAGGCCCAAAACATACAAAAAATCGATCTTTTAGTTGCCCAAAAGTCGATATGTGCATGCATCTTCTGTATCCGTTTATATCTCAAATTCAGACTCCAAACACCCGAAAATTCAATATTTTGGGGTCCTAGAAGCGATCTGTACATGCCTACTCAGATACAGGCCCAAAACATGCTGAAAATCGAAATTTTAGGTGCCCAAAGTCAATATGTGTATGCATCTTCTGCACTCGTTTATATCTCAAATTCTACCTCAAAACACCCGAAAATTCGATATTTTAGGGTCCCAGAAGCGATCTCTACATGCCTACTCAGTGCTGGAATGTTTTCAAAATATAGGCTCAAAACATACTAAAAATCGATATTTTAAGTGTCCATAGTCGATATGTGCATGCATCTTCTGTACCAGTTTATACTTAAAATTCAGGCTAAAAACACCCAAAAATTCGGTATTTTTGGGTCCTAGAAGCAGTATGTACATGCCTACTCCTAGTTAGAATGTTTTCAAGATACAGGCCCAAAACATACTGAAATTCGGTCTTTTAAATGCCCAAAAGTCGATATGTGGATGCATCTTCTGTACCCGATCATGTCTCAAATTCAGGCTCCAAACACCCGAAAAATCGATATTTTGGGGTCCCAGAAGTGATCTGTACATGCCTACTCAGATGCAGGCCCAAAACATGCTGAAAATCGATATTTTAGGTGCCCAAAGTCAATATGTGTATGCATCTTCTGCACCCGTTTATATCCCAAATTCAACCCCAAAACACCCGAAAATTCGATATTTTTGGGTCCCAGAAGCGATCTGTACATGCCTACTCAGTGCTAAAATGTTTTCAAAATATAGGCTTAAAACATGCTAAAAATCGATATTTTAAGTGTCCAAAGTCGATATGTGAATGCATCTTCTGTACTCGTTTATATCTCAAATTCAAGCTCAAAACACCCGAAAATTCGGTATTTTTGGGTCCTAGAAGCGATCTGTACATGCCTACTCCTAGTTAGAATGTTTTCATGTTACAGACCCAAAACATGCTCAAAATCGATATTTTAGGTGCCCAAAAGTCGATATGTGAATGCATCTTCTGTACCCGTTTATATCACAAATTCCGGCTCATAACACCCGAAAAATCGATATTTTGGGGTCCCAGATACGATCTGTACTTGCCTATACAGATACAGGCCCAAAACATGCAGAAAATCGATATTTTAGGTGCCCAAGGTCAATATGTGTATGCATCTTCTGCACTCGTTTATATCTCAAATTCAACGTCAAAACACCCGAAAATTCGATATTTTTGTTTCCCAGAAGCGATCTGTACATGCCTACTCCGTGTTAGAGTATTTTCAAAATACAGGCCCAGAACATGCTGAAAATCTATATTTTAGGTGCCCAAAGTCAATATGTGCATGCATCTTCTGTACCCGTTTATATCTCAAATTCAGGCTCAAAACACCCGAAAATTCGGTATTTTTGGGTCCTAGAAGTGATCTGTACATGCCTACTCCTAGTTAGAATTTTATCAAGATACAGACCCAAAACATGCTCAAAATTGATATTTTAGGTGAACAAAAGTCGATATGTGCATGCATCTTCTGTACCCGTTTATATCTCAAATTCAGGCTCAAAACACCCGAAAATTCGATATTTTGGGGTCCCAGAAGCTATCTGTACATGCCTACTCAGTACTAGAATATTTTCAAAATATAGGCCCAAAACATGCTAAAAATCGATATTTTAGATGCCCAAAGTAGATATCTCAAATTCAGGCCCAAAATACCCGAAAATTCGATATTTTGAGGTCTCAAAAGCGATTTGTACATGCCTACTCCGTGTTAGAGTATTTTCAATATACAGGCCCAGAACATACTGAAAATAGATCTTTTATGTGCCCAAAAGTCGATAGGTGCATGCATCTTCTGTACCCGTTTATATCTCAAATTCAGGAGCAAAACACCCGAAAATTCGATATTTTTGGGTCCCAGAAGCGATCTGTACAAGTCTACTCAGTGCTAGAATATTTTCAAAATATAGGCCCAAAACATGCTAAAAATCGATATTTTAGGTGCCCAAAGTCGATATCTCAAATTCAGGCGCAAAACACCCGGAAATTCGGTATTTTTGGGTCCCAGAAGCGATCTGTACATGCCTACTCAGTGCTAGAATGTTTTCAAAATATAGGCTCAAAACATGCTAAAATTCGATATTTTAAGTGTCCAAAGTCGATATGTGCATGCATCTTCTGTACCCGTTTATATCACAAATTCCGGCTCATAACACCCGAAAATTCGATATTTTGGGGTCCCAGATACGATCTGTACTTGCCTACTCAGATACAGGCCCAAAACATGCAGAAAATCGATATTTTAGGTGCCCAAAGTCAATATGTGTATGCATCTTCTGCACTCGTTTATATCTCAAATTCTACCTCAAAACACCAGAAAATTCGATATTTTAAGGTCCCAGAAGCGATCTCTACATGCCTACTCAGTGCTAGAATGTTTTCAAAATATAGGCTCAAAACATACTAAAAATCGATATTTTAAGTGTCCATAGTCGATATGTGCATGCATCTTCTGTACCCGTTTATATCTCAAATTCAGGCTCAAAACACCCAAAAATTCGGTATTTTTGGTTCCTAGAAGCAGTATGTACATGCCTACTCCTAGTTAGAATGTTTTCAAGATACAGGCCCAAAACATACTGAAAATCGGTCTTTTAAATGCCCAAAAGTCGATATGTGCATGCATCTTCTGTACCCGTTCATATCTCAAATTCAGGCTCCAAACACCCGAAAATTCGATATTTTGGGGTCCCAGAAGTGATCTGTACATGCCTACTCAGATACAGGCCCAAAACATGCTGAAAATCGATATTTTAGGTGCCCAAAGTCAATATGTGTATGCATCTTCTGCACCCGTTTATATCCCAAATTCAACCCCAAAACACCCGAAAATTCGATATTTTTGGGTCCCAGAAGCGATCTGTACATGCCTATTCAGTGCTAGAATGTTTTCAAAATATAGGCTTAAAACATGCTAAAAATCGATATTTTAAGTGTCCAAAGTCGATATGTGCATGCATCTTCTGTACTCGTTTATATCTCAAATTCAAGCTCAAAACACCCGAAAATTCGGTATTTTTGGGTCCTAGAAGCGATCTGTACATGCCTACTCCTAGTTAGAATGTTTTCATGTTACAGACCCAAAACATGCTCAAAATCGATATTTTAGGTGCCCAAAAGTCGATATGTGCATGCATCTTCTGTACCCGTTTATATCACAAATTCCGGCTCATAACACCCGAAAAATCGATATTTTGGGGTCCCAGATACGATCTGTACTTGCCTACTCAGATACAGGCCCAAAACATGCAGAAAATCGATATTTTAGGTGCCCAAGGTCAATATGTGTATGCATCTTCTGCACTCGTTTATATCTCAAATTCAACCTCAAAACACCCGAAAATTCGATATTTTTGTTTCCCAGAAGCGATCTGTACATGCCTACTCCGTGTTAGAGTATTTTCAAAATACAGGCCCAGAACATGCTGAAAATCTATATTTTAGGTGCCCAAAGTCAATGCATTTTCTGTAACCGTTTATATCTCAAATTCAGGATCAAAACACCCGAAAATTCGGTATTTTTGGGTCCTAGAAGTGATCTGTACATGCCTACTCCTAGTTAGAATTTTTTCAAGATACAGACCCAAAACATGCTCAAAATTGATATTTTAGGTGCACAAAAGTCGATATGTGCATGCATCTTCTGTACCCGTTTATATCTCAAATTCAGGCTCAAAACACCCGAAAATTCGATATTTTGGGGTCCCAGAAGCTATCTGTACATGCCTACTCAGTGCTAGAATATTTTCAAAATATAGGCCCAAAACATGCTAAAAATCGATATTTTAGATGCCCAAAGTAGATATCTCAAATTCAGGCCCAAAATACCCGAAAATTCGATATTTTGAGGTCCCAAAGCGATTTGTACATGCCTACTCCGTGTTAGAGTATTTTCAATATACAGGCCCAGAACATACTGAAAATAGATCTTTTATGTGCCCAAAAGTCGATATGTGCATGCATCTTCTGTACCCGTTTATATCTCAAATTCAGAAGCAAAACACCCGAAAATTCGATATTTTGGGGTCCCAGAAGCTATCTGTACAAGTCTACTCAGTGCTAGAATATTTTCAAAATATAGGCCCAAAACATGCTAAAAATCGATATTTTAGGTGCCCAAAGTCGATATCTCAAATTCAGGCGCAAAACACCCGGAAATTCGGTATTTTTGGGTCCCAGAAGCGATCTGTACATGCCTACTCAGTGCTAGAATATTTTCAAAATATAGGCCCAAAACATGCTAAAAATCGATATTTTAGGTGCCCAAAGTCGATATCTCAAATTCAGGCGCAAAACACCCGGAAATTCGGTATTTTTGGGTCCCAGAAGCGATCTCTACATGCCTACTCAGTGCTAGAATGTTTTCAAAATATAGGCTCAAAACATACTAAAAATCGATATTTTAAGTGTCCATAGTCGATATGTGCATGCATCTTCTGTAACAGTTTATATCTAAAATTCAGGCTCAAAACACCCAAAAATTCGGTATTTTTGGGTCCTAGAAGCAGTATGTACATGCCTACTCCTAGTTAGAATGTTTTCAAGATACAGGCCCAAAACATACTGAAAATCGGTCTTTTAAATGCCCAAAAGTCGATATGTGCATGCATCTTCTGTACCCGTTCATATCTCAAATTCAGGCTCCAAACACCCGAAAATTCGATATTTTGGGGTCACAGAAGTGATCTGTACATGCCTACTCAGATACAGGCCCAAAACATGCTGAAAATCGATATTTTAGGTGCCCAAAATCAATATGTGTATGCATCTTCTGCACCCGTTTATATCCCAAATTCAACCCCAAAACACCCGAAAATTCGATATTTTTGGGTCCCAGAAGCGATCTGTACATGCCTAATCAGTGCTAGAATGTTTTCAAAATATAGGCTCAAAACATGCTAAAAATCGATATTTTAAGTGTCCAAAGTCGATATGTGCATGCATCTTCTGTACCCGTTTATATCTCAAATTCAGGCTCAAAACACCCGAAAACTCGGTATTTTTGGGTCCTAGAAGCGATCTGTACATGCCTACTCCTAGTTAGAATGTTTTCAAGATACAGACACAAAACATGCTCAAAATTGATATTTTAGGTGCCCAAAAGTCGATATGTGAATGCAACTTCTGTACTCGTTTATATCTCAAATTCAGGCTCAAAACACCCGAAAAT
Organism: Petrolisthes cinctipes; assembly: GCA_033782935.1. Lineage (NCBI taxonomy): Eukaryota > Metazoa > Arthropoda > Malacostraca > Decapoda > Porcellanidae > Petrolisthes > Petrolisthes cinctipes. The sequence continues at coordinate 1,993,271 of JAWQEG010000175.1, forward strand.
TCGATATTTTGGGGTCCCAGAAGCGATCTGTACATGCCTACTCCTTGTTAGAGTATTTTCAGAATACAGGCTCAAAACATACAGAAAATAGATATTTTAGGTGCCCAAAAGTCGATATGTGCATGCATCTTCTGTACCCGTTTATATCTCAAATTCAAGCTCAAAACACCCGGAAATTCGGTATTTTTGGGTCCCAGAAGCGATTTGTACATGCCTATTCAGATACAGGCCCAAAACATGCAGAAAATCGATATTTTAGGTGCCCAAAGTCAATATGTGTATGCATCTTCTTCACCCGTTTATATCCCAAATTCAACCTCAAAACACCCGAAAATTCGATATTTTTGGGTCCCAGAAGCGATCTGTACATGCCTACTCAGTGCTAGAATGTTTTCAAAATATAGGCTCAAAACATGCTAAAAATAGATATTTTAAGTGTCCAAAGTCGATATGTGCATGCATCTTTTCTACCCGTTTATATCTCAAATTCAGTCTCAAAACACCCGAAAATTCGGTATTTTTGGATCCGAGAAGCGATCTGTACATGCCCACTCCTAGTTAGAATGTTTTCAAGATACAGACCGAAAACATGCTCAAAATTAATATTTTAGGTGCCCAAAAGTCGATATGTGCATGGATCTTCTGTACCCGTTTATATCTCAAATTCAGTCTCAAAACACCCGAAAATTCGATATTTTGGGGTCCCAGAAGCGATCTGTACAAGTCTACTCAGTGCTAGAATATTTTCAAAATATAGGCACAAAACATGCTAAAAATCGATATTTAAGGTGCCCAAAGTCGATATCTCAAATTCAGGGGCAAAACACCCGGAAATTCGGTATTTTTGGGTCCCAGAAGCGATCTGTACATGCCTACTCAGTGCTAGAATGTTTTCAAAATATAGGCTCAAAACATGCTAAAATTCGATATTTTAAGTGTCCAAAGTCGATATGTGCATGCATCTTCTGTACCCGTATATATCACAAATTCCGGCTCATAACACCCGAAAATTCGATATTTTGGGGTCCCAGATACGATCTGTACTTGCCTACTCAGATACAGGCCCAAAACATGCAGAAAATCGATATTTTAGTTGCCCAAAGTCAATATGCGTATGCATCTTCTGCACTCGTTTATATCTCAAATTCTACCTCAAAACACCCGAAAATTCGATATTTTAAGGTCCCAGAAGCGATCTCTACATGCCTACTCAGTGCTAGAATGTTTTCAAAATATAGGCTCAAAACATACTAAAAATCGATATTTTAAGTGTCCATAGTCGATATGTGCATGCATCTTCTGTACCAGTTTATATCTAAAATTCAGGCTCAAAACACCCAAAAATTCGGTATTTTTGGGTCCTAGAAGCAGTATGTACATGCCTACTCCTAGTTAGAATGTTTTCAAGATACAGGCCCAAAACATACTGAAAATCGGTCTTTTAAATGCCCAAAAGTCGATATGTGCATGCATCTTCTGTACCCGTTCATATCTCAAATTCAGGCTCCAAACACCCGAAAATTCGATATTTTGGGGTCACAGAAGTGATCTGTACATGCCTACTCAGATACAGGCCCAAAACATGCTGAAAATCGATATTTTAGGTGCCCAAAGTCAATATGTGTATGCATCTTCTGCACCCGTTTATATCCCAAATTCAACCCCAAAACACCCGAAAATTCGATATTTTTGGGTCCCAGAAGCGATCTGTACATGCCTACTCAGTGCTAGAATGTTTTCAAAATATAGGCTTAAAACATGCTAAAAATCGATATTTTAAGTGTCCAAAGTCGATATGTGCATGCATCTTCTGTACTCGTTTATATCTCAAATTCAAGCTCAAAACACCCGAAAATTCGGTATTTTTGGGTCCTAGAAGCGATCTGTACATGCCTACTCCTAGTTAGAATGTTTTCATGTTACAGACCCAAAACATGCTCAAAATCGATATTTTAGGTGCCCAAAAGTCGATATGTGCATGCATCTTCTGCACCCGTTTATATCACAAATTCCGGCTCATATCACACGAAAAATCGATATTTTGGGGTCCCAGATACGATCTGTACTTGCCTACTCAGATACAGGCCCAAAACATGCAGAAAATCGATATTTTAGGTGCCCAAGGTCAATATGTGTATGCATCTTCTGCACTCGTTTATATCTCAAATTCAACCTCAAAACACCCGAAAATTCGATATTTTTGTTTCCCAGAAGCGATCTGTACATGCCTACTCCGTGTTAGAGTATTTTCAAAATACAGGCCCAGAACATGCTGAAAATCTATATTTTAGGTGCCCAAAGTCAATATGTGCATGCATTTTCTGTAACCGTTTATATCTCAAATTCAGGATCAAAACACCCGAAAATTCGATATTTTTGGGTCCTAGAAGTGATCTGTACATGCCTACTCCTAGTTAGAATTTTTTCAAAATACAGACCCAAAACATGCTCAAAATTGATATTTTAGGTGCCCAAAAGTCGATATGTGCATGCATCTTCTGTACCCGTTTATATCTCAAATTCAGGCTCAAAACACCCGAAAATTCGATATTTTGGGGTCCCAGAAGCTATCTGTACATGCCTACTCAGTGCTAGAATATTTTCAAAATATTGGCCCAAAACATGCTAAAAATCGATATTTTAGGTGCCCAAAGTAGATATCTCAAATTCAGGCCCAAAATACCCGAAAATTCGATATTTTGAGGTCTCAGAAGCGATTTGTACATGCCTACTCCGTGTTAGAGTATTTTCAATATACAGGCCCAGAACATACTGAAAATAGATCTTTTATGTGCCCAAAAGTCGATATGTGCATGCATCTTCTGTACCCGTTTATATCTCAAATTCAGGAGCAAAACACCCGAAAATTCGATATTTTGGGGTCCCAGAAGCGATCTGTACAAGCCTACTCAGTGCTAGAATATTTTCAAAATATAGGCCCAAAACATGCTAAAAATCGATATTTTATGTGCCCAAAGTCGATATCTCACATTCAGACCTAAAACACCCGAAAATTCGATATTTAAGGGTCCCAGAAGCGATCTGTACATGCCTACTCCGTGTTAGAGTATTTTCAAAATACAGGCCCAAAACATACAGAAAATAGATATTTTAGGTGCCCAAAAGTCGATATGTGCATGCATCTTCTGTACCCGTTTATATCTCAAATCAGGCTCAAAACACCCGGAAATTCGGTACTATTGGGTCCCAGAAGCGATTTGTACATGCCTATTCAGATACAGGCCCAAAACATGCAGAAAATCGATATTTTAGGTTCCCAAAGTCAATATGTGTATGCATATTCTTCACTCGTTTATATCCCAAATTCAACCTCAAAACACCCGAAAATTCGATATTTTTGGGTCCCAGAAGCGATCTGTACATGCCTACTCAGTGCTAGAATATTTTCAAAATATAGGCTCAAAACATGCTAAAAATCGATATTTTAAATGTCCAAAGTCGATATGTGCATGCATCTTCTGTACCCGTTTATATCTCAAATTCAGGCTCAAAACACCCGAAAACTCGGTATTTTTGGGTCCTAGAAGCGATCTGTACATGCCTACTCCTAGTTAGAATGTTTTCAAGATACAGACCCAAAACATGCTCAAAATTGATATTTTAGGTGCCCAAAAGTCGATATGTGAATGCATCTTCTGTACTCGTTTATATCTCAAATTCAGGCTCAAAACACCCGAAAATTCGATATTTTGGGGTCCCAGAAGCGATCTGTACATGCCTACTCCTTGTTAGAGTATTTTCAGAATACAGGCTCAAAACATACAGAAAATAGATATTTTAGGTGCCCAAAAGTCGATATGTGCATGCATCTTCTGTACCCGCTTATATCTCAAATTCAAGCTCAAAACACCCGGAAATTCGGTATTTTTGGGTCCCAGAAGCGATTTGTACATGCCTATTCAGATACAGGCCCAAAACATGCAGAAAATCGATATTTTAGGTGCCCAAAGTCAATATGTGTATGCATCTTCTTCACCCGTTTATATCCCAAATTCAACCTCAAAACACCCGAAAACTCGGTATTTTTGGGTCCCAGAAGCGATCTGTACATGCCCACTCCTAGTTAGAATGTTTTCAAGATACAGACCCAAAACATGCTCAAAATTAATATTTTAGGTGCCCAAAAGTCGATATGTGCATGGATCTTCTGTACCCGTTTATATCTCAAATTCAGTCTCAAAACACCCGAAAATTCAATATTTTGGGTCCCAGAAGCGATCTGTACAAGTCTACTCAGTGCTAGAATATTTTCAAAATATAGGCCTAAAACATGCTAACAATAGATATTTTAGGTGCCCAAAGTCGATATCTCAAATTCAGGCCCAAAACACCCGAAAATTCGATAGTTTGGGGTCCCGAAAGCAAACTGTACATGCCTACTCCGTGTTAGAGTATTTTCAAAATACAGGCCCAAAACATACTGAAAATCGATCTTTTAGTTGCCCAAAAGTCGATATGTGCATGCATCTTCTGTATCCGTTTTTATCTCAAATTCAGGCTCCAAACACCCGAAAATTCAATATTTTGGGGTCCCAGAAGCGATCTGTACATGCCTACTCAGATACAGGCCCAAAACATGCTGAAAATCGAAATTTTAGGTGCCCAAAGTCAATATGTGTATGCATCTTCTGCACTCGTTTATATCTCAAATTCAACCTCAAAACACCCGAAAATTCGATATTTTAGGGTCCCAGAAGCGATCTGTACATGCCTACTCAGTGCTAGAATGTTTTCAAAATATAGGCTCAAAACATACTAAAAATCGATATTTTAAGTGTCCATAGTCGATATGTGCATGCATCTTCTGTACCAGTTTATATCTCAAATTCAGGCTCAAAACACCCCAAAATTCGGTATTTTTGGGTCCTAGAAGCAATTTGTACATGCCTACTCCTAGTTAGAATGTTTTCAAGATACAGGCCAAAAACATACTGAAAATCGATCTTTTAAATGCCCAAAAGTCGATATGTGCATGCATCTTCTGTACCCGTTCAAATCTCAAATTCAGGCTCTAAACACCCGAAAATTCGATATTTTGGGGTCCCAGAAGTGATCTGTACATGCCTACTTAGTGCTAGAATTTTTTTAAAATATAGGCCCAAAACATGCTAAAAATCGATATTTTAGGTGCCCAAAGTCGATATCTCAAATTCAGGCCGAAAACACCCGAAAATTCGATATTTTGGGGTCCCAGAAGCGAACTGTACTAGCCTACTCCGTTTTAGAGTATTTTCAATATACAGGCCCAAAACATACTGAAAATCGATCTTTTAGGTGCCCAAAAGTCGATTTGTGCATGCATCTTCAATACCCGTTTATATCTCAAATTCAAGCTCCAAACACCCGAAAATTCGATATTTTTGGGTCCCAGCAGCTATCTGTACATGCCTACTCAGTGCTAGAATATTTTCAAAATATAGGCTCAAAACATGCTAAAAATCGATATTTTAAATGTCCAAAGTCGATATGTGCATGCATCTTCTGTACCCGTTTATATCTCAAATTCAGGCTCAAAACACCCGAAAACTCGGTATTTTTGGGTCCTAGAAGCGATCTGTACATGCCTACTCCTAGTTAGAATGTTTTCAAGATACAGACCCAAAACATGCTCAAAATTGATATTTTAGGTGCCCAAAAGTCGATATGTGAATGCATCTTCTGTACTCGTTTATATCTCAAATTCAGGCTCAAAACACCCGAAAATTCGATATTTTGGGGTCCCAGAAGCGATCTGTACATGCCTACTCCTTGTTAGAGTATTTTCAGAATACAGGCTCAAAACATACAGAAAATAGATATTTTAGGTGCCCAAAAGTCGATATGTGCATGCATCTTCTGTACCCGCTTATATCTCAAATTCAAGCTCAAAACACCCGGAAATTCGGTATTTTTGGGTCCCAGAAGCGATTTGTACATGCCTATTCAGATACAGGCCCAAAACATGCAGAAAATCGATATTTTAGGTGCCCAAAGTCAATATGTGTATGCATCTTCTTCACCCGTTTATATCCCAAATTCAACCTCAAAACACCCGAAAACTCGGTATTTTTGGGTCCCAGAAGCGATCTGTACATGCCCACTCCTAGTTAGAATGTTTTCAAGATACAGACCCAAAACATGCTCAAAATTAATATTTTAGGTGCCCAAAAGTCGATATGTGCATGGATCTTCTGTACCCGTTTATATCTCAAATTCAGTCTCAAAACACCCGAAAATTCAATATTTTGGGTCCCAGAAGCGATCTGTACAAGTCTACTCAGTGCTAGAATATTTTCAAAATATAGGCCTAAAACATGCTAACAATAGATATTTTAGGTGCCCAAAGTCGATATCTCAAATTCAGGCCCAAAACACCCGAAAATTCGATAGTTTGGGGTCCCAAAAGCAAACTGTACATGCCTACTCCGTGTTAGAGTATTTTCAAAATACAGGCCCAAAACATACTGAAAATCGATCTTTTAGTTGCCCAAAAGTCGATATGTGCATGCATCTTCTGTATCCGTTTTTATCTCAAATTCAGGCTCCAAACACCCGAAAATTCAATATTTTGGGGTCCCAGAAGCGATCTGTACATGCCTACTCAGATACAGGCCCAAAACATGCTGAAAATCGAAATTTTAGGTGCCCAAAGTCAATATGTGTATGCATCTTCTGCACTCGTTTATATCTCAAATTCTACCTCAAAACACCCGAAAATTCGATATTTTAGGGTCCCAGAAGCGATCTGTACATGCCTACTCAGTGCTAGAATGTTTTCAAAATATAGGCTCAAAACATACTAAAAATCGATATTTTAAGTGTCCATAGTCGATATGTGCATGCATCTTCTGTACCAGTTTATATCTCAAATTCAGGCTCAAAACACCCCAAAATTCGGTATTTTTGGGTCCTAGAAGCAATTTGTACATGCCTACTCCTAGTTAGAATGTTTTCAAGATACAGGCCAAAAACATACTGAAAATCGATCTTTTAAATGCCCAAAAGTCGATATGTGCATGCATCTTCTGTACCCGTTCAAATCTCAAATTCAGGCTCTAAACACCCGAAAATTCGATATTTTGGGATCCCAGAAGTGATCTGTACATGCCTACTTAGTGCTAGAATTTTTTTAAAATATAGGCCCAAAACATGCTAAAAATCGATATTTTACGTGCCCAAAGTCGATATCTCAAATTCAGGCCGAAAACACCCGAAAATTCGATATTTTGGGGTCCCAGAAGCGAACTGTACTAGCCTACTCCGTTTTAGAGTATTTTCAATATACAGGCCAAAAACATACTGAAAATCGATCTTTTAGGTGCCCAAAAGTCGATTTGTGCATGCATCTTCAATACCCGTTTATATCTCAAATTCAAGCTCCAAACACCCGAAAATTCGATATTTTTGGGTCCCAGCAGCTATCTGTACATGCCTACTCAGTGCTAGAATGTTTTCAAAATATAGGCTCAAAACATGCTAAAAATCGATATTTTAAGTGTCCAAAGTCGATATGTGCATGCATCTTCTGTACCCGTTTATATCTTAAATTCAGGCTCAAAACACCCGAAAATTCAATATTTTGGGGTCCCAGAAGTGACCTGTACATGCCTACTTAGTGCTAGAATATTTTAAAAACATAGGCCCAAAACATGCTAAAAATCGATATTTTAGGTGCCCAAAGTCGATATCTCAAATTCAGGCCGAAAACACCCGAAAATTCGATAGTTTAGGGTCCCAGAAGTGAACTGTACATGCCTACTCCGTGTTAGAGTATTTTCAAAATACAGGCCCAAAACATACTAAAAATCGATCTTTTAGTTGCCCAAAAGTCAATATGTGCATGCACCTTCTGTATCCGTTTATATCTCAAATTCAGGCTCCAAACACCCAAAAATTCAATATTTTGGGGTCCTAGAAGCGATCTGTACATGCCTACTCAGATACAGGCCCAAAACATGCTGAAAATCGAAATTTTAGGTGCCCAAAGTCAATATGTGTATGCATCTTCTGCACTCGTTTATATCTCAAATTCTACCTCAAAACACCCGAAAATTCGATATTTTAGGGTCCCAGAAGCGATCTCTACATGCCTACTCAGTGCTAGAATGTTTTCAAAATATAGGCTGAAAACATACTAAAAATCGATATTTTAAGTGTCCATAGTCGATATGTGCATGCATCTTCTGTACCAGTTTATATCTAAAATTCAGGCTCAAAACACCCAAAAATTCGGTATTTTTGGGTCCTAGAAGCAGTATGTACATGCCTACTCCTAGATAGAATGTTTTCAAGATACAGGCCCAAAACATACAGAAAATAGATATTGTAGGTGCCCAAAAGTCGATATGTGCATGCATCTTCTGTACCCGTTTATACCTCAAATTCAGGCTCAAAACACCCGGAAATTCGGTATTATTGGGTCCCAGAAGGGATTTGTACATGCCTATTCAGATACAGGCCCAAAACATGCAGAAAATCGATATTTTAGGTTCCCAAAGTCAATATGTGTATGCATATTCTTCACCCGTTTATATTCCAAATTCAACCTCAAAACACCCGAAAATTCGATATTTTTGGGTCCCAGAAGCGATCTGTACATGCCTACTCAGTGCTAGAATGTTTTCAAAATATAGGCTTAAAATATGCTAAAAATCGATATTTTAAGTGTCCAAAGTCGATATGTGCATGCATCTTCTGTACTCGTTTATATCTCAAATTCAAGCTCAAAACACCCGAAAATTCGTATTTTTGGGTCCTAGAAGCGATCTGTACATGCCTACTCCTAGTTAGAATGTTTCCATGTTACAGACCCAAAACATGCTCAAAATCGATATTTTAGGTGCCCAAAAGTCGATATGTGCATGCATCTTCTGTACCCGTTTATATCTCAAATTCCGGCTCATAACACCCGAAAAATCAATATTTTGGGGACCCAGAAGTGATCTGTACATGCCTACTTAGTGCTAGAATTTTTTTAAAATATAGGCCCAAAACATGCTAAAAATCGATATTTTAGGTGCCCAAAGTCGATATCTCAAATTCAGGCTGAAAACACCCGAAAAATCAATATTTTGGGGTCCCAGTTACGATCTGTACTTGCCTACTCAGATACAGGCCCAAAACATGCAGAAAATCGATATTTTAGGTGCCCAAGGTCAATATGTGTATGCATCTTCTGCACTCGTTTATATCTCAAATTCAACCTCAAAACACCCGAAAATTCGGTATTTTTGGGTCCTAGAAGTGATCTGTACATGCCTACTCCTAGTTAGAATTTTTTCAAGATACAGACCCAAAACATGCTGAAAATAGATCTTTTATGTGCCCAAAAGTCGATATGTGCATGCATCTTCTGTACCAGTTTATATCTCAAATTCAGGAGCAAAAAACCCGAAAATTCGATATTTTGGGGTCCCAGAAGCGATCTGTACAAGCCTACTCAGTGCTAGAATATTTTCAAAATATAGGCCCAAAACATGCTAAAAATCGATATTTTATGTGCCCAAAGTCGATATCTCACATTCCGACCTAAAACACCCGAAAATTCGATATTTTAGGGTCCCAGAAGCGATCTGTACATGCCTACTCCGTGTTAGAGTATTTTCAAAATACAGTCCCAAAACATACAGAAAATAGATATTGTAGGTGCCCAAAAGTCGATATGTGCATGCATCTTCTGTACCCGTTTATACCTCAAATTCAGGCTCAAAACACCCGGAAATTCGGTATTATTGGGTCCCAGAAGGGATTTGTACATGCCTATTCAGATACAGGCCCGAAACATGCAGAAAATCGATATTTTAGGTTCCCAAAGTCAATATGTGTATGCATATTCTTCACCCGTTTATATCCCAAATTCAACCTCAAAACACCCGAAAATTCGATATTTTTGGGTCCCAGAAGCGATCTGTACATGCCTACTCAGTGCTAGAATGTTTTCAAAATATAGGCTCAAAACATGCTAAAAATCGATATTTTAAGTGTCCAAAGTCAATATGTGCATGCATCTTCTGTACCCGTTTATATCTCAAATTCAGGCTCAAAAACACCCGAAAACTCGGTATTTTTGGGTCCTAGAAGCGATCTGTACAAACCTACTCCTAGTTAGAATGTTTTCAAGATACAGACACAAAACATGCTCAAAACTGATATTTTAGGTGCCCAAAAGTCGATATGTGAATGCATCTTCTGTACTCGTTTATATCTCAAATTCAGGCTCAAAACACCCGAAAATTCGATATTTTGGGGTCCCAGAAGCGATCTGTACATGCCTACTCCTTGTTAGAGTATTTTCAGAATACAGGCTCAAAACATACAGAAAATAGATATTTTAGGTGCCCAAAAGTCGATATGTGCATGCATCTTCTGTACCCGTTTATATCTCAAATTCAAGCTCAAAACACCCGGAAATTCGGTATATTTGGGTCCCTGAAGCGATTTGTACATGCCTATTCAGATACAGGCCCAAAACATGCAGAAAATCGATATTTTAGGTTCCCAAAGTCAATATGTGTATGCATCTTCTTCACCCGTTTATATCCCAAATTCAACCTCAAAACACCCGAAAATTCGATATTTTTGGGTCCCAGAAGCGATCTGTACATGCCTACTCAGTGCTAGAATGTTTTCAAAATATAGGCTCAAAGCATGCTAAAAATAGATATTTTAAGTGACCAAAGTCGATATGTGCATGCATCTTTTCTACCCGTTTATATCTCAAATTCAGTCTCAAAACACCCGAAAATTCGGTATTTTTGGATCCTAGAAGCGATCTGTACGTGCCCACTCCTAGTTAGAATATTTTCAAAATATAGGCCCAAAACATGCTAAAAATCGATATTTTAGGTGCCCAAAGTTGATATCTCAAATTCAGGCGCAAAACACCCGGAAATTCGGTATTTTTGGGTCCCAGAAGCGATCTGTACATGCCTACTCAGTGCTAGAATGTTTTCAAAATTTAGGCTCAAAACATGCTAAATATCGATATTTAAATGTCCAAAGTCGATATGTGCATGCATCTTCTGTACCCGTTTATATCACAAATTCCGGCTCATAACACCCGAAAATTCGATATTTTGGGGTCCCAGATACGATCTGTACTTGCCTACTCAGATACAGGCCCAAAACATGCTGAAAATCGATATTTTAGGTGCCCAAAGTCAATATGTGTATGCATCTTCTGCACTCGTTTATATCTCAAATTCAACCTCAAAACACCCGAAAATTCGATATTTTTGTTTCCCAGAAGCGATCTGTACATGCCTACTCCGTGTTAGAGTATTTTCAAAGTACAGGCCCAGAACATGCTGAAAATCGATATTTTAGGTGCCCAAAGTCAATATGTGCATGCATCTCGTGTAACCGTTTATATCTCAAATTCAGGATCAAAACACCCGAAAATTCGGTATTTTTGTGTCCTAGAAGTGATCTGTACATGCCTACTCCTAGTTAGAATTTTTTCAAGATACAGACCCAAAACATGCTCAAAATTGATATTTTAGGAGCCCAAAAGTCGATATGTGCATGCATCTTCTGTACCCGTTTATATCTCAAATTCAGGCTCAAAACACCCGAAAATTCGATATTTTGGGGTCCCAGAAGCTATCTGTACATGCCTACTCAGTGCTAGAATATTTTCAAAATATAGGCCCAAAACATGCTAAAAATCGATCTTTTAGGTGCCCAAAAGTCGATATGTGCATGCATCTCGTGTAACCGTTTATATCTCAAATTCAGGAGCAAAACACCCGAAAATTCAATATTTTGGGGTCCTAGAAGCGATCTGTACATGCCTACTCAGATACAGGCCCAAAACATGCTGAAAATCGAAATTTTAGGTGCCCAAAGTCAATATGTGTATGCATCTTCTGCACTCGTTTATATCTCAAATTCTACCTCAAAACACCCGAAAATTCGATATTTTAGGGTCCCAGAAGCGATCTCTACATGCCTACGCAGTGCTAGAATGTTTTCAAAATATAGGCTCAAAACATACTAAAAATCGATATTTTAAGTGTCCATAGTCGATATGTGCATGCATCTTCTGTACCAGTTTATATCTAAAATTCAGGCTCAAAACACCCAAAAATTCGGTATTTTTGGGTCCTAGAAGCAGTATGTACATTTCTACTCCTAGTTAGAATGTTTTCAAGATACAGGCCCAAAACATACTGAAAATCGGTCTTTTAAATGCCCAAAAGTCGATATGTGCATGCATCTTCTGTACCCGTTCATATCTCAAATTCAGGCTCAAAACACCCGAAAATTCGATATTTTGGGGTCCCAGAAGTGATCTGTACATGCCTACTCAGATACAGGCCCAAAACATGCTGAAAATCGATATTTTAGGTGCCCAAAGTCAATATGTGTATGCATCTTCTGCACCCGTTTATATCCCAATTTCAACCCCAAAATACCCGAAAATTCGATATTTTTGGGTCACTAAAGCGATCTGTACATGCCTACTCAGTGCTAGAATGTTTTCAAAATATAGGCTTAAAACATGCTAAAAATCGATATTTTAAGTGTCCAAAGTCGATATGTGCATGCATCTTCTGTACTCGTTTATATCTCAAATTCAGGATCAAAACACCCGAAAATTCGGTATTTTTGGGTCCCAGATACGATCTGTACTTGCCTACTCAGATACAGGCCCAAAACATGCAGAAAATCGATATTTTAGGTGCCCAAAGTCAATATGTGTATGCATCTTCTGCACTCGTTTATATCTCAAATTCAAACTCAAAACACCCGAAAATTCGATATTTTTGTTTCCCAGAAGCGATCTGTACATGCCTACTCCGTGTTAGAGTATTTTCAAAATACAGGCCCAGAACATGCTGAAAATCGATATTTTAGGTGCCCAAAGTCAATATGTGCATGCATCTCGTGTAACCGTTTATATCTCAAATTCAGGATCAAAACACCCGAAAATTCGGTATTTTTGTGTCCTAGAAGTGATCTGTACATGCCTACTCCTAGTTAGAATTTTTTCAAGATACAGACCCAAAACATGCTCAAAATTGATATTTTAGGAGCCCAAAAGTCGATATGTGCATGCATCTTCTGTACCCGTTTATATCTCAAATTCAGGCTCAAAACACCCGAAAATTCGATATTTTGGGGTCCCAGAAGCTATCTGTACATGCCTACTCAGTGCTAGAATATTTTCAAAATATAGGCCCAAAACATGCTAAAAATCGATCTTTTAGGTGCCCAAAAGTCGATATGTGCATGCATCTCGTGTAACCGTTTATATCTCAAATTCAGGAGCAAAACACCCGAAAATTCAATATTTTGGGGTCCTAGAAGCGATCTGTACATGCCTACTCAGATACAGGCCCAAAACATGCTGAAAATCGAAATTTTAGGTGCCCAAAGTCAATATGTGTATGCATCTTCTGCACTCGTTTATATCTCAAATTCTACCTCAAAACACCCGAAAATTCGATATTTTAGGGTCCCAGAAGCGATCTCTACATGCCTACTCAGTGCTAGAATGTTTTCAAAATATAGGCTCAAAACATACTAAAAATCGATATTTTAAGTGTCCATAGTCGATATGTGCATGCATCTTCTGTACCAGTTTATATCTAAAATTCAGGCTCAAAACACCCAAAAATTCGGTATTTTTGGGTCCTAGAAGCAGTATGTACATTTCTACTCCTAGTTAGAATGTTTTCAAGATACAGGCCCAAAACATACTGAAAATCGGTCTTTTAAATGCCCAAAAGTCGATATGTGCATGCATCTTCTGTACCCGTTCATATCTCAAATTCAGGCTCAAAACACCCGAAAATTCGATATTTTGGGGTCCCAGAAGTGATCTGTACATGCCTACTCAGATACAGGCCCAAAACATGCTGAAAATCGATATTTTAGGTGCCCAAAGTCAATATGTGTATGCATCTTCTGCACCCGTTTATATCCCAATTTCAACCCCAAAATACCCGAAAATTCGATATTTTTGGGTCACTAAAGCGATCTGTACATGCCTACTCAGTGCTAGAATGTTTTCAAAATATAGGCTTAAAACATGCTAAAAATCGATATTTTAAGTGTCCAAAGTCGATATGTGCATGCATCTTCTGTACTCGTTTATATCTCAAATTCAGGATCAAAACACCCGAAAATTCGGTATTTTTGGGTCCTAGAAGTGATCTGTACATGCCTACTCCTAGTTAGAATTTTTTCAAGATACAGACCCAAAACATGCTCAAAATTGATATTTTAGGTGCCCAAAAGTCGATATGTGCATGCATCTTCTGTACCAGTTTATATATCAAATTCCGGCTCAAAACACCCGAAAATTCGATATTTTGGGGTCCCAGAAGCTATCTGTACATGCCTACTCAGTGCTAGAATATTTTCAAAATATAGGCCCAAAACATGCTAAAATTCGATATTTTAGGTGCTCAAAGTCGATATCTCAAATTCAGGCCCAAAACACCCGAAAATTTGATATTTAAGGGTCCCAGAAGCGATCTGTACATGCCTACTCCGTGTTAGAGTAATTTCAAAATACAAGCCCAAAACATACTGAAAATCTATCTTTTAGGTGCCCAAAAGTCGATATGTGCATGCATCTTCTGTACCCGTTTATATCTCAAATTCAGGCTCCAAACACCCGAAAATTCGTAATTTTTGGGTCCTAGAAGCGATCTGTACATGCTTACTCTTAGTTAGAATTTTTTTCAAGATACAGACCCAAAACATGCTCAAAATCGATATTTTAGGTGCTCAAAAGTCGATATGTGCATGCATCTTCAGTACCCGTTTATATCTCAAATTCAGGCTCAAAACCCCCGAAATTTCGATATTTTGGGGTCCCAGAAGCGATCTGTACATGCCTACTCAGTGCTAGAAGATTTTCAAAATATAGGCCCAAAACATGCTAAAATTCGATATATTAGGTGCTCAAAGTCGATATCTCAAATTCAGGCCCAAAACATCCGAAAATTCGATATTTAAGGGTCCCAGAAGCGATCTGTACATGCCTACTCCGTGTTAGAGTATTTTCAAAATACAGGCCCAAAACATACTGAAAATCGATCTTTTAGGTGCCCAAAAGTCGATATGTGCATGCATCTTCTGTACCCGTTTATATCTCACATTCAGGCTCCAAACACCCGAAAATTCGATATTTTGGGGTCCCAGAAGCGATCTGTACATGCCTACTCAGATACAGGCCAGAACATGCTGAAAACCGATATTTTAGGTGCACAAAGTCAATATGTGTATGCATCTTCTGCACCCGTTTATATCCCAAATTTAACCTCAAAACACCCGAAAATTCGATATTTTTGGGTCCCAGAAGCGATCTGTACATGCCTACTCAGTGCTAGAATGTTTTCAAGACACAGACCCAAAACATGCTCAAAATCGATATTTTAGGTGCCCAAAAGTCGATATGTGCATGCATCTTCAGTACCCGTTTATATCTCAAATTCAGGCTCAAAACACCCGAAAATTCGATATTTTTAGGTCCCAGAAGCGATCTGTACATGCCTACTCAGTGCTAGAATATTTTCAAAATATAGGCCCAAAACATGCTAAAATTCGATATTTTAGGTGCTCAAAGTCGATATCTCAAATTCAGGCCCAAAACACCCGAAAATTTGATATTTAAGGGTCCCAGAAGCGATCTGTACATGCCTACTCCGTGTTAGAGTAATTTCAAAATACATGCCCAAAACATACTGAAAATCGATCTTTTAGGTGCCCAAAAGTCGATATGTGCATGCATCTTCTGTACCCGTTTATATCTCAAATTCAGGCTCCAAACACCCGAAAATTCGTAATTTTTGGGTCCTAGAAGCGATCTGTACATGCTTACTCTTAGTTAGAATGTTTTCAAGATACAGACCCAAAACATGCTCAAAATCGATATTTTAGGTGCTCAAAAGTCGATATGTGCATGCATCTTCAGTACCCGTTTATATCTCAAATTCAGGCTCAAAACCCCCGAAATTTCGATATTTTGGGGTCCCAGAAGCGATCTGTACATGCCTACTCAGTGCTAGAAGATTTTCAAAATATAGGCCCAAAACATGCTAAAATTCGATATATTAGGTGCTCAAAGTCGATATCTCAAATTCAGGCCCAAAACATCCGAAAATTCGATATTTATGGGTCCCAGAAGCGATCTGTACATGCCTACTCCGTGTTAGAGTATTTTCAAAATACAGGCCCAAAACATACTGAAAATCGATCTTTTAGGTGCCCAAAAGTCGATATGTGCATGCATCTTCTGTACCCGTTTATATCTCACATTCAGGCTCCAAACACCCGAAAATTCGATATTTTGGGGTCCCAGAAGCGATCTGTACATGCCTACTCAGATACAGGCAAAAACATGCTGAAAACCGGTATTTTAGGTGCACAAAGTCAATATGTGTATGCATCTTCTGCACCCGTTTATATCCCAAATTTTACTTTAAAACTCCCGAAAATTCGATATTTTTGGGTCCCAGAAGCGATCTGTACATGCCTACTCAGTGCTAGAATGATTTCAAAATATAGGCTCAAAACATGCTAAAAATCGATATTTTAAGTGTCCAAAGTCGATATGTTCATGCATCTTCTGTACCCGTTTATATCTCAAATTCAGGCTCAAAACACCCGAAAATTCGGTATTTTTGGGTCCTAGAAGCGATCTGTACATGCTTACTCCTAGTTAGAATGTTTTCAAGACACAGACCCAAAACATGCTCAAAATCGATATTTTAGGTGCCCAAAAGTCGATATGTGCATGCATCTTCAGTACCCGTTTATATCTCAAATTCAGGCTCAAAACACCCGAAAATTCGATATTTTGGGGTCCCAGAAGCGATCTGTACATGCCTACTCAGTGCTTGAATATTTTCAAAATATAGGCCCAAAACATTCTAAAATTCGATGTTTTAGGTGCTCAAAGTCGATATCTCAAATTCAGGCCCAAAACACCCGAAAATTCGATATTTAAGGGTCCCAGAAGCGATCTGTAAATGCCTACTCAGTGTTAGAGTATTTTCAAAATACAGGCCCAAAACATACTGAAAATCGATCTTTTAGGTGCCCAAAAGTCGATATGTTCATGCATCTTCTGTACCCGTTTATATCTCAAATTCAGGCTCCAAACACCCGAAAATTCGATATTTTGGGGTCCCAGAAGCGAACTGTACATGCCTACTCAGATACAGGCCAAAACATGCTGAAAACCGATATTTTAGGTGCCCAAAGTCAATATGTGTATGCATCTTCTGCACCCGTTTATATCCCAAATTTAACCTCAAAACACCCGAAAATTCGATAATTTTTTTTTCCAGAAGCGATTTGTACATGCCTACTCAGTGCTAGAATGATTTCAAAATATAGGCTCAAAACATGCTAAAAATCGATATTTTAAGTGTCCAAAGTCGATATGTGCATGCATCTTCTGTACCCGTTTATATCTCAAATTCAGGCTCAAAACACCCGAAAATTCGGTATTTTTGGGTCCTAGAAGCGATCTGTACATGCTTACTCCTAGTTAGAATGTTTTCAAGATACAGACCCAAAACATGCTCAAAATCGATATATTAGGTGCCTAAAAGTCGATATGTGCATGCATCTTCAGTACCCGTTTATATCTCAAATTCAGGCTCAAAACACCCGAAAATTCGATATTTTGGGGTCCCAGAAGCGATCTGTACATGCCTACTCAGTGCTAGAATATTTTCCAAATATAGGCCCAAAACATGCTAAAAATCGATATTTTAGGTGCCCAAAGTCGATATCTTATGTTCAGGCCCAAAACACCCGAAAATTCGATATTTTGGGGTCCCAGAAGCGATCTGTACATGCCTACTCCGTGTTAGAGGATTTTCAAAATACAGGCCCAAAACATACTGAAAATCCATCCTTTTGGTGCCGAAAAGTCGATATATGCATGCATCTTCTGTACCCGTTTTTATCTCAAATTCAGACTCCAAACACCTGAAAATTCGATATTTTGGGGTCCCAAAAGCGATCTGTACATGCATATTCAGTGCTAGAATTTTTTCAAAAAATAGGCTTAAAACATGCTAAAAATCGATATTTTAAGTGTCCAAAGTCGATATGTGCATGCATCTTCTGTACCCGTTTATATCTCAAATTCAGGCTCAAAACACCCGAAAATTCGTTATTTTTGGATCCTAGAAGCGATCTGTACATGCCTCCTCCTAGTTAGAATGTTTTCAAGATACAGACCCAAAACATGTTCAAAATCGATATTTTAGGTGCCCAAAAGTCGATATGTGCATGCATCTTCAGTACCCGTTTAAATCCTAAGTTAAGGCTCAAAACACCCGAAAATTCGATATTTTTGGGTCCCAGAAGCGATCTGTACAGGCCTACTCAGTGCTAGAATATTTTCAAATTATAGGCCCAAAACATGCTAAAAAACGATATTTTAGGTGCTCAAAGTCGATATCTTAAGTTCAGGCCCAAAACACCCGAAAATTCGATATTTTGGGGTCCCAGAAGCAATCTGTACATGCCTACTCCGTGTTAGAGTATTTTCAAAGTACAGGCCCAAAACATACTGAAAATCGATCTTTTAGGTGCTCAAAAGTCGATATGTGCATCCATCTTATGTACCCGTTTATATCTCAAATTCAGGCTCCAAACACCCGAAAATTTGATATTTTGGGGTCCCAAAAGCCATCTGTACATGTCTACTCAGATACAGGCCAAAACATGCTGAAAACCGATATTTTAGGTTCCCAAAGCCAATATGTATATGCATCTTCTGCACCCGTTTATATCCCAAATTCAACCTTAAAACACCCGAAAATTCGATATTTTTGGGTCCCAGAAGCGATCTGTACATGCCTACTCAGTGCTAGAATGTTTTCAAAATATAGGCTCAAAACATGCTAAAAATCGATATTTTAAGTGTCCAAAGTCGATATGTGCATGCATCTTCTGTACCCGTTTATATCTCAAATTAAGGGCAGACTTATCCCCACTATTGAAATATTTTGAAAAATCAGAAATCTCAGAACACCCATACTTCACATCTATAATTATGTAGGAAGTTCTGGAACTCTGAAATACCCAAATCTGAGAGTTTGTTGAAGTAACAAGGGGAATGCAAAAACAAACCGTGCATACTCGTATATTACGGCTCATATTTGCTGGTTTTTAGTTGCTGTATCTTTCTTTTTTTGCTCATTTGGACACTGAGAGGAGTGGCATGTCTGTTGTAGCTGCCTAAAAAATGAGTTACCCACAGTCAGTCAAAGAGAGAGGTTATGAGCCGAGTTTTTCTAGAATGATTAGTTGGTTGGCGATTTGTTCCTCATTTTTTCTGGATTATTTTCAATTCTCAATCTTTCCACCATGTCACATGTTAACGGTAGTCCAAAATGTAGTGGAGGCAAAAACCAACAAGATAATGATTAATAGACATAATTAGAAGAAAATATGGGTTGCCAGACGAATGAATAGTGGTGGTGGTGTGGAACTGACTCCTCCTCCTCCTTCCCTGATGTTGCCTCTTTTCCAGTCTTTACCTCCTCACTGCCCTCTACCTCCACCTCCCTGCCCTCAAAGTATCACTATATGTTATGCTTGCATATGAAAGAAATAAGTAAATAAGTAAGGAAGAAATAAGTAATATATGAAAGACGTAAGTAAAATACCGGGTGTTAAAAAACTTTAAACGTCCGTAGCTCATGTAACGTCATTAACACAAATTGGTGGAGAGGTAGAGCACTGGGGAAGTGAACACTGGTATGTAAAAAAAAACACTAAAGGAGGGAAAAAATGTACCTGTGGGGTACCTTATGCTGGCGGTGAATACGTGGAGATGGCGTTGACGTCCAGGGCTTCTTCCTAGTCGTACTACTACTCCGAGGAGTCACCAATTGTAACGTCAGAAGGTCGTTACTACCCAAGGGTAGTAGACAACAGTACTAGGCACGGATTTTTTAACAGAGTATAACAGAGAGAATGTGGAGATGACCCAAGCACGGGTAATGGGGACTTTAGTTGCCTCGCTCGCCAAGGATGCCTAGATGTTGCTTGAAGAATGCTTGTAGTGTTGCTTGGAGAATGCTCATGGCGTTGCTTGAGTATGCTTGTAGTGTTGCTTGGAGAGAGTTTGACTCTGGCGTGGTAGCTTGGTGTAGCGGGTAGGCAAGGCGGCTGGCGGAGCGGGAGAGAGGCAGGTCTGGCTGGTGTGGTAGCTCTCTCGTAAATGATGCTGAAGAGCCAGCTGAGGAGTGGGAAGGCAAGACGGCTCGGTTGCTATCCGCAGGAGTAGCCTCGTTTCGTGACATGCGGGCAAGAATGAGAAAACATTGCAAAACATAGTGCTTGGGTCACTACACTCAAAACAAGTATTTTTTTCATTCAAATATTCATAGAAAATATATTTCCATCTGGATTTACGTGAAACTCACGCTGATTATTGATAATGGTGGTAGATTTAAGCGTACATTTTTTTTTTTAAATATATAAAGGGAATATTGATTATGTTCAGGGGGGGAAATAAAGAAAAATCATGAATCGGTGCACGTCACTCCCGACGTAATGTATACCTTGTGATCATGAAATTTCACAACGTATGGGAAAAAAACAAACAGGAATGTTACGAAATTTCTATTATGTTAGAGTATTGTTATTTGAAATCTCAAGTCTCTAGTACAAAAAATCTGGCTTCCAGGACAATTTAAATGTGCATGACATCATGATCTTAAACATTCTCTTGCTAACACAATGTTGGTAATCACGCTTTAAATGTAATTCGAAAATTTCAAGTCGAAAGATCAGTTTTTTTATTTATTATTATTTATATTAGTATTATATTTATAGTACGGGGGTGAATCTCTTCTTAAGGCTCAAAACACCCGAAAATTTGATATTTTGGGGTCCCAGAAGCGATCTGTACATGCTTACTCCGTGTTAGAGTATTTTCAAAATACAGGCCCAAAACATACTGAAAACCAATCTTTTAGGTGCCCAAAAGTCGATATGTGCATGCATCTTCTGTACCCGTTTATATCTCAAATTCAGGCTCCAAACACCCGAAAATTCGATATTTTGGGGTCCCAGAAGCGATCTGTTCATGCCTACTCAGATACAGGCCAAAGCATGCTGAAAACCGATATTTTAGGTGCTAAAAGTCAATATGTGTATGCATCTTCTACACCCGTTTATATCCCAAATTCAACCTCAAAACACCCGAAAATTCGATATTTTTGGGTCCCAGAAGCAATCTGTACATGCCTACTCAGTGCTAGAATGATTTCAAAATATAGGCTCAAAACATGCTAAAAATCGATATTTTAAGAGTCCAAAGTCGATATGTGCATGCATCTCAGTACCCGTTTATATCTCAAATTCAGGCTCAAAACACCCGAAAATTCGATATTTTGGGGTCCCAGAAGCGATCTGTACATGCCTACTCAGATACCGGCCAAAACATGCTGAAAATCGATATTTTAGGTGACCAAAGTCAATATGTGTATGCATCTTCTGCACCCGTTTATATCCCAAATTCAACCTCAAAGCAACCGAAAATTCGATATTTTTGGGTCCCCGAAGCGATCTGTAAATGCCTACTCAGTGCTAGAATATTTTCAAAATATAGGCTCAAAACATGCTAAAAATCGATATTTTAAGTGTCCAAAGTCGATATCTGCATGCATATTCTGTACCCGTTTATATCTCAAATTCAGGCTCAAAACACCCGCAAATTCGTTATTTTTGGGTCCTAGAAGCGTTATATACATGCCTACTCCTAGTTAGAATGTTTTCAAGATACAGACCCAAAACATGCTCAAAATCGATATTTGAGGTGCCCAAAAGTCGATATGTGAATGCATCTTCAGTACCCGTTTATATCTCAAATTCAGGCTCAAAACACCCGAAAATTCGATATTTTGGGGTCCCAGAAGCGATCTGTACATGCCTACTCAGTGCTAGAATATATTCAAAATATAGGCTCAAAACATGCTAAAAATCGATATTTTAAGTGTCCAAAGTCGATATGTGCATACATCTTCTGTACCCGTTTATATCTCAAATACAGGCTCCAAACACCCGAAAATTCGATATTTTGGGGTCCCAGAAGCGGTCTGTACATGCTTATTCAGTGCTAGAATGTTTTCAAAATATAGGCTCAAAACATGCTAAAATTCGATATTTTAAGTGTCCAAAGTCGATATGTGCATGCATCTTCTGTACCCGTTTATATCTCAAGTTCAGGCTCAAAACACTCGAAAATTCGATATTTTGGGGTCCCAGATCCGATCTGTACATGCCTACTCAGTGCTAAAATATTTTCAAAATATAGGCCCAAAACATGCTAAAAATCGATATTTTAGGTGCCCAAAGTCGATATCTCAAATTCAGGCCCAAAACACCAGAAAATTCGATAGTTTGGGGTCCCAGAAGCGATCTGTACATGCCTACTCCGTGTTAGAGTATTTTCGAAATACAGGTAAAAAACATTTCTGAAAATCGATCATTTAGGTGCCCAAAAGTCGATATGTGCATGCATCTTCTGTACCCGTTTATATCTCAAATTCAGGCTCCAAACACCCGAAAATTCGTTATTTTGGGGTCCCAGAAGCGATCTGTACATGCCTACTCAGATACAGGCCAAAGCATGCTGAAAACCGATATTTTAGGTGCTAAAAGTCAATAAGTGTATGCATCTTCTACACCCGTTTATATCCCAAATTCAACCTCAAAACACCCGAAAATTCGATATTTTTGGGTCCCAGAAGCGATCTGTACATGCCTACTCAGTGCTAGAATGATTTCAAAATATAGGCTCAAAACATGCTAAAAATCGATATTTTAAGTGTCCAAAGTCGATATCTGCATGCATCTTCTGTACCCGTTTATATCTCAAATTCAGGCTTAAAACACCCGAAAATTCGTTATTTTTGGGTCCTAGAAGCGATCTGTACATGCCTACTCCTAGATTGAATGTTTTCAAGATACAGACCCAAAACATGCTCAAAATCGATATTTTAGGTGCCCAAAAGAGCATGCATCTTCAGTACCCGTTTATATCTCAAATTCAGGTTCAAAACCCCTGAAAATTCGATATTTTGGGGTCCCAGAAGCGATCTGTACATGCCTACTCCGTGTTAGAGTATTTTTAAAATACAGGCCCAAAGCATACTGAAAATCGATCTTTTAGGTGCACAAAAGTCGATATGTGCATGCATCTTGGAGCCTGAATTTGAGATATAAACGGGTACAGAAGATGCATGCACATATCGACTTTGGACACTTAAAATATCGATTTTTAGCATGTTTTGAGCATATATTTTGAAAACATTCTACCACTGAGTAGGCATGTACTGATCGCTTCTGGGACGCAAAAATATCGAATTTTCGGGTGTTTTGAGGTTGAATTTGGGATATAAACGGGTATAGAAGATGCATACACATATTGACTTTGAGCACCTAAAATATTGATTTTCAGCATGTTTTTGGCCTGTATCTGAGTAGGCATGTACAGATCACTTCTGGGACCCCAAAATATCGAATTTTCGGGTGTTTGGAGCCTGAATTTGATATATAAACGGGTACAGAAGATGCATGCACATATCTATTTTTTTGCACCTTAAAGATCGATTTTTAGTATGTTTTGAGCCTATATTTTTAAAACATTCTAGCACTGAGTAGGCATGTACAGATCGCTTCTGGGACCCCAAAATATCGAATTTTCGGTGTTTTGAGGACACTGCCACCATCTTCAGTGGTCTAGCGAGAAGAAAGGAATGACATAGATAGTACATAGGTATGAACTTATATACAGTTTGTGGAGGGGGGAGGGAAGGAGGTGTCAGTGGGATGGGGTAGAAGGAGGTGTCAGTGAGGGCAGGTCACGTGTTAATCCCCTTGGGCGTCACCTAGGTGTGGGTGATGTGAGGTGAGGTGTGTGTGGTGAGGGAAGGGACATTTCTACCAAGGATCTCATTATTGGGTCTAATTTATACATACCATAACTAAGGTTGAAATTGCGGTATTTTTCAATGCACATTGATTCGATTATCTTACGTTTTCTAAAGTCGTTGCTTTTATACATCAGATGGCTACCTTGCCAATCAATTCTATGATTGGCATTACAAACATGGTTAAAAATAGCATTGTTTAAATTACACGTCTTAGTGGCATATTTATGATCCTTAATTCTAGTTTTTAGGTTTCGGCCAGTCTCTCCTATGTAAACTAGTTCACAATCTTTGCATGGAATTTTATATATCCCTGCTTCTGTCGGGGTTCTAAATTTGTTTTTTACTAACTTTGATTTAATAGTTGAGGTGTATTTAAAGGCTATATTTACATCACTTGTGTGACAAATAGACCTCACCATACTCAAATCAGAGATGTAAGGCAATGTGAGAAAACGTTTCATTTGTGTGGTTGGGTTTTTTGGAGCATAGTGAGATTGCCTTGCTTTAAGGTAGGCTTTTTTTATGAACCAAGGGGGGTATTTTAAATTTTGAAAGATTTTCCAAATCAGCTGATTTTCTTCATGTATATGCTCTGGACTGCAAATTCTGAGGGCTCTAAGGAACATTGATGAGATGACAGACAATTTTGTGGCCGAATGATGATACGAATAGTAATGAATGAACAAATTACAACTGGTTGGCTTCCTATACACTTTGAAGCTTAGTAAATGATTAAGTTTTACTACTAATACATCTAGAAACGGAAGTACGCCACCGTTCTCCCATTCGACTTTAAAATTGATGGATGGTGCAAGGTGATTAAGCTGGTGGAAGAAATCATCAAAGTTGTCAAGGGCTGAGGGCCAAAATGAAAAAATATCGTCTACGTAGCGAAACCAAACAAGTTGAGGGGGGAGATACGTTGTAGTAGTTCCGTTTCAAAATACTCCATATAAAAATTGCTTAAAATGGGTGACAGTGGGGAACCCATACCCATGCCAAAACATTGCATATAATAGTTGTTATTGAAAAAAAAAGCATTTGAAGTTACACATAATTTTACAAGTTCTATGAAAGTGTCGACTGGCATGCCCCCCTCCACAAACTGTATATAAGTTCATACCTATGTACTATCTATGTCATTCCTTTCTTCTCGCTAGACCACTGAAGATGGTGGCAGTGTCCACCGAAACTGTATGGATTAATATATTATTTCCGTCAACAAGAGTGGTTTTATTCACCGTTTTAGGCCTATATTTTGAAAACATTCTAGCACTGAGTAGGCATGTACAGATCGCTTCTGGGACCCCAAAAATATCGAATTTTCGAATGTTTTGAGGTTGAATTTGGGATATAAACGGGTGCAGAAGATGCATACACATATTGACTTTAGGCACCTAAAATATCGATTTTCAGCATGTTTTGAGCCTGTATCTGAGTAGGCATAAACAGATCGCTTCTAGGACCCCAAAAGATCGAATTTTCGGGTGTTTGGAGCCTGAATTTGAGATAAAAACGGGTACAGAAGAAGCATGCACATGTCGAATTTTGGGCACCAAAATGTTCGATTTTCAGTATGTTTTGGGCTTGTCTTTTGAAAGTACTCTAACCAGGAGTAGGCATGTACAGATCGCTTCTGGGATCCCAAAATATCGAATTTTCGGGTGATTTGTACCTGAATTTGAGATATCGACTTTGGGCACCTAAAATATTGATTTTTAGCATGTTTTGGGCCTATATTTTGAAAATATTCTAGCACTGAGTAGGCATATGCAGATCGCTTCTGGGACCCCAAAATATCGAATTTTCGGGTGTTTTGAGCCTGAATTTGAGATATAAACTGGTACAGAAAATGCAAGCACATATTGACTTTTGGGCACCTAAAATATCGATGTTGAGCATGTTTTGGGTCTGTATCCTGAAAACAATCTGACTAGGAGTAGGCATGTACAGATCGCTTCTAGGACCCAAAAATACCGAATTTTCGGGTGTTTTGAGCCTGAATTTGAGATATAAACGGGTACAGAAGATGCATGAACCTATCGACTTTGGATCATTAAAATAGCGATTTTTAGTATGTTTTGAGCCTATATTTTGAAAATACTCTAACACGGAGTAGGCATGTACAGATCGCTTCTTGGACCACAAAATATCGAATTTTGGGGTTTTTTGAGCCTGAATTTGGGATATAAACGGGTACAGAAGATGCATGCACATATAGACTTTGGGCACCTAAAATATCGATTTTGAGCATGTTTTGGGTCTGTATCTTGAAAACATTCTAACTAGGAGTAGGCATGTACAGATCGCTTCTACGACCCAAAAATATCGAATTTTCGATTGTTTTGAGGTTGAATTTGGGATATAAACGGGTGCAGAAGATGCATACACATATTAACTTTAGGCACCTAAAATATCGATTTTCAGCTTGTTTTGGGCCTGTATCTGAGTAGGCATGTACAGATCGCTTCTGGGACCCCAAAAGATCGAATTTTCGGGTGTTTGGAGCCTGAATTTGAGATAAAAACGGGTACTGTTGATGCATGCACATATCGACTTTTGGGCACCTAAAATATCGATGTTGAGCATGTTTTGGGTCTGTATCCTGAAAACATTCTACCTAGGAGTAGGCATGTACAGATCGCTTCTAGGACCCAAAAATATCAAATTTTCGGGTGTTTTGAGGTTGAATTTGGGATATAAACGGGTGCAGAAGATGCATACACATATTGACTTTGGGCACCTAAAATATAAATTTTCAGCATGTTTTGCGACTGAATCTGAGTAGGCATGTACAAATCACTTCTGGGACCCCAAAATATCGAATTTTCGGGTGTTTGGAGACTGAATTTGAGATATAAACGGGTACAGAAGATGCATGCAAAAATCGACTTTTGGAACCTAAAGGATCGATTTTCAGTATGTTTTGGAACTGTATTTTGAAAATACTCTAACACGGAGTAGGCATGTACAGATCGCTTCTGGGACCCTTAAAATATCGAATTTTCGGGTGATTTGGGCCTGAATTTAAAATATCGACTTTGGGCACCTAAAATATCGATTTTTAACATGTTTTGGGCCTATATTTTGAAAATATTCTAGCACTGAGTAGGCATGTGCAGATCGCTACTGGGACCCCAAAATATCGAATTTTCGGGTGTTTTAAGCCTGAATTTGAGATATAAATGGGTACGGAAGATGCATGCACATATTGACTTTGGGCACTTAAAATATCGATTTTCAGCATGTTTTGGGCCTGTATTTTGAAAATACTCTAACACGGAGTAGGCATGTACAGATCGCTTCTGGGACCACAAAATATCGAATTTTCGAGTGATTTGTACCTGAATTTGAGATATCGACTTTGGGCACCTAAAATATTGATTTTTAGCATGTTTTGGGCCTATAATTTGAAAATATTCTAGCACTGAGTAGGCATATGCAGATCGCTTCTGGGACCCCAAAATATCGAATTTTCGGGTGTTTTGAGCCTGAATTTGAGATATAAACGGGTACAGAAGATGCATGCACCTATCGACTTTGGATAATTAAAAAATCTATTTTTAGTATGTTTTGAGCCTATATTTTGATAAAATTCGAGAACTGAGTAGGCATGTACAAACCGCTTCTGGGACCCAAAAATATCAAATATTCGGGTGTTTTGAGGTTGAATTTGGGATATAAACGGGTGCAGAAGATGCATACACATATTGACTTTGGGCACCTAAAATATAGATTTTCAGCATGTTTTGCGACTGAATCTGAGTAGGCATGTACAGATCACTTCTGGGACCCCAAAATATCGAATTTTCGGGTGTTTGGAGACTGAATTTGAGATATAAACGGGTACAGAAGATGCATGCAAAAATCGACTTTTGGAACCTAAAGGATCGATTTTCAGTATGTTTTGGAACTGTATTTTGAAAATACTCTAACACGGAGTAGGCATGTACAGATCGCTTCTGGGACCCTTAAAATATCGAATTTTCGGGTGATTTGGGCCTGAATTTAAAATATCGACTTTGGGCACCTAAAATATCGATTTTTAACATGTTTTGGGCCTATATTTTGAAAATATTCTAGCACTGAGTAGGCATGTGCAGATCGCTACTGGGACCCCAAAATATCGAATTTTCGGTTGTTTTAAGCCTGAATTTGAGATATAAATGGGTACGGAAGATGCATGCACATACTGACTTTGGGCACTTAAAATATCGATTTTCAGCATGTTTTGGGCCTGTATTTTGAAAATACTCTAACACGGAGTAGGCATGTACAGATCGCTTCTGGGACCACAAAATATCGAATTTTCGGGTGTTTTGAGCCTGAATTTGGGATATAAGCGGGTACAGAAGATGCATGCACATATAGACTTTGGGCACCTAAAATATCGATTTTGAGCATGTTTTGGGTCTGTATCTTGAAAACATTCTAACTAGGAGTAGGCATGTACAGATCGCTTCTAGGACCCAAAAATATCGATTTTTCGAATGTTATGAGGTTGAATTTGGGATATAAACGGGTGCAGAAGATGCATACACATATTGACTTTAGGCACCTAAAATATCGATTTTCAGCATATTTTGGGCCTGTATCTGAGTAGGCATGTACAGATCGCTTCTGGGACCCCAAAAGATCGAATTTTCGGGTGTTTAGGGCCTGAATTTGAGATAAAAATGGGTACAGAAGATGCATGCACATATCGACTTTTGGGCACCAAAAAGATCGATTTTCAGTATGTTTTGGGCTTGTATTTTGAAAGTACTCTAACCCGAAGTAGGCATGTACAGATTGCTTCTGGGACCACAAAATATCGAATTTTCGGGTGATTTGTGCCTGAATTTGAGATATCGACTTTGGGCACCTAAAATATAGATTTTTAGCATGTTTTGGGCCTATATTTTGAAAATATTCTAGCACTGAGTAGGCATGTGCAGATCGTTTCTGGGACCCCGAAATATCGAATTTTTGGGTGTTTGGAGCCTGAATTTGAGATATAAACGGGTACAGAAGATGCATGCAAAAATCGACTTTGGGAACCTAAAGGATCGATTTTCAGTATGTTTTGGAACTGTATTTTGAAAATACTCTAACACGGAGTAGGCATGTACAGATCGCTTCTGGGACCCCAAAATATCGAATTTTCGGGTGATTTGGGCCTGAATTTACAATATCGACTTTGGGCACCTAAAATATCGATTTTTAACATGTTTTGGGCCTATATTTTGAAAATATTCTAGCACTGAGTAGGCATGTGCAGATCGCTTCTGGGACCCCAAAATATCGAATTTTCGGGTGTTTTGAGCCTGAATTTGAGATATAAACGGGTACAGAAGATGCATGCACATATTGACTTTGGGCAATTAAAATATCGATTTTCAGCATGTGTTGGGCCTGTATCTGAGTAGGCATAAACAGATCGCTTCTAGGACCCCAAACGATCGAATTTTCGGGTGTTTGGAGCCTGAATGTGAGATAAAAACGGGTACAGAAGAAGCATGCACATGTCGAATTTTGGGCACCAAAATGTTCGATTTTCAGTATGTTTTGGGCTTGTATTTTGAAAGTACTCTAACCAGGAGTAGGCATGTACAGATCGCTTCTGGGAACCCAAAATATCGAATTTTCGGGTGATTTGTACCTGAATTTGAGATATCGACTTTGGGCACCTAAAATATTGATTTTTAGCATGTTTTGGGCCTATAATTTGAAAATATTCTAGCACTGAGTAGGCATATGCAGATCGCTTCTGGGACCCCAAAATATTGAATTATCGGGTGTTTTGAGCCTGAATTTGAGATATAAACGGGTACAGAAAATGCAAGCACATATTGACTTTTGGGCACCTAAAATATCGATGTTGAGCATGTTTTGGGTCTGTATCCTGAAAACATTCTGACTAGGAGTAGGCATGTACAGATCGCTTCTACGACCCAAAAATACCGAATTTTCGGGTGTTTTGAGCCTGAATTTGAGATATAAACGGGTACAGAAGATGCATGCACCTATCGACTTTGGATAATTAAAATAGCGATTTTTAGTATGTTTTGAGCCTATATTTTGAAAAAACTCCAACACGGAGTAGGCATGTACAGATCGCTTCTTGGACCACAAAATATCGAATTTTGGGGTTTTTTGAGCCTGAATTTGGGATATAAACGGGTACAGAAGATGCATTCACATATAGACTTTGGGCACCTAAAATATCGATTTTGAGCATGTTTTGGATCTGTATCTTGAAAACATTCTAACTAGGAGTACAGATCGCTTCTACGACCCAAAAATATCGAATTTTCGAATGTTTTGAGGTTGAATTTGGGATATAAACGGGTGCAGAAGATGCATACACATATTAACTTTAGGCACCTAAAATATCGATTTTCAGCATGTTTTGGGCCTGTATCTGAGTAGGCATGTACAGATCGCTTCTGGGACCCCAAAAGATCGAATTTTCGGGTGTTTGGAGCCTGAATTTGAGATAAAAACGGGTACTGAAGATGCATGCACATATCGACTTTTGGGCACCTAAAATATCGATGTTGAGCATGTTTTGGGTCTGTATCCTGAAAACATTCTACCTAGGAGTAGGCATGTACAGATCGCTTCTAGGACCCAAAAATACCGAATTTTCGGGTGTTTTGAGCATGAATTTGAGATATAAACGGGTACAGAAGATGCATGCACCTATCGACTTTGGATAATTAAAATATCGATTTTTAGTATGTTTTGAGCCTATATTTTGATAAAATTCGAGAACTGAGTAGGCATGTACAAACCGCTTCTGGGACCCAAAAATATCAAATTTTCGGGTGTTTTGAGGTTGAATTTGGGATATAAACGGGTGCAGAAGATGCATACACATATTGACTTTGGGCACCTAAAATATAGATTTTCAGCATGTTTTGCGACTGAATCTGAGTAGGCATGTACAGATCACTTCTGGGACCCCAAAATATCGAATTTTCGGGTGTTTGGAGCCTGAATTTGAGATATAAACGGGTACAGAAGATGCATGCAAAAATCGACTTTTGGAACCTAAAGGATCGATTTTCAGTATGTTTTGGAACTGTATTTTGAAAATACTCTAACACGGAGTAGGCATGTACAGATCGCTTCTGGGACCCCAAAATATCGAATTTACGGGTGATTTGGGCCTGAATTTAAAATATCGACTTTGGGCACCTAAAATATCGATTTTTAACATGTTTTGGGCCTATATTTTGAAAATATTCTAGCACTGAGTAGGCATGTGCAGATCGCTACTGGGACCCCAAAATATCGAATTTTCGGTTGTTTTAAGCCTGAATTTGAGATATAAATGGGTACGGAAGATGCATGCACATACTGACTTTGGGCACTTAAAATATCGATTTTCAGCATGTTTTGGGCCTGTATTTTGAAAATACTCTAACACGGAGTAGGCATGTACAGATCGCTTCTGGGACCACAAAATATAGAATTTTCGGGTGTTTTGAGCCTGAATTTGGGATATAAGCGGGTACAGAAGATGCATGCACATATAGACTTTGGGCACCTAAAATATCGATTTTGAGCATGTTTTGGGTCTGTATCTTGAAAACATTCTAACTAGGAGTAGGCATGTACAGATCGCTTCTAGGACCCAAAAATATCGATTTTTCGAATGTTATGAGGTTGAATTTGGGATATAAACGGGTGCAGAAGATGCATACACATATTGACTTTAGGCACCTAAAATATCGATTTTCAGCATATTTTGGGCCTGTATCTGAGTAGGCATGTACAGATCGCTTCTGGGACCCCAAAAGATCGAATTTTCGGGTGTTTAGGGCCTGAATTTGAGATAAAAATGGGTACAGAAGATGCATGCACATATCGACTTTTGGGCACCAAAAAGATCGATTTTCAGTATGTTTTGGGCTTGTATTTTGAAAGTACTCTAACCCGAAGTAGGCATGTACAGATTGCTTCTGGGACCACAAAATATCGAATTTTCGGGTGATTTGTGCCTGAATTTGAGATATCGACTTTGGGCACCTAAAATATAGATTTTTAGCATGTTTTGGGCCTATATTTTGAAAATATTCTAGCACTGAGTAGGCATGTGCAGATCGCTTCTGGGACCCCGAAATATCGAATTTTTGGGTGTTTGGAGCCTGAATTTGAGATATAAACGGGTACAGAAGATGCATGCAAAAATCGACTTTGGGAACCTAAAGGATCGATTTTCAGTATGTTTTGGAACTGTATTTTGAAAATACTCTAACACGGAGTAGGCATGTACAGATCGCTTCTGGGACCCCAAAATATCGAATTTTCGGGTGATTTGGGCCTGAATTTACATTATCGACTTTGGGCACCTAAAATATCGATTTTTAACATGTTTTGGGCCTATATTTTGAAAATATTCTAGCACTGAGTAGGCATGTGCAGATCGCTTCTGGGACCCCAAAATATCGAATTTTCGGGTGTTTTGAGCCTGAATTTGAGATATAAACGGGTACAGAAGATGCATGCACATATTGACTTTGGGCAATTAAAATATCGATTTTCAGCATGTGTTGGGCCTGTATCTGAGTAGGCATAAACAGATCGCTTCTAGGACCCCAAACGATCGAATTTTCGGGTGTTTGGAGCCTGAATGTGAGATAAAAACGGGTACAGAAGAAGCATGCACATGTCGAATTTTGGGCACCAAAATGTTCGATTTTCAGTATGTTTTGGGCTTGTATTTTGAAAGTACTCTAACCAGGAGTAGGCATGTACAGATCGCTTCTGGGATCCCAAAATATCGAATTTTCGGGTGATTTGTACCTGAATTTGAGATATCGACTTTGGGCACCTAAAATATTGATTTTTAGCATGTTTTGGGCCTATAATTTGAAAATATTCTAGCACTGAGTAGGCATATGCAGATCGCTTCTGGGACCCCAAAATATTGAATTATCGGGTGTTTTGAGCCTGAATTTGAGATATAAACGGGTACAGAAAATGCAAGCACATATTGACTTTTGGGCACCTAAAATATCGATGTTGAGCATGTTTTGGGTCTGTATCCTGAAAACATTCTGACTAGGAGTAGGCATGTACAGATCGCTTCTACGACCCAAAAATACCGAATTTTCGGGTGTTTTGAGCCTGAATTTGAGATATAAACGGGTACAGAAGATGCATGCACCTATCGACTTTGGATAATTAAAATAGCGATTTTTAGTATGTTTTGAGCCTATATTTTGAAAAAACTCCAACACGGAGTAGGCATGTACAGATCGCTTCTTGGACCACAAAATATCGAATTTTGGGGTTTTTTGAGCCTGAATTTGGGATATAAACGGGTACAGAAGATGCATTCACATATAGACTTTGGGCACCTAAAATATCGATTTTGAGCATGTTTTGGATCTGTATCTTGAAAACATTCTAACTAGGAGTACAGATCGCTTCTACGACCCAAAAATATCGAATTTTCGAATATTTTGAGGTTGAATTTGGGATATAAACGGGTGCAGAAGATGCATACACATATTAACTTTAGGCACCTAAAATATCGATTTTCAGCATGTTTTGGGCCTGTATCTGAGTAGGCATGTACAGATCGCTTCTGGGACCCCAAAAGATCGAATTTTCGGGTGTTTGGAGCCTGAATTTGAGATAAAAACGGGTACTGAAGATGCATGCACATATCGACTTTTGGGCACCTAAAATATCGATGTTGAGCATGTTT
Source organism: Petrolisthes cinctipes (assembly GCA_033782935.1). Classification (NCBI taxonomy): domain Eukaryota; kingdom Metazoa; phylum Arthropoda; class Malacostraca; order Decapoda; family Porcellanidae; genus Petrolisthes; species Petrolisthes cinctipes. Next base: position 2,026,898 of record JAWQEG010000175.1, read on the forward strand.
TGGGTCTGTATCCTGAAAACATTCTACCTAGGAGTAGGCATGTACAGATCGCTTCTAGGAACCAAAAATACCGAATTTTCGGGTGTTTTGAGCCTGAATTTGAGATATAAACGGGTACAGAAGATGCATGCACATATCGACATTTGGGCACCAAAAAGATCGATTTTCAGTATGTTTTGGGCTTGTATTTTGAAAGTACTCTAACCCGAAGTAGGCATGTATAGATCGCTTCTGGGACCACAAAATATCGAATTTTCGGGTAATTTGTGCCTGAATTTGAGATATTGACTTTGGGCACCTAAAATATAGATTTTTAGCATGTTTTTGGGCCTATATTTTGAAAATATTCTAGCACTGAGTAGGCATGTGCAGATCGCTTCTGGGACCCAAAAATATCGAATTTTCGGGTGCTTTGAGTCTGAATTTGAGATATAAATGGGCACAAAAAATGCATGCACATATTGACTTTGGGCACCTAAAATATCGATTTTCAACATGTTTTGGGCATGTATTTTGAAAATACTCTAACACAGAATAGACATGTACAGATCGCTTCTGGGACCCCAAAATATCGAATTTTCGGGTGTTTTGAGCCTGAATTTGAGATATAAACGGGTACTGAAGATGCATGCACATATCGACTTTTGGGCACCTAAAATATCGATGTTGAGTATGTTTTGGGTCTGTATCCTGAAAACATTCTAACTAGGAGTAGGCATGTACAGATCGCTTCTAGGACCCAAAAATACCGAATTTTCGGGTGTTTTGAGCCTGAATTTGAGATATAAACGGGTACAGAAGATGCATGCACATATCGATTTTCGATACTTAAAATATCGATTTTCAGTATTTTTTGGGCTTGTATTTTGAAAGTACTCTAACCCGGAGTAGGCATGTATAGATCACTTCTGGGACCCCAAAGTATCGAATTTTCGGGTGTTTTGCGCCTGAATTTGAGATATCGACTTTGGATACTTAAAATATCGATTTTTAGTATGTTTTGAGCCTATATTTTGAAAAAATTCGAGCACTGAGTAGGTATGTACAACACGCTACTTGGACCCAAAAATACCGAATTTTCGTGTGTATTGAGGTTGAATTTGGGATATAAACAGGTGCAGAAGATGCATACACATATTGACTTTGGGCTCCTAAAATATAGATTTTCAGCATGTTTTGGGTCTGACTCTGAGTAGGCATGTACATATCACTTCTGGGACCCCAAAATATCGAATTTTCGGGTGTTTGGAGCCTGAATTGGAGATATAAACGGGTACAGAAGATGCATGCAAATATCGACTTTCGGAACCTAAAAGATCGATTTTCAGTATGTTTTGGGCCTGTATTTTGAAAATACTCTAACACGGAGTAGGCATGTACAGATCGCTTATGGGACCCCAAAATATCGAATTTTCGGGTGATTTGGGTCTGAATTTAAAATATCGACTTTGGGCACCAATATATCGATTTTTAGAATGTTTTGGGCCTATATTTTGAAAATATTCTAGCACTGAGTAGGCATGTGCAGATCGCTTCTGGGACCCAAAAATACCGAATTTTTGGTGTTTTGAGCCTGAATTTGATATATAAACGGGTACAGAATATGCATGCACATATAGACTTTCGACACTTAAAACATCGATTTTTATCATGTTTTGAGCCTATATTTTGAAAAAATTCGAGCACTGAGTAGGTATGTACAACACGCTTCTTGGACCCAAAAATACCGAATTTTAGGGTGTACTGAGGTTGAATTTGGGATATAAACAGGTGCAGAAGATGCATACACATATTGACTTTGGGCTCCTAAAATATAGATTTTCAGCATGTTTTGGGCCTGACTCTGAGTAGGCATGTACAGATCACTTCTGGGACCCCAAAATATCGAATTTTCGGGTGTTTGGAGCCTGAATTGGAGATATAAACGGGTACAGAAGATGCATGCAAATATCGACTTTCGGAACCTAAAAGATCGATTTTCAGTATGTTTTGGGCCTGTATTTTGAAAATACTCTAACACGGAGTAAACATGTACAGATCGCTTATGGGACCCCAAAATATCGAATTTTCGGGTGATTTGGGCCTGAATTTAAAATATCGACTTTGGGCACCAATATATCGATTTTTAGTATGTTTTGGGCCTATATTTTGAAAATATTCTAGCACTGAGTAGGCATGTGCAGATCGCTTCTGGGACCCAAAAATACAGAATTTTTGGTGTTTTGAGCCTGAATTTGAAATATAAACGGGTACAGAATATGCATGCACATATATACTTTCGACACTTAAAACATCGATTTTTATCATGTTTTGAGCCTATTTTTTGAAAAAATTCGAGCACTGAGTAGGCATGTACAAACCGCTTCTGGGACTCCAAAATATCGAATTTTCGGTTGTTTGGAGCCTGAATTTGAGATATAAACGGGTACAGAAGATGCATGCAAATATCGACTTTGGGCACCTAAAAGATCGATTTTCAGAATGTTTTGGGCCTGTATTTTGAAAATACTCTTTCACGGAGTAGGCATGTACAGATCGCTTCTGTGTCCCCAAAGTATCGAATTTTCGGGTGTTTTGCGCCTGAATTTGAGATATAAACGGTTACAGAAGATGCATGCACACATCGACTTTTGGACACCTAAAATATCGATTTTTAGCATGTTTTGAGCCTATATTTTGAAAATATTCTAGCACTAAGTAGGCATGTACAGATCGCAAATTGGACCAAAAAATATCGAATTTTCGGGTGTTTTGAGGTTGAATCTGGAATATAAACGGCTGCAGAAGATGCATACACATATTGTCTTTGGGCAACTAAAATATCGATTTTCAGCATGTTTTGGGCCTATATCTGAGTAAGCATATACAGATCGCTTCTGAGACCCAAAAATATCGAATTTTCGGGTGTTTGGAGCCTGAATTTGAGATAAAAACGGGTACTGAAGATGCATGCACATATCGACTTTTGGGCACGTAAAATATCAATTTTGAGCATGTTTTGGGTCTGTATCATGAAAACATTCTAAATAGGAGTAGGCATGTACAGATCGCTTCTAGGACCCAAAATACCGAAATTTCGGGTGCTTGGAGCATGAATTTGAGATATAAACGGGTACTGAAGATGCATGCACATATCGACTTTTGGGCGCCTAAAATATCTATTTTGAGCATGTTTTGGGCCTGTATCTGAGTAGGCATGTACAGATCGCTACTAGGACCCAAAATATCGAACTTTCGGGTGTTTTGAGCCTGAAATTAAGATATAAACGGGTACAAAAGATGCATGCCCATATCGACTTTGGCCACTTTAAATATCGATTTTCAACATGCTTTGGGCCTGTATTTTGAAAAAACCCTAACACGTAGTAGGCATATACAGATCGCTTCTGGGACCCCAAAATATCGAATTTTCGGGTGTTTTGGGCCTGATTTTGAGATATCGACTTTGGGCACCTAAAATATCGATTTTTAGCATGTTTTGGGCCTATACTTTGAAAATATTCTAGCACTGAGTAGAAATGTACAGATCGCTTTTGGGACCCCAAAATATCGAATTTTCGGGTGTTTTGAGCCTGAAATTGAGATATAAACGGGTACTGAAGATGAATGCATATATTGACTTTGGGCACCTAAAATATCGATTTTCAGCATGTTTTAGGTCTGTATCTTGAAATTATTTTAACTAGGAGTAGGCATGTACAGATCGCTTCTAGTACCCAAAAATCCCGAATTTTTGGGTGTTTTGAGCCTGAATTTGAGATATAAACGGGTACAAAAGATGCATGCACATATCGACTTTGGACACTTAAAATATCGAATTTTAGCATGTTTTGAGCCAATATTTTGAAAACATTCTAGCACTGAGTAGGCATGTACATATTACTTCTGAGACCCACAAATATCGAATTTTCGGGTGTTTTGAGGTTGAATTTGGGATATAAACGGGTGTAGAAGATGCATACACATATTGACTTTGGGCACCTAAAATATCGATTTTTAGCATGTTTTGGGCCTGTATCTGAGTAGGCATGTACAGATCGCTTATGGGACCACAAAATATCGAATTTCCGGGTGTTTGGAGCCTGAATTCGAGAAATAAACGGGTACAGAAGATGCATTCACATATCAACTTTTGGGCACCTAAAAGATCGATTTTCAGTATGTTTTGGGCCTGTTTTTAGAAAATACTCTAACACGGAGTAGGCATGTACAGATCGCTTCTGTTACCCCAAAATATCGAATTTTCGGGTGTTTGGAGCCTGAATTTGAGATATAAACGGGTACAGAAGATGCATGCACAAATCGACTTTTGGGCACCTAAACAATCGATTTTCAGTATGTTTTGGGCCTGTATTTTGAAAATACTCTAACACGGAGTAGGCATGTACAGATCGCTTCTGGGACCCCAAAATATCGAATTTTCGGGTGTTTTGGGCCTGAATTTGAGATATCGACTTTGGGCATCAAAAATATCGATTTTTAGAATGTTTTGGGCCTATATTTTGAAAATATTCTAGCACTGAGTAGGCATTTACAGATCGCTTCTTGGATCCCAAAATATCGAATTTTTGGGTGTTTTGAGCCAGAATTTGATATATAAACTGGTACAGAAGATGCATGCACATATTGACTTTGAACACCTAAAATATAGATTTTCAGCATGTTTTGGGCCTGTATTTTGAAAATACTCTACCACGGAGTAGGCATGTACAGATCACTTCTGGGACCCCCAAATCTCGAATTTTCGGGTGTTTTCAGCCTGAATTTGAGATATAAACGGGTACTGAAGATACATGCACATATCGACTTTTGGGCATCTAAAATATCGATTTTTAGCATGTTTTGGGTAAGTATCTTGAAAACATTCTAACTAGGAGTAGGCATGTACAGATCGCTGCTAGGATCCTAAAATACCGAGTTTTCGGGTGTTTTGAGCCTGAATTTGAGATATAAACGGGTGCAGAAGATGCATGCACATATCGACTTTGGACACTTAAAATATCGAATTTTAGCATGTTTTGAGCCTATATTTTGAAAACATTCTAGCACTGAGTAGGCATGTATAGATCGCTTATGGGACCCCAAAATATCGAATTTCCGGGTGTTTGGAGCCTGAATTTGAGATATAAACGGGTACAGAAGATGCATGCACATATTGACTTTGGGCACCTAAAATATAGATTTTCAGCATGTTTTGGGCCTGTATTTTGAAAATACTCTAACACGGAGTAGGCATGTACAGATCGCTTCTGGGACCCCAAAATCTCGAATTTTCAGGTGTTTTGAGCCTGAATTTGAGATATAAACGGGTACTGAAGATGCATGCACATATCGACTTTTGGGCATCTAAAATATCGATTTTGAGCATGTTTTGGGTCTGTATCTTCAAAACATTCTAACTAGGAGTATGCATGTACAGATCGCTTCTAGGACCCAAAAATACCGAATTTTCGAGTGTTTTGAGCTTGAATTTGAGATATAACCGGGTACAGAAGATGCATGCAGGTATCGACTTTTGGGCACCTAAAAGATCGATTTTCAGTATGTTTTGGGCCTGTATTTTGAAAATACTCTAACACGGAGTAGGCATGTACAGATCGCTTCTGGGACCCCAAAATATCGAATTTTCGGGTGTTTTGGGCCTGAATTTGAGATATCGTCTTTGGGCATCTAAAATATCGATTTTTAGCATGTTTTGGGCCTATATTTTGAAAATATTCTAGCACTGAGTAGGCATGTACAGATAGCTTCTTGGACCCCAAAATATCGAATTTTCGGGTGTTTTGAGCCTGAATTTGATATATAAACTGGTACAGAAGTTGCATGCACATATTGACTTTGAAAACCTAAAATATAGATTTTCAGCATGTTTTGGGCCTGTATTTTGAAAATACTCTAACACGGAGTAGGCATGTACAGATCACTTCTGGGACCCCCAAATCTCGAATTTTCGGGTGTTTTCAGCCTGAATTTGAGATATAAACGGGTACTGAAGATACATGCACATATCGACTTTTGGGCATCTAAAATATCGATTTTTAGCATGTTTTGGGTAAGTATCTTGAAAACATTCTAACTAGGAGTAGGCATGTACAGATCGCTGCTAGGATCCTAAAATACCGAGTTTTCGGGTGTTTTGAGCCTGAATTTGAGATATAAACGGGTGCAGAAGATGCATGCACATATCGACTTTGGACACTTAAAATATCGAATTTTAGCATGTTTTGAGCCTATATTTTGAAAACATTCTAGCACTGAGTAGGCATGTACAGATCGCTTATGGGACCCCAAAATATCGAATTTCGGGGTGTTTGGAGCCTGAATTTGAGATATAAACGGGTACAGAAGATGCATGCACATATTGACTTTGGGCAACTAAAATATAGATTTTCAGCATGTTTTGGGCCTGTATTTTGAAAATACTCTAACACGGAGTAGGCATGTACAGATCGCTTCTGGGACCCCAAAATCTCGAATTTTCAGGTGTTTTGAGCCTGAATTTGAGATATAAACGGGTACTGAAGATGCATGCACATATCGACTTTTGGGCATCTAAAATATCGATTTTGAGCATGTTTTGGGTCTGTATCTTCAAAACATTCTAACTAGGAGTATGCATGTACAGATCGCTTCTAGGACCCAAAAATACCGAATTTTCGAGTGTTTTGAGCTTGAATTTGAGATATAACCGGGTACAGAAGATGCATGCAGGTATCGACTTTTGGGCACCTAAAAGATCGATTTTCAGTATGTTTTGGGCCTGTATTTTGAAAATACTCTAACACGGAGTAGGCATGTACAGATCGCTTCTGGGACCCCAAAATATCGAATTTTCGGGTGTTTTGGGCCTGAATTTGAGATATCGTCTTTGGGCATCTAAAATATCGATTTTTAGCATGTTTTGGGCCTATATTTTGAAAATATTCTAGCACTGAGTAGGCATGTACAGATCGCTTCTTGGACCCCAAAATATCGAATTTTCGGGTGTTTTGAGCCTGAATTTGATATATAAACTGGTTCAGAAGATGCATGCACATATTGACTTTGAAAACCTAAAATATAGATTTTCAGCATGTTTTGGGCCTGTATTTTGAAAATACTCTAACACGGAGTAGGCATGTACAGATCACTTCTGGGACCCCAAAATCTCGAATTTTCGTGTATTTTGAGCCTGAATTTGAGATATAAACGGGTACTGAAGATACATGCACATATCGACTTTTGGGCATCTAAAATATCGGTTTTGAGCATGTTTTGGGTAAGTATCTTCAAAACATTCTAACTAGGAGTAGGCATGTACAGATCGCTTCTAGGATCCTAAAATACCGAATTTTCGGGTGTTTTGAGCCTGAATTTGAGATATAAACGGGTACAGAAGATGCATGCACATATCGACTTTGGACACTTAAAATATCGAATTTTAGCATGTTTTGAGCCTATATTTTGAAAACATTCTAGCACTGAGTAGGCATGTACAGATCGCTTATGGGACCCGAAAATATCGAATTTCCGGGTGTTTGGAGCCTGAATTTGAGATATAAACGGGTACAGAAGATGCATGCACATATTGACTTTGGGCACCTAAAATATAGATTTTTAGCATGTTTTGGGCCTGTATTTTGAAAATACTCTAACACGGAGTAGGCATGTACAGATCGATTCTGGGACCCCAAAAAATCGAATTTTCGGGTGTTTTGAGCCTGAATTTGAGATATAAACGGGTACTGAAGATGCATGCACATATCGACTTTTGGGCATCTAAAATATCGATTTTGAGAATGTTTTGGGTCTGTATCTTCAAAACATTCTAACTAGGAGTATGCATGTATAGATCGCTTCTAGGACCCAAAAATACCGAATTTTCGAGTGTTTTGAGCTTGAATTTGAGATATAATCGGGTACAGAAGATGCATGCAGGTATCGACTTTTGGGCACCTAAAAGATCGATTTTCAGTATGTTTTGGGCCTGTATTTTGTAAATACACTAACATGGTGTAGGTATGTACAGATCGCTTCTGGGACCGCAAAATATCGAATTTTCGGGTGTTTTAGGCTTGAATTTGAGATATCGACTTTGCGCACCTAAAATATCGATTTTTAGCATGTTTTCAGCCTGTATTTTAAAAATACTCTAACACGGAGTAGGCATGTACAGATTGCTTCTAGGACCAAAAAATACCGAATTTTCGGGTGATTTGAGCCTGAATTTGAGATATAAACGGGTGCAGAAGATGCATGCACATATCGACTTTGGACACTTAAAATATCGATTTTAGGCATGTTTTAAGCTTATATTTTGAAAACATTCTAACTAGGAGTAGGCATTTACAAATTGCTTCTGGGACACAAAAATATCGAATTTTCGGGTGTTTGGAGCCTGAATTTGAGATATAAACGGGTACAGAAGATGCATGCTCATATCGACTTTTGGGCACGTAAAAGATTGATTTTCAGTATGTTTTGCGCCTGTAATTTTTAAATACTCTAACACGGAGTAGGCATGTACAGATCGCTTCTGGGACACCAATATATCAAATTTTCGAGTGTTTTGGGCCTAGATTTGAGATATCGACTTTGGGCACCTAAAATATCGATTTTTAGCATGTTTTGGGCCTGCATTTTGAAAATACTCTAACACGGAGTAGGCATGTACAGATCGCTTCTGGGACCCAACAATATCGAATTTTCGGGTGTTTTGAGCCTGAATTTGAGATATAAACGAGTACTGAAGATGCATGCACATATCGACTTTTTGGTACCTAAAATATCGATTTTGAGCATGTTTTGGGTCTGTATCTCGAAAACATTCTAACTAGGAGTAGGCATATACAGATCGCTTCTAGGACCCAAAAATACCGTTTTTTTCGGGTGTTTTGGGATTGAACTTGAGATATAAACCGGTACAGAAGATGCATGCACATATCGACTTTGGACACTTAAAATATCGATTTTCAGCATGTTTTAAGCCAATATTTTGAAAACATTCTAACTAGGAGTAGGCATTTACAGATCGCTTCTAGGACACAAAAATATCGATTTTTCGGGTGTTTTGAGCCTGAATTTGAGATATAAACGGGTACAGAAGATGCATTCACATATTTACTTTTGGGCACCTAAAAGATCGATTTTAAGTATGTTTTGGGCCTGTATTTTTTAAGCACTCTAACACGGAGTAGGCATGAACAGATCGTTTCTGGGACCCCAAAATATAGAATTTTCGAGTGTTTTGGGCCTAAATTTGAGATATCGACTTTGGGCACCTAAAATATCGATTTTAGCATGTTTTGGGCCTATATTTTGCAAATATTCTAGCACTGAGTAGGCAAGTACAGATCGCTTCTGGGACCCCTAAATATCGAATTTTCGGGTGTTTTGAGCCTGAATTTGAGATATAAACGGGTACAGAAGATGCATCCACATATTGACTTTGGGCACCTAAAATATCGATTTTCAGCATGTTTTTGGGCCTATATTTTGAAAATACTCTAACACGGAGTAGGCATGTACAGATCGCTTCTGGGACCCCAAAATTTCTATTTTTCGGGTGTTTTGAGCCTGAATTTGAGATATAAACGGGTACTGAAGATGTATGCACTTATCGACTTTTGGGCACCTAAAATATCGATTTTGAGCATGTTTTGGGTCTGTATCTTGAAAACATTCTAACTATGAGTAGGCATGTGCAGATCGCTAATAGGACCCAAAAATAACGAATTTTTGGGTGTTTTGATCCTGAATTTGAGATATAAACGGGTACAGATGATGCATGCACATATCGACTTTGGACACTTGATTTATCGATTTTTAGCATGCTTTGGGCCTGTCCTGTATCTGAGTAGGCATGTACAGATTGCTTCTGGAACCCCAAAATATCGAATTTTCGGGTATTTGGAGCCTGAATTTGAGATATCGACTTTGTTCACCTAAAAGATCGATTTTTAGCATGTTTTGGGCCTATGTTTTGAAAATATTCTAGCACTGAGTAGGCATGTACAGATCGCTTCTGGGACCCCAAAATATCGAATTTTCTGGTGTTTTGAGCCTGAATTTGAGATATAAACGGGTACAGAAGATGCATGCACATATGGACTTTGGGCACCTAAAATATCGATTTTCAGCATGTTTGAGGCCTGTATTTTGAAAATACTCTAACACGGAGTAGGCATGTACAGATCGCTTCTGGGACCCCAAAATATCAAATTTTCGGGTGTTTTGATCCTGAATTTGAGATATAAACAGGTACTGAAGATACATGCACATATCGACTTTTGGGCACCTAAAATATCGATTTGGAGCATATTTTGGGTCTGTATCTTGAAAACATTTTAACTAGGAGTAGGCATGTACAGATCGCTTTTAGGACCCAAAAATACCGAATTTTAGGGTGTTTCGAGCCTGAATTTGAGATATAAACGTATACAGAAGATGCATGCACATATCGACTTTGGACACTTAAAATATCGACTTTTAGCATGTTTTGGGCCTATATTTTGAAAACATTCTAGCACTGAGTAGGTATGTACAGATCACTTCTATGACACAAAAATATCGAATTTTCGGGTGTTTTGAGATTGATTTTGGGATATAAACGGGTGCAGAAGAGATGCATACACATATTGACTTTGGGTAAATAAAATATCGATTTTCAGCATGTTTTGGGCCTGTATCTGAGTAGGCATGTACAGATTGCTTCTGGGACCCCAAAATATCGATATTTCGGGTGTTTGGAGCCTTAATTTGAGATATAAACGGGTACAGAAGATGCATGCACATATCGACTTTTGGGCACGTAAAAGATCGATTTTCAGTATGTTTTTGGCCTGTATTTTGTAAATACTCTAACACGGAGTAGGCATGTATAGATCGCTTGTGGGATCGCAAAATATCGAATTTTCGGGTGTTTTAGGCTTGAATTTGGGATATCGACTTTGCGCACCTAAAATATCGATTTTTAGAATGTTTTGGGCCTGTATTTTGAAAATACTCTAACACGGAGTAGGCATGTACAGATCGCTTCTAGGACCCAAAAATACCGAACTTTCGGGTGTTTTGAGCCTGAATTTGAGATATAAACGGGTACAGAAGATGCATGCACATATTGACTTTGGGCACCTAAAATATCGATTTTCAGCATGTTTGGGGCCTGTATTTTGAAAATACTCTAACTCGGAGTAGGCATGTACAGATCGCTTTTGGGACTCCAAAATATCTATTTTTCGGGTGTTTTGAGCCTGAATTTGAGATATAAACGGGTACTGAAGATGCATGCACTTATCGACTTTTGGGCACCTAAAATATCGATTTTGAGCATGTTTTGGGTCTGTATATTGAAAACATTCTAACTAAGAGTAGGCATGTGCAGATCGCTTCTAGGACCCAAAAATAACGAACTTTCGGGTATTTTGATCCTGAATTTGAGATATAAACGGGTACAGAAGATGCATGCACATATCGACTTTGGACACTTTAAATATCTATTTTTGGCATGTTTTGGGCCTGTCCTGTATCTGAGTAGGCATGTACAGATTAATTCTGGGACCCCAAAATATCGAATTTTCGGGTGTTTGGAGCCTCAATTTGAGATATCGACTTTGTTCACCTAAAGGATCGATTTTTAGCATGTTTTGGGCCTGTATTTTGAAAATACTCTAACACGGAGTAGGCATGTACAGATTGCTTCTGGGACCCCAAAAATATTGATTTTTCGGGTGTTTTGAGCCTGAATTTGATATATAAACGTGTACAGAAGATGCATGCACATATCGAATTTTGGGCACCTAAAAAATCGATTTTGAGCATGTTTTGGGTCTGTATCTTGAAAACATTCTAACTAGGAATAGGCATGTACAGATCGCTTCTAGGACCCAAAAATACCGAATTTCCGGGTGTTTTGAGCCTGAATTTGAGATATAAACGGGAATAGAAGATGCATGAACATATCGACTTTGGACACTTAAAATATCGATTTTTGGCATGTTTTCAGCCTATATTTTGAAAACATTCCAGCACTGAGTAGGCATGTACAGATCGCTTCAGGGACACAAAAATATCGAATTTTCGGGTGTTTTGAGGTTGAATTTGGGATATAAACAGGTGCAGAAGATGCATACACATATTGACTTTGGGTACCTAAAATATCGATTTTCAGCATGTTTTGGGCATGTATGTGAGTAGGCATGTACAGATTGCTTCTGGGACCCCAAAATATCGAATTTACGGGTGTTTGGAGCCTGAATTTGAGATATAAACGGGTACAGAAGATGCATGCACATAACGACTTTTGGGCACCTAAAAGATCTATTTTCAGAATGTTTTGGGCCTGTATTTTGAAAATACTCTAACACGGAGTAGGCATGTACAGATTGCTTCTGGGACGCCAAAATATCTATTTTTCGGGTGTTTTGAGCCTGAATTTGAGATATAAACGGGTACTGAAGATGCATGCAGATATCGACTTTTGGGCACCTAAAATATCGATTTTGAGCATGTTTTGGGTCTGTATCTTGAAAACATTCTAACTAGGAATAGGCATGTACAGATCGCTTCTAGGACCCAAAAATACCGAATTTCCGGGTGTTTTGAGCCTCAATTTGAGATATAAACGGGTATAGAAGATGCATGCACATATCGACTTTGGACACTAAAAATATCGATTCTTAGCATGTTTTCATCCTATATTTTGAAAACATTCTAGCACTGAGTAGGCATGTACAGATCGCTTCTGGGACCCGAAAATATCAAATTTTCGGGTGTTTTTAGCCTGAATTTGAGACATACACGGGTACAGAAGATGCATGCACATATGGACTTTGGGCTCCTAAAATATCGATTTTCAGCATGTTTCGGGCCTGTATTTTGAAAATACTCTAACACGGAGTAGGCATGTACAGATCGCTTCTGGGATCACAAAATATCGAATTTTCAGGTTTTTTAGGCCTAATTTGAGATATCGACTTTGGGCACCTAAAATATCGATTTTTATCATGTTTTGAGCCTGCATTTTGAAAATACTCTAACACGGAGTAGGCATGTAGAGATCGCTTCTGGGACCCCAAAATATCGAATTTTCGGGTGTTTCGAGCCTGAATTTGAGATATCGACTTTGGGCACCTAAAATATCGATTTTAAGCATGTTTTTGGGATACATTTTGAAAATATTTTAGCACTGAGTAGGCATGTACAGATCGCTTCTGGGACCCGAAAATATTGAGTTTTCGGGTGTTTTGAGCCTGAATTTGAGATATAAACGGGTACAGAAGATGCATGCACATATGGACTTTGGGCACCTAAAATATCGATTTTCAGCATGTTTGGGGCCGGTATTTTGAAAATACTCTAACACGGAGTAGGCATGTCCAGATCGCTTCTGGGATCCCAAAATATCGAATTTTCGGGTGTTTTAGGCCTGAATTTGAGATATCGACTTTGAGCACATAAAATATCGATTTTTAGCATGTTTTGGTCCTGCATTTTGAAAATACTCTAACACGGAGTAGGCATGTACAGATCGCTTCTGGGACCCCAAAATATTGAATTTACGGGTGTTTGGAGCCTGAATTTGAGATATAAACGGATACAGAATATGCATGCACATAACGACTTTTGGGCACCTAAAAGATCGATTTTCAGAATGTTTTGGGCCTGTATTTTGAAAATACTCTAACACGGAGTAGGCATGTACAGATCGCTTCTGGGACCCCAAAATATCGAATTTTCGGGTGTTTTGGGCCTGAATGTGAGATATCGACTTTGGGCACCTTAAATATCGAGTTTTAGCATGTTTTGGCCTATATTTTGAAAATATTCTAGCACTGAGTAGGCATGTACAGATCACTTCTGGGACCCCAAAATATCGAATTTTTGTGTGTTTTGAGCCTGAATTTGAGATATAAACGGGTACAGAAGATGCATGCACATATGGACTTTCGGCACCTAAAATATCGATTTTCAGCATGTTTGGGGCCTGTATATTGAAAAAACTCTAACACGGAGTAGGCATGTACAGATCGCTTCTGGGACCCCAAAATATCGAATTTTCGGGTGTTTTAGGCCTGAATTTGAGATATCGACTTAGGGCACCTAAAATATCGATTTTTAGCATGTTTTAAGCCTGCATTTTCAAAATACTCTAACACGGAGTAGGCATGTACAGATCGCTTCTGGGACCTCAAAATATCGAATTTTCGGGTGTTTTGATCCTGAATTTGAGATATATACGGGTACAGAAGATGCATGCACATATTGACTTTGGGCACGTAAAATATCGATTTTCAGTATGTTTTGGCCGGTATTTTGAAAATACTCTAACACGGAGTAGTCATGTACAAATTGCTTCTGGGACCCCAAAATATCGAATTTTCGGGTGTTTTGGGACTGAATTTGAGATATCGACTTTGGGTACCTAAAATATTGATTTTTAGCATGTTTTGGGGATATATTTTGAAAATATTCTAGCACTCAGTAGGCATGTACAGATCGCTTCTGGGACCCGAAAATATCAAATTTTCGGGTGTTATTAGCCTGAATTTGAGACATACACGGGTACAGAAGATGCATGCACATATGGACTTTGGGCACCTAAAATATCGATTTTCAGCATGTTTCGGGCCTGTATTTTGAAAATACTCTAACACGGAGTAGGCATGTACAGATCGCTTCTGGGATCCCAAAATATCGAATTTTCAGGTTTTTTAGGCCTTAATTTGAGATATAGACTTTGGGCACCTAAAATATCGATTTTTATCATGTTTTGGGCCTGCATTTTTAAAATACTCTAACACGGAGTAGGCATGTAGAGATCGCTTCTGGGACCCCAAAATATAAGAATTTTCTGGTGTTTTGAGCCTGAATTTGAGATATCGACTTTGGGCACCTAAAATATCGATTTTTAGCATGTTTTGGGGATACATTTTGAATATATTCTAGCACTGAGTAGGCATGTACAGATCGCTTCTGGGACCCCAAAATATTGAATTTTCGGGTGTTTTGAGCCTGAATTAGAGATATAAACGGGTATTGAAGATGCATGCACATATCGACTTTTGGGCACCTAAAATATCGATTTTGAGCATGTTTAGGGTCTGTATCTTGAAAAAATTCTAACTAGGAGTAGGCATGTACAGATCGCTTCTAGGACCCAAAAATACCGAATTTTCGGGTGTTTTGAGCCTTAATTTGAGATATAAACGTGTACAGAAGATGCATGCACATATCGACTTTGGACACTTAAAATATCGATTTTTAGCATGTTTTGGGCCTATATTTTGAAAAAATTCTAGCACTGAGTAGGTATGTACAGATCGCTTCTAGGACACAAAAATATCGAATTTTTGGGTGTTTTGAGGTTGAATTAGGGATATAAACACATATTGACTTTGGGTAACTAAAATATCGATTTTCAGCATGTTTTGGGCCTGTATCTGAGCAGGCATGTACAGATTGCTTCTGGGACCCCAAAATATCGATATTTCGGGTGTTTGGAGCCTTATTTTGAGATATAAACGGGTACAGAAGATGCATGCACATATCAACTTTTGGGCACGTAAAAGATCGATTTTCAGTATGTTTTTGGCCTGTATTTTGTAAATACTCTAACACGGAGTAGGCATGTAAAGATCGCTTCTGGGACCGCAAAATATCGAATTTTAGGGTGTTTTAGTCTTGAATTTGAGATATCGACTTTGCGCACCTAAAATATCGATTTTTAGCATGTTTTCTGCCTGTATTTTGAAATTACTCTAACACGGAGTAGGCATGTACAGATCGCTTCTAGGACACAAAAATACCGAACTTTCGAGTGTTTTGAGCCTGAATTTGAGATATAAACGCGTACAGAAGATCCATGCACATATTGACTTTGGGCACCTAAAATATCGATTTTCAGCATGTTTGGGGCCTGTATTTTGAAAATACTCTAATACGGAGTAGGCATGTACAGATCGCTTCTGGGACTCCAAAATATCTATTTTTCGGGTGTTTTGAGCCTGAATTTGAGATATAAACGGGTACTGAAGATGCATGCACTTATCGACTTTTGGGCACTTAAAATATCGATTTTTAGCATGTTTTGGGTCTGTATCTTTAAAACATTCTAACTAGGAGTAGGCATGTGCAGATCGCTTCTAGGACCAAAAAATAACGAACTTTCGGGTTTTTTTATCCTGAATTTGAGATATAAACGGGTACAGAAGATGCATGCACATATCGACTTTGGACACTTTAAATATCGATTTTTAGCATGTTTTGGGCCTGTCCTGGATTTGAGTAGGCATCTACAGATTAATTCTGGGACCCCAAAATATCGAATTTTCGGGTGTTTTGATCCTGAATTTGAGATATAAACGGGTACAGAAGATCCATGCACATATTGACTTTGGGCACCTAAAATATCGATTTTCAGCATATTTTGGGCCTGTATTTTGAAAATACTCTAACACGGAGTAGGCATGTTCAGATCGCTTGTGGACCCCAAAATATCTATTTTTCGGGTGTTTGGTGCCTGAATTTGAGATATAAACGGGTATAGAAGATGCATGCACATATCGACTTTGGACACTTAAAATATCGATTTTTAGCATGTTTTTAGCCTATATTTTGAAAACATTCTAGCACTGAGTAGGCATTTACAGATCGCTTCTCGGACACAAAAATATTGATTTTTCGGGTGTTTTGAGGTTGAATTTAGGATATAAACGGGTGCAGAAGATTCATACACATATTGACTTTGGGTACCTAAAATATCGATTTTCAGCATTTTTTGGGCCAGTATCTGAGTAGGCATGTACAGATTGCTTCTGGGACCCCAAAATATCGAATTTTCGGGTGTTTGGAGCCTTAATTTGAGATATAAACGGGTACAGAAGATGCATGCACATATCGACTTTTGGACACCTAAAGGATCGATTTTCAGTATGTTTTGGGCCTGTATTTTGAAAATACTCTAACAGGGAGTAGGCATTTACAGATCGCTTCTGGGACCCCAAAATATCGAGTTTTCGGGTGTATTGGGCCTGAATTTGAGATATCGTCTTTGGGCACCTAAAATATCGATTTTTAGCTTGTTTTGGGCCTATATTTTGAAAATATTCTAGCACTGAGTAGTCATGTACAGATCGCTTCTGGGACACAAAAATATCGAATTATCGGGTGTTTTGAGGTTGAATTTGGGATATAAACGGGTGCAGAAGATGCATGCACATATCGACTTTTGGGCACCTAAAATATCGATTTTGAGCATGTTTTGGGTCTGTATCTTGAAAACATTCTAACTAGGGATAGGCATGTACAGATCGCTTCTAGGACCCAAAAATACCGAATTTCCGGGTGCTTTGAGCCTGAATTTGATATATAAACGGGTATAGAAGATGCATGCACATATCGATTTTGGACACTTAAAATATCGATTTTTAGCATGTTTTAAGCCTATATTTTGAAAACATTCGAGCACTGAGTAGGCATGTACAGATCGCTTCTGGGACACAAAAATATCGAATTTTCGGGTGTTTGGTGCCTGAATTTGAGATATAAACGGGTACAGAATATGCATGCACATATCGACTTTTGGGCACCTAAAATATCGATTTTGAGCATGTTTTTGGTCTGTATCTTGAAAACATTCTAACTAGGAATAGGCATGTACAGATCGCTTCTAAGACCCAAAAATACCGATTTTCCGGGTGTTTTGAGCCTGAATTTGATATATAAACGGGTATAGAAGATGCATGCACATATCGACTTTGGACACTTAAAATATCGATTCTTAGCATGTTTTCAGTCTATATTTTGAAAACATTCAAGCACTGAGTATACTTGTACAGATCGCTTCTGGGACACAAAAATATCGAATTTGCGAGTGTTTTGAGGTAGAATTTGGGATATAAACGGGTGCAGATGTTTTGGGCCTGTATCTGAGTAAGCATGTACAGATTGCTTCTGGGACCCCAAAATATCGAATTTTCGGGTGTTTGGAGCCTTAATTTGATATATAAACGGGTACAGAAGATGCATGCACATATCGACTTTTGGGCACCTAAAGGATCGATTTTCAGTATGTTTTGGGTCTGTATTTTGAAAATACTCTAACACGGAGTAGGCATGTACAGATCGCTTCTGGGACCCCAAAATATCGAATTTTCGGGTGTTTTGGGCCTGAATTTGAGATATAAACAGGTACAGAAGATGCATGCACATATCGACTTTGGACACTTAAAATATCGATTTTTTGCATGTTTTCAGCCTATAATTTGAAAACATTCTAGCACTGAGTAGGCATGTACAGATCGCTTCTGGGACACAAAAATATCGAATTTTCGGGTGTTTTGAGGTTGAATTTGGGATATAAACGGGTGCAGAAGATGCAAACACATATTGACTTTGGATACCTAAAATATCGATTTTCAGCATGTTTTGGGCCTCTCCTGTATCTGAGTAGGCATGTACAAATTGCTTCTGGGACCCCAAAATATCGAATTTTCGGGTGTTTGGAGCCTGAGTTTGAGATATAAACAGGTACAGACGATGCATGCACATATCGACTTTTGGGCATCTAAAAGATCGATTTTCAGTATGTTTAGGGCCTGTATTTTTTAAATACTCTAACACGGAGTAGGCATGTTCAGATCGCTTCTGGGACCCCAAAATATCGAATATTTGGGTGTTTTGAGCCTGAATTTGAGAGATAAACGGGTACACAAGATGAATGCACATATTGACTTTGGGCACCTAAAATATCGATTTTCAGCATGTTTTGGGCCTGTATTTTGAAAGTACTCCAATACGGAGTAGTCATGTACAGATCGCTTCCAGGACCCAATAATACCGAATTTTCGGGTGTTTTGAGCATGAATTTGAGATATAAACGGGTACAGAAGATGCATACACATATCGACTTTGGACACTTAAAATATCGATTTTCAGCATGTTTTGGGCCTGTATTTTGAAAATACTCTAACAGGGAGTAGGCATGTACAGATCGCTACTGAGACCACAAAATATCGATTTTTTGGGTGTTTTGAGCCTGAATTTGAGATATAAACGGGTTCAGAAGATGCATGCACTTATCGACTTTTAGGCACCTAAAATATCAATTTTGAGCATGTTTTGGGTCTGTATCTTTAAAACATTCTAACAAGGAGTAGGCATGTGCAGATCGCTTCTAAGACCCAAAAATAACGAATTATCGGTGTTTTGATCCTGAATTTGAGATATAAACGTGTACAGAAGATGCATGCACATATCGACTTTGGACACTTAAAATATCGATTTTTAGCATGTTTTGAGCCTATATTATGAATACTTTCTAGCACTGAGTAGGCATGTACAGATCGCTGCTGGGACCCAAAAATATCGAATTTTCGGGTGTTTTGAGGTTGAATTTGGGATATAAACGGGTACAGAAGATGCATGCACTTATTGACTTTGGGCACCTAAAATATCGATTTTCAGCATGTTTTGGGCCTGTATCTGAGTAGGCATGTACAGATCGCTTCTGTGACCCCAAGATATCGATTTTTCGAGTGTTTGGAGTCTGAATTTGAGACATACACGGGTACAGAAGATTCATGCACATATGGACTTTGGGCACCTAAAATATCGATTTTCAGCATGTTTTGGGCCTGTATTTTGAAAATACTCTAACACGGAGTAGGCATGTACAGATCGCTTCTGGGATCCCAAAATATCGAATTTTCAGGTTTTTTAGGCCTTAATTTGAGATATCGACTTTGGGCACCTAAAATATCGATTTTTATCATGTTTTGGGCCTGTATTTTGAAAATACTCTAACACGGAGTAGGCATGTAGAGATCGCTTCTGGGATCCCAAAATATCGATTTTTCGGGTGTTTTAGGCCTGAATTTGAGATATCGACTTTGGGCACCTAAAATATCGATTTTAAGTATGTTTTGGGCCAGCATTTTGAAAATACTCTAACACGGAGTAGGCATGTACAGATCGCTTCTGGGACCCCAAAATATTGAATTTTCGGGTGTTTTGAGCCTGAATTAGAGATATAAACGGGTATTGAAGATGCATGCACATATCGACTTTTGGGCACCTAAAATATCGATTTTGAGCATGTTTTGGGTTTGTATCTTGAAAAAATTCTAACTAGAAGTAGGCATGTACAGATCGCTTCTAGGACCCAAAAATACCGAATTTTCGGGTGTTTTGAGCCTTAATTTGAGATATAAACGTGTACAGAAGATGCATGCACATATCGACTTTGGACACTTAAAATATCGATTTTTAGCATGTTTTGGGCCTATATTTTGAAAACATTCTAGCACTGAGTAGGTATGTACAGATCGCTTCTAGGACACAAAAATATCGAATTTTTGGGTGTTTTGAGGCTGAATTAGGGATATAAACACATATTGACTTTGGGTAACTAAAATATCGATTTTCAGCATGTTTTGGGCCTGTATCTGAGCAGGCATGTACAGATTGCTTCTGGGACCCCAAAATATCGATATTTCGGGTGTTTGGAGCCTTATTTTGAGATATAAACGGGTACAGAAGATGCATGCACATATCAACTTTTGGGCACGTAAAAGATCGATTTTCAGTATGTTTTGGGCCTGTATTTTGTAAATACTCTAACACGGAGTAGGCATGTAAAGATCGCTTCTGGGACCGCAAAATATCGAATTTTCGGGTGTTTTAGTCTTGAATTTGAGATATCGACTTTGCGCACCTAAAATATCGATTTTTAGCATGTTTTCTGCCTGTATTTTGAAATTACTCTAACACGGAGTAGGCATGTACAGATCGCTTCTAGGACACAAAAATACCGAACTTTCGAGTGTTTTGAGCCTGAATTTGAGATATAAACGGGTACAGAAGATCCATGCACATATTGACTTTGGGCACCTAAAATATCGATTTTCAGCATGTTTGGGGCCTGTATTTTGAAAATACTCTAACACGGAGTAGGCATGTACAGATCGCTTCTGGGACCCCAAAATCTCGAATTTTCGGGTGTTTTGAGCATGAATTTGTGATATAAACGGGTACTGAAGATGCATACACATATCGACTTTTGGTCACCTAAAATATCGATTTTGAGCATGTTTTGGGTCTGAATCTTGAAAACATTCTAACTAGGAGTTGGATGTACAGATCGCTTCTATGACCCAATAATACCGAATTTTTGGGTGTTTTGAGACTGAATTTGAGATATAAACGGGTACAGAAGATGCATGCACATATCGACTTTGGACAATTTAAATATCGATTTTTAGCATGTTTTGGGCCTGTCCTGGATTTGAGTAGGCATCTACAGATTAATTCTGGGACCCCAAAATATCGAATTTTCGGGTGTTTTGAGCCAGAATTTGAGATATAAACGGGTACAGAAAATGCATGCACATATGGACTTTTGGCACCTAAAATATCGATTTTCAGCATGTTTGGGGCCTGTATTTTAAAAATACTCTAACACGGAGTAGGCATGTACAGATCGCTTCTGGGACCCCAAAATATCGAATTTTCGGGTGTTTTATGCCTGAATTAGAGATATCGACTTTGGGCACCTAAAATATCGATTTTTAACATGTTTTGAGCCTGCATTTTTAAAATACTCTAACACTGAGTAGGCATGTACAGATCGCTTCTGGGACCGCAAAATATCGAATTTTCGGGTGTTTTGATCCTGAATTTGAGATATAAACAGGTACAGAAGATCCATGCACATATTGACTTTGGGCACCTAAAATATCGATTTTCAGCATATTTTGGGCCTGTAATTTGAAAATACTCTAACACGGAGTAGGCATGTTCAGATCGCTTCTGGGACCCCAAAATATCTATTTTTCGGGTGTTTGGTGAATGAATTTGAGATATAAACGGGTATAGAAGATGCATGCACATATCGACTTTGGACACTTAAAATATCGATTTTTAGCATGTTTTTAGCCTATATTTTGAAAACATTCTAGCACTGAGTAGGCATTTACAGATCGCTTCTCGGACACAAAAATATTGATTTTTCGGGTGTTTTGAGGTTGAATTTAGGATATAAACGGGTGCAGAAGATTCATACACATATTGACTTTGGGTACCTAAAATATCGATTTTCAGCATTTTTTGGGCCTGTATCTGAGTAGGCATGTACAGATTGCTTCTGGGACCCCAAAATATCGAGTTTTCGGGTGTTTGGAGCCTTAATTTGAGATATAAACGGGTACAGAAGATGCATACACATATCGACTTTTGGACACCTAAAGGATCGATTTTCAGTATGTTTTGGGCCTGTATTTTGAAAATACTCTAACAGGGAGTAGGCATGTACAGATCGCTTCTGGGACCCCAAAATATCGATTTTTCGGGTGTTTTGAGCCTGAATTTGAGATATAAACGGGTACTGAAGATGCATGCACTTATCGACTTTTAGGCACCTAAAATATCAATTTTGAGCATGTTTTGGGTCTGTATCTTGAAAACATTCTAACTAGGAGTAGTTATGTGCAGATCGCTTCTAAGACCCAAAAATAACGAATTTTCGGTGTTTTGAGCCTGAATTTGAGATATAAACGGGTACTGAAGATGCATACCCATATTGACTTTGGGGACCTAAAATATCGATTTTCAGCATCTTTTGGGCCTGTATATCAGTAGGCATTTACAGATCGCTTCTGGGACCCCAAAATATCGAGTTTTCGGGTGTTTTGGGCCTGAATTTGAGATATCGTCTTTGGGCACCTAAAATATCGATTTTTAGCTTGTTTTGGGCCTATATTTTGAAAATATTCTAGCACTAAGTAGTCATGTACAGATCGCTTCTGGGACACAAAAATATCGAATTTTCGGGTGTTTGGTGCCTGAATTTGAGTTATAAACGGGTACAGAAGATGCATGCACATATCGACTTTTGGGCACCTAAAATATCGATTTTGAGCATGTTTTGGGTATGTATCTTGAAAACATTCTAACTAGGAATAGGCATGTACAGATCGCTTCTAAGACCCAAAAATACCGATTTTCCGGGAGTTTCGAGCCTGAATTTGATATATAAACGGGTATAGAAGATGCATGCACATATCGACTTTGGACACTTAAAATATCGATTCTTAGCATGTTTTCAGTCTATATTTTGAAAACATTCAAGCACTGAGTAGACATGTACAGATCGCTTCTGGGACACAAAAATATCGAATTTGCGAGTGTTTTGAGGTAGAATTTGGGATATAAACGGGTGCAGATGTTTTGGGCCTGTATCTGAGTAAGCATGTACAGATTGCTTCTGGGACCCCTAAATATCGAATTTTCGGGTGTTTGGAGCCTTAATTTGATATATAAACGGGTACAGAAGATGCATGCACATATCGACTTTTGGGCACCTAAAGGATCGATTTTCAGTATGTTTTGGGTCTGTATTTTGAAAATACTCTAACACGGAGTAGGCATGTACAGATCGCTTCTGGGACCCCAAAATATCGAATTTTCGGGTGTTTTGGGCCTGAATTTGAGATATCGACTTGGGGCACCTAATATATCGATATTTAGCATGTTTTGGGCCTATATTTTGAAAATATTCTGGCACTGAGTAGGCATGTACAGATCGCTTCTGGGACCCCAAAATATCGAATTTTCGGGTGTTTTGAGCCTGAATTTGAGATATAAACAGGTACAGAAGATGCATGCACATATGGACTTTGGGCACCTAAAATATCGATTTAAAGCATGTTTGGGCCTGTATTTTGAAAACACTCTAACACGGAGTAGGCATGTAAAGATCGCTTCTGGGACCCCAAAATATCGAATTTTCGGGTGTTTTAGGCCTGAATTTGAGATATCGACTTTGGGCACCTAATATATCGATTTTTAGCATGTTTAGAGCCTGCATTTTGAAAATACTCTAACACGGAGTAGGCATGTACAGATCGCTTCTGGGACCCCAAAATATCGAATTTTCGGGTGTTTTGAGCCTGAATTTAAGATATAAACGGGTATAGAAGATGCATGCACCTATCGACTTTGGACACTTAAAATATCGATTTTTAGCATGTTTTCAGCCTATAATTTGAAAACATTCTAGCACTGAGTAGGCATGTACAGATCGCTTCTGGGACACAAAAATATCGAATTTTCGGGTGTTTTGAGGTTGAATTTGGGATATAAACGGGTGCAGAAGATGCAAACACATATTGACTTTGGATACCTAAAATATCGATTTTCAGCATGTTTTGGGCCTCTCCTGTATCTGAGTAGGCATGTACAAATTGCTTCTGGGACCCCAAAATATCGAATTTTCGGGTGTTTTGAGCCTGAATTTGAGAGATAAACGGGTACAAAAGATGAATGCACATATTGACTTTGGGCACCTAAAATATCGATTTTCAGCATGTTTTGGGCCTGTATTTTGAAAGTACTCCAATATGGAGTAGCCATGTACAGATCGCTTCTGGGACCCCAAAATATCGAATTTTCGGGTGTTTTGAGCCTGAATTTGAGATATAAACGGGTACAGAAGATGCATACACATATCGACTTTGGACACTTAAAATATCGATTTTCAGCATGTTTTGGGCCTGTATTTTGAAAATACTCTAACAGGGAGTAGGCATGTACAGATCGCTACTGAGACCACAAAATATCGATTTTTCGGGTGTTTTGAGCCTGAATTTGAGATATAAACGGGTACAGAAGATGCATGCACTTATCGACTTTTAGGCACCTAAAATATCAATTTTGAGCATGTTTTGGGTCTGTATCTTGAAAACATTCTAACTAGGAGTAGGCATGTGCAGATCGCTTCTAAGACCCCAAAATAACGAATTTTCGGTGTTTTGATCCTGAATTTGAGATATAAACGTGTACAGAAGATGCATTCACATATCGACTTTGGACACTTAAAATATCGATTTTTAGCATCTTTTGAGCCTATATTATGAATACTTTCTAGCACTGAGTAGGCATGTACAGATCACTGCTGGGACCCAAAAATATCGAATTTTCGGGTGTTTTGAGGTTGAATTTGGGATATAAACGGGTACAGAAGATGCATGCACATATTGACTTTGGGCACCTAAAATATCGATTTTCAGCATGTTTTGGGCCTGTATCTGAGTAGGCATGTACAGATCGCTTCTGTGACCCCAAGATATCGATTTTTCGAGTGTTTGGAGTCTGAATTTGAGATATAAACGGGTACAGAAGATGCAAGCACATATCGACTTTTGGGCACTTTAAAGAACGATTTTCAGTATGTTTTGGGCCTGTATTTTGAAAATACATTAACACGGAGTAGGCATGTACAGATCGCTTCTGGGACCCCAATAAATCGAATTTTCGGGTGTTTTGGGACTGAATTTGAGATATCGACTCTGGGTACCTAAAATATCGATTTTTAGTATGTTTTGGGCCTATATTTTGAAAATATTCTGGCACTGAATAGGCATGTACAGATCGCTTCTGGGACCCCAAAATATCGAATTTTCGGGTGTTTTGAGCCTGAATTTGATATATAAACGGGTACAGAATAAGCATTCACATATCGACCTTGGACATTAAAAAAATCGATTTTTAGCATGTTTTCAGCCTATATTTTGAAAACATTCTAGAACTGAGTAGGCATGTACAGATCGCTTCTGGGACCCAAAAATATCGAATTTTCGGGTGATTTGAGATTGAAATTTGGATATAAACGGGTACATAAGATGCATACACATATTGACTTTGGGCATGTAAAATATCGATTTTCAGCATGTTTGGGGCCTTTATTTTGAAAATACTCTAACACGGAGTAGGCATGTATAGATCACTTTGGGGACTCTAGAATATCGAATTTTCGGGTGTTTTGAGCCTGAATTTGAGATATAAACGGGTACAGAAGATCCATGCACATATCAACTATTGGGCACCTAAAATATCGATTTTGAGCACGTTTTGGGTCTGTATCTTGAAAACATTCAAACTAGGAATAGGCATGTACAGATCGCTTCTAGGATCCAAAAATACCGAATTTTCGGGTGTTTTGAGCCTGAATTTGAGATATAAACGGGTACAGAAGATGCATGCACATATCGACTTTGGACACTTAAAATATCGATTTTCAGCATGTTTTGGGCCTGTATTTTGAAAATACTCTAACAGGGAGTAGGCATGTACAGATCGCTTCTGGGACCCCAAAATATCGATTTTTCGGGTGTTTTGAGCCTGAATTTGAGATATAAACGGGTACTGAAGATGCATGCACTTATCGACTTTTAGGCACCTAAAATATCAATTTTGAGCATGTTTTGGGTCTGTATCTTGAAAACATTCTAACTAGGAGTAGGCATGTGCAGATCGCTTCTAAGACCCAAAAATAGCGAATTTTCCGTGTTTTGATCCTGAATTTGAGATATAAACGGGTACAGAAGATGCATGCACATATCAACTTTGGACACTTAAAATATCGATTTTTAGCATGTTTTGAGCCTATATTTTGAATACTTTCTAGCACTGAGTAGGCATGTACAGATCGCTACTGGGACCCAAAAATATCGAATTTTCGGGTGTTTTGAGGTTGAATTTGGGATATAAACGGGTACAGAAGATGCATGCACATATTGACTTTGGGCACTTAAAATATCGATTTTCAGCATGTTTTGGGCCTGTATCTGAGTAGGCATGTACAGATCGCTTCTGTGACCCCATAATATCGATTTTTCGGGTGTTTGGAGTCTGAATTTGAGATATAAACGGGTACAGAAGATGCAAGCACATATCGACTTTTGGGCACCTTAAAGAACGATTTTCAGTATGTTTTGGGCCTGTATTTTGAAAATACTTTAACACGGAGTAGGCATGTACAGATCGCTTCTGGGACCCCAAAATATCGAATTTTCGGGTGTTTTGGGACTGAATTTGAGATATCGACTCTGGGTACCTAAAATATCGATTTTTAGCATGTTTTGGGCCAATATTTAGAAAATATTCTGGCACTGAGTAGGCATGTACAGATCGCTTCTGGGACCCCAAAATATCGAGTTTTCGGGTGTTTTGAGCCTGAATTTGAGATATAAACGGGTACAGAATAAGCATTCACATATCGACCTTGGACACTTAAAATATCGATTTTTAGCATGTTTTGGGCCTATATTTTGAAAACATTCTAGCACTGAGTTGGCATGTACAGATCGCTTCGGGGACCCAAAAATATCGAATTTTCGGGTGTTTTAAGGTTGAATTTGGGATATAAACGGGTGCAGAAGATATTGACTTTGGGCACCAAAATTATCGATTTTCAGCATGTTTTGGGCCTGTATCTGAGTAGGCATATACAGATCGCTTCTGTGACCCCAAAATATCGAATTTTCGAGTGTTTGGAGCCTGAATTTGAGATATAAACGGGTACAGAAGATGCATGCACATATCGACTTTTATGCACCTAAAAGATCGATTTTCAGTATGTTTTGGGCCTGTATTTTGAAAATACTCTAACACGGAGTAGGCATGTACAGATCGCTTTTGGGACCCCAAAATATCGAATTTTCGGGTGTTTTGAGCCTGAATTTGAGATATAAACGGGTACAGAAGATGCACGCACATATCAACTTTGGACACTTAAAATATCGATTATTAGCATGTTGTGAGCCTATATTTTGAAAATATTCTAGCACTGAGTAGGCATGTACAGATCGCTTCTGGGACCCCAAAATATCGAATTTTCGTGTGTTTTGAGCCTGAATTTAAGATATAAACGGGTACAGAAGATACATGCACATATCGACTTTGGGCACCTAAAATATCGATTTTCAGCATGTTTTGGGCCTGTATTTTAAAAAATACTCTAACATGGAGTAGGCATGTACAGATCGCTTCTGAGACCCCAAAATATCGAATTTTCGCGTGTTTTGAGCTTGAATTTGAGTTATAAACGGGTACTGAAGATGCATGCACATATCGACTTTTGGGCACCTAAAATATCGATTTTGAGCATATTTTGAGTCTGTATCTTGAAAACATTCAAACTAGGAATAGGCATGTACAGATCGCTTCTGGGACCCCAAAATATCGAATTTTCGGGAGTTTTGGGCCTGAATTTGAGATATCGACTTTGTGCACCTAAAATATCGATTTTAACATTTTTTGGGCCTATATTTTAAAAAATATTCTAGCACTGAGTAGGCATGTACATATCGCTTCTGGGACCCCAAAATATCGAATTTTCGGGTGTTTTGAGCCTGAATTTGAGATATAAACGGGTACTGAAGATGCATGCACATATCGACTTTTGGGCACCTAAAATATCGATTTTGAGCATGTTTTGGGCCAGTATTTTGAAAATACTCTAACACGAAGTAGGCATGTACAGATCGCTTCTGGGACACCAAAATATCGAATTTTCGGGTGTTTTGGGCCTGAAATTGAGATATCGACTTTGGGCACATAAAATATCTATTTTCAGCATGTTTTGGGCCTGTATTTTGAAAATACTCTCTCATGGATTAGGCATGTACAGATCGCTTTTGAGACCCCAAAATATCGAATTTTCGGGTGTTTTGAGCCTGAATTTGGGATATAAACGGGTACTGAAGATACATGCACATATAGACTTTTGGGCACCTAAAATATCGATTTTGAGCATGTTTTAGGTCTGTATCTTGAAAACATTCTAACTAGGAGTAGGCATGTTCAGATCGCTTCTAGGACCCAAAAATACCGATTTTTCGGGTGTTTTGAGCATGAATTTGAGAGTTAAACGGGTGCAGAAGATGCATGCACATATCGACTTTGGACACCTAAAATATCGATTTTTAGCCTTTTTTGAGCCTATATTTTCAAAACATTCTAGCACTGACTAGGCATGTACAGATCGCTTATGGGACCCAAAAATATCGAATTTTCGGGTGTTTTGAGTTTGAATTTGGGATATAAACGGGTGCAGAAGTTGCATACACATATCGATTTTTGGGCACATAAAATATCGATTTTGAGCATGTTTTGTTTCTGTATCTTGTAAACATTCTAACTAGGAGTATGGCGTGTACAGATCGCTTCTAGGACCCCAAAACACGGTATTTTCGGGTGCTTTGAACCTGAATTTGAGATATAAATGGTTACAAAAGATGCATTCACATATCGACTTTGGACACTTAAAATATCGATTTTTAGCATGTTTTTAGCCCATATGTTTTGAAAATATTCTAGCACTGAGTAGGCATGTACATATCGCTTCTGGGACGCAAAAATATCAAATTTTCGGGTGTTTTGAGCCTGAATTTGAGATATAAACGGGTACAAAATATGAATGCACATATTGACTTTGGGCACCTAAAATATCGATTTTCAGCATGTTTTGGGCCTGTTCTTTGAAAATACTCTAACACGGAGTAGGCATGTACAGATCGCTTCTGGGACCCCAAAATATCGAATTTTCGGGAGTTTTGGGCCTGAATTTGAGATATCGACTTTGTGCACCTAAAATATCGATTTTAACATTTTTTAGGCCTATATTTTAAAAAATATTCTAGCACTGAGTAGGCATGTACATATCGCTTCTGGGACCCCAAAATATCGAATTTTCGGGTGTTTTGAGCCTGAATTTGAGATATAAACGGGTACAGAAGATGCATGAACATATTAACTTTGGGCACCTAAAATATCGATTTTCAGCACGTTTTGGGCCAGTATTTTGAAAATACTCTAACACATAGTAGGCATGTACAGATCGCTTCTGGGACCCTAAAATATCGAATTTTCGGGTGTTTTGAGCCTTAATTTGAGATATAAACGGGTACTGAAGATGCATGCACATATCGACTTTTGGGCACCTAAATAATCGATTTTGAGCATGTTTTGGGCCAATATTTTGAAAATACTCTAACACGAAGTAGGCATGTACAGATCGCTTCTGGGACCCCAAAATATCGAATTTTCGGGTGTTTTGGGCCTGAAATTGAGATATCGACTTTGGGCACATAAAATATCTATTTTCAGCATGTTTTGGGCCTGTATTTTGAAAATACTCTCTCATGCATTAGGCATGTACAGATCGCTTTTGGGACCCCAAAATATCGAATTTTCGGGTGTTTTGAGCCAGAATTTGGGATATAAACGGGTACTGAAGATACATGCACATATAGACTTTTGGGCACCTAAAATATCGATTTTGAGCATGTTTTGTTTCTGTATCTTGTAAACATTCTAACTAGGAGTATGGCGTGTACAGATCGCTTCTAGGACCCCAAAACACGGTATTTTCGGGTGCTTTGAACCTGAATTTGAGATATAAACGGGTACAAAAGATGCATTCACATATCGACTTTGGACACTTAAAATATCGATTTTTAGCATGTTTTTAGCCCATATGTTTTGAAAATATTCTAGCACTGAGTAGGCATGTACAGATCGCTTCTGGGACGCCAAAATATCAAATTTTCGGGTGTTTTGAGCCTGAATTTGAGATATAAACGGGTACAAAAGATGAATGCACATATTGACTTTGGGCACCAAAAATATCGATTTTCAGCATGTTTTGGGCCTGTTCTTTGAAAATACTCTAACACGGAGTAGGCATGTACAGATCGCTTCTGGGACCCTAGAATATCGAATTTTCGGGTGTTTTGAGCCTGAATTTGAGATATAAACGGGTAATGAAGATGCATGCACATATTGAGTTTTTGCACATAAAATATCGATTTTGAGTATGTTATGGGTCTGAATCTTGAAAACATTCTAACTAGGAGTAGGTATGTACAGATTGCTTCTATGACCCAAAAATACCGAATTTTTGGGTGTTTTGAGCCTGAATTTGAGATATAAACGGGTACAGAAGATGCATGCACATATTGACTTTGGACACTTAAAATATCGATTTTTAGCATGTTTTGAGCCTATATTTTGAAAATATTCTAGCACTGAGTATGCATGTAAAGATCGCTTCTGGGACCCCAAAATATCGAATTTTCGGGTGCTTTAAGCCTGAATTTGAGATATAAACGGGTACAGAAGATGCATGCACATATTGACTTTGGGCACCTAAAATATCGATTTTCAGCATGTTTTGGGCCTGTATCTGAGTAGGCATGTAAAGATCGCTTCTGGGACCCCAAAATATCAAAGTTTCGGGTGTTTTGAGCCTGAATTTGAGATTTAAACGGGTACAGAAGATGCATGCACATATCAACTTTGGACACTTAAAATATCGATTATTAGCATGTTGTGAGCCTATATTTTGAAAATATTCTAGCACTGAGTAGGCATGTACAGATCGCTTCTGGGACCCCAAAATATCGAATTTTCGTGTGTTTTGAGCCTGAATTTGAGATATAAACGGGTACAGAAGATACATGCACATATTGACTTTGGGCACCTAAAATATCGATTTTCAGCATGTTTTGGGCCTGTATTTTAAAAAATACTCTAACACGGAGTAGGCATGTACAGATCGCTTCTGGGACCCCAAAATATCGAATTTTCGGGTGTTTTGAGCTTGAATTTGAGTTATAAACGGGTACTGAAGATGCATGCACATATCGACTTTTGGGCACCTAAAATATCGATTTTGAGCATGTTTTGGGTCTGAATCTTGAAAACATTCTAACTAGGAGTAGGCATGTACAGATCGCTTCTATGACCGAATAATACCGAATTTTTGGGTGTTTTGAGCCTGAATTTGAGATATAAACAGGTACAGAAGATGCATGCACATATCGACTTTGGACACTTAAAATATCGATTTTTAGCATGTTTTGGGTCTGTATCTTGAAAATACTCTAACATGGAGTAGGCATGTACAGATCGCTTCTAGGACCCCAAAATATCGAATTTTCGGGAGTTTTGGGCCTGAATTTGAGATATCGACTTTGAGCACCTAAAATATCTATTTTCAGCATGTTTTGGGCCTATATTTTAAAAAATATTCTAGCACTGAGTAGGCATGTACATATCGCTTCTGGGACCCCAAAATATCGAATTTTCGGGTGTTTTGAGTCCGAATTTGAGATATAAACGGGTACAGAAGATGCATGCACATATTGACATTGGGCACCTAAAATATCGATTTTCAGCACGTTTTGGGCCTGTATTTTGAAAATACTCTAACACATAGTAGGCATGTACAGATCGCTTCTGGACCCTAAAATATCGAATTTTCGGGTATTTTGAGCCTTAATTTGAGATGTAAACGGGTACTGAAGATGCATGCACATATCGACTTTTGGGCTCCTAAAATATCGATTTTGAGCATGATTTGGGTCTGTATCTTGAAAACATTCCAACACGGAGTAGGCAGATGCAGATCTCTTCTAGGACCCAAAAATACCGAATTTTCGGGTGTTTTTGAGCCTGAATTTGAGATATAAACGGGTACAGAAGATATATGCACATATCGACTTTTGGGCACCAAAAAAATCGATTTTTAAGTATGTTTTGGGCCAATATTTTGAAAATACTCTAACACGGAGTAGGCATGTACAGATCGCTTCTGGGACCCCAAAATATCGAATTTTCGGGTGTTTTGGGCCTGAATTTGAGATCTCGACTTTAGCCACCTAAAATATCGATTTTTAGCATGTTTTAGGCCTATAATTTGAAAATATTCTAGCACTGAGTAGGCATGTACAGATCGCTTCTGGGTCCCAAAAATATCGAATTTTAGGGTGTTTTGAGCCTTAATTTGAGATATAAACGGGTACTGAAGATTCATGCACATATCGACTTTTGGGCTCCTAAAATATCGATTTTGAGCATGTTTTGGGTCTGTATCTTGAAAACATTCTAACACGGAGTAGGCATATGCAGATCACTTCTAGGACCCAAAAATAGCGAATTTTCGGGTGTTTTGAGCCTGAATTTGAGATATAAACGGGTACAGAAGATATATGCACATATCGACTTTTGGGCACCAAAAAAATCGATTTTTAAGATTGTTTTGGGCCAATATTTTGAAAATACTCTAACACGGAGTAGGCATGTACAGATCGCTTCTGGGACCCCAAAATATCGAATTTTCGGGTGTTTTGTGCCTGAATTTGAGATATCGACTTTGGGCACCTAAAATATCTATTTTTAGCATGTTTTGGGCCTGTATTTTGAAAATACTCTCCTACGGATTAGGCATGTACAGATCGCTTTTGGGACCCCAAAATATCGAATTTTAGGGTGATTTTAGCCTGAAATTGAGATATAAACGGGAACTGAAGATAAATGCACATATAGACTTTTGGGCACCTAAAATATCGATTTTGAGCATGTTTTAGATCTGTATCTTGAAAACATTCTAACTATGAGTAGGCATGTACAGATCGCTTCTAGGACCCAAAAATACCGATTTTTCGGGTGTTTTGAGCCTGAATTTGAGATATAAACGGGTGCAGAAGATGCATGCACATATCGACTTTGGACACTTAAAATATCGATTTTTAGCATTTTTTGAGCCTATATTTTCATAACATTCTAGCACTGAGTAGGCATGTACAGATCGCTTATGGGACCCAAAAATATCGAATTTTCGGGTGTTTCGAGTTTGAATTTGGGATATAAACGGGTGCAGAAGTAGCATACACATATTGACTTTGGGCACCTAAAATATCGATTTTCAGCATGTTTTGGGCATGTATCTGAGTAAGCATATACAGATCACTTTTGGGACTCCAAAATATCGAATTTTCGGGTGTTTGAAGCCTGAATTTGAGATATAAAAGGGTACAGAAGATGCATGCACATATTGACTTTTGGGCACCTAAAATATCGATTTTCAGTATGTTTTGGGCCTGTAAATTTGAAAAAACTCTAACACGGAGTAGGCATGTACAGATCGCTTCTGGGACCCCAAAATATCGAATTTTCGGGTGTTTTGGGCCTGAATTTGAGATCTCGACTTTGGGCACCTAAAATATCGATTTTTAGCATGTTTTAGGCCTATAATTTGAAAATATTCTAGCACTGAGTAGGCATGTACAGATCGCTTCTGGGTCCCCCAAATATCGAATTTTCGGGTGTTTTGAGCCTGAGTTTGAGATATGAACGGGTACAGAAGATGCATAGACATATTGACTTTCGGCACCTAAAATATCGATTTTCAGCATGTTTTGGGCCTCTATTTTGAAAATACTCTAACACCGAGTAGGCATCTACAGATCGCTTCTGGGACCCCAAAATATCGAATTTTAGGGTGTTTTGAGCATGAATTTGAGATATAAACGGGTACTGAAGATGCATACACATATCGACTTTTGGGCACCTAAAATATCGATTTTGAGCATGTTTTTGTTTCTCTATCTTGTAAACATTCTAACACGGAGTAGGCATGTACAGATCGCTTCTAGGACCCCAAAATACGGTTGTTTCGGGTGCTTTGAGCCTGAATTTGAGATATAAACGGGTACAAAAGATGCATTCACATATCGACTTTTAACACTTAAAATTTCGATTTTTAGCATGTTTTGAGCCCATATATTTTGAAAATATTCTAACATTGAGTAAGCATGTACAGATCGCTTCTGGGACCCCAAAATATCAAATTTTCTGGTGTTTTGAGCATGAATTTGAGATATAAACGGGTACTGAAGATGCATGCACATATCGAGTTTTTGCACCTAAAATATCGATTTTGAGCATGTTATTGGTCTGTATCTTGAAAACATTCAAACTAGGAGTAGGTATGTACAGATTGCTTCTATGACCCAAAAATACCGAATTTTTGGGTGTTTTGATACTGAATTTGAGATATAAACGGGTACAGAAGATGCAGGCACATATCGACTTTGGACACTTAAAATATCGATTTTCAGCATGTTTTGGGCCTGTATTTTGAAAATACTCTAACACGGAGTAGGCATGTACAGATCGCTTCTGGGACACCAAAATATGGAATTTTCGGGTGTTTTGGGCCTGAATTTGAGATATCGAGTTTGGGCACCTAAAATATCGATTTTTTGCATGTTTTGGGCCTATATTTTGAAAATATTCTAGTACTGAGTAGGCATGTACAGATCGCTTCTGGGACCCCAATATATCGCATTTTCAAGTGTTTTGAGCCTGAATTTGAGATATAAACGGGTACAAAAGATGCATGCACATATTGACTCTCGGCACCTAAATTATCGATTTTCAGCATGTTTTTGGCCTGTATTTTGAAAATACTCTAACACGGAGTAGGCATGTACAGATCGCCTCTGGGACCCCAATATATCGAATTTTCGGGTGTTATGAGCCTGAATTTGAGATATAAACGGGTACAGAAGATGCAGGCACATATCGACTTTGAACACTTAAAATATCGATTTTCAGCATGTTTTGGGCCTGTATTTTGAAAATACTCTAACACGGAGTAGGCATGTACAGATCGCTTCTGGGACACCAAAATATGGAATTTTCGGGTGTTTTGGGCCTGAATTTGAGATATCGACTTTGGGCACCTAAAATATCGATTTTTTGCATGTTTTGGGCCTATATTTTGAAAATATTCTAGCACTGAGTAGGCATGTACAGATCGCTTCTGGGACCCCAATATATCGCATTTTCAAGTGTTTTGAGCCTGAATTTGAGATATAAACGGGTACAAAAGATGCATGCACATATTGACTCTCGGCACCTAAATTATCGATTTTCAGCATGTTTTTGGCCTGTATTTTGAAAATACTCTAACACGGAGTAGGCATGTACAGATCGCCTCTGGGACCCCAATATATCGAATTTTCGGGTGTTTTGAGCCTGAATTTGAGATATAAACGGGTACAGAAGATGCAGGCACATATCGACTTTGGACACTTAAAATATCGATTTTCAGCATGTTTTGGGCCTGTATTTTGAAAATACTCTAACACGGAGTAGGCATGTACAGATCGCTTCTGGGACACCAAAATATGGAATTTTCGGGTGTTTTGGGCCTGAATTTGAGATATCGACTTTGGGCACCTAAAATATCGATTTTTTGCATGTTTTGGGCCTATATTTTGAAAATATTCTAGCACTGAGTAGGCATGTACAGATCGCTTCTGGGACCCCATTATATCGCATTTTCAAGTGTTTTGAGCCTGAATTTGAGATATAAACGGGTACAAAAGATGCATGCACATATTGACTCTCGGCACCTAAATTATCGATTTTCAGCATGTTTTTGGCCTGTATTTTGAAAATACTCTAACACGGAGTAGGCATGTACAGATCGCCTCTGGGACCCCAATATATCGAATTTTCGGGTGTTTTGAGCCTGAATTTGAGATATAAACGGGTACTGAAGATGAATGCACATATCGACTTTAGGGCACCTAAAAAATCGATTTTGAGCATGTGTTGGGTTTGTATCTTGAAAACATTCTAATTCGGAGTAGGCATGTACAGATCGTTTCTAGGACCCAAAAATACGGAATTTTCGGGTGTTTTGAGCCTGAATTTGATATATAAACAGGTACAGAAGATGCATGCACATATCGACTTTGGACACTTAAAATATCGATTTTTAGCATGTTTTGGGTCTGTATCTTGAAAATACTCCAACATGGAGTAGTCATGTACAGATCGCTTCTAGGACCCCAAAATATCGAATTTTCGGGAGTTTTGGGTTTGAATTTGAGATATCGACTTGGAGCACCTAAAATATCGATTTTCAGCACGTTTTGGGCCTGTATTTTGAAAATACTCTAACACATAGTAGGCATGTACAGATCGCTTCTGGACCCTAAAATATCGAATTTTCGGGTGTTTTGAGCCTTAATTTGAGATATAAACGGGTACTGAAGATGCATGCACATATCGACTTTTGGGCTCCTAAAATATCGATTTTGAGCATGTTTTGGGTCTGTATCTTGAAAACATTCTAACACGGAGTAGGCATATGCAGATCTCTTCTAGGACCCAAAAATACCGAATTTTCGGGTGTTTTGAGCCTGAATTTGAGATATAAACGGGTACAGAAGATATATGCACATATCGACTTTTGGGCACCAAAAAAAATCGATTTTTAAGTATGTTTTGGGCCAATATTTTGAAAATACTCTAACACGGAGTAGGCATGTGCAGATCGCTTCTGGGACCCCAAAATATCGAATTTTCGGGTGTTTTGTGCCTGAATTTGAGATATCGACTTTGGGCACCTAAAATATCTATTTTCAGAATGTTTTGGGCCTGTGTTTTGAAAATACTCTCTCACGGATTAGGCATGTACAGATCGCTTTTGGGACCCCAAAATATCGAATTTTCGGGTGATTTGAGCCTGAAATTGAGATATAAACGGGAACTGAAGATAAATGCACATATAGACTTTTGGGCACCTAAAATATCGATTTTGAGCATGTTTTAGGTCTGTATCTTGAAAACATTCTAACTATGAGTAGGCATGTACAGATCGCTTCTAGGACCCAAAAATACCGATTTTTCGGGTGTTTTGAGCCTGAATTTGAGATATAAACGGGTGCAGAAGATGCATGCACATATCGACTTTGGACACTTAAAATATCGATTTTTAGCATTTTTTGAGCCTATATTTTCATAACATTCTAGCACTGAGTAGGCATGTACAGATAGCTTATGGGACCCAAAAATATCGAATTTTCGGGTGTTTTGAGTTTGAATTTGGGATATAAACGGGTGCAGAAGTTGCATACACATATTGACTTTAGGCACCTAAAATATCGATTTTCAGCATGTTTTGGGCATGTATCTGAGTAAGCATATACAGATCGCTTCTGGGACTCCAAAATATCGAATTTTCGGGTGTTTGGAGCCTGAATTTGAGATATAAACGGGTACAGAAGATGCATGCACATATTGACTTTTGGGCACCTAAAATATCGATTTTCAGTATGTTTTCGGCCTGTAAATTTGAAAATACTCTAACACGGAGTAGGCATGTACAGATCGCTTCTGCGACCCCAAAATATCGAATTTTCGGGTGTTTTGGGCCTGAATTTGAGATCTCGACTTTAGACAGCTAAAATATCGATTTTTAGCATGTTTTAGGCCTATAATTTGAAAATATTCTAGCACTGAGTAGGCATGTACAGATCGCTTCTGGGTCCCCAAAATATCGAATTTTCGGGTGTTTTGAGCCTGAGTTTGAGATATAAACGGGTACAGAAGATGCATAGACATATTGACTTTCGGCACCTAAAATATCGATTTTCAACATGTTTTGGGCCTCTACTTTGAAAATACTCTAACACCGAGTAGGCATCTACAGATCGCTTCTGGGACCCCAAAATATAGAATTTTAGGGTGTTTTGAGCATGAATTTGAGATATAAACGGGTACTGAAGATGCATACACATATCGACTTTTGGGCACCTAAGATATCGATTTTGAGCATGTTTTTATATCTGTATCTTGTAAACATTCTAACTAGGAGTAGGCATGTACAGATCGCTTCTAGGACCCCAAAATACGGTTGTTTTGGGTGCTTTGAGCCTGAATTTGAGATATAAACGGGTACAAAAGATGCATTCACATATCGACTTTGGACACTTAAAATTTCGATTTTTAGCATGTTTTGAGCCCATATATTTTGAAAATATTCTAGCATTGAGTAAGCATGTACAGATCGCTTCTGAGACCCCAAACTATCAATTTTTCGGGTGTTTTGAGCATGAATTTGAGATATAAACGGGTACTGAAGATGCATGCACATATCGAGTTTTTGTACCTAAAATATCGATTTTGAGCATGTTATTGGTCTGTATCTTGAAAACAATCAAACTAGGAGTATGTATGTACAGATTGTTTCTATGACCCAAAAATACCGAATTTTTGGGTGTTTTGATCCTGAATTTGAGATATAAACGGGTACAGAAGATGCAGGCACATATCGACTTTGGACACTTAAAATATCGATTTTCAGCATGTTTTGGGCCTGTATCTTGAAAATACTCTAACACGGAGTAGGCAAGTACAGATCGCTTCTGGGACCCCAAAATATCGAATTTTTCGGGTGTTTTGAGTCTGAATTTGAGATATAAATGGGTTCAGAAGATGCATGCACATATCGACTTTTGGGCACCTAAAAGATCGTTTTTCAGTATCTTTTGGGCCTGTATTTTGAAAATACTCTAACATGGAGTAGGCATGTACAGATCGCTTCTGGGAAACCAAAATATGGAATTTTCGGGTGTTTTGGGCCTGAATTTGAGATATCGACTTTGGGCACCTAAAATATCGATTTTTTGCATGTTTTGGGCCTATATTTTGAAAATATTCTAGCACTGAGTAGGCATGTGCAGATCGCTTCAGGGACCCCAATATATCGCATTTTCAATTGTTTTGAGCCTGAATTTAAATTATAAACGGGTACAAAAGATACATGCAGATATTGACTCTGGGCACCTAAATTATCGATTTTCAGCATGTTTTTGGCCTGTATTTTGAAAATACTCTAACACGGAGTAGGCATGTACAGATCGCCTCTGGGACCCCAAAATATCGAATTTTCGGGTGTTTTGAGCCTGAATTTGAGATATAAACGGGTACTGAAGATGCATGCACATATCGACTTTTGGGCACCTAAAATATCGATTTTGAGCATGTTTTGGGTCTGTATCTTGAAAACATTCTAACACGGAGTAGGCATGTGCAGATCGCTTCTAGGACCCAAAAATACGGTATTTTCGGGTGCTTTGAGCCTGAATTTGAGATATAAACGGGTACAAAAGATGCATTCACATATCGACTATGGACACTTTAAATATCGATTTTTAGCATGATTTGAGCCCATATATTTTGAAAATATTCTAGCACTGAGTAGGCATGTACAGATCGCTTCTGGGACCCCAAAATGTCAAATTTTCGGGTGTTTTGAGCCTGAATTTGAGATATAAACGGGTACTGAAGATGCATGCACATATCGAGTTTTTGCACCTAAAATATCGATTTTGAGCATGTTATTGGTCTGTATCTTGAAAACATTCAAACTAGGAGTAGGTATGTACAGATTGCTTCTATGACCCAAAAATACCGAATTTTTGGGTGTTTTGATCCTGAATTTGAGATATAAACGGGTACTGAAGATGCATGCACATATCGAGTTTTTGCACCTAAAATATCGATTTTGAGCATGTTATGGTTCTGTATCTTGAAAACATTCTAACTAGGAGTAGGTATGTACAGATTGCTTCTATGACCCAAAAATACCGAATTCTTGTGTGTTTTGAGCCTGAATTTGAGATATAAACGGGTACAGAAGATGCATGCACATAAGGACTTTGGACACTTAAAATATCGATTTTTATCATATTTTAAGCCTATATTTTGAAAATATTCTAGCACTGAGTAGGCATGTAAAGATCGCTTCTGGGACCCCAAAATATTGAATTTTCGGGTGTTTTGAGCCTGAATTTGAGATATAAATGGGTACAGAAGATGCATGCACATATTGACTTTGGGCACTTAAAATATCGATTTTCAGCATGTTTTGGGCCTGTATCTGAGTAGGCATGTACAGATCGCTTCTGGGACCCCAAAATATCGAAGTTTCGGGTGTTTTGAGCCTGAATTTGAGATATAAACGGGTACAGAAGATGCATGGACATATCAACTTTGGACACTTAAAGTATCGATTATTAGCATGTTGTGAGCCTATATTTTGAAAATAT
Organism: Petrolisthes cinctipes; assembly: GCA_033782935.1. NCBI lineage: Eukaryota > Metazoa > Arthropoda > Malacostraca > Decapoda > Porcellanidae > Petrolisthes > Petrolisthes cinctipes. The sequence goes on from JAWQEG010000175.1 coordinate 2,067,406, forward strand.
TCTAGCACTGAGTAGGAATGTACAGATCGCTTCTGGGACCCCAAAATATCGAATTTTCTAGTGTTTTGAGCCTGAATTTGAGATATACGGGTACAAAAGATGCATGTACATATTGACTTTGGGCACCTAAACTATCGATTTTCCGCACGTTTTGGGCCTGTATTTTGAAAATACTCTAACACGGAGTAGGCATGTACAGATCGCTTCTGGGACCCTAAAATATCGGATTTTCGGTGTTTTGAGCCAAAATTTGAGATATAAACGGGTACAGAAGATGCATGCACATATCGACTTTTATGCACCTAAAAGATCGATTTTTAATATCTTTTGGGAATGTATTTTGAAAATACTCTAACACGGAGTAGGCATGTACAGATCGTTTCTGGGACCCCAAAATATCGAATTTTCGGGTGTTTTGGGCCTGAATTTGATATATCGACTTTAGTCACCTAAAATATCGATTTTTAGCATGTTTTGGGTCTGTATCTTGAAAATATTCTAACTTGGAGTAGGCATGTGCAGATCGCTTCTTGGACCCCAAAATACTGTATTTTCGGGGTTTTTGAGCCTGAATTTGGGATATAAACGGGTACAAAAGATGCATGCACATATCGACTTTGGACACTTAAAATATCGATTTTGAGCATGTTTTGGGTCTGTATCTTGAAAACATTCTAACACGGAGTAGGCATGTGCAGATCTCTTCTAGAACCCCAAAATACCGAATTTTCGGGTGTTTTGAGCCTGAATTTGAGATATAAACGGGTACAGAAGATGTATGCACATATCGACTTTTGGGCACCAAAAAAATCGATTTCCAGTATGATTTGCGCCAATATTTTGAAAATACTCTAACACGGAGTAGGCATGTACAGATCGCTTCTGGGACCCCAAAATATCGAATTTTCGGGTGTTTTGTGCCTGAATTTGAGATATCGACTTTGGGCACCTAAAATATCTATTTTCAGCATGTTTTGGGCCTGTATTTTGAAAATACTCTCTCACTGATTAGGCATGTACAGATCGCTTTTGGGACCCCAAAATATCGAATTTTCGGGTGTTTTGGGCCTGAATTTGAGATCTCGACTTTAGCCACCTAAAATATCGATTTTTAGCATGTTTTAGGCCTATAATTTGAAAATATTCTAGCACTGAGTAGGCATGTACAGATCGCTTCTGGGTCCCAAAAATATCGAATTTTAGGGTGTTTTGAGCCTTAATTTGAGATATAAACGGGTACTGAAGATTCATGCACATATCGACTTTTGGTCTCCTAAAATATCGATTTTGAGCATGTTTTGGGTCTGTATCTTGAAAACATTCTAACACGGAGTAGGCATATGCAGATCACTTCTAGGACCCAAAAATAGCGAATTTTCGGGTGTTTTGAGCCTGAATTTGAGATATAAACGGGTACAGAAGATATATGCACATATCGACTTTTGGGCACCAAAAAAATCGATTTTTAAGTTTGTTTTGGGCCAATATTTTGAAAATACTCTAACACGGAGTAGGCATGTACAGATCGCTTCTGGGACCCCAAAATATCGAATTTTCGGGTGTTTTGTGCCTGAATTTGAGATATCGACTTTGGGCACCTAAAATATCTATTTTTAGCATGTTTTGGGCCTGTATTTTGAAAATACTCTCCTACGGATTAGGCATGTACAGATCGCTTTTGGGACCCCAAAATATCGAATTTTAGGGTGATTTTAGCCTGAAATTGAGATATAAACGGGAACTGAAGATAAATGCACATATAGACTTTTGGGCACCTAAAATATCGATTTTGAGCATGTTTTAGATCTGTATCTTGAAAACATTCTAACTATGAGTAGGCATGTACAGATCGCTTCTAGGACCCAAAAATACCGATTTTTCGGGTGTTTTGAGCCTGAATTTGAGATATAAACGGGTGCAGAAGATGCATGCACATATCGACTTTGGACACTTAAAATATCGATTTTTAGCATTTTTTGAGCCTATATTTTCATAACATTCTAGCACTGAGTAGGCATGTACAGATCGCTTATGGGACCCAAAAATATCGAATTTTCGGGTGTTTCGAGTTTGAATTTGGGATATAAACGGGTGCAGAAGTAGCATACACATATTGACTTTGGGCACCTAAAATATCGATTTTCAGCATGTTTTGGGCATGTATCTGAGTAAGCATATACAGATCACTTTTGGGACTCCAAAATATCGAATTTTCGGGTGTTTGAAGCCTGAATTTGAGATATAAAAGGGTACAGAAGATGCATGCACATATTGACTTTTGGGCACCTAAAATATCGATTTTCAGTATGTTTTGGGCCTGTAAATTTGAAAAAACTCTAACACGGAGTAGGCATGTACAGATCGCTTCTGGGACCCCAAAATATCGAATTTTCGGGTGTTTTGGGCCTGAATTTGAGATCTCGACTTTGGGCACCTAAAATATCGATTTTTAGCATGTTTTAGGCCTATAATTTGAAAATATTCTAGCACTGAGTAGGCATGTACAGATCGCTTCTGGGTCCCCCAAATATCGAATTTTCGGGTGTTTTTAGCCTGAGTTTGAGATATGAACGGGTACAGAAGATGCATAGACATATTGACTTTCGGCACCTAAAATATCGATTTTCAGCATGTTTTGGGCCTCTAATTTGAAAATACTCTAACACCGAGTAGGCATCTACAGATCGCTTCTGGGACCCCAAAATATCGAATTTTAGGGTGTTTTGAGCATGAATTTGAGATATAAACGGGTACTGAAGATGCATACACATATCGACTTTTGGGCACCTAAAATATCGATTTTGAGCATGTTTTTGTTTCTCTATCTTGTAAACATTCTAACACGGAGTAGGCATGTACAGATCGCTTCTAGGACCCCAAAATACGGTTGTTTCGGGTGCTTTGAGCCTGAATTTGAGATATAAACGGGTACAAAAGATGCATTCACATATCGACTTTTAACACTTAAAATTTCGATTTTTAGCATGTTTTGAGCCCATATATTTTGAAAATATTCTAACATTGAGTAAGCATGTACAGATCGCTTCTGGGACCCCAAAATATCAAATTTTCTGGTGTTTTGAGCATGAATTTGAGATATAAACGGGTACTGAAGATGCATGCACATATCGAGTTTTTGTACCTAAAATATCGATTTTGAGCATGTTATTGGTCTGTATCTTGAAAACATTCAAACTAGGAGTAGGTATGTACAGATTGCTTCTATGACCCAAAAATACCGAATTTTTGGGTGTTTTGATACTGAATTTGAGATATAAACGGGTACAGAAGATGCAGGCACATATCGACTTTGGACACTTAAAATATCGATTTTCAGCATGTTTTGGGCCTGTATTTTGAAAATACTCTAACACGGAGTAGGCATGTACAGATCGCTTCTGGGACACCAAAATATGGAATTTTCGGGTGTTTTGGGCCTGAATTTGAGATATCGAGTTTGGGCACCTAAAATATCGATTTTTTGCATGTTTTGGGCCTATATTTTGAAAATATTCTAGTACTGAGTAGGCATGTACAGATCGCTTCTGGGACCCCAATATATCGCATTTTCAAGTGTTTTGAGCCTGAATTTGAGATATAAACGGGTACAAAAGATGCATGCACATATTGACTCTCGGCACCTAAATTATCGATTTTCAGCATGTTTTTGGCCTGTATTTTGAAAATACTCTAACACGGAGTAGGCATGTACAGATCGCCTCTGGGACCCCAATATATCGAATTTTCGGGTGTTATGAGCCTGAATTTGAGATATAAACGGGTACAGAAGATGCAGGCACATATCGACTTTGAACACTTAAAATATCGATTTTCAGCATGTTTTGGGCCTGTATTTTGAAAATACTCTAACACGGAGTAGGCATGTACAGATCGCTTCTGGGACACCAAAATATGGAATTTTCGGGTGTTTTGGGCCTGAATTTGAGATATCGACTTTGGGCACCTAAAATATCGATTTTTTGCATGTTTTCGGCCTATATTTTGAAAATATTCTAGCACTGAGTAGGCATGTACAGATCGCTTCTGGGACCCCAATATATCGCATTTTCAAGTGTTTTGAGCCTGAATTTGAGATATAAACGGGTACAAAAGATGCATGCACATATTGACTCTCGGCACCTAAATTATCGATTTTCAGCATGTTTTTGGCCTGTATTTTGAAAATACTCTAACACGGAGTAGGCATGTACAGATCGCCTCTGGGACCCCAATATATCGAATTTTCGGGTGTTTTGAGCCTGAATTTGAGATATAAACGGGTACAGAAGATGCAGGCACATATCGACTTTGGACACTTAAAATATCGATTTTCAGCATGTTTTGGGCCTGTATTTTGAAAATACTCTAACACGGAGTAGGCATGTACAGATCGCTTCTGGGACACCAAAATATGGAATTTTCGGGTGTTTTGGGCCTGAATTTGAGATATCGACTTTGGGCACCTAAAATATCGATTTTTTGCATGTTTTGGGCCTATATTTTGAAAATATTCTAGCACTGAGTAGGCATGTACAGATCGCTTCTGGGACCCCATTATATCGCATTTTCAAGTGTTTTGAGCCTGAATTTGAGATATAAACGGGTACAAAAGATGCATGCACATATTGACTCTCGGCACCTAAATTATCGATTTTCAGCATGTTTTTGGCCTGTATTTTGAAAATACTCTAACACGGAGTAGGCATGTACAGATCGCCTCTGGGACCCCAATATATCGAATTTTCGGGTGTTTTGAGCCTGAATTTGAGATATAAACGGGTACTGAAGATGAATGCACATATCGACTTTAGGGCACCTAAAAAATCGATTTTGAGCATGTGTTGGGTTTGTATCTTGAAAACATTCTAATTCGGAGTAGGCATGTACAGATCGTTTCTAGGACCCAAAAATACGGAATTTTCGGGTGTTTTGAGCCTGAATTTGATATATAAACAGGTACAGAAGATGCATGCACATATCGACTTTGGACACTTAAAATATCGATTTTTAGCATGTTTTGGGTCTGTATCTTGAAAATACTCCAACATGGAGTAGTCATGTACAGATCGCTTCTAGGACCCCAAAATATCGAATTTTCGGGAGTTTTGGGTTTGAATTTGAGATATCGACTTGGAGCACCTAAAATATCGATTTTCAGCACGTTTTGGGCCTGTATTTTGAAAATACTCTAACACATAGTAGGCATGTACAGATCGCTTCTGGACCCTAAAATATCGAATTTTCGGGTGTTTTGAGCCTTAATTTGAGATATAAACGGGTACTGAAGATGCATGCACATATCGACTTTTGGGCTCCTAAAATATCGATTTTGAGCATGTTTTGGGTCTGTATCTTGAAAACATTCTAACACGGAGTAGGCATATGCAGATCTCTTCTAGGACCCAAAAATACCGAATTTTCGGGTGTTTTGAGCCTGAATTTGAGATATAAACGGGTACAGAAGATATATGCACATATCGACTTTTGGGCACCAAAAAAAATCGATTTTTAAGTATGTTTTGGGCCAATATTTTGAAAATACTCTAACACGGAGTAGGCATGTTCAGATCGCTTCTGGGACCCCAAAATATCGAATTTTCGGGTGTTTTGTGCCTGAATTTGAGATATCGACTTTGGGCACCTAAAATATCTATTTTCAGAATGTTTTGGGCCTGTGTTTTGAAAATACTCTCTCACGGATTAGGCATGTACAGATCGCTTTTGGGACCCCAAAATATCGAATTTTCGGGTGATTTGAGCCTGAAATTGAGATATAAACGGGAACTGAAGATAAATGCACATATAGACTTTTGGGCACCTAAAATATCGATTTTGAGCATGTTTTAGGTCTGTATCTTGAAAACATTCTAACTATGAGTAGGCATGTACAGATCGCTTCTAGGACCCAAAAATACCGATTTTTCGGGTGTTTTGAGCCTGAATTTGAGATATAAACGGGTGCAGAAGATGCATGCACATATCGACTTTGGACACTTAAAATATCGATTTTTAGCATTTTTTGAGCCTATATTTTCATAACATTCTAGCACTGAGTAGGCATGTACAGATAGCTTATGGGACCCAAAAATATCGAATTTTCGGGTGTTTTGAGTTTGAATTTGGGATATAAACGGGTGCAGAAGTTGCATACACATATTGACTTTAGGCACCTAAAATATCGATTTTCAGCATGTTTTGGGCATGTATCTGAGTAAGCATATACAGATCGCTTCTGGGACTCCAAAATATCGAATTTTCGGGTGTTTGGAGCCTGAATTTGAGATATAAACGGGTACAGAAGATGCATGCACATATTGACTTTTGGGCACCTAAAATATCGATTTTCAGTATGTTTTCGGCCTGTAAATTTGAAAATACTCTAACACGGAGTAGGCATGTACAGATCGCTTCTGCGACCCCAAAATATCGAATTTTCGGGTGTTTTGGGCCTGAATTTGAGATCTCGACTTTAGACAGCTAAAATATCGATTTTTAGCATGTTTTAGGCCTATAATTTGAAAATATTCTAGCACTGAGTAGGCATGTACAGATCGCTTCTGGGTCCCCAAAATATCGAATTTTCGGGTGTTTTGAGCCTGAGTTTGAGATATAAACGGGTACAGAAGATGCATAGACATATTGACTTTCGGCACCTAAAATATCGATTTTCAACATGTTTTGGGCCTCTACTTTGAAAATACTCTAACACCGAGTAGGCATCTACAGATCGCTTCTGGGACCCCAAAATATAGAATTTTAGGGTGTTTTGAGCATGAATTTGAGATATAAACGGGTACTGAAGATGCATACACATATCGACTTTTGGGCACCTAAGATATCGATTTTGAGCATGTTTTTATATCTGTATCTTGTAAACATTCTAACTAGGAGTAGGCATGTACAGATCGCTTCTAGGACCCCAAAATACGGTTGTTTTGGGTGCTTTGAGCCTGAATTTGAGATATAAACGGGTACAAAAGATGCATTCACATATCGACTTTGGACACTTAAAATTTCGATTTTTAGCATGTTTTGAGCCCATATATTTTGAAAATATTCTAGCATTGAGTAAGCATGTACAGATCGCTTCTGAGACCCCAAACTATCAATTTTTCGGGTGTTTTGAGCATGAATTTGAGATATAAACGGGTACTGAAGATGCATGCACATATCGAGTTTTTGTACCTAAAATATCGATTTTGAGCATGTTATTGGTCTGTATCTTGAAAACAATCAAACTAGGAGTATGTATGTACAGATTGTTTCTATGACCCAAAAATACCGAATTTTTGGGTGTTTTGATCCTGAATTTGAGATATAAACGGGTACAGAAGATGCAGGCACATATCGACTTTGGACACTTAAAATATCGATTTTCAGCATGTTTTGGGCCTGTATCTTGAAAATACTCTAACACGGAGTAGGCAAGTACAGATCGCTTCTGGGACCCCAAAATATCGAATTTTTCGGGTGTTTTGAGTCTGAATTTGAGATATAAATGGGTTCAGAAGATGCATGCACATATCGACTTTTGGGCACCTAAAAGATCGTTTTTCAGTATCTTTTGGGCCTGTATTTTGAAAATACTCTAACATGGAGTAGGCATGTACAGATCGCTTCTGGGAAACCAAAATATGGAATTTTCGGGTGTTTTGGGCCTGAATTTGAGATATCGACTTTGGGCACCTAAAATATCGATTTTTTGCATGTTTTGGGCCTATATTTTGAAAATATTCTAGCACTGAGTAGGCATGTGCAGATCGCTTCAGGGACCCCAATATATCGCATTTTCAATTGTTTTGAGCCTGAATTTAAATTATAAACGGGTACAAAAGATACATGCAGATATTGACTCTGGGCACCTAAATTATCGATTTTCAGCATGTTTTTGGCCTGTATTTTGAAAATACTCTAACACGGAGTAGGCATGTACAGATCGCCTCTGGGACCCCAAAATATCGAATTTTCGGGTGTTTTGAGCCTGAATTTGAGATATAAACGGGTACTGAAGATGCATGCACATATCGACTTTTGGGCACCTAAAATATCGATTTTGAGCATGTTTTGGGTCTGTATCTTGAAAACATTCTAACACGGAGTAGGCATGTGCAGATCGCTTCTAGGACCCAAAAATACGGTATTTTCGGGTGCTTTGAGCCTGAATTTGAGATATAAACGGGTACAAAAGATGCATTCACATATCGACTATGGACACTTTAAATATCGATTTTTAGCATAATTTGAGCCCATATATTTTGAAAATATTCTAGCACTGAGTAGGCATGTACAGATCGCTTCTGGGACCCCAAAATGTCAAATTTTCGGGTGTTTTGAGCCTGAATTTGAGATATAAACGGGTACTGAAGATGCATGCACATATCGAGTTTTTGCACCTAAAATATCGATTTTGAGCATGTTATTGGTCTGTATCTTGAAAACATTCAAACTAGGAGTAGGTATGTACAGATTGCTTCTATGACCCAAAAATACCGAATTTTTGGGTGTTTTGATCCTGAATTTGAGATATAAACGGGTACTGAAGATGCATGCACATATCGAGTTTTTGCACCTAAAATATCGATTTTGAGCATGTTATGGTTCTGTATCTTGAAAACATTCTAACTAGGAGTAGGTATGTACAGATTGCTTCTATGACCCAAAAATACCGAATTCTTGTGTGTTTTGAGCCTGAATTTGAGATATAAACGGGTACAGAAGATGCATGCACATAAGGACTTTGGACACTTAAAATATCGATTTTTATCATATTTTAAGCCTATATTTTGAAAATATTCTAGCACTGAGTAGGCATGTAAAGATCGCTTCTGGGACCCCAAAATATTGAATTTTCGGGTGTTTTGAGCCTGAATTTGAGATATAAATGGGTACAGAAGATGCATGCACATATTGACTTTGGGCACTTAAAATATCGATTTTCAGCATGTTTTGGGCCTGTATCTGAGTAGGCATGTACAGATCGCTTCTGGGACCCCAAAATATCGAAGTTTCGGGTGTTTTGAGCCTGAATTTGAGATATAAACGGGTACAGAAGATGCATGGACATATCAACTTTGGACACTTAAAGTATCGATTATTAGCATGTTGTGAGCCTATATTTTGAAAATATTCTAGCACTGAGTAGGAATGTACAGATCGCTTCTGGGACCCCAAAATATCGAATTTTCTAGTGTTTTGAGCCTGAATTTGAGATATACGGGTACAAAAGATGCATGTACATATTGACTTTGGGCACCTAAACTATCGATTTTCCGCACGTTTTGGGCCTGTATTTTGAAAATACTCTAACACGGAGTAGGCATGTACAGATCGCTTCTGGGACCCTAAAATATCGAATTTTCGGTGTTTTGAGCCAAAATTTGAGATATAAACGGGTACAGAAGATGCATGCACATATCGACTTTTATGCACCTAAAAGATCGATTTTTAATATCTTTTGGGAATGTATTTTGAAAATACTCTAACACGGAGTAGGCATGTACAGATCGTTTCTGGGACCCCAAAATATCGAATTTTCGGGTGTTTTGGGCCTGAATTTGATATATCGACTTTAGTCACCTAAAATATCGATTTTTAGCATGTTTTGGGTCTGTATCTTGAAAATATTCTAACTTGGAGTAGGCATGTGCAGATCGCTTCTTGGACCCCAAAATACTGTATTTTCGGGGTTTTTGAGCCTGAATTTGGGATATAAACGGGTACAAAAGATGCATGCACATATCGACTTTGGACACTTAAAATATCGATTTTGAGCATGTTTTGGGTCTGTATCTTGAAAACATTCTAACACGGAGTAGGCATGTGCAGATCTCTTCTAGAACCCCAAAATACCGAATTTTCGGGTGTTTTGAGCCTGAATTTGAGATATAAACGGGTACAGAAGATGTATGCACATATCGACTTTTGGGCACCAAAAAAATCGATTTCCAGTATGATTTGCGCCAATATTTTGAAAATACTCTAACACGGAGTAGGCATGTACAGATCGCTTCTGGGACCCCAAAATATCGAATTTTCGGGTGTTTTGTGCCTGAATTTGAGATATCGACTTTGGGCACCTAAAATATCTATTTTCAGCATGTTTTGGGCCTGTATTTTGAAAATACTCTCTCACTGATTAGGCATGTACAGATCGCTTTTGGGACCCCAAAATATCGAATTTTCGGGTGTTTGGAGCCTGAATTTGGGATATAAACGGGTACTGAAGATACATGCACATATAGACTTTGGACACATAAAATATCGATTTTTAGCATGTTTTAGGTCTGTATCTTGAAAACATTCTAACTAGGAGTAGGCATGTACAGATCGCTTCTAGGACCCAAAAATACTGATTTTTCGGGTGTTTTGAGCCTGAATTTGAGATATAAACGGGTGCAGAAGATGCATGCACATATCGACTTTGGACACATAAAATATCGATTTTTAGCATATTTTGAGCCTATATTTTCAAAACATTCTAGCAATGAGTAGGCATGTACATATCACTTATGGGACCCAAAAATATCGAATTTTCGGGTGTTTTGAGTTTGAATTTGGGATATAAACGGGTGCAGAAGTTGCATACACATATTGACTTTGGGCACCTAAAATATCGATTTTCAGCATGTTTTGGGCATGTTTCTGAGTAAGCATATACAGATCGCTTCTAGGACTCCAAAATATCGAATTTTCGGGTGTTTGGAGCCTGAATTTGAGATATAAACGGGTACAGAAGATGCATGCACATATTGACTTTTGGGCACCTAAAAGATCGATATTCAGTATGTTTTGGGCCTGTATTTTGAAAATACTATAACACGGAGTAGGCATGTACAGATCGCTTCTGGGACCCCAAAATATCGAATTTTAGGGTGTTTTGGGCCTGAATTTGAGATCTCGACTTTGCGCACCTAAAATATCGATTTTCAGCATGTTTTAGGCCTATAATTTGAAAATATTCTAGAACTGAGTAGGCATGTACAGATCGCTTCTGGGTCCCCCAAATATCGAATTTTCGGGTGTTTTGAGCCTGAATTTGAGATATAAACGGGTACAGAAGATGCATAGACATATTCACTTTCGGCACCTAAAATATCGATTTTCAGCATGTTTTGGGCCTGTATTTTCAAAATACTCTAACACCGAGTAGGCATGTACAGATCGCTTCTGGGACCCCAAAATCTCGAATTTTCGGGTGTTTTGAGCATGAATTTGTGATATAAACGGGTACTGAAGATGCATACACATATCGACTTTTGGTCACCTAAAATATCGATTTTGAGCATGTTTTGGGTCTGAATCTTGAAAACATTCTAACTAGGAGTTGGATGTACAGATCGCTTCTCTGACCCAATAATACCGAATTTTTGGGTGTTTTGAGACTGAATTTGAGATATAAACGGGTACAGAAGATGTATGCACATCGACTTTGGACACTTAAAATATCGATTTTTAGCATGTTTTGAGCCTATATTTTGAAAATACTCTAACACGGAGTAGGCATGTACAGATCGCTTCTGGGACCCCAAACTATCGAATTTTCGGGTGTTTTGAGCCTGAATTTGAGATATAAACGGGTACAGAAGATGCATACACATATCGACTTTTGGGCACCTAAAAGATCGAATTTTAATATCTTTTGGGAATGTATTTTGAAAATACTCTAACACGGAGTAGGCATGTACAGATCGTTTCTGGGACCCCAAAATATCGAATTTTCGGGTGTTTTGGGCCTGAATTTGATATATCGACTTTAGGCACCTAAAATATCGATTTTTAGCATGTTTTGGGTCTGTATCTTGAAAATATTCTAACTTGGAGTAGGCATGTGCAGATCGCTTCTTGGACCCCAAAATACGGTATTTTCGGGGTTTTTGAGCCTGAATTTGGGATATAAACGGGTACAAAAGATGCATGCACATATCGACTTTGGACACTTAAAATATCGATTTTGAGCATGTTTTGGGTCTGTATCTTGAAAACATTCTAACACGGAGTAGGCATGTGCAGATCTCTTCTAGAACCCCAAAATACCGAATTTTCGGGTGTTTTGAGCCTGAATTTGAGATATAAACGGGTACAGAAGATGTATGCACATATCGACTTTTGGGCACCAAAAAAATCGATTTCCAGTATGATTTGCGCCAATATTTTGAAAATACTCTAACACGGAGTAGGCATGTACAGATCGCTTCTGGGACCCCAAAATATCGAATTTTCGGGTGTTTTGTGCCTGAATTTGAGATATCGACTTTGGGCACCTAAAATATCTATTTTCAGCATGTTTTGGGCCTGTATTTTGAAAATACTCTCTCACTGATTAGGCATGTACAGATCGCTTTTGGGACCCCAAAATATCGAATTTTCGGGTGTTTGGAGCCTGAATTTGGGATATAAACGGGTACTGAAGATACATGCACATATAGACTTTGGACACATAAAATATCGATTTTTAGCATGTTTTAGGTCTGTATCTTGAAAACATTCTAACTAGGAGTAGGCATGTACAGATCGCTTCTAGGACCCAAAAATACTGATTTTTCGGGTGTTTTGAGCCTGAATTTGAGATATAAACGGGTGCAGAAGATGCATGCACATATCGACTTTGGACACATAAAATATCGATTTTTAGCATATTTTGAGCCTATATTTTCAAAACATTCTAGCAATGAGTAGGCATATACAGATCGCTTCTAGGACTCCAAAATATCGAATTTTCGGGTGTTTGGAGCCTGAATTTGAGATATAAACGGGTACAGAAGATGCATGCACATATTGACTTTTGGGCACCTAAAAGATCGATATTCAGTATGTTTTGGGCCTGTATTTTGAAAATACTATAACACGGAGTAGGCATGTACAGATCGCTTCTGGGACCCCAAAATATCGAATTTTAGGGTGTTTTGGGCCTGAATTTGAGATCTCGACTTTGCGCACCTAAAATATCGATTTTCAGCATGTTTTAGGCCTATAATTTGAAAATATTCTAGAACTGAGTAGGCATGTACAGATCGCTTCTGGGTCCCCCAAATATCGAATTTTCGGGTGTTTTGAGCCTGAATTTGAGATATAAACGGGTACAGAAGATGCATAGACATATTCACTTTCGGCACCTAAAATATCGATTTTCAGCATGTTTTGGGCCTGTATTTTCAAAATACTCTAACACCGAGTAGGCATGTACAGATCGCTTCTGGGACCCCAAAATCTCGAATTTTCTTGTGTTTTGAGCATGAATTTGTGATATAAACGGGTACTGAAGATGCATACACATATCGACTTTTGGTCACCTAAAATATTGATTTTGAGCATGTTTTTGTTTCTGTATCTTGTAAACATTCTAACTAAGAGTAGGCATGTACAGATCGCTTCTAGGACCCAAAAATACGGTATTTTCGGGTGCTTTGAGCCTGAATTTGAGATATAAACGGGTACAAAAGATGTATTCACATATCGACTTTGGACACTTAAAATATCGATTTTTAGCATGATTTGAGCCTATATATTTTGAAAATATTCTAGCACTGAGTAGGCATGAACAGATCCCTTCTGGGACCCCAAAATATCAAATTTTCGGGTGTTTTGAGCCTGAATTTGAGATATAAACGGGTACAGAAGATGAATGCACATATTGACTTTGGGCACCTAAAATATCGATTTTCAGCATGTTTTGGGCCGGTATTTTGAAAATACTCTAACACGGAGTAGGCATGTACAGATCGCTTCTGGGACGCCAAAATATCGAATTTTAGGGTGTTTTGAGCCTGAATTTGATATATAAACGGGTACTGAAGATGTATGCACATATCGAGTTTTTGCACCTAAAATATCGATTTTGAGCATGTTATGGTTCTGTATCTTGAAAACATTCTAACTAGGAGTAGGTATGTACAGATTGCTTCTATGACCCAAAAATACCGAATTTTTGGGTGTTTTGAGCCTGAATTTGAGATATAAACGGGTACAGAAGATGCATGCACATATCAACTTTGGACACTTAAAATATCGATTATTAGCATGTTGTGAGCCTATATTTTGAAAATATTCTAGCACTGAGTAGGCATGTACAGATCGCTTCTGGGACCCCAAAATATCGAATTTTCGGGTGTTTTGAGCCTGAATTTGAGATATAAACGGGCACAGAAGATACATGCACATATTGACTTTGGGCACCTAAAATATCGATTTTCAGCATGTTTTGGGTCTGTATTTTAAAAAATACTCTAACACGGAGTAGGCATGTACAGATCGCTTCTGGGACCCAAAAATATCGAATTTTCGGGTGTTTTGAGCTTGAATTTGAGTTATAAACGGGTACTGAAGATGCATGCACATATCGACTTTTGGGTACCTAAAATATCGATTTTGAGCATGTTTTGGATCTGAATCTTGAAAACATTCTAACTAGGAGTAGGCATTTACAGATCGCTTCTATGACCCAATAATACCGAATTTTTGGGTGTTTTGAGACTGAATTTGAGATATAAACGGGTACAGAAGATGTATGCACATCGACTTTGGACACTTAAAATATCGATTTTTAGCATGTTTTGAGCCTATATTTTGAAAATATTCTAGCACTGAGTAGGCATGTACAGATCGCTTCTGGGACCCCAAACTATCGAATTTTCGGGAGTTTTGAGCCTGAATTTGATATATAAACGGTTACAGAAGATGCATGCACATATCGACTTTTGGGCACCTAAAAGATTGATTTTTAATATCTTTTGGGTATGTATTTTGAAAATACTCTAACACGGAGTAGGCATGTACAGATCGTTTCTGGGACCCCAAAATATCGAATTTTCGGGTGTTTTGGGCCTGAATTTGATATATCGACTTTAGGCACCTAAAATATCGATTTTTAGCATGTTTTGGGTCTGTATCTTGAAAATATTCTAACTTGGAGTAGGCATGTGCAGATCGCTTCTTGGACCCCAAAATACGGTATTTTCGGTGTTTTTGAGCCTGAATTTGGGATATAAACGGGTACAAAAGATGCATGCACATATCGACTTTGGACACTTAAAATATCGATTTTTGTCATGTTTTGAACCTATATTTTGAAAATATTCTATCACTGAGTAGGCATGTACAGATCGCTTCTGGGACCCCAAAATATCGAATTTTCGGGTGTTTTGAGCCTGAATTTGAGATATAAACGGGTACAAAAGATGCATGCACATATCGACTTTGGACACTTAAAATATCGATTTTTGACATGTTTTGAGCCTATATTTTGAAAATATTCTAGCACTGAGTAGGCATGTACAGATCGCTTCTGGGACCCCAAAATATCGAATTTTCGGGTGTTTTGAGCCTGAATTTGGGATATAAACAGGTACAGAAGATGCATTCACATATTGACTTTGGGCACGTAAAATATCGATTTTCAGCATGTTTTGGGCCTATATTTTGAAAATATTCTAACACAGAGTAGGTATGTACAGATAGCTTCTGGAACCCAAAAATATATAATTTTCGGGCGTTTTGAGCCTAAATTTTGGATATAAACGGGTACAGAAGATGCATACACATATTGACTTTGGGCACATAAAATATCGATTTTTAGCATGTTTTGAGCCTGTATTATGAAAATACTTTAGCACGGAGTAGGCATGTACAGATCATTTCTGGGACCCAAAAATATCAAATTTTCAGTTGTTTTGAGCCTGAATTTGAGATATAAACGGATACAGATGATGCATGCACATATCGACTTTGGGCACCTAAATTATCGATTTTCAGATTGTTTTGGGCCTGTATTTTGAAAATATTCTAGTACTGAGTAGGCACGTACAGATCGCTTCTGGGACCCAAAAATATAGAATTTTCGGGTGTTTTGAGCATGAATTTGGGATATAAACGGGTACAGAAAATTCATGCACATATCGACTTTGGGAACCAAAAATATCGATTATTAGCATGTTTTGGGCCTGAATTTTGAAAATACTCTAGCACGGAGTAAACATGTACATATCATTTCTGGGACTCAAAAATATCAAATTTTCGGTTGTTCTGAGCCTGAATTTGAGATATAAACGGGTACAGATGATGCATGCACATATAGACTTTGGGCACCTAAAATATCGATTTTAAGCAAGTTTTGGGCCTATATTTTGAAAATATTCTAGCACTGAGTAGGCATGTACAAACCGCTTCTGGGACCCAACAATATCGAATTTTCGGGTGTTTTGAGCCTGAATTTGAGATATTAACGGGTACAGATGATGCATGCACATATCGACTTTGGGCACCAAAAATATCGATTTTGAGTATGTTTTTGGCCTGTAATTTGAACATACTCTAACACGAAGTATTCATGTACAGATCGCTTCTGGGACCCAAAAATATCGAATTTTCGGGAGTTTTGAGCCTGAATTTGATATATAAACGGGTACTGAAAATGCATGCACATATCGACTTTGAGCACCTAAAATATCGATTTTGAGCACCTAAAATATCGATTTTGAGCATGTTTTGGGTCTGTATCTTATAAACATTCCAGCAAGGAGTAGGCATGTACAGATCGCTTCTGGTACCCAAAAATATCGAATTTTCGGGGGTTTTGAGCCTGAATTTGAGATATAAACTGGTATAGAAAATGTATGCACATATCGACTTTGGACACCTAAAATTTCGATTTTTAGCATGTTTTAAGCCAATATTTTGAAAACATTCAAGCACTTTGTAGGCATGTACAGATCGCTTCTGGGACCCAAAAATATTGAATTTTTGGGTGTTTTAAGCCTGAATTTGAGATATATACGGGTACTGAAGATGCATGCACATATCGACTTTTTGCACCTAAAATCTAGATTTTGAGCATGTTTTGGGTGTGTATTTTATAAACATTCTAGCAAGAAGTAGGCATGTAGAGATCGCTTCTGGGAACCATTAATATCGAATTTTCGGGTGTTTTGAGCCTGAATTTGAGATATAAACTGGTACAGAAGATGCATGCACATAAGGACTTTGGGCACGAAAAATATCGATTTTGAGCATGTTTAGGGCCTGTATTTTGAAAATTCTCTAACACGAAGTAGGCATGTACAAATCACTTCTGGGACCTAAAAATATCATATTTTGGGGTGTTTTGAGCCTGAATTTGGGATATAAACGGGTACAGAAGATGCATGCACATATTGACTTTTTGCACCTAAAATATCGATTTTGATCATGTTTTGTGTCTGTATCTTGAAAATATTCTAGCAAGGAGTATGCATGTACAGATTGCTTCTGGGACCCAAAAATATCGAATTTTCTGGCCTTTTGAGCCTGAATTTGAGATATAAACGGGTACAGATGATGCATGCACATATAGACTTCGGGCACCCAAAATATCGATTTTGAGCATGTTTTGAGCTTGTACTTTGAAAATACTCTAACACGGAGTAGGCATGTACAGATCGCTTCTGAGACCCAAAAATATCGAATTTTCGGGTGTTTTAAGTCTGAATTTGAGATGTAAACTGGTACAGGAGATGCATGCACATATCGACTTTGGGCACATAAAATATTGATTTTGAGCATGTTTTGGGCCTGTATCTTGAAAACATTCTAGCAAGGAGTAGGTATGTACAGATAATTTCTGGAACCCAAAAATATCGAATTTTCGGGTGTTTTGAGCCTGAATTTGAGATATAAACGGGTACAGAAGATGCATGCACATATCGACTTTAGGCACCCAAAATATCGATTTTCAGCATGTTTTGGGTCTGTATCTTGAAAATATTCTAGTAAGGAGTAGGCATGTTCAAGTCGTTTCTGGTACCCATAAATATCGAATTTTCGGGTCTTTTGAGCCTGAATTCGGGATATAAACTTGTACATAAGATGCATACACATACTAACTTTTGGCAACTAAAATATCGATTTTCATCATGTTTTGAGAATATATTTTGTAAATACTCTAACACGAAGTAGGCATGTACAGATTACTTCTGGGACACAAAAATATCAAATTTTCGGGTGCTTTGAGCCTGAATTTGATATATAAACGGGTACAGAAGATGCATGCACATATTGACTTTGGGCACAAAATATCGATTTTCAGCACGTTTTGGGTCTGTATCTTGAAAACATTCTGGCAAGGAGTAGGCATGTAGAGATCGCTTCTGGGACCCATAAATATCGAATTTTCGGGTGTTTTGAGCCTGAATTTGAGATATAAACTGGTACAGAAGATGCATGCACATATCGACTTTGGGCACCAAAAATATCGATTTTGAGCATGTTTTGGGCCTGTATTTTAAAAATACTCTAACACGAAGTAGGCATCTACAAATCGCTTCAGGGACCTAAAAATATCATATTTTTGGTTGTTTTGAGCCTGAATTTGAGATATAAACGGGTACAGAAGATGCATGCACATATCGACTTTGGGCACCAAAAATATCGATTTTTAACATGTTTTGGGCCTATATTTTGAAAATATTCTAGCACTGAGTAGGCATGTACAGATCGCTTCTGGGTCTCATAAATTTCGAATATTCGGGTGTTTTGAGCCTGAATTTGAGATATAAACGGGTACAGAAGATCCATGCACATATCGACTTTAGGCTCCCAAAATATCGATTTTCAGCATGTTTTGGGTCTGTATCTTGAAAACATTCTAGCAAAGAAGTAGGAATGTACAAGTCGTTTCTGGGACCCATAAATATCGAATTTTCGGGTGTTTTGAGCCTGAATTTGAGTTATAAACGGGTACAGAAGATGCATGCACATATCGACTTTGGGCACCAAAATTTTCGATTTTGAGCATGTTTTGGGCCTGTATTTTTAAAATACTCTAACACGAAGTAGGCATGTACAGATTACTTCTGGGACACAAAAATATCAAATTTTCGGGTGCTTTGAGCCTGAATTTAATATATAAACGGGTACAGAAGATGTATGCATATATTGACCTTGGGCACCTAAAATATCGATTTTCAGCATGTTTTGGGTCTGTATCTTGAAAACATTCTGGCAAGGAGTAGGCATGTAGAGATCGCTTCTGGGACCCATAAATATCGAATTTTCGGGTGTTTTGAGCCTGAATTTGAGATATAAACTGGTACAGAAGATGCATGCACATATCGACTTTGGGCACCAAAAATATCGATATTGAGCATGTTTTCGGCCTGTACTTTGAAAATACTCTAACACGAGGTAGGCATGTACAATTCGCTTCTGGGACCAAAAAATATCATATTTTGGGGTGTTTTGAGCCTGAATTTGGGATATAAACGGGTACAGAAGATGCATACACATATTGACTTTGGGCACCTAAAATATCGATTTTCAGCACGTTTTGGGCCTGTATTTTAAAAATACTCTAACAAGGAGTGGGAATGTACAAATCGCTTCTGGGACCCAAAAACGTCGAATTTTCGGGTGTTTTGAGCCTGAATTTGAGATATAAACGGGTACAGAAGATGCACGCACATATCGACTTTGGGCACCAAAAATATCGATTTTGAGCATGTTTTGGGCCTATATTTTTAAAATACTAGCACTGAGTAGGCATGTAGAAATCGCTTCTGGGACCCAAAAATATTGAATTTTTGGTTGTTTTGAGCCTGAAATTGAGATATAAACGGGTACTGTAGATGCTTACACATATTGACTTTTTGCACCTATAATATCGATTTTGATCATGTTTTGGGTCTGTATCTTGAAAATTTTCTAGCAAGGAGTATGCATGTACAGATCGCTTCTGAGACCCAAAAATATCGAATTTTCGGGTGTTTTGAGCCTGAATTTGAGATATAAACGGGTACAGAAGATGAATGCACATATCGACTTTGGGCACCAAAAATATCGATTTTTAACATGTTTTGGGCCTATATTTTGAAAATATTCTAGCACTGAGTAGGCATGTACAGATCGCTTTTGGGACCAATAAATTTCAAATATTCGGGTGTTTTGAGCCTTAATTTGAGATATAAACGGGTACTGAAGATCCTTGCACATATCGACTTTAGGCACCCAAAATATCGATTTTTAGCATGTTTTGGGTCTGTATCTTGAAAACATTCTAGCAAGGAGTAGGCATGTACAAGTCGTTTCTGGGACCCATAAATATCGAATTTTTGGGTCTTTTGAGCCTGAATTTGGGATATAAACGGGTACAGAAGATGCATACACATACTGACTTTTGGCAACTAAAATATCGATTTTCATCATGTTTTGTGAATATATTTTGAAAATACTCTAGCACTGAGTAGGCATGTACAGAACGCTTCTGGGACCCAAAAATATCGAATTTTCGGGGGTTTTGAGCCTGAATTTGAGATATAAACGGGTACATTAGATGCATGCACATATCGACTTTGGACACCTAAAATATCGATTTTTAGCATGTTTTGAGCCTATATTTTGAAAATATTCTAGCACTTTATAGGCATGTACAGATCGCTTCTGGGACCCAAAAATATTGAATTTTTGGGTGTTTTAAGCCTGAATTTGAGATATATACGGGTACTGAAGATGCATGCACATATCGACTTTTTGCACCTAAAATCTCGATTTTGAGCATGTTTTGAGTCTGTATCTTGAAAACATTCTAGCAAGAAGTAGGCGTGTACAGATCGCTTCTGGGACCCTAAAATATCGAATTTTTGGGTGATTTCAGCCTGAATTTGAGATATAAACGGGTACAAAAGATGCATACACATATCGACTTTGGGCACCCAAAATATCGATTTTTAGCATGTTTTGGGCCTATATTTTGAAAATATTCTAGCACTGAGTAGGCATGTACAGATCGCTTCATTGACCCAAAAATATCGAATTTTCGGGTGTTTTGAGCCTGAATTTGGGATATAAACGGGTACAGAAGATTCATACACATATTGACTTTTGGCACCTAAGATATCGATTTTCATCATGTTTTCAGCATATATTTTGAAAATATTCTAACACAGAGTAGGCATGTACAGATCGCTTCTGGGACCCAAAAATATAGAATTTTCGGGCGTTTTGAGCCTGAATTTTGGATATATACGGGTACAGAAGATGCATACACATATTGACTTTGGGCACGTAAAATATCGATTTTGAGCATGTTTTGTGCCTGAATTTTGAAAATACTCTAACACTGAGTAGGCACGTACAGATCGCTTCTGGGACACAAAAATAACGAATTTTCGGTTGTTTTGAGCCTGAATTTGAGATATAAACGGGTACAGAAGATGCATGCACATATCGACTTTGGGCACCTAAAATATCGATTTTTAGCATGTTTTGGGGCTATATTTTAAAAATAATCTAGCACTGAGTAGGCATGTACAGAACACTTCTGGGACCCAAAAATATCGAATTTTCGGGTGTTTTGAGCCTGAATTTGAGATATAAACGGGTACAGAAGAAGCATACACATATTGACTTTGGGCACCTTAATTATCAATTTTCAGCATGTTTTGGGCCAGTATTTTGAAAATATTCTAAAACGAAGTAGGCATGTACAGATCGCTTCTGGGGCCCAAAAATATCGAATTTTCGGGTGTTTTGAGCCAGAACTTGGGATATAAACGGGTACAGAAGATGCATACACATATTGACTTTGGGCACCTAAAATATCGATTTTCAGCATGTTTTGGGCCTGTATTTTGAAAATATTCTAGTACTGAGTAGGCATGTACAGATTGCTTGGGGGACCCAAAAATATCGAATTTTCGGGTCTTTTGAGCCGGAATTTGGGAAAGAAACGGGTACAGAAGATGCATACACATATTGGCTTTGGGCACGTAAAATATCGATTTTTAACATGTTTTGAGTCTTTATATTGAAAACATTCTAGCAAGGAGTAGGCATGTACAGATCGCTTCTGGGACCCTAAAATCTCGAATTTTCTTGTGTTTTGAGCCTGAATTTGAGATATAAACAGGTACAGAAGATGCATATACATATCGACTTTGGGAACCAAAATTATCGATTTTGAGCATGTTTTGGGCCTGTATTTTGAAAATACTCTAACACGAAGTAGGCATGTACAGATTACTTCCGGTACACAAAAATATCAAATTTTCGGGTGCTTTGAGCCTGAATTTGATATATAAACGGGTACAGAAAATGCATGCATATATTGACCTTGGGCACCTAAAATATTGATTTTTAGCACGTTTTGGGTCTGTGTCTTGAAAACATTCTGGCAAGGAATAGGCATGTACAGATCGCTTCTGGGACTCAAAAATATCGAATTTTCGGGTGTTTTAAGCCTGAATTTGAGATATAAACGGGTACAGAAGATCCATGCACATATCGACTTTGGGCACCCAAAATATCGATTTTTAGCATGTTTTGGGTCTGTATCTTAAAACATTCTAGCAAGAAGTAGGCATGTACAGATCGCTTCTGGAACCCAAAAATATCGAATTTTTGAGTGTTTTGAGCCTGAATTTGAGATATAAACGGGTACTGAAGATGCATGCACATATCGACTTTGGGCACCTAAATTATCGATTTTAAGCATGTTTTGGGCCAATATTATGAAAATATTCTAGCACTGAGTAGGCATGTACAGATCGCTTCGGGGACCCAAAAATATCGTATTTTCGGGTCTTTTGAGCCTGATTTTGGGAAATAAACGGGTACAGAAGATGCATACACATATTAGCTTTGGGCACGTAAAATATCGATTTTTAACATATTTTGAGTCTGTATATTGAAAATATTCTGGCAAGGAGTAGGCATGTACAGATTACTTCTGGGACACAAAAATATCAAATTTTCGGGGGCTTTGAGCCTGAATTTGATATATAAACGGGTACAGAAAATGCATGCATATATTGACCTTGGGCACCTAGAATATCGATTTTCAGCACGTTTTGGGTCTATATCTTGAAAACATTCTGGCAAGGAGTATTCATATAGAGATCGCTTGTGGGACCCATAAATTTTGAATTTTCGTTTGTTTTGTGCCTGAATTTGAGATATAAACGGGTACAGAAGATGCATGCACATATCGACTTTGGGCACCCAAAATATTGATTTTTAGCATATTTTTTGTCTTTATATTGAAAACATTCTAGCAAGGAGTAGGCATGTACAGATCGCGTTTTGGACCCAAAAATGTCGAATTTTCGGGTTCTTTGAGCCTGAATTTGGGATATAAACGCGTACAGAAGATGCATGCACATATCGACTTTGGGCACCCAAAATATCTATTTTTAGCATGTTTTGGGCCTATATTTAGAAAATATTCTAGCACTGAGTAGGCATGTACAGATCGCTGCTGGGACCCAAAAATATCGAATTTTCGGGTGTTTTGAGCCTGAATTTGGGATATAAACGGGTTCAGAAGATGCATACATATATTGACTTTTGGCACCTAAGATATCGATTTCGAGCTTGTTTCGGGTCTGTATCTTGAAAACATTCTGGGATGGAGTATGCATGTAGAGATCGCTTTTTGGACCCAAAAATATCGAATTTTCGGGTTCTTTGAGCCTGAATTTGGGATATAAACGGGTACAGAAGATGCATGCACATATCAACTTTGGGCACCCAAAATATCGATTTTTAGCATGTTTTGGGCCTATATTTTAAAAATATTCTAGCACTGAGTAGGCATGTACAGATCGCTTTTTGGACCCAAAAATATCGAATTTTCGGGTTCTTTGAGCCTGAATTTGGGATATAAACGCGTACAGAAGATGCATGCACATATCGACTTTGGGCACCTAAAATATCGATTTTCAGCATGTTTTGGGCCTGTATTTTGAAAATACTCTAACACGGAGTAGGCATGTACAGATATCTTCTGGGACCCAAAAATATCGAATTTTCGGGTGTTTTGAGCCTGAACTTGAGATATAAACGGGTACTGAAGATGCATCCACATATCGACTTTTCGTACGTAAAATATCGATTTTGAGCTTGTTTCGGGTCTGTATCTTGAAAACATTCTGGCATGGAGTATGCATGTAGAGATCGCTTCTGGGACCCATAAATTTTGAATATTCGGGTTCTTTGAGCCTGAATTTGAGATATAAACGGATACAGAAGATGCATACACATATTGACTTTGTGCACCTAAAATATCGATTTTCAGCATGTTTTGGGCCTATATTTTGAAAATACTCTAACACGGAGTAGGCATGTACAGATCGCTTCTGGGACCCAAAAATATCGTATTTTCGGGTGTTTTGAGCCTGAATTTGGGATATAAACGGGTACCGAAGATGCATACACATATTGACTTTGGGCACCTAAAATATCGATTTTCAGAAAGTTTTGGGCCTGTAATTTGAAAATACTCTAACACGGAGTAGGCATGTACAGATCGCTTCTGGGATCCAAAAATAACGAATTTTCGGGAGTTTTGAGCTTGAATTTGAGATATAAACGGGTACTGAAGATGCATGCACATATCGACTTTTTGCACGTAAAATATCGATTTTGAGCTTGTTTCGGGTCTGTATCTTGAAAACATTCTGGCAAGGAGTATGCATGTAGAGATCGCTTCTGGGACACATAAAATTTGAATTTTCGGGTGTTTTGAGCCTGAATTTGAGATATAAACGGGTACAGAAGATGCATGCACATATCGACTTTGGGCACCCAAAATATAGATTTTTAGCATGTTTTGGGTCTATATCTTGATAACTTTCTAGCAAGGAGTAGGCATATACAGATCGCTTTTTGGACCCAAAAATATCGAATTTTCGGGATCTTTGAGCCTGAATTTGGGATATAAACGGGTACAGAAGATGCATGCACATATCGACTTTGGGCACCCAAAATATCGATTTTTAGCATGTTTTGGGCCTATATTTTAAAAATATTCTAGCACTGAGTAGGCATGTACAGATCGCTTCTTGGACCGATAAATTTCGAATTTTCGGGTGTTTTGAGCCTGAATTTGAGATATAAACGGGCACAGAAGATGCATGCACATATCGACTTTTGGGCACCTAAAAGATCGATTTTTAGTATCTTCTGGGCCTGTATTTTGAAAATACTCTAACACGGAGTAGGCATGTACAGATCGTTTTTGGGACACCAAAATATCGAATTTTCGGGTGTTTTGGGCCTGAATTTGAGATATCGACTTTGGGCACCTAAAATATCGATTTTTTGCATGTTTTGGGCCTATATTTTGAAAATATTCTAGCACTGAGTAGGCATGTACAGATCGCTTCTGGAACCCCAATATATCGCATTTTCGGGTGTTTTGAGCCTGAATTTGAGATATAAACGGGTACAAAAAAAGCATGCACATATTGACTTTGGGCACCTAAATTATCGATTTTCAGCATGTTTTGGGCCTGTATTTTGAAAATACTCTAACACGGAGTAGGCATGTACAGATCGCTTCTGGGACCCAAAAATATCGAATTTTCGGGTGTTTTGAGCCTGAATTTGAGATATAAACGGGTACTGAAGATGCATGCACATATCGACTTTAGAGCACCTAAAATATCGATTTTGAGCATGTTTTGGGTCTGTATCTTGAAAACATTCTAATTCGGAGTAGGCATGTACAGATCGTTTCTAGGACCCAAAAATACCGAATTTTCGGGTTTTTTGAGCCTGAATTTGAGATATAAACAGGTACAGAAGATGCATGCACATATCGATTTTGGACATTTAAAATATTGATTTTTAGCATGTTTTTACCCTATATTTTGAAAACATTCAAGCACTGAGTAGGCATGTACAGACTGCTTCTGGGACCCAAAAATATCGAATTTTCGGGTGTTTTGAGGTTGAATTTGGGATATAAACTTGTGCAAAAGATGCATACACATATTGACTTCTGGCACCTAAAATATCGATTTTCAGCATGATTTGGGCCTGTATCTGAGTAGGCATGTACAGATCACTTCTGGGACCCCAAAATATCGAATTTTCGGGTGTTTTGAGCCTGAATTTGAGATATAAACGGGTACAGAAGATTCATGCACATATCGACTTTTGGGCACCTAAAGGATCGATTCTCAGTATCTTTTGGGCCTGTATTTTTAAAATACTCTAACACGGAGTAGGCACGTACAGATCGCTTCTGGGACCGCAAAATATCGAATTTTCGGGTGTTTTAGGCCTGAATTTGAGATATCGACTTTGGGCACCTAAAATATAGATTTTTAGCATGTTTTGGGCCTGTATTTTGAAAATACTCTAACACGGAGTAGGCATGTACATGTACCAGTTCTGAAGGCTTGAACTCTGGGCAGAAACTGGTAACTTACTTGTGTGTAATTCTTGGAGTTGTAGTGGTAGTAGTTGTTGTTGTTGTATTAGGTAGCGAGCTCGGCGTTGTGGTGTTCTTAGGTAATTGATTTCACAAGTTTCTTAAGGCTGAATTTATTAATATATCTAAACAGGGAATTATAATGATGTGCCTTGTCTTATTTGTATGGTCTCTCTTTGTGGAGACAAGTGTATAGCCCTGGGAGTCAGTGTTAAGTATCCTACCTATTAGTTAAACTTCACTGCTTAAATACATTCTCTACTGGAGTTGACAGCTGTGTCTGGATACAATATTACCAACTTGGATGGTTATGATTTACTGTGGGTTACCTGTGGCCATGTGGTAGGATGAATCACGTGGGACTATGGTCACGAGGTTTTGAGTCATGCCTCATGTAGCTGAAAGGACCCTTGCTCCTATCTCCAGGTACCTATACTGACAAATAGTCTGTGATACCTGGTTATCTTAATGTTTATCTTCTTGTTTATTTATCTAATGCCGGTTCTGGGCAGGTAGTCTGGTTACTGACCCTCGCTAATCTTATCTTCTACCTGCCTTGCCTCTAGGAGCCGTACAATCGCTCTTTCCCGCTACCCCAATCTGTCCCAGATTAGAACTTTATTGTGGGAACAAATTTTACAATACTTGGTATATCCAAGGATGATTCATCCAGAGGAAACGGACAGAGGAGCTAGGAAATTAACAATCAATACTTAAATATTAACACAAAATAGACATCAAAGACATAGGCACACCATATGCTTAAAATTTACATTACCGGTAATACATGAATATAAATACATGAACATGAATACATTGTTACATAAAATTTCATCTTAAAATTAATGTTTTTAGCTAGGTGCATGTTATTGTGTGTATATAAGCTAACCTATGCTAAAGATTCACACATTAATGAGGTGGGAGCCGTGTTGTTATGGTGTGGCTGTGAAATAACAGTCTTATCCTTTTCAAGACAAGAGCATTCAGTATACGTCGATAGTGCTTACTTATACAATTCAAAAATAGTATAGTAGACTGTCTTATACAATACATAAATATTATAGTACATGCCAGAAAAATAAGACATGGGATAATAAACATAGGTACCAAGAGTTATTATGATCAATATATGGAGGAATCAATTGATATACTAAGGATGTTTGAATCCTAGTCTCATTGAGTAACTTAATAGTTTCATTTTTCCTGAAACAACTGATAATTAAGAGATGTTAAACAAGTCGACATTAAATTAAATATGTTGAAAGGTGGAAGAGAGTGTGTTATGTTTTCAAGCAATTTATGTTTATGAGGCAAGATAACGATTCCCTTGGATCGTATTTCCTATGAGTCTGCTTCTTTATAGTAGCTTTAAACCATACCATGTGTAGGGTGATTAGGGCAAATTAGTGTTAATTGTGTATCAGCAGGTAAGTATAGATAGTGGAAATTAAAAAATGATGATGAAAGAGAGTTTGATTAGTAATAGATATGAATGTACATGCATATAGTGTGTGATTAGTATTACTTTGATTCCAAGCAAGTGGAGATTTTGCATCATGTGGAGATTTAAATGCAAATAAATATGCAAAGAAATATGCAAGACAAACATATAAATGAAGATATGCAACATGGCACTTGAAGTGTTGTGTGTCACTGATGACATCATCGCTAAGCATAATACTTATTGGATGAAAATTGAATATTAAATGATTACTTCCATTTTCATTGGGAATTGTTGAAGTGCGTAGCTTGTGAATAACATTTTACCTTTTATGGGAATAATAATAATGAGTATATGATCTTGTATTAAAATACTACACAAGACTGTATAATAATATACCTAGTAGGTGTATGAAGATAATAAGTAAGATGGTATTTCATCATTGATTGTGCCATTACATTTCGTAGCTGTTGGAGTGGTAAAATTGTGAGTTGATCTTACCTTACTCGCAGTAAATACTCTCTCAATAAATAGTTGTCATTCCTCTCTAAGTTCCTCACCTGCTATCATTTTCCTGCTAACTCACAGAAATAAATAGAAGCCTAAAAGTATGATGTGATTATTCCATATATGTAGTTCTTTTCATTTGTTGCTCATGTAAACTATATAAATCGTATTTAATTTCTGTGCAATGATTTGCACTCTAATACAGTATATACCTGTTACTCTATCTTACCTTGATTTGCAAAGGCTTGTCCTGCAACCTTTTATTTATGGGATAATGTTTGTATACCACTATCTAAGCAGTACCAAATAGTGCTCATGAAATTTCACTGAAAATTTCTAAATCACGCTCTGGGCTGTGATGATGGCTCCAAGCCATTTTTTTTTTTTTTTTTTTTTTTTTTTTTTTTTGTATAATAAGCGAGCCATATCACCTGAGTCGCTGAATCCATTCCTAGGGCGCCCAATAGTGAAAGGACACTATAGAATATAATGCATGTAAATAGGTAAATTCATTCATGTGATACCTGTCACAGAAAACTAGTGTATCATTAAATACCTTATTTGTACCCACTGCTCAATGGCAGAAAATTTATGTAATAATTCAAATATATCCTGTAGAAATAGTGATCATATCGTTCGTCACCAACATTTTATTTATTTTCTTTTCTTTTCAACTGTTTGATAAAATTGTAAACGAGAGCTCTCGGATTGTAAGACGTCATCTTTATCTGTGTTATGCACTTCGTCGGAGCCTGTAGCCGCCGCGAGGATAGACATGAAAACCGTTTTATAGGTTGATTTGGGCCACATTTGTAAGAAGAAATATTTTCATTGGAAACCGATCGGAGTTTTTGTTTGTAAGTGTTTATTTTATTATCATCAATAGTAGGGATAATATTACGAGGAAGAGGACATTGTTGCTGTTGCAGAGATATTGATTGGTTTTATTTTGGATGTTAGATTTTTTGCGCGCATTTTACCAATTTCTTTATTCTGTTTACATAAACAACATCATCCGCCTGGTAAAATTATTCATTATTATAAGATTATGCCTACTAAAGACATGACTGTGTGAAGTTCGATCGGGTACCCATTATGTTGGCGATTACGCATTTTTTTTTTTTTTTTTTTTTTTTTTCTCTAGCAAGCCTATAATTTGTTTTGTTCTGTCGGCGATCACGCATTTTTCTTGCAAGCCGATAAATTGCTTTGTTATGTTCTGATGAAATTGTGGAAATGCAACTCACTGTCGTTAAGCATAGTTGTCCATGTTGTCATGGCTTCTTCGTGGCAATTGTTATATCATATAAAAGACGTATCCATACGCCATATAGTATTTCATGTGGAGTTTTTCCTTTTATTTCCATATTTTGTAGTGTTTATTGACCGTCATATCGATGCAGTCTTCCCATGTGGAGGGATTTTCATTGTTTCTGTGCCACGAAGTACTTCTAGTAGTGTTACGGTTTTGCCGTTTTGTTAACCCATTAGATGCTGGGACATATGGTAATACAAACGTTTGCTTATTGTAGTAGAAATCAGCTATCTTTTATAATATTGGGACATGTATATGGGCATATGAATTTGGTTTTAAATATATGTGCACTTACCTTTGCGGTTTTTATCGTAGTGGTGCCGCCACTAAATATCTAGAAAATGGTTAACCATAGGTAATAACTTATTTGCGTCCTGATTCGAAATTGGTAAGGAAAGTAGATCTATTCCTACTATGTCCCATGATTCGTCCAGGATTAGGGATTCCCGTCATGGAACAGAGGTCCAAATGTATGGCCTTGATTTGCATTGCATGTTTCGCATTGAGCGATATATATATTTCATCATCTACCCTTAGTTTATGTTAATAGTATAATGTATGGAGAGTGGTCAGGTACTTATCTCTCCCAGGATGTCCTGCTGCATTATGATATAAGGGTAATTAATACTGAGGGAAACATTCTTTGTTGTATCACTATTTGATTGGTTTGTACGTCACGTTCCCTTAGTTTTCTGTAAATAATATCATCATGAAGGGAAAATATATTTAAGTGACTGGGTAATTATGGTCCATTTATTTTCATCTTCAGTTTTTAATGAATATCTTATTACATTTATCATAAAATCCATTTGCTAATGTTTAGGAACCGTATTAAGGTCAAAGTCCATGGGTGTCCTCGGAACTAAAAGGACAAGATGATTGTTTAAGGGATCTGCTACTTTATTTAATCGTCCTGGGAGGTAGTTAATATCAATATGCGGGAGAAATTCCTGAATTGTTAGATATTATCTGGCTAATTTTCCCGTTAGGGTTTGAGGTTATAGTAAGCCAAGGATCGTTCGATAATTCGCGAAAACTTGTAAAGGATAGCCTAATACGATGTTTCTAAAAGTACGAAGTGCCCATAAGATTGCTCAAGTGTCCTGTTTTGTTACAGAGTAACGAGTTCCCTGCGCATTTAATATTCTCTAAGCATAAGCACATACCTAACATAGATCCATAGCTATCTCTTACATAAGTACAGCGCCTAAGCCTACTGAAGAAGCATCCGTACACGTGATATGAGTTAATGAATATTTGGGAATGCAAAATTTGGAGCTGACATTAATTAACCTTTAATAATTCAAAGCTCAGCTATTTCTCTGGCATCCATACAAAATCTGTATCTTTCTTGAGGGGATTATTTATGGGTTTAACTACTTGGGAAAAATTCTTTACAAGGATTCTATATAAGAACATAAACCCAAGAATGATTTTACGTTAGTAACATTTATTTGGAATAGGGAATACTTTCATTGCTAGTATTTTATCAGATTGTGTATGGAGCACAGTGGCGGTTAATGTATAACCTAAAATGATAATTTTCTGGTAAGAAAATGACACATAGGCATTTAAAGTTTGAGGCCTACCTAATGTAATCTCTGGATAAGCTTCTTTATTGTTACTTATTATGAATGTACGTCTTTAGAAAAAATAATCAAATCGTTTAGATTAGCGATGACTACGTTATTAATAAAACCAATACGAAAATTAACCATATGTTGAAATATGGATGAAACATTACATAACCCAAATGGTCTACGAATGTATTCATAATAACCATGGGAAGTACTAAATGTTGTAATGGGTTGACTTTTATCATCTAATGCTACTTGCCAGTTTCCACTGACCAAGTTTAAGGTGGAGGATATCATAGGCTTTGATTTACCAATGTTAGACAAAACATCTTAAAGGAGGGAGGGGATAATTATTTTTAATTGTAGCATTATTTATTTGTCTGTAATCAATTACTGGCGTAAATTCACCATTATTATTGAAACCAAAAACATTGGGCTGTTAAAATGGGAGTTAGAATTCTTAATAATGCCTTCATCCATCATTTCATTTAATATTTCGTTTACAACTTTCTGCCTACTACGAGGTACGGTAGTCTATATGCTCGAATAAATGGGTTGAGGAGATGTTAGTGTAATGGTATGCTTTATAATGTTGGTTCATCATAAGGATTCACAAGGTAGGGCAATCGCATTTCAATATGTGGCTAGTATGGTGATAAGATTATCACGATAAAGTGGAAATTCGCGTCCACTGACAAAATTTCTAAGTTGCTCCCCTATGTGACTATCAATTTATCCCTCGGTAAGAACCGATACAATATTTCCTTGTGGTATTGGTCTAACTTCCATCTGTACAGATCACATAGATATGTTCCGTTCTTTACATGAATATTGGTAGATGATTTATTAATATCAGTGATATGTTCACTGTTTACATTGGGTAAAGTAAATTAATCCCTGGTTATATATTATTTTACTAGTTCTATTAAGAATAGAACGGTAGTTTGTGGCTGTACATGAGATGGAAGCTTTACCTTCAATTTATGGACGAAATTTGGAGTTAATATAATATTATATGCAGCAATGGCCTTTATGATAATGGAGTTATTTCCCTTATTTTCAATACGTATAGGGGTAACCTAACATGGACTTATATATTGGCCTGGACAATCCTGTATTGGAATACATTAATTCCCAAAATGTATTATTTTATGTTTAGGGTTATTATTATTATGGTTTGTTTGATAAGGTATGATAAACCTAGTTTATACTTTCGTATTATATAAAATTCAATATGTATATGGTTAGATCCCTTGTCTAACCGTACAGGAAGGGTTAAAGTGTCCCTAATACCTGTAATTTATTGCCTGTCATGGTTGACAATTCTATGTCACCTGCTCAATCTTGGTTTATGAATGCCGCTGGGGACCTAATTTGCATAATATGTTAAAGGAATTATCCGATAACAAGGAAACTGCTGTGCCTGTGTCTATCATTAAGTGAGTGTTACTGTGTGATATTAGGACAGGGAATTATAGTACATTATCGGTAAATGCTACGACAGGGCCTACAGTCTTATTTTCGGGACGTTTGATGCTATATTAATATTGTGGCGGTCTCGTTTCATACATCATGTTTCGATTGTGCAAGTCCCGTTTCATTCTGTTAAGGATCATGCATTCATCTAAGGAATGCGACTTTGATTCATGTAAATGACTGTATTTATTTTTACTTTTCCCTTGATCATTTCCTTTAGTATTATGTAAGTAATAACAATCACTGGTAATATTATTATTTCCGTTACAGTGTTTGCAACGTTTTGCCTGTGATTCCCTTTGAGTAGGTGTGGCATCAAAATTAAAATTCTTCGTCCCCATGGATTGAGTAATCTGTAATTCACGATGTATGATACGAGATTCCTTCGAATTTAAAGTTAGAGACCCTGATAATGCAAGTGCTTTTGCTGGTTCACTTGTAGTTATGTTTTCTGCCTTTGTTATAATCATTCTCTGAACCCATGATAATGAATTATGTAGTTTACCATCCCCAAAAACATCAATAAGTGACTGTCTGAATGTAGCATATGGCGTTAAATTCTCTGGATCCGAAAAAGCACTTGTAGTTATCATATAGCTGGCTGGACTATCTGGTGCAATATGCTCTCTCACGAATCTTATCTTATGTAAGTCCTGCTCTATATTAGTTTGGTTAAACACATCCTCCAAATGACGCAAGAAGAGATGAATCCCATATCTTGGATTATCTCCCGTATAATACTTTAAATACTTGTGGGTGGGTAAGCTTGTCATTGTATGCCTAGAGGAGGTAGTGGGGCTAGAAGAAGTTGTATGAAGAGCAGAGACAGTAGGAGATTGTGGAGGAGTAGTCATTGTTGGAGAAAATACAGGTTAATATAGTATACCAGAACAAGTCGTTAATGGGGGTAAGGTTGGAGAAACAGAAAAATGTACTCGAATGTGTTGGCACCACAAACGAGACTTAGGGAGGCAGGCAAATCTAGCTTGGAGACTAATGAATCATCATCAGGGATATTCGAAGTTAGTTGTGATACCTTTGGATTAATGGGGGAGAATATCTTTACCTTTGTTGTAATTTGGCACTTCTTTTCTTTCTTTCTGGGCTGTTAATGAGGAACCTAATTCTTTTCTAACATGTTCGTGGACAAGTGAAAAATAATGTAATGTAACATGTAATGTGTACCTACTTTTAGTTGACTCTAGTTGCAACGACGATGTGGTGAAGAGGCGACGTCGGTGGAGAGGCGAAGCGATTATTAGTTAGCTCGCACACTAACACACTAACAGTCGTTATTGGAGTGAAGATGATGAACGTTGACCTGCCTTTACGAGAGCATTTACGTAACAAGGCGTCAGCGTGGAGGTGATGGAGGTCGAGGCATTGTCCTGACAAGAGAATTTATGCAGGGCCGCCGATGTGGTAGTGATGAAGTGATGATTGTTTGTTGTGAAGTAGATGAGGACCCCTTGTAGGTCAGTTGCAGTTATGGTGAAGCAGGTGCCTCTTGTAGGTGAAGAATTTGTGGTTTATCTCCCTCGTTAGAGGTCGTAAGATTATACCCACAGAAGAAATTACTTGAGAGGATTTACAAGTAAATTCCTTCAACTTGTCCTTGAACAATGTTAGTCACTGTACTCCCGTGAAGTCTATACCTTGCAATTTGCCTTATTGCAATCCCACCGCTGCCACAAAATGTACCAGTTCTGAAGGCTTGAACTCTGGGCAGAAACTGGTAACTTACTTGTGTGTAATTCTTGGAGTTGTAGTGGTAGTAGTTGTTGTTGTTGTTGTATTAGGTAGCGAGCTCGGCGTTGTGGTGTTCTTAGGTAATTGACTTCACAAGTTTCTTAAGGCTGAATTTATTAATATATCTAAACAGGGAATTATAATGATGTGCCTTGTCTTATTTGTATGGTCTCTCTTTGTGGAGACAAGTGTATAGCCCTGGGAGTCAGTGTTAAGTATTCTACCTATTAGTTAAACTTCACTGCTTAAATACATTCTCTACTGGAGTTGACAGCTGTGTCTGGATACAATATTACCAACTTGGATGGTTATGATTTACTGTGGGTTACCTGTGGCCATGTGGTAGGATGAATCACGTGGGACTATGGTCACGAGGTTTTGAGTCATGCCTCATGTAGCTGAAAGGACCCTTGCTCCTATCTCCAGGTACCTATACTGACAAATAGTCTGTGATACCTGGTTATCTTAATGTTTATCTTCTTGTTTAATTATCTAATGCCGGTTCTGGGCAAGTAGTCTGGTTACTGACCCTCGCTAATCTTATCTTCTACCTGCCTTGCCTCTAGGAGCCGTACATACAGATCGCTTCTGGGACCCTAAAATATCGAACTTTCGGGTGTTTTGAGCCTGAATTTGAGATATAAACGAGTACAGAAAATTCATGCCCATATCGACTTTTGGACACCTAAAATATCGATTTTGAGCATGTTTTGGGTCTGTATCTTGAAAACATTCTAACACGGAGTAGGCATGTGCAGATCGCTTCTAGGACCCAAAAATACCGAATTTTCGGGTGTTTTGAGCCTCAATTTGAGATATAAACGGGTACAGAAGATACAAGCACATATCGACTTTGGACACTTAAAATATCGAGTTTTAGCATGTTTTGAGCTCATATATTTAAAACATTCTAGCACTGAGTAGGCATGTACAGATCGCTTCTGGGACCCAAAAATATCGAATTTTCGGGTGTTTTGAGCCTGAATTTGAGATATAAACGGGTACTTAAGATACATGCACATATCGACTTTTGGGCACCTAAAATATCGATTTTGATCATGTTTTGGGTCTGTATTTTGAAAATACTCTAACACGGAGTAGGCATGTACAGATCGCTTCTGGGACCCCAAAATATCGAATTTTCGGGTGTTTTGTGAATGAATTTGAGATATCGACTTTGGGCACCTAAAATATCGATTTTCATCATGTTTTGGGCCTGTATTTTGAAAATACTCTAACACGGAGTAGGCATGTACAGATCGCTTCTGGGACCCCAAAATATCGAATTTTCGGGTGTTTGGAGCCTGAATTTGAGATATAAACGGGTACAGAAGATGCATGAACATATCGACTTTTGGGCACCTAATAGATCGATTTTCAGTATGTTTTGGGCCTATATTTTGAAAATATTCTAGCACTGAGTAGGCATGTACAGATCGCTTCTAGGACCCAAAAATACCGATTTTTCGGGTGTTTTGAGCCTGAATTAGAGATATAAACGGGTACAGAAGATGCATGCACATATCGACTTTGGACACCTAAAATATCGATTTTTAGCATTTTTGAGCCTATATTTTCAAAACATTCTAGCACTGAGTAGGCATGTACAGATCGCTTATGGGACCCAAAAATATCGAATTTTCGAGTGTTTTGAGGTTAAATTTGGGATATAAACGGGTGCAGAAGTTGCATACACATATTGACTTTGGGCACCTAAAATATTGATTTTCAGCATGTTTTGGGTATGTATCTGAGTAAGCATATACAGATCGCTTCTGGAACTCCAAAATATCGAATTTTCGGGTGTTTGGAGCCTGAATTAGGGATATAAACGGGTACAGAAGATGAATGCACATATTGACTTTTGGGCACCTAAAAGATTGATTTTCAGTATGTTTTGGGCCTGTATTTTGAAAATACTCTAACACGGAGTAGGCATGTACAGATCGCTTCTGGGACCCCAAAATATCGAATTTTCGGGTGTTTTGGGCCTGAATTTGAGATCTCGACTTTGGGCACCTAAATTATCGATTTTTAGCATGTTTTGGGCCTATAATTTGAAAATATTCTAGCACTGAGTAGGCATGTACAGATCGCTTCTGGGATCCCAAAATATCGAATTTTCGGGTGTTTGAGCCTGAATTTGAGATATAAACGGGTACAGAAGATGCATAGACATATCGACTTTCGGCACCTAAAATATCGATTTTCAGCATGTTTTGGGCCTGTATTTTGAAAATACTCTAACACCGAGTAGGCATGTACAGATCGCTTCTGGGACCCCAAAATATCGAATTTTCTGGTGTTTTGAGCATGAATTTCAGATATGAACGGGAACTGAAGATGCATACACATATCGACTTTTGGGCACCTAAAATATCGATTTTGAGCATGTTTTGGGTCTGTATCTTGAAAACATTCTAACTAGGAGTAGGCATGTACAGATCGCTTCTAGGACCCCTAAATATCGAATTTTCGGGTGTTTTGAGCCTGAATTTGAGATATAAACGGGTACTTAAGATACATGCACATATTGACTTTAGGCACCTAAAATATCGGTTTCTAGCATGTTTTGAGCCTTTATTTTGAAAATATTCTAGCACTGAGTAGGCATGTAAAGATCGCTTCTGGGACCCCAAAATATCGAATTTTCGGGTGTTTTGTGCCTGAATTTGAGATATCGACTTTGGGCACCTAAAATATCGATTTTCTTCATGTTTTGGGCCTGTATTTTGAAAATACTCTAACACGGAGTAGGCATGTACAGATCGCTTCTGTGACCCCAAAATATCGAATTTTCGGGTGTTTGGAGCCTGAATTTGAGATATAAACGGGTACAGAAGATGCATGAACATATCGACTTTTGGGCACTTAATAGATCGATTTTCAGTATGTTTTGGGCCTATATTTTGAAAATATTCTAGCACTGAGTAGGCATGTACAGATCGCTTTTAGGACCCAAAAATACCGATTTTTCGGGTGTTTTGAGCCTGAATTAGAGATATAAACGGGTACAGAAGATGCATGCACATATCGACTTTGGACACCTAAAATATCGATTTTTAGCATTTTTGAGCCTATATTTTCAAAACATTCTAGCACTGAGTAGGCATGTACAGATCGCTTATGGGACCCAAAAATATCGAATTTTCGAGTGTTTTGAGGTTAAATTTGGGATATAAACGGGTGCAGAAGTTGCATACACATATTGACTTTGGGCACCTAAAATATGGATTTTCAGCATGTTTTGGGTATGTATCTGAGTAAGCATATACAAATCGCTTCTGGAACTCCAAAATATCGAATTTTCGGATGTTTGGAGCCTGAATTTGGGATATAAACGGGTACAGAAGATGAATGCACATATTGACTTTTGGGCACCTAAAAGATTGATTTTCAGTATGTTTTGGGCCTGTATTTTGAAAATACTCTAACACGGAGTAGGCATGTACAGATCGCTTCTGGGACCCCAAAATATTGAATTTTCGGGTGTTTTGGGCCTGAATTTTAAATCTCGACTTTGGGCACTTAAATTATCGATTTTTAGCATGTTTTGGGCGTATAATTTGAAAATATTCTCGCACTGAGTAGGCATGTACAGATCGCTTCTGGGATCCCAAAATATCGAATTTTCGGGTGTTTGAGCCTGAATTTGAGATATAAACGGGTACAGAAGATGCATAGACATATTGACTTTCGGCACCTAAAATATCGATTTA
Organism: Petrolisthes cinctipes; assembly: GCA_033782935.1. Classification (NCBI taxonomy): domain Eukaryota; kingdom Metazoa; phylum Arthropoda; class Malacostraca; order Decapoda; family Porcellanidae; genus Petrolisthes; species Petrolisthes cinctipes. The sequence continues at coordinate 2,105,369 of JAWQEG010000175.1, forward strand.
CAGCATGTTTTGGGCCTGTATTTTGAAAATACTCTAACACCGAGTAGGCATGTACAGATCGCTTCTGGGACCCCAAAATATCGAATTTTCGGGTGTTTTGAGCATGAATTTGAGATATGAACGGGAACTGAAGATGCATACACATATCGACTTTTGGGCACCTAAAATATCGATTTTGAGCATGTTTTGGGTCTGTATCTTGAAAACATTCTAACTAGGAGTAGGCATGTACAGATCGCTTCTAGGACCCCAAAATACGGTATTTTCGGGTGATTTGAGCCTAAATTTGAGATATAAACGGGTACAGATGATACATGCACATATTGACTTTAGGCACCTAAAATATCGATTTCTATCATGTTTTGAGCCTTTATTTTGAAAATATTCTAGCACTGAGTAGGCATGTAAAGATCGTTTCTGGGACCCCAAAATATCGAATTTTCGGGTGTTTTGTGCCTGAATTTGAGATATCGACTTTGGGCACCTAAAATATCGATTTTCATCATGTTTTGGGCCTTTATTTTGAAAATACTCTAACACGGAGTAGGCATGTACAGATCGCTTCTGGGATCCCAAAATATCGAATTTTCGGGTGTTTGGAGCCTGAATTTGAGATATAAACGGGTACAGAAGATGCATGAACATATCGACTTTTGGGCACCTAATAGATCGATTTTCAGTATGTTTTGGGCCTATATTTTGAAAATATTCTAGCACTGAGAAGGCATGTACAGATCGCTTATGGGACCCAAAAATATCGAATTTTCGAGTGTTTTGAGGTTAAATTTGGGATATAAACGGGTGCAGAAGTTGCATACACATATTGACTTTGGGCACCTAAAATATTGATTTTCAGCATGTTTTGGGTATGTATCTGAGTAAGCATATACAGATCGCTTCTGGAACTCCAAAATATCGAATTTTCGGGTGTTTGGAGCCTGAATTTGGGATATAAACGGGTACAGAAGATGAATGCACATATTGACTTTTGGGCACCTAAAAGATTGATTTTCAGTATGTTTTGGGCCTGTATTTTGAAAATACTCTAACACGGAGTAGGCATGTACAGATCGCTTCTGGGACCCCAAAATATCGAATTTTCGGGTGTTTTGGGCCTGAATTTTAAATATCGACTTTGGGCACTTAAATTATCGATTTTTAGCATGTTTTGGGCCTATAATTTGAAAATATTATAGCACTGATTAGGCATGTACAGCTCGCTTCTGGGATCCCAAAATATCGAATTTTCGGGTGATTTGAGCCTGAATTTGAGATATAAACGGGTACAGAAGATACATGCACATATTGACTTTAGGCACCTAAAATATCGATTTCTAGCATGTTTTGAGCCTTTATTTTGAAAATATTCTAGCACTAAGTAGGCATGTAAAGATCGCTTCTGGGACCCCAAATTATCGAATTTTCGGGTGTTTTGAGCCTGAATTTGAGATATAAACGGATACAGAAGATGTATTCACATATTGACTTTGGGCACCTAAAATATCGATTTTCAGCATGTTTTAGGCCTCTATCTGAGTAGGCATGTACATATCGCTTCTGGAACCCCCAAATATCGAGTTTTCGTGTGTTTTGAGCCTGAATTTGTAATATAAACGGGTACAGAAGATGCATGCACATATCGACTTTTGGGCACCTAAAAGATCGATTTTTAGTATCTTTTGGGCCTGTATTTTGAAAATACTCTAACACGGAGTAGGCATGTACAGATCGTTTCAGGGACCCCAAAATAGCGAATATTCGGGTGTTTTGGGCCTGAATTTGATATATCGACTTTGGGCACCTAAAATATCGATTTTCAGCATGTTTTGGGTCTGTATCTTGAAAACATTCTAACTAGGAGTAGGTATGTACAGATTGCTTCTATGACCCAAAAATACCGAATTTTTGGGTGTTTTGAGCCTGAATTTGAGATATAAACGGGTACAGAAGATGCATGCACATATCGACTTTGGACTCTTAAAATATCGATTTCTAGCATGTTTTGAGCCTATATTTTGAAAATATTCTAGCACTGAGTAGGCATGTAAAGATCGCTTCTGGGACACCAAAATATCGAATTTTCGGGTGTTTTGAGCCTGAATTTGAGATATAAACGGGTACAGAAGATGCATTCACATATTGACTTTGGGCACCTAAAATATCGATTTTCAGCATGTTTTGGGCCTGTATCTGAGTAGGCATGTACATATCGCTTCTGGGACCCCAAAATATCGAATTTTCGGGTATTTTGAGCCAGAATTTGAGATATGAACGGGTACAGAAGATACATGCACATATTGACTTTAGGCACCTAAAATATCGATTTTCAGCATGTTTTGGGCCTTTATCTTGAAAATACTCAAACACGGAGTAGGCATGTACAGATCGCTTCTGGGACCCCAAAATATCGAATTTTTGGGTGTTTTGAGTCTGAATTTGAGATATAAACGGGTACTTAAGATACATGCACATATCGGCTTTTGGGCACCTAAAATATCGATTTTGATCATGTTTTGGGTCTGTATTTTGAAATTACTCTAACACGGAGTAGGCATGTACAGATCGCTTCTGGGACCCCAAAATATCGAATTTTCGGGTGTTTTGGGCCTGAATATGAGATCTCGACTTTGGGCACCTAAATTATCGATTTTTAGCATATTTTGGGCCTATAATTTGTAAATAATCTAGCACTGAGTAGGCATGTACAGATCGCTTCTAGGTCCCAAAAATACCGATTTTTCGGGTGTTTTGAGCCTGAATTAGAGACATAAACGGGTACAGAAGATGCATGCACATATCGACTTTGGACACCTAAAATATCGATTTTTAACATTTTTGAGCCTATATTTTCAAAACATTCTAGCACTGAGTAGGCATGTACAGATCGCTTATGGGACCCAAAAATATCGAATTTTCGAGTGTTTTGAGGTTAAATTTGGGATATAAACGGGTGCAGAAGTTGCATACACATATTGACTTTGGGCACCTAAAATATTGATTTTCAGCATATTTTGGGTATGTATCTGAGTAAGCATATACAGATCGCTTCTGGAACTCCAAAATATCGAATTTTCGGGTGTTTTGGGCCTGAATTTTAAATCTCGACTTTGGGCACTTAAATTTTCGATTTTTAGCATGTTTTGGGCCTATAATTTGAAAATATTCTAGCACTGAGTAGGCATGTACAGATCGCTTCTGGGATCCCAAAATATCGAATTTTCGGGTGATTTGAGCCTGAATTTGAGATATAAACGGGTACAGAAGATACATGCATATATTGACTTTAGGCACCTAAAATATCGATTTCTAGCATGTTTTGAGCCTTTATTTTGAAAATATTCTAGCACTAAGTAGGCATGTAAAGATCGCTTCTGGGACCCCAAAATATCGAATTTTCGGGTGTTTTGACCCTGAATTTGAGATATAAACGGGTACAGGAGATGTATTCACATATTGACTTTGGGCACCTAAAATATCGATTTTCAGCATGTTTTAGGCCTCTATCTGAGTAGGCATGTACATATCGCTTCTGGAACCCCAAAATATCGAGTTTTCGTGTGTTTTGAGCCTGAATTTGTGATATAAACGGGTACAGAAGATACATGCACATATTGACTTTGGGCACCTAAAATATCGATTTTCAGGACGTTTGGGGCCTGTATTTTAAAAATACTTTAACACGGAGTAGGAATGTACAGATCACTTCTGGGACCCAAAAATATAGAATTTTCGGGTATTTTGAGCCTGAATTTGAGATATAAACGGGTTCAGAAGATCCATGCACATATCGACTTTGGGCACCCAAAATATCGATTTTTAGCATGTTTTGGGTCTGTACCTTGAAAACATTCTAGCAAGGAGTAAGCATGTACAGATCGCTTCTGGGACCCCAAAATATCGAGTTTTCGGGTATTTTTCCCCTGAATTTGAGATATAAACGGGTACTAAAGATGCATGCACATATCGACATTGGGAACCAAAAATATTGATTTTTAGCATGTTTTGGGCCTATATTTTAAAAATATTCTAGCACTGAGTAGGCATGTACAGATCGCTTCTGGGACCCATAAATTTCGAATTTTCGGGTGTTTTGAGCCTGAATTTGAGATATAAACGGATACAAAAGATGCATGCACATATCGATTTCTGTCTCCAAAAATATCGATTTTGAGCATGATTTGGGCCTGAATTTTTAAACTACTCTAACATGAGGTAGGCATGTACAGATCGCTTCTGGGAGCCAAAAATATAGAAATTTCGGGTGTTTTGAAACCTGCATTTGAGATATAAACTGGCATAGAAGATGCATGTACATATCGACATTGGGAACCAAAAATATCGATTTTGAGCATTGTTTTTAGGCCTGTATATTAAAAATACTCTAAAACGAAGTAGGCATGTACAGATCGCTTCTGGGACACAAAAATATCCAATTTTGGGGTGTTTTGAGCCAGAAGTTGAAATATAAACGGGTACAGTAGATGCATGCTCATATCGACTTTGGGCACGTAAATTTTCGATTTTGAGCATGTTTTGGGTCTGTATCTTGAAAACATTCTAGCAAGGAGTAGGCATGTACAGATCGCTTCTGGGACCCAAAAATATCGAATTTTAGGGTGTTTTGAGCCTGAATTTGAGATATAAACGGGTACTGAAGATGCATGCACTTATCGACTTTTTGCACCTAAAATATCGATTTTGGACTTGTTTTGTGTGTGTATCTTGAAAATACTCTAACACTAAGTAGGCATGTACAGATCGCTTCTGGGACACAAAAATATCAAATTTTCGGGTGTTTTGAGCCTGAATTTAATATATAAACGGGTCCAGAAGATGCATGCACATATTGACTTTGGGCACCTAAAATATCGATTTTCAGGACGTTTGGGGCTTGTATTTTAAAAATTCTCTAACACAGAATAGGAATGTACAGATCACTTCTGGCACCCAAAAATGTCGAATTTTCGGGTGTTTTTAAACCTGAATTTGAGATATAAACGGGTATAGAAGATGCATGCTCATGTCGACTTTGGGCACCTAAAATATTGATTTTAAGCATGTTTTGGGCCTATATTTTGAAAACATTCTAGCACTTAGTAGGCATGTACAAATAGCTTCTGGAACCCAAAAATATCGAATTTTCGGGTACTTTGAGCCTGAATTTGAGATATTAACGGGTACAGAAAATACATACACATATTGACTTTGGGCACCTAAAATATCGATGTTGAGCATGTTTTGGGCCTGTATTTTGAAAATACTCTAACACGGAGTAGGCATGTATAGATCGCATCTGGGACACAAAAATATCGAATTTTTGCCTGTTTTGAGGTTGAATTTGACATATAAACAGGTACTGAAGATGCATGCACATATCGACTTTTTGCACGTAAAATATCGATTTTGAGCTTGTTTTGTTTCTGTATCTTGAAAACCTTCTGGCAAGGAGTAGGCATGTAGAGATCGCTTCTGGGACCCATAAATTTCGAATTTTCGGGTGTTTTGAGCCTGAATTTGAGATATAAACGGGTACAGAAGATTCATGCACATATTGACTTTGGGCACCTAAAATATCGATTTTCAGGACGTTTGGGGACTGTATTTTAAAAATACTTTAACACGGAGTAGGAATGTACAGATCACTTCTGGGACCCAAAAATATAGAATTTTCGGGTGTTTTGAGCCTGAATTTAAGATATGAACGGGTACAGAAGATACTTACACATATCGACTTTGGACATCTAAAATATCGATTTTGAGCATGTTTTGGGCATATATTTTGAAAACATTCTAGCACTGAGTACGTATGTAGAAATCGCTTCTTGTACCCAAAAATACTGAATTTTCGGGTGTTTTGAGCCTAAATTTGAGATATAAACGGGTACTGAAGATGCTTACACATATCGAATTTTTACACCTAAAATATCGATTTTGAGCATGTTTTGGGCCTGTATTTTGAAAACATACTAGCACTGAGTAGGTATGTACTGATCGCTTCTGGGAAACAAAAATATCCAATTTTCGGGTGTTTTGAGCCTGAATTTGGGATATAAACGGGTACAGAAGATGAATACACATACTGACTTTGGACACCTAAAATATCGATTTTCATTGTGTTTTGAGCATATATTTTGAAAAATTTTCTCGCAATGAGTAAGCATGTACAGATCGCTTCTGGGACCCAAAAATATCGAATTTTCGGGTCTTTTGAGCCTGAATTTGGGATATAAACGGGTACAGAAGATGCATACACGTATTGACTTTGGGCACGTAAAATATCGATTTTGAGCATGTTTTGGGTCTGTATCTTGAAAACATTCTGGCAAGGAGTAGGCATGTAGAGATCGCTTCTGGGACCCATAAATTTTGAATTTTCGGGTATTTTGAGCCTGAATTTGAGATATAAACGGGTACAGAAGATCCATGCACATATCGACTTTGGGCACCCAAAATATCGATTTTTAGCATGTTTTGGGTCTGTACCTTGAACACATTCTAGCAAGGAGTAAGCATGTACAGATCGCTTCTGGGACCCCAAAATATCGAATTTTCGGGTATTTTTACCCTGAATTTGAGATATAAACGGGTACTAAAGATGCATGCACATATCGACATTGGGAACCAAAAATATCGATTTTTAGCATTTTTTGGGCCTATATTTTAAAAATATTCTAGCACTGAGTAGGCATGTACAGATCGCTTCTGGGACCCATAAATTTCGAATTTTCGGGTGTTTTGAGCCTGAATTTGAGATATAAACGGATACAAAAGATGCATGCACATATCGATTTCTGTCTCCAAAAATATCGATTTTGAGCATGATTTGGGCCTGAATTTTTAAACTACTCTAACATGAGGTAGGCATGTACAGATCGCTTCTGGGAGCCAAAAATATAGAAATTTCGGGTGTTTTGAAACCTGAATTTGAGATATAAACTGGCATAGAAGATGCATGTACATATCGACATTGGGAACCAAAAATATCGATTTTGAGCATTGTTTTTAGGCCTGTATATTAAAAATTCTCTAAAACGAAGTAGGCATGTACAGATCGCTTCTGGGACACAAAAATATCCAATTTTGGGGTGTTTTGAGCCAGAAGTTGAAATATAAACGGGTACAGTAGATGCATGCTCATATCGACTTTGGGCACGTAAATTTTCGATTTTGAGCATGTTTTGGGTCTGTATCTTGAAAACATTCTAGCAAGCAGTAGGCATATACAGATTGCTTCTGGGACCCAAAAATATCGAATTTTAGGGTGTTTTGAGCCTGAATTTGAGATATAAACGGGTACTGAAGATGCATGCACTTATCGACTTTTTGCACCTAAAATATCGATTTTGAACTTGTTTTGTGTGTGTATCTTGAAAATACTCTAACACTAAGTAGGCATGTACAGATCGCTTCTGGGACACAAAAATATCAAATTTTCGGGTGTTTTGAGCCTGAATTTAATATATAAACGGGTCCAGAAGATGCATGCACATATTGACTTTGGGCACCTAAAATATCGATTTTCAGGACGTTTGGGGCTTGTATTATAAAAATTCTCTAACACAGAAAAGGAATGTACAGATCACTTCTGGCACCCAAAAATGTCGAATTTTCGGGTGTTTTGAGCCTGAATTTAAGATATGAACGGGTACAGAAGATACTTACACATATCGACTTTGGACATCTAAAATATCGATTTTGAGCATGTTTTGGGCGTATATTTTGAAAACATTCTAGCACTGAGTACGTATGTAGAAATCGCTTCTTGTACCCAAAAAAACTGAATTTTCGGGTGTTTTGAGCCTAAATTTGAGATATAAACGGGTACTGAAGATGCTTACACATATCGAATTTTTACACCTAAAATATCGATTTTGAGCATTTTTTGAGTCTGTATCTTGAAAACATTCTAGCAAGGAGTAGGCATGTACAGATCGCTTCTGGGACCCAAAAATATCGAATTTTCGGCTGTTTTGAGCCTGAATTTCAGATATAAACGGGTACAGAAGATGCATGCACATATTGACTTTGGGTACCCAAAATATCGATTTTTAGCATGTTTTGGGCCTATATTTGGAAAATATTCTAGCACAGAGTAGGCATGTACAGATCGCTTCTGGGACCCAAAAATATCGAATTTTCGGGTGTTTTGAGCCTGAATTTGAGATATAAACGGGTATAGAAAATGCATGCACATATTGACTTTGTGCACCTAAAATATCGATTTTCAGCATGTTTTGGGCCTGTATTTTGATAATGCTCTAACACGGAGTAGGCATGTACAGATCGCTTCTGGGACCCAAAAACATCGAATTTTCGGGTGTTTTGAGCCTGAATTTTAGATATAAACGGGTACAGAAGATTCATGCACATATTGACTTTGGACACCTAAAATATCGATTTTGAGCATGTTTTGGGCCTGTATTTTAAAAATACTTTAACACGGAGTAGGAATGTACAGATCACTTCTGGGACCCAAAAATATCGAATTTTCGGGTGTTTTGAGCCTGAATTTAAGATATGAACGGGTACAGAAGATACTTACACATATCGACTTTGGACATCTAAAATATCGATTTTGAGCATGTTTTGGGCCTATATTTTGAAAACATTCTAGCACTGAGTACGTATGTAGAAATCGCTTCTTGTACCCAAAAATACTGAATTTTCGGGTGTTTTGAGCCTAAATTTGAGATATAAACGGGTACTGAAGATGCTTACACATATCGACTTTGGGCACCCAAAATATCGATTTTTAGCATGTTTTGGGCCTATATTTGGAAAATATTCTAGCACAGAGTAGGCATGTACAGATCGCTTCTGGGACCCAAAAATATCGAATTTTCGGGTGTTTTGAGCCTGAAATTGAGATATAAACGGGTATAGAAAATGCATGCACATGTCGACTTTGGGCACCTAAAATATCGTTTTTAGGCATGTTTTGGGCCTATATTTTGAAAACATTCTAGCACTGAGTAGGCATGTACAAATCGCTTCTGGGACCCAAAAATATCGAATTTTCTGGTAATTTGAGCATGAATTTGAGATATTAACGGGTACAGAAAATACATACACTTTAGGCACCTAAAATATCGATTTTCAGCATGTTTTGGGCCTGTATTTTAAAAATACTCTAACAAGGAGTAGGCATGTATAGATCGCTTCTGGGACCCAAAAATATCGAATTTTTGCGTGTTTTGAGGCTGAATTTAAGATATAAACAGGTACTGAAGATGCATGCACATAAAGACTTTTTGCACGTAAAATATCGATTTTCAGCATGTTTTGGGCCTGTATTTTGATAATACTCTAACACGGAGTAGGCATGTACAGATCGTTTCTGGGAAACAAAAATATCCAATTTTCGGGTGTTTTGAGCCTGAATTTGAGATATAAACGGGTACAGAAGATGCATACACATACTAACTTTGGACACCTAAAATATCGATTTTCATTGTGTTTTGAGCATATATTTTGAAAAATTTTCTAGCAATGAGTAAGCATGTACAGATCGCTTCTGGGACCCAAAAATATCGAATTTTCGGGTCTTTTGAGCCTGAATTTGGGATATAAACGGGTACAGAAGAAGCATACACGTATTGACTTTGGGCACGTAAAATATCGATTTTCATTGTGTTTTGGGTCTGTATCTTGAAAACATTCTGGCAAGAAGTAGGCATGTAGAGATCGCTTCTGGGACCCAAAATATCGAATTTTCGGGTGTTTAGAGCCTGAATTTGAGATTTAAACGGGTAAAAAAGATGCATGCACATATCGACATTGGGAACCAAAAATATCGATTTTGAGCATGTTTCAGGCCTGTATATTAATAAATACTCTAAAACGAAGTAGGCATGTACATATCGCTTCTGGGACACAAAAATATCAAATTTTGGGATGTTTTGTGCCAGAATTTAAATATAAACGGGTACTGTAGATGAATGCACATATCGACTTTGGGCACGTAAAATATCGATTTTGAGCATGTTTTGGGTCTGTATCTTAAAAAAAAAACATTCTAGCAAGGAGTAGGCATGTACAGATCGCTTATGGGACCCAAAAATATTGAATTTTCGGGTGTTTTGAGCCTAAATTTTAGATATAAACGGGTACTCAAGATGCATGCACTTATCGACTTTTTGCACCTAAAATATCGATTTTGAGCTTGTTTTGTGTGTGTATCTTTCAAATACTCTAACACGAAGTAGGCATGTACAGATCGCTTCTGGGACACAAAAATATCAAATTTTCGGGTGTTTTGAGCCTAAATTTAATATATAAACGGGTACAGAAGATGCATACACATATTGACTTTGGGCAGCTAAAATATCGATTTTCAGGACGTTAGGGGCCTGTATTTAAAAAATACTCTAACACGGAGTAGGAATGTACATATCACTTCTGGGACCCAAAAATGTCGAATTTTCGGGTGTTTTGAGCCTGAATTTGAGATATAAACGGGTATAGAAGATGCATGCACATGTTGACATTGGGCACCTAAAATATCGATTTTAAGCATGTTTTGGGCCTATATTTTTAAAACATTCTAGCACTGAGTAGGCATGTACATATCGCTTCTGGGACCCATAAATATCGAATTTTCTGGTACTTTGAGCCTGAATTTGAGATATTAACGGGTACAGAAGATATATACACATATTGACTTTAGGCACATAAAATATCGATTTTCAGCATGTTTTGGGCCTGTATTTTGAAAATACTCTAACACGGAGTAGGCATGTATAGATCGCTTCTGGGAACCAAAAATATCTAATTTTTGCGTGTTTTGAGGCTGAATATGAGATATAAACAGGTACTGAAGATGCATGCACATAACGACTTTTTGCACGTAAAATATCGATTTTGAGCTTGTTCTGTTTCTGTATCTTAAAAACCTTCTGGCAAGGAGTAAGCATGTAGAGATAGCTTCTGGGACCCATAAATTTCGAATTTTCGGGTGTTTTGAGAATGAATTTGAGATATAAACGGGTACAGAAGATGCATGCACATATTGACTTTGGGCACCTAAAATATCGATTTTCAGGACGTTTGGGGCCTGTATTTTAAAAATACTCTAACACGGAGTAGGAATGTACAGATCACTTCTGGGACCCAAAAATATCGAATTTTCGGTTGTTTTGAGCCTGAATTTCAGATATAAACGGGTACAGAAGATGCAGTCACATATCGACTTTGGGCACCCAAAATATTGATTTTTAGCATGTTTTGGGCCTATATCTGAAAAATATTCTAGCACTGAGTAGGCATGTACAGATCGCTTCTGTGACCCAAAAATATCAAATTTTCGGGTGTTTTGAGCCTGAATTTAATATATAAACGGGTCCAGAAGATGCATGCACATATTGACTTTGGGCACCTAAAATATCGATTTTGAACTTGTTTTGTGTGTGTATCTTGAAAATACTCTAACACTAAGTAGGCATGTACAGATCGCTTCTGGGACACAAAAATATCAAATTTTCGGGTGTTTTGAGCCTGAATTTAATATATAAACGGGTCCAGAAGATGCATGCACATATTGACTTTGGGCACCTAAAATATCGATTTTCAGGACGTTTGGGGCTTGTATTATAAAAATTCTCTAACACAGAAAAGGAATGTACAGATCACTTCTGGCACCCAAAAATGTCGAATTTTCGGGTGTTTTTAAACCTGAATTTGAGATATAAACGGGTATAGAAGATGCATGCACATGTCGACTTTGGGCACCTAAAATATTGATTTTAAGCATGTTTTGGGCCTATATTTTGAAAACATTCTAGCACTTAGTAGGCATGTACAAATAGCTTCTGGAACCCAAAAATATCGAATTTTCGGGTACTTTGAGCCTGAATTTGAGATATTAACGGGTACAGAAAATTCATACACATATTGACTTTGGGCACCTAAAATATCGATGTTCAGCATGTTTTGGGCCTGTATTTTGAAAATACTCTAACACGGAGTAGGCATGTATAGATCGCATCTGGGACACAAAAATATCGAATTTGTGCGTGTTTTGAGGCTGAATTTGAGATATAAACAGGTACTGAAGATGCATGCACATAACGACTTTTTGCACGTAAAATATCGATTTTGAGCTTGTTTTGTTTCTGTATCTTAAAAACCTTCTGGCAAGGAGTAAGCATGTAGAGATAGCTTCTGGGACCCATAAATTTCGAATTTTCGGGTGTTTTGAGCCTGAATTTGAGATATAAACGGGTACAGAAGATGCATGCACATATTGACTTTGGGCACCTAAAATATCGATTTTCAGGACGTTTGGGGCCTGTATTTTAAAAATACTCTAACACGGAGTAGGAATGTACAGATCACTTCTGGGACCCAAAAATATCGAATTTTCGGTTGTTTTGAGCCTGAATTTCAGATATAAACGGGTACAGAAGATGCAGTCACATATCGACTTTGGGCACCCAAAATATTGATTTTTAGCATGTTTTGGGCCTATATCTGAAAAATATTCTAGCACTGAGTAGGCATGTACAGATCGCTTCTGGGACCCAAAAATATCGAATTTTCGGGTGTTTTGAGCCTGAATTTGAGATATAAACGGGTATAGAAGATGAATGCACATGTCGACTTTGGGCACCTAAAATATCGATTTTAAGCATGTTTTGGGTCTGTATCTTGAAAACATTCTGGCAAGGAGTAGGCATGTAGAGATCGCTTCTGTGACCCATAAATTTCGAATTTTCGGGTGTTTTGAGCCTGAATTTGAGATATAAACGGGTACTCAAGATGCATGCACTTATCGACTTTTTGCACCTAAAATATCGATTTTGAACTTGTTTTGTGTGTGTATCTTGAAAATACTCTAACACTAAGTAGACATGTACAGATCGCTTCTGGGACACAAAAATATCAAATTTTCGGGTGTTTTGAGCCTGAATTTAATATATAAACGGGTCCAGAAGATGCATGCACATATTGACTTTGGGCACCTAAAATATCGATTTTCAGGACGTTTGGGGCTTGTATTATAAAAATTCTCTAACACAGAAAAGGAATGTACAGATCACTTCTGGCACCCAAAAATGTCGAATTTTGGGGTGTTTTTAAACCTGAATTTGAGATATAAACGGGTATAGAAGATGCATGCACATGTCGACTTTGGGCACCTAAAATATTGATTTTAAGCATGTTTTGGGCCTATATTTTGAAAACATTCTAGCACTTAGTAGGCATGTACAAATAGCTTCTGGAACCCAAAAATATCGAATTTTCGGGTACTTTGAGCCTGAATTTGAGATATTAACGGGTACAGAAAATACATACACATATTGACTTTGGGCACCTAAAATATCGATGTTGAGCATGTTTTGGGCCTGTATTTTGAAAATACTCTAACACGGAGTAGGCATGTATAGATCGCATCTGGGACACAAAAATATCGAATTTGTGCGTGTTTTGAGGCTGAATTTGACATATAAACAGGTACTGAAGATGCATGCACATATCGACTTTTTGCACGTAAAATATCGATTTTGAGCTTGTTTTGTTTCTGTATCTTGAAAACCTTCTGGCAAGGAGTAGGCATGTAGAGATCGCTTCTGGGACCCATAAATTTCGAATTTTCGGGTGTTCTGAGCCTGAATTTGAGATATAAACGGGTACAGAAGATTCATGCACATATTGACTTTGGGCACCTAAAATATCGATTTTCAGGACGTTTGGGGCCTGTATTTTAAAAATACTTTAACACGGAGTAGGAATGTACAGATCACTTCTGGGACCCAAAAATATAGAATTTTCGGGTGTTTTGAGCCTGAATTTAAGATATGAACGGGTACAGAAGATACTTACACATATCGACTTTGGACATCTAAAATATCGATTTTGAGCATGTTTTGGGCGTATATTTTGAAAACATTCTAGCACTGAGTACGTATGTAGAAATCGCTTCTTGTACCCAAAAATACTGAATTTTCGGGTGTTTTGAGCCTAAATTTGAGATATAAACGGGTACTGAAGATGCTTACACATATCGAATTTTTACACCTAAAATATCGATTTTGAGCATGTTTTGAGTCTGTATCTTGAAAACATTCTAGCAAGGAGTAGGCATGTACAGATCGCTTCTGGGACCCAAAAATATCGAATTTTCGGTTGTTTTGAGCCTGAATTACAGATATAAACGGGTACAGAAGATGCATGCACATATTGACTTTGGGTACCCAAAATATCGATTTTTAGCATGTTTTGGGCCTATATTTGGAAAATATTCTAGCACAGAGTAGGCATGTACAGATCGCTTCTGGGACCCAAAAACATCGAATTTTCGGGTGTTTTGAGCCTGAATTTTAGATATAAACGGGTACAGAAGATTCATGCACATATTGACTTTGGACACCTAAAATATCGATTTTGAGTATGTTTTGGGCCTGTATTTTAAAAATACTTTAACATGGAGTAGGAATGTACAGATCTCTTCTGGGACCCAAAAATATCGAATTTTCGGGTGTTTTGAGCCTGAATTTAAGATATGAACGGGTACAGAAGATACTTACACATATCGACTTTGGACATCTAAAATATCGATTTTGAGCATGTTTTGGGCCTATATTTTGAAAACATTCTAGCACTGAGTACGTATGTAGAAATCGCTTCTTGTACCCAAAAATACTGAATTTTCGGGTGTTTTGAGCCTAAATTTGAGATATAAACGGGTACTGAAGATGCTTACACATATCGACTTTGGGCACCCAAAATATCGATTTTTAGCATGTTTTGGGCCTATATTTGGAAAATATTCTAGCACAGAGTAGGCATGTACAGATCGCTTCTGGGACCCAAAAATATCGAATTTTCGGGTGTTTTGAGCCTGAAATTGAGATATAAACGGGTATAGAAAATGCATGCACATGTCGACTTTGGGCACCTAAAATATCGTTTTTAGGCATGTTTTGGGCCTATATTTTGAAAACATTCTAGCACTGAGTAGGCATGTACAAATCGCTTCTGGGACCCAAAAATATCGAATTTTCTGGTAATTTGAGCATGAATTTGAGATATTAACGGGTACAGAAAATACATACACTTTAGGCACCTAAAATATCGATTTTCAGCATGTTTTGGGCCTGTATTTTGAAAATACTCTAACAAGGAGTAGGCATGTATAGATCGCTTCAGGGACCCAAAAATATCGAATTTTTGCGTGTTTTGAGGCTGAATTTAAGATATAAACATGTACTGAAGATGCATGCACATAAAGACTTTTAGCACGTAAAATATCGATTTTGAGCTTGTTTTGTTTCTGTATCTTGAAAACATTCTGGCAAGGAGTAGGCATGTAGAGATCGCTTCTGGGACCCATAAATTTTGAATATTCGGGTGTTTTGAGCCTGAATTTGAGATATTAACGTGTACAGAAGATGCATACACATATTGACTTTGTGCACCTAAAATATCGATTTTCAGCATGTTTTGGGCCTGTATTTTGATAATACTCTAACACGGAGTAGGCATGTACAGATCGCTTCTGGGACCCAAAAACATCGAATTTTCGGGTGTTTTGAGCCTGAATTTTAGATATAAACGGGTACAGAAGATTCATGCACATATTGACTTTGGACACCTAAAATATCGATTTTGAGCATGTTTTGGGCCTGTATTTTGAAAACATACTAGCACTGAGTAGGTATGTACTGATCGCTTCTGGGAAACAAAAATATCCAATTTTCGGGTGTTTTGAGCCTGAATTTGAGATATAAACGGGTACAGAAGATGCATACACATACTAACTTTGGACACCTAAAATATCGATTTTCATTGTGTTTTGAGCATATATTTTGAAAAAATTTCTAGCAATAAGTAAGCATGTACAGATCGCTTCTGGGACCCAAAATATCGAATTTTCGGGTGTTTAGAGCCTGAATTTGAGATTTAAACGGGTAAAAAAGATGCATGCACATATCGACATTGGGAACCAAAAATATCGATTTTGAGCATGTTTCAGGCCTGTATATTAAAAATACTCTAAAACGAAGTAGGCATGTACAGATCGCTTCTGGGACACAAAAATATCAAATTTTGGGATGTTTTGTGCCAGAATTTAAATATAAACGGGTACTGTAGATGAATGCACATATCGACTTTGGGCACGTAAAATATCGATTTTGAGCATGTTTTGGGTCTGTATCTTAAAAAAAAAACGTTCTAGCAAGGAGTAGGCATGTACAGATCGCTTATGTGACCCAAAAATATTGAATTTCCGGGTGTTTTGAGCCTGAATTTGAGATATAAACGGGTACTCAAGATGCATGCACTTATCGACTTTTTGCACCTAAAATATCGATTTTGAGCTTGTTTTGTGTGTGTATCTTTCAAATACTCTAACACGAAGTAGGCATGTACAGATCGCTTCTGGGACACAAAAATATCAAATTTTCGGGTGTTTTGAGCCTAAATTTAATATATAAACGGGTACAGAAGATGCATGCACATATTGACTTTGGACAGCTAAAATATCGATTTTCAGGACGTTTGAGGCCTGTATTTTAAAAATACTCTAACACGGAGTAGGAATGTACAGATCACTTCTGGGACCCAAAAATGTCGAATTTTCGGGTGTTTTGAGCCTGAATTTGAGATATAAACGGGTATAGAAGATGCATGCACATGTCGACTTTGGGCACCTATAATATCGATTTTAAGCATGTTTTGGGCCTATATTTTTAAAACATTCTAGCACTGAGTAGGCATGTACAAATAGCTTCTGGGACCCATAAATATCGAATTTTCTGGTACTTTGAGCCTGAATTTGAGATATTAACGGGTACAGAAGATATATACACATATTGACTTTAGGCACATAAAATATCGATTTTCAGCATGTTTTGGGCCTGTATTTTGAAAATACTCTAACACGGAGTAGGCATGTATAGATCGCTTCTGGGAACCAAAAATATCTAATTTTTGCGTGTTTTGAGGCTGAATTTGAGATATAAACAGGTACTGAAGATGCATGCACATAACGACTTTTTGCACGTAAAATATCGATTTTGAGCTTGTTTTGTTTCTGTATCTTAAAAACCTTCTGGCAAGGAGTAAGCATGTAGAGATAGCTTCTGGGACCCATAAATTTCGAATTTTCGGGTGTTTTGAGCCTGAATTTGAGATATAAACGGGTACAGAAGATACATGCACATATTGACTTTGGGCACCTAAAATATCGATTTTGAGCATGTTTCAGGCCTGTATATTAAAAATACTCTAAAACGAAGTAGGCATGTACAGATCGCTTCTGGGACACAAAAATATCAAATTTTGGGATGTTTTGTGCCAGAATTTAAATATAAACGGGTACTGTAGATGAATGCACATATCGACTTTGGGCACGTAAAATATCGATTTTGAGCATGTTTTGGGTCTGTATCTTAAAAAAAAAACGTTCTAGCAAGGAGTAGGCATGTACAGATCACTTATGTGACCCAAAAATATTGAATTTCCGGGTGTTTTGAGCCTGAATTTGAGATATAAACGGGTACTCAAGATGCATGCACTTATCGACTTTTTGCAACTAAAATATCGATTTTGAGCTTGTTTTGTGTGTGTATCTTTCAAATACTCTAACACGAAGTAGGCATGTACAGATCGCTTCTGGGACACAAAAATATCAAATTTTCGGGTGTTTTGAGCCTAAATTTAATATATAAACGGGTACAGAAGATGCATGCACATATTGACTTTGGACAGCTAAAATATAGATTTTCAGGACGTTAGAGACCTGTATTTTAAAAATACTCTAACACGGAGTAGGAATGTACAGATCACTTCTGGGACCCAAAAATGTCGAATTTTCGGGTGTTTTGAGCCTGAATTTGAGATATAAACGGGTATAGAAGATGCATGCACATGTCGACTTTGGGCACCTATAATATCGATTTTAAGCATGTTTTGGGCCTATATTTTTAAAACATTCTAGCACTGAGTAGGCATGTACAAATCGCTTCTGGGACCCATAAATATCGAATTTTCTGGTACTTTGAGCCTGAATTTGAGATATTAACGGGTACAGAAGATATATACACATATTGACTTTAGGCACATAAAATATCGATTTTCAGCATGTTTTGGGCCTGTATTTTGAAAATACTCTAACACGGAGTAGGCATGTATAGATCGCTTCTGGGAACCAAAAATATCTAATTTAGCGTGTTTTGAGGCTGAATTTGAGATATAAACAGGTACTGAAGATGCATGCACATAACGACTTTTTGCACGTAAAATATCGATTTTGAGCTTGTTTTGTTTCTGTATCTTAAAAACCTTCTGGCAAGGAGTAAGCATGTAGAGATAGCTTCTGGGACCCATAAATTTCGAATTTTCGGGTGTTTTGAGCCTGAATTTGAGATATAAACGGGTACAGAAGATGCATGCACATATTGACTTTGGGCACCTAAAATATCGATTTTCAGGACGTTTGGGGCCTGTATTTTAAAAATACTCTAACACGGAGTAGGAATGTACAGATCAATTCTGGGACCCAAAAATATTGAATTTTCGGTTGTTTTGAGCCTGAATTTCCGATATAAACGGGTACAGAAGATGCAGTCACATATCGACTTTGGGCACCCAAAATATTGATTTTTAGCATGTTTTGGGCCTATATCTGAAAAATATTCTAGCACTGAGTAGGCATGTACAGATCGCTTCTGGGACCCAAAAATATCGAATTTTCGGGTGTTTTGAGCCTGAATTTGAGATATAAACGGGTATAGAAGATGAATGCACATGTCGACTTTGGGCACCTAAAATATCGATTTTAAGCATGTTTTGGGTCTGTATCTTGAAAACATTCTGGCAAGGAGTAGGCATGTAGAGATCGCTTCTGTGACCCATAAATTTCGAATTTTCGGGTGTTTTGAGCCTGAATTTGAGATATAAACGGGTACAGAAGATCCATGCACATATCGACTTTGGGCACCCAAAATATCGATTTTTAGCATGTTTTGGGTCTGTATCTTGAAAGAATTCTAGCAAGGAGTAGGCATGTACAGATCGCTTCTGGGACACCAAAATATCGAATTTTCGGGTGTTTTGAGCCTGAGTTTGAGATATAAACAGGTACTGAAGATGCATGCACATATCGACTTTTTGCACGTAAAATAGCGATTTTGAGCTTGTTTTGGGTCTGTATCTTGAAAACATTCTGGCAAGGAGTAAGCATGTACAGATTGCTTCTTGGACCCAAAAATATCGAATTTTCGGTTTTTTTGAGCCTGAATCTCAGATATAAACGGGTACAGAAGATGCATGCACATATCGACTTTGGGAACCCAAAATATCGATTTTTAGTATGTTTTGGGCCTATATTTGGAAATTATTCTAGCACTGAGTAGGCATGTATAGATCGCTTCTGGGAACCAAAAATATCTAATTTAGCGTGTTTTGAGGCTGAATTTGAGATATAAACAGGTACTGAAGATGCATGCACATAACGACTTTTTGCACGTAAAATATCGATTTTGAGCTTGTTTTGTTTCTGTATCTTAAAAACCTTCTGGCAAGGAGTAAGCATGTAGAGATAGCTTCTGGGACCCATAAATTTCGAATTTTCGGGTGTTTTGAGCCTGAATTTGAGATATAAACGGGTACAGAAGATGCATGCACATATTGACTTTGGGCACCTAAAATATCGATTTTCAGGACGTTTGGGGCCTGTATTTTAAAAATACTCTAACACGGAGTAGGAATGTACAGATCAATTCTGGGACCCAAAAATATTGAATTTTCGGTTGTTTTGAGCCTGAATTTCCGATATAAACGGGTACAGAAGATGCAGTCACATATCGACTTTGGGCACCCAAAATATTGATTTTTAGCATGTTTTGGGCCTATATCTGAAAAATATTCTAGCACTGAGTAGGCATGTACAGATCGCTTCTGGGACCCAAAAATATCGAATTTTCGGGTGTTTTGAGCCTGAATTTGAGATATAAACGGGTATAGAAGATGAATGCACATGTCGACTTTGGGCACCTAAAATATCGATTTTAAGCATGTTTTGGGTCTGTATCTTGAAAACATTCTGGCAAGGAGTAGGCATGTAGAGATCGCTTCTGTGACCCATAAATTTCGAATTTTCGGGTGTTTTGAGCCTGAATTTGAGATATAAACGGGTACAGAAGATCCATGCACATATCGACTTTGGGCACCCAAAATATCGATTTTTAGCATGTTTTGGGTCTGTATCTTGAAAGAATTCTAGCAAGGAGTAGGCATGTACAGATCGCTTCTGGGACACCAAAATATCGAATTTTCGGGTGTTTTGAGCCTGAGTTTGAGATATAAACAGGTACTGAAGATGCATGCACATATCGACTTTTTGCACGTAAAATAGCGATTTTGAGCTTGTTTTGGGTCTGTATCTTGAAAACATTCTGGCAAGGCGTAAGCATGTACAGATTGCTTCTTGGACCCAAAAATATCGAATTTTCGGTTTTTTTGAGCCTGAATCTCAGATATAAACGGGTACAGAAGATGCATGCACATATCGACTTTGGGAACCCAAAATATCGATTTTTAGTATGTTTTGGGCCTATATTTGGAAATTATTCTAGCACTGAGTAGGCATGTACAGATCGCTTCTCGGACCCAAAAATATCGAATTTTCGGGTGTTTTGAGCCTGAATTTGAGATATAAACGTGTACAGAAGATGCATGCACATATTGACTTTGGGCACCTAAAATATCGATTTTCAGGACGTTTGGGGACTGTATTTTAAAAATACTCTAACACGGAGTAGGAATGTACAGATCACTTATGGGACCCAAAAATGTCGAATTTTCGGGTGTTTTGAGCCTGAATTTGAGATACGAACGGGTACAGAAGATACTTACACATATCGATTTTGGACATCTAAAATATCGATTTTGAGCATGTTTTGGGCATATATTTTGAAAACATTCTAGCACTGAGTACGTATGTAAAAATTGCTTCTTGTACCCAAAAATACTGAATTTTCGTGTGTTTTGAGCCTAAATTTGAGATATCAACGTTTACTGAAGATGCTTACACATATCGAATTTTTGCACATAAAATGTCGATTTTGAGCATGTTTTGAGTCTGTATCTTGAAAACATTCTGGCAAGGAGTAGGCATGTACAGATTGCTTCTGGGACCCAAAAATATCGAATTTTCGGTTGTTTTGAGCCTGAATCTCAGATATAAACGGGTACAGAAGATGCATGCACATATCGACTTTGGGCACCCAAAATATCGATTTTTAGCATGTTTTGGGCCTATATTTGGAAAATATTCTAGCACTGAGTAGGCATGTACAGATCGCTTCTGGGTCCCAAAAATATCGAATTTTCGTGTGTTTTGAGCCTGAATTTGAGATATAAACGGGTATAGAAGATGCATGCACATGTCGACTTTGGGCACCTAAAATATCGATTTTAAGCATGTTTTTGGCCTACATTTTGAAAACATTCTAGCACTGGGACCCAAAAATATCGAATTTTCTGGTAATTTGAGCCTGAATTTAAGATATTAACGGGTACAGAAGATACATACACATATTGACTTTAGGCACCTAAAATATCGATTTTCAGCATGTTTTGGGCCTGTATTTTGAAAATACTCTAGCAATGAGTAGGCATGTACAGATCGCTTCTGGGACCCAAAAATATCGAATTTTCAGGTCTTTTGAGCCTGAATTTTGGATATAAACGGGTACAGAAGATGCATACACATATTGACTTTGGGCACGTAAAATATCGATTTTAAGCATGTTTTTGGTCTGTATCTTGAAAACATTCAGGCAAGGAGTAGGCATGTAGCGATCGCTTCTGGGACCCATAAATTTCGAATTTTCGGGTGTTTTGAGCCTGAATTTGAGATATAAACGGGTACAGAAGATCCATGCACATATCGACTTTGGGCACCCAAAATATCGATTTTTAGCATGTTTTGGGTCTGTATCTTGAAAAAATTCAAGTTAGGAGTAGGCATGTACAGATCGCTTCTGGGACCCCAAAATATCGAATTTTCGGGTGTTTTGAGCCTGAGTTTGAGATATAAGCAGGTACTGAAGATCCATGCACATATCGACTTTTTGCACGTAAAATATCGATTTTGAGCTTGTTTTGGGTCTGTATCTTGAAAACATTCTGGCAAGGAGTAGGCATGTAGAGATCGCTTCTGGGACCCATAAATTTTGAATTTTCGGGGGATTTGAGCCTGAATTTGAGATATAAACGGGTACAGAAGATCCATGCACATATCTACTTTGGGCACCCAAAATATCGATTTTTAGCATGTTTTGGGTCTGTATCTTGAAAACATTCTAGCACTGAGTAGGCATGTACAAATCGCTTCTGGGACCCATAAATATCGAATTTTCGGGTCTTTTGAGCCAGAATTTGAGATATTAACGGGTACAGAAGATGCATACACATATTAACTTTGGGCACCTAAAATATCGATTTTCAGCATATTTTGGGCCTGTATTTTGAAAATACTCTAACACGGAGTAGGCATGTACAGATCGCTTCTGGGACCCAAAAACATCGAATTTTCGGGTGTTTTGAGCCTGAATTTGAGATATAAACGTGTACAGAAGATTCATGCACATATTGACATTGGACACCTAAAATATCGATTTTGAGTATGTTTTGGGCCTGTATTTAAAAAAACATACTAGTACTGAGTGGATATGTACTGATCGCTTCTGAGAAACAAAATTATCAAATTTTCGGGTGTTTTGAGCCTGAATTTGAGATATAAACGGGTAAAGAAGATGCATACACATACTGACTTTGGGCACTTAAAATATCGATTTTCATTATGTTTTGAGCCTATATTTTGAAATATTTTCTAGCACTGAGTAGGCATGTACAGATCGCTTCTGTTACCCAAAAATATTGAATTTTCGGGTCTTTTGAGCCTGAATTTGGGATATAAACGGGTACAGAAGATGCATATACATATTGACTCTGGGCACCTAAAATATCGATTATCAGCATGTTTTGGGCCTGTATTTTGAAAATATTCTAACACGGAGTAGGCATGTTCAGATCGTTTCTGGGACCCGAAAATATCGAATTTTCGGGTGTTTTGAGCTTAAATTTGAGATATAAACGGGTACAGATTATCCATGCACATATAGACTTTGGGCACCTAAAATATCGATTTTAAGCAAGTTTCGGGCCTATATTTTGAAAATATTCTAGCACTGAGTAGGCATGTACAATCCGCTTCTGGGACCCAAAAATATCGAATTTTCGGGTGTTTTGAGCCTGAATTTGAGATATTAACGGGTACAGAAGATGCATACCCATATTGATTTTTAGCACCAAAAATATCGATTTTCAGCACGTTTTGGGTCTGTATTTTAAAAATGCTCTAACAAGGAGTAGGAATGTCGCTTCTAAGACCCAAAAATATCGAATTTTCGGGTGTTTTGAGCCTGAATTTGGGATATAAACGGGTACAGAATATGCATGCAAACATCGACTTTGGGCACCAAAAATATCGATTTTGAGTATGTTTTTGGCATGTAATTTGAACATACTCTAACACGAAGTATTCATGTACAGATCGCTTCTGGGACCCAAATATATCGAATTTTCGGGAGGTTTGAGCCTGAATTTGATATATAAACGGGTACTGAAAATGCATGCACATATCGACTTTAAGCACCTAAAATATCGATTCTGAGCATGTTTTGGGTCTGTATCTTATAAACATTCTAGCAAGGAGTAGGCATGTACAGATCGCTTCTGGTACCCAACAATATCGAATTTTCGGGTGTTTTGAGCTTGAATTTGAGATATAAACGGGTACAGAAGATGCATGCACATATCGACTTTGGGCACCCAAAATATCGATTTTTAATATGTTTTGGGCCTATTTTTTTAAAATATTCTAGTACTAAGTAGGCATATACAGATCGCTTCTGTAACCCAAAAATGTCGAATTTTCGGTTGTTTTGAGCTTGAATTTGAGATATAAACGGGTACAGAAGATGCATGCACATATCGACTTTGGACACCTAAAATATCGACTTTTAGTATGTTTTTGAGCCTATATTTTGAAAATGTTCTAGCACTGAGTAGGCATGTACAAATCGCTTCTGGGACCCAAAAATATCGAATTTTCGTGTGTTTTGAGCCTGAATTTGGGATATAAACGGGTACAGAAGATGAATACACATATTGACTTTGGGCACCTAAAATATCGATTTTCAGCATGTTTTGGACGTGTTTTTTGAAAATCCTCTAACACGAAGTAGGCATGTACAGATCGCTTCAGGGACCAAAGAATATCGAATTTTCGGGGGTTATGAGCCTGAATTTGAGATATAAACTGGTATTGAAAATGCATGCACATATCGACTTTGGACACTTAAAATATCGATTTTTTAGCATGTTTCGGGTCAGTATCTTTAAAACATTCTGGCAAGGAGTAGGCATGTAGAGATCGCTTCTGGGACCCATAAATATCGAATTTTCGGGTGTTTTGAGCCTGAATTTGAGATATAAACTCGTACAGAAGATGCATGCACATATCGACTTTATGCACCAAAAATATCGATTTTGAGCATGTTTTGGGCCTGTATTTTGAAAATACTCTAACACGAAGTAGGCATGTACAGATCGCTTCTGGGACCTAAAAATATCAAATTTTGTGGTGTTTTGAGCCTGAATTTGAGATATAAACGGATACAGAAGATGCATGCACATATCGACTTTTCGCACCAAAAATATCGACTTTTAGTATGTTTTGAGCCTATATTTTGAAAATGTTCTAGCACTGAGTAGGCATGTACAGATCGTTCCTGAGACCCAAAAATATCGAATTTTCGGGTGTTTTGAGCCTGAATTTGGGATATAAACGGGTACAGAAGATGCATACACATATTGACTTTGGGCACCTAAAATATCGATTTTCAGCATGTTTTGGGCCTGTATTTTGAAAATCCTCTAACACGGAGTAGGCATGTTCAGATCGCTTCTGGGACCCAAAAATATCGAATTTTCGGGTGTTTTGAGCCTGAATTTTAGATATAAACGGGTACAGAAGATTCATGCACATATTGACTTTGGACACCTAAAATATCGATTTTGAGCATGTTTTGG
Source organism: Petrolisthes cinctipes (assembly GCA_033782935.1). Lineage (NCBI taxonomy): Eukaryota > Metazoa > Arthropoda > Malacostraca > Decapoda > Porcellanidae > Petrolisthes > Petrolisthes cinctipes. The sequence goes on from JAWQEG010000175.1 coordinate 2,130,473, forward strand.
GCCTGTATTTTGAAAACATACTAGCACTGAGTAGGTATGTACTAATCGCTTCTGGGAAACAAAAATATCCAATTTTCGGGAGTTTTGAGCATGAATTTGAGATATAAACGGGTACAGAAGATGCATACACATACTGACTTTGGACACCTAAAATATCGATTTTCATTGTGTTTTGAGCATATATTTTGAAAAATTTTCTAGCAATGAGTAAGCATGTGCAGATCGCTTCTGGGACCCAAAAATATCGAATTTTCGGGTCTCTTGAGCTTGAATTTGGGATATAAACGGGTACAGAAGATGCATACACGTATTGACTTTGGGCACCTAAAATATCGATTTTTAGCATGTTTTGGGTCTGTATCTTGAAAACATTCTGGCAAGAAGTAGGCATGTAGAGATCGCTTCTGGGACCAAAAATATCGAATTTTCGGGTGTTTAGAGCCTGAATTTGAGATTTAAACGGGTAAAAAAGATGCATGCACATATCGACATTGGGAACCAAAAATATCGATTTTGAGCATGTTTCAGGCCTGTATATTAAAAATACTCTAAAACGAAGTAGGCATGTACAGATCGCTTCTGGGACACAAAAATATCAAATTTTGGGGTGTTTTGTGACAGAATTTAAATATTAACGGGTACTGTAGATGAATGCACATATCGACTTTGGGCACGTAAAATATCGATTTTGAGCATGTTTTGGGACTGTATCTTAAAAAAAAAACATTCTAGCAAGGAGTAGGCATGTACAGATCGCTTATGGGACCCAAAAATATCGAATTTTCGGGTGTTTTGAGCCTGAATTTGAGATATAAACGGGTACTGAAGATGCATGCACTTATCGACTTTTTGCACCTAAAATATCGATTTTGAGCTTGTTTTGTGTGTGTATCTTTCAAATACTCTAACACGAAGTAGGCATGTACAGATCGCTTCTGGGACACAAAAATATTAAATTTTCGGGTGTTTTGAGCCTAAATTTAATATATAAACGGGTACAGAAGATGCATGCACATATTGACTTTGGACAGCTAAAATATCGATTTTCAGGACGTTAGGGGCCTGTATTTTAAAAATACTCTAACACGGAGTAGGAATGTACAGATCACTTCTGGGACCCAAAAATGTCGAATTTTCGGGTGTTTTGAGCCTGAATTTGAGATATAAACGGGTATAGAAGATGCATGCACAAGTCGACTTTGGGCACCTAAAATATCGATTTTAAGCATGTTTTGGGCCTATATTTTTAAAACATTCTAGCACTGAGTAGGCATGTACAAATCGCTTCTGGGACCCATAAATATCGAATTTTCGGGTGTTTTGAGCCTGAATTTGAGATATAAACTCGTACAGAAGATGCATGCACATATCGACTTTATGCACCAAAAATTTCGATTTTGAGCATGTTTTGGGCCTGTATTTTGAAAATACTCTAACACGAAGTAGGCATGTACAGATCGCTTCTGGGACCTAAAAATATCAAATTTTGTGGTGTTTTGAGCCTGAATTTGAGATATAAACGGATACAGAAGATGCATGCACATATCGACTTTTCGCACCAAAAATATCGACTTTTAGTATGTTTTGAGCCTATATTTTGAAAATGTTCTAGCACTGAGTAGGCATGTACAGATCGCTTCTGAGACCCAAAAATATCGAATTTTCGGGTGTTTTGAGCCTGAATTTGGGATATAAACGGGTACAGAAGATGCATACACATATTGACTTTGGGCACCTAAAATATCGATTTTCAGCATGTTTTGGGCCTGTATTTTGAAAATCCTTTAACACGGAGTAGGCATGTTCAGATCACTTCTGGGACCCAAAAATATCGAATTTTCGGGTGTTTTGAGCCTGAATTTTAGATATAAACGGGTACAGAAGATTCATGCACATATTGACTTTGGACACCTAAAATATCGATTTTGAGCATGTTTTGGGCCTGTATTTTGAAAACATACTAGCACTGAGTAGGTATGTACTAATCGCTTCTGGGAAACAAAAATATCCAATTTTCGGGTGTTTTGAGCATGAATTTGAGATATAAACGGGTACAGAAGATGCATACACATACTGACTTTGGACACCTAAAATATCGATTTTCATTGTGTTTTGAGCATATATTTTGAAAAATTTTCTAGCAATGAGTAAGCATGTGCAGATCGCTTCTGGGACCCAAAAATATCGAATTTTCGGGTCTTTTGAGCCTGAATTTGGGATATAAACGGGTACAGAAGATGCATACACGTATTGACTTTGGGCACGTAAAATATCGATTTTTAGCATGTTTTGGGTCTGTATCTTGAAAACATTCTGGCAAGAAGTAGGCATGTAGAGATCGCTTCTGGGACCAAAAATATCGAATTTTCGGGTGTTTAGAGCCTGAATTTGAGATTTAAACGGGTAAAAAAGATGCATGCACATATCGACATTGGGAACCAAAAATATCGATTTTGAGCATGTTTCAGGCCTGTATATTAAAAATACTCTAAAACGAAGTAGGCATGTACAGATCGCTTCTGGGACACAAAAATATCAAATTTTGGGAAGTTTTGTGACAGAATTTAAATATTAACGGGTACTGTAGATGAATGCACATATCGACTTTGGGCACGTAAAATATCGATTTTGAGCATGTTTTGGGACTGTATCTTAAAAAAAAAACATTCTAGCAAGGAGTAGGCATGTACAGATCGCTTATGGGACCCAAAAATATCGAATTTTCGGGTGTTTTGAGCCTGAATTTGAGATATAAACGGGTACTGAAGATGCATGCACTTATCGACTTTTTGCACCTAAAATATCGATTTTGAGCTTGTTTTGTGTGTGTATCTTTCAAATACTCTAACACGAAGTAGGCATGTACAGATCGCTTCTGGGACACAAAAATATCAAATTTTCGGGTGTTTTGAGCCTAAATTTAATATATAAACGGGTACAGAAGATGCATGCACATATTGACTTTGGACAGCTAAAATATCGATTTTCAGGACGTTAGGGGCCTGTATTTTAAAAATACTCTAACACGGAGTAGGAATGTACAGATCACTTCTGGGACCCAAAAATGTCGAATTTTCGGGTGTTTTGAGCCTGAATTTGAGATATAAACGGGTATAGAAGATGCATGCACAAGTCGACTTTGGGCACCTAAAATATCGATTTTAAGCATGTTTTGGGCCTATATTTTTAAAACATTCTAGCACTGAGTAGGCATGTACAAATCGCTTCTGGGACCCATAAATATCGAATTTTCGGGTGTTTTGAGCCTGAATTTGAGATATAAACTCGTACAGAAGATGCATGCACATATCGAATTTATGCACCAAAAATATCGATTTTGAGCATGTTTTGGGCCTGTATTTTGAAAATACTCTAACACGAAGTAGGCATGTACAGATCGCTTCTGGGACCTAAAAATATCAAATTTTGTGGTGTTTTGAACCTGAATTTGAGATATAAACGGATACAGAAGATGCATGCACATATCGACTTTTCGCACCAAAAATATCGACTTTTAGTATGTTTTGAGCCTATATTTTGAAAATGTTCTAGCACTGAGTAGGCATGTACAGATCGCTTCTGAGACCCAAAAATATCGAATTTTCGGGTGTTTTGAGCCTGAATTTGGGATATAAACGGGTACAGAAGATGCATACACATATTGACTTTGGGCACCTAAAATATCGATTTTCAGCATGTTTTGGGCCTGTATTTTGAAAATCCTTTAACACGGAGTAGGCATGTTCAGATTGCTTCTGGGACCCAAAAATATCGAATTTTCGGGTGTTTTGAGCCTGAATTTTAGATATAAACGGGTACAGAAGATTAATGCACATATTGACTTTGGACACCTAAAATATCGATTTTGAGCATGTTTTGGGCCTGTATTTTGAAAACATACTAGCACTGAGTAGGTATGTACTAATCGCTTCTGGGAAACAAAAATATCCAATTTTCGGGAGTTTTGAGCCTGAATTTGAGATATAAACGGGTACAGAAGATGCATACACATACTGACTTTGGACACCTAAAATATCGATTTTCATTGTGTTTTGAGCCTGAATTTGGGATATAAACGGGTACAGAAGATGCATACACGTATTGACTTTGGGCACGTAAAATATCGATTTCTAGCATGTTTTGGGTCTGTATCTTGAAAACATTCTGGCAAGAAGTAGGCATGTAGAGATCGCTTCTGGGACCCAAAATATCGAATTTTCGGGTGTTTAGAGCCTGAATTTGAGATTTAAACGGGTAAAAAAGATGCATGCACATATCGACATTGGGAACCAAAAATATCGATTTTGAGCATGTTTCAGGCCTGTATATTAAAAATACTCTAAAACGAAGTAGGCATGTACAGATCGCTTCTGGGACACAAAAATATCAAATTTTGGGAAGTTTTGTGCCAGAATTTAAATATTAACGGGTACTGTAGATGAATGCACATATCGACTTTGGGCACGTAAAATATCGATTTTGAGCATGTTTTGGGACTGTATCTTAAAAAAAAAACATTCTAGCAAGGAGTAGGCATGTACAGATCGCTTATGGGACCCAAAAATATCGAATTTTCGGGTGTTTTGAGCCTGAATTTGAGATATAAACGGGTACTCAAGATGCATGCACTTATCGACTTTTTGCACCTAAAATATCGATTTTGAGCTTGTTTTGTGTGTGTATCTTTCAAATACTCTAACACGAAGTAGGCATGTACAGATCGCTTCTGGGACACAAAAATATCAAATTTTCGGGTGTTTTGAGCCTAAATTTAATATATAAACGGGTACAGAAGATGCATGCACATATATACTTTGGGCAGCTAAAATATCGATTTTCAGGACGTTAGGGGCCTGTATTTTAAAAATACTCTAACACGGAGTAGGAATGTACAGATCACTTCTGGGACCCAAAAATGTCGAATTTTCGGGTGTTTTGAGCCTGAAATTGAGATATAAACGGGTATAGAAGATGCATGCACATGTCGACTTTGGGCACCTAAAATATCGATTTTAAGCATGTTTTGGGCCTATATTTTTAAAACATTCCAGCACTGAGTAGGCATGTACAAATCGCTTCTGGGACCCATAAATATCGAATTTTCTGGTACTTTGAGCCTGAATTTGAGATATTAACGGGTACAGAAGATATATACACATATTGACTTTAGGCACATAAAATATCGATTTTCAGCATGTTTTGGGCCTGTATTTTGAAAATACTCTAACACGGAGTAGGCATGTATAGATCGCTTCTGGGACCCTAAAATATCTAATTTTTGCGTGTTTTGAGGCTGAATTTGAGATATAAACAGGTACTGAAGATGCATGCACATAACGTCTTTTTGCACGTAAAATATCGATTTTGAGCTTGTTTTGTTTCTGTATCTTAAAAACCTTCTGGCAAGGAGTAAGCATGTAGAGATAGCTTCTGGGACCCATAAATTTCGAATTTTCGGGTGTTTTGAGCCTGAATTTGAGATATAAACGGGTACAGAAGATGCATGCACATATTGACTTTGGGCACCTAAAATATCGATTTTCAGGACGTTTGGGTCCTGTATTTTAAAAATACTCTAACACGGAGTAGGAATGTACAGATCACTTCTGGGACCCAAAAATATCGAATTTTCGGTTGTTTTGAGCCTGAATTTCAGATATAAACGGGTACAGAAGATGCAGTCACATATCGACTTTGGGCACCCAAAATATCGATTTTTAGCATGTTTTGGGCCTATATCTGAAAAATATTCTAGCACTGAGTAGGCATGTACAGATCGCTTCTGGGACCCAAAAATATCGAATTTTCGGGTGTTTTGAGCCTGAATTTGAGATATAAACGGGTATAGAAGATGAATGCACATGTCGACTTTGGGCACCTAAAATATCGATTTTAAGCATGTTTTTGGTCTGTATCTTGAAAACATTCTGGCAAGGAGTAGGCATGTAGAGATCGCTTCTGTGACCCATAAATTTCGAATTTTCGGGTGTTTTGAGCCTGAATTTGGGATATAAACGGGTACAGAAGATCCATGCACATATCGACTTTGGGCACCCAAAATATCGATTTTTAGCATGTTTTGGGTCTGTATCTTGAAAGAATTCTAGCAAGGAGTAGGCATGTACAGATCGCTTCTGGGACACCAAAATATCGAATTTTAGGGTGTTTTGAGCCTGAGTTTGAGATATAAACAGGTACTGAAGATGCATGCACATATCGACTTTTTGCACGTAAAATATCGATTTTGAGCTTGTTTTGGGTCTGTATCTTGAAAACATTCTGGCAAGGAGTAGGCATGTACAGATTGCTTCTGGGACCCAAAAATATCGAATTTTCGGTTGTTTTGAGCCTCAATCTCAGATATAAACGGGTACAGAAGATGCATGCACATATCGACTTTGGGAACCCAAAATATCGATTTTTAGCATGTTTTGGGCCTATATTTGGAAATTATTCTAGCACTGACTAGGCATGTACAGATCGCTTCTCGGACCCAAAAATATCGAATTTTCGGGTGTTTTGAGCCTGAATTTGAGATATAAACGGGTACAGAAGATGCATGCACATATTGACTTTGGGCACCTAAAATATCGATTTTCAGGACGTTTGGGGCCTGTATTTTAAAAATACTCTAACACGGAGTACGAATGTACAGATCACTTATGGGACCAAAAAATGTCGAATTTTCGGGTGTTTTGAGCCTGAATTTGAGATACGAACGGGTACAGAAGATACTTACACATATCGATTTTGGACATCTAAAATATCGATTTTGAGCATGTTTTGGGCATATATTTTGAAAACATTCTAGCACTGAGTACGTATGTAAAAATTGCTTCTTGTACCCAAAAATATTGAATTTTCGTGTGTTTTGAGCCTAAATTTGAGATATCAACGTTTACTGAAGATGCTTGCTTACACATATCGAATTTTTGCACATAAAATGTCGATTTTGAGCATGTTTTGAGTCTATATCTTGAAAACATTCTAGCAAGGAGTAGGCATGTACAGATTGCTTCTGGGACACAAAAATATCGAATTTTCGGTTGTTTTGAGCCTGAATCTCAGATATAAACGGGTACAGAAGATGCATGCACATATCGACTTTGGGCACCCAAAATATCGATTTTTAGCATGTTTTGGGCCTATATTTGGAAAATATTCTAGCACTGAGTAGGCATGTACAGATCGCTTCTGGGTCCCAAAAATATCGAATTTTCGTGTGTTTTGAGCCTGAATTTGAGATATAAACGGGTATAGAAGATGCATGCACATGTCGACTTTGGGCACCTAAAATATCGATTTTAAGCATGTTTTTGGCCTATATTTTGAAAACATTCTAGCACTGAGTAGGCATGTACAAATCGCATCTGGGACCCAAAAATATCGAATTTTCTGGTAATTTGAGCCTGAATTTGAGATATTAACGGGTACAGAAGATACATACACATATTGACTTTAGGCACCTAAAATATCGATTTTCAGCATGTTTTGGGCCTGTATTTTGAAAATACTCTAGCAATGAGTAGGCATGTACAGATCGCTTCTGGGACCCAAAAATATCGAATTTTCAGGTCATTTGAGCCTGAATTTTGGATATAAACGGGTACAGAAGATGCATACACATATTGACTTTGGGCACGTAAAATATCGATTTTGAGCATGTTTTAGGTCTGTATCTTGAAAACATTCTGGCAAGGAGTAGGCATGTAGCGATCGCTTCTGGGACCCATAAATTTCGAATTTTCGGGTGTTTTGAGCCTGAATTTGAGATATAAACGGGTACAGAAGATACATGCACATATCGACTTTGGGCACCCAAAATATCGATTTTTAGCATGTTTTGGGTCTGTATCTTGAAAAAATTCAAGTAAGGAGTAGGAATGTACAGATCGCTTCTGGGACCCTAAAATATCGAATTTTCGGGTGTTTTGAGCCTGAGTTTGAGATATAAACAGGTACTGAAGATCCATTCACATATCGACTTTTTGCACGTAAAATATCGATTTTGAGCTTGTTTTGGGTCTGTATCTTGAAAACATTCTGGCAAGGAGTAGGCATGTAGAGATCGCTTCTGGGACCCATAAATTTTATAATTTTCGGGGGTTTTGAGCCTGAATTTGAGATATAAACGGATACAGAAGATGCATGCACATATCGACTTTTCGCACCAAAAATATCGACTTTTAGTATGTTTTGAGCCTATATTTTGAAAATGTTCTAGCACTGAGTAGGCATGTACAGATCGCTTCTGAGACCCAAAAATATCGAATTTTCGGGTGTTTTGAGCCTGAATTTGGGATATAAACGGGTACAGAAGATGCATACACATATTGACTTTGGGCACCTAAAATATCGATTTTCAGCATGTTTTGGGCCTGTATTTTGAAAATCCTTTAACACGGAGTAGGCATGTTCAGATTGCTTCTGGGACCCAAAAATATCGAATTTTCGGGTGTTTTGAGCCTGAATTTTAGATATAAACGGGTACAGAAGATTAATGCACATATTGACTTTGGACACCTAAAATATCGATTTTGAGCATGTTTTGGGCCTGTATTTTGAAAACATACTAGCACTGAGTAGGTATGTACTAATCGCTTCTGGGAAACAAAAATATCCAATTTTCGGGAGTTTTGAGCCTGAATTTGAGATATAAACGGGTACAGAAGATGCATACACATACTGACTTTGGACACCTAAAATATCGATTTTCATTGTGTTTTGAGCCTGAATTTGGGATATAAACGGGTACAGAAGATGCATACACGTATTGACTTTGGGCACGTAAAATATCGATTTCTAGCATGTTTTGGGTCTGTATCTTGAAAACATTCTGGCAAGAAGTAGGCATGTAGAGATCGCTTCTGGGACCCAAAATATCGAATTTTCGGGTGTTTAGAGCCTGAATTTGAGATTTAAACGGGTAAAAAAGATGCATGCACATATCGACATTGGGAACCAAAAATATCGATTTTGAGCATGTTTCAGGCCTGTATATTAAAAATACTCTAAAACGAAGTAGGCATGTACAGATCGCTTCTGGGACACAAAAATATCAAATTTTGGGAAGTTTTGTGCCAGAATTTAAATATTAACGGGTACTGTAGATGAATGCACATATCGACTTTGGGCACGTAAAATATCGATTTTGAGCATGTTTTGGGACTGTATCTTAAAAAAAAAACATTCTAGCAAGGAGTAGGCATGTACAGATCGCTTATGGGACCCAAAAATATCGAATTTTCGGGTGTTTTGAGCCTGAATTTGAGATATAAACGGGTACTCAAGATGCATGCACTTATCGACTTTTTGCACCTAAAATATCGATTTTGAGCTTGTTTTGTGTGTGTATCTTTCAAATACTCTAACACGAAGTAGGCATGTACAGATCGCTTCTGGGACACAAAAATATCAAATTTTCGGGTGTTTTGAGCCTAAATTTAATATATAAACGGGTACAGAAGATGCATGCACATATATACTTTGGGCAGCTAAAATATCGATTTTCAGGACGTTAGGGGCCTGTATTTTAAAAATACTCTAACACGGAGTAGGAATGTACAGATCACTTCTGGGACCCAAAAATGTCGAATTTTCGGGTGTTTTGAGCCTGAAATTGAGATATAAACGGGTATAGAAGATGCATGCACATGTCGACTTTGGGCACCTAAAATATCGATTTTAAGCATGTTTTGGGCCTATATTTTTAAAACATTCCAGCACTGAGTAGGCATGTACAAATCGCTTCTGGGACCCATAAATATCGAATTTTCTGGTACTTTGAGCCTGAATTTGAGATATTAACGGGTACAGAAGATATATACACATATTGACTTTAGGCACATAAAATATCGATTTTCAGCATGTTTTGGGCCTGTATTTTGAAAATACTCTAACACGGAGTAGGCATGTATAGATCGCTTCTGGGACCCTAAAATATCTAATTTTTGCGTGTTTTGAGGCTGAATTTGAGATATAAACAGGTACTGAAGATGCATGCACATAACGTCTTTTTGCACGTAAAATATCGATTTTGAGCTTGTTTTGTTTCTGTATCTTAAAAACCTTCTGGCAAGGAGTAAGCATGTAGAGATAGCTTCTGGGACCCATAAATTTCGAATTTTCGGGTGTTTTGAGCCTGAATTTGAGATATAAACGGGTACAGAAGATGCATGCACATATTGACTTTGGGCACCTAAAATATCGATTTTCAGGACGTTTGGGTCCTGTATTTTAAAAATACTCTAACACGGAGTAGGAATGTACAGATCACTTCTGGGACCCAAAAATATCGAATTTTCGGTTGTTTTGAGCCTGAATTTCAGATATAAACGGGTACAGAAGATGCAGTCACATATCGACTTTGGGCACCCAAAATATCGATTTTTAGCATGTTTTGGGCCTATATCTGAAAAATATTCTAGCACTGAGTAGGCATGTACAGATCGCTTCTGGGACCCAAAAATATCGAATTTTCGGGTGTTTTGAGCCTGAATTTGAGATATAAACGGGTATAGAAGATGAATGCACATGTCGACTTTGGGCACCTAAAATATCGATTTTAAGCATGTTTTTGGTCTGTATCTTGAAAACATTCTGGCAAGGAGTAGGCATGTAGAGATCGCTTCTGTGACCCATAAATTTCGAATTTTCGGGTGTTTTGAGCCTGAATTTGGGATATAAACGGGTACAGAAGATCCATGCACATATCGACTTTGGGCACCCAAAATATCGATTTTTAGCATGTTTTGGGTCTGTATCTTGAAAGAATTCTAGCAAGGAGTAGGCATGTACAGATCGCTTCTGGGACACCAAAATATCGAATTTTAGGGTGTTTTGAGCCTGAGTTTGAGATATAAACAGGTACTGAAGATGCATGCACATATCGACTTTTTGCACGTAAAATATCGATTTTGAGCTTGTTTTGGGTCTGTATCTTGAAAACATTCTGGCAAGGAGTAGGCATGTACAGATTGCTTCTGGGACCCAAAAATATCGAATTTTCGGTTGTTTTGAGCCTCAATCTCAGATATAAACGGGTACAGAAGATGCATGCACATATCGACTTTGGGAACCCAAAATATCGATTTTTAGCATGTTTTGGGCCTATATTTGGAAATTATTCTAGCACTGACTAGGCATGTACAGATCGCTTCTCGGACCCAAAAATATCGAATTTTCGGGTGTTTTGAGCCTGAATTTGAGATATAAACGGGTACAGAAGATGCATGCACATATTGACTTTGGGCACCTAAAATATCGATTTTCAGGACGTTTGGGGCCTGTATTTTAAAAATACTCTAACACGGAGTACGAATGTACAGATCACTTATGGGACCAAAAAATGTCGAATTTTCGGGTGTTTTGAGCCTGAATTTGAGATACGAACGGGTACAGAAGATACTTACACATATCGATTTTGGACATCTAAAATATCGATTTTGAGCATGTTTTGGGCATATATTTTGAAAACATTCTAGCACTGAGTACGTATGTAAAAATTGCTTCTTGTACCCAAAAATATTGAATTTTCGTGTGTTTTGAGCCTAAATTTGAGATATCAACGTTTACTGAAGATGCTTGCTTACACATATCGAATTTTTGCACATAAAATGTCGATTTTGAGCATGTTTTGAGTCTATATCTTGAAAACATTCTAGCAAGGAGTAGGCATGTACAGATTGCTTCTGGGACACAAAAATATCGAATTTTCGGTTGTTTTGAGCCTGAATCTCAGATATAAACGGGTACAGAAGATGCATGCACATATCGACTTTGGGCACCCAAAATATCGATTTTTAGCATGTTTTGGGCCTATATTTGGAAAATATTCTAGCACTGAGTAGGCATGTACAGATCGCTTCTGGGTCCCAAAAATATCGAATTTTCGTGTGTTTTGAGCCTGAATTTGAGATATAAACGGGTATAGAAGATGCATGCACATGTCGACTTTGGGCACCTAAAATATCGATTTTAAGCATGTTTTTGGCCTATATTTTGAAAACATTCTAGCACTGAGTAGGCATGTACAAATCGCATCTGGGACCCAAAAATATCGAATTTTCTGGTAATTTGAGCCTGAATTTGAGATATTAACGGGTACAGAAGATACATACACATATTGACTTTAGGCACCTAAAATATCGATTTTCAGCATGTTTTGGGCCTGTATTTTGAAAATACTCTAGCAATGAGTAGGCATGTACAGATCGCTTCTGGGACCCAAAAATATCGAATTTTCAGGTCATTTGAGCCTGAATTTTGGATATAAACGGGTACAGAAGATGCATACACATATTGACTTTGGGCACGTAAAATATCGATTTTGAGCATGTTTTAGGTCTGTATCTTGAAAACATTCTGGCAAGGAGTAGGCATGTAGCGATCGCTTCTGGGACCCATAAATTTCGAATTTTCGGGTGTTTTGAGCCTGAATTTGAGATATAAACGGGTACAGAAGATACATGCACATATCGACTTTGGGCACCCAAAATATCGATTTTTAGCATGTTTTGGGTCTGTATCTTGAAAAAATTCAAGTAAGGAGTAGGAATGTACAGATCGCTTCTGGGACCCTAAAATATCGAATTTTCGGGTGTTTTGAGCCTGAGTTTGAGATATAAACAGGTACTGAAGATCCATTCACATATCGACTTTTTGCACGTAAAATATCGATTTTGAGCTTGTTTTGGGTCTGTATCTTGAAAACATTCTGGCAAGGAGTAGGCATGTAGAGATCGCTTCTGGGACCCATAAATTTTATAATTTTCGGGGGTTTTGAGCCTGAATTTGAGATATAAACGGGTACAGAAGATCCATGCACATATCTACTTTGGGCACCCAAAATATCGATTTTTAGCATGTTTTGGGTCTGTATCTTGAAAACATTCTAGCACTGAGTAGGCATGTACAAATCGCTTCTGGGACCCATAAATATCGAATTTTCGGGTCTATTGAGCCAGAATTTGAGATATTAACGGGTACAGAAGATGCATACACATATTAACTTTGGGCACCTAAAATATCGATTTTCAGGACGTTTGGGGCCTGTATTTTGAAAATACTCTAACACGTAGTAGGCATGTACAGATCGCTTCTGGGACCCAAAAATATCGAATTTTCGGGTGTTTTGAGCCTGAATTTGAGATATAAACGTGTACAGAAGATTCATGCACATATTGACATTGGACACCTAAAATATCGATTTTGAGTATGTTTTAGGACTGTATTTAAAAAAACATACTAGCACTGAGTGGATATGTACTGATCGCTTCTGAGAAACAAAATTATCATATTTTCGGGTGTTTTGAGCCTGAATTTGGGATATAAACGGGTACAGAAGATTCATACACATACTGACTTTGGGCACTTAAAATATCGATTTTCATTATGTTTTGAGCCTATATTTTGAAATATTTTCTAGCACTGAGTAGGCATGTAAAGATCGCTTCTGTTACCCAAAAATATTGAATTTTAGGGTCTTTTGAGCCTGAATTTGGGATATAAACGGGTACAGAAGATATATATACATATTGACTCTGGGCACCTAAAATATCGATTATCAGCATGTTTTGGCCCTGTATTTTGAAAATATTCTAACACGGAGTAGGCATGTTCAGATCGTTTCTGGGACCCGAAAATATCGAATTTTCGGGTGTTTTGAGCTTAAATTTGAGATATAAACGGGTACAGATTATCCATGCACATATAGACTTTGGGCACCTAAAATATCGATTTTAAGCAAGTTTCGGGCCTATATTTTGAAAATATTCTAGCACTGAGTAGGCATGTACAAACCGCTTCTGGGACCCAAAAATATCGAATTTTCGGGTGTTTTGAGCCTGAATTTGAGATATTAACGGGTACAGAAGATGCATACCCATATTGACTTTTGGCACCTAAAATATCGATTTTCAGCACGTTTTGGGCCTGTATTTTAAAAATGCTCTAACAAGGAGTAGGAATGTCGCTTCTAAGACCCAAAAATATCGAATTTTCTGGTGTTTTGAGCCTGAATTTGGGATATAAACGGGTACAGAATATGCATTCAAACATCGACTTTGGGCACCAAAAATATCGATTTTGAGTATGTTTTTGGCATGTAATTTGAACATACTCTAACACGAAGTATTCATGTACAGATCGCTTCTGGGACCCAAATATATCGAATTTTCGGGAGGTTTGAGCCTGAATTTGATATATAAACGGGTACTGAAAATGCTTGCACATATCGACTTTAAGCACCTAAAATATCGATTCTGAGCATGTTTTGGGTCTGTATCTTATAAACATTCTAGCAAGGAGTAGGCATGTACAGATCGCTTCTGGTACCCAACAATATCTAATTTTCGGGTGTTTTGAGCTTGAATTTGAGATATAAACGGGTACAGAAGATGCATGCACATATCGACTTTGGGCACCCAAAATATCGATTTTTAATATGTTTTGGGCCTATATTTTTAAAATATTCTAGTACTAAGTAGGCATGTACAGATCGCTTCTGTAACCCAAAAATGTCGAATTTTCGGGTGTTTTGAGCTTGAATTTGAGATATAAACGGGTACAGAAGATGCATGCACATATCGACTTTGGACACCTAAAATATCGACTTTTAGTATGTTTTTGAGCCTATATTTTGAAAATGTTCTAGCACTGAGTAGGCATGTACAAATCGCTTCTGGGACCCAAAAATATCGAATTTTCGTGTGTTTTGAGCCTGAATTTGGGATATAAACGGGTACAGAAGATGAATACACATATTGACTTTGGGCACCTAAAATATCGATTTTCAGCATGTTTTGGGCGTGTTTTTTGAAAATCCTCTAACACGAAGTAGGCATGTACAGATCGCTTCAGGGACCAAAGAATATCGAATTTTCGGGGGTTTTGAGCCTGAATTTGAGATATAAACTGGTATTGAAAATGCATGCACATATCGACTTTGGACACTTAAAATATCGATTTTTAGCATGTTTTGGGTCAGTATCTTGAAAACATTCTGGCAAGGAGTAGGCATGTAGAGATCGCTTCTGGGACCCATAAATATAGAATTTTCGGGTGTTTTGAGCCTGAATTTGAGATATAAACTCGTACAGAAGATGCATGCACATATCGACTTTATGCACCAAAAATATCGATTTTGAGCATGTTTTGGGCCTGTATTTCGAAAATACTCTAACACGAAGTAGGCATGTACAGATCGCTTCTGGGACCTAAAAATATCAAATTTCGGGGTGTTTTGAGCCTGAATTTGAGATATAAACGGATACAGAAGATGAATACACATATTGACTTTGGGCACCTAAAATATCGATTTTCAGCATGTTTTGGGCGTGTTTTTTGAAAATCCTCTAACACGAAGTAGGCATGTACAGATCGCTTCAGGGACCAAAGAATATCGAATTTTCGGGGGTTTTGAGCCTGAATTTGGGATATAAACGGGTACAGAAGATGCATACACATATTGACTTTGGGCACCTAAAATATCGATTTTCAGCATGTTTTGGGCCTGTATTTTGAAAATCCTCTAACACGGAGTAGGCATGTTCAGATCGCTTCTGGGACCCAAAAATATCGAATTTTCGGGGGTTTTGAGCCTGAATTTGAGATATAAACTGGCATAGAAAATGTATGCACATATCGACTTTGGACACCTAAAATTTCGATTTTTAGCATGTTTTGAGCCAATATTTTGAAAACATTCAGGCACTTTGTAGGCATGTACAGATCGCTTCTGGGACCCAAAAATATTGAATTTTTGGGTGTTTTAAGCCTGAATTTGAGATATATACGGGTACTGAAGATGCATGCACATATCGACTTTTTGCACCTAAAATCTAGATTTTGAGCATGTTTTGGGTCTGTATCCTGAAAACATTCTAGCAAGAGGTAGGCATGTAGAAATCGCTTCTGGGACCCAAAAATATCGAATTTTCGGGTGTTTTGACCCTGAATTTGAGATATAAACGGGTACAAAAGATTCATACACATATAGACTTTAGGCACCCAAAATATCGATTTTCAGCATGTTTTGGGCCTATATTTTGAAAATATTCTAGCACTGAGTAGGCATGTACAGATCGCTTCTTGAACCCAAAAATATCGAATTTTCCGGTGTTTTGAGCCTGAATTTGGGATATAAACGGGTACAGAAGATGCATACACTTATTAACTTTGGGCACCTAAAATATCGATTTTCTGCATGTTTTGGGCCTTTATTTTGAAAATACTCTAAAACGGAGTAGGCATGTACAAATCGCTTCTGGGATCCTAAAATATCGAATTTTCGGCTGTTTAGAGCCTGAATTTGGGATATAAACGGGTACAGAAGATGCATACACACATTGACTTTAGGTACCTAAAATATCGATTTTTATCATGTTTTAAACCTATATTTTGAAAATATTCTAGCACTGGGTAGGCATGTACAGATCGCTTCTGGGACCCAAAAATATTGAATTTTTGGGTGTTTTGAGCCTGAATTTGAGATATAAACGGGTACTCAAGATGCATGCATATATCGACTTTGGGCCCCAAAAATATCGATTTTGTGCATGTTTTGGGCCTGTATTATGAAAATACTCTAACACGAAGTAGGCATGTACAAATCACTTCTGGGACATAAAAATATCATATTTTGGGGTGTTTTGAGCCTGAATTTGGGATATAAACGGGTACAGAAGATGCATGCACATATTGACTTTGGGCACCTAAAATATCGATTTTCAGCACGTTTTTGGCCTGTATATTAAAAATACTCTAACACGGAATGGGAATGTACAAATCGCTTCTGGGACCCAAAAATGCCGAATTTTCAGGTGTTTTGAGCATGAATTAGAGATATAAATGGGTACAGAAGATACATGCACATATCGACTTTGGGCACCCAAAATATCGATTTTTAATATGTTTTGGGCCTATATTTTTAAAATATTCTAGTACTGAGTAGGCATGTACAGATCGCTTCTGTAACCCAAAAATGTCGAATTTTCGGGTGTTTTAAGCTTCAATTTGAGATATAAACGGGTACAGAAGATGCATGCACATATCGACTTTGGACACCTAAAATATCGAATTTTAGTATGTTTTCAGCCTATATTTTGAAAATGTTCTATCACTGAGTAGGCATGTACAGATCGCTTCTGGGACCCAAAAATATCGAATTTTCGTGTGTTTTGAGCCTGAATTTGGGATATAAACGGGTACAGAAGATGCATACACATATTGACTTTGGGCACCTAAAATATCAATTTTCAGCATGTTTTGGGCGTGTTTTTTGAAAATCCTCTAACACGGAGTAGGCATGTACAGATCGCTTCAGGGACCAAAGAATATCGAATTTTCGGGGGTTTTGAGCCTGAATTTGAGATATAAACTGGTATAGAAAATGCATGCACATATCGACTTTGGACACCTAAAATTTCGATTTTTAGCATGTTTTGGGTCAATATCTTGAAAACATTCTGGCAAGGAGTAGGCATGTAGAGATCGCTTCTGTGACCCATAAATATCGAATTTTCTAGTGTTTTGAGCCTGAATTTGAGATATAAACTGGTACAGAAGATGCATGCACTTATCGACTTTATGCACCAAAAATATCGATTTTGAGCATGTTTTGGGCCTGTATTTTGAAAATACTCTAACACGAAGTAGGCATGTACAGATCGTTTCTGGGACCCCAAAATATCGAATTTTCGGGTGTTTTGATCCTGAATTTGAGATTTAAACGGGTACTGAAGATGCTTAAACATACTGACTTTTTGCACCTAAAATATCGATTTTGATCATGTTTTGGGTCTGTATCTTGAAAATTTTCTAGCAAGGAGTATGCATGTACAGATCGCTTCTGGGACCCAAAAATATCGAATTTTCTGGTGTTTTGAGCCTGAATTTCAGATATAAACGGGTACAGAAGATCCATGCACATATCGACTTTAGGCACCCAAAATATCGATTTTTAGCATGTTTTGTGCCTATATTTTGAAAATACTCTAACACGAAGTAGGCATGTACAGATTACTTCTGAGACACAAAAATATCAAATTTTCGGGTGCGTTGAGCCTGAAATTGATATATAAACAGGTACAGAAGATGCATGCACATATTGACTTTGGGCACCTAAAATATCGATTTTCAGCATGTCTTGGGCCTGAAATTTGAAAATACTCTAACACGGAGTATGCATGTACAGATCGCTTCTGGGACCCAAAAATATCGAATTTTCGGGTGTTTTGAGCCTGAATTTGAGATATAAACTGGTATAGAAAATGTATGCACATATCGACTTTGGACACCTAAAATTTCGATTTTTAGCATGTTTTGAGCCAATATTTTGAAAACATTCAGGCACTTTGTAGGCATGTACAGATCGCTTCTGGGACCCAAAAATATTGAATTTTTGGTTGTTTTAAGCCTGAATTTGAGATATATACGGGTACTGAAGATGCATGCACATATCGACTTTTTGCACCTAAAATCTAGATTTTGAGCATGTTTTGGGTCTGTATCCTGAAAACATTCTAGCAAGAGGTAGGCATGTAGAAATCGCTTCTGGGACCCAAAAATATCGAATTTTCGGGTGTTTTGAGCCTGAATTTGAGATATAAACGGGTACAAAAGATACATACACATATAGACTTTAGGCACCCAAAATATCGATTTTCAGCATGTTTTGGGCCTATATTTTGAAAATATTCTAGCACTGAGTAGGCATGTACAGATCGCTTCTTGAACCCAAAAATATCGAATTTTCCGGTGTTTTGAGCCTGAATTTGGGATATAAACGGGTACAGAAGATGCATACACTTATTAACTTTGGGCACCTAAAATATCGATTTTCTGCATGTTTTGGGCCTTTATTTTGAAAATACTCTAAAACGGAGTAGGCATGTACAAATCGCTTCTGGGATCCTAAAATATCGAATTTTCGGGTGTTTTGAGCCTGAATTTGGGATATAAACGGGTACAGAAGATGCATACACACATTGACTTTAGGTACCTAAAATATTGATTTTCATCATGTTTTAAACCTATATTTTGAAAATATTCTAGCACTGGGTAGGCATGTACAGATCGCTTCTGGGACCTAAAAATATCATATTTTGGGGTGTTTGGGCCTGAATTTGGGATATAAACGGGTACAGAAGATGCATGCACATATTGACTTTGGGCACCTAAAATATCGATTTTCAGCACGTATTGGGCCTGTATATTAAAAATACTCTAACACGGAATGGGAATGTACAAATCGCTTCTGGGACCCAAAATATCGAATTTTCGGGTGTTTTTAGTCTGAATTTGAGATATAAACGGGTACAGAAGATGCATGCACATATCGGCTTTTGGGCACCTAAAAGATCGATTTTTTGTATCTTTTGGGCCTGTATTTTGAAAATACTCTAACACAGAGTATGCATGTACAGATCGCTTCTGGGACCCAAAAATATCGAATTTTCTGGTGTTTTGAGCCTGAATTTCAGATATAAACGGGTACAGAAGATCCATGCACATATCGACTTTAGGCACCCAAAATATCGATTTTTAGCATGTTTTGGGCCTATATTTTGAAAATACTCTAACACGAAGTAGGCATGTACAGATTACTTCTGAGACACAAAAATATCAAATTTTCGGGTGCGTTGAGCCTGAAATTGATATATAAACAGTTACAGAAGATGCATGCACATATTGACTTTGGGCACCTAAAATATCGATTTTCAGCATGTCTTGGGCCTGAAATTTGAAAATACTCTAACACGGAGTAGGCATGTACAGATCGCTTCTGGGACCCAAAAATATCGAATTTTCGGGTGTTTTGAGCCTGAATTTGAGATATAAACTGGTATAGCAAATGTATGCACGTATTGACTTTGGACACCTAAAATATCGATTTTTAGCATGTTTTGAGCCTATATTTTGAAAACATAATAGAACTTTGTAGGCATGTACAGATCGCTTCTGGGACCCAAAAATATTGAATTTTTGGGTGTTTTAAGCCTGAATTTGAGATATATACGGGTACTGAAGATGCATGCACATATCGACTTTTTGCACCTAAAATCTCGATTTTGGGCATGTTTTGGGTCTGTATCTTTAAAACATTCTAGCAAGAAGTAGGCATGTACAGATCGCTTCTCGGACCCAAAATATCGAATTTTCGGTTGTTTTGAGCCTGAATTTGAGATATAAACGGGTTCAAAAGATGCATACACATATCGACTTTGGGCACCCAAAATATCAATTTTTAGCATGTTTTTGGGCTATATTTTAAAAATAATCTAGCACTGAGTAGGCATGTACAGAACCCTTCTGAGACCCAAAAATATCGAATTTTCGGGAATTTTGAGCCTGAATTTGAGATATAAACGGGTACAGAAGAAGCATACACATATTGACTTTGGGCACCTTAATTATCGATTTTCAGCATGTTTTGAGCCTGTATTATGAAAATACTTTAGCACGGAGAAAGCATGTACAGATCGTTTTTGGGACCCAAAAATATCAAATTTTCGGTTGTTTTGAGCCTGAATTTGAGATATAAACGGGTACAGATGATGCATGCACATATCGACTTTGGGCACGTAAAATATCGATTTTGAACATGTTTTGAGTCTGTATATTGAAAACATTCTAGCAAGGAGTAGGCATGTACAGATCGCTTCTGGGACCCAGAAATATCGAATTTTCTAGTGTTTTGAGCCTGAATTTGAGATATAAACGGGTACAGAAGATGCATGCATATATCGACTTTGGGCACCAAAATTATCGATTTTGAGCATGTTTTGGGCCTGTATTTTGAAAATACTCTAACACGAAGTAGGCATGTACAGATTACTTTTGGGACACAAAAATATCTAACTTTCGGGTGTTTTGAGCCTGAATTTGAGATATAAACGGGTACATAAGATGCATGCACATATCGACTTTGGGCACTCAAAATATCGATTTTTAGCATGTTTTAGGTCTGTATCTTGAAAACATTCTAGCACTGAGTAGGCATGTAGAAATCGCTTTTGGGACCCAAAAATATCGAATTTTCGGGTGCTTTGAGCCTGAATTTGAGATGTAAACTGGTACAGGAGATGCATGCATATATCGACTTTGGGCATATAAAATATTGATTTTGAGCATGTTTTGGGTCTGTATCTTGAAAACATTCTAGCAAGGAGTAGGCATGTACAGATCGCTTCTGGAAACCAAAAATTTCGAATTTTCGGGTGTTTTGAGCCTGAATTTGAGATATAAACGGGTACAGAAGTTGCATGCACATACTGAATTCGGGCACCCAAAATATCGATTTTTAACATGTTTTGGGCCTATATTTTGAAAATATTCTAGCACTGAGTAGGCATGTACAGATCGCTTCTGGGACCCAAAAATATCGAATTTTCGGATGTTTTGAGCCTGAATTTGAGATATAAACGGGTACAGAAGATCCATGCACATATCGACTTTAGGCACCCAAAATATCGATTTTTAGCATGTTTTGTGCCTATATTTTGAAAATACTCTAACACGAAGTAGGCATGTACAGATTACTTCGGAGTCACAAAAATATCAAATTTTCGGGTGCGTTGAGCCTGAAATTGATATATAAACAGGTACAGAAGATGCATGCACATATTGACTTTGGGCACCTAAAATATCGATTTTCAGCATGTCTTGGGCCTGAAATTTGAAAATACTCTAACACGGCGTAGGCATGTACAGATCGCTTCTGGGACCCAAAAATATCGAATTTTCGGGTGTTTTGAGCCTGAATTTAAGATATAAACTGGTATAGAAAATGTATGCACGTATTGACTTTGGACACCTAAAATATCGATTTTTAGCATGTTTTGAGCCTATATTTTGAAAACAAACTAGAACTTTGTAGGCATGTACAGATCGCTGCTGGGACCCAAAAATATTGAATTTTTGGGTGTTTTAAGCCTGAATTAGAGATATATACGGGTACTGAAGATGCATGCACATATCGACTTTTTGCACCTAAAATCTCGTTTTTGGGCATGTTTTGGGTCTGTTTCTTGAAAACATTCTAGCAAAAAGTAGGCATGTACAGATCGCTTCTGGGACCCAAAATATCGAATTTTCGGTTGTTTTGAGCCTGAATTTGAGATATAAACGGGTACAAAAGATGCATACACATATCGACTTTGGGCACCCAAAATATCAATTTTTAGCATGTTTTTGGGCTATATTTTAAAAATAATCTAGCACTGAGTAGGCATGTACAGAACCCTTCTGAGACCCAAAAATATCGAATTTCCGGGTGTTTTGAGCCTGAATTTGAGATATAAACTGGTACAAAAGATGCATACACATATCGACTTTGGGCACCCAAAATATCAATTTTTAGCATGTTTTTGGGCTATATTTAAAAAATAATCTAGCACTGAGTAGGCATGTACAGAACACTTCTGAGACCCAAATATATCGAATTTTTGGGCGTTTTGAGCCTGAATTTGAGATATAAACGGGTACAGAAGAAGCATACACATATTGACTTTGGGCACTTTAATTATCGATTTTCAGCATGTTTTGAGCCTGTATTATGAAAATACTTTAGCACGGAGTAGGCATGTACAGTTCGCTTCTGGGACCCAAAAATATCAAATTTTCGGTTGTTTTGAGCCTGAATTTGAGATATAAACGGGTACAGATGATGCATGCACATATCGACTTTGGGCACCTAAAATATCAATTTTTAGCATGTTTTTGGGCTATATTTTAAAAATAATCTAGCACTGAGTAGGCATGTACAGAACACTTCTGGGACCCAAAAATATCGAATTTTCGGGTGTTTTGAGCCTGAATTTGAGATATAAACGGGTACAGAAGAAGCATACACATATTGACTTTGGGCACCTTAATTATCGATTTTCAGCATGTTTTGGGCCAGTTTTTTTAAAGTATTCTAACACGAAGTAGAGATGTACAGATCGCTTCTGGGGCCCAAAAATATCGAATTTTCGGGTGTTTTGAGCATGAATTAGAGATATAAATGGGTACAGAAGATACATGCACATATCGACTTTGGGCACCCAAATTATCGATTTTTAATATGTTTTGGGCCTATATTTTAAAAATATTCTAGTACTGAGTAGGCATGTACAGATAGCTTCTGTAACCCAAAAATGTCGAATTTTCGGGTGTTTTGAGCCTGGATTTGAGATATAAACGGGTACAGAAGATGCATGCACATATCGACTTTGGAAACCTAAAGAATCGACTTTTAGTATGTTTTGAGCCTATATTTTGAAAATGTTCTAGCACTGAGTAGGCATGTACAGATCGCTTCAGGGACCCAAAAATATCGAATTTTCGTGTGTATTGAGCCTGAATTTGGGATATAAACGGGTACAGAAGATGCATACACATATTGACTTTGGACACCTAAAATATCGATTTTCAGCATGTTTTGGGCGTGTTTTTTGAAAATCCTCTAACACGGAGTAGGCATGTACAGATCGCTTCAGGGACCAAAGAATATCGAATTTTGGGGTGTTTTGAGCCTGAATTTGAGATATAAACGGATACAGAAGATGCATGCACATATCGACTTTTCGCACCAAAAATATCGACTTTTAGTATGTTTTGAGCCTATATTTTGAAAATGTTCTAGCAATGAGTAGGCATGTACAGATCGCTTCTGAGACCCAAAAATATCGAATTTTCGGGTGTTTTGAGCCTGAATTTGGGATATAAACGGGAACAGAAGATGCATACACATATTGACTTTGGGCACCTAAAATATCGATTTTCAGCATGTTTTGGGCCTGTATTTTGAAAATCCTCTAACACGGAGTAGGCATGTTCAGATCGCTTCTGGGACCCAAAAATATCGAATTTTCGGGGGTTTTGAGCCTGAATTTGTGATATAAACCGGTATAGAAAATGTATGCACATATCGACTTTGGACACCTAAAATTTCGATTTTTAGCATGTTTTGAGCCAATATTTTGAAAACATTCAGGCACTTTGTAGGCATGTACAGATCGCTTCTGGGACCCAAAAATATCAAATTTTCGGGTGCTTTGAGCCTGAAATTGATATATAAACGGGTACAGAAGATGCATGCACATATTGACTTTTGGCACCTAAAATATCGATTTTCAGCATGTCTTGGGCCTATAATTTGGAAATTCTGTAACACGGAGTAGGCATGTACAGATCGCTTCTGGGACCCAAATATATCGAATTTTCGGGTGTTTTGAGCCTGAATTTGAGATATAAACTGGTATAGAAAATGTATGCATGTATCGACTTTGGACACCTAAAATATCGATTTTTAGCTTGTTTTGAGACTATATTTTGAAAACATACTAGCACTTTGTAGGCATGTACAGATCGCTTATGGGACCCAAAAATATTGAATTTTTGGTTGTTTTAAGCCTGAATATGAGATATATACGGGTACTGAAGATGCATGCACATATCGACTTTTTGCACCTAAAATCTCGATTTTGGGCATGTTTTGGGTCTGTATCTTGAAAACATTCTAGCAAGAAGTAGGCAAGTACAGATCGCTTCTGGGACCCAAAAATATCGAATTTAGTGTGTTTTGAGCTTGAATTTGAGATATAAACGGGTACAAAAGATGCATACACATATTGACTTTGGGCACCCAAAATATCGATGCTTAGCATGTTTTGGGCCTATATTTTGAAAATATTCTAGCACTGAGTAGGCATCTACAGAACGCTTCTTGGACCCAAAAATATCGAATTTTCGGGTGTTTTGAGCCTGAATTTGGGATATAAACGGGTACAGAAGATTCATACACATATTGACTTTTGGTACCTAAACTATCGATTTTCATAATGTTTTGAGCCTATATTTTGAAAATATTCTAACACAGAGTAGGCATGTACAGATCGCTTCCGGGACCAAAATATATAGAATTTTCGGGCATTATGAGCCTGAATTTTGGATATAAACGGGTACAGAAGATGCATACACATATTGACTTTGGGCACGTAAAATATCGATTTTGAGCATGTTTTGTGCCTGTATTTTGAAAATATTCTAACACTGAGTAGGCATGTACAGATCGCTTCTGGGACACAAAATTATCGAATTTTCGGTTGTTTTGAGTCTGAATTTGAGATATAAACGGGTACAGAAGATGCATGCACATATCGACTTTGGGCACCTAAAATATCAATTTTTAGCATGTTTTTGGGCTATATTTTAAAAATAATCTAGCACTGAGTAGGCATGTACAGAACACTTCTGGGACCCAAAAATATCGAATTTTCGGGTGTTTTGAGCCTGAATTTGAGATATAAACGGGTACAGAAGAAGCATACACATATTGACTTTGGGCACCTTAATTATCGATTTTCAGCATGTTTTGGGCCAGTATTTTGAAAGTATTCTAACACGAAGTAGAGATGTACAGATCCCTTCTGGGGCCCAAAAATATCGAATTTTCGGGTGTTTTGAGCATGAATTAGAGATATAAATGGGTACAGAAGATGCATGCACATATCGACTTTGGACACCTAAAGAATCGACTTTTAGTATGTTTTGAGCCTATATTTTAAAAATGTTCTAGTACTGAGTAGGCATGTACAGATCGCTTCTGGGACCCAAAAATATCGAATTTTCGGGTGTTTTGAGCCTGAATTTGAGATATAAATGGGTACAGAAGATGCATACACATATTGACTTTGGGCACCTAAAATATCGATTTTCAGCATGTTTTGGGCCTGTATTTTGAAAATCCTCTAACATGGAGTAGGCATGTTCAGATCGCTTCTGGGACCCAAAAATATCGAATTTTCGGGGGTTTTGAGCCTGAATTTGACATATAAACTGGTATAGAAAATGCATGCACATATCGACTTTGGACACCTAAAATATCGATTTTTAGCATGTTTTGGGTCAGTATCTTGAAAACATTCTGGCAAGGAGTAGGCATGTAGAGATCGCTTCTGGGACCCATAAATATAGAATTTTCGGTTGTTTTGAGCCTGAATTTGAGATATAAACTCGTACAGAAGATGCATGCACATATCGACTTTATGCACCAAAAATATCGATTTTGAGCATGTTTTGGGCCTGTATTTTGAAAATACTCTAACACGAAGTAGGCATGTACAGATCGCTTCTGGGACCTAAAAATATCAAATTTTAGGGTGTTTTGAGCCTGAATTTGAGATATAAACGGATACAGAAGATGCATGCACATATCGACTTTTCGCACCAAAAATATCGACTTTTAGTATGTTTTGAGCCTATATTTTGAAAATGTTCTAGCACTGAGAAGGCATGTACAGATCGCTTCTGAGACCCAAAAATATCTAATTTTCGGGTGTTTTGAGCCTGAATTTGGGATATAAACGGGTACAGAAGATGCATACACATATTGACTTTGGGCACCTAAAATATCGATTTTCAGCATGTTTTGGGCCTGTATTTTGAAAATCCTCTAACACGGAGTAGGCATGTTCAGATCGCTTCTGGGACCCAAAAATATCGAATTTTCGGGGGTTTTGAGCCTGAATTTGAGATATAAACTGGTATAGAAAATGTATGCACATATCGACTTTGGACACCTAAAATTTCGATTTTTAGCATGTTTTGAGCCAATATTTTGAAAACATTCAGGCACTTTGTAGGCATGTACAGATCGCTTCTGGGACCCAAAAATATCAAATTTTCGGGTGCTTTGAGCCTGAAATTGATATATAAACGGGTACAGAAGATGCATGCACATATTGACTTTTGGCACCTAAAATATCGATTTTCAGCATGTCTTGGGCCTATAATTTGGAAATTCTGTAACACGGAGTAGGCATGTACAGATCGCTTCTGGGACCCAAATATATCGAATTTTCGGGTGTTTTGAGCCTGAATTTGAGATATAAACTGGTATAGAAAATGTATGCATGTATCGACTTTGGACACCTAAAATATCGATTTTTAGCTTGTTTTGAGCCTATATTTTGAAAACATACTAGCACTTTGTAGGCATGTACAGATCGCTTCTGGGACCCAAAAATATTGAATTTTTGGGTGTTTTAAGTCTGAATATGAGATATATACGGGTACTGAAGATGCATGCACATATCGACTTTTTGCACCTAAAATCTCGATTTTGGGCATGTTTTGGGTCTGTATCTTGAAAACATTCTAGCAAGAAGTAGGCAAGTACAGATCGCTTCTGGGACCCAAAAATATCGAATTTTCGTGTGTTTTGAGCTTGAATTTGATATATAAACGGATACAAAAGATGCATACACATATTGACTTTGGGCACCCAAAATATTGATGCTTAGCATGTTTTGGGCCTATATTTTGAAAATATTCTAGCACTGAGTAGGCATCTACAGAACGCTTCTTGGACCCAAAAATATCGAATTTTCGGGTGTTTTGAGCCTGAATTTGGGATATAAACGGGTACAGAAGATTCATACACATATTGACTTTTGGTACCTAAAATATCGATTTTCATAATGTTTTGAGCCTATATTTTGAAAATATTCTAACACAGAGTAGGCATGTACAGATCGCTTCCGGGACCAAAATATATAGAATTTTCGGGCATTATGAGCCTGAATTTTGGATATAAACGGGTACAGAAGATGCATACACATATTGACTTTGGGCACGTAAAATATCGATTTTGAGCATGTTTTGTGCCTGTATTTTGAAAATATTCTAACACTGAGTAGGCATGTACAGATCGCTTCTGGGACACAAAAATATCGAATTTTCGGTTGTTTTGAGCCTGAATTTGAGATATAAACGGGTACAGAAGATGCATGCACATATCGACTTTGGGCACCTAAAATATCAATTTTTAGCATGTTTTTGGGCTATATTTTAAAAATAATCTAGCACTGAGTAGGCATGTACAGAACACTTCTGGGACCCAAAAATATCGAATTTTCGGGTGTTTTTAGCCTGAATTTGAGATATAAACGGGTACAGAAGAAGCATACACATATTGACTTTGGGCACCTTAATTATCGATTTTCAGCATGTTTTGGGCCAGTATTTTGAAAGTATTCTAACACGAAGTAGAGATGTACAGATCCCTTCTGGGGCCCAAAAATATCGAATTTTCGGGTGTTTTGAGCATGAATTAGAGATATAAATGGGTACAGAAGATGCATGCACATATCGACTTTGGACACCTAAAGAATCGACTTTTAGTATGTTTTGAGCCTATATTTTAAAAATGTTCTAGTACTGAGTAGGCATGTACAGATCGCTTCTGGGACCCAAAAATATCGAATTTTCGGGTGTTTTGAGCCTGAATTTGAGATATAAACTCGTACAGAAGATGCATGCACATATCGACTTTATGCACCAAAAATATCGATTTTGAGCATGTTTTGGGCCTGTATTTTGAAAATACTCTAACACGAAGTAGGCATGTACAGATCGCTTCTGGGACCTAAAAATATCAAATTTTGGGGTGTTTTGAGCCTGAATTTGAGATATAAACGGATACAGAAGATGCATGCACATATCGACTTTTCGCACCAAAAATATCGACTTTTAGTATGTTTTGAGCCTATATTTTGAAAATGTTCTAGAACTGAGTAGGCATGTACAGATCGCTTCTGAGACCCAAAAATATCGAATTTTCGGGTGTTTTGAGCCTGAATTTGAGATATAAACGGGTACAGAAGATGCATACACATATTGACTTTGGGCACATAAAATATCGATTTTCAGCATGTTTTGGGCCTGTATTTTGAAAATCCTCTAACACGGAGTAGGCATGTTCAGATCGCTTCAGGGACCCAAAAATATCGAATTTTCGGGTGTTTTGAGCCTGAATTTGACATATAAACTGGTATAGAAAATGCATGCACATATCGACTTTGGACACCTAAAATATCGATTTTTAGCATGTTTTGGGTCAGTATCTTGAAAACATTCTGACAAGGAGTAGGCATGTAGAGATCGCTTCTGGGACCCATAAATATCGAATTTTCGGGTGTTTTGAGCCTGAATTTGAGATATAAACTCGTACAGAAGATGCATGCACATATCGACTTTATCCACCAAAAATATCGATTTTGAGCATGTTTTGGGCCTGTATTTTGAAAATACTCTAACACGAAGTAGGCATGTACAGATCGCTTCTGGGACCTAAAAATATCAAATTTTGGGGTGTTTTGAGCCTGAATTTGAGATATAAACGGATACAGAAGATGCATGCACATATCGACTTTTCGCACCAAAAATATCGACTTTTAGTATGTTTTGAGCCTATATTTTGAAAATGTTCTAGCACTGAGAAGGCATGTACAGATCGCTTCTGAGACCCAAAAATATCGAATTTTCGGGTGTTTTGAGCCTGAATTTGGGATATAAACGGGTACAGAAGATGCATACACATATCGACTTTGGGCACCTAAAATATCGATTTTCAGCATGTTTTGGGCCTGTATTTTGAAAATCCTCTAACACGGAGTAGGCATGTTCAGATCGCTTCTGGGACCCAAAAATATCGAATTTTCGGGGGTTTTGAGCCTGAATTTGAGATATAAACTGGTATAGAAAATGTATGCACATATCGACTTTAGACACCTAAAATTTCGATTTTTAGCATGTTTTGAGCCAATATTTTGAAAACATTCAGGCACTTTGTTGGCATGTACAGATCGCTTCTGGGACCCAAAAATATTGAATTTTTGGGTGTTTTAAGCCTGAATTTGAGATATATACGGGTACTGAAGATGCATGCACATATCGACTTTTTGCACCTAAAATCTAGATTTTGAGCATGTTTTGGGTCTGTATCCTGAAAACATTCTA
The DNA here is from genome assembly GCA_033782935.1 of Petrolisthes cinctipes. Lineage (NCBI taxonomy): Eukaryota > Metazoa > Arthropoda > Malacostraca > Decapoda > Porcellanidae > Petrolisthes > Petrolisthes cinctipes. The sequence goes on from JAWQEG010000175.1 coordinate 2,160,257, forward strand.
GCAAGAGGTAGGCATGTAGAAATCGCTTCTGGGACCCAAAAATATCGAATTTTCGGGTGTTTTGAGCCTGAATTTGAGATATAAACGGGTACAAAAGATGCATACACATATAGACTTTGGGCACCCAAAATATCGATTTTCTGCATGTTTTGGGCCTTTATTTTGAAAATACTCTAAAACGGAGTAGGCATGTACAAATCGCTTCTGGGATCCTAAAATATCGAATTTTCGGGTGTTTAGAGCCTGAATTTGGGATATAAACGGGTACAGAAGATGCATACACACATTGACTTTAGGTACCTAAAATATCGATTTTTATCATGTTTTAAACCTATATTTTGAAAATATTCTAGCACTGGGTAGGCATGTACAGATCGCTTCTGGGACCCAAAAATATTGAATTTTTGGGTGTTTTGAGCCTGAATTTGAGATATAAACGGGTACTCAAGATGCATGCATATATCGACTTTGGGCCCCAAAAATATCGATTTTGTGCATGTTTTGGGCCTGTATTATGAAAATACTCTAACAAGAAGTAGGCATGTACAAATCACTTCTGGGACCTAAAAATATCATATTTTGGGGTGTTTTGAGCCTGAATTTGGGATATAAACGGGTACAGAAGATGCATGCACATATTGACTTTGGGCACCTAAAATATCGATTTTCAGCACGTTTTTTGCCTGTATATTAAAAATACTCTAACACGGTATGGGAATGTACAAATCGCTTCTGGGACCCAAAAATGTCGAATTTTCGAGTGTTTTGAGCATGAATTAGAGATATAAATGGGTACAGAAGATACATGCAAATATCGATTTTGGGCACCCAAAATATCGATTTTTAATATGTTTTGGGCCTATATTTTTAAAATATTCTAGTACTGAGTAGGCATGTACAGATCGCTTCTGTAACCCAAAAATGTCGAATTTTCGGGTGTTTTAAGCTTCAATTTGAGATATAAACGGGTACAGAAGATGCATGCACATATCGACTTTGGACACCTAAAATATCGAATTTTAGTATGTTTTGAGCCTATATTTTGAAAATGTTCTAGCACTGAGTAGGCATGTACAGATCGCTTCTGGGACCCAAAAATATCGAATTTTCGTGTGTTTTGAGCCTGAATTTGGGATATAAACGGTTACAGAAGATGCATACACATATTGACTTTGGGCAACTAAAATATCAATTTTCAGCATGTTTTGGGCGTGTTTTTTGAAAATCCTCTAACACGGAGTTGGCATGTACAGATCGCTTCAGGGACCAAAGAATATCGAATTTTCGGGGGTTTTGAGCCTGAATTTGAGATATAAACTGGTATAGAAAATGCATGCACATATCGACTTTGGACACCTAAAATTTCGATTTTTAGCATGTTTTGGGTCAGTATCTTGAAAACATTCTGGCAAGGAGTAGGCATGTAGAGATAGCTTCTGTGACCCATAAATATCGAATTTTCGGGTGTTTTGAGCCTGAATTTGAGATATAAACTGGTACAGAAGATGCATGCACATATCGACTTTATGCACCAAAAATATCGATTTTGAGCATGTTTTGGGCCTGTATTTTGAAAATACTCTAACACGAAGTAGGCATGTACAGATCGCTTCTGGGACCTAAAAATATCAAATTTTGGGGTGTTTTGAGCCTGAATTTGAGATATAAACGGGTACAGAAGATGCATACACTTATTAACTTTGGGCACCTAAAATATCGATTTTCTGCATATTTTGGGCCTGTATTTTGAAAATACTCTGAAACGGAGTAGGCATGTACAAATCGGTTCTGGGATCCTAAAATATCGAATTTCCGGATGTTTAAAGCCTAAATTTGGGATATAAACGGGTACAGAAGATGCATACACACATTGACTTTAGGTACCTAAAATATTGATTTTCATCATGTTTTAAACCTATATTTTGAAAATATTCTAGCACTGGGTAGGCATGTACAGATCGCTTCTGGGACCTAAAAATATCATATTTTGGGGTGTTTTGAGCCTGAATTTGGGATATAAACGAGTACAGAAGATGCATGCACATATTGACTTTGGGCACCTAAAATATCGATTTTCAGCACGTATTGGGCCTGTATTTTGAAAATACTCTAACACGAAGTAGGCATGTACAGATTACTTCGGAGACACAAAAATATCAAATTTAGGGGTGTTTTGAGCCTGAAATTGATATATAAACAGGTACAGAAGATGCATGCACATATTGACTTTGGGCACCTAAAATATCGATTTTCAGCATGTCTTGGGCCTGAAATTTGAAAATACTCTAACACGGAGTAGGCATGTACAGATCGCTTCTGGGACCCAAAAATATCGAATTTTCGGGTGTTTTGAGCCTGAATTTAAGATATAAACTGGTATAGAAAATGTATGCACGTATTGACTTTGGACACCTAAAATATCGATTTTTAGCATGTTTTGAGCCTATATTTTGAAAACATACTAGAACTTTGTAGGCATGTACAGATCGCTGCTGGGACCCAAAAATATTGAATTTTTGTGTGTTTTAAGCCTGAATTTGAGATATATACGGGTACTGAAGATGCATGCACATATCGACTTTTTGCACCTAAAATCTCGATTTTGGGCATGTTTTGGGTCTGTATCTTGAAAACATTCTAGCAAAAAGTAGGCATGTACAGATCGCTTCTGGGACCCAAAATATCGAATTTTCGGTTGTTTTGAGCCTGAATTTGAGATATAAACGGGTACAAAAGATGCATACACATATCGACTTTGGGCACCCAAAATATCAATTTTTAGCATGTTTTTGGGATATATTTTGAAAATAATCTAGCACTGAGTAGGCATGTACAGAACACTTCTGAGGCCCAAAAATATCGAATTTTCGGGTGTTTTGAGCCTGAATTTGAGATATAAACGGGTACAGAAGAAGCATACACATATTGACTTTGGGCACCTTAATTATCGATTTTCAGCATGTTTTGAGCCTGTATTTTGAAAATACTTTAGCACGGAGTAGGCATGTACAGATCGTTTTTGGGACCCAAAAATATCAAATTTTCGGTTGTTTTGAGCCTGAATTTGAGATATAAACGGGTACAGATGATGCATGCACATATCGACTTTGGGCACGTAAAATATCGATTTTGAACTTTTTTTGAGTCTGTATATTGAAAACATTCTAGCAAGGAGTAGGCATGTACAGATCGCTTCTGGGACCCAAAAATATCGAATTTTCTAGTGTTTTGAGCCTGAATTTGAGATATAAACGGGTAAAGAAGATGCATGCATATATCGACTTTGGGCACCAAAATTATCGATTTTGAGCATGTTTTGGGCCTGTATTTTGAAAATACTCTAACACGAAGTAGGCATGTACAGATTACTTTTGGGACACAAAAATATCTAACTTTCGGGTGTTTTGAGCCTGAATTTGAGATATAAACGGGTACATAAGATGCATGCACATATCGACTTTGGGCACTCAAAATATCGATTTTTAGCATGTTTTGGGTCTGTATCTTGAAAACATTCTAGCACTGAGTAGGCATGTAGAAATCGCTTTTGGGACCCAAAAATATCGAATTTTCGGGTGCTTTGAGCCTGAATTTGAGATGTAAACTGGTACAGGAGATTCATGCACATACTGAATTCGGGCACCCAAAATATCGATTTTTAACATGTTTTGGGCCTATATTTTGAAAATATTCTAGCACTGAGTAGGCATGTACAGATCGCTTCTGGGACCCAAAAATATCGAATTTTCGGATGTTTTGAGCCTGAATTTGAGATATAAACGGGTACAGAAGATCCATGCACATATCGACTTTAGGCACCCAAAATATCGATTTTTAGCATGTTTTGTGCCAATATTTTGAAAATACTCTAACACGAAGTAGGCATGTACAGATTACTTCGGAGACACAAAAATATCAAATTTTGGGGTGTTTTGAGCCTGAAATTGATATATAAACAGGTACAGAAGATGCATGCACATATTGACTTTGGGCACCTAAAATATCGATTTTCAGCATGTCTTGGGCCTGAAATTTGAAAATACTCTTACACGGAGTAGGCATGTACAGATCGCTTCTGGGACCCAAAAATATCGAATTTTCGGGTGTTTTGAGCCTGAATTTAAGATATAAACTGGTATAGAAAATGTATGCACGTATTGACTTTGGACACCTAAAATATCGATTTTTAGCATGTTTTGAGCCTATATTTTGAAAACATACTAGAACTTTGTAGGCATGTACAGATCGCTGCTGGGACCCAATAATATTAAATTTTTGTGTGTTTTAAGCCTGAATTTGAGATATATACGGGTACTGAAGATGCATGCACATATCGACTTTTTGCACCTAAAATCTCGATTTTGGGCATGTTTTGGGTCTGTATCTTGAAAACATTCTAGCAAAAAGTAGGCATGTACAGATTGCTTCTGGGACCCAAAATATCGAATTTTCGGTTGTTTTGAGCCGGAATTTGAGATATAAACGGGTACAAAAGATGCATACACATATCGACTATGGGCACCCAAAATATCAATTTTTAGCATGTTTTTGGGCTATATTTTAAAAATAATCTAGCACTGAGTAGGCATGTACAGAACACTTCTGAGACCCAAAAATATCGAATTTTCGGGTGTTTTGAGCCTGAATTTGAGATATAAACGGGTACAGAAGAAGCATACACATATTGACTTTGGGCACCTTAATTATCGATTTTCAGCATGTTTTGAGCCTGTATTATGAAAATACTTTAGCACGGAGTAGGCATGTACAGATCGTTTCTGGGACCCAAAAATATCAAATTTTCGGTTGTTTTGAGCCTGAATTTGAGAAATAAACGGGTACAGATGATGCATGCACATATCGACTTTGGGCACGTAAAAAATCGATTTTGAACATGTTTTGAGTCTGTATATTGAAAACATTCTAGCAAGGAGTAGGCATGTACAGATCGCTTCTGGGACCCAAAAATATCGAATTTTCTAGTGTTTTGAGCCTGAATTTGAGATATAAACGGGTACAGAAGATGCATGCATATATCGACTTTGGGCACCAAAATTATCGATTTTGAGCATGTTTTGGGCCTGTATTTTGAAAATACTCTAACACGAAGTAGGCATGTACAGATTACTTCTGGGACACAAAAATATCTAACTTTCGGGTGTTTTGAGCCTGAATTTGAGATATAAACGGGTACATAAGATGCATGCACATATCGACTTTGGGCACTCAAAATATCGATTTTTAGCATGTTTTGGGTCTGTATCTTGAAAACATTCTAGCACTGAGTAGGCATGTACAGATCGCTTGTGTGACCCAAAAATATCGAATTTTCGGGTGCTTTGAGCCTGAATTTGGGATATACACGGGTACAGAAGATGCATACACATATCGACTTTGGGCACCTAAAATATCGATTTTCAGCATGTTTTTGGCCTATATTATGATAATATTCTAGCACTGAGTAGGCATGTACAGATCGCTTCAGGGACCCAAAAATATCGAATTTTCGGGTCTTTTGAGCCTGAATTTGGGATATAAACGATTACAGAAGATGCATACACATATTGGCTTTGGGCACGTATAATATCGATTTTGAGCATGTTTTGAGTCTGTATCTTGAAATTATTCTAGCAAGCAGTAGGCATGTACAGATCGCTTCTGTGACCCAAAAATATCGAATTTTCTTGAGTTTTGAGCCTGAATTTGAGATATAAACAGATACAGAAGATGAATACACATATTGACTTTGGGCACCTAAAATATCGATTTTCAGAATGTTTTGGGCCTGTATTTTAAAAATACTCTAACACGGAGTAGGCATGTACAGATCGCTTCTGGGATCCAAAAATATCAAATTTTCGGGTGTTTTGAGCTTGAATTTGAGATATAAACGGGTACTGAAGATGCATGCACGTATCGACTTTTTGCACGTAAAATATCGATTTTGAGCTTGTTTTGGGTCTGTATCTTGAAAACATTCTTGCAAGGAGTATGCATGTAGAGGTCGCTTCTGGGACCCATAAAGTTCGAATTTTCGGGTGTTTTGAGCCTGAATTTGAGATATAAACGGGAGCGGAAGATGCATGCACATATCGACTTTGGGCACCCAAAATATCGATTTTTAGCATGTTTTGGGTCTATATCTTGATAACTTTCTAGCAAGGAGTAGGCATGTACAGATCGCTTTTTGGACCCAAAAATATCGAATTTTCGGGTTCTTTGAGCCTGAATTTGGGATATAAACGGGTACAGAAGATGCATGCACATATCAACTTTGGGCATCCAAAATATCGATTTTTAGCATGTTTTGGGCCTATATTTTAAAAATATTCTAGCACTGAGTAGGCATGTACAGATCGCTTCTGGGACCCAAAAATATCGAATTTTCGGGTACTTTGAGCATAAATTTGGGATATAAACGGATATAGAAGGTACATACACATATTGACTTTGGGCACCTAAAATATCGATTTTCAGCATGTTTTGGGCCTGTATTTTGAAAATACTCTAACACGGAGTAGGCATGTACAGATCGCTTCTGGGACCCAAAAATATCGAATTTCGGGTGCTTTGAGCCTGAATTTGGGATATAAACGGGTACAGAAAATACATACACATATTGACTTTGGGCACCTAAAATATCGATTTTCAGAATGTTTTGGGACTGTATTTTGAAAATACTCTAACACGGAGTAGGCATGTACAGATCGCTTCTGGGATCCAAAAATATCGAATTTTCGGGTGTTTTGAGCTTGAATTTGAGATATAAACGGGTTCTGAAGATGCATGCACATATCGACTTTTTGCACGTAATATATCGATTTTGAGCTTGTTTCGGGAATGTATCTTGAAAACATTCTGGCAAGGAGTATGCATGTAGAGATCGCTTCTGGGACCCCAAAATATCGAATTTTAGGGTGTTTTGAGCCTGAATTTGAGATTTAAACGGGTACAAAAGATGCATGCACATATCGACATTGGGAACCAAAAATATCGATTTTTAGCATATTTTGGGCCTATATTTTAAAAATATTCTAGCACTGAGTAGGCATGTACAGATCGCTTCTGGGATCCATAAATTTCGAATTTTCGGGTGTTTTGAGCCTGAATTTGAGATATAAACGGGTACAAAAGATGCTTGCACATATCGACTTCTGGCACCAAAAATATCGATTTTGAGCATGGTTTGTGCCTGAATTTTTAAACTATTCTAACACGAGGTAGGCATGTACAGATCGCTTCTGGGAGCCAAAAATATAGAAATTTCGGGTGTTTTGAAACCTGAATTTGAGATATAAACTGGCATAGAAGATGCATGTACATATCGACATTGGGAACCAAAAATATCGATTTTGAGCATGTTTTTAGGCCTGTAAATTAAAAATACTCTAAAACAAAGTAGGCATGTACGGATCGCTTCTGGGACACAAAAAAATCCAATTTTGGGGTGTTTTGAGCTAGAAGTTGAATAATAAACGGGTACAGTAGATGCATGCACATATCGACTTTGGGCACGTAAAATATCGATTTTGAGCATGTTTTGGGTCTGTATCTTGAAAACATTCTAGCAAGGAGTAGGCATGTACAGATCGCTTCTGGGACCCAAAAATTTCGAATTTTCGGGTGTTTTGAGCCTGAATTTGAGATATAAACGGGTACTGAAGATGCATGCACTTATCGACTTTTTGCCCCTAAAATATCGATTTTGAGCTTGTCTTGAGTGTGTATCTTGAAAATACTTTAACACGAAGTAGGCATGTACAGATCGCTTCTGGGACACAAAAATATCAAATTTTCGGTTGTTTTGAGCCTGAATTTAATATATAAACGGGTACAGAAGATGCATGCACATATTGACTTTGGGCACCTAAAATATCGATTTTCAGGACGTTTGGGGCTTGTATTTTAAAAATTCTCTAACACGGAATAGGAATGTACAGATCACTTCTGGGACCCAAAAATGTCGAATTTTCGGGTGTTTTGAGCCTGAATTTGAGATATGAACGGGTACAGAAGATTCTTACACATATCGAATTTGGACATCTAAAATATCGATTTTGAGCATGTTTTGGGCATATATTTTGAAAACATTCTAGCACTAAGTACGTATGTAGAAATCGCTTCTTGTACCCAAAAATACTGAATTTTCGGGTGTTTTGAGCCTAAATTTGAGATATAAACGGGTACTGAAGATGCTTACACATATCGAATTTTTGGACCTAAAATATCGATTTTGAGCATGTTTTGAGTCTGTATCTTGAAAACATTCTAGCAAGGAGTAGGCATGTACAGATCGCTTCTGGGACCCAAAAATATCGAATTTTCGGTTGTTTTGAGCCTGAATTTCAGATATAAACGGGTACAGAAGATGCATGCACATATCGACTTTGGGCACCCAAAATATCGATTTTTAGCATGTTTTGGGCCTATATTTGGAAAATATTCTAGCCCTGAGTAGGCTTGTACAGATCGCTTCTGGGACCCAAAAATATCGAATTTTCGGGTGTTTTGAGCCTGAATTTGAGATATAAACGGGTATAGAAGATGCATGCACTTGTCGACTTTGGGCACCTAAAATATCGATTTTAAGCATGTTTTGGGCCTATATTTTGAGAACATTCTAGCACTGAGTAGGCATGTACAAATCGCTTCTGGGACCCATAAATATCGAATTTTCTGGTACTTTGAGCCTGAATTTGAGATATTAACGGGTACAGAAGATACATACACATATTGACTTTAGGCACCTAAAATATCGATTTTCAGCATGTTTTGGACCTGTATTTTGAAAATACTCTAACACGGAGTAGGCATGTATAGATCGCTTCTGGGACCCAAAAATATCGAATTTTCGCGTGTTTTGAGGTTGAATTTGAGATATAAACAGGTACTGAAGATGCATGCACATATCGACTTTTTGCACGTAAAATATCGATTTTGAGCTTGTTTTTTGTGTGTATCTTGAAAATACTCTAACACGAAGTAGGCATGTAGAGATCGCTTCTGGGACACAAAAATATCACATTTTCGGGTGTTTTGAGCCTGAATTGATTATATAAACGGGTACAGAAGATGCATGCACATATTGACTTTGGGCACCTAAAATACCGATTTTCAGGAAGTTTGGGGCTTGTATTTTAAAAATTCTCTACCACGGAGTAGGAATGTACAGATCACTTCTGGGACCCAAAAACATCGAATTTTCGGGTGTTTTGAGCCTGAATTTGAGATATGAACGGGTACAGAAGATGCTTACACATATCGAATTTGGACATCTAAAATATCGATTTTGAGCATGGTTTGGGCATATATTTGGAAAATATTCTAGCCCTGAGTAGGCTTGTACAGATCGCTTCTGGGACCCAAAAATATCGAATTTTCGGGTGTTTTGAGCCTGAATTTGAGATATAAACGGGTATAGAAGATGCATGCACATGTCGACTTTGGGCACCTAAAATATCGATTTTAAGCATGTTTTGGGCCTATATTTTGAGAACATTCTAGCACTGAGTAGGCATGAACAAATCGCTTCTGGGACCCATAAATATCGAATTTTCTGGTACTTTGAGCCTGAATTTGAGATATTAACGGGTACAGAAGATACATACACATATTGACTTTAGGCACCTAAAATATCGATTTTCAGCATGTTTTGGACCTGTATTTTGAAAATACTCTAACACGGAGTAGGCATGTATAGATCGCTTCTTTGACTCAAAAATATCGAATTTTTGCGTGTTTTGAGGCTGAATTTGAGATATAAACAGGTACTGAAGATGCATGCACATATCGACTTTTTGCACGTAAAATATCGATTTTGAGCGTGTTTTTTGTGTGTATCTTGAAAATACAATAACACGAAGTAGGCATGTAGAGATCGCTTCTGGGACACAAAAATATCAAATTTTCGGGTGTTTTGAGCCTGAATTGATTATATAAACAGGTACAGAAGATGCATGCACATATTGACTTTGGGCACCTAAAATATCGATTTTCAGGAAGTTTGGGGCTTGTTTTTTAAAAATTCTCTACCACGGAGTAGGAATGTACAGATCGCTTCTGGGACCAAAAAATGTCGAATTTTCGGGTGTTTTGAGCCTGAATTTGAGATATGAACGGGTACAGAAGATGCTTACACATATCGAATTTGGAAATCTAAAATATCGATTTTGAGCATGGTTTGGGCATATATTTTGAAAACATTCTAGCACTAAGTACGTATGTAGAAATCGCTTCTTGTACCCAAAAATACTGAATTTTCGGGTCTTTTGAGCCAGAATTTGAGATATAAACGGGTATAGAAGATGCATGCACATGTCGACTTTGGGCACCTAAAATATCGATTTTAAGCATGTTTTGGGCCTATATTTTGAGAACATTATAGCACTGAGTAGGCATGTACAGATCGCTTCTGGGACCCAAAAATATCGAATTTTAGGGTGTTTTGAGCATGAATTTAAGATATAAACTGGTATAGAAAATGTATTCACGTATTGACTTTGGACACCTAAAATATCGATTTTTAGCATGTTTTGAGCCTATATTTTGAAAACATACTAGAACTTTGTAGGCATGTACAGATCGCTTCTGGGACCCAAAAATATTGAATTTTTGGGTGTTTTAAGCCTGAATTTGAGATATATACGGGTACTGAAGATGCATGCACATATCGACTTTTTGCACCTAAAATCTCGATTTTGGGCATGTTTTGGGTCTGTATCTTGAAAACATTCTTGCAAGAAGTAGGCATGTACAGATCGCTTCTGGGACCCAAAAATATCGAATTTTCGGGTGTTTTGAGCCTGAATTTGAGATATAAACGGGTACAAAAGATGCATACACATATCGACTTTGGGCACCCAAAATATCGATTTTTAGCATGTTTTGGGCCTATATTTTGAAAATATTCTAGCACTGAGTAGGCATGTACAAATCGCTTCTTGGACCCAAAAATATCGAATTTTCGGGTGTTTTGAGCCTGAATTTGGGATATAAACGGGTACAGAAGATTCATACACATATTGACTTTTGGCACCTAAAATATTGATTTTTATCATGTTTTGAGCCTATATTTTGAAAATACTCTAACACTGAGTAGGCATGTACAGATCGCTTCTAGGACACAAAAATATCGAATTTTCGGTTGTTTTGAGCCAGATTTTGAGATATAAACGGGTACAGAAGATGCATGCACATATCGACTTTGGGCACCTAAAATATCAATTTTTAGCATGTTTTTGGGCTATATTTTAAAAATAATCTAGCACAAAGTAGGCATGTACAGAACACTTCTGAGACCCAAAAATATCGAATTTTCGGGTGTTTTGAGCCTGAATTTGAGATATAAACGGGTACAGAAGAAGCATACACATATTGACTTTGGGCACCTTAATTATCGATTTTCAGCATGTTTTGAGCCAGTATTATGAAAATACTTTTGCACGGAGTAGGCATGTACAGATCGTTTCTGGGACCAAAAAATATAAAATTTTCGGTTGTTTTGAGCCTGAATTTGAGATATAAACGGGTACAGATGATGCATGCACATATCGACTTTGGGCACCTAAATTATCGATTTTCAGCATGTTTTTGGCCTATATTATGATAATATTCTAGCACTGAGTAGGCATGTACAGATCGCTTTTTGGACCCAAAAATATCGAATTTTCGGGTCTTTTGAGCCTGAATTTGGGATATAAACGATTACAGAAGATGCATACACATATTTGCTTTGGGCACGTAAAATATCGATTTTGAGCATGTTTTGAATCTGTATCTGGAAATTATTCTAGCACTGAGTAGGCATGTACAGATCGCTTCTGGGATCCATAAATTTCGAATTTTTGGGTATTTTGAGCCTGAATTTGAGATATAAACGGGTACAAAAGATGCTTGCACATTTCGACTTCTGGCACCAAAAATATCGATTTTGAGCATGGTTTGGGCCTGAATTTTTAAACTACTCTAACACGAGGTAGGCATGTACAGATCGCTTCTGGGAGCCAAAAATATAGAAATATCGGGTGTTTTGAAACCTGAATTTGAGATATAAACTGGCATAGAAGATGCATGTACATATCGACATTGGGAACCAAAAATATCGATTTTGAGCATGTTTTTAGGCCTGTATATCAAAAATACTCTAAAACAAAGTAGGCATGTACAGATCGCTTCTGGGACACAAAAATATCCAATTTTGGGGTGTTTTGAGCTAGAAGTTGAAATATAAACGGGTACAGTAGATGCATGCACATATCGACTTTGGGCACGTAAAATATCGATTTTGAGCATGTTTTGGGTCTGTATCTTGAAAACATTCTAGCAAGGAGTAGGCATGTACAGATCGCTTCTGGGACCCAAAAATATCGAATTTTCGGGTGTTTTGAGCCTGAATTTGAGATATAAACGGGTACTGAAGATGCATGCACTTATCGAATTTTTGCCCCTAAAATATCGATTTTGAGCTTGTTTTGTGTGTGTATCTTGAAAATACTTTAACACGAAGTAGGCATGTACAGATCGCTTCTGGGACACAAAAATATCAAATTTTTGGGTGTTTTGAGCCTGAATTTAATATATAAACGGGTACAGAAGATGCATGCACATATTGACTTTGGGCACCCAAAATATCGATTTTTAGCATGTTTTGGGTCTGTATCTTGAAAACATTCTAGCAAGGAGTAGGCATGTACAGATCGCTTCTGGGACCCCAAAATATCGAATTTTCGAGTTTTTTGAGCCTGAATTTGAGATATTAACGTGTAAAGAAGATGCATAAACATATTGACTTTGGGCACCTTAAATATCGATTTTCAGCATGTTTTGGGCCTGTATTTTGAAAATACTCTAACACGGAGTAGGAATGTACAGATCACTTATGGGACCCAAAAATGTCGAATTTTCGGGTGTTTTGAGCCTGAATTTGAGATATGAACGGGTACAGAAAATTCATGCACATATTGACTTTGGACATTTAAAATATCGATTTTGAGTATGTTTTGGGCCTGTATATTAAAAAACATACTAGTACTGAGTGGGTATGTACTGATCGCTTCTGGGAAGCAAAAATATCATATTTTTGGGTGTTTTGAGCCTGAATTTGGGATATAAACGGGTACAGAAGATGCATACACATACTGACTTTGGACACCTAAAATATCGATTTTCATTATGTTTTGAGCCTATATTTTGAAATATTTTCTAGCACTGAGTAGACATGTACAGATAGCTTCAGGGACCCAAAAATATTGAATTTTCGGGTCTTTTGAGCCTGAATTTGGGATATAAACAGGTACAGAAGATGCATACACATAGTGACTTTAGGCAGGTAAAATATCGATTTTGAGCATGTTTTGGGTATGTATCTTGAAAACATTCTGGCACGGAGTAGGCAGGTATAGATCGCTTCTGGGACACATAAATTTTGAATTTTCGGGTGTTTTGAGCCTGAATTTGAGATATAAACGGGTACAGAAGATGCATGCACATATTGACTTTGGGCACCTAAAATATCGATTTTCAGGACATTTGGGGCCTGTATTTTTAAAATACTCTAACACGGAGTAGGAATGTACAGATCACTTATGGGACCCAAAAATGTCGAATTTTCGGGTGTTTTGAGCCTGAATTTGAGATATGAACGGGTACAAAAGATACTTACACATATCGATTTTGGACATCTAAAATATCGATTTTGAGCATGTTTTGGGCATATATTTTGAAAACATTCTAGCACTGAGTACGTATGTAAAAATTGCATCTTGTACCCAAAAAGACTGAATTTTCGGGTGTTTTGAGCCTAAATTTGAGATATAAACGGGTACAGAAGATCCATGCACATATCGACTTTGGGCACCCAAAATATCGATTTTTAGCATATTTTGGGTCTGTATCTTGAAAAAGTTCTAGCAAGGAGTAGGCATGTACAGATCGCTTCTGGGATCCATAAATTTTGAATTTTCGGGAGTTTTGAGCCTAAATTTGAGATATAAACGGGTACAGAAGATCCATGCACATATCGACTTTGGGCACCCAAAATGTCGATTTTTAGCATGTTTTGGGTCTGTATCTTGAAAACATTCTAGCACCGAGTAGGCATGTACAGATCGCTTCTGGGATCCATAAATATCGAATTTTCAGGTCTTTTGAGCCTGAATTTGAGATATTAACGTGTACAGAAGATGCATACACATATTGACTTTGGGCACCTAAAATATCGATTTTCAGCATATTTTGGACCTGTATTTTGAAAATACTCTAACACGGACTAGGCATGTACAAATCGCTTCTGGGACCCATAAAAAACGCATTTTCGGGTCTTTTGAGCCTGAATTTGAGATATTAACGAGTACAGAAGATGCATACACATATTGACTTTGGGCACCTAAAATATCGATTTTCAGCATGTTTTGGGCCTGTATTTTGAAAATACTCTAACACGGAGTAGGCATGTAGAGATCGCTTCTGGGACCCAAAAATATCGAATTTTAGGGTGTTTTGAGCCTGAATTTGAGATATAAACGAGTACAGAAGATTCATGCACATATTGACATTGGACACCTAAAATATCGATTTTGAGTATGTTTTGGGCCTGTATTTAAAACAACATACTAGCACTGAGTGGATATGTACTGATCGCTTTTGGGAAACAAAAATATCAAATTTTCGTATGTTTTGAGCCTGAATTTGGGATATAAACGGGTACAGAAGATGCATACACATACTGACTTTGGACACCTAAAATATCGATTTTCATTATGTTTTGAGTCTATATTTTGAAATATTTTCTAGCACTGAGTAGGCATGTACAGATCGCTTCTGTTACCCAAAAATATTGAATTTTAGGGTCTTTTGAGCCTGAATTTCAGATATAAACGGGTACAGAAGATGCATACACATATTGACTTTGGGCAGGTAAAATATCGATTTTGAGCATGTTTTGGGTATGTATCTTGAAAACATTCGGGCAAGGAGTAGGCAATTAGAGATCGCTTCTGGGACCCATAAATTTCGAATTTTCGGGTGTTTTGAGCCTGAATTTGAGATATAAACGGGTACAGAAGATCCATGCACATATCGACTTTGGGCACCCAAAATATCGATTTTTAGCATGTTTTGGGTCTGTATCTTGAAAACATTCTAGCAAGGTGTATGCATGTACAAATCGCTTCTGTGACCCAAAAATATCGAATTTTCGGGTGTTTTGAGCCTGAATTTGAGATATAAACAGGTACTGAAGATGCATGCACATATCGACTTTGGTCACCTAAATTATCGAATTTTAGCATGTTTTGGGCCTATATTTTGAAAATATTCTAGCACTGAGTAGGCATGTACAAATTGCTTCTGGGACCCATAAATATCGAATTTTCGGGTCTTTTGAGCCTGAATTTGAGATATTAACGTGTAGAGAAGATGGATACACATTTTGACTTTGGGCACCTAAAATATCAATTTTCAGAATGTTTTGGTCCTGTATTTTGAAAATACTCTAACACGGAGTAGGCATGTACAGATCGCTTCTAGGACCCCAAAATATCGAATTTTCGGGTGTTTCGAGCCTGAATTTGAAATATAAACGGGTACTGAAGATGCATTCACATATCGACTTTTTGCACCTAAAATATCGATTTTGAGCATGTTTTGGGTCTGTATCTTGAAAACATTCTAACTAGGAGTAGGTATGTACAGATTGCTTCTCTAACCCAAAAATACCGAATTTTTGGGTGTTTTGAGCCTGAATTTGAGAATTAAACGGGTACAGAAGATGCATGCACATATCGAATTTGGACACTTAAAATATAGATTTCTAGCATGTTTTGAGCCTATATTTTGAAAATATTCTAGCACTGAGTAGGCATGTAAAGATCGCTTCTGGGACCCCAAAATATTGAATTTTCGGGTGTTTTGAGCCTGAATTTGAGATATAAACGGGTACAGAAGATCCATTCACATATTGACTTTGGGCACCTAAAATATCGATTTTCAGCATGTTTTGGGCCTGTATCTGAGTAGGCATGTACATATCGCTTCTGGGACCCCAAAATATCGAATTTTCGGGTGTTTTGAGCCTGAATTTGAGATATAAACGGGTACAGAAGTTACATGCACATATTGACTTTAGGCATCTAAAATATCGATTTTCAGCATGTTTTGGGCCTTTATCTTGAAAATACTCTAACACGGAGTAGGCATGTACATATCGCTTCTGGGACCCCAAAATATCGAATTTTCGGGTGTTTTTAGTCTGAATTTGAGATATAAACGGGTACAGAAGATGCATGCACATATCGGCTTTTAGGAACCTAAAAAATCGATTTTTTGTATCTTTTGTTCCTGTATTTTGAAAATACTCTAACACGGAGTAGGCATGTACAGATCGTTTCTGGGACCCCAAAATATCGAATTTTCGGGTGTTTTGATCCTGGATTTGAGATATAAACGGGTACAAAAGATGCATGCACATATCGACTTTAGGGCACCTAAAATATCGATTTTGAGCATCTTTCGGGTCTGTATCTTGAAAACATTCTAATTCGGAGTAGGCATGTACAGATCGCTTCAGGAACCAATAAATATCGAATTTTCAGGTGTTTTGAGCCTGAATTTGAGATATAAACGGGTACAGAAGATGCATGCACATATCGACTTTGGGCACCAAAAATATCGATTTTTAACATGTTTTGGGCCTATATTTTGAAAATATTCTAGCACTGAGTAGGCATGTACAGATCGCTTCTGGGTCTCATAAATTTCGAATATTCGGGTGTTTTGAGCCTGAATTTGAGATATAAACGGGTACAGAAGATCCATGCACATATCGACTTTAGGCACCTAAAATATCGATTTTCAGCATGTTTTGGGTCTGTATCTTGAAAACATTCTAGCAAGGAGTAGGCATGTACAAGTCGTTTCTGGGACCCATAAATATCGAATTTTTGGGTCTTTTGAGCCTGAATTTGGGATATAAACGGGTACAGAAGATGCATACACATACTGACTTTTGGCATCTAAAATATCGATTTTCATCATGTTTCGAGAATATATTTTGAAAATACTCTAGCACTGAGTAGGCATGTACAAATCGCTTCTGGGACCCAAAAATATCGAATTTTCGGGTGTTTTGAGCCTGAATTTGAGATATAAACGGGTACAGAAGATGCATGCACATATCGACTTTGGGCACCAAAATTATCGATTTTGAGCATGTTTTGGGCCTGTATTTTGAAAATACTCTAAAACGAAGTAGGCATGTACAGATTACTTCTGGGACACAAAACTATCAAATTTTGGTGTGCTTTGAAACTGAATTTGATATATAAACGGGTACAGAAGATGCATGCATATATTGACCTTGGGCACCAAAAATATCGATATTGAGCATGTTTTGGGCCTGTATTTTGAAAATACTCTAATACGAAGAAGGCATGTACAAATCGCTTCTGGAACCTAAAAATATCATATTTAGGGGTGTTTTGAGCCTGAATTTGGGATATAAACGGGTACAGAAGATACATGCACATATTGACTTTTTGCACCTAAAATATCGATTTTGATCATGCTTTGGGTCTGTATCTTGAAAATTTTCAAGTAAGGAGTCTGCATGTACAGATTGCTTCTGGGACCCAAAAATATCGAATTTTCTGGTGTTTTGTGCCTGAATTTCAGATATAAACGGGTACAGATGATACATGCACATATCGACTTCAGGCACCCAAAATATCGATTTTGAGCATGTTTTGAGCTTGTACTTTGAAAATACTCT
This sequence comes from Petrolisthes cinctipes, assembly GCA_033782935.1. Lineage (NCBI taxonomy): Eukaryota > Metazoa > Arthropoda > Malacostraca > Decapoda > Porcellanidae > Petrolisthes > Petrolisthes cinctipes. The sequence goes on from JAWQEG010000175.1 coordinate 2,178,021, forward strand.
AACACGGAATAGGCATGTACAGATCGCTTCTGAGACCCAAAAATATCGAATTTTCGGGTGTTTTAAGCCTGAATTTGAGATGTAAACTGGTACAGGAGATGCATGCACATATCGACTTTGGGCACCCAAAATATCGATTTTCAGCATGTTTTGGGTCTGTATCTTGAAAACATTCTAGCAAGGAGTAGGCATGTACAAGTCGTTTCTGGGACCCATAAATATCGAATTTTTGGGTCTCTTGAGCCTGAATTTGGGATATAAACGGGTACAGAAGATGCATACACATACTGACTTTTGGCAACTAAAATATCGATTTTCATCATGTTTTGAGAATATATTTTGAAAATACTCTAGCACTGAGTAGGCATGTACAGATCGCTTCTGGGACCCAAAAATATCGAATTTTCGGGTGTTTTGAGCCTGAATTTGAGATATAAACTGGTACAGAAGATGAATGCACATATCGACTTTGGGCACCAAAAATATCGATATTGAGCATGTTTTGGGCCTGTATTTTGAAAATACTCTAACACGAAGTAGGCATGTACAAATCGCTTCTGGGACCTAAAAATATCATATTTTGGGGTGTTTTGAGCCTGAATTTGGGATATAAACTGGTACAGAAGATGCATGCACATATCGACTTTGGGCACCAAAAATATCGATTTTGAGCATGTTTTGGGCATATATTTTTAAAATATTTTAGCACTGAGTAGGCATGTAGAAATCGCTTCTCGGACCCAAAAATATCGAATTTTCGGGTGTTTTGAGCCTGAATTTGAGATATAAACGGGTACAGAAGATGCATGCACATATCGACTTTGGGCACCAAAATTATCGATTTTCAGCATGTTTTGGGCCTGTATTTTGAAAATACTCTAACACGAAGTAGGCATGTACAGATTACTTCTGGGACTCAAAAATATCAAATTTTCGGGTGCTTTGAGCCTGAATTTGATATATAAACGGGTACAGAAGATGCATGCATATATTGACCTTGGGCACCTAAAATATCGATTTTCAGCACGTTTTGGGTCTGTATCTTAAAAACATTCTGGCAAGGAGTAGGCATGTATAGATCGCTTCTGGGACCCATAAATATGGATTTTTCGGGTGTTTTGAGACTGAATTTGAGATATAAACTGGTACAGAAGATGCATGCACATTTCGACTTTGGGCACCAAAAATATCGATATTGAGCATGTTTTGGGCCTGTATTTTGAAAATACTCTAACACGAAGTAGGCATGTACAAATCGCTTCTGGGACCTAAAAATATCATATTTTGGAGTGTTTTGAGCCGGAATTTGGGATATAAACGGGTACAGAAGATGCATGCACATATTGACTTTGGGCACCAAAAATATCGATTTTCAGCACGTTTTGGGCCTATATTTTAAAAATACTCTAACAAAGAGTGGGAATGTACAAATCGCTTCTGGGACCCAAAAATATCGAATTTTCGGGTGTTTTTGAGCATGAATTAGAGATATAAAAGGGTACAGAAGATACATGCACATATCGACTTTGGGCACCCAAAATATCGATTTTTAATATGTTTTGGGCCTATATTTTTAAAATATTCTAGTACTGAGTAGGCATGTACAGATCGCTTCTGTAACCCAAAAATGTCGAATTTTCGGGTGTTTTGAGCTTGAATTTGAGATATAAACGGGTACAGAAGATGCATGCACATATCGACTTTGGACACCTAAAATATCGACTTTTAGTATGTTTTAAGCCTATATTTTGAAAATGTTCTAGCACTGAGTAGGCATGTGCAAATCGCTTCTGGGACCCAAAAATATCGAATTTTCGTGTGTTTTGAGCCTGAATTTGGGATATAAATGGGTACAGAAGATGCATACACATATTGACTTTGGGCACCTAAAATATCGATTTTCAGCATGTTTTGGGAGTGTTTTTTTAAAATCCTCAAACACGGAGTAGGCATGTACAGATCGCTTCAGGGACCAAAAAATATCGAATTTTCGGGGGTTCTGAGCCTGAATTTGAGATATAAATTGGTATAGAAAATGCATGCACATATCGTCTTTGGACACCTAAAATATCGATTTTTAGCATGTTTTGGGTCTGTATCTTGAAAACATTCTGGCAAGGAGTAGGCATGTAGAGATCGCTTCTGGGACCCATAAATATCGAATTTTCGGGTGTTTTGAGCCTGAATTTGAGAAATAAACTCGTACAGAAGATGCATGCACATATCGACTTTATGCACCAAAAATATCGATTTTGAGCATGTTTTGGGCCTGTATTTTGAAAATACTCTAACACGAAGTAGGCATGTACAGATCGCTTCTGGGACTTAAAAATATCAAATTTTGGGGTGTTTTGAGCCTGAATTTAAAATATATACGGATACAGAAGATGCATGCACATATCGACTTTTGGCATCAAAAATATCGACTTTTAGTATGTTTTGAGCCTATATTTTGAAAATGTTCAAGCACTGAGTAGACATGTACAGATCGCTTCTGAGACACAAAAATATCGAATTTTCGGGTGTTTTGAGCCTAAATTTGGGATATAAACGGGTACAGAAGATGCATACACATATTGACTTTTTGCACCTAAAATATCGATTTTCAGCATGTTTCGGGCCTGTATTTTAAAAATCCTCTAACATGGAGTAGGCATGTTCAGATTGCTTCTGGGACCCAAAAATATCGAATTTTCTGGTGTTTTGAGCCTGAATTTCAGATATAAACGGGTACAGATGATACATGCACATATCGTCTTCTGGCACCCAAAATATCGATTTTGAGCATGTTTTGAGCTAGTACTTTGAAAATACTCTAACACGGAGTAGGCATGTACAGATCGCTTCTGAGACCCAAATATATCGAATTTTCGGGTGTTTTAAGCCTGAATTTGAGATGTAAACTGGTACAGGAGATGCATGCACATATCGACTTTGGGCACCCAAAATATCGATTTTCAGCATGTTTTGGGTCTGTATCTTGAAAACATTCTAGCAAGGAGTAGGCATGTACAAGTCGTTTCTGGGACCCATAAATATCGAATTTTTGGGTCTCTTGAGCCTGAATTTGGGATATAAACGGGTACAGAAGATGCATACACATACTGACTATTGGCTACTAAAATATCGATTTTCATCATGTTTTGAGAATATATTTTGAATATACTCTAGCACTGAGTAGGCATGTACAGATCGCTTCTGGGACCCAAAAATATCGAATTTTCGGGTGTTTTGAGCCTGAATTTGAGATATTAACTGGTACAGAAGATGCATGCACATATCGACTTTGGGCACCAAAAATATCGATATTGAGCATGTTTTGGGCCTGTATTTCTAAAATACTCTAACACGAAGTAGGCATGTACAAATCGCTTCTGGGACCTAAAAATATCATATTTTGGGGTGTTTTGAGCCTGAATTTGGGATATAAACGGGTACAGAAGATGCATGCACATATTGACTTTGGGCACCTAAAATATCGATTTTCAGCACGTTTTGGGCATATATTTTTAAAATATTCTAGCACTGAGTAGGCATGTAGAAATCGCTTCTCGGACCCAAAAACATTGAATTTTTGGGTGTTTTGAGCCTGAATTAGAGATATAAACGGGTACTGAAGATTCTTACACATATTGACTTTTTGCACCTAAAATATCGATTTTGAGCATGTTTTGGGTCTGTATCTTAAAAACATTCTGGCAAGGAGTAGGCATGTATAGATCGCTTCTGGGACCCATAAATATCGAATTTTCGGGTGTTTTGAGCCTAAATTTGAGATATAAACGGGTACAGAAGATGCATGCACATATCGACTTTGGGCACCAAAAATATCGATTTTTAACATGTTTTGGGCCTATATTTTGAAAAAATTCTAGCACTGAGTAGGCATGTACAGATCGCTTCAGGGACCAATAAATTTCAAATATTCGGGTGTTTTGAGCCTGAATTTGAGATATAAACGGGTACAGAAGATCCATGTACATATCGACTTTAGGCACCCAAAATATCGATTTTTTGCATGTTTTAAGTCTGTATCTTGAAAACATTCTAGCAAGGAGTAGGCATGTACAAGTCGTTTCTGGGACCCATAAATAATGAATTTTTCGGTCTTTTGACCCTGAATTTGGGATATAAACGGATACAGAAGATGCATACACATACTGACTTTTGGCAACTAAAATATCGATTTTCATCATGTTTTGAGAATATATTTTGAAAATACTCTAGCACTGAGTAGGCATGTACAGATCGCTTCTGGGACCCAAAAATATCGAATTTTCGGGTGTTTTGAGCCTGAATTTGAGATATAAACGGGTACAGAAGATGCATGCACATATCGACTTTGGGCACCAAAATTATCGATTTTCAGCATGTTTTGGGCCTGTATTTTGAAAATACTCTAACACGAAGTAGGCATGTACAGATTATTTCTGGGACTCAAAAATATTAAATTTTCGGGTGCTTTGAGCCTGAATTTGATATATAAACGGGTACAGAAGATGCATGCATATATTGACCTTGGGCACCTAAAATATCGATTTTCAGCACGTTTTGGGTCTGTATCTTGAAAACATTCTGGCAAGGAGTAGGCATGTATAGATCGCTTCTAGGACCCATAAATATCGAATTTTCGGGTGTTTTGAGACTGAATTTGAGATATAAACTGGAACAGAAGATGCATGCACATTTCGACTTTGGGCACCAAAAATATCGATATTGAGCATGTTTTGGGCCTGTATTATGAAAATACTCTAACACGAAGTAGGCATGTACAAATCGCTTCTGGGACCGAAAAATATCGAATTTTTGGGTGTTTTGAGCATGAATTAGAGATATAAAAGGGTACAGAAGATACATGCACATATCGACTTTGGGCACCCAAAATATCGATTTTTAATATGTTTTGGGCCTATATTTTTAAAATATTCTAGTACTGAGTAGGCATGTACAGATCGCTTCTGTAACCCAAAAATGTCGAATTTTCGGGTGTTTTGAGCTTGAATTTGAGATATAAACGGGTACAGAAGATGCATGCACATATCGACTTTGGACACCTAAAATATCGACTTTTAGTATGTTTTGAGCCTATATTTTGAAAATGTTCTAGCACTGAGTAGGCATGTGCAAATCGCTTCTGGGACCCAAAAATATCGAATTTTCGTGTGTTTTGAGCCTGAATTTGGGATATAAATGGGTACAGAAGATGCATACACATATTGACTTTGGGCACCTAAAATATCGATTTTCAGCATGTTTTGGGAGTGTTTTTTGAAAATCCTCTAACACGGAGTAGGCATGTACAGGTCGCTTCAGGGACCAAAAAATATCGCATTTTCGGGGGTTCTGAGCCTGAATTTGAGATATAAACTGGTATAGAAAATGCATGCACATATCGTCTTTGGACACCTAAAATATCGATTTTTAGCATGTTTTGGGTCTGTATCTTGAAAACATTCTGGCAAGAAGTAGGCATGTAGAGATCGCTTCTGGGACCCATAAATATCGAATTTTAGGGTGTTTTGAGCCTGAATTTGAGATATAAACTCGTACAGAAGATGCATGCACATATCGACTTTATGCACCAAAAATATCGATTTTGAGCATGTTTTGGGCCTGTATTTTGAAAATACTCTAACACGAAGTAGGCATGTACAGATCGCTTCTGGGACTTAAAAATATCAAATTTTGGGGTGTTTTGAGCCTGAATTTAAGATATATACGGATACAGAAGATGCATGCACATATCGACTTTTGGCATCAAAAATATCGACTTTTAGTATGTTTTGAGCCTATATTTTGAAAATGTTCAAGCACTGAGTAGACATGTACAGATCGCTTCTGAGACCCAAAAATATCGAATTTTCGGGTGTTTTGAGCCTGAATTTGGGATATAAACGGGTACAGAAGATGCATACACATATTGACTTTTTGCACCTAAAATATCGATTTTCAGCATGTTTCGGGCCTGTATTTTAAAAATCCTCTAACACGGAGTAGGCATGTTCAGATTGCTTTTGGGACCCAAAAATATCGAATTTTCGGAGGTTTTGAGCCTGAATTTGAGATATAAACTGGTATAGAAAATGTATGCACATATCGACTTTGGACACCTAAAATTTCGATTTTTAGCATGTTTTGAGCCAATATTTTGAAAACATTCAAGCACTTTGTAGGCATGTACAGATCGCTTCTTGAACCCAAAAAAATCGAATTTTCCGGTGTTTTGAGCCTGAATTTGGGATATAAACGGTTACAGAAGATGTATACACATATTAACTTTGGGCACCTAAAATATCGATTTTCAGCATTTTTTGGGCCTGTATTTTGAAAATACTCTAAAACGGAGTAGGCATGTACAAATCGCTTCTGGGATCCTAAAATATCGAATTTTCGGGTGTTTTGAGACTGAATTTGGGATATAAACGGGTACAGAAGATGCATACACATATTGACTTTTGGCAACTAAAATATCGATTTTCATCATGTTTTGAGAATATATTTTGAAAATACTCTAGCACTGACTAGGCATGTACAGATCTCTTCTGGGACTCAAAAATATCGAATTTTCGGGTGTTTTGAGCCTGAATTTGAGATATAAACGGGTACAGAAGATGCATGCACATATCGACTTTGGGCACCAAAATTATCGATTTTCAGCATGTTTTGGGCCTGTATTTTGAAAATACTCTAACACGAAGTAGGCATGTACAGATTACTTCTGGGACTCAAAAATATCAAATTTTCGGGTGCTTTGAGCCTGAATTTGATATATAAACGGGTACAGAAGATGCATGCATATATTGACCATTGGCACCGAAAATATCGATTTTCAACACGTTTTGGGTCTGTATCTTAAAAACATTCTGGCAAGGAGTAGGCATGTAGAGATCGCTTCTGGGACTCATAAATATCTTATTTTTAGGTGTTTTGAGACTGAATTTGAGATATTAACTGGTACAGAAGATGCATGCACATATCGACTTTGGGCGCCAAAAATATCGATATTGAGCATGTTTTGGGCCTGTATTTTGAAAATACTCTAACACGAAGTAGGCATGTACAAATCGCTTTGGGACCTAAAAATATCATATTTTGGGGTGTTTTAAGCCTGAATTTGGGATATAAACGGGTACAGAAGATGCATGCACATATTGACTTTGGGCACCAAAAATATCGATTTTTAGAATGTTTTGGGCCTGTATTTTAAAAATACTCTAACAAAGAGTGGGAATGTACAAATCGCTTCTGGGACACAAAAATATCGAATTTTCGGGTGTTTTGAGCATGAATTAGAGATATATAAGGGTACAGAAGATACATGCACATATCGACTTTGGGCACCCAAAATATCGATTTTTAATATGTTTTGGTCCTATATTTTTAAAATATTCTAGTACTGAGTAGGCATGTACAGATCGCTTCTGTAACCCAAAAATGTCGAATTTTGGGTTTTTTGAGCTTGAATTTGAGATATAAACGGGTACAGAAGATGCATGCACATATCGACTTTGGACACCTAAAATATCGACTTTTAGTATGTTTTGAGCCTATATTTTGAAAATGTTCTAGCACTGAGTAGGCATGTGCAAATCGCTTCTGGGACCCAAAAATATCGAATTTTCGTGTGTTTTGAGCCTGAATTTCGGATATAAACGGGTACAGAAGATGCATACACATATTGACTTTGGGCACCTAAAATATCGATTTTCAGCATGTTTTGGGAGTGTTTTTTTAAAATCCTCTAACACGGAGTAGGCATGTACAGATCGCTTCAGGGACCAAAAAATATCGAATTTTCGGGGGTTCTGAGCCTGAATTTGAGATATAAACTGGTATAGAAAATGCATGCACATATCGACTTTGGACACCTAAAATATCGATTTTTAGCATGTTTTGGGTCTGTATCTTGAAAACATTCTGGCAAGGAGTAGGCATGTAGAGATCGCTTCTGGGACCCATAAATATCGAATTTTCGGGTGTTTTGAGCCAGAATTTGAGATATAAACTCGTACAGAAGATGCATGCACATATCGACTTTATGCACCAAAAATATCGATTTTGAGCATGTTTTGGGCCTGTATTTTGAAAATACTCTAACACGAAGTAGGCATGTACAGATCGCTTCTGGGACCTAAAAATATCAAATTTTGGGGTGTTTTGAGCCTGAATTTGAGATATAAACGGATACAGAAGATGCATGCACATATCGACTTTTGGCACCAAATATATCGACTTTTAGTATGTTTTGAGCCTATATTTTGAAAATGTTCAAGCACTGAGTAGGCATGTACAGATCGCTTCTGAGACCCAAAATTATCGAATTTTCGGGTGTTTTGAGCCTGAATTTGGGATATAAACGGGTACAGAAGATGCATACACATATTGACTTTGGGCACCTAAAATATCGATTTTCAGCATGTTTTGGGCCTGTATTTTAAAAATCCTCTAACACGGAGTAGGCATGTTCAGATTGCTTCTGGGACCCAAAAATATCGAATTTTCGGGGGTTTTGAGCCTGAATTTGAGATATAAACTGGTATAGAAAATGTATGTACATATCGACTTTGGACACCTAAAATTTCGATTTTTAGCATGTTTTGTGCCAATATTTTGAAAACATTCAAGCACTTTGTAGGCATGTACAGATCGCTTCTGTGACCCAAAAATATTGAATTTTTGGGTGTTTTAAGCCTGAATTTGAGATATATACGGGTACTGAAGATGCATGCACATATCGACTTTGGGCACCTAAAATCTAGATTTTGAGCATGTTTTGGGTCTGTATCCTGAAAACATTCTTGCAAGAAGTAGGCATGTAGAAATCGCTCCTGGGACCCAAAAATATCGAATTTTCGGGTGTTTTGAGCCTGAATTTGAGATATAAACGGGTACAAAAGATGCATACACATATCGACTTTGGGCACCCAAAATATCGATTTTCAGCATGTTTTTTGCCTATATTTTGAAAATATTCTAGCACTGAGTAGGCATGTACAGATCGCTTCTTGAACCCAAAAATATCGAATTTTCCGGTATTTTGAGCCTGAATTTGGGATATAAACGGGTACAGAAGATGCATACACATATTAACTTTGGGCACCTAAAATATCGATTTTCAGCATGTTTTGGGCCTGAATTTTGAAAATACTCTAAAACGGAGTAGGCATGTACAAATAGCTTCTGGGATCCTAAAATATCGAATTTTCGGGTGTTTTGAGCCTGAATTTGGGATATAAACGGGTACAGAAGATGCATACACATATTGACTTTTGGTACCTAAAATATCGATTTTCATCATGTTTTAAGGCTTTTTTTTTTTAAATATTCTAGCACTGAGTAGGCATGTACAGATCGCTTCTGGGACCCAAAAATATTGATCTTTTGGGTGTTTTGAGCCTGAATTTGAGATATAAACGGGTACTGAAGATGCATGAACATATCGATTTTGGGCGCCAAAATTATCGATTTTGAGCATGTTTTGGGCCTGTATTTTGAAAATACTCTAACACGAAGTCGGCATGTACAGATTACTTCTGGGACTCAAAAATATCAAATTTTCGGGTGCTTTGTGCCTGAATTTGATATATAAACAGGTACAGAAGATGCATGCATATATTGACCTTGGTCACATAAAATATCGATTTTCAGCACGTTTTGGGTCTCTATCTTGAAAACATTCTGGCAAGGAGTAGGCATGTAAAGATCGCTTCTGGAACTCATAAATATCTTATTTTCAGGTGTTTTGAGACTGAATTTGAGATATTAACTGGTACAGAAGATGCATGCACATATCGACTTTGGGCGCCAAAAATATCGATATTGAGCATGTTTTGGGCCTGTATTTTGAAAATACTCTAACACGAAGTAGGCATGTACAAATCGCTTCTGGGACCTAAAAATATCATATTTTGGGGTGTTTTGAGCCGGAATTTGGGATATAAACGGGTACAGAAGATGCATGCACATATCGACTTTGGGCACCCAAAATATTGATTTTTAATATGTTTTGGGCCTGTATTTTAAAAATACTCTAACAAAGAGTGGGAATGTACAAATCGCTTCTGGGACCCAAAAATATCGAATTTTCGGGTGTTTTGAGCATGAATTAGAGATATAAAAGGGTACAGAAGATACATGCACATATCGACTTTGGGCACCCAAAATATTGATTTTTAATATGTTTTGGGCCTATATTTTTAAAATATTCTAGTACTGAGTAGGCATGTAAAGATCGCTTCTATAACCCAAAAATGTCGAATTTTCGGATGTTTTGAGCTTGAATTTGAGATATAAACGGGTACAGAAGATGCATGCACATATCGACTTTGGACACCTAAAATATCGACTTTTAGTATGTTTTGAGCCTATATTTTGAAAATGTTCTAGCACTGAGTAGGCATGTGCAAATCGCTTCTGGGACATAAAAATATCGAATTTTCGTGAGTTTTGAGCCTGAATTTGGGATATAAACGGATACAGAAGATGCATACACATATTGACTTTGGGCTCCTAAAATATCGATTTTCAGCATGTTTTTGGAGTGTTTTTTTAAAATACTCTAACACGGAGTAGGCATGTACAGATCGCTTCAGGGACCAAAAAATATCAAATTTTCGGGGTTTCTGAGCCTGAATTTGAGATATAAACTGGTATAGAAAATGTATGCACATATCGACTTTGGACACCTAAAATTTCGATTGTTAGCATGTTTTGAGCCAATATTTTGAAAACATTCAAGCACTTTGTAGGCATGTAGAGATCGCTTCTGGGACCCAAAAATATTGAATTTTTGGGTGTTTTAAGCCTGAATTTGAGATATATACGGGTACTGAAGATGCATGCACATATCGACTTTGGGCACCAAAAATATCGATTTTGAGCATGTTTTGGGCGTGCATTTTGAAAATACTCTAACACGAAGTAGACATGTACAAATCACTTCTGGGACCTAAAAATATCATTTTTTGGGGTGTTTTGAGCCTGAATTTGGGATATAAACAGGTACAGAAGATGCATGCACATATTGACTTTGGGCACCTAAAATATCGATTTTCAGCACGTTTTGGGCCTGTATATTAAAAATACTCTAACACGGAATGGGAATGTACAAATCGCTTCTGGGACCCCAAAATGTCGAATTTTCGGGTGTTTTGAGCCTGAATTTGAGATATAATCGGGTACAGAAGATGCATGCACATATCAACTGTGGGCACCAAAAATAACGATTTTGAGCATGTTTTGGGCCTATATTTTTAAAACATTCTAGCACTGAGTAGGCATGTAGAAATGGCTTCTGGGACCCAAAAATATTGAATTTTTGGGTGTTTTGAGCCTGAATTTGAGATATAAACGGGTACAGAAGATGCATGCACATATCGACTTTGGGCACCAAAATTATCGATTTTGAGCTTGTTTTGGGCCTGTATTTTGAAAATACTCTAACACGAAGTAGGCATGTACAGATTACTTCTGGGACTCAAAAATATCAAATTTTCGGGTGCTTTGAGCCTGAATTTGATATATAAACGGGTACAGAAGATGCATGCATATATTGACCTTGGTCACCTAAAATATCGATTTTCATCACGTTTTGGGTCTCTATCTTGAAAACATTCTGGCAAGGAGTAGGCATGTTAAGATCGCTTCTGGGACCCATAAATATCTTATTTTCGGGTGTTCTGAGACTGAATTTGAGATATAAACTCGTACAGAAGATGCATTCACATATCGACTTTATGCACCAAAAATATCGATTTTGAGCATGTTTTGGGCCTGTATTTTTGAAAATACTCTAACACGAAGTAGGAATGTACAGATCGCTTCTGGGACCTAAAAATAACATATTTTGGGGTGTTTTGAGCCTGAATTTGAGATATAAACGGGTACAGAAGATGCATACACATATTTAATTTGGGCACCTAAAATATCGATTTTCAGCATGTTTTGGGCCTGTATTTTGAAAATCCTCTAAAACGGACTAAGCATGTTCAGATCGCTTCTGGGACCCAAAAATATCGAATTTTCGAAGGTTTTGAGCCTGAATTAGAGATATAAACTGGTATAGAAAATGTATGCACATATCGACTTTGGACACCTAAAATTTCGATTTTTAGCATGTTTTGAGCCAATATTTTGAAAACATTCAAGCACTTTGTAGGCATGTACAGATCGCTTCTGGGACCTAAAAATATTGAATTTTTGGGTGTTTTAAGCCTGAATTTGAGATATATACGGGTACTGAAGATGCTTGCACATATCGACTTTGGGCACCTAAAATTTAGATTTTGAGCATGTTTTGGGTCTGTATCCTGAAAACATTCTAGCAAGAAGTAGGCATTTAGAAATCGCTTCTGGGACCCAAAAATATCGAATTTTCGGGTGTTTTGAGCCTGAATTTGAGATATAAACGGGTACAAAAGATGTATACACATATCGACTTTAGGCACCCAAAATATCGATTTTCAGCATGTTTTTTGCCTATATTTTGAAAATATTCTAGCACTGAGTAGGCATGTACAGATCGCTTCTTGAACCCAAAAATATCGAATTTTCGTGAGTTTTGAGCCTGAATTTGGGATATAAACGGGTACAGAAGATGCATACACATATTAACTTTGGGCACCTAAAATATCGATTTTCAGCATGTTTTGGGCCTGTATTTTGAAAATACTCTAAAACGGAGTAGGCATGTACAAATTGCTTCTGGGATCCTAAAATATCGAATTTTCGGGTGTTTTGAGCCTGAATTTGGGATATAAACGGGTACAGAAGATGCATACACATATTGACTTTTGGTACCTAAAATATCGATTTTCATCATGTTTTAAGCCTATATTTTGAAAATATTCTAGCACTGAGTAGGCATGTACAGATCGCTTCTGGGACCCAAAAATATTGAATTTTTGGGTGTTTTGAGCCTGAATTTGAGATATAAATGGGAACTGAAGATGCATGCACATATCGACTTTGGGCACCAAAAATATCGATTTTGAGCATGTTTTGGGCCTGTATTTTGAAAATACTCTAACACGAAGTAGGCATGTACAAATCACTTCTGGGACCTAAAAATATCATATTTTGGGGTGTTTTGAGCCTGAATTTGGGATATAAACGGGTACAGAAGATGCATGCACATATTGACTTTTGGCACTTAAAATATCGATTTTCAGCACGTTTTGGGCCTGTATATTAAAAAAACTCTAACACAGAATGGGAATGTACAAATCGCTTCTGGGACCCGAAAATGTCGAATTTTCGGGTGTTTTGAGCCTGAATTTGAGATATAAACGGGTACTGAAGATGCTTACACATATTGACTTTTTGCACCTAAAATATCGAATTTGATCATGTTTTGGGTCTGTATCTTGAAAATTTTCTAGCAAGGAGTATGCATGTACAGATCGCTTCTGGGACCCAAAAATATCGAATTGTCTGGAGTTTTGAGCCTGAATTTCAGATATATACGGGTACAGATGATACAAGCACATATCGACTTTGGGCACCAAAAATATCGATTTTTAACGTGTTTTGGGCCTATATTTTGAAAATATTCTAGCACTGAGTAGGCATGTACAGATTGCTTCTGGGTCCCATAAATTTCGAATATTCGGGTGTTTTGAGCCTGAATTTGAGATATAAACGGATACAGAAGATGCATTCACATATCGACTTTATGCACCAAAAATATCGATTTTGAGCATGTTTTGGGCCTGTATTTTTGAAAATACTCTAACACGAAGTAGGAATGTACAGATCGCTTCTGGGACCTAAAAATAACATATTTTGGGGTGTTTTGAGCCTGAATTTGAGATATAAACGGGTACAGAAGATGCATACACATATTGAATTTGGGCACCTAAAATATCGATTTTCAGCATGTTTTGGGCCTGTATTTTGAAAATCCTCTAAAACGGACTAAGCATGTTCAGATCGCTTCTGGGACCCAAAAATATAGAATTTTCGAAGGTTTTGAGCCTGAATTAGAGATATAAACTGGTATAGAAAATGTATGCACATATCGACTTTGGACACCTAAAATTTCGATTTTTAGCATGTTTTGAGCCAATATTTTGAAAACATTCAAGCACTTTGTAGGCATGTACAGATCGCTTCTGGGACCTAAAAATATTGAATTTTTGGGTGTTTTAAGCCTGAATTTGAGATATATACGGGTACTGAAGATGCTTGCACATATCGACTTTGGGCACCTAAAATTCAGATTTTGAGCATGTTTTGGGTCTGTATCCTGAAAACATTCTAGCAAGAAGTAGGCATTTAGAAATCGCTTCTGGGACCCAAAAATATCGAATTTTCGGGTGTTTTGAGCCTGAATTTGAGATATAAACGGGTACAAAAGATGTATACACATATCGGCTTTAGGCACCCAAAATATCGATTTTCAGCATGTTTTGGGCCTATATTTTGAAAATATTCTAGCACTGAGTAGGCATGTACAGATCGCTTCTTGAACCCAAAAATATCGAATTTTCGTGAGTTTTGAGCCTGAATTTGGGATATAAACGGGTACAGAAGATGCATACACATATTAACTTTGGGCACCTAAATTATCGATTTTCAGCATGTTTTGGGCCTGTATTTTGAAAATACTCTAAAACGGAGTAGGCATGTACAAATTGCTTCTGGGATCCTAAAATATCGAATTTTCGGGTGTTTTGAGCCTGAATTTGGGATATAAACGGGTACAGAAGATGCATACACATATTGACTTTTGGTACCTAAAATATCGATTTTCATCATGTTTTAAGCCTATATTTTGAAAATATTCTAGCACTGAGTAGGCATGTACAGATCGCTTCTGGGACCCAAAAATATTGAATTTTTGGGTGTTTTGAGCCTGAATTTGAGATATAAATGGGAACTGAAGATGCTTACACATATTGACTTTTTGCACCTAAAATATCGAATTTGATCATGATTTGGGTCTGTATCTTGAAAATTTTCTAGCAAGGAGTATGCATGTACAGATCGCTTCTGGGACCCAAAAAAATCGAATTTTCTGGAGTTTTGAGCCTGAATTTCAGATATATACGGGTACAGATGATACAAGCACATATCGACTTTGGGCACCAAAAATATCGATTTTTAACGTGTTTTGGGCATATATTTTGAAAATATTCTAGCACTGAGTAGGCATGTACAGATTGCTTCTGGGTCCCATAAATTTCGAATATTCGGGTGTTTTGAGCCTGAATTTGAGATATAAACGGATACAGAAGATGCATGCACATATCGACTTTGGGCACCAAAAATATCGATTTTCAGCACGTTTTGGGCCTGTATTTTAAAAATACTCTAACAAGAAGTGGGAATGTACAAATCGCTTCAGGGACCCGAAAATGTCGAATTTTCGGGTGTTTTGAGCCTGAATTTGAGATATAAACGGGTACAGAAGATGCATGCACATATCGACTTTGGGCACCAAAAATATCGATTTTGAGCATGTTTTGGGCATATATTTTTAAAATATTCTAGCACTGAGTAGGCATGTAGAAATCGCTTCTGGGACCCAAAAATATTGAATTTTTGGGTGTTTTGAGCCTGAATTTCAGATATAAACGGGTACTGAAGATTCTTACACATATTGACTTTTTGCACCTAAAATATCGATTTTGATCATGTTTTGGGTCTGTATCTTGAAAACATTCTAGCAATTAGTAGGCATGTACAGATCGCTTCTGGAACCCAAAAATATCGAATTTTCTGGTGTTTTGAGCCTGAATTTCAGATATAAACGGGTACAGATGATACAAGCACATATCGACTTCTGGGACCCAAATATCGATTTTGAGCATGTTATGAGCTTGTACTTTGAAAATACTCTAACACGGAGTAGGCATGTACAGATCGCTTCTGAGACCCAAAAATATCGAATTTTCGGGTGTTTTAAGCCTGAATTTGAGATGTAAACTGGTACAGGAGATGCATGCACATATCGACTTTGGGCACATAAAATATTGATTTTGAGCATGTTTTGGGTCTGTATCTTGAAAACATTCTAGCAAGGAGTAGGCATGTACAGATCGCTTCTGGAACCAAAAAATATCGAATTTTCAGGTGTTTTGAGTCTGAATTTGAGATATAAACGGGTACAGAAGATGCATGCACATATCGACTTTGGGCACCAAAAATATCGATTTTTAACGTGTTTTGGGCCTATATTTTGAAAATATTCTAGCACTGAGTAGGCATGTACAGATCGCTTCTGGGTCCCATAAATTTCGAATATTCGGGTGTTTTGAGCCTGAATTTGAGATATAAACGGATACAGAAGATCCATGCACATATCGACTTTAGGTACCCAAAATTTCGATTTTCAGCATGTTTTGGGGCTGTATTTTGAAAATACTCTAACACGAAGCAGGCATGTACAGATCGCTTCTGGGACCCAAAAATATTGATCTTTTGGGTGTTTTGAGCCTGAATTTGAGATATAAACGGGTACAGAAGATGCATGCCCATATTGACTTTGGGCACCTAAAATATCGATTTTCAGCACGTTTTGGGCCTGTATGTTAAAAATACTCTAACACGGAATGGGAATGTACAAATCGCTTCTGGGACCCCAAAATGTCGAATTTTTGGGTGTTTTAAGCCTGAATTTGAGATATAAACGGGTACAGAAGATGCATGCACATATCGACTTTGGGCACCAAAAATATCGATTTTGAGCATGTTTTGGGCCTATATTTTTAAAACATTCTAGCACTGAGTAGGCATGTAGAAATCTCTTCTGGGACCCAAAAATATTGAATTTTTGGGTGTTTTGAGCCTGAATTTGAGATATAAACGGGTACAGAAGATGCATGCACATATCGATTTTGGGCGCCAAAATTATCGATTTTGAGCATGTTTTGGGCCTGTATTTTGAAAATACTCTAACACGAAGTAGGCATGTACAGATTACTTCTGGGACTCAAAAATATCAAATTTTCGGGTGCTTTGTGCCTGAATTTGATATATAAACATGTACAGAAGATGCATGCATATATTGACCTTGGTCACCTAAAATATCGATTTTCAGCACGTTTTGGGTCTCTATCTTGAAAACATTCTGCCAAGGAGTAGGCATGTAAAGATCGCTTCTGGGACTCATAAATATCTTATTTTCAGGTGTTTTGAGACTGAATTTGAGATATTAACTGGTACAGAAGATGCATGCACATATCGACTTTGGGCGCCTAAAATATCGATATTGAGCATGTTTTGGGCCTGTATTTTGAAAATACTCTAACACGAAGTAGGCATGTACAAATCGCTTCTGGGACCTAAAAATATCATATTTTGGGGTGTTTTGAGCCTGAATTTTGGATATAAACGGGTACAGAAGATGCATGCACATATTGACTTTGGGCACCAAAAATATCGATTTTTAGCACATTTTGGGCCTGTATTTTAAAAATACTCTAACAAAGAGTGGGAATGTACAAATCGCTTCTGGGACCTAAAAATATCGAATTTTCGGGTGTTTTGAGCATGAATTAGAGATATAAAAGGGTACAGAAGATACATGCACATATCGACTTTGGGCACCCAAAATATTGATTTTTAATATGTTTTGGGCCTATATTTTTAAAATATTCTAGTACTGAGTAGGCATGTACAGATCGCTTCTGGGACCCAAAAATATCGAATTTTCGTGAGTTTTGAGCCTGAATTTGGGATATAAACGGATACAGAAGATGCATACACATATTGACTTTGGGCTCCTAAAATATCTATTTTCAGCATGTTTTTGGAGTGTTTTTTTAAAATACTCTAACACGGAGTAGGCATGTACAGATCGCTTCAGGGACCAAAATATATCGAATTTTCGGGGGTTCTGAGCCTGAATTTGAGATATAAACTGGTATAGAAAATGTATGCACATATCGACTTTGGACACCTAAAATTTCGATTGTTAGCATGTTTTGAGCCAATATTTTGAAAACATTCAAGCACTTTGTAGGCATGTACAGATCGCTTCTGGGACCCAAAAATATTGAATTTTAGAGTGTTTGAAGCCTGAATTTGAGATATATACGGGTACTGAAGATGCATGCACATATCGACTTTGGGCACCAAAAATATCGATTTTGAGCATGTTTTGGGCGTGTATTTTGAAAATACTCTAACACGAAGTAGGCATGTACAAATCACTTCTGGGACCTAAAAATATCATTTTTTGGGGTGTTTTGAGCCTGAATTTGGGATATAAACAGGTACAGAAGATTCATGCACATATTGACTTTGGGCACCTAAAATATCGATTTTCAGCACGTTTTGGGCCTGTATATTAAAAATACTCTAACACGGAATGTGAATGTACAAATCGCTTCTGGGACCCCAAAATGTCGAATTTTCGGGTGTTTTGAGCCTGAATTTGAGATATAAACGGGTACAGAAGATGCATGCACATATCAACTGTGGGCACCAAAAATATCGATTTTGAGCATGTTTTGGGCCTATATTTTTAAAACATTCTAGCACTGAGTAGGCATGTAGAAATCGCTTCTGGGACCCAAAAATATTGAATTTTTGGGTGTTTTGAGCCTGAATTTGAGATATAAACGGGTACAGAAGATGCATGCACATATCGACTTTGGGCACCAAAATTATCGATTTTGAGCATGTTTTGGGCCTGTATTTTGAAAATACTCTAACACGAAGTAGGCATGTACAGATTACTTCTGGGACTCAAAAATATCAAATTTTCGGGTGCTTTGAGCCTGAATTTGATATATAAACGGGTACAGAAGATGCATGCATATATTGACCTTGGTCACCTAAAATATCGATTTTCAGCACGTTTTGGGTCTCTATCTTGAAAACATTCTGGCAAGGAGTAGGCATGTAAAGATCGCTTCTGGGACCCATAAATATCTTATTTTCGGGTGTTTTGAGACTGAATTTGAGATATTAACTGGTATAGAAGATGCATGCACATATCGACTTTGGGCACCAAAAATATCGATATTGAGCATGTTTTGGGCCTGTATTTTGAAAATACTTTAGCATTGAGTAGGCATGTACAGATCGCTTCTTGAACCCAAAAATATCGAATTTTCCGGTATTTTGAGCCTGAAGTTGGGATATAAACGGGTACAGAAGATGCATACACATATTAACTTTGGGCACCTAAAATATCGATTTTCAGCATGTTTTGGGCCTGTATTTTGAAAATACTCTAAAACGGAGTAGGCATGTACAAATCGCTTCTGGGATCCTAAAATATCGAATTTTCGGGTGTTTTGAGCCTGAATTTGGGATATAAACGGGTACAGAAGATGCATACACATATTGACTTTTGGTACCTAAAATATCGATTTTCATCATCTTTTAAGCCTATATTTTGAAAATATTCTAGCACTCAGTAGGCATGTACAGATCGCTTCTGGGACCCAAAAATATTGAATTTTTGGGTGTTTTGAGCCTGAATTTGAGATATAAACGGGTACTGAAGATGCATGAACATATCGACTTTGGACACCTAAAATATCGATTTTTAGCATGTTTTGGGTCTGTATCTTGAAAACATTCTGGCAAGGAGTAGGCATGTAGAGATCACTTCTGGGACCCATAAATATCGAATTTTCGGGTGTTTTGAGCCTGAATTTGAGATATAAACTCGTACAGAAGATGCATTCACATATCGACTTTATGCACCAAAAATATCGATTTTGAGCATGTTTTGGGCCTGTATTTTTGAAAATACTCTAACACGAAGTAGGAATGTACAGATCGCTTCTGGGACCTAAAAATAACATATTTTGGGGTGTTTTGAGCCTGAATTTGAGATATAAACGGGTACAGAAGATGCATACACATATTGAATTTGGGCACCTAAAATATCGATTTTGAGCATGTTTTGGGCCTGTATTTTGAAAATCCTCTAAAACGGACTAAGCATGTTCAGATCGCTTCTGGGACCCAAAAATATCGAATTTTCGAAGGTTTTGAGCCTGAATTCGAGATATAAACTGGTATAGAAAATGTATGCACATATCGACTTTGGACACCTAAAATTTCGATTTTTAGCATGTTTTGAGCCAATATTTTGAAAACATTCAAGCACTTTGTAGGCATGTACAGATCGCTTCTGGGACCTAAAAATATTGAATTTTTGGGTGTTTTAAGCCTGAATTTGAGATATATACGGGTACTGAAGATGCTTGCACATATCGACTTTGGGCACCTAAAATCGAGATTTTGAGCATGTTTTGGGTCTGTATCCTGAAAACATTCTAGCAAGAAGTAGGCATTTAGAAATCGCTTCTGGGACCCAAAAATATCGAATTTTCGGGTGTTTTGAGCCTGAATTTGAGATATAAACGGGTACAAAAGATGTATACACATATCGACTTTGGGCACCCAAAATATCGATTTTCAGCATGTTTTGGGCCTATATTTTGAAAATATTCTAGCACTGAGTAGGCATGTACAGATCGCTTCTTGAACCCAAAAATATCGAATTTTCGTGAGTTTTGAGCCTGAATTTGGGATATAAACGGGTACAGAAGATGCATACACATATTAACTTTGGGCACCTAAAATATCGATTTTCAGCATGTTTTGGGCCTGTATTTTGAAAATACTCTAAAACGGAGTAGGCATGTACAAATTGCTTCTGGGATCCTAAAATATCGAATTTTCGGGTGTTTTGAGCATGAATTTGGGATATAAACGGGTACAGAAGATGCATACACATATTGACTTTTGGTACCTAAAATATCGATTTTCATCATGTTTTAAGCCTATATTTTGAAAATATTCTAGCACTGAGTAGGCATGTACAGATCGCTTCTGGGACCCAAAAATATTGAATTTTTGGGTGTTTTGAGCCTGAATTTGAGATATAAATGGGAACTGAAGATTCATGCACATATCGACTTTGGGCACCAAAAATATCGATTTTGAGCATGTTTTGGGCCTGTATTTTGAAAATACTCTAACACGAAGTAGGCATGTACAAATCACTTCTGGGACCTAAAAATATCATATTTTGGGTTGTTTTGAGCTTGAATTTGGGATATAAACGGGTACAGAAGATGCATGCACATATTGACTTTTGGCACTTAAAATATCGATTTTCAGCACGTTTTGGGCCTGTATATTAAAAAAACTCTAACACAGATTGGGAATGTACAAATCGCTTCTGGGACCCGAAAATGTCGAATTTTCGGGTGTTTTGAGCCTGAATTTGAGATATAAACGGGTACTGAAGATGCTTACACATATTGACTTTTTGCACCTAAAATATCGAATTTGATCATGTTTTGGGTCTGTATCTTGAAAATTTTCTAGCAAGGAGTATGCATGTACAGATCGCTTCTGGGACCCAAAAATATCGAATTTTCTGGAGTTTTGAGCCTGAATTTCAGATATAAACGGGTACAGATGATACAAGCACATATCGACTTTGGGCACCAAAAATATCGATTTTTAACGTGTTTTGGGCCTGTATTTTAAAAATACTCTAACAAGAAGTGGGAATGTACAAATCGCTTCAGGGACCCGAAAATGTCGAATTTTCGGGTGTTTTGAGCCTGAATTTGAGATATAAACGGGTACAGAAGATGCATGCACATATCGACTTTGGGCACCAAAAATATCGATTTTGAGCATGTTTTGGGCATATATTTTTAAAATATTCTAGCACTGAGTAGGCATGTAGAAATCGCTTCTGGGACCCAAAAATATTGAATTTTTGGGTGTTTTGAGCCTGAATTTCAGATATAAACGGGTACTGAAGATTCTTACACATATTGACTTTTTGCACCTAAAATATCGATTTTGATCATGTTTTGGGTCTGTATCTTGAAAACATTCTAGCAATTAGTAGGCATGTACAGATCGCTTCTGGAACCCAAAAATATCGAATTTCCTGGTGTTTTGAGCCTGAATTTCAGATATAAACGGGTACAGATGATACAAGCACATATCGACTTCTGGGACCCAAATATCGATTTTGAGCATGTTTTGAGCTTGTACTTTGAAAATACTCTAACACGGAGTAGGCATGTACAGATCGCTTCTGAGACCCAAAAATATCGAATTTTCGGGTGTTTTAAGCCTGAATTTGAGATGTAAACTGTTACAGGAGATGCATGCACATATCGACTTTGGGCACATAAAATATTGATTTTGAGCATGTTTTGAGTCTGTATCTTGAAAACATTCTAGAAAGGAGTAGGCATGTACAGATCGCTTCAGGAACCAAAAAATATCGAATTTTCAGGTGGTTTGAGTCTGAGTTTGAGATATAAACGGGTACAGAAGATGCATGCACATATCGACTTTGGGCACCAAAAATATCGATTTTTAACGTGTTTTGGGCCTATATTTTGAAAATATTCTAGCACTGAGTAGGCATGTACAGATCGCTTCTGGGTCCCATAAATTTCGAATATTCGGGTGTTTAGAGCCTGAATTTGAGATATAAACGGATACAGAAGATCCATGCACATATCGACTTTAGGTACCCAAAATTTCGATTTTCAGCATGTTTTTGGTCTGTATCTTGAAAACATTCTAGCAAGGAGTAGGCATGTACAAGTCGTTTCTGAGACCTAAAAATATCATATTTTGGGTTGTTTTGAGCCTGAATTTGGGATATAAACGGGTACAGAAGATGCATGCACATATTGACTTTGGGCACCTTAAATATCGATTTTCAGCACGTTTTTAGCCTGTATTTTAAAAATACTCTAACAAGAAGTGGGAATGTACAAATCGCATCTGGGACCCGAAAATGTCGAATTTTCGGGTGTTTTGAGCCTGAATTTGAGATATAAACGGGTACAGAAGATGCATGCACATATCGACTTAGGGCACCAAAAATATCGATTTTGAGCATGTTTTGGGCATATATTTTTAAAATATTCTAGCACTGAGTAGGCATGTAGAAATCGCTTCTGGGACCCAAAAATATTGAATTTTTGGGTGTTTTGAGCCTGAATTTCAGATATAAACGGGTACTGAAGATTCTTACACATATTGACTTTTTGCACCTAAAATATCGATTTTGATCATGTTTTGGGTCTGTATCTTGAAAACATTCTAGCAATTAGTAGGCATATACAGATCGCTTCTGGAACCCAAAAATATCGAATTTTCGGGTGTTTTGAGCCTAAATTTGAGATATAAACAGGTACAGAAGATGAATGCACATATCGACTTTGGGCACCAAAAATATCGGTTTTTAACATGTTTTGGGCCTATATTTTGAAAATATTCTAGCACTGAGTAGGCATGTACAGATCGCTTCTGGGTCCAATAAATTTCAAATATTCGGGTGTTTTGAGCCTGAATTTGAGATATAAACGGGTACAGAAGATCCATGCACATATCGACTTTAGGCACCAAAAATATCGATTTTTAGCATCTTTTGGGTCTGTATCTTGAAAACATTCTAGCAAGGAGTAGGCATGTACAAGTCGTTTCTGGGACCCATAAATATCGAATTTTTTGGTCTTTTGAGCCTGAATTTGGGATATAAACGGGTACAGAAGATGCATACACATACTGACTTTTGGCAACTAAAATATCGATTTTCATCATGTTTTGAGAATATATTTTGAAAATACTCTAGCACTGAGTAGGCATGTACAGATCGCTTCTGGGACCCAAAAATATCGAATTTTCGGGTGTTTTGAGCCTGAAATTGATATATAAACGGGTACAGAAGCTGCATGCATATATTGACCTTGGGCACCTAAAATATCGATTTTCAGCACGTTTTGGGTCTGTATCTTGAAAACATTCTGGCAAGGAGTAGGCATGTAGAGATCGTTTCTGGGACCCATAAATATCGATCTTTCGGGTGTTTTGAGACTGAATTTGAGATATAAACTGGTATAGAAGATGCATGCACATATCGACTTTGGGCACCAAAAATATCGATATTGAGCATGTTTTGGGCCTGTATTTTGAAAATACTCTAACATGAAGTAGGCATGTACAAATCGCTTCTGGGACCTAAAAATATCATATTTTGGGGTGTTTTGAGCCTGAATTTGGGATATATACGGGTACAGAAGATGAATACACATATTGACTTTGGGCACCTAAAATATCGATTTTCAGAATGTTTAGGGAGTGTTTTTTGAAAATCCTCTAACACGGAGTAGGCATGTACAGATCGCTTCAGGGACCAAAAAATATCGAATTTTCGGGGGTTCTGAGCCTGAATTTGAGATATAAACTGGTATAGAAAATGCATGCACATATCGACTTTGGACACCTAAAATATCGATTTTTAGCATGTTTTGGGTCTGTATCTTGAAAACATTCTGGCAAGGAGTAGGCATGTAGAGATCACTTCTGGGACCCATAAATATTGAATTTTCGGGATTTTTGTGCCTGAATTTGAGATATAAACTCGAACAGAAGATGCATGCACATATCGACTTTATGCACCAAAAATATCGATTTTGAGCATGTTTTGGGCATGTATTTTGAAAATACTCTAACACGAAGTAGGCATGTACAGATCGCTTCTGGGACCTAAAAATATCATATTTTGGGTTGTTTTGAGCCTGAATTTGGGATATAAACGGGTACAGAAGATGCATGCACATATTGACTTTGGGCACCTAAAATATCGATTTTCAGCACGTTTTGGGCCTGTATTTTAAAAATACTCTAACAAGAAGTGGGAATGTACAAATCGCTTCTGGGACCCGAAAATGTCGAATTTTCGGGTGTTTTGAGCCTGAATTTGAGATATAAACGGGTACAGAAGATGCATGCACATATCGACTTAGGGCACCAAAAATATCGATTTTGAGCATGTTTTGGGCATATATTTTTAAAATATTCTAGCACTGAGTAGGCATGTAGAAATCGCTTCTGGGACCCAAAAATATTGAATTTTTGGGTGTTTTGAGCCTGAATTTCAGATATAAACGGGTACTGAAGATTCTTACACATATTGACTTTTTGCACCTAAAATATCGATTTTGATCATGTTTTGGGTCTGTATCTTGAAAACATTCTAGCAATTGGTAGGCATATACAGATCGCTTCTGGAACCCAAAAATATCGAATTTTCGGGTGTTTTGAGCCTAAATTTGAGATATAAACAGGTACAGAAGATGAATGCACATATCGACTTTGGGCACCAAAAATATCGGTTTTTAACATGTTTTGGGCCTATATTTTGAAAATATTCTAGCACTGAGTAGGCATGTACAGATCGCTTCTGGGTCCAATAAATTTCAAATATTCGGGTGTTTTGAGCCTGAATTTGAGATATAAACGGGTACAGAAGATCCATGCACATATCGACTTTAGGCACCCAAAATATCGATTTTTAGCATCTTTTGGGTCTGTATCTTGAAAACATTCTAGCAAGGAGTAGGCATGTACAAGTCGTTTCTGGGACCCATAAATATCGAATTTTTTGGTCTTTTGAGCCTGAATTTGGGATATAAACGGGTACAGAAGATGCATACACATACTGACTTTTGGCAACTAAAATATCGATTTTCATCATGTTTTGAGAATATATTTTGAAAATACTCTAGCACTGAGTAGGCATGTACAGATCGCTTCTGGGACCCAAAAATATCGAATTTTCGGGTGTTTTGAGCCTGAATTCGAGATATAAACGGGTACAGAAGATATATGCACATATCGACTTTGGGCTCCAAAATTATCGATTTTGAGCATGTTTTGGGCCTGTATTTTGAAAATACTCTAACACGAAGTAGGCATGTACAGATTACTTCTGGGACTCAAAAATATCAAATTTTCGGGTGCTTTGTATCTTGAAAACATTCTGGCAAGGAGTAGGCATGTAGAGATCGCTTCTGGGACCCATAAATATCGAATTTTCGGGTGTTTTGAGCCTGAATTTGAGATATAAACTGGTATAGAAGATGCATGCACATATCGACTTTGGGCAACAAAAATATCGATATTGAGCATGTTTTGGGCCTGTATTTTGAAAATACTCTAACACGAAGTAGGCATGTACAAATCGCTTCTGGGACCTAAAAATATCATATTTTGGGGTGTTTTGAGCCTGAATTTGGGATATATACGGGTACAGAAGATGAATACACATATTGACTTTGGGAACCTAAAATATCGATTTTCAGCATGTTTTGGGAGTGTTTTTTGAAAATCCTCTAACACGGAGTAGGCATGTACAGATCGCTTCGGGGACCAAAAAATATCGAATTTTCGGGGGTTCTGAGCCTGAATTTGAGATATAAACTGGTATAGAAAATGCATGCACATATCGACTTTGGACACCTAAAATATCGATTTTTTGCATGTTTTGGGTCTGTATCTTGAAAACATTCTGGCAAGGAGTAGGCATGTAGAGATCACTTCTGGGACCCATAAATATCGAATTTTCGGGTGTTTTGAGCCTGAAATTGAGATATAAACTCGTACAGAAGATGCATGCACATATCGACTTTATGCACCAAAAATATCGATTTTGAGCATGTTTTGGGCCTGTATTTTGAAAATACTCTTAACACGAAGTAGGCATGTACAGATCGCTTTTGGGACCTAAAAATATCAAATTTTGGGGTGTTTTTAGCCTGAATTTGAGATATAAACGGATACAGAAGTTGCATGCACATATCGACTTTTGGCACCAAAAATATCGACTTTTAGTATGTTTTGAGCCTATATTTTGAAAATGTTCTAGCACTGAGTAGGCATGTACAGATCGTTTATGAGACCCAAAAATATCGAATTTTCGGGGGTTTTGAGCCTGAATTTGAGATATAAACGGGTACAGAAGATGCATACACATATTGACTTCGGGCACCTAAAATATCGATTTTCAGCATGTTTTGGGCCTGTATTTTAAAAATCCTCTAACACGGAGTAGGCATGTTCAGATCGCTTCTGGGACCCAAAAATATCAAATTTTTGGGTGTTTTAAGCCTGAATTTGAGATATATACGGGTACTGAAGATGCATGCACATATCGACTTTGGGCACCTATAATCTAGATTTTGAGCATGTTTTGGGTCTGTATCCTGGAAACATTCAGATCGCTTCTGAGACCCAAAAATATCGAATTTTTTGGGGTTTTAAGCCTGAATTTGGGATATAAACGGGTACAGAAGATGTATACACATATTGACTTTGGGCACCTAAAATATCGATTTTCAGCATGTTTTGGGCCTATATTTTGAAAATATTCTAGCACTGAGTAGGCATGTACAGATCGCTTCTGGGTCCAATAAATTTCAAATATTCGGGTGTTTTGAGCCTGAATTTGAGATATAAACGGGTACAGAAGATCCATGCACATATCGACTTTAGGCACCCAAAATATCGATTTTCATCATGTTTTGGGTCTGTATCCTGAAAACATTCTAGCAAGAAGTAGGCATGAAGAAATCGCTTCTGGGACCCAAAAATATCGAATTTTCGGGTGTTTTGAGCCTGAATTTGAGATATAAACGGGTACAAAAGATGCATACACATATCGACTTTGGGCACCCAAAATATCGATTTTCAGCATGTTTTGGGCCTATATTTTGAAAATATTCTAGCACTGAGTAGGCATGTACAGATCGCTTCTGGAACACAAAAATATCGAATTTTCGGGTGTTTTGAGCCTGAATTTGAGATATAATCGGGTACAGAAGATGCATGCACATATCGACTTTGGGCACCAAAATTATCGATTTTGAGCATGTTTTGGGCCTGTATTTTGAAAGTACTCTAACACGAAGTAGGCATGTACAGATTACTTCTGGGACACAAAAATATCAAATTTTCGGGTGCTCTGAGCCTGAATTTGATATATAAATGGGTTCAGAAGATTCATGCACATATTGACATTTGGCACCTAAAATATCGATTTTCAGCATGTTTTGGGTCTGTATCTTGAAAACATTCTGGCAGGGAGTAGACATGTAGAGATCGCTTCTGGGACCCATAAATATCGAATTTTCGGGTGTTTTGAGCCTGAATTTGAGATATAAACTGGTACAGAAGATGCATGCACATATCGACTTTGGGCACCAAAAATATCGATATTGAGCATGTTTTGGGCCTGTATTTTGAAAATACTCTAACACGAAGTAGGCATGTACAAATCGCTTCTGGGACCTAAAAATATCATATTTTGGGTTGTTTTGAGCCTGAATTTGGGATATAAACGGGTACAGAAGATGCATGCACATATTGACTTTGGTCACCTAAAATATCGTTTTTTAGCACGTTTTGGTCCTGTATTTTAAAAATACTCTAACAAGAAGTGGGAATGTACAAATCGCCTCTGGGACCCGAAAATGTCGAATTTTCGGGTGTTTTGAGCCTGAATTTGAGATATAAACGGGTACAGAAGATGCATGCACATATCGTCTTTGGGCACCAAAAATATCGATTTTGAGCATGTTTTGGGCATATATTTTTAAAATATTCTAGCACTGAGTAGGCATGTAGAAATAGCTTCTGGGACCCAAAAATATTTAATTTTTGGGTGTTTTGAGCCTGAATTTGAGATATAAACGGGTACTGAAGATTCTTACCTATATTGACTTTTTGCACCTAAAATATCGATTTTGATCATGTTTTGGGTCTGTATCTTGAAAACATTCTAGCAATTAGTAGGCATGTACAGATCGCTTCTGGAACCCAAAAATTTCGAATTTTCGGGTGTTTTGAGCCTGAATTTGAGATATAAACGGGTACAGAAGATGCATGCACATATCGACTTTGGGCACCAAAAATATCGATATTGAGCATGTTTTGGGCCTGTATTTTGAAAATACTCTAACACGAAGTAGGCATGTACAAATCGCTTCTGGGACCTAAAAATATCATATTTTGGGTCGTTTTGAGCCTGAATTTGGGATATAAACGGGTACAGAAGATGCATGCACATATTGACTTTGGGCACCTAAAATATCGATTTTTAGCACGTTTTGGTCCTGTATTTTAAAAATACTCTAACAAGAAGTGGGAATGTACAAATCGCCTCTGGGACCCGAAAATGTCGAATTTTCGGGTGTTTTGAGCCTGAATTTGAGATATAAACGGGTACAGAAGATGCATGCACATATCGTCTTTGGGCACCAAAAATATGGATTTTGAGCATGTTTTGGGCATATACTTTTAAAATATTCTAGCACTGAGTAGGCATGTAGAAATCGCTTCTGGGACCCAAAAATATTTAATTTTTGGGTGTTTTGAGCCTGAATTTGAGATATAAACGGGTACTGAAGATTCTTACCCATATTGACTTTTTGCACCTAAAATATCGATTTTGATCATGTTTTGGGTCTGTATCTTGAAAACATTCTAGCAATTAGTAGGCATGTACAGATCGCTTCTGGAACCCAAAAATATCGAATTTTCGGGTGTTTTGAGCCTGAATTTGAGATATAAACGGGTACAGAAGATGCATGCACATATCGACTTTGGGCACCAAAAATATCGATTTTTAACATGTTTTGGGCCTGTAGTTTGAAAATATTCTAGCACTGAGTAGGCATGTACAGATCGCTTCTGGGTCCAATAAATTTCAAATATTCGGGTGTTTTGAGCCTGAATTTAAGATATAAACGGGTACAGAAGATCCATGCACATATCGACTTTAGGCACCCAAAATATCGATTTTTAGCATCTTTTGGGTCTGTATCTTGAAAATATTCTAGCAAGGAGTAGGCATGTACAAGTCGTTTCTGGGACCCATAAATATCGAATTTTTTGGGTCTTTTGAGCCTGAATTTGGGATATAAACAGGTACAGAAGATGCATACACATACTGACTTTTGGCAACTAAAATATCGATTTTCATTATGTTTTGAGAATATATTTTGAAAATACTCTAGCACTGAGTAGGCATGTACAGATCGCTTCTGGGACCCAAAAATATCGAATTTTCGGGTGTTTTGAACCTGAATTCGAGATATAAACGGGTACAGAAGATATATGCACATATCGACTTTGGGCACAAAAATTATCGATTTTTAACATGTTTTGGGCCTGTATTTTCAAAATACTCTAACACGAAGTAGGCATGTACAGATTACTTCTGGGACTCAAAAATATCAAATTTTCGGGTGCTTTGAGCCTGAATTTGATATATAAACGGGTACAGAAGATGCATGCATATATTGACCTTGGGCACCTAAAATATCGATTTTCAGCACGTTTTGGGTCTGTATCTTGAAAACATTCTGGCAAGGAGTAGGCATGTAGAGATCGCTTCTGTGACCCATAAATATCGAATTTTCGGGTGTTTTGAGACTGAATTTGAGATATAAACTGGTATAGAAGATGCATGCACATATCGACTTTGGGCACCAAAAATATCGATATTGAGCATGTTTTGGGCCTGTAGTTTGAAAATACTCTAACACGAAGTAGGCATGTACAAATCGCTTCTGGGACCTCAAAATATCATATTTTGGGGTGTTTTGAGCCTGAATTTGGGATATATACGGGTACAGAAGATGAATACACATATTGACTTTGGGAACCTAAAATATCGATTTTCAGCATGTTTTGGGAGTGTTTTTTGAAAATCCTCTAAATCGGAGTAGGCATGTACAGATCGCTTCAGGGACCAAAAAATATCGAATTTTCGGGGGTTCTGAGCCTGAATTTGAGATATAAACTGGTATAGAAAATGCATGCACATATCGACTTTGGACACCTAAAATATCGATTTTTAGCATGTTTTGGGTCTGTATCTTGAAAACATTCTGGCAAGGAGTAGGCATGTAGAGATCACTTCTGGGACCCATAAATATCGAATTTTCGGGTGTTTTGAGCCTGAATTTGAGATATAAACTCGTACAGAAGATGCATGCACATATCGACTTTATGCACCAAAAATATCGATTTTGAGCATGTTTTGGGCCTGTATTTTGAAAATACTCTAACACGAAGTAGGCATGTACAGATCGCTTCTGGGACCTAAAAATATCAAATTTTGGGGTGTTTTTTGCCTGAATTTGAGATATAAACGGATACAGAAGATGCATGCACATATCGACTTTTGGCACCAAAAATATCGTCTTTTAGTATATTTTGAGCCTATATTTTGAAAATGTTCTAGCACTGAGTAGGCATGTACAGATCGTTTCTGAGACCCAAAAATATCGAATTTTCGGGGGTTTTGAGCCTGAATTTGGGATATAAACGGGTACAGAAGATGCATGCACATATTGACTTTGGGCACCTAAAATCTAGATTTTGAGCATGTTTTGGGTCTGTATCCTGGAAACATTCAGATCGCTTCTGAGACCCAAAAATATCGAATTTTGGGGGGTTTTGAGCCTGAATTTGGGATATAAATGGGTACAGAAGATGCATACACATATTGACTTTGGGCACCTAAAATATCGATTTTCAGCATGTTTTGGGCCTATATTTTGAAAATATTTAAGCACTGAGTAGGCATGTACAGATCGCTTCTTGAAACAAAAAATATCGAAATTTCCGGTGTTTTGAGCCTGAATTTGGGATATAAACGGGTACAGAAGATGCATACACATATTAACTTTGGGCACCTAAAATATCGATTTTTAGCATGTTTTGGGTCTGTATCCTATAAACATTCTAGCAAGAAGTAGGCATGTAGAAATCGCTTCTGGGACCCAAAAATATCGAATTTTCGGGTGTTTTGAGCCTGAATTTGAGATATAAACGGGTACAAAAGATGCATACACATATCGACTTTGGGCACCCAAAATATCGATTTTCAGCATGTTTTGGGCCTATATTTTGAAAATATTCTAGCTCTGAGTAGGCATGTACAGATCGCTTCTTGAAACCAAAAATATCAAATTTTCCGGTGTTTTGAGCCTGAATTTGGGATATAAACGGGTACAGAATATGCATACACACATTAACCATGGGCACCTAAAATATCGATTTTGAGCATGTTTTGGGCCTGTATTTTGAAAATACTTTAACACGAAGTAGGCATGTACAGATCGCTTCTGAGACCCAAAAATATCGAATTTTCGGGTGTTTTAAGCCTGAATTTGAGATGTAAACTGGTACAGGAGATGCATGCACATATCGAGTTTGGGCACATAAAATATTGATTTTGAGCATGTTTTGGGTCTGTATCTTGAAAACATTCTAGGAAGGAGTAGGCATGTACAGATCGCTTCAGGAACCCAAAAATATCGAATTTTCGGGTGTTTTGAGCCTAAATTTGAGATATAAACGGGTACAGAAGATGCATACACATATCGACTTTGGGCACCAAAAATATCGATTTTTAAAATGTTTTGGGCCTATATTTTGAATATATTCTAGCACTGAGTAGGCATGTACAGATCGCTTCTGGGACCAATAAATTTCAAATATTCGGGTGTTTTGAGCCAGAATTTGAGATATAAAAGGGTACAGAAGATCCATGCACATATCGACTTTTTGCACCTAACATATCGATTTTGATCATGTTTTGTGTCTGTATCTTGAAAATTTTCTAGCAAGGAGTATGCATGTACAGATCGCTTCTGGGACCCAAAAATATCGAATTTTCTGGAGTTTTGAGCCTGAATTTCAGATATAAACGGGTACAGATGATGCATGCACATATCGACTTCGGGCACCCAAAATATCGATTTTGAGGATGTTTTAAGCTTGTACTTTGAAAATACTCTAACACGGAGTAGGCATGTACAGATCGCTTCTGAGACCCAAAAATATCGAATTTTCGGGTGTTTTAAGCCTGAATTTGAGATATAAACTGGTACAGGAGATGCATGCACATATCGACTTTGGGCACATAAAATAGTGATTTTGAGCATGTTTTGGGTCTGTATCTTGAAAACATTCTAGCAAGGAGTAGGCATGTACAGATCGCTTCTGGAACCCAAAAATATCGAATTTTCGGGTGTTTTGAGCCTGAATTTGAGATATAAACGGGTACAGAAGATGCATGCACATATCGACTTCGGGCACCCAAAATATCGATTTTTAACATGTTTTGGGCCTATATTCTGAAAATATTCTAGCACTGAGTAGGCATGTACAGATCGCTTCTGGGTCATATAAATTTCGAATATTCGGGTGTTTTGAGCCTGAATTTGAGATATAAACGGGTACAGAAGATCCATGCACATATCGACTTTAGGCACCCAAAATAACGATTTTTTGCATGTTTTAGGTCTGTATCTTGAAAACATTCTAGCAAGGAGAAGGCATGTACAAGTCGTTTTTGGGACCCATAAATATCGAATTTTTGGGTCTTTTGAGCTTGAATTTGGGATATAAACAGGTACAGAAGATGCATACACATACTGACTTTTGGCAACTAAAATATCGATTTTCATCATGTTTTGAGAATATATTTTGAAAATACTCTAACACTGAGTAGGCATGTACAGATCACTTCTGGGACCCAAAAATATCGAATTTTCGGGTGTTTTGAGCCTGAATTTGAGATATAAACGGGTACAGATGATGCATGCACATATCGACTTTGGGCACCAAAATTATCGATTTTGAGCATGTTTTGGGCCTGTATTTTGAAAATACTCTAACACGAAGTAAGCATATACAGATTACTTCTGGGACACAAAAATATCAAATCTTCGGGAGTTTTGAGCCTGAATTTGAAATATAAACTGGTATAGAAAATGTATGCACGTATCGACTTTGGACACCTAAAATATCGATTTTTAGCATGTTTTGAGCCTATATTTTGAAAACATTCTAGCACTTTGTAGGCATGTACAGATCGCTTTTTGGACCCAAAAATATCGATTTTCGGGTGTTTTGAGCCTGAATTTTTTATATAAACGGGTACTGAAGATGCATGCACATATCGACTTTGGGCACCCAATATATCGATTTTTAGCATGTTTTAGGCCTATATTTTGAAAATATTCTAGCACTGAGTAGGCATGTACAGATCGCTTCTGGGACCAAAAAATATCGAATTTTCGGGTGCTTTGAGCCTGAATTTGGGATATAAACGGGTACAGAAGATGAATACACATATTGACTTTTGGCACCTAAGATATCGATTTCGAGCTTGTTTCGGGTCTGTATCTTGAAAACATTCTGGCATGGAGTATGCATGTAGAGATCGCTTCTGGGACCCATAAATTTCGAATTTTCGGGTGTTTTGAGCCTGAATTTGAGATATAAACGGGTACAGAAGATGCATGCACATATCGACTTTAGGCACCAAAAATATCGATTTTTAGCATGTTTTGGGTCTATATCTTGATAAATTTCTAGCAAGGAGTAGGCATGTAAGGATCGCTTTTAGGACCCAAAAATATCGAATTTTCGGGTTCTTTGAGCCTGAATTTGGGATATAAACGGATGCAGAAGATGCATACACATATTGACTTTGTGCACCAAAAATATCGATTTTGAGCATGTCTTGGGCCTGTATTTTAAAAATACTCTAACACGGAATAGGCATGTACAGATCGCTTCTGGGAACCAAAAATATCGTATTTTCGGGTGTTTTGAGCCTGAATTTGGGATATAAACGGGTACAGAAGATGCATACACATATTGACTTAGGGCACCTAAAATATCGGTTTTCAGAATGTTTTGGGCCTGTATTTTAAAAATACTCTAACACGGAGTAGGCATGTACAGATCGCTTCTGGGATCCAAAAATATCGAATTTTCGGGTGTTTTGAGCTTGAATTTGAGATACAAACGGGTACTGAAGATGAATGCACGTATCGACTTTTTGGACGTAAAATATCGATTTTGAGCTTGTTTCGGGTCTGTATCTTGAAAACATTCTGGCAAGGAGTATGCATGTAGAGATCGCTTCTGGGACCCATAAATTTTGAATTTTTGGGTGTTTTGAGCCTGAATTTGAGATATAAACGGGTACAGAAGATGCATGCACATATCGACTTTGGGCACCCAAAATATCGATTTTTAGCATGTTTTGGGTCTATATCTTTATAACTTTCTAGCAAGGAGTAGGCATATACAGATCGCTTTTTGGACCCAAAAATATCGAATTTTCGGGTGTTTTGAGCCTGAATTCGGGATATAAACGGGTACAGAAGATGCATGCACATATCGACTTTGGGCATCCAAAATATCGATTTTTAGCATGTTTTGGGCCTATATTTTGAAAATATTCTAGCACTGAGTAGGCATGTACAGATCGCTTCTGGGACCCATAAATTTCGAATTTTCGGGTGTTTTGAGCCTGAATTTGAGATATAAAAGGGTACAAAAGATGCATGCACATATCGACTTTGGGCACCAAAAATATCGATTTTGAGCATGTTTTGGGCCTGAATTTTGAAACTACTCTAACACGAAGTAGGCATGTACAGATCGCTTCTGGGAGCCAAAAAAATAGAATTTCCGGGTGTTTTGAACCTGAATTTGAGATATAAACTGGCATAGAAGATGCATGCATGCACTTATCGACTTTTTGCACCGAAAATATCAATTTTGAGCTTGTTTTGTGTGTGTATCTTGAAAATACTCTAACACGAAGTAGGAATATACAGATCGCTTCTGGGACACAAAAATATCAAATTTTCGGGTGTTTTGAGCCTGAATTTAATATATAAACGGGTACAGAAGATACATGCACATATTGACTTTGGGCACCTAATATATCGATTTTCAGCACGTTTGGGGCTTGTATTTTAAAAATTCTCTAACACGGAGTAGGAATGTACAGATCACTTCTGGGACCCAAAAATGTCGAATTTTCGGGTGTTTTGAGCTTGAATTTGAGATATGAACGGGTACAGAAGATGCTTACACATATCGAATTTGGACATCTAGAATATCGATTTTGAGCATGGTTTGGGTATATATTTTGAAAACATTCTAGCACTAAGTACGTATGTAGAAATCGCTTCTTGTACCCAAAAATATCGAATTTTCGGGTGTTTTGAGCCGGAATTTGAGATATAAACTGGTACTGAAGATGCTTATACATATCGAATTTTTGGACCTAAAATATTGATTTTAAGCATGTTTTGAGTCTGTATCTTGAAAACATCCTAGCAAGGAGTAAGCATGTACAGATCGCTTCTGGGACCCAAAAATATCGAATTTTCGGTTGTTTTGAGCCTGAATTTCAGATATAAACGTGTACAGAAGATGCATGCACATATCGACTTTGGTCACCCAAAATATCGATTTTTAGCATGTTTTGGGCCTATATTTGGAAAATATTCTAGCACTGAGTAGGCATGTACAGATCGCTTGTGGGACCCAAAAATATCGAATTTTCGGGTGTTTTTAAATCTGAATTTGAGATATATACGGGTATAGAAGATGCATGCACATGTCGACTTTGGGCACCTAAAATATCGATTTTAAGCATGTTTTGGGCCAATATTTTGAAAACATTCTAGCACTGAGTAGGCATGTACAAATCGCTTCTGGGACCCAAAAATATCGAATTTTCGGGTAATTTGAGCCTGAATTTCAGATATTAACGGGTACAGAAAATACATACACATATTGACTTTGGGCACCTAAAATATCGATTTTCAGCATGTTTTGGGCCTGTATTATGAAAATACTCTAACACGGAGTAGGCATGTATAGATCGCTTCTGGGACCCAAAAATATCGAATTTTCGCGTGTTTTGAGGCTGAATTTGAGATATAAACGGGTACAGAAGATGCATGCACATATTGACTTTGGGCACCTAAAATATCGATTTTCAGGACGTTTGGGGCCTGTATTTTAAAAATACTCTAACACGGAGTAGGAATGTACAGATCACTTCTGGGACCCAAAAATGTCGAATTTTCGGGTGTTTTGAGCCTGAATTTGAGATATGAACGGGTACAGAAGATACTTACACATATCGACTTTGGACATCTAAAATATCGATTTTGAGCATGTTTTGGGCATATATTTTGAAAACATTCTAGCACTGGGTACGTATGTAGAAATCGCTTCTTGTACCCAAAAATACTGAGTTTTAGGGTGTTTTGAGCCTAAATTTGAGATATAAACGGGTACTGAAGATGCTTACACATATCGAATTTTTGCACCTAAAATATCGATTTTGAGCATGTTTTGAGTCTGTATCTTGAAAACATTCTAGTAAGGAGTAGGCATGTACAGATCGCTTCTGGGACCCAAAAATATCGAATTTTCGGTTGTTTTGAGACTGAATATCAGATATAAACGGGTACAGAAGATGCATGCACATATCGACTTTGGGCACCCAAAATATCGATTTTTAGCATGTTTTGGGCCTATATTTGGAAAATATTCTAGCACTGAGTAGGCATGTACAGATCGCTTCTGGGACCCAAAAATATCGAATTTTCGGGTGTTTTGAGCCTGAATTTGAGATATAAACGGGTATAGAAGATGCATGCACATGTCGACTTTGGGCACCTAAAATATCGATTTTAAGCATGTTTTGGGCCTATATTTTGAAAACATTCTAGTACTGAGTAGGCATGTACAAATCGTTTATGGGACCCAAAAATATCGAATTCTCTGGTAATTTGAGCCTGAATTTGAGATATTAACTGGTACAGAAGATACATAAACATATTGACTTTAGGCACCTAAAATATCGATTTTGAGCATGTTTTGGGCCTGAATTTTGAAACTACTCTAACACGAAGTAGGCATGTACAGATCGCTTCTGGGACCCAAAAATATCGAATTTTCGGTTGTTTTGAGACTGAATATCAGATATAAACGGGTACAGAAGATGCATGCACATATCGACTTTGGGCACCCAAAATATCGATTTTTAGCATGTTTTGGGCGTGTATTTTGAAAATACTCTAACAAGAAGTAGGCATGTACAAATCACTTCTGGGACCTAAAAATATCATTTTTTGGGGTGTTTTGAGCCTGAATTTGGGATATAAACAGGTACAGAAGATGCATGCACATATTGACTTTGGGCACCTAAAATATCGATTTTCAGCACGTTTTGGGCCTGTATATTAAAAATACTCTAACACGGAATGGGAATGTACAAATCGCTTCTGGGACCCCAAAATGTCGAATTTTCGGGTGTTTTGAGCCTGAATTTGAGATATAAACGGGTACAGAAGATGCACGCATATATTGACCTTGGTCACCTAAAATATCGATTTTCAGCACGTTTTGGGTCTCTATCTTGAAAACATTCTGGCAAGGAGTAGGCATGTAAAGATCGCTTCTGGGACCCATAAATATCTTATTTTCGGGTGTTTTGAGACTGAATTTGAGATATTAACTGGTACAGAAGATGCATGCACATATCGACTTTGGGCACCAAAAATATCGATATTGAGCATGTTTTGGGCCTGTATTTTGAAAATACTATAGCATTGAGTAGGCATGTACAGATCGCTTCTTGAACCCAAAAATATCGAATTTTCCGGTATTTTGAGCCTGAATTTGGGATATATACGGGTACAGAAGATGCATACACATATTAACTTTGGGCACCTAAAATATCGATTTTCAGCATGTTTTGGGTCTGTATTTTGAAAATACTCTAAAACGGAGTAGGCATGTACAAATCGCTTCTGGGATCCTAAAATATCAAATTTTCGGGTGTTTTGAGCCTGAATTTGAGATATAAACGGGTACTGAAGATGCATGAACATATCGACTTTGGACACCTAAAATATCGATTTTTAGCATGTTTTGGGTCTGTATCTTGAAAACATTCTGGCAAGGAGTAGGCATGTAGAGATCACTTCTGGGACCCATAAATATCGAATTTTCGGGTGTTTTGAGCCTGAATTTGAGATATAAACTCGTACAGAAGATTCATTCACATATCGACTTTATGCACCAAAAATATCGATTTTGAGCATGTTTTTGGCCTGTATTTTTGAAAATACTCTAACACGAAGTAGGAATGTACAGATCGCTTCTGGGACCTAAAAATAACATATTTTGGGGTGTTTTAAGCCTGAATTTGAGATATAAACGGGTACAGAAGATGCATACACATATTGAATTTGGGCACCTAAAATATCGATTTTGAGCATGTTTTGGGCCTGTATTTTGAAAATCCTCTAAAACGGACTAAGCATGTTCAGATCGCTTCTGGGACCCAAAAATATCGAATTTTCGAAGGTTTTGAGCCTGAATTTGAGATATAAACTGGTATAGAAAATGTATGTACATATCGACTTTGGACACCTAAAATTTCGATTTTTAGCATGTTTTGAGCCAATATTTTGAAAACATTCAAGCACTTTGTAGGCATGTACAGATCGCTTCTGGGACCCAAAAATATTGTATTTTTGGGTGTTTTAAGCCTGAATTTGAGATATATACGGGTACTGAAGATACATGCACATATCGACTTTGGGCACCTAAAATCTAGATTTTGAGCATGTTTTGGGCCTATATTTTGAAAATATTCTAGCACTGAGTAGGCATGTACAGATCGCTTCTTGAACCCAAAAATATCGAATTTTCCGGTATTTTGAGCCTGAATTTGGGATATAAACGGGTACAGAAGATGCATACACATATTAACTTTGGGCACCTAAAATATCGATTTTCAGCATGTTTTGGGCCTGTATTTTGAAAATACTCTAAAACGGAGTAGGCATGTACAAATCGCTTCTGGGATCCTAAAATATCGAATTTTCGGGTGTTTTGAGCCTGAATTTGGGATATAAACGGGTACAGAAGATGCATACACATATTGACTTTTGGTACCTAAAATATCGATTTTCATCATGTTTTAAGCCTATATTTTGAAAATATTCTAGCACTGAGTAGGCATGTACAGATCGCTTCTGAGACCCAAGATTATCGAATTTTCGGGTGTTTTGAGCCTGAATTTGGGATAAAAACGGGTACAGAAGATGCATGCACATATCGACTTTGGGCGCCAAAAATATCGATATTGAGCATGTTTTGGGCCTGTATTTTGAAAATACTCTAGCATTGAGTAGGCATTTACAAATTGCTTCTGGGACCCAAAAATATTGAATTTTTGGGTGTTTTGAGCCTGAATTTGATATATAAACGGGTACAGAAGATGCATGCATATATTGACCTTGGGCACCTAAAATATCGATTTTCAGCACGTTTTGGGTCTTTATCTTGAAAACATTCTGGCAAGGAGTAGGCATGTATAGATCGCTTCTAGGACCCATAAATATCGAATTTTCGGGTGTTTTGAGACTGAATTTGAGATATAAACTGGTACAGAAGATGCATGCACATTTCGAGTTTGGGCACCAAAAATATCGATATTGAGCATGTTTTGGGCCTGTATTTTGAAAATACTCTAACACGAAGTAGGCATGTACAAATCGCTTCTGGGACCCAAAAATATCGAATTTTCGGGTGTTTTGAGCATGAATTAGAGATATAAAAGGGTACTGAAGATACATGCACATATCGACTTTGGGCACCCAAAATATCGATTTTTAATATGTTTTGGGCCTATATTTTTAAAATATTCTAGTACTGAGTAGGCATGTACAGATCGCTTCTGTAACCCAAAAATGTCGAATTTTTGGGTGTTTTGAGCTTGAATTTGAGATATAAACGGGTACAGAAGATGCATGCACATATCGACTTTGGACACCTTAAATATCGACTTTTAGTATGTTTTGAGCCTATATTTTGAAAATGTTCTAGCACTGAGTAGGCATGTGCAAATCGCTTCTGGGACCCAAAAATATCGAATTTTCGTGTGTTTTGAGCCTGAATTTCGGATATAAACGGGTACAGAAGATGCATACACATATTGACTTTGGGCACCTAAAATATCGATTTTCAGCATGTTTTGGGAGTGTTTTTTGAAAATCCTCTAACACGGAGTAGGCATGTACAGATCGCTTCAGGGACCCAAAAATATCGAATTTTCGGGGGTTCTGAGCCTGAATTTGAGATATAAACTGGTATAGAAAATGCATGCACATATCGACTTTGGACACCTAAAATATCGATTTTTAGCATGTTTTGGGTCTGTAACTTGAAAACATTCTGGCAAGGAGTAGGCATGTAGAGATCGCTTCTGGGACCCATAAATATCGAATTTTCGGGTGTTTTGAGCCTGAATTTGAGATATTAACTCGTACAGAAGATGCATGCACATATCGACTTTATGCACCAAAAATATCGATTTTGAGCATGTTTTGGGCCTGTATTTTGAAAATACTCTAACACGAAGTAGGCATGTACAGATCGCTTCTGGGACCTAAAAATATCAAATTTTGGGGTGTTTCGAGGCTGAATTTGAGATATAAACGGATACAGAAGATGCATGCACATATCGACTTTTGGCACCAAAAATATCGACTTTTAGTATGTTTTGAGCCTATATTTTGAAAATGTTTAAGCACTGAGTAGGCATGTACAGATCGCTTCTGAGACCCAAGATTATCGAATTTTCGGGTGTTTTGAGCCTGAATTTGGGATAAAAACGGGTACAGAAGATGCATACACATATTGACTTTGGGCACCTAAAATATCGATTTTCAGCATGTTTTGGGCCTGTATTTTAAAAATCCTCTAACACGGAGTAGGCATGTTCAGATTGCTTCGGGGACCCAAAAATATCGAATTTTCGGGGGTTTTGAGCCTGAATTTGAGATATAAACTGGTATAGAAAATGTATGTACATATCGACTTTGGACACCTCAAATTTCGATTTTTAGCATGTCTTGAGCCAATATTTTGAAAACATTCAAGCACTTTGTAGGCATGTACAGATCGCTTCTGGGACCCAAAAATATTGAATTTTTGGGTGTTTTAAGCCTGAATTTGAGATATAAACGGGTACAAAAGATGCATACACATATTAACTTTGGGCACCTAAAATATCGATTTTCAGCATGTTTTGGGCCTGTATTTTGAAAATACTCTAAAACGGAGTAG
This sequence comes from Petrolisthes cinctipes, assembly GCA_033782935.1. Classification (NCBI taxonomy): domain Eukaryota; kingdom Metazoa; phylum Arthropoda; class Malacostraca; order Decapoda; family Porcellanidae; genus Petrolisthes; species Petrolisthes cinctipes. Next base: position 2,219,793 of record JAWQEG010000175.1, read on the forward strand.
GCATGTACAAATTGCTTCTGGGATCCTAAAAATCCGAATTTTCGGGTGTTTTGAGCCTGAATTTGGGATATAAACGGGTACAGAAGATGCTTGCACATATCGACTTTGGGCACCTAAAATTTAGATTTTGAGCATGTTTTGGGTCTGTATCCTGAAAACATTCTAGCAAGAAGTAGGCATTTAGAAATCGCTTCTGGGACCCAAAAATATCGAATTTTCGGGTGTTTTGAGCCTGAATTTGAGATATAAACGGGTACAAAAGATGTATACACATATCGACTTTAGGCACCCAAAATATCGATTTTCAGCATGTTTTGGGCCTATATTTTGAAAATATTCTAGCACTGAGTAGGCATGTACAGATCGCTTCTTGAACCCAAAAATATCGAATTTTCGTGAGTTTTGAGCCTGAATTTGGGATATAAACGGGTACAGAAGATGCATACACATATTAACTTTGGGCACCTAAAATATCGATTTTCAGCATGTTTTGGGCCTGTATTTTGAAAATACTCTAAAACGGAGTAGGCATGTACAAATTGCTTCTGGGATCCTAAAATATCGAATTTTCGGGTGTTTTGAGCCTGAATTTGGGATATAAACGGGTACAGAAGATGCATACACATAATGACTTTTGGTACCTAAAATATCGATTTTCATCATGTTTTAAGCCTATATTTTGAAAATATTCTAGCACTGAGTAGGCATGTACAGATCGCTTCTGGGACCCAAAAATATTGAATTTTTGGGTGTTTTGAGCCTGAATTTGAGATATAAATGGGAACTGAAGATGCATGCACATATCGACTTTGGGCACCAAAAATATCGATTTTGAGCATGTTTTGGGCCTGTATTTTGAAAATACTCTAACACGAAGTAGGCATGTACAAATCACTTCTGGGACCTAAAAATATCATATTTTGGGGTGTTTTGAGCCTGAATTTGGGATATAAACGGGTACAGAAGATGCATGCACATATTGACTTTTGGCACTTAAAATATCGATTTTCAGCACGTTTTGGGCCTGTATATTAAAAAAACTCTAACACAGAATGGGAATGTACAAATCGCTTCTGTTACCCGAAAATGTCGAATTTTCGGGTGTTTTGAGCCTGAATTTGAGATATAAACGGGTACTGAAGATGCTTACACATATTGACTTTTTGCACCTAAAATATCGAATTTGATCATGTTTTGGGTCTGTATCTTGAAAATTTTCTAGCAAGGAGTATGCATGTACAGATCGCTTCTGGGAACCAAAAATATCGAATTTTCTGGAGTTTTGAGCCTGAATTTCAGATATATACGGGTACAGATGATACAAGCACATATCGACTTTGGGCACCAAAAATATCGATTTTTAACGTGTTTTGGGCCTATATTTTGAAAATATTCTAGCACTGAGTAGGCATGTACAGATTGCTTCTGGGTCCCATAAATTTCGAATATTCGGGTGTTTTGAGCCTGAATTTGAGATATAAACGGATACAGAAGATGCATGCACATATCGACTTTGGGCACCAAAAATATCGATTTTCAGCACGTTTTGGGCCTGTATTTTAAAAATACTCTAACAAGAAGTGGGAATGTACAAATCGCTTCAGGGACCCGAAAATGTCGAATTTTCGGGTGTTTTGAGCCTGAATTTGAGATATAAACGGGTACAGAAGATGCATTCACATATCGACTTTGGGCACCAAAAATATCGATTTTGAGCATGTTTTGGGCATATATTTTTAAAATATTCTAGCACTGAGTAGGCATGTAGAAATCGCTTCTGGGACCCAAAAATATTGAATTTTTGGGTGTTTTGAGCCTGAATTTCAGATATAAACGGGTACTGAAGATTCTTACACATATTGACTTTTTGCACCTAAAATATCGATTTTGATCATGTTTTGGGTCTGTATCTTGAAAACATTCTAGCAATTAGTAGGCATGTACAGATCGCTTCTGGAACCCAAAAATATCGAATTTTCTGGTGTTTTGAGCCTGAATTTCAGATATAAACGGGTACAGATGATACAAGCACATATCGACTTCTGGGACCCAAATATCGATTTTGAGCATGTTTTGAGCTTGTACTTTGAAAATACTCTAACACGGAGTAGGCATGTACAGATCGCTTCTGAGACCCAAAAATATCGAATTTTCGGGTGTTTTAAGCCTGAATTTGAGATGTAAACTGGTACAGTAGATGCATGCACATATCGACTTTGGGCACATAAAATATTGATTTTGAGCATGTTTTGGGTCTGTATCTTGAAAACATTCTAGCAAGGAGTAGGCATGTACAGATCGCTTCTGGAACCAAAAAATATCGAATTTTCAGGTGTTTTGAGTCTGAATTTGAGATATAAACGGGTACAGAAGATGCATGCACATATCGACTTTGGGCACCAAAAATATCGATTTTTAACGTGTTTTGGGCCTATATTTTGAAAATATTCTAGCACTGAGTAGGCATGTACAGATCGCTTCTGGGTCCCATAAATTTCGAATATTCGGGTGTTTTGAGCCTGAATTTGAGATATAAACGGATACAGAAGATCCATGCACATATCGACTTTAGGTACCCAAAATTTCGATTTTCAGCATGTTTTGGGCCTGTATTTTGAAAATACTCTAACACGAAGTAGGCATGTACAGATCGCTTCTGGGACCCAAAAATATTGATCTTTTGGGTGTTTTGAGCCTGAATTTGAGATATAAACGGGTACAGAAGATGCATGCCCATATTGACTTTGGGCACCTAAAATATCGATTTTCAGCACGTTTTGGGCCTGTATGTTAAAAATACTCTAACACGGAATGGGAATGTACAAATCGCTTCTGGGACCCCAAAATGTCGAATTTTCGGGTGTTTTAAGCCTGAATTTGAGATATAAACGGGTACAGAAGATGCATGCACATATCGACTTTGTGCACCAAAAATATCGATTTTGAGCATGTTTTGGGCCTATATCTTTAAAACATTCTAGCACTGAGTAGGCATGTAGAAATCGCTTCTGGGACCCAAAAATATTGAATTTTTGGGTGTTTTGAGCCTGAATTTGAGATATAAACGGGTACAGAAGATGCATGCACATATCGATTTTGGGCGCCAAAATTATCGATTTTGAGCATGTTTTGGGCCTGTATTTTGAAAATACTCTAACACGAAGTAGGCATGTACAGATTACTTCTGGGACTCAAAAATATTAAATTTTCGGGTGCTTTGTGCCTGAATTTGATATATAAACAGGTACAGAAGATGCATGCATATATTGACCTTGGTCACCTAAAATATCGATTTTCAGCACGTTTTGGGTCTCTATCTTGAAAACATTCTGCCAAGGAGTAGGCATGTAAAGATCGCTTCTGGGACTCATAAATATCTTATTTTCAGGTGTTTTGAGACTGAATTTGAGATATTAACTGGTACAGAAGATGCATGCACATATCGACTTTGGGCGCCAAAAATATCGATATTGAGCATGTTTTGGGCCTGTATTTTGAAAATACTCTAACACGAAGTAGGCATGTACAAATCGCTTCTGGGACCTAAAAATATCATATTTTGGGTTGTTTTGAGCCTGAATTTGGGATATAAACGGGTACAGAAGATGCATGCACATATTGACTTTGGGCACCAAAAATATCGATTTTTAGCAAGTTTTGGGCCTGTATTTTAAAAATACTCTAACAAAGAGTGGGAATGTACAAATCGCTTCTGGGACCCAAAAATATCGAATTTTCGGGTGTTTTGAGCATGAATTAGAGATATAAAAGGGTACAGAAGATACATGCACATATCGACTTTGGGCACCCAAAATATTGATTTTTAATATGTTTTGGGCCTATATTTTTAAAATATTCTAGTACTGAGTAGGCATGTACAGATCGCTTCTGGGACCCAAAAATATCGAATTTTCGTGAGTTTTGAGCCTGAATTTGGGATATAAACGGATACAGAAGATGCATACACATATTGACTTTGGGCTCCTAAAATATCGATTTTCAGCATGTTTTTGGAGTGTTTTTTTAAAATACTCTAACACGGAGTAGGCATGTACAGATCGCTTCAGGGACCAAAAAATATCGAATTTTCGGGGGTTCTGAGCCTGAATTTGAGATATAAACTGGTATAGAAAATGTATGCACATATCGACTTTGGACACCTAAAATTTCGATTGTTAGCATGTTTTGAGCCAATATTTTGAAAACATTCAAGCACTTTGTAGGCATGTACAGATCGCTTCTGGGACCCAAAAATATTGAATTTTAGGGTGTTTGAAGCCTGAATTTGAGATATATACGGGTACTGAAGATGCATGCACATATCGACTTTGGGCACCAAAAATATTGATTTTGAGCATGTTTTGGGCATATATTTTTAAAATATTCTAGCACTGAGTAGGCATGTAGAAATCGCTTCTGGGACCCAAAAATATTGAATTTTTGGGTGTTTTGAGCCTGAATTTCAGATATAAACGGGTACTGAAGATTCTTACACATATTGACTTTTTGCACCTAAAATATCGATTTTGATCATGTTTTGGGTCTGTATCTTGAAAACATTCTAGCAATTAGTAGGCATGTACAGATCGCTTCTGGAACCCAAAAATATCGAATTTTCTGGTGTTTTGAGCCTGAATTTCAGATATAAACGGGTACAGATGATACAAGCACATATCGACTTCTGGGACCCAAATATCGATTTTGAGCATGTTTTGAGCTTGTACTTTGAAAATACTCTAACACGGAGTAGGCATGTACAGATCGCTTCTGAGACCCAAAAATATCGAATTTTCGGGTGTTTTAAGCCTGAATTTGAGATGTAAACTGGTACAGGAGATGCATGCACATATCGACTTTGGGCACATAAAATATTGATTTTGAGCATGTTTTGGGTCTGTATCTTGAAAACATTCTAGCAAGGAGTAGGCATGTACAGATCGCTTCAGGAACCAAAAAATATCGAATTTTCAGGTGTTTTGAGTCTGAATTTGAGATATAAACGGGTACAGAAGATGCATTCACATATCGACTTTGGGCACCAAAAATATCGATTTTTAACGTGTTTTGGGCCTATATTTTGAAAATATTCTAGCACTGAGTAGGCATGTACAGATCGCTTCTGGGTCCCATAAATTTCGAATATTCGGGTGTTTTGAGCCTGAATTTGAGATATAAACGGATACAGAAGATCCATGCACATATCGACTTTAGGTACCCAAAATATCGATTTTGAGCATGTTTTGGGGCTGTATTTTGAAAATACTCTAACACGAAGTAGGCATGTACAGATCGCTTCTGGGACCCAAAAATATTGATCTTTTGGGTGTTTTGAGCCTGAATTTGAGATATAAACGGGTACAGAAGATGCATGCCCATATTGACTTTGGGCACCTAAAATATCGATTTTCAGCACGTTTTGGGCCTGTATGTTAAAAATACTCTAACACGGAATGGGAATGTACAAATCGCTTCTGGGACCCCAAAATGTCGAATATTCGGGTGTTTTAAGCCTGAATTTGAGATATAAACGGGTACAGAAGATGCATGCACATATCGACTTTGGGCACCAAAAATATCGATTTTGAGCATGTTTTGGGCCTATATTTTTAAAACATTCTAGCACTGAGTAGGCATGTAGAAATCTCTTCTGGGACCCAAAAATATTGAATTTTTGGGTGTTTTGAGCCTGAATTTGAGATATAAACGGGTACAGAAGATGCATGCACATATCGATTTTGGGCGCCAAAATTATCGATTTTGAGCATGTTTTGGGCCTGTATTTTGAAAATACTCTAACACGAAGTAGGCATGTACAGATTACTTCTGGGACTAAAAAATATCAAATTTTCGGGTGCTTTGTGCCTGAATTTGATATATAAACAGGTACAGAAGATGCATGCATATATTGACCTTGGTCACCTAAAATATCGATTTTCAGCACGTTTTGGGTCTCTATCTTGAAAACATTCTGCCAAGGAGTAGGCATGTAAAGATCGCTTCTGGGACTTATAAATATCTTATTTTCAGGTGTTTTGAGACTGAATTTGAGATATTAACTGATACAGAAGATGCATGCACATATCGACTTTGGGCGCCAAAAATATCGATATTGAGCATGTTTTGGGCCTGTATTTTGAAAATACTCTAACACGAAGTAGGCATGTACAAATCGCTTCTGGGACCTAAAAATATCATATTTTGGGGTGTTTTGAGCCTGAATTTGGGATATAAACGGGTACAGAAGATGCATGCACATATTGACTTTGGGCACCAAAAATATCGATTTTTAGCACATTTTGGGCCTGTATTTTAAAAATACTCTAACAAAGAATGGGAATGTACAAATCGCTTCTGGGACCCAAAAATATCGAATTTTCGGGTGTTTTGAGCATGAATTAGAGATATAAAAGGGTACAGAAGATACATGCACATATCGACTTTGGGCACCCAAAATATTGATTTTTAATATGTTTTGGGCCTATATTTTTAAAATATTCTAGTACTGAGTAGGCATGTACAGATCGCTTCTGGGACCCAAAAATATCGAATTTTCGTGAGTTTTGAGCCTGAATTTGGGATATAAACGGATACAGAAGATGCATACACATATTGACTTTGGGCTCCTAAAATATCGTTTTTCAGCATGTTTTTGGAGTGTTTTTTTAAAATACTCTAACACGGAGTAGGCATGTACAGATCGCTTCAGGGACCTAAAAATATCGAATTTTCGGGGGTTCTGAGCCTGAATTTGAGATATAAACTGGTATAGAAAATGTATGCACATATCGACTTTGGACACCTAAAATTTCGATTGTTAGCATGTTTTGAGCCAATATTTTGAAAACATTCAAGCACTTTGTAGGCATGTACAGATCGCTTCTGGGACCCAAAAATATTGAATTTTAGGGTGTTTGAAGCCTGAATTTGAGATATATACGGGTACTGAAGATGCATGCACATATCGACTTTGGGCACCAAAAATATCGATTTTGAGCATGTTTTGGGCGTGTATTTTGAAAATACTCTAACACGAAGTAGGCATGTACAAATCACTTCTGGGACCTAAAAATATCATTTTTTGGGGTGTTTTGAGCGTGAATTTGGGATATAAACAGGTACAGAAGATTCATGCACATATTGACTTTGGGCACCTAAAATATCGATTTTCAGCACGTTTTGGGCCTGTATATTAAAAATACTCTAACACGGAATGGGAATGTACAAATCGCTTCTGGGACCCCAAAATGTCGAATTTTCGGGTGTTTTGAGCCTGAATTTGAGATATAAACGGGTACAGAAGATGCATGCACATATCAACTGTGGGCACCAAAAATATCGATTTTGAGCATGTTTTGGGCCTATATTTTTAAAACATTCTAGCACTGAGTAGGCATGTAGAAATCGCTTCTGGGACCCAAAAATATTGAATTTTTGGGTGTTTTGAGCCTGAATTTGAGATATAAACGGGTACAGAAGATGCATGCACATATCGACTTTGGGCACCAAAATTATCGATTTTGAGCATGTTTTGGGCCTGTATTTTGAAAATACTCTAACACGAAGTAGGCATGTACAGATTACTTCTGGGACTCAAAAATATCAAATTTTCGGGTGCTTTGAGCCTGAATTTGATATATAAACGGGTACAGAAGATGCATGCATATATTGACCTTGGTCACCTAAAATATCGATTTTCAGCACGTTTTGGGTCTCTATCTTGAAAACATTCTGGCAAGGAGTAGGCATGTAAAGATCGCTTCTGGGACCCATAAATATCTTATTTTCGGGTGTTTTGAGACTGAATTTGAGATATTAACTGGTATAGAAGATGCATGCACATATCGACTTTGGGCACCAAAAATATCGATATTGAGCATGTTTTGGGCCTGTATTTTGAAAATACTCTAGCATTGAGTAGGCATGTACAGATCGCTTCTTGAACCCAAAAATATCGAATTTTCCGGTATTTTGAGCCTGAATTTGGGATATAAACGGGGACAGAAGATGCATACACATATTAACTTTGGGCACCTAAAATATCGATTTTCAGCATGTTTTGGGCCTGTATTTTGAAAATACTCTAAAACGGAGTAGGCATGTACAAATCGCTTCTGGGATCCTAAAATATCGAATTTTCGGGTGTTTTGAGCCTGAATTTGGGATATAAACGGGTACAGAAGATGCATACACATATTGACTTTTGGTACCTAAAATATCGATTTTCATCATCTTTTAAGCCTATATTTTGAAAATATTCTAGCACTCAGTAGGCATGTACAGATCGCTTCTGGGACCCAAAAATATTGAATTTTTGGGTGTTTTGAGCCTGAATTTGAGATATAAACGGGTACTGAAGATGCATGAACATATCGACTTTGGACACCTAAAATATCGATTTTTAGCATGTTTTGGGTCTGTATCTTGAAAACATTCTGGCAAGGAGTAGGCATGTAGAGATCACTTCTGGGACCCATAAATATCGAATTTTCGGGTGTTTTGAGCCTGAATTTGAGATATAAACTCGTACAGAAGATGCATTCACATATCGACTTTATGCACGAAAAATATCGATTTTGAGCATGTTTTTGGCCTGAATTTTTGAAAATACTCTAACACGAAGTAGGAATGTACAGATCGCTTCTGGGACCTAAAAATAACATATTTTGGGGTGTTTTGAGCCTGAATTTGAGATATAAACGGGTACAGAAGATGCATACACATATTGAATTTGGGCACCTAAAATATCGATTTTCAGCATGTTTTGGGCCTGTATTTTGAAAATCCTCTAAAACGGACTAAGCATGTTCAGATCGCTTCTGGGACCCAAAAATATCGAATTTTCGAAGGTTTTGAGCCTGAATTCGAGATATAAACTGGTATAGAAAATGTATGCACATATCGACTTTGGACACCTAAAATTTCGATTTTTAGCATGTTTTGAGCCAATATTTTGAAAACATTCAAGCACTTTGTAGGCATGTACAGATCGCTTCTGGGACCTAAAAATATTGAATTTTTGGGTGTTTTAAGCCTGAATTTGAGATATATACGGGTACTGAAGATGCTTGCACATATCGACTTTGGGCACCTAAAATCGAGATTTTGAGCATGTTTTGGGTCTGTATCCTGAAAACATTCTAGCAAGAAGTAGGCATTTAGAAATCGCTTCTGGGACCCAAAAATATCGAATTTTCGGGTGTTTTGAGCCTGAATTTGAGATATAAACGGGTACAAAAGATGTATACACATATCGACTTTGGGCACCCAAAATATCGATTTTCAGCATGTTTTGGGCCTATATTTTGAAAATATTCTAGCACTGAGTAGGCATGTACAGATCGCTTCTTGAACCCAAAAATATCGAATTTTCGTGAGTTTTGAGCCTGAATTTGGGATATAAACGGGTACAGAAGATGCATACACATATTAACTTTGGGCACCTAAAATATCGATTTTCAGCATGTTTTGGGCCTGTATTTTGAAAATACTCTAAAACGGAGTAGGCATGTACAAATTGCTTCTGGGATCCTAAAATATCGAATTTTCGGGTGTTTTGAGCCTGAATTTGGGATATAAACGGGTACAGAAGATGCATACACATATTGACTTTTGGTACCTAAAATATCGATTTTCATCATGTTTTAAGCCTATATTTTTAAAATATTCTAGCACTGAGTAGGCATGTACAGATCGCTTCTGGGACCCAAAAATATTGAATTTTTGGGTGTTTTGAGCCTGAATTTGAGATATAAATGGGAACTGAAGATGCATGCACATATCGACTTTGGGCACCAAAAATATCGATTTTGAGCATGTTTTGGGCCTGTATTTTGAAAATACTCTAACACGAAGTAGGCATGTACAAATCACTTCTGGGACCTAAAAATATCATATTTTGGGTTGTTTTGAGCTTGAATTTGGGATATAAACGGGTACAGAAGATGCATGCACATATTGACTTTTGGCACTTAAAATATCGATTTTCAGCACGTTATGGGCCTGTATATTAAAAAAACTCTAACACAGAATGGGAATGTACAAATCGCTTCTGGGACCCGAAAATGTCGAATTTTCGGGTGTTTTGAGCCTGAATTTGAGATATAAACGGGTACTGAAGATGCTTACACATATTGACTTTTTGCACCTAAAATATCGAATTTGATCATGTTTTGGGTCTGTATCTTGAAAATTTTCTAGCAAGGAGTATGCATGTACAGATCGCTTCTGGGACCCAAAAATATCGAATTTTCTGGAGTTTTGAGCCTGAATTTCAGATATAAACGGGTACAGATGATACAAGCACATATCGACTTTGGGCACCAAAAATATCGATTTTTAACGTGTTTTGGGCCTATATTTTGAAAATATTCTAGCACTGAGTAGGCATGTACAGATTGCTTCTGGGTCCCATAAATTTCGAATATTCGGGTGTTTTGAGCCTGAATTTGAGATATAAACGGATACAGAAGATGCATGCACATATCGACTTTGGGCACCAAAAATATCGATTTTCAGCACGTTTTGGGCCTGTATTTTAAAAATACTCTAACAAGAAGTGGGAATGTACAAATCGCTTCAGGGACCCGAAAATGTCGAATTTTCGGGTGTTTTGAGCCTGAATTTGAGATATAAACGGGTACAGAAGATGCATGCACATATCGTCTTTGGGCACCAAAAATATCGATTTTGAGCATGTTTTGGGCATATATTTTTAAAATATTCTAGCACTGAGTAGGCATGTAGAAATCGCTTCTGGGACCCAAAAATATTGAATTTTTGAGTGTTTTGAGCCTGAATTTCAGATATAAACGGGTACTGAAGATTCTTACACATATTGACTTTTTGCACCTAAAATATCGATTTTGATCATGTTTTGGGTCTGTATCTTGAAAACATTCTAGCAATTAGTAGGCATGTACAGATCGCTTCTGAAACCCAAAAATATCGAATTTTCTGGTGTTTTGAGCCTGAATTTCAGATATAAACGGGTACAGATGATACAAGCACATATCGACTTCTGGGACCCAAATATCGATTTTGAGCATGTTTTGAGCTTGTACTTTGAAAATACTCTAACACGGAGTAGGCATGTACAGATCGCTTCTGAGACCCAAAAATATCGAATTTTCGGGTGTTTTAAGCCTGAATTTGAGATGTAAACTGGTACAGGAGATGCATGCACATATCGACTTTGGGCACATAAAATATTGATTTTGAGCATGTTTTGGGTCTGTATCTTGAAAACATTCTAGCAAGGAGTAGGCATGTACAAGTCGTTTCTGAGACCTAAAAATATCATATTTTGGGTTGTTTTGAGCCTGAATTTGGGATATAAACGGGTACAGAAGATGCATGCACATATTGACTTTGGGCACCTAAAATATCGATTTTCAGCACGTTTTGGGCCTGTATTTTAAAAATACTCTAACAAGAAGTGGGAATGTACAAATCGCTTCTGGGACCCGAAAATGTCGAATTTTCGGGTGTTTTGAGCCTGAATTTGAGATATAAACGGGTACAGAAGATGCATGCACATATCGACTTACGGCACCAAAAATATCGATTTTGAGCATGTTTTGGGCATATATTTTTAAAATATTCTAGCACTGAGTAGGCATGTAGAAATCTCTTCTGGGACCCAAAAATATTGAATTTTTGGGTGTTTTGAGCCTGAATTTCAGATATAAACGGGTACTGAAGATTCTTACACATATTGACTTTTTGCACCTAAAATATCGATTTTGATCATGTTTTGGGTCTGTATCTTGAAAACATTCTAGCAATTAGTAGGCATATACAGATCGCTTCTGGAACCCAAAAATATCGAATTTTCGGGTGTTTTGAGCCTAAATTTGAGATATAAACAGGTACAGAAGATGCATGCACATATCGACTTTGGGCACCAAAAATATCGGTTTTTAACATGTTTTGGGCCTATATTTTGAAAATATTCTAGCACTGAGTAGGCATGTACAGATCGCTTCTGGGTCCAATAAATTTCAAATATTCGGGTGTTTTGAGCCTGAATTTGAGATATAAACGGGTACAGAAGATCCATGCACATATCGACTTTAGGCACCCAAAATATCGATTTTTAGCATCTTTTGGGTCTGTATCTTGAAAACATTCTAGCAAGGAGTAGGCATGTACAAGTCGTTTCTGGGACCCATAAATATCGAATTTTTTGGTCTTTTGAGCCTGAATTTGGGATATAAACGGGTACAGAAGATGCATACACATACTGACTTTTGGCAACTAAAATATCGATTTTCATCATGTTTTGAGAATATATTTTGAAAATACTCTAGCACTGAGTAGGCATGTACAGATCGCTTCTGGGACCCAAAAATATCGAATTTTCGGGTGTTTTGAGCCTGAAATTGATATATAAACGGGTACAGAAGCTGCATGCATATATTGACCTTGGGCACCTAAAATATCGATTTTCAGCACGTTTTGGGTCTGTATCTTGAAAACATTCTGGCAAGGAGTAGGCATGTAGAGATCGTTTCTGGGACCCATAAATATCGATCTTTCGGGTGTTTTGAGACTGAATTTGAGATATAAACTGGTATAGAAGATGCATGCACATATCGACTTTGGGCACCAAAAATATCGATATTGAGCATGTTTTGGGACTGTATTTTGAAAATACTCTAACATGAAGTAGGCATGTACAAATCGCTTCTGGGACATAAAAATATCATATTTTGGGGTGTTTTGAGCCTAAATTTGGGATATATACGGGTACAGAAGATGAATACACATATTGACTTTGGGCACCTAAAATATCGATTTTCAGAATGTTTAGGGAGTGTTTTTTGAAAATCCTCTAACACGGAGTAGGCATGTACAGATCGCTTCAGGGACCAAAAAATATCGAATTTTCGGGGGTTCTAAGCCTGAATTTGAGATATAAACTGGTATAGAAAATGCATGCACATATCGACTTTGGACACCTAAAATATCGATTTTTAGCATGTTTTGGGTCTGTATCTTGAAAACATTCTGGCAAGGAGTAGGCATGTAGAGATCACTTCTGGGACCCATAAATATTGAATTTTCGGGATTTTTGTGCCTGAATTTGAGATATAAACTCGAACAGAAGATGCATGCACATATCGACTTTATGCACCAAAAATATCGATTTTGAGCATGTTTTGGGCATGTATTTTGAAAATACTCTAACACGAAGTAGGCATGTACAGATCGCTTCTGGGACCTAAAAATATCATATTTTGGGTTGTTTTGAGCCTGAATTTGGGATATAAACGGGTACAGAAGATGCATGCACATATTGACTTTGGGCACCTAAAATATCGATTTTCAGCACGTTTTGGGCCTGTATTTTAAAAATACTCTAACAAGAAGTGGGAATGTACAAATCGCTTCTGGGACCCGAAAATGTCGAATTTTCGGGTGTTTTGAGCCTGAATTTGAGATATAAACGGGTACAGAAGATGCATGCACATATCGACTTAGGGCACCAAAAATATCGATTTTGAGCATGTTTTGGGCATATATTTTTAAAATATTCTAGCACTGAGTAGGCATGTAGAAATCGCTTCTGGGACCCAAAAATATTGAATTTTTGGGTGTTTTGAGCCTGAATTTCAGATATAAACGGGTACTGAAGATTCTTACACATATTGACTTTTTGCACCTAAAATATCGATTTTGATCATGTTTTGGGTCTGTATCTTGAAAACATTCTAGCAATTGGTAGGCATATACAGATCGCTTCTGGAACCCAAAAATATCGAATTTTCGGGTGTTTTGAGCCTAAATTTGAGATATAAACGGGTACTGAAGATTCTTACCCATATTGACTTTTTGCACCTAAAATATCGATTTTGATCATGTTTTGGGTCTGTATCTTGAAAATATTCTAGCACTGAGTAGGCATGTACAGATCGCTTCTGGGTCCAATAAATTTCAAATATTCGGGTGTTTTGAGCCTGAATTTGAGATATAAACGGGTACAGAAGATCCATGCACATATCGACTTTAGGCACCCAAAATATCGATTTTTAGCATCTTTTGGGTCTGTATCTTGAAAACATTCTAGCAAGGAGTAGGCATGTACAAGTCGTTTCTGGGACCCATAAATATCGAATTTTTTGGTCTTTTGAGCCTGAATTTGGGATATAAACGGGTACAGAAGATGCATACACATACTGACTTTTGGCAACTAAAATATCGATTTTCATCATGTTTTGAGAATATATTTTGAAAATACTCTAGCACTGAGTAGGCATGTACAGATCGCTTCTGGGACCCAAAAATATCGAATTTTCGGGTGTTTTAAGCCTGAAATTGATATATAAACGGGTACAGAAGCTGCATGCATATATTGACCTTGGGCACCTAAAATATCGATTTTCAGCACGTTTTGGGTCTGTATCTTGAAAACATTCTGGTAAGGAGTAGGCATGTAGAGATCGTTTCTGGGACCCATAAATATCGATCTTTCGGGTGTTTTGAGCCTGAATTTGAGATATAAACTGGTACAGAAGATGCATGCACATATCGACTTTGGGCACCAAAAATATCGATATTGAGCATGTTTTGGGCCTGTATTTTGAAAATACTCTAACACGAAGTAGGCATGTACAAATCGCTTCTGGGACCTAAAAATATCATATTTTGGGTTGTTTTGAGCCTGAATTTGGGATATAAACGGGTACAGAAGATGCATGCACATATTGACTTTGGTCACCTAAAATATCGTTTTTTAGCACGTTTTGGTCCTGTATTTTAAAAATACTCTAACAAGAAGTGGGAATGTACAAATCGCCTCTGGGACCCGAAAATGTCGAATTTTCGGGTGTTTTGAGCCTGAATTTGAGATATAAACGGGTACAGAAGATGCATGCACATATCGTCTTTGGGCACCAAAAATATCGATTTTGAGCATGTTTTGGGCATATATTTTTAAAATATTCTAGCACTGAGTAGGCATGTAGAAATCGCTTCTGGGACCCAAAAATATTTAATTTTTGGGTGTTTTGAGCCTGAATTTGAGATATAAACGGGTACTGAAGATTCTTACCTATATTGACTTTTTGCACCTAAAATATCGATTTTGATCATGTTTTGGGTCTGTATCTTGAAAACATTCTAGCAATTAGTAGGCATGTACAGATCGCTTCTGGAACCCAAAAATTTCGAATTTTCGGGTGTTTTGAGCCTGAATTTGAGATATAAACGGGTACAGAAGATGCATGCACATATCGACTTTGGGCACCAAAAATATCGATATTGAGCATGTTTTGGGCCTGTATTTTGAAAATACTCTAACACGAAGTAGGCATGTACAAATCGCTTCTGGGACCTAAAAATATCATATTTTGGGTCGTTTTGAGCCTGAATTTGGGATATAAACGGGTACAGAAGATGCATGCACATATTGACTTTGGGCACCTAAAATATCGATTTTTAGCACGTTTTGGTCCTGTATTTTAAAAATACTCTAACAAGAAGTGGGAATGTACAAATCGCCTCTGGGACCCGAAAATGTCGAATTTTCGGGTGTTTTGAGCCTGAATTTGAGATATAAACGGGTACAGAAGATGCATGCACATATCGTCTTTGGGCACCAAAAATATGGATTTTGAGCATGTTTTGGGCATATACTTTTAAAATATTCTAGCACTGAGTAGGCATGTAGAAATCGCTTCTGGGACCCAAAAATATTTAATTTTTGGGTGTTTTGAGCCTGAATTTGAGATATAAACGGGTACTGAAGATTCTTACCCATATTGACTTTTTGCACCTAAAATATCGATTTTGATCATGTTTTGGGTCTGTATCTTGAAAACATTCTAGCAATTAGTAGGCATGTACAGATCGCTTCTGGAACCCAAAAATATCGAATTTTCGGGTGTTTTGAGCCTGAATTTGAGATATAAACGGGTACAGAAGATGCATGCACATATCGACTTTGGGCACCAAAAATATCGATTTTTAACATGTTTTGGGCCTATATTTTGAAAATATTCTAGCACTGAGTAGGCATGTACAGATCGCTTCTGGGTCCAATAAATATCGAATTTTTTGGGTCTTTTGAGCCTGAATTTGGGATATAAACAGGTACAGAAGATGCATGCACATATCGACTTTATGCACCAAAAATATCGATTTTCAGCATGTTTTGGGCCTATATTTTGAAAATATTCTAGCTCTGAGTAGGCTTGTACAGATCGCTTCTTGAAACCAAAAATATCAAATTTTCCGGTGTTTTGAGCCTGAATTTGGGATATAAACGGGTACAGAATATGCATACACACATTAACCATGGGCACCTAAAATATCGATTTTGAGCATGTTTTGGGCCTGTATTTTGAAAATACTTTAACACGAAGTAGGCATGTACAGATCGCTTCTGAGACCCAAAAATATCGAATTTTCGGGTGTTTTAAGCCTGAATTTGAGATGTAAACTGGTACAGGAGATGCATGCACATATCGAGTTTGGGCACATAAAATATTGATTTTGAGCATGTTTTGGGTCTGTATCTTGAAAACATTCTAGGAAGGAGTAGGCATGTACAGATCGCTTCAGGAACCAAAAAATATCGAATTTTCAGGTGTTTTAAGTCTGAATTTGAGATATAAACGGGTACAGAATATGCATGCACATATCGACTTTGGGAACCAAAAATATCGATTTTTAACGTGTTTTGGGCCTATATTTTGAAAATATTCTAGCACTGAGTAGGCATGTACAGATCGCTTCTGGGTCCCATAAATTTCGAATATTCGGGTGTTTTGAGACTTTATTTGAGATATAAACTGGTACAGAAGATGCATGCACATATCGACTTTGGTCACCAAAAATATCGATATTGAGCATGTTTTGGGCATATATTTTTAAAATATTCTAGCACTGAGTAGGCATGTAGAAATCGCTTCTGGGACCCAAAAATATTTAATTTTTGGGTGTTTTGAGCCTGAATTTGAGATATAAACGGGTACTGAAGATTCTTACCCATATTGACTTTTTGCACCTAAAATATCGATTTTGATCATGTTTTGGGTCTGTATCTTGAAAACATTCTAGCAATTAGTAGGCATGTACAGATCGCTTCTGGAACCCAAAAATATCGAATTTTCGGGTGTTTTGAGCCTAAATTTGAGATATAAACGGGTACAGAAGATGCATACACATATCGACTTTGGGCACCAAAAATATCGATTTTTAAAATGTTTTGGGCCTATATTTTGAATATATTCTAGCACTGAGTAGGCATGTACAGATCGCTTCTGGGACCAATAAATTTCAAATATTCGGGTGTTTTGAGCCAGAATTTGAGATATAAAAGGGTACAGAAGATCCATGCACATATCGACTTTTTGCACCTAACATATCGATTTTGATCATGTTTTGTGTCTGTATCTTGAAAATTTTCTAGCAAGGAGTATGCATGTACAGATCGCTTCTGGGACCCAAAAATATCGAATTTTCTGGAGTTTTGAGCCTGAATTTCAGATATAAACGGGTACAGATGATGCATGCACATATCGACTTCGGGCACCCAAAATATCGATTTTGAGGATGTTTTAAGCTTGTACTTTGAAAATACTCTAACACGGAGTAGGCATGTACAGATCGCTTCTGAGACCCAAAAATATCGAATTTTCGGGTGTTTTAAGCCTGAATTTGAGATATAAACTGGTACAGGAGATGCATGCACATATCGACTTTGGGCACATAAAATATTGATTTTGAGCATGTTTTGGGTCTGTATCTTGAAAACATTCTAGCAAGGAGTAGGCATGTACAGATCGCTTCTGGAACCCAAAAATATCGAATTTTCGGGTGTTTTGAGCCTGAATTTGAGATATAAACGGGTACAGAAGATGCATGCACATATCGACTTCGGGCACCCAAAATATCGATTTTTAACATGTTTTGGGCCTATATTCTGAAAATATTCTAGCACTGAGTAGGCATGTACAGATCGCTTCTGGGTCATATAAATTTCGAATATTCGGGTGTTTTGAGCCTGAATTTGAGATATAAACGGGTACAGAAGATCCATGCACATATCGACTTTAGGCACCCAAAATAACGATTTTTTGCATGTTTTAGGTCTGTATCTTGAAAACATTCTAGCAAGGAGAAGGCATGTACAAGTCGTTTCTGGGACCCATAAATATCGAATTTTTGGGTCTTTTGAGCTTGAATTTGGGATATAAACAGGTACAGAAGATGCATACACATACTGACTTTTGGCAACTAAAATATCGATTTTCATCATGTTTTGAGAATATATTTTGAAAATACTCTAACACTGAGTAGGCATGTACAGATCACTTCTGGGACCCAAAAATATCGAATTTTCGGGTGTTTTGAGCCTGAATTTGAGATATAAACGGGTACAGATGATGCATGCACATATCGACTTTGGGCATCAAAATTATCGATTTTGAGCATGTTTTGGGCCTGTATTTTGAAAATACTCTAACACGAAGTAAGCATATACAGATTACTTCTGGGACACAAAAATATCAAATCTTCGGGAGTTTTGAGCCTGAATTTGAAATATAAACTGGTATAGAAAATGTATGCACGTATCGACTTTGGACACCTAAAATATCGATTTTTAGCATGTTTTGAGCCTATATTTTGAAAACATTCTAGCACTTTGTAGGCATGTACAGATCGCTTTTTGGACCCAAAAATATCGATTTTCGGGTGTTTTGAGCCTGAATTTTTTATATAAACGGGTACTGAAGATGCATGCACATATCGACTTTGGGCACCCAATATATCGATTTTTAGCATGTTTTAGGCCTATATTTTGAAAATATTCTAGCACTGAGTAGGCATGTACAGATCGCTTCTTGAAACCAAAAATATCGAAATTTCCGGTGTTTTGAGCCTGAATTTGGGATATAAACGGGTACAGAAGATGCATACACATATTAACTTTGGGCAGCTAAAATATCGATTTTCATCATGTTTTGGGTCTGTATCCTGAAAACATTCTAGCAAGAAGTAGGCATGAAGAAATCGCTTCTGGGACCCAAAAATATCGAATTTTCGGGTGTTTTGAGCCTGAATTTGAGATATAAACGGGTACAAATGATGCATACACATATCGACTTTGGGCACCCAAAATATCGATTTTCAGCATGTTTTGGGCCTATATTTTGAAAATATTCTAGCACTGAGTAGGCATGTACAGATCGCTTCTGGGACACAAAAATATCGAATTTTCGGGTGTTTTGAGCCTGAATTTGAGATATAATCGGGTACAGAAGATGCATGCACATATCGACTTTGGGCACCAAAATTATCGATTTTGAACATGTTTTGGGCCAGTATTTTGAAAGTACTCTAACACGAAGTAGGCATGTACAGATTACTTCTGGGACACAAAAATATCAAATTTTCGGGTGCTCTGAGCCTGAATTTGATATATAAATGGGTTCAGAAGATGCATGCACATATTGACATTTGGCACCTAAAATATCGATTTTCAGCATGTTTTGGGTCTGTATCTTGAAAACATTCTGGCAGGGAGTAGACATGTAGAGATCGCTTCTGGGACCCATAAATATCGAATTTTCGGGTGTTTTGAGCCTGAATTTGAGATATAAACTGGTACAGAAGATGCATGCACATATCGACTTTGGGCACCAAAAATATCGATATTGAGCATGTTTTGGGCCTGTATTTTGAAAATACTCTAACACGAAGTAGGCATGTACAAATCGCTTCTGGGACCTAAAAATATCATATTTTGGGTTGTTTTGAGCCTGAATTTGGGATATAAACGGGTACAGAAGATGCATGCACATATTGACTTTGGTCACCTAAAATATCGTTTTTTAGCACGTTTTGGTCCTGTATTTTAAAAATACTCTAACAAGAAGTGGGAATGTACAAATCGCCTCTGGGACCCGAAAATGTCGAATTTTCGGGTGTTTTGAGCCTGAATTTGAGATATAAACGGGTACAGAAGATGCATGCACATATCGTCTTTGGGCACCAAAAATATCGATTTTGAGCATGTTTTGGGCATATATTTTTAAAATATTCTAGCACTGAGTAGGCATGTAGAAATCGCTTCTGGGACCCAAAAATATTTAATTTTTGGGTGTTTTGAGCCTGAATTTGAGATATAAACGGGTACTGAAGATTCTTACCTATATTGACTTTTTGCACCTAAAATATCGATTTTGATCATGTTTTGGGTCTGTATCTTGAAAACATTCTAGCAATTAGTAGGCATGTACAGATCGCTTCTGGAACCCAAAAATTTCGAATTTTCGGGTGTTTTGAGCCTGAATTTGAGATATAAACGGGTACAGAAGATGCATGCACATATCGACTTTGGGCACCAAAAATATCGATATTGAGCATGTTTTGGGCCTGTATTTTGAAAATACTCTAACACGAAGTAGGCATGTACAAATCGCTTCTGGGACCTAAAAATATCATATTTTGGGTCGTTTTGAGCCTGAATTTGGGATATAAACGGGTACAGAAGATGCATGCACATATTGACTTTGGGCACCTAAAATATCGATTTTTAGCACGTTTTGGTCCTGTATTTTAAAAATACTCTAACAAGAAGTGGGAATGTACAAATCGCCTCTGGGACCCGAAAATGTCGAATTTTCGGGTGTTTTGAGCCTGAATTTGAGATATAAACGGGTACAGAAGATGCATGCACATATCGTCTTTGGGCACCAAAAATATGGATTTTGAGCATGTTTTGGGCATATACTTTTAAAATATTCTAGCACTGAGTAGGCATGTAGAAATCGCTTCTGGGACCCAAAAATATTTAATTTTTGGGTGTTTTGAGCCTGAATTTGAGATATAAACGGGTACTGAAGATTCTTACCCATATTGACTTTTTGCACCTAAAATATCGATTTTGATCATGTTTTGGGTCTGTATCTTGAAAACATTCTAGCAATTAGTAGGCATGTACAGATCGCTTCTGGAACCCAAAAATATCGAATTTTCGGGTGTTTTGAGCCTGAATTTGAGATATAAACGGGTACAGAAGATGCATGCACATATCGACTTTGGGCATCAAAAATATCGATTTTTAACATGTTTTGGGCCTATATTTTGAAAATATTCTAGCACTGAGTAGGCATGTACAGATCGCTTCTGGGTCCAATAAATTTCAAATATTCGGGTGTTTTGAGCCTGAATTTGAGATATAAACGGGTACAGAAGATCCATGCACATATCGACTTTAGGCACCCAAAATATCGATTTTTAGCATCTTTTGGGTCTGTATCTTGAAAATATTCTAGCAAGGAGTAGGCATGTACAAGTCGTTTCTGGGACCCATAAATATCGAATTTTTTGGGTCTTTTGAGCCTGAATTTGGGATATAAACAGGTACAGAAGATGCATGCACATATCGACTTTATGCACCAAAAATATCGATTTTCAGCATGTTTTGGGCCTATATTTTGAAAATATTCTAGCTCTGAGTAGGCTTGTACAGATCGCTTCTTGAAACCAAAAATATCAAATTTTCCGGTGTTTTGAGCCTGAATTTGGGATATAAACGGGTACAGAATATGCATACACACATTAACCATGGGCACCTAAAATATCGATTTTGAGCATGTTTTGGGCCTGTATTTTGAAAATACTTTAACACGAAGTAGGCATGTACAGATCGCTTCTGAGACCCAAAAATATCGAATTTTCGGGTGTTTTAAGCCTGAATTTGAGATGTAAACTGGTACAGGAGATGCATGCACATATCGAGTTTGGGCACATAAAATATTGATTTTGAGCATGTTTTGGGTCTGTATCTTGAAAACATTCTAGGAAGGAGTAGGCATGTACAGATCGATTCAGGAACCAAAAAATATCGAATTTTCAGGTGTTTTAAGTCTGAATTTGAGATATAAACGGGTACAGAATATGCATGCACATATCGACTTTGGGAACCAAAAATATCGATTTTTAACGTGTTTTGGGCCTATATTTTGAAAATATTCTAGCACTGAGTAGGCATGTACAGATCGCTTCTGGGTCCCATAAATTTCAAATATTCGGGTGTTTTGAGCCAGAATTTGAGATATAAAAGGGTACAGAAGATCCATGCACATATCGACTTTTTGCACCTAACATATCGATTTTGATCATGTTTTGTGTCTGTATCTTGAAAATTTTCTAGCAAGGAGTATGCATGTACAGATCGCTTCTGGGACCCAAAAATATCGAATTTTCTGGAGTTTTGAGCCTGAATTTCAGATATAAACGGGTACAGATGATGCATGCACATATCGACTTCGGGCACCCAAAATATCGATTTTGAGGATGTTTTAAGCTTGTACTTTGAAAATACTCTAACACGGAGTAGGCATGTACAGATCGCTTCTGAGACCCAAAAATATCGAATTTTCGGGTGTTTTAAGCCTGAATTTGAGATATAAACTGGTACAGGAGATGCATGCACATATCGACTTTGGGCACATAAAATATTGATTTTGAGCATGTTTTGGGTCTGTATCTTGAAAACATTCTAGCAAGGAGTAGGCATGTACAGATCGCTTCTGGAACCCAAAAATATCGAATTTTCGGGTGTTTTGAGCCTGAATTTGAGATATAAACGGGTACAGAAGATGCATGCACATATCGACTTCGGGCACCCAAAATATCGATTTTTAACATGTTTTGGGCCTATATTCTGAAAATATTCTAGCACTGAGTAGGCATGTACAGATCGCTTCTGGGTCATATAAATTTCGAATATTCGGGTGTTTTGAGCCTGAATTTGAGATATAAACGGGTACAGAAGATCCATGCACATATCGACTTTAGGCACCCAAAATAACGATTTTTTGCATGTTTTAGGTCTGTATCTTGAAAACATTCTAGCAAGGAGAAGGCATGTACAAGTCGTTTCTGGGACCCATAAATATCGAATTTTTGGGTCTTTTGAGCTTGAATTTGGGATATAAACAGGTACAGAAGATGCATACACATACTGACTTTTGGCAACTAAAATATCGATTTTCATCATGTTTTGAGAATATATTTTGAAAATACTCTAACACTGAGTAGGCATGTACAGATCACTTCTGGGACCCAAAAATATCGAATTTTCGGGTGTTTTGAGCCTGAATTTGAGATATAAACGGGTACAGATGATGCATGCACATATCGACTTTGGGCACCAAAATTATCGATTTTGAGCATGTTTTGGGCCTGTATTTTGAAAATACTCTAACACGAAGTAAGCATATACAGATTACTTCTGGGACACAAAAATATCAAATCTTCGGGAGTTTTGAGCCTGAATTTGAAATATAAACTGGTATAGAAAATGTATGCACGTATCGACTTTGGACACCTAAAATATCGATTTTTAGCATGTTTTGAGCCTATATTTTGAAAACATTCTAGCACTTTGTAGGCATGTACAGATCGCTTTTTGGACCCAAAAATATCGATTTTCGGGTGTTTTGAGCCTGAATTTTTTATATAAACGGGTACTGAAGATGCATGCACATATCGACTTTGGGCACCCAATATATCGATTTTTAGCATGTTTTAGGCCTATATTTTGAAAATATTCTAGCACTGAGTAGGCATGTACAGATCGCTTCTGGGACCAAAAAATATCGAATTTTCGGGTGCTTTGAGCCTGAATTTGGGATGTAAACGGGTACAGAAGATGAATACACATATTGACTTTTGGCACCTAAGATATCGATTTCGAGCTTGTTTCGGGTCTGTATCTTGAAAACATTCTGGCATGGAGTATGCATGTAGAGATCGCTTCTGGGACCCATAAATTTCGAATTTTCGGGTGTTTTGAGCCTGAATTTGAGATAAAAACGGGTACAGAAGATGCATGCACATATCGACTTTAGGCACCAAAAATATCGATTTTTTAGCATGTTTTGGGTCTATATCTTGATAAATTTCTAGCAAGGAGTAGGCATGTAAGGATCGCTTTTAAGACCCAAAAATATCGAATTTTCGGGTTCTTTGAGCCTGAATTTGGGTTATAAACGGATACAGAAGATGCATACACATATTGACTTTGGGCACCAAAAATATCGATTTTGAGCATGTTTTGGGCCTGTATTTTAAAAATACTCTAACACGGAATAGGCATGTACAGATCGCTTCTGGGAACCAAAAATATCGTATTTTCGGGTGTTTTGAGCCTGAATTTGGGATATAAACGGGTACAGAAGATGCATACACATATTGACTTAGGGCACCTAAAATATCGATTTTCAGAATGTTTTGGGCCTGTATTTTAAAAATACTCTAACACGGAGTAGGCATGTACAGATCGCTTCTGGGATCCAAAAATATCGAATTTTCGGGTGTTTTGAGCTTGAATTTGAGATACAAACGGGTACTGAAGATGAATGCACGTATCGACTTTTTGGACGTAAAATATCGATTTTGAGCTTGTTTCGGGTCTGTATCTTGAAAACATTCTGGCAAGGAGTATGCATGTAGAGATCGCTTCTGGGACCCATAAATTTTGAATTTTTGGGTGTTTTGAGCCTGAATTTGAGATATAAACGGGTACAGAAGATGCATGCACATATCGACTTTGGGCACCCAAAATATAGATTTTTAGCATGTTTTGGGTCTATATCTTGATAACTTTCTAGCAAGGAGTAGGCATATACAGATCGCTTTTTGGACCCAAAAATATCGAATTTTCGGGTTCTTTGAGCCTGAATTCGGGATATAAACGGGTACAGAAGATGCATGCACATATCGACTTTGGGCATCCAAAATATCGATTTTTAGCATGTTTTGGGCCTATATTTTGAAAATATTCTAGCACTGAGTAGGCATGTACAGATCGCTTCTGGGACCCATAAATTTCGAATTTTCGGGTGTTTTGAGCCTGAATTTGAGATATAAAAGGGTACAAAAGATGCATGCACATATCGACTTTGGGCACCAAAAATATCGATTTTGAGCATGTTTTGGGCCTGAATTTTGAAACTACTCTAACACGAAGTAGGCATGTACAGATCGCTTCTGGGAGCCAAAAAAATAGAATTTCCGGGTGTTTTGAACCTGAATTTGAGATATAAACTGGCATAGAAGATGCATGCATGCACTTATCGACTTTTTGCACCGAAAATATCAATTTTGAGCTTGTTTTGTGTGTGTATCTTGAAAATACTCTAACACGAAGTAGGAATGTACAGATCGCTTCTGGGACACAAAAATATCAAATTTTCGGGTGTTTTGAGCCTGAATTTGAGATATAAACGGGTACTGAAGATTCTTACCTATATTGACTTTTTGCACCTAAAATATCGATTTTGATCATGTTTTGGGTCTGTATCTTGAAAACATTCTAGCAATTAGTAGGCATGTACAGATCGCTTCTGGAACCCAAAAATTTCGAATTTTCGGGTGTTTTGAGCCTGAATTTGAGATATAAACGGGTACAGAAGATGCATGCACATATCGACTTTGGGCACCAAAAATATCGATATTGAGCATGTTTTGGGCCTGTATTTTGAAAATACTCTAACACGAAGTAGGCATGTACAAATCGCTTCTGGGACCTAAAAATATCATATTTTGGGTCGTTTTGAGCCTGAATTTGGGATATAAACGGGTACAGAAGATGCATGCACATATTGACTTTGGGCACCTAAAATATCGATTTTTAGCACGTTTTGGTCCTGTATTTTAAAAATACTCTAACAAGAAGTGGGAATGTACAAATCGCCTCTGGGACCCGAAAATGTCGAATTTTCGGGTGTTTTGAGCCTGAATTTGAGATATAAACGGGTACAGAAGATGCATGCACATATCGTCTTTGGGCACCAAAAATATGGATTTTGAGCATGTTTTGGGCATATACTTTTAAAATATTCTAGCACTGAGTAGGCATGTAGAAATCGCTTCTGGGACCCAAAAATATTTAATTTTTGGGTGTTTTGAGCCTGAATTTGAGATATAAACGGGTACTGAAGATTCTTACCCATATTGACTTTTTGCACCTAAAATATCGATTTTGATCATGTTTTGGGTCTGTATCTTGAAAACATTCTAGCAATTAGTAGGCATGTACAGATCGCTTCTGGAACCCAAAAATATCGAATTTTCGGGTGTTTTGAGCCTGAATTTGAGATATAAACGGGTACAGAAGATGCATGCACATATCGACTTTGGGCATCAAAAATATCGATTTTTAACATGTTTTGGGCCTATATTTTGAAAATATTCTAGCACTGAGTAGGCATGTACAGATCGCTTCTGGGTCCAATAAATTTCAAATATTCGGGTGTTTTGAGCCTGAATTTGAGATATAAACGGGTACAGAAGATCCATGCACATATCGACTTTAGGCACCCAAAATATCGATTTTTAGCATCTTTTGGGTCTGTATCTTGAAAATATTCTAGCAAGGAGTAGGCATGTACAAGTCGTTTCTGGGACCCATAAATATCGAATTTTTTGGGTCTTTTGAGCCTGAATTTGGGATATAAACAGGTACAGAAGATGCATGCACATATCGACTTTATGCACCAAAAATATCGATTTTCAGCATGTTTTGGGCCTATATTTTGAAAATATTCTAGCTCTGAGTAGGCTTGTACAGATCGCTTCTTGAAACCAAAAATATCAAATTTTCCGGTGTTTTGAGCCTGAATTTGGGATATAAACGGGTACAGAATATGCATACACACATTAACCATGGGCACCTAAAATATCGATTTTGAGCATGTTTTGGGCCTGTATTTTGAAAATACTTTAACACGAAGTAGGCATGTACAGATCGCTTCTGAGACCCAAAAATATCGAATTTTCGGGTGTTTTAAGCCTGAATTTGAGATGTAAACTGGTACAGGAGATGCATGCACATATCGAGTTTGGGCACATAAAATATTGATTTTGAGCATGTTTTGGGTCTGTATCTTGAAAACATTCTAGGAAGGAGTAGGCATGTACAGATCGATTCAGGAACCAAAAAATATCGAATTTTCAGGTGTTTTAAGTCTGAATTTGAGATATAAACGGGTACAGAATATGCATGCACATATCGACTTTGGGAACCAAAAATATCGATTTTTAACGTGTTTTGGGCCTATATTTTGAAAATATTCTAGCACTGAGTAGGCATGTACAGATCGCTTCTGGGTCCCATAAATTTCAAATATTCGGGTGTTTTGAGCCAGAATTTGAGATATAAAAGGGTACAGAAGATCCATGCACATATCGACTTTTTGCACCTAACATATCGATTTTGATCATGTTTTGTGTCTGTATCTTGAAAATTTTCTAGCAAGGAGTATGCATGTACAGATCGCTTCTGGGACCCAAAAATATCGAATTTTCTGGAGTTTTGAGCCTGAATTTCAGATATAAACGGGTACAGATGATGCATGCACATATCGACTTCGGGCACCCAAAATATCGATTTTGAGGATGTTTTAAGCTTGTACTTTGAAAATACTCTAACACGGAGTAGGCATGTACAGATCGCTTCTGAGACCCAAAAATATCGAATTTTCGGGTGTTTTAAGCCTGAATTTGAGATATAAACTGGTACAGGAGATGCATGCACATATCGACTTTGGGCACATAAAATATTGATTTTGAGCATGTTTTGGGTCTGTATCTTGAAAACATTCTAGCAAGGAGTAGGCATGTACAGATCGCTTCTGGAACCCAAAAATATCGAATTTTCGGGTGTTTTGAGCCTGAATTTGAGATATAAACGGGTACAGAAGATGCATGCACATATCGACTTCGGGCACCCAAAATATCGATTTTTAACATGTTTTGGGCCTATATTCTGAAAATATTCTAGCACTGAGTAGGCATGTACAGATCGCTTCTGGGTCATATAAATTTCGAATATTCGGGTGTTTTGAGCCTGAATTTGAGATATAAACGGGTACAGAAGATCCATGCACATATCGACTTTAGGCACCCAAAATAACGATTTTTTGCATGTTTTAGGTCTGTATCTTGAAAACATTCTAGCAAGGAGAAGGCATGTACAAGTCGTTTCTGGGACCCATAAATATCGAATTTTTGGGTCTTTTGAGCTTGAATTTGGGATATAAACAGGTACAGAAGATGCATACACATACTGACTTTTGGCAACTAAAATATCGATTTTCATCATGTTTTGAGAATATATTTTGAAAATACTCTAACACTGAGTAGGCATGTACAGATCACTTCTGGGACCCAAAAATATCGAATTTTCGGGTGTTTTGAGCCTGAATTTGAGATATAAACGGGTACAGATGATGCATGCACATATCGACTTTGGGCACCAAAATTATCGATTTTGAGCATGTTTTGGGCCTGTATTTTGAAAATACTCTAACACGAAGTAAGCATATACAGATTACTTCTGGGACACAAAAATATCAAATCTTCGGGAGTTTTGAGCCTGAATTTGAAATATAAACTGGTATAGAAAATGTATGCACGTATCGACTTTGGACACCTAAAATATCGATTTTTAGCATGTTTTGAGCCTATATTTTGAAAACATTCTAGCACTTTGTAGGCATGTACAGATCGCTTTTTGGACCCAAAAATATCGATTTTCGGGTGTTTTGAGCCTGAATTTTTTATATAAACGGGTACTGAAGATGCATGCACATATCGACTTTGGGCACCCAATATATCGATTTTTAGCATGTTTTAGGCCTATATTTTGAAAATATTCTAGCACTGAGTAGGCATGTACAGATCGCTTCTGGGACCAAAAAATATCGAATTTTCGGGTGCTTTGAGCCTGAATTTGGGATGTAAACGGGTACAGAAGATGAATACACATATTGACTTTTGGCACCTAAGATATCGATTTCGAGCTTGTTTCGGGTCTGTATCTTGAAAACATTCTGGCATGGAGTATGCATGTAGAGATCGCTTCTGGGACCCATAAATTTCGAATTTTCGGGTGTTTTGAGCCTGAATTTGAGATAAAAACGGGTACAGAAGATGCATGCACATATCGACTTTAGGCACCAAAAATATCGATTTTTTAGCATGTTTTGGGTCTATATCTTGATAAATTTCTAGCAAGGAGTAGGCATGTAAGGATCGCTTTTAAGACCCAAAAATATCGAATTTTCGGGTTCTTTGAGCCTGAATTTGGGTTATAAACGGATACAGAAGATGCATACACATATTGACTTTGGGCACCAAAAATATCGATTTTGAGCATGTTTTGGGCCTGTATTTTAAAAATACTCTAACACGGAATAGGCATGTACAGATCGCTTCTGGGAACCAAAAATATCGTATTTTCGGGTGTTTTGAGCCTGAATTTGGGATATAAACGGGTACAGAAGATGCATACACATATTGACTTAGGGCACCTAAAATATCGATTTTCAGAATGTTTTGGGCCTGTATTTTAAAAATACTCTAACACGGAGTAGGCATGTACAGATCGCTTCTGGGATCCAAAAATATCGAATTTTCGGGTGTTTTGAGCTTGAATTTGAGATACAAACGGGTACTGAAGATGAATGCACGTATCGACTTTTTGGACGTAAAATATCGATTTTGAGCTTGTTTCGGGTCTGTATCTTGAAAACATTCTGGCAAGGAGTATGCATGTAGAGATCGCTTCTGGGACCCATAAATTTTGAATTTTTGGGTGTTTTGAGCCTGAATTTGAGATATAAACGGGTACAGAAGATGCATGCACATATCGACTTTGGGCACCCAAAATATAGATTTTTAGCATGTTTTGGGTCTATATCTTGATAACTTTCTAGCAAGGAGTAGGCATATACAGATCGCTTTTTGGACCCAAAAATATCGAATTTTCGGGTTCTTTGAGCCTGAATTCGGGATATAAACGGGTACAGAAGATGCATGCACATATCGACTTTGGGCATCCAAAATATCGATTTTTAGCATGTTTTGGGCCTATATTTTGAAAATATTCTAGCACTGAGTAGGCATGTACAGATCGCTTCTGGGACCCATAAATTTCGAATTTTCGGGTGTTTTGAGCCTGAATTTGAGATATAAAAGGGTACAAAAGATGCATGCACATATCGACTTTGGGCACCAAAAATATCGATTTTGAGCATGTTTTGGGCCTGAATTTTGAAACTACTCTAACACGAAGTAGGCATGTACAGATCGCTTCTGGGAGCCAAAAAAATAGAATTTCCGGGTGTTTTGAACCTGAATTTGAGATATAAACTGGCATAGAAGATGCATGCATGCACTTATCGACTTTTTGCACCGAAAATATCAATTTTGAGCTTGTTTTGTGTGTGTATCTTGAAAATACTCTAACACGAAGTAGGAATGTACAGATCGCTTCTGGGACACAAAAATATCAAATTTTCGGGTGTTTTGAGCCTGAATTTAATATATAAACGGGTACAGAAGATACATGCACATATTGACTTTGGGCACCTAATATATCGATTTTCAGCACGTTTGGGGCTTGTATTTTAAAAATTCTCTAACACGGAGTAGGAATGTACAGATCACTTCTGGGACCCAAAAATGTCGAATTTTCGGGTGTTTTGAGCTTGAATTTGAGATATGAACGGGTACAGAAGATGCTTACACATATCGAATTTGGACATCTAGAATATCGATTTTGAGCATGGTTTGGGTATATATTTTGAAAACATTCTAGCTCTAAGTACGTATGTAGAAATCGCTTCTTGTACCCAAAAATATCGAATTTTCGGGTGTTTTGAGCCGGAATTTGAGATATAAACTGGTACTGAAGATGCTTACACATATCGAATTTTTGGACCTAAAATATTGATTTTAAGCATGTTTTGAGTCTGTATCTTGAAAACATCCTAGCAAGGAGTAAGCATGTACAGATCGCTTCTGGGACCCAAAAATATCGAATTTTCGGTTGTTTTGAGCCTGAATTTCAGATATAAACGTGTACAGAAGATGCATGCACATATCGACTTTGGTCACCCAAAATATCGATTTTTAGCATGTTTTGGGCCTATATTTGGAAAATATTCTATCACTGAGTAGGCATGTACAGATCGCTTGTGGGACCCAAAAATATCGAATTTTCGGGTGTTTTTAAATCTGAATTTGAGATATAAACGGGTATAGAAGATGCATGCACATGTCGACTTTGGGCACCTAAAATATCGATTTTAAGCATGTTTTGGGCCAATATTTTGAAAACATTTTAGCACTGAGTAGGCATGTACAAATCGCTTCTGGGACCCAAAAATATCGAATTTTCGGGTAATTTGAGCCTGAATTTCAGATATTAACGGGTACAGAAAATACATACACATATTGACTTTGGGCACCTAAAATATCGATTTTCAGCATGTTTTGGGCCTGTATTTTGAAAATACTCTAACACGGAGTAGGCATGTATAGATCGCTTCTGGGACCCAAAAATATCGAATTTTCGCGTGTTTTGAGGCTGAATTTGAGATATAAACGGGTACAGATGATGCATGCACATATTGACTTTGGGCACCTAAAATATCGATTTTCAGGACGTTTGGGGCCTGTATTTTAAAAATACTCTAACACGGAGTAGGAATGTACAGATCACTTCTGGGACCCAAAAATGTCGAATTTTCGGGTGTTTTGAGCCTGAATTTGAGATATGAACGGGTACAGAAGATACTTACACATATCGACTTTGGACATCTAAAATATCGATTTTGAGCATGTTTTGGGCATATATTTTGAAAACATTCTAGCACTGGGTACGTATGTAGAAATCGCTTCTTGTACCCAAAAATACTGAGTTTTAGGGTGTTTTGAGCCTAAATTTGAGATATAAACGGGTACTGAAGATGCTTACACATATCGAATTTTTGCACCTAAAATATCGATTTTGAGCATGTTTTGAGTCTGTATCTTGAAAACATTCTAGTAAGGAGTAGGCATGTACAGATCGCTTCTGGGACCCAAAAATATCGAATTTTCGGTTGTTTTGAGACTGAATATCAGATATAAACGGGTACAGAAGATGCATGCACATATCGACTTTGGGCACCCAAAATATCGATTTTTAGCATGTTTTGGGCCTATATTTGGAAAATATTCTAGCACTGAGTAGGCATGTACAGATCGCTTCTGGGACCCAAAAATATCGAATTTTGGGGTGTTTTGAGCCTGAATTTGAGATATAAACGGGTATAGAAGATGCATGCACATGTCGACTTTGGGCACCTAAAATATCGATTTTAAGCATGTTTTGGGTCTATATTTTGAAAACATTCTAGTACTGAGTAGGCACGTACAAATCGTTTATGGGACCCAAAAATATCGAATTCTCTGGTAATTTGAGCCTGAATTTGAGATATTAACTGGTACAGAAGATACATAAACATATTGACTTTAGGCACCTAAAATATCGATTTTGAGCATGTTTTGGGCCTGAATTTTGAAACTACTCTAACACGAAGTAGGCATGTACAGATCGCTTCTGGGAGCCAAAAATATAGAATTTTCGGGTGTTTTGAACCTGAATTTGAGATATAAACTGGCATAGAAGATGCATTCAATTATCGACTTTTTGCACCAAAAATATCGATTTTGAGCTTGTTTTCTGTGTGAATCTTGAAAAAACTCTAACACGAAGTAGGCATGTACAGATCGAATCTGGGACACAAAAATATCAAATTTTCGAGTGTTTTGAGCCTGAATTTGAGATATAAACGGGTATAGAAGATGCATGCACATGTCGACTTTGGGCACCTAAAATATCGATTTTAAGCATGTTTTGGGTCTATATTTTGAAAACATTCTAGCACTGAGTAGGCATGTACAAATCGCTTCTGGGACCCATAAATTTCGAATTTTCGGGTGTTTTGAGCCTGAATTTGAGATATAAACGGGTTCAAAAGATGCATGCACATATCGACTTTTGGCACCAAAAATATCGATTTTGAGCATGGTTTGGACCTGAATTTTGAAACTACTCTAACACGAAGTAGGCATGTACAGATCGCTTCTGAGAACCAAAAATATAGAAATTTCGGGTGTTTTGAACCTAAATTTGAGATATAAACTGGCATAGAAGATGCATGTACATATCGACATTGGGAACCAAAAATATCGATTTTGAGCATGTTTTTAGGCCTGTAAATTAAAAATACTCTTAAACGAAGTAGGCATGTACACATCGCTTCTGGGACACAAAAATATCAAATTTTGGGGTGTTTTGAGCCAGAAGTTGATATATAAACAGGTACAGTAGATGCATGCACATATCGACTTTGGGCACGTAAAATATCGATTTTGAGCATGTTTTGGGTCTGTATCTTGAAAACATTCTAGCAAGGAGTAGGCATGTACAGATCGCTTCTGGGACCCAAAAATATCGAATTTTCGGGTGTTTTGAGCCTGAATTTGTGATATAAACGGGTACTGAAGATGCATGCACTTATCGACTTTTTGCACCTAAAATATCGATTTTGAGCTTGTTTTGTGTGTGTATCTTGAAAATACTCTAACACGAAGTAGGCATGTACAGATCGCTTCTGGGACCCTAAAATATCAAATTTTCGGGTGTTTTGAGCCTGAATTTAATATATAAACGGGTACAGAAGATGCATGCACATATTGACTTTGGGCACCTTAAATATCGATTTTCAGCACGTTTAGGGCTTGTATTTTAAAAATACTCTAACACGGAGTAGGAATGTACAGATCACTTCTGGGACCCAAAAATGTCGAATTTTCGGGTGTTTTGAGCCTTAATTTGAGAAATGAACGGGTACAGAAGATACTTACACATATCGACTTCTGACATCTAAAATATCGATTTTAAGTATGTTTTGGGCATATATTTTGAAAACATTCTAGCACTGAGTACGTATGTAGAAATTGCTTCTTGTACCCAAAAATACTGAATATTAGGGTGTTTTGAGCCTAAATTTGAGATACAAACGGGTACTGAAGATACTTACACATATCGAATTTTTGCACCTAAAATATCGATTTTGAACATGTTTTAAGTCTGTATCTGAAAAACATTCTAGCAAGGAATAGGCATGTACAGATCGCTTCTGGGACCCAAAAATATCGGATTTTTGGTTGTTTTGAGCCTGAATTTCAGATATAAACAGGTACAGAAGATGCAGGCACATATCGACTTTGGGCACCCAAAATATCGATTTTTAGCATGTTTTGGGCCTATATCTGGAAAATATTCTAGCACTGAGTAGGCATGTACAGATCGCTTCTAGGACCCAAAAATATCGAATTTTCAGGTGTTTTGAGCCTGAATTTGAGATATAAATGGGTATAGAAGATGCATGCACATGTCGACTTTGGGCACCTAAAATATCGATTTTAAGCATGTTTTGGGCCTATATTTTGAAAACATTCTAGCACTGAGTAGGCATGTACAAATCGCTTCTGGGACCCAAAAAAATCGAATTTTCTGGTAATCTGAGTCTGAATTTGAGATATTAACGAGTACCGAAGATACATACACATATTGACTTTAGGCACCTAAAATATCGATTTTCAGCATGTTTTGGGCCTGTATTTTGAGAATACTCTAACAAGGAGTAGGTATGTATAGATCGCTTCTGGGACCCAAAAATATCGAATTTTCGCGTGTTTTGAGGCTGAATTTGAGATATAAACAGGTACTGAAGATGCATTCGCATATCGACTTTTTGCACGTAAAATATCGTTTTTGAGCTTGTTTTGTTTCTGTATCTTGAAAATATTCTGTCAAGGAGTAGGCGTGTAGAGATCGCTTCTGGGACCCATAAATTTCGAATTTTCGGGATTTTTGAGCCTGAATTTGAGATATTAACGTGTACAGAAGATGCATACACATATTGACTTTGTGCACCTAAAATATCGATTTTTAGCATGTTTTGGGCCTATATTTTAAAAATATTTTAGCACTGAGTAGGCATGTACAGATCGCTTCTGGGACCCAAAAATATCGAATTTTCGGGTGCTTTGAGCCTGAATTTGGGATATAAACGGATACAGAAGATGCATACACATATTGACTTTGGGCACCGAAAATATCGATTTTCAGAATGTTTTGGGCCTGTATTTTGGAAATACTCTAACACGGAGTAGGCATGTACAGATCGCTTCTCGGATCCAAAAATATCGAATTTTCGGGTGTTTTGAGCTTTAATTTGAGATATAAACGGGTACTGAAGATGCATGCACGTATCGACTTTTTGCACGTAAAATATCGATTTTGAGCTTGTTTTGTGTGTGTATCTTGAAAACATTCTGGCAAGGAGTATGCATGTAGAGATCGCTTCTGGGACCCATAAATTTTGATTTTTCGGGTGTTTTGAGCCAGAATTTGAGATATAAACGGGTACAGAAGATGCATGCACATATCGACTTTGTGCACCCAAAATATAGATTTTTAGCATGTTTTGGGTTTATATCTTGATAACTTTCTAGCAAGGAGTAGGCATATACAGATCGCTTTTTGGACTCAAAAATATCGAATTTTCGGGTTCTTTGACCATGAATTCGGGATATAAACGGGTACAGAAGATGCATGCACATATCGACTTTGGACATCCAAAATATCGATTTTTACCATGTTTTGGGCCTATATTTTAAAAATATTCTAGCACTGAGTAGGCATGTACAGATCGCTTCTGGGACACATAAATTTCGAATATTCGGGTGTTTTGAGCCTGAATTTGAGATATAAACGGACACAAAAGATCCATGCATATATCGACTTTTTGCACCTAAAATATCGATTTTGAGCTTGTTTTGTGTGTGTATCTTGAAAATACTCTAACACGAAGTAGGCTTGTACAGATCGCTTCTGGGACACAAAAATATCAAATTTTCGGGTGTTTTGAGCCGGAATTTAATATATAAACGGGTACAGAAGATGCATGCATATATTGACTTTGGGCACCTAAAATATCGATTTTCAGCACGTTTGGGGCTTGTATTTTAAAAATTCTCTAACACGGAGTAGGAATGTACAGATCATTTCTGGGACCCAAAAATGTCGAATTTTCGGGTGTTTTGAGCCTGAATTTGAGATATGAAAGGGTACAGAAGATGCTTACACATATCGAATTTGGACATCTAAAATATCGATTTTGAGCATGGTTTGGGCATATATTTTGAAAACATTCTAGCACTAAGTACGTATGTAGAAATAGCTTCTTGTACCCAAAAATACTGAATTTTCGGGTGTTTTGAGCCTGAATTTGAGATATAAACGGGTACTGAAGATACTTACACATATCGACTTTTTGCACGTAAAATATCGATTTTTAGCATGTTTTGTTTCTGTATCTTGAAAACCTTCTGGCAAGGAGTAGGCATGTACAGATCGCTTCTGGAACCCAAAAATGTCGAATTTTCGGGTGTTTTAAGCCTGAATTTGAGATATGAACGGGTACAGAAGATACTTACACATATCGACTTTGGACATCTAAAATATCGATTTTTAGCATGTTTTGGGCATATATTTTGAAAACATTCTAGCAATGGGTACGTATGTAGAAATCGCTTCTTGTACCCAAAAAATACTGAATTTTCGGGTGTTTTGAGCCTAAATTTGAGATATAAACGGGTACTGAAGATGCTTACACATATCGAATTTTTGCACCAAAAATATCGATTTTGAGCATGTTTTGAGTCTGTATCTTGAAAATATTCTAGCAATTAGTAGGCATGTACAGATCGCTTTTGGGACCCATAAATTTCGAATTTTCGGGTGTTTTGAGACTGAATTTGAGATATAAACGGTTACAGAAGATGCATGCACATATTGACTTTGGGCACCTAATATATCGATTTTCAGGACGTTTGGGGCCTGTATTTTAGAAATACTCTAACACGGAGTAGGAATGTACAGATCACTTCTGGCACCCAAAAATGTCGAATTTTCGGGTGTTTTAAGCCTGAATTTGAGATAAGAACGGGTACAGAAGATACTTACACATATCGACTTTGGACATCTAAAATATCGATTTTGAGCATGTTTTAGGCATATATTTTGAAAACATTCTAGCACTGGGTACGTATGTAGAAATCGCTTCTTGTACCCAAAAAATACTGAATTTTCGGGTGTTTTGAGCCTAAATTTGAGATATAAACAGGTACTGAAGATGCTTACACATATCGAATTTTTGCACCTAAAATATCGATTTTGAGCATGTTTTGAGTCTGTATCTTGAAAACATTCTAGCAAGGAGTAGGCATGTACAGATCGCTTCTGGGACCCAAAAATATCGAATTTTCGGGTGTTTTGAGCCTGAATTTGAGATATAAACGGGTATAGAAGATGCATGCACATATTGACTTTAGGCTCCTAAAATATCGATTTTCAGCATGTTTTGGGCCTGTATTTTGAAAACATACTAGCACTGAGTAGGTATGTACTGATCGCTTCTGGGAAACAAAAATATCAAATTTTCGGGTGTTTTGAGCCTGAATTTGGGATATAAACGGGTACAGAAGATGCATACACATACTGACTTTGGACAACTAAAACATCGATTTTCATTGTGTTTTGAGCATATATTTTGAAAAAATTTCAAGCAATGAATAGGCATGTACAGATCGCTTCTGGGACCCAAAAATATCGAATTTTCGGGTCTTTTGAGCCTGAATTTGGGATATAAACGGGTACAGAAAATGCATACACATATTGACTTTTTGCACGTAAAATATCGATTTTGAGCATGTTTTGGGTCTGTATCTTGAAAACATTCTTGCAAGGAGTAGGCATGTAGAGATCGCTTCTGGGACCCATAAATTTTAAATTTTCGGGTATTTTGAGCCAAATTTGAGATATAAACGGGTACAAAAAATGCATGCACATATCGATATTGGGAACCAAAAATATCGATTTTAGCATTTTTGGGACTATATTTTAAAAATATTCTAGCACTGAGTAGGCATGTACAGATCGCTTCTGGGACCCATAAATTTCGAATTTTCGGGTGTTTTGAGCCTGAATTTGAGATATAAACGGGTACAAAAGATGAATGCACATATCGACTTTTGGCACCAAAAATATCGATTTTGAGCATGGTTTGGGCCTGAATTTTGAAACTACTCTAACACGAAGTAGGCATGTACAGATCGCTTCTGGGAGCCAAAAATATCGAAATTTCGGGTGTTTTGAACCTGAATTTGAGATATAAACTGGCATAGAAGATGCATGTATATATCGACATTGGGAACCAAAAATATCGATTTTGAGCATGTTTTTAGGCCTGTATATTAAAAATACTCTAAAACGAAGTAGGCATGTACAGATCGCTTCTGGGACACAAAAATATCAAGTTTTAAGGTGTTTTGAGCCAGAAGTTGATATATAAACGGGTACAGTAGATGCATGCACATATCGACTTTGAGCACGTAAAATATCGATTTTGAGCATGTTTTGGGTCTGTATCTTGAAAACATTCTGGCAAGGAGTAGGCAAGTACAGATCGCTTCTGGGACCCAAAAATATCGAATTTTCGGGTGTTTTGAGCCTGAATTTGAGATATAAACGGGTACTGAAGATGCATGCACTTATCGACTTTTTGCACCTAAAATATCGATTTTAAGCTTGTTTTGTGTGTGTATCTTGGAAATACTCTAACACGAAGTAGGCATGTACAGATCGCTTCTGGGACACAAAAATATCAAATTTTCGGGTGTTTTGAGCCTGAATTTAATATATAAACGGGTACAGAAGATGCATGCACATATTGACTTTGGGCACCTAGAATATCGATTTTCAGCACGTTTGGGGCTTGTATTTTAAAAATTCTCTAACACGGAGTAGGAATGTACAGATCACTTCTGGGATCTAAAAATGTCGAATTTTCGGGTATTTTGAGCCTGAATTTGAGATATGAACGGGTACAGAAGATGCTTACACATATCGAATTTGGACATCTAAAATATCGATTTTGAGCATGGTTTGGGCATATATTTTGAAAACATTCTAGCACTAAGTACGTATGTAGAAATCGCTTCTTGTACCCAAAAATACTGAATTTTCGGGTGTTTTGAGCCAGAATTTAAGATATAAACGGGTACTGAAGATGCTTACACATATCGAATTTTTGGACCTAAAATATCGATTTTGAGCATGTTTTGAGTCTGTATCTTGAAAACATTCTAGCAAGGAGTAGGCATGTACAGATCGCTTTTGGGACCCAAAAATATCAAATTTTCGGGTATTTTGAGCCTGAATTTGAGATATAAACGGGTATAGAAGATGCATGCACATGTCGACTTTGGGCACCTAAAATATCGATTTTAAGCATGTTTTGGGCCTATATTTTGAAAACATTCTAGCACTGAGTAGG
The DNA here is from genome assembly GCA_033782935.1 of Petrolisthes cinctipes. Lineage (NCBI taxonomy): Eukaryota > Metazoa > Arthropoda > Malacostraca > Decapoda > Porcellanidae > Petrolisthes > Petrolisthes cinctipes. The sequence goes on from JAWQEG010000175.1 coordinate 2,259,053, forward strand.
CATGTACAAATCGCTTTTGGGACCCATAAATATCGAATTTTCTGGTACTTTGAGCCTGAATTTGAGATATTAACGGGTACAGAAGATATATACACATATTGACTTTAGGCACCCAAAATATCGATTTTTAGCATGTTTTGGGCCTATATTTGGAAAATATTCTAGCACTGAGTAGGCTTGTACAGATCGCTTCTGGGACCCAAAAATATCGAATTTTCGGTTGTTTTGAGCCTGAATTTCAGATATGAACGGGTACAGAAGATACTTACACATATCGAATTTTTGCACTTAAAATATCGATTTTGAGCATTTTTTGAGTCTGTATCTTGAAAACATTCTAGCAAGAGGTAGGCATGTACAGATCGCTTCTGGGACCCAAAAATATCGAATTTTCGCGTGTTTTGAGGCTGAATTTGAGATATTAACGGGTACAGAAGATGCATGCACATATTGACTTTGGGCACCTAAAATATCGATTTTCAGGACGTTTGGGGCCTGTATTTTAAAAATACTCTAACACGGAGTAGGAATGTACAGATCACTTCTGGGATCCAAAAATGTCGAATTTTCGGGTATTTTGAGCCTGAATTTGAGATATGAACGGGTACAGAAGATACTTACTCATATCGGCTTTTTGCACGTAAAATATCGATTTTGAGCTTGTTTTGTTTCTGTATCTTGAAAACATTCTGGCAAGGAGTAGGCATGTAGAGATCGCTTCTGGGACACATAAATTTCGAATTTTCGGGTGTTTTGAGCCTGAATTTGAGATATAAACGGGTACAGAAGATACATTCACATATTGACTTTGGGCACCTAAAATATCGATTTTCAGGAGGTTTGGGGCCTGTATTTTAAAAATACTCTAACACGGAGTAGGAATATACAGATCACTTCTGGGACCCAAAAATGTCGAATTTTCGGGTGTTTTGAGCCTGAATTTGAGATATGAACGGGTACAGAAGATACTTACACATATCGACTTTGGACATCTAAAATATCGATTTTGAGCATGTTTTGGGCATATATTTTGAAAACATTCTAGGACTGGGTACGTATGTAGAAATCGCTTCTTGTACCCAAAAATACTGAATTTTAGGGTGTTTTGAGCCTAAATTTGAGATATAAACGGGTACTGAAGATACTTACACATATCGAATTTTTGAACCTAAAATATCGATTTTGAGCATGTTTTAAGTCTGTATCTTAAAAACATTCTAGCAAGGAGTAGGCATGTGCAGATCGCTTCTGGGACCCAAAAATATCGAATTTTCGGGTGTTTTGAGCCTGAATTTGAGATATAAACGGGTATAGAAGATGCATGCACATGTCGACTTTAGGCACCTAAAATATCGATTTTAAGCATGTTTTGGGCCTATATTTTGAAAACATTCTAGCACTGAGTAGGCATGTACAAATTGTTTCTGGGACCCAAAACTATCGAATTTTCTGGTAATCTGAGCCTGAATTTGAGATATTAACTGGTACAGAAGATACATACACATATTGACTTTAGGCACCTAAAATATCGATTTTCAGCATGTTTTGGGCCTGTATTTTGAAAATACTCTAACAAGGAGTAGGCATGTATAGATCGCTTCTGGGACCCAAAAATATCGATTTTTTGGGTGTTTTGAGGCTGAATTTGAGATATAAACAGGTACTGAAGATGCATGCACATATCGACTTTTTGCACGTAAAATATCGATTTTGAGCTTGTTTTGTTTCTGTATCTTGAAAACATTCTGGCAAGGAGTAGGCATGTAGAGATCGCTTCTGGGACCCATAAATTTCGAATTTTCGGGTGTTTTGAGCTTGAATTTGAGATATTAACGTGTACAGAAGATGCATACACATATTGACTTTGTGCACCTAAAATATCGATTTTCAGCATGTTTTGGGCCTCTATTTTGATAAAACTCTAACACGGAGTAGGCATGTACAGATCGCTTCTGGGACCCAAAAATATCGAATTTTCGGTGTTTTGAGCCTGAATTTGAGATATAAACGGGTTCAGAAGATTCATGCACATATTGACTTTGGACACCTATAATATCGATTTTTAACATGTTTTGGGCCTGTATTTTGAAAACATACTAGCACTGAGTAGGTATGTACTGATCGCTTCTGGGAAACAAAAATATCAAATTTTCGGGGGTTTTGAGCCTGAATTTGGGATATAAACGGGTACAGAATATGCACACACACACTGACCTTGGACAACTAAAATATCGATTTTCATTGTGTTTTGAGCATATATTTTGAAAAATTTTCAAGCAATGAATAGGCATGTAGAGATCGCTTCTGGGACCCATAAATTTCGAATTTTCGGGTGTTTTGAGCCTGAATTTGAGATATAAACGGGTACAAAAGATGCATGCACATATCGACTTTTGGCACCAAAATTATCGATTTTGAGCATGGTTTGGGCCTGAATTTTGAAACTACTCTAACACGAAGTAGGCATGTACAGATCGCTTCTGGGAGCCAAAAATATAGAAATTTCGGGTGTTTTGAACCTGAATTTGAGATATAAAGTGACATAGAAGATGCATGTATATATCGACATTGGGAACCAAAAATATCGATTTTGAGCATGTTTTTAGGCCTGTATATTAAAAATACTCTAAAACGAAGTAGGCATGTACAGATCGCTTCTGGGACACAAAAATATCAAATTTTGGGGTGTTTTGAGCCAGAAGTTGATATATAAACGGGTACAGTAGATGCATGCACATATCGACTTTGGGCACGTAAAATATCGATTTTGAGCATGTTTTGGGTCTGTATCTTGAAAACATTCTAGCAAGGAGTAGGCAAGTACAGATCGCTTCTGGGACCCAAAAATATCAAATTTTCGGGAGTTTTGAGCCTGAATTTGAGATATAAACGGGTACTGAAGATGCATGCACTTATCGACTTTTTGCACTTAAAATATCGATTTTCAGCTTGTTTTGTGTGTGCATCTTGAAAATACTCTAACACGAAGTAGGCATGTACAGATCGCTTCTGGGACACAAAAATATCAAATTTTCGGGTGTTTTGAGCCTGAATTTGAGATATGAACGGGTATAGAAGATGCTTACACATATCGAATTTGGACATCTAAAATATCGATTTTGAGCATGGTTTGGGCATATATTTCGAAAACATTCTAGCACTAAGTACGTATGTAGAAATCGCTTCTTGTACCCAAAAATACTGAATTTTCGGGTGTTTTGAGCCAGAATTTAAGATATAAACGGGTACTGAAGATGCTTACACATATCGAATTTTTGGACCTAAAATATCGATTTTGAGCATGTTTTGAGTCTGTATCTTGAAAACATTCTAGCAAGGAGTAGGCATGTAGAGATCGCTTCTGGGACCCAAAAATATCGAATTTTCGGTTGTTTTGAGCCTGAATTTCAGATATAAACGGGTACAGAAGATGCATGCACATATCGACTTTGGGCACCCAAAATATCGATTTTTCGCATGTTTTGGGCCTATATTTGGAAAATATTCTAGCACTGAGTATGCTTGTACAGATCGCTTCTGGGACCCAAAAATATCGAATTTTCTGGTACTTTGAGCTTGAATTTCAAATATTAACGGGTACAGAAGATACATACACATATTGACTTTGTGCACCTAAAATATCGATTTTGAGCATGTTTTGGGCCTGTATTTTGATAAAACTCTAACACGGAGTAGGCATGTACAGATCGCTTCTGGGACCCAAAAATATCGAATTTTCGGTGTTTTGAGGCTGAATTTGAGATATAAACGGGTACAGAAGATTCATGCACATATTGACTTTGGACACCTATAATATCGATTTTTAACATGTTTTGGGCCTGTATTTTGAAAACATACTAGCACTAAGTAGGTATGTACTGATCGCTTCTAGGAAACAAAAATATCAAATTTTCGGGTGTTTTGAGCCTGAATTTGGGATATAAACGGGTACAGAAGATGCATACACATACTGACTTGGGACAACTAAAATATCAATTTTCATTATGTTTTGAGCATATATTTTGAAAAAATTTCAAGCAATGAATAGGCATGTACAGATCGCTTCTGGGACCCAAAAATATCGAATTTTCGGGTCTTTTGAGCCTGAATTTGGGATATAAACGGGTACAGAAGATGCATACACATATTGACTTTGGGCACGTAAAATATCGATTTTGAGCATGTTTTGGGTCTGTATCTTGAAAACATTCTGGCAAGGAGTAGGCATGTAGAGATCGCTTCTGGGACCCATAAATTTTGAATTTTCGGGTATTTTGAGCCTGAATTTGAGATATAAACGGGTACAAAAGATGCATGCACATATCGATATTGGGAACCAAAAATATCGATTTTTAGCATGTTTTGGGCCTATATTTTAAAAATATTCTAGCACTGAGTAGGCATGTACAGATCGCTTCTGGGACCCATAAATTTCGAATTTTCGGGTGTTTTGAGCCTGAATTTGAGATATAAACGGGTACAAAAGATGAATGCACATATCGACTTTTGGCACCAAAAATAACGATTTTGAGCATGGTTTGGGCCTGAATTTTGAAACTACTCTAACACGAAGTAGGCATGTACAGATCGCTTCTGGGAGCCAAAAACATAGAAATTTCGGGTGTTTTGAACCTGAATTTGAGATATAAACTGGCATAGAAGATGCATGTACATATCGACATTGGGAACCAAAAATATCGATTTTGAGCATGTTTTTAGGCCTGTATATTAAAAATACTCTAAAACGAAGTAGGCATGTACAGATCGCTTGTGAGACACAAAAATATCAAATTTTCGGGTGTTTTGAGCCAGAAGTTGATATATAAACGGGTACAGTAGATGCATGCACATATCGACTTTGGGCACGTAAAATATCGATTTTGAGCATGTTTTGGGTCTGTATCCTGAAAACATTCTGGCAAGGAGTAGGCAAGTACAGATCGCTTCTGGGACCCAAAAATATCGAATTTTCGGGTGTTTTGAGCCTGAATTTGAGATATAAACGGGTACTGAAGATGCATGCACTTATCGACTTTTTGCACCTAAAATATCGATTTTAAGCTTGTTTTGTGTGTGTATCTTGAAAATACTCTAACACGAAGTAGGCATGTACAGATCGCTTCTGGGACACAAAAATATCAAATTTTCGGGTGTTTTGAGCCTGAATTTAATATATAAACGGGTACAGAAGATGCATGCACATATTGACTTTGGGCACCTAGAATATCGATTTTCAGCACGTTTGGGGCATGTATTTTAAAAATTCTCTAACACGGAGTAGGAATGTACAAATCACTTCATCTGGGACCCAAAAATGTCGAATATTCGGGTGTTTTGAGCCTGAATTTGAGATATGAACGGGTATAGAAGATGCTTACACATATCGAATTTGGACATCTAAAATATCGATTTTGAGCATGGTTTGGGCATATATTTCGAAAACATTCTAGCACTAAGTACGTATGTAGAAATCGCTTCTTGTACCCAAAAATACTGAATTTTCGGGTGTTTTGAGCCAGAATTTAAGATATAAACGGGTACTGAAGATGCTTACACATATCGAATTTTTGGACCTAAAATATCGATTTTGAGCATGTTTTGAGTCTGTATCTTGAAAACATTCTAGCAAGGAGTAGGCATGTAGAGATCGCTTCTGGGACCCAAAAATATCGAATTTTCGGTTGTTTTGAGCCTGAATTTCAGATATAAACGGGTACAGAAGATGCATGCACATATCGACTTTGGGCACCCAAAATATCGATTTTTCGCATGTTTTGGGCCTATATTTGGAAAATATTCTAGCACTGAGTAGGCTTGTACAGATCGCTTCTGGGACCCAAAAATATCGAATTTTCGGGTATTTTGAGCCTGAATTTGAGATATAAACGGGTATAGAAGATGCATTCACATGTCGACTTTGGGCACCTAAAATATCGATTTTAAGCATGTTTTGGGCCTATATTTTGAAAACATTCTAGCACTGACTAGGCATGTACAAATCGCTTCTGGGACCCATAAATATCGAATTTTCTGGTACTTTGAGCTTGAATTTGAGATATTAACGGGTACAGAAGATACATACACATATTGACTTTGTGCACCTAAAATATCGATTTTGAGTATGTTTTGGGCCTATATTTTGATAAAACTCTAACACGGAGTAGGCATGTACAGATCGCTTCTGGGACCCAAAAATATCGAATTTTCTGGTACTTTGAGCCTGAATTTGAGATATAAACGGGTACAGAAGATTCATGCACATATTGACTTTGGACAACTAAAATATCGATTTTCATTGTGTTTTGAGCATATATTTTGAAAAATTTTCATGCATTGAATAGGCATGTAGAGATCGCTTCTGGGACCCATAAATTTCGAATTTTCGGGTGTTTTGAGCCTGAATTTGAGATATAAACGGGTACAAAAGATGCATGCACATATCGACTTTTGGCACCAAAATTATCGATTTTGAGCATGGTTTGGGCCTGAATTTTGAAACTACTCTAACACGAAGTAGGCATGTACAGATCGCTTCTGGGACCCAAAAATATAGAAATTTCGGGTGTTTTGAACCTGAATTTGAAATATAAAGTGGCATAGAAGATGCATGTATATATCGACATTGGGAACCAAAAATATCGATTTTGAGCATGTTTTTAGGCCTGTATATTAAAAATACTCTAAAACGAAGTAGGCATGTACAGATCGCTTCTGGGACACAAAAATATCAAATTTTGGGGTGTTTTGAGCCAGAAGTTGATATATAAACGGGTACAGTAGATGCATGCACATATCGACTTTGGGCACGTAAAATATCGATTTTGAGCATGTTTTGGGTCTGTATCTTGAAAACATTCTGGCAAGGAGTAGGCAAGTACAGATCGCTTCTGGGACCCAAAAATATCGAATTTTCGGGTGTTTTGAGCCTGAATTTGAGATATAAACGGGTACTGAAGATGCATGCACTTATCGACTTTTTGCACCTAAAATATCGATTTTAAGCTTGTTTTGTGTGTGTATCTTGAAAATACTCTAACACGAAGTAGGCATGTACAGATCGCTTCTGGGACACAAAAATATCAAATTTTCGGGTGTTTTGAGCCTGAATTTGAGATATGAACGGGTATAGAAGATGCTTACACATATCGAATTTGGACATCTAAAATATCGATTTTGAGCATGGTTTGGGCATATATTTCGAAAACATTCTAGCACTAAGTACGTATGTAGAAATCGCTTCTTGTACCCAAAAATACTGAATTTTCGGGTGTTTTGAGCCAGAATTTAAGATATAAACGGGTACTGAAGATGCTTACACATATCGAATTTTTGGACCTAAAATATCGATTTTGAGCATGTTTTGAGTCTGTATCTTGAAAACATTCTAGCAAGGAGTAGGCATGTAGAGATCGCTTCTGGGACCCAAAAATATCGAATTTTCGGTTGTTTTGAGCCTGAATTTCAGATATAAACGGGTACAGAAGATGCATGCACATATCGACTTTGGGCACCCAAAATATCGATTTTTCGCATGTTTTGGGCCTATATTTGGAAAATATTCTAGCACTGAGTAGGCTTGTACAGATCGCTTCTGGGACCCAAAAATATCGAATTTTCGGGTATTTTGAGCCTGAATTTGAGATATAAACGGGTATAGAAGATGCATTCACATGTCGACTTTGGGCACCTAAAATATCGATTTTAAGCATGTTTTGGGCCTATATTTTGAAAACATTCTAGCACTGACTAGGCATGTACAAATCGCTTCTGGGACCCATAAATATCGAATTTTCTGGTACTTTGAGCTTGAATTTGAGATATTAACGGGTACAGAAGATACATACACATATTGACTTTGTGCACCTAAAATATCGATTTTGAGCATGTTTTGGGCCTATATTTTGATAAAACTCTAACACGGAGTTGGCATGTACAGATCGCTTCTGGGACCCAAAAATATCGAATTTTCGGTGTTTTGAGCCTGAATTTGAGATATAAACGGGTACAGAAGATTCATGCACATATTGACTTTGGACAACTAAAATATCGATTTTAAGCATGTTTTGGGCCTATATTTTGAAAACATTCTAGCACTGACTAGGCATGTACAAATCGCTTCTGGGACCCATAAATATCGAATTTTCTGGTACTTTGAGCTTGAATTTGAGATATTAACGGGTACAGAAGATACATACACATATTGACTTTGTGCACCTAAAATATCGATTTTGAGCATGTTTTGGGCCTGTATTTTGATAAAACTCTAACACGGAGTAGGCATGTACAGATCGCTTCTGGGACCCAAAAATATCGAATTTTCGGTGTTTTGAGCCTGAATTTGAGATATAAACGGGTACAGAAGATTCATGCACATAATGACTTTGGACACCTATAATATCGATTTTTAACATGTTTTGGGCCTGTATTTTGAAAACATACTAGCACTAAGTAGGTATGTACTCATCGCTTCTGGGAAACAAAAATATCAAATTTTCGGGTGTTTTGAGCCTGAATTTGGGATATAAACGGGTACAGAAGATGCATACACATTCTGACTTGGGACAACTAAAATATCAATTTTCATTGTGTTTTGAGCATATATTTTGAAAAAATTTCAAGCAATGAATAGGCATGTACAGATCGCTTCTGGGACCCAAAAATATCGAATTTTCGGGTCTTTTGAGCCTGAATTTGGGATATAAACGGGTACAGAAGATGCATACACATATTGACTTTGGGCACGTAAAATATCGATTTTGAGCATGTTTTGGGTCTGTATCTTGAAAACATTCTGGCAAGGAGTAGGCATGTAGAGATCGCTTCTGGGACCCATAAATTTTGAATTTTCGGGTATTTTGAGCCTGAATTTGAGATATAAACGGGTACAAAAGATGCATGCACATATCGATATTGGGAACCAAAAATATCGATTTTTAGCATGTTTTGGGCCTATATTTTAAAAATATTCTAGCACTGAGTAGGCATGTACAGATCGCTTCTGGGACCCATAAATTTCGAATTTTCGGGTGTTTTGAGCCTGAATTTGAGATATAAACGGGTACAAAAGATGCATGCACATATCGACTTTTAGCACCAAAAATATCGATTTTGAGTATGGTTTGTTCCTGAATTTTGAAACTACTCTAACACGAAGTAGGCATGTACAGATCGCTTCTGGGAGCCAAAAATATAGAAATTTCGGGTGTTTTGAACCTGAATTTGAGATATAAAGTGGCATAGAAGATGCATGTACATATCGACATTGGGAACCAAAAATATCGATTTTGAGCATGTTTTTAGGCCTGTATATTAAAAATACTCTAAAACGAAGTAGGCATGTACAGATCGCTTGTGGGACACAAAAATATCAAATTTTCGGGTGTTTTGATCCAGAAGTTGATATATAAACGGGTACAGTAGATGCATGCACATATCGACTTTGGGCACGTAAAATATCGATTTTGAGCATGTTTTGGGTCTGTATCCTGAAAACATTCTGGCAAGGAGTAGGCAAGTACAGATCGCTTCTGGGACCCAAAAATATCGAATTTTCGGGTGTTTTGAGCCTGAATTTGAGATATAAACGGGTACTGAAGATGCATGCACTTATCGACTTTTTGCACCTAAAATATCGATTTTAAGCTTGTTTTGTGTGTGTATCTTGAAAATACTCTAACACGAAGTAGGCATGTACAGATCGCTTCTGGGACACAAAAATATCAAATTTTTGGGTGTTTTGAGCCTGAATTTAATATATAAACGGGTACAGAAGATGCATGCACATATTGACTTTGGGCACCTAGAATACCGATTTTCAGCACGTTTGGGGCTTGTATTTTAAAAATTCTCTAACACGTAGTAGGAATGTACAAATCACTTCATCTGGGACCCAAAAATGTCGAATATTCGGGTGTTTTGAGCCTGAATTTGAGATATGAACGGGTATAGAAGATGCTTACACATATCGAATTTGGACATCTAAAATATCGATTTTGAGCATGGTTTGGGCATATATTTCGAAAACATTCTAGCACTAAGTACGTATGTAGAAATCGCTTCTTGTACCCAAAAATACTGAATTTTCGTGTGTTTTGAGCCAGAATTTAAGATATAAACGGGTACTGAAGATGCTTACACATATCGAATTTTTGGACCTAAAATATCGATTTTGAGCATGTTTTGAGTCTGTATCTTGAAAACATTCTAGCAAGGAGTAGGCATGTAGAGATCGCTTCTGGGACCCAAAAGTATCGAATTTTCGGTTGTTTTGAGCCTGAATTTCAGATATAAACGGGTACAGAAGATGCATGCACATATCGACTTTGGGCACCCAAAATATCGATTTTTCGCATGTTTTAAACCTATATTTGGAAAATATTCTAGCACTGAGTAGGCTTGTACAGATCGCTTCTGGGACCCAAAAATATCGAATTTTCGGGTATTTTGAGCCTGAATTTGAGATATAAACGGGTATAGAAGATGCATTCACATGTCGACTTTGGGCACCTAAAATATCGATTTTAAGCATGTTTTGGGCCTATATTTTGAAAACATTCTAGCACTGAGTAGGCATGTACAAATCGCTTCTGGGACCCATAAATATCGAATTTTCTGGTACTTTGAGCTTGAATTTGAGATATTAACGGGTACAGAAGATACATACATATATTGACTTTGTGCACCTAAAATATCGATTTTGAGCATGTTTTGGGCCTGTATTTTGATTAAACTCTAACACGGAGTAGGCATGTACAGATCGCTTCTGGGACCCAAAAATATCGAATTTTCGGTGTTTTGAGCCTGAATTTGAGATATAAACGGGTACAGAAGATTCATGCACATATTGACTTTGGACACCTATAATATCGATTTTTACCATGTTTTGGGCCTGTATTTTGAAAACATACTAGCACTAAGTAGGTATGTACTCATCGCTTCTGGGAAACAAAAATATCAAATTTTCGGGTTTTTTGAGCTTGAATTTGGGATATAAACGGGTACAGAAGATGCATACACATACTGACTTGCGACAACTAAAATATCAATTTTCATTGTGTTTTGAGCATATATTTTGAAAAAATTTCAAGCAATGAATAGGCATGTACAGATCGCTTCTGGGACCCAAAAATATCGAATTTTCGGGTCTTTTGAGCCTGAATTTGGGATATAAACGGGTACAGAAGATGCATACACATATTGACTTTGGGCACGTAAAATATCGATTTTGAGCATGTTTTGGGTCTGTATCTTGAAAACATTCTGGCAAGGAGTAGGCATGTAGAGATCGCTTCTGGGACCCATAAATTTTGAATTTTCGGGTATTTTGAGCCTGAATTTGAGATATAAACGGGTACAAAAGATGCATGCACATATCGATATTGGGAACCAAAAATATCGATTTTTAGCATGTTTTGGGCCTATATTTTAAAAATATTCTAGCACTGAGTAGGCATGTACAGATCGCTTCTGGGACCCATAAATTTCGAATTTTCGGGTGTTTTGAGCCTGAATTTGAGATATAAACGGGTACAAAAGATGCATGCACATATCGACTTTTAGCACCAAAAATATCGATTTTGAGCATGGTTTGTTCCTGAATTTTGAAACTACTCTAACACGAAGTAGGCATGTACAGATCGCTTCTGGGAGCCAAAAATATAGAAATTTCGGGTGTTTTGAACCTGAATTTGAGATATAAAGTGGCATAGAAGATGCATGTACATATCGACATTGGGAACCAAAAATATCGATTTTGAGCATGTTTTTAGGCCTGTATATTAAAAATACTCTAAAACGAAGTAGGCATGTACAGATCGCTTGTGGGACACAAAAATATCAAATTTTCGGGTGTTTTTGAGCCAGAAGTTGATATATAAACGGGTACAGTAGATGCATGCACATATCGACTTTGGGCACGTAAAATATCGATTTTGAGCATGTTTTGGGTCTGTATCCTGAAATCATTCTGGCAAGGAGTAGGCAAGTACAGATCGCTTCTGGGACCCAAAAATATCGAATTTTCGGGTGTTTTGAGCCTGAATTTGAGATATAAACGGGTACTGAAGATGCATGCACTTATCGACTTTTTGCACCTAAAATATCGATTTTAAGCTTGTTTTGTGTGTGTATCTTGAAAATACTCTAACACGAAGTAGGCATGTACAGATCGCTTCTGGGACACAAAAATATCAAATTTTTGGGTGTTTTGAGCCTGAATTTAATATATAAACGGGTACAGAAGATGCATGCACATATTGACTTTGGGCACCTAGAATACCGATTTTCAGCACGTTTGGGGCTTGTATTCTAAAAATTCTCTAACACGGAGTAGGAATGTACAAATCACTTCATCTGGGACCCAAAAATGTCGAATATTCGGGTGTTTTGAGCCTGAATTTGATATATGAACGGGTATAGAAGATGCTTACACATATCGAATTTGGACATCTAAAATATCGATTTTGAGCATGGTTTGGGCATATATTTCGAAAACATTCTAGCACTAAGTACGTATGTAGAAATCGCTTCTTGTACCCAAAAATACTGAATTTTCGGGTGTTTTGAGCCAGAATTTAAGATATAAACGGGTACTGAAGATGCTTACACATATCGAATTTTTGGACCTAAAATATCGATTTTGAGCATGTTTTGAGTCTGTATCTTGAAAACATTCTAGCAAGGAGTAGGCATGTAGAGATCGCTTCTGGGACCCAAAAATATCGAATTTTCGGTTGTTTTGAGCCTGAATTTCAGATATAAACGGGTACAGAAGATGCATGCACATATCGACTTTGGGCACCCAAAATATCGATTTTTCGCATGTTTTAAACCTATATTTGGAAAATATTCTAGCACTGAGTAGGCTTGTACAGATCGCTTCTGGGACCCAAAAATATCGAATTTTCGGGTATTTTGAGCCTGAATTTGAGATATAAACGGGTATAGAAGATGCATTCACATGTCGACTTTGGGCACCTAAAATATCGATTTTAAGCATGTTTTTTGCCTATATTTTGAAAACATTCTAGCACTGAGTAGGCATGTACAAATCGCTTCTGGGACCCATAAATATCGAATTTTCTGGTACTTTGAGCTTGAATTTGAGATATTAACGGGTACAGAAGATACATACATATATTGACTTTGTGCACCTAAAATATCGATTTTGAGCATGTTTTGGGCCTGTATTTTGATTAAACTCTAACACGGAGTAGGCATGTACAGATCGCTTCTGGGACCCAAAAATATCGAATTTTCGGTGTTTTGAGCCTGAATTTGAGATATAAACGGGTACAGAAGATTCATGCACATATTGACTTTGGACACCTATAATATCGATTTTTAACATGTTTTGGGCCTGTATTTTGAAAACATACTAGCACTGAGTAGGTATGTACTGATCGCTTCTGGGAAACAAAAATATCAAATTTTCGGGGGTTTTGAGCCTGAATTTGGGATATAAACGGGTACAGAAGATGCACACACACTGTCCTTGGACAACTAAAATATCGATTTTCATTGTGTTTTGAGCATATATTTTGAAAAATTTTCAAGCATTGAATAGGCATGTAGAGATCGCTTCTGGGACCCATAAATTTCGAATTTTCGGGTGTTTTGAGCCTGAATTTGAGATATAAACGGGTACAAAAGATGCATGCACATATCGACTTTTGGCACCAAAATTATCGATTTTGAGCATGGTTTGGGCCTGAATTTTGAAACTACTCTAACACGAAGTAGGCATGTACAGATCGCTTCTGGGACCCAAAAATATAGAAATTTCGGGTGTTTTGAACCTGAATTTGAGATATAAAGTGGCATAGAAGATGCATGTATATATCGACATTGGGAACCAAAAATATTGATTTTGAGCATGTTTTTAGGCCTGTATATTAAAAATACTCTAAAACGAAGTAGGCATGTACAGATCGCTTCTGGGACACAAAAATATCAAATTTTAGGGTGTTTTGAGCCAGAAGTTGATATATAAACGGGTACAGTAGATGCATGCACATATCGACTTTGGGCACGTAAAATATCGATTTTGGGCATGTTTTGGGTCTGTATCTTGAAAACATTCTGGCAAGGAGTAGGCAAGTACAGATCGCTTCTGGGACCCAAAAATATCGAATTTTCGGGTGTTTTGAGCCTGAATTTGAGATATAAACGGGTACTGAAGATGCATGCACTTATCGACTTTTTGCACCTAAAATATCGATTTTAAGCTTGTTTTGTGTGTGTATCTTGAAAATACTCTAACACGAAGTAGGCATGTACAGATCACTTCTGGGACACAAAAATATCAAATTTTCGGGTGTTTTGAGCCTGAATTTGAGATATGAACGGGTATAGAAGATGCTTACACATATCGAATTTGGACATCTAAAATATCGATTTTGAGCATGGTTTGGGCATATATTTCGAAAACATTCTAGCACTAAGTACGTATGTAGAAATCGCTTCTTGTACCCAAAAATACTGAATTTTCGGGTGTTTTGAGCCAGAATTTAAGATATAAACGGGTACTGAAGATGCTTACACATATCGAATTTTTGGACCTAAAATATCGATTTTGAGCATGTTTTGAGTCTGTATCTTGAAAACATTCTAGCAAGGAGTAGGCATGTAGAGATCGCTTCTGGGAACCAAAAATATCGAATTTTCGGTTGTTTTGAGCCTGAATTTCAGATATAAACGGGTACAGAAGATGCATGCACATATCGACTTTGGGCACCCAAAATATCGATTTTTCGCATGTTTTGGGCCTATATTTGGAAAATATTCTAGCACTGAGTATGCTTGTACAGATCGCTTCTGGGACACAAAAATATCGAATTTTCGGGTATTTTGAGCCTGAATTTGAGATATAAACGGGTATAGAAGATGCATTCACATGTCGACTTTGGGCACCTAAAATATCGATTTTAAGCATGTTTTGGGCCTATATTTTGAAAACATTCTAGCACTGACTAGGCATGTACAAATCGCTTCTGGGACCCATAAATATCGAATTTTCTGGTACTTTGAGCTTGAATTTGAGATATTAACGGGTACAGAAGATACATACACATATTGACTTTGTGCACCTAAAATATCGATTTTGAGCATGTTTTGGGCCTGTATTTTGATTAAACTCTAACACGGAGTAGGCATGTACAGATCGCTTCAGGGACCCAAAAATATCGAATTTTCGGTGTTTTGAGCCTGAATTTGAGATATAAACGGGTACAGAAGATTCATGCACATATTGACTTTGGACACCTATAATATCGATTTTTAACATGTTTTGGGCCTGTATTTTGAAAACATACTAGCACTAAGTAGGTATGTACTGATCGCTTCTAGGAAACAAAAATATCAAATTTTCGGGTGTTTTGAGCCTGAATTTGGGATATAAACGGGTACAGAAGATGCATACACATACTGACTTGGGACAACTAAAATATCAATTTTCATTGTGTTTTGAGCATATATTTTGAAAAAATTTAAAGCAATGAATAGGCATGTACAGATCGCTTCTGGGACCCAAAAATATCGAATTTTCGGGTCTTTTGAGCCTGAATTTGGGATATAAACGGGTACAGAAGATGCATACACATATTGACTTTGGGCACATAAAATATCGATTTTGAGCATGTTTTGGGTCTGTATCTTGAAAACATTCTGGCAAGGAGTAGGCATGTAGAGATCGCTTCTGGGACCCATAAATTTTGAATTTTCGGGTATTTTGAGCCTGAATTTGAGATATAAACGGGTACAAAAGATGCATGCACATATCGACTTTTGGCACCAAAAATATCGATTTTGAGCATGGTTTGGGCCTGAATTTTGAAACTACTCTAACACGAAGTAGGCATGGACAGATCGCTTCTGGGAGCCAAAAATATAGAAATTTCGGGTATTTTGAGCCTGAATTTGAGATATAAACGGGTACAAAAGATGCATGTACATATCGACATTGGGAACCAAAAATATCGATTTTGAGCATGTTTTTTAGGCCTGTATATTAAAAATCCTCTAAAACGAAGTAGGCATGTACAGATCGCTTCTGGGACACAAAAATATCAAATTTTCGGGTGTTTTGAGCCAGAAGTTGATATATAAACGGGTACAGTAGATGCATGCACATATCGACTTTGGGCACGTAAAATATCGATTTTGAGCATGTTTTGGGTCTGTATCTTGAAAACATTCTGGCAAGGAGTAGGCAAGTACAGATCGCTTCTGGGACCCAAAAATATCGAATTTTCGGGTGTTTTGAGCCTGAATTTGAGATATAAACGGGTACTGAAGATGCATGCACTTATCGACTTTTTGCACCTAAAATATCGATTTTAAGCTTGTTTTTTGTGTGTATCTTGAAAATACTCTAACACGAAGTAGGCATGTACAGATCGCTTCTGGGACACAAAAATATCAAATTTTCGGGTGTTTTGAGCCTGAATTTAATATATAAACGGGTACAGAAGATGCATGCACATATTGACTTTGGGCACCTAAAATATCGATTTTCAGCACGTTTGGGGCTTGTATTTTAAAAATTCTCTAACACGGAGTAGGAATGTACAGATCACTTCATCTGGGACCCAAAAATGTCGAATATTCGGGTGTTTTGAGCCTGAATTTGAGATATGAACGGGTATAGAAGATGCTTACACATATCGAATTTGGACATCTAAAATATCGATTTTGAGCATGGTTTGGGCATATATTTCGAAAACATTCTAGCACTAAGTACGTATGTAGAAATCGCTTCTTGTACCCAAAAATACTGAATTTTCGGGTGTTTTGAGCCAGAATTTAAGATATAAACGGGTACTGAAGATGCTTACACATATCGAATTTTTGGACCTAAAATATCGATTTTGAGCATGTTTTGAGTCTGTATCTTGAAAACATTCTAGCAAGGAGTAGGCATGTAGAGAACGCTTCTGGGACCCAAAAATATCGAATTTTCGGTTGTTTTCAGCCTGAATTTCAGATATAAACGGGTACAGAAGATGCATGCACATATCGACTTTGGGCACCCAAAATATCGATTTTTCGCATGTTTTGGGCCTATATTTGGAAAATATTCTAGCACTGAGTAGGCTTGTACAGATCGCTTCTGGGACCCAAAAATATCGAATTTTCGGGTATTTTGAGCCTGAATTTGAGATATAAACGGGTATAGAAGATGCATTCACATGTCGACTTTGGGCACCTAAAATATCGATTTTAAGCATGTTTTGGGCCTATATTTTGAAAACATTCTAGCACTGACTAGGCATGTACAAATCGCTTCTGGGACCCATAAATATCGAATTTTCTGGTACTTTGAGCTTGAATTTGAGATATTAACGGGTACAGAAGATACATACACATATTGACTTTGTGCACCTAAAATATCGATTTTGAGCATGTTTTGGGCCTGTATTTTGATTAAACTCTAACACGGAGTAGGCATGTACAGATCGCTTCAGGGACCCAAAAATATCGAATTTTCGGTGTTTTGAGCCTGAATTTGAGATATAAACGGGTACAGAAGATTCATGCACATATTGACTTTGGACACCTATAATATCGATTTTTAACATGTTTTGGGCCTGTATTTTGAAAACATACTAGCACTAAGTAGGTATGTACTGATCGCTTCTAGGAAACAAAAATATCAAATTTTCGGGTGTTTTGAGCCTGAATTTGGGATATAAACGGGTACAGAAGATGCATACACATACTGACTTGGGACAACTAAAATATCAATTTTCATTGTGTTTTGAGCATATATTTTGAAAAAATTTAAAGCAATGAATAGGCATGTACAGATCGCTTCTGGGACCCAAAAATATCGAATTTTCGGGTCTTTTGAGCCTGAATTTGGGATATAAACGGGTACAGAAGATGCATACACATATTGACTTTGGGCACATAAAATATCGATTTTGAGCATGTTTTGGGTCTGTATCTTGAAAACATTCTGGCAAGGAGTAGGCATGTAGAGATCGCTTCTGGGACCCATAAATTTTGAATTTTCGGGTATTTTGAGCCTGAATTTGAGATATAAACGGGTACAAAAGATGCATGCACATATCGACTTTTGGCACCAAAAATATCGATTTTGAGCATGGTTTGGGCCTGAATTTTGAAACTACTCTAACACGAAGTAGGCATGTACAGATCGCTTCTGGGAGCCAAAAATATAGAAATTTCAGGTATTTTGAGCCTGAATTTGAGATATAAACGGGTACAAAAGATGCATGTACATATCGACATTGGGAACCAAAAATATCGATTTTGAGCATGTTTTTTAGGCCTGTATATTAAAAATCCTCTAAAACGAAGTAGGCATGTACAGATCGCTTCTGGGACACAAAAATATCAAATTTTCGGGTGTTTTGAGCCAGAAGTTGATATATAAACGGGTACAGTAGATGCATGCACATATCGACTTTGGGCACGTAAAATATCGATTTTGAGCATGTTTTGGGTCTGTATCTTGAAAACATTCTGGCAAGGAGTAGGCAAGTACAGATCGCTTCTGGGACCCAAAAATATCGAATTTTCGGGTGTTTTGAGCCTGAATTTGAGATATAAACGGGTACTGAAGATGCATGCACTTATCGACTTTTTGCACCTAAAATATCGATTTTAAGCTTGTTTTGTGTGTGTATCTTGAAAATACTCTAACACGAAGTAGGCATGTACAGATCGCTTCTGGGACACAAAAATATCAAATTTTCGGGTGTTTTGAGCCTGAATTTAATATATAAACGGGTACAGAAGATGCATGCACATATTGACTTTGGGCACCTAAAATATCGATTTTCAGCACGTTTGGGGCTTGTATTTTAAAAATTCTCTAACACGGAGTAGGAATGTACAGATCACTTCATCTGGGACCCAAAAATGTCGAATATTCGGGTGTTTTGAGCCTGAATTTGAGATATGAACGGGTATAGAAGATGCTTACACATATCGAATTTGGACATCTAAAATATCGATTTTGAGCATGGTTTGGGCATATATTTCGAAAACATTCTAGCACTAAGTACGTATGTAGAAATCGCTTCTTGTACCCAAAAATACTGAATTTTCGGGTGTTTTGAGCCAGAATTTAAGATATAAACGGGTACTGAAGATGCTTACACATATCGAATTTTTGGACCTAAAATATCGATTTTGAGCATGTTTTGAGTCTGTATCTTGAAAACATTCTAGCAAGGAGTAGGCATGTAGAGATCGCTTCTGGGACCCAAAAATATCGAATTTTCGGTTGTTTTGAGCCTGAATTTCAGATATAAACGGGTACAGAAGATGCATGCACATATCGACTTTGGGCACCCAAAATATCGATTTTTCGCATGTTTTGGGCCTATATTTGGAAAATATTCTAGCACTGAGTAGGCTTGTACAGATCGCTTCTGGGACCCAAAAATATCGAATTTTCGGGTATTTTGAGCCTGAATTTGAGATATAAACGGGTATAGAAGATGCATTCACATGTCGACTTTGGGCACCTAAAATATCGATTTTAAGCATGTTTTGGGCCTATATTTTGAAAACATTCTAGCACTGAGTAGGCATGTACAAATCGCTTCTGGGACCCATAAATATCGAATTTTCTGGTACTTTGAGCTTGAATTTGAGATATTAACGGGTACAGAAGATACATACATATATTGACTTTGTGCACCTAAAATATCGATTTTGAGCATGTTCTGGGCCTGTATTTTGATTAAACTCTAACACGGAGTAGGCATGTACAGATCGCTTCTGGGACCCAAAAATATCGAATTTTCGGTGTTTTGAGCCTGAATTTGAGATATAAACGGGTACAGAAGATTCATGCACATATTGACTTTGGACACCTATAATATCGATTTTTACCATGTTTTGGGTCTGTATTTTGAAAACATACTAGCACTAAGTAGGTATGTACTCATCGCTTCTGGGAAACAAAAATATCAAATTTTCGGGTGTTTTGAGCCTGAATTTGGGAAAAAAACGGGTACAGAAGATGCATACACATACTGACTTGCGACAACTAAAATATCAATTTTCATTGTGTTTTGAGCATATATTTTGAAAACATTTCAAGCAATGAATAGGCATGTACAGATCGCTTCTGGGACCCAAAAATATCGAATTTTCGGGTCTTTTGAGCCTGAATTTGGGATATAAACGGGTACAGAAGATGCATACACATATTGACTTTGGGCACGTAAAATATCGATTTTGAGCATGTTTTGGGTCTGTATCTTGAAAACATTCTGGCAAGGAGTAGGCATGTAGAGATCGCTTCTGGGACCCATAAATTTTGAATTTTCGGGTATTTTGAGCCTGAATTTGAGATATAAACGGGTACAACAGATGCATGCACATATCGATATTGGGAACCAAAAATGTCGATTTTTAGCATGTTTTCGGCCTATATTTTAAAAATATTCTAGCACTGAGTAGGCATGTACAGATCGCTTCTGGGACCCATAAATTTCGAATTTTCGGGTGTTTTGAGCCTGAATTTGAGATATAAACGGGTACAAAAGATGCATGCACATATCGACTTTTAGCACCAAAAATATCGATTTTGAGCATGGTTTGGGCCTGAATTTTGAAACTACTCTAACACGAAGTAGGCATGTACAGATCGCTTCTGGGAGCCAAAAATATAGAAATTTCGGGTGTTTTGAACCTGAATTTGAGATATAAACTGGCATAGAAGATGCATGTACATATCGACATTGGGAACCAAAAATATCGATTTTGAGCATGTTTTTAGGCTTGTATATTAAAAATACTCTAAAACGAAGTAGGCATGTACAGATCGCTTGTGGGACACAAAAATATCAAATTTTCGGGTGTTTTGAGCCAGAAGTTGATATATAAACGGGTACAGTAGATGCATGCACATATCGACTTTGGGCACGTAAAATATCGATTTTGAGCATGTTTTGGGTCTGTATATTGAAAACATTCTGGCAAGGAGTAGGCAAGTACAGATCGCTTCTGGGACCCAAAAATATCGAATTTTCGGGTGTTTTGAGCCTGAATTTGAGATATAAACGGGTACTGAAGATGCATGCACTTATCGACTTTTTGCACCTAAAATATCGATTTTAAGCTTGTTTTGTGTGTGTATCTTAAAAATACTCTAACACGAAGTAGGCATGTACAGATCGCTTCTGGGACACAAAAATATCAAATTTTCGGGTGTTTTGAGCCTAAATTTAATATATAAACGGGTACAGAAGATGCATGCACATATTGACTTTGGGCACCTAAAATAACGATTTTCAGCACGTTTGGAGCTTGTATTTTAAAAATTCTCTAACACGCAGTAGGAATGTACAGATCACTTCTGGGACCAAAAAATGTCGAATTTTCGGGTGTTTTGAGCCTGAATTTGAGATATGAACGGGTACAGAAGATGCTTACACATATCGAATTTGGACATCTAAAATATCGATTTTAAGCATGTTTTGGGCATATATTTTGAAAACATTCTAGCACTAAGTACGTATGTAGAAATCGCTTCTTGTACCCAAAAATACTGAATTTTCGGGTGTTTTGAGCCAGAATTTAAGATATAAACATGTACAGAAGATGCATGCACATATCGACTTTGGGCACCCAAAATATCGATTTTTCGCATGTTTTGGGCCTATATTTGGAAAATATTCTAGCACTGAGTATGCTTGTACAGATCGCTTCTGGGACCCAAAAATATCGAATTTTCGGGTATTTTGAGCCTGAATTTGAGATATAAACGGGTATAGAAGATGCATTCACATGTCGACTTTGGGCACCTAAAATATCGATTTTAAGCATGTTTTGGGCCTATATTTTGAAAACATTCTAGCACTGACTAGGCATGTACAAATCGCTTCTGGGACCCATAAATATCGAATTTTCTGGTACTTTGAGCTTGAATTTGAGATATTAACGGGTACAGAAGATACATACACATATTGACTTTGTGCACCTAAAATATCGATTTTGAGCATGTTTTGGGCCTGTATTTTGATAAAACTCTAACACGGAGTAGGCATGTACAGATCGCTTCTGGGACCCAAAAATATCGAATTTTCGGTGTTTTGAGCCTGAATTTGAGATATAAACGGGTACAGAAGATTCATGCACATATTGACTTTGGACACCTATAATATCGATTTTTAACATGTTTTGGGCCTGTATTTTGAAAACATACTAGCACTAAGTAGGTATGTACTGATCGCTTCTAGGAAACAAAAATATCAAATTTTCGGGTGTTTTGAGCCTGAATTTGGGATATAAACGGGTACAGAAGATGCATACACATACTGACTTGGGACAACTAAAA
This sequence comes from Petrolisthes cinctipes, assembly GCA_033782935.1. NCBI lineage: Eukaryota > Metazoa > Arthropoda > Malacostraca > Decapoda > Porcellanidae > Petrolisthes > Petrolisthes cinctipes. The sequence goes on from JAWQEG010000175.1 coordinate 2,281,371, forward strand.
TATCAATTTTCATTGTGTTTTGAGCATATATTTTGAAAAAATTTCAAGCAATGAATAGGCATGTACAGATCGCTTCTGGGACCCAAAAATATCGAATTTTCGGGTCTTTTGAGCCTGAATTTGGGATATAAACGGGTACAGAAGTTGCATACACATATTGACTTTGGGCACGTAAAATATCGATTTTGAGCATGTTTTGGGTCTGTATCTTGAAAACATTCTGGCAAGGAGTAGGCATGTAGAGATCGCTTCTGGGACCCATAAATTTTGAATTTTCGGGTATTTTGAGCCTGAATTTGAGATATTAACGGGTACAAAAGATGCATGCACATATCGATATTGGGAACCAAAAATATCGATTTTTAGCATGTTTTGGGCCTATATTTTAAAAATATTCTAGCACTGAGTAGGCATGTACAGATCGCTTCTGGGACCCATAAATTTCGAAATTTCGGGTGTTTTGAGCCTGAATTTGAGATATAAACGGGTACAAAAGATGCATGCACATATCAACTTTTGGCACCAAAAATATCGATTTTGAGCATGGTTTGGGCCTGAATTTTGAAACTACTCTAACACGAAGTAGGCATGTACAGATCGCTTCTGGGAGCCAAAAATATAGAAATTTCGGGTATTTTGAGCCTGAATTTGAGATATAAACGGGTACAAAAGATGCATGTACATATCGACATTGGGAACCAAAAATATCGATTTTGAGCATGTTTTTAGGCCTGTATATTAAAAATACTCTAAAACGAAGTAGGCATGTACAGATCGCTTCTGGGACACAAAAATATCAAATTTTCGGGTGTTTTGAGCCAGAAGTTGATATATAAACGGGTACAGTAGATGCATGCACATATCGACTTTGGGCACGTAAAATATCGATTTTGAGCATGTTTTGGGTCTGTATCTTGAAAACATTCTGGCAAGGAGTAGGCAAGTACAGATCGCTTCTGGGACCCAAAAATATCGAATTTTCGGGTGTTTTGAGCCTGAATTTGAGATATAAACGGGTACTGAAGATGCATGCACATATCGACTTTGGGCACGTAAAATATCGATTTTAAGCTTGTTTTGTGTGTGTATCTTGAAAATACTCTAACACGAAGTAGGCATGTACAGATCGCTTCTGGGACACAAAAATATCAAATTTTCGGGTGTTTTGAGCCTGAATTTAATATATAAACGGGTACAGAAGATGCATGCACATATTGACTTTGGGCACCTAGAATATCGATTTTCAGCACGTTTGGGGCTTGTATTTTAAAAATTCTCTAACACGGAGTAGGAATGTACAGATCACTTCATCTGGGACCCAAAAATGTCGAATATTCGGGTGTTTTGAGCCTGAATTTGAGATATGAACGGGTATAGAAGATGCTTACACATATCGAATTTGGACATCTAAAATATCGATTTTTAACATGGTTTGGGCATATATTTCGAAAACATTCTAGCACTAAGTACGTATGTAGAAATCGCTTCTTGTACCCAAAAATACTGAATTTTCGGGTGTTTTGAGCCAGAATTTAAGATATAAACGGGTACTGAAGATGCTTACACATATCGAATTTTTGGACCTAAAATATCGATTTTGAGCATGTTTTGAGTCTGTATCTTGAAAACATTCTAGCAAGGAGTAGGCATGTAGAGATCGCTTCTGGGACCCAAAAATATCGAATTTTCGGTTGTTTTGAGCCTGAATTTCAGATATAAACGGGTACAGAAGATGCATGCACATATCGACTTTGGGCACCCAAAATATCGATTTTTCGCATGTTTTGGGCCTATATTTGGAAAATATTCTAGCACTGAGTATGCTTGTACAGATCGCTTCTGGGACCCAAAAATATCGAATTTTCGGGTATTTTGAGCCTGAATTTGAGATATAAACGGGTATAGAAGATGCATTCACATGTCGACTTTGGGCACCTAAAATATCGATTTTAAGCATGTTTTGGGCCTATATTTTGAAAACATTCTAGCACTGAGTAGGCATGTACAAATCGCTTCTGGGACCCATAAATAACGAATTTTCTGGTACTTTGAGCTTGAATTTGAGATATTAACGGGTACAGAAGATACATACATATATTGACTTTGTGCACCTAAAATATCGATTTTGAGCATGTTTTGGGCCTGTATTTTGATAAAACTCTAACACGGAGTAGGCATGTACAGATCGCTTCTGGGACCCAAAAATATCATATTTTCGGTGTTTTGAGCCTGAATTTGAGATATACACGGGTACAGAAGATTCATGCACATATTGACTTTGGACACCTATAATATCGATTTTTACCATGTTTTGGGTCTGTATTTTGAAAACATACTAGCACTAAGTAGGTATGTACTCATCGCTTCTGGGAAACAAAAATTTCGAATTTTCGGGTGTTTTGAGCCTGAATTTGGGATATAAACGGGTACAGAAGATGCATACACATACTGACTTGGGACAACTAAAATATCAATTTTCATTGTGTTTTGAGCATATATTTTGAAAAAATTTAAAGCAATGAATAGGCATGTACAGATCGCTTCTGGGACCCAAAAATATCGAATTTTCGGGTCTTTTGAGCCTGAATTTGGGATATAAACGGGTACAGAAGATGCATACACATATTGACTTTGGGCACGTAAAATATCGATTTTGAGCATGTTATGGGTCTGTATCTTGAAAACATTCTGGCAAGGAGTAGGCATGTAGAGATCGCTTCTGGGACCCATAAATTTTGAATTTTCGGGTATTTTGAGCCTGAATTTGAGATATAAACGGGTACAACAGATGCATGCACATATCGATATTGGGAACCAAAAATGTCGATTTTTAGCATGTTTTCGGCCTATATTTTAAAAATATTCTAGCACTGAGTAGGCATGTACAGATCGCTTCTGGGACCCATAAATTTCGAATTTTCGGGTGTTTTGAGCCTGAATTTGAGATATAAACGGGTACAAAAGATGCATGCACATATCGACTTTTAGCACCAAAAATATCGATTTTGAGCATGGTTTGGGCCTGAATTTTGAAACTACTCTAACACGAAGTAGGCATGTACAGATCGCTTCTGGGAGCCAAAAATATAGAAATTTCGGGTGTTTTGAACCTGAATTTGAGATATAAACTGGCATAGAAGATGCATGTACATATCGACATTGGGAACCAAAAATATCGATTTTGAGCATGTTTTTAGGCTTGTATATTAAAAATACTCTAAAACGAAGTAGGCATGTACAGATCGCTTGTGGGACACAAAAATATCAAATTTTCGGGTGTTTTGAGCCAGAAGTTGATATATAAACGGGTACAGTAGATGCATGCACATATCGACTTTGGGCACGTAAAATATCGATTTTGAGCATGTTTTGGGTCTGTATATTGAAAACATTCTGGCAAGGAGTAGGCAAGTACAGATCGCTTCTGGGACCCAAAAATATCGAATTTTCGGGTGTTTTGAGCCTGAATTTGAGATATAAACGGGTACTGAAGATGCATGCACTTATCGACTTTTTGCACCAAAAATATCGATTTTAAGCTTGTTTTGTGTGTGTATCTTAAAAATACTCTAACACGAAGTAGGCATGTACAGATCGCTTCTGGGACACAAAAATATCAAATTTTCGGGTGTTTTGAGCCTGAATTTAATATATAAACGGGTACAGAAGATGCATGCACATATTGACTTTGGGCACCTAAAATAACGATTTTCAGCACGTTTGGAGCTTGTATTTTAAAAATTCTCTAACACGCAGTAGGAATGTACAGATCACTTCTGGGACCAAAAAATGTCGAATTTTCGGGTGTTTTGAGCCTGAATTTGAGATATGAACGGGTACAGAAGATGCTTACACATATCGAATTTGGACATCTAAAATATCGATTTTAAGCATGTTTTGGGCATATATTTTGAAAACATTCTAGCACTAAGTACGTATGTAGAAATCGCTTCTTGTACCCAAAAATACTGAATTTTCGGGTGTTTTGAGCCAGAATTTAAGATATAATCGGGTACTGAAGATGCTTACACATATCGAATTTTTGGACCTAAAATATCGATTTTGAGCATGCTTTGAGTCTGTATCTTGAAAACATTCTAGCAAGGAGTAGGCATGTAGAGATCGCTTCTGGGACCCAAAAATATCGAATTTTCGGTTGTTTTGAGCCTGAATTTCAGATATAAACATGTACAAAAGATGCATGCACATATCGACTTTGGGCACCCAAAATATCGATTTTTCGCATGTTTTGGGCCTATATTTGGAAAATATTCTAGCACTGAGTATGCTTGTACAGATCGCTTCTGGGACCCAAAAATATCGAATTTTCGGGTATTTTGAGCCTGAATTTGAGATATAAACGGGTATAGAAGATGCATTCACATGTCGACTTTGGGCACCTAAAATATCGATTTTAAGCATGTTTTGGGCCTATATTTTGAAAACATTCTAGCACTGACTAGGCATGTACAAATCGCTTCTGGGACCCATAAATATCGAATTTTCTGGTACTTTGAGCTTGAATTTGAGATATTAACGGGTACAGAAGATACATACACATATTGACTTTGTGCACCTAAAACATCGATTTTGAGCATGTTTTGGGCCTGTATTTTGATAAAACTCTAACACGGAGTAGGCATGTACAGATCGCTTCTGGGACCCAAAAATATCGAATTTTCGGTGTTTTGAGCCTGAATTTGAGATATAAACGGATACAGAAGATTCATGCACATATTGACTTTGGACACTTATAATATCGATTTTTAACATGTTTTGGGCCTGTATTTTGAAAACATACTAGCACTAAGTAGGTATGTACTGATCGCTTCTAGGAAACAAAAATATCAAATTTTCGGGTGTTTTGAGCCTGAATTTGGGATATAAACGGGTACAGAAGATGCATACACATACTGACTTGGGACAACTAAAATATCAATTTTCATTGTGTTTTGAGCATATATTTTGAAAAAATTTCAAGCAATGAATAGGCATGTACAGATCGCTTCTGGGACCCAAAAATATCGAATTTTCGGGTCTTTTGAGCCTGAATTTGGGATATAAACGGGTACAGAAGTTGCATACACATATTGACTTTGGGCACGTAAAATATCGATTTTGAGCATGTTTTGGGTCTGTATCTTGAAAACATTCTGGCAAGGAGTAGGCATGTAGAGATCGCTTCTGGGACCCATAAATTTTGAATTTTCGGGTATTTTGAGCCTGAATTTGAGATATTAACGGGTACAAAAGATGCATGCACATATCGATATTGGGAACCAAAAATATCGATTTTTAGCATGTTTTGGGCCTATATTTTAAAAATATTCTAGCACTGAGTAGGCATGTACAGATCGCTTCTGGGACCCATAAATTTCGAAATTTCGGGTGTTTTGAGCCTGAATTTGAGATATAAACGGGTACAAATGATGCATGCACATATCAACTTTTGGCACCAAAAATATCGATTTTGAGCATGGTTTGGGCCTGAATTTTGAAACTACTCTAACACGAAGTAGGCATGTACAGATCGCTTCTGGGAGCCAAAAATATAGAAATTTCGGGTATTTTGAGCCTGAATTTGAGATATAAACGGGTACAAAAGATGCATGTACATATCGACATTGGGAACCAAAAATATCGATTTTGAGCATGTTTTTAGGCCTGTATATTAAAAATACTCTAAAACGAAGTAGGCATGTACAGATCGCTTCTGGGACACAAAAATATCAAATTTTCGGGTGTTTTGAGCCAGAAGTTGATATATAAACGGGTACAGTAGATGCATGCACATATCGACTTTGGGCACGTAAAATATCGATTTTGAGCATGTTTTGGGTCTGTATCTTGAAAACATTCTGGCAAGGAGTAGGCAAGTACAGATCGCTTCTGGGACCCAAAAATATCGAATTTTCGGGTGTTTTGAGCCTGAATTTGAGATATAAACGGGTACTGAAGATGCATGCACATATCGACTTTGGGCACGTAAAATATCGATTTTAAGCTTGTTTTGTGTGTGTATCTTGAAAATACTCTAACACGAAGTAGGCATGTACAGATCGCTTCTGGGACACAAAAATATCAAATTTTCGGGTGTTTTGAGCCTGAATTTAATATATAAACGGGTACAGAAGATGCATGCACATATTGACTTTGGGCACCTAGAATATCGATTTTCAGCACGTTTGGGGCTTGTATTTTAAAAATTCTCTAACACGGAGTAGGAATGTACAGATCACTTCATCTGGGACCCAAAAATGTCGAATATTCGGGTGTTTTGAGCCTGAATTTGAGATATGAACGGGTATAGAAGATGCTTACACATATCGAATTTGGACATCTAAAATATCGATTTTTAACATGGTTTGGGCATATATTTCGAAAACATTCTAGCACTAAGTACGTATGTAGAAATCGCTTCTTGTACCCAAAAATACTGAATTTTCGGGTGTTTTGAGCCAGAATTTAAGATATAAACGGGTACTGAAGATGCTTACACATATCGAATTTTTGGACCTAAAATATCGATTTTGAGCATGTTTTGAGTCTGTATCTTGAAAACATTCTAGCAAGGAGTAGGCATGTAGAGATCGCTTCTGGGACCCAAAAATATCGAATTTTCGGTTGTTTTGAGCCTGAATTTCAGATATAAACGGGTACAGAAGATGCATGCACATATCGACTTTGGGCACCCAAAATATCGATTTTTCGCATGTTTTGGGCCTATATTTGGAAAATATTCTAGCACTGAGTATGCTTGTACAGATCGCTTCTGGGACCCAAAAATATCGAATTTTCGGGTATTTTGAGCCTGAATTTGAGATATAAACGGGTATAGAAGATGCATTCACATGTCGACTTTGGGCACCTAAAATATCGATTTTAAGCATGTTTTGGGCCTATATTTTGAAAACATTCTAGCACTGAGTAGGCATGTACAAATCGCTTCTGGGACCCATAAATAACGAATTTTCTGGTACTTTGAGCTTGAATTTGAGATATTAACGGGTACAGAAGATACATACATATATTGACTTTGTGCACCTAAAATATCGATTTTGAGCATGTTTTGGGCCTGTATTTTGATAAAACTCTAACACGGAGTAGGCATGTACAGATCGCTTCTGGGACCCAAAAATATCATATTTTCGGTGTTTTGAGCCTGAATTTGAGATATACACGGGTACAGAAGATTCATGCACATATTGACTTTGGACACCTATAATATCGATTTTTACCATGTTTTGGGTCTGTATTTTGAAAACATACTAGCACTAAGTAGGTATGTACTCATCGCTTCTGGGAAACAAAAATTTCGAATTTTCGGGTGTTTTGAGCCTGAATTTGGGATATAAACGGGTACAGAAGATGCATACACATACTGACTTGGGACAACTAAAATATCAATTTTCATTGTGTTTTGAGCATATATTTTGAAAAAATTTAAAGCAATGAATAGGCATGTACAGATCGCTTCTGGGACCCAAAAATATCGAATTTTCGGGTCTTTTGAGCCTGAATTTGGGATATAAACGGGTACAGAAGATGCATACACATATTGACTTTGGGCACGTAAAATATCGATTTTGAGCATGTTTTGGGTCTGTATCTTGAAAACATTCTGGCAAGGAGTAGGCATGTAGAGATCGCTTCTGGGACCCATAAATTTTGAATTTTCGGGTATTTTGAGCCTGAATTTGAGATATAAACGGGTACAACAGATGCATGCACATATCGATATTGGGAACCAAAAATGTCGATTTTTAGCATGTTTTCGGCCTATATTTTAAAAATATTCTAGCACTGAGTAGGCATGTACAGATCGCTTCTGGGACCCATAAATTTCGAATTTTCGGGTGTTTTGAGCCTGAATTTGAGATATAAACGGGTACAAAAGATGCATGCACATATCGACTTTTAGCACCAAAAATATCGATTTTGAGCATGGTTTGGGCCTGAATTTTGAAACTACTCTAACACGAAGTAGGCATGTACAGATCGCTTCTGGGAGCCAAAAATATAGAAATTTCGGGTGTTTTGAACCTGAATTTGAGATATAAACTGGCATAGAAGATGCATGTACATATCGACATTGGGAACCAAAAATATCGATTTTGAGCATGTTTTTAGGCTTGTATATTAAAAATACTCTAAAACGAAGTAGGCATGTACAGATCGCTTGTGGGACACAAAAATATCAAATTTTCGGGTGTTTTGAGCCAGAAGTTGATATATAAACGGGTACAGTAGATGCATGCACATATCGACTTTGGGCACGTAAAATATCGATTTTGAGCATGTTTTGGGTCTGTATATTGAAAACATTCTGGCAAGGAGTAGGCAAGTACAGATCGCTTCTGGGACCCAAAAATATCGAATTTTCGGGTGTTTTGAGCCTGAATTTGAGATATAAACGGGTACTGAAGATGCATGCACTTATCGACTTTTTGCACCTAAAATATCGATTTTAAGCTTGTTTTGTGTGTGTATCTTAAAAATACTCTAACACGAAGTAGGCATGTACAGATCGCTTCTGGGACACAAAAATATCAAATTTTCGGGTGTTTTGAGCCTGAATTTAATATATAAACGGGTACAGAAGATGCATGCACATATTGACTTTGGGCACCTAAAATAACGATTTTCAGCACGTTTGGAGCTTGTATTTTAAAAATTCTCTAACACGCAGTAGGAATGTACAGATCACTTCTGGGACCAAAAAATGTCGAATTTTCGGGTGTTTTGAGCCTGAATTTGAGATATGAACGGGTACAGAAGATGCTTACACATATCGAATTTGGACATCTAAAATATCGATTTTAAGCATGTTTTGGGCATATATTTTGAAAACATTCTAGCACTAAGTACGTATGTAGAAATCGCTTCTTGTACCCAAAAATACTGAATTTTCGGGTGTTTTGAGCCAGAATTTAAGATATAATCGGGTACTGAAGATGCTTACACATATCGAATTTTTGGACCTAAAATATCGATTTTGAGCATGCTTTGAGTCTGTATCTTGAAAACATTCTAGCAAGGAGTAGGCATGTAGAGATCGCTTTTGGGACCCAAAAATATCGAATTTTCGGTTGTTTTGAGCCTGAATTTCAGATATAAACATGTACAAAAGATGCATGCACATATCGACTTTGGGCACCCAAAATATCGATTTTTCGCATGTTTTGGGCCTATATTTGGAAAATATTCTAGCACTGAGTATGCTTGTACAGATCGCTTCTGGGACCCAAAAATATCGAATTTTCGGGTATTTTGAGCCTGAATTTGAGATATAAACGGGTATAGAAGATGCATTCACATGTCGACTTTGGGCACCTAAAATATCGATTTTAAGCATGTTTTGGGCCTATATTTTGAAAACATTCTAGCACTGACTAGGCATGTACAAATCGCTTCTGGGACCCATAAATATCGAATTTTCTGGTACTTTGAGCTTGAATTTGAGATATTAACGGGTACAGAAGATACATACACATATTGACTTTGTGCACCTAAAACATCGATTTTGAGCATGTTTTGGGCCTGTATTTTGATAAAACTCTAACACGGAGTAGGCATGTACAGATCGCTTCTGGGACCCAAAAATATCGAATTTTCGGTGTTTTGAGCCTGAATTTGAGATATAAACGGATACAGAAGATTCATGCACATATTGACTTTGGACACTTATAATATCGATTTTTAACATGTTTTGGGCCTGTATTTTGAAAACATACTAGCACTAAGTAGGTATGTACTGATCGCTTCTAGGAAACAAAAATATCAAATTTTCGGGTGTTTTGAGCCTGAATTTGGGATATAAACGGGTACAGAAGATGCATACACATACTGACTTGGGACAACTAAAATATCAATTTTCATTGTGTTTTGAGCATATATTTTGAAAAAATTTCAAGCAATGAATAGGCATGTACAGATCGCTTCTGGGACCCAAAAATATCGAATTTTCGGGTCTTTTGAGCCTGAATTTGGGATATAAACGGGTACAGAAGTTGCATACACATATTGACTTTGGGCACGTAAAATATCGATTTTGAGCATGTTTTGGGTCTGTATCTTGAAAACATTCTGGCAAGGAGTAGGCATGTAGAGATCGCTTCTGGGACCCATAAATTTTGAATTTTCGGGTATTTTGAGCCTGAATTTGAGATATAAACGGGTACAAAAGATGCATGCACATATCGATATTGGGAACCAAAAATATCGATTTTTAGCATGTTTTGGGCCTATATTTTAAAAATATTCTAGCACTGAGTAGGCATGTACAGATCGCTTCTGGGACCCATAAATTTCGAAATTTCGGGTGTTTTGAGCCTGAATTTGAGATATAAACGGGTACAAATGATGCATGCACATATCAACTTTTGGCACCAAAAATATCGATTTTGAGCATGGTTTGGGCCTGAATTTTGAAACTACTCTAACACGAAGTAGGCATGTACAGATCGCTTCTGGGAGCCAAAAATATAGAAATTTCGGGTATTTTGAGCCTGAATTTGAGATATAAACGGGTACAAAAGATGCATGTACATATCGACATTGGGAACCAAAAATATCGATTTTGAGCATGTTTTTAGGCCTGTATATTAAAAATACTCTAAAACGAAGTAGGCATGTACAGATCGCTTCTGGGACACAAAAATATCAAATTTTCGGGTGTTTTGAGCCAGAAGTTGATATATAAACGGGTACAGTAGATGCATGCACATATCGACTTTGGGCACGTAAAATATCGATTTTGAGCATGTTTTGGGTCTGTATCTTGAAAACATTCTGGCAAGGAGTAGGCAAGTACAGATCGCTTCTGGGACCCAAAAATATCGAATTTTCGGGTGTTTTGAGCCTGAATTTGAGATATAAACGGGTACTGAAGATGCATGCACATATCGACTTTGGGCACGTAAAATATCGATTTTAAGCTTGTTTTGTGTGTGTATCTTGAAAATACTCTAACACGAAGTAGGCATGTACAGATCGCTTCTGGGACACAAAAATATCAAATTTTCGGGTGTTTTGAGCCTGAATTTAATATATAAACGGGTACAGAAGATGCATGCACATATTGACTTTGGGCACCTAGAATATCGATTTTCAGCACGTTTGGGGCTTGTATTTTAAAAATTCTCTAACACGGAGTAGGAATGTACAGATCACTTCATCTGGGACCCAAAAATGTCGAATATTCGGGTGTTTTGAGCCTGAATTTGAGATATGAACGGGTATAGAAGATGCTTACACATATCGAATTTGGACATCTAAAATATCGATTTTTAACATGGTTTGGGCATATATTTCGAAAACATTCTAGCACTAAGTACGTATGTAGAAATCGCTTCTTGTACCCAAAAATACTGAATTTTCGGGTGTTTTGAGCCAGAATTTAAGATATAAACGGGTACTGAAGATGCTTACACATATCGAATTTTTGGACCTAAAATATCGATTTTGAGCATGTTTTGAGTCTGTATCTTGAAAACATTCTAGCAAGGAGTAGGCATGTAGAGATCGCTTCTGGGACCCAAAAATATCGAATTTTCGGTTGTTTTGAGCCTGAATTTCAGATATAAACGGGTACAGAAGATGCATGCACATATCGACTTTGGGCACCCAAAATATCGATTTTTCGCATGTTTTGGGCCTATATTTGGAAAATATTCTAGCACTGAGTAGGCTTGTACAGATCGCTTCTGGGACCCAAAAATATCGAATTTTCGGGTATTTTGAGCCTGAATTTGAGATATAAACGGGTATAGAAGATGCATTCACATGTCGACTTTGGGCACCTAAAATATCGATTTTAAGCATGTTTTGGGCCTATATTTTGAAAACATTCTAGCACTGAGTAGGCATGTACAAATCGCTTCTGGGACCCATAAATAACGAATTTTCTGGTACTTTGAGCTTGAATTTGAGATATTAACGGGTACAGAAGATACATACATATATTGACTTTGTGCACCTAAAATATCGATTTTGAGCATGTTTTGGGCCTGTATTTTGATAAAACTCTAACACGGAGTAGGCATGTACAGATCGCTTCTGGGACCCAAAAATATCATATTTTCGGTGTTTTGAGCCTGAATTTGAGATATACACGGGTACAGAAGATTCATGCACATATTGACTTTGGACACCTATAATATCGATTTTTACCATGTTTTGGGTCTGTATTTTGAAAACATACTAGCACTAAGTAGGTATGTACTCATCGCTTCTGGGAAACAAAAATTTCGAATTTTCGGGTGTTTTGAGCCTGAATTTGGGATATAAACGGGTACAGAAGATGCATACACATACTGACTTGGGACAACTAAAATATCAATTTTCATTGTGTTTTGAGCATATATTTTGAAAAAATTTAAAGCAATGAATAGGCATGTACAGATCGCTTCTGGGACCCAAAAATATCGAATTTTCGGGTCTTTTGAGCCTGAATTTGGGATATAAACGGGTACAGAAGATGCATACACATATTGACTTTGGGCACGTAAAATATCGATTTTAAGCATGTTTTGGGCCTATATTTTGAAAACATTTTAGCACTGAGTAGGCATGTACAAATCGCTTCTGGGACCCATAAATATCGAATTTTCTGGTACTTTGAGCTTGAATTTGAGATATTAACGGGTACAGAAGATACATACACATATTGACTTTAGGCACCCAAAATATCGATTTTTAGCATGTTTTGGGCCTATATTTGGAAAATATTTTGGCACTGAGTAGGCTTGTACAGATCGCTTCTGGGACCCAAAAATATCGAATTTTCGGTTGTTTTGAGCCTGAATTTCAGATATGAACGGGTACAGAAGATACTTATACATATCGAATTTTTGCACCTAAAATATCGATTTTGAGCATGTTTTGAGTCTGTATCTTGAAAACATTCTAGCAAGGAGTAGGCATGTACAGATCGCTTCTGGGACCCAAAAATATCGAATTTTCGGGTGTTTTGAGGCTGAATTTGAGATATAAACGGGTACAGAAGATGCATGCACATATTGACTTTGGGCACCTAAAATATCGATTTTCAGGACGTTTGGGGCCTGTATTTTAAAAATACTCTAACACGGAGTAGGAATGTACATATCACTTCTGGGACTTAAAAATGTCGAATTTTCGGGTATTTTGAGCCTGAATTTGAGATATGAACGGGTACAGAAGATACTTACACATATCTACTTTTTGCACGTAAAATATCGATTTTGAGCTTGTTTTGTTTCTGTATCTTGAAAACCTTTTGGCAAGGAGTAGGCATGTAGAGATCGCTTCTGGGACCCATAAATTTCGAATTTTTGGGTGTTTTGAGCCTGAATTTGGGATATAAACGGGTACAGAAGATGCATGCACATATTGACTTTGGGCACCTAATATATCGATTTTCAGGACGTTTTGGGCCTGTATTTTAAAAATACTCTAACACGGAGTAGGAATGTACAGATCACTTCTGGGACCCAAAAATATCGAATTTTCGGTTGTTTTAAGCCTGAATTTGAGATATGAACGGGTACAGAAGATACTTACACATATCGACTTTGGACATCTAAAATATCGATTTTGAGGATGTTTTGGGCATATATTTTGAAAACATTCTAGCACTGGGTACGTATGTAGAAATCGCTTCTTGTACCCAAAAATACTGAATTTAAGGGTGTTTTGAGCCTAAATTTGAGATATAAACGGGTACTGAAGATACTTACACATATCGAATTTTTGCACCTAAAATATCGATTTTGAGCATGTTTTAAGTCTGTATCTTAAAAACATTCTAGCAAGGAGTAGGCATGTGCAGATCGATTCTGGGACCCAAAAATATCGAATTTTCGGTTGTTTTGAGCCTGAATATCAGATATAAATGGGTACAGAAGATGCAGGCACATATCGACTTTGGGCACCCAAAATATCAATTTTTTAGCATGTTTTGGGCCTATATCTGGAAAATATTCTAGCACTGGGTACGTATGTAGAAATCGCTTCTTGTACCCAAAAATGCTGAATTTTCGTGTGTTTTGAGCCTGAATTTGAGATATAAACGGGTATAGAAGATGCATGCACATGTCGACTTTGGGCACCTAAAATATCGATTTTAAGCATGTTTTGGGCCTATATTTTGAAAACATTCTAGCACTGAGTAGGCATGTACAGATCGCTTCTGGGACCCAAAAATATCGAATTATCGGGTGTTTTGAGTCTGAATTTGAGATATAAACGGGTATAGAAGATGCATGCACATGTCGACTTTGGGCACCTAAAATATCGATTTTAAGCATGTTTTGGGCCTATATTTTGAAAACATTCTAGCACTGAGTAGGCATGTACAAATCGTTTCTGGGACCCAAAAATATCGAATTTTCTGGTAATTTGAGCCTGAATTTGAGATATTAACTGGTACAGAAGATACATACACATATTGACTTTAGGCACCTAAAATATCGATTTTCAGCATGTTTTGGACCTGTATTTTGAAAATACTCTAACAAGGAGTAGGCATGTATAGATCGCTCCTGGGACCCAAAAATATCGAATTTTTGGGGTTTTTTGAGGCTGAATTTGAGATATAAACAGGTAATGAAGATGCATGCACATATCGACTTTTTGCACGTAAAATATCGATTTTGAGCTTATTTTGTTTCTGTATCTTGAAAACATTCTGGCAAGGAGTAGGCATGTAGAGATCGCTTTTGGGACCCATAAATTTCGAATTTTCGGGAGTTTTGAGCCTGAATTTGAGATATTAACGTGTACAGAAGATGCATATACATATTGACTTTGTGCACCTAAAATAGCTATTTTCAGCATGTTTTGGGCCTGTATTTTGATAAAACTCTAACACTGAGTAGGCATGTACAGATCGCTTCTGGGATCCAAAAATATCGAATTTTCGGTGTTTTGAGCCTGAATTTGAGATATAAACGGGTACAGAAGATTCATGCACATATTGACTTTGGACACCTAAAATATCGATTTTCATTGTGTTTTGAGCATATATTTTGAAAAAATTTCTAGCAATGAATAGGCATGTACAGATCGCTTCTGGGACCCAAAAATATCAAATTTTCAGGTCTTTTGAGCCTGAATTTGGGATATAAACGGGTACAGAAGATGCATACACATATTGACTTTGGGCACGTAAAATATCGATTTTGAGCATGTTTTGGGTTTGTATCTTGAAAACAATCTGGCAAGGAGTAGGCATGTAGAGATCGCTTCTGGGACCCATAAATTTTGAATTTTCGGGTATTTTGAGCCGGAAATTGAGATATAAACGGGTACAGAAGATCCATGCACATATCGACTTTGGGCACCCAAAATATCGATTTATAGCATGTTTTGGGTCTGTATCTTGAAAACATTCTAGCAAGGAATAGGCATGTACAGATCGCTTTTGGGACCCCAAAATATCGAATTTTCGGGTGTTTTGAGCCTGAATTTGAGATATAAACGGGTACAAAAGATGCATGCACATATCGATATTGGGAACCAAAAATATCGATTTTTAGCATGTTTTGGGCCTATATTTTAAAAATATTCTAGTACTGAGTAGGCATGTACAGATCGCTTCTGGGACCCATAAATTTCGAATTTTCGGGTGTTTTGAGCCTGAATTTGAGATATAAACGGGTACAAAAGATGCATGCACATATCGACTTTTGGCACCAAAAATATCGATTTTGAGCATTGTTTGGGTCTGAATTTTGAAACTACTCTAACACGAAGTAGGCATGTACAGATCGCTTCTGGGAGCCAAAAATATAGAAATTTCTGGTGTTTTGAACCTGAATTTGAGATATAAACTGGCATAGAAGATGCATGTACATATCGACATTGGGAACCAAAAAATATCGATTTTGAGCATGTTTTTAGGCCTGTATGTTAAAAATACTCTAAAACGAAGTAGGCATGTACAGATCGCTTCTGGGACACAAAAATATCAAATTTTGGGGTGTTTTGAGCCAGAAGTTGATATATAAACGGGTACAGTAGATGCATGCACATATCGACTTTGGGCACGTAAAATATCGATTTTGAGCATGTTTTGGGTCTGTATCTTGAAAACATTCTAGCAAGGAGTAGGCATGTACAGATCGCTTCTGGGACCCAAAAATATCGAATTTTCGGGTGTTTTGAGCCTGAATTTGAGATATAAACGGGTACTGAAGATGCATGCACTTATCGACTTTTTGCACCAAAAATATCGATTTTGAGCTTGTTTTGTGTGTGTATCTTAAAAATACTCTAACACGAAGTAGGCATGTACAGATCGCTTCTGGGACACAAAAATATCAAATTTTCGGGTGTTTTGAGCCTGAATTTAATATATAAACGGGTACAGAAAATGCATGCACATATTGACTTTGGGCACCTAAAATATCGATTTTCAGTACGTTTGGGGCTTGTATTTTAAAAATTCTCTAACACGGAGTAGGAATGTACAGATCACTTCTGGCACCCAAAAATGTCGAATTTTCGGGTGTTTTGAGCCTGAATTTGAGATATGAACGGGTACAGAAGATGCTTACACATATCGAATTTGGACATCTAAAATATCGATTTTGAACATGGTTTGGGCATATATTTTGAAAACATTCTAGCACTAAGTACGTATGTAGAAATCGCTTCTTGTACCCAAAAAAACTGAATTTTCGGGTGTTTTGAGCCAGAATTTAAGATATAAACGGGTACTGAAGATCCTTACACATATCGAATTTTTGGACCTAAAATATCGATTTTGAGCATGTTTTGAGTCTGTATCTTGAAAACATTCTAGCAAGGAGTAGGCATGTACTGATCGCTTTTGGGACCCAAAAATATCGAATTTTCGGTTGTTTTGAGCCTGAATTTCAAATATAAACGGGTACAGAAGATGCATGCACATATCGACTTTGGGCACCCAAAATATCGATTTTTAGCATGTTTTGGGCCTATATTTGGAAAATATTCTAGCACTGGGTACGTATGTACAAATCGCTTCTCGTACCCAAAAATACTAAATTTTCGGGTGTTTTGAGCCTAAATTTGAGATAAAAACAGGTACTGAAGATGCTTACACATATCGAATTTTTGCACCAAAAATATTGATTTTGAGCATGTTTTGAGTCTGTATCTTGAAAATATTCTAGCAAGGAGTAGGCATGTACAGATCGCTTCTGGGACTCAAAAATATCGAATTTTAGGTTGTTTTGAGCCTGAATTTCAGATATAAACGTAACAGAAGATGGATGCACATATCGACTTTGGGCACCCAAAATATCGATTTTTAGCATGTTTTGGGCCTATATCTGGAAAATATTCTAGCACTGAGTAGGCAGGCATGTACAGATCGCTTCTGGGACCCATAAATATCGAATTTTCGGGTGTTTTGAGCCTGAATTTGAGATATAAATGGGTATAGAAGATGCATACACATGTCGATTTTGGGCACGTAAAATATCGATTTTGAGCTTGTTTTGTTTCTGTATCATGAAAATACTCTAACACGGAGTAGGCATGTATAGATCGCTTCTGGGACCCAAAAATATCGAATTCTCGCGTGTTTTGAGGCTGAATTTGAGATATAAACGGGTTCAGAAGATGCATGCACATATCGTCTTTTTGCACGTAAAATATCGATTTTGAGCTTGTTTGGTTTCTGTATCTTGAAAACATTCTGGCAAGGAATAAGCATGTACAGATCGCTTCTGGGACACAAAAATTTCGATTTTTAGTTTTTTTTGAGCCTGAATATGAGATATAAACGGGTAAAGAAGGTGCATGCAAATGTCGACTTTGGGCACCATAAATATCGATTTTTAGCATGTTTTGGGCCTATATTTTGAAAATATTCTAGCATTGAGTAGACATGTACAGATCGCTTCTGTTATCCAAAAATTACGAATATTTGGGTGTTTTGAGCCTGAATTTAGGATATAAACGGTTACAGAAGATGCATACACATATTGAATTTGGGGGCCTAAAATATCGATTTTCAGCATGTTTTGGGTCTGTATTATGAAGATACTCTAACACGGAGTAGGCAAGTACAGATCGCTTCTGGGACACAAAAATATCGAATTTTCGGGTGTTTTGAGCCGGAATTTGAGATATATACGGGCACAGAAGATACATGCAAAAATCGATTTTTTGCACCCAAAATATCGATTTTTAGCATATTTTGGGCCTATATTTTGAAAATATTCTAGCACTGGGTAGGCATGTACAGATCGTTTCTGGGACCTAAAAATATCGACTTTTCGGGTGTTTTTAGCCTGAATTAGAGATATAAACGGGTACAGAAGATGCCTGCACATATCGACTTTGGGCACCTAAAATATCGATTTTCAGCATGTTTTGGGCCTATATTTTGAAAATACTCTAACACGGATTAGACATGTACAGATCGCTTCTGGGACCCAAAAATATCGAATTTTCAGGTGTTTTGAGACTGAATTTGAGATATAAACGGGTACAGAAGATGCATGCACATATCGACTTTAGGCACCCAAAATATCGATTTTCAGCATGTTTTGCGCCTGGATTATAAAGATACTGCAACACGGAGTAGGCATGTACAGATCGCTTCTGGGACCCAAAAATAACGAATTTTTGGGTGTTTTTAGCCTGAATTTGAGATATAAACGAGTACAGAAGATGCATGCAAATATCGACTTTGGGCACCCAAAATATCGATTTTTAGCATGTTTTGGGCCTATATTTTGAAAATATTCTAGCACTGGGTAGGCATGTACAGATCGTTTCTGGGACCTAAAAATATCGACTTTTCGGGTGTTTTTAGCCTGAATTAGAGATATAAACGGGTACAGAAGATGCCTGCACATATCGACTTTGGGCACCTAAAATATCGATTTTCAGCATGTTTTGGGCCTATATTTTGAAAATACTCTAACACGGATTAGACATGTACAGATCGCTTCTGGGACCCAAAAATATCGAATCTTCGGGTGTTTTTGAGCAAGAATTTGAGATATAAACGGGTAAAGAAGATGCATGCACATATCGACTTAGGACACCTAAAATATCGATTTTTAGCATGATGTGGGCCTGTATTTTGAAAATACTCTAACACGGAGTAGCCATGTACACATCGTTTCTGGGACACAAAAATATCGAATTTTCGGGTGTTTTGAGCCTGATTTCGGGCTATAAACGGGTACAGAAGATGCATGCACATATCAACTTTGGGCACCTGAAATATCGATTTTTAGTATGTTTTGGGCCTATATTTTGAAATTACTCTAACACGGAGTAGGCATCTACAAATCGCTTCTGGGACCCAAAAACATCGAATTTTCGGGTGTTTTTGAAAATGAAATTTGGGATAAAAACGGGTACAGATAAGGCATACACATATTGACTTTGGGCACCTAAAACATCTATTTTTAGCATGTTTTGGGACTGTATTTTGAAAATACTCTATCACGGAGTTGGCATGTACAGATCGTTTCTGGGACCCAAAAATATCGAATTTTCAGGTGTTTTGAGACTGAATTTGAGATATAAACGGGTACAGAAGATGCATGCACATATCGACTTAGGGCACCCAAAATATCGATTTTGAGCATGTTTTGGGCCTGTATTTTGAAAATACTCTAATACTGAGTAGGCATGTACAGATTGCTTCTGGGACCCAAAAATATCAAATTTTCGGGTGTTTTGAGCCTGAATTTGAGTTATAAACGGGTACAGAAGATGCATACACATATTGACTTTGGGCACCCAAAATATCGATTTTTAGCATGTTTTGTTCCTATATTTTGAAAATATTCTAGCACTGAGTAGGCATGTACAGATCGCTTCTGGGACCTAAATATATCGACTTTTCGGGTGTTTTTAGCCTTAATTTGAGATATAAACGGGTACAGAAGATGCCTGCACATATCGACTTTGGGCACCTAAAATATCGATTTTTAGCATGTTTTGGGCCTATATTTTGAAAACATTCTAGCAAGGACTAGGCATGTGCAGATCGCTTCTGGGACCCAAAAATATCGAATTTTCGGGTGTTTTGAGCCTGAATTTAGGATATAAACGGGTACAGAAGATGCATAGACATATTGAATTTGGGGTCCTATAATATTGATTTTTCATCATGTTTTGCGCCTGCATTTTGAAAATACTCTAACACAGAGTAGCATGTACAGATCGCTTCGGGGACACAAAAATATCGAATTTTCATGTGTTTTGAGCCTGTATTTGAGATATAAACGGGTACAGAAGATGCATGCACATATCAACTTTGGGCACCAAAAAATATCGATTTTCAGCATGTTTTGGGCCTGCATTATGAAGATACTGTAACACGATGTAAGCATGTACAGATAGCTTCTGGGACACAAAAATATCGATTTTTAGGGTTTTTTGAGCCTGAATTTGAGATATAAACGGGTACAGAAGATGCATGCAAATGTCGACTTTGGGCACCATAAATATCGATTTTTAGTATGCTTTGGGCCTATATTTTGAAAATATTCTAGCATTGAGTAGACATGTACAGATCGCTTCTGGGATCCAAAAATTACGAATATTTGGGTGTTTTGAACCAGAATTTAGGATATAAACGGGTACAGAAGATGCATGCACATATCGACTTTAGAAACCTAAAATAGCGATTGTTAGCATGTTTTGAGCCTATATATTGAAAACACTCTAGCACTGACTAGGCATGTACAGATCGCTTCCGGAACCCCCAAATATCGAATTTTCGGGTATTTTGAGCCTGAATTTGTGATATAAACGGACACAGAAGATGCATGCTCATATCGACTTTGGGCACCCAAAATATCGATTTTGAGCATGTTTTGGGCCTGTATCTTGAAAATACTCTAACACGGAGCAGGCATGTACAGATCGCTTCTGGGACCCAAAAATAACGAATTTTCGGGGGTTTTGAGCCTGAATTTGAGATATAAACGAGTACAGAAGATGCATGCAAATATCGACTTTGTGCACCCAAAATATTGATTTTTAGCATGTTTTGGGCCTATACTTTGAAAATATTCTAGCACTGAGTAGGCATGTACA
Organism: Petrolisthes cinctipes; assembly: GCA_033782935.1. NCBI lineage: Eukaryota > Metazoa > Arthropoda > Malacostraca > Decapoda > Porcellanidae > Petrolisthes > Petrolisthes cinctipes. The sequence continues at coordinate 2,302,407 of JAWQEG010000175.1, forward strand.
GATCGCTTCTGGTACCCAAAAATATCAAATTTTCAGGTGTTTTTAGCCAGAATTTGGGATATAAACGGGTACAGAAGATGCATACACATATTGACTTTGGGCACCAAAAAATATCAATTTTCAGCATGTTTTGCGCCTGTATTATAAAGATACTGGAACACGGAGTAGGCATGTACAGATCGCTTCTGGGACCCAAAAATAACGAATTTTTGGGTGTTTTGAGCCTGAATTTGAGATATAAACGAGTACAGAAGATGCATGCAAATATCGACTTTGGGCACCCAAAATATCAATTTTTAGTATGTTTTGGGCCTTTATTTTGAAAAATATTCTAGCACTGAATAGGCATGTACAGATCGCATCTAGGACCCAAAAATATTAAATTTTCGTGTGTTTTGAGCCTAAATTTGAGATATAAACGAGTACTGAAGATGCTTACACATATCGACTTTTTGCACACAAAATATCAATTTCGAGCATGTTTTGGGCCTGTATTTTGAACATACTCTAACACGGAGTAGGCATGTACACATCGCTTCTGGGACACAAAAATATCGAATTTTCGGTGGTTTTGAGTCTGAATTTGAGATATAAACGGGTACAGAAGATGTATGTACATATCGACTTTAGGCACCCTAAATTATCGATTTTTAGTATGTTTTGGGCCTATATTTTGAAAATATTCTAGCACTGAAAAGGCATGTACAGATTGCTTCTGGGACCCCAAAATATCGAATTTTCGGGTGTTTTGAGCCTGAATTTGAGATATAAAGGGGTACAGAAGATTCATGCTCATATTAACTTTTTGCACCTAAAATATCGATTTTTAGCATGTTTTGGGCCTATATTTTGAAAATACTCTAACACTGAGTAGGCATCTAGATATCGCTTCTGGGACCCCAAACTATCGAATTTTCGGGTGTTTTGAGCCTGAATTTGGGATATAAACCTGTACAGATGAGGCATACACATATTAACTTTGGGCACCCAAAATATCGATTTTGAGCATGTTTTGGGCCTGTATTGTGAAAATACTCTAACACGGAGTAGACATGTACAGATCGCTTCTCAGACCCAAAAATATCGAATCTTCGGGTGTTTTGAGCCTGAATTTGGGATATAAACGGGAAGAAAAGATGCATACACATATTGACTTTAGGCACCTAAAATATCGATTTCTAGCAATTTTTGAGCCTATATTTTGAAAACATTCTAGAACTGAGTAGGCATGTACAGATCGCTACTGGGACCCAAAAATATTGAATATTCGGGTGTTTTGAGCCTGATTTTGAGATATAAACGGGTACTGAAGATGCATGCAAATATCGACTTTTTGCACCTAAAATATCTATTTTGAGCATGTTTTGGGTCTGTATCTTGAAAACATTCTAGCAAGGAGTAGGCATGTACAGATCGCTTCTGGGACCCAAAAATATCGATTTCTCGGGTGTTTTGAGCCTGAATTTGAGATATAAACGGGTACTGAAGATGCATGCACATATCGACTTTGGGCACCCAATATATCGATTTTTAGCATGTTTTGGGACTATATTTTGAAAATATTCTAGCACTGAGGAGGCATGTACAGGTCGCTTCTGGGAACCACAAATATCGAATTTTCGGGTGTTTTCAGCCAGAATTTGGGATATAAACGTGTACAGAAGATGCATACACATATTGACTTTTGGCACCTAAAATATCGATTTTCAGCATGTTTTGGGCCTGTATTTTAAAAATACTCTAACACGGAGTAGACATGTACCGATCGCATCTAGCACCCAAAAAAAAAAACGAATTTTTGGGTGTTTTGAGCCTAAATTTGAGATATAAACGGGTACAGAAGATGCATGCACATATCGAATTTTGGCACTTAATATATCGATTTTTATCATGTTTTTTGCCTAAATTTTTAAAATATTCAAGCACTGTGTTCCGCATGTACAGATCGCTTCTGGGACCCAAAAATATCGAATTCTCGGGTGTTTTGAGCCTGAATTTGGGATATAAACGGGTACAGAAGATGCACGCACTTAACGACTTTGGAAACCTAAAATATCGATTTTTAGCATGTTTTGAGCCTATATATTGAAAACACTCTAGCACTGAGTAGGCATGTACAGATCGCTTCTGAGACCCCAAAATATAGAATTTTCTGGTATTTTAAGCCTGAATTTGAGATATAAACGGACACAGAAGAAGCATGCACATATCGACTTAGGGCACACAAAATATCGATTTTTAAGCATGTTTTGGGCCTGTATTTTGAAAATACTCTAACACGGAGTAGACATGTACAGATCGCTTCTGGGACCCAAAAATATCAAATTTTCGGGTGTTTTGAGCCGGAATTTGGGATATATACGGGTACAGAAGATGGATACATATATTGACTTTGGGCACCAAAAAATATCGATTTTCAGCATTTTTTGCGACTGTATTATAAAGATACTGTAACACGGAGTAGGCATGTACAGATCGCTTCTGGGACCCAAAAATAACGAATTTTCGAGTAGTTTGAGTATGAATTTGAAATATAAACGAGTACAGAAGATGCATGCAAATATCGACTTTGGGCACCAAAAATATCGATTTTTAGCATGTTTTGGGCCTATATTTTGAAAATATTCTAGCACTGAGTAGGCATGTACAGATTGCTTCTGGGACCCAAAAATATCGACTTTTTGGGTGTTTTTAGCCTGAATTTGAGATATAAACGGGTACAGAAGATGCCTGCACATATCGACTTTGGGCACCAAAAAATACCGATTTTCAGCATGTTTTGGGCCTGTATTATAAAGATACTGTAACACGATGTAAGCATATACAGATCGCTTCTGGGACACAAAAATATCGATTTTCAGCATGTTTTGGGCCTGTATTTTAAAAATACTCTAACACGGAGTAGACATGTACCGATCGCATCTAGCACCCAAAAAAAAAAACGAATTTTTGGGTGTTTTGAGCCTGAATTTGAGATATAAACGGGTACAGAAGATGCATGCACATATCGAATTTTGGCACTTAATATATCGATTTTTATCATGTTTTTTGCATAAATTTTGAAAATATTCAAGCACTGTGTTCCGCATGTACAGATCGCTTCTGGGACCCAAAAATATCGAATTTTCGGGTGTTTTGAGCCTGAATTTTGGATATAAACGGGTACAGAAGATGCACGCACTTAACGACTTTGGAAACCTAAAATATCGATTTTTAGCATGTTTTGAGCCTATATATTGAAAACACTCTAGCACTGAGTAGGCATGTACAGATCGCTTCTGAGACCCCAAAAAATCGAATTTTCGGGTATTTTAAGCCTGAATTTGAGATATAAACGGACACAGAAGAAGCATGCTCATATTGACTTTGGGCACCCAAAATATCGATTTTTAGCATGTTTTGGGCCTATATTTTGAAAATCTTCTAGCACTAAGGAGGCATGTACAGATCGCTTCTGGGACCCAAAAATATCTAATTCTCGGGTGGTTTCAGCCGGAATTTGGGACATAAACGGGTACTGAAGATGCATACACATATTGACTTTGGGCACCTAAAATATCGATTTTCAGCATGTTTTGGGCCTGTATTTTGAAAATACTCTAACACGGAATAGGTATGTACAGATCGTTTCTGGGACCCAAAAATATCGAATTTTCAGGTGTTTTGAGACTGAATTTGAGATATAAATGGGTACAGAAGATGCATGCACATATCGACTTAGGGCACACAAAATATCGATTTTGAGCATGTTTTGGGCCTGTATTTTGAAAATACTCTAACACGGAGTAGGCATGTACAGATCGCTTCTGAGACCCAAAAATATCAAATTTTTGGGTGTTTTTTGAGCCGGAATTTGGGATATAAACGGGTACAGAAGATGCATACACATATTGACTTTGGGCACCAAAAAATATCGATTTTCAGCATTTTTTGCGACTGTATTATAAAGATACTGTAACACGGAGTAGGCATGTACAGATCGCTTCTGGGACCCAAAAATAACGAATTTTCGAGTATTTTGAGTATGAATTTGAAATATAAACGAGTACAGAAGATGCATGCAAATATCGATTTTGGGCACCAAAAATATCGATTTTTAGCATGTTTTGGGCCTATATTTTGAAAATATTCTAGCACTGAGTAGGCATGTACAGATTGCTTCTGGGACCCAAAAATATCGACTTTTCGGGTGTTTTAAGCCTGAATTTGAGATATAAACGGGTACAGAAGATGCCTGCACATATCGACTTTGGGCACCTAAAATATCGATTCTTAGCATGTTTTGGGCCTATATTTTGAAAACGTTCTAGCAAGGACTAGGCATGTGAGATCGCTTCTGGGACCCAAAAATATCGAATTTTCGGGTGTTTTGAGCCTGAATTTAGGATATAAACGGGTACAGAAGATGCATACACATATTGAATTTTGGGGCCTAAAATATCGATTTTTCATTATGTTTTGGGACTGCATTTTGAAAAAACTCTAACACAGAGTAGCATGTACAGATCGCTTCTGGGACACAAAAATATCGAATTTTCATGTGTTTTGAGCCTGAATTTGAGATATAAACGGGTACAGAAGATGCATGCACATATCGACTTTGGGCACCAAAAAATACCGATTTTCAGCATGTTTTGGGCCTGTATTATAAAGATACTGTAACACGATGTAAGCATGTATAGATCGCTTCTGGGACACAAAAATATCGATTTTTAGGGTTTTTTGAGCCTGAATTTGAGATATAAACGGGTACAGAAGATGCATGCACATATCGACTTAGGACACTTAAAATATCGATTTTTAGCATGTTTTTAGCCTATATTTTGAAAACCTTCTAGCACTGAGTAGGCATGTACAGATCGCATCTGGGACCCAAAAATATTAAATTTTCGGGTGTTTTGAGCCTGAATTTGAGATATAAACGGGTACTGAAGATGCTTGCACATATCGACTTTTTGCACACAAAATATCAATTTTGAGCATGTTTTGGGCCTGTATTTTGAAAATACTCTAACACGGAGTAGGCATGTACACATCGCTTCTGGGACACAAAAATATCGAATTTTCGGGTGTTTTGAGCCTGAATTTGAGATGTAAACGGGTACAGAAGATGTATGTACTATTGCGGACAAAAGTTTCTTTCTACTCCGGGTGATAAGTCCTCACGACTGCTGCCCCTTTTCTGGCCGGCAGGTTACTGTTGGCTCGAGAACTACACCACGTAATCCAGTAACCGATCAGTTGACTGACTAGGATTCGGATAGGAAGTAATTTACCCCCCCCCTCTCTCTCTCTCTCATGTGTATAGCATATACAGTAAATAAATGCATTAGATGATAGGTAATATCAGGTGCAAAACAAAATAATGGCTATTGCACAAGAAGATAACCCAGTACTACTATTTATCAGAAATCACACAAAAGCTGAAATATTACTAGAATAAACTGAATCATAGTTCATACTAGTGTGATTTTAAGCCCACAGAAGCATGTAGTAAAATGAAAAATTATATACCTCATTTAAAATGCAATGGGAGCAATGACCTTTTGAAAGTATTGTTGGCTGTTCACAATTATGGTATCTTTTCAAGGACTAGGTTCGGAGCATATGGCTGTCTCATGACCGGACCACCGTTCGATTCATGCACTTAGATTTTCTCCATATAACCTATAGTTCTATATTTGCAGCACCTATATGTAATATATCCATTTATATATGTTTTTATATTTTACTTTTTAAGTCGGTCATGTTTCCACTAGTTAAAAGAAAGTACATTATTTTGTGTCCCTGACAGTCCATAGGACATCTTATTCACAAAAGCAAAGTTCATTCTTTCTTAAGATAATAATTATTTTCTTCTTAAGCGTTCATTCATGCTCCGAAATCAAAATATAAACTCATACTAATAGAATAGCAACACCATTCACTGTTTCGAAATAAGCCTGAAACACTATGGGAGATCAGTAATGCAAGCATACGAGTAAGTGAAAACTCTGATATGCCTAGTGAATACAGGCCCTGGCTACGTGTAAAAGGAAAATGGTATATTAATGATACAGTCAGCGTTCAAGGTGTTAAATACTAGTATTGGCATTTTCTTCTTGTTTAGTTATTACTTGCTTTGCACCTGATATTACCTATCAACTAATGCATCTATTTATATGCTATACATTTCCTATCCGAATCCGAGACAGTCAACTGTTCGGTTTGTGGTTTACGCGGTGGTGTAGTTCTCGAGCAAGCAGCAACCTGCCGGCCAGAAATGGGTCGGCAGTCATGTGGACTTATCACCCGGAGTAGAAAGAAACTTTTGTCCGCAATAGTACATATCGACTTTAGGCACCCTAAAATATCGATTTTTAGTATGTTTTGGGCCTGTATTTTGAAAATACTCTAACACGGAGTAGGCATGTACACATCGCTTCTGGGACACAAAAATATCGAATTTTCGGGTGTTTTGAGCCTGAATTTGAGATGTAAACGGGTACAGAAGATGTATGTACTATTGCGGACAAAAGTTTCTTTCTACTCCGGGTGATAAGTCCTCACGACTGCTGCCTCTTTTCTGGCCGGCAGGTTACTGTTGGCTCGAGAACTACACCACGTAATCGAGTAACCGATCAGTTGAATTTTCGGGTGTTTTGAGAATGAAATTTGGGATAAAAACGGGTACAGATAAGGCATACACATATTGACTTTGGGCACCTAAAACATCTATTTTTAGCATGTTTTGGGACTGTATTTTGAAAATACTCTATTACGGAGTTGGCATGTACAGATCACTTCTAAAACACAAAAATATCGAATTTTCGAGTGTTTTAAGCCTGAATTTGAGATATAAACGGGTACAGAAGATGCATGCAGATATTGACTTTGGGCACCTAAAATACCGGTTTTTAGCATGTTTTGAGCCTGTATTTTAAAAATACTCTGACACGGAGTAGACATGTACAGATCGCTTCAGGGACCCAAAAATATCGAATCTTCGGGTATTTTGAGCCAGAATTTGAGATATAAACGGGTACAGAAGATGCATGCACATATCAACTTTTTGCACCTAAAATATCGATTTTTAGCATATTTTTGGGCCTATATTTTTAAAATACTCTAACACGGAGTAGGCATCTAGATATCGCTTCTGGGACCCAAAAATATCGAATTTTCGGGTGTTTTGAGCCTGAATTTGAGATATAAACGGGTACTGAAGATGCTTACACATATCGACTTTTTGCACTTAAAATATCGATTTTGAGCATGTTTTGGGTCTGTTTCTTGAAAACATTCTAGCACTGAGTAGGCATGTACAGATCGCTTCTTGGACCGCAAAATATCGAATTTTCGGGTGTTTTGAGCCTGAATTTGAGATATAAACGGGTACAGAAGATGCATGCACATATCAACTTTTTGCACCTAAAATATCGATTTTTAGCATGTTTTGGGCCTATATTTTTAAAATACTCTAACACGGAGTAGGCATCTAGATATCGCTTCTGGGACCCCAAAATATCGAATTTTCGGGTGTTTTGAGCCTAAATTTGGGATATAAACGGGTACAGATGAGGCATACACATATTAACTTTGGGCACCCAAAATATCGATTTTGAGCATGTTTTGGGCCTGTATTGTGAAAATACTCTAACACGAAGTAGGCATGTACAGATCGCTTTTGGGACACAAAAATATCGAATTTTCGAGTGTTTTGAGCCTGAATTTGAGATATAAACGGGTACAGAAGATGCATGCACATATTGACTTTGAGCACCTAAAATACCGATTTTCAGCATGTTTTGGGTCTGTATTTTGAAAATACTCTAACACGGAGTAAACATGTACAGATCGCTTCTGGGACCCAAAAATATTAAATTTTCGTGTGTTTTGAGCCTGAATTTGAGATATAAACGAGTACTGAAGATGCTTACACATATCGACTTTTTGCACACAAAATATCAATTTTGAGCATGTTTTGGGCATGTATTTTGAAAATACTCTAACACGGAGTAGGCATGTACACATCGCTTCTGGGACACAAAAATATTGAATTTTCGGGTGTTTTGAGCCTGAATTTGAGAAATAAACGGGTACAGAAGATGTATGTACATATCGACTTTAGGCACCCAAAACTATCGATTTTTAGTATGTTTTGGGCCTATATTTTGAAAATATTCTAGCACTGAATAGACATGTACAGATTGCTTCTGGGACCCAAAAATATCGAATTTTCAGGTGTTTTGAGCCTGAATTTAAGATATAAACGGGTACTGAAGATGCTTACACATATCGACTTTTTGTACTTAAAATATCGATTTTGAGCATGTTTTGGTTTTGTATCTTAAAAAAAATTCTAGCAAAGAGTAGGCATGTACATAAACGGGTACTGAAGGTGCATGGACATATCGACTTTTTGCACCTAAAATATCGATTTTGAGTATGTTTTGGGTCTGTTTCTTGAAAACATTCTAGCACTGAGTAGGCATGTACAGATCGCATCTTGGACCTCAAAATATCGAATTTTCGGGTGTTTTGAGCCTGAATTTGAGATATAAACGGGTACAGAAGATGCATGCACATATCAACTTTTTGCACCTAAAATATCGATTTTTAGCATGTTTTGGGCCTATATTTTGAAAATACTCTAACACGGAGTAGGCATGTACACATCGCTTCTGGGACACAAAAATATCGAATTTTCGGGTGTTTTGAGCCTGAATTTGGGATATAAACGGGTACAGAAGATGCATGCACATATTGACTTTGGGCAGCTAAAATACCGGTTTTTAGCATGTTTTGGGCCTGTATTTAGAAAATACTCTGACACGGAGTAGACATGTACAGATCGCTTCTGGGACACAAAAATATCGAATCTTCGGGTGTTTTGAGCCAGAATTTGAGATATAAACGGGTACAGAAGATGCATGCACATATCAACTTTTTGCACCTAAAATATCGATTTTTAGCATGTTTTTGGGTCTATATTTTTAAAATACTCTAACACAGAGTAGGCATCTAGATATCGCTTCTGGGACCCAAAAATATCGAATTTTGGGTGTTTGGAGCCTGAATTTGAGATATAAACGGGTACTGAAGATGCTTACACATATCGACTTTTTGCACTTAAAATATCAATTTTGAGCATGTTTTGGGTCTGTTTCTTGAAAACATTCTAGCACTGAGTAGGCATGTACAGATCGCTTCTTGGACCCCAAAATATCGAATTTTCGGGTGTTTTGAGCCGGAATTTGAGATATAAACGGGTACAGAAGATGCATGCACATATCAACTTTTTGCACCTAAAATATCGATTTTTAGCATGTTTTGGGCCTATATTTTTAAAATACTCTAACACGGAGTAGGCATCTAGATATCGCTTCTGGGACCCCAAAATATCGAATTTTCGGGTGTTTTGAGCCTGAATTTGGGATATAAACGGGTACAGATGAAGCATACACATATTAACTTTGGGCACCCAAAATATCGATTTTAAACATGTTTTGGGCCGGTATTGTGAAAATACTCTAACACGAAGTAGGCATGTACAGATCGCTTCTGGGACACAAAAATATCGAATTTTCGAGTGTTTTGAGCCTGAATTTGAGATATAAACGGGTACAGAAGATGCATGCACATATTGACTTTGAGCACCTAATATACCGATTTTCAGCATATTTTGGGTCTGTATTTTGAAAATACTCTAACACGGAGTAGACATGTACAGATCGCTTCTGGGACCCAAAAATATCGAATCTTTGGGTGTTTTGAGCCAGAATTTGAGATATAAACGGGTACAGAAGATGCATGCACATATCGACTTAGGACACCTAAAATATAGATTTTTAGCATGTTTTGAGCCTATATTTTGAAAACCTTCTAGCACTGAGTAGGCATGTACAGATCGCATCTGGGACCCAAAAATATTAAATTTTCGTGTGTTTTGAGCCTGAATTTGAGATATAAACGGGTACTGAAGATGCTTACACATATCGACTTTTTGCACACAAAATATCAATTTTGAGCATGTTTTGGGCCTGTATTTTGAAAATACTCTAACACGGAGTAGCCATGTACACATCGCTTCTGGGACACAAAAATATCGAATTTTCGGGTGTTTTGAGCCTGAATTTGAGATATAAACGGGTACTGAAGATGCTTACACATATCGACTTTTTGTACTTAAAATATCGATTTTGAGCATGTTTTGGTTTTGTATCTTGAAAAAATTATAGCAAAGAGGAGGCATGTCCATAAACGGGTACTGAAGGTGCATGGACATATCGTCTTTTTGCACCTAAAATATCGATTTTTAGCATGTTTTGGGCCTATATTTTTAAAATACTCTAACACGGAGTAGGCATCTACATATCGGGTCTGGGACCCAAAAATATCGAATTTTCGGGTGTTTTGAGAATGAAATTTGGGATAAAATCGGGTACAGATAAGGCATACACATATTGACTTTGGGCACCTAAAACATCTATTTTTAGCATGTTTTGGGACTGTATTTTGAAAATACTCTATCACGGAGTTGGCATGTACAGATCGCTTCTGAGACACAATAATATCGAATTTTCGAGTGTTTTGGGCCTGAATTTGAGATATAAACGGGTACAGAAGATGCATGCACATATTGACTTTGGGCACCTAAAATACCGATTTTCAGCATGTTTTGGGCCTGTATTTTTAAAATACTCTAACACGGAGTAGGCATCTGAATATCGCTTCTGGGACCCAAAAATATCAAATTTTCGAGTGTTTTGAGCCTGAATTTGAGATATAAACTGTTACTGAAGATGCTTACACATATCGACTTTTTGCACTTAAAATATCGATTTTGAGCATGTTTTGGGTCTGTTTCTTGAAAACATTCTAGCACTGAGTAGGCATGTACAGATCGCTTCTTGGACCCCAAAATATCGAATTTTCGGGTGTTTTCAGCCTGAATTTGAGATATAAACGGGTACAGAAGATGCATGCACAATTCAACTTTTTGCACCTAAAATATCGATTTTTAGCATGTTTTGGGCCTATATTTTTAAAATACTCTAACACGGAGTAGGCATCTAGATATCGCTTCTGGGACCCAAAAATATCGAATTTTCGGGTGTTTTGAGAATGAAATTTGGGATAAAAACGGGTACAGATAAGGCATACACATATTGACTTTGGGCACCTAAAACATCTATTTTTAGCATGTTTTGGGACTGTATTTTGAAAATACTCTATCACGGAGTTGGCATGTACAGATCGCTTCTGAGACACAAAAATATCGAATTTTCGAGTGTTTTGAGACTGAATTTGAGATATAAACGGGTACAGAAGATGCATGCACATATTGACTTTGGGCACCTAAAATACCGATTTTCAGCATGTTTTGGGCCTGTATTTTTAAAATACTCTAACACGGAGTAGGCATCTAGATATCGCTTCTGGAACCTCAAAATATCGAATTTTCGGGTGTTTTGAGCCTGAATTTGGGATATAAACGGGTACAGATGAGGCATACACATATTAACTTTGGGCACCCAAAATATCGATTTTGAGCATGTTTTGGGCCTGTATTGTGAAAATACTCTAACACGAAGTAGGCATGTACAGTTCGCATCTGGGACACAAAAATATTAAATTTTCATGTGTTTTGAGCCTGAATTTGAGATATAAACGGATACTGAAGATGCTTACACATATCGACTTTTTGCACACAAAATATCAATTTTGAGCATGTTTTGGGCCTGTATTTTGAAAATACTCTAACACAGAGTAGCCATGTACACATCGCTTCTGGGACACAAAAATATCGAATTTTCGGGTGTTTTGAGCCTGAATTTGAGATAAAAAACGGGTACTGAAGATGCTTACACATATCGACTTTTTGTACTTAAAATATCGATTTTGAGCATATTTTGGTTTTGTATCTTGAAAAAATTATAGCAAAGAGTAGGCATGTCCATAAACGGGTACTGAAGGAGCATGGACATATCGACTTTTTGCACCTAAAATATCGAATTTGAGCATGTTTTGGGTTTGTATCTTGAAAATACTCTAACACGGAGTATGCATCTACATATCGCTTCTGGGACCCCAAAATATCGAATTTTCGGGTGTTTTGAGCCTGAATTCGGGATATAAACGGGTACAGAAGATGCATGCACATATTGACTTTGGGCACCTAAAATACCGATTTTCAGCATGTTTTGGGCCTGTATTTTGAAAATACTCTGACACGGAGTAGACATGTACAGATCGCTTCTGGGACCCAAAAATATCGAATTTTCGGGTGTTTTAAGCCTGAATTTGAGATATAAATGGGTACAGAAGATGCATGCACATATTAACTTTTTGCACCTAAAATATCGATTTTTAGCATGTTTTGGGCGTATATTTTTAAAATACTCTAACACGGAGTAGGCATGTACAGATCGCTTCTGGGACCCAAAAATATCGAATTTTCGGGTGTTTTGAGCTTGAATTTGAGATATAAACGGGTACTAAATATGTTTACACATATCGACTTTTTGTACACATAATATCGATTTTAAGCATGTTTTGGGCCTGTATTTTGAAAATACTCTAACACGGAGTAGGCATGTACACATCGCTTCTGGGACACAAAAATATCGAATTTTTGGGTGTTTTGAGCCTGAATTTGAGATATAAACGGGTACAGAAGATGCATGCACATATCGACTTTAGGCACCCAAAATATCGATTTTTAGTATGTTTTGGGCCTATATTTTGAAAATATTCTACCACTGAGTAGGAATGTACATATCGCTTCTGGGACCCAAAAATATCGAATTTTAGGGTGTTTTGAGCCTGAATTTCAGATATAAACGGGTACTGAAGATTCTTACACATATCGACTTTTTGCACTTAAAATATCGATTTTGAGCATGTTTTGGGTCTGTTTCTAGAAAACATTCTAGCAAGGAGTAGGCATGTACAGATCGCTTCTGGGACCCCAAAATATCGAATTTTCGGGTGTTTTGAGCCTGAATTTGAGATATAAACGGATACAGAAGATGCATGCACATATCAACTTTAGGCACCTAAAATATCGATTTTTAGCATGTTTTGGGCCTATATTTTGAAAATACTCTAACACAGAGAAGGCATCTACATATCGCTTCTGGGCCCGAAAAATATCGAATTTTCGGGTGTTTTGAGCCTGAATTTGGGATATAAACGGGTAGAGACAAGGCATACACATATTGACTTTGGGCACCTAAAACATCGATTTTTAGCATGTTTTTGGCCTATATTTTGAAAATACTCTAACACGGAGTAGGCATCTACATATCACTTCTGGGACCCAAAAATATCGAATTTTCGGGTGTTTTGAGCCTGAATTTGAGATATAAACGGGTACAGCAGATGCATGCACATATCGACTTTGGGCACCTAAAATATCGATTTTCAACATGTTTTTTGCTTGTATTATGAAAATATTCTAACAAGGAGTAGGCATGTACAGATCGCTTCTGGGACACAAATATTTTGAATTTTCGGTTGTTTTGAGCCTTAATTTGAGACATAAACGGATATAGAAGATGCATGCACATATCGACTTTGGCCACCCAAAATTTCGATTTTTACTATGTTTTGGGCCTCTATTTTGAAAATATTCTAGCACTGAGTAAGCATGTACAGATCGCTTCTGGGACACAAAAATATCGAATTTTCGGGTGTTTTGAGCCTGAATTTGAGATATAAACGGGTACTGAAGATCCATGGACATATCGACTTTTTGCACCTAAAATATCGATTTTTAGCATGTTTTGGGTCTCTATCTTTAAAACTTTCTAGCAGGAAGTAGGCATGTACAGATCGCTTCTGGGCCTCCAAAAAATCGAATTTTTGGGTGTTTTGAGCCTGAATTTGAGATATAAACGGGTACAGAAGATGCATGCACATATCAACTTAGGGCACCCAAAATATCGATTTTTAACATGTTTTGGGCCTGTATTTTGAAAATACTCTAACACGGAGTAGTCATGTACAGATCGCTTCTGTGACACAAAAATATCGAATTTTCGGGTGTTTTGAGCCTGAATTTGAGATATAAACGGGTACTGAAGATGCTTACACATATCGACTTTTTGCACCTAAAATATCGATTTTTAGCATGTTTTGGGTCTCTATCTTTAAAACTTTCTAGCAGGAAGTAGGCATGTACAGATCGCTTCTGGGCCTCCAAAAAATCGAATTTTTGGGTGTTTTGAGCCTGAATTTGAGATATAAACGGGTACAGAAGATGCATGCACATATCAACTTAGGGCACCCAAAATATCGATTTTTAACATGTTTTGGGCCTGTATTTTGAAAATACTCTAACACGGAGTAGTCATGTACAGATCGCTTCTGTGACACAAAAATATCGAATTTTCGGGTGTTTTGAGCCTGAATTTGAGATATAAACGGGTACTGAAGATGCTTATACATATCGACTTTAGGCACCCAAAATATCGTTTTTTAGTATGTTTTGGGCCTGTATTTTACAAATATTCTACCACTGATTAGGCATGTACAGATCGCTTCTGGGACCCAAAAATATCGAATTTTCGGGTGTTTTGAGCCTTAATTTGAGATATAAACGGGTACAGAAGATGCATGCACATATCGACTTTAGGCACCCAAAATATCGATTTTTAGTATGTTTTGGGCCTATATTTTGAAAATAATCTACCACTGATTAGGCATGTACAGATCGCTTCTGGGTCCTAAAAATATCGAATTTTCGGGTGTTTTGAGAATGAATTTGAGATATAAACGGGTACAGAAGATGCTTACACATATCGACTTTTTGCACATAAAATATCGATTTTTAGCATGTTTTAGATCTGTATCTTAAAAACATTCTAGCAAGGAGTAGGCATGTACAGATCGCTTCTGGGACCAAAAAATGTCAAATTTTCGGATGGTTTGAGCCTGAATTTGAGATATAAACGGGTACAGAAGATGCATGCACAAATCGACTTTGGACACCTAAAATATCGATTTTTAGCATGTTTTCAGCCTATATTTGGAAAACATTCTAGCACTGAGTAGGCATGTACTGATCGCTTCTGGGAGCCAAAAATATTGAATTTTCGGGTGTTTTCAGCCTGAATTTGGAATATAAAAAGGGTGCAAAAGATGCATACACATATTGACTTTGGGCACCTAAAATATCGATTTTTGGCATATTTTGGGCCTGTATTTTGAAAATACTCTAACACGGAGTAGGCATGTACAGATCGCTTCTGGGACCCAAAAATGTCGAATTTTCGGTTGTTTTCAGCCTGAATTTGGGATATAAACGGGTACAGAAGATGCATACACATATTGACTTTGGGCACCAAAAATATTGATTTTCAGCATGTTTTAGGGCTGTTTTATTAAAATATTCTAACAAGGAGTAGGCATGTACAGATCGCTTCTGGGACACAAAATTATAGAATTTTTGGGTGTTCTGAGCCTGAATTTGAGATATAAACGGGTCCTGAAGATGCATGCACATATCGACTTTTTGCACCTAAAATATCGATTTTTAGCATGTTTTCGGCCTGTAATTTGAAATTACTCTAACACGGAGTAGGCATGTACAGATCGCTTCTGGGACACAAAATTATCGAATTTTCGGGTGTTTCGAGCCTGAATTTAGGTTTTAAACGGGTACAGCAGATGCATACACATATTGACTTTGGGCACCTAAAATATAGATTTTCAGCATGTTTTAGGCCTGTATTTTGAAAATACTCTAACACGGAATATGCATGTACAGATCGCTTCTGGGACCAAAAAATATCGAATTTTCGGGTGTTTTGAGCCTGAATTTGAGATATAAACGGGTACAGAAGATGCATGCACATATCGACTTTGGACACCTAAAATATCGATTTTTAGCATGTTTTTAGCCTATATTTGGAAAACATTCTAGCACTGAGTAGGCAAGTACTGATCGCTTGTGGGACCCAAACATATTGAATTTTCGGGTGTTTTCAGCCTGAATTTGGGATATAAACGGGTACAGAAGATGCATGCACATATCGACTTTGGACACCTAAAATATCGATTTTTAGCATGTTTTTAGCCTATATTTGGAAAACATTCTAGCACTAAGTAGGCATGTACTGATTGCTTCTGGGACACAAAATTATAGAATTTTCGAGTGTTTTGAGCCTGAATTTGAGATATAAACGGGTCCTGAAGATGCATGCACATATTGACTTTGGGCACCTAAAATATTGATTTTCAGCATGTTTTAGGCCTGTCTTATGAAAATATTCTAACAAGGACTAGGCATGTACATATCGCTTCTGGGACACAAAAATTTTGAATTTTCGGGTGTTCTGAGCCTGAATTTGAGATATAAACGGGTACAAAAGATGCATGCACATATCGACTTTGGGCACCCAAAATTTCGATTTTTACTATGTTTTGGGCCTATATTTTGAAAATATTCTAGCACTGAGTAGGCATGTACAGATCGCTTCTGGGACACAAAATTATAGAATTTTCGGGTGTTTTGAGCCTGAATTTGAGATATAAACGGGTCCTGAAGATGCATGCACATATTGACTTTTTGCACCTAAAATATCGATTTTGAGCATGTTTTGGGTCTCTATCTTTAAAACTTTCTAGCAGGAAGTAGGCATGTACAGATCGCTTCTGGGCCTCCAAAAAATCGAATTTTTGGGTGTTTTGAGCCTGAATTTGAGATATAAACGGGTACAGAAGATGCATGCACATATCAACTTAGGGCACCCAAAATATCGATTTTTAACATGTTTTGGGCCTGTATTTTGAAAATACTCTAACACGGAGTAGTCATGTACAGATCGCTTCTGTGACACAAAAATATCGAATTTTCGGGTGTTTTGAGCCTGAATTTGAGATATAAACGGGTACTGAAGATGCTTACACATATCGACTTTTTGCACCTAAAATATCGATTTTTAGCATGTTTTGGGTCTCTATCTTTAAAACTTTCTAGCAGGAAGTAGGCATGTACAGATCGCTTCTGGGCCTCCAAAAAATCGAATTTTTGGGTGTTTTGAGCCTGAATTTGAGATATAAACGGGTACAGAAGATGCATGCACATATCAACTTAGGGCACCCAAAATATCGATTTTTAACATGTTTTGGGCCTGTATTTTGAAAATACTCTAACACGGAGTAGTCATGTACAGATCGCTTCTGTGACACAAAAATATCGAATTTTCGGGTGTTTTGAGCCTGAATTTGAGATATAAACGGGTACTGAAGATGCTTATACATATCGACTTTAGGCACCCAAAATATCGTTTTTTAGTATGTTTTGGGCCTGTATTTTACAAATATTCTACCACTGATTAGGCATGTACAGATCGCTTCTGGGACCCAAAAATATCGAATTTTCGGGTGTTTTGAGCCTTAATTTGAGATATAAACGGGTACAGAAGATGCATGCACATATCGACTTTAGGCACCCAAAATATCGATTTTTAGTATGTTTTGGGCCTATATTTTGAAAAAAATCTACCACTGATTAGGCATGTACAGATCGCTTCTGGGTCCTAAAAATATCGAATTTTCGGGTGTTTTGAGAATGAATTTGAGATATAAACGGGTACAGAAGATGCTTACACATATCGACTTTTTGCACATAAAATATCGATTTTTAGCATGTTTTAGATCTGTATCTTAAAAACATTCTAGCAAGGAGTAGGCATGTACAGATCGCTTCTGGGACCAAAAAATGTCAAATTTTCGGATGGTTTGAGCCTGAATTTGAGATATAAACGGGTACAGAAGATGCATGCACAAATCGACTTTGGACACCTAAAATATCGATTTTTAGCATGTTTTCAGCCTATATTTGGAAAACATTCTAGCACTGAGTAGGCATGTACTGATCGCTTCTGGGAGCCAAAAATATTGAATTTTCGGGTGTTTTCAGCCTGAATTTGGAATATAAAAAGGGTGCAAAAGATGCATACACATATTGACTTTGGGCACCTAAAATATCGATTTTTGGCATATTTTGGGCCTGTATTTTGAAAATACTCTAACACGGAGTAGGCATGTACAGATCGCTTCTGGGACCCAAAAATGTCGAATTTTCGGTTGTTTTCAGCCTGAATTTGGGATATAAACGGGTACAGAAGATGCATACACATATTGACTTTGGGCACCAAAAATATTGATTTTCAGCATGTTTTAGGGCTGTTTTATTAAAATATTCTAACAAGGAGTAGGCATGTACAGATCGCTTCTGGGACACAAAATTATAGAATTTTTGGGTGTTCTGAGCCTGAATTTGAGATATAAACGGGTCCTGAAGATGCATGCACATATCGACTTTTTGCACCTAAAATATCGATTTTTAGCATGTTTTCGGCCTGTAATTTGAAATTACTCTAACACGGAGTAGGCATGTACAGATCGCTTCTGGGACACAAAATTATCGAATTTTCGGGTGTTTCGAGCCTGAATTTAGGTTTTAAACGGGTACAGCAGATGCATACACATATTGACTTTGGGCACCTAAAATATAGATTTTCAGCATGTTTTAGGCCTGTATTTTGAAAATACTCTAACACGGAATATGCATGTACAGATCGCTTCTGGGACCAAAAAATATCGAATTTTCGGGTGTTTTGAGCCTGAATTTGAGATATAAACGGGTACAGAAGATGCATTCCCATATCGACTTTGGACACCTAAAATATCGATTTTTAGCATGTTTTTAGCCTATATTTGCAAAACATTCTAGCACTGAGTAGGCAAGTACTGATCGCTTGTGGGACCCAAACATATTGAATTTTCGGGTGTTTTCAGCCTGAATTTGGGATATAAACGGGTACAGAAGATGCATGCACATATCGACTTTGGACACCTAAAATATCGATTTTTAGCATGTTTTTAGCCTATATTTGGAAAACATTCTAGCACTAAGTAGGCATGTACTGATTGCTTCTGGGACACAAAATTATAGAATTTTCGAGTGTTTTGAGCCTGAATTTGAGATATAAACGGGTCCTGAAGATGCATGCACATATTGACTTTGGGCACCTAAAATATTGATTTTCAGCATGTTTTAGGCCTGTCTTATGAAAATATTCTAACAAGGACTAGGCATGTACATATCGCTTCTGGGACACAAAAATTTTGAATTTTCGGGTGTTCTGAGCCTGAATTTGAGATATAAACGGGTACAAAAGATGCATGCACATATCGACTTTGGGCACCCAAAATTTCGATTTTTACTATGTTTTGGGCCTATATTTTGAAAATATTCTAGCACTGAGTAGGCATGTACAGATCGCTTCTGGGACACAAAATTATAGAATTTTCGGGTGTTTTGAGCCTGAATTTGAGATATAAACGGGTCCTGAAGATGCATGCACATATTGACTTTTTGCACCTAAAATATCGATTTTGAGCATGTTTTCGGCCTGTAATTTGAAATTACTCTAACACGGAGTAGGCATGTACAGATCGCTTCTGGGACACAAAATTATCGAATTTTCGGGTGTTTTGAGCCTAAATTTAGGTTTTAAACGGGTACAGCAGATGCATACACTTATTGACTTTGGGCACCTAAAATATAGATTTTCAGCATGTTTTAGGCCTGTATTTTGGAAATACTCTAACACGGAATATGCATGTACAGATCGCTTCTGGGACCAAAAAATATCGAATCTTTGGGTGTTTTGAGCCTGAATTTGAGATATAAACGGGTACAGAAGATGCATACACATATTGACTTTGGGCACCTAAAATATCGATTTTCAGCATGTTTTGGGCCTGTATTTTGAAAATACTCTACCACGGAGTAGGCATGTACAGATCGCTTCTGGGACACAAAAATATCGACTTTTCGGGTGTTTTTAGCCTGAACTTGAAATATAAACGGGTACAGAAGATGCATGCTCATATCGACTTTGGGCACCCAAAATATCGATTTTTAGCATGTTTTGGGCCTGTATTTTGAAAATACTCTAACACGGAGTAGGCATGTACAGATCGCTTCTGGGACCCAAAAATATCGAATTTTCGGGTGTTTTGAGCCTGAATTTGGGATTTAAACGGGTACAGAAGACGCATACACATATTGACTTTGGGCACCTAAAGTATCGATTTTCAGCATGTTTTGGGCCTGTATTTTGAAAATACTCTAACACGGAGTAGGCATGTACAGATCGCTTCTGGGACCCAAAAATGTCGAATTTTCGGGTGTTTTGAGCCTGAAATTGTGATTTAAACGAGTACAGAAGATGCATGCACATATGGACTCTGGGCACCAAATACATCGATTTTCAGCATATTTTGGACCTGTATTGGGATATATTCTAACACTGAGTATGCATGTACAGATCGCTTCTGGGACCCCAAAATATCGAATTTTAGGGTGTTTTGAGCCTGAATTTGGGATATAAACGGGTACAGAAGATGCATACACATATCGACTTGGGGCACTTAATTTAAACATTGATTTTCAGCATGTTTTGTGCCTGTATTTTGAAAATATTTTAGCACTGAGTATGCATGTACAGATTGCTTCTGGAACCCAATAATATCGATTTTACGGGTGTTTTTGGCCCATATTTGGGATATAAACGAATGTTGAAGTGTCAAGCTGCCTTAGGAAGACGATGATGCTGGTAGCGTGATGGAGTTGATTGATGGTTTTTGTAGTGTAGTTGTTGGTTTAGTCTTTGTCTCTTCGGAGGAAGTTTTTTGAGAACCAAGTTGGATCATTCAAGAGTCTTAATTAACTTAGACTGGAGATAAGTTAGAATGAGACCTAACTAGATTGAGGTCTAAAACAGAGTGAATCTAGTCTATGGGCAACTCCTGTGAGCTGTCTGTGACCCACTGGTGACCCTGGACACTGGACATAGGCTTCGTCAAGCCCGTTACCGTGACCCAGGTCAACTGCTGCTCACACACAAACGTCACGACTTCCGAACTGGTACCCAGCCACAGAGGGAGGGAAGTGAGGGTAATTCCCAAATACTGCAGCTGTTATGGTACCAGTGAGTGTGTTTTACGACGTTCGGTGGCCTTATATACTCTGTCCAGCCTAAGGTGAAGGAGAAGCCCTGCCCTACAGGTGCGGTAGGCAGGTCAAGTACTTTTTCGCTTCCCTGATTGGCTAGAGTTGTTCAGCACACCGAGAAAAATAGAAGTGCTTCCTTTTTTCATGAATATTTCAGCTAATTAAGCATTATTCATGTCTGTTATTACTCACTCATTATTGTAAATGATATGCGTGAGCCTTACAGTCAAAATTCACAGTGACAATTTATTTGGAGCTCGTAATATCTTGATTTGAACATAGAGTGTGTAGTAAAAAGTGAGCGACAGTGAGAGGAAAACAGGTCAACTGGAGGACCTCTGGGTAACCCATGTGACTTCCCGTGTTCGAAAGCATACTTCAAGGCTTCTTCATCCATTTAGTACCATTTTTTATACATTTAATTTCACCGATCTTTCGAAAGCACAAGGGAGTATATTTTTATGCAACGAAAATATAGAAAAAAAACGAACACACAAATTCACTACTTACACAAAAAGGTTAATATATTTCAAAACCATGGCCAAACAAAGCAGCAGGACTCTGGGCAGGGAGTGGTGTGTGTGTGTGTGTGTGTGTGTGTGAATGGATTAACAAACAGACACAGGAAGTTGACAGGCGCCTATAGGGACCTGAGATTAGAATATGGCCTAAGGCAGTAAGAGAGGGAAACTTAGATGAAGGTAACAAATGAGGAATAAAGAAAGTGAAATAACTTATGATGCATACTTCTGTTAATGAGAGAATGAATAAATGGAATAAAAAGAAAAAATATTATATAATGCCATTAATCTAAATATATCTATGTATATGATATGTGGGATAAAATATCATTAGATTATACTTTTATGTGGGATAAAATATCATTAGATTATAGAATATAGAAAAGGAAAGGTTGTGGATGAATCGTGAACACGAGAGAGAGAGAGAGAGAGAGAGAGAGAGAGAGAGAGAGAGAGAGAGAGAGAGAAGTGGAGGGATGAAGAAGGAAGGTCAGGTCACTGAGATTAATGCACCGCTATGCGACGTATGTGTGTGTGTGTGTGTGTGTGTGTGTGTGTATGTGTGTGACCCATGGTGTGACCAAAAGGATTCTAAACATCCCCTTTCCATCATCTGCCAATCAGATACATCCAGGAATGTCCCAGAGAGGCAGGGCTTCTCCGCCACCTTAGGCTGGACAGACTATAGTTAGTGCCTCAAACTCAAATCGGAAGAGTAAATATTCTCAGGCCCTCACCTGAGAGGATCGATCTCCCGACCTCTAGGATACGAGTCCACAACACAAACCACTCGGCCACCTCCCCTACTTGTTGCTTTTGTGTTTGGTTGTTATGTCTGCCTTACATCCTTACTTCCTTGTGTGTGTTACATGTGACTCAGTCCTATACTGTATATGTAGAATATATGTAGAGTATATATGTAGAATAACCGGTACATGTATGGAATCATAATAGTGTGCGAAATTATAGGACATGAAATATTATAGACCGTTTTTAACCCATCAGGAAGGTGAAATGTGAAGTTAATTTGTGGGGAAACCAAAACACACATCTCTGCTTGGGTTCTTTACTTGGTCCCCACTTCCTCTCTGCTACAGATTTCTACAATATGCTACTTGGAGGCATCACACACAAATTAGGATACTATATATAAATGTGGCATTTCAGAACAATAAAATAAATAATATATTACTTTCACAAACAAAAATAATTTATATATTATTATAGTAATTATCCTTTTACATATAAACACTAATGGTGACGTTGTACAAATACAGTAACGTTATCAGTTGCACATTTAATGTACGTAAATGTTGTCAGTGAGCTTTGTAATTACAAAGTCTTCCTTAAGTTATCATTCTATGTACACAAAGTTTAAAACTACACTTTATTATTATGTGGGTCATGGAATGTCCAGAATTCTTTCAGAAGGTTGCCGGACAGATAATATTAAGAACCACTGACTGGCAGTGATGCTTTGGCTTAACATTTATACTAAACTCATATCAATACCTCACTTAAAATTGTCATAGATTTCAATAATTTACGGAACATTATTTAGAATATATACTAAGTTGAAAGTTTCTCCCTCACGCTTGAGACAAAGGTGGATGTGGAAAACATTATTATGGAGGAGAATGGTAGTAGGAATGTCATGGGTTAGGGAAGGGATGAAATTATTACAAGGTAGGATACAGGTGTGCAATAAAGCAAGAAGTATTATATCTATTTATGATAGTTGTAAGGAGGAGTGAAGTATACACCAAGGGAGAGTTAGGTGAGCAAGAAAAGTCATCAAGAGGGGTGATGCTATTGAATACTATTAATCACGATGGATATAATATTTTATAGATGCATTAATCTGAGTATGGTTGTGAGCGTTAAAACTATAAGGTTTACGCCTATTTCAGTCTTAATGTCAGTACAATGACAACTTAAATCATAGACTATATCAGAGTGAATAAGGCAAAATGAAGACGAGCCAATGAAATGAAATCGATAAGAGAGATTGGGGATTGGAAAGACAAGAAAGCGAGTCCAGTGTGGTAATAGGAAGGAACAAAAGAGGGAATGATTGAGAAGGACAATGGAAAGAGGAGTATTTGTCACACTGTATTACCTGTGTTAAACAAATGGTAACGAATAATGTTAAATCACAACAGGGACGAAATATTCATGTTACTAAAATACATATTGGAGTTTGAATTAATACTTCATAGCAACGGAGGTAAAAATGGAAGGTTATTTAATACTGAATGGGGAGAGGAGAGGCTAGGAGGGAAAGTACAGTATTTATAGAAAAAAAAAAAAAAAACATGTAATGGCATAACACACACTGCCATTATCTGTGTTGATGACGTGTGTATCTGACAACGTTATTGTATTCATGCAACGTTGCCTTTATGACTGAAAATGTTTTGGTATATTTAATAAACAACTTTCTGGCAACATTATATATATTTCTGTGTGTTGGTATCCGTAAACAAAAATCTTCCTGCACCAATATATATTTCTCGATAATATTATGATTCCACCTTCACAACATATATAATATTATATAGTAATATTATAACTTTGAGGAATTTGTTGTTAAATTATTCTAGTTCACATATGGTCATCTGTAATATTAGACATTTAAATCATATATAGCTGTCAATTCTATCACATAGAGTGTTCCCTGATTAACAGGAACGTATCATGTACTAAGAAAGACAAACTTCTGGTATTGACTGTACAGCTGTGTTTATGATTCCCTGAGACACCATCTTATGGAGGGAACTTGACCTTCTCTATCCTTACTGGACAGTAGGTAGTTGAATCAAACTGTCTGACCAACACACACAGTGAAGCTAACAATAATATTATATTGAGGGAACTTGACCTTCTCTATCCTTACTGGACAGCAGGTAGTTGAATCAAACTGTCTGACCAACACACACAGTGAAGCTATATATACATATGTATATATAAACATTTATTTATTTATATTGGTATCTTTTTGCCTATCTATTTACCATTGATGAAATACATTAGTTGTTGTGTGTTCATAATGATACGAGTGGAATGGTGGTGATGACAGGTGTTACATTACACTCGACATTGACATTTTATTCTCCCCTTTCTTATAAGTTTCAAAGGTAGGCCATTATCTCCCACACTCCCTCCCTCCCTCCCTTTCTCCCTCGATTTCGTTCTCACTCTCTCTCTCCCTCTCTCCGTACTTGATTAAACCTTCGTCTTTCTTTTTCTCTCTCTCTCTCTCTCTCTCTCTCTCTCTCTCTCTCTCTCTCTGTTAACACTCAGGAAACCCCCATCGTTGAGGCAAAAATGGAGTGAGTTTATTTCCTCTCTGTCCAAGGGTAACGTCACCAACGAGAACTTTTGGGTCTGGACTACAAACAATATTATAGTAAGAACAAAGGCTTTTTATCCCCTTGTTTAGCCAGTATATAAATATTATCAGGTGTCTCAGACCAGTTATAACACAGAAGAAAACAAGTTATTAATTGTAATTATAACACATACAATGTGTGTGTATGTGTGTGTCTGTGTGTGTGTGATCATACAACTTATCCACTCATAGATTCTAGTGTTTTTCCTTACATCCTAAAAGTGTGTATGGTAATAAATATACAACCCTTGTCAAGAAGAATATGAATGTTACTACATTGATTTAACAAGTTGTAATTACACAATAATTTACGAAGGATTAAGTTGTTCGCAGTACACTGGAATTCATAATCTAATATGTTTTATCTCTTCCACCACTGTCCCAATGGATGACGTCATGACACTTCCTGTGTGCGTAGGTGTATGTGTGTGTGTGGTCACTACCGGATTTGCAACCATCTTGTAGTGTTGTGTTTGTATAAATCCTTCTCAACGCCAGCAATACAGTGCTTCAATCGCTGGAGTTTATTATCAAGAAGAACCTTCCACATATTGGGTAAAGTGTTTTGCTGCTACTATTGATTAAATCCTGCACTCAACTATTTTGGATTGTCTTCCTTTAAAATGCTCTGTATTTCTTCATAATCTCTCCCTCTCTTTTTGTCACTTCCTATCTTTCCTCTCTTATATTCTTTGGTCAGGTTTCTTCTGTGGCAACAATCTTTTCTGTGCTGAACAGTTCCACCTTGCAATCCTCCCTCAATTCTTCTTTGAGTAATAATAGGTATACTCGGACACCACAATAATTAGTCCACCTGTGTCGGTGTGTGATAGTTGGAGCAGATGTATTGCTGGATGACAGACCACATACACTATCACAAGGCCACACACACAATAACACACTCACACTATCACAAGGCCACACACATTAACACACTCACACTTTCACAAGGCCACACACACATTAACACACATAAAGTATATAAAACCAGTGAAGGCTTAGCTCTATGTCATTCATGTATGTTTATCTTTTCTTGTAACACTACATGATCATAATTATTTTCTCTGTATATGTGACATGTATTATTTTATTGCATTATACTTTGTCCAATATTAGCAATAAATATATTAATTAAGTATTTTGGGTTCATCCTGTGATAAGTTCTGCAGGCAGTCTTATATACTGTGGAATGGAGGGTAGCGTGTGTGAAGGGAAGGCGAGAGGAAAGGTGGAGGGTAGGGAGGGAACGATGAAGTAAGCTTTAGGAGGAGAGGGAAGAGGAGGGATGAAGGAAAGGGAGGAAATTAAAGGAAGAGATGGGTGAAATAGGATAAGGGGAAGAAAGGGAGGATTGAGAATGGCAAAGGAGAGGAAAAGAGATGGATATAAAGTTGTAAAGGAAGGGAAGGGAGAAGTGGGGAAGAAAGGAGAAGAGTAGGAAAGGGAAGGGAAGGGTAGATAGGGTAACGGAAAGGAAGGGAGAGGGACGAATAGGAAAATGTAAAGGAGGGAAGAGAAGGAGGGATAAGGGACGGTAAAGCAGGGGAAGGGAGAGGAGGAATACAATATTAATGTATACAATATAATACAAACAGTAACAGATCTGTTGGTCCTTTAGAGGCTGTTTTGATTCTAAGGTGCTAACTACTTGTATAGATAATGAATAAAATAATAATAATAATAATAATAATAATAATAATGAATAAAATAATAATAATAATAATAATAATAATAATAATAATAATGAATAAAATAATAATAATAATAATAATAATAATGAATAAAATAATAATAATAATAATAATAATGAATAAAATAATAATAATAATAATAATAATAATAATAATAATAATGAATAAAATAATAATAATAATAATAATAATGAATAAAATAATAATAATAATAATAATAATAATAATAATAATAATAATAATAATAATAATAATAATAATGTTGTTGTTGTTGTGGACCAAGACCAATTAAAGGGGTTAATATACTTATGATTTATGGGAGCACTTTGATTCCTCCGAAGTATACCAGGAAACAGGACCACATTAACATTAATAATGGTGTTCTGTTGCTTGGAATAGTGTGTAGGAATCAGTTGCTCCAGATTTACCAACACTGTACTACTTCCCTTTAACTTCCTGGCTATCTGTTGGTATATTTCTAAAGCCACTTTATTTATTTATTAAAATAAGTAACAAGGAAGCACTACCATCTTGTATTACCATTATAATGTTACATTTCATCCAGTATAATTTAATGTAAAATATAACATTGTACAAAATCTGACAACTGTAATGACTCAACCCTTACTTACTATAGTATGAACACACACATACTCTAATAGTATACACACGTATGTATTAACACACACACATACACACATATATCTAAATAGTATACACACGTATGTATTAACACACACACAAACACACACATACCCTGATAGTATACACACGTATATGGTAACATACACACATACCCTAATAGTATACACATAATATATTAACACTCACACATACACAAACACACACACAAAGTATGGTGACAGTAGTAATAACTCAACCTTTACTTATCATGGGGTGAACACTTTTACTAAGTTGTATAGATTAGTGAACAGGAAATCTATGTTTGTTGTTTCATTAGAGAGAGAGAGAGAGCTGTGTGTGTGTGGGCCTGCGTGTGTGTGTCTGTGTGCGTACATCCGTGTGCTTGCGTCCGTGCGTGCCTTTGCGTGCATGCATGTATGCGTGTGTGTTCGTGCATAGATGCGTGCGTGCGCGTGTGTATATGTGTGTGGGGGTGGGGGGGGATCTGATGGAGGTGGTAGAATAATTTGTATATGGATAATTAACATTCATCACTGGTTCTGATCTGTGACCACAATATAATTAATAATTAATTATTGCATTGGTTGTTGGTGAATCTGACATTACATGATAACATTCACTCTTAATTATTAGTTAACAATGGTAGTTTGGTCTATTTTGTATCTGGTTCTCTATTGATTACTTTTGTTACTAATACTTTTTGTATACATCTTTATATGTAGTCCTCAGGGTCTGGCTGGACATCTGAAACACAGTACATGTTTCAAATATTAATATACATCTTTATATGTACAGTCCTCAGGGACATCTGAAACACAGCACATGTTTCAAATATTAATATACATCTTTATATGTAGTCCTCAGGGTCTGGTTGGACATCTGGAACAACGGATGAAGTCCCACTGGACCGGTCCATCTGTGGCCTGGTGGTCATAAAGGAAAGGTAAGTAACACACACAGACAACACATGACCTATTCACTGGTCCAAGTGTTCTTATTCCTAGCCATTATCACTCTCAACAAACACACACACAGACACACACACACATGACCTATTCACTGGTCCAAGTCTTCTTATCCTTAGCCATTATCACTCTCAACACACACACACACACACAGACAGACACACACACACATGACCTATTCACTGGTCCAAGTGTTCTTATTCCTAGCCATTATCACTCTCAACACACACACACACACACACACACACAACACATGACATATTCACTGGTCCAAGTCTTCTTATCCCTAGCCATTAACACACACACACAGACAACACATGACATACTGTTATCTCCATGGTAGGTTAATATGGTACCCATGTGAGACCTCTGTACCATGACCCATAATACCATTACCACATACACTCATGTCTGTATTTACTACACAACAAATAATATTACTACACCAATACCAATCACATTATTATAAACTAAACAGTGTTATTGTTATTGTTATATTACATGTCTGTAATTACTA
The DNA here is from genome assembly GCA_033782935.1 of Petrolisthes cinctipes. Lineage (NCBI taxonomy): Eukaryota > Metazoa > Arthropoda > Malacostraca > Decapoda > Porcellanidae > Petrolisthes > Petrolisthes cinctipes. Next base: position 2,331,153 of record JAWQEG010000175.1, read on the forward strand.
CACAACAAATAATATTACTACACCAATACCAATCACATTATTATAAACTACACATATATCAATTCCACAACGAAAGAAAGAAAGAGTGTAAATTACTTTTGGGTGAATTATTTAATGAATTTGGTGAGTAAACTATACAGTGATTATCATTATCTAACTCTTTGATAGATTTTGTGAATATGGATAATCAGTTTTGGATAATAAGGAAGCCTTACAAGTGTGGTTATTAAGGAAGCTAACAAACAAATACCACTGTGGAATCAACCCTAAAATAATGAAGCCTTACAAGTGTGGTTGGTTAGGAAGGTAACAAACAAATACCACTGTGGAATCAACCCTAAAATAATGAAGCCTTAGAAGTGTGGTTGGTTAGGAAGGTAACAAACAAATACTACTGTGGAATCAACCCTAAAATAATGAAGCCTTAGAAGTGTGGTTAGTTAGGAAGCTAACAAACAAATACCACTGTGGAATCAACCCTAAAATAATGAAGCCTTACAAGTGTGGTTGGATAGGAAGGTAACAATCAAATACCACTGTGGAATGGACACAGTGTTATTGTTATTGTTATATTACAGGCATCATGTGTGTGTACAATGATAGTGTGTGTGTGTGTGTGTGTGTACAATGATAGGGTAGTGTGCGTGTGTGTGTGTACAATGATAGGGTGTGTGTGTGTGTACAATGATAGGGTAGTGTGTGTGTGTGTGTGTAGATTGATAGGGTGTGTTTGTGTGTGTGTGTAGATTGATAGGGTGTGTTTGTGTGTGTGTAGAGTGATAGTGTGTGTGTGTGTGTGTGTGTGTGTGTGTAGATTGATAGGGTGTGTGTGTGTAGATTGATAGAGTAGTGTGTGTGTGTAGATTGATAGGGTGTGTTTGTGTGTGTGTAGATTGATAGGGTGTGTGTGTGTGTGTGTGTGTGTGTAGATTGATAGTGTGTGTGTGTGTGTGTGTGTGTGTGTGTGTGTGTAGATTGATAGGGTGTGTGTGTGTGTGTGTAGATTGATAGGGTGTGTGTGTGTGTGTGTAGATTGATAGAATGTGTGTGTGTGTGTAGATTGATAGGGTGTGTGTGTGTGTGTGTGTGTGTAGATTGATAGGGTGTGTGTGTGTGTGTGTGTGTAGATTGATAGGGTGTGTGTGTGTGTGTGTGTGTGTGTGTGTGTGTGTACAGAGATTATAATTATTGTTATATTACAGACATCATGTGTGGACGGAGTGTAATACTGATGATGGTGATGATGGTGGTGATGGTGTCGGCTCTCACACCACCTGTTGATGCTGGTATACGTACTGGTAAGTTTGGTCATTATTGTTTGTTACTATGTGTGTGTGTGTGTGTGCAAATAAGAGAGAGGAAGGAAGAAGGATGTGTGTGTGTGTGAGTATGTTTATATGTGTGTGTGTGTGTGTGCAAAGAAGAGAGAGGAAGGAAGAAGGATGTGTGTGTGTGTGCGTGTGCGTGTGTGTGTGTAAGAAAGAGAGAGTAAAAAAGATGTGTGTGTGTAAGAAAGAAAGAGGAAGGAAGAGATATGGGTATAAGTAAGATAAAGAGAAGGAGGAATAAGTGTGTGTGTGTGTGTGTGTGTGTGTGTGTAAGAAAGATAGTGTAAGGAAGATGTGTGTGTAAGAAAGAGAGAACTAGGAATAAGTGTGTGTGTGTGTGTGTGTGTGTGTGTGTAAGAAAGAGAGAGTAAGGAAGGTGTGTGTGTACGAAAGAGAGGAGGAGGAATAAGTGTGTGTGTGTGTGTGTGTGACAGACAGACATACAGAGAGTGTTGTGATAAATAGTGTGGTAATAACCATATAGTGTATAATAACCAAACAATGTACTGTACAATTAGACAAATACCATTGAGACATTTTTTATTATAATTACCAAAAATATTAAAATTACCCACAAATATTGTCCCCTAAGTAAATGGGTTACTACATACAGCGTTGGTGGTAAATCTGGAGCAACTAATTCCTCCAAGCTATTCCAAGCAACATATAACCATTACTTTTGTTGATATGGTCCTGCTGTTTCCTGGCATACTTTGGAGGAATCAAGGTGCTCTAATGTATCAAAAGTATACTATGCCCTTAATACATGTAATGCTGTTACACCCTGTATATGAGACAGGAAGGGACAGAGTATGAAGGAGGAGAAGAAAAAGAGAAGAACAGAAAGTATATGGAGGAGGTGAAGTAAAGGGAATAAGAGGGAAACGAAGGCAAAGTATGAAGGAAGAGAAGGAAAAGAGAAGAACAGAAAGTGTATGGAGGAAATGAAGTAAAGGGAATAAGAGGGAAACGAAGGTAAAGTATGAAGGAGGAGAAGGAAAAGAAAGTGTATGGAGGAGGTGAAGTAAAGGAAATAAGAAGGAAACGAAGGTAAACTATGAAGGAGGAGAAGGAGGTGGAAGGGAGACAAGAGAAGAAAGAGTTAGAGGGATAATGAGAAGAGAAATTACAAGGGTAGGGAATGGAGGAGAAAAAGAAGGAGGAAAGGAGAGAAGAATAGAGAGAAGGAGAGAAGAATGGAGAGAAGGAGATAGGGAAGGGAGGAAGGAGGAAAGGAGATAAGAATGGAGAGAAGGATATAGGGTAGGAAGGAAGTAGGGATGGAATGAAGGAGGGAAGGAGATAAGACTGGAGGAAGGAGAGAAGAATGGAGAGACAGAGCAGAAATGTTCATATAAATAATAATATTACCCCTGAGAGAGAGAGAGAGAGAGAGAGAGAGAGAGAGAGAGAACACATCACTAACAACTTTCCTCTCTTTCCAGAATGTCCCGCCTACAACCAGTCATCCATGGTGTCTCAACAACCACTAGAGATGAACAAAATCGGTGAAGGTGTCATGGAGGCTCGCTTTCAGTTATTGTCCCCACCTGATAATAATACCACGTGGGGGACAAGTCTCCATATCATGAATCAAGAAGATAAACAAACTCTGGCAAGACTTGACATTGATCACATTACCGGACCTGATAACAAAGTCAACATTAAGTGTTCCTGTACTAATGAAGATGATCTTTCCAGTGTCAAAACCATTACAGGACCAGATGTCATCACCATGCTGGCACTTCAAGACTTTTTCAAGCTTCGAGTAGGGTGTTGGCACCTTTATCGTGAATCGTGGAGGAATATGACCTACCCATTGTCATTCACCCGCTTCAAGTGGGAAAAACAACCTGATGATCTCAAGATGAAGGTCAGTTGTTCTCTTTATTAGCAATGCTGTATATACAGGTAAAATCATGACAATTATTACCATAACCAGATCTAACCTAACCTAGCCTATCCAAGCCTAACCTACCCAAACCTAACCTTACCTAACCAAACCTAATCTAACTTTACCTAACCTGCAGTAACCTAACCTACAGTAACCTAACCTACAGTAACTTAACTTAACCAAATCTTACCTAACCAAAACTAATCTAACCTAATCAAACCTGCAGTAACCTAACCTACAGTAGCTAACTAACTTAACCCTAACATAACCTAACCAAACCCTAACTAACCAAACCTAATCTAACCTAATCTAACCTACAGTAACCTAACCTACAGTAACCTAACTTAACTTACAGTAACCTAACCTAACCTAACTTACCAGATGAATATAATTATGATGTAAATAATGATGTGTGTTATTATTTCAGGAAAGGAGAGTGTTGGGTGGAGCTGTTTACTAACAATGATGAGGAGGAGAACCAGAAGTTGATGGAACACAAGTGTTCCGTCAACCTAAAAGAGTTCCCACAACTTCAACTGACAGTCAAGTGTCCATATAATGTTGAACAATGTGCAACCATCAACTTCTGCAACACCGGTTAGTCTAATCCATCAACTTAAGTTTATATTTTTTAATTAAATTATATACTATATTAGTATTATATTGGATGCCAGACAAGGAATTTTATAGCATTAATAATGAATGAAAAGTTATTGAGAACCACCATTTAAATATCAATATAAGAAAATTAAGCACGGAACACCAAGGTAAGGGGGTTATACAATTTTGGTACATTGGAGTGCCTTCATTCCTTCAAGGAATGTCAAGAAACAGGACCAGGTAAACAAATATACTAATGTCCTGTTGCTTGGAATAGTTTGGAGGAATCAGTTGCTCCAGTATAACCTCCTTGAAGGTATTATTTGTAATGGGTGAACTAGAAGGCTACTAATTACCCCAAACTATCCCAGTAAACAAATCATCTCAGTGATTCTCATACTCACAACATTCTCACCTTGTCTTATGGTATCCTTAAAGTTAATGATACCTTTAAACAATTTCCAGCAACAGGCTACCATTAGTTTCGTTAACCTAGTTCTGCTTCCAGGCATACTTTGGAGGAATTAAGGTTCTCCAATGTACCTACAGTGTAATATCCTCTTAACAATGTATGATGTTGTGGAACTTTGTACACTGTCCTCCTGAATGACCTGCATGTCTTTGAGTTTCAATAGGCTCAATATTAGAGTCTCCGTGAGATGTGTCTATATACGTGTGTTTTACCATAATATATTTATATACATATATATATATAAAGTGCTCAACAAAAGTCTGTGCCGGGTAGAGTAGGCCGGCACAGACTTTTGGCGAAAAAAGAAAGACCTGTATCTTTGTGAGGGAAATATTTCAAAAGTCAACTGATAACGTGGTATTTTCCCTGAGAGGAGGTACTTACTGGAGGGTAGCTATTTGTACTGTCACAGTTAATTTAGTGTTCGCTCTCTATTCATAGGGTGAGGTCAGTGAAGAGCGAGGTCTCCTTATTGTGACTCTTTCTTTGTCATATACTGTGTGTTAGTACCTAAGAATGGCTAGGAACATTCCGTTGAAACAGGGTAATATTGCAAAGATAGTTGCTTTAAAGGAAGCAACTAAAACTAAAGAAATAGCCAATTTAACTGGTGATTGTCATCGGTCTGTGAGGAAATGGGTTTCTCGTTATCATCAGGGTGGCAGTAGTGACATTCCTACCCACATAACTAGGTCTGGAAGGCCTACGAAAGTGTCGGTTCGTGCCAGGACCATATTGAAAAGAGACATTGAAAAGAATCCTCGCTCCTCAGCTCGTGTTGTCAACGAGTCCAACCCTGGAACTTTGGGAGATGTGTCTGTGCGTATGGTGAGCAGGCACATTCACTGCCTTGGGTACACAAGCCACCGACCTGTAAAGAAACCCATCTTGACTCTTAAGCAAAGGCAGCGTAGAGTTGCTTTTGCCAAGGAATATCTTGCTTGGCCTGAGGAAAAGTGGTTAAACGACCTTTTCTGTTACTTGTAACACAAGTTTTAACGTTTACCGCCGTAAGGAGAGTGACCCACTTGACCCTCGTTACATTTGTGGGACGGTAAAGCACCCAGATTACCTAATGGTTTGGGGTTCTTTTTCTGGGATGAGTTTAGGAAAACTTGTTGTTCAACCAACTAACATCAAAGTGAATCAGTTTGTGTACTACTCCTTTTCCACACGTAAAAACATCTTGACAATCGCACTCGGTTGATTTTGTTTACACCCGGCACATACTTTTGTCAAGCACTGTATATATATATATATATATATATATATATATATATATATATATATATATATATATATATATATATATATATATATATATATATATATATATATATATATATATATATATATATATACAGTACAGGGTGATTCAAAACTACATTTACAAAATGACAGGGTAAAGTCCTGACATGATGTTAAACATGTTTCCATATGTAATTTTCAAAAATTTAAAAAGTTAATTACACACATGAAAGCCAAATCCATTGCTGTGGGTGAACGATCGAACGCTTTAAAATAACACCTACCCCCACCTCATCCCCTGCTCTCTCTTAAGTGGACGAGGCAAGTTTTAAAACGTATGAAGCAATGAAACCCTTATCGATCATGGGATTCAAACAGATCCGTTGGCTTTTAATCGATCCCAAGGCTTCGTGTTTCTTGTAATGTCAGATAAGTTAGTAGTACCGCCCTGGCATCTACACGTATCACTCGGTAAGTGTAACTCGACCACAAAACAATACCCGTGATCGATAAGGGTTTATTGCTTCATACGTTGTATTAAGTTCCCTCGTCTACCCGAGAGAGAACAAGGGGTGCTGTGGGGTGGAGGAGTTAATTTTAGAAGTGTTCGATCATTCGCCCACGGTAATGGATTTGGCTTTCATGTGTGTAATTAACTTTTTAAATTTTTGAAAATTACATATGGAAATATGTTTAACATCATGTCAGGACTTTACCCTGTCATTTTGTAAATGTAGTTTTGAATCACCCTGTATATATAAGTATCCAACTTGTACATACCATTGTTTAAGTTCATATTAATATTTTCTGTGTGTTTAATCAAACTTGACTCTATGTTGTTTCTATTTATGGATGAATTACAAGACATGATTGACGAAGCATTATCCCAGTCAATACAATTATTATTGTCTCTCATATGAATGAATAAAGCATTAGATTCTTATCCGGTCCTAACACTATATTTATGCTGTTTGACCCTGGTTGAAAGTTTTTTTCCAGTCTGTCCTATATAGAACATATTACATTCTTTACAAGGTACTTTGTAGATACACACACATCAGGAATTGGGTGAATTTTTGATCAAAATTTTCTTGACTGTGTTATCATTGCAGAAGGCAACATTAACATTCCATGTTTTTAGAAGATGAGGGATTTGGGCAAATTTATCACTGTAGGGTAATATCAGTAAGTTTTTATTGTCACGGGGTAGGGGAGGTTTAATCCTATAAAATGATTTTCTTGCCAATTTTAAGGCTTTATCCAAAAATGGTTTGGGGTATTTTAAGTTTGTTCCGATGTCAGAGATAAATCCAAATTCCTCATCCATGAATTCAGGACTACATACACGTAGAGCACGTAAGTACATGGAAGAGAAAACAGACAGTTTGACTTTATCGTGGTGTGCAGAGTAAAAATGAATATATGACAAAACATTGGTTGGTTTCCTGTATATGCTAAACTTAAAGGTGTTGCATACCCTGTGAATCAAGCAATCCAAAAATGGCAATTTTCCATCCTCAATTTCAGTGGTAAAATTAATGGAAGGGGCTAAGTTAAGCAATGGCAAGAAGATATCCAGATTTTCAGTACATGGCCAGAGGCAAAGTACGTCATCTACGTACCTGTACCATACAGCATTACTGGGTAAAATGTTATTCAGCAGTTTCTCCTAAAAAAACTCCATGTACAAATTACTCAAAACTGGGGAGGGTAGATTGCCCATTGCCATAACCAAATTTCTGCTCAAAATATTCATCTTGAAAAACAATTTTACAGTCTTTAATGCACAGCTTAATCAATTTTAAGATAGCATTTTTGGTGATAGGGAGAGGGATGTTATCAAGTATTTTCAATTAATTGGGCTAGTCTCCTCTTCAATAATCCAGCCAGACCCATTATTAGTTCTATGGGATCCGTCACCTATAAATTATCAAAGTGGTTAACTTCCTTTTTACAGGTAACTTGTGCATTTAAGCTTGTGAGTTTTGATGTTAAATCTCTATTTACCAAAGTTCTAGGGGTGGGATCTTCAAAACTTCGTAAGTTGGTGGCGCTACGATCACCTTTACTCTCTCGTAGCCGCCATATTTGATCGTGGCTTACGAAGATCATAAGTTGCTATCTCCAAAGCTTCGTAACTTCCTTCGTAGCTCACAATAATAGCTTCGTAGCGAGCGTCGCTGCCCGTTCCGTTCGGTACATTTTGTTCATCCCGCCACCCAGCTGACTGGCTCTCAGCCAATCACAATGAAGGAAACAAAATGCCCTTGGTACTGTAAGCCAATCGTAACGTAGTATCACTATGTCAACAAATAAACATTGACTCAGATGTCAACACCACCAGCTAATAGAGATGACAAAGTCACTAAGTTACATCAGACAGGAACAGCAAATGACAGGTAAGGGAATTATTATACTGTGTTGGTAAACCTTTAACCAAACAGTGGAGCTAAGGCAGCTGCCCGGGCATATTTTTAATATCACCCCAATCACTAGTATGATATTGTATATGGATTTGGTTAGGTTAGGTTTGGCTAGTTTAGTTTAAGATAGGTTAGATTACGTACTGTAAATCAAGAACAGCATGATACAAAAAGTTAACTGACAGCTGGTTGTCATGAAAATTTATCAAAGACATTGACTGGGAGGACATCATATTCTTTTAACTTCTACTGTCACTGTTTTATTTCCTTTACATCTACCTACAGTAGTTTCTATGATAATCTCAAAATCTGTACAGTTGACTGCCATTACCAAGTAACAGGCAGAAATATACCATATGTAGTGAAATCTGGCAAGTGCAATATAATATCTTATACTTCAAACATTTTTATTGAAAGACAGATTAAGGAAATAAATTATATAAGCATTATTTATATTGTGGATTCGGCCGTTGGCATGGGCACACATGTGTTGAAGGAGTGTCCATTGCTTGATTTAGATACAGTACCATTTTAATACGATAACCAGGTATTGTAATTTATTCTGCTTGGTTCTGCTTTGTTATTGAATTATGTACCATTTCTCGTTATATTTCAGGTGGTGGCACTAGTGACACAAAGGCATTCACCCACATAGAAGAGGCTATGTCTCAAGTCATTAAAGAAGTGCAAGTGTCGGGTATTCCTGTGGACTCCAAGACCCAGGCAGTATGTACAGTATATAACAGTAAAAAATGTCCTGCTGTTCATCTAGGCTAGTAATATGGAAATCTTCCCTCAGTGGCACTAGTGAAGTAATTACATTGAGAGTTTATATATATAAAACATACATTTTGAGCAGCATTACCTCTTAATTCCATTCAAAGTTAAACAGTGCAAATCATAAGGCCTTAGTCCTAGGAACAAATATACAAGATGTTCTCATATATCCATACCTTCAGTAATTACGGTACATGTACTGTGATTACCCAATATACAAGAGTCAAGTACATAGTGATTTTTTACATTTTGTGTATCATATAAATAACTCCTGTTAGCAGTTCATATAGTCGTAAAAGTTGGAGCCATGTTAATCAAAAATAAATTTGTGATGCTTTGTTGGATTCCATATTTTTTTTTTTTTTTTTTTTTTTTTACATATAGTGAGTGGAGGAAAGGAAAAAACAAATAAATAAATGGTTCCATTTGCCTATTGGCATCCTCCACTCATAAAATATTTAAAACAACTGGATTTAAATTGCTGGGGGTTATAACTTGCTGGAAAACATTCCCTTGGTAGAGAATTCCACAGGGAAGTAGTACGGGGAGTAAATGAATTTTTGTAAGCAGTTGTCCTGCAACGTGGAGGAGTCAGTGTGAACTCATGCGCATTCTCAGCTGCCCTAGTCCTCCGTGGGAAGACGCGAAGGGGTGGTATAATCAGGGCAAGTTCATCCGAACATTTCTTATAAAAGTATCTATAAAATAGTGCAAGGGAAGCAACATTTCTACGTACTGATAAGGGAGGCAATTCATTAGTGATCATAGGATTATTGATCAGTCTGATAGCTCTGTTTTGAATTTTATCTAATTGTCTTAACACCACCGATACACAACCAGCCCACAGAGGTGAACAATATTCCATCTGGGAACGCACATGACTCTTATATATTACTGCTAACTGCTCGTCAGTCAAATAATTACAAGCTCTGTATAAAAGTCCCATCTTCCTAGATGCAGTTTTGGCAATGAATTTTAGATAGGGAGTCCAACTGAGGTTTTCATTTAAAGTTACACCAAGGAGATCAATGCTGTGGGACTTGGGGATATTTGTATTATTGAAAATAATGTGAGAATCTTGATTACCTGATCTATTTGAGAACGGGATGTATTTAGATTTATTTGCATTGAAAGAAACTAGGTTGTTTTGTCCCCATTCAAAGATCTTCGTTAAGTCTTCATTTAATGAAATTGAAGTGGCAAGTTTGTATTCTAAAATATTGTGTTGAGTAAAACTATCATTAAATGAGAAAGAACTGTGAATAGTTGAATCATCAGCATAGGAGTGAATTGAATTCTGAGTAACTGATAAAAGATCATTAATATGAATGAGGAACAAAGTTGGAGCCAAGACCGCTCCTTGAGGAACACCAGCATTAATGGGATGAAAGTCAGAATACAGACCATCTACCATCACACGTAATTTTCTGTTGCTAAGATATGAATTAATTAGGGGAACAAAAGATTGAAGGCCATAATGTGGAAGCTTAGACAGTAATGATATGTGCCATACTCTGTCAAAGGCTTTAGATATATCAAGGCAAATTGTGTGAGTCTCTCCATGTTTATCAGTTGATTGGAATATGTTATCTGTGAAATAACAGAGCAGGTCCACAGTAGATCGTCTCTGTCTAAAGCCATATTGCTTATCATTTAGCAGATGATTTTTCTCAAGGTGCTTTACAAAGTGATTGTTAAGAACTATTTCAAATATTTTACCGAGAGTAGACGTGATGGCAATTGGTCTGTAATTTGATGGATTTGCGGTAGCTCCTTTTTTGGGAATTGGTTGTACATTGGCTTCTTTCCAGGCGGCTGGGAAGGACGAGGTATGGAGACATACACGAAATAATTTTGAGAGAATTGGAGCTAATTCTTTTGAGCAATTTTTTAATACAGTGGGAGGAATTTCATCTGGCCCTGGAGCTTTGTCGATAGATAGATTCTCCAAAATGGTCCGCACTTGTCTTGTATGAATTATTAAGGGTGGACTTTCTGGGGAGTTAAAATTCAAAATGGGAGTGTTTTGAGCAGCGTCATTGAAGTTTGAATTTGTGGCGTAGATATTGGCCAAAAGATTTGCTTTACCACGTGGATCACATATGAGATTTCCATTGCTATTCTTTAAAGGGGGAATAGATGAACCATGGTTGAAGTTAGATTTGAATGAGTTTACTGTTGACCAAAAGATCTTATTATCATTAGGATTATTCAGTAATTTATTGACTTGTTTATGTATGAAGTTATATTTGGCTAAATTAGTTACAACTTTAGCATGGCATCTGACAATTTTGAAATAATTGTATGACTGAAGAGTTTTCGACTTTGTATAGGCATTATAGGCTATTGATTTTTGTTCTGTATCTCTGGCACAGCTGTGATCAAACCATTTTGGAGAGTTAGATCTTTTTGAGTATTGGTGGTGAGGGATATATGTTTCCATTCCTATTTTTATAAAGTCAGTCATATGGTTCAGGAAGCTATCTGAGTCAGTAGAGTAAAATGATGACCAAGGAATGTTAATTAAAAAGTCACGGAACCCCACCCAATCTGCAGCATCATAGTGCCATTTGGTCACTCGGATGGGTTCAGAGTGGATGGGTAGGGAGGAGTGGGAACAGGAGACTGCAATGAGGCAATGGTCTGAGGATCCAAGAGGGGACTTCACTTCAACACTATATGTTTCGGGATTGGTAGTAAGAAACAAATCAAGTAGGTGCGGTCTATGTTCTGGATTATCAGGTATGCGAGTGGGGTGCTTGATTAGTTGGGTGAGATTGAATGAGTCTGCGAATAACTCGCATTCAAGCCTAGGTTCGTCAGTTCTGGCCGAATGAGTGAGCCACTCAACATTGTGGACATTAAAATCACCCAGTAAGGATATATCAGATGCAGCATTAATGTTTCAATCAGAAAGAATGGAGGTCAGGGAATCAAAGAGGCTATTATCTGGGGAGGCATTTGGTGATCGGTAAATACAACAATAATATTTAACTGAGCCTGAAGAATTTAGCTTGTAAATTGAGTAATCAAAATCTGGTGATGCGAGATTGAAAATGTTCTCCAAGGATATTGTTGATCTAGCAAAACAGCTAACGCCTCCCTTTGATCTAAAATTTGACATTAAAATATAGCCTGGAAAGTTGTAGTTAGTCAGGTCAGAAGAGGGAGTAACCTGGCATTCAGTGAGGAAAAGAATGTTAGGGGTATCGGTTTGAAGAAGTAAGTGTACCGAGTTAATGTTGGAGTGAAGCCCCCGAATATTTGCAAACATAATTAATTCATTGTGCTGACGAGCAGTTGTTTTATGCATCATGGCTAGTGCTGACACAGTCGCGTGATGACGACCGGGAGGGCCCTGTGCCGGTGGTGGTCATCCGAGAAACCACCGCGCTTGCTCTAAGAGTTGCATCAGCCATGTTATGAAGTTTTAAAATGGGTTTGCGCTTGTATTGTTTTTCATGTTGAGTTGTGAGAAGTTGGTATGTTAATGTCAAGGATAGGAGTGTAAGTGAATGTAGTTTGTATGGATGTGTGTGTAGTGTAAGGGATTACCTGGCTCCCCATAGATGTGTGAGGCAGAAGATGTGTAACCAGCAACTGAGGCCTGGGAGAAAAAATGGAATCAGGTACTTCCTTGAATCTCCCGTTGCCTCAGCGGTAGTACCTCCCTGGGTGGGGCTACCTAACCCCTACTACCTATAGGGGTTATGTATCATATGAGTACTTTAACCAAGTAAAAATTGCAGTACAGCTGCTGTACTTATATGTATGACTAATTATATACTGTTTTCTTTAAGTATGACTTTACGATTTTAATTCATAACGATAATCCTTAATATTTCTCTAAAATTATATGAAAGTTGCTAATTTTCATCATTTCTCAGCTGCTGAATAAGACTTGGATGAAGGTGATGTGGATGACCCAGGACTGCCATCAAGGGCCCCTTCACCTAGACCTGGGCCAAGTTGGCAGGACTTCGGGCCAGTTACAGTGGAAGACTGTGAGGTTTTGACTGGCGACAGCTTGCCGAAGCTGGTAGAACCTCCACCAAGTGAGGAGCATTCATACCACAGCTCTGTAGCCTCAAGTCGCTCTTCCTCTAAGTCAGCTAGAGGTGTGACAGCTCATCTGGAAGCTACGCTAGCTCCAGATATACTAGTTGTCCATAAAACTATAAGGGATATTTTTATGGATCTTGTAGAAAATATAGCCAAAATATCAGAAACTTTGGTGAACATTAAAAAGGCTATCGAGAAAAGGTGATTTGTTTTCACGTGTGTTTTGTTGTGCGTGTGTGTTTTTTTTTTTCAATTATTAGTGTGGTTTAAGTTGTGTTATATTTTGTGACAGAGTTATTAGTGTGCAAGTATGGTTTTAGTTGTGTGGTTTGCGTGTAGGTTTCAATCTAAAGTATTGTTAACTTCTGCTTATGTTTTTTAAGAAATTATGTTATATATTTTCATTATATATTTTGTCTTTCAAATATAGCTTTTAACATTCACATTTCATGTTAGATTTGTTATTCTTTCAGTAAAATCAACTTTTTTTCATGCATTCTTATCTTTGGCTAATAATATTAATGAAGGTAAGAGTACTTGAATCATTATTAATGTCTTAGTTTCATTTACATATCAAGGTTCGGAGATTAACTATAAGGATATACTTATGCAGTACCGTGGCTTTAATCTTGTATTTTAATAATTTCTCTGCCATATCTGTGTTATGTCCAAGCAATGTGAAGAGTGCCAAACAAGTACCGTAGTCTTTACGGAATTGGTGTATTTTGTTTTCAGTCATTGTTGGAAAGTACATGAGTTCAAACAGTTTTCCAATATCATAAATTTGCAGGTTTTTACTCAGGTATATATAATGTAATGAACTGTGATAATGCAGGAAACTAATAGTACAAATAGCTAGGGAGGTATCATGGATTTCTGTAAACTTTACAGGCGTCATATGTAAATAAAATGTAGTTATTTTTTTTGTAGTCTTTATAATTAAAACATTAAGAAAAACCAATACAAGTCTTATGTTATATGAAAACAGGTGAAAATTATGTATTAAATTATACTGTTCAATAAAATTAATTGAATTGGTAAGAAAGATTCATGTACTGTACAGGTTATTTAGACTTACAACATGATAATATTTGCAATAGTTAATTCTGAGACATAAGTTTGCCTTTAGATTCGGGAACATGGTCAACCTTTTACACATCTCAAGTATATATCAGTAGGTATATAATTCCAGTTATTTAAATGTTACCAGCTCACACATCACATTAATGTGCTTATAATATTTTTATTAGAAAGTCAATAAATCATAAAGAAAGTTTATCAACCTTAAGAATATCCACTTCATGCAAAGGACTATGGATTAACGACTCATACTACATGGATTAAATTAGGTCTAACTATGCAATGAAGAATTTCTGCTTTGTTTGCAGGTAACCGGAAGCCACTTTCCGAAAATAAGTCGGGACGAAGTAGAAATCTCAATAGGCCACGCCCCCTCCAGACTGTACTCATACGGCTGGCAGCGGTATCTGTAGCACCAACGATAATTAATAACTATATTTGATTACACTAATTACTAATTTTCGCTTCGTCATAAGTTTACAGTTTTCTGCAACTCATATTTCAGTTTCTCATGTGTCATTCATTACACTGAAAACGACATCAGAGTTCGGAAACTTTTCATTTTAGTCGGATATTTAATTATGTTTGAAATTATGTTTAACGGTTCACGGCGGGAGCAGTATGCCAGGCCTATGTATGGTGAGTAAACGACACACGCTAATCAGTGCATTACTGGCTGCTGGAGGGGGAAGGTCACTCCACTGTCCACCTATACCCCTAACCCATGGTAGACCAGCCTGTACAGCAACACTTGCCAGTCAGGCTAGAAATATTGTCCCTAACGTATTCAAGTACTTCGATAAGAGAGAAATTGTACAAAATAAATGCAAAACTACAGGTACTAAACATTATTTCATTGTTCAAAGGATTTAAGAAAGATGTTATCAGCACCGTAACAGTCACTAAGCAGTGTCGAGACTGCGGGACGAGAACATATTCCGTTATCCACGGCGCTGACGGGAAAGGGGGCGTGGCCTATTGAGATTTCTACTTCGTCCCGACTTTAGTAAGTCACCATTATATCCTATTATTTTTAAACACTCCAAAAGTAATGATACACAAAAAATGTATTTGTAACTTTCTATTTCACAGTGCATCAGTTTAAATTGGCACTTGCAGCTCCATTCTCCTAAGATGCTGAATCTACTCCTCTTGTTTATGTTTACCGATAAGTGACGACAACAACCACCATTATGTCGCCTGTGTCGGCCGCGCCAAGTGTAAATAAACTCAAATCTCACTATTTACGGGTTGTTTCTCAAATACGCTACCCTGCTATCAGCCTTAAGAGTGCTTTTCAGTTTTCATAGCGCTACGAACAAATATGGCGCATAATGGCGGACGGGAACTCCCTTACGAAGCTTTGAGGATACGATCTTAGTGGTTATGAACACCTAATGATAATTTTAGGAGCTACGAAAATCATAACTGCGGTTACGAAGCTTTGATGATCTCACCCCTGTTGACGACCTTTTGGATTATCTTTATGAAATACTTAATAACATCCCTCTCCCAATCACCAAAAATGCTATCTTAAAATTGATTAGGCTGGGCATTAAAGACAGTAAATTTGTTTTTCAAGATGAATATTTTGAGCAGAAATTTGGTATGGCAATGGGCAATCCACTCTCTCCAGTTTTGAGTAATTTGTACATGAAGTTTTTTAGAAGAAACTGCTTAATAATATTTTACCCAGTAATGCTGTATGGTACAGGTACGTAGATGACGTACTTTGCCTCTGGCCATGTACTGAAAATCTGGATAACTTCTTGCCATTGCTTAACAACTTAGCCCCTTCCATTAATTTTACCACTGAAATTGAGGAGGATGGAAAATTGCCATTTTTAGCATATACAGGAAACCAACCAATGTTTTGTCATATATTCATTTTTACTCTGCACACCACGATAAAGTCAAACTGTCTGTTTTCTCTTCCATGTACTTACGTGCTCTACGTGTACGTAGTCCTGAATTCATGGATGAGGAATTTGGATTTATCTCTGACATCAGAACAAAATTAAAATACCCCAAACCATTTTTGGATAAAGCCTTAAAATTGGCAAGAAAATCATTTTATAGGATTAAACCTCCCCTACCCCGTGACACTAAAAACTTACTGATATTACCCTACAGTGATAAATTTGCCCAAATCTCTCATCTTCTAAAAAACATGGAATGTTAATGTTGCCTTCTGAAATGATAACACAGTCAAGTAATTTTTGATCAAAAATTCACCCAATTCCTCATGTGGGTGTACCTACAAAGTACCTTGTAAAGAATGTAATATGTTCTATATAGGACAGACTGGAAAAGACCTTTCAACCAGGGTCAAACAGCATAAATATAGTGTTAGGGCCGGACAAGAATCTAATGCTTTATTTATTCATATGAGAGACAATAATTATTGTATTGACTGGGATAATGCTTCGTCAATAATGTCTTGTAATTTATCCGTAAATAGAAACATCATAGAGTCAAGTTTGATTAAACACACAGAAAATATGAATATGAACTTAAACAATGGTATGTACAAGTTGGATAGTTTCATCATAGACAAGATTGTTAATGAGATAAGTCCAACTGCTATTCCTTAATGACTGAGGATAATCTTAGGTTTAGAGGTCATGTCAGGTTTGATGAGGGTTGGATCAGGTAAATCCTTGTAGCACCATATGGGTGTGTATTGCTTTGAACTCGTAGTGGCAACACCTTCAGGTTGCCAGTTAGTTATTAAATGTATCGGTACATAAAGTGTCTCTCGGCAACCATTCTTCTACATTCTGTATTTCCCGTGAAGATGTGAATACACGAAAGTGCTTGAGACTCCGTGTTCATTTTTCCTTCCTTGTGGATTTACGCATATTCTTGGATCACGTGCCCCAAGTGATTTATTTGCATATATATATATTGTTACGGTTCCCGTCGTTAGGTATGAGAACAATGGACTTTGATCTGACTACGAAATTAAATGGAGAAACTATGGGCAAGATTGAGCCTCTAGTTGAGTATAAAATGTATAAAAACAAGTCGAGTGTTCCTAACCCAGGTTCTACTTAGAAGAAGTAGATTAAACTCAAAGAAAATTTAAGTTACTATAATTACACTGGAAATATATAATACACACAAGTTACTAGTAAGAACAAAACAATAATAATTTGATATGCTACAACTACTCCAATCCACAATTAAACCTAAACGGACATTCACCCAAAAATACGTTATCCCAATATAAACAATAATTAGTTAATCACAAACACAGCCAAGATATAGTTAAAGTAAGCACTGATCAATTATTAATCCCTGAAAATACAATACATGTTAACATCCATCACAAACCATTCAATATAGTGTTCAAAATAAGAATAGCAGAAGCGATTAGCTTAATAATAACACTCGATAAACAATGGCTACCCAGCCAGCTTCGGTGGCCAAACACACAAGAAAAAACACGTAATTAATCTAATACACAGGCACAGAATATACTATTACTAATGGCACAAGAGAGTGAGAATACTTATATATATATATACAGACAAACTTATATTTATACTTAGATACAACGAGTGAAGAGCAGTCCCTCTCAAACACACACGTCCTAACACTACACACACTTTCGGCTGACTAACGCTCTCCTCCACACAACACCAAATTGCTACTTCCGCCTCCTTGATTCGAAGTGCGGGAACAAAATTTATACAACTTTATGAGGTTGTCGTAACAATATATATATATATATATATATATATATATATATATATATATATATATATATATATATATATATATATATATATATATATATATATATATATATATATATATATAAATAAAATAAAGGTAACGTGTATGTATATTTGTTGTCAATCAGAGAGTGAAGCAACAGTGAAGACCCCAATACACTGTGAGCAGATGAATATAACAAACCTAGTGGGCTACAGTGAACCACTACACCACCACCACCACCACAGCAACAACACGATGATGATGATGATGATGAAGGAGGTGGTGTTGGAGGCGGAGTTCGTCCTCACACCTCCACCAAGCACTGAGTGGAGCAGTGTGAGGCTGGAGGTGGGAACACTAGATAGTCACAATACCCCTGTGGGATGGATACACTTCCAACGCTATCCATCTGATGGTGAGGAGTATTCGTTGTTTTCTTGTCTCCAGGATTATGTTGGTCGTGTGTTGACTCCCTGGAGTATCACACCATCACACAACACCATCAGTATCATACTCAAGGTAAGCCTCTCTCTCTCTCTCTCTCTCTCTCTCTCTCGTATTACAGCGTTGGTGAACCTGGAGTAACTGATTCCTCCAAAGTTTTCCAAGCAACAGGATACCAATATATTTGTTAATCTGGTTTTGTTTCATGTCATACTTTGGAGGAATCAAGACACTCTAATGTACCAACACTGTAGGCCTATTAACCCCTTAAGCTTACATAACGAAAATAACATATCACATAACGAATATAATTTTGCCAATAATATCTATTATATATACTTAATATTTTTTTTAATTCACCTTTTTTGTATAAACACACACACACACACACACACACTCTCTCTCTCTCTCTCTCTCTCTCTAAGAAAACTATATGATTCCTAAGTACAGTCGGCAAAAAAAGTTTTGTTACCACCCTTACGTTAATTTTAACATCGGTAAGCACGGCAGGATTGGTACTCCGCTAGACTAGGCAACCGTGCCTCGTGTCATTCGAGACATCCGGGATGACTATCGTCTTTGCTCCTCTGATAATATGCAGCCCACGCGCGTCAGTAACAACTTTTTTATATCAAAAGTTTAGCTGATTTTAAACTAAATTTTGAGTGTTCAAGAACTATTATTATCTGACTATTCATTATTAAACATAAGGAAATGCGTTTGAGTATTTTAGAACAAGAATAACCGTGAAATACCCAGAAAAAGTAGCACTGGCTGAAAGAACGTCATTCCTACTTCCCTGCGAATTAGACACTGACTTGCATGAGGGTGACAAAGGTATATAAGACACTTACGTCACACTTGGCTCACCAGTCAGGCATACCAACATTACATCACACTGTTAAAAGAATGGTAACGAAACTTTTTTTGCAGACTGTACTAACTCAAGTTTGTAATACTTTATGAAAACTATTCCGTCTCATTAAAGAATAGTGTGTGTGTGTGTTACAGATTACAAAATGGTGGATGAAGGTACAATGTATGTGTGTGTGTGTGTGTAATGTGTGTGACAAATTGGCGGATGAAGGTATAATGTAGCTGTGTGTGTGTGTGTGTGTGACAAATTGGTGGATAACGGTATAGTGTGTGTGTGTGTGTTACAGACTACAAAATGGTGGATGAAGGTATAATGTATCTGTGTGTGTGTGTGTGTTGTGTGTGTGTGTGACAAATTGGTGGATGAAGGTATAATGTGTGTATGTGTGTGTGAGACTACAAAATGGTGGATGAAGGTATAATGTATCTGTGTGTGTGTGTGTGACAAATTGGTGGATGAAGGTATAATGTGTGTATGTGTGTGTGTTACAGACTACAAAATGGTGGATGAAGGTATAATGTATCTGTGTGTGTGTGAAACTGATGGTGTTGATGGTTTTACAGATTACAAAGTGGTGGATGAAGGTATATCAACAACTGGAAGGGAATCAACAAAGTCTTGTAGCTGACCAACAGTGTCACCGAGGTGTTAATGGCTTCCCTTACAACGAGCTGACGGTGAAGTGTAATGACGGTGATTACTGTGGTCAAGTGTTATCACCTCCCACCATAACAGGTCAGTAACACTAATATACATCTATTCATACATCTATCTCTTTACACACACACACACACACACAGAGAGAGAGAGAGAGAGAGAGGTGATCCCTGTGGTCAAGTGTTATCACCTCCCACCATAACAGGTCAGTAACACCAATATACATCTATCAGTATATTATATATCATTATATCCATCTCCTTACATACACACACACGCAGAGAGAGAGAGAGAGAGAGAGGCTCTGAAGACATTGAAGGAATAAGTGAAAGGTGATAGAGAGGTGGGATAGCAAGAACAAAGGAAATAGAAGGAAAGGAGGGACAGATAGAAAAACAATAAATAAAACAATAGTTAGTGCTTTTCAAGTTTTCTCTGGTAAATTTGTTATAGAAAACGATTAGCAAGAAATGTTTTATATTGTTAACTAAGGTAAAAAAAATTATTTTAAAATTACACCAATGTATCTCTCTGATAAGATAGAGTAAGTAAGGAGGTTATGAAGGCGAACACAACACTATCCTTGTCTCTCTCTCTCTCTCTCTCTCTCTCTCTCTTATAAGATAGAGTATGGAAGGAGGATATGAAGGTGAACACAACACTATCATTTAATTGTCTCACCTTCAGAGTACATCTCTCTCTCTCTCTCTCTCTGATAAGACAGAGTAAGGAAGGGGGTTATGAAAGTGAACACAATACTATCATTTCATTGTCTCACTTTCAGAATACACCAAACTATCGTCGTCGTCGTCAGCAAAAACAATAGATGTGATGGAAGGGAAGAAGCAGGAGACCAGACTTACCTTCAAAGCCCTACCAAACCAACACTGGAGTATCAGGTTGGAGTACTATAGTGATGATGCTTATGGTTTTGGTGCCAGGGTAACAATATCTCACACTCCAAACAACACCATGGGTCAACACGTGTGGCTAGAGGTGAGGTGTGTTAGGTACCCTCCTGACTTCACCCGTGTTAAGCTGTTCGATGACACACCTTCAAAAACATCACCTCCACGATACTACTTGGTTCAGGTCAGTTGTGTCCAGTTCACTTAATATGTCATGTCCCTCTCTATCTCTTTCTCATTAATATCATTATTAACTATTATTATTATTATTAACAACTATCTCTCTCATTATTATTATTATTATTATTAACTATCCCTTTCATTATTATCATTATTATTATCATTCTCTCTCTCTCTCTCTCTCTCTCTCTCTCTCTCTGGGTAATACAATTTTGTTACATTGGAGAAGTTAGATTCCTCCAAAGTATGTCAGGAAACAGGACCACATGAACAAAGACAATGGTGTTCTTTTGCTTGAAATAGTTTGGAGGAATCAGTTGCTCCAAGTTTACAAACACTGTACTATAACCTTTACAGGGTAATACAGTCTTTGTTGTAAATCTGGAGCAACTGGTTCCTCCAAACTATTCCAAGCAACAGAAAACCATTGTTTTTGTTCATATGGTCCTGTTTCCTGACATACTTTAGAGGAATCAAAATGCTCTTATGTATCAAAATTGTATTACCCCTAGAGAGAGAGAGAGAGAGAGAGAGAGAGAAGAGTAAATACTACTACTACTACTACTACTAATAATAATAATAATATTAATAATAATAATGATAATAATGATAATAATAACAATAATAATAATAATAATAATAATAATGGTAATAATAATAATGATAATAATAATAACAATAATAACAATAATGGTAATAATATTAATAATAATAATAATAATAGTGATAATATTAATAATAATAATAATAATAATAATAATAATAATAATAATAATAAAAATAATGTAAAAAATAATAGTAATAATAATAATAATAATAATAATAATAATAATAATAATAATATAAATGATAATAATAACATAAATGATAATAATAATAATAATAATAATAATAATAATAATAATGATAATAATAATAGAAATAATAATTATAATAATAATATTGATTGTATTATTAATGATAATAATAAGAAGAGGGAGAGAGAGTAAATAATAATAATAATAATAATAATAACAATAATAATAATAATAATAATAATAATAATAATAATAATAATAATAATAATAATAACAATAATATTAATATTAATAATAATAATAATAATAATAATAATAATAATAATAATAAAAATAATAATAATACTAAGAAGAGAGAGTAGATATTAATAATAATAATAATAATAATAGTAATATTATTAATAATAACAAGAGAGAGAGAGAGATTATAGGGTCTGTTTTGTGGCCCAGTTTGGGGAATCAGTAAGCTACAAATCAACCCACTCATTACATACACACAGACAAAAGAAAATTATATTATTGTGAATCCAACAGGAATTGTGTGTATGTGTGTGTGTGTACACCACTGAGGTCTGTGTTGGATGATGTGTCCGTGTATGAGTGTGTGTGTATGTGTACCTCTCTGAGTTTTCTCTTCGGTATTGTTTCCGTGTGTGTGTGTGTGTATATTGTATTTCACTGAATACAGTTATATTGATACACATATGCACATTATGTACATTAGACTAGGCCTGTACATATATACACATTATGTACATTAGACTAGGCCTGTACACATATACACATTATGTACAGTCGTGGCACATAGTCCTTGAACAGACTTCCCTTTACACCCTGGTTGTACCAGTTCTGAAGGCTTGAACTCTGGGCAGAAACTGGTAACTTACTTGTGTGTAATTTCTTGGAGTTGCCGTTGTAGTTGATGTGGAGTTGATGTATTAGGTAACGTGGAAGACGGGGTGCTTTCTTAGGTTTTCTTGGGTAATTGACTTCACAAGTTTCTTAAGGCTTAATTTATTAATATATACTTATATCTATACAGGGAATGCTAATGATGTGCCTTGTGTCTTATTTGTATGGTCTCTCTTTGTGGAGACAAGTGTATAGCCCTGGGAGTCAGTGTTAAGGATCCTAAAGCTAATTTATCCTCCTCTGCTTATATACATTTCAAACTCAATAGTTGACAGACATGGCTTGAGTGACGACTGTTGCCTGTGAATGGTCAGTTTGATTCTGTACCTACTTCTCTCTTCTCCCTGCTTTATTCCTTATTCTCTGAAAGTGAAAGTGAACCGAGGTGGACAGAGGTAGACACCTGGGCTAAAAGCATCTTGGAAAGATGGTAAACGAGATAGGAAGGTTTATGACCTGCAGGTGCTTGAAGGGAAGGTTCTGGGTTTGTGTGTGTGTGTGTCCAGCCTATCCAGGTGGCCTGTTTTCTGACTGTAAACAGATTGGAAGTATTTTTAGAGTGACCCTTGTCCATTTGACCCTCTTAAAGGTTTTAAGGTGTATATGGTCAAGGACTATATGCCACGACTGTACTGTACATTATACTAGGTGTGTTTATGAATGTGTAATTATCATAATGTAATATTACAGGTGGGAATAGACTGGATGAGGGTGACTGAGACCACACCAGGACACAACCAGACTATACAACAATACAACTGTAGTCGTCCGCTGCCTCACCATCCTAACCTTACCATCACTCTTAATTGTGGCCGTAATGAGTGTGGTACAGTGAGTCAACCCTGTCCCATTGGTGAGTGTAACAAAACTTATCTTATACACATATAACATACAACCTGACCTACCAACAACACACACACACACACACAGGGGTAAACACCAACCAACAAATAATTCAGTGGTTTACACACACACACACACAGGGGGGAAACAATGTCAACAACTCATTGGTTTACACACACACGTGGAAACACCAACCAACAAAATAATTCAGTGGTTTACATGCACATACACACACACACACACACACACATCAACTAACAGACAACTCATTGGTTACACACACACACACACATAATGAGTATTTATAGTGTTTAGAAATAATACCTTGTTCACAGTATAAGTAAATATAATTATAACGATAAGATAATGAGATAGTCTCTCTCCTCTCTCTCTCTCTCCTCTCTCTCTCTCTCTCTCTCTCTCTCTCTCTCTCTCTCTCTCATTATTCTTGAACATTATATATAGGACACTAAAAGTTTATTAGAGTTAAAATTGTGTTATAAAATTAATTCCTTTATAATAATATCATATATTAACACCATGTAAACAATTTTTGAAGTGTTAGTGGAGATTACTACCGGTATTTCCTCCAAATTATTGCAGGAAACAAAGTGCTATTATTATACTATATTTTTTTGTGTTTCTTCACATTGATTGGAGCAAAATGAAACCTTCAAGTTACTGATGAACTACATATATTATTTCACTATATATACTAATAATCAAGTGTATTATTATGACTGTCAGTATAATATTGATGTGGGTATGAACTGTATTATACTCAACATAGATGTTAATCTCTCTCTCTCTCTCTCTCTCTCTCTCCTCTCTCTCTCTCTCTCTCTCTCTCTCTTATACTCAACATGGGTGTTAATATCTCTCTCTCATTCTCTCTATCTCATTATCTCTTATATTCAACATGGGTGTTAATCTCTCTCTTTCTCTCTTTCTTTCATATATTCAACATGCGTGTTAATATTTCTCTCTCTCTCTCCTCTCTCTCTCTCTCTCTCATACACTCAACATGCGTCTCTCTCTCTCTCTCTCTCTCTCCGTCTCTCTCTCTCTCTCTCTCTCTCTCTTAGACTCAACATGCGTGTTAATATTTCTCTCCCTCTCTCTCTCTCTATCTCATTTTCTCTTATACTTAAAATTGGTGTTAATCTCTCTCTCTCTCTCTCTCTCTCTCTCTCTCTCTCTCTCTCTCTCTCTCTCTCTCTCTCAACAGAGGTGTTAATATTTTTTTCTCTCTCTCTTATACTCAAAATGGGTGTTAATATCTCTCTCACACTCTATCTCTTTTTCTCTTATACTCAACATGGGTGTTAATATTTTTTCTTCTCTCTCTCTTATTCTCAACATGTGTGTTAATCTCTCTCTCTCTCT
Organism: Petrolisthes cinctipes; assembly: GCA_033782935.1. Classification (NCBI taxonomy): domain Eukaryota; kingdom Metazoa; phylum Arthropoda; class Malacostraca; order Decapoda; family Porcellanidae; genus Petrolisthes; species Petrolisthes cinctipes. Next base: position 2,355,764 of record JAWQEG010000175.1, read on the forward strand.
CTCTCTCTCTCTCTCTCTCTCTCTCTCTCTCTCTCCTCTCTCTCTCTCTCTCTCTCTCTCAACATGGGTGTAAAAAAAATTTTTTCTCTCTCTCTCTCTCTCTCTCTCTCTCTCTCTCTCTCTCTCTCTCTCTCTCTCTCTCTCTTATACTCAACATGTGTGTTAATATTTCAGACATTATGCAAGATGTTACGGACATTGAAAAAGATATTACGGATCTTGAAAACGAAATTTCTGAACTTGAACAAAACAATACTGACTCTGAACAAGATACAAACTCAACACAGAAGAAGACGATGTGTGACCAGGTGTGGAAAGCGGAAATCCTGAATGTGGCATTGTATGTGCCGAGGCTGGAAATAGTGACATTGATCTTAGCCATGATAATATCTGTAATTATATACTTTTCTTGGATTGAGTTTGTGGACATTAACATTATGCAGTACCTTGCCCCAATGTATCGTAGGCTGGCTCTCCTTCTTTTTGGACGAGTACAAGTACCAGCCAACCAGTAACAATGAACACATCACATAATAAACATTGTTTACAGAGAGTAACTCTTGATAAACAGGTATAAACTATTCTATGTTAATCATAATAATTATCTAATTTCATGTTTTCAGTAATAATTTATAATACCATCTTTTTACTAATAATTTCAATGTTTTATTGTATGACAAAATAAACTCCATGTATTAAGTTGATATATTTTTATATATGACCTGCTGTTATGTATGTCCACTATAAGGAGTTATACCATGATGTCAACAACTTATATTATATCTATGTACCCACTATAAGGAGTTATAACATGATGTCAACAACTTATATTATATCTATGGTTAACATTGTGATCTTCTTTAATGTATGATGACTTAGTGCTGATTCCACAGTGGTTTGTTTTGGTTTGCAAGCACCATAACAAAAGAAACTGAACTGCGTAAATGACTAATGAGTGAATTATTGGATGAATTTGATTACTCCACTATCAAACTATTGTAATAATGGAACTACCTGGCAGTGTGGTTGGTTGGGGAGCATCCTAACAAACTATTGTAATAATGGAACTACCTGACAGATTTTGTGGATATGGAGACTAAGTTCATTGGATATAATTAAGACTGACAAGTGTGGTTGGTTGGGAAGCATCCTATCAAACTATGGTAATAATGGAGCTACCTGACAGATTTTGTGGATATGGAGACTGAGTTTGTTGTTGGGAAGGATCCTAACAAACCAAAGCCACTGTGGAATCAACCCTTAGTAATGATTTGATAACTAATGGGAGATTTTTAGTCTACAACAATGATTTACAAGTTTCCTCCACTAGTAACGAGCACAGAGTCCAGTAGGTTTGTTTACTCGTTGTAGTATAATGAATGCTTTAGCAGGAGAGAGCTCGATCCAATTATATACTATTACTATATATACAGTGGTGCCACATTTACTATTACTATAAGTAAACATATACATTGTTGCCATACTTACTATTTCTATAAGTAAACAAATACAGTGGTGCCACATTTACTATTACTATACATAAACAATAATACAATGGTGCCACATTTCGCCAAACCAACTGGATACTGTGCTCATTATTAGTGGAGGATAAATTAAGTTGATTTATTATAGACATTTATAACCGTCTAGGTCCTAGGAGATCACTTGATGTATGGTCTATGTTGGTGAGAATCTGAAGGTGGTTGACCAGTTTATACTGTATACCTTGGGATAATAATTTAGTTTTATTGAATAGGAGTGAAATGTAAACAGAATACATGGAAACTACGGTGTAAATGATATAATGTATTTCTGTTGTTTCATGAAAATAGAGAGTGAAATGTAAACTAATTACGGTACTTGTAAATTACTGGGAAATTGGTCAATTACATTTTCTTGTTCAGTCTTGTACATTTTAATTAGGCATGTTAACTCACATGTAGTTAACATTAATCAAGAGGAGATTCTTTTCTTGGTAAATTTGAAAGTCTCTGATTTCTCCTAACTATGCCTCCTTTTATTTGGGGTATATTATTATATTGCCTGTAGTGATGTGGGGAATGCTTTAAAGGGTTTTTGGTCCTCCTTCGGCCCCAGCTACTCCCTTTCACTTCTTCAACTCTCCCTCTTTTCTTTTTATTTATTTTCGGCTTGCTGTCTCACCTCCCTATCACCTTCTTCTGGCACTGTATGACTTCGTTGTTGCAGCGCCTAATATCAATCAATTAATTCATCTTAACTATGCCAGAAAACAGATGCCCTCAATGATATTAATAGGGGATCTGTTGTTTGATGACATGGTTTACAAGAATCAGAGACCTTCACCAACAAGAGAATCTAACCTTTAACTCTCTCAATGAATAAATTACCACCAGTTTCTATATTTATTTATAACAATAGAACAATAGTAATCATTAAGACATTTCCTTGTTAATAATTACCACCTCCAGGAAGGTTATAAGATTGGTTCCATTTGTTTTACTTGTTTGTTTGTTTAATAGTATGTTTACACAAAACCTTGATCAAATATACAGTGTTAAGAATAAGGATGATATATTGGTGTATATTTTCCTCTTTGCCTGTCACAACATATTGGAAGATTGATTCAATGTTCACCCTCAAGGGACCCTGTGATGTAGTCTAAAAGTTTGAGAAAAATTAATTCTTCAAATATTGCCACGAAACACCACCTATAGGGAAGGAGCTTGTTTCTTGACATGGTCAGGAGTAATCAGAAGTCTCCAATTTTATACACTATCACATGGTCCTTAATTAACAGAGGTATACAATGTCAGAATGTTCTTGTTTTGCCTTAAAGTAATTAATTAATTCACAGTAGACAGTTATCATACTTTGTCTCTTTGACCATAACTCTAGTGTTTAAAAAGTCACACTTAGTTGTCCTGTAAATGTTGTGTTGCAAGAAGGAAAATGCTGTGTTTTGACAGTATTCTAAGGGTCGATTCCACAGTCGTATTCGTTTGTTAGCTTCCTAACCAACCACACTTGTAAGGATTCATTATTTACCAAATGCTGAGTATCCGCAATCACAAAATCTATCAAATAGTTAGATAATGATGATCACAGCATAGTTTACTCGTCAAATTCATTAAATAATTCAGCAAAAAGTCATTTACACGGCTAAGATATTTTCGTTTGCATGCTTACAAACCACTACGAACCACTGTGGAATTGACCCTATGTACAGTCGTGGTCAATAATTATCATCCACATATACGTAACTTTATAACAATTTGCTGTCTAATGTTTTCATGTTCACATGTAATGTTATTGTTTTAAGTAGTGTATAGCTGCTTGTATTAAATTAAACGGTGCTACTTAACCTATTTATTGGAAAGTTTATCAGCTAAGGAACAGAGTGAAGCTGTCAAAATCTGACGTGAGTTACTCTTATATGGATGATTTATTGACCACGACTGTATTCTTCAATGTAACCGAATGTGTATCATTCATTACTTATTGATGCTTACTGATGTTTGTATATGCTGGTATTTTTATTCTGTGTGTGTGTGAGAGAGGGAGAGTGTGTTTGTATTTTTGTTTTTGTTTCTTGTGAGAGGGATAGAGAAAGAGAGAGAGTTTGTGTGTTTTTGTTTCTTGTGTGTGAGAGAGAGGGAGAAAGAGAAAATATGTGTGTGTGTTCTATATCTAGAATAAAATGAATGAGTAATTCTCACACTCTGTGGTTGAACTGACACACACACAGACCCTTACTGCTTTTTGTACTGGTATTTACTTTGAATATAACCTGTATTTCAATGAGATAGTAGCCTATTCTTTTGGTACAGCCACAATCAAATAACCACCGACACTTTCCTTCCATCATGCATATTAATCAGTGTCATATCAAAATATAATAATGCAACACCTTATGTCAGCTCAACCCCCTCAATTATTATTATGAGGTACTGCAAAATCATACACGTGTTGTTCTTCATTACCAAGATATTTACTACGATGGAAGTTAAGTGTCGGTGGATATTTGATTGTGGCTGTACACCCGAGCTCGTAAATTCGCGACCACGTACTTAGATGTTTATGCCATTTGAGCTGGTAACATTTATTTGGGACCACGTACTTAGATGTTTATACCATTTGAGCTGGTAACATTTATTTGGGACCACGTACTGTACTTCGATGTTTATGCCATTTGAGCTGGTAACATTTATTTGGGGAAGAATCAGAGTAGGTGTAACATAGTAGAAGGACATGATACAATCTTTCACCTACAATGACACCTTCACACAGTGTTACCAGCTCAGATGACATAAACATTTTGAGGACGTGGTCGCGAATTTACGAGCTCGAGTGTACATTAGAATACCTTGATTCACCCAAAGTATGCCAGGAAATAATACCAGAAGAGTAAAAATAATTGTAGCCTGATGTTTCTGGGAATAATTTGTTGGAATTATTTGCTTTGATTGTAACCTGTGATTTAATAAACACTTTTAAAAAGTTTGCATTTTTTGCAGATCAGTCCTCCTTTATTTATTAAAGTATTTTTTATCTGTGATGAACAGTGAGGGTGAAGTGATACATACATAAAAGTAATAAAGAACTGATGATTAACAACATTACTCTAAAAAAAAAAAAAAAAAAAAAACACACACAGACACAGGAAAAGTATTTGGAGAATATGTAGGTTTAGACTTATTGTTATGAAATGTGAGTGTAAGGTGAGGAGGTCGTTACTACCCAAGGGTGTATATTAGACTACTAATACTAGGCACGGTTTTATTCAGTGAGTATAACAATGGTGGAGAGAGTGACCCAAACCCGTAGGACAGTGTTATTCACTAATTTTTTCACGAGAGCCAAAAGTTCAGGACATATTCAGAGTGAGAGCCGCATAAGCCATAAACCACATGGATAAACAGAAAAAAATATATATAGGAACTAAATTATATATTTTTGTGGGTTTCCATAACCACAGACTTATAGAACAAGACTAGTAACAATATATTATTAATAAATTATACTGAAATTCTTGACTTTAATAATACAAAAAAAAAAAACTTCATTTAATGTTTCTCCTTTTCTCTTTGTGTTGAATAATTATGAAAAGTAAAGAATTGCCAGGGCCTAGGCCTATTCTCATTAGCAGTTTTATTAAATGATACATATGATACGGCATAGTGATGCAATTTATATCTAATACTTTGGACTTTTTCTCTGATCACTGGTGATTTTCTTTTTCTTTTTTTCTCTCTCTCTCTGGGGACCCGCCAATCAGGTCATTGCGAGCCGCCACTGGCTCGCGAGCCGCACAATGAAGACCCCTGCCGTAGGATATTACCACTGGAACGGTGCTTGAGTGTTGCTGGTCGGTGCTTGAGTGTTGCTGGTCGAAAGCGGTGATCGTTGAGTACGGCGTCGGGGCAAGGCGGCTAGCAAGGCAGAGATGGAGAGGAGTATGTGCTCCCTGTGGAGGCTGGACGCTAAGTGGACGACTGCAGCGGCGTCGTGGTGGGGAAGGATGCAAGGCTGTGTTGCAAGCCAGCAGCGACTGTAGCAGCAGCAGCAGCAGCTAGACTCGTGGTATTTCATGGAGGATGTAAGGCACAAGGAGTATGGATACATGGTACTTGGGTTACTCCATGGGTATTATTATGGTTATGATTATAAAACGTGGGTATTATTATGGTTATGATTATAAAACATGGGTATTATTATGGTTATGATTATAAAACGTGGGTATTATTATGGTTATGATTATAAAACGTGGGTATTATTATGGTTATGATTATAAAACGTAGGTATTATTATGGTTATGATTATAAAACGTGGGTATTATTATGGTTATGATTATAGAACGTGGGTATTGTTGACCAAAGACGATGAAGGACATATTGGTATGGCTGTGACCGGAGAACACACACACACACACAGTGGTAGTGGCTGACAGTGGTAGTGAACGGACGTGTTTGTGTAGGCGTCTCTGAACTTCGGGATATTTTGAAGACAACAAGTTCTAACATTTACCTCCGTAAGGAGAGTGACCCACTTGACCCTCGTTACATTTGTGGGACGGTAAAGCACCCAGATTACCTAATGGTTTGGGGTTCTTTTTCTGGGAAGGGTTTAGGAAAACTTGTTGTTCAACCAACTAACATCAAAGTGAATCAGTTTGTGTACTACTCCTTTTCCACACGTAAAAACATCTTGACAATCGCACTCGGTTGATTTTGTTTACACCCGGCATATATATTGTTACGCGTGCCTGAATTATTATTTGATTAGTAAGTATTGCTAGCCTAATATTAAGTGGTTGTGGCTGTGAGTGTGGTAGCGGAGGCTCACACCCGGATGTGTTAAATCCGTGGTTAACTTATTTATTATTCCATTTTCTTTGTGTATGTGTGTCAGAAGGTCGAGAGTGTCATGGCCAGCTATGTTCTCTAGATTCGTACGCGTTTCCCTCCTCCCTAGCAGGTGGAGCCAGATTTGCAGATATTTATGAGTGATAAGAGAGTAAAGACAGCTGAGGAAGCTGCAGTTTATGCTGATGATTATGTTTTAGTCAGGAAGCAATTTAAAGCCAGAGACAAAGGGCACAATAGACCCCCTCCAACCACCAATAATAAAACTCATGATAGCGACGTCTCCCCGAATTCCAAAAGCACTCATGTCACTAGTCCCAGTCCCCCAGGTATCTCACATGCACAAACACCTACACGCACCCCACACAAACCTTGGACACGAACTTTCACTTGTACATATTGCCACAAAACAGGGCACACTGTAGACAGATGTTGGAGAAAGGCAGGAGTTGTTAGGCCAACCAATTTTGTTTCTTGTGACAGGACTATTGTCACAGTTTCTGAGCCCCAAAAGGATAGTAGAGATAACTCTGTTTTACCCACTTCAGAAGGAGGGAAGGGTGCAGTGGATGCTGTTCCCATGTCTGACGTTACAGGAGCTGTTGTCCAGTCGGTAGCTACGGATACTACGGCTGAGGATTGTTATGCTCCGTATCGGTGTGATGGGTTGGTCAAGCTGGGGGAATCCCAGCATCCTGTTAAGATACTCCGAGACACTGGTTCTACAATTACTCTGTGGGTAAGACCGAAACATGTTGAGGTGAATTCCAAGAATTTTTTTTTGCTCAGGGGAGTTGGAGGCTCCCTGACGGTTCCTTTGGTGGAGTGTAGGGTGAGTTGTGATTTATTTAAAGGGACGGCACAGGTTGGAGTGGTGGAGTCATTGCCCAAGCCCGATGTGGACCTGATACTGGGGAATGATTTGGTTAGGGGTGAGGAAGTGAGTGCCCCAGTAATAACCAAGGATCCTGTACCTGCCGAAGTTGTTGAGGAAGAGGACCAGATGAACTTCCCCGTATGTGCCGTGACCCGATTGATGTCAAGGGTGGAGGAGAGCCGGCGTGTGGAGGCAGCCGAGGCAGTTTTAACTCCTTCCGACCCACCGGTGGAGGACGTCGACGGCGATGGAGAATCACCGGACGACCTTTCTTTAACCAATCTTTTTTCAGATACCTCTAGTGAGCAGTTGTCTTTAGAGTGTGTCGATGTTGATAAATTTAAGAATTTGCAAGGTAGTGACCCAGGTATCCAAGAGTTAAGGAGCCTGGCAGTTGAAAATGTGGGGGAAGAGAAGGGATCCTGTTTATATGAGAAGGATGGAGTTTTGTACAGGAGGTGGAGACCTCCTCATACTAGTGTGGAATCAGGGATTGAGGGATGTACACCAGCTAGTTGTGCCGAGTGTGTGCAGGCAGGAACTAATTAGGCTAGCTCATGATATTCCCTTTGCTGCCCATTTAGGAGTGAGGAAGACACTTGAACGACTTAGGGCAGAATTTTACTGGCCTGCCATGAGGGCTGATGTGTACCAGCATGTGAGAAGTTGTCATACATGTCAGGTTGTGGGACGGCCTAACCAGAAACCATCTAAGTCTCCCCTAATTCCCATCCCTGCTATTGGGCCACCTTTCTCAAAGTTAATTATAGACATAGTGGGTCCACTTCCTACCACTTCTACTGGATTTCAGTACCTTCTTACCATATTAGACCCTTGTACTAGGTACCCTGAGGCAATTTCCCTCAGAACTATGAATGCTAAGGCTGTTGTGAAAGCATTGTTGGGATTTTGTATGAAGTTTGGGTTACCTAAGGAGATACAGTCTGATAGGGGTTCTAATTTTTTGTCTAACTTGTTCCAGCAGACTTTGGAAGAATTAGGAGTTAAACATGTCAGAAGCAGTGCTTACCATCCAGAGTCCCAGGGTGCCTTGGAGAGATACCACCAGACCCTGAAGAATATGATGCGGAAATACTGCTTGGAACACACCAAGGATTGGGACAAGGGTGTTCCTTTCCTACTGTTTGCAACAAGGGAAGTACCGCAGGAGAGCCTGGGTTTCTCTCCGAATGAGCTTGTCTTCACACACCATGTCAGAGGTCCTTTGAGCATCGTCAAGGAGGCATGGAGTAGTGACGTCGACACCAGCAAGAACCTTCTACAATACGTCCTGGAGTTCAAGACCCGTCTGAGTGACACTAGAGAAGAGGCGAAGAAGAATCTTAAGGAAGCCCAAGGGAAGATGAAACAGTGGTATGATCGGAAGGCCTGATGGAGGGAGTTCCAAGTTGGTGATGAAGTGTTGGTGCTACTGCCACTTCAAGGTCAACCCCTGGCTGCCAAGTTTCAAGGTCCGTACATGATAGAGAAGAGGCTGGGTGAGACTGACTACCTTGTGAAGACGCCCGACCGGCGGAGGTCTCATCAGTTGTGCCATGTGAATATGTTAAAGCCGTACTACCGCCCTTTGAAGACTCCAGTGACGACACAGCATGTTGTGGCTGTGGCTGTGGAGGAAGAAGATGATGATGTGGCAGAGGTAACCTGTGAATTTCAAGAGTGTAATTGGGTGGACAACGAGGAAGCAGAGACGACTCTACGGGACAAGGTGTCACATTTACCTCCAGAGCAAGTGGCGCAATTGTGGAAGTTGATGTCGACCTACGGCAAGGTGTTCGCCAGTGTTCCTGGGAGGACTGACTGGACTCAACACGACGTGGACGTGGGCGGGGCTACGTCAGTTAAGCTGCCGCCCTACCGAGTCAGCCCATGCCATATCGAAGTGCTGCGGAAGGAGCTGAAGTATATGTTGGACCACAACTTGATAACACCGTGTGCAAGTGCTTGGAGTTCCCCTGTGACATTGCAGCCTAAGCCTGATGGTTCTGCTAGGTTCTGCATCGACTACAGGAGAGTGAACGCCTTGACGAAGACTGACACATACCCGTTGCCACGCCTAGAGGACTGCATTGACCATGTGGGATCCTCTCGTTTTATTACCAAGATCGACCTGAAGCAGGGATTTTGGCAAGTACCTCTGACAGACCAAGCAAAGCAGATCTCATGCTTTGTGGCCGATGGGCAAACATACCAGTGTAACGTGATGCCATACGGTACGAAGAATGCACCAGCTACCTTCCAACGGCTCATGAAAGATGTGACTGGCGGTATCAAGAATTGCGTTGTGTACATTGACGACGTCGTGGTCTACACTGACACCTGGGACCACCACCTCCAAGTGCTGCAGCAGTTACTGTCTCGCCTACAGGATGGCAACTTAGTCGTCAACGTCAAGAAGTGTGACTTTGTGTGTGCCCGTGTGCAGTACCAAGGGCATGTGGTAGGACATGGTTTGGTCTGCCCACCTAGCTCGAAGGTGGAGGCCATACAAGGTTTCAAGAGGCCTCAGAACAGACGGGAACTCAGACGCTTCTTGGGATGTATCGGGTACTACAGGCGATTCTTGAAAAAATTCGCGACTGTAGTGGCACCCTTGACTGAGTTGCTTAGAAAAGAGGTCAAGTATGAATGGACAAACGAGTGTGAGGAAAGTTTTGAAAGTGCCAAGGACATACTCGTCCACTATCCCGTGATGACCGCACCCAAGTTTGACAAACCATCACACTAGCAGTGGACGCTAGCAATGTGGGAGCAGGAGCTGTGTTGATGCAGGAGGACGAGCAGGGGGTGGAGCATCCTGTTTCGTATTTTAGTAAAAAGTTCTCTACCAGTCAGAAGAACTACTCAGTTATAGAAAAGGAACTCCTAGCCCTGATCCTCGCCATGCAACACTTTGCTGTATATGTACCTGCATTTGGACCAATACTTAGGGTGTACACTGACCACCACCCTCTGAAGTATTTGAACAGTTTGGGGGCCAAGAACCAAAGGCTTACCCGTTGGAGTTTGTTCCTCCAACAGTATCACCTAGACGTACGTCATATAAGAGGTGTTGATAATGTGATAGCCGATTGTCTATCTAGAAGTTAAATGTTTTGTTTTTTTATTTTTTTTGCATGTTGTACATAACTTTTGTAAACCTAAGAACGAATTTTCCAGAGGAAAACTCTTTCTTTGGTGGGGGCGTGTTATGCGTGCCTGAATTATTATTTGATTAGTAAGTATTGCTAGCCTAATATTAAGTGGTTGTGGCTGTGAGTGTGGTAGCGGAGGCTCGCACCCGGATGTGTTGTGTCCGTGGTTAACTTATTTATTATTCCATTTTCTTTGTGTATGTGTGTCAGAAGGTCGAAAGTGTCATGGCCAGCTATGTTCTCTAGATTCGTACGCGTTTCCCTCCCCCCTAGCAGGTGGCGATGGGAAGATTGTCCGTTTTCGTCTCTAGTAACTTCCCCTAGTTGTTGATAGATGGGAGCGTGTGAGTGATGTGTGTTTAAGTCTGCGTTAACGAACAGTTCGGAGACGCGCTTATAACTCTGTTGAAACATGATCACTCTTCTTTGTCGAGCCGGCTGTATATAAGAGCGGGGGGTAGGCCTTGTGAGCTAGATACTTGGGAGACATGGGACAGCAAGCTAGTGTGCGTTTTGTAAGTGATTGAGTGTGGTGAGGTTCGGGACGAGACACGCCAGACGTATTTGTTAAGTATAATTGTGTTTACTTCTACATTCTTCTCACAGTAACATAGGGTCACTCTCTTATAACTTGATATTATTATTATTATTATTATTATATATATATTTGTGTATTGATATTTCTATTATTATATTATAACGTGTATGTTGTGATGCATTGATGTTCCATTATTATATATGCCAGTGAAGTGCTAACGTACTATTATTATTGAGTGATTATTGCAAGTGCATTATTTAATCTGGGAACTCTGTCTCATTTCCTGTCATAGTTGGGAATCCTGATTTCATTTATTAATTCTTTCAGTGTATATTGTTTGTCTTTGTCTTTGTTCATATTGTCAATATATATTATAGAAAGTCAGAGTAGTTTCTCTATCATATTTTTATTCATTGTACCCGAACCTGGGTATATGTATGGACGGTCTCTTTGGGTTGTGTTATCATTCTCTCATATAGGCTGGGTTTTTTTTTTACTTACATTTCATAACTTTAATAGTCAGATACCTGCCACCCAGTGCTACTTTATTCTGTTGATAACTAACGTTGGGGTAAGTCTAGTCTAGTGACTAGTACTGTACCGTATCTCTACCCTCCGTCCGTAACAATATATATATATATATATATATATATATATATATATATATATATATATATATATATATATATATATATATATATATATATATATATATATATATATATATATATATATATATATATATATATATATATATATATCCAACTTGTACATACCATTGTTTAAGTTCATATTAATATTTTCTGTGTGTTTAATCAAACTTGACTCTATGATGTTTCTATTTATGGATGAATTACAAGACATGATTGACGAAGCATTATCCCAGTCAATACAATGATTATTGTCTCTCATATGAATATATAAAGCATTAGATTCTTATCCGGTCCTAACACTATATTTATGCTGTTTGACCCTGGTTGAAAGTTTTTTTCCAGTCTGTCCTATATAGAACATATTACATTCTTTACAAGGTACTTTGTAGATACACCCACATCAGGAATCGGGTGAATTTTTGATCAAAATTTTCTTGACTGTGTTACCATTGCAGAAGGCAACATTAACATTCCATGTTTTTAGAAGATGAGGGATTTGGGCAAATTTATCACTGTAGGGTAATATCAGTAAGTTTTTAGGGTCACGTGGTAGGGGAGGTTCAATCCTATAAAATGATGTTCTTGCCAATTTTAAGGCTTTATCCAGTTTGACTGGATAAAGTTTGACAGTCTGACTTTATCGTGGTGTGCAGAGTAAAAATGAATATATGACAAAACATTGATTGGTTTCCTGTATATGCTAAACTTAAAGGTGTTGCATACCCTGTGAATCAAACAATCCAAAAATGGCAATTTTCCATCCTCCTCAATTTCAGTGGTAAAATTAATGGAAGGGGCTAAGTTAAGCAATGGCAAGAAGATAACCAGATTTTCAGTACATGGCCAGAGGCAAAGTACGTCATCTACGTACCTGTACCATACAGCATTACTGGGTAAAATTTCTGCTCAAAATATTCATCTTGAAAAACAAATTTACAGTCTTTAATGCACAGCTTAATCAATTTTAAGATAGCATTTTTGGTGATAGGGAGAAGGATGTTATCAAGTATTTTCAATTAATTGGGCTAGTCTCCTCTTCAATAATCCAGCCAGACCCATTATTAGTTCTGTGGGATCCGTCACCTATAAATTATCAAAGTGGTTAACTTCCTTTTTACAGGTAACTTGTGCATTTAAGCTTGTGAGTTTTGATGTTAAATCTCTATTTACCAAAGTTCTAGGGGTGGGATTTTCAAAACTTCGTAAGTTGGTGGAGCTACGATCACCTTTACTCTCTCGTAGCCGCCATATTTGATCGTGGCTTACGAAGATCATAAGTTGCTATCTCCAAAGTTTCGTAACTTCCTTCGTAGCTCACAATGATAGCTTCGTAGCGAGCGTCGCTGCCCGTTCCGTTCCGTACGTTTTGTTCATCCCGCCACCCGGCTGACTGGCTCTCAGCCAATCACAATGAAGGAAACAAAATGCTCTTTGTACTGTAAGCCAATCGTAACGTAGTATCACTATGTCAACAAATAAACATTGTCTCCGATGGAGCTAAGGCAGCTGCCCGGGCATATTTTTAATATCACGCTAATCACTAATATGATATTGTATATAGATTTGGTTAGATTAGGTTTGGCTAGTTTAGTTTAAGATAGGTTAGATTACGTACTGTAAATCAAGAACAGCATGATACAAAAAGTTAACTGACAGCTGGTTGTCATGAAAATTTATCAAAGACATTGACTGGGAGGACATCATATTCTTTTAACTTCTACTGTCACTGTTTTATTTCCTTTACACCTACCTACAGTAGTTTCTATGATAATCTCAAAATCTGTACAGTTGACTGCCATTACCAAGTAACAGGCAGAAATATACAATATGTAGTGAAATCTGGCAAGTGCAATATAATAACTTATACTTCAAACATTTTTATTGAAAGACAGATTAAGGAAATAAATTATATAAGCATTATTTATATTGTGGATTCGGCTGTTGGCATGGGCACACATGTGTTGAAGGATGGGGGGAGTGTCCATTGCTTGATTTAGATACAGTACCATTTTAATATGATAACCAGGTATTGTAATTTATTCTGCTTGGTTCTGCTTTGTTATTGCATTATGTACCATTTCTCGTTATATTTCAGGTGGTGGCACTAGTGACACAAAGGCATTCACCCACATAGAAGAGGCTATGTCTCAAGTCATTAAAGAAGTGCAAGTGTCGGGTATTCCTGTGGACTCCAAGACCCAGGCAGTATGTACAGTATATAACAGTAAAAAATGTCCTGCTATTCATCTAGGCTAGTAATATGGAAATCTTCCCTCAGTCGCACTAGTGAAGTAATTACATTGAGAGTTTATATATATAAAACATACATTTTGAGCAGCATTACCTCTTAATTCCATTCAAAGTTAAACAGTGCAAATCTTAAGGCCTTAGTCCTAGGAACAAATATACAAGATGTTCTCATATATCCATACCTTCAGTAAATACAGTACATGTACAGTGATGACCCAATATACAGGAGTCAAGTACATAGTGATTTTATACATTTTGTGTATCATATAAATAATTATTGGTATAGTGAAACCAGCACAGCTGAATTGCTATTGAATACGCCCCTTCTCAAGCCCAGGCCCCGTATAGGCATAATCTGGGTTGGAAGGGTCTATACCGTGACGATCATCAGAAGTAAATAAAAATTCAAATCTGGCGCTGTACTGATAGTGGAGCCACCTGGTGGTGGCGTGGTGAGGTATTAAGCCCCTCCTCCGCTGAATACCGCTCGGTCACTCTGTCGCGGAACACCTACTTGTCAACATCTTCGCTCCTCGCTACTACGCTACGGTATTGTGTCACGTGTTCCTGCTATCGTTTCTTTGGTGTCTAGTGGCCTGCCTGCTATGCAGATGTGTGTGTGTTTTGGGAGTTTAGGGTGTTATTGTGGGAATTTTTCCTTTCCTAGGGCTAGTTCATTTTCTTCCCTAGTGGAGGGGGCTCATTTGGGCCTCCTTTTTTCGGTGTTTTCTCCCCTTATCCCCCCTCTCACCCTTCTTCCTGCCACTAGTACACTTATTTGGTGTGTTTTCCTCGGGTTTTTTTAGGTTTTTAGCGAGGTTTGACCTCCCCACGTGGGGCCTTTACCTCCCCACGTGGTGTGTGTGTGTGGGGGCTTGTAGCCCTCTTGTGCCCTCCCCGAGTATTGTGTTAGTCCACGCGGTTTGGGGGGAGCGAGAATTGTGCCCATCCTCTCCCTTACGTGTTTTTAAGTGTGTTTTTGCTTGTTCCCAGTGTGGTGTTCCTGGGTTTTTTGGCCCTTCAGGCTGCCTAGTATGTTGGGGGCTACTTTTCGGGGTTTTTTCCCCTTCCCTGTCCTGCCTCCCTTCCTCCTGCCACTAGTACACGTCATTTGGTGTATTTTTCCTCGGGGTTTTTTGGTGTTAGCGAGGTTTTTTCCTCCCCACGTGGGGCACTTTCCTCCCCACGTGGTGCGGGTGTAGGACTACTTAGCCCCTTATTGTTGTTTTCCCCCGAGTGTGGTTTAGTGTTACGTGGGGTGCGGGGAGCGAGGATTGTGCCAGGTTCTCGTTTCCCCTTCCCAGCATATTTTTGGAGTTTTTTCTGGTGTCTTCCCAGTGTGTCTGTTACCCTGGGAATTGCCCATCAGGCTGTCTGTGCCTCTCCTTTGGGGCCTGCAGACCGGAGGTTGTTTCCCAGCCCCCGCGGGGTTTTTTTTTTTTTTTTTTGCCTTTCGGGGTTTTTTCCCGGGTTGGTGCGAGTGGGGGTTTTTTGTTTGGGGTTCGTTCCCGGGTCCGAGGGGGCTTGCTATCCCCCTCTGCCCGTGTCCTATTATTTTTGTGTGTGTCTTTGTATGCGTGGCTTCACGTGTTAACCCCCTTTTTTTTGTGAGTTTTTTCTCCCGCAGTCTACTCGTGCCTTGTGTGCCTCTTCGGGGTGTAGTGTGTGGGTGTCCCCTGTCGGCCACCAGCATCGTTCGCCCCACGCACCCTGCTTCACCCCCAAGGCTTGCGACCCGTTGGTGTGTAGTGTGGAAGGCTGTATGTTGTGTTTTTCTCTGCACATGGCGCGAACACGTGTGCGTGTTTGCCCCTTGTGTGGGGATTTTCCCCGTGTGTGTATTGATTGGTGTGTGCGCTCACGCTGTGACTGTCTTCCCCCGTGTGCGGTGAGTACTTGTTTGGGTTTTTTCTCCTCGGGTTTTTTAGCCCTGTGGGGAGTTAGGTTATTTATTTTGCACGTGTCCCTTCTCCCCTGTGTCTTGGGGCCTCTGCACCTTTTTGGTGTTTTTCCTTGTCAGCTCTTTTAGTGTCTTAGGATATTATTCTGATAATGTTGCCTGCACTTCTGTAGCTGCCTTACCAAGCAACGTTTTACTCACTACATCTGCTTGACTTCTTGCTACTACTGTACTGTTCTTAGTCTGCATTGTAGCATTCTTCTTCGTGCAGTACTGTTTTTTTTTCCAACATTCAGTACCTTCTCTTTTCTTACAATTCAGTACAGTTTTTATAATTTTTAACATTATGCGGTAGGGTAGTAAGACTTTCTTTCTTTCTTCTTACATAACTCTTACTTTGTGCTTGCCCTTATTGGGGGTAAGAGAAGCTTATTATTTTCTGGTAGAGTAACAAGTTCCTCCTTTAAAACCCTCTCCCTCCTTGGGTTTCCTAGGGTCTACTCTCGGCTTTTGGGAACCGTGTTTGCGGGGTTTTTCCCCAGCAGTGTGGGGGTGAGTATGTGTGGGTTAGTGTTTTGCCTTGGGAGTTAGTGTTTTCCTCCCTCGGGGTGTTTTGTGTTTTTCCATGTGTGTACACGTGGGTTCACGTGTTAACCCCCTTTTTTCTCCCGCAGTCCACTCGTGCCTTGTGTGCTTCTTCTGGCTGCACCGTGAGGTTGTTCCTCGACGTGCATCACCACTGTTCACCCCACACATGCTTCTGCACTCCCAGGCGTACGTTCCTGCTACGTGCCTCTCGGGGTCACAGGGGATCAAGCTCCTAGCACCCCGCCGAGTCCCCATCGCCTTCCCTGGATGGTTCTGTGTCTCCCTTCCGTGGTTTCCCACCATTCCCGGAAGCGAGCCAGACCACCACGCTGGCCCCCCTGGCTACCTGACCGGTACCAGGACCCAGCAGGGAAGCTGCTTCGTCTCCCCCAAGGGCGAGCTCCTCGAGCCGCTCTCGGGGGTGCAAGCACGAGTCCAGGAGGAGGTCTCGCCCTCAGGTCCACAGGGTTTCGGGTCCCTAGCACCCCGAGAGGCCTCCTCTCCTTCCTTTAGTCGGCTCTGATAACCCCCCCTAGGTTACCACCTCAGCAGGAGGGGGTCAGACCGTCGGGCTGCACCCCTGGTCACCTCCCAGGTACCAGGGCCCAGCAAGGAAAGGCTCCTTCTCCCCCGCGGACGCGCTCAAAGAGCCGCTCCCGAGGGAGCAAGCGTAGCACCAAATGCAGGTCCTCCTCAGCTAAGGACCCGGTGGGGTACCGACTGACGAACCTGCAGGTCCCTGCCAACTAGGCTCCGACCACAGCCTAGGGACCTACCCATGCACAACCTAGTACCAACAGCAGGACCCGCTCAGCCAAGGACCCGGTAGGGTCCCGACTGATAAACCTGTTAAGACCTGGCCAGCTAGGGTTCTACCCATGCACAACCTAGGGCCAAGAGCAGGACCCGCTCAGCCAAGGACCCGGTAGGGTACTGACTGACAAGCCTGCGAGGACCTGGCCAGCCAGTCTCCTCCACTATCTAGGTGCTGCCTATGCACAACCTAGCACCAATAGCAGGACCCGCTCAACCAACAACCCGGGAGGGTACTGACTGAGAGGCCTGCTGGGACCTAGCCAGCTAGGCTTCGACCACAGCCAAGGTTCTACCTGTGCACAACCTAGGGGCTACCTCGGGCTCAGCCAAGGCGCTACCTATGCACAACCTAGGGCGCTACCCGGGGCTCAACCTATTGCGACATGGTCCTCAGCCTAGGGGCTACCTGGACCTGAACCTAGTGGCTACCTGGACCTGAACCTAGTGGCTAGCTGGACCTGAACCTGGGGTCCCAGCCTAGGGGGTACCTGGGACTCAGCCTACGGCAGCTAGTTCATGAGAGTTTATAACACACGGCCTCTTTGCCGCGTGAGGGAAATAGGAGAGCGAATGCGATAACGTTTCAAAACGTTCTCAGAGCTGTAACAACACTCAAACTCGGAGGTTTTTCCAGTCACTGGCCTCCCTGACAGTGACGTTTTTACGTCCCTCTTTTCCCTTAATGATTCGCAGGTGGTCACCAGGGTTCTCCGAAACGTCAATCATTCTTTACCAAGAACGAGACACCCTACCCTGTGCTGACGTAGGGTTTCAATTGAGGTATGTCTTCCAGCGGTGGGGCAACTGTTGGTCCCCATAAATTCCCACAAAAGTTTGTTTATTCATAGTTTGGCTTTGCCTCCCCAGACATTTCAGGTAACTGCTTGACCCACCAGTCTTCTGTTCTGCTTGGCTGGGAAGTTTTCAAAGTAGTTTCCTCACCTCACGGTGGTCCTTACCAAATTCAAACAAACCATTGATAAACTATACGGCTCCGGTTGTTGCCTACCGTCCTACCAAGCTGCACATGTCACTCTTGGTGTCATGTCCAAGCTCTCAAGGATGATATTACAGCTACCCTAGTCCTCGCCTCGGATCACCTGTTTTGTATCCCCATAACAGGGAGACATGGAGCAGCAAGATTTGTGTCTTGTACACCATACTCACTCAATGGGGGCTTCTTAACTACGTCCTTAACCTTTCATCGCACGCATTCCACTTAGGGGATGGGGGCGAGGGGATATTGGGGCTTCGGCTTACCCTGGTCGATGCCTTGTATTAGTGCTCAGGACGGTCCTGGCGTTACACTCTCGACACTGTCCCAGACAGCCTCGTGAGATTTAAGGTTCGCCTCATTCCCTAGTGGGGGAGCCGGCCAATTATGTGCCACCCCACAGCCCCACTATTGCAACGGTACCCGTTCCTGAACCCACCCTTCTCACCTTCCCTGCCGCGTCGCCGGTAGGGGACTCGAATCCACCTGGGGATTTTGGAGCCGTTCCCGTTCCCCCAATCTCTCTGGGTCTCGAGTCCCCGAGGGGCACCCTGGCGGAGGAGCTGGCTGCCTCTCCTCCCCCTTTCCCGTCGCCTCATCCTGTGGACGACGGGTACCTTCCCTACTCTTGGGCCTTTCTTCCTTCGTCCTGGACTCACTCTTCAGAGGAGGTCAGACGGGTGCGTAGTCTCCCGATCCTTCTCAACCAGAGGTTTGGATGAGGAGGCACGACGGGCTAGTGAAGCGGGAAGCGGACGAACTTTTTGGTTTGTCCGTAGGCCACGCGCCCTTCCCAACCTACCATGGTGGAGGCGGCGGGACCCATTCCTGGACCTGCTCTCTCCGAGTCCCCGCGGTGGAGCGGGTATGGGATCTGGGGGGGGGCGGGACATCCACCACATCCTTCAGGACGAGGTATCTGTTCCACTCGCTCTCCCTCACCCCCTGTGTTGCAATGGCGACTCCGCCCACCTTACCACAGGGTCCCCGTGGGAGACAGAAAAGGGGGAGGGTGCGCCCGAATGGAAAAGGTCGGACGACTTACCTTCCGTCACCAGTCATCCCTTACGTCATCTCCATTCTGTACAGTCTCATGGTTAGAACATCTTGGTGTTTCTTTTCTCCACTCGGGATATTTTACCCGAACCTAGGCCATAGCCTAGGTTCGGAGGACCCTAACAACAAAAATGGGGGGGGGGGGTCCTCGACCCCCTGGCCTATCCCCTCGAGGGTGTCTTTAAAGATTTACGACTTGTAACACTTTCTGGTTTTAACAGAAAGTTGTCCGTATATAATGATAAATTATATGCGTAACAACCCTTCCACAGCAGCTACCACCCTAGCTTTGGGAAATCGTTTTATGATGGTCGGCCACCTCCACTGTTCGCCTCATGCACCCTGCTTCACGCCCAAGGGTTACGACCCTTTGGCGTGCGGTGTGTGCCGCCCCGGGGCTGAGCTGTGTCGGGAGACACCCGCCTCTGCCCGCCCCCAAAACTCCCCCGCCCTTGCCTCCTTTCGTAACACGGGGACTAGGGCCGGGAGAATGGCGGGCCCGGACTCCCTCCTGGCCCTTCACCGCGTCCTTTTCCTACCTGACCTTCGAGGGGGTTCCTCTGGAAGTTTGTCACCTCCTCCAGAAAGCTCTCTTCCTGCTCGCCTTAGCTACAGGGTACAGGGCCTCTCAGTTGGCAGCCCTTACTCGTCACACAGCCTTTTCATCTGTAAGCCCTAACCTTACTTCTTTAACTATCCCCCCCTCTCCCGCTTTCCTAGCTAAGAACGAGCAGGCTGACGACAGGATTGGCCCTCTCGCAGTACCCTCGTTCCTGAGGGCTGGAAGTTTCCACACCCTCTGTCCAGTCCACGCGTTTACTACATACGTGGAGGCGACGAGAGGGGCTTCTCCGGACCACCTCTTCTACAACTCTAGGTCCGGTAACCCTCTTTTCCCTAGGTCAATCGGATGAGTGACTGGATATATATATTAAACACAGGATTACTGCATCCTTGTGTCCTCCTTCATCCCCTCGGGATCGCATGACCTGAGCCGGGGCCATAGCCCTAGCTCAGAGGACTTTAATAACAAAGGGGGGGGGGGGGGCCGGGGGCACCCCCTCTCCTGTACCTGACCCCTCGAGTCTGCCTATAAAGACTTTAGTTGGTTAACAATTCTGGTCTATAACAGAATAGTCTACGGTATATATATTTTATTATAAGCTATTACAACACTTCCACCACAGCTAGTCCCCTAGCCATTGTTGGAAGTTGCTTTAGCTTCAGCCTCACCTTAGCTCGGTTACCTTTTATGATGGGGGGGGGGGGGCCAGGGTCACGGCTAGGGTCACCCCTCCCCCTCCTCTCCTAGACCCGACCCCTCGAGTCTGCCTATAAAGACTTTAGCTGAGTAACAATTCTGGTCTATAACAGAATGGTCTACGGGTAATATGGGATAAGCTACTACACCCCCACCACGGCTACTCACCTAGCCAGTGTTGGGGGTTGCTTTAGCTTCAACCTCACCCTGCTCGGTTACCTTTCCTGCTCTCCGCT
Source organism: Petrolisthes cinctipes (assembly GCA_033782935.1). Taxonomy (NCBI): domain Eukaryota; kingdom Metazoa; phylum Arthropoda; class Malacostraca; order Decapoda; family Porcellanidae; genus Petrolisthes; species Petrolisthes cinctipes. The sequence goes on from JAWQEG010000175.1 coordinate 2,376,432, forward strand.
CTCAACCGCTCTTAACTAGCACGTGATTGCCTCCACCTCACCTCCCACCTACCGCATCGCATGCATAGCAATCCAGCTGTGCTGGTTTCACTATACCAATAATAGTGCATTATTAAATTGTATTTATTGGTTGTGAAACCAGCACAGCTTTGACTGTCCCACCCACCTCCCGATGCGGCAGGCATTCACTTTCTTTCTCATTGGAGTGACCGAGCGGTATTCAGCGGAGGAGGGGCTTAATACCTCACCACGCCACCACCAGGTGGCTCCACTATCAGTACAGCGCCAGATTTGAATTTTTATTTACTTCTGATGATCGTCACGGAATAGACCCTTCCAACCCAGATTATGCCTATACGGGGCCTGGGCTTGAGAAGGGGCGTATTCTATAGCAATCCAGCTGTGCTGGTTTCACAACCAATAAATACAATTTAAGCGGCTAGAAGCCGCGACAAATGCACTATTCCTGTTAGCAGTTCATGTAGTCGTAAAAATTGGAGCCATGTTAATCAAAACTAAATTTGTGATGCTTTGTTGGATTCCATATGTATCATATGAGTACTTTAACCAAGTAAAAATTGCAGTACTGCTGCTGTACTTATATGTATGACTAATTATATAGTGCTTTCTTTAAGAGTGACTTTACAATTTTAATTCATAACGATAATCCTTAATATTTCTCTAAAATTATATGAAAGTTGCTAATTTTCATAATAAGGTGATGTGGATGACCCAGAACTGCCATCAAGGGCCCCTTCACCTAGACCTGGGCCAAGTTGGCAGGACTTCGGGCCAGTTACAATAGAAGACTGTGAGGTTTTGACTGGCGACAGCTTGCCGAAGCTGATAGAACCTACCACCAAGTGAGGAGCATTCGTACCACAGCTCTGTAGCCTCAAGTCGCCCTTTCTCTAGGTCAGCTGGAGGTGTGACAGCTCATCTGGAAGCTACGCTAGCTCCAGATATACTAGTTGTCCATAAGACTATAAGGGATATTTTGATGGATCTTGCAGAAAATATAGCCAAAATATCAGTAACTTTGGGAACATTAAAAAGGCTATCGAGAAAAGGTGATTTGTTTTTACGTGTGTTTTGTTGTGTGTGTGTTTTTATTTTTTCAATTATTAGTGTGGTTTAAGTTGTTATATTTTGTGACAGAGTTATTAGTGTGCAAGTATGGTTTTAGTTGTGTGGTTTGCGTGTATGTTTCAATCTAAAATATTGTTAACTTCTGCTTATGTTTTTTAAGAAATTATGTTATATATTTTCATTATATATTTTGTCTTTCAAATATAGCTTTTAACATTCACATTTCATGTTAGATTTGTTATTCTTTCAGTAAAATCAACTTTTTTTCATGCATTCTTATCTTTGGCTAATAATATTAATGAAGGTAAGAGTACTTGAATCATTATTAATGTCTTAGTTTCATTTACATATCAAGGTTCGGAGATTAACTATAAGGATATACTTATGCAGTACCGTGGCTTTAATCTTGTATTTTAATAATTTCTCTGCCATATCTGTGTTATGTCCAAGCAATGTGAAGAGTGCCAAACAAGTACCGTAGTCTTTACGGAATTGGTGTATTTTGTTTTCAGTCATTGTTGGAAAGTACAGCTCCGGACAGATCAAGGGACCCCACCTCTACCACCAGCTACTTGGTGTGAGCCTCACTGGATCTGGTATCACTGACAGGTGGAAGGGGGGAGGGGAGAAATGTGGGCGGAGTTATATAGGGGGTAATGTGGAGGCGTTACCAATGTTGAGCCATCCAGAAATTTGAATCCCGAACCACTTGTGATCATGGATGTAAACCACTCACTGGAAGGTGGTAGGAGGGGTTGGGTTGAGGAGAGGGTGTAAAGCTTCACAAGTGATCGAGTAGTAGTATTATAGATGGAGAGAATTATTGGATCAAGTAGCTAAAGATTATAAACGAACAAAGCCGACTGTCGCCTTTATTATGTTTTCTTGTGTAATCTAAATCCAACTCTGATGCTACATCCTATAGGATATTATTTATTATTTGAAATGAATCCAGATTTTACGTAATACAATTCACACGACACCATTATTTTATGACTAATATATCAAGCCATGCACCACCTACACAGTGTTGAAATAAATTTCAAGTAAATCCTTTATCGTTACCCTGTATTATTCACGACATTTTCTAAGAAACTTTTAGTGTGTAACTGGTTACCAAAGTATAATAGTTATATAGTGTAAGTTAATCTTTACCCAATAACCACTCCATCTGTTCTCCCCCACCCCATCCTCCCTTATTCCATTCGCTGTTTCCTCTCCCTCCTTCCCAGCAATCCTTTACTCTCCATCTTACCACCATCACCAACATTCTGTGTGTTGCTGCATAATCTGTTGATGCGCAAACAAGACCAGAATAGAAATAAAAGTGATATTTGGTATGCAAATACAATCCGTTATATATGACGAATATATTTATTACCCTTATTTATTTATCTGAGGTCAACATTCAGACGCCGGTGTTAGTGAACCAATCACAAGATTTAGAGGATATTGTGTCAGCACTAATGTTATTACTAATTAAAACAGGGAAAAATTGAAATAAGACATTTATTGGTTATTGTTTACATGACTTGTCAGTTTAGGTGAAAGCTCCACAAGTCCTCGTTACGAAGCCTTCCACACCCATAACCCAACTGTGACTGTAGGCACCACACTGTAAATGATGAACACGTTATATGTATAGTTGTTGTTATTAATTGGTGTCATACAATTATAATACCTGTTAACTTAATATAACCTCAAGTTTTTACTTCGACCTCACGTTTGCATTAAGCATGTGTAATGGGTTTTTTTAATTATTATTATAATCACCTGGATATGTATTGCTTTAGACCCTTAGCCACGATGAGATACAGTGTATACACTATTTATATACGGTACACTTCTATGAACACATTAAGGCTTGAAATACTGTAGATTACATATTTCATGTTCTTACTCATCAATTTGTTACTACTATCCGTTTCAGAGCCGGACAGACGGTGTTTTTCGCAAATATCTCCTAAACGAATCGTTGTATCAATATAACATTTCAACACACTATCTTTAACACCCGGGCGTAATTTATGGCTGACATACCATATTACTATATGTGTTATGCGAGGAGTTTACTCGTGAAAAATAGCACAAAGCTTGCCAGTCATATTGACGCATTCGAAGGAAAGTGTGGCCCCCCCCAACACCCTCCCAAACCATTCCTAACCACAACTACATCCCCCCCTTCTCACCCCTCCCTCCTCCTCTTCTCCCCCTAGCTCCTCGCCTCCCTCATCACTCGTGTCCCTCCCTATTTCTCCCATCGCTGTATTATATATTAGAATGTTATGTAGATGTATATGTATAGATATGATTATTAACTAAGAGTATGGTGCAGTACAATTCTATAGAGGCAAGACGTATTTCACTTTGATAATTACTGTACAACAGCATGTTTACATACATGTAGTATGTAGAAGGTCCATGTTTGCAGTCCTTATGGTCAACCATGCAAGTGAACACGATGTACTGGCATTACCTGTGGTCTGGACCTTCTAGGAAAAGTTATTAGATACTGTGTACCTATTCATTATAAAATGTCAACTTGGTCCAGTTAATATAATGTTATTTTGTTGACTTGTCCCTTTTATATTAAACATTAACACCAAATTATATATATATATATATATATATATATATATATATATATATATATATATATATATATATATATATATATATATATATATATATATATATATATAAATATATATATATATATATATATATATATGTATAATAGTGTAGGATTTAATTATGCAAACATGATAAAACAAAATTTATTCACAATCACTGTCAAGGAAAACGTCATCGTCTTCATCATCACTGGCTTTCACGTTTGTACAATGTGGCAAGACGAAGAACAAACTCTGTCCTGCATCCACGGGGGCAAATGGACAACATTGTTGCTAATAGGTGCGCCTCGGCAGTCAATGATTTCTACCCTGTCACTACTTGAGTCATAACCTCGGACTGGGGGGTACCTCATACCTCAGAGAGAGGGGGAGGGGATACGGGAGACTGAATATTCAATTAAGGCATAAATTGGTTATTTAAAAAGGTAAAGAACACATGAAGCAACCACGAACGATTATATTTGGTTGCCCAAAACCAAAATTAATAATTTTTCTGGTGGCCTTAGACACGTGAGTTATTATCCGGCTATACGGCCATTAACAACGGGATTAGCTATTGCTTTAATGGTCATTTGACCCACCCTGGTTTTCATGTCCACACACAACAGTAACTGTATTAAACAATATTACTAATGAACGATACGTATATACATACTGTCATAACAAAAATAAAAAATGGAAGAGGGATGGTGTAAATAGGGGGGTGAAGAGTGAAACGAGGAGGGGGATAATGAGATATTGGGGTAGGGAAGGAAGGAATGGTGTGGGGGGATTTCGGGGTGTTGGTGGAGGGGTTACACGAGTACCCCACACTCGTCCGATTCTCTATAACGCCTTAGATATGATGACTGGATTAGGCTTAATATCACTCAGTAAACTCTTAACATAACACATATAGTAATATGGTATGTCAGCCATAAATTACGCCCGGGTGTTAAAGACAGTGTGCTGAAATATTATATTGATACAACGATTCGTTTAAGAGATATTTACGAAAAACACCGTCTGTCCGGCGATGAAACGTATAGTAGTATCGTGTCCAGCCACCCTCCTTCTCAATGACAGCCTGCAGTCGCTCGGGCATTGAGGCACCATGCCTTCTCACTATATCGGGTTTTTCCCGAAAAATCTCCCACTGTGCTCTGGTGTGCCGTAACAACTCTGCTGTGGTTCTCTCTCGTTCCGGCTCCCACGTGTTAACAATAAAACCCTATAGATTTTCTATGGGGTTCATATCACAGTTCTAACTAGACCAATCTATCACCTGCAAATTATCTTGAGCAGCAAACCATTCTTGAACTATCCTGGCCATATGGATAGGGCATCGGTCGTGTTTAGGACAGATGAGGGTGAGTAGTTGAAAAGAAATTAAAAACAATTAGTATATCTGCTTCATTATATTGCATTTGATCTATTAAATAAAGACACTGTCTATTGTTCACCCCTGTAGAGAGATACTGATTATTATCATTTGGATATTAAGCAACAAATAACGGAGCCGAGACAATCCCTTTTCTGTCTTCAGCTCTCCCTGTATTCTTTTCGCCCCTCATGCTGGCAGTCCCCCTCTTTATCTCCTTTTCTCGCTGTAAAATAAATAAACTTATGCCTATATCTTTCAAGTAACTGGCAACGTCACACAACCTCCTCTCACTTGTCTTCTCTCTCTCACACTCCCCCTTCCTTCCTTGCCTTCTGTAGTATTCTTTATCTTTTCTTTATCATATTTTTAACCTTCTCATTCGTTCTTTCAAAGTTTTAATCACATAGGCCTTTCTCCCTTATCACCTATAGTGCTTCAAATTTATGCAAGCGAAATGCTGCGGCTGGGATAATATGGTTAATACCGTTTTGGTTCTTTGTATTCTGTGGATTTACAAAACAACTAGAAATTCATAGCGAAGGATATGATAATAGTTATATAGAACAAGTGTTGGCAGATACACTTTCTTGACGGGATAATCCCAGCCACAGCATTTCGCCTTCTTAAAACAGAAGGACTACAGGTTTCATGCATTGCCATTTGCCAGTCTGTTGCTAGTCAGAATATTAACTTGTTAAACCATTTTGCAGGAAAGAGAAATATATATATTTTCTTTTTAAGTTACTTATGGGCATTATTTAGATATATTAACTTACTTTTACTTACGTCCAGCATTACTGTGCAGAACATGTGACACAATAAGGACCACAAGGACAGTAATGGTGGTCAACGTGATTCTCATTAATCTCTCTATATGCTACTGAAAACAATGTTTTATGCTCAACTACAGAATTATGTTCTCAGCATGATAATGATAGCCAAAGATAATGAAAACAATATAAACAAATTAACATTTATTGCACAACAAATATGCTTATGCCTCGGTGCTACTGTTTCAAGGGAGTAACCAGCCCACACTGAATCACATGGAACCTGAAAAGTTTGAATACAAGATCAATTATATATATATATAAATACAATACCATATTATATCTGTTTGTCTATCTACGTCTTTGTGTATATGGCACTTTTATTAATATTCATGATCAGCACTGTGAAATATAAATTTAAATTTATTTGGCAAAGCAGAGGACACTGACTAGTATGGCAACCTACCATACGGAAGACCTCCACGTTGCACTACACACCGCAGAAGCCGATGCACAGACCTTGCTGTCAGCGAGAGGACCATCAGGAGAGTGTTGCACGAAGCGGGGGTGCATCACCGGACTCCAGCAAACAAGGAATTTTTGACTGACCAACATCGCGAGGGAAGGCTACGGTTTGCCCAACAATATGTTGACAAGCCAGAGGAGTTTTGGAAGAGAGTGATCTGGACGGATGAGAAAACCTTCTCATCTTCGTGTCACGGAAGGCGCCACTGCTGGAGGAGAAATGATACTCGGTGAGTATAATTTTTGAGGTTGTCGTTTCTATAAACTATTCAGTCATAAGCAACCATAAGAATATACTCGAATAAAAAATTACTGCCGGGTAACAACCAGTATCGTTACAACGTCAGCAACATTAATAAAACAGATACTGCTGTAAGTCCATTCAGAGTAAATTACTTTTGGCATATAGGGTTGCGCAGTATTAAATTTCTTGACAGTGTGTGTGTGGGTTATATGCACCGCTAACATAATATATATTACATAGAATAACAAGAACAATGAGACTAAAAATTACTCCTCAGTATTCTGTCCATCCACCACCCTTCTCGATAACAGCCTGCAGTCTTCGATGATACTGGTTGTCTCCCGGCAGTAATTTTTTATTCGAGTATATTCTTATGGTTGCTTATGACTGAATAGTTTATAGAAACGACAACCTCAAAAATTATACTCACCGAGTATCATTTCTCCTCCAGCAGTGGCGCCTTCCGTGACACGAAGATGAGAAGGTTTTCTCATCCGTCCAGATCACTCTCTTCCAAAACTCCTCTGGCTTGTCAACATATTGTTGGGCAAACCGTAGCCTTCCCTCGCGATGTTGGTCAGTCAAAAATTCCTTGTTTGCTGGAGTCCGGTGATGCACCCCCGCTTCGTGCAACACTCTCCTGATGGTCCTCTCGCTGACAGCAAGGTCTGTGCATCGGCTTCTGCGGTGTGTAGTGCAACGTGGAGGTCTCCCGTATGGTAGGTTGCCATACTAGTCAGTGTCCGCTGCTTTGCCAAATAAATTTAAATTTATATTTCACAGTGCTGATCATGAATATTAATAAAAGTGCCATATACACAAAGACGTAGATAGACAAACAGATATAATATGGTATTGTATTTATATATATATAATTGATCTTGTATTCAAACTTTTCAGGTTCCATGTGATTCAGTGTGGGCTGGTTACTCCCTTGAAACAGTAGCACCGAGGCATAAGCATATTTGTTGTGCAATAAATGTTAATTTGTTTATATTGTTTTCATTATCTTTGGCTATCATTATCATGCTGAGAACATAATTCTGTAGTTGAGCATAAAACATTGTTTTCAGTAGCATATAGAGAGATTAATGAGAATCACGTTGACCACCATTACTGTCCTTGTGGTCCTTATTGTGTCACATGTTCTGCACAGTAATGCTGGACGTAAGTAAAAGTAAGTTAATATATCTAAATAATGCCCATAAGTAACTTAAAAAGAAAATATATATATTTCTCTTTCCTGCAAAATGGTTTAACAAGTTAATATTCTGACTAGCAACAGACTGGCAAATGGCAATGCATGAAACCTGTAGTCCTTCTGTTTTAAGAAGGCGAAATGCTGTGGCTGGGATTATCCCGTCAAGAAAGTGTATCTGCCAACACTTGTTCTACATAACTATTATCATATCCTTCGCTATGAATTTCTAGTTGTTTTGTAAATCCACAGAATACAAAGAACCAAAACGGTATTAACCATATTATCCCAGCCGCAGCATTTCGCTTGCATAAATTTGAAGCACTATAGGTGATAAGGGAGAAAGGCCTATGTGATTAAAACTTTGAAAGAACGAATGAGAAGGTTAAAAATATGATAAAGAAAAGATAAAGAATACTACAGAAGGCAAGGAAGGAAGGGGGAGTGTGAGAGAGAGAAGACAAGTGAGAGGAGGTTGTGTGACGTTGCCAGTTACTTGAAAGATATAGGCATAAGTTTATTTATTTTACAGCGAGAAAAGGAGATAAAGAGGGGGACTGCCAGCATGAGGGGCGAAAAGAATACAGGGAGAGCTGAAGACAGAAAAGGGATGTCTCGGCTCCGTTATTTGTTGCTTAATATCCAAATGATAATAATCAGTATCTCTCTACAGGGGTGAACAATAGACAGTGTCTTTATTTAATAGATCAAATGCAATATAATGAAGCAGATATACTAATTGTTTTTAATTTCTTTTCAACTACTCACCCTCATCTGTCCTAAACACGACCGATGCCCTATCCATATGGCCAGGATAGTTCAAGAATGGTTTGCTGCTCATGATAATTTGCAGGTGATAGATTGGTCTAGTTAGAACTGTGATATGAACCCCATAGAAAATCTATGGGGTTCTATTGTTAACACGTGGGAGCCGGAACGAGAGAGAACCACAGCAGAGTTGTTACGGCACACCAGAGCACAGTGGGAGATTTTTCGGGGAAAACCCGATATAGTGAGAAGGCATGGTGCCTCAATGCCCGAGCGACTGCAGGCTGTCATTGAGAAGGAGGGTGGCTGGACACGATACTAGTAACAAATTGATGAGTAAGAACATGAAATATGTAATCTACAGTATTTCAAGCCTTAATGTGTTCATAGAAGTGTACCGTATATAAATAGTGTATACACTGTATCTCATCGTGGCTAAGGGTCTAAAGCAATACATATCCAGGTGATTATAATAATAATTAAAAAAAAAACATTACACATGCTTAATGCAAACGTGAGGTCGAAGTAAAAACTTGAGGTTATATTAAGTTAACAGGTATTATAATTGTATGACACCAATTAATAACAACAACTATACATATAACGTGTTCATCATTTACAGTGTGGTGCCTACAGTCACAGTTGGGTTATGGGTGTGGAAGGCTTCGTAACGAGAACTTGTGGAGTTTTCACCTAAACTGACAAGTCATGTAAACAATAACCAATAAATGTCTTATTTCAATTTTTCCCTGTTTTAATTAGTAATAACATTAGTGCTGACACAATATCCTCTAAATCTTGTGATTGGTTCACTAACACCGGCGCCTGAATGTTGACTTCAGATAAATAAATAAGGGTAATAAATATATTCGTCATATATAACGGATTGTATTTGCATACCAAATATCACTTTTATTTCTATTCTGGTCTTGTTTGCGCATTAACAGATTATGCAGCAACACACAGAATGTTGGTGATGGTGGTAAGATGGAGAGTAAAGGATTGCTGGGAAGGAGGGAGAGGAAACAGCGAATGGAATAAGGGAGGATGGGGTGGGGGAGAACAGATGGTGTGGTTATTGGGTAAAGATTAACTTACACTATATAACTATTATACTTTGGTAACCAGTTACACACTAAAAGTTTCTTAGAAAATGTCGTGAATAATACAGGGTAACGATAAAGGATTTACTTGAAATTTATTTCAACACTGTGTAGGTGGTGCATGGCTTGATATATTAGTCATAAAATAATGGTGTCGTGTGAATTGCATTACGTAAAATCTGGATTCATTTCAAATAATAAATAATATCCTATAGAATGTAGCATCAGAGTTGGATTTAGATTACACAAGAAAACATAATAAAGGCGACAGTCGGCTTTGTTCGTTTATAATCTTTAGCTACTTGATCCAATAATTCTCTCCATCTATAATACTAGTACTCGATCACTTGTGAAGCTTTACACCCTCTCCTCAACCCAACCCCTCCTACCACCTTCCAGTGAGTTGTTCACATCCATGATCACAAGTGGTTCGGGATTCAAATTTCTGGATGGCTCAACATTGGTAACGCCTCCACATTACCCCCTATATAACTCCGCCCACATTTCTCCCCTCCCCCCCTCCACCTGCCAGTGATACCAGATCCAGTGAGGCTCACACCAAGTAGCTGGTGGAAGAGGTGGGGTCCCTTGATCTGTCCGGAGCTGTACATGAGTTCAAACAGTTTTCCAATATCATAAATTTGCAGGTTTTTACTCAGGTATATATAATGTAATGAACTGTGATAATGTAGGAAACTAAGAGTACAAATAGCTAGGGAGGTATCATGGATTTCTGTAAACTTTACAGGTGTCATATGTAAATAAAATGTAGTTTTTTTTTTGTAGTCTTTATAATTAAAACATTAAGAAAAACCAATACCAGTCACATATTTGTTATATGCTCTTGAAAAGCATTTATTTTAGAAAAAAATACAAGTCTTATGTAATATGAAAATGTAACGACTCGAAAATATATGGATATTTAACGAGCGTTAACACAAAAAAAAATAATATTGGGATCTTTTTAAGCTTTCCTCGCTCCGGCCAGGCGGTAGGAGAATCGAGAATGATATAGGAATGGGGCAAATATACTATGATGTCGTTAGAGTTTTCCCAATGAATTTATTACACACACACACGATATTAATGAAGAATATACTAAATGATAATTATGCTGAACTTTAGCTTGGAATTAACTAAAAACATAAGAACAATGATGACCAGAATCAACCTTATAACTATACTTAGAATTAGAAGCAGAACTATACTTAGAATTAGAATCAGAACTATACTGAGAAATTAGAATCAGGACTGTACTTAGAAATTAGAATAGAACTGTACTTAGAAATTAGAATCAGAACTATACTGAGAAATTAGAATCAGAACTGTACTTAGAAATTAGAATCAGAACTATACTGAGAAATTAGAATCAGAACTGTACTTAGAAATTAGAATCAGAACTGTACTTAGAACTTAAACTTAATCCTACCAAGAACACATGTACAAGAAAATAAATTAATCAAGAATGGCACAGAAAATCACATATAGATTAATCACAGGGAAATAAACACTCACGGCGGGTAATATACCCCGAACCGTAAACTTAGAGTTAGAACCGAACTTAGAATCACAAAAGAAATTTACATGGGAATTAATACACAGAAATAAACACTCACGGCGGGTAATATACCCTGAACCGTAATAAGGCTTTTGAAACTACCACTAAGAACTAGCTTTCCCAGATATCTTTTGACTTATCGACCTCGAGGATGGACCAGAACACACCTGTCGAGAGGGAGTTTGGAGAGAGAATGCTATCTTAATTTATCACTGTCATCATAGGACAAATTATTAATTTTAATACATCAAGCACTTATTAGACACTTACTCTTTAGTTATGGAACATTATTAGCACTTTAAGTACACTAATTATTATAGTTAACACAAACTGCTTTCAACTGTACCTGTCGAGAGGGAGTTTGGAGAGAGAATGGGCTCTTCCCACGCTCAACGAAATATTGGAACAATTAAATTACTTCGTCAATAATCCTCTGGGGCTGCTAATTACTTTTGTAGTGAGTTTTTAAAATAGATAGGAGATAAGGTGAGTCAGGTAAGTGGTCTCGGAGGTTAGTTAACTACCCATTATTGCTAATCAGGAAAAACATACATTGTTTTTTAAAGACTCCACTATACTCGTTTGAATTCCATATAAGCTGATGCAATACTCGTTGCTTATTACCTCATGGTTATTACCACGTCGAAATGATCAACCCATTTCCCAAAATACATACACATAATTAATTTCCTACCTATTATAATAACTAACATGTCTATATTATATATATATACAAATATTGTACATTTCCAGTAATAACTACTATCACGTTTTCTTTTCCTTCGGCCATGATTTCAACTCGAGGATGGACAAGAAAAATATAAAAAGGGGTAACTGAAAAAGATCCATTGAATAAAAATAAAAAGGAGCGTTACACACGCCCATTCCCCGGAGTTAAAAATCACGGCAAATGTTATACCCTTTACATCACAGATCATTTCACTTAACTTAGTTAGACCATACACACTACCTACTGAACAACTTATACTTTGTCTCACCCTAAGTTCCCTAAGAGTCACCTGACTCGCATTACTTTCCCCGTGAGGAAATATGCCATCTCCCATTTTTTTTTATGTCAGAAATTGTGTCATGTACCCCAGTCACCTTCACTCTACGAGTAATCTATGGAGTTGTCCACTGACGTCTCCGTCACTCTCATATTATCCTAGCCTAAGGCAAGAAAATAATCTTTTACATTCATCACATTCAACACATTCAGCTGCACTCACCTAAATCACTTCCTTATCCCCATTTAGGCATAGGCAATATATCCTTAAGTGAAACTTAGGACCACGCATGAGGTGATGACTGTGAATTGAAAACAGAATTACCCTAGGTTCACTTGAATTAAGACACATGATTGAACTACACAATTCTGGAAAAGAATACTGATATACCTGAGAATACTTAAGAATAGAACATGAGAAAATGAGACAAGAGCACAGTTGACCTTCGATCAATGCTAGTGGTAAAACTTCCCAATACTAAACTCATGACTGTCCACTGCTGTACACACATATCTCAACCATTTCTTCATATCACTGGCTAACATTCTTCAATAAGTCGTCTGGGAGGTTGACGACGGCGAGGAGGGAGGTAAGCATCCTCCTCCTTCTCCTCAAGTTCTCCCATTTGTGTCTTTTCCAACTCGGGAATAATCTCAGTCCAACTCACATAAGGCTTAACCTTTTCTGCGGCTCGTTGCACTTGTTTTCCGGAATAAGGGTCCTCCACAATATACACTAGGCCGTCTCTGATAACTTCTAACACTCGGTAGGGTCCTTTCCACCTTGCATTCAGTTTGCTACAGGTACCAGGTAAGGAAGTTTCTGATTTAACCCACACAAGTGATCCAACTTCCACCTTATCTGCACGGCGTTTCTTATTTGCAAAAGCTCGGTACCTCCGCTGTGACTTCACGCTAGCGTCCTTTATCATCCTCTTTAACTTCTGAGAATCACTGACTTCAGATTTCACGGTTAAGAGGGGTGCAGTCACTGAACGGGATGGTTGTCTAGCATAGAACGCCTCATAGGGTGAAACTCCGGTACTACTGTGCACAGCCAAATTCATGTATGATTGGCATTCTCCCAGGAAAGCGGGCCACCTCCTTAGCTCTTGCCCAGTGAATTCCATGGCGTTGTCACACAAGATGGCGTCAGGTCTCCCGAAGTCAATGATATACTGGGAAAGTCTATCTACTATACCATGAGCATGTTTGGTTTTCAATGGATAAAACTTAACAAACCTAGAATAATGGTCAATAGTAGTGAGAATATATCTTTGCCCATCCTGGCCTGCTGTCATATCAGTGAGATCAATAGCTACTCTCTGCATTGGTTGGGATACAATTGGTAATTCCCTATACTGTTGTGACATTCCTTGGGTATGTTTGAACTGTTGACAAGTGACACATTTCTTAAGATATTCTATTACATCAGATTTGATTGATGGCCAATAAAAGAGTTCTTCTGCCTTTTTGATTGATTTGAACTGTCCAAAATGTCCAGTTTGGTCATGAGCTACTTCCAAGGCTTTTCTGACTAACTGACGAGGCACAACTACTGTATAGTTCAAACTGGCATCCCTAGCTTCCCTAACATAATACAACACTCTATTCATGACTTCAAATTGATCTAAAGTGGCTCTGGGAATCTTTCGTCCTGGTAATTTTCCACCTTGTAGATAATTTGAAACTTCCTCCCAAGTCTGATCTTTACGTTGTTCTTGAACAAACTCTTCACGCGTTAGACCTAACCAGGTAACAAGTGGCTGATGCGTTACAAGTCTAACTGGGCGTGACAACTGGTCTGCCACTACATTCTCCTTACCCTTGACATACTTAACATAGAAATTGTACTCGCGCATTTCCAACATCCATCTCGTTACTCTAGGTGATTTTGTGCGTCTACGGAAGATATTGGTGAGTGGTTGATGATCCGTCTGAATTTCAAAACGAGCTCCCCAGAGATAATGATGAAAGTGACGGCAAGCTAAAACTATGGCTAACGCTTCCTTATCAGTAACTGAGTAACGTCGCTCACATGAACTAATCTTCTTAGAGAAATAACCTAGAGGTTTGACACTCCCGTCTAACTGAACCTGATGTAGAACAGCTCCAACACATTCATCACTGGCATCAGTCACTAAAACGAGTGGAAATTCGGGTTGATAATTTACTAGGACTGGCATAGACATCAGTTTTCCCTTAAGTGTTTCGAAAGCCTCTTGACATTTGTCCGTCCACTTGAAGCTGACTTTGGATTTCATAAGGTTGGTTATTGGTGTAGCAATTTTCGAGAAATTCGGGACAAATTTACGGTAGAATCCACACATACCTACGAATCTCCTAACTTCCTTGACATTCTGAGGTGGTTTCAACAGATTAATGGCTTCTAAGTTCCTTGGATCTGGTGTACTACCTTCCCGGGACACTCTACGACCTAAAAACTTCACCTCCCGTTTGACAAAATCACACTTGGTCAGATTCAATTTTACTCCTCTGTCTTCTAGCAATTTGAAAAGCTTTTCTAGCCTATCCATCAATTGATCAAAATCTCCAGCCCATAAAATAATATCATCTAAATAATTCTTGATCCAGCCTTCTCTCAACAAGGGCGCGAGGATTTCTGCCATTTTGCGCGAAAAGATCGCGGGTGCACAACTTAATCCGAAAGGAAGTCTACAGAAACGGTACAAGGATACACCATCGGAGAAGGTGGTTACATCCCTACTATCCTCATCTAATACTATCTGAAAGTAAGCATCCTTTAAATCAAGGGTAGCATAATATTGATGTCCTGACGCAACATTCACTAGATCTTCAAGTCGGGGCAAAGGATGAATATCAGCAGCTAAGTGTTCGTTTACCTTTCTAAAGTCTAGACACATCCGTTTACTACCATTTGGTTTGTTCACTAACACGATAGGGGATAACCACGCTGCGCTCAAGGGTTCAATCACGCCTCTTTCCTCCATATCTGTCAACATTTGTGAAATTAACTTCTTTGCATGCTCCGGATATCGATATATTGGTGTCCTACAAGGATTTGGGTCCAATACTGAAATGTGGGCTGGTTCCCCTGAGATGGTACCCATTTCCTCACTGTTTACCATGAACAAGTTCTCGTGAGATACGACTGCGTTTGACAATTTTTCTTGTTGTTCGCTAGATAAGTGAGTCCAGTTCTGTTCGCGGATTAATTTCTGCAATCCTTCTCTTCTAGTTCCCTCATCACCAGTACAATCATTCTTAGGCAACAATTCATTCTCAATTTGAGTGTGACAAACCTGAGTAAATGAATCCTCTACTGAGTCAGAGTAATGATCATAACGAGCTACAATGGTACCTGCCTTAATGAATTTATGCACCTTAGATGGGTTGTCCATAAGTATGGGAATAGTCTGTCTATGATCGACCTCCACTAACATTGCACACGTCTGAGATGAATATTTGGGCTGAGGATACACTACTAAGCTAGATCCTGTCTGTTCACTGATGTTAACCCGAATTACCTTGACTTTGTACGGTTCCAAATGTATCATTTCCTTAAGCTGGACCTGATTAATTGCTTGACTCTGTATTACATTAGGGTTTGGTACTCTAACTTTCCTTACACTAGCGAGAGTTGTGCGGACATGAGCTACGTTGTAAGCAGTTCCTCCCCAAACCATGATCTTTTCCCGAGGACACCAAGTCAAGTTTGATCGCTGGACAACATCACATCCCAACAATAAATCCTGGTTTAGATAAACGTCGGGTACTACTGCGATCCTCGGTGAATAGACTTCCTGATCTCCCACGTGAATGTTTACTCTCACCATTCCCAAAACTTTCAATGGATCACCATTTACTGCAACTAATGATGGCAACACCTTAGACTTATCCAATTCAAGACCCAATCTCTTCATAGTACTTCTTTTAATCAATGTTGCTCCACTACCGGTGTCCAATAACGCAGTACACAATTTATTATTGACAATGAGATTTATTACAGGCGAGAGATCAGCGTAGCCTAGTCATGAGGTAGGATTCCGGACTGATACGTCGGCGGTTCCTCCTAACTCGCTCGTGTTATTCACTGAACTGGCATTTACTGTGGGTGGAGTCTGATTACGTGAACCAGGAGTTTGATACTGTCGCATGGAAGAACGAGCGGCTTTTCCCGGACAAGTTGGGTTTCCTCGTCTACATCCCAATCTCAAGCACTCAAAGCAGTGTCCTCTAGGTGGTGTTCTCCAACAATCTCTCAAGAAATGAGTCTCAGTTTGACAGAATGCACAATATTTAGGTGGGGTTGGACCTGATCTCGGGGCAAATGGCTGGCTAACCTGCTGTTGTAATTTATTTAGTTTGTCTGTGAGTTCTGCTAAACTATCCTCTGACTTTGTAGATACTGGTACTTCTGACTGCTCATCCCCTAGGTTTTTCGAACTACCCCCAGTCTTGGTTAGAGAGCTAGGCACTGAATTAACTGCAACTTGAGTTTTGAGAAGCATAGCCCGTTCATTCTCTACATGACCAAGGAATTTGTTTAGAGGAATACTGTCATCCACAAAGACCTCTAAGAGATCCCTACTACCTCGTGGAAAACCTTGCAACATCTTCCTTTTCAGTAGCCTATCCCTATCTGGAAGTGTCTCACTGTGAAACGTTCCTCTGATCGCTGCGAACTGACATTTGAACTTATGCACGAAAGACTGTGGGCTACTCATCCAGTCATAATTTAAAGAATCGTTTTGTCTCCACGCCTGGTCAAAGTTAAGTTCAACACCAAATTCCTTAGTAAGATACTGTTTCAGTTCATCCCACTTCTTTATCTCCCCATGCTTCTGTGCTGTATGAATCATTACCGCCATCTCATGATCTACTCTTGATTTTGCCACCTCTAACCTAGCATCAGAATCAATTTTACAATGTTCAACCTGTTCGAAAAACATCTGCAACCTTGCAGCTGAATCTATCCCATGTAATGCTTCTAACTCCAGAATTTTAATGTCACGAGGTTTAACTAAGACTTCTGAAGGTGTTTTTACTGGTGTACTAGTCATGTTTGGGGCTAAAATTGTGAAACACCCAGAGACAGAATCTCTGCCACCTGGTGAATTCCTAGGAAGAACAGTGTCAGGGTTGGTTAATTTTCCCATTTTCTCTAGCCTAACTGTTACACCTTGTACTTTGTCCACTAAAACTCGCATGGTATCTATTAACACCTGATTATCAACTGCCTGATGTTCCACTCCACCATACTGATTTCCACTGTACTTAATTTCATCCTCCAACACTATAAGCTTTTCTTCCCGATCCATACTGTACAAATTATTTTTTACTCTTGCTTCTGTATTTTCAATTTCCACATCTAAGCCACGTGGTACCTGGCTGTGTCCCGCAATTGTCACTTGGAACATTACTCACGTTAACATCCCCAACCCTATAACACTCTGTCTCCTCCAATACGGTTGGCCAAAACTCTTAACTTATCCCACACTCGCTGCCACAAGTGTAACGACTCGAAAATATATGGATATTTAACGAGCGTTAACACAAAAAAAAATAATATTGGGATCTTTTTAAGCTTTCCTCGCTCCGGCCAGGCGGTAGGAGAATCGAGAATGATATAGGAATGGGGCAAATATACTATGATGTCGTTAGAGTTTTCCCAATGAATTTATTACACACACACACGATATTAATGAAGAATATACTAAATGATAATTATGCTGAACTTTAGCTTGGAATTAACTAAAAACATAAGAACAATGATGACCAGAATCAACCTTATAACTATACTTAGAATTAGAAGCAGAACTATACTTAGAATTAGAATCAGAACTATACTGAGAAATTAGAATCAGGACTGTACTTAGAAATTAGAATCAGAACTGTACTTAGAAATTAGAATCAGAACTATACTGAGAAATTAGAATCAGAACTGTACTTAGAAATTAGAATCAGAACTATACTGAGAAATTAGAATCAGAACTGTACTTAGAAATTAGAATCAGAACTGTACTTAGAACTTAAACTTAATCCTACCAAGAACCCATGTACAAGAAAATAAATTAATCAAGAATGGCACAGAAAATCACATATATATTAATCACAGGGAAATAAACACTCACAGCGGGTAATATACCCCGAACCGTAAACTTAGAGTTAGAACCGAACTTAGAATCACAAAAGAAATTTACATGGGAATTAATACACAGAAATAAACACTCACGGCGGGTAATATACCCCGAACCGTAATAAGGCTATCGAAACTACCACTAAGAACTAGCTTTCCCAGATATCTTTTGACTTATCGACCTCGAGGATGGACCAGAACACACCTGTCGAGAGGGAGTTTGGAGAGAGAATGCTATCTTAATTTATCACTGTCATCATAGGACAAATTATTAATTTTAATACATCAAGCACTTATTAGACACTTACTCTTTAGTTATGGAACATTATTAGCACTTTAAGTACACTAATTATTATAGTTAACACAAACTGCTTTCAACTGTACCTGTCGAGAGGGAGTTTGGAGAGAGAATGGGCTCTTCCCACGCTCAACGAAATATTGGAACAATTAAATTACTTCGTCAATAATCCTCTGGGGCTGCTAATTACTTTTGTAGTGAGTTTTTAAAATAGATAGGAGATAAGGTGAGTCAGGTAAGTGGTCTCGGAGGTTAGTTAACTACCCATTATTGCTAATCAGGAAAAACATACATTGTTTTTTAAAGACTCCACTATACTCGTTTGAATTTCATATAAGCTGATGCAATACTCGTTGCTTATTACCTCATGGTTATTACCACGTCGAAATGATCAACCCATTTCCCAAAATACATACACATAATTAATTTCCTACCTATTATAATAACTGACATGTCTATATTACATATATATATACAAATATTATACATTTCCAGTAATAACTACTATCACGTTTTCTTTTCCTTCGGCCATGATTTCAACTCGAGGATGGACAAGAAAAATATAAAAAGGGGTAACTCAAAAAGATCCATTGAATAAAAATAAAAAGGAGCGTTACAAAAACAGGTGAAAATTATGTATTAAATTATACTGTTCAATAAAATTAATTGAATTGGTAAGAAAGGTTCATGTACGGTACATGTTATTGAGACTTTTACAACATGATAATATTTGTATTAGTTAATTCTGAGACATATTTTTGTCTTTAGATTCGGGAATATGGTCAACCTTTTACACATCTCCAGTATATATCAGTATGTATATAATTCCAGTTATTTAAATGTTACCAGGTCACACATCACATTAATGTGCTAGTAATATTTTCATTAGAAAGTCGATCATAAAGAAAGTTTATCAACCTTAAGAATATCCACTTCATGCAAAGGACTATGGATTAAAGACTCATACTACATGGATTAAGTTAGGTCTAACTATGCAATGAAGAATTTCTGCTTTGTTTGCAGGTAACTGGAAGCCACTTTCCTGCAATTAGTAAGTCACCATTATATCCCATTATTCTTAAACACTCCAAAAGTAATGATACACACAAAAAGTATTTGTCACTTTCTATGTCACAGTGCATCAGTTTAAATTGACACTTACAGCTCCATTCTCCTAAGCTGCTCACTGAATCCCCTCCTCTTGTTTATGTTTACCGATAAGTGACGACAACAACAACAACCATTATGTCGCCTGTGTCGGCCGCGCCAAGTGTAAATAAACTCAAATCTCACTATTTACGGGTTGTTTCTCAACTACGCGACCCTGCTATCAGCCTTAACAGTGCTTTTCAGTTTTTGTAGCGCTACGAACAAATATGGCGCATAATGGCGGACGGAAACTCCCTTACGAAGCTTTGAAGATACGATCTTAGCGGTTATGAACAACTTACGATAACTTTTGGCGCTACGAAAATCATAACTGCGGTTACGAAGCTTTGAAGATCCCACCCCAGGAGTGGGCAGTATGGCGATGTTGAAGGTGTGGCCGGGAGACGTATAGCCTATAAATGTCATGAGTAGCAGATACAAAATCTGAGTACAACTGTTCAGGTGAAGATATGTCAAATGTAGGGAATACATGGGCCATAAATAAGATGTAACTCTGGCAATGTTTAGGGGGCACAGCAATACGCAAACGAGTGGCTGAAGCACTTGACCCAGCTGGTAGAGAACTATGAAACCGAAGAGCAACGTGATCAGAGAATAAGTCTGGAACTGTCTGATGCTATGAGACCAGACGAGAGGATGTAATCCAGAGTACCTCCCAGGCAATGATTGGCACTGCCAGTGTCCCAGCGTGTCAGATGATGCTTGCGGATGTATGAAAGGAGACGAACACCATTACGATTAATAGAGCCAGAACCGCGTGACTACAGAGTTCACTACATCTATGGTTCTGTTTAATGAAGGAGATTTCACTTTGCGTCGTTGGCATCTTCTTGTTTAAATCCTCCTTTTCTAATTATCTAAATCAGATAGGTTAAAACCCACACTGTTCAAGTTATATAACTGTGACGATCCAAGCAACATGTAGTTAATCATTGTTTTTATAATTTAGCATATTATTGTCAAACAGGTGTAGGCTGTCTGAAGTAAATAAGATTATAACTGATCATAACATACAACGACAAGTTATCCATACATCTGAAACTTAATTAACACACTGATAGATTTCCCTCGTAATCGGGAATTCGGAGATTCGATTCATCATGTGGAATGCCATTGAGATATGGTCCCGATTTGAAACACTGGCGCCGTCCAACACTTCCCCCACTCACCCCCATCAAACAGACTCTCCTCTCCTTCCACCCCAACAGACTCTCCTCTGCCTCCACCCCTAATACCCCATGTAACTTGTCAGAGAAGGGGCACCCGGGACATAGAGGTATCGAGGAGGGTGGATCATAATTATTGGAGGCGATAATACGTCGTGCACAGCTGAAGCCCCCTTTGCCGTCTTGGCAGCCGGAGGCAAACAATCCACACTATCGGAAGCCTGCAATCATTCGGACGAGTCTTCAACGGGTCGCTTGGTAGAGGTAGAGGAAGTGGACGGCTGCAACCCAAGCTGCTGAGTGACCAAGGACAAGGCGGGAGGGTTACGCGAGGGCAGCTCAGGCCAGTGATCCTCGATAGGAGACTCATCGTCCTCCGACATGGCCAAGTCTGCCTCCAGGCAGGAAGCCACATCTGAATCCGCGCTCTCCATCAGGCCAGGCAAGGCCTAGATGGGCAGCAAACAACTGAACACACACGACCACACGAACATACACACACAGAACCACAACAAAACAAACAAACCATAAACAACAATACCACAAACAGCAAAACCACAAAAAACGAGATAGAACAGATAAACAACACCTAGAACACCACAGAAACAACAACACACAAACAAGAACGCAGAAACAACACTAAAAACAACACAAACAACAATACAGGCAGAGCTCCAGAAATACGTCTTCACTCCAGTATGGTTGGGGCGAGACTGGATAATGTGTGTGTGTGTGTGTGTGTGTGTACTGAGAAGCAAGAGATAGAGAGAGAGAAACGAGGTGCTAGAGTGATAGTGTGTGTGTGTGTGTGTACTGAGAGAGAGAGAGAGAGAGAGAGAGAGAGCAGGTTCCTTGTTGTCCGTAATGAGAGATGAAGTAAACTATGTTTGGTGTCCAAGTGTGTAGTCAGGTGTCTACAAAAATGAATATATGTAAATAAATTTTGTATTACTTGGGGGATAACACATTACTGATATGTTAATAAATATATTAAAATGGCCTTAATGTTGCATTAGCACATGTGACTCGTCTTCTCTGCACACAGAAACACATACACTTACACTCTAGTACATACCTCGTTTTTTCTCTCTCTCTTGCTATTCAGTATATATATAATATTATACACACACACACACCCACACACTATCACTCTAGCACCTCGTATCTCTCTCTCTATCTCTTGCCTCTCAGCCCCTTAGGGAGGGTATTGCCTGCATTAATGATGTGGGCAATACTTTAAGGGTTTTGCGCCCCTTCGGCCCCAACCACTAGCTTTTAGTTCTTCAACTGTCCCTCATTTCTTTCTATTTCCTTCCTGCTTGCTGTCACACCTCTCATTCACCTTTTTCTGGCGCTATATGACCTCGCTGTTGCGGTGCCTAATATCAATCAATTTTGCTTCTCAGTACACTCACACACACATTATCAGGTTTGGTATAAAGTTGTGACGTTGCATATTATCTGTTGTTATATTTGCGTTTATCAAACATTGAAAACCGTGTCAAAATAATATCATTATCACCTCATAATTATTTCGGTTTACGGCTGCCAGTAAGAAAATATTTATTGCTCTTTCAGTAATATTGACACGGTAGCGATACTAACAGTGATACATTTTGTTAATAAGTAATGAGACGTTCAGTGACAGACCATAAGATGGAGGTGCCCTATATGTCATAACCCCAAAAGTATAATTGTGTGTTCAGTTATCACTGTAAAGATTGTTAGTCAATTTGATTAATTAATTCAACCTTACATGCCAAAGAATAATCATTCATACAAGTTTTAAATGTTAAAACCAGCTTGTCTGAATCTCTCATCTTAATATATACTGAAATGAAGAGCCATGGAGCTATGGATATTTAAGTTTTAGGTTGGCTTCAGAGTAGGTAAAATTTATATAAATAAAACATCAGGTAATGATATGTATGAGTAAATCTATGAAGAAATATTATTATTATTATTATTTCAGTTGGAGGCATAGTTGGCATCGAAGTTGTAATTATGGTCGGAGTCTGACTAGACTAACAGTTCTGTATTGACAGTAAATATGTGGTTAAACTGAGGTGTTGTATACATCCCTGCTGTACTAAGTCTGATGTTCTATTTATATGAATTCTTACTGGCAGACGTAAACTAAAATAATTATGAGGTGTAATGATATTACTTTGACAAGGTTTTCAATGTTAGATAAACGCATATATAACAACAGATAATATGCAACGTCACGGCTTGATACCAAACCTGATAATGTGTGTGTGTGTGTGTGTGAGTACTGAGAAGCAAGAGATAGAGAGAGAGAGAAACAAGGTGCTAGAGTGATAGTGTGTGTGTGTGTACTGAATAGCAAGAGAGAGAGAAAAAAACGAGGTGCTAGAGAGAGAGAGAGAGAGAGCAGGTTGCTTGTTGTCCGTAATGAGAGATGAAGTAAACTATGTTTGGTGTCCAAGTGTGTAGTCAGGTGTGTCTACAAAAATGAATATATGTAAATAAATTTTGTATTACTTGGGGGATAACACATTACTGATATGTTAATAAATATATTAAAATGGCTGTAATGTTGCATTAGCACATGTGACTCCTCTTCTCTGCTCCACCACCCCTCTTTCCACCCACCAAGCCGTCTGTTTCCCCCTCCCCCCACTCCTCCTTTCTCCGACCCGAATACGGAAGATGAAGCTTTGCCGATTCCAAATGTTGTCATGTATATGCACAGGAGCTCACGCAAGCGAAGCGCTGTTGCCACGTTAGCCAAGCCAAGTGAGGAGGTGGTCCAGGTGGAAATCTTGTAGACTGTAGAGTGTACAGCTCCGGACAAAACTCTCTCGACTTGGTTGGCAGCATTTGGCATCTCTGAATCTTGAGAGAAGCACAAACTTCTGTACACTGGCTCTAAGTATACTATCATACATACATACATACACAGGACCTCCCGCTGATAGCACACACACACACACACACACACACACACTGAATATTAAGATTTAGTGAAGTCTCCCCTAACTCCAACCCTCATCACCCTATCAGATGCCAAATGCTGCCAAACGAGTCGAGAAAGTTTTGTCCGGAGCTGTACCTATTATACTGTTGCCACATAGCCTAAGCGATTTGCCGCAAGTGCCTCTATTTTTTTTTTTTTTTTTTCGCGATCCGGCGATCATCAGTAGGCTATGTGTGTATTCGTCTGATTTATTCATCTATATTAATATTATATATCTGGATCTCTTTTTTATTATTATTATTATTATTATTATTATTATTATTTGGTCTACTCATCTGTACCGTACAGTATTTTTCTAGTCCAATGATTCTTAACTTCAGGGTATATCTATTTTTGAGGGGTATATATATATATATATCAGTCTGTTTATAATACTTGTTTTTATGTTTATTGATACATATTTTGTGTAGGCTAGTTATCTACTGCTAATTTATATTTCCATTCATCTTTCTTTTTTTGTTCCTTCATCTGTCTATCCATCCCTGTCTGTTAATCTAAGTTGTGTATTTATCAGTCTATTTCGTCTACCTCTTTCAAATATTTTATTTATCTAACCATTCATGACTGTCTTTGTATATTTACTTACTCGTCTGTCTGCGGTATAACTTGTATACTGTCCATATGTTTGCTTTATTTGTATATATTCCAGCCATCTACCGTATACCTATCGCTGTATGTGATATCCATTCATTTATCCACCTGCTTATAATTTAAATGTATACCAGTTAAATGATATTTCACCAAAAGGGAAAGGATCAAGCATAAATAAAATCTCCATTTTATTGACTACATCACAGTATACATTATAAAAGGGCATATAGACTATAGACTTATGTACAGTCAAGGCCGTCTCTATATGTACAGGCCGCAGTGTGAATGTTGTGACGTCACACCAATAACTCGATGGCCTTCTCTGCTCTACAGACCCTATATAAAATATAAGGTCTCTGCTCCATACCACCCTTCATCATTAATTACTCAATTGGAATGTAGCCTACATAATCTACAGCAGCAGCATGGCACCTGAAAATGAAAGATGATTGTCAATTTACCGTACCAGCAGCTATACACTAAACTAGTTGGCCTAGGCCTAAAGCACATCATCCTCTATCTGTAATCAGCACACAAAGCTATATTAAATTTGACAGTCTCATAGGAAAATGTTGCTATCACCAAATCGAAAAGATTCCTAACCTAACCTTTTTTCAGTTACTTCCTTTGATTTCTTCAGAAAATGAATGGTATACTGATATATGTAATCAGTACATAAAACTATATTAATTGTGAAGGTTTGATGGAGAAATTCTGTCACCAAATCGAAAAGATCTGACCTCAGAACTATAACAAAAAGACTAGTACAGTACTGTAAAATGTAAATTCAAACTACCCCACCATACATTATACACCTAACTTAGGAGAACAGTTGTTAACATACTACGTTAGTTATAGTCAGTTTCCATTATCTCACTAGCCTTTGGTTAATAGTATTTAAGGGGGTGCGGGAATAGGGGGACAGGCTTGGGGTGGGTAGAAAGCCTGTCCCCTATTCCTGCACCACCCTAACCCCCCGCAAAGCCTGTCCCCCTACTCCCCCCCAACCCCCCCCCAAGCCTGTCCCCTACTCCCGCACCCCCCGCACCCCCCCCCCCCCCAAGCCTGTCCCCTACTCCCGCACCCCCCCCCCCAAGCCTGTCCCTTACTCCCGCACCCCCTTAAATTATCTGAATTACATCAATAATAAAATCCACTATATCAGAGCTTATTGTGTCCTGCTTAAACAGGCCTGGATATTTTTAGAGTATGTCATTATGGTAGCATACTGGTTTCAATTATTTAATTATTTTCTGTTTATATTTTTCTATTTTTAAGACTACTATACAAGAATATAGAATATAATAATGTAAAAAGCAACGTGAGAGCCACTTTATTACAATGAAATATAAAATCCAGGAGTTTCACTGGCACACACTAGCCATAGCGATGCTGGCTATGGTATGCTAGACATAATTATCCCCTCTTATAGCTGCTTCTTTAAGATGTAATGATAAATACAGTATCACAAATACCTGTGGCACTCATGAACACAGAAACGAAAAGAATAAACTAGATAATTTCTTAAAAATACACACGTTTCTAAAGATACACTCAACTGCCACTGTTATACCTTATCGTATTTGAGTTTTTCTCTTGGGGCTTGTTTTCGCTATTTCTACTTAAATACACATAAGAATTAAGAACGCAGATTTCTTCTAATTGTCCATAAGGTGAATGAGTTAAGATTCATTATGATTATACAGTGTAAAGTGTGTATATTTACCTGAAACACCATGTACACGAACGCTGCAACCGCCAACTGGGTAGGGTAGTGGACACTGGATACTCGTCCCAACTCCAGCCGCGGTGTGTTATGCCGCCACATGTGACGTCACGATCAGCTAATTTGGCCCACACTGCGGCCTGTACATTGAGACGGCCTTGGTACAGTAGGCTACAATAAAATCATGATCGAATGAATGAAGACAAGTGACTAACAGGTATTCATACACTTGGTTGTCGGACTTATGACCAAACTCCAAAAGCCTCTTAATTAAGCCACTTCCACACGAGAGGCAAACAGACGTCGGACACGGGCAACTAAGTGGAATTCTCTCGATTTTTACCAGTGTTACCTTATCAAACAGTCCCCGGTACCCATTGGCCACTTGTGCCCGACACCTACCCACATAATTGGTAACAAAGTCTGCCCGCCATCTTTTGCCTCTTGTGTGGAAGGGGCTTTACAGTAGGATGTCAGCTGTTATGTGTTCAGGGGCTTTACAGTAGGATGTCAGCTGTTATGTGTTCAGGGGCTTTACAGTAGGATGTCAGCTGTTATGTGTTCAGGGGCTTTACAGTAGGATGTCAGCTGTTATGTGTTCAGGGGCTTTACAGTAGGATGTCAGCTGTTATGTGTTCAGGGGCTTTACAGTAGGATGTCAGCTGTTATGTGTTCAGGGGTTTTACAGTAGGATGTCAGCTGTTAGGGTGTTCAGAGGCTTTACAGTAGGATGTCAGCTGTTATGTGTTCAGTGGCTTTACAGTAGGATGTCAGCTGTTATGTGTTCAGGGGTTTTACTACAGGATGTCAGCTGTTATGTGTTCAGGGGCTTTACAGTAGGATGTCAGCTGTTATGTGTTCAGGGGCTTTACAGTAGGATGTCAGCTGTTATGTTTTCAGGGGTTTTACTACAGGATGTCAGCTGTAGGGCATGAAGGTTAGGTAATTTGAGGGCAGGTCAGGTAATGTGTGGATAGTCGGAAAGCAGGCTAGAAAAGTCAGGCCAGGACGGGTGATGTGATGGTAATCAGAAGGCAGTACATGAAGGTCAGGTCACGATTGAAAACAGGACCTGAAGGTGAAGTCATATTAGGTGATGGTTCAGATGCAGTATGCGAAAGTCAGGTCAGAAGGTAAGGCAAGAAAAAGAGATGTCAGAAGGTGAGTTCAGGTAAGGACAAGTTAGGCGATGTGTAGACAGTCAGCAGGCAAAACACAGTATGGATAGGAAGCATCAGTGTTGAAGACAAAATCCCCTGAACACTCCATGACATATGCTTCTCCCTGGTTGCTGGGGCAAAAGAAGTACTGTTTCTGGCATGTTGTACACTTGGAAAATGATCCTTCCATCGTACAAGTCATGGTGTCTTGGCAGTCACCCGAACCAGTCGTCATCCCACCGCCGTCTGTGGAGTTACACAAGGTGATGCAAGATGCTTCTGTTGAACAAACCCCGTTTGTCATGTCAAAGGTCTCCCCTGACGGACACGAAAGATGATAGAGCTTACTTGGTGGACCTTGCTTCATGCAGATATAGTATTTTGTGCAATTAAGTGGGTCAATGATCTCCTTATATTCATCAGCTGCTGTACAGTAAGGTTCACAGAGCGCACTGGAACCAGCGCAGCACCCCGCCTGATCACTGTCACACTTGTCTCCGTTAAACCAGGGTGTTTCAGGCTGGCAGGCGACGGGACCGATTGGGTCAGATGAATCGGATTCACATATATAGTACTTAGAGAAATCCATAGGGTGTACAATGGCCGCCGGTGTTATTACAGGTGGTGCTAGATCTGCACACATCACTGGACAACTACCAGTGGCTGGGGTGGAGCATTTTGAAGGGTCATTACCACAACCAGGAGGAAAGTCTGGATTAAAGTAAGGTGCCTCGGGGGGACAGGTGAGAGGGGTATCGGAGGGAAAGCCGCTATCCAAACAAATATAATACTTTGAACAGTCGCACAGGCTCGCTATAGGATCGCCGAATGCAGTACACGAATCCGGTGCACAAGCATCTCGAGACACTCCTCCGGCGACCACCACCTATAAGGCAAGGTAAAAGGAACTTCTGGAAAGCTTCGCTTTTTATTCCTACTCATAATTGCTATAAACAAGGGCCCATATTTTCAGTTTGAAATACACAAGGGAAGTGATAATTAATTTTGCTAAATATTATATGATGACCAGATATATATATATATATATATATATATATATATATATATATATATATATATATATATATATATATATATATATATATATATATATATATATATATATATATATATATATATATATATATATATATATATATATATATATATATTGACTGTGCCGAACTCAAGAGATTTATGTTGTACTAATCTTTTAACAGAAATTTTATGTTTTGTAGAATACCACAAAATATAAGTAAATTTTGTGCTGCCATATTATTGCCGAATGTAGTAACTTAAGTAATATGAACAATACGAATGTATGTATTAAGGGGGTAACACACTTTTGGTTTATTAGAGTGTCTTAATTCCTCCAAAGTATGCCAGAAAACAGAACCAGTTTAGCCAGAATAATGGTGGCCTGTTGCTTGGAATAGTTTAGACTCAAACCTGATTCATCTAAACTTTAGAGGAATCAGTTGCTCTAAATTTACCAACATTATACACAAACCCCATAAGGAAGATGGATAATCATAGCGGGAACATGTGTTAATTTAGACTGCAATAAATAGGCCTAATGTAAAGCGAATATTGTATTTTCCAAAGGGTCATTTTATCGTTATAGGTACAGGACATTGTTATTGCAAAATGAATGCAAAATTAATTCAAAAATATGTTAGACTGTCAATCGTTCAGTATTTTCCTTCCCAACAGTCTTGCACCTTCTTCCTCCTCCCTTTCTCCTAGGTTTAGTCTAACCTTTCTTTTCTCACAGCCAAACACCCTCTACATCATCCTTTCCATCACGGTCATGTCCAGTGCTATCCATCTAAGGTGATACATTAACCTTGGCTTTATGTATCTGTCCCATTCAGTAGGTGAGGAGAGGCTATACAGTAGTTTCACAGATATACAGGTTATACTAATGTCATTTGGATAGGGTAGGACATTCATCAGTTCGTTTTGTAGGTTAGGACTAAGGGATGCCCTGGTCACTAGATTTGACCTAAAGGACTTGTTGACATTGGGGCTGGGAAATATCAACACTTTATATCTTGAGCACCATCAACTAGGCTTTGTAGGCTATGTAGGTTAGGTCTGAAGGAAGCCAAGTCGACACCATACCACACCACACCACACCACACCATACCATACTACAGCTCCTAAATCTCGACATCACATCACATCATATACACACCACCATCAGACCACGCCATACCATACTATAGCACTTATATCAATAGTCTATAAAACTTAGCCAAATTCCAAGCAACAACATATCACAGCACAACACCACAACATTTACACCACACAGCACGATACTCATTACCCTCTTCTTCACCACTCATTTCTACACATCACACACAGCCACAATAACACCACAACTCTTGCACCCAACTGCACTATACTCATAACCCTCTTCTTTACTCACTCTACACATAACACACAGCCACAACACAACAAAACACCACAACATTTGCACCCCACCGCACTATAATCATTACCATTCACCTCTACACACCATACAT
This sequence comes from Petrolisthes cinctipes, assembly GCA_033782935.1. Classification (NCBI taxonomy): domain Eukaryota; kingdom Metazoa; phylum Arthropoda; class Malacostraca; order Decapoda; family Porcellanidae; genus Petrolisthes; species Petrolisthes cinctipes. Next base: position 2,406,450 of record JAWQEG010000175.1, read on the forward strand.
AGCCACAACATATAACAACACAATACCAAACTCATCTCACCAGAATGTTGATGGTGAAGACGAGGATGGTAAGCTTCTCAATGACTGATTGACTTGACTGACATACTGATTGCTCGGCTGCATAATATATGCCAGTTGATCTACTCTGCAGTCACCGCACTTGAGGGGGATAAGCCCATTGTTCAGTGTGGTTGGCATGCTTGAGTTGTTTGTACTGTACACTTTGAGTAGTGTGTAGCTGCTTTTAATAAATTAAATGATGGTACTTGACCTATTTATTGGAAAGCTTATCAGCTAAGGAACAGAGGGAAGTTGAGAAACTCTAACATAACGTGAGTCACCCCGATATGTATTATTATTAATCACGTCGCCTGTACAGTACTTTCCCCTTTAACTTAGATGAACCCCGGGCAGACAACACTGACAACTCTAAAAGTACTCCGAAATTTCTACCCACCAGTATACCATTATCCACAATTACCTGCCCGACCCACGTGCTTAATTAATATACCCTCAACATACCACATCCGTCAGCTAATGTGTAAACACCCGCCCCCTTCTCTATATGATAAAATTCTCAGATATCACCTTGTGGGTCATGGGAAAGATAACACACTACTTGTTATTATAGTCATTGTGTCCTGACAAGATGGTGGTTCATACACGACTGTCATACTGGTCACTGTTATGTATGTATTTATGCTTAACGCCTATCGACTTCCTAATGGTCATTAAGGCGACATAAGTATACAGTGATAAAAAGTGTGTATGTGGAGAATTGTATGTGTGTGTGTGTGTGTGTTAGTGTGTGTTAGTGTCTCCTCCTCCACTGCTTGTTGTAGATCGGCATAAAAGAGCTTGGTTACGTAGATGTTTTGGAGAGTGAACGAGCAGACGGTGTTACTCTGCTCGTCCACACCTCCCGAACCTTGAAGACGTCGGGGTCCCGGCACTTTTAGGTGTACTGGGAGAAGAGGCAGACATCCACCACTCTACGGTGACAGTAGGTGGTGGTGGTGTTGGTGGACTGTCTGTCCTTCTCCTCCTCTTTCTCTTCCCTGCCGTCTGCCATCCCCCTTCATCCTCCAGGTCCATGTTATCGCCAGGTGGTGGTGGTGGTGGTGATGTCTTCCCAACATATCCCCTGTTGAGTGGACGAGGCAACATCAATCGGCGACGGGGGTGGGCCGGAGGCGGGGTTGTTGGCGCGTCCGCTCTGTTGCTCCTCTGTCGTGCCGGCTTGCCGTCTCTCTTCTTGGTGGTGGTGGTGGTGGTAGTGGTCGTGGTGGGTGGTTGTAGATCGGGAGAAATGGCGATTGGTGAAAAGCCATTTCTCCTGAAATGTGTTAGAGGAGGTCGGAAAGACGACCTAGCCCTTCTACAGCTAAGGCAACAGCAGTCTTAGTGCAGACGGTGACAATGTCTGCCTGCTGCTGCCGTTGCTGCGGTGGTTGGGCGTCAGCCGTCTTCCTCCCACGGGCATGGAGTGAGCCGAGGACTTTACCACCATCAAGCCCGGCTACGTTGGTAGCCTCCACGCCCTTCCTCCCTTCCTCCACAGTGAAGGACACCTCCTCTCCGTCCCTCAGTGATGGTGGTGAGGTGGTGGCAGCAGAGAGAAGGATGCCCCTCCTGTGGACGAAGTAGTTGCTGCTGTCAGCTGTCACAAACCCATAGCCCTTTAAGTAGTTAAACTACTTCTCCCTGCCAGCGAGACAGGTGGCAGAGGAAGTGGAGTTGTTGGGCAAAGGTGTTGAGTGGGCCATGGTTGGTGAGTGAGTGCTCTCAGGTCATTTTTTTTTTTTTTTTTTTTTTTCCCTGGCCTATCGACCTTTGTGTTGGTCATTAAGGCCTTTTATTTATTCTATTTTTATATTATTTTTTATTTATTTTTTTATTATTCTAATTTTAACTTTTTGCATATTATTTTATGCATTTATTATTATTATTATTATTATTATTATTATTATTATTATTATTATTATTATTATTATTATTATTATTATTATTATTATTATTACATTTTAACTTTAAACTAAACTTATATACAAATTTTTCTGTTTTGTACCTTAATACAAATAAAATATTTCTTAATTCTACATCCTAGCTATTAAAATAATCTATGTACACTCGCCACCACTGCCGCGTGGACAGGGGCTCATACATATTCAGAGATGTAGCAACACTGTGATTATTTAGCTCGAAACAATCCACGTGTGTGAGATGGAGTATCATCGATACACTAGCACATGCAGTGAACTTTGTTGCTTAAGGAACTAAATCACTTAAATATCTTAAACATGTGAGCCCCTGTACCACGCGGCAGTGCTGGCGAGTGTACAGCTCCGGACAGATCAAGGGTCCACACCCCATCCACCAGCGACTTGGTTTGTTCCTCGTCGGATCTGGTAACAGTTGCAGGTGGAGGGAGGGGGGATGTTAGTGGGAGAGGAGGAGAGAAATGTGGGCGGGGCTATATATAATGTAGAGAAGACGTGTGTCAGGAGGAATGAATGAAGCATACACTGTGAACGGTATCGAATCACCAATAGTATAAAGCAGGGTTCCTCAAACTTTATCAGTCATGACCCAGTTTTTACTATGACAACATTCTCGCGACCCATACAGAAAGATCTTTTACAAATGACCAGAATTATCAACCTAAGAAAATACAAGGCCAGAAACTGAAACGCAATAATTATGATAAAAAGGCATTCTAACCAGAATTATAAACACTGCCTCACCTACCCCTCCCTCTCATTCTCTCTCAAGAAGGCTATTATTTGTGCAATGATTTTGTTTTATTGATAATTAAATATATGAATATTCGATTATAAAAATATGTTAGGTGGATTCATGTATGAACTTCATATTCATTTTATTGTCACGAACATTATTATTCTATTTTATTCATGTATTTATTTTTGTTATCCTGCGACCCAGTTTGGAGGAATTCGGGACCCGTAATTTGAAGAACCCTTGTTTAAAGAAGTGCATACTGCATTAACGTAGGTGGATATAGGAGAGAAGAAATGTGATGATTTGAGGCGAGGGTGAGGGGGAAGAGGGTAAGAAAAATGAAGGTGATTAGTTGAAAAGTAATAACAAACAAATATAATTAGAATATCTGTTACATTATATCCTTTAAATAAAGGCACTGTCTTTTGTTCACCATCGTAGTGGGATAGACTAGTGAATATATATTATCCTTTGGATATTAGACAGCTATCCCTGTATTCCTTTTATCCCTCGTGCTTGCCCCGTAGGGGGGGTATTGCCTGTAATGCTGTGGACAATACTTTAAGGGTTTTGGCGCCTCTTCGGCCCCAGCCACTAGCTTTTAGTTCTTCAACTATCTCTCTTTTCTTTCTATTTCCTTCCTGCTTGCTGTCTCACCTCTCTATCACCTTTTACTGGTGCTATTTGACCTCGCTGTTGCGCTACCTAATATCAATCAAATCCCTTGTGCTAGTAGTCCACCCTATTTATCACCTTCTCCCAAGCCCAGCTGTTTTTTTTTTCTTTTCGGCAAAAGACGGTTTAATTTTCTAACTTTTTTAATAATCATATTTGTCAATAAATTCATTATTATTGGTATAGTGAAACCAGCACAGCTGGATTGCTATAGAATACGCCCCTTCACAAGCCCAGGCCCCATATAGGCATAATCTGGGTTGGAAGGGTCAATTCCGTGACGTTCATCAGAAGTAAATAAAATTCAAATCTGGCGCTGTACTGATAGTGGAGCCACCTGGTGGTGGCGCGGTGAGGTATTAAGCTCCTCCTCCGCTGAATACTGCTCGCTCACTGTGTCGCGGAACACGTCTCAGTCAACATCCACGCTCCTCGCTGCTACGCTATGGTATTGTGTCACGTGTTCCTGCTATCGTTTCTTTTGTGTTCTAGTGGCTAGCCTGCTTTGCAGATGTATCGTGTGTGTATTCTAGGAGGGTTTTAGGTGTTTATGGGGGTTTTTTCTTCGTTAGGACTGAGTTCTCTTTTCCTTATCGAAGGGGGGCTTTTCAGCCCCTTTGTTCGGAGTTTTTCTCCGTCTTTCCCCCCCTTTCACCTTTCCTCCTGCCACTAGTACATTCTTCGTGTGTATTTTATCGGGGTTTCTGGGGTTTTTAGCGAGGTTAGTGGGCGCCACGTGGGACTTCACCTCCCCACGTGGTGAGCACATGGGGTCTTTGCAGCCCTTCCTCTTGCCTTCCCCGATTATTATGTGTCCCCTCTCGGTAAAGGGGAGTGAGAATTGTGCCCTGGTTCTCTCTTCCTCTCCCGGGCGGGGGTTTTTTATTTGATTTTTGGTGTTTTTCCATTATTTTTAGCCTGGAGTGTTTCTTCTCAGGCTACCGGGTCCCCTCCTCCCCCTCCTTCTGGATCCTTCTGTCCGGGGGGCCCTCTTTTACCCGCTCCATGTGGCGGGCTGTTTTGGTTTTACGGGGTTTTTCCCTGGTTGGGTGCTTGAGGGTGGGGGATCGTGTCCTGGTCCCCGGGTACAGCGGGCGTGTCCCGCGCTTCTTTCCTTCGGGGAGGATGGGTTTCGTGTCTTCTGTGTTCTAGTGTTTGCACGTGTTAACCCATGTTTGTGTATTCTTTTCTCCCTCAGCCTACTCGTGCCCTTTGTGCTGCTTCGGGATGTACCGTGCGGGTCTCGCCTGACGGACACCTGCACTGTTCGCCTCACGCACCCTGCTTCACTCCCTTGGGTTACGACCCTTTGGCGTGTGGTGTGTGCCGCCCCTGGGCTGAGTTGTGTCGGGTTACCTCCCCTTCTGCCCGCTCCAAGCTCCCCACCCTTGCTTCTCTTCGTATGGCGTGGACGAGGGCTAGGAGAATGGCCCACAAACGAGACGGTTCTTCTTTGGCGTGGGTGGACCCGATTTTGGGAGCGGACCTGGGTTTATTCAGGACCCGTTACCCTTCTTCCTGTCTCTCGGAGTCTCAGGGGCTAGAACCTCCTGAGGCCCGAGAGATTGAGCCTCCTTCCCTAGACGGTACTACGACTCCTTCTCGGGGTTTAGCCCCCCGGGAAACGAGCGAGTCTGTCGCGCTGGTTCTCCCGACTACCTCACCGGTACAAGGGCCCAGCAGGGAACCCCCAGCTTCGCCTCCTGCTAGAGCTGGCTCCTCAGGCCTCTCTAGAGGACGCAAGCGTTCAGCTAAGAGGTCCCGCCATTCCAGGAAGTCCCGTGCTCGTCGCCGTTCTCCTTCCTCCTCTTCTTCGTCGTCCTCTTCCTCTTCTTCGTCGTCGGGGAGCTCTCCTTCGCCCGCCCGCAAATCCCGCAAGGGTAAGCGGGGGGGGGGGACAGCCCTTCGTCGAGGAATATAGTTAAGATCTTCCACACCCTGATTCCTCACGCTTTTCCTGGGGCGTCCGTCGCGCAGCCTCCGGCTGTCGCTACGGAACCCGCTCTTTTTCCCCTGCCTCCCGCTACTGCTCCCGTCGAGGGCGCGAGTCCTCCCGGGGATGGGGGAGTCCTTTTCGTGCCTCCCGTTTCCCCGGGACTCGAGTCTCCGTCGGGGGACGTAGCTGAGGAGTTGGTTACCTCCGCACCTCCGTCCCCGTCACCCCCTCCTTCGGGAGACGGATACCTTCCCTACTCTTGGTCTCTTCTCCCTCCTACCTGGACCCACTCTTCGGAGGAGGGCAGACTGGTGGCTTGGTCTCCGGACACGGCTCAACCAGACGTGTGGATCCGGAGGGATGACGTCCTGGTGAAGTGGGGGGCGGATGAGAAGGGCGAGGCTATTCCCTTCTACAAGGTCCGTCCTATTTCAGCGCCCGTACCCACTTCATCTAGGGTGTCCTCTGCGGCGACCCTGGACGCGATGGGTTTTCTGGTGGAGTACAGCCAGCTACACTTGTTCGGGGCTTGGAGGATTGACCGCTCCCACGGTAACACGGCGCTCCTCCTTTCCCCGGACGCGTACTTCCCGGGGGATAAGGGCGAAGGGGACCTGGACATTCCAGCCCTTCTCCTTAAGTCCCTGGACCACCAGAGAAACAACGCGCCCAGGAAGCCCCCTCCTCCGTCTTTCCCCGTCATCCTCCCTCATTCCCGGGACCCCCCGGGCTTGAGGGAGTGCCTGTGGAAGACGGAGAAGGAGCCCCCGGTCCCCTATCAGCTGAAGGAGCCCGATGGCAAGTTGCTACAGGCGGAGTCTGCTACCCGTCTAGAGTTGGCCCACACCATCTCCACGGGGGCAGCCGCCTCGTTGATAAGGGACTGCCTCAACGCCCTTACCAACTCCTACCACGAGATGTCGGGTGTACAGCTAGCGTGAGTACCTTACTCGTGTGTCATGTTTTTTAGGGATACTGGGTAGAGGGTCTCTCTGTTACTCCCGGGTACTTATCCCCGGGTTCGCTCGGTTTTTTCCTTGTTTACCCCTTACAGTGACACCCTCTCTTCCATGGCCACCGTGATGGAGGGCGTGGCGGCGATGGCGACCCACTTCATGCGGGAGGAGGCGAAGGCTTTCGCCGAGGCGAGACTGGCAGCCCGCCAGGCGGCGACTAAATCTGCGCCGGAGATGGCACAGAGGGGAGTGGTGCGAGCTGCCCCCTTGTCCCCTGCCCTCTTTGACCAACCAGCGACAGACACAATCTTCGCCTCCCTCCCAGCGGTAATCAATTTACCAAAACCCTCCACCTCCAAGTAAGTACCTCTCGTGTTCGTCTTACCCGAGTTTTCACGGGGGTGAAATGGAAGGATTTTCGGGTCTACTTTGGTTCCTAATCATTCTGTTTGTCCGTAGGCCACGTGCCCCACAGCCACCCAGACCAGCCTACCAGCCCCGGAGGCCCTCCCAGCCCTCCAGGCTACCGAGGCCCTCCTATCCCACTCCCCCGAGAGCACACAACAGGCCCTCCCAGAGGGGCCAGCAGCCGTTTCGGGGAAGGGGACAGGGCTCCAAGTCATACTCCAAACCCAAGTCCTCCTTCAACCACCCCTCCCAGAAGGACCGCTCCACTTGAGGGTCCCACTCTGGGCTGTCTCACAGGGTGGTCAGCAGCCTGGCCTGCCCACGGCTGGGCAGCAAGGATAATTCGCCAGGGCCTGTCATGGCCCTGGATTACTGTTCCGGTGAGTAACTGTCATCTTTCCTATTCTGACATATGAATTATGCCTAATCCCGTCCTTGGGTTACTGTTAGGTCAAAATCAGATTTTCCCTTGCGGTCAAAATCTCTGCCTCTCCCGTCATTTACCCTCCAACCACCCCGGGTCCCTCGGGCCCCGGGGGATTAGGATTAACGGTACTCTCACTGACACCTGTCTCTTCCCGTTACAGCCACTACGTCTACCTCCTGCCTCAACCAAAGTGTCACTTTCGGTCGTCCCGCATGTGTTAGAAATGCGGGAAAAAGGGGTAGTGGAGCGGGCGACGGGAAGGGTCTTTCTTTCTCGTTTATTCACGGTCCCCAAGAAGGACCAGGGAAAAACGAGATTGGTGATGGACCTGACCAAGCTAAACAAATTCGTGAAAACATTACATTTCAGGATGGTTTCGGTTGCTCAGGTCCGCACAGTTCTGAGGAAGGGAGACTGGTTAGCATCCCTGGATCTCAAGGATGCGTACTGGCACGTCCCGATCCACCCCAGGTTTCGCCGTTTTCTGGCCTTCCAGGTGGGGACCGAGACATTCCAGTTTACCAGGCTCCCTTTCAGTCTTTCTCTAGCTCCGCGAGTCTTCACAAAACTCGTGAGGGTGGTGGCATCCCGTCTGGCAGAGGCGGGTGTTCCCACCCTCATGTACCTGGACGATTGGTTGCTTCACGCCCCTTCCAAGGAGCAGGTAGCAAACAACGTCCGGGTAGCGAGGGGAGTGCTAGAGGAAATGGGGTTCCTGTTGAACATCCCCAAGTCCTCTCTCACCCCCACTCGCAAGCTGTGTTGGCTAGGAATAGAGTGGGACTCTCTTTCGGCCACCCTCTCTCTCTCGCTCCAGACAACGCCCGCCGGACCCTCCGCCACGTTCGCCAGGCGCATTTTTCCCGTACTTTCTCTCGCCGCCAGTGGGAATCATTGCTTGGGTCCCTAAATTTCGCGGCCCCTGCAATGCCCCTGGGACGATTGAAACACAGGAGGCTGACGCGGGAGGTAAACCTCCACCTGTCCCCCGCACACAGGGACCTTCCCAGGCAAGTGTCCCCCTCTCTCCACCGCCTCCTTCGCCCCTGGCTACGTCCCGGTGCCCTGCGTCAGCGGGTCCCCTGGGCGTTCCCTCCCCCGGGGATCACGGTGGGACATCAACGTTGCGGGGGATGGAAGGAAGGGGAAAGGCTACTGCACATCAACGCCCGGGAGTTGATGGTAGCGAAGGAATGGCTCAACAGACACCCTCAGTTTGCCAGGATAGGCGTCCGCTTCGATATGGACAACGTTGCGGCCGTGCAGTGCCTACAGAAACAGGGCACCGCACGGTCGGAAATTCTCCTGTCCCTGTCAGAACAGATTTTCGCAATAGCGACCAAGAGGGACATTCACCTCTCGGCCCGCTACGTGCCAGGGCGGGAGAACGATTGGGCGGACGCCCTATCCAGGTTCAGGGGGACGTCAGTCGAGTGGCAACTGCGTCCCCTTGTGTTCGAGTCTCTCTGCCTTCGCTACGGGACACCGGAGGTGGACCTATTCGCCTCCCCATCCACGGCCCAACTCCCTCTGTTCCTGACATTCTCGTCCAGAACAGAGGCGGGAGGCCCGGACGCCTTCACAGAGGACTGGAACAGGTGGGGGCATCTCTACCTCTTCCCACCCCCAGCCACTTCAGTCCTCCTGAAGGCGATCCTCAAGCTGCGCACGTTCAGGGGGAGGGTTCTCCTCATAGCCCCTTTCTGGCCAGCACAGCCGTGGTTCGGAGAGTTGTCCCGGTGGTGCCCTCATCCCCTTCAGTTGGGATCGGCGTGCCTCTCCAGCACCCTGTCTGCACCACTCCAAGCGTCACTGAAACTACACGCTTGGAGTTTCTACGGGGAGTCCTCAGCAAAAGGTTCACTAAGGAGACAGTGGACAAGATGTTGAGGGCTCATCGTCAGTCGTCGGTGCGACAATACGAATCGTACTGGAAAAGATTCCAGGACTTCTTGCGAAGACACCCCTCCAGGGTCATCTCGGAGGACACAGTCCTGGAATTCCTCACGTGGCTCGCCGATTCCACCAACAGGGCCCCGGCGACGGTGCTTGCGCATCACGCAGCCCTGTCTGATCCCCTCCTCCTGGGTTTTAACATTAAGGTTTTGGAGAGGCCTCTCTCTCTCCTGAGGATGGGGATTCGGGCGGGGACCGCACCTCACCGGGCCCAGACACCCTCCTGGTCCCTTCACTGCGTCCTTTCCTACCTGACCTTCGAGGGGGTCCCTCTGGAGGTTTGTCACCTCCTCCAGAAAGCTCTCTTCCTGCTCGCCTTAGCTACAGGTTACAGGGCATCTCAGTTGGCAGCCCTGACCCGTCACACAGCCTTTTCTTCCGTAACCCCTAACCTTACTTCCTTAACCATTTCCCCCTCTCCTGCTTTTCTAGCTAAGAACGAGCAGGCTGACGACAGAATTGGCCCTCTCGCAGTACCCTCGTTCCTGAGGGATGGAAATTTCCACCCCCTCTGCCCAGTCCACGCCTTTGTAGCATACGTGGAGGCGACGAGAGGGGCTTCTCCGGACCACCTCTTCTACAACTCTAGGTCCGGTAACCCTCTCTTCCCTAGGTCAATCGCTCGCCTTCTCTGCCGAGTGATAGAGAACGGGGATCCCGGACACGCCCCGAGGGCTCACAGCGTTAGGGGCGTGGCCGCCTCCCTTGCCTTCCTCAGGACTCACTCGGTGGAGAGGGTCAGGGATTTGGGGGGCTGGGCTTCCACTTCCTCCTTCAGGACGAGGTACCTGTTCCACTCGCTCTCCCCTACCCCCTGTGTGGCTATGGGTACTCCACCTTCTATTCCCCAGGGTCCCCGCGGGAGACACATGGGGGGGAGGGGCCGCCCGAAGAGAAAAGGTCGGGTGATTTAAGTTCCGTCACTATCATCCCATACCTCATCCACATCTTGTACAGCTTCATGCTCATCCCCATTCTTTACGTGTACATATGGTGAGGGAGACAAAAATAAATTACATTGTTACGGAATTCTTGTGTATTCATTTTCCAAACAATTACTTTACTATGATGAGTGACAGGAGATATTATTACACAGGATATCTGGATCCTAGTGTCCTCCTTCATCCCCTCGGGATCACATTACCTGAGCGAGGGCCATAGCCCTAACTCAGAAGACTTGAATGAAGGGGGGGGGGGGTTGCCATGGTCACCTCCCCCCTCCTCTCCAAGACCCGAACCCTCGAGTCTGCCTATAAAGACTTTATGTGTAACAATTCTGGTCTATAACAGAATGGTCTACGGGTATATGGTATAAGCTACTACTGCCCCACCACGGCTACTCACCTACCCAGTGTCGGGAGGGGCGTTAGCTTCTGCCTCACCGGGCTCGGTTACCTTTCCTGCCCTCCACTCTCAACCACTCTTAACTAGCACGTGATTGCCTCCACCTCACCTCCCACCTACCGCATCGCATGCATAGCAATCCAGCTGTGCTGGTTTCACTATACCAATAATAGTGCATTTGTCGCGGCTTCTAGCCGCTTAAATTGTATTTATTGGTTGTGAAACCAGCACAGCTTTTATTGTCCCACCCACCTCCCGATGCGGCAGGCACTCACTTCTTTCTCATTGGAGTGAGCGAGCGGTATTCAGCGGAGGAGGAGCTTAATACCTCACCGCGCCACCACCAGGTGGCTCCACTATCAGTACAGCGCCAGATTTGAATTTTATTTACTTCTGATGAACGTCACGGAATTGACCCTTCCAACCCAGATTATGCCTATACGGGGCCTGGGCTTGTGAAGGGGCGTATTCTATAGCAATCCAGCTGTGCTGGTTTCACAACCAATAAATACAATTTAAGCGGCTAGAAGCCGCGACAAATGCACTAATATATTTACCAGGATTTTTTCTTCTAAACAATGCATTTCCTTAAAAATAATCGATGTTAAACTTAAATAGACGCCGCTATATGGCGTTTTCAATAAACTTGGTCTAATTTTATGCATAGGCTATATATATTACAGTATCTCTCAAGTAACTGGCAACCTTACACATCCTCCCTATTGTCTAATCCCTCTCTCGCTTGCCCTTCCCTCCTTTCTTACCGTTTATCTTTTCTTTCTCATATTTTTAACCTTCTCATTCGTTCTTAAAGAGTTTTAATGACATAGGCCTTTCTCCCTTATCACTTATAGTCCAATTATATGATTCGAAAAACTACGGCTGAGATTATGTTGTTGATCGCATTTTGGTTCTCAATATGTAGAGGTTGATTGATTGATTGATATTAAGCGCCGCAAGAGCGAGGTCATATAGCGCCAGAAAACGGTGATAGAGAGGTGAGACAGCAAGCAGGAAGGAAATAGAAAGACAAGAGAGATAGTTGAAGAACTAAAAGCTAGTGGCTGGGGCCGAAGGGGCGCCAAAACCCTTAAAGTATTGTCCACAGCATTACAGGCAATACCCCCCCTACGGGGCAAGCACGAGGGATAAAAGGAATACAGGGATAGCTGTCTAATATCCAAAGGATAATATATATTCAGTAGTCTATCCCACTACGATGGTGAACAAAAGACAGTGCCTTTATTTAAAGGATATAATGTAACAGATATTCTAATTATATTTGTTTGTTATTACTTTTCAACTAATCACCTTCATTTTTCTTACCCTCTTCCTCCTCACCCTTGCCTCAAATCATCACATTTCTTCTCTCCTATATCCACCTACGTTAATGCAGTATGCATTTCTTTAAACAAGGGTTCTTCAAATTACGGGTCCCGAATTCCTCCAAACTGGGTCGCAGGCTCACAAAATTAAATACATGAATAAAATAGAATAATAATGTTCGTGACAATAAAATAAATATGAAGTTCATACATGAATCCACCTAACATATTATTATAATCGAATATTCATATATTTAATTATCAATAAAACAAAATCATTGCACAAATATTAGCCTTCTTGAGAGAGAATGAGAGAGAGAGAGAGGGAGGAGTAGGTGAGGCAGTGTTTATAATTCTGGTTAGAATGCCTTTTTATCATAATTATTGCGTTTCAGTTTCTGGCCTTGTATTTTCTTAGGTTGATAATTCTGGTCATTTGTAAAAGATCTTTCTGTATGGGTCGCGAGAATGTTGTCATAGTAAAAACTGGGTCATGACCGAAAAAGTTTGAGGAACCCTGCTTTATACTATTGGTGATTCGATACCGTTCACAGTGTATGCTTCATTCATTCTTCCCGACACACGTCTTCTCTACATTACCTCCTATATAGCCCCGCCCACATTTCTCTCCTCCTCTCCCACTAACATCCCCCCTCCTTCCACCTGCAACTGTTACCAGATCCGACGAGGACCAAACCAAGTCGCTGGTGGATGGAGTGTGGACCCTTGATCTGTCCGGAGCTGTACCTACTCAACCAATAGCTAACTAGACTAATACCTATTCCAGCCAATCGCTAAACCTAGACAGACAAATCGCTAAACCTATATTAGACAATCGCTAAACCTAGCTAATACATCATAATATACAATATATACAACACATATAATATCAATAAATGCACAAAATACTAGACTCGACCCCTCGAGTCTGCCTATAAAGACTTTTATGAGTAACAATTCTGGTCTATAACAGAATGGTCTACGGGTAATATGGGATAAGCTACTACACTCCCACCACGGCTACTCACCTAGCCAGTGTTGGGAGTTTCTTTAGCTTCAACCTCACCCTGCTCGGTTACCTTTCCGACTCTCCGCTCTCGACCGCTCTTAACTAGCACGTGATTGCCTCCACCTCACCTCCCACCTACCGCATCGCATGCATAGCAATCCAGCTGTGCTGGTTTCACTATACCAATAATAGTGCATTTGTCGCGGCTTCTAGCCGCTTAAATTGTATTTATTGGTTGTGAAACCAGCACAGCTTTGACTGACCCACCCACCTCCCGATGCGGCAGGCATTCACTTTCTTCCTTTCTCATTGGAGTGACCGATTGCCTGAGAGCGCAGAGCGGGGCTAATACCTCACCACGCCACCACCAGGTGGCTCCACTATCAGTACAGCGCCAGATTTGAATTTTTATTTACTTCTGATGATCGTCACGGAATAAACCCTTCCAACCCAGATTATGCCTATACGGGGCCTGGGCTTGAGAAGGGGTGTATCCTATAGCAATCCAGCTGTGCTGGTTTCACAACCAATAAATACAATTTAAGCGGCTAGAAGCCGCGACAAATGCACTAATTTATCAGTCACACCACCATCCCCATCACCTAAGAGAGCTGAGAGTGTGAAGGGGACTTTTGCTGCATCACAGTAACTTATGAGGGAAGCACGTTCCCCCACAAATCGCCGACAATGCAGGATGATATGACTGATAGATAACACCGCATTGCAGGTGTTACAATGCGGTGGAAAACGTTTGTCTATATATGGTTCTAGATGAGTTATTCTGGTGCAGTTGGTTCGCAATCTTGCCAGTATTCTTTCTTCCAGTCTGTTGGGCCGGTTGGCAGTCGCCCAATTACCCAGTTGAGGCTTGATGGTGTTGATATTAAGTCTGGTCCACTGACCTTGCCACAGAAGATTAATTGATTTCTTTCCGAGGGGTAGACACGACTGTAGATCATGAGGGACGTTCCAAGTCTCCTCGAGCTCTACAGCCGATTTCGCAAGTAAGTCTGCCCGTTCATTGCCATAGATACAACAATGCCCGGGCACCCAGATCAGAGTGAAGGACTTGTTGCATAAGTGCAACTTATTAATGATGCGACCCTGGATTTCATTAGAAATAGTTTGACATGAGTTAATTGCCTGAAGGGGTGACTTGGAGTCTGAGAAAATTACTATTGAATTATAACGAGAATATAGTGCATAGTCTATGGCTTTGTCAATTGCAAAAAGTTCTGCTGTAAACACAGATGTATGTATCGGCAATCTGTACCTAATATCACATTCACTCGCACCCACACATTCATCTGACTTGGAGCCGTCAGTGTACACGTGATGAGACCCCAGGTGACTGCGGACTATACCACCAAACAGGTGGTGTATCTCCAACTCCGGCGCCTTTCTTTCGATGATGGCAACCACGATGTGTTGACGCCGAAGTTGGGTGTCTCCCACGGTGGTATCTCGTTGATGATGAACTTGTCGCAGTCCCCGAGGTCTATTTGTAGTTGTTCGGCTAGCTGGTGGAGGCGTACAGCCAGTGGCCTCCGTCTTCCGTGGTGGAGATAATGGTGTTGTTGAAGGGAGGCACTGGCCACGTTTCCGATCTCCGACTTCCTGATGGTGGACATGGCGGTGTTGAGTGCGAGTTGATCTCGTCGAAGTTGGAGAGGAGGTATGTTCGCCTCCACCTCCATCCTAGCTACCCGTGTACACTTCAGAGCTCCCACACACACACGTAAACATTTATGCTGGTACACATCCAATCTCCCTAGTGTTGTATCTTATGCCGACCCATACACCTGTGAGCCATAGTCTAGCTTTGTACGAATATGGGTCTTATACACCATTAATAAAGATTTCATGTCGGCTCCCCATGTGGTACCCGATAGGTACTTAAGGACATTTAAAGGTTTTTCACAACGAACAAGCAAATTATTAACATGATGTGTAAAATTTAATCTTTGGTCAAAATGTATTCCTAAAAATTTAACAGAATTATGAAATGGTACCGGTTGGCCATCTAACGTTACGTTAATTTGAGGTACTCTACGTTTACTAAAAATTACTCCGGTACACTTAGGAACGGAAAACTTAAACCCCCACTGTAAGGCCCATTGGTGGACAGAATCATGCGCTGCTTGAATCCGTCCTACTGAAAACTGTGCACTACGTGACGATTGCCACATTGCACAATCATCACCATACAACGAGTATTTAAGATTCCTGGGGACTAGAGCTGATGACGGAATATCATTGATCATGATGTTAAAAAGTGTAGGTCTAAGCACGCTTCCCTGTGGCACCCCGTTCTCTTGGACAAAAATGTCCTATGTTACGTTGCAGGGAAGGGTGACAGAAAAAGTTCTGTCACACAAAAAGTTGTTGATGAAAATGGGCAAATTACCTCTTAAACCATAACCGTGAAGCTTCATCAGAATACCGTGTCACCATGTCATGTCATAGGCTTTATGGATGTCCAAGAACACCCCTACCATGAATCCTTTATTGGCAAATGCCTTTGAAATGCAATGTTCCAGGTTCATCAAGTGATCAACTGTGCTCCGGTGTTTCCGGAAGCCACATTGTCGATCACTCAATAAACCCTTCGCTTCTAAAACAAAAAGTAGCCTATTATTTATCATTCTTTTCATGACTTTACAGAGGCAAGAAGTCAACGCAATAGGTCGAAATGAACTAGGATTCACAAGACGACCAGACTGTTTAGGTATCGGTATGACCCACGCGAAGTGCCATGAGTTTGGGAAGGTGTTAGATACCCAAATCTCATTGTACAATGCTAACAACTTGACCAGGTTATCCTGGCCAAGATGCCGGATCATACCGTACGTAATGGTGTCAGGTCCAGGACTGGTGTCTTTACAGGATCTTAGGGCAAGGAGAAGTTCGTCTATCGTAAACTCCCGGTTGTATGGGTAGTCTACGTCTTCTGTGGCAAAGTCTATCTCTTGTAGTTCAGCCATACGTTTGCGATGGAGAAAACGTTGGTCGTAATTGGCTGAACTACTTAATTTTGAGAAACTCCTGGCAAGTACAGCTCCGGACAGATCAAGGGTCCACACCCCATCCATCAGCGACTTGATTTGGGCCTTGTCGGATCTGGCAACAGTTGCAGGTGGAGGGAGGGGGGATGTTAGTGGGAGAGGAGGAGAGAAATGTGGGCGGAGCTATATAGGAAGGTAACGAATTATCAGGTAGAGAAGACTTGTGTCAGGAGGAATGAATGAAGCATACACTGTGAACGGTATCGAATCACCAATAGTTTAAAGCAGGGTTCTTCAAACTTTTTCAGTCGTGACCCAATTTTTACTCTGAAATCATTCTCGCGACCCATACAGAAAGATCTTTTACTAATGACCAGAATTATCAACCTAAGAAAATACAAGGCCAGAAACTGAAACGTAATATTTATGATTAAAAGGCATTCTAACCAGAATTATAAACACTGCCTCACCTACCCCTCCCTCTCTCTCTTTCTCAAGAAGGCTAATATTTGTGCAATGATTTTGTTTTATTGATAATTAAATATATGAATATTCGATTATAAAAATATGTTAGGTGGATTCATGTATGAACTTCATATTTATTTTATTGTCACGAACATTATTATTCTATTTTATTCATGTATTTATTTTTGTGAGCCTGCGACCCAGTTTGGAGGAATTCGGGACCAGTAGTTTGAAGAATCCGGGTTTAAAGAAGTGCATACTGCATTAACGTAGGTGGATATAGGAGAGAAGAAATGTGATGATTTGAGCCGAGGGTGAGGGGAAAGGGGGTAAGAAAATTGAAGGTGATTAGTTGAAAAGTAATAATAAACAAATATAATTAGAATATCTGTTACATTATATCCTTTAAGTAAAGGCACTGTCTTTTGTTCACCATCGTAGTGGGATAGACTATTGAATATATATTATCCTTTGGATATTAGACAGCTATCCCTGTATTCCTTTTATCCCTCGTGCTTGCCCCGCTGGGGGGTATTGCCTGTAATGATGTGGGCAATACTTTAAGTGTTTTGGCGCCCCTTCGGCCCCCGTCACTAGATAATATTACTTCAACTGTCCCTCCTTTCTTCCTATTTCATTCTTGCTTGCTGTCTCACCTCTCTATCACCTTTTTCTGGTGCTAAATGACCTCGCTGTTACGCCACCTAATATCAATCAAGCTTGGCTCTGACACAGTCTGAGTACTAATAGTACACATCACGGGTCGAGATATCACCGCCGATGCATACGAGACATTGGGTGATGGAGTCGTTTGCGATCCCATCACCACCTTCCTCGCATCATGATAGGAGATACCTCGCACTGCCTTCACCGAGCAGACCTCCTTCTCCAGCTTCCACTTGGGGCAATCCCTCGAGGAAGTGGAGTGAGCACCCTTACAATGAAAGCAGGAGAGCTCCACTGATGTGCACTTTTCCTCAGGATGGCCAGGCGTCGCGCACCTGCCACACACTGGAGAAGAAGCCTTACAAGTACGATTTCCATGTCCATAAATCTGACAGTTCAAGCATCTAAGAGGGTTGGGGATAAAGGGTCTTACTTTAACAATTTCATAACCAATTTTGACAGTTTCAGGAAGTGAAACTTTGCCAAAAGTCAAAATAAGTGTTGCAGTCTTCTTCCTTATACCATCCTCTAAACGTGTAATAAATATAGCATCAATTATGTCCTGGGTCCTCATTTCCTCAATTATTTCCGTCTCTTCCATCATCATTAAATCCCTACAGGTGATTACTCCCCTGCAGGAATTCATGGCTTGAGGATTCTTGGCTTCAACTTCATAATTGTGAATCTGACGACATTTCAGCAAAGTGGCTACTTGTTTAGAATTGAAAGTTTTGACAAGGAGGTCTCCAGATGCAAGTTTTTTAACTGATTCAACCTCACCAGCCCAGCCATCAATTACCTTTTGAACAATGAAGGGATTGAGGCCGGCTAGTGGGGCCGAACCAGTGGCATGAAACATGACAAACGAAGCATTTTTAACGTCTATGTCAAAGGGTGTTCGAGTCTCGTATCGTCCGTCGTTTCGTGGTGGTGGTCGGTCATGGCCGCCTCCTCCGCTATGCGGAGGAGGGGTTGGGAGGGAAGGCAACATAGTGACCACTTCCCCCAAGGATGGGGGGAAGTGGGAAGAGGAAAAGAAAACACCAGAAAGGGATTTATACCAGCCCTAATTAACTAATGTTTGAGATCAATCTCTCAACACACACCCAGAGCTATCAGTGGGGGAGTCCACCATAGGTAGGAGGCAAAGTTGATCTCAGAATAAAGATATAGACACCTACTATATCTACTACCAACTATGGAGGGAATGACTACTAGCTAAGCCTAGTCGTCACCAGAAGGGTGAAAAAAAAAACTACTGCCGGTGCGGCAGGCCCTGGCAGCTAGAGGAGAGAGCACCAAACATACATCTACTCTCTCCACGACCCAGTCTCAAAGTCCTCTCAGGTCAGGACCTCCAGCCCCTTTTATACCCAGACTTCGGCAGGAAGCAGCTCTGTTGTTCTATCTATCTATATATTGGCAGACGCCTCAATCCCCGAAGGGGTGGCTACAAATGAATCGCCTCCATGAACCCCTGTTCCCCGTTAACTGGCGTCCCTCCTCCCACCCCATACCACTTTCTCTCACATACCTCTCAACTCCATCCCTCCACCTCACTCTCGGTCTGCCCCTTCCCCTCCGTCCCTCCACCTCCCTCTCGTACACTCTCTTAACCAACCTCTCGCTTCCCATACACTCCACATGAACGAACCACCTCAAGGTGTTCCTTTTCACACTCTCCAACACGTCCACACCCAAACCACACTGCTCCCGTACCTCTCCATTCGTCAGTCTGTCTCTCCATGTCACTCCACACGCACTTCTAAGGTAGCTCATTTCCACCCCTCTAACTCTTGATTTATGTCTTTCCATAATCGTCCATGTTTCATTCCCGTATGTCAGTTTCGGGATTACCACACTATTATGTAGCGTTTTCTTCACTTCCATACTCATCGCCCTATTCCTTGTCACTGCTTTCAGTGTTCCTTCAACCCTCTTCCCCTGTTGTACCCTCTCTCACATCTCATCCTCTAACCTCCCATCCTTACTCATCACACTGCCCAAATACTTAAATGAGCTGACATTCTCCATAACCGGTCTATTTAACCTCACTTCACAACCTGTGGCTGCACCCCTTTCAAAGACCATAACTTTGCTCTTCACTACATTCACCTTCAGGTTCCGTTTCTCGCACACATCTCCAAACATATTCACCAATCCCTGTAACTCCCACTCATCGTTACTCAGCAGAACTGTATCATCAGCAAACAACAACACAGGCAACGTCCACTCACTCCCCTCCCTTATCAGACGTACACCAACACCCACTGCTCTTCCCTGTATTTCCTTCGTAACTCCATCCATGTATACATTGAACAACCATGGGGACATGACACACCCTTGCTTCAACCCAACGCTCAAGTTAAAGAACTCGCTCTCCACCCTGACTGCCGCTCTTGCGCCCTCATACAAGCTCTTCACTGCCTCCAGCAACTTTCCAACCACTCCATATATTGTCAGTACTTTCCACAGACCTTCTCTATCTACTTTGTCATAAGCCTTCTCCAAATCCATAAATGCAGCATACAGCTTCTGTCCCTTCTCAAGATCCTTCTCCACAACACACCTCAATGAAAAAATCTGGTCTACACATCCTCTACCCTTCCTAAACCCACCCTGCTCCTCACCCACCCAACTCACTGTTCTCACTCTCACTCTCTCGATCACTACCATACAGTATACCTTCCCTACCACACTAAGGAGACATATCCCTCTGTGATTACCACACACTCCTCTCTCCCCTTTACCCTTATACAGAGGCACTATAATTCCTGATCTCCAATCTTCAGACACACTTCCCTTCTCCCATGCTAGTCCACACATTTTCCACACCCACTCAACCACTATCTCACCACCACACTTCAGCATCTCACCACACACTCCATCTATTCCTGATGCTTTACCCATCTTTACCCTCTTCAGGGCCTCACTCACTTCTGCCCTTCTGATCTCCACCTCCTCCTCCACTACCTCTCTTCTCTCCCTCATACCCCATCCAAATATGTTTGCCGGCGTTCCACTTCCTTCCTGTTGTTCCAACTCCAATTTGAATCAGAGTTGGGGCCACAATCCTGCCGACTCGAGAAGGGTCAGCGAGATTAGTTACAATACAGAGACCTCATCACTCTCTTTGCAATGCATCTCTACATGGGCAATATTGCCACACACACACACACACACACACACACATTCTGCCCTGGCAAGAAAATGAGGTTAGACTACCTTGGGTTCAACCGCATGAGACACTACCAGTACTTCAAAGAGGACATATTCCAAGACCTGTTCCCCAATCAGAAGTACCCAGTGTATGTATGGCATGAAGAACCCAACCTCAAAGCAGGACTCCTCCTTTGGTGACGGAGGAGAAGACGCCATTTCACTAGACACAAAAGTATGTGACCAAAACAATTTGTTACACTTTCCAATTTCCAAACACAATCACAGGGTCCTTAAAATTATGACCCCAAATCCTTTCGTTTAACCCATGAGAGGAAAACTTTAACTACAGTCCACTTCTCTTCTCTCGGCCTTCGGTCCACCACGTTAGGTTAGTCCGAGTCCGAGTCCGAAGCAGAAGAGGTGGTGGCAGTGTGTGGGCAAGAGAATGAGTCAAGTGAGTGAGTGAGTGAGTGAATTAATGAATGAATGTGAGTGAATATGAGAGTGAGTGAGTTTTTTTTTTTTTTTTTTTTTTTCAATTCATTGCGCCGTAGCGTCAGTCAATAGGCAGACAACAGTACACAAGGGTAAGCGGGACTCACGAGAACCCAATGACCACATACACACACAAGTACACACACATGCGCACACACACTCACATCACAAAAACATAACAGAATGAAGCACAAGCATACAGACAAATATTTATATCATGACCTACTTAAATCCACCAAAACGAGGGTGGCGCACCAGAAGTTCCTCCAGAACCTGATGGTTCAGCAGGTGTCGACAAACCACATCAAGTGGCAGGCCCTGGGGCAGCAAGTGTCGGACAGTGGGGCAGGCTAGGCAATAGTGCTCTATAGTGTTAGCACGAGGCGCTCGACACCAGCGACACTCAGTGAAGGGAGGCTCACCCTGCATCCCAGCAACCTGCCACGGTGGCCGGTAGCCAAGCCTCAAACGAGCAGAGACTACATTGTGCCTCCGAACCATGAGGCCTCGACGACGGTAGGAATATTTGTGATGGCAGACAGACTCGTAATGGGTGATGGAGATGCTGAAGGGCCTCTCTGCATCCCTGCGTCGCCGTACAGGGAGGAGAGCGGCGGAGCGGACTTTAGAGAGGTAACATGTCAGGGAGAGAGGACGTCCAGCACCACGAGGAGGCAGATGGCAGGCTTCCTTTGCGAGTCTGTCAACTGTACCATTGTGACGTAAACCTACATGGGATGGCACCCATAAAAATTTGACAGTCAAGTTACGGTGACGCAATAAGGCCAAAAACGATAAAATCTGCTGAATAACAGTAGAGTGTGTGGGCTGAACACTAGAGAGGGAATGAAGGACAGGTTTGGAGTCACAAAAAATGGCAGCATTCACTCCACATTGACAAACAACACTAACAGCATCCAGAATGGCATACAGTTCACCAATGTTGAGCTAGAGTGGTTACAGAGACGACGGCCAACCCAGCCCCCTGGAGGTGACTCCAGGTCAGGCGAGAAAACAGCACAACCTGCTGCACCATCCACCTGCAATGAGCCATCAGTGTAGAGGCAGTATGGATCTGTGATGGAGGAAGTCACTGTTTCTATGTGTTCCAGAGCCAACTGCTGCTGTAGAGAAGGCAGCTCCGACTTGGAAGTAGGTGTAAAGCTCACATCAGGTGTTGGTAGCATCCATGGAGGGGGCCCTGGGGGGACGTCTGCAACCATTATATCTATATTAAGACCACGGAGCACAGAGGAAACAGACCTTATAAGAGTACGTCCAGCAGGCAGTATGGGAGGGACCGGGTAGTTTGGTCTAAGAGAAGTCCTGACTAACTGAGAGTAATGGGGTGAAAGATGTGGGAAATGGAGGCACTTGACAGTGAAGCAAGTAACATTAGAATAAATTCTCTTCACTAATGGGGGAAGACGCAACTCACGCTGCATGTTCACTATCCTGGTCGACATTGGACAGCCGAGAATAATTCTCATTGCT
This sequence comes from Petrolisthes cinctipes, assembly GCA_033782935.1. Lineage (NCBI taxonomy): Eukaryota > Metazoa > Arthropoda > Malacostraca > Decapoda > Porcellanidae > Petrolisthes > Petrolisthes cinctipes. Next base: position 2,428,512 of record JAWQEG010000175.1, read on the forward strand.
CTATTTTTAAATTTTTCTAAAGTTTCCAGAGTAGCCCTAGGAAGTTGAATCAGAGCAGGGGAAAGGTAATCAACAACTGAATGGATAAAAGCAATATAGATGGTCCTGGCTACTGGGATGGAGATGCCCGAGGAGTTGTTAGATAGCCATTGAAGTGGTGTAAGTCGGCGCTGGAGACGACCCAATAAGTCCTGGACAATGGGATGGTCTTGTGGTCTGGCAGGGACAATTGGCCAAATATTGACTGGCGCACCCAGGTAGCAGTACTGGGAACACATGGGAATGACAGTCCCTCCAATGGTGAACACTGGCTGAGCTTGAGGAAGGCGGCAGGTGAATATTCTGCTCTTATCTGGGGAGACAATAATGCCACAGTGAGAGGAGGCCACAGAGAAGGAGTCAAGAAACCGCTGGAGATCCCTTGGTGAGGTAGAATGAACACAGATATCATCAGCATAGCACGTAATTGTAGTTCCAGGAATATCAGGGAGAGAAGTGAGCAACCGATGCATCAGAATATTAAATAACAATGGGCTGAGAACACCACCTTGAGGCGTACCAAGATGAAAACTGCGCAAAGGACTGAGTGCACCACTGAAAAACACACGGGAGGTCCTGTTACTCAGGTAGCCCCGAATCCACCGTAGTAGATTACCCTTTATCCCAAAGTCAACCAGTTGATCCAAAATGACGTCTCTATTAGCAACATCGAAGGCACTTCGAAGGTCAATGAAGGCCACCACACTGTCCCTGGAAAGGCGAGAGTACAGGTCGATTAGGCAGTGATGTGTGCTCTGTTGGGGAAGGAAACCAAACAGCCATGGAGAGAGGCGATCCTGCAGTCTGTACATGAGACGATTGAGTAAGATTCTCTCCATAACCTTACAGAAACAGGAAGTAAGGGAAATAGGCCTGAACTTCGCAGTGCCGGGCTTAGGGATGGGTATTATTGTGCTGCTGGTCCAGGCTCGTGGTACACAACCGTCACGAAGACAAAGATTGTACAGTCGAAGTAGAGGGTTCCCAGGAACTTGTAATAAGTAATACCATCATCACCAAGGGAAGAAGCTCTACCCCGAATGAGAGCACGGCGCAACTCCTCCTCAGTTATCTCCTCTGCATCATCGTCATCATCTTGTAACAGAGCAGACATTAGACGTAGCCGATGGACAGCAGCACGGGAAGCGAGTGCATCTTGTATGTGGATGAGTAGACTGGCTGGGGTAGATTGTTCTGACCAGGCATCGACAAGTTGTTTGGCATAGTCGGCAGGAGTGTGATGACGAGCAGTGGCCGGTGTCTTTTTAACAACCCGACGGATGAGGTGCCACATAGAAGCCACACTTGTTTGCTGGTTGATGCTGTCCGTGAACTGCTGCCAAGACTCAGTGTGAGCACAATCCTGCAGGGCAACTAAAGCGTCCCTAGACATCTGGTAACGATGGAGTAGGTCAGGGATTGGGTTGGCTTGAAACAATAGGCCATCACGTTCAGCCTCCTCCTTTGCCTCCTGTATACGTGCATCCAGCGTCCAGGAGTGGGCAGTATGGCGATGCTGGAGGTGTGGCCAGGAGACGTATAGCCTATAAAAGTCATGAGTAGCAGATACAAGATCAGAGTACAACTGTTCAGCTGATGATATGTCAAATGTAGGGAATACATGGGCCATAAATAAGATGTAACTCGGGCAATATTTAGGGGGCACAGCAATACGCAAACGAGTGGCTGAAGCACCTGACCCAGCAGTTAGAGAATAATGAAACCGAAGAGCAATGTGATCAGAGAATAAGTCTGGCACGGAGAAACACTGGACCTGAGATGCTATCAGGCCAGACGAGAGGATGTAATCCAGAGTACCTCCCCGGCAATGAGTGGCACCACCAGTGTCCCAGTGTGTCAGATGATGCTTGCGGATGTATGAAAGGAGACGAACACCATTACGATTAATAGAGCCAGTACCATCACCCAAATCAGAATGCCGAGCATTAAAATCTCCCATATACAACCTACCACGCACTGTTGGAGAAGGAAGAGCCTCAAGAGTGAGTCTAGCTGGGGCAGAATAGACATTACATAGTTGGAGTACTCCATTCCCAGGTAGAACCTCAAATAGCTGAAAGGTCATGTCAGGATCAGTGAAGGTACGGAGAAGGCGATGTGGCAAGGAGCTATGTATGTAAGTCAGGAGACCATTCCTTACCAGATGAACATATGGCACATAACCTGAGAGGGGAGGAGCTTGCCCAAGAGCGAGCGGCCGTCCTGGAAATGCTTCCTGGAGAAAAATAACACTGGGATGATGACGAAAAACATAGGCCTTGAGTAGAGTGAGCTTAGCATAACTGGTGATACCACATACATTCCAGGAGATGACATCCAGCCGGCAATCACTAGCGAACTCTGTATTTGGAGGTAGAAGTCCCGTGAGTGGGGGCAGATGAGCGACCTGGAGAAGAAGATGGACCAGGAGAAGGGACTGACTCGAAAAGCTTTTCAAGGCGAGATGCAACAGTAACCATCTTTTCGGTAAGGGTAGTGACAGTTGAGATGATGGCCTGCTGAGCCTCGACCAAGGTGGAGAGTTTGGAGTCATTGGCAGCCTGAGCGGCAACCAGCCCATCAATCCTGGCTTCAAGGGCAGAAAAGCGGTTTTCAAGAGCCGTACATCGTGCCATGAGGGTAGCAACAGACTTGCGGAGGGCCAGGTCTGGAGGTGAGGCAGGGTTGGTAGGAGGAGCAGACTGGGGAGGTGGTGGTGGTGGTGGTGGTGGTGGTGGTGGAGGCGGAGCAATAGTAGAGACACGAGCCTGGACCTTACGTCGAGTACATCCATGCCACACGTTAACCCCTGGCTGAAGGCATCGTGGACACTTCCATCGAGACGTATCTTCAGGAGGTGAAGGCTCAGAGGTGGAGGCAGCAGGACGTGATGGTTCACCCCTAACAGGACATGTCTTGGAATCATGGTCGGCCGCACACCATGCACACTTCGGCCTGGCAGAACAGTACCGGGAGATATGCCCAACTCCCCAGCACCTGTAGCACCAAGGCTGGTCATTATGAAGTTTCCTCACCTCACACGGTGGAAGACAAGGGAGGAAATCAAAGGAAATCTCATTTGGAGGTGGATTGGGTTGACTCCAGACAACAACAATACGGCTAATGGGGGAACCATCTTGGAAAAAACGACGGGCAAAGTACACACCAGGGTATCCTTTGGCAAGTTTCGGGTCAACATCAATAGGAAAACGGGTGAGGATGTAGCTGGGGAACTTACGAGGCCTCTCGGGTGAGTCTTCAAGAATGAGAGGCAGAGATAAAAATTCACCAGCCTTCACTCTATCAATGATGTCCTGACGCTTCCTAGAGATGTAGACAAACCGGGAGGTGACAGCAGCCATCTTGACTTCAGCCAATTCACGCTGCAACTGGAAGGCCCTGTTGACATCAGACCACCAACGCAGCTTTGTGTCTGTAGATGGGTTTCCAGAGAAGGAGAGTTTGACATAGGCATCTCTCGGGGCAAAAGCAAGAAGGTTGGACGAGGGCAAGGAGTTGGTATACAAAGAAGAAACACCAGGGTGAGGCAGAGAAGGTACGTCGTGCACAGCTGAAGCACCCTTGGCAGTCTTGGCAGCTGGAGGTAAACAGTCCACACCATCGGAATCCTGCGAGGAGTCGGACGAGGCATCAACAGGTCGCTTGGTAGAGGTTGAGGAGGTGGACGGCTGCAACCTGTGCTGCGGAGTGACCGAGGAGAGGGGGGGAGGGTTGCGAGAAGGCAGCTCAGGCCAGTGATCCTCAATTGGAGACTCGTCTTCCTCCGACATTGCCAAGTCGGCCTCCAAGCAGGAATCCGCACTCTCCATCAGGCCAGGCAAGGCCTAGATGGAAAGGAAACAACAACACAAACAACTAAACACTCAATCAGCCAGGGACACACACACACACAGACAATCACAACAAAACTATACACAGAACCACAACAGACAAACAACACCAGCAACACCACAGAAACAGCAACACACAAACAAGAACTCACAAACAACACAAAAAACACAAACAAGAGCTCCAAAACAACACAAAACAACAACACAAACGAGAATGGAGGCAGAGCGCCACGAGTACGTCCACACTTCACCTGTTCTGGAGCGAGACTCAGAGTGAGTGAGTGAATAAGTGATTGAGTAGGTGAGTGAAATAATGAATGAGTGAGTGATGGACTGACTGATTGATTATTCTCCTATATCATCATCATTACCCCATTTCGCTTTTTTCCAAGGGGTGGGGAGGCCCTAGCACCAGTGTAGGACCCTCGACAAACAAGGGGACCAGCTCCGAGGCTATATGAACCTTAGTGGGGTCAGTGTTATTAGAGAGTGTGGTCTTCAACACCCCCCCCCCCTCCCTGTCTTGCATTTACAGTCGGCCACAGTTCTGGCTGTTACAGTTAGCACTACAAACTCCAGTTGTCTGACGTTTGCATCCCTGACTTTTCGAATCATGGGCTCGAAGAGTCTCAGGGGTGAAGAAATGAGACGGTGCAGGAGGAGGAAGAGAGAGGGAGGGAAGGGGGAGGGAGAGGGGGGACAGACGAGAGAGAAGGATGGGGGAGGAGAAAGGGGGACAGAAACGGGATAGAGGGAAGAGGGGAGGGAGAGGGGAGACAGAAAGGTGAGAGAAGGAAGGGGTAGGGGGAGGGAGGTAAGAGAGGGGGGACAGATACGGGAGAGAGAGAGACAGAGAGCCGGGAGGAGGAGAGGGTGGGCTGAAGGAGAGAGAGGGGGGGGAAGGGGGACAGAACGAGTGGAGGGTAAAATAACATAAGCCAACCAATGTAGGATATTGCTTAATATTCAAGAGATAAATCTTATTTTTATATTACTTCGAGAAAGATAACTAAAACCATATAGCCACGTCGGATGTATTAGTTATAAAATGCAATTATCGTTATCAGTAATACGGAGATATCACATGACATATGGATAGCAGATATTTTTTCACAGCGCCTTAGGTTAACTGAGGTGGGACAGCCAGCATGAAGGAAAAGAGAGACAGGTGAAGATTTTAAAGGAAGCGGCTCAGGTTCAAAATCCCTCAAGTATTGCCTACGAAAAAAAAAAAAATTATTGTAAGTCATGCCTTCTTGCGGAGGTTTCCAGTAACTATACTAGTGATAAAAAAGAAATGTTTCGTCCCTCTAAAGTGTTGCGACTCATGCAACAATTGAATGAAAAAGCCTCAACGCCGTTCAACGACTACATGTTGCGCATCAGACACTCCATGCTGTTGCCTATCATCATCCAGTTGCACCTCTAGGCGCTGCCCAACCTTACTCTCCATGAGTACGGTAAGCGTGCTGACGACCTGATGTCCAAGGCCAATAAGACTAACAGGTCTTGTCAGCCAGTGGTACTGCGCAGCTGTAGTGACGTCATGGCGTGGTGGACTTCATCCCCCATTTTCTCTCCATTTCCCCCCCACAACCCCCCCAGCCTCTGCCCCCAATCACCTCACATGGTGACAGGTATGGGAGTGAGGTCGCCTACCGTGATCCCGTGACAAAGTTTTTTCTTCTTTCTCTGTTCAATATCCTGTCGGCTTTTATCGTTTTGTTCTAGTTATCATCAGATGAAATTACCCAGGTTAGGAAGCAATTATGAAAAATGAAAAAGGTGTTGAGAGGAGTAGTGTAAGTGATTAAATTATAATGAGAATGATCTAATGGTGATTAGGAGTTAAGTTTAAGATAACTATATGCCCTCACCATCCTTTCATCTCCCTTCCATTCATTGAACATTCATGCATACCATGTTTAAACACAATTAGCCTAAGTTGAACATGCAAGTTAAAGGTAAACTATAATATTTGCACACAAACTTGATATATTGCCATTTATTACATTACAGTAGTGTCATGTATTGTCATACATCTCATTACTCGGACTTACATACTTTATTTGCTAGCTTTCTTTTGCTGCTACCCACTTCTTTGTTTAATATATGTATCCTGAAGAATACCCTACATCTAACATAAAACCTAATAATTTCTTCAGGGAGAGGTACATGATTGCTTATGTCAGCTGACCGACGAGTATGTCTGAGGGATTAGTGGACAGCTGGTTTGATTTATTCAACTCGAGATTTGCATTCAGTAATAAATTCACTAGGGATGGCTATGGACTTCATTTGGAGCAACAAAACAAAGTTTTGCATGATATGCTTGATACAGCCATGTCAATGAAAGTTTGTGGAGTGAAACAAAATATGTACCAGTTTCAAAAAGGACTTATTGTGTATTCCAAATCTTTGCCCAAACTATATGAAATGCTGAAAGAAAAATATGGCATTTCATATATACGCACACATAGGCTAAATCAGGATGTTATAGAACACTTGTTTTGCAGTCTAAAACAAATGGGAGATACTTATGAACATCCATCACCTGGAGTGGAGAAAACGTGGTCTCTAGGGAATAGATGGAGGAAATGTGGGGGTAGCTGGGGATAGGTGATTGCCAGAAACTTCCCAAATACTGGACACCAAGTCTAATTTCATCCCTATTTATGCAAAACCTGTTAAAATTGCACATCAATTCGAACAGTTAAGATGACTGCTAAGCTTTTCATTTTACTTTACCTTGATAAGACACTCACAAAGAGAAAGAGATCAGGATTCTGTATCGATGGGGAAGACATGAAATTTTGTTGCAACCCTTTCTTCCTACAGAATCACACCCACACACTGCACATGCAGTTGCATGGCATTTTCACACTGGGCACTTGGTGGACACTATAGAGAGATGACCTGTATCACCTTTGACCTACTGTAAACTGACTAGAAAATGAGCCTGTTTATCACTGTTTGGCAACTTGTTCTGTGGTGTATACTCGCCGTGACGTCATGCGCGAGCGGGACTCATTTTTGCCCTTGTATGACAAGACCTGTTAGTCTTATTGGCCTTGCTGATGTCCACGTACAAAGACGGTGCCCACGGGGGGCCCACTCAACATACCACCGCCACCATCGCCACGCCAACCACACCTACCACCGGGCCACCACCTCTTACATATACCCAACTCCAACCACCGACATTACCACCACAACCTACCCCTCCACTTCAACAGCAACTGCAAGTACCACAGACTCACCAACACCAATACGCCACACCAACACACTGCCACCAACACATACAAACTCATCCACAACCCCCCATACCTACCGCACACCATCAACACCCCTCACCTATACCACAGTTTAACATCACCCCGCCATTAACACAACCACACAGTACACAACAACAACTCTCCTCTTTCGCACAACATGTACAAACTTTCATCCACAAAATGGACACATTCGGCACACCATACCCACAACACCACCAACAATGGACCACACCAGCACAGCAACCTCCATACCAGACACCATCAGCGCCCCTACACCCACGCCACTAATACCAATGGACGTCACCATCCCACCTACCTTCACCAGAGCCACGTCATACACCCACTACCACACCACAGCACTGGCAGAACCCCGACTTTTGCACGTACCATCAGAGGTTTGGACATGCTGCATGCAATTGCCACTCCCCATGTAACTGGGGTTTCGCCGCCATTTGCCGTCCTGCCAGATCTTCTCAGGGAAACGAGTAAAGCGGTGGCAAGACGACGCCCTCCACGCTATCGCCTACTCAACGAAACCCGACTCAGGGCCACGCATCAACACACCTACCCTACAGCACTATCATGCCCACGCACCTCCTCCTAGCAGCCACAAGACGCCCTCAGCCCTCGCCACTGCTCCACTACCACCTGGCATGCAATAAGCCACCAAACCTGCATGTACTCCTTAACTTACCGCCCGCACTCTCCTGTGGGTGGAGGACCTAGAATCGAGGGACATCTTCCCCCTCGACTCTCAATCAGAGGTTAGTGTTGTCCCCCGGGTGGCGAAAAACAGAGAGTGTCAAGTTTCCACGGCATACGACCTCCTCGCTGCCAACAAATCACCCATTGCTACGTTTGGCACGAGGAGCAGGGGCGTCACCCTACTTCGGCAGGAGCATGTAGTGTGGCCTTTCATCATGGCGGATGTGCAGACCCTATTCTGGGCCGAGATTTCTTAACTGAACATAATCTCCTGATAGACGCCAGAAGGCAACACCTCATACACCAACCATCAGTTGCCATCATACATGCCAAACACTGTAAACACCATACACCTTCCATCACACACATTACACACTCCAACTCTTATGAACATGTAATACAAGAATTCCCTAATCTCTGTTCTACCTCATCTACATAGCTTGTGCATGACCCAGGAATCAGACACACCATCACAACGACCGGCCCCCCTGTTTTTGCTAAACCCTAGAGCAGCGTTTCCCAACCTGGGGTGCTAGCACCCCCTGGGGGTGCTGAAATCAATTATAGGGGGTGCTGGGAAGTGATGCACACATGGCAGTAAATTATCACGTCCTAGCAAGGCGTATACGAGTTATGTATCTGACAGGAGAGCGGCGAGACTATGGGATCAGCGGCAGCCAGGCAGTAGCACTGTAGTTAATTAATCAGTAGCAGTCCAACAAAACAGTACAACTCCTATATATTTGAGTTTTGTCTGCATAGCTGAGTCTATCTTCTGTTTCCAGTAATACTGGTAAGTCCATTGGAAAGTCTCGCTCTCTCTCTCTCTCTCTCTCTCTCTCTCTCTCTCTCTCTCTCTCTCTCTCTCTTCCATGTGTCGTTTCATATTTTCATCTGTAAAAGAAGTGATGACACTTCACTTTCTTTTATCCTTCTAAATTTCTAAAATCTAATAACAAGATATTAGTTAGGGGTGCTGGACTGCTTAGACATGACAACAGGGGGTGCTATGGTCGGAAAAGGTTGGGAAACGCTGCCCTAGAGGATGCTTCCTGAAAGACTTGGAGCAGCCAAGAGAGAGTTTCAGGTTATGTCACAGCAGGGCGTGGCGAGGCCGTCAGACAGCGAGTGGGCGTCACCCCTGCATACGGTACCGAAGCAGCAAGAAGGCGAATGGAGGGCATGCGGAGACTACAGAGCCTTAAAGGTTGCCTCCATTCCCGATGAATACCAATACCGCACGTCCTGGACTTCCACTCCAAGCTCCAGGGGTGTGCGGTTTTCTCGAAAATTGACCTTGCTCGCGTGCCTTCCACAAGATTCCAGTAACAGAGGAAGACATTAAGAAGACTGCTATCACTACTCTTTTTGGCCTGTTCGAGTTCCCTTCTATGAACTTCGGGTTACGCAATCCTGCCCAGACCTTCCAGCGCTTCATGGATAAGGTGCTGCGTGGACTAGATTACGTCGTCGTCTACATCGACGATATCCTCGTAGCCTCACACACCCACGACCAGCACAGACAACACCTGAGGGAACTGAGCGACCACCTGCAGCAGTATGGCCTTAAGATACACCCCTCCAAATACGTTCTAGGGGTAGAAAGCCTGGACTTCTTCGGACACAGGATGACCCCCAACGGCATCACCAGGCTACCCCAGAAGGTGGAGACAGTAAGAGAATTCCCATTACCCACCCCAGCCAAGAAATTTCGAGAATTTTTAGGTGTCGTCAACTACTATCACAGATTTATCCCTCACGCCGCCTCTGCTCTCTCTCCACTCCACGACCTACTCAAAGACTTGAAGAAGAAGTCACAAAAGAAGCTTACGTGGAAGACTTCAGCCACCAAGGCATTTCAAGATGTCAAACAACGCCTAGCCGACACCACCCTCCTCGCCTACCCCACACCGCACGTCTCCACTTCAATCTACACCGACTTGTTCAATGACGCTATCAGGGCTGTCCTGCAGCAAGAAGTTGACAGTATACTGAAGCCTATCGCCTTCTAAAGCAAGCACCTGGAACAACCGCAACAGAAATATAGTGCCTTCAGCAAAGAAATAGTCGCCATCTATGACTCTGTCAAGCACTTCCGGCATTTCTTAGAAGGAAGGAATTTTCACATCAGAACAGACCACAAGCCACTCACAACTGCAATGAAACAACCAGGGACAAACTGGTCCCCTAGGGTATCACGTAACCTTGCATTTATCTCAGAATTTACCACGGACATCAGGCACGTCAAAGGTGAGGAGAACGCCGTTGCTGACGCCCTTTCCAGGGCACCCCTTATTATTCCATGCATAACCTCTATCCACAAGATGCTGCTCTTAGATTTCTCAGCCATTGCAGCAGCACAGGCGTCAGATGAGCACCTCAACCAACTTCTTAACAGCGACACAGGCCTGCGGCTGGAGCACATACCGGCACCAGACGGTGTCACGAAACTATGCTGTGACACTTCATGCTGTACACCTCGGCCATACATCCCCTCCCCCTTTATGTACAAAGTATTTAACCACTTTCACTCCTTGGACCACCCTGGTGTCGCAGGTACCCTCCGCCTCATCAGACGTAGGGCCGTATGTACTGGTATGAGAAAACAGATTAAGGAGTGGATATCAGTGTGTGTGCCATGCCAGAGAGCGAAGGTGGGGAGCCACACCCACCTTCCACTACACAACTTCCCCATACCCACCAGCATGTTCCACACGGTCCATATCGATATTGTCAGGCCACTCCCACTATCAAGGGATTTTTGTTACCTCCTCACCTGCGTGGATCGTACTACATGTTGGTGCACCGAGACGCCCATGGCAGACATCACAGCAGAAGGAACTGCCCGCCACTTCCTCAACACTTGGGTTGCCAACTTCGGTCCTCCAGCTGTCATCGTGACGGACCAGGGTACACAATTTGAATCAAGGGCGTGGCAAGAACTACTGACCTTACTCGGGACCAAGAGGCAGCGGAAAATGGCATACCACTCCAGCAGCAACGGTATGGTTGAACGCCTGCACAGGAGACTGAAGGATGCCTTCCGTACCTTGCAGCCAAACCATCCGCTCTACCGTGAAGGATGATCTACACCACTCACCAGCAGAACTTGTTTTTGGAGAAGATCTCCGGGCAAGTCACATCTCCAAGCCCGGACACCTCCAACCTCTCCTTCCTCCCCGCCCTTAAAGCAGCCATCATGAGCGCTCTACCAATGCCTATGAGAAAGAATGCCGCTAGAACCACCTACACACCACCTGGTCTACACACCACCACACATTTCATCTTGCGTACTGACTCCCACAGGACACCGCTGCAAGAACCGTATACTGGCCCTCACCCCATTATCTCCAGGATGGACACGACAGTTACAATCCAGGTAGCAGGAAAACCTTACGTCACGTCCTGGGAACGGGTCAAGCCGGCGAACATCACCACACTCCCACATTCACCTACAACCACATACGCGCCAACACACCAAACACCACCCTTACCTGCCACCCCACCTATCTCAACCGCAACATCCTTGCATTACAGACCACCACTCCTACGCAACCCACAACCTCAATATACGTTCACGCCTCATCCAGTCACACTCACACCACAGACACATACACTCCCCATGCCATCAATGTCATCCCAACTCCCTAATCCCCCTACCACTACAACACAACTACCACCCCCACCTTCACCCCTACGACCCCCTCGCTTGCCATCCCCTACCTCGCCTATACCTACCGCAAACCTGCATCAACTACAACCACCACCTACACCCCATTCTATCCCCTCCTCACCCCCTCCCCCATCCTACCCCACCTCGCTCCTCCCTTATTTCCCCTCCCACACCTACGCCTCATACCCGTGCCTGTTACCCTTCTCCTACCCCACCCCTATCTATCCCTCTTGCACCATCCCCACCTATCCACCTTTCCTCAACCCAAACCAACCCACCTATCCCCACCCCCAGCCTTCCTGACCCTCCGCAAAATTCCACTGTGACAACTGTAATCCCCTCTAATCTCCCTCAGGATCCATATACTAGCACACAGCCTTGCCAGCCACACTTCCTCGCACATACGACTCAGACCTCGCACCACAGCCACCACCATGCGCTGCCACACCACCTCCTCCTCAGGAACATCTTCAGGACGACGAGCCAGCCATGCCACCAGAGGGATTCACTTCTCGCGCCGGGCGTACTATATGGCACCCAGCTAAATATCTTTTAATGCTACACAACACAAACACACACCTACTCCACATGCTACCGACTACACACACTCCATACTATTAAACGTTTCTCTAACACACACCTTACACCCAACCCATACACTTTTGTATTACACTTATTTATGTATTTTTTTTTTATTTATTATGATTGTACATTTTGTATTATTTTTCCCTTCTTCCCCCTTGCTCTTTTCCAAACAATTCATGAGGGAGGGGGAGTAATGTATCGGCTCCATATATAGTCACTCCTATAGCTCCATATATAGCCGCTCCTATATCCTTTTGTCCACTCATAGCCAGCCACACACCTACAGAGTGGTGGTACATTGGTCCCCTTCCCAGACATGACTAATCCCCTCCTGGGATGCCAGCCACCTCCTTAGGGATGCCAGCTGCAGCCTCCAATCCTTGCCTCTGCCATGAGTCATCCATGAGAACGAATACCTGCCTACATGCAGGGGTCAGGACATCACGTGGGGACGCTATATCTGGGACCAGATTCCTACCAAATATAAGGGCCGAGCGACTGCTGGGTCAGTCACTTACTCCCGAGCTCTGGACGAAAGGAGGCCCTGCCTGCCGCCACGCCTGCCTAGCTGCCCCAAGCCTAAACCGTGTTCCCGCCTTGATCACATGGTCACTCTCCAGCCCCAGACAACTCTCCTGCAGCAGCTACGGAACGGCACAGCACACCAGTATGCTACCATATCTGTGATACTATTACTCTGTATTCTAGAGTCTGTTCACCCCGGGTAATGACGCAAGGGCTTCCTTGTCGTTATAAAACCATCAAAATGCCTCCTCCACACTTCTTTCTCTTCCTCACTTCCACTCACAGAGACTCCATCCTCTCTCTTTATTCTCACACTACCACACTTTTCTTCTCCTCTTTCTCTTTTAAACAAACTTCTCACTCAGTTTCTTACCATATGTTATTATACAGAAAATATTGCAAATGCTTTGTTTATGACTCCATATTGATTTATATTGATGGTTTAACCAGCAAAAAATACCTTTTTATGCCACTAAAATCAGTTCTGCTCAAACATACTGTAGTTTTGTTATATAGTCGTTAATATATGAATTTAGGGTAAATCATGCCAATCTAGGTAATTTGGACACAGATCTAGGGGAAAATAAGATCTAGCCCTAGAAACCCTGGGATCTGTTCACTTTCTAGTGGATTTAACGAGATCTGCCCACGTGGATTAAAAACCCACTGAGGTGTACTGCAACCGGAGTTTTTTTTTATTTATTTTTTATTTTTTATTTTTTATTGCTGTATGGATCGCCATCACGTGAGGGTTTATTATCCCTTTGCATGCAGCAGTATAAACTCCCTCCCCTTTATGGTTCCTTCAGGGCTGGTCTCCTTGTAGCTCTTGTAGTGACTTGGACCCACAGCGGGATCAAAGACCTCCCCCCCCCCCCTCCCCCCATCTTCTTGGTGGTCGGAAGCCCCCAGACTCACTGGTCCAGTAAGCTCTGGTCCCATTTCCCTGGGATGAGCTTCGGTAGCCCAGGCATATAGAGGCAGCCCCTCCTTTATTTTAATTTGTTTTTTCAACAATAGCAACAACAACAGTATATTGCAATAGCATATACATAAAATACATTAATTGAAATATCAGTGTCAATATTGATGCAAGAATTGATAACACATCATACAACTGCTGTATAATATAAAATGCAGTAAATTATGTTAATTTCAAATATGTATTAGTTGAGGGTAATGACGGTAACAAGATTAAAAATAGTATAACTCATTAGGCAGGGAAGACAAACACGTATAGTACATTTTATATGATGCAGTAAAACAGTTATTCATAATAAGCATAGCATTAAGAAAACAAAAGATATAACTCTGGGACCCTGTAAACCTGAATGAGAACTGGAAGTTTCTGATTCCTGCAGACCATGCCACGAAACAAGCTCCTTCAATATGACAAAGGTAGCCTACATTTTTCTGACTACATCACATAAGTCTTAATAAATTCAAAATGGAAAATAATAGCACTGATTCATATTCAAAGGTATAGTTGAGAAGTTGAATGACATAATAATTATATGGTTCCAAACTGCCACACAAAAATTAAATGTACAGCCCAAAATAAATAAAAACAAACTTGAATTTTTTCATATATATATAGTGGTAGAATGAGGGGCATGTAACAATAATATTTCACATCTGTTGGGATTCTGAGCACCGTTATCATGCGGTAAAAGGTGGGAAATATTCGGAGAAGTTTTAATATGGCTGCGAAGGAACAGTCACAATCCACAATTCCTAGCCCACCTGAGTCGAAGCCTGAGATCTGAAGCAAGTGGTTTTAGGAGGATAGCCCACCCAAACCATCACGAGGCCACCACACACATTTATAACCAATGGAGGCTTTAGATTGGCTGTCGTCTAGAAACCTCCTGCTTCAGATCTCAGGCTTCGACTCAGGCGGGCTAGGGATTGTGGATTGCGAGTGTACAGCTCCGGACAGATCAATGGTCCACACCCCATCCATCAGCGACTTGTTTTGTGCCTCGTCGGTTCTGGTAACAGTTGCAGGTGGAGGGAGGGGGGATGTTAGTGGGAGAGGAGGAGAGAAATGTGGGCGGAGCTATATAGGAGGGTAACGAATGATCAGGTAGAGAAGACGTGTGTCAGGAGGAATGAATGAAGCATACACTGTGAACGGTATCAAATCACCAACAGTTTAAAGCAGGGTTCTTCAAACTTTTTCAGTCGTGACCCAGTTTTTACTATGACATCATTCTCGCGACCCATACAGAAAGATATTTTACAAATAATCAGAATTATCAACCAAAGAAAATACAAGGCCAGAAACTGAAACGTAATATTTATGATTAAAAGGAATTCTAACCAGAATTATAAACACTGCCTCACCTACCCCTCCATCTCTCTATCTCATTCTCTCTCAAGAAGACTAATATTTGTGCAATGATTTTGTTTTATTGATAATTAGATATATGAATATTCGATTATAAAAATATGTTAGGTGCATTCATATATGAACTTCATATTTATTTTATTGTCACGAACATTATTATTCTATTTTATTCATGTATTTATATTTGTGAGCCTGAGACCCAGTTTGGAGGAATTCGGGACCCGTAATTTGAAGAATCTGGGTTAAAAGAAGTGCATACTGCATTAACGTAGGTGGATATAGGAGAGAAGAAATGTGATGATTTGAGGCGAGGGTGAGGGGGGAAGAGGGTAAGACAAATGAAGGTGATTAGTTGAAAAGTAATAACAAACAAATATAATTAGAATATCTGTTACATTATATCCTTTAAATAAAGGCACTGTCTTTTGTTCACCATCGTAGTGGGATAGACTAGTGAATATATATTATCCTTTGGATATTAGACAGCTATCCCTGTATTCCTTTTATCCCTCGTGCTTGCCCCGTTGGGGGGTATGGCCTGTAATGATGTGGGCAATACTTTAAGGGTTTTGGCGCCTCTTCGGCCCCCGCCACTAGATAATATTTCTTCAACTGTCCCTCCTTTCTTCCTATTTCATTCTTGCTTGCTGTCACACCTCTCTATCACCTTTTCCTGGTGCTAAATGACCTCGCTGTTGCGCCACCTAATATCAATCAAATCCCTCGTGCTTGTAGTCCACCCTATTTATCACCTTTTCCCAAGCCTAGCTGTTTTGTTTTCTTTTTCGGCAGAAGACGGTTTAATTTTCTAACTTTTTTAATAATCATATTTGTCAACAAATTCATTAAGCTATTTGCCAGGATTTTTTCTTCTAAATATGCATTTCCTTAAAAATAATCGATGTTAAACTTAAATAGGCGCCGCTATATGGCGTTTTCAATAAACTTGGTCTAATTTTATGCATAGGCTATATATATTACAGTATCTCTCAAGTAACTGGCAACCTTACACATCCTCCCTACTGTCTTATCCCTCTCTCGCTTGCCCTTCCCTCCTTTCTTACCGTTTATCTTTTCTTTCTCATATTTCTAGCCTTCTCATTCGTTCTTAAAAAGTTTTAAGGCCTTTCTCCCTTATCACTTATAGTCCAATTACATGATTCGAAAAACTACGGCTGAAGATTATGTTGTTGATCGCATTTTGGTTCTCAATATGTAGAGGTTGATTGATTGATTGATATTAGGCGCCGCAACAGCGAGGACATATAGCGCCAGAAAACGGTGATAGAGAGGCGAGACAGCAAGAAGGAAGGAAATAGAAAGAAAAGAGTGGTAGTTGAAAAACTAAAAGCTAGTGGCTGGGGCCGAAGGGGCGCCAAAACCCTTAAAGTATTTCCCACATCACTAATGCAGGCAATACCCCCCTACGGGGTCAATATGTAGAGAATTTAGAAAACAACTAGAGATTTATGGGGAAAGATATATGAATTATTTAGAATTAAAGTGTTGGCAGATACGCATTATTATCCCAGCCACAGCATTTCACCTTCATAAAACTGAAGGACTATAGGATTCATGCATTGCCATTTGCTAGTTTGTTGCTAGTCAGAATGTTAACTTGTTAAACCCATTTGCAGGAAAGAGAAATATATTATATCTTTCTTTTTAAGTTACTTATAGGTATTTTTTATTAAAATCTTTATTTTATCTAGTTCCAGCATTACTGCGTAGAACACCATATGACACAATAAGGACCACAAGGACAGTAATGGTGATCAACGTGATGCTCATGTATCTCTCTATAGGTTACTGAACACAGTGTTTTATGCTCAACTTCAGAATAATGTTCTCAGCATCACAATGATAGGCAAAAATAATAAAAACAATATAAAGAAATTATCTTTTATTATACGACAAATATTCAACTGCCTCGGTGCTACTGTCTCATATATATATATATATATATATATATATATATATATATATATATATATATATATATATATATCAGAGGACACTGCCTGCTAGTATGGCAACCTATCACGTGGAAGACCACCACGTTGCACTACACACCGCAGAAGCCAATGCACAGACCTTGATGTCAGCGAGAGGACTATCAGAAGAGTGTTGCACGAAGCTACCCCAGGGGGTGCATCACAGGACCCCAGCAAACATTGAATTTCTAACTGACCAACATCGCGAAGGAAGGTTACGGTTTGCCCAACAATATGTTGACAAGCAAGAGGATATTTGGAAGAGAGTGATCTGGACGGATGAGAAAACCTTCTCACATTCGTGTAACGGAAGGCATCACTGCTGGAGTAGGAATAATACTCGGTGACTATAAATTTACTCTGAATGATCTTAATAACTGTTTTATTGATGTTGCTGACATTATAACGATATTAGTTGTCCCCCTGCAGTAATTATTAATATAATCTTATGGTCACGTATAACTAAATAGTTTATAGAAACAACAACCTCAGAATTTATAGTCACCGAGTATTATTCTTCCTCAAGCAATGATGCCTTACGTTACATGAATGTGAGAAGGCTTTATCATCCGTCCAGAACAATCTCTTCCATATATATATATATATATATATATATATATATATATATGAGACAGTAGCACCGAGGTAGTTGAATATTTGTCGTATAATAAAAGATAATTTCTTTATATTGTTTTTATTATTTTTGCCTATCATTGTGATGCAGAGAACATTATTAAGAAGTTGAGCATAAAACACTGTGTTCAGTAACCTATAGAGAGATACATGAGCATCACGTTGATCACCATTACTGTCCTTGTGGTCCTTATTGTGTCATATGGTGTTCTACGCAGTAATGCTGGAACTAGATAAAATAAAGATTTTAATAAAAAATACCTATTAGTAACTTAAAAAGAAAGACATAATATATTTCTCTTTCCTGCAAATGGGTTTAACAAGTTAACATTCTGACTAGCAACAAACTAGCAAATGGCAATGCATGAATCCTATAGTCCTTCAGTTTTATGAAGGCGAAATGCTGTGGCTGGGATAATAATGCGTATCTGCCAACACTTTAATTCTAAATAATTCATATATCTTTCCCCATAAGTCTCTAGTTGTTTTCTAAATTCTCTACATATTGACACCGTAGGGGGGTATTGCCTGCATTAGTGAAGTGGGAAATACTTTAAGGGTTTTGGCGCCCCTTCGGCCCCAGCCACTAGCTTTTAGTTTTTCAACTACCACTCTTTTCTTTCTATTTCCTTCCTTCTTGCTGTCTCGCCTCTCTATCACCGTTTTCTGGCGCTATATGTCCTCGCTGTTGCGGCGCCTAATATCAATCAATCAATCAACCTCTACATATTGAGAACCAAAATGCGATCTACAACATAATCTCAGACATAGTTTTCCGAATCATATAATTGGACTATAAGTGATAAGGGAGAAAGGCCTATGTCATTAAAACTTTTTAAGAACGAATAAGAAGGTTAGAAATATGAGAAAGAAAAGATAAACGGTAAGAGAGGAGGGAAGGGCAAGCGAGAGAGGGATAAGACAGTAGGGAGGATGTGTAAGGTTGCAAGTTACTTGAGAGATACTGTAATATATATAGCCTATGCATAATATTAGACCAAGTTTATTGAAAACGCCATATAGCGGCGCCTATTTAAGTTTAACATCGATCATTTTTAAGGAAATGCATATTTAGAAGAAAAAATCCTG
This sequence comes from Petrolisthes cinctipes, assembly GCA_033782935.1. Lineage (NCBI taxonomy): Eukaryota > Metazoa > Arthropoda > Malacostraca > Decapoda > Porcellanidae > Petrolisthes > Petrolisthes cinctipes. The sequence goes on from JAWQEG010000175.1 coordinate 2,447,231, forward strand.
GCAAATAGCTTAATAAATTTGTTGACAAATATGATCATTAAAAAGTTAGAAAATTAAACCATCTTCAGCCGAAAAAGAAAACAAAACAGCTGGGCTTGGGAGAAGGTGATAAATAGGGTGGACTACAAGCACGAGGGATTTGATTGATATTAGGTGGCGCAACAGCGAGGTCAAATAGCACCAGGAAAAGGTGATAGAGAGGTGTGACAGCAAGCAAGAATGAAATAGGAAGAAAGGAGGGACAGTTGAAGAAATGTAAGCTAGTGGCTGGGGCCGAAGGGGTGCCAAAACCCTTAAAGTATTGCCCACATCATTACAGGCAATACCCCCCAACGGGTACGAGGGATAAAAGGAATACAGTGATAGCTGTCTAATATCCAAAGGATAATATATATTCACTAGTCTATCCCACTACGATGGTGAACAAAAGACAGTGCCTTTATTTAATGGATATAATGTAACAGATATTCTAATTATATTTGTTTGTTATTACTTTTCAACTAATCATCTTCATTTTTCTTACCCTCTTCCCCCTCACCCTCGCCTCAAATCATCACATTTCTTCTCTCCTATATCCACTTAGGTTAATGCAGTATGCACTTCTTTAAACCAGGGTTCTTCAAACTACGTGTCCCGAATTCCTCCAAACTGGGTCGCAGGCTCACAAAAATAAATACATGAATAAAATAGAATAATAATGTTCGTGACAATAAAATAAATATGAAGTTCACACATGAATCCACCTAACATATTTTTATAATCGAATATTCATATATCTAATTATCAATAAAACAAAATCATTGCACAAATATTAGCCTTCTTGAGAGAGAATGAGAGAGAGAGATGGAGGGGTAGGTAAGGCAGTGTTTATAATTCTGGTTAGAATTCCTTTTAATCATAAATATTACGTTGTAGTTTCTGGCCTTGTATTTTCTTTGGTTGATAATTCTGATCATTTGTAAAATATCTTTCTGTATGGGTCGCGAGAATGATGTCATAGTAAAAACTGGGTCACGACTGAAAAAGTTTAAAGAACCCTGCTTTAAACTATTGGTGATTCGATACCGTTCACAGTGTATGCTTCATTCATTCCTCCTGACACACTTCTTCTCTACCAGATCATTCGTTACCCTCCTATATAGCTCCGCCCACATTTCTCTCCTCCTCTCCCACTAACATCCCCCCTCCCTCCACCTGCAACTGTTACCAGATCAGATGAGGCAGAAACCAAGTCGCTGGTGGAAGAAGTGTGGACCCTTGATCTGTCCGGAGCTGTACCTGTAGGGTTTACTACACGTGCAGGACGTACCATCAAGCGACCCCATAAATATATATCCATGCTAGGCAACACAGACATGCACCTACTCTACAACCAGCCTCACACATCTTGCACCTACTATTAATACACACACTTGCCTTTCTCGACCATACGACAATCCACACCTCACACGTACTCTTTTGTGCAACACTACCCAGCAAGCATGGCTCATGAATATGTTTACAGGTTGTCCCCATTTTAATGTATGTATATATGTGTATTTATTTTCTTTGTATTGTCTTTAGTGAGGCCATTCCTCACCTATGTGTACTAATTGTAATTATTTTTATTACCCCCTTTCTCTCAAAAATCTTTTTTTGGGGGAGGGGGGTACTGTAGTGAACCAAGCAAGCTTTACACTTACTATCACACACTACGCTTCTAGACCTTCTCCTGACTAACTCAGACCCGACGCTTCTCTGCCGTCACTTGTCCCAGCTACCTGTAGCCCACCTTCCTACCCAGATTTTGGGGATCACTGACCTGCTGGCTCGGCTCACGTCAACACCTTCCTCTCGCACCTCCGAGCCAGACGCCCTCACCAATACACACTCGCACACCACGCTAATCCACGCTGCTTGGTTCACCACAACCTTACCTGAGTTGTTACCTATCAATAAACTGCCTTGTACTGCACATCGAGTCGTCAGTCATCCTGGGTGATAACGTCCCATATCATTATAATCCTGTACTAATAAGTGAGTATTGGGACTAGTTTTGCCTGGATATTATATTGATATAATTAAACATCAGTATAATTAATATAATCCTGTACTAATAAGTGAGTATTGGGGCTAGTTTTGCCTGGATATTATATTGATATAATTAAACATCAGTATAATTATTATAATCCTGTACTAATAAGTGAGTATTGGGGCTAGTTTTGCCTGGATATTATATTGATATAATTAAACCAGTTTAATTGATATAAGTGTGTACTATTATAATAAGTGAGTATTGGGACTAGTTTTGCCTGGATATTTGGCGGGAAAGTCACCAGTCATACCAGATAATAGAGCAGTGTTGCCAGGTGCAAGGATACTTTTCTGTTTTATGGAATTTTGAATTCTACACAGGGAAATTATATAAAGATTGTTCAGGAGTAAACACGGAAATTTCTACCAGAAATATTATAAAAAAGAAAGACCGTCAATGTTCAAGAGTAAACGGGGAATTATTTAGGTAAATAGCGAAATTCTGATGTTAAAATTGAGGCAAAAAGGGAAATTCTGATGAAGTTGAGGGAAAAAAAGAAACTGATGTTGAAGTTGAGATAAAAAGGGAAATCCTGATGTTGAAGTTGAGGGAAAAAAAGAAACTGATGGTGAAGTTGAGATAAAAAGGGAAATCCTGATGTTGAAGTTGAGGGAAAAAAAGAAACTGATGTTGAAATTGAGATAAAAAGGGATATTCTGATGTTGAAGTTGAGGGAAAAAAAGAAACTGATGTTGAAATTGAGATAAAAAGGGAAATCCTGATGTTGAAGTTGAGGAAAAAAAAAGAAACTCTGATAATGAAATTGAGGCAAAAAGAGAATACCTGGTGTTAAAGTTGAAGTAAAAAGGGAGATTCTGATGTTAAAACTGGAGAAATTTCGTCAAGCAGACCTGGCAACGCTGTTAAAATGGCGCGCGTTTTCAAGCAGACCTGGCAACACTGGAATAAAGAAAGAAAAATGTACCAAATGAAATGAAATAAATCAGTTGACCAATAACCTGTGTTGAGTAAGGGTGTGTTCCTCGCAGTACTTAAAAATACGGTATTACATAATAATTAATTAGATTTTTTGTTCCTAATACATTAAATATCAAAATTAATGGTTGTTGTTTAATATATATGGTGTGTACTAATGTTAAATAATGATGTAATAAGTTATCGTTAAATATTTAAATTGAATATCCTTTAGGGGGATATTGCCTGTAGTGATGTGAGCAATACTTTAAGGGTTTTGGCGCCCCTTCGGCCCCAGCCACTCCCTTTCAGTTCTTCAACTGTCCCTCTTCATTATATTACCTTCCTGCTTGTTGTCACACTTCTCTATCACCTTTCTCTGGCGCTATATGACCTCACTGTTGAACTCTAGTGGATAGAAAATAACTAATAATTAACGTAATGTATTAACTGAACTCTAATGGAATAACTAATAATTAACGTATTGTATTAATTGAACTCAGAGTTAGTGGATGTGTAATAACTAATAATTAACGTAGTGTTTAAATTGAACTCTAACTTAATTAATATAAAAAACTAATAATTAACGTAATGTTTTAATTGAACTCTAGTGGACATAAAATAACTAATAATTAACATAATGTTTTAATTGAACTCTAGTGGACATAAAATAACTAATAATTAACGTATTGTATTAATTGAACTCTAATGGAATAACTAATAGGCCTAATTAACGTATTGTATTAATTGAACTCTAAGTTAGTGGATATAAAATAACTAATAATTAACGTAATGTATTAATGGACTAACGTTAAACACAACCATTATGTTTTATTGATAAAATTGCTATAAGGAAAGATGGTTCAGCTCCCATTTTGTTATATATACCAACACTGAACATTGGCTTCATTATAACCATTACCGAGGGAACAAGTTAATTCATACACACACACACACACGTTAACTCCTACATACACACACATACGTCCACTCCTACACACACATACACACACGTCAACTCCTACACACACACACATACCCACTCACATCAACTCCTACACACACGTCAACTCCTACACACACACATACACACTCACGTCAACTCCTACTCACACACACACACACACACACACACGTCAACTCCTACACACACACGTTAACTCCTACAAACACACACACACACGTCAACTCCTACACACATACACACACACACGTCAACTCCTACGCACATACATACACACACACGTTAACTCCTACAAACACACATACACACACACACACACACGTACGTCAACTCCTACACACATACACACACACTCACACGTTAACTCCTACACACACATACACACACACGTCAACTCCTACACACACACACATACCCACTCACATCAACTCCTACACACACGTCAACTCCTACACACACACATACACACTCACGTCAACTCCTACTCACACACACACACACACACACGTCAATTCCTACACACACATACACACACGTCAACTCCTACGCACATACACACACACACACGTTAACTCTTACATACACACACACGTCAACTCCTACACACACACGTTAACTCCTACAAACACACACACACACACACACGTCAACTCCTACACACATACACACACACACGTCAACTCCTACGCACATACATACACACACACGTTAACTCCTACAAACACACATACACACACACACACACACGTACGTCAACTCCTACACACATACACACACACTCACACGTTAACTCCTACACACACATACACACACACGTCAACTCCTACACACACACACACACGTCAACTCCTACACACACACGTTAACTCACACACACACACACACACACACACACACACGTCAACTCCTACACACATACACACACACACGTCAACTCCTACACACACACATACACACACACGTTAACTCCTACAAACACACATACACTCACACACGCGTACGTCAACTCCTACACACATACACACACACACGTTAACTCCTACATACACACACATACGTCAACTCCTACACACACATACACACACGTCAACTCCTACACACACACACATACCCACTCACGTCAACTCCTACACACACGTCAACTCCTACACACACACACACACACACGTCAATTCCTACACACACATACACACACGTCAACTCCTACACACATACACACACACACACGTTAACTCCTACATACACACACACGTCAACTCCTACACACACACGTTAACTCCTACACACACACACACACACACACGTCAACTCCTACACATATACACACACACACGTCAACTCCTACACATATACACACAGACACGTCAACTCCTACGCACATACATACACACACACGTTAACTCCTACAAACACACATACACACACACACACACGTACGTCAACTCCTACACACATACACACACACTCACACGTTAACTCCTACACACACATACACACACACGTCAACTCCTACACACACACGTTAACACACACACACACACACGTCAACTCCTACACACATACACACACACGTCAACCCCTACACACAAATACACACACACGTTAACTCCGACAAACACACATACACACACACACGCGTACGTCAACTCCTTCACACATACACACACACACGTCAACTCCTACACACACACACACGTCAACTCCTACACACACATACACACACACACTCGTTAACTCCTACACACATACACACACACACACACACACACACACGTCAACTCCTACACACAGATACACACACACTCGTTAACTCCTACACACACATACACATACGTTAACTCCTACACACATACACACATACACGTTAACTCCTATACACACATTCACACACTTTAACTCCTACACACACACATACACACGTTAACTCCTACACACACATACACACGTTAACTCCTACACACACACACACGTCATCTCCTACACACACACACACGTCAACTCCTACATACACATAAATACACAAGTTAACTCCTACACACATACACACACACAAGTTAACTCCTACACACAGATACACACACACGTTAACTCCTACACACACACACACACACACACACACACATACACACACACGTTAACTCCTACACACACATACACACGTTAACTTACACACACACACACGTCAATTCCTACACACACACACACACACGTTAACTCCTACACACACATACACATGTTAACTCTTACACACACACACGTCAACTCCTACACACACATACACACGTTAACTCCTACACACACACACACACGTCAACTCCTACACACACATACATGTCAACTCCTACACACACACACACACGTTAACTCCTACACACACATACACATGTTAACTCTTACACACACACACGTCAACTCCTCAACACACATACACACGTTAACTCCTACACACACACACACACGTCAACTCCTACACACACACACACGTCAACTCCTACACACACACACATGTCAACTCCTACACACACACACACACGTTAACTCCTACACACACATACACACACACACAGTGAGTGAGGGATGTAAAGGTAAGTTGCATCAGATAACACGTTTTATAACTTGATATAAACTTTGTGTAGTGAGGTGATAGATTCCCTCTTCTGTTTGTGGCCGCATCAACAAATAAACAATTCGCTATCCCGTTGTAAACATTGTAAACAAATCAACAACGTAATTTTTACTTTAATTACAAGTGTCAATTATATCCGTAATTTAATTAATGTAAATTTATGTTACTCGTAAATGTTTATATAATGAAAATATTGCCATAATAAGTCCTAATTCAAAATAACAGTGTTTATTTTAACCTTTTAATGGCAGCCATACTTTGGTAAAACAGGAATAAACATGTTAGTGTAGAAAAAAAAATACAAAATAATGCCGTCTCCTGATTGGCTGAACAAACTAATTTGAAAATTCAAATTCCAAATAATGTCTCCTGATTGGTTGAATGAAAGATTTCAAATCTTTAAATTTTCAAATACTGACACCTGATTGGCTAGACGAATGACTTCAAATATTTAAATGTTCAAATACTGCCACCTGATTGGCTAAGCGAATAATTTCAAAAATATAAATGTTCATATACTACCATTTGATTGGCTAGGTGAGTATCTTCAAATATTCAAATTTTCAAATACTGCCAGATGATTGGGTAAATAATGCGTGACCTGTGATTGGTTTGTGAATACTATATAAAGGGTTGAGTTTGGGTCACGGGTCAGACCAAACTCAGACTTGGTTCCACACACACATAAAAGAGGGAGCTCCGTGCTTGTCATTATTCCATACTAATTCCACATTACAAAGCCAAAACAGCATCTAACTACACCTTACAACAATGGCTGTGTGTATTGAGATTTGCCTTCCTGGTGATTTCAAGAGGGAGTTGGGAGGGAGACTGACCTTTTTAGCCAGACAACACCAATGCTTTATCTCCTATGATGAAGTATCGGCAAGTTTGGAGGTGGAGGGCAGCTCGGAGGGGGTTAGTGAATTTGTAAAGCAGATTTTCATTCTGAGGAAAAGAAAAGAGAAACAGTGTGCCAACAACGAACGAACTGAGTCAAAAGAAATACAAACAAACTTTTTTTTTCAATTCCATACAGAACCATTACCGATATTTTCTGTTGTCCCTAATAAGACCCCAGTTGTTGTTGACCCTCGATATTGTCACTTGTCAATTTTAAGATCTATTTATCGAGGTTAGATATTTATTTTGTAAATGAAATGATATAAATATGGAATAATATCTAATCACCGATAATTTACTGATACTAATAATACGCCACTACCTCCAGTTGACACTTGATATTATTATTTGTCAATTATTAATGAAGCTATTTTGTCAATACCCATAATATCAATATTTTGTTAATAAATTACTTTTCGTGGTTAATTTGTTTTGATATAAAGATACCAATAATGAAAACTGATACATTAAATTTTTCAATACCCACAATATCAATACATTGTTAATTATAATTCCATTTCTCCAGTTCAGCTCGGTTGGCTTGGTAAGCCTGTTGGATAAAGATTCTAGCGATGTGTTTATATTCACATGATCACTCCAAACCTTCACAAAATATTATTATTTGTCCACTTAGAGCACCCACTTGACAAGGTGAGACCACTGTGGGTGAGACAGGTTAGGGACGTTGTACCACGTGACCACACATACAGTAATGCAACTTATTCATACAAATCCTTTCTTTTTCTCTACTATATCGCTTTTTATGTAAAGTCTGACATCATCATCATATTAAGGAGAAATTTATGCACAATTACAAATGTTTTATTATAATATTAATAACGTAATTACTGTAAATATCTATTATTAGTAAATGGTTGTATAAAGATTAAATTGTATTCTCTGACTTATACTCGCCGTAATTATATGGTTTATTATCGTATCGAGTTTTGATTAATGTGTTATAGTTGTAAAATCACTGCTTAATCCAATGATGTGAATCAAATTTATCTATTTTGTGTAATTGGTGCGCTATGTGGAGAAATATAAATAGTTTCTCAAGAAGATGGAGTGATCATAAGAAAGTAAACACATTGCTATCACCTCCGACCTTCAGGCTGACCGGGAAAAATGTCACCGATTTTCTTATCTGAACTTGTTTTATTATTGTAATATATTGTAAATTAACTAATATGTCAAATAGGCTTAACTTAATTACTACCATACTGGCGGCTGATAAGTTCGTGGGAAGAGGTAGAAGGCCATGACAAATCCAGTTTTATTCATTTATATAATTATATACTGTAGTTAGTAAATATTCATGAGGAGTTTGTTTATTATATGGAAGTAAATTGTATATAGTATTTTTGTTCAGTTTCATCTAATAATCATAATTTATGAGTATATATTATTGTTAAGTTGTATGGTACAAAGTGATTTTTTTCTTTTATTTTTGTTCATTAGAGAGTATATAAAGGAGTATATTTATTTTATTTTATTTCAGTTGAAGGTATTCTGACTTAATATATTACTTGGATATTATAGTGTATTTAGTTATTATTTATATAACCTATTATTTTATATTAATATAATTTATATACAGTATATATATATAGCCAAGTGCACTTATAATATAGTTCCATGTTATTACTTCTGTTTATACAGATTTTATCTATATAACTATACATTATTATAATCTTATAAACTTAATACTCAAAGTAGGAATATACCGGTATATGAATACTGAATCATTTAATACAATAGGTATAGAGTACAACTGGACAAAGTATTACCGTACATAAAATTATTGCATATTAACCTAACTGAGTAATGATATAAGGTTTCTATAAGTTGTTCAGCTTTAGAATGCCTCAGTTAATATTCCCAAAATGGTTAATGTTGTTTGACATGATTTTCTCTCTATTTTAATTCCATCGTATTCTGCCGATCAGTATTAACACCTACCGGTATATTTCTCTCATAACCTATACACAAACAAAAAATTAATAAAAATGCCATGTTTAAACAGTTTTTTATATGGACATTATTTTTTACTTTGTTTTCAGACTGTGATTTTGATGCTGCCACAGACAGGATAAGACCATTACTTCTAGGCTACTAGAGGATGGTGAGACATTACTGAATGACTAGACTGTGAGATGGTCATCCATGATGGTAATGCTGCCACAGACAGGACGTCCCAACAACACCATTACGTATAGGAGGTGGAAAGGTAAGAGTAACACAGACTTGTATCATTGTGTTCCTCTTACTATTACCAGAAAGAGATGGAAAGGGTAAGAGTAACACAGACTTGTATCATTGTGTTCCTGTTACCATTACCAGAAAGAGATGGAAGGATAAGAGTAACACAGACTTGTACTATTGTGTTCCTCATACCATTAGTTCTCCTACCATATTTAATCTCTCATGACACCACACTAAGATGTTCAGTACAAACATATTCATAGTACTGTAATTATTGTTTAAGACTTGAAGGTTATCTTTTGTACAGTAATATGACGGCATTCCATAAATACAGCAACAGTTTGCTATTATAATCAGTTTAGTAGTGTATAATGTATACCGGTATAAGATGGAGTATAATACAATGTTGTTTTTAGTATTTGTTATCGCCTTTATTTTTATACTTACAGATTATATCGATGAGGATGGTGCAGTGTACAGTTTACATTATTTGGTGCCTACCATTGTTTAAACTAAACGGAAATTTTATGATATGTGTAGCCTATTGTAATTGTCCGATTGGAAGACAATTATTGAAGATATTATTGTGTATTTACAGTGTGATGATAAAGAAAACGAGTCACTACATTACCATCTTCATTATCATCATCACCAACATCATCATCATTATCGTCGAAGTGGTCATTGTCATCGTCGATATCATCATCAGAGTCATAGTGAAAGTGTATGTGTGTGTTTGTGTGTGTTAATTAATGAAGTGGGCACCAGAATGGCCATCAAACCTGTCCACTGCATATCCAGATTCAAAACAAGTAATCGGAATTGACATATCAGATAAGAATTCTCTCTCTCTCTCTCTCTCTCTCTCTCTCTCTCATACTAAATTCTAACCAAACCTCAGACGGACGTGGCTGCTATCGCTGACTGGGAAGTATGGAGGGCTGGAGACTATCGCTTGGGAGATGGCCAACATGACCCTATTTGACCTGGTGGAGCCCGAGGTCACACACAAAGTCCCCAAACACTGGCACTCCTTCCCTCCCCCACACCCACTCTGGCACCCCGTCCTTGGCACCCTTTATGCTATCATAGGTAAGTTTGGGTTAGTTTAGGTCGGTTTTATAATTATTTTAATTTAGTGAGTAGGTTGAGCTTGAGTTTGATATAGTTTGTTTTTGATTGACTGTTTGTAGTTCGTTTGGGTTGGTTTAGGTTGGATTGTTGAGTTAATTTAGGTTTGTTGGCAAATTGGTGGTGGGTGTGGTTAGATTAAAAATAGTTGAGGGTAAATTAGAATTAGTTGGATGATTAATATATCTAGCGTGGGTGGTGAAGGGTCTGCTATTACTTACTACACACACATACACACATTCTCTCACCCCCTCCACATATACACACACAATCCCCTCCCACACAGCCCCCCTCCATACATACACATTCTCTCATCCCCTCCACATACACACACAACCCCCCCTTCCCACATACAAACACACAACACCCTCACCACATATACACACACACACAACACCCCTCCCATACACACTCTGTCACTCCTTCCCTGCCCCTTCCCGTCGCAGGTCTGTTTGCTCTGTTTGGAAACGGTGTGGTGTTGTGGGTGTTCTGTTGTACCAGGAATCTTCGTTCAGGCACCAACCTTCTCGTCATTAACCTGGCCTTCTCCGACTTGTGTATGGTCATCTCACAGTTCCCCATCCTTGTTTGCAACTGCTTCAGCCAGGCTTGGGTCATGGGGCCGTTCGTCTGTGAGGTGAGGGTGATTGAAGTGAGTACTGTACTGTGTGAAATAAATTTCCTGTTAGTTATATGGGTGATGAGATTATTATTATTAGTAGTAGTAGTAGTAGTAGTAGTGGTAGTTGTAGTAGTAGTAGTACGGGTATTGATATTATTATTGTTATTATTATTATTAGTAGTAGTAGTACGGGTATTGATATTATTATTATTATTATTATTATTATTATTATTATTATTATTATTATTATTATCTGTGCAGCTGTACGGGTTCTGTGGGGCACTGTTTGGTACCATGTCCATCATCAACTTGGCAGTCATTGCATACGATCGATACAGAGCCATACTGTCACCATTTGGAGGTAAGATATCTGTGTGAGAGAGAGAGAGAGAGAGAGAGAAGAGAGAGAGAGAGAGAGAGAGAGAGAGAGAGAGAGAGAGAGAGAGAGAGAGAGAGAGAGTGTGTGTGTGTGTCAGAAAGAGAAAGAAATAACAAGTCAAAGTAGAGAGAGAGAGAGAGAGAGAGAGTGAGTGTGTATGTGTATGTGTGTGTATGTCAAAAAAAAAGAAAAAAAGAGAAAGAACAAATCAAAAGTCATGTCTTACGTACCTAACCAAATCATGATAACCAGACCAACCCTCACATCTCTTCTAACTAACTAACTAAGTAACCTACAGGAACCCAGCTGAGTATGAGGCGAGCAGGACTGTGGTTGTTGTTGATCTGGGTGTATAAATAATAATAATAATAATAATAATAATAATAATAATAATAATAAACGGTTTATTTCTTGGCAGCCAAACTGGCTGAAAAAATACAGTTTTAGTGTCAAATATAAATAATAGAAAAGTTAAAAAGGGTGAAATACAGTTATAATGTCATTACATGTATAAAAATAGAAAAGTTAAAGAGTAATGTAAGAAGTAAATTTGCAATCTTTGGTACAATAAAGTAAAAATTAGGTATAAGAAACATGAAGTAATGACTAGCATCAGTACAGAAACATAAAAGTTAAGAAGGTAATGTAAAAGAGTAAAATTGTAAACCTTGGTGCAATATGGTAAAGATTAGGTATAAAAAAAATATATGAAATGACGTGACTAGCATTTGTACAAGAAACATAAAAGAAACTAACATTGTTTAAATCTGATAAAGTTGATTATAAAAGAGTAACAGGATTGTAGTGAAGCATAAACATTTACAAAACTGGTCCAGTTAAAAGAGACATTAATTATTGTTGATAAGACTAACTATGGTTGGAACTGGGCTGTTTTTGTGGTGGTCAGTTCTGGAGCGTATGGGCACCAGCTTGTTGTGAGTACTCATGAAGCGACGGGGGGGTGGGGCGGGAGGAGGGAGGAGGTGACGGTGGCAAGGGTTGTTGAGGAGCTGTTGGCCGAAGTGGAGGAGGCTATTGGTGTAATGGGTGTTTAGTGGCTTAAGACCGAGGGTGATTAGTGCGTTACTGTATCCTGCATATGTGGTACCAAGGATGATCCTAACTGCTCTTTTCTGTATTTTTTCAAGTTTGTTGTGTTGAGTAGTGTTGAGACTGGATGACCAGGAAGGAGAAGCATAAGTGAGTTTAGGAAGAATAAAGGTATTGTAGATGTTTGTAAGCTCATGTGTGGGCAGACCTAATGATTTAAGGCGGCGTAACATGTAAAGTCGGAAAGAGGAGACTTGTGTGAGTGTATCAACATGTTGGTCCCAGGAGAGTTTTCTATCTATAGTGATGCCGAGAAGTTTAGCTGTGGGGACGACTTCCAGGACGTGGTCTCCCAGAGTAAGGACAGGGGGTGGGGTGGGGGTGGTGGCGAGGTCAAAATGAATGACTACGGTCTTCTTGTTGTTGATGGTGGCGTGGTTGTCAGTTGTCCAGTCGAGGAAGCTGTTAAGGGTCGTCTGCAATGCTGTGTAGTCTTGTTTGTTGTTGTTGATGGCAGCTGCGAAGGTGGAGTCGTCGACGTACTTCCAACGGTGGGGCGTGCCTTGGAGGGCGTCATTGATTAGAACTAAAAAACATAAAGGCCCGATCCTGGTTCCCTGGGGCACTCCACACGTCTAGGGGAGGAAGGTTGAGGTGACACCCTGGAGGCGGACTGCCTGTCGCCGGTTTGCGAGGAAGTCCGCAAGCCACGCAACAACACAATCGCGGAGTCCCATCGCTAACGCCTTCCGGATGACGGTGGTGTGGTCAACCAGGTCGAAGGCCTTGCTCAGATCAACGAGGACAGCTGCTACGGATGTCTTTCGTTTCTCCAGATTGCTGTATATAAAATCAAGAAAACTTATTAAGTAGTGGGTGGTTGAAGTTGTTTTTATGTTTCCATATTGCTGGGAGTCGAAGCTGTGTTTGAGGTCCGTGTAGGCCCAGTCCGTGACGAAACTCTCACAGATTAGGCTGGGTAGAGGGGTGATGGATATGGGGCGGGTCTGATCCAGGGAGGTGGGAGAGGGGGTCTTGGGGACTGGAGTAACGTAGGAAGTTTTCCAGTCAAGTGGTGATTTGGCTTGTTGTAGGGAGGCATTGAAAATGGAGGTATGTGGTGTTGATAATTCAGGTGCAAATTCTTTCAGTAATTTCATTGGGATATCAATAGGCGTAACTGACCTTTTGGTACGGCACTGTTGGATTATCCTGCAAACCTGGTTTTTCATGGATGGTCGGGGCGGGGGTTGGCATGGGAAGGTAGGCCGGCAGTTTGGTGAAATCGAGGGGAGGTAGGCGTTGGCATATGGCTGCAAAGTGGTGGTTCACCTCGTCTGCGGCCGCTTGTCTAGGGAGGTGACTTACACATGGGGGAGTGCTGGATTTATAGTTCAGGCCACTAAGTTGTTTTATTAGTTTGAACCACTTGCTGGAATCGGCTTCTTTAAGGTGTTTCAGTTTATTGGGATAAAAATTTCTTTTTGCTAATTTTATTTCTCTGATGACTTTATTTCGTAAACTTTTGTATAGATTTGTATTACCTGAGTGATGGGCGTGGTTGCGTTGCTGCATAAGGCGCTTGATTTTGTCTGTGATCCATGGTAGGTCAGCTGGGTGGCGGCGTATCGTCTTCTCTGGGAAGAAATGGTGATACGCGGCTGTTATGGATGAGAGGTAGTTGTTCCACTTGGTTTCAACGTCGGGCACTGTGAAGACCTCCACCCAAGGGTAGTGGACCAGCCAGTTCCCAAACGCGAGGATGGCCGAGCGTGTGAGTGGGCGGAACTTGGCGGTGGTTGTTTCATACGTAGGTGCGAGGGAGGGCTTGGGTGTCCAGAGTACGGTGAGGTGTGTGCTGCGTCCGAACGGTGCCAAAGGGATTGGTGGATTATAAAAGTCAACTACTAGTAGGTCTGTGAGAATGAGATCTAAGGTATTGTTCCCATGTGTAGGAAAATTTACAATTTGCGAGAGTTGTAGTTCATTTTGGAGGTCTTTTATATCTAAATCATTAAAATCACCACAGATTATGAGTTTTGAGCTTGGGTACCTGACTCTGACCTGGTCAGAGGTGTGAGTGAGATGGTGTAAGAAGTCAGATTTTGTGGCTGATCTGGGTGGGTAGTACACGACACAGCAGATAATGTATGCTGCGTGTCGGGGATGGACTGGCGGTGCTATACGTACCCATAAAACTTCCAGCTCTGGAGGAACCTGCAGAGGCAGCGGGGAGGGGTGTAGTGCCTCGTTCACAAAGAGAGCCACACCTCCTCCCCGCTTGTTACAGCGTAGGTTGTGGAAAGTCTTGTAGTTGTCAAACTTCACAGTGTCAGGTAAGAACTGCCAAGCTTCTGTGATAGCTATTATGCCGGGGGAACTGTCTGTTATGACTGTGGAAAGCTCGTCAATTTTGTTGCTGAGTGATGTGACGTTTGAAAGTAAAACACTTGGAAGATTGTACCTTACCGTCGGTATTTCGAAGTGGCAGTGGAGCTTGTTTGCTGTTGGCTTGTTTGTTTTTCTATTCGGTGATGTTTTGATTACTTTGATTTGGCGGGCAAGACCTTGGCCTGCCCTGCGTCCTCTGCTGTGTAGTATGTTGTGGGTCTTAAGTTTCTGAATGATGACACTGGAAGGTGGTCCACAGTTTTTCTTTAACTTGACCATTTCACTGAAGGCGTACATTATGTGAGACATGTTTTGGAAGGGCGAAGCACCGGGGCAAATTCTGCACTGGGTGGTGGTAGTCAGGCAGGCCGGCGTGTAGTTTCATTTGCTGATCCTTATCACTGTTCACTTCACAGAGAAATCCTTATAATGGAGCTTAGTAGAGGTTGGAATGTGGAAGGTTTAGTAGAGGTTGGAAGAAAAGAACTAACAGGCTAGCTCTGGCAGCTACTGAGAGCGCCGACTGCACGTCCACTCAGGTCAGGGACAGACGACAGTATAGTGGTGGGTGGTGTGCCCTTCCCTTCTTTGGATGGAACCAGTACGTCTTGGAGGGATTACTGACAAGTTGAGGTGAATATAGTTTGATTGATTGATCAGGTGAAGTGAGTAATTAGTTGATCAGGTGAAGTGCTAATTGATTGGACAGGTGAGACGACTAATTAATTGATTGAACAGGTGAGATGACTAACTGACTGGCCAGGTGAGCGTACAGTGTGTGTGTGTGTGTGTGTGTGTGAACGAGTGAGAGATTTGTCTTGTTACTTTGTTTATAGTCCTCTCCTTCTCTCTCCCTCCTCCTTCTCCTCTACTTCCCTCTCCCTCCTCCTCCTCCCCTTCCCTCTCCCTCCTCCTTTTCCTCTTCTTCCCTCTCCCTCCTCCTCCCCTTGCCTCTCCCTCCTCCTTCTCCTCCTCCTCCTCCTCCTCCTCCTCCTCCTCCTCCTCCTCCTCCTCCTCCTCCTCCTCCTCCACATTTCCCCATGCATTTCCATAACCACCCTCATCATCTCCCTCATCTCCTTCACCGCCTCCTTCATTACTTCGTCAACTGCACCTTCAACTACCTGAGCATGGACACCTGGAGCAGATCGTACGTGGTGGTGTTGTTCCTGGCCTCCTACGCCGTGCCCCTGGTGGTCGTCTGCTACGCCTACTTCGGTATTGTCTCGTCAGTCTCACGTCACGACAGGAACCTCAAGTCACACGAGGTTACTCAGGGGGGATTATTACAAGGAGTTTAGATGGTGTATATTTATTTATTATTTATATATTTATTATTATTGTTATTATTATTATTGTTATTATTATTATTATTGTTATTATTATTATTATTATTGTTATTATTACTATTATTATTATTATTGCTATTACTATTATTATTATTATTATTATTATTATTAGTTTTTTACAAGCTGGTTTTTTTAAGTAGTTTAAGGGCATTGTATTTATTTTTTTATTCTTTCTGTGATGAGGGACATGGAGAGAATAGTCAGTCATGTGTGTGTGTGTGTGTGTGTGTGTGTGTGTGTGTGATTCTATTTATTTGTAATATTTTTATTATAAGCTCCTTGGAGAAGTAAGTGGGTGCTTTATTTATTTCATACGTAGGTGCGAGGGAGGGCTTGGGTGTCCAGAGTACGGTGAGGTGTGTGCTGCGTCCGAACGGTGCCAAAGGGATTGGTGGATTATAAAAGTCAACTACTAGTAGGTCTGTGAGAATGAGATCTAAGGTATTGTTCCCATGTGTAGGAAAATTTACAAGCACTATTTATTTGTTTATATATGTATATTTTTACTATGATAAAATCCCATTGAGGTGTGAGTCAATGCTTATAATTATTTACGAACTCAACCAATTAACCATCCATCCCCTCCAATCAACCAATCAACCCCTTCCAATAAATCAATCAACCATCCATCCCCCTCCAATCAACCAACCAACCAATCCACCCCCCCCCCCCACACACAGAACGTCAGATACCAGAACCTACAGAGACGAGAGAGCCAACTGAACCGAGTCGTGTTTACCTCAGTACTGGCCTTCATGATTGCCTGGACATCCTATGCTCTCTCTTTATCTGTCTCACTCTCTCTCTCTCTCTCTCTCTCTCTCTCTCTCATACGATTTTTCTTTTAGTCGTGTTCCGTTAAGTAATACGTTCTCTCTCTCTCTCTCTCTCTCTCTCTCTCTCTCTCTCTCTCTCTCTCTCTCTCTCTCTCTCTCTCTCTCTCTCTCTCTCTCTCTCAGTGTCATTAATTTTAAGTTGTTACATACTTTAGGTGCAATTGGTGGCAATATCATACTCCAGTATAGAAAGTACATTTAGCAAGATTGTTCTGAATTTCTCAGTATGTGATTGTATTATCTTCACCTGCATAGAACTTGGTGCAGAATTGTGTTAAGGATTGTTTTTTAAGGACCCCCGTTATGTAGTCAGAAAATTGGAGGTTAGTGAGTCCTTCAAACATTGCCACGAAACACCACCTACATTAAAGGAGCTTGTTTCGTGGCATAGTCTGGAGGAATGAGAAACCACCACGTCTCATACACGATCACAGGGTTCCTTAAGGACCCTGTGATCGTGTATGAAAATTGGAGGCTTCTGATTCTTCCTGACTATGCCACGAAACAAGCTCCTTCCATATAGTTGGTGTTTCGTGACAATATTTGCAGTACTCCCTAATCTCCAATATTTTGACAACAGCACAGGGTCCCTTAATATACGTAGCCTAGTTTGGTAGAATTAGTCGTCCTCCTTTCAAGGCCCTTCATATAACACTATCATATTTAACACAGGCATATAAATCACTGGTATGAATAATGGAAGCCTGGGGAAACATTTGGTGGTTTTTAATGAGGGACTGAGTGTGAAATAAATTGGTGAATACATGTATTTATTTGTGTGATTTTAAGGGTATCCTGTATTACCTTAAATTTCTCAACCAAAGCTTACCCCCCTTATAGTTTAGCCTTAGAATACCCTTTTATTATCTCAACCTGAGAAAATTACCCTCTTAATATTTTCAGCAGCAAAATAACCCTTAAATTTATAAAAAATCAACAGATTGTGTCCTTTAAATTTCCACAGCAGATTAATCTTTAGACTTCTCAACAAACAACTGATTTAATATATTTTTCAAAAACTCCTTTCCTCGTCATTGCAGTGGTTTCATTGATGGGTGTGTTGTCGTTCCACTCGCTGCTGACCCCTTTGGCCGCCACACTGTCAGCTCTCTTTGCTAAGGTCTCCACAGTGTACAACCCCTTCATCTACGCCGTGTCACACCATCGATATCGCCAGGTTAGTCTTTGCTATCTCTCTTATTATCAATCAATCAATCAATCATTTCCTGTAGCACCCACGGGGATGCATAGGGCCTCAATGAACTCGTGCCACCACACCTTATCCTGAGCTAACTCCTCCAAATCTCTCCAACATTCATCTCCCGCTTCCCGCCTCATTGTTCTCACCCACGTCTCCCTAGGCCTTCCTCTTCTTCTTGTACCATGTGCTACCCACCCTAGTGTATCTCGTACTATCCCATGTCTTCTATACACATGACCTAACCACTTCCAACGTGACATCCTAACATATTCATCAACTGGCTGCACCCCTGTTATTTCTCTAATTCTGCTATTCGATATGCTATCCCACCACTTAATTCCTAATATTCTTCTAAGTACCTTATTTTCAAACACCAAGAATTTACGGTCCATATTCGCTGTACTGTACCATGATTCGTGACCGTAGGTTAGTATACTCCTAACCATTACTTTATAAATTTTGATTTTTGTATGCACAGAAAATTTTTTATTCTTCCAAACAGTTTTAAGCATTCCCATTGCCTGATTTGCCTTTCTTAACCTTTCTTCGTATTCTAAGGTCAAAGAACCATCCTTCGTTAAACAGGTACCTAAATATTTAAACGTTTCAACCTGCTTTACCACCACACCTCCAATCATACAGTCCTGTGCATTTTCCATGTTCATATTAATAATTTCAGTTTTTCCACAATTAATAACCAAACCCACCCTTAAGCCCTCTCTCACTAAACAATCCAACACCCTCTGCATCTCCTCCGGCCCATCACACATCAAAACTATATCATCTGCATAATCCAGGTCCAAGAGCTTTCCATTCTCTCCCCAGAGTATACCTGCACCAGTTTCTGTACCAACCCTTTTCATTACGTAATCTATGACCAATACGAACAACAAAGGCGACAAGATGCCACCCTGAATCACACCTGATTTGACTTCAAACGGATCACTCATACAACCATCAACCATCACTTTACAAAATGTGCCATCATGCATGTTCGTAACGACCTTCACAAACTCCTCCGGTATTCCATAAAGCCTCATAATCTTCCCCATAGTCCCTCTCGAAACACTATCAAATGCTTTTTGGAAGTCAACAAAGCAAAAGCTCAACGGAACTCTCATTTCATTTACTTGTTGCATTAAATGCCTAATAATAAAAATTTGATCATTACAACCACGTCCCTTTCTAAAACCGGCCTGCTCGTTCCTAAGTATATCATCAACCACTGGCTCCAGCCTATTTAACAACACTCTACTAAACACTTTCAAGGCTATCGGTGACAAAGTGATTCCCCTCCAATTACCACATTCACTCAGGTCTCCTTTCTTGGGAATTTTAACAATCACACCATACTTCCAATCTGATGGTATTATTCCTGTTACCCATATCCTATTGAATAACTTGGTCAAGATCATTGTTAATCTATCCTCCTCCACTTTAAACATTTCTGGAAATAAACCATCCTCCCCTGGTGCCTTATTATTCTTTAACTGTTTCGTTGCCTTCTCCACTTCCCCCATCCTTGTCTCTCCTGTTTCTATATTTAAATCTTCCTCAGCAGGTGGTATATCTTCTTCTGGCGGTATTGGCCTATTAAGAACTATCTCAAAGTGCTCTTTCCATCTGCTTTTAATATCTCCATCTTTAATCAGTAAATTACCATCCCTATCTCTAACAGGTATTTCCTTGCGTTTCTTTGCATTGCCACTCAGTTTTTTAATTGATTCATATGCTATCCTTTGACTCTGTCCATCATTTCTATTTATTAAAATTTCAGTTTATGTAACCTTTCCATCTACATATCTTCTTTTATCTCTCCTTGCCAACCTTTTGACTTCTGAATGCAAACTCCAATACTCAGCTCTTGCTATCTCAATCTCATTATCATCATCACAATGCATCTCACTCTTCAATTTCGCTTCACGTCTCTTTTTTATCATATCCCACGTTTCATCTGACATCCATGTCTTTCTCCTACATCTACGTCTTCTTCCGATCGTACGATCAGCAGTTTCATGCAAAATTTTTTTCACATCCCCCCACACCTCATCCACACTTCTCTCCCCCTCCTCCAACGCATCTAGCACCAAAAACCTATTTCTGCATTCTAATCGTAACTCTTCCCTTTCCTCTCCTTCCCTTCTAAGTGCATCAATATCATACCCACGGGTACCACATCTTTCCTTCTTCTGACTTTTAAGTTTAAACTTTACTTTTGCAATGATGAGTTGATGATCGCTACCAATATCCGCTCCTCGTTTAACATGAACATCTAGCAAAGAACTTCTATGCCTTCTACTGACAGCAATATGATCAATTTGATTTTTGTAATTACCGCACGGTGACACCCACGTTGTCTTGTGTATGTTGCAATGCTGAAAAAGTGTACCGCCGATGACTAAATCATTAGCCAAACAGAAGCTCCCAAACCTCACTCCATTTTCAGTCATCCTTCTACCAACACCCATTTTACCCATACACTGCTCAAATCCCTCGTTTGGACAGCCCAACACTGCATTAAAATCGCCAATGCAGACCAAAATATCATGTCTAGGAACCCTTCCTACCACTTCCTGTAATCTTTCATAAAATGCGTCTTTCCTTTCATCCGGTGCATTATTAATAGGCGCATAACACACAAACATACTTATGTTGCCATGATTGGACTTAAACCGTGCATACAGCAGTCGCTCGTCTATAGCTTCCCACTCATATAAAGCCTTATTTGCCTTACAACTCAGTAGTAATCCTACACCCTGATAATGCCTTCCATCCTGTCGTCCAGATACCAACATACGTAAACCATCCCCCAAATCCAGCTTATCAGTTCCGCTTAATCTAGTCTCTGTTAGAGCACAAATATCAGGTCCATAATTTTTGAAAACCGCTACTAACTCATCAATTTTACTGTCCTAATTGAGTGTTCTTACATTCCAATTACCAATTGTTAACATATTTTTTGCATTAAATAGAGAATTATGTTCTTTGCACCCCCTGCCCATTTAAGGGCTGCACGGGACTGGGGGCCATTGCTATTCTTTCTGCGGTTATCTTGGTTTCTTTGGCTAATTACCTGAACACTTCGCCAGAGTGTTGCAGTCGCAGTAGGCAGCTAACTTACCTGTTTGCCCGCACCCGCCAGGCTCAGCTGTGCTAAAACCATGCGCATGCTGGCGAGCTTTCCAGCCATTTCACTCTCAAGGAGTTTATCTGCCTGGGAAAGCATCCACACCCCTGCTCCCGAGGGCTTTGGCTACTTACACTCCGTAAACAGAGTGGGCGATGGGGCCGCCACATCCCTACGCCTCATTAGTACGAAAGAAGAACAATAAGTAGTAGAGAAAGAAAGAGCAAGCTATGGGAGGTAGAGGACGCTCAATTCCTCACTTAGATAGACCCACCCATCACCCTCTTATTATGTCATTAATTATTTTTGTTTTTGATGGAAGACGTCTGCAGTTGAGGGCGTGATTCGTCAAATGTATTACACCTGTTCATATATAGGTAATATAACTGGTTTTCTGAATGATTCTTAATCTTATCATCCATCTACTTGTCATGGAAGGAATGAAAATGTATTACACTTGTATTTATATAGGTAAAATGTAACTGGTTTTCTGTATGTCTCTTATAATCTAATCGCCTACCTCCTTGACACTCTCTTCTGACCGTCTCCCACACTCTCGTCTTCAGGAACTGGGTCGC
Organism: Petrolisthes cinctipes; assembly: GCA_033782935.1. Taxonomy (NCBI): domain Eukaryota; kingdom Metazoa; phylum Arthropoda; class Malacostraca; order Decapoda; family Porcellanidae; genus Petrolisthes; species Petrolisthes cinctipes. Next base: position 2,469,582 of record JAWQEG010000175.1, read on the forward strand.
CGTCTGCCTTGGCTGTGTTGTGTGCTGCCAATGGAGACCTTCCCAACCTCCCTCACCTCCCGACCCTACTCCGTACGGTCTGACCACTCCACCATAATACCCTTCCTATCTCGATCATCGTCAGTCGTCTCGTCCAGGTGGGTGGGTGAGTGGGAAATGACCTCATCTCACCTCATTTCGTTTATACTGACCAATTTGATCTTATCTGTACTGACCTAATTTGATTTTATATGTAGACACCTAATTTGATCATGTGTACTGGATTTGATGTTATCTGTACGGTACTGACCTAATTATTTTGTTCATGTGTACTGACAAATTTATCTTCCTTTCTGTAAATGTGCCACAACCACTTTCAACAAACGAGACAGCCTAACATATTGCACATCATTGTCTACATCCTCATAATATCCCTTAATCTTTCAAACATGACCACGAAACACCAACTACATTAAAGGAGCTTGTTTCGTGGCATAGTCAGGAGGAATCAGAAGCCACCAGTGTTCCTTAATTTGCCTTTCATTTCTAACTCTGTCCTGCCACCTTACCCCTTAATTTGTTTTTAAAGATTTATCTCTCCAGTATCATTTTCTCCCTTAAGGTGGTTGAACAGTGTTGGTAAATCTGGAGTAACTGATTCCTCCAAACTATTCCAAGCAACAGGCCACCATTATATTTATTTTGTCAATCTAGTTAGCCCTGTTTCCTTGCATACCTTGGAGGAATCAAGGCGCTCAATATAATGTACCAAAAAGTGTTGATAAATCTGGAGCAACTGATTCCTCCAAACTATTACAAGTAACAGGCCATCATTATATTTGTCATTCTAGTTAGCCCTGTTTCCTAGCATACATTGGAGGAATCAAGGCGCTCTAATGTACCAAAAATATATTACCCTCTTTAATTAATGTATGAGTCTATCCAACAGGAACGAGAAGGCTCAGGCTGACCTCCCAAGTCCCCACACCTTAGTACAGTCCATGACACCTGTACCCTTCCTCATTGACTCCACTAAGTAGCTACACACACACACACACACACACACACACACACACAGTCCTCGTTTGTGGCAAGTAAGTATGGCCCTGTGATGAAGAAATTGAGAGACTGATAGATTGACAGTCATTATATTTCATCAAGTAAGGATTCCTATTTTGTAAAGCAGTTAGTTTGACTGAGGTTTAATTTTGGTAAAAGTAGATTATGTAAGATATCTTTTTGTACCATACACGTAAATTAATCATAATCATCATCATCATCATAATTATTAGTGGGAAGGTTTTGTTGTCATCTTTTGGGATCCCTCCATACAAACAAGCCTCCACGCTGACACCTTTCCCATGTGGATTGATTAAAGTTTAGTTTGAATAAAATAGTTTGATTAATTTAGGGACCCTGTGATTGTGTATAAGACCTGGTGGCTTCTGATTCCTCCAGACTATGCCACGAATCAAGCTCCTCTAATGTAGGTGGTGTTTCGTGGCAATGTTTTAAGGATTCTCTAACCTCCAATTTTCTTACTACATCATGGGGGTAATTAAGATATATTTTTAATGAAGTGAATTGAGTGAGGTTCTAGTTTATGTGTATAAATAATTTAAGGCTGACTTGCTTGTTAATTTATACTGATTAGGGTTAAGCTTTATGTATAACTAGTTCAATTAAGACTGACACAGAAGATTAAGGGACCCTGTGCTGTAGTCTGAATATTGAAAAATACGAGTCCTTCAAATATTGCCACGAAACACCACCTATGTGGAAGGACCTTGTTTCGTGGCATAGGCCCTAGTCAGGAGGAATCCAAAGCCACCAAGTCTCAAACACGATCACAGGGTCCCTTATGGAAGTGTGAGTTTGTCGTAATGTAAATACACGATCACTATAGCAGTTGTACACTCGCAGTTCAAAATTTGTATCCAGTTATTGTTGAAGTTTCGAATCATTTGGCATACTAGTGAACCAATTACAACGCTTATCCTGTTTCATATTTACTTGTGTTCGCTTAATACTCGATCAGGCTATTCGAAGCAAGCCTGGATACATATTTTGGATTGCGAGTGTACAGTACATAGAGTCTACCAGAGGATGCAACTTCTTTACAAACTCAGGGATAATCGTCATGAAATATTGAAAGGTGGAATGACAAATGTGTAAAAGAAGTTTGATGAAGGAGTCTTTTGTAAAGGTTCATGGACATTTTAAAGTTTCTCTAGTAATCGTATACTTAAATTATTTTATGTAATGTTTGTGAATGTAGAATTTGTAACTTACAGTATTCCCTCGATATAGGATGATTAAATTTATCACATATATCCTTTTAACACAGTGTCTTTAATCACGTAGTTAGTTTGTCTGTGTGGAGATGAATAACACAAGCCTGGGAAAACATTTGGTCGTATTCAATGAGTAACCGAGTGTGAAATGAATTTGTGGATAAAAGTATTTTATTCATTGTATATCGAGGGACAGCTTTATCTGCACGTATTCTTACATAAGTAGATTATATTTTACAGAGAAGAGATTCTTCTGGTAAATTGGAAAGTTTCTTATTCTTCCAAACTAGGTCATGAAACAGATCCCCTACGAGTAAACCATTGAGGTCGTCTGTCTCCTGGTATAGTTAGGAGGAATCAATAACCTTCCAATTTATTAACATGAGAATCTTCCCTTAATCTTATGTAAAAGTAGTTGCTTATTGTAATTAATGGGGTACATAGTATAGTGTTGTTGGTTGTATATCTGGAGAAACTGATTCCTCCACATTATTCCAAGCAACAAGATACCATTATATTTATTGATTAGTTCTGTTTCTGGCATACTTTGGAGGAATCAAGGCACTCCAATGTACCAAAAGTATGTTATAACCCCTTAAACTGATTGTATAAGTCGATCCTAGAGTATAAAACCACAATGTGAAATATAGTTGGTTAGCCATGAACAAACTGCCTCCTCCAGACTTGTCCTGTCCTCTGCTGCAAACACTCGTCCATATCTCTCTCCAATCTGCACTCTTCTCTTCCACACACATCACAACTTCATCTCTTGTGTTTAGTCTCTCTCTCTCTCTCTCTCTCTCTCTCTCTCTCTCTCTCTCTCTCTCTCTTCCACACACATCACAACTTCATCTCTTGTCTTTAGCCCATCTACCGCCTCCTCTCTCTCTCTCTCTCTCATGACTGATTGATATATTAATGCAACTGATTTATTCATTATTAATTATTGAGCATATTACATTAATCATCAACTAATCACTAATACAACCTCCCTCACTTACACCTTAGGCAGCCTCTTGTAGAATTAAATTATTTATACTGTACTTAATGTGATATAAGGTCGATTATATTTTATTTATACTATAAGTAATCTCTTATGAAAAAAACAATTATTGTTTACTTGATCTATTTAAAATGTAGGTTAATTATATTTAATACTGTGTAAAAGTAGTTTCTTTCTTAATCTGTTTCAAGAGTAGATTAGTTTTGCTTAAAATATCTCATAAAAGTATATTTAACTTGCACAGTAATTGGGTTTAATCTCTTTTAGCATTAAAATTCTTGTATTTATTCATATTTCTATTGAGTTGACTTCAGCAGTTCTCTCCCACTTCATAGATTTCGAACGGATGGAATGAATATAGTTGAACCATTCTGTCATCTTGGGTTTTCTGATTCAGGCTCGAGTGGAGATTCTTTTGTTGGTGAAGTGGAAGGTCTTTGATTCCTCCAAACTGTGCCGCGAAATAGATCCCCTATTAGTACCATTGAGGGCTTCTGTTTTCTGGCATATTGTTAGGATTAAGTAGTAGCCTTCCAATTCACTAACAAAAGAATCTCCCATTAATTAAGAACATTCGTGATGTAGTAAAAAAAATTGGAGGCGAGATATTCCTTGAAACATTGCCACGAAACACCACCTACATTAAAAGGGCTTGTTTCGTGGCATAGTCGGGAGGAATCAGAAGCCACCAGGCCTCATACACAATCACAAGGTACTTAAATGGTGGATACAACCTATTGACCGAGAATAAACCAGCTGTACTATTGAGAGTAATATGTGTAGGAATGAGTAGTGATTAATTAAGCCTATTGTTTGTGTTGTAATTTAGTTGGGCTAATTACTGGAGGAGTAATAATTCTGGTCACAAAGATGAAAAAAAATATTAATGTCTATTGATTAGTGGGTGCGGGAGTAGGGGACAGGCTTGGGGGGGGGGGACTGGGGGGGTGCGGGAATAGGGGGACAGGCTTTGGGTGGGTAGAAAACCTGTCCCCCTACTCCCGCACCCCCCCAAGCCTGTCCCCCTACTCCCGCACCCCCCCAAGCCTGTCCCTCTATTCCCGCACCCCCTTAAGATGAAGGAAAATAATATTGTCTGTTAATTAATTATTACTGGACAAGGTTGTATTTTAGGCATACCAACTGTTTACACAATGTACACATATTTGCCAAGTTACTGTACTACACCGTATACACAGTTACCATACCATACACACACACAGTTGCCAAGTTACTTACTATACCGTCGGGTGCACTGCATATGTTACTTTCCTTGAATATAATTCTAAGAGACAGTCAGCTGTTGTACAGTAAGGCGCTCATCAAGACACTGTGTTTATTAATGTAGATTGTAGATTTAAGGGTTAATACACTTGTGGTACATTTGAGTTTCCTGTCCAGATTCCTGCAAGGTCTGCCAGGAAACAGGACCAGATTAACACTATTTGGAAGGAATCAGTTGCTCCAGATATACCAACTCTCAAATACATCCTGAAGGGGACAGTACACTTTTGATATACTGGACTAACTTGATTCCTCCAAAGTAAGTCAGGAACAGGACCAGATTAAGAAAAATAGTGTTGGCCTGTTGCTTCGAATAGTTTGGATGAATCAGTTACTCCTGATATACCAACTCTGTAATACATCCTTAATTAAAGGGATCAACATGGAGGGCTACTAATTCCTCTAAACTATGCTACACAACACACCTCCTTATTGTATACTAATAAGGCACTAGGTACTAGTCTTCATGCTGTGATAGTTTGGAGGAATCAACGGCCTTCAATTGGTCCAGATCAAATGTCCCCCTTATGGTATTAATTAGGTTTAACTTCTAGTATATACTGTAGTGTACATTGTAATATAGAAGGTATCGTAAGTTTATGTACTTTAGTGTAAGATATAGTTAAGTACAACTGTAGACATAACGTGATAAAATGTTTTTAACTTAACCTTGTTCGTAGTAGTGTCGTCTTGTTTTAACCACAGATATCTTTGGTAAAGTATGTAAAACCACTGTATTTACAGTAGAGTGTTAAGTAAAGTATTGGGCGGAGCAGGACATACTGCACGGTACTGGAGTACCCTTCCCCCCTCCATAATTATACTCATATATCCCTAAAAGTTAATAAAAATAAGTGACAAACATATATTCAGAGCCTTGCTATATCGTACTAATTTGAACATTTCAAACTAATTTTTTCTCCATCCGTCAGCGGTAGTTGGATGGTGGAGGCAACACCCTGCCTTGACCACCATTTGTTGGATGGTGGAGGCAACACCCTGCCTTGACCACCATTTGTTGGATGGTGGAGGCAACACCCTGCCTTGACCACCATTTGTTGGAGGGTGGAGGCAACACCCTGCCTTGACCACCATTTGTTGCATGGTGGAGGCAACACCCTGCCTTGACCACCATTTGTTGGAGGGTGGAGGCAACACCCTGCCTTGACCACCATTTGTTGGATGGTGGAGGCAACACCCTGCCTTGACCACCATTTGTTGGATGGTAGAGGCAACACCCTGCCTTGACCACCATTTGTTGGAGGGTGGAGGCAACACCCTGCCTTGACCACCATTTGTTGGATGGTGGAGGCAACACCCTGCCTTGACCACCATTTGTTGGAGGGTGGAGGCAACACCCTGCCTTGACCACCATTTGTTGGATGGTGGAGGCAACACCCTGCCTTGACCACCATTTGTTGGTTGGTGGAAGCAACACCCTGCCTTGACCACCATTTGTTGGATGGTGGAGGCAACACCCTGCCTTGACCACCATTTGTTGGAGGGTGGAGGCAACACCCTGCCTTGACCACCATTTGTTCCCACTATTACATCCACCAATGTTATCTTTTAAAACATTTCCACCTCCAATATGGCTACATACAAGTGAAAAATAAATAGTTATGTAGGATTATTTATATAATATCATAGTACTTTACTTGACGGCATTATGTGACATTATTTATAAGTAATATTAAGTATTATATCGATATAATACAACACCAGCAACCAGTGAATGAGTATTGGGACTAGTTTTGCCTGGATATTATATTGATATAATTAAACATCAGTATAATTAATATAATCCTGTAGTGAACCAAGCAAGCTTTACACTTACTATCACACACCACGCTTCTAGACCTTCTCCTGACTAACTCAGACCCGACGCTTCTCTGCCGTCACTTGTCCAAGCTACCTGTAGCCCACCTTCCTACCCAGATTTTGGGGATCACTGACCTGCTGGCTCGGCTCACGTCAACACCTTCCTCTCGCACCTCCGAGTCAGACGCCCTCACCAATACACACTCGCACACCACGCTAATCCACGCTGCTTGGTTCACCACAACCTTACCTGAGTTGTTACCTATCAATAAACTGCCTTGTACTGCACATCGAGTCTTCAGTCATCCTGGGTGATAACGTTCCATATCGTTATAACTGGTGACCCCGGGAAAAATTACATCCAGCCTGAGACGACTTTGCCATCTCCACGTGTGCAACGACAACGCAAGGTAACCCTACACACCTGCCCTGAACCAAGCCATACGACGACTTCAAGCTCCTGTGTCCCTTCTACACTAAGAAGAGATTCTACACCCCACCCTCCAAGCCACGTGTTATCGCGAGACTACTCTCCAAGCTACACTACAACACCTCTACGCTACTCTACATCCCATACGACACCGTTACCAGCACATAAGGTTCCCCTATATACGCATACGTTGCCCTCCTTTTCTTTTTCGTTGTGTATAGTATAAATCAGTGTTAAATCCCCAGTGCTCTTACCCCTCCACATTTGGATTAAAGTAACATAATTCTTGTGTTTCTCACCTATATTGCCCCCCTCTCGCCATTTCCTTGCCATAGTGCCTATCTCGCACTAAAATATTGTCCTCCCTAACCCCTCACCACAATCTCACACTCCACTCGCGGGGCGCGCTTGATGACCACGTGCCGCACCTTCGCCAGCAACGGACGCTCTACACGAAGGGATTAAGTACTCGATATCAGCATTTATTTTCCAATCTTTCTCTCAGTTAATCCTCCCCAGTGATTCTTCTCCCCAGTTTTTTCCATATCTATAGTATTATTGTACCGGCACATTGCCGCATATCCCCAATTTATATGTATTTTCTATTTATATGTATTGTGTGATAGAAAAGCAATCCAATCTTCGCCTACCCACGCTATCCCTGTCACACCCGTACAAAACACTCCACCTCCACGCTCTCTAAAATATCATTCCTTGTCTCGTTCCATTCCCGCCATTCTACCTTAGTTAATATATTTCACCCACGCTCGCCACTCTCACTCTACCCTCTAGGGAATTCTCTGGCCGCACCTACACCCCAACCTACCCACGCATCACTCATCCCTAACCTCCTTCCTCCACCTCAGCCTAACCTACCCATCCCCCACTCTTACCCCACCACCACCCTCCTCTCCTTCCCTCTCCCTACCCATAACCAAAACCATCCCCTCTCCTCCACCCTAACCTACCTCAGCATTACTACAGTTTTCTATCACGGCCCACTCTGACTCAGTCTCCCCCGATTTCCTACCATTCTCTTCGATTCCTTCTTCCCTGTGGGAACTAATATATTTTACCTCCATACCCCATCGTGCTCCCGTTTTCCATCCACCCACTCCACACCGCATTGCATAACTTACGTCTCACCAACAATATGGCACAAACACCTGAATCAGCCAACACCACAAACAACACCCAACACACACCCACGTTATCCATTCCATTCACCCCTCCATTCTCATCTGACACTCGCGTGGTTGGCACACATAGAGGAAGTCTGGAGAGGAGATAATAGTTCCGATGAGGCGAAATATCAGGCAGTCATCAGGGCTCTGCCAACAGATATATTCGCCTTAATCTCTCCTTCGCTTCATACACTAACGTCTGGGTCACAGTATGAGGGTCTGAAAGCCGCTATCACGACGGCGTGTGGAAATATCGTCCTACAGAACTTCAAGGCCCTGGAAAATGTTCAGTTGGACGGGAGGAGCCTATCTGCACTCCTCAGACATATGCAACGGCTCAACCAAGCAGCAGGTAATCCCTTCCCATACATCATACTGAAAACAAGACACACTAATCTGATGCCGCCCCAGTTACAGCTGCACCTCATCGCTCAGCCAAACCTCACACTCCAGGAGTATGGAGAGCAGGCCGACTCTCTCATGGACGCCCACATCGAGCAAGAGGGCTCATGGAGTGGCAACAGATTCCCATCAAACACCACAACAACGGCAGTAAATACCACCTCCACGCCACCTCAGCAGTCCTCCATGCAACCACAACCTACAGAACCATGTGGAAGTACGGCAGAGTTAGTACAATTAACGAGGGAGATACATAGACACTGTACAACAACAACAATTGACACAACCACGTGAACAATCACGACCACTAGCTCTACCACCACCGCCTCAACATCAACCACCGCCCCAAGTCAGACAACCATGGCGACAGCAACAGATGCAGATATACGTGTACCATCAACACTACGGGAGGCATGCAAGGAACTGCCGAGCACCATGTCAGTGGCCTAGTCACACACCAAACTCTGACCGCTTCAACAACCAGGGAAACTACTAGGGCGGTGGCGTGAGAGGAGATACGTCACTGCTGCCGACACTAACGTTCCCACAACTACCACTCCACTACCACGTATCACTTCCGCTACCACGGCATTATCTCCACGGGTATCGAGCGACACTACCACCCAGATTCCAGCCACATCTCTCCACCGACACACTCCTGCACGGACGACCACACCCGGAGACACCACACATCCGCCTGGGGACCCACAGGCGTACCCCCTCAGGTCATACACCGCTGAACCTCACAGCCGCACTCTCCTGTGGGTGGAGGATCTAGCAACGACGGAGCTGTTCCTGGTGGACTCAGGATCTGAAGTCAATGTACTTCCTCCCACTTATCGGGAGAAACAGCAACCCTCCAGCTTAGCGTACGATCTCCTGGCAGCTAATAAATCACCCATCGCAACATATGGCACAAGAAGTAAAGGCGTCTCCCTCATCACCGAGGAATGGTTTGTGTGGCCGTTTGTGGTGGCAGATGTACAGTACCCAATCCTAGGGCTGGACTTCTAGGCAGCACATGATTTGTTGATTGATACTAAAGGCAGGATGCTGCTACACAAAACAACGGGCCGTCACATACAAACCAAATCATGCCACCAGTCACAACCCACCATCACCCACATCACCAAGACAAGCGAGTATCACCAGCTGCTCCAGGAGTTCCCTCAATTACTGTTGGCCACCAACGATTGTCAGCACAAAGATCCGGGAGTGCGCCACAACATCGTCACGACCGGTCCACCATGTTTCGCCAGACCCAGAAGGATGCCACCGGAGAGACTAGAAGCAGCAAAGAAAGAATTCCAAGTCATGCTGCAACAAGGGATAGCATGTCCATCAGACAGTGCATGGGCATCTCCACTCCATATGGTGCCCAAAGCACAGGAAGGCGAATGGAGGGCATGCGGTGACTACCGTGCACTCAACGCCGTAACGACACCAGACCGTTACCCTATACCCCATGTCCTGGATTTCCACTCCAAGCTCCAGGGGTGTACTGTTTTCTCGAAGGTCGACCTAGTCCGCGCCTTCAACCAAATACCCATGGCAGAGGAAGATATAAAAAAGACTGCCATTACCACACCCTTCGGCTTATTCGAATTCCCTGCCATGAACTTTGTCCTGAGAAATGCTGCCCAAACCTTCCAGCGGTTCATGGATAGGGTAGTCAGGGGCTTGGACTTCGTGGTGGTATACATCGACGACATCCTAGTGGCATCCAGTGACCATACGACAATCCACACCTCACACGTACTCTTTTGTGCAACACTACCCAGCAAGCATGGCTCATTAATGTTTACAGGTTGTCCCCATTTTAATGTATGTATATATGTGTATTTATTTTCTTTGTATTGTCTTTAGTGAGGCCATTCCTCACCTATGTATGTCAATTGTAATTATTTTTATTACCCTCGCTCCTCTCAAAATTCTTTTTTTTGGGGGGAGGGGGGTACTGTAGTGAACCAAGCAAGCTTTACACTTACTATCACACACTACACTTCTAGACTTTCTCCTGACTAACTCAGACCCGACGCTTCTCTGCCGTCACTTGTCCAAGCTACCTGTAGCCCACCTTCCTACCCAGATTTTGGGGATCACTGACCTGCTGGCTCGGCTCACATCAACACCTTCCTCTCGCACCTCCGAGCCAGACGCCCTCACCAATACACACTCGCACACCACGCTAATCCACGCTGCTTGGTTCACCACAACCTTACCTGAGTTGTTACCTATCAATAAAATGCCTTGTACTGCACATCGAGTCTTCAGTCATCCTGGGTGATAACGTCCCATAACGTTATAATATAAAGACAATATAGTACATTCGTCTTTTCAGCTTGAAGGCCCGATACTGATTGAATTTCCAAATAGCTTTTTTGCCTTCTTCAGCTCTTAACGGAAAATTTCTGTTTGAGCTCTTCTTTATGGTTTTAACCGATAAATAGAATATTTGACATTTTAACGTAATTTTTACGTCAAGTTACGTCACGTTACGTCATAAAAACCTTTGCCGGTGGTGCTGATTCAGTATATATAGTTTTGGGAGTGAAACCAGGTTTTTTTAGTGGATTTATTTTAGATGACGTAATTTTTACTTCGAGTTACGTCATGTTACGTCATACCAAAACCTTCGCCTGGTGATGGTGATTAAGACTATATATGGGTTTTGGATGTAGGTGTAACCGTTTTCGAGTTATAAGAGGACAAACAGTGACGGATTGCCATTTATAGTATAGATGTATGTATGTACAGTAGTGGTCAAAAATAATCATCCATACAGGAGTAACTCACGTAAAATTAATTATGACTGCTTCCCTCTGTTTCTTAGCTGATATACTTTCCAATAAATAGATTACGTAACATCTTTTAATTTACTACAAGCAGCTACACACTACTTAAAACAAGAACATCATATATGAACGTGAAAACAGTAAGTTGTTTGAGATACCAATATGTAGATGATTATATTATTATTGACCACGACTGTATGTGTGCATGTATGTTAAACTTTGGTAAACTATTGTGTGTGTATATGTGTAAATTCCGTGTGTGTTTCCTGACATACTTTGGAGGAATCAAGGCACTCCAATGCACCAAAAAAAGATTCTCCTCTTCAATTCATTATTTATTTTATTTTAATTAGCCCGCCAGTTTAAAATAGTATAGGAGTAAATAAGTACAGTTTTCTCTCATTAACAAATTACATTTTCTCTCATTAAATATTTACGTACACTTAGCTAATCCAAATTCTGGAAAAGGTTTATTAATTTAAAGAACCCTGTGTGTGACGTAGTCAGAAAATTGGAGATATATGAGTCCTTCAAATACTGCCACGAAACACCAACTATATGAAAGGAGCTTGTTTCCTGGTATGGTCAGGAGGAATCAGAAGCCTCCAATATTTACATACGATCACAGGGTCCTTAATTAAAGGGGAAATAATTCACTTTTGGTACATTTGGAGTGACTTGATTCCTCCAAAATATGTCAGGAAACAAATAGGACCAAATTGACAATATAAATAATAGTGGCCTGATGTTGCTTGGAATAGTTTGGAGGAATAATTATCTACGACTTTTCAAACTGATATGTGTGTGTGTGTGTGCATGGAAAGAGTTAAAGTGAAATCGGCATAAATCAATCTTATAGTCATGTTTCAGTAATTCCACTTATACATAAAATATATTATATCTTTATTAATTAATTGTGATAATGTGAGATTGAAAAAGTAATGTTATAAAGATAAAATACTATAATAGAGAATATAATTATGTGTGTGTGTGTGTGTTTCAGCTGGTCTTAATTACATCCTGGACACGTGCTCATGTGTATGTGTTTGGGGGGGGGGGGGGGTTCTACATTTGGGCATTTGTGTTTGGGAGGGTGTGTGACTGACGTGGTGATGAAGGCCTCGTATACATAAATTATGTATGTATATTGTATGAGGAGAGTTATACACTAATAATAGGATACATTTATTTTATACAAGTTCTTTGTGTATATCCGAGCTAGGATTGCAAAAATGGTCTTTCTTTCTAATTACGCTGACCGCATAGAATACCTTTTGTAAATAAACACTACATTATAATATACGATCCCTCACTGCTTACATGAAACACAAGTTGTTATATATTCATTCATTACATCTAAATATATCCATGTTTTCGTGTTTTTCCAATGAGATTAATTATCTTTTATTAATTTGAAAGTATTGTGTATGAGTTAGAAGGATAAAGATATAATATAGGTTCACAATAGCATAAAATATTGTCTGTGTGTGTGTGTGTGTGTGTGTGTGAAGGTTTGTTAATGTTTTTAATTGTTTTGTGTGTGTACATATCTGTGTGTGTGTGCGTGTGTGCACTTCCTGTATGTGTAGAGAGAGTGAGAAAGGTGTTTATACAGTAAAGAGTGTATGTGTGTATGTATGGTAAACATTGGTAAACTATTGTGTATGTTTATGTGTAAATTCCGTGTGTGTGTTTCCTGACCATGCCACGAAACAAGCTCCTCTCATATAGTTGGTGTTCCGTGGCAGTATTTGAAGGACTCATATATATCCAATTTTCTGACTACGACACACACAGGAATCCTTAAATTAATTAATAAACATTTTCCAGAATTTGGTTTAGCTAAGTATACATAAATATTTAATGAGAGAAAATGTAATTTGTTAATAAAAGAAAACTGTACTTATTTACTCCTATACTATTTTAAACTGGCAGGCTAATTAAAATAAAATAAATAATGAATTGAAGAGGAGAATCTGTTTTTGGTGCATTGGAGTGCCTTGATTCCTCCAAAGTATGTCAGGAAACACACACGGAATTTACACATATACACACACAATATTTTACCAAAGTTTAATATACATGCACACATACATACTGTATAAACACCTTTCTCTCTCTCTACACACACACAGGAATTGTACACACGCACACACACACAGGAACTATACACACACACACAGAAACTATATATATATATATATATATATATATATATATATATATATATATATATATATATATATATATATATACAGTAATTGTACACAAAAAACAATTCAAAACAATAACAAACCTTCATACACACACACACACACACTATTTTATGCTATTGTAAACCTATATTATATCTTTACCCTTCCAATTTATAAACAATACGTTTAAATTAATAAAATAGAATTAATCTAATAAGGAAAAATACTAAAACATGGAAATATTTAGATGTAATGAATGAATATATAACAACTTATGTTTCAGGTAAGCAGTAACTATCGAACAATCACTATAGCCACTTTGGTAGTGGTGAGGGAAGGTTCGAGAATATTATGGACTGGCATTTGCCACTACCGCTAAACTAGGTAGACATGCCACCTAAGACTTCCGGAAAGGCTGCCAGGAAGGCCGGCAGGGCTCAGTAATACCCGAACAGCAACTACTATAGTCAAACTCGCCTAAATAAGCGATTGACCTCATCAGCGAGAAGTGCCAAGACCTGGGGCTCAAGATATCAGCAGAGAAGACCCGGGCCATGATGTTAAAGGCGGCGGACCCAGCAAGGCAGTTCCGAATACAGGGAATCGATCTGGCCTAGACCAACTCCTATCAGTACCTCGGTGTGTGGGTCGACAAGCGGCTGTCCTTCACATCCCACGCCGCCTACCTGAGGGAGAGGATGCAGGCCAGGCTGAGCGTGATGCAGGCCATGACGCGACCCACTGCGGGCGCCACCTTCTCCGTTTTACGCCTGTACTACGTGCAGGCGGTACGCTCCCTGGTGGACTACAGCGCCCTCGTCCTCCTAACACTCTCCCCAAACCAGCAGGAGCGGCTCGAGTAGTGCAGAACACCGCCATGAGGACCATGCTGGGAGCTTCGAGGTGGACCAGTGCATGCATCATGCAGAGTGAGACCAGCCTGGTACCCCTCACCACCAGGGTACAGCACATCACAGCCTGCCGCATATCAAGGGTGCTGCAGCGCGACGCGGAGGGTGTGACGCAGAGGAGACTGCGGCTGGCGGCCACCCAGGGCGTCGACACTCTACGCCGCAACCCGTGGCTGCTTCAAACCACCCTGGCCCACACAAAGGACTGGCTGCAAGCGGACCTCCCTGCCCCTACCTATCATGCCCCGCCCCACTGAACCAGACAGTGCGGTGTACTACACCGACGGCTCAGTCGATCCTGACAGCGGGAGAACGGGTGCTGCTGCCATCACCAGAGGGACTGAGTTGTGTGAGAGGACCTCTAATCACTGCTCCATCCTACAGACAGAGCTGGTGGCCATCCAACTGGCTCTGGAGCACTCCCACCACCGACAGGAGCCCACCGTGATGCTGCACACAGACTACTGAGCGGGGCTACAGGCCCTCCAGCAGCCGCATCCCAAAGACAATGTGGGCCTCATCACCACCATTCTGGGTATCCTCCAGAGCATCACCGCGCAGGGGCGGCAGGTGAAGCTCAACTGGATCCCTAGCCACGTTGGAGTACGAGGCAATGAATCTGCTGACACAGCCGCCAAGAGAGCTGCTGGTGGCCCACAGGTGACCAGGCACGTGTCCCCCAGTCTGCGTCAAGTAAAGGCACACGCCAAGCGCACCGCAGCCCAGCACGCCCACCACACACACCGGCAACTGGAAGCGAGGAAGAGACAGGCAGCTTGGTATGCCGCCGCCACCGACTACCAGCCACTGGATGCCTCCCAGCAACAGCCTAGGTCAGACGGGGTGCTGCTGCAGCGCGTAAGGCTGGGCTACTGCACCAGGGAGGAGTTGTACGACGGCTTCCAGGGGCAGGAGTGCGACCACTGCGGGAAGCACTGCCGCCACCCGCTAGTACACTACCTCATTTCCTGCCCGACCACGGCCGCTCTCAGATCAGCGCCGTTACCACCAACCGCCACCCAGCCTGCGGGTTGGGGACTTCTCAGCAGCCGCCAGGCCAGGGCCGCCCTCCTCGTTCGCCACACACCCACTGACCTGATGCTGCAGGTGCTCAGGGCGGCCCCCCTGCCCCGCTGACCACACCACAGCTCACTTTTTAGCCACCTGTGAGCACAGCACCATGCAACCCAGCACGGGAACACCCAAACTCCAACCGGCGGGCTGATGCCCGCTTTGTGTATTTCAAGTATATTATATGTATAACTCTGTGCTATATGTATATGTATAATGTATTGTAATGCACAATAAACCTTAAATAAACAAAAATAAAAATATTGGTAGTGGTGAGGGAAGGTTCGAGAATATTATGGACTGACATTTGCCACTACCGCTAAACTAGGTAGACATGCCACCTAAGACTTCCGGAAAGGCTGCCAGGAAGGCCGGCAGGGCTCAGTAATACCCGAACAGCAACAACTAGACAGCTATACACCACCGTCGCAGCAAAACCCACAGGCCTCAGCCTGCACCTATAAAACGGCCTTATTGGGTCACAGAGAAGGGTAGTCGAACGAGGGGTTATTGCCTTCCCTACGGTCTGTGTGGATAGAGCCTCACCTATCAGACTGTGGAAGGCCTTGCCCTCTCACCACTCACCGGGACAAGATCGACTTTTTGCCCAAAGACATTTTTTTTTTCTCTTTCGCACTGGTAAAGGAGGACACTGGAAACCCTAGGCAGGTCCCAGCGAATCCCTAAACCAACAGGAGTCCCAAGGTCTGGCTAGAGCAGCCGGTGGAGCTTTCTGGGTGCACCCCTTGCCTATGAGGGGATAGGTAGCTAGCCAGGGCCTTCTACATAGCAATAGGCATGGCCATGATTCTACCTATGATGGACTCCTCCACTGATAGCTCTGGGTGTGAATAGACACAGTCGGACCACCTTAGTGTTGGTTGAGAGGTTGATCTCAAAATTAGTTAATTAGGGCTGGTTATTATCCCTTTCTGGTGTTTTCTTTTCCTCTTCCCACTTCCCCCCACCCTTGGGGGAAGTGGTCACTATGTTGCCTTCCCTCCCAACCCCTCCTCCGTATATCGGAGGAGGCGGCCATGACCGACCACCACCACAAACTAACGAACCACGGAATGACGGACGATACGAGACTCGAACACCCCTTGACATAGACGTTAAGAATGCCTCATTTGTTATGTTTCATGCTACTGGTTCGGCCCCACTAGCCGGCCTCAATCTTTTTATCGTTAAGAAGGTAATTGATGGTTGGGCTGGTGAGGTTGAATCTGTTAAAAAACTTGCGTCTGGAGACATCCTTGTCAAAACTTTCAATTCTAAACAGGTAACAAGTTTGCTTAAATGTCGTCAGTTCCACGATTACGAAGTTGAAGCCAAGATTCCTCAAGCCATGAATTCCTGCAGGGATTTAATGATGATGGAAGAGACGGAAATAATCGAGGAAATGAGGACCCAAGATATCATTGATGCTAAATTTATAACTCGTTTAGAGGATGGTATGAGGAAGACGACTGCAACAGTTATTTTGACTTTTGCCAAAGTTTCACTTCCTGAAACTGTCAAAATTGGTTATGAAATTGTTAAAGTAAGACCCTTTATCCCCAACCCTCTTAGATGCTTGAACTGTCAGATTTATGGACATGAAAATCGAACTTGTAAGGCTTCTTCTCCAGTGTGTGGCAGGTGCGCGACGCCTGTCCATCCTGAGGAAAAGTGCACATCAGTGGAGCTCTCCTGCTTTCATTGTAAGGGTGCTCACTCCACTTCCTCGAGGGATTGTCCCAAGTGAAAGCTGGAGAAGGAGGTCTGCTCGGTGAAAGCAGTGCGAGGTATCTCTTATTATGATGTGAGGAAGGTGGTGATGGGATCGCAAGCGACTCCATCACCCAATGTCTTGTATGCTTCGGCGGTGATATCTCGACCCGTGATGTGTACTATTAGTACTCAGACTGAGTCAGAGCCAAGCGAACAGGCTGAACAATCTATTTCTAAACCTACTATCACTACCCCCTCTAAGTCTATTACCCCATCTATCAACTCCTATTCTCGGGCTGCAGCTTCTTTGCAGTCAGAGAAACAAAAGAAGTCAGACAAGTTAGATAAAGTAAACTACACCACCCTAAAACCTAAGTCACTTCCTTGCACACACCCTACTCCCACTTCATCGGGGGAGAGAAGGGATAGCTCTTCCTCGGTGGAGTCTGGGAGACTCACCATTGATGAGAAAGCAATGGATGTCTCCGGACGCAAGAACTGGGAAAGGTCCCCGGGTAGCCACTCACCAGGTGGCGGGCGGCACAAAAACTCTAAGCGCTCAGGCCAACCTCGTAACTCAAACCACCATAATCACTGTATTACAGTGGAATTGTAGAAGTCTTGGGAATAAATTGAACAACATATCAATATTATTACACACACACAGGCCAGACGTCATCTGTTTACAGGAGACAGGGTTGGAGAATCACTCTGACCCACCACAATTTAAACACTACAAGGCATACAGGAGAAACGATGGACACGGAGTAGCAATATACACACAAATCACATCCACAGACACAAATAACATTAAACACTACTCTGGAAGCCGTTGCTTGCAGAGTGAAATTACACAACACCTACATATCCATCTGCTCTCTTTATTAGGAGTAGGTTAAGATGTGGGTGCAGCCTTAATCCGCAGGTAGTAACCTTTATTAAAAAAAAAGGTAAGGTCTGGTCTCAACTGAAATTTGCCACGTCCAGTCCTATAAGGTGTTCGTAGGTTAACTACATCTTGTATTAATAAATTATGCTACCAGGGTAACTTATGGTATTGCAAATGATCGTGAAGTGGAGGGAAATTATCGGGAATTAATAGTACGCCATAGGTAAATTGAAATTGCATGTATAACTAAGGAATGAGTGGATAAAATTTAATTCGTAACCAGTTAGGAAAAACGAACACAGATAGGGAGGAGCCAGGAAAAATTTGAACTTCCAGCCTCTCAGTTAATGTTGGGAGATATAGTTTAGTTTGGAGAGGACACTTGGAGACAACACTCGTATAAGCTAGCTCCTTGCTTGCCTTAATTAGCCTCCACGTGTTGAGTGGGGAAGGAACAACGTAAACGTCGAGTCGTTGGATATTACCACGATTCACAAGGCTTTATAGTTGTATAACTGGTCAATCGCATCGACGAAGATCAGTAAAAAAATTAAAGGTGAGAGGGGAGCTAGTCTTGAAAAATTACGAGTGTGTGTTGCGAGACTCTGAAAATAATTACCAAGTGTGAGACATTAGAAAATATTCCAAACTTGCGTTAGCTTGAAAATCCATTGATATTAAAGTAATTGAGTAGGAAGTCCAGAAAACAGCACCTGTGAGCGCGGTTGAGCGAGTAGGTAGCTAGCATTGCATGAGTGTATGCGTGTGTGTGAAAATTTAATTATTCATGTTGGCTACTGGAGTTAAATAAATATAGAAAATTGTAATTGGTTGTTTGAATGCACCAGTAGATTTGTTTATCTATATAAATACATATATATCGGGAAGAACCCCAGAATATTAAAAATTCTATGTGCGAGGGTGGTTGAGGCCTAAACGGGGAGATAACCCAGACTTTTTATCTTCGCTGCAGCCAACCAACGAAGATCATAAATTAAACCGGGCAAGGTAAGTTTATAATTATCATATTATAAATTAAATTATCGATCATCTCACATCACCGTCACAATGTGAGAGTGTATGATAGTGTGTAAGAGAGTGAGTCTATATGTGTGTGTTTTAACATAATTACACACAGAGAGTGTGTATGAATGAGAGAGGTAGAGAGAGAGTGTAATAAACGGTTTATTTCTTTGGCAGCCAAACTGGCTGAAAAAATACAGTTCTAGTGTCATTGCAAGTATAAATAATAGAGAAGTTAAAAAGGGTAAAATACAGTTATAAAGTAATTACATGTATAAAATAGAAAAGTTAAAAGGGTAAAATACAGTTATAAAGTAATTACATGTATAAAATAGAAAAGTTAAAAGGGTAAAATACAGTTATAATGTCATTACATGTATAAAAATAGAAAAGTTAAAGGGTAATGTAAGAAGTAAAATTGCAATCTTTGGTACAGTAAAGTAAAAATTAGGTATAAGAAACATGAAGTAATGACTGGCATCAGTACAGAAACATAAAAGTTAAAAAGGTAATGTAAAAGAGTAAAATTGTAAACCTTGGTGCAATATGGTAAAAATTAGGTATAAAAAAAAAATATATATATATGAAATGACGTGACTAGCATTAGTACAAGAAACATAAAAGAAACTAACATTGTTTATATGTGTTTATATGTGTGTGTTTTAATATTATTATTAGTGTAAGAGATAGAGAGTGTGTGAAAGAGAAAGGTAGAAAGAGAGTGTGTGTGAAAGAGAGAGAGAGAGAGAGAGAGAGTGTGTATGTGTGTATGTGTATTTTCACCTATCTCACTTTTTCTCTCTCTATCTCTAATTCTATCTAAGTTTTTTCATATCTGTTTGTGTGTAAACAAATATTTGTGTGTGTACATTTGTGTGTGTATCTCTGTGTGTATATGTGCTATCTCGTGTTTGTTTATGTGTGTAGATAGAAAATTTTATTGGCTATCTAACCGTTTTTCCATTTTTATTTCAATGTCCAAAAATAAGGAGATATTGATGTCCAAAACAAAAGAAAATTCCAAAAATGAGTAAAAAAATATTCACCTTCCTCACTTTTTCTTTCTATCTCTGATTCTATCTAACTTTTTCATGTCTGTTTGTGTGTGTAGACAGAGAATTTTACGGGCTATCTAACCGTTTTTTTTTCATTTTCATTTAAGGGTCAAGGAATAAGGAGATATTTATGATATATGACAAGGTCAACTATCATTAGGCTTGGTTAGGATAGGTTAGGTTAGGTTAGATAGCGTGAGGTTAGGTTAGGTTATATAACGTGAGATTAGGTTAGGTTAAATAGCGTGATGGTTGGTTAGGTTAGGCTATGTTAGATTAGGTTATATAACGTGAGATTAGGTTAGGTTAGATAGCGTGAGGTTAGGTTCAGCTCGCATATATATATATATATATATATATATATATATATATATATATATATATATATATATATATATATGATTCAGCATTCCATGCAATAGATTAAATGATGATCGGTTTAAATAATTTTAAGCACAGATGTCGCTATGATGTGATGTCGAATTATACAGTTTAGCTGTTACAAATAATATATGATACTGTATTAAGTTAATGAGGACGAAAAGTGAAGTGAATCCCACCGCCACTACCAGAGTATAAAGTATTTC
The DNA here is from genome assembly GCA_033782935.1 of Petrolisthes cinctipes. Classification (NCBI taxonomy): domain Eukaryota; kingdom Metazoa; phylum Arthropoda; class Malacostraca; order Decapoda; family Porcellanidae; genus Petrolisthes; species Petrolisthes cinctipes. Next base: position 2,490,218 of record JAWQEG010000175.1, read on the forward strand.
TATGGCAACTCATACACAACACTAAATCCATCCATCATTCTACCCACTTCACCACACTCACTCACTCTTCCACTCTCTCTCTCACTCACTTCACCACACTCACTCACTCACTCTACCACCCTCACTCACTCACTCACTCTACCACCCTCACTCAGTTACTCGAACACTCTCACTCACTCATTCTACCCCCTTACTCACACTACCACTCTCAATCACTCTCTCACTCACTCTACCACTCTTACTCACTCTAATACCCTCACTCGCTCACTCACACCGTGGTCTAAAGGGGATTGGTTAGTACTGACCTGGTAAATCTGGAGCAACTGAGTTCTCCAACCTATTCCATGCAACAGGCCACCATTATTTTAGTTCATTTGGTTCCGTTTCCTGGCTTTCTTTGGAGGCATCAAGTCGCTTCAATGTACCAGAATTATATTACCCCCATAATGAAGCATCATTAATTAACAAAAGGGCAATAAAATACTTTTGGTACATTGGAGTTCCTCTTGATTCCTCCAAAGCAAGTCAGGAAACAGAACCAGATGAACAAAAATAATGGTGGCTTGTTGTGTGGGATAGTTTTGGGGACTCAGTTGCTCCAGAATCACCAGCACAGCACGAGAGTTGGAGGAATCAAGTCGCTCGATACAATTACAGTATAGGCTAGGCTACGACGATACACACACACAGGCACGACAAACATATCAATTTTTTTTTCCGACACTAGACATAGGCTTCATGAAGCCCGTTACCGTGGCCCAGGTCAACTACTACTCACACACACACGTCACGACCTTTGAACTGGTACCCAGCCACAGAGGGAGGAAAGTGGGGGTAATTCCCAAATACTGCAGCTGTTATGGTACCAGCAAGGGTGTTTTACGCCGTTCGGTAGCCTTATAGTTAGTGCCTCAAACTCAAATCAGAAAAACAAATATTTTCAGGCCCTCACCTGAGAGGAATCGATCTCCCGACCTATAGATTACGAGTCAAGCACACTAACCACTCAGCCACCACCCCTACTTTCGTTTACACATTGTTCCCAGTCATTCTCTACTCCCAGCCTGCATCAATTGCTCCGTTGGGGTTGCAGCTATAAAACTAACCATAGGATATCCTTAAAAAATAGTCTCATTGCCTTTCCCAGTTCATTTTACCTATATTTATCCAACTCTAGCCTAATCTAACCTAACCTAGCCTAACCCAATCTAGCCTATCCTAATTAACCTAACCAGGGGTCGAGCTAGTATACAGTTCGTTATAATGCCTTCAGGTACTGTCAGCGGCAAATGTCCTGTCGCAAAGTCATGAAGTAAGTATGGAAATTTAAGCTTCAGGGGTTCGTAAACTGAAAAAAAAGTATATTAATTTACCCCGTGGAAATCGTATTTCTATATGGAGAATGTGTTTATTTGATGATTAACCTTTGTGATATCTATTATAAGAAGAGCTTATTGGGGTGACATGACTTTTGCCGCCTACTGTACTGCCCATTCCATCCATTCAGTGTGTACTGTAATGTGTGGTGTACACATGCAGACGGACAGGTGGATATTGAACGCCTCTTATACGAGGTCGTAGCATTATTACAAACTGTATATTGACTCGTCACCATACCCCCCGCCAGATAATCAACGGCCAGATGTATCGGTCAACCAGAGCCAAGCCCGACGCAAGAAGAACTTGACAATGACCTCATGAAAAGTTTCTATGTTGCAAATAAATATCAGCAATATTTTGTTACCACATTACTAATAGTAGTGTGTAGATAGCAGTTACTGAAGAAGAATAATGGAAAAAAATACTCTGTTGTAGAATTTCTGAAGCGAGAAACTCGACACAGAGTAGTAGGTTACTCGTACTGAACAATGTTGATGACTGAGGTAGAGTTGCCATGTATAACTTTTGCTGCGAGATAATATGTAATGCTATACGCACGGTATTAATTAGAACTCATTTTTAAGGAAATTTCTTCAGACTATCGTAATTTGGGGTTATGCAAGGAATAGTTGTGGCCATCAATGGCAATTTCCATAAACCATCCGTTATTTCTTTGGAAGTTATAAATGTAAAATAGTGCGTTCATACAGATCATAGCTTTCATTTCTGTCAATTAGTAATTATAACCACTAAAATTACATATCAATAATGTATGCCAAGTGCTTACTTTATGCTCATATGATTATTTATTTCGGTATCTAAGGTAATATTGTCCCACATGTGAGGTAATTTCACCTCGAGTTTCAGTAATACATAATTTAAAGTAAATATTAGATTAGATTAGACTTCAATTTTATATACTGCGGTGAGTTATTGATTGGAGTGACCAATCGGCGGCTAAAGTCCTGTCGCCACATCTCTCAAGTCGAGAATTACAGTATAGAAATATAAGCTTCACAGGCTCGTAAACTGGAAAACCAGAGGATCTTATTTATTTACCCTCTGAATATTGTAATTTTGTATGGTAAATGTGTTTGTCTTCACATGTCATCACTGATTGTCTCCTCGTAAAATTATATTGTATAATCATGTATTCAGCGTTCCTCTTTTTATTTTATTTTTTTCTAACTTTTTGTTCTTAAACTAATAATGGAACAGTCATGTTGGAAAACAATGTGCTAGGCCTACTATTATATTGTACTATACTTGTATTTATGTCATCTAGTGTATAACATACATAATGTTATACATCTTTTAAGACAACTTAAATGACATTCTCACATTGATAACTGCATGTAAGTAGTTATGTGTGATTCTCATTTATACCACAGGACATTAATTTTATACTGTATTTTTATTTGAATAAATTTTTTATATCCAGTCAAAATTTTTACAGTATCAAATAAGCTCGTTATTATGTTTTTATGAAACTTTTCGTTCTTCAAAGTTTCTTGCAAGAGCGTTTGTGCTCCAACGAAATCGTGTTAAATCAAATACACGAGCTATTGTGTATAGCAGAATGTGTGCTTTCAGTTCGACTCCCCATAGAGTGAACTTTCCACAGATTCTTCCCTAATTTATTGTTTATCAATGTCGTTGATTTGATAGCATACCCTACACATCAACGCACGAGGTATGGCCACAGATCTATACACATAGAGCGATCGACCCTGTGTTATTATATAGGGGAGGAGTGTCACCAGCCAGCCTGCTCGGCGGCCATTTTGAAATGCCCTTTGGCGCGCGCTTTGAACTCCCGTACGTACTTGTATAGTATGTTTCTATCCACAGTTATTGACATTTCCCTGATTTGTAAAGCATTGTATCTTGTTATCTAATTATACAGGTTTTGTTAAATCAATTAACAAGGCTAAGGTAATGTCCATACGGAAAATTATGCAAAGAAATTAAACTTAAACTGGTTTATTAAACAAGACAAATATATATAACTGTAATCTGTCTCCCTCTCCCTCCACTTACCTTACATACATACATACATATTACTCTAGTGTGACATTCATACATACATACATATTACTCTAGTGTGACATTCATACATATTACTCTAGTGTGACATACATACATACATATTACTCTAGTGTGACATACATACATACATACATACTACTCTAGTGTGGCATACATAGATACATATTACTATAGTGTGACATACATACATATTATTCTAGTGTGATATACATACATATTACTCTAGTGTGACATACATACATACATACTACTCTAGTGTGACATACATACATACATATTACTATAGTGTGACATACATACATATTATTCTAGTGTGACATATACATATTACTCTAGTGTGACATACATACATACAGTCGTGGTCAATAATAATCATCCACATATGGGTAACTTTAACAATTTACTGTGTAATGTTTTCATGTTCACATATTATTTTACTGTTTTAAGCAGTGTGTAGCTGTTTGTATTAAAATAAACGATGGCACTATACCTATTTATTGGAATGTTTATCAGCTAAGGAACAGAGGGAAGCTGTCAAAATCTTACGTGAGTTACTTCTATATGGATGATTATTTTTGACCACGGCTGTACATACATACATACATATTACTCTAGTGTGACATACATACATACATATTATTATAGTGTGACATATATACATACATACATATTACTCTAGTGTGACATACATACATACACACATTCTAGTGTGACATGCATATATACACACAAATTACTCTAGTGTGACATACATACATTCATACTGAACAATGTGAACATAAAATATTTATCATAATAGAGATTAAGTACGTTGTATATATATATATTATAAGAAGGCGACTGTGGATGAGTGCCAACGATAGTTTTGTTTTTCTAACTCATTTCACCTATTAACCGAAATGTATTTATATTTAATCAGCCATTCACTGATATATCGGTTAAAGAAATACTTATTCATATATTGTGAGTCACTATAATGTAGTTAATATACTATATCATCAATGAAAGACTGAATAAATGAAATAATATCTTACCCTGGCATAAGCTACCAGGGTTGGCGGGTTGAGGGGAAGGGCAACTTATCATGGCCGCCAACCCACTTCCGGCGGTGACACGCCATGGGGGGGGGGGGTATGGCTATAGTTAAAGAAATGGGAACAACTCGTATATATTTGTATGTGCATATATTATATACTATTCATATGTGCAGTGATAATTGCCATTACACAGAATACCCATACATTATAATATTATGCTCTACGCAAAAGTAACCTAATTATTTTTGTCCAGTTCGTGCAGAATAAGTGAAAAGCTTTAGTAATGTGTCCATCCCCCATCATGTGCGATGACCTCGTGCAGTCTATCAGAGACAGAGCCGACAATTTTGTAGATGATTCCATCATTTCGTCTGAAACGTTCCCATTCGGTCATCGTGTGTTGCAAGAGCTGCAGGGGAGTTCTCTCTTGCGCTGGGTCCCATGAATTGACGATATTTCCCCAACAGTTTTCGATGGGGTTCAGGTCTGGGCTGTAGGCAGGCCAGTACAGCACCTCTATCTCTGGGTGCTCTGTGAACCATTGTCTTACCCACTCGGGTTGTGTGAACAGGGCAGTTGTCCTAAAAGATTAGGAAACACCGCTTGCTACACTATTCTTATCTCCATAGGCTATGTTTGAGTGTGATAGAAACGTTACGTATAACGTATTCAACGACAATATATTTTTTTTCTTAGGATTACACTAAAACCCACGTAACAGCCCACTGCATTGACTACTCTGGACAGATAAAATTATCCGATTTACTTCTACTCTGCCACACACATTTACGGTGGTATTCTTTATAACCTGACCAAATATGATCAAATTTTACCGTTAATTCTGATTCTCACTCTTTTTAGAGGTATGCATTAGTTGAGTGCATGATATTGCATGCAGCTCGTAATACCGTTCAAAATATAGATTTTAGTAATGGGTTACACACAATTTCGGGTATAACTTTCGGTGCGTAGAACAACTTGAGTATTTTACTCTGGCTAGCACCAGACGATTTTACTCGTCACAAGGGTAGCGCCATAGCACGAACACTGGACAGCATCACTTCTTCCAGAATCTCTACATATGATTCTGAATTGAATCTTCCCTCAATGTGTGTCAGCTCTCCTAACCCATATAAGTGAATCCAGCCCCAGACGTTGCATGTCACACGTCCACTTCTAGCTTCTTTGTAAATGTTCTGCCTCAAGTATCTGCTGTTATTTCTTCTCCGACAATGCAGATTGCCGTAAGTAGTAGAGAGGAAAGTAATTTCGTCAGAAAATATTACTCTACCCCAGAAATCTAATCCTTTGTCAGCATACTCTCGGGTAAACTGAAGCCGAGTGAGACGATGCCGTTCATCTAACCTCTCTTTTACTGAAGGGATCCTGTGATGCACCACTGCTTCATGGAGGCGTCATCGCACAGTTTCCTTTGAATTATTTAGACGGACGGCATCACGGACATGAACAGCATTTGTTAGAGGATTTCTCTGATCTTCAATTATTTGTTGATCTTCTTCAGCGTTCGTTTTTGCTGGTCCCACCTCAGTGTCATCTCACCTCCTTGCCTTGAGTGTCACTCCTAACTCACGTGCAATGGCTGCTGTTGTTGCTCCACTTTCCTTCATACCATGCATTCTCCCTCTTAGGGCTACTTTGTTAGCTGTTGGATCTATGGTTGATAGATGTTCTCTCCAAGAGTCACGCAAGATGAAGGTCAATACGGTTGGGAGAGCCATATCCGATGTCGATTATGTTTACCTTCGAACTCAGCAAATCACTAAGTCAGTATACTGCACCGCAACTATTTCATCAGTATTTTTATTCCAGGAGAAGTTTCACAAAAACATAAAATAACGTGATTAATAATACTGACAACATTTGGACTGGACGGAAAGATGGATACATAAATAATTTATTAAAATAATTACATAGAGAAACAACAGAAGCCTCCCAAAAGGGAGAAAACTAGTTGAAGTTGTATATGAACAGAAGCAAAGCGGGGAATATATGTTTTCATACATCTGGCAGTGCAGTATCAGTGTTACCAGGCAAAATCTGGGAGAAGGAAACCTCAAGTGGGTACGAACTCCTGTGGCCGATAGTACATTGCTTGTTGAATACACTTCATGGTTTAAAGTCCTATTCCATATTCTGGTGGTCATGATCTACTTCAGGATGCACAAGTTAGTGAAGTTGGACTAAAACTGTAAATGGGTAGAGAAGTGCTGAGGCTAGTGAGGATTCACAAATAGGTTGTGAAGATTCACAAAGGGTGGTAAAGATGTATAAATGAACAGTGAAAATTGACAGAGTTAAATCAAGATGTGTACATGGGTGGTGAGGTTGTGTGGGGTTTATCAAAGTTTATGAAAGTACAGTAGCATCCGTTACAGGTTAAATAGCAGTGTGAAGCTTAACAGGTCAAGATTGCGTCACAAGATTCCTTCTCGTGACAAGCACATATGCCTTGATAAAATAACAGAAAGGACCATATACATTCCATAAGAGGTACAGTACTGTAATATAAATTGACACTACAGGTGTATCCCTCTATACGGTTAGGTAGAGTAAGGTATGTCGAGTTTCTCGCTTCATAAATTCTACAAGAGAGTATTTTTTCCGTTATTCTTCTTCATTAATTGCTATCTACATACTACTATTAGTAATGTGGCAACAAAATATTGCTAATATGTATTTGCAACATAGAAACTTTTCATGACGTCATTGTCAAACTCTTCTTGCGTCGTGCTTCGCTCTGGCTGGCTGATATATCTGGCCGTTGATTGGCTGGCGGGGGGTATGGTGACGAGTCAATAATTATACAGTTCATACTAATGCCTCCCGGTAGTGCACATTCCATCCAGACGATGATCCAGTCAGTCTGTCAGTGTGTACGGACAGTTGGATAGTGAACGTCTCTCACACAAGGTAATATAATAATAATAAATATGTGTGTGTGCGTGCGTGTTATTATTTGGAATAGTGAGTAGCTGCTTGTAGTAAATTTGATGGTACTTATTGGATAGTTTCTCAGCAAACGAACCGAGGGAAGCTATCAAACGTGTACAAGAGTAACTCCAGTTTGTATTATTATTATTGTCCATAACTGTACAAGCCCCTTAATGGTATTAATTAAAATTGGACTAGATTGCTAGGAAGGAAGAGGGGTTTTTTTTAAACTCTACTGCAGCGTTTCCCAACCTGGGTATTTTCATCTGTAAAAGAAGTGATGACACTTCACTTTTATCCTTCTAAATTTCTAAAATCTAATAACAAGATATTACTTAGGGGTGCTGGACTGCTTAGACATGACAACAGGGGGTGCTATGGTCGGAAAAGGTTGGGAAACGCTGCTCTACTGTAAACCAAACCACGTCAAGATGGTTTCCTTATAAGGGATGGGGTATTTCGTGACATTGTTATTATATGTACTATTGGCCACAAGAATTCGTACACACACTCTTGGCTTCAAGGGTTCACAATATATAGAAAATGTAGGTCTGTGTAACTACAACACAACATTATAATAGGTTTGTTGTTTTGCAATCATCGAGTTATTTGGTAGACCATTCATTGAAGTATACTTCCAGAATAAATACCACTTTTTCCACCAAGCCTGTGTAAGAATTCCTGTGGATAATCGTACATAAGCCTCTTGAAGCCCGTTTCCGAGACCCAGGGCTACTCTATATGTAGGTGAGACACGGAAAAGGATCAGCAAAGGTGGTCGGAGAACACTCAAGAGGCACCACACAGCACACACATACAGTTTTCCACACACACACACCTTAACACACACGGACACTTCTCCACATACACACACTCTATAAATATATCGCCTTAATGACCATTACGTAGTCGATAGGCGTTAAACCCAAATAACATACACATCAGCAAAGGTGGACAGACTGGAGCAACGGGATTTCCAACTTGCCCAATCACCAGACCAGCATCCACCCTAATAGTACTGTTCAGTTCTGCTGGTGTCCCACATGAACCTAATGACTAGACGTTCTTCCTCTCTGGAAATTTCGGACATGAAATGCGCCAGAAAGAGAGGTACAGTCGGCCTTAGGAATTCGTACACACCACTGTGACATCAAGGATTCGTAACAACAATGATTGATGGATTGATATTAGGCGCCGCAACAGCGAGGTCATATAGCGCCAGAAAAAGGTGATAGAGAGGTGAGACAGCAAGCAGGAAGGAAATAGAAAGAAAAGAGGGACAGCTGTGAAGAACTTAAAGCTAGTGGCTGGGGTCGAAGGGGCGCCCAAACCCTTAAAGTATTGCCCACATCAGTAATGCAGGCAATACCCCCCTACGGGTTTCGTAACAAGAAAATTTCGTACAACAATTTCCTAACACCAAACTTTTCTAGTGATGTTATTTGACTAAATCGTTAAAAAATCAGCAGAACAATGCAGTGTGTGTAAAATAAAGATACCTAATAACCAATAAAGGTCTACCAATGAGTGGCAGTCAATGGGACAGAGTGTAGCACACACTGTGTGTATGAAACACAGCTATAGCACGCATCACAAGGATGATGAGTGGCCCAAAGACCTCTCCACCCACGTGAGACCCGAGTCAGCTTCGGCTATGGCTGCGTCAGCAGGAAGACCTCAGACAGCTGACTCAAACCCCCCACCCCCTGCTCACAGGGGTGGTAACCTCTGGCATAGTGAAAGATTTTTATCGTGTCCCGAGCAAGGATCGAACGCTGGACCGCAGAATTGCAGCCGCAGACTGCTAGCCAGAAGCTCTGTGAATGATATTCTAAGGCCAACTTTACCTTTCAATGTGTTTTTTTAAACGTTTCCTGGCATACTTTGGAGGAATCAAGGCACTCCAATGTACAAAAAAAGAATTAACCCCCTTAAACGTCTCGACGTGACAGATTACGACGATTCTAGGAGGATCATTTCAGATATTTACTACTCAATAAAAATGAATAATCTAGCTTCGTCTGCGTGAAAATGATTACCAACTATCATAGAACCATTAACACGATATTTTTACTTTTCCGGGAAACTTTAGCTGGAGGGAGTGGTGGATGTGGAAAAGCCTTCTTCAATCCTATATACTCTCCCACACCTAATAGATCCTTGAAAGGACCAGCTGGTCTGTTACTGTTTAATTATCGTTTGCATTCCTCTATATTATCTCCTTGTGCTTGCTTTCCCACTTTCACCTTCTTTCTACTGGGTCTCCAGGTCAAGGGCAATCTTCTCTTTCTCTCTGGATAAACCCCTTCCCCTCTCGCCGCCTCACTGTCCTTCTCTCTTTTTTTTCTTCCACTCTCCTTTTCCCTCTCTCTCTTTCTCTTTGAATTTCTGGATAAACTCCTCTCCCTCTAGCCGCCTCACTGTCCTTCTCTCTCTCTCATATTTTCTTCCACTCACCTTTTCCCCTTCCCCCCCACCCCTCTCTCTCTCCCACACCCCCTTTGAATTTCTGGATAAACTCCTCCCTCTCGCCGCCTCACTGTCCTCATCCCTCCCTACCCAGCTTCTCTCCATAATGGCCAAACAGGGACACACGCGATTTTATCTGTACAGTACACTCGCAATCCAAAATTTGTTTCCATGCCTTGTTGAAGTTTCGAATCATTTGGCATACTAGTGAACCAATTACAACGCTTATCCTGTTTCATATTTGCTTGAGCTCGCTTAAATAATACTCGTTTTAATAATCAGGCTATTCGAAGCAAGCCTGGATACATATTTTGAATTGCAAGTGTACACTCGTGATACGTAATCCCTGATCAGAGACGAACGGCAGGTAGCACACACACATACCCTGCATTCGAACTCAGCCTCTATAGGTGTACTGGGTGGGGAAATGAGCAATACCAGGCGATTCGAAGCTTTCTACTCCTCACACTCTGGTCAGAAATTATGTATCACGATTGTACAAAAGATGGCCCAAGGCTGGCCGAAACTTTGTAATAACTTTTGGAACTGACATGGGTTTTTCTTGCCAAGAAACCAATTTGCCTCACTCTTCACTCACGGGTCACTGTAGGGAATAACTAAGTTTATTTTACAACTTGCAAGTCACAATTATATTACCACCAAAAGCGTCTTTTAGTTTTGTATTTTGCATACAAATGTATGTAGAATTTTTTACAAAATTTATCATTTTTATCTTCAATAAACCAATCAACACACTTCTAACTACAAAATAACTGTCAACGTTACCGTCTCCTTCCTAGAAAGAGAGAGAAATACCAACTCCTCCTTGGGTTATCAACGGTGCAATAAGAAAATCAATTCCGAATTCACACGATTTGTATTATTATTAAGGCACAATTTAATTTGTTTAAAATGACTATTAATGCAGAAGGTTATGATAAATGTGTGTAATATTAAAACAGTTTTCTGATTATTTACAGATGATGTGCAAAGCAATGGTGGATTAAGTAAGGGTGAAAATTGGACTTTGTGTTGGAAGCGGTGTAGTCTTCCAGAAAGAGCAGCCATGAGTAGCCAGGCCCGTGGGACCTTACCCTCAAGGTCACCACTTTTGCCTCCTGTTGACAGCCAGAGACCTAGCTTGCTATTGGTGGACGAATCTGCCTGGCCCAGATCAACCACCATGTCACCTGTTACCCCAATACGGTAATATATATATACATATGAAGAATTTGTTGCCGAGAAATAACTTGTTTACCAATTACAAAGAGCGCATTCAAAGGATCTTCCCGACCAGACCTGACTTGACCACTAACCCCATAATATCCTCAGTCATTAAAGAACAGGGGTTGGGCGTATCTTCTTTACAATTTTTCCTATGATAAAAAAAATCCAACTTATACATACTATTGTTTAAGGGTAGAGTTCAGTGTTGGTAAATCTGGAGTAACTGATTCCTCAAAACTATTCCATATTTTGCATACGGTACTTTGCAAGATTCAAGGTACTTTAATGTACCAAAAGTGTATTACCAACTTAAGTTCATAATAATATTTTCAGTGTGTTTGATCAAACGTGCATCTAAGAAGTTTCTGATAATGATACATTACATGACTTTTTGAGGATGTGTAGCAGGCAACCTTTATGTATATGATTGAGCATATTCCAGGTTGACTATAAAATATAGTCAGGTTAGCTATAAAACCTTATATGCAATGTAAAACCTGAAGAAATAAACAGACTAGACTAGACTAGACCAACACACAACCTTGTTTGCCATTCACCCTAAGTGAAGATAACAAACATCTTCACTACATCGTAACAACCGTTACATTGGTGACCCCGGAGTGACCCGAACACCCGGGGTGACCATGGCAAATAACGACGAGAATGTAGCCTCAGTGGCCTTCAAAGCCCCTACATTCTGCACTCACGACCCTGCTATGTGGTTCTCAATACTAGAGTGCAACTTCAAGGCAAGTGGCATCAAACCTAGTCTCACAAACCTTAGCCATGTACAGTACTGTAGAGGAGGGTAACACCACAGCTGCCCCACTTGAAGCAAAATAAGCCAGAACACCTTCTGACATAACAAAACCACAAGGAGGGTCTCCTTCTCCCCTCTGAGCTCATCTATTTAGCTGTCATCTCTTTACAAACAAAGAGAGAGAGAGAGAGGGAGAGAAAGTGGGAGAGAGAGAGAAAGGGAGAGAAAGTAGAAAGAGAGAGAGAGAAGAATTGGGTGGAGCTTAGACCAAACTCCACCCCTTTTCAAGAAGATAATAAGAATAATAATATCTGAATAGACTTGGCATCTTCCAATAGAGAATGTATATAAGCAGTGAAGTTGAACTAATATGTAGGATTTCCTAAACTGACTCCCAGGGCTATAACCTGTCTCCATAAGAGAGAGACACAGGCATATCAGACAAGGCATTAAATATAATTCCCTGTATAGAGATAAGTATGTATAAATAAATTAAGCCTAAAGAAACTTGTGCAGTCACTTTACCTAAGAACACCACTACGCCGAGCTCGCTACCTAATACCACAACAACCACAACAACAACAACAACTACTACGACTACACTTCGGACTAAGGTACTGTATCAGATCCTGAACGAGTTAAAGCCTTAGAGGACTGGTACATTTTGATGGCAGCGGTGTTTTGCAACAAAGCAAGTTGCAAGGTAAAGACTTCACGGGAGTACAGTGACTAACATAGTTCAAGGACAAGTTGAAGGAATCTGCTTGTAAATTCTCTCAAGTAATTTCTTCAGTGGGTAATCTTACGACCTCTAACGAGGGAGATAAACCACAAATTCTTCACCTACAAGAAACACCTGCTTTAACATAATTGCAACTGACCTACAGAGAACCTCATCTACTTCACTACAAACAATCATTACTTCATCACTACGGCGATCCTGTTACGTAAATTCTTTCGTAAGGACAACGCCATCACTCCATCACCTCCACGCTGACGCCGCCTCCTTATACGTAAATTCTCTCGTATAAGACAAGTCAACGTTCATCGTCTTCACTCCAATTACGACTGTTAGTGTGTTAGTGTGCGAGCTAACTAATCATCGCTTCGTCACTTCACGGTCGTCGCCCCTTCACCACATCGTCGCCTCGTCAGGCAACGCCCCAACAAAACTTCCACTCGTCGTCATCGTCGTTGCAACTACAGTCAACTAAAGTAGGTACACATTACATGTTACATTACATTAATTTTCACTTGTCCACGAACATGTTAGAAAATAGGTTCCTCACTAACAGCCCAGACAACAGAAAACAAGTGCCAAATTAAAACAAAAGTAAAGATATAATCCCCCATTAATCCAAAGGTATCATAACTAACTTCGAATATCCCTGATAATGATTCACTAGCCTCCAAGCTAGATTCCTCTACCTCCCTAAGTTTCGTTTGTGGTTCCAACACATTCGAGTACATTCCTTTGTTTCTCCAAACCTTACCCCCATTAAAGTCTCCATCTGGTATACTATATTAACCTGTATTTTCTCCAACAATGGCTACCCCTCCACAATCTCCGGCTGTCTCTGCTCTTCTAACAACTTCTTCTAACCCCACTAACTCTACTATGCAAGCAATGAGAATTTTACCCACCCACAATTATTCAAAGTACTATACGGGAGATAATCCACAGAATTTAACGTCATATGCTACATTCAGACAGTCACTTATTGATGTTTTTGGGGATGGTAAACTACATAATTCATTATCATGGGTTCAGAGAATAATTAAAACTAAGGCAGACAACATAAATACAAGTGAACCAGCAAAAGCACTTGCACTATCAGGGTCTCTAGCTTTAAATTCGAAGGAATCTCGTATCATACATCGTGAATTACAGATTACTCAATCCAAGGGTACGAAGATTTTTAATTTTGATGCCACACCTACTCAAGGGGAATCACAGGGAAAACGTTGCAAACACTGTAACGAAAGTAATCATAAATACAGTCATTTACATGAGTCAAAGTCGCATTCCTTAGATGAATGCATGATCCATAACAGAATGAAACGGGACTGGCACAATCGAAACATGATGCATGAAACGAGACCGCCACAATATTAAAACGTACCGAAAATATAACTGTAGGCCCTGTCGTCGCATTTACCAATAATATACTATAATTCCCTGTCCTAGTATCACATAGTAACACCCCCTTACTGATAGACACAGGCGCCGCAGTTTCCTTGTTATCGGATAATTCCTTTAACAAATTGAGCAAATTAGGTCCCCAGCAGCATTTATAAACCAGGATTGAACAGGTGACATAGAATGGTCAACCATGACAGGCAATAAATTACATGTATTAGGGAAACTAACCCTTCCTGTACGGTTAGCCAAGGGAACTAACCATATTCATAATGAATTTTATATAATACGAAATTATAAACTAGGTTTATCATACCTTATTAAACAAACCATAAAAATAAACCCTAAACATAAAATAATACATTTTAGGAATTAATGTATTCAAATACAGGATTGTCCAGGCCAAAATATATAAGTCCAGGTAATGTTAACCCTATACGTATTGAAAATGAGGGAAATAACCCCATTATCATAAAGGCCATTGCTGCATATAAAAATATATTAACTCCAAATTTCGTCCATAAATTGAAGGTACATCTTCCATCTCATGTACAGCCACAAACAACCGTTCTATCCTTAATAGAACTAGTAAAATAATATATAACCAGGGATTAATTTACTTAACTAATGTAAACAGTGAAAATGTCAGATATTAATAAACCATTTACCAATATTCATGTAAAGAAAGGAACATATCTATGTGATCTGTACAGATGGAAGTTAGACCAATACCACAAGGAAATATTGTATCGGTTCTTACCGAAGGATAAATAGATAGTCGTAAGGGAGCAACTTAGAAATTTGGTCAGTGGACGCGATTTTCCACTTTATCGTGATAATCTCATCACTATACTAGCCACATGTTAAAAGGCGATTGCCCTACCTGGTGAATTATTAGAAAAAAAAAATATACCATTACTCTAATATCTCCTTAACCCATTTACTCGAGCATATAGACTACCGTACCGCATAGTACACAGAAAGTTGTAAACGAAATATTAAATGAAATGATGGATGAAGGCATTATTAAGAATTCTAATTCCCATTTTAACAGCCCAATGTTTTTGGTTTCAAGAAACAAATAATGGTGATTTTAGGCCAGTCATTGATTGCAGAAAATTAAATAATGCTACACTTAAAGATAAATATTCCCTCCCTCCTTTAAGATGTTTTGTCTAACATTGGTGAAACAAAACCTATGATATTCTCCACATTAAACTTGGTCAGTGGAAACTGGCAAGTAACATTAGATGATAAAATTCAACCCATTACAACATTTAATACTTCCCATGGTTATTATGAATACATTCGTAGACCATTTGGTTTATGTAATGCTTCATCCACATTTCAGCATATGATCAATTTTCGTATTGGTTTTATTAATAACGTAGTCATCGCTAATCTCAACGATTTGATTATTTTCATAGTAAGTAACTATAACGAAGGTTATACAGAGATTACATTAGGTAGGCCTCAAACTTTAAATGTCTATGTCTCAGTTTCTTACCAGGAACTTATCATTTTAGGTTATCCATTTAACCGCCCCTGTGCTCCATACACAATCTGATAAAATACGGGCAATGAGAGTATTCACTATTCTAAATAAATGTTACTAACATAAAATCATTCTTGGTCTTATGTTCTTATATAGAATCTTTGTAAAGTATTTTCCCAAGTAACTAAACACCTAAATAATCCCCTCGAGAAAGATACAAATTTTGTATGGATGCCAGAAAAACAGCTAAGCTTTGAATCATTAAAGGTTAATTAATGTAAGCTTCAATTCTTACGTTCCCAAATATTCATTGTCTTTTATGGAGTGTACAGATGCTTCCTCAGTAGGCTAAGGCGCTGTACTTATGTATGAGATAGCTACGGGTCTATGTCAGGTATGTACTTAAGCTTAGAGAATATTAAGTACGCAGATAACTCGTTACTCTGTAACAAAACAGGAAACTTAAGCAATATTATGGGCACTTCGTACTTTGAGAGAAATCATATTAGGCTATCCTTTACATGTTTTCGCAAATTAGCAAACGATCCTTGGCTTACTATAACCTCAAACCCTAACGGGAAAATTAGCCAGATAATGTCTAACAATTCAGGAATTTCTCCCGCATATTGATATTAACTATCTTTTAGGACGATTAATAAAGTAGTAGATCCCTTAAACAGTCATCTTGTCCTTTTAGTTCCGAGGACACCCATGGACTTTGACCTTAATGCGGTTCGTAAACATTAGCAAACAATTCTATGATGAATGTAATAAAATATTCATTAAAAACTGAGGATGAAAATAATGGCCCAAAATTACCCAGTCACTTAAATATATTTTCCCTTCATGATGATATTATTTACAGAAAACTTAGGAAACGTGACGAAAAAAAAAAAACAATCAAATAGTGATACAACAAATAATGATTCCCTCAGTATTAATTACCCTTATATCATAATACAGCAGCAAGGCATCCTGGGAGAGATAGGTACCTGACCACTCTCCATACAATACACCATTAGCATAAACTAAGGGTAGATGATGAAACACATATATCGCTCAGTGCGAAGCAGACAATGCAAATAAAGGCCATACATTTGGACCTGTTCCATGACGGGAATCCCTAATCCTGGACGAATCATGGAACGTAGTAGGAATAGATCTACTTTCCTTACCAATTCCGAATCAGGACGCAAATAAGGTATTACCAATGGTTAACCATTTTCTAGATATTTGGTGGCGGCAACACTATGATAAAAACCGCAAAGGTAAGTGCACATATATATAAAAACCAACTTTATATGACCATATACATGTCTCGATATTATAAAAGGTATCTGATTTCTACGACATTAAGCAAACGTTTGTATTACCATATCTCCCAGCATTTAATGGCTTAACAAAACGGCAGCACCGTAAAAATACTAGAAGTACTTCGTGGCACAGAAACAAGGAAAATCCCTCCACATGGGAAGACTGCATCGATATGACGGTCAATAAACACTACAAAATACGGAAATAAAAGGGAAAAACTCCACATGAAATACTATATGGCGTATGGATACGTCTTTCATATGATATAAAATTGCCACACAGAAGCCATGATACAACGTGGACAACTACACTGAACGACAGTGAGTTGCATTTCAACAATTTCATCATGATGTACAAAACGATCTACAGGCTTGCATGGATATAATGCGTTATTGCCTACATAACAAAACAAATTATGAGCTTGCATGAAAATAATGCGTGATTGCCAACATAACAAATCAAATTATGAGCTTGCATGAAAATAATGCGTGATTGCCAACATAACAAAACAAATTATGAGATTGCATGAAAATAATGCATGATAGCCAATATAACAAAACAAATTATGAGATTGCATGAAAATAATGCATGATAGCCAATATAACAAAACAAATTATGAGCTTGCATGGAAATATTGCGTAATCGCCGACATAATAAAACAAATAACTCAATATGTTCACTCCAAGTGATAACGGGTACCCGATCGAATCTTCACACTTCTTTAGTAGGTAATAAACCTATAATAATGCATAATTTTACCAGGCGGTTGATATTGTTTATGTAAAGAGAATAAAGAAATTGGTAAAAGCGCGCAAAACCCAACATCCACAATGAAACCAATCAATATCTCTTGAACATTAACAATTCCTCTTCCTAGTAATTTTATCCCTACTATTGATGATAATAATATAAACAATTATAAACAAAAACTCCGATCGGTTTCCAATGATATATAATAATTTTTCTTACGGATGTGGCCCACATCAACCTATATAACAATTTTCGTGTTTATACTCGCGGCGGCTATAGGCTAAGCTCCGAAGAAGTGCATCAAGCAAATAAAGATGACGTCTACATTCTGAGAGCTCTCGTTTACAATTTTATCAAACAGTTGAAAAGAAAAAGGAAATAATAAAATATTGGGGAAGAACGATATTATCATTAATTTTTATAAGGTATCTGACTTATTACATAAATTTTCTGCCATTGAGCAGTGGGTACAGATAAGGTATTTAATGATACACTAGTTTTGTTTGACAGGTATCACACAAATGAAGTTCCCAATTTACATGTATTATATTCTAAAGTGTCCTTTCACCATTGGGCGCCCTAGGAAGGAATTCAGCGACTCAAATAATATTGCTCGCTTATTATACAAAAAAAAAAAAAAAAATAATGGCTTAGAACCATCATCACAGCCCAGAGCGTGATTGGGATATTTTAAGCGGAATTTCATCAACACTATTTGGTAAGGCTTAGATAGTTGTATACAAGCATTATCCCATAAATAAAAAGGTTGCGGGACAAGCCGTTGCAAATCAAGATAAGATAAAGTAACAGGTATATACTGAATTAGAGTGCAAATCATTGCACAGAAATTAAATACGATTTATATAACTTTACATGATCAACGAATGAAAAGAACTACATATATGGAATAATATATCATGTTTTAGGCTTCTATTTATTTCTGTGAATTAGCAGGAAATGAATTGCAGGTGAGAAACAGAGAGAAATGACAACCATTTATTTCTTAAGAGAATATTTACTGCGATTAAGGTAAGATTAACTCACAATTATTACCACTCCAACAGCTACGAAATATAATGGTATAATCAATGATGAAATACCATCTTACTTATTATCTTCATACACCTACTTGGTATATTATTATACATTAATGCGTAGTATATTACTACAAGATCATAATCCCATTATTATTCACATAAAAGATAAAATGTTTTTCCCAAGCTACGTACTTCAACAATTCCCTATGAAAATGGAAGTAATCCTTTAACATTCGATTTTCATCCAATAAGTATTATACTTAGTGATGATGTCATCAGTGACACACAACACTTCAAGTGCCATGTTGCATATCTTCATATATGTTTGTCTTGCATATTTCTTTGCATTTAAGTTGCATATAAATCTCCTAAGGATGCAAAATCTCCACTTGCTTGGAATCAAAGTAATACTAATCTAGCCCTATATGCATGTACATTCATATCTATTACTAATCAATATCTCTTTTCATCATCAATTTTAATTTCCACTATCTATACTTACCTGCTGATACACAATTAACATTAATTTACCCTAATCACCCTACACATGGTATGGTTACAGGCTACTATAAAGAAACAGACTCATAGGAAAAACGATCCAAGGGAATCGTTACCTTGCCTAATAAACATAAACGTGCTTGACAACATGACATAAGCTTTTCCACCTTTAAACATATTTCATTTAAAGTCGACTTGTTTAACATCTCCTCATTATCAGTTGTTTCGGAAAAAGTGCAACTATTATGTTATTCAAGGAGAATAGGCTTCAATCATCCTTATTATATAATTTGATTCCTCCATATATTGATCAAAATAAAACTGAGTACCAATGTTTATTATCCACTGTCTTATCTTTCTGCCATGTACTATCATATTTATGTATTGTATAAGAACGAACTATCGAGGTATACTGAATTATGTTGTATTGAAAAGAATAGGACTGTTATTTCACAGCCTAGCAACACGGCCCCTTATTAATGTGGGAACCCTTAGCATAGGTTAGCTTATATACACACAATAACATGCACCTAGCTAAACACATTAATTTTAAGATGATTTTTATGTGACAATGTATTAATATTCATGTATTAATGATACTATCTATGTTCATTTATGTACAAGATGTGCCTATGTCTTAATGTCTATTTTAGGTTACTATACATGTCTTCATTGTTACTATGTTAATTATCATATACCCTACCAACATTGTGAACTGGCCTTCTATTCAATAAAGCTTAATGCCTGGAGGGCCAGGCAGGTAGCGTGATAGAGCGATGTACAGTACTGTAGAGGAGGGTAACACCACAGCTGCCCCACTTGAAGCAAAATAAGCCAGAACACCTTCTGACATAACAAAACCACAAGGAGGGTCTCCTTCTCCCCTCTGAGCTCATCTATTTAGCTGTCATCTCTTTACAAACAAAGAGAGAGAGAGAGAGGGAGAGAAAGTGGGAGAGAGAGAGAAAGGGAGAGAAAGTAGAAAGAGAGAGAGAGAAGAATTGGGTGGAGCTTAGACCAAACTCCACCCCTTTTCAAGAAGATAATAAGAATAATAATATCTGAATAGACTTGGCATCTTCCAATAGAGAATGTATATAAGCAGTGAAGTTGAACTAATATGTAGGATTTCCTAAACTGACTCCCAGGGCTATAACCTGTCTCCATAAGAGAGAGACACAGGCATATCAGACAAGGCATTAAATATAATTCCCTGTATAGAGATAAGTATGTATAAATAAATTAAGCCTAAAGAAACTTGTGCAGTCACTTTACCTAAGAACACCACTACGCCGAGCTCGCTACCTAATACCACAACAACCACAACAACAACAACAACTACTACGACTACACTTCGGACTAAGGTACTGTATCAGATCCTGAACGAGTTAAAGCCTTAGAGGACTGGTACAGCCACACAATTGCCCTCCTGCCACTGGAGCTGAATTAAGCATGGTACCAGCACAGGCATGCCACAAGTCATTGCCAAAGAATCATCGGTACCCTCTCTTCCATCAACTGCATAACCTCTCTCATCCTGGAATACGAGCTTCACAAGAAATGACACATTCAAGATTCATTTGGTCGGATATCAACAAAGACATCGGGAGTTGGACTCACACCTGTGTCAAGTGCCAGGCTGCGCAAGCACGCGCAAGCAAATTTGGGCGCCGATTTTTTGACAAACTTCGACCTTGCTGTCGACATTAAAAATCGTAAGCCCAGGAGTCATAGACTTCCATTGGCACAGCAGCCACATGCGCGCACAAGCATGCACAAACACACTCGCGCACACACTCGCGTACACACGCGCACGCACTCGCGCACACGAGCACGCACTCGCGCACACAAGCCATTTTGGGCACCGATTTTTTGACAAGCTTCGACCTTGTTGTCGACATTAAAAATCGTAAGCTCAGGGACTCATTGAGTTCGATTTAATTGGCACTGCAGCAACACGCTCACGCACGCACGCGCACATGCACCAACTTTCCTGCTACACTCTAATCTACGACCTCGACCACTACAACAACAACAACTACGCCTACAACTCCACGCTACTGATACGTTCTACAACTTCTCCACAATGCAAGCGGACGCCATAAGAAGACTGTATCGTTCCTCCTTCCTCGTCACTAAGGGGGGGAGTATTGTAGCAGGCAACCTTTATGTATATGATTGAGCATATTCCAGGTTGACTATAAAATATAGTCAGGTTAGCTATAAAACCTTATATGCAATGTAAAACCTGAAGAAATAAACAGACTAGACTAGACTAGACCAACACACAACCTTGTTTGCCATTCACCCTAAGTGAAGATAACAAACATCTTCACTACACAGTAACAACCGTTACAGATGCATTACATCAGTCAATCCATTGATTATTGTCTCTCATATGAACAAATAAAGCATTAAATTCATGTCCAGTTTTAACTTTATACTACCGTAGTAAAAAGATCTTTTCCAGTTTGTCCAATCTAAAACAATTATTATATTCATTTCAAAATATTTAACTTTAGAGATACAGTCCTGGACAATAATAATCATTCACATTGGAGTGACTCGGGTAAAAGTTTCCCTCTGTTCGTTAGCTGAAAAACTTTCCAATAAGTAGGTTAAGTACTATTTTTCATTTAACTACAAGCAGTTACCTACTATTCAAAGCAATAACATTAACATTATCTGAGAACGTGAATACATTAGACAGTAATTTGTTTGAGTAATCCATATCTATATTGAAACTTATGTTCACTACTGTATGGAGCTTTATAGATAGATCAATAAAAAAATTGGGTGAAATCTTGATTAACATTGTCTTGACTGTGCTCGGTGATGGAATCAACCTCACCAGGCAAGAAATATATTCTACCACAGGAGTAGCCTATTGATCCAAAGGCACCATGTGCCTGTGTGTAGCCATGGTGACCAAGGAAAACCAAGGCCACACATACAAACAGGCACATGATGAGTTTGGATCAATACTCCTGTCGTACAGTAGGCTACTCTCTTTCCTACGTGAAGCTGATTCCATGACCATGCGTTATAGTTGATTTCCCTTTGACTATAGGGAAAAATAATTAATGCACATGATTAATGATTTTTTTTTTAAATAATACATAAGCCAGAGTAAATCTAATATTAGTAGAAAATTATATTAAACAATGTGAACGCATTGAGTTTGTTGTATAAAGGACTAGTTGGGGTACCCGGCTTCACTCGGGTTTCTATAAAACAGATGCCAATACTTGTTTTTAATTATAAACATACTATTCAAAACATATAAAGCTTTTGAGACTTCTCAAACATTTGCACAGTGTAAGCTGATTAACTTAATTTGTCTAATGCAATAAAGAAAGACAAATCACTTGCCAGGACTTGTTTGTTAAGCATTGTAAATACATGTAGACTATTCACAGCCTAATTGTTTAAGACTTTAAGTGTAATTCCAAATCTAAGTTTGACCTCATCCTCTGTAAGTTTTTTAGAACATTTAATTCCATGGACTTGTTGCACAATCTTGTTATGTGTAAGGCATTTTACTAATTTGCTCATTGATGACGATATTCGAGCACAACAATACTTATACCAAGATATTCCTGTGGTAATCATACCCTGTTATACTAAATTTCCTATCCTTCCCAGTATGTTTTGTTGCCTTTATTTGCCCATGTTGTTGACCTAACTTTGCTCATTTGCTCATTGAAGATTACATTTGAGCACAATACCAAGCCCATGTTCTTCTTCGGGTAGCAATACCCCTTTGTACCAAGTTGCATGTCATTGCCAGCACGGTTTGTGGACCTTTTTAGCCCATTTTGGCAATTTTGAGCTCATTATGCTCATTTGCTCATTAAAGATTGTGTTTGAGCACAACGACACCTAGCCCATGTTCTTCCTCGGGTATCAATACCCCTTTGTGCCAAGTTTCAGGCCATTCCTTCCAGCAGTATTCGCGGCCATAGCAGGACAGATAGACACACACACCCACAGACAAGCAAAACTCTACTTTATATATATATATATATATATAGATATACACTCGCAATCCAAAATATGTATCCAGGCTTGCTTCGAATGGCCTGATCGAGTATTAATTTAGCGAGTTCAAAAAAATATGAAACAGGATAAACGTTGTAATTGTTTCACTAGTATTTTTTTTTTTTTTTTTTTTTTTTTTTTTTTATCTTTCGACACTGGACATAGGCTTCATCAAACCCGTTACCGTGGCCCAGGTCAACTGCTACTCACACACACACACGTCACGACTTCCGAACTGGTACCCAGCCACAGGGAGAGGGAAGTGAGGGTAATTCCCAAATACTGCAGCTGTTATGGTACCAGTGAGGGTGTTTTACGACGTTCGGTGACCTTATAGTTAGTGCCTCAAACTCAAATCGGAAGAGTAAATATTCTCAGGCTGGGTGTGCCGATCGACGGTCGAAGAGATCTTAGCAGTGCCAGAACCTACTCGACAATGAATGGGTCACTGCAAAATATGTCTTTGGATCCATTTTCGTCGTACCTGGTTAGCGATCTTACACCTGAGAGGATCGATCTCCCGACCTCAAGGTTACGAGCCCAGAAATCTAACCACTCGGCCACCTCCCCTAAAATAGTATGTCAACTGATTCAAAATTTCAACAAGACCTGGATACAAATTTTGGATTGCGAGTGTACAGTCGTGGACTTAAGTTTCAATACACATATGAGTAAGTCAGACAAATTGATGTCTAATGTTTTCACGCTCTCATGTAATATTACTGCTTAAAACTGTCTATAGCAGCTTGTAATTAATTAGAAGATTATACCGAATCTATTTATTGAAAGTTTTTCAGCTAACGAACAGAGGGATGCTGTCAAACGATTACATGAATCATCCATATGTGGATGATTATTATTGTCTACGGCTGTATTGTATATGACTATTGATGAGAGTAATTTACAGGCTGGGTGTGCCGATCGACGGTCGAAGAGATCATAGCAGTGCCAGAACCTACTCGACAATGAATAGGTCACTGCAAAATATGTCTTCGGATCCATCTTCGTCGTACCAGGTTAGCGGTCTTACGAACTACTCGATGAACGACCAACGCTGGACCTTACAGAGGTATGTGTGAGAGAGAGAGAGAGAGAGATAGGGAGGAGACACAAACACGAACATAACTATGGGGCGTCACAAGGTATTATGACTCATACAGAGAAGGTACCGTACCATTAATGAAATTGGTGTACTAGATTGTTTAGATTGTTAAAAAAATTATTGAAATCTGTGCGATTTGATGGCTAGAAGGAAGAACTATCAATTACGTAACGTAACCCGCAATACGAGTGGAAGAAATACTTGGACGTATTTCTGTTTCATAGTATTCCATATACAAAACACTTACAATGGGTGACAAGGGAGACCCCATTCCCATACCAAATTTTTGTGTGAATGAAATATAATATTAAAAGAGAAAGCATTCGAACTGACACCTAATTTTACTATGACTAGAAAGGCATCAACTGGCATACCGAGATCAATAATAATTTCTGGGAATGTTTGTGCTAAAAAATCAAGGACATCATTAATCGGGACCTTGGTAAAAAGGGAATCAACATCAAAATTGACTATATT
Source organism: Petrolisthes cinctipes (assembly GCA_033782935.1). Lineage (NCBI taxonomy): Eukaryota > Metazoa > Arthropoda > Malacostraca > Decapoda > Porcellanidae > Petrolisthes > Petrolisthes cinctipes. The sequence goes on from JAWQEG010000175.1 coordinate 2,514,946, forward strand.
GCCTGTAAACATGTCTAAGGATTTCAATTAATATTGTCAATAAAGTCAGAGAAGTGTTTTATATGAGAGTCCGAAACATTACATAAGAGGGGGATAATTTGTTAGCAACGTGTTGTGAATGTTTATACGTGAAAGACGCACACTATGAAATCATGGGTAAAAGAATTGTTATATTATGTCCCAAACTTGAAGTCTATTAATCTCAATCAGATCAACCCAAAATTGCCATACATATATGGAATAACAAAGACACACAAGGAACACATTCCCTTACGTACCTTATTTTCACAGGGTGGTTCTTTCACGTATAAACATTCACAACACCTTTTGTTCCGTGTAAGGTCACTTGGTTTCCAAAGGTATTTGAATATATCCCAGGTATTTAAAAACACTGGACATACTTCATGGCATGTCATGTTGCCCTTACATAATTTCATCTGTACCCTTGATTCTCCATAAGAAAAATTACTAATATGATATGTGTTCTTTTAACAGCTTGACGAACTGCACACCGCATGCTTCATACCTGTCAATGTTATTTTATATTTTTGGAGTAGAGGGGAATTTCAATAATTTCACCCGGTAATGCAAAATCGCCGAAAATATTCACTCATCACGTATCCTCTCATGATTTAAGCTAATACACTTTTAAGCTAATACTTTAACGCTGACAATTGTTTGTGTGAGCACAGAAAGAAGATCGGGTTGAAACGACGAACGAGTGTGACAATAGAGAAAGGAGTGAAGGACGAGAGGAGCACAGACCTCAACCTGGACTTCAACAAGTTACAATATTGGAGGAAGGAATGCTTCAGGTGCATCCTCACATCCAGTCTTTCTGTTCTGTGCTAAGATTATTATAATATATACCGCATAGTAGTCGTATTGTGTGGGACAAGATTATGACATGAGCAAAGAAACACATATATTTTGTCTTTATTTACAGTTTAGGGTCGAAGACACATGAAATACAGTTGCCTCCACTAGTAACGAGCACAGCGTCTGGTGGTGGGTTTGGCAAAACTTAGCACCACCATATTTGTTTATATTGTGTCCGTATAGTGGATACTTAAGTAGGAGTGAGCTCTAGTTATGTCGAAAAATTCATTATTATTACTAATAAATAAACACAGTGGTGTCACATTTTACCAAACCCACCGGACGCTGTGCTCGTTAATAGTGCAGATAACTGTACCTTTATATCATGTGCCATGACAGCCTTTGACATAAGACAATTATACGAATCTTTTCAATCATTGATTGCTAATTGCAGTCTTGCATTGTCAGTTTGAATTTATTAACAGCATATGATTTGTATCTTATACTGATTCCTCCATACTAAGCCAGGAAACTCGCAGGGATTAGGGAGCTAGGAATACCTCTCCAGTATCCCTGCTTGTCGTAAAAAGCAACTAAAAATGGCTTTCCTTTCTCCAACTGCCCTTTTTTTTTTCATCTCTTAACTTTTGTGCTTTCTGTCCCAATTCTCAATCAACTTCTTCCTTGGGCGACATATGACCTAACATTTGTGGCGCCTAATATCAATCAATTTAATCCAGGAAACAGACCACCTCAATGTTACTTTAATAGGGAATATGTTTCATGGCAGAGTTTGGAGGAATTAGTAGCCCTCCAATTTATCAAGAGAGTAGGAATCCTCTCGAGAAAATGGAAATAATCTGTATATTAATATCAGACTGACTAAGCTATGGGGCACTTACTAATCTTTATTCATACACAACCTAATATGGAAGTGTTTAGTCCTGAACGTGTAATATTTACTAAGTCACAACTCCCTCTCCACGGGTTTGCAGGTATGTGAAGGACTCGAAAGCGGAAGAAAAGATGATGTGCTATTGTGGTTTGAACAAAGAGGATCATCTGCCTCACTCGCTACTTCTACACCAGTCACATCAAACCATCCGCCTCAGTCATCCATTGTAAGTTTCTTTTTCTTCTTCCTTCTAATCCATTAACCCTTAATTCGCGGGTGTAGTAAAATTTCGACACTAGGAACAAGTCTGGAGCACCGCAGGTGTAGCATTCGTTAGTTACTAACGCTCTCAGGGACTGTGTCGCACTGTTTTTCGGGAATGACTCTGTAACTAAAGGTTGGATCAGTATGATGTTTTGTCACGGGTTATTTCACACCTTCCGCTAATTTTTGGCATTATAATGGATTACCAAAAGTGAATAATTAAGGTACTTGTCCCTGAGAAATGAGTCATTTTTATGAAATTTAACACTGGGATACGAACGATCATAGTGTGACGTATATACAATGAAGGTGCATCAATTAATTTCGGTTTCTCGGACACTGCTCACTTCGACACTGTAGATCGGTTCACCCATGATGGCGTCTGTAGCATTAGTTGTGACATTAGTTGGCACAAACAACCTCCGGCTAGATGACACCGACACAATACTAGTTCCTAGGGCTACTCTGGAAACTTTAGAATAATTTCAGAATAGAGCGATGAGAATATTTCTCGGCTGTCCCATGTCGACCAGGATAGTGAATATGCAGTGAAATTGCGTCTTCCTCCATTAGTTGAGAGGGTTTACGCTAATCTAACTTGCTTCACTGTCAAGTGCCTCCATTTCCCACATCTTTCACCCTACTACTTTAAGTTAGTCAGGACTTCTCTTGGACCATACTGCCTGCTGGACATGCTTTTATAAGGTCTGTTTCCTCTATGCTCCGTAGTCTTAATACAGATATAATGGTTGCAGATGTCCCCCCAGGGCCCCCTCCGTGGATGCTACCAACACCTGATGTGAGCTTCACACCTACTTCCAAGTCAGAACTGCCTTCTCTACAGCGGCAATTGGCTCTAGAACACGTAGAAACAGTGACGTCCTCCATCACAGCTCCATACTGCCTCTACACTGATGGCTCATTGCAGGTGAATGGTGCAGCAGGTTGTGCCGTTTTCTCACCTGAATTGGAGTCACCTCCAGGGGGCTGGGTTGGCCGTCGTCTCTGTAACCTTTCTAGCTTCACATTGTGTGAACTGTATGCCATTCTGGACGCTGTTAGTCTTCTTTGTCAACATGTGGTGAATGCTGCCATCGTTTGTGACTCCAAACCTACCCTTCGTTTCCTCTCCAGTGTTCAGCCCACACAATCTATTGTTGTTCAGCAGATTATGTCGTTTTTGGCCTTATTGTGTCATCATAACTTGACTGTCAAAATGTTATGGGTGCCAACCCATGTAGGTTTACGTCACAATGCTACAGTTGACAGACTCGCGAAGGAGGCCAGCCATCTGCCTCCTCGTGGTATTAGACGTCCTCTCTCCCTGACATGTTACCTCTCTAGAGTCTGCTCCGCTGCTCTCCTCCCCTTACAGCAGCGCAGGGATGCCCTTCAGCAACTCCATCACACACTACGAGTCTGTCTTCCGTCACAAATATACCTATCGTCACAGGGGCCTCATGGTTCGGAGACGCAATGTAGTCTCTGCTTGTTTGAGGCTTGGCTACCGGCCACCGTGGCAGGTTGCTGGGATTTAGGGCGAGCCTCCCTTCACTGAGTGTCGCTTTTGCCGAGCGCCTCGTGCTAAAACCATAGGACACTATTGTCTGGCCTGCCCCACTGTCCGACACTTGCTACCCCTGGGCCTGCCACTTGATGTGGTTTGTCGACACCTGCTGAACCACCAGGCCTTATCAATAAATTTTTAAATTCACTAATGAAAGTTATGAGAATATGGCACAATTTGCATCTAGATATAATTGGCACCCAGTAAATTGTGGAGCATATTGTACTGATGCATGTAATGACAAAATGCTTGTGATCCTGGGCAGAACTAGAACACAGCTCCGAATCTTCATATGACACAGATAACACGGATGAAATAAGCCATGGGGGTGTCAAAATTATGGAATTGTGGGTGTACAGTCGCCAACCCTGCCGCGTGGTTTAGTTCCTTAAGGGGGTGCGGGAGTAGGGGACAGGCTTGGGGGGGGGCAGGCTTGGGGGGGGTAGAAAGCCTGTCCCCTATTCCCGCACCCCCCTAACCCCCCACCCAAGCCTGTCCCCCTATTCCAGCACCCCCCCAAAAAAACCCGACCCCCCAAAAAGACCCGCACCCCCTAAACCCTCCCCCCCCCAAGTCTGTCCCCCTACTCCCGCACCCCCTTAACAACAAAGTTTACTTCATGTGCTAGTCAAGTGTAACGAGGATACTCCATTCCACACACGGGGATTGTTTCAAGCTAAATAATCACAGTAGTGCTACATCTCTGAATATGTGTGAGCCCCTGTCCAAGCGCCAAGTGCAAAAGTCGTGTCGCCTCACTCAGCACGACTTCAAAGATAACATAAAGGTTAATCATCGAATAAACACATTGATCGTACAGAAATACGATATCCAGGGGAAAAATTTATATACTTCTCTGTTTTTTTCAGTTTACGAGCCCGTAAAGCTTGTTTTCCATACTTATTTCATGACTCGGCAGATGTAGCGACAGGACATTTGCCGCCGACTGTACATCCTAACATTATTTTTATTGGTGTTATTTGTGAAATAGGCCGGACTATGAACCTTTTGCAAGTACGATCATTTTGCAGGAAGATGTCAAATAGTCAGGAGAGTCATGAAACACAAGAGCCAGATGCGTTCCGACAATATAAAAAGGTTGCCCCTGTCGACCTACGGGTAGGCTTCTTTTTACTGTAATGTTTTCGTGCATTCTCAAATGTAGATTCTATATTTCCCGATAACCCCGAGCCGTAGTTATATTATATATAGAAATAATTATTGTTATATCTTTTTAACGAATCAGTTTGATGCTAACGGTACCTTGCATATGCCAGACACCATATATTATGGTGTTTTATATATAGGCAGTCCAAAATATTGAAAGTTCAATAAACATTCATCTTTCATGCACAGAATATGAAGGGTTATTAATACTTCAGAAGCTATTTTAGAAAGTTAAATGTAATAACCAAACGCTTAGCATACTATTCAAATGGTAATACATATTACTAAGTGTATTGTTTTTCTCGCAGATGGAGGTGAAGGATGTTGAGGATGAAGACTCTGCTCTAAACAGCATATTGTCATCTAACAGTGCTACATCTAGAACTGCCGGCAGAAACAATAACATGAGAGTAAGACAACACGCTAATCTATCTCCAAATAGAGGGTATACAGTATCACGACGTATAGCAATAACTTAAACCAGAGATATATAATATCTTTCCGAGTATATTTTGTTCTATAAAGTATGCTTTGTGTGATCTCAGTACAATACACTGGATACAGATAAAAAAAAGGTTGTAACTTGTTGACAAATGGTAGGACGGGAGGCTGGGAGCTTCGGAGGGTGGCATGAGACGAGTAACCTAATGATTTATCGGAGCAAAGAGGTCTTATTTGTTTCATCTTGATAAGTTTTATCGCAATGCAATATTTTTATGACGTTCTATAACGTACAGCCAAAATCAAATATCCACCGAAACTTTCCTTCCAATATCTTGGTAATAAACAACAACACGTGTATGATTTTGCAGCACCTCATTATAATAATTGAGGGGGTTTTGTTGTTGGATGATTATAGTTTGATATGATACTGATATAATAGCAAGATGGAAGCAAGGTGTCGGTGGTTATTTGATTGTGGCTGTACATGAAATAATATTTTAAATGTAGAAGGATAATGACCGCCACCACTCACTGTCAATGACACATCTGCCGTAATTTTTCTTAAACGAGCTCATAAAACACACCAATTTATAGAGTATATTTTGCTGAGAATTGCATAAACTTTCATTTCCTTGCAGCTCCACCACAACTCGTGAGATCCCATATAATATACAGGGTGATTCAACATTCCATGCATTAAATTGAATGATGACGTGCTTTGATAATTTTAAGCAAAAATGTCTCTATGATGAAATTTCGAATTATACATAGTTTAGCTGTAACAATCCATATATTATGATACTGTATTAATGAGGGAGAAAAGTGAATGGAAACCCACCTAGATTTCTAGAGTATATTTCAGATGTTTGTAGTACAGGAATGAGTGTGTTGCAGTTTGACATCGAACATTTCTTTAGATCGTAGCAAAAATAAGTACAATTAATAAAATTGTACAAAATATAGGTGGGTGTCCCTTCACTTTTTGCCCTCAGTAATACAGTATCATAAATTTATTGTAACAGCTAAACTATCTATAATTCGACATTTCATCATAGAGACATTGTTGCTTAAAACTATCAAAGCGGGTTTTCAATCAATTTAATGCATGGAATGCTGAATCACCCTGCATATATATATATATATATATATATATATATATATATATATATATATATATATATATATATATATATATATATATATATATATATATATATATATATGTGTGTGTGTGTGTGTGTGTGTGTGTGTATGTATGTATATATGTATATCAAAAATAAAAGATTAATTACAGACATGAAAGCCAGATCCATTACCTTGGGCGAACTGACAAAGAGAGAGTTTAACTAAATAACTCGATGATTCAATGTTTGTTGACCTATAACGGAAGATGATGTATTTTTTATATTATTATTATATTGGAGCTTTATATATATATATATATATATATATATATATATATATATATATATATATATATATATATATATATATATATATATATATATATATATATATATATATATATATATATTTTCCGACACTGGACATAGGCTTCATCAAGCCCGTTACCGTGGCCCAGGTCAACTGCTACTCCGAACTGGTACCCAGCCACAGAGGGAGGGAAGTGAGGGTAATTCTCAAATACTGCATGCAGCTGTTATGGTACCAGCAAGGGTGTTTTACGACGTTCGGTTTCATTATAGTTAGTGCCTCAAACTCAAATCGGAAGAGTAAATATTCTCAGGCCCTCAACTGAGAAGATCGATCTCCCGACCCACAGGATACGATACGATACGATACGATACGATACATTTTTATTGGCCTCAATATTACAATTGTATGTATAGTACATGTTTACATTTAAATATATGAGGAAACAGGTCTGTTGAGCCGAAGCTTTTAGATAGACCTGATGTTACTATATACAGAATAATTTTGCCGTAGATAATCGGCTGAAAGGCCTAAGACTACAAACATAAATTTTTTAACCCTGATACCATTATAACCATAAAATTAAAACGAAAAAAAAAAACAATACAAATAATACAGTACATGGATGGTATAAAATAATGAATACATAACATTTACAAGATGACACACAAAAATCTTAAGAAGAGACTGGTTATGTTGTTTAATTAACTAAAAAACAGGTAAGATGTATGAATGCAATAATGTTAATATGAATTACATAGGTTTTGCTTTACCTTGAATTTAAAAGTATTCAAGGAAACAATATCTTTAATTTGTTGTGGCAACTGGTTCCAACATCTAACTCCACGGAAGGTGACACTCTGTTGAGCATGTGATGTCCTACATAATGGTAATCTCAGAGTAAGTGGTCGCCTCCTGTCAGTATTAGAAGAAATTTGTTTGAAATCACTGTTACTTGTGTATGAATATAAAGATTTGTAAACAAAAAGGCTAGTTTGAAGAGATATTATGTCAGGTAATTTCAGGAGTTTAAGGTCTTTAAACAGGGAGTTAGTGTGGACATAGCGATGACTGAAGGTCAATATACGTATAATTTTCTTTTGCGTAACAATAAGACTATCAAGGTAAGTTTTATAAGCCCCTCCCCATATAGCTGTGCAATACAAAAGGTATGGATAAGCAAGTGTTAGGTAAATCTGCCTCAGACAATCACTGGGTATGTTATCACGTATTTTCCACAATACACCTGAAATTTTACTTAGCTTGGTATTTATCTCCAATATATGTGATTTCCATTTTAATTTGTTATCAATTATGACTCCTAAGAACTTAAATTTTTCAACTTTATAAAGTCTGACATTGTCAATATAAATATCTATATCTGCTATAGGCTGTGTCATCAATGGGTGTGATATCATATAGTGTGTTTTCGAAATATTTAAGCTTAGTTTGTTACACTTTATCCAGTTTGATACATGTATTAATTCAGCATTAAGGTTGTTTTTAACATCATTAACTTCCCGTCCCTGGAGAAAAATGGTCGTGTCGTCTGCAAATAGGAGAAACTTTAACTTATCTGTACAACGTGTAATATCATTTATATAGAGTAAAAATAGAATGGGTCCCAAGACCGAGCCCTGTGGTACACCATAATTAATTGGCAAATAAGATGATGGAACATTATTATAAATTGTACACTGATGTCTGTCACATAAATAACTCCTAAACCAATTGTGTGCTGGACCACGAATGCCATAAACCAATAATTTTTCTAACAGTATTGAATGGGATACAGTATCAAATGCTTTAGATAAATCACAGAAGACTGATATTTGAAACATCTTACTGTCAAGTGCAGTATACATATTTTTGCAGAGTTTGTGAATAGCAAGTTCTGTTGACGAATTAGGACGAAAACCATATTGTGATTCAGAAAGTAATGAAAATTTGGTAAGATAGCTAAGCAGCCTACAGGCTACGAGATTTTCAAAAATTTTGCTAAAGCTTGGTAGGATTGATATTGGTCTGTAATTGGAATGAATGTATTTCTCACCTTTTTTAAACACCGGTATCACTCTAGCAATCTGGAGATGTTTTGGGAAGCAACCTTCCTTAAAAGATCTGTTTATAATATATTCAAGGAAAGGGGATAGTTCTTTACAGCACTCTTTGATAATTTTTATGTTTACATCGTCAAATCCTGGTGATGTTAACTTTAATTTCTTTATAACAGTTTTAATTTCCATAATTGTTGTTGGTTGAAGAAAAAATGAAAATTCTACAGGCTCAGGTAAATAATTAGAAAAAGTAATTGCAGGTTGTTGGATTTTAGAAGCTAGGGTATTAGCTATATTACAAAAATAGTTGTTAAAAGATGTCGCTATGTCTTGGTTGCTAGTCTTAGCTTCATCCTGAAATACGATAGAATCAGGTAAAATATTTACACTAGTTTTCCCCATTAAAATATTAATAGTCTCCCATGTCTTTTTAGTATCTCCTGCACTGTCTTTTAACTTGGATTTATAATAATTTACTTTAGCAGCTCTTATTGTAGTAGTTAATGTATTTCTGTACTGTTTGAAGATATTTTCGTAGGTAAGGGGCCATTTGGCGTAAAGTTTCTGCAACTTATTACGATGTTTAATAGAATTTATTATTGCTGGAGAAATATAAGGTTTATTGTGATGTCCAGAACACTAACCACTCGGCCACTTCCCTAAATTATAATTTATGACCAACTCTTTCGAACTGGTTATATAGGGATAGCTTTATGGATACAAATTTTGTGACCTATATGACCAGGAAATTGGTATCCATTTTAAAGGGGAAGTTCGGTGTTGGCAAAATCTGAAGCAACTGATTCCTCCAAACTATTCCAAGCAACAAAACACCATTATTTTGTTTATCTGGTCCTGTTTCCTGGCATACTATGGAGGAATCATGGCACTCCAATGTAACCAAAGTGAATTACCCCCTTAAAGGAACAAAATATCCGAGATCTTCAACATAATAATTCTGCAGTTAAACATATCGTTTCTCATTCACTCAGGAATCAAGAGAAGATAATGGCTAGCTTTCCTACCAAGTCAATAGTCCAAAGAAAAAGTGGAGCAGTGAAACTCACCTTATAAAACTTCCCTCTAACGCTTATGGCACCATCACCTTCATCAATGAGACTACAGGTTCACGTGATGCTATCCAAATTTGTTATGAATATTTTGTTTAGATCTTCATCTATTCTTTTGTTCCTCTATATTTCTACAGCCAATAATTCGTTTTTTATTTGTATAATTGTTATATTTCAACATATATGACTTTGAGCATTTTTTAATAAGCATGGTTAGCTCATACCTATTTAAGGGGGTAAAATAATGTTGGTCGATCTGGAGCAACTGATTCCTCCAAACTATTGCAAACAACAGTGCACTATTATTTTTGTTAATAGGCTGTTTCCTGTGTTACATGATTGTATGATTATATTCTAGTTTAGCTTTCCAGGTTAGCTATAAAGCTTTATATGTAATGTATAACCTGAGGAAGGTTTTATGATTTATTATTTGTTAAGTAATGTTAAGTAATGAGAGTTACATTACTTAACAAATAATAAATCATAAAACTTTCCTCAGGTTATACATTACATATAAAGCTTTATAGCTAACCTGGAAAGCTAAACTAGAATATAATCATACAATCATGTAACATCTCCACCCTAAAAGAACGAAATTTCCCGTGAGAAATTTCGGCCTTTTTACAATCTCGAGAGGAAAACGGCAATTACATTATCCTGGGAAGATCACTAGTCACTCTCACTTCAGCCAATGGAGGAACAAGTTGACCATTACCAATGATAAAACCAAGATTTTTTACTTGAGTTGTACCAAACTCGCATTTTGCGAGATTAGCTACTAAGTTGGCTTTAAGTCAACAGTCTTTAAAATGATCTTCCCAAGTGTCACTAAATATTAGAACATCGAGATACACAACACAATTTACAGAGACGTAATCATGTTATCCGGCATGCCCTTGACCAGTTGTGCTTGGGATTCCCCACAAGTTGGCAGGTGTGTTTTCCATACCAAAAGGGATAACGTTACGCCTGTGTGTTTTTCTAATGCGACAGCGACAGGGCTGGACACTATCTCCACCAAAGGCACAGGAAACTCAGGGACAGGTTTACTGGGGCTAGGAAACACGGCACTGGAAACTCAGGGACAGGGTTTTATCTTAACCCTCTTGTGGTCCTGGGAACTGGTATACACTCCACAGCATCAACAGGAAGATAACTGTTTCCAGTCCAAGCTGTCAAGTAGGCAAGCCGAGTAGGCAAGCGCTGACACACAACATTCAGCTCGTCACCTTCAGGGTCTTCCAAGCATGGATAGTGTTGTATCCCTCTGCTTCAACATTTGATGTCCTCATCAGCAAGCATTTCGGCATCCTTGATCAAGCGGTCAATGTCCTCAGGTGTAAGGCGGTTCTGATCATTACTGACTACAATCTTTTCCTTGTTGCCAGTTCCATTATCCTCTGCAGACACTTTTAGGATACCGTTGGCAACAATCTTAAATGTTACTTCAATCTAAGCACACCTCTTTGAGCAGGGGGGGATGCCAGTCAGGTCAAACTTGCCAAGAATGTGGTTGTCCTTTGTCATTGGCCTTTCTCCTTCCAAAACTTGGAATGTGACAGCAGGGCGGTTGTCTGAGGTAGTTGAAAAGATCTGGCTCTTCTTTGTAGGGATGACACTGTTGCGAGAGATCAGCTTTGTCATTACTCCAACTGTCTCTATACCAAGGGTCAGTGGAAAGACATCAAGGAGAACACCAAGAACGAAAAGAGAGACATCACAGCTACTGACTACACATTATTAAACTTTACCCAGACATTTCCTGACTACCATCCTGGCGAGGTCGCCAATTTGTTACGTCGTAATGTAACATTGCTGTGAAACAGGGGTAGTCAAGAGGTTACCTTTACTTGGGGTTAGTGACAGTCAGTTGATGTCTCTCTATTTATTATTTTGAGGGTTACATTACTTAACAAATAATATATCATAAAACTTTCCTCAGGTTATACATTACATATAAAGCTTTATAGCTAACCTGGAAAGCTAAACTAGAATATAATCATACAATCATGTAACACCTGGCATACTTTGATGTATATATATATATATATATATATATATATATGTGTATATTTATATATGTGTATATTTATATATGTGTATATGTGTATATTTATATATGTGTATATTTATATATGTGTATATGTGTATATTTATATATGTGTATATGTGTATATTTATATATGTATATATTTATATATGTATATATTTATATATTTATATATGTATATATTTATATATTTATATGTATATGTATATATGTATATATATATGTATATGTATATATGTATATATATATGTATATGTATATATGTACATGTATATATATATATATATATATATATATATATATATATATATATATATATATATATATATATATATATATATACACTGAATTGTCATTAATGCAATAATCGTGATCCAGGTATGCCCGTTCCAACATCTACGAGGTGGCTAGGAGTGGTCACGTCACTGCCAACTTATGGGGCTGGATATTTTTGCACGGAGTGGGTGAACTAACGGACATTGAGGGACGTCTGAATGCAGAAAAATACATTGAAATACTGGAAGAAGTAATGCTTCCTTCGGTACGGGCCTACGCTCTACCTTTTCCGGAGAGGATAGTATTCATGCAAGATAACTGCCCCATACACACTGCAAGAATCGTCCAACAATGGTTTCAAGAACAGCAACACGTGGAACTACTCGCCTGGCCCAGCAAAGCATGTGACCTTAATCCTATTGAAAACATATGGGCAAATATTGTTAATGTGTGGGTGCCAGAACAGGAAAGAAGCTCACGTGCACTAGTGCAACACGCCAATAGAGAGTGGGAAGTAATGAGGAGGAAACCTGAACTGGTATTCAGGCACGTGGCATCTGTTCCTGAAAGACTGCGGGACGTGATTGAGAAGGGCGGAGGCTGGACTGGTCACTGAGTATGTCAGCATGAAGAATGGCAAGATTTGGGTCCATGTGAGAATGCATGAGTAATTGATTATTGAATAAATTAAATAAGTCATATTATTTTCTGTTACTGAAACCTCGACATTATTCATAATAATAGAAATTTTTATGTGAATAAAATTTCCTTTACCATAATGATGGATCCAAATAAAGGTCGTTTGTGAATTATAAGTTTGAGTACAGCAGGTCATAAGAAAAAATGTAACGCCATAAGAGAGCGGAAAAAGGTTAATGCAGATCCATGAAAATGGCTATTAGGATATTATATAATGTTATCAAAACAAGTTGTGTATCAGCTTAATAATGTAATGTAGGGGAAGAAAACTGCCCCAAGATTAAAAGACCCTTTACGACGAGGAAGGATGAGAAAGAATCATAATAAAGAAAGGACAGCAAGCAATAAGGAAACAAAGGGAAAGGATTGGCAGTTCAGGAATTAAAAAGGGTGGGGGGTGGCTGCTGTCCGAAGGGAAATGTAACCCTTAAGGCCCATCCACACGATTGAGCAGTGCCCGATGGGCTACCAAAACTCGGTCCAATACACACGTTTGGAAGGTTGGTGGTGGGGGAACTGATCCATCTGGTAACACTAGTAAAAAGCGAGAGATATCAACAACGGGCACTGCTCGATCGTGTGTGTGGACGGGCAATTAGTACTGTAGACCGGACCCACCAACAGGGGTATGAGCACAATAATGCCTCCTGATTATTCAATGTTATTCGTTTTAAGCCTGAGGTATATAAATGCTGCAGGACAAAGAAGCATCATTTTCATGAACATAAATACTATGGATTTAAATTATATTGATATATTTTCAGTTCAAAACATAAATAGCATAATCACGCAAGGGGCATAACTTGTGTCATGTGGAAAGCATCAAAGAGGTTAACAAGTATGCAATATATGTGAACACTTCGAATACATTGAAAATGCACTCGCTCCAAAAATGTTCAGAAAAATTTCCTTGATTTTACTTGTGGGGGAACAGACTATTATTTCAATGTGCACATTTGTGTTTTACTGAAATAAAATTATATATGGTAAGGGATGGTGTTCAATGAAGCTTTGTCAGTATTTTGAGGAAACTTTGAGTGAAATCATAACAAAGTAATAAAGATTATTACCCCAACGTAATCTTTCAATTACTTTTTCATTAGTAATGTGTACAGAAATACACGCTCATAAAATATATATTTCACTTAATAATATTAATGAATCATTCAATTAAATGAGGCTTCGGTCTCATACGAACTGATGCTGTTGCCACCATGAATATTATCAGTTGCACTGTGTTATTATGAGTCCCAGAAGCCAATACAGTTTATCAATAACTACCAGTTGCATAAAATACTTAAGATAGCCTATTATGTGTCATTATAGCACAGAGTCAATATCAATTACCTCTACTACGTGGCATAATCATACTCATAACCTCCTTCAATATATGAATACATGGCAATGAGGGACGGTGGTGATGCATCGACCAATCACACACTACGATACAAACGCTGCCCCTCCATTCATGAATTTCTACTATCACCTCCGTGTTTACTAGAGAAATGGTTGCCAGGGGTCGCCACTTGTGTTCAGGTTCTTTGTTCCGCAATTGTACAATTGAGCAAGTAGAAAGTGAAAGTAAATATGGCTGCCTACGGCAGGTAGTAAACCCTCGTATCTTTATGAATGAATCACTGGGAAGCTAGAGCCAAAGGAAGGTGGAACGTGATCGGCTGAGTAAGTGGTGGTGAAGATGATGCCATATACAGCCCTATTTTGTTTTCACTTTGTACTTGCTCAACTGTAGGTACTGTTACGAGCATTAACAACAGTTCCTTTACCCCCGTATCGTCAGTGAGTGGAAGTCGGGGTTGGACAAGGACTGGATGAACAAACACTGACCGATTCGTAGTAATTCGTAGTAGTTGCTCGAGAGAGATGTTGTGGATGAAAAAAAAAAAAAAATGAACCTCTTTGACGCCACGAAGCATTATCAGGCGTAGTTTTTTATATTAATTGCACAATGTCATCAAACAATAGATAGGCTACAAAATCTATGGGTAGACAAGATTCTTCGAAAATATTATGACCGTGGACACACACACACACACACACACGCACGGAAATACAACAAACGAAACACGAGACAAAGAATTACATTATAAACTAAATAAATCTACCAAAACGATGGTGGCGCACCAAAAGTTTCTCCAAAACATGGTGGTTCAGCAAGTGCAGCCAGCTGTACAATGATAATTAACTATATATTTACGTTCAGAACTGTATGCTCGTCACAGTTTTCTAAGTGGCCTATTAGTGACACAGATCACAGATGACAATAACCACACGAACCTTCACCACAACTTTGCAATTTTTTATACTGATGTTTTCACACACGTCTATCCCACAGGTCTTCTTTCCGTTACCAATTTAAATTTTTACAAAGCATGCCATAGACGGTAAATATTATTTGTTTAATGCTCAATAATAGTACATATCGTTCTATCTAAAACTGTAAATAAAATGCGAACATTTCAGAAATTCATGTTTGTTTGGATGACATTTAGTTAAACATACTTGATAATGAAATTTATTAATCATATTAATACAATGAAATCATTAGAGGTTTATTTGACAGCACGATGTAGTAATCGCGAAAACATTATAGATCTGCGTGTTTCGAACAACAAAACCTATAACTTAACCATTGTGTAGGATACAGCATATCACCCTAAAATTTGGGACTTCTCACAATTTAAATTACGTACAAAATATTCAATGCTATTATTAAGCATACTTTTTAGTAAATAAAGCTAAGAATGTAAGCTACATAAGAATATATAATTTCTCGGAAATACTTTGCCACCGCCACCTGTACGTTTCATTAATAATTTCTGTCTACACGGGACGAATAAGTGAAGTTGTGGTATTCATTCTTTTTGTACAATAAAGTACGGTATCTTTTGCATAACAACAGTGCCGTGTCCTGCACGTTTCTTTAAGTATATAAACAGATTACTAAGTCAATTATGCGGAAGGAAACACTTACATTAACTCTACATTACCCATTGCATGTGGGATGGTAACTGACTGTATGCCCTTATTATTGTGTATATCAGAAATGAGAATTACGTTGATTTCTCGGAAATTCCCGTATTTATGAAATCCAAGAAAAGTATACTTATAGGTAATACGGTAGGATGAGAGGGTCAACTATATTTGGGGGAGTAACCTGGCTCATTCTAATGGTAATACAATTGTACTTCAACTCGAATTACTTCCAATATTTTCAGACATAAAAAAAAATGTACTTCTTTTCTGCGAATGAACATCAAGAGGTAGCCTAGTTTATGGCCACGAACTGTTTCGAATATTCAGTTGGCTTGTATCATTGTCATTAGATGTAATTGTTGTTGCTTAATTTAGGTCCTTATATGTGTGTCGATATTACTAGACGTGGCTGTATATTCCAGAGAAAACATTGTGTCACACAACTTTGACTTAGAGTCTTAGATATATAGTATTGTGGACCAAAGATTAACATAATTGTAAATAGTATTTTCACATCGCCAAATTGTCCAAGAGGTTTAACCCCCAAGAATTTAATCCGTTAAAAATAGAATGTAAAATTATATTGCTTACTGTACCGTATAATTTAGGAGAGGTGGCCGAGTGGTCTGGACTCATTACCTAGAGGTCGGGAGATCAATTCCTCTCAGGTGAGGGCCTGAGAATATTTACTCTTCCGATTTGAGTTTGAGGCACTAGCTATAAGGCCACCGAACGACGTAAAACACCCTCACTGGTACCATAACAGCTGCAGAATTTGGGAATTAACCCCACTTCCCTCCCTCTGTGGCTGGGTACCAGTTCGGAAGTCGTGACGTGTGTGTGTGAGTACCAATTGACCTTGATGAAGCCTATGTTCAGTGTCGGAACATAAAAACAAAACAAAAAACAAAATTAGAGATTCTGTTGACACAGCAGTAATATGATTTGATACATTTAGGCTACCATTAGCTATTAGTCATTAATTATCTTTCTTCAAACTTGGGTAATATTTAATCACTTTGTACTCAAGGATAATAGACTATAAAGGATAGTCCAGTGAAACGTCATAGTGATGACGTCGTAAATATCCGTGACGTCAAGGGAGGCTCTGTGGCTAGCTGATGCACAACTCAACAACAAACCTTGCCCGCTCACTAGTTAAAATATGAGGCATAAAGATTATATCAGCTGATATTAATCGAAATAATGAGTTTCTTGGTAGCTGCACCTTGGTAGGTTAAAAAGATAAGAAGCATACTGATATAACGGCAATTGTACAACTCGACATCAGTTGTTGAAATAAAATAATGGACTATAAAACTGGAAGCCTTCCATGACCAAGATTGATATCAAATCGCGTTCGCATCTCTAAGCCCATATTTGTACAAGAATTACTAATCTTTGGTGTCTTTATATTCCACACAGTTTAAATTGATCATTATAATTTAAAGTAAATGTGTTTGTAGTGTGTTGTCATCAATAGATATCCAGAGAAGCCAGGAGATCTCTACCACTGCCCACTGGTGCATCGTATAGGCTACTCACCAGAAGTAGGCCTACAGTACTACTTGGCATTGATAATAGGGTCTTGATTTAGACTGATAATATGTTTTATGTGTTTAATTCTTGATGGATGATTAACTAGCCTACTAATCATATTGATATAAAGCAGCATTTTTATAAATCATGACCTAGATGACCTAATGAGATCGTTAGTCGATCATTCTTGGTAGTAGCTTATAGTTTTGTAACCTTGGTTACGAAGTATTTATATTGACTAGTGCTAGGTTATGTTCATATATCTATCACTCGACAGATTATATAATAACCTATTACTTGGATGTCAAGGTTATTTATATTGATAATTCTACAGGAGAGCTCCATCTGGATTTTTTCAATGTTATAAAAAGGATTTCCATACCTATTTAGTATTTCCAACTGCCCTATTTCTAAAATATGTCCCTTTCAACCCCTCCAACAGGAGATCTGAAAAATGCCCTGAATAGATCCGAAGAATGCCCCAATTAAGTCCGAAAATATCCTGATTAAGTTAGAAAAATGCATCAGTTAGGTCAGAAAAATGCCCGGTATTTATTGAAAGAATTACCGCTTTGTAGCAGTGTTGCCAGATCCGGCTAGGTCCCAGTATTTTGCCCCAGTCATTTCCTGTACTTTACCATGGTTATTTCCCAGTAGTCAGCTCAGGTTAGGTCCCGGTAGTCTGATGCGGTCTAGGTTAGGTTAGGTAAGGTCAGACTAATTTCAAAATGCCCCATTTGATATTTACCAAATGCCCCATTCAAGGTCATTTATATATGGCTTACACCTACAATGATTTAAAAAAGTAGAAAAATCATGAATCGGAATATGAATACAAAATATTGTATGCTGAATGTAATTATATATTTATTTTCATATACTTTGCGAAATGAAATGTGTACCAAAAATAAAGTACAGTACCGTAATAAATGTTTCTTGCCAAAGAAGTAAGAGTAACAATATCCTTATGAAGTACTATCACTCTATGAGTATAATCACAGTGGAATTGCACATTTTCTAGAAAAACTAGAAACTAACGTTAATTTTATCACAATATATAAATCATTATGGTATATATAAAGCAAAACTAATGCAATTACAATTTACATAATACTGTATTATTACAGTCAGTCTATAAGTATAATCACTGTGGATTTTGCACAGGTTTGGAAATTGTGTAAATAAACTTAATTTCTGTCAGTTCATTCGCTTTTCAGAAATTACCGTACTGTATTGCATTAGCACTTGTCAGATTAACGAGCTCAACTTTCTGAGAGTTAACGGCTAACTTAACACTTTTCAACTCATCATGTCTGGGAATACAAACACAGCACGATCAGCATACTGCAGTTGAGAAAATATGATGTTCATCTCTGGTATCTTCTTGTGCTGGCTGGACTGTCACATCAAGTACCACTTCTGGTGTATTATCTGTGAAGGAATTGATGTTAAAGGCATATAATCAGATGACACTTGTGTGTATATACTGTGCACAAAAATAGAATAAATTATGTAAGCTAGATAGATAGATATAGATAGATGTAGGCTATGACTCTTCCATCATCTTCATATTCGTCATGTGTTAAAATTACCTCATATAGGTATAAAGACCTGGGAAAGACAATGAGACTATTTATAAGATTATGTATCGGGTATTTTCAAAAATATTTGTTATCTGGTCGTACTAAGGTAATTATTGTCTATCTATTGCCAGACGCCTCAATCCCCAAAGAGGTGAATGAATTGCCTCCACACATCTTTGTCCCCCGTCAACTGGCAACTGGTGTCCCTCCTACGGTACCACCCACCGCCACTCTTACTCATATACTTCTCTACTCCATCATTCCACCTCACTCTCGGTCTGCCTGCTCCACTCTGTCCTTCCACCTCACTCTCATACACTTTTTTATCCAATCTCTCGCTTCCTATACACTCTACATGGCCAAACCACCTCAAGGTGTTTCCTTTTCACTCACTCCATCTAATACTGTTAAACTATTCACTCTCATTTTTATAAAAAATAAAAACAATCTCACCATTTCTTTCGTTGAGTAGACCCTCTTGTGCTTCATGTGCATCACCTCTGGCATCTTCTTGTGCATGAATAATAGCATCTTGTACCACTTCTGGTGTATTATCTGTGAAGGAATTTATTTTAGAGGCACATAATCACATGACACTTGTTTGCATATACAAAAGAAAAGAATAAATAAATGTTTGGCCCTTCCATTATTTTCATATATGCATTATCCAGCCCTACTCTTAATATACTACAATTACTGTATTGTGAAACTATGAAGTACAGGGTAGGTCTGATACGATCTGATACTGTATAGCTTATGTACTATACACAGTCATTTTTAAGAAGAAAACAAAAAATCTCACCATTTCCTTCATTGAGTAGACCCTCTTGAAGCACTGGTACACCAGTAGCTTTCTACGCCTGCTGAATAATCTTTCTTGGCGAGCCTCCGTACCAGCTGAAAACGAAATGAATGTTACAGTATTCAGACCTAATCAAAATCCATGGGTAAATTCATTATTGCATAAATGGACCAAATATCCACATTAGAAAAACTACTGAATTTCTACCACTATTACCTACACTAGGACATTGAATGATGGTTTTAATGTATCAAATCCACCACAAATACTTTATTTTTAAAATATACCCCACCTTACCCCCAAACATAAATGGGGAAGAGAGAAATTGTTGGTTATAGAGCATTACAATACTGTAGCCTACCTAGATATTCCAAAGTTATCACTAGTACGGGATGCAGTCGGTATTGGACTACATTTTTAACAGAATTAGGTAGACTTGGCCTGGCCTAACCTAACCTACATACCGTACTGTACAGTAGAGTATCATAAGATGGGGTAAAGTTAAAAATATGTACAGTATAAGCAAATAGCTGAGGGTGTAACAGTAAGTTGGGCCTTTGATAGATCTCAACATACCTGGTTCTCGATTAGAATTTGGAAGCGGCAGAGTCGGTACAGCTCAAGGTTGCAATATTATGATCTTCTTTGGAGATCCATTACATCGTTGATTGTTCAAAGCATCTCTTGGGACATAGTCTGTTGTCTTAAAGTGTAGAGAGCATACTTGGGCCAATTCAACATTAAATTTGTCCTCACGTTTGCACGCCGATATCCACTTTATGGCTTTCTCTTGGTCTCTTAGGAACCGAAAGAGCTTAACCCTGTCTCTTTTTGCATGTCTACTGCCATTATTGCAATTGTACAGTTGAGCAAGTAGAAAGTGCAAGAAAAATATGGCTGTTTATGGCAACATCTGGCAGTTCTTTGTAGTAAACCCTCGTATCTTTATGAATGAATCAATGGGAACCCAGAGCCAATATAAGGTGGAACGTGATTGGCTGAACATTGAGTGGTGGTGAAGTAAATCTTATCATCCCATTTTACGTAAAGTAATATGTGGTAGAACAAATTGTAGGAAGTAATACTACAACAGTTATGTATTGAACAATGTTAGAGTAACAATGACGTAATTTGCATTATTGATCTGTAAAACGTTAATAGCAACACAGCACAGGAAAGCAGCATTGGTTTGTTGGTTGTTTCGTGTTTTCACGATATTCGAATATGAATCAGATTCGAAGGGAGAGAAACGACATTGCTCCTGTAATAAATCGGATGCTGAGCATATGTTTTGTCAATTTCTGTGGCCATTTAAGTTGGACTAGTGACAGTCTGGGCACCAGGCAAGGTTTGTTTACAAGTGTGACGTCACTCCCGCGGTGCATTGTGGGAAAACAAGTGTCTAGTGGACTATCCTTTACAGTCTATCATCCTTGTTTGTACTATAGTCAAACCAGAATATACTGAGCCTTCGGGTAGGGTCGAGGATTAAGAGCGGCGGTGCCAAATCATCACCAAAACATACCCACATGGTATCCAACATTCTCTGTGAAAAATTTAATGGGGTTGCCTTCGCTGTACGAGCAACTGACTGAGAGGGATCTAATAGGGGTCCTCTATTGGCCTTCTCATGGAGGAAATATCTATTTACATTATAAATAATTTCCTTGGCTTGGCTGAGGAGAACACCGACGCGCTTGAGAGATGTGTCGTCCATAGTGGTTGGTGCGAGAATTACCAGGTGACTGACATGAGTACACGCGTCCTTGACCCGCCATTAACCCTTTGTCACAGGAGATGTGGCAGCATGTGCAAAATAGCATGTCACATGTTGTATAGAGTTGTAAATATACTTACAATGAACCTAACTCATCATTATAAATACTTCTTTTTAACATTGTATTATATATCGAATACTTAGAGCTACTACAAATTGGCTTATGCATTAAAATTTTAACGATATGGGTTTGTTTTGGTGATGATTTGGCAATGCCGCTCTTAATCCTTACCCCACCCTAGGGCTCAGTATATTCTGGTTTGACTATAGTAGGTCTATCGTGTAAGCCTACATGGGATATCCGATGTTTGTTACTTTTCTGATTTAAAGGAATAAAAGGTGACAAGTATAGATATAAAATTGGAGGAAATCTTCTTTCCTTCGAATATAGCTCATCCTTCTTATAATTTTTTCCTGTGCTTGTTTCCCATTCCTAGTTTCAAAGTGGGAGAAGAGGTGCAAGACCACGAAACTGTGTCCTTGAACAGTGACCACACACACTTTCTCCTGGTGGACGATGGTTTTAGAAACAGGTATCATGACACGGATGCCTTCAGGTGGGTTATTTTCTTAATCCTAAAACCGCAGGTGACGAACCAGCAACAAGTGTGGAGGACGTTGGGTGACGATAATGCTTGATAAAAGCAGTTTTTAAATTTGCGAGTCCAATAACATGGTTTTTCTCGTGTGGCAACACTGATTTTGGGCTTGTATGGACTCCCCATAGGCCAGTCAGTCAGTCACACTCCTCCTGCCAGTGTTGAACTAGCAGTGAGGGTGGAAGTATGTATTTTCAGAGCTACATGATACATGATATTGAAGTACAAACATTTAGCTACTGTCTCATGGGTAGCCAGTTCAAAATAACAACAACTATATATTCACTTTTACACTATCCTTATATATCTCAGTATGTTTTCACGCTCTGATTTCGTCATAAAACGAGTCAGAATCACTTTTTTCAACAACAATATGAAATATAATGTCATTGTCGTTTGTACGTACAGTCGGCGGCAGGAGTCCTGTCGCCTCACCTGATTCACCGAAACATGCAGTGTTCATGGACTCGAGAAATACGCACGTTTTCTACACCTACTAATTTTAAAAGTCTATGAACATCGTGTGCCTCGGTAAAGCAAGTGAGGCGACAGGACTTTTGCCGCCGACTGTACAGTCTCCTCCACTGCCGCGTTCATCACTCCAGCGTTGTCAATGTGTGTAACCCACAAGGTGTGAACCTCCAGTGTCGTCGACTCTAGTATCCGAAACACATACCAATATGAGTCAGTGGGCGCTTGGGTGTGGTGTTCTATGGAGGCAGGGTAGGGAACTGTAAGCTGTACTGCAGAAGTCTTGGCTAGGTGCTATTTTTATGAATGCTCAATATAGGTCAAAGATAATAGTAACACTTGGAGTTTTTGTTTCAAGTTCTACAATGATAGTTACTGCAGGTAAGAATAATATATGTATATATTTTTTTTTAATTCATTGCGCCGTAGCGTCAGTCAACAGGCAGACAACAATACACAAGGGTAGGCGGGACTCATGAGAATCCAAAGACTACAACCACACACACACACACACACCCACACACCCATCACGAAAACATAACAGAATGAAGCACAAGTATACAGACAAATATTTACATTATGACCTACTTAAATCCACCAAAACGAGGGTGGCGTACAAGAAGTTCCTCCAGAACCTGATGATTCAACAGGTGTCGACAAACCATATCAAATGACAGGCCCCTGGGCAGCAAGTGTCGGACAGTGGGGCAGGCCAGGCAATAGTGCTCTATAGTGTTAGCACGAGGCACTCGACACAAGCGACACTCAGTGAAGGGAGACTCACCCTGCATCCCAACAACCTGCCACGGTGGCCGGTAGCCAAGCCTCAAACGAGCAGAGACTACATTGTGCCTCCGAACCATGAGGCCTCGACGACGGTAGGAATATTTGTGACGGCAGACAGACTCGTAATGGGAGATAAAGATGCTGAAGGGCCTCTCTGCATCCCTACGTCGCCGTACAGGGAGGAGAGTGGCGGAGTGAACTCGAGAAAGGTAACATGTCAGGGAGAGAGGACGTCCAACACCACGAGGAGGCAGATGGCAGGCTTCCTGTGCGAGTCTGTCAACTGTACCATTGTGACGTAATCCTACATGGGATGGCACCCATAAAAATTTGACAGTCAAGTTACGATGACGCAATAAGGCCAAAAACGATAATATCTGCTGAATAACAGTAGAATGTGTGATGTGTGGACTGAACAATAGAGAGGGAATGAAGGGCAGGTTTGGAGTCACAAAAAATGGCAGCATTCACTCCACGTTGACAAACAAGACTAACAGCATCCAGAATGGCATACAGTTCACACAATATTGAGCTAGAGTGGTTATAGAGACGACGGCCAACCCAGCCCCCTGCAGGTGACTCAATGGCAGGTGAGAAAACGGTACAACCTGCTGTACCATCCACCTGCAATGAGCCATCAGTGTAGAGGCAGTATGGATTTGTTTCTGTGTTCCAGAGACAACTGCCGCTGTAGAGAAGGCAGTTCTGACTTGGAAGTAGGTGTGAAGCTCACATCGGGTGTTGGTAGCATCCATGGAGGGGGCCCTGGGGAGACGTCTGCAACCATTATATCTATATTAAGACTACAGAGCATAGAGGAAACAGACCTTATAAGAGTACGTCCAGCAGGCAGTATGGGAGGGACAGGGGAGTTTGGTCTAAGAGAAGTCCTGACTAACTGAGAGTAATGGGGTGAAAGATGTGGGAAATGGAGGCACTTGACAGTGAAGCAAGGAACATTAAAATAAATTCTCTCGATTAATAGGGGAAGACGCAACTCACGCTGCATGTTCACTATCCTGGTCGACATTGGACACCCGAGAATTATTCTCATTGCTCTATTCTGAAATTTTTCTAAAGTTTCCAGAGTAGCCCTAGGAAGTTGAATCAAAGCAGGGGAGAGGTAATCAACAACTGAACGGATAAAAGCACTATAGATGGTTCTGGCTACTGGGATGGAGATGCCCGAGGAGTTGTTAGAGAGCCATTGAAGTGGTGTAAGTCGGCGCTGGAGACGACCCAATAAGTCCTGGACAATGGGATGGTCTTGAGGTCTGGCAGGGACAATCGGCCAAATATTGACTGGTGATCCCCAGGTAGCGGTACTGGGAACACATGGGAATGACAGTCCCTCCAATAGTGAACACTGGCCGAGCTTGAGGAAGGCGGCAGGTGAATATTCTGCTCTTATCTGGGGAGACAATAATGCTACAGTGAGAGGAGGCCACAGAGAAGGAGTCAAGAAATCTCTGGAGATCCCTTGGTGAAGTAGAATGAACACAGATATCGTCAGCATAGCACGTAATTGTAGTTCCAGGAATATCAGTGAGAGAAGTGAGCAGCCGATGCATCAGAATATTAAATAACAATGGGCTGAGAACACCCCCTTAAGGCGTACCAAGATGAAAACTGCGCAAAGGACTGAACGCACCACTGAAAAACACATGGGAGGTCCAGTTACTCAGGTAGCCCGGAATCCACCGTAGTAGATTACCCTTTATCCCAAAGTCAACCCATTGATCCAAAATGACGTCTCTATTAGCAACATCGAAGGGCACTGTCCCTGGAAAGGCGAGAGTACAGGTCGACTAGGCAGTGGTGTGTGCTCCGCTGGGGAAGGAAACCAAACCATGGAGAAAGGCGATCCTGAAGTCTGTACATGAGACGATTGAGTAAGATTCTCTCCATAACCTTACAAAAACAGGAAGTGAGGGAAATAGGCCTGAACTTCGCAGTGCCGGGCTTAGGGATGGGTATTATTGTACTGCTGGTCCAGGCTCGTGGTACACAACCGTCACGAAGACAAAGATTGTACAGTCGAAGTAGAGGGTTCCCAGGAACTTGTTGAAGTAGGTGCAGCACAACATAAGTAATACCATCATCACCAGGGGAAGAAGCTCTACTCCGAGAGAGAGCACAGCACAACTCCTCCTCAGTTATCTGCTCTACATCATCGTCATCATCTTGCAACAGAGCAGACATTAGACGAAGCCGATGGACAGCAGCACGGGAAGCGAATGCATATTGTATGTGGATGGGTAGACTGGCTGGGGTAGATTGTTCTGACCATGCATCGACAAGTTGTTGGGCATAGTCGGCAGGAGTGTGATGACGAGCAGTGGCCGGTGTGTTTTTAACAACCCGATGGATGAGGTGCCACATAGAAGCCACACTTGTTTGCTGGTTGATGCTGTCCGTGAACCGCTGCCAAGACTCAGTGTGAGCACACTCCTGCAGGGCAACTAAAGCGTCTCTAGACATCTGGTAACGATGGAGGAGGTTAGGGGTTGGGTTGGCTTGAAACAATAGGCCATCAAGTTCAGCCTCCTCCTTTGCCTCCTGTATACGTGCATCTAGTGTCCAGGAGTGGACAGTATGGCGATGCTGGAGGTGTGGCCGGGAGACGTATAGCCTATAAAAGTCATGAGTAGCAGATACAAGATCAGAGTACAACTGTTCAGCTGATGATATGTCAAATGTAGGGAATACATGGGCCATAAATAAGATGTAAGTCAGGCAATATTTAGGGGGCACAGCAATACGCAAACGAGTGGCTGAAGCACTTGACCCAGCAGTTAGAGAATAATGAAACCGAAGAGCGATGTGATCAGAGAAGAAGTCTGGCACGGAGGAGCACAGGACCTGAGATGCTATCAGGCCAGACGAGAGGATGTAATCCAGAGTACCTCCCCGGCAATGAGTGGCACCGCCAGTGTCCCAGCGTGTCAGATGATGCTTGTGGATGTATGAAAGGAGACGAACACCATTACGATTAATAGAGCCAGAACCATCACCCAAATCAGAATGCCGAGCATTAAAATCTCCCATATACACCATACCACGCACTGTTGGAGAAGGAAGAGCCTCAAAAGTGAGTCTAGCTGGAGCAGAATAGATATTGCATAATTGGAGTACTCCATTCCCAGGTAGAACCTTACTTGGCTAGCTTAAATAAATCTTATGACTTAATGAACTGTGCCAAGAGTGAGAACGTGGCTGTTGCTGTGTAACATGTGCATAATTATGTGCGTGTGAGTGAGTGACTGTGTGTCTGTGTACAAACAAGAAACATATGCATACTTTTAACTTCACAACAAAGGTTTCAGTGCTCATGCCTACTGCCTAGACCCTAGTGTAATAATAAGACAGAATAAATAACAAACTGGTTACTATAAGATCTAAAGTTTCGCTCTTAGCTCTCTTATCGCACAAGTGTCTGATACTGTTGTAGGGCTGTAGACCTGTAGGAAGACTTGCAGCTTAAGTATTTTTCACTTCATAATTTTTATGTGAAAATGCATATTTTTTTTTCTTCTGAAGGGATGAGATTCCTTTTTGATTGTGTGATTTTAGTCTTGCTTGAATAAACCACCACTATTACACTTTATATCTCTGATGAGTCTGTTACAGTTGCTAACTATTTAAAAAATAATGATCCATGGAAAGGTAAAAACTTTACAAAACTGTCACTTTTTAGTCACAACAGTGAGGACACCCTGGCGACTGCAGTGAGGAGTCACACAATTGGTGTGGCTGAAACTCGTCATAAAACCTAAATATTTAACTGGCACACTGATGTAATAAAAGTATCTGCCATATGGTAATAAAAGAGTAAAAGCAGGTCTTTTATGACAATCCTCTATAATCCTCAACCGCATCCGCGAGGATGTCAGGATGTGACATCCGTATCCACATCAGCATGTTAAAGTAAACTGATATCCGAATCTGCATCCACAAAATAAATAAGTCGGTAGGACATCCTCATACACATATGTATCCGCAAATATCTAAATTTTCACATCCGATACATCTCTAACTTATATCATAGGCAGAAAATATCACATTACCAATTACCATACCCCATAATATTTACAGTATAGTACCTTCCTTACAACACTATAATACTCACGTTCAACGTCTCAGAACTTTATGCTTCGGTATTGTTTTGTAACATTTCCTTCCAGAACTAAACTGGAAGAAGGTCTCGGAATGCCAGTTGTCCTACTTTTGTTTGGGGGTGGACTCAAATCCCTGCAAAAGTGTAAGTTGGCTCTGGAAAGACGAATACCAGTTGTAGTGGTAGCAGGTACGGGAAGAGGAGCAGATCTACTCGCCTATGCTGCTTCAATGACCTGTCATACCCCTACTAGTAGGTGAGCCAGTAGGGTTGATCGGTACCATCTGAAGGGAATAATGCTCATAGTGATTTTTGGCAAGGAAAACATCTCTTGGGTTCGAAAAATTATGATAGCATTGTACAAGTGGTAGCTTTATGTGTGCTATCATGCATTTTATAACACTACAGTGATAATTTTGACATAGGGGTATAAATCAAGTTATAACACATAGAAAGCTACCGCTGCTGCAATGCTATCATACTTTTTTTAACACTAGGGGTGTAAATCTTGCTAAAAATCACACCATGAGAAAGTGTGAAATTGTGCGAGAATGAGTGTGTGCTAAACTTTCACAAAGACAGGGATAAAGAGGGATACATTTCGCACACACACACAAAAACAGAAGTGAGATAGAGTGAGAGTTAAGTGATAAAAAAAGAGATAAATAGAGAGGAGGTGCATTTTTCACAAACTCTGAAAAAAATATTTGAGAAAGTGTGAAATTGTGCGAGAATGAATGTGTGCCAAACTTTCACACACACAGGGAAAAAGAGGGATAAATTTCGCACACACACACACAAACATAAGTGATATAGAGTGATAGATAAGTGAGATATAGAGAGATAAAGAGTGAGTAAGAGGTGAATTTTATCACAAACTCTGAAAAAAAAGTTTGCAAAAGTGTAAAACTTTTCAAGAAGGATTATGTGTGCGAAATTTTTACACACCCAGAGAGAAAGAAGGATAAATTCTGCACACCCACAAATAAACAAAAGTAAGATAGAGTTAGAGATAAGTGAGAAAAATAGATATAAAGAGAGAGTAGAAGGGTCATTTTTTCTCAATCTCTGAATTTTTTTTTGAGAAAGTGTGAAATTGTGCAAGAATGAATATGTGTGTAAAACTTTTACACACACACACAGAAAGAGGGATAGACTCTGCACACTCACACATAAACAGAAGTAAGATAGACTCAGAGATAAGGGAGAAAAATAGAGATAGAGAGAGAATAGGAGGTGCATTTTTTACAAACTCTGAAAAAATATTTGAGAGTATGAAATTGTGCGAGAATGAGTGTGTGTCACAAACTTTCACACACTCAGGGAATAAGAGGGATAAATTTCGCGTACACACACACACAAACAGAAGTGAGATAAGTGAGATATTGAGTGATAAAGAGAAAGTAAGAGGTAGTCGGTGAGCCAGTAGGGTTGATCGGTACCATCTGAGGGGAATGATGTTCATAGTGATTTTTGGCAAGGAAAACATCTCCTCTGAGTTCGAAAAATTATGATAGCATTGTACAAGTGGTAGCTTTATGTGGGCTATCATGCATTTTATAACACTACAGTGATAATTTTGTCATAGGGGTATAAATCAAGTTATAACACATAGAAAGCTACCGCTGCTGCAATGCTATCATACTTTTTTAACACTAGGGGTGTATATCTTGCCAAAAATCACCATGAAAATTATTCCCCTCAGATGGTAGCGGTGGCCGAAATTTGGGGTCCTGGCTCATGGACTATACGTAATATTTGGTTACATTTGTTTCAGTAAAGAATCCCTTCCTTCTCCCCATCTCTTTTTCTATTTATGTATCTCTTTCTCTCCTTCTCAGCGTGCCCTATAGGGAGGTATTGCTTGCTGTGAAGTGGGCAGTACCTTAAAAACATTGACTTTCCATCGGATATGAGCCACCCCCTATCAATTTTTCAGCTGTATCAAGTTAGCAAAAATATTTGTGGCCTGTTGCATGGATTACTTAGAGAAATTAGTTGCTCCACATTTACCGACACTAATACTCCCTTTTAAACTTGCTCAGGCGAATGATCTATCATTAAGTAATATGGTACAGCCACGAGCACTAATAAGTATACAGCTTTGGTTGAGGCTTTGAACATTCCAATTCACCAACGAACTAATTCCACTGGAGGTCTTATTGTGTTTTTATTTACTGTATCTAGGTATTCGAAGCATACCTGTATACCTATTAGTGCTCGTGACTGTAGACTGAAA
Organism: Petrolisthes cinctipes; assembly: GCA_033782935.1. Classification (NCBI taxonomy): domain Eukaryota; kingdom Metazoa; phylum Arthropoda; class Malacostraca; order Decapoda; family Porcellanidae; genus Petrolisthes; species Petrolisthes cinctipes. The sequence continues at coordinate 2,544,595 of JAWQEG010000175.1, forward strand.
TGTGTAAGCTGTCTCTGACACTGATGTCATTTTTTCCGGGACGCTATCCGGTACAGTGGACTGTATGTGATGAAGGAGGCACACAAGACTTAACTTAAGCAGCGTATTATTAATACCATGAAGGAGCTCACCCGAACAGATCTTCGCCAACTGGTATGTATCTCAGGGCCATATTAAAAAAGATTCGTGGTGCATAAGATGGCCTGGTACCGGTACAATGGCTCCTTAGCCAAACAGCAGACACCGGTAGCATATTCGTGAACTCTATACGGGTATATGTCAGTGCTTGATTTGGTTAAGTTAGGTTAGGTCAGGTCAGCATATGTATAGTATTGGTAAAATAAGCTGGGAAAGAGAATAAAACTATTTCAAAGATTATCCCATGGTTGGTTTTATCGTTATAACCCAAACGTTATTCTCCTTCCAACCACCACTATTTTGGCCCAGCAGTAAGCGGTGATGCCACGTAGCCCGCCAGACTTCATGAAAATGCACACCGGTACCAAGCAATCGTCAATATCACGGATTCTTGCATACGGCCCTCAGTCCCATAGCAGGGTATTCAGTTCAGGGTCCGTATTATTATTATTATTAAAAAAGACCAGAGACACAAAGCTGGAAGAGAATGCAAGCATTCTATCAATCCGAGAAACATACTCTTCATTTTATTCCAATTCATTTGAAGGGCAGGGTTACCATGGTGGCTCTGCCATCCTAACATCGGAACTCCTAGGGAAATGCCATCGGGACTCCAACTAACAAGCATAAACACAGCTACTGGCGAGTTGTGTTGTTGCCAAATGTCACCCATAGCAGCGATGCCACATGAGCAATTTGCCGAAAGTGGCTGGGATTTTTTTTTTTTTTTCCCCGATTCGCCTGGCACTCTGGCAGTGTTCCCTCAGAAAATGTGTGGGACTGTGGGCAAGCTTACTAAGCTAGACGGACGGGTTCTATACGGGTCCATGTTCACAAACTTCACACGAGAAGGAATCTGATCCGTGTCGGCCGGCTGACGGATGGCTGCCGCTAGCAGGGCGACGAGTCGTGTGAACAGTTACATTAAAATGTATTTAAGAATACTTGATGGTGTCAAGCCGACGGCCTGCCTGTTGGAACGAAAACGAGTCATGTGAATCGGCCGTAATTAATCAAGTCGTGCAATAACTCGCCAATTGTTTTGAGGGAGCGGTATCTCGCTATCTTCATAGCGCCCTTGACTCTAAAGGGTTTAAGGGCAAAGTGAATGAGATCAACATTGAAAGCAGTCCTAGTGGGAGTGGTGGTGTGGTGGCGGGTGAGGGTAGTGCCGTAGTGGTAGTGTGGTGACACGTGAGGGTAGTGGCGCGACCTTTGGAAAACCCAGTTATACTGTCACAGCCACATTGGAACCCCATCTCACACTTCGTGTGCTTTTTTACTGCTATTTCTTTGGCAACAATTTATATTCGTTGCTACTGTGACTCATAATCAATTTAATCACAATTACCAAATACTGTACTGTACCCTGCATATTGGTTTATAAGATCTCTGTAAATTGTCAGTGTGAGGCAGTGGCTGCCCATAAGTAAATTTCACCATATAAACATGTATTCAGAAAAAGCGTTTTCCCTACAAGTGAGCGCCTCTGTCGCTCAAATAGACGCGCAATATGCGAACCTACTGTATATTGGCCTAAGTGCAAACTTTACTTTTGTATGTATGGGACCTGTTCCATGACTATAATTATGTAAATGACTACTGAAACATGCATTTTCGTATATATATATAATTATATATATGCTAGTGTGTTTCTTTGCTTTACTAATGTCTTTTTTGGCCCACAGTGTTTGGGACATGTCGTGGAATGTTGCACATACCTTAACATGGTGACCATCTTCGACAATAATAGCAATGAAGAACTTGACCGTTACATTCTCTATGCCCTGCTTATTGGTAAATCAGGTAGGTTCTAGCTTTAACACAATTTAATATATATATAAGGGTGACATGCTGAGATAAATTAATTAATTAAAGTAATTTTCACTCTATGAGTAAACACTGAAAACACCATTGTTTTTACATATTTGCCATGGAAGCAAATCTGTTGGAACCGGTTGTACAGTAGCCTACACCAGCCCATGGAGGTTTTTAGTACTCATAAACTAGTGTCAAGATTTAAAAAGAACCTCATTTGGAACAGAGCTTGAAGCAGAAAATGTGTGGTATTTCTAACAAACCTCAGGTTATTTGGTTGCACGGTCTACAGTTCTAAACACCAATTTATGAATGGGTCCTGAGTGGATCCTTGACTGTGTTCGTTCATCCAGCTTTCTCCAATCACTACTTCGACCTCATTCTCGCTAAAGGAGTAGAGAAACTATTGCTCGTGACTGTACTTCCGTGATCTGAACGATGGATATCATCCTTGCGTTTTCGGTTCTGGTGAAATACCGTCTCGAGTATCAGCTGGGAATGCTTCCAGCCAATGTCATCCACAAAGAAAGCGTAAGGATAACTTTCAAAATGGCACACAAGGAGAAAACACTGGCTGTGTCAGTTTCCCAGATCAAGACCATAGTCCAAACCAAAGTATTTGTTGGATGACGGACGATATTCGGTGAGTGGATTGTTCTATTGAAAATATTCGATCTTGGATATCTTCACATACATTTGCAGTGTAGTTCAAAGGGTGGTGGATTTGGCAGGCAGACGCCTTGATGTTCCCTATGGTGGTATGGATTATTTGGATGTGTCAGTATTTGTGTAGATGGACGACAATTATTAGGGTCGAAGACCGTGAAAGCTGCTCGCCTTAGTCTACAGCTGTCTGAACTACAAATGCAGGAAACTAAAAATGATGCTATGGTACAAAAATACTACAATAATTTAGTACAGATACGATTATGTTTTATTCAGCTTGATGAAACATCACTAGCAAAATGACTTACAGAGTACTGCCCTCTGCAATTTTTTTTTTTTTTTTTTTTTCTGTCTGGTTGACTTTTAAGTTGGTTGAATTTTAAGTAGGCTACCATCCCGCCTGGAAGACAAACCCCCAGGACATCTCGGGTTGAGAACCAAGCACACATGGGATACCTTCCTGTTACCTATTATATAAATTTAAATTAATTTCTTTCATATAATTATGTTCTTTTAGCCCGTCAGCCCTTCCCTCTTGACATAGTGGCAAAGAGATTAATCTGTAATTGTAGTGTCAGACACATTTCTAGAAGAGGTAATGCATGTAAAAGCCACTTCAATGCTACATGTGTAAGTGATATACCGGTAGTGTCTCCACATCCTTTTTCATTTAGTGGTCTATACAGTTCCTTTATCAAAAGTTATTCCCTCTAATAATCATTATCATTGTCAACAGTGGATGGAAAAACCTCGCTCCTGGACCAGCTAAAACTTGCGCTGCTCTGGAATCGGCCGGACATCGCTGAAAGTCATATATTCACAGGTGAGATAAAGTATGAAGAATAGATAAGGATTGCAAAAAAATGAAAACGAGTAACATAAAAAAATAAAAACATCAACATACTATAAATGATAATCTCGGTGAAAAACTAAGTCATTTGAGGACTTTTTTTTCGAATTCGAAGGATTCTGATTCCTCCAAACTATGCCACAGAACAGACAGTTTGCAGGAATCAGCATTCTTCCAGTTTACCAAGAATACATTCTTCTTAATAGTTTCAGGTAAAGAGTGTAAATAAAAAGTATTGACACTCGACCAACCAAACACTTCAGCCAGGAAAAAAATTACATTTATAAATTTTCTGTTCGATAAAATATATATGAGTAAAAATATTATCCTTAACTATGTAAAAATTAATCTTTGATTTTTGGAGCAGTTTAGATAATTACATCTGCTAATGATATTAACTACCTTACACGGCAAGAAAGGGATTTGCATTGTTCACTAAAATTAGTACCCATATTCACACGCTCTTGTGTATTTTTACGTTTGAATTCTCTAACAACCCGATACAATGGCGATTTTTGTGGTGAAGAAGATATTGGTGATATTGGTGTTGGGAATAATAGAGATATTTGAAGTTTGTTGCCCAGGATTTAGATTTACTCAAGTCTATTTTCGTTTGTTTGTTAGTTGGTTATTGCTGGACGATTGGGTATTATGGGTTTTATGGTCTCATATTAAAAGATCAAGGTTAGGAGTCGATAGGTTTTACTTACCTATATTTTCTGGGTTTGAAATGGTAAGATTGAGGATGAAGTTAATGTTTGGAGCTTGCTAATGTAGGCAGGCACATAGGAAGTGAAGTTCTCTTCAATTGTTCGAAGTAAATTTCTTCGTATGTTGGGGTTGTTTCTTTTCATAGTTTTAGTTTCAGTGTACTTAAATATTATCTCTAATCCTACATATTTTTTTTTTCTGCCATATGAGAACAATACTAATTGCCGCATTATTTTTTATCCTGTATGGTTTTGTTATCAATTTGTTTTGCAGTCTGTAATAATTGGTCTTCGTATTGTTTTACTTGTTTGCTCTTGAGTAATTAGTGTAGTTATGAAAGAGAAAAATGTGCAAACGATTGTAGAGAAAAGTGGTAGAGTTGAGAGGTGGAGGGAACACTTTGATGAATTGTTGAATGAAGGAAGTGGAACGCCGGCAAACATAGTTGGGTGGGGTATGAGAGGAAAAAGAAGAGAGGTAGTGAAGGAGGAGGTGGGGATCAGGAGGGTAGAAGTAAGTGAGGCTCTCAAAAAGGAAAAGATGAGTTAAGCATCAGGAATAGATGGAGTGTGTGGTCAGATGCTGAAGTGTGGCGGTGAGATAGTTGTTGAGTGGGTGTGGAAAATGTGGGGACTGGCATGGGAGAAGGGAAGTGTGCCTGAAGACTGGAAATTTGGAATAATAGTTCCTCTGCATAAGGGTAAAGGGGAGAGAGGAGTATGTGGTAATCTCAGAGGGATATGCCTCCTTAGTGTAGTAGGGAAGGTATGCTGTAGGGTAGTGATCGAGAAAGTGAGAGTGAAAACAGAGAAATGGGTGGTTGAGGTGTAACACTGGGTTTCGGTTCTTATGATCCACCAGGATATTCAAGGTGCTCCCAACCAAAAACCCTGCGCTATCACAAAAAAAAAAATATTTGGATTCTTGTTCACTGTCTTCGACCTTCCTCAGGTGGCAGGGTATTGTGCAGAAAAACTACTGTTCACAGATAAAAGACCCAGTGATTTATTATTGTGAGGCCAATCAATTTACATATATAGTAAATAAAAAAATATATATAATTATTACAATGACAACGCTTTCACAAGAAAAAAAATTAAAGATTTGATTAAAACTGTACTTACGCCCCCCTTATTAACTAGAATTTACCCAATAGATTTAATACAATGTTTTCAAAGACTACCTTGCCCCTTACTCTACTCGAAACTTCAATATTACAAAAAGACTAGATCAGGACACAGCCTTGCACTTTGACAATATGGTAACATAAGAATATAATGATTTAAACCAGAGACTAGAAATTTTCTTAGTTCTCCCCAAAATTAAGTACAAGAAAATAAAATACATATACCACCTGTAGCACACCACTGGAGACTGGACTCCCACTTACGGTACCACCCCCCTCCCAATTGTAAATGAACCTAGACTTCGCAATCACAATCACCTACTGTAGGAGTCAGTTTCCAGCAGAATTGCTCACAGGATTAGACACCTGCCATACACGTGGCATTTACAAAAAACACAAGACACAGTCCAACTAGTGCTTTAACAAAACACCACACTAGTGGCTTACTAAAAAATAATATTGGCCAACTAGTGGCGTTACCAACAATAACTCTGGCCAACTAGTGGCTTTTACCAGAAATAATAATTATATCCTAATGCCTGACACCCTAATTCCTACGCCAGTTCACCAACAGATGAGGCAAGTCCCCACGGGGACAATATGGCGTCACACCTGCACGGGTCGAGGGAGAAGAGTCGGCCATTAATTTAAAACAAATAATTACACTCCCTGAGTGAACCCATAAGATTTCAAAAATAATTATTCACCAAGATAGCCTCTACCAAACCTCAACACAGAGGCAGGAATTTATTACTGTACTCTTTAAAGTCTAAATTTGGAACAAATATTTGAAACTCCGATATCACGTTACCTGCATGGGTCGAGGGAGAAGAGTGAAGCCATAACAGCTGTCAACCTCCCTTCTCCTCGCTCGGCAAGGCGGGAAAGATGCCACACACTTCCACATAAATAAATCTTTATGACGACTTTAAATTAACACTCAACAGCTTATTCAATGAAACCTGGTTATCCTAAGCCTTTCAAAAAAATAAGATTCAGTCTTAATTATATCCTCATCATCATATCACAATATTACAACCTCTGTCGTCACTTCCGGTTCCAATGTTATGTATATTTGGGGACGAGATTATCACAATTGCCACATCAACAATGTTACCAATTCCCAAAGTAAGTTTCAGTTTGCCGGACAAAAATAAGGCCCGAAAGGCAAGATAATTCCTATTTACAATATTTACACCCATGTTCATTCCGCTTCCGTCGCAAGCTTCATCTCCTAAGGTGAAACAACTTAAGAATTAATTATTAGGAAATAATAGGAGCGTTACACACGCCCATTCTTAGGAGCTGAAACTTACGGTAGGATTACAAAACATTCCCCAACCAACAATACACAATACTTATTCTAACACAGATCATTCCTCAACTCCAGGTTAATTGCAACATCTTACTAAGCAACATCAGACATTCATCTCATTCCTACATTCGACTAGAATTAAAATCATAGTAGCTACTCATACTGAACAATACAGCAAAATATATCATTATTTCATCCGAGTTCTCTCCTCTTAAGGAAAGTTACACTCATATTGAACCCATCAAAATATATCCTTAAATCACCTGACTTAGTTCTCTCCCCTTAAGGAAAGTTGCCATTATCTTATTACAACACAATGTCTTATATTCAATACATCAAAATATACCATTCTATCACCTGACTAAGTTCTCTCCCCTTAAGGAAAGTTACCATTCACCTTAGTATAACACAATGTCTAATCAAGCATTACATCTTAGACCCCAGCCACTCTCTACACTAGAGATGACAACTTGGGGAACTTCCACCCGGACGTTCCAACCGCCACTCTAACACAACTCAGTCCTACGTTGACAGAAATAAGCGATAACATTTATTCTACATGTGTAACATTCTCTCTTTAGATTCACTCTCTTACTCTTTTCAACAGTTAGAGACTGAAGAGTGCCTCCTCAAGTGATTCTAAGTGCTCACCAATGGGAATGACTGTAGAAGTGAGGACTGAAGAGGCCATGGCAATCCGGTTACCATGGTAACCATTCCTCGAATTAAAGTCATTATGTCAAATCTGTGAAATAGACATAGGATTACCTTACACATAAATACTCGTAATTATTAAGAAGACATTTCCCTGAGAATTTGTACCCAGTATTACCAAGAAGAGACGTAGTCTTTAGCAGATCTTCCGATGTTGGGAACCAACCTTAGGGTTCCTTACACAAATACTCCCTGTTCATTCCATTCCTACTCATTAACTTTTCTATGCAGACCTTACACATCACAGGGTGTTTCTATACCCTTTTAACATTCCTCAATAAACCTTCTCGGAGGTTGACGGTGGCGGGGAGGAAGGCATTGATCCTCCTCCTCCTCATCCAAGTCCTGAGCTATTTCCACCTCTTCCGCCTCTGGAATTATCTCATGGCGGCTTACATACGGCTTTACTTTCTCAGCCGCACTTTGTATCACTTTCCCTGAGTATGGGTCCTCGAGCACATATAACTGGCCATCCCTTATTGAATCACTTACTTGATAAGGACCCTTCCACGTAGGATTCAGTTTTGTACAGGTACCAGCCAACGTCATCTCAGACTTTACCCACACCAGATCACCAACAGGTACCTTCTCTGCTTTGCATTTTCGGTTTGCTACTGCCCTGTACCTCCTCTGTGACTGGACACTCGCTTCCTTTATGAGCTGTTTAAGTTTTTGCTTTTCACTGTCTCCGGATGGTACAGTTCTGAGGGGTGTGGTGACTGTCCGTGGCGGGTGCCTAGCAAAGAATGCAACATATGGGGTAACACCTGTACTACCATGCACTGCTAGGTTCATGTGGGTCTGGCACTCAGTCAACAGTGTAGGCCACCTCAATGGATATCCCTTACATAACTGGGCCAGAACGGTTTTTAGGGTGCGGTGCATTCTCTCAATCAGACCATTTGACTGAGGGTGGTATGGGGTCGTGAAGAGAAGCTCAACACCATGCTGGTCTGCCCAAGTCCTCATCTCTCTTCCGGTGAATTCCAGGGCGTTGTCACACAGAAGTGCCCCGGGTGTGCCAAAATCTGAGGTGAACTAGGATAATCTAGCTACAATACCCTGTGCATGTTTAGATTTCAGTGGATAGAACTTAACAAATCTAGAGAAGCGATCTATTACAGTTAAAATATACCTGTTACCATCTTGACCTGATGTCATATCTGTTAAGTCAATGGCAATTCTTTCCAATGGCTGAGACACTACTGGTAATTCCCTATAAGGTTGTGACAAACCCGTGTTATGCTTATACTGCTGACAATTTGTACATTCTTTCAAATATTGTACCACATCAGTTTTCAATGTTGGCCAGTAAAACATCTCTTCTGCTTTCTTGATTGACTTATACTGTCCAAAATGTCCGGACTGATCATATGCAAACTCTAGGGCCTTATGGACTAACTGACGTGGCACCACTACAGTGTACATGAAACTACCATCCACACTTGTTCTTACATAATACAATACACCCTCCAGAATCTCAAACTGATCCAACGTGGTACGAGAAATCTTTCTCCTGGGCACTGCTCCACCCTGTAAATACTCTAGCAGTTCGTTCCAAGTTGGATCCGCTCGCTGTTCTCTTACAAACTCTTCCCTAACTAGACCTAACCAAGTGACATTTGGTTGGTTTGCAATGACCCGTACTGGTCGTGACAGTTGATCAGCTACAATATTATCTTTCCCCTTCACATACTTGAGGCGATAATTGTACTCTCTCATCTCAAGCATCCACCTAGTGACTCTAGGGGATTTTGTACGTTTACGAAAGATACTAGTAAGAGGTTGATGGTCTGTTTGTATTTCAAAAGTTGTTCCCCATAGAAAATGATGAAAATTCCTGCATGCTAATACTATAGAAAGTGCTTCTTTGTCTGTAACAGAGTATCTCTTTTCACACCTACTTAATTTCTTAGAGAAATAACCCAAAGGTTTGACTGTCCTGTCAGGTTGGACCTGATGCAGAACGGCTCCTACAGACTCATCACTCGCATCTGTGACTAATATGAGTGGGAGATCAGGTTGGTACTTTACAAGAACTGGGGTAGACATCAGTTTCTTCTTCAGTGTTTCAAAGGCATCCTGACATTGATCTGACCATTTGAACATGACACTGGTTTTTGTTAAATGGGTTAGCGGGGCGGCAATTTTGGAAAACTCAGGAACAAACTTTCGGTAAAATCCGCACATCCCGACAAATCTTCTTACTTCCTTTACATTTGTGGGTGGCTTCTGCTGGTTGATCGCTTCAATATTTTTAGGATCGGGTGTACTTCCTGTTTTTGAAATTCTATGACCCAAGAATTTAACTTCACCCTTGGAAAAATCACACTTAGTTAAATTTAACTTTACCCCTTTCTTCTCAAACCTTCCAAAAAGTCTCTGCAACCTCTGCATCAATTGTTCAAAGTTATCCGCCCACAAGATCACATCATCGAGGTAATTCTTCACCCAACCTTCCTTAAGTAATGGTGCCAAAAGTTCGGCCATTTTGCGTGAAAAAATGGCAGGTGCACAGCTCAATCCGAATGGTAACCTTCTAAAGCGATATAGTGATACCATCAGAGAAAATGGTCAAATCTCTACTGCTCTCATCCAACTCAATTTGAAAATATGCATCCTTGAGGTCTAAAGTGATGTAATATTGGTGTCCTGCTGCATTACCTACTAAATCTTCAAGACGCGGCAACGGATATACATCATCTGCTAAGTGTTCATTTACTCTCCGGAAATCTAAACACATCCTCTTATTACCATCTGGTTTGTTCACAAGGACAATAGGTGACATCCACGCAGCGCTGGAAGGTTCAATCACACCTCTCTTCCATTTCATCCACCATCTGTGCGATGATTACTTTTGCATGTTCAGGGTAACGGTATACTGGAGACTTACATGGAGTTTGATCTGATACAGAAATGTGTGCAGGCTCTCCAGCAATTCTTCCCAAGTCTTGGCCCCCCTGAGACCTGGCGAGCTAGACTAGAGGGGGCTCCGGCCCCTGCTCTGCCCCGATTTCGGGGAGAGAGGGCTTCCCATGCTAGTAAGGTCGCCAGTGAGAGACCAGACTAAATGGTTCCCATGCATTAGGCTGCCAGTACGGGCCAACAGCGCTGCCCTCCGGAGGGACTGCCCTCTAGGGGCCGTCCTATGTTGGATGGTTGGGTGTCTGGGCCGGGAGATGTTGGCGAAGGGGGTCTCAGCACCGTCGTGGGCAAACTTTCGAGCCATTGGGGCTGCTTTTTTAAACGAGTGGCCCCGTGGGGGAAGAGGTACCCCGCCCACGGCGACCAGCGCTCGGTCCCCTCATCTGCCCGGTAGGTAGTAGCTCTTGGCTCCTGGGGCCAAAAACACTAAACCAATGATATATGGATACAGAAAAACCCCAATCTCTTCCTCGAGCAGTGGTCGACCAGGCCCTCGAGACGTCACTCTCTGGTCGTGGTAAGATGCAGAAAGCTGCAAATAAGAGTAGACCTAGCAGGTCGGGTCTTGTGTCGAAGAACACTGTTAACGATTTGGACACGTTAATGTTAACGAATGTACTCGCATCCTTTACCTATGGCGCTATCCACTCCATTTTTAAGTGCTTTGGAGTAGTCCTCCGAATCCGAATCACATATGACAGTGATTGTAGGTCTAATCGGTGCTATATTACTTTCAATACAAATGCTGCTGCCAAAGCAGCATTTGAGTCAAAAGATTCTCTGACGGTGGGGGATACTCATTGTAAAGTTCAGATGATACGGTCCATCAATGTAGTTGACAGTGACAATGATTACTGCCCTAATATATTTGATGATTCTGCAGAGCATGTCCCAAAGGAACGTCGGGTTCCTACACCCTTTTGGTTTGTGGCTTACTACAGGGAGGGACGTGGTAACATTATCCATGCTTCCCGGTATCTTGAGAAAGAAATTGGATTATTACCAATGGGCCACATAAAGAAATATGGTAAGGGAGTTTTAATCAGAGCCAAAGATCTTACACAGGCCATGATGCTCCTCAATCTTCCCTGTCCTTCTGATAGCATGTTTGAATCTATTAAACCACATCGAACATTTAATTATAGCAAGGGGCGTATATATAATGAGGACCTGTATGAATTCTCTGAAGAGGACATTCTCGCTATGTGCCCAGACAGTGTCCAACGAGTAACGAAGATGAAAGGCAGTAAAAATATGATCATCCTCACTTTCTATGGCTCGCATATCCCAGATCGCATTAACATTAACCCCACCTCATTTGAGGTGAAGCCTTTTGTTGAGCGTCCCCTACAGTGTTTCTGTTGTTATGAGTTTGGTCATGGGAAAAGGAACTGCAACAACCGTTCCCGGTGTGGTAATTGTTCTGCTCTTGACTCACATCTTACTTCTGAGTGTCGGTCAGAGAGTTACTGCTTTTACTGCAGAGATTCTCACCCCTTGCGTTCTCGCCAATGTAAGATGTACCTACTTGAGCAGGATATCCTCCACTTGGCTAATACTCAATTCATTAGCATAGGTAGTGCCAGACGGCAACTCAACTTCAGGCGACAGAAGGATGGTGGTGTGAAGACATACGCCTCCTCCCTTCGCCCTAAATTGGTTGCAGCACCCTCTCAACCCTCTCAAGAGGCAGCTGCTTCTTACTCTAGTGAGAACGTTTCTAAGGTTACTCTACATAATAGTTTCTCTGTCTTGGAAACTTTATCAGACACTCATTCTGGTGACCCTTCAACTGATGACAATTCTCAGACTTTAGCTAAAGGTGTCCATGTGGTAGAGGTTCACGCTGCCACACGCTCTCCCAAAAGGAAACTTAAGTCACCTAAACTGCCACAGAGACGCCTTCGTGGTTCCTCTGAGGCACTTGACTCTATAGATGTTCCACCTTGTGAGGCAACCATCTCTGTGGACTCATCCATAGTTTCCTCTCAATTTCACCAGAAGCGTTCTCGTGGCTCTGATGAATCTCTTGATTCAACAGAAGTTCTTCCTCGCAAGCTTCCTTCAGGATCATCAGAGGGGCGTGAAGTTAATGTGGATGCCACGGATGTTGTGACTTCAAAAGATTCACTTTCTCTTCCGCTTGAGCAGCGGAGTGATTCTACCACCTGTATTATGGATGTTGATGTATCTGCCTGTGTCAGTGATACCACTGCTGTACAGGACAGAACCAATGTAATTGTTTCAAAGAATATCCCATCTCATATACCTTCATCTTCTTCTAACATATCAAATGCTTCAAGGACTTCTACGGGTCCCAATTACTGCCCCAAGTACTACTCCTCGGGTTCGCTCTTCTTCTAGTGGCCCAGGATTAGACAAATCTTATTGTTTGAATAAACCCTCAGGTCGAGGTGGTAGTGGGAAGTACCTCCGTGAGGCTTCCCAAAAGTCAGTACTAAAGTAACACCGTTCAAGGTCCTTCAGTGGAATTGCCGTGGCTTGCGTGCTTCTTGGGAGGAACTGCGCGTTCTTCTCTCTAGCTTCTCTCCTGCATGTGTTTCTCTCCAAGAGACAATGCTTGGGGACTACATTCTTGCCAGTCCTCCAGCATACTCAGCATTTTATTCCAATTCATTTGAAGGGCAGGGTCATCATGGTGGCTCTGCCATCCTAGTTTGCCGAGATATTCCATGCACGAGCCTGGAGCTTGACACTCCGCTCCAGGCTGTTGCAGTTAAGGTTTTTATGGACCGCCCGTACACTGTATGCAGTCTATACCTTCCTCCCAGTGTTACAGTTGAGAGGGGTGATCTCAACCATCTTGTACGGGACCTTCCATCTCCCTTTATTTTATTGGGTGATTTTAATGGTCGTCATCCTCTGTGGGGTGACAGTTTGGTCAACCCCAGGGGTGTTTTATTGGCTTCTTTTATTGAGGATGAGGGATTAGGGGTTTTAAATACGGGAGATGTGACACATTTTAATAGCCCTACTGGGACTTTTACCGCCATTGACATTTCCCTTTGCTCACCCAGTGCTCTGTTGGATTTTACTTGGAGAGTGTTGCCTGACTTATATGGCAGTGACCATTTCCCTATACTTTTAGAAGGTAACAGGTACGAACCACAGTCTCGTCTTCCTAGGTGGAAATTAGAGAAGGCTGACTGGCAATTTTTTAGAGAGCTAACTTCTTCGGTCTCTTCTGTAGCCGATTTTGGTAGCTCTGACGAGGCTGTTACATATTTCACTGATATGCTCCACTCTGCTGCTCTCAACTCTATCCCTAGAACTTCTGGCTACTTTCCCAAACGTCCTGTCCCTTGGTGGTCACCAGTCTGCACCACTGCTGTGCGGGAGAAGCGCGCTGCTTTCTCTCGCCTGCGTCGCAATCGTGGGGACCCAACTCTTTTAGAGGACTTCCGATGGGCAAGGGCTCGGGCTAGACGAGTTTTAAAAGAGGCCCGACGTGCATCTTGGAAGGCCTATGTGCCTTCAATTAATACTAAAACTCCACTCACCCAAGTGATCAGGAGAGTCCGTAAGATGGCGGGGAAGTTTTCTCCTAGTTCTCCACCTGTACTTAAGGTCAATGGAATAAAGATCATGGATGGTTTGACAGTGGCCAATACCATGGCGGAGGCTTTTGCAAAGGTCTCCAGCCGTGACTCTCGACCTCTGGCTGTCAGGCATGAGTTAAGAGCCAAGGAGCGTACAGTCCTGGATTTCACAGAGAACGAGAATGAAAGTTATAACCATATATTCACCCTGAGAGACCTGCATTCTGCTCTCTCTCTGTGCGGCGACACTTCTCCTGGGCCAGACAACATCCCATATGCAATGTTACGACACTTGGGTGAGGAAGAGATCTCATTTCTTTTAGCTGTATATAACAGAATCTGGCTGGAGGGTGTCTTCCCTTCTGGGTGGAGGGTTGCTACCATCCTTCCTTTTCTCAAGCCGGGCAAGGACTCTGGTGTTGCCCTAAATTATCGACCAATTGCCTTGACCTCCTGTCTCTGTAAACTATTTGAAAAGATGGTGAATGTCAGACTGGTATACTTCTTGGAACGGGGTGATTTTCTGTCTCCGTCCCAGTCTGGCTTTCGTAAATACCGTTCCACTACAGATGCTCTGGTCAGGTTGGAAGCTGCTGCATATGAGGCTTTTGCACGACATCAACACCTTGTCTGTGTATTCTTTGATTTAGAGAAAGCCTATGACACTACATGGCAATATGGCATCCTGCAGCAACTCCATTTATATGGCCTGCGGGGTCGCCTTCCACGCTTTCTTAAGGAATTTCTCAGTGGTCGCAGTTTTTCAGTGAGGGTTGGTACAACCCACTCAGCATCTGTTGCACAGGAGGAGGGCGTCCCCCAGGGAAGCGTCCTCAGTGTCACATTGTTTGCAGTAGCAATTAATGCCATTGCCTCATCCCTTCCAGACGGTATAGCTAACTCGATGTACGTTGACGACCTAGCAGTCTGGTTTGCTGCTTCCCGTATGTCAGTGGCGGAGCGGCGCATGCAGCTTGCCCTTAACAGGGTGTCACGTTGGACTGATTCTCATGGGTTTCGATTTTCTCCTTCCAAGACAGTTGCTATGCACTTCTGCCGCATCCGAGGCATCCACCCGGATCCGGACTTATTCATGTATGGTCATCGGATACGATGTGTCGAGGAGACTCGCTTTTTGGGTCTCCTTTTTGACAAACGTTTGACTTGGGTTCCCCACTTACGTACACTTAAGGTCTCTTGCCTCAAGGCTCTTAACCTGTTGAGGGTCCTGAGCCATACATCCTGGGGGGCTGATCGGGCCACCCTCCTCCGCCTATACCATGTTGTTATTAGGTCAAAACTCGACTATGGGTGTGAGGTGTACTCTCCTGCCACCGATGCCCGTCTCAGAGTTTTAGACCCTGTTCATAATGCTGGAGTACGTCTGGCGACCGGAGCCTTCAGGTCGTCCCCAATCCCCAGTCTCCTGGTGGACGCTAATGAGCCACCTCTTGATCTCAGTCATCAGTCCTTGATAGTTCGTTGTTGGCATCGATTACATCGACTTCCTGACTCCCTACCTTGCTTGGCGGTGTCATCTGATATCATGTCTCAGTACTACCTTTTACATTCTCGTGCACCATGGCCCTTTGGCTTCCGGGTCAGGAAGGCTATGGAGGAGATGGGCATAGATGACTACCAGATTTGTCCTGTGAGGGTCCCCAGGGTGGCTCCATGGCTTCTTCCAGAAGTTTTCCCCTGCACCTGCTTTACAGACAAGAAGGAATCTCTTCCTCCTCCAGTGGCTCGTTCCCTCTTTTTAGAACATGCCTTCACTCACAGGGAGTCCCTCCCTGTGTACACTGATGGGTCAAAGTCTGATGCTGGAGTTGGCTTTGGAGTTGTCTTTCCTGACTTTTGCCGTGGAGGCAGGCTCCCTTCTGTCATGTCCATTTTTACTGCTGAGCTCTCGGCCATTTTATATGCCCTCCAAGTGATTTTTACTCTCCCTCAGCCTTCGTTTACTATTTTTAGCGATTCCTGTAGTGCCTTGCAGGCCTTGTGCAATTTTAACTCTACCCATCCCCTGGTGTTGGCCATTCTTGAGTGGCTTGTCCTCCTGGGTCGTCGTGGCCGCAAAGTCACTTTTTGTTGGGTCCCGGCCCATGTGGGTGTTGATGGGAATGAGCGGGCTGACGCCCTGGCTAAGGCTGTGGTCTCCAATTCCCGGCCTCCTGCCAGACATCATCTTGTTCCTGCAGTGGACCTTCGACCCTACATAGATGCTACCGTTCGTTCCTGCTGGCAGGACAGATGGGACGCCATCGGGGCTAACAAGCTCCGTGACATCCGCCAGCGCCTTGGATTGTGGAGCTACAGTGGCCTGTCCCGCCGGTGGGAGACGGCTCTTGTCCGTCTCCGCATTGGCCACACATTATTGACTCATGGCTTTTTAATGGAGAGGGCTCACCCTCCCTACTGTGATGATTGTCTGGTCCCTTTGACAGTACGGCATCTTATTGTCAAATGTCCCAGCCTTGGGGACCTTCGTCGTAGGCACCTCTCCGAGTACCGGAAGGGTGACGGTTCTTACAGTCTCTTCCAGGTGCTCGGGGAGGAGGCTTGTTGTGTGGGAGGGAACATCCTCTCCTATGTGGAGGAGGCTGGCCTTCTCCACAAATTGTGAATTTTATTGTATTTATGGCTATTAATTTTTAGGTAGTTAAAGTTTAATGTTTCTTTCGTTAATATTTCAATTCTTGTATATATCTAACTTAAATAGGTTATTTCATTAATTTATGATCTTTTGGAAGACGTGGGTTTTATTCATGCTGCTTCTCCCTTTTGAGGTAGTGAAAATTAGTTAATTTTTGTACATATTTTATTAATGATGTAGATGACCGTTATATGTTGGGCGGTATATGACCATTGTTGTTGCGCTGCCAGATGCCTAATGGCATCAATAAATCAATTAATCAATTCCAAGTCTTGGCTTTCAAGCACAAACAACCCTTCATGATCTAACACTACCTGTGACAATTTTGACCGTTGTTCAGAATTAAGGTGGGACCAATCTTGCTCATCAATTAACCCTTGCAGTCTTTCTTGCCGGGTTCCTTCTCCTTTGGTCTGATCAAAATGAGGCACTAATTCGTTGGAAATTTGGGTACGGTACACTGACAAATTTGGATCAATGATTGGTTCTGAGCAAATTTCATACTGAGCTACTTCGGTTCTACTCTGAATGAATCTGTGAACCTTCGATTGGCATTCAACAACTATAGGTACAGTCTGATCTGCACGGACTTCTGCAAGATAGGGACATCCTGGAAGTGAATACCGAGGATGTGGATATACAATCAAAATGGTACCAGGAGCTTCTTTTACATCTGCACTAAGAACTTTGGTTTGGTGTGGCTCAAGATGTATGGTATCTGCAACATGTACTCTTGTTCTTTCTGGACAATTGGTCGGTTCATTTCTTAAGTTACTTTGCCGGATTCTTTGCACTTCATTCCTGGCCAGTTTCACATGATACACTTGGTAAGGTTCTCCACCCCAAATCATTACCTTTTCTGCCTGGTTCCAGGTTAAACTTGCTCGTCGGGCAATGTCACATCCCAGCAAAATATCACTTCAAGTATGAATCAAGGACTACTGACACCCATTGTTGGTGTTTCTCTTGACTTCCTACATGTACTATTATTTTTGCCATCCCAAAAATTCTCAAAGGTTGACCAGTTATTCCTGTAAGTGATGGTAAGCATCTGGATTTATCAACAGGGAGACCTAATCTTCGTACAGTACTTCCTTTTATCAATGTTACATTACTCCCAGTATCTAGCATAGCAGTACAAATGTGGTCATTTACTATCAAATTGACTACTGGGGTAAGATCTACAGATTCTAGTCAGGAGTTCTCATTGTTGGTGACTTGCATGTCGACCATTCCTACTGATGCCTTTGGAATATCACGTCTCCAACCGGCATTTGGTCTATTAGATTGAGAGTTATTTGGTAATGGTGCTTTACCCGGACATGATTGATCTCCACAACGACAACCAATACGTAGACAGTCAAAACAATGACCTTTTGGTGGTCTTCTCCAACACTCTCGTAAGTCATGAGTTCCAGTCTTACAAAACGCACAGAACTTTCCGGACCGATAGGGAACCTGAGAAGAAGATCGAGGAGAGGTCAACTGACTTATTTGTTGTTGTAGCTCACTGAATTTTCTGTTTAGTTCAACTAGACTCTCCTCTGATGTGGAACTCAATGAACTTCCCGACATTTGGCCCTCTGAAGGAGTCAACGCAGTTGGACTTAGCGAAGAACTTTCGGTGATGATTTTGTTAGGTATTGCCTTTACAGATGTTTGCTGTTGCAACAGTAACAGTCGCTCATTTTCTACATGCCCTATGAATCTATTCAAAGGGATATTGTCATCTACAAATACTTCAAGCCTATCTCTACTGTTTCTTGGAAAACCTTGCAACAGTTTTCTCTTCAGGAGTCTGTCACGATCTGGTAATTTTTCCCCTTGAAAACAACCCTTTATTGCGGCATAGTGACATTTAAATTGTTGTACAAATGATTGTGGACTAGCCATCCATTCATAATAAAAAGTATCATTCTGCCTCCATGCTTGATCAAAGTTCATATCCATCCCAAATTCATTCTTAAGAAAAGCTTTGAAATCACTCCAGGTGCCTATCTCACCTTGTTGTTGTGCTGTGTGAATCATGACAGCTAAATTACCATCTACCCGAGATTTAGCAACTTCAAGTCTAGCGCTAGGACTGTCTGAACACTGCTCTACCGCTTCGAAGAACATCTGCAAGCGTGCACCTGAATCTAACCGTTGTAACGCCTCCAATTCCAATACTTTAATGTCTCGCGGCTTAATTAGAGCAACGGGAGTTTGTGTGACTGGCATATTTGCTGGGACCGGTACAAGAGGAGCTGAAGTAAAATTACTGAGAAATGGGTTTGGCGAACCCGTTTGCTGAGGGGGTACCACTGAAACACTACTAGGAGTAGGGTCGAGTGTGGGAGACATGGGAGGTGATACAACTGTGTTGATGGGCAAGGTGTCAGGTCGTGATGATGGCTGCTGTAATTGCTCTAATTCCCTCAAGCGCTCTGATACGTCCCTAAGTTGATCAGTTATCTGACTCATCGCATCAACCAATAATCCAGTTCCCATTTTTGAGGTTTCACCAAGGACAGGTTTCCCCCGTGGTGTGAAAACCATCTCTTCCTCTGTTATCTCCTCTTCCTGACTCATCCCTTCCCGAACTTCAGCCATTGCTTCTTGAATATTTTTATGAACTGCTCCCCGAGTTAACATCTTAATCCCTTCTACTTAATTTTTCCCTCTTAATATTACGCTACTACTATTTACTTTACTTTGACATGTGTTCTTTCCAATCCCTAATAGTTCTTGTTATTTTCTGGTTTATTGTTGACCGAGCTTCTGTAGTAAAATGTACCCCATCCCTTCCCATGATAAAAACTAAAGCGTTAAAATGGATGCAACTAAATTGATGATTATTAATTACTGGCTCTAGCCCCAGGTGCACAGTATGTTCTAATCTGTACCCCATCTACTATTAACCCACTTGGGACTTGACTATGGCCCACAATTGCCACTTTAAACATTGATTCGGTGCTCACAACAAAATGTTGAATACGGTACTTCCACCCCAAACAATAGTCTACACACCCAATACCACTGAGGAAAACTCCAGTGAAAATCCCACCTTCGCTGCCACCAGTGTAACACTGGGTTTCGGTTCTTATGATCCACCAGGATATTCCCGGTGCTCCCAACCAAAAACCCTGCGCTATCACAAAAAAAAATATTTGGATTCGTGTTCACTGTCTTCGACCTTCCTCAGGTGGCAGGGTATTGTGCAGAAAAACTACTATTCACAGATAAAAGACCCAGTGATTTATTATTGTGAGGCCAATCAAGTTACATATATAGTAAATAAAAAAATATATATAATTATTACAATGACAACGCTTTCACAAGAAAAAAAATTAAAGATTTGATTAAAACTGTACTTACGCCCCCCTTATTAACTAGAATTTACCCAATAGATTTAGTACAATGTTTTCAAAGACTACCTTGCCCCTTACTCTACTCGAAACTTCAATATTACAAAAAGACTAGATCAGGACACAGCCTTGCACCTTGACAATATGGTAACATAAGAATATAATGATTTAAACCAGAGACTAGAAATTTTCTTAGTTCTCCCCAAAATTAAGTACAAGAAAATAAAATACATATACCACCTGTAGCACACCACTGGAGACTGGACTCCCACTTACGGTACCACCCCTTTCCCAATTGTGAATGGACCTAGACTTCGCAATCACAATCACCTACTGTAGGAGTCAGTTTCCAGCAGAATTGCTCACAGAATTAGACACCTGCCATACACGTGGCATTTACAAAAAACACAAGACACAGGCCAACTAGTGCTTTAACAAAACACCACACTAGTGGCTTACTAAAAAATAATATTGGCCAACTAGTGGCGTTACCAACAATAACTCTGGCCAACTAGTGGCTTTTACCAGAAATAATAATTATAACCTAATGCCTGACACCCTAATTCCTATGTACACACCATAAAACCATTTAGGGTCAAATTGAAAAGGGTCACTACTTCTAATCTGTTTACGATCAGAAACAGGCCACCTAGCCAAGTTGGAACACACACACACACACACACACTCCCATACACACAGATGAGGCGTCAGGTCATACAAAGACATTAACCTTTCCTACCTCCCCTTCAGAGGAGAGTAGGAAAGAGAGTAAATGAGAGAGAGAGAGAGATAGGAAAGGGTTAGCCCAGGTGTCACCTCTGTCCACCTCGGTTCACTTTCACTTTCAGAGAATAAGGAATAAAGCAGGGAGATGAGAGAAGTAGGGACAAAATCAAGATGACCATTCACAGGCAACACAGTCACACTCTAGCCATTCTGTAAACTATTGAGTTTGAAATGTATATAAGCAGAGGAGGTACACTAGGATTCAGGATATTTAACACTGACTCCCTAAGGGCTATAAACTGTCTCCATAGAGAGAGACATAATACCATACAAGACAAGGCACATCAATATAACTCTCTGTATAGATATAAGAACATAATAATAAATTAAGCCTTAAGAAACTTGTGAAGTCAATCACCTAAGCAAACCTAAGAAAGCACCCCGTCTTCCACGTTATCTAAAACAACAACAACAACTACTACAACTACAACTCCAAGAATTACACACAAGTAAGTTACCAGGTTCTGCCCAGAGTTCAAGCCTTCAGAACTGGTACATTTGGTGGCAGCGGTGGGATTTGCAATAAGGCAAATTGCAAGGTATAGACTTCACGGGAGTACAGTGACTAACATTGTTCAAGGACAAGTTGAAGGAATTTACTTGTAAATCCTCTCAAGTAATTTCTTCTGTGGGTATAATCTTACGACCTCTAGCGAGGGAGATAAACCACAAATTCTTCGCCTACAAGAGGCACCTGCTTCACCATAACTGCACCTGACCTACAAGGGGACCTCATCTACTTCACAACAAACAATCATCACTTCATCACTACCACATCGGCGTCCCTGCGTAAATGCTCTCGTCAGGACAATGACACGACCTCCATCACCTCCACGCTGACGCCTCGTTACGTAAATGCTCTCGTAAAGGCAAGTCAACGTTCATCATCTTCACTCCAATAACGACTATTAGTGTGTTAGAGTGCGAGCTAACTAATAATCGCTTCGCCTCTCCACCGACGTCGCCTCTTCACCACATCGTCGCCTCGTCAGACAACGCCCCAACTAGACTTCAACTCGTCGTCATCGTCGTTGCAACTAGAGTCAACTAAAAGTAGGTACACATTACATGTTACATTACATTATTTTTCACTTGTCCACGAACATGTTAGAAAAGAATTAGGTTCCTCATTTACAGCCCAGAAAGAAAGAAAAGAAGTGCCAAATTACAACAAAGGTAAAGATATTCTCCCCCATTAATCCAAAGGTATCATAACTAACTTCGAATATCCCTGATAATGATTCATTAGTCTCCAAGCTAGATTTCCCTGCCTCCCTAACCTCGTTTGTGGTGCCAACACATTCGAGTACATTTTCTGCTTCTACCTTACCCCCATTAAAAACTTAATCTGGTATACTATATTAACCTGTATTTTCTCCAACAATGGCTACTCCTCCACAATCTCCTACTGTCTCTGCTCTTCATACAACTTCTTCTAACCCCACTACCTCTTCTATGCATACAATGACAATCTTACCCACCCACAAGTATTTAAAGTATTATACGGGAGATAATCCAAGATATGGGATTCATCTCTTCTTGCGTCATTTGGAGGATGTGTTTTACCAAACTAATATAGAGCAGGACTTACATAAGATAAGATTCGTGAGAGAGCATATTGCACCAGATAGTCCAGCCAGGTATATGATAACTACAAGTGCTTTTTCGGATCCAGAGAATTTAACGTCATATGCTACATTCAGACAGTCACTTATTGATGTTTTTGGGGATGGTAAACTACATAATTCATTATCATGGGTTCAAAGAATGATTATAACAAAGACAGAAAAAATAACTACAAGTGAACCAGCAAAAGCACTTGCATTATCAGGGTCTCTAACTTTAAATTCGAAGGAATCTCGTATCATACATCGTGAATTACAGATTACTCAATCCATAAGGACGAAGAATTTTAATTTTGATGCCACACCTACTCAAGGGGAATCACAGGGAAAACGTTGCAAACACTGTAACGGAAATAATAATATTACCAGTGATTGTTATTACTTACATAATACTAAAGGAAATGATCAAGGGAAAAGTAATAATAAATACAGTCATTTACATGAATCAAAGTCGCATTCCTTAGATGAATGCATGATCCTTAACAGAATGAAATGGGACTTGCACAATCGAAATATGATGTATGAAACGAGACCGCCACAATATTAAAACGTCCCGAAAATAAAACTGTAGGCCCTGTCGTCGCATTTACCGATAATATACTATAATTCCCTGTCCTAGTATCACATAGTAACACCCACTTAATGATAGACACAGGCGCGGCAGTTTCCTTGTTATCGGATAATTCCTTTAACAAATTGAGCAAATTAGGTCCCCAGCGGCATTTATAAACCAAGATTGAACAGGTGACATAGCATTGTCAACCATGACAGGCAATAAATTACAGGTATTAGGGAAACTAACCCTTCCTTAACGGTTAGACAAGGGAACTAACCATATACATATTGAATTTTATATAATACGAAATTATAAACTAGGTTTATCATACCTTATCAAACAAACCATAATAATTAACCCTAAATATAAAATAATACATTTTAGGAATTAATGTATTCCAATACAGGATTGTCCAGGCCAATATCTAAGTCCATGTAATGTTAACTCTATACATATTGAAAATGAGGGAAACGACCCCATTATCATAAAGGCCATTGCTGAAATATAACTCTATATTAACTCCAAATTTCGTCCATTAATTGAAGGTAGAGCTTCCATCTCATGTACAGTCACAAACTACCATTCTATCCTTAATAGAACCAGTAAAATAATATATAACCAGGGATTAATTTACTTTAATGTAAACAGTGAAAATTTCACTGATATTAATAAAACATTTACCAATATTCATGTAAGGAAGGGAACATATCTATGTGATCTGTACAGATGGAAGTTAGAACAATACCACAAGGAAATATTGTATCGGTTCTTACCGAGGGATATAAATTGATAGTCACATAAGGGAGCAACTTAGAAATTTTGTCAGTGGACGCGATTTTCCACTTTATCGTGATAATCTTATCACCATACTAGCCACATATTGAAATGCGATTGCCATACTTGGTGAATCCTTAGGATGAACCAACATTATAAAGCATACCATTACACTAACATCCCCTCAACCCATTTATACGAGCATATAGACTACCGTACCTCATAGTAGGCAGAAAGTTGTAGAGAAAATTATTAATGAAATGATGGATGAAGCCATTATTTAGAATTCTAACTCCCCTTTTAACAGCCCAATGTTTTTGGTTTCAATAATAATGGTGAATTTACGCCAGTAATTGATTACAGACAAATAAATAATGCTACAATTAAAGATAAATATCCCCTCCCTCCTTTCAGATGTTTTGTCTAACATTGGTAAATCAAAGCCTATGATATTCTCCACCTTAAACTTGGTCAGTGGAAACTGGCAAGTAACATTAGATGATAAAAGTCAACCCATTACAACATTTAGTACTTCCCATGGTTATTATGAATACATTCGTAGACCATTTGGGTTATGTAATGCTTCATCCACATTTCAGCATATGGTAAATTTTCGTATTGGTTTTATTAATAACGTAGTCATCGCTAATCTCAACGATTTGATTATTTTTCTATAGACGTACATTCATAATAAGTAACAATAAAGAAGCTTATCCAGAGATTACATTAGGTAGGCCTCAAACTTTAACTGCCTATGTGTCATTTTCTTAACCAGGAAATTATAATTTTAGGTTATACATTAACCGCCACTGTGCTCCATACACAATCTGGTAAAATACGAGCAATGAAAGTATTCACTATTACTCATAAATGCTACTAACGTAAAATAATTCTTGGGTTTAGGTTCTTATTATAGAATCTTTGTACAGCATTTTTTCCAAGTAGCTAAACCCCTAAATAATCAACTCGAGATTTTGTATGGATGCCAGAAAAAACAGCTGAGCTTTGAATTATTAAAGGTTAAGTAATGTCAGCGCCAATTTTTGCGTTCCCAAGTATTCATTAACTTTTATCAAGTGTACAGATGCTTCTTCAGTAGGCTTAGGCGCTGTACTTACGTAAGAGATAGCTATGGGTCGATATCAGGTATGTGCTAATGCTTAGAGTATATTAAATGCGCAGGGAACTCGTTACTCTGTAACAAAGCAGGAAATTTAAGCAATATTATGGGCACTTCGTACTTTTAGAGAAATCATATTCGGCTATCCTTTACAAGTTTTCGCGAATTATCAAACGATCCTTGGCTTACTATAACCTCAAACCCTAACGGGAAAATTAGCCAGATAATATTTAACAATTCAGGAATTTCTCCCACATATTGATATTAACTACCTTCCAGGACGATTAAATAAAGTAGTAGCTCCCTTAAACAATCATCTTGTCTTTTAGTTCCGAGGACACCCATGGACTTTGACATTAATACGGTTCCTAAACATTAGCAAACGGATTCTATGATGAATGTAATAAGATATTCATTAAAAACCCTGAGGATGATAATAATGGACCATAATTACCCAGTCACTTAAATACCTTTTCCCTTCATGATGATATTATTTACAGAAAACTAAGGAAACGTGACGTACAAACCAATCACATAGTGATACAACAAATAATAATTCCCTCAGTATTAATTACCCTTATATCATAATACAGCAGGACATCCTGATGAGGTAGGTACCTAACCACTCTCCATACAATATACTATTAACATAAAACTAAGGGTAGATGATGAAACACATATATCACTCAGTGCGAAACATACAATGCAGGTCAAGGCCATACATTTGGACCTCTGTTCCATGACGGGAATCCCTAATCCTGGACGAATCATGGGACATAGTAGGAATAGATCTACTTTCCTTACCAATTTCGAATCAGGACACAAATAAGTTTTTACCTATGGTTAACCATTTTCTAGATATTTAGTGGCGGCACCACTACGATAAAAACCGCAAAAGTAAGTGCACATATATTTAAAAACCAAATTCATATGACCATATACATGTCCCGATATTATAAAAGGTATCTTATTTCTACTACATTAAGCAAACGTTTGTATTACCATATTTCCCAGCATCTAATGGGTTAACAAAACGGCAAAACCGTAACACTACTAGAAATACTTCGTGGCACAGTAACCATGAAAATCCCTCCATACATGGGAAGGCTGCATCTATATGACGGTCAATAAACACTACAAAATACGGAAATAAAAGGAAAAACTCCACATGAAATACTATATGGCGTATGGATACGTCTTTCATATGATATAACAATTGCCACGAAGAAGCCATGCTACAACATGGACAACTATGCTGAACGGCGGCGAGTTGCATTTCAACAATTTCATCATGATGAACAAAGCAATTTATCGGCTTGCAGGAAAATGCGTGATCGCCGACATAACAAAGCAATTTATCGGCTTGCAGGAAAATGCGTGATCGCCGACATAACAAAACAAATTATAGGCTTGCTAGAGAAAAAAAAATGCGTAATCGCCGACATAATGGGTACCCGATCGAACTTCACACAGTCATGTCTTTAGTAGGCATAACCTTATAATAAAGAATAATTTTACCAGGCGGATGATGATGTTTATGTAAACAGAATAAAGAAATTGGTAAAATGCGCGCAATAACCTTACATCCATATAAAACCAATCAATATCTCTGGAACAGCAACAATGTCCTCTTCCTCGTAATATTATCCCTACTATTGATGATAATAAAATAAACACTTACAAACAAAAACTCCGATCGGTTTCCAATGAAAAATAATATTTCTTCTTACAGAGGTGGCCCAAATCAACCTATATAACGGTTTTCATGTCTATACTAGCGGCGGCTACAAGCTCCGACGAAGTGCATAACACAGATAAAGATGACGTCTTAAAATCCGAGAGCTCTCATTTACAATTTTATCAAACAGTTGAAAAGAAAAGGAAAATAAATAAAATATTGGTGATGAACGATATGATCACTATTTCTTACTCTTTACTGGATATATGAATTATTACCAAAATTTTCTGCCATTGAGCAGTGATTACAGATAAGGTATTTAATGATACACTAGTTTTGTTTGACAGGTATCACACAACTGAATTTACCTATGTAAGTGCATTATATTCTATAGTGTCCTTTCACTATTCGGCGCCCTAGGAATGGATTCAGCGACTCGGGTAATATTGCTCGCTTATTATACAATAAAATATAATGGCTTAGAACCATCATCACAGCCCAGAGCGTGATTTAGATAGTTTTTAAGTGAAATTTCATGAGCACTATTTGGTACTGCTTAGAGATATAGTGGTATACAAGCATATTCCCATACATAAAAGGTTGCAGGACAAGCCTTTGCAAATCAAGGTAAGATAGAGTAACAGGTATATACTGTATTAGAGTGTAAATCATTGCACAGAAATTAAATACGATTTATATAGTTTACATGAGCAACGAATGAAAAGAACTACATATATGAAATAATCAAATCATATTTTTAGGCTTCTATTTATTTCTGTGAGTTTGCAGAAAAATGATAGCAGGTGAGGAACTTAGAGAGGAATGACAACATTTATTAAGAGAGTATTTACGGCGGGTAAGGTAAGATCAACTCACAATTTTTACCACCCCACCAGCTACGAGATGCAATGGTACAATCAATGATGAAATCTCATCTTACTTATTATCTTTCATGAAATATTATTATACAGTCATGTGTAGTATTTTAATACAAAATTATATACTCATTATTATTCCCATAAAAGGTACAATGTTATTCACAAGCTACGCACTTCTACAATTCTCTATGAAAATGGAAGTAATCATTTAATATTCAATTTTCATCCAATAAGTATTATACTTAGTGATGATGTCATCAGTGACACACAACACTTCAAGTGCCATGTTGCATATCTTCATATATGTTTGCCTTGCATATTTCTTTGCATTTGAGTTGCATTTAAGTCTCCAAAGGATGCAAAATCTCCACTTGCTTAGAATCATAAGTACTACTAATCAAGCACTATATGCATGTACATTCATATCTATTACTAATCAAACTCTCTTTCATCATCAATTTTAATTTCCACTATCTATACTTACCTGCTGATACACAATTAACATTAATTTGCCCTCATCACCCTACACATGGTTTGGTTCAAGGCTACTATAAAGAAGCAGACTCATGTGAAATACGATCCAGGGGAATCGTTACGTAGCCTAATAAACATAATTTGCTCGAAAACATAGCACAATCTCTTCCACCTTTTCAACATATTTCATTTAAAGTTGAATTGTTTAACATCTCCTAATTCATTATCAGTTGTATCAGACAAAATGAAACTATTATGTTACTCAATGAGAATAGGATTCAATCATCCTTATTATATCATTTGATTCCCCCACATAGTGATCAAAATAAAACTTGGTACCACTGTTTATTATCCCATGTCTTACCTTTCTGGCATGTACTATAAAATTTATGTATTGTATAAGACAGTCTAAAATACTATTTTTGTATTGTATAAGAAAGAACTATCGAAGTATACTGAATTATCTTGTGTTGAAAAGAACAAGACTGTTATTTCACAGCCACAACATAGCAACACGGCTCCCCCCTCATTAATGTGTGAATTTTTAGCATAGGTCAGATTATATAAACACAATAACATGCACCTAGCTAAACACATTAATATTAAGATGAAATTTTATTTAACAATGTATTCATGTTCATGTATTTATATTCATGTTACCGGTAATGTTAATTTTAAGTATATGGTGTGCCAATGTCTTAATGTCTATTTTTATGTTACTATACATGTATTCATTGTTAATGTCTTAGTTATTATGTACCCTACCAACATTGTAACTGGCCTTCTATTAAATAAAGCATAAAGCATTAAACCCAGGAGACCAGGCAGGTAGCGGACTGAGCGGTGTACACACCATAAAACCATTTAGGGTCAAATTGAAAAGGGTCACTACTTCTAATCTGTTTACGATCAGAAACAGGCCACCTGGCCAAGTTGGAACACACACACACACACACACTCCCATACACACAGATGAGGCGTCAGGTCATACAAAGACATTAACCTTTCCTACCTCCCCTTCAGAGGAGAGTAGGAAAGAGAGTAAATGAGAGAGAGAGATAGGAAAGGGTTAGCCCAGGTGTCACCTCTGTCCACCTCGGTTCACTTTCACTTTCAGAGAATAAGGAATAAAGCAGGGAGATGAGAGAAGTAGGGACAGAATCAAGATGACCATTCACAGGCAACACAGTCACACTCTAGCCATTCTGTAAACTATTGAGTTTGAAATGTATATAAGCAGAGGAGGTACACTAGGATTCAGGATACTTAACACTGACTCCCTAAGGGCTATAAACTGTCTCCATAGAGAGAGACATAATACCATACATGACAAGGCACATCAATATAACTCTCTGTATAGATATAAGAACATAATAATAAATTAAGCCTTAAGAAACTTGTGAAGTCAATCACCTAAGCAAACCTAAGAAAGCACCCCGTCTTCCACGTTACCTAAAACAACAACAACAACTACTACAACTACAACTCCAAGAATTACACACAAGTAAGTTACCAGGTTCTGCCCAGAGTTCAAGCCTTCAGAACTGGTACACCTACGCCAGTTCACCAACAGATGAGGCAAGTCCCCACGCGGACAATATGGCGTCACACCTGCACGGGTCGAGGGAGAAGAGTCGGCCATTAATTTAAAACAAATAATTACACTCCCTGAGTGAACCCATAAGATTTCAAAAATAATTATTCACCAAGATAGCCTCTACCAAACCTCAACACAGAGGCAGGAATTTATTACTGTACTCTTTAAAGTCTAAATTTGGAACAAATATTTGAAACTCCGATATCACGTTACCTGCATGGGTCGAGGGAGAAGAGTGAAGCCATAACAGCTGTCAACCTCCCTTCTCCTCGCTCGGCAAGGCGGGAAAGATGCCACACACTTCCACATAAATAAATCTTTATGACGACTTTAAATTAACACTCAACAGCTTATTCAATGAAACCTGGTTATCCTAAGCCTTTCAAAAAAATAAGATTCAGTCTTAATTATATCCTCATCATCATATCACAATATTACAACCTCTGTCGTCACTTCCGGTTCCAATGTTATGTATATTTGGGGACGAGATTATCACAATTGCCACATCAACAATGTTACCAATTCCCAAAGTAAGTTTCAGTTTGCCAATCAAAAATAAGGCCCGAAAGGCAAGATAATTCCTATTTACAATATTTACACCCATGTTCATTCCGCTTCCGTCGCAAGCTTCATCTCCTAAGGTGAAACAACTTAAGAATTAATTATTAGGAAATAATAGGAGCGTTACAGAGGGGCAAGGTGGGTTTAGGAAGGGAAGAGGGTGTGTAGACCAGATTTTTTCCTTGAGGTGTGCTGTAGAGAAATCTGAAGAAGGGACAGAGGTTGTAGCTGCATTTATGGATTTAGAGAAGGCATATGACAAAGTCGATAGAGAAGGTCTATAGAAAGTATTGAGAATATATTGGAGTGGTTGGAAAATTGCTGGAGGCAGTGAAGAGCTTGTATGATTGTGCAAGAGCGGCAGTCCAGGTGGAGAGTGAGCAGAGTGAGTTCTTTGATTTGAATATTGGGTTGAAGCAAGGATGTGTGATGTCTCCATGCATGGTTGTTCAGTGTATATAAGAATGGAGTCATAAAGGAAATACAGGAAAGAACAGTGGATGTTGATGTATTTCTGATAAGGGAAGGGAGTGAGTGGAAGTTACTTGTGCTGCTATTTGCTGACGATACAGTTCTGTTGAGTGACGGTGAGTGGGAGTTGCAGAGTTTGGTGAAAATGTTTGGAGATGTGTGCGAGAAACGGAACATGAAGGTATATGTGGTAAAAAGCAAAGTTATGGTCTATGAAAGGAGTGCAGCCACAGGCTGTGAGGTGAGGTTTAATGGTCAGGTTATGGAAAACGTTAGCTTATTTAAGTATTTGGGCAGTGTGATGATTAAAGATGGGAGTTTAGAAGATGAGGTGCAAGAGAGGGTACAACAGGGGAAGAGGGTTGTAGGAACGGTGATAACAATGACAAGGAATATTGTGATGAGTATGGAAGTGAAGAAGAAGTTAAGGCCTGTCCACACGAGCGGACAGCCCCGACGGGCAAACAAGTGTTACCAAATCACGGTGTGGACAAGACAAGTGTGCCCATTATTATAGGCAATGGTCGATGGGATCTGCCGATCTGGTAACAGTGATAAAAAGCGAGGGATCTTTCTCACAGAAAGTAATGCCCTATGGGGCTGCCCGCTCGTGTGGACAGGCCTTTACATGATAGTGTGGTAATCCCCACAGACCACATATACCAAGTCCATTCACGCGCAGCCGCCGTGACGTCACTCTGGCCCTCTTTGCTCTCTCTCTCTCTCTCTCTACGTTGACAGTTGACTCCGCCCACCTCCCCATATCTCCGCTACCATATGTGGTAATTAAACGACATATATTGTACAGTACAGGTGTCAGAAGCTTTTCTGTCTCTTTTTTGTATATCAGTTAGACATATTAATTTTTTAAGTATTTTAGTTCAAAATAGGAATAAACAAGAGTATTAATAAAAGATTATTTAAATTAATCCTATAACAATGAATATTAAGGATAAACAATGAGCAAACAATTAAAAATATATGAGTAGATAGTGGTAATAATATAAGATAATTTTAGAATCACCATTGAGTATAATATGTATTAAAAACAACAATAAGCGAGTATATAACCGCAATAATACAAGATTAACCAGAATCACATAAGAATACTTGTATATTTATATATTAAGGACAGAAACTAATCAATTTTTTAGTAACTGAGGGTAATAATCACTGATATATAATCTGTGGATAATAATGAAAGACCAAATGGGAATCACCTATGAATATAACACTATATGTTAAATATAACAATAAGCAAATAAATCAGAATGTATATTATGACTAAACCCACATAATTAAAACCCACAATCATGTACAGCTGATCACAAAAATTGCGTTGTTCTTTCTTCCTTGCCACATGGCATAGCAGTACACATTGTATGCACATGTAGAAAAAAGATAGTGCAATGTTTTCTATTCATAACCATGTACGAGTATGCATGTAGATTTTCCCCTTCAAAGTTGCTGGATGAACAGAATTTTTGTGCATATGCAAATGTATATATACACACACATTAACAGACCTGACCACACCTCTTGAAGAATGCAGGAGGGTGAGGAGTGTCAGGTCTCAGTTTTGATCCCTCTAATCCGCCCTTCCCCCCGCTTCTTCCTTTCTCCCCCCCCCCCTTTCTCTCTCTCTCCTAGACACCTACACACCTAGACACTCAGCCATTAATATACACATATACAAATTCACACACATACAGTACTTAGATATCCACGTATATTCATTCTGCTACATAAACTCACTCTGTCACAAGCACACATACTGTACATATTCCCTATCTTCCATGCATTTCCATACACAAACTGAAACACACGCTCTTGTACGTTCATTCATAAAAGTACACACACAACATGCATACCAAACAGAAGCAATAACTCATATAACTTAACACATATTAACTTTTTTTAAACAATGCTTAGTAACCTCGTGATGATGGCAATTGCAAAGTTGGGAAGGCATCGTCTTCAAGCTGTTGCAATCGCTTTGGTACAGGTATGCCTAACAGTTCATACTTCAGATGCCTTTTATATGAACTGGCATCAAAATGTAGACTGCACACCCTTGCATAGTCAGCATTGATCTTATCTTCCCTCCTACAAAGATTAATCCATTTTTTTCTCAGGCTGTCGTTCTTTAGAAATCTGTGGAAAATAAGATGCCTATCACTGACTTTTTTCCTGCTAGAGAAGCAATTGGACACTGCACAGTTGCTAGGCATATATTCAAATGTAATAAAGCATGATAAAGTCAATAAATTTGGGAGAAAGCTGGGCGACCTTCACTAGGTAAAGGGAGAAAAAAGACTGACCGCGGGGCAGAGGGGGCAAATTGACGTCACTGCGCGGGACGGGACGAGTTTTGGGTCACTGGTGAATGGCCTTGGTATATGCGATCTGTGCACAGACCACTGACATACGGGAGCGAAGCGTTAATGTTGACGGAGAGACATAAATCAAGAGTTAGTACCCCCCAACGGGAACTGCCTTGACGTGGTGGGGGGCTTGCGTGTCACTGAGACCTGGCGAGCTAGACTAGAGGAGGCTCTGGCCCCTGCTCTGCCCCGATTTCGGGGAGAGAGGGCTTCTCATGCTAGTAAGGTTGCCAGTGAGAGACCAGACTAAATGGTTCCCATGCATTAGGCTGCCAGTACGGGCCAACAGCGCTGCCCTCCGGAGGGACTGCCCTCTAGGGGCCGTCCTATGTTGGATGGTTGGGTATCTGGGCCGGGAGATGTTGGGGAAGGGGGTCTCAGCACCGTCGTGGGCAAACTTTCGAGCCATTGGGGCTGCTTTTTAAAACGAGTGGCCCCGTGGGGGAAGAGGTACCCCGCCCGCAGCGACCAGCACTCAGTCCCCTCATCTGCCCGGTAGGTAGTAGCTCTTGGCTCCTGGGGCCAAAAACAACAAATCAATGATATATGGATACAGAAAAGCCCCAATCTCTTCCTCGAGCGGTGGTCGACCAGGCCCTCGAGACGTCACTCTCTGGTCGTGGTAATATGCAGAAAGCTGCAAATAAGAGTAGACCTAGCAGGTCGGGTGTTGTGTCGAAGAAACCTGTTAGCGATCTCGACACGTTAATGTTAACTAATGTACTTGCATCCTTTTCCTATTTCGCTATCCACTCCATTTTTAAGTGCTTTGGAGTAGTCCTTCGAATCTGAATCACATATGACAGTGATTGTAGGTCTAATCGGTGCTATATTACTTTCAATACAAATGCTGCTGCCAAAGCAGCATTTGAGGCTAAAGATTCTCTGACGGTGGGGGATACTCATTGTAAAGCTCAGATGATGCGGTCCATCAATGTAGTTGACAGTGACAATGACTACTGCCCTAATATATTTGATGACACTGTGGAGCATGTCCCAAAGGAACGTCGGGTTCCTACACCCTTTTGGTTTGTGGCTTACTACAGGGAGGGACGTGGTAACCTTATCCATGCTTCCCGGTATCTGGAGAAAAAAGTTGGATTATTACCAATGGGCCACATAAAGAAATATGGTAAGGGCGTTTTAATCAGAGCCAAAGATCTTACACAGGCCATGATGCTCCTCAATCTCCCCTGTCCTTCTGATAGCATGTTTGAATCTATTAAACCACATCGAACATTTAATTATAGCAAGGGGCGTATATATAATGAGGACCTGTATGAATTCTCAGAAGAGGACATTCTCGCTATGTGCCCAGACAGTGTCCAACGAGTAACGAAGATAAAAGGCAGTAAAAATATGCTCATCCTCACTTTCTATGGCTCGCATATCCCAAATCGCATTAACATTAACCCCACCTCATTTGAGGTGAAGCCTTTTGTTGAGCGTCCCCTACAGTGTTTCTGTTGTTATGAGTTTGGTCATGGGAAAAGGAACTGCAACAACCGTTCCCGGTGTGGTAATTGTTCTGCTCTTGAATCACATCTTACTTCTGAGTGTCGGTCAGAGAGTTACTGCTTTTACTGCAGAGATGCTCACCCCTTGCGTTCTCGCCAATGTAAGATGTACCTACTTGAGCAGGATATCCTCCACTTGGCTAATACTCAATTCATTAGCATAGGTAGTGCCAGACGGCAACTCAACTTCAGGCGACAGGAGGATGGTGGTGTGAAGACATACGCCTCCTCCCTTTACCCTAAATTGGTTGCAGCACCCTCTCAACCCTCTCAAGAGGCAGCTGCTTTTTGCTCTAGTGAGAACGTTTCTAAGGTTACTCTACATAATAGTTTCTCTGTCTTGGAAACTTTATCAGACACTCATTCTGGTGACCCTTCAACTGATGACAATTCTCAGACTTTAACTAAAGGTGTCCATGTGGTAGAGGTTCACGCTGCCACACGCTCTCCCAAAAGGAAACTTAATTAAGTCACCTAAACTGCCACAGAGATGCCTTCGTGGTTCCTCTGAGGCACTTGACTCTATAGATGTTCCACCTTGTGAGGCAACCATCTCTGTGGACTCATCCATAGTTTCCTCTCAATTTCACCAGAAGCGTTCTCGTGGCTCTGATGAATCTCTTGATTCAACAGAAGTTCCTCCTCGCAAGCTTCCTTCGGGATCATCAGAGGGGCGTGAAGTTAATGTGGATGCCACGGATGTTGTGACTTCAAAAGATTCACTTTCTCTTCCGCTTGAGCAGCGGAGTGATTCTACCACCTGTATTATGGATGTTGATGTATCTGCCTGTGTCAGTGATACCACTGCTGTACAGGACAGAACCAATGTAATTGTTTCAAAGAATATCCCATCTCATATACCTTCATCTTCTTCTAACATATCAAATGCTTCAAGGACTTCTACGGGTCCCAATTACTGCCCCAAGTACTACTCCTCGGGTTCGTTCTTCTTCTAGTGGCCCAGGATTAGACAAATCTTATTGTTTGAGTAAACCCTCAGGTCGAGGTGGTAGTGGGAAGTACCTCCGTGAGGCTTACCAAAAATCAGTACTAAAGTAACACCGTTCAAGGTCCTTCAGTGGAATTGCCGTGGCTTGCGTGCTTCTTGGGAGGAACTGCGCGTTCTTCTCTCTAGCTTCTCTCCTGCATGTGTTTCTCTCCAAGAGACAATGCTTGGGGACTACCTTCCTGCCAGTCCTCCAGCATACTCAACATTTTATTCCAATTCATTTGAAGGGCAGGGTCATCATGGTGGCTCAGCCATCCTAGTTCGCAGAGATATTCCATGCACGAACCTGGAGCTTAACACTCCGCTCCAGGCTGTTGCAGTTAAGGTTTTTATGGACCGCCCATACACTGTGTGCAGTCTATACCTTCCTCCCAGTGTTACAGTTGAGAGGGGTGATCTCAACCATCTTGTACGGGACCTTCCATCTCCCTTTATTTTATTGGGTGATTTTAATGGTCGTCATCCTCTGTGGGGTGACAGTTCGGTCAACCCCAGGGGTGTTTTATTGGCTTCTTTTATTGAGGATGAGGGATTAGGGGTTTTAAATACGGGAGATGTGACACATTTTAATAGCCCTACTGGGACTTTTACCGCCATTGATATTTCCCTTTGCTCACCCAGTGCTCTGTTGGATTTTACTTGGAGAGTGTTGCCTGACTTATATGGCAGTGACCATTTCCCTATACTTTTAGAAGGTAACAGGTATGAACCACAGTCTCGTCTTCTTAGGTGGAAATTAGAGAAGGCTGACTGGCAGTTTTTTAGAGAGCTAACTTCTTCGGTCTCTTCTGTAGTCGATTTCGGTAGCTCTGACGAGGCTGTGACATATTTCACTGATATGCTCCACTCTGCTGCTCTCAACTCTATCTCTAGAACTTCTGGCTACTTTCCCAAACGTCCTGTCCCTTGGTGGTCACCAGTCTGCACCACTGCTGTGCAGGAGAAGCGCGCTGCTTTCTCTCGCCTTCGTCGCAATCGTGGGGACCCAACTCTTTTAGAGGACTTCCGACGGGCAAGGGCTCGAGATAGACGAGTTTTAAAAGAGGCCCGACGTGCATCTTGGAAGGCCTATGTGTCTTCAATTAATACTAAAACTCCACTCACCCAAGTGTTCAGGAGAGTCCGTAAGATGGCGGGGAAGTTTTTACCTAGTTCTCCACCTATACTTAAGGTCAATGGAATTAAGATCATGGATGGTTTGACAGTGGCCAATACCATGGCGGAGGCTTTTGCAAAGGTCTCCAGCCGTGACTCTCGACCTCTGGCTGTCTGGCATGAGTTAAGAGCCAAGGAGCGTACTGTCCTGGATTTCTCAGGGAACGAGAATGAAAGTTATAACCATATATTCACCCTGAGAGACCTGCATTCTGCTCTCTCTCTCTCTGCGGCGACACTTCTCCTGGGGCAGACAACATCCCGTATGCAATGTTACGACACTTGGGCGATGAGGCGATCTCATTTCTTTTAGCTTTATATAACAGAATCTGGCTGGAGGGTGTCTTCCCTTCTGGGTGGAGGGTTGCTACCAAGGATGATAGACTATAAAGGATAGTCCACTAGACACTTGTTTTCCCACAATGCACCGCGGGAGTGACGTCACACTTGTAAACAAACCTTGCCTGGTCCCCAGACTGTCACTAGTCCAACCTAAAGTGTATGTGAAGCGTGAATGTCTGTGCCATATTATGGATGTATGTGCTGTGTACAATTACAATAATGGCAGTAGACATGCAAAAAGAGACAGGGTGAAGCTCTTTCGGTTCCTAAGAGACCAAGAGAAAGCCATAAAGTGGATATCGGCGTGCAAACGTGAGGACAAATTCAATGTTGAATTGGCCCAAGTATGCTCTCTACACTTTAAGACAACAGACTATGTCCCAAGAGATGCTTTGAACAATCAACGATGTAATGGATCTCCAAAGAAGATCATAATGTTGCAACCTTGAGCTGTACCGACTCTGCCGCTTCCAAATTCTAATCGAGAACCAGGTATGTTGAGATCTATCAAAGGCCCAACTTACTGTTACACCCTCAGCTATTTGCTTATACTGTACATATTTTTAACTTTACCCCATCTTATGATACTCTACTGTACAGTACGGTATGTAGGTTAGGTTAGGCCAGGCCAGGCCAAGTCTACCTAATTCTGTTAAAAATGTAGCCAAATACTGACTGCATCCCCTACTAGTGATAACTTTGGAATATCTAGGTAGGCTACAGTATTGTAATGCTCTATAACCAACAATTTCTCTCTTCCCCATTTATGTTTGGGGGTAAGGTGGGGTATATTTTAAAAATAAAGTATTTGTGGTGGATTTGATACATTAAAACCATCATTCAATGTCCTAATGTAGGTTACAGCAGTAGGTAATAGTGGTAGAATTTCAGTAGTTTTTCTAATGTGGATATTTGGTCCATTTATGCAATAATGATTTTACCCATGGATTTTGATTAGGTCTGAATACTGTAACATTCATTTCATTTTCAGCTGGTACGGAGGCTCGCCAAGAAAGATTATTCAGCAAGCGTAGAAAGCTACTGGTACCAGTACTTCAAGAGGGTCTGCTCAATGAAGGAAATGGTGAGATTTTTTGTTTTCTTCTTAAAAATGACTGTGTATAGTACATAGGCTATACAGTATCAGATCGTATCAGACCTACCCTGTACTTCATAGTTTCACAATACAGTAATTATAGTATATTAAGAGTAGGGCTGGATAATGCATATATGAAAATAATGGAAGGGCCAAACATTTATTTATTAATTTCTTTTGTATATGCAAACAAGTGTCATATGATTATGTGCCTCTAAAATAAATTCCTTCACAGATAATACACCAGAAGTGGTACAAGATGCTATTACTCATGCACAAGAAGATGCCAGAGGTGATGCACATGAAGCACAAGAGGGTCTACTCAACGAAAGAAATGGTGAGATTTTTTTTATTTTTTATAAAAATGAGAGTGAATAGTTTAACAGTATTAGATGGAGTGAGTGAAAAGGAAACACCTTGAGGTGGTTTGGCCATGTAGAGTGTATAGGGAGCGAGAGATTGGATAAAAAAGTGTATGAGAGTGAGGTGGAAGGACAGAGTGGAGCAGGCAGACCGAGAGTGAGGTGGAAGAATGGTGTAGAGAAGTATATGAGTAAGAGTGGCGTTGGGTGGTACCGTAGGAGGGACACCAGTTGCCAGTTGACGGGGGACAAAGATGTGTGGAGGCAATTCATTCACCCCTTTGGGGATTGAGGCGTCTGGCAATAGATAGACAATAATTACCTTAGTACGACCAGATAACAAATATTTTTGAAAATACCCGATACATAATCTTATAAATAGTCTCATTGTCTTTCCCAGGTCTTTATACCTATATGAGGTAATTTTAACACATGACGAATATGAAGATGATGGAAGAGTTATAGCCTACATCTATCTATATCTATCTATCTAGCCTACATAATTTATTCTATTTTTGTGCACAGTATATACAAACAAGTGTCATCTGATTATATGCCTTTAACATCAATTCCTTTACAGATAATACACCAGAAGTGGTACTTGATGCGACAGTCCAGCCAGCACAAGAAGATACCATAGATGCACATCATATTTTCTCAACTGTAGTATGCTGATCGTGCTGTGTTTGTATTCCCAGACATGATGAGTTGAAAAGTGTTAAGTTAGCCGTTAACTCTCAGAAAGTTGAGCTCGTTAATCTGACAAGTGCTAATGCAATACAGTACGGTAATTTCTGAAAAGCGAATGAACTGACAGAAATTAAGTTTATTTATACAATTTCCAAACCTGTGCAAAATCCACAGTGATTATACTCATGGACTGACTGTAATAATACAGTATTATGTAAATTGTAATTGCATTAGTTTTGCTTTATATATACCATAATGATTTATATATTGTGATAAAATTAATGTTAGTTTCTAGTTTTTCTAGAAAATGTGCAATTCCACTGTGATTATACTCATAGAGTGATAGTACTTCATAAGGATATTGTTACTCTTACTTCTTTGGCAAGAAACATTTATTACGGTACTGTACTTTATTTTTGGTATACATTTCATTTTGCAAAGTATATGATAATAAATATATAATTACATTCAGCATACAGTATTTTGTATTCATATTCCCATTCATTATTTTTCTACTTTTTAAAATCATTGTAGGTGTAAGCCATATATAAATGACCTTGAATGGGGCATTTGGTAAATATCAAATGGGGCATTTTGAAATTAGTCTGACCTTACCTAACCTAACCTAGACCGCATCAGACTACCGGGACCTAACCTGGGCAGACTACTGGGAAATAACCGTGGTAAAGTACAGGAAATGACTGGGGCAAAATACTGGGACCTAGCCGGATCTGGCAACACTGCTACAAAGCGGTAATTCTTTCAATAAATACCGGGCATTTTTCTGACCTAACTGATGCATTTTTCTAACTTAATCAGGGTATTTTCGGACTTAATTGGGGCATTCTTCAGATCTGTTGGAGGGGTTGAAAGGGACATATTTTAGAAATAGGGCAGTTGGAAATACTAAATAGGTATGGAAATCCATTTTATAACATTGAAAAAATCCAGATGGAGCTCTCCTGTAAAATTATCAATATAAATTACCTTTACATCCAAGTAATAGGTTATTATATAATCTTTCGAGTGATAGATATATGAACATAACCTAGCACTAGTCAGTATAAATACTTCGTAACCAAGGTTAAAAAACTGTAAGCTACTACCAAGGATGATCGACTAACGATCTCATTAGGTCAGCTAGGTCATGATTTATAAAAATGCTGCTTTATATCCATATGATTAGTAGGGTAGTTAATTATCCATCAAGAATTAAACACATAGAACCTATTATCAGTCTAAATCAAGACCCTATTATCAATGCCAAGTAGTACTGTAGGCCTACTTCTGGTGAGTATACGACGCACCAGTGGGCAGTGGTAGAGATCTCCTGGCTTCACTGGATATATATTGATGACAATACACTACAAACACATTTTCTTCAAATTATAATGATCAATTTAAACTGTGTGGAATATAAAGACACCAAAGATTAGTCATTATTGTACAAATATAGGCTTAGAGATGCGAACGCGACTCGATATCAATCTTGGTCGTGGAAGGCTTCCAGTTTTATAGTCCATTATTCTATTTCAACAACTGATGTCGAGTTGTACAATTGCCGTTATATCAGTATGCTTCTTATCTTTTTAACCTACCAAGGTGCAGCTACCGAGAAACTCATTATTTCGATTAATATCAGCTGATATAATCTTTATGCCTCATATTTTACCTAGTGAGCAGGCAAGGTTTGGGCACCAACTAGCAACAGAGCCTCCCGTGACGTCACGGATATTTACGACGTTATCACTATGACGTTTCAGTGGACTATCCTTTATAGTCTATTATCCTTGGTTGCTACCATTCTTCCTTTCCTCAAGCCGGGCAAGGACTCTGGTGTTGCCCTTAATTATCGACCAATTGCCTTGACCTCCTGTCTCTGTAAACTATTTGAAAAGATGGTGAATGTCAGACTGGTATACTTCTTGGAACGGGGTGATTTTCTGTCTCCGTCTCAGTCTGGCTTTCGTAAACACCGTTCCACTACAGATGCTCTGGTCAGGTTGGAAGCTGCTGCATGTGAGGCCTTTGCACGACATCAACACCTTGTCTGTGTATTCTTTGATTTAGAGAAAGCCTATGACACTACATGGCAATATGGCATCCTGCAGCAACTCCATTTATATGGCCTCCTGGGTCGCCTTCCACGCTTTCTTAAGGAGTTTCTCAGTGGTCGCAGTTTTTCTGTGAGGGTTGATACAACCCACTCAGCATCTGTTGCACAGGAGGAGGGCATCCCCCAGGGAAGTGTCCTCAGTGTCACATTGTTTGCAGTAGCAATTAATGCCATTGCCTCATCCCTTCTAGACGGTATAGCTAACTCGATGTACGTTGACGACCTAGCAGTCTGGTTTGCTGCTTCCCGTATGTCAGTGGCGGAGCGGCGCATGCAGCTTGCCCTTGACAGGGTGTCACGTTGGACTGGTTCTCTTGGGTTTCGATTTTCTCCTTCCAAGGCAGTTGCTATGCACTTCTGCCGCATCCGAGGCGTCCACCCGGATCCGGACTTATTCATGTATATTCATCGGATACGATGTGTCGAGGAGGCTCGCTTTTTGGGTCTCCTTTTTGACAAACGTTTGACTTGGGTTCCCCACTTACGCACACTTAAGGTCTCTTGCCTCAAGGCTCTTAACCTGTTGAGGGTCCTGAGCCATACATCCTGGGGGGCTGATCGGGCCACCCTCCTCCGCCTATACCATCTTCTTATTAGGTCAAATCTCGACTATGGGTGTGAGGTGTACTCTTCTGCCACCGATGCCTGTCTCAGAGTTTTAGACCCTGTTCATCATGCTGGAGTACGTCTGGCAACCGGAGCCTTCAGGTCGTCCCCAATCCCCAGTCTCCTGGTGGACGCTAATGAGCTGCCTCTTGATCTCCATCGCCAGTCCTTGATGGTTCGTTGTTGGTATCGACTACATCGACTTCCTGACTCCCTACCTTGCTTGGCGGTGTCATCTGATATCATGTCTCGGTACTACCTTTTACATTCTCGTGCACCATGGCCCTTTGCCTTCCGGGTCAGGAAGGCTATGGAGGAGATGGGCATAGATGACTTCCAGATTTGTCCTGTGAGGGTCCCCAGGGTGGCTCCATGGCTTCTTCCAGAAATTTTCCCCTGCACCTGCTTTACAGACAAGAAGGAATCTCTTCCTCCTCCAGTGGCT
Source organism: Petrolisthes cinctipes (assembly GCA_033782935.1). Classification (NCBI taxonomy): domain Eukaryota; kingdom Metazoa; phylum Arthropoda; class Malacostraca; order Decapoda; family Porcellanidae; genus Petrolisthes; species Petrolisthes cinctipes. The sequence goes on from JAWQEG010000175.1 coordinate 2,586,663, forward strand.
CGTTCCCTCTTTTTAGAACATGCCTTCACTCACAGGGAGTCCCTCCCTGTGTATACTGATGGGTCAAAGTCTGATGCTGGAGTTGGCTTTGGAGTTGTCTTTCCTGACTTTTGCCGTGGAGGCAGGCTCCCTTCTGTCATGTCCATTTTTACTGCTGAGCTCTCGGCCATTTTATATGCCCTCCAAGTAATTTTTACTCTCCCTCAACCTTCGTTTACTATTTTTAGCGATTCCTGTAGTACCTTGCAGGCCTTGTGCAATTTTAACTCTTCCCATCCCCTGGTGTTGGCCATTCTTGAGTGGCTTGTCCTCCAGGGTCGTCGTGGCCGCAAAGTCACTTTTTGTTGGGTCCCGGACCATGTGGGTGTTGATGGGAATGAGCGGGCTGACACCCTGGCTAAGGCTGTGGTCTCCAATTCCCGGCCTCCTGCCAGGCATCATCCTGTTCCTGCAGTGGACCTTCGACCTTACATAGATGCTACCGTTCGTTCCTGCTGGCAGGACAGATGGGACGCCGTCGGGGCTAACAAGCTCCGCGACATCCGCCAGCGCCTTGGTTTGTGGAGCTACAGTGGCCTGTCCCGTCGGTGGGAGACGGCTCTTGTCCGTCTCCGCATTGGCCACACATTATTGACTCATGGCTTTTTAATGGAGAGGGCTCACCCTCCCTACTGTGATGATTGTCTGGTCCCTTTGACAGTACGGCATCTTATTGTTGAGTGTCCCAGCCTTGTGGACCTTCGTCGTAGGCACCTCTCCGAGTACCGGAAGGGTGACGGTTCTTACAGTCTCTCCCAGGTGCTCGGGGAGGAGGCTTGTAGTGTGGGAGGGAACACCCTCTCCTATGTGGAGGAGGCTGGCCTTCTCCACAAATTGTGAATTTTATTGTATTTATGGCTATTAATTTTTAGGTAGTTAAAGTTTAATGTTTCTTTCGTTAATATTTCAATTATTTTATATATCTAACTTAAGTAGGTTATTTCATTAATATATGATTTTTTGGAAGACGTGGGTTTTATTCATGCTGCTTCTCCCTTTCGAGGTAGTGAAAATTATTTAATCTTTGTACATATTTTATTAATGATGTAGATGACCTTTTTATGTTGGGCGGTATATGACCATTGTTGTTGCGCCGCCAGATGCCTAATGGCATCAATAAATCAATCAATCAATCAATCAAGAGTTAGAGGGGTGGAAATGAAGTACCTGAGAAGTGCGTGTGTAGTAACGTGGAGAGATAGACTGACGAATGAAAAAAGTACGTGAGCGATGTGGCGTGGATGTGGATGTGCTGGAGAGTGTGAAAAGGAACACCTTGAGGTGGTTCGGTCATGGGAAACTAGAGGTTGGTTAAGAATGTGTACGAAAGTGAGGTGGAGGGACGGAAGGGAAGAGGCAGACAGAGAGTGAGGTGGAAGGATGGGGATAGATAGATAGATAAATAGAAAAGAGGTCCAAAATCATGTCTGATTTCGCTTTGATGCCTGGACACATTGCATTAAGTCGTTATAAGGGAGAATGATGGATGGAGGTAGAGCGTTCCAGAGTTACGCAGTTGTATATATGAAAGACTGTAAGAAAGAAAAAGCGTGTGTTAGCTCGGTAATTTGATCTCTACAAGAGATGCTGCAAAAGACTCTCCCAGAGTAATAAGGTAAAAAGAAAGACAGAGTTGCATGCCATTGAAGAAGAGGGAATAGTCACTTGGAAGATTAATTTGAGTTGAAGGATGAAGGATCTAGAATTTTGAGGTATTGAAATCCATGTGGTTTTCTCTGCCCCTGTCACAGATTAAAGGAAAGGTCAGACGTCAGGCGTGCCACTGTGGAGAGGAGCTGCTGGGATAGACGATTAAGTCAAATTCTTTTGATTTATTGATCTGATAAATGCAGTAAATTGTGTGAGTTTCTTAATGGTTATGTAGTAGAACATTACTACATTAACAACAGATTTACTTGGATGGATCAGTCCTCCTCTACTGATACCCTGTATAAAAGTTTTGATATCAGGTAAATTTTCCTAGGCTTCATGACAACTATGTAGGTCTTGACCTTCATTACACTTCAGCTTTTCACCACCCTATACACCAGTCAAGTATGTCATAACCGGAAGGAGATTCATGCAGTTGTCTATATCATTTTCATGTATATCAATATCAAAAGAATATACATTTGCCGAGACCTGGTCTTGCACACGCTCCCAGTTTATTTCCTCCAAGGTTTCTAGTTTTATATCATTATAGAAAGGCAGTATAAGAACAGACATGAACCTCAATTTTAATTCACTCTCGTAAACCTGCCTTAATGAAATATTATAATAGCACCAGGCAAGTCGACAGTATTTACCAAATCTACTTTCCAGTTATTCAGTCTGAAGTTTTCCAGGCAGAACATACTTCATGTTTCGTTTTTCTAATAAGTATTTTGTTGCCTTGATCATTGCACTGATGGTGTGTTTCAATGCAGTGAATTTTTCTGTGATCAGTTTTCCTCCCTTTTGAGGTATAGGCCTACTGTCCCAGATATTTAGCCATACTAGAAAAATATGTAAAAAAATGTATTTGTCATCATTTATTGTTAGTGAGGTGGCATATGTCTTTCTATGACGAATACCTTGCTCTGGATGCTTATCATTTATTACAGTCCATCAGTGCAATATTACTTTAATATAATTCGAAACCTCTTCAATATATGGCGCACTGTTTTTTATCAATGGTCATTAGAGCTTCTATAACAGATTCACTGAAAATTTGTAGGATAAGACTGACGTTTTTTCTTTCAACTCTTTTCAACTCTTTGTTAAAGTGTGAACGCGGCATATATTGACAGCCAACCTGGGATGGATGACTCATACCCAAGCCATCCTACCAGCATTCAGTGCAGAGGGCAGTGCTCTATGTCACTGATGAATAAAAATTTAATGGCTTTTTTCTTGGTGGATCAGTGGAGGGAAGTAAAAGCCAAAGACGTTGGTGAAGATTGAAATTTCTTATAATGAAGATATTCGAGAAAGGAGAATGGGATAGATTGTGTTTCTCTTTTAGAGTAAGATAGTAATTTTCGATGCTCAGTAAGTAATTAGATAGTCAGTAAGTAATTAGATAGTCAGTAAGTAATTGGATAGTCAGTAAGTAATTTTAGATAGTCAGTAAAGTTAAGGGACAGATGAACAACAGGGCCGGTATGATTCTCTCCTTAGCCCTCATGATAGTGGTAAAAATTCCTAACAATTTGTCCTAAATCCTTATTTCTCGTCATAACTCTCGCCCTAGCTAAAACTGGGTCTGGGTGAGTCTTCAGGGCTTAAATTTTTTTCATAAGCATCTGAAAGAGTGTGGATCCTGTAGAAAGTGTGAAATTAGTTTCCGCCACTCCCCGAAAAGGGAGTGTCATTATACTTCATATTTTTGTGTGGTAAAATGTGATTCCGACATGTTATATAACGAAAACAGAGAGTGAAAACATTCTGTGATATGTAAATAGAGTGTAAACGTGAATTTCGAGTTGCGGTCATTCTGAGCTGGCTACCCATCCTACAGATATCCATTTAGTCTTCACAAGTACATCAGGAGACAGATAAAGATTAGTACTTCAATATCCTGCATCATTTATTCTTGTAGCATGAGTGGGTTACTCGCTATTAGAAGTCAAATGTGTTGTTTACATAGTGACCAAGAGTGTGGGATAGAGGCCTGCTGGACTATATAGAGGTTGTATTTTGGTTGCCACGCTCCGGTATGCCTTCATATTAATGGTTTCTGTCTTCATACAGAGTCCATTAGTAAACATAAAAGGTTCCTCTGTAAGTGCAGCAAACATACACTGTGGTGACCGTCTTGGAAATGGATGCATAAAATCCATGTTTTTTTTATATCTTCTTAAAGCAAATAATTGATGAATTAATCAAGTCTATTCTATTGTTATTCACAACAGTAGCATGAATGAATCTCGTGCCCTGTGTAATTTCGTTTGAATCCGAAATCTCCTAACAATGTTTAGCCTCATTTTCTGGTTGGGGCAGAAAAATTACTTGTGCTAGTCAATGCTTCCAAAACACAGTTCCTTCATTTGTAAACTCGCTGTGATTTACAGGATGATAACACTCTTCCTCAGTTACACACATTTGTATATTTCAATACTGTTGGTCGTCCTTGTACAGGGGCTATATCTGCCCTTGGATGGTGTACAGTTCCCAAATTTGGGGTGACTCAATATATTCACAGCACTTCTGGACTGAGTGAGATCAAAATACCTTAGTCTCCTCAATTCTACATCTCTCGCTAACTCACTACATGATCATCATCACTCTCTCACTGCAGGATTAGTCCCTTAGGAAGGCTGCTACATACGCATGGATACTCAGGCCCACCCAATTCTGCCCATCTCACTAATGCAACTAGTCAATTCTCGTAGACTGTACCTTCACCTATCTTTCCCACCTTATATTCCTTTACTGCCTATCTGTTTGGCTCATTGTTGTGTTCCCCCTCAACGGGAACCGCCTTGATGTGGTGGGGGGGCTTGCGTGTCTCTAAAAACCTGGCGAGCTAGACTAGAGGGGGCTCCGGCCCCTGCTCTGCCCCGATTTCGGGGAGAGAGGGCTTCCCATGCTAGTAAGGTCGCCAGTGAGAGACCAGACTAAATGGTTCCCATGCATTAGGCTGCCAGTACGGGCCAACAGCGCTGCCCTCCGGAGGGACTGCCCTCTAGGGGCCGTCCTATGTTGGATGGTTGGGTGTCTGGGCCGGGAGTTGGGGAAGGGGGTCTCAGCACCGTCGTGGGCAAACTTTCGAGCTATTGGGGCTGCTTTTTAAAACGAGTGGCCCCGTGGGGGAAGAGGTACCCCGCCCACGGCGACTAGCACTCGGTCCCCTCATCTGCCCGGTAGGTAGTAGCTCTTGGCTCCTGGGGCCAAAAACAACAAATCAATTATATATGGATACAGAAAAGCCCCAATCTCTTCCTCGAGCGGTGGTCGACAAGGCTCTCGTGACGTCACTCTCTGGTCGTGGTAATATGCAGAAAGATGCAAACAAGAGTAGACCTAGCAGGTCGGGTATTGTGTCGAAGAACCCTGTTAGCGATCTGGACACATTAATGTTAACGAATGTACTTGCATCCTTTTCCTATTTCGCTATCCACTCCATTTTTAAGTGCTTTGGAGTAGTCCTTCGAATCTGAATCACATATGACAGTGATTGTAGGTCTAATCGGTGCTATATTACTTTCAATACAAATGCTGCTGCCAAAGCAGCATTTGAGGCTAAAGATTCTCTGACGGTGGGGGATACTCATTGTAAACCTCAGATGATGCTGTCCATCAATGTAGTTGACAGTGACAATGACTACTGCCCTAATATATTTGATGACACTGTGGAGCATGTCCCAAAGGAACGTCGGGTTCCTACACCCTTTTGGTTTGTGGCTTACTACAGGGAGGGACGTGGTAACCTTATCCATGCTTCCCGGTATCTGGAGAAAGAAGTTGGATTATTACCAATGGGCCACATAAAGAAATATGGTAAGGGCGTTTTAATCAGAGCCAAAGATCTTACACAGGCCATGATGCTCCTCAATCTCCCCTGTCCTTCTGATAGCATGTTTGAATCTATTAAACCACATCGAACATTTAATTATAGCAAAGGGCGTATATATAATGAGGACCTGTATGAATTCTCAGAAGAGGACATTCTCGCTATGTGCCCAGACAGTGTCCAACGAGTAACGAAGATGTAAGGCAGTAAAAATATGATCATCCTCACTTTCTATGGCTCGCATATCCCAGATCGCATTAACATTAACCCCACCTCATTTGAGGTGAAGCCTTTTGTTGAGCATCCCCTACAGTGTTTCTGTTGTTATGAGTTTGGTCATGGGAAGAGGAACTGCAACAACCGTTCCCGGTGTAGTAATTGTTCTGCTCTTGAATCACATCTTACTTCTGAGTGTCGGTCAGAGAGTTACTGCTTTTACTGCAGAGATGCTCACCCCTTGCGTTCTCGCCAATGTAAGATGTACCTACTTGAGCAGGATATCCTCCACTTGGCTAATACTCAATTCATTAGCATAGGTAGTGCCAGATGGCAACTCAACTTCAGGCGACAGGAGGATGGTGGTGTGAAGACATACGCCTCCTCCCTTCGCCCTAAATTGGTTGCAGCACCCTCTCAACCCTCTCAAGAGGCAGCTGCTTTTTGCTCTAGTGAGAACGTTTCTAAGGTTACTCTACATAATAGTTTCTCTGTCTTGGAAACTTTATCAGACACTCATTCTGATGACCCTTCAACTGATGACAATTCTCAGACTTTAGCTAAAGGTGTCCATGTGGTAGAGGTTCATGCTGCCACACGCTCTCCAAAAAGGAAACTTAAGTCACCTAAACTGCCACAGAGACGCCTTCGTGGTTCCTCTGAGGCACTTGACTCTATAGATGTTCCACCTTGTGAGGCAACCATCTCTGTGGCCTCATCCATAGTTTCCTCTCAATTTCACCAGAAGCGTTCTCGTGGCTCTGATGAATCTCTTGATTCAACAGAAGTTCCTCCTCGCAAGCTTCCTTCGGGATCATCAGAGGGGCATGAAGTTAATGTGGATGCCACGGATGTTGTGACATCAAAAGATTCACTTTCTCTTCCGCTTGAACAGCGGAGTGACTCTACCACCTGTATTATGGATGTTGATGTATCTGCCTGTGTCAGTGATACCACTGCTGTACAGGACAGAACCAATGTAATTGTTTCAAAGAATATCCCATCCCATATACCTTCATCTTCTTCTAACATATCAGATACTTCAGGGACTCGTCTACGGGTCCCAATTACTGCCCCAAGTACTACTCCTCGGGTTCGCTCTTCTTCTAGTGGCCCAGGATTAGACAAATCTTATTGTTTGAGTAAACCCTCAGGTCGAGGTGGTAGTGGGAAGTACCTCCGTGAGGCTTCCCAAAAATCAGTACTAAAGTAACACCGTTCAAGGTCCTTCAGTGGAATTGCTGTGGCTTGCGTGCTTCTCCTAGCTTCTCTCCTGCATGTGTTTCTATCCAAGAGACAATGCTTGGGGACTACATTCCTGCCAGTCCTCCAGCATACTCAGCATTTTATTCCAATTCATTTGAAGGGCAGGGTCATCATGGTGGCTCTGCCATCCTAGTTCGCCGAGATATTCCATGCACGAGCCTGGAGCTTGACACTCCGCTCCAGGCTGTTGCAGTTAAGGTTTTTATGGACCGCCCGTACACTGTATGCAGTCTATACCTTCCTCCCAGTGTTACAGTTGAAAGGGGTGATCTCAACCATCTTGTACGGGACCTTCCATCTCCCTTTATTTTATTGGGTGATTTTAATGGTCGTCATCCTCTGTGGGGTGACAGTTCGGTCAACCCCAGGGGTGTTTTATTGGCTTCTTTTATTGAGGATGAGGGATTAGGGGTTTTAAATACGGGAGATGTGACACATTTTAATAGCCCTACTGGGACTTTTACCACTATTGACATTTCCCTTTGCTCACCCAGTGCTCTGTTGAATTTTACTTGGAGAGTGTTGCCTGACTTATATGGCAGTGACCATTTCCCTATACTTTTAGAAGGTAACAGGTACGAACCACAGTCTCGTCTTCCTAGGTGGAAATTAGAGAAGGCTGACTGGCAGTTTTTTAGAGAGCTAACTTCTTCGGTCTCTTCTGTAGCCGATTTCGGTAGCTCTGACGAGGCTGTAACATATTTCACTGATATGCTCCACTCTGCTGCTCTTAACTCTATCCCTAGAACTTCTGGCTACTTTCCCAAACGTCCTGTCCCTTGGTGGTCACCAGTCTGCACCACTGCTGTGCGGGAGAAGCGCGCTGCTTTCTCTCACCTTCAACGCAATCGTGGGGACCCAACTGTTTTAGAGGACTTCCGACGGGCAAGGGCTCGGGCTAGACGAGTTTTAAAAGAGGCCCGACGTGCATCTTGGAAGGCCTATGTGTCTTCAATTAATACTAAAACACCACTCACCCAAGTGTTCAGGAGAGTCCGTAAGATGGCGGGGAAGTTTTCTCCTAGTTCTCCACCTGTACTAAAGGTCAATGGAATTAAGATCATGGATGGTTTGACAGTGGCCAATACCATGGCGGAAGCTTTTGCAAAGGTCTCCAGCCGTGACCTCTGGCTATCAGGCATGAGTTAAGAGCCAAGGAGCTTACTGTCCTGGATTTCTCAGGGAACGAGAATGAAAGTTATAACCATATATTCACCCTGAGAGACCTGCATTCTGCTCTCTCTCTCTGTGGCGACACTTCTCCTGGGCCAGACAACATCCCATATGCAATGTTACAACACTTGGGTGAGGAGGCGATCTCATTTCTTTTAGCTTTATATAACAGAATCTGGCTGGAGGGTGTCTTCCCTTCTGGGTGGAGGGTTGCTACCATCCTTCCTTTCCTCAAGCCGGGCAAGGACTCTGGTGTTGCCCTCAATTATCGACCAATTGCCTTGACCTCCTGTCTCTGTAAACTATTTGAAAAGATGGTGAATGTCAGACTGGTATACTTCTTGGAACGGGGTGATTTTCTGTCTCCGTCTCAGTCTGGCTTTCGTAAACACCGTTCCACTACAGATGCTCTGGTCAGGTTGGAAGCTGCTGCATGTGAGGCCTTTGCACGACATCAACACCTTGTCTGTGTATTCTTTGATTTAGAGAAAGCCTATGACACTACATGGCAATATGGCATCCTGCAGCAACTCCATTTATATGGCCTGCGGGGTCGCCTTCCACGCTTTCTTAAGGAGTTTCTCAGTGGTCGCAGTTTTTCTGTGAGGGTTGGTAACACCCACTCAGCATCTGTTGCACAGGAGGAGGGCGTCCCCCAGGGAAGCGTCCTCAGTGTCACATTGTTTGCAGTAGCAATTAATGCCATTGCCTCATCCCTTCCAGACGGTATAGCTAACTCGATGTACGTTGACGACCTAGCAGTCTGGTTTGCTGCTTCCCGTATGTCAGTGGCGGAGCGGCGCATGCAGCTTGCCCTTGACAGGGTGTCACGTTGGACTGGTTCTCATGGGTTTCGATTTTCTCCTTCCAAGACAGTTGCTATGCACTTCTGCCGCATCCGAGGCGTCCACCCGGATCCGGACTTATTCATGTATGGTCATCGGATACGCTGTGTCGAGGAGACTCGCTTTTTGGGTCTCCTTTTTGACAAACGTTTGACTTGGGTTCCTCACTTACGTACACTTAAGGTCTCTTGGCTCAAAACAACTCTTAACCTGTTGAGGGTCCTGAGCCATACATCCTGGGGGGCTGATCGGACCACCCTCCTCCGCCTATACCATGTTCTTATTAGGTCAAAACTCGACTATGGGTGTGAGGTGTACTCTTCTGCCACCGATGCCCGTCTCAGAGTTGTAGACCCTGTTCATCATGCTGGAGTACATCTGGCGACCGGAGCCTTCAGGTCGTCCCCAATCCCCAGTCTCCTGGTGGACGCTGATGAGCCACCTCTTGATCTCCGTCGCCAGTCCTTGATGGTTCGTTGTTGGCATCGATTACATCGACTTCCTGACTCCCTACCTTGCTTGGCGGTGTCATCTGATATCATGTCTCAGTACTACCTTTTACATTCTCGTGCACCATGGCCCTTTGGCTTCCAGGTCAGGAAGGCTATGGAGGAGATGGGCATAGATGACTTCCAGATTTGTCCTGTGAGGGTCCCCAGGGTGGCTCCATGGCTTCTTCCAGAAGTTTTCCCCTGCACCTGCTTTACAGACAAGAATGAATCTCTTCCTCCTCCAGTGGCTCGTTCCCTCTTTTTAGAACATGCCTTCACTCACAGGGAGTCCCTCCCTGTGTACACTGATGGGTCAAAGTCTGATGCTGGAGTTGGCTTTGGAGTTGTCTTTCCTGACTTTTGCCGTGGAGGCAGGCTCCCTTCTGTCATGTCCATTTTTACTGCTGAGCTCTCGGCCATTTTATATGCCCTCCAAGTGATTTTTACTCTCCCTCAGCCTTTGTTTACTATTTCTAGCGATTCCTGTAGTGCCTTGCAGGCCTTGTGCAATTTTAACTCTTCCCATCCCCTGGTGTTGGCCATTCTTGAGTGGCTTGTCCTCCTGGGTCGTCGTGGCCTAAAGTCACTTTTTGTTGGGTCCCGGCCCATGTGGGTGTTGATGGAAATGAGCGGGCTGACGCCCTGGCTAAGGCTGTGGTCTCCAATTCCCGGCCTCCTGCCAGGCGTCATCCTGTTCCTGCAGTGGACCTTCGACCCTACATAGATGCTACCGTTCGTTCCTGCTGGCAGGACAGATGGGACTCTGTCGGGGCTAACAAGCTCCGCGACATCCGCCAGTGCCTTGGTTTGTGGAGCTACAGTGGCCTGTCCCGCCGGTGGGAGACGGCTCTTGTCCGTCTCCGCATTGGCCACACATTATTGACTCATGGCTTTTTAATGGAGAGGGCTCACCCTCCCTACTGTGATGATTGTCTGGTCCCTTTGACAGTACGGCATCTTATTGTCGATTGTCCCAGCCTTGGGGACCTTCATCGTAGGCACCTCTCCGAGTACCGGAAGGGTGACGGTTCTTACAGTCTCTCCCAGGTGCTCGGGGAGGAGGCTTGTAGTGTGGGAAGGAACACCCTCTCCTATGTGGAGGAGGCTGGCCTTCTCCACAAATTGTGAAGTTTATTGTATTTATGGCTAATAATTTTTAGGTAGTTAAAGTTTAATGTTTCTTTCGTTAATATTTCAATTTTATATATCTAACTTAAGTAGGTTATTTCATTAATATATGATTTTTTGGAAGACGTGGGTTTTATTCATGCTGCTTCTCCCTTTCGAGGTAGTGAAAATTATTTAATATTTGTACATATTTTATTAATGATGTCGATGACTTTTTTATGTTGGGCGGTATATGACCATTGTTGTTGCGCCGCCAGATGCCTAATGACATCAATAAATAAATCAATCAATCATTGTTGTGTTCTCCTTACAGCACAGCACACCTGGCGTTCGGGAGCACTCGAGGACCTTATGATTGAAGCCTTACTAGAGGAAAAAGTTGAATTCGTGCAGCAGTTTGTTGTGAACGGTCTGGTGATGGCAGACTACCTCAACGTCAAGACCCTCAGACACTTATATAATGATTCAGTGAGTTGACCTGCTCTGATATTGTTGGTGAAATTAACACTGAAAGATTCCTTCCAAATGTATTAAAAAGCTACATTGAGATACACTGTGTAGTCATATAGTTTGCTCGATTTAATATCTTCCAGTCAGATGAAAAACTTTTATATGGTACTTTTTAACGTGTGCCACATATTCATAACATAAACAGTATACACATTTATTTGTATCAACACTGATATTTCCATCTACTCATATCACATTGCTTCAAGCAACCTTTTCTCATTAACATGTTTGTTGACCTCGACAGCAACACCAATTATAAATTTTAAATTTAATGAATAATGGCTATGCATATCAGCTGTTATGAATGATAGGTAACGATGCTGTCACCCTCAAACTTTCAATTCCTGGGTTACTGGCTGTCCGAGCATACGTGACAGACCCTGCGTACCCACGTCCCGTGTCCTTCTTGAAATAATCTACACCTATATTGTTACAGCCTGTTGTTCATTCAGCTTGCTTACCAAAGTATTTATTAGTTATTATTTCGCCAAACATGGATGATACCAGTTTTGTGTGCATGCTTATCTTGTTGGCATGCTGTCTTGCTGCTCACCTTTGTGTGTCTTTTTCCACCATATTATTTAAGTTAGTTACTTACAAGGAATAGTATAGTGTTGGTAATTCAGAAACTATTGAATTATCAAATGAACTTCAAGCAACCAGCCACCGTTATATTTGTTATTCTGGTTCTGGTTCCTGGCATACTTTGGAGGAATCAAGACGCTATTATGTACAGCCACAATCAAATAACCACCAACACTTTCCTTCCATCGTGCAAGTAAATCGGTTTCATATCAAAGTATAATCATACAACACCATACGTCAACTCAGCCCCTTCAATTATTATTTTGAGGTGCTGCAAAATCTTACATGTGTTGTTCTTTATTACCAAGATATTTACTACGATGGAAGGAAAGTGTTGGTGCACATTTGATTGTGGCTGTACAGCCGGCTTCACTGCCGCGAGGGCCACTGCAGTGTTGTCAGCGCTCCTTCTCCCAGGCGTGAACCACAAACTTGTATGCTTGTATGCTGAGCAAAACGAATGACAATGAAATAATGTGGAGGGAGCGAGAGGTTGGGAAAGAAAGTGTATGGGAGGTGTAGGAACGGAAGGAAAGATTCATACCGGGAGTGAGGTGGAAAGATGGAGTTGAGAGGTAGATGAGTAAAAGTGGCTTTGGCTGGGAAGAGGGACGCCAGTTGGCGGGGGACAGAGGTGCATGGAGGCGATTCATTTGGGGATTGAGGCGTCTGGTAATACATAGAATTATAAATATGTATAAAAAGCCCAATACCCACCCCACACATAAATTATAATAAAACCTAAGTCACAACTCTCTGAGTAGTCCGGTCTCTCAAAAAAGTAATCAATTTGTCAGTCACACCAGCAGCCCCATCACCCAAGACAGAGTTCAGATTCATGGGGACTTGATTTACCCTGCAATAGGTAACCAGAGACTGACGCTCCCCAACATACCTACTACAGTGCAAAATGATGTGTCTGACTGATAACACCACACCACAGGTGTTGCATTGTGGTGTTAAACAATGATTGATATATGGTAACATATGAGTTAAAAGTGTACTGTTCATCCTTAAACTGGCTAACACAACTTCCTCACGGTGATGGTGGCGATATGCTGAGGGCCAGTCTCCAACTTGTGGCTTGATGACTATCGCAAAACTGGCCAAAAACGGCTTCCAAGTCCGTGAAATAGGCCGTAAATTAGGATTTTGTTCATTTTAGTGAACTTTGACCTGAACTGAGAGGTCAAGTATAGATGATTCCCGGTAATGAGTTATACAGATGCATGTAGCTCAGGAAGACGAGTCGAACGGTACCAAGATGGACGCTGTACGATCAAAAGTGACTGAGTAAAATAGTTTTGTTTTATTTCCCTGTATTGAGTCTATGGGAACTTTGACCCCCCAAAAGTTCACCCGGGGTTGGGACTCGGTGTGCGAACATGTTTGGTGCATTGCTATCGATGTGCAAAATTTTAGCGAAAACGACTGGTGGAAACTGGTACTTTGTCTTACTCCCCCCCCCCACCACCACCACCACGCTACAATGCTATAATACATTATATAGATGAGAGAGAGATATATATATGGGTCGGGATCCACAAAACACTTACGATGGTGTAAACCATAGATAATTCTGGTTGTTGTTGTTGTTGAAGTTCCTCAAGCTGTCTTGCCGAGCAGCCCCGAGCTCCTGAGGAAGGCCATTGCCTGAACCGGGCTATCCCACAATGCCCTCAGAGAGTGTATGTTGTGTTGTTGGCGAGTGTGGTTGTGTGCGTTGCAGTCTTCAATAATGTGTTTAATAGAATGGGGTGCTGTGTTGCATCCCGGACAGGCATCCGCAATGGCTCCATCCAGCCTCTTCTGATATGTCAGAAGGGCCGGGTGGTGGCCACACCGCAGCCTGGCCAGGTGGACTCTGTCCTCATGGGGAAGGGAGGATTTAGATGGGTGGATGTCAGGAGGTCGTGCATGCAGCTGAGTGTTGTTTTTGAGTGTTTGGATGGACTGATGAGTGATTTGAGTATGGATGTGTTTCTGGAGATTGGTTTGGGGTGGGCAGGGTGTAAGAGATGATAGTGTTTGTGTATGGTATCGTGTACTGGGTGTTGTTTTGATGTTCCTTGGCATTTGTGGGTGTTGATTTTGTTGAAGTTCCTCAAGCTGTCTGGCCGAGCAGCCCCGAGCTCCTGAGGAAGGCCATTGCCTGAACCAGGCTTTCCCACAATGCCCTCAGAGAGTATATGTTGTGTTGTTGGCGAGTGTGGTTGTGTGTGTTGCAGTCTTCAATAATGTGTTTAATAGAATGGGGTGCTGTGTTACATCCCGGACAGGCATCCGCAATGGCTCCATCCAGTCTCTTCTGATAAGTCAGAAGGGCCGGGTGGTGGCCACACCGCAGCCTAGCCAGGTGGACTCGTCCTCACAGGGAAGGGAGGATTCGGATGGGTGGATGTCAGGATTTTGTGCATGCAGCTGGGTGTTGTTTTTGAGTGTTTGGATGGATTGGTGAGTGATTTGAGTATGAATATGTTTCTGGAGATTGGTTTGGGGTGGACAGGGTGTAAGAGATGATAGTGTTTGTGTATGGTATCGTGTACTGGGTGTTGTTTTGATGTTCCTTGGCATGTGTGGGTGTTGTGCCATGTAGTGTAGTGGATGGTGTGGGTTTGTGGAGGCTGCAGCAAGTGTTTGTGTGCCTCTCATGTCAAGATGATCCTTGATTTTGAGGACTTTGGTTTCATAGTGTAGGTGGTCTGTAGGTGTGGTAGCTGTGCAGCCTGTGATTGTCTTTAGGGCTCTGTTCTGTATGGTTTGAAGGGTGTTGTGATGAGTCTCAGCGAGGTTTGAAGCCCAGGCAGGGCTTGCATAATCCATCACTGATCGAATATATTGTTTGTATACTGTGGTTGTGGTTTCTTTGTTGTGTCCGAATGTTGTGCTGGCAAGTGATCTGAGGGCTTTAAGTCTTTGCATGCATTAGTTTTTGATGGCCGTAATATGTTGTTTGAATGTCATGGATGTATTGTATGTTATGCCAAGTATTTTGTGTGTGTGTGTGTGTGTGTGTGTGTGGTATAGGTGTGTTGTTTATGGTGAGGTGTGGTATGTAGCGGTGTTCTGCGTTCCAGTTGGTGAGAAGGGTGACAGTTGACTTGGTGGGTGCTATTTTAAGTCTGTTTGTGGTGAACCAGGCATTAAGTGTATTGAGGTAGGGTTGGAGGATGAGAGTGGCTGTGTCTGCGTTTCTGTGTGTACACTCGATCAAAAAACTTTCGCGCATTTCCCTCGTGAAACATTCTGACACCTCAGACGATGGCTACTGAAAACGAGCTTGTTTATCATGAGCTGTAGCGATCATTTACAGAACTATCGAACCTCACCTGCTCGATACTTTTTTGAGCCAGTGTACATGTGAGTGTTATGTCGTCTGCGTAGGAGGCTATGTGTATTTGTGGTGCCTGGGGTATGTTGGTATGTCGTGCATGTATAGGTTGAAAAGGGTGGGTGAGAGTACAGAGCCTTGGGGGACACCATTGGTGAAACTTTTAATGTTAGATGACTGACCAGCAAATGTAACATGGGCTACTCTTCCTCCCAAGAAGTTGGCCAGCCATCTTTTGGTGTTATTATGCATGTTTGTATTGTATATTTTGTTTGTGAGGTTGTGGCGGGGGATGGCATCAAATGCTTTACTAATGTCCAATGTAACTAAGAGTTTTCTGTGTGGGGGTCTATCTGAATTGATGCCATCAAAAATTCTTAGTGTGAGGTCTGTAAGAAGGGTGTTTGTTGAGTGTAGCGGTCTGAAGCCATGTTGTGAAGATGCAAGGGGGATGTGTGGTGTGATTAGTTTAATGATGAGGCACTCAGTGATTTTGGAGGGGGTACAAAGGAGGGTGATGGGACGGTGTGATGAGGGTAGTGTGGGATCTTTGTTTGGTTTGGGGATGGTGATGATGTTTCCGTGTTTCCAGATGTTGGGTAATGTGTTGTGTGAGTGGCTGTAGTTTGCTATGTTAGTGAGTGCTTGTATACCTTGTGGTCCAAGGTGTTTAATGTGTATGTTACTGATGTTGTCAGGGCCACAGGCAGGTGAGTGTTTTAAGTTGTGAATGATGTGATTTGTCTGATAATTTGTGAATGGTGTATAGTCTGGGTCAGTGGGGAAACGTCTCTTGCGTCTAATGATTTGTCTGTCTTCAGGGTGAGGGTGAAGGTGGCTGACGTGAGAAAAATGTTGGATGAGTGTGTTTGCTTGTTGTTTGTTAGAGGGTATAGTGTCTGTTGTTGTGATGGCTGCATGTGATTGTGTAGTGTTGCTGTTGGACAGTGTGATGCTGCTTAGTGTTTTGTAGAGTTTGCTGGTGTTGGTTGTGTGGTTGAGTGTGCTGACAAAACTTTGCCAGTTAAGTGTTTTTTGTTCTTTAATTTTGTTGTTTATTTGTGTATTTAGTTCTTGTATTTGGTTTATTGTGTGTTGTGTAAGAGGAGTTGGGGATGTGTGTTTAAGTGTGTCACGTTGTCTGATGAGGACTTGAATTTCTGTTGTAAAGTTGGGGTTGTGTTTTCTTCTGTTACCTCTAGGGATGTGCTGTTTGTCTGCGTTTTGTATAATTGTATTGAATTTTTGAACAGCTGTGTTGATATTTGTGATGGGTGTACTGTTCAGTGTTTCGAAGTGTTGTTCTGTTTCAATAGTGAAGGCTTCCCAGTTGGCACTTTTGTAATTTGTGTATGTGTGTCTGTGGCCAACTGGGGTGATTCTTGTTTTAGTGGTGATTATGATTGGAAGGTCGACGTCTTGGCGTTGAAATCACCACTCAGGATGAGGTCAGGTTGGTTGGTGATCAGATGGAGCTGGGGGGAGAAGTTTTGGGGAACTGTTGGGTTGGTTTGAGGGGGGATGTATAAATTAACTATTGTTATATTGGATGATTTCCCAGTGCGGACTTTGATACTTTGAATTTCTGTGGTGGTGTCGTGGTGAGGGAGGAGGGATTTGAGTTCCGCACTGGTTTCTATATAATTAAGGGATTTATGAACTAGGGTGATGAGTCCACCGCCATTTCCGTTGGCCCGGCCCTGTCTGATGGTGGTGAAATTGGTGAATGTAGGTGTTTTGTTTGTGTTCCGGAGTTTTGTTTCTTGTAAGATAGCAGTGTGTATATTATGTTGTATGATGAAGTGTGTGAGTTCTTGTTTTTTGGTGTTTATGCCATCTATGTTTAGTTGAAGTATGTTAATGTTGTGTGTGCGGTGTGTGTTAGGTGCTGCTGCACGGGGGAGATGAGAGTGTGGGGGGGAAGGAGGTGGAGGTATTGTTGGTGTTGGAAGTAAGGGTGATGGAGGTGGGAGTGTTGGTAAGGGTGATGGAGGTGTGGGTGATGGTAAGGGTGATGGAGGTGGGAGTGTTGGTAAGGGTGATGGAAGTGTGGCTGATGGTAAGGGTGATGGAGGTGGGAGTGATGGTGAGGGTGGTGGAGGTTGTGGTGTTGGAAGAGGTGAGGGACATGTGGAACAGGTCCATGTGTTTGTGTAGTGTTTCATGGATGCTAATGTTGTACATGATAAGTGGGTCCAGTTCTTACAAGAGTTGCATTGAACTAAACCTTTTGTCTGCCTACTTGATGTGATGGGTTTAGAGCATGTCGGATATGTGTATTTGTTTGTGGGTCCAGGATTGCTTTCAATGTCTCCGGCTAGAAGGAGAAGCCGAGGAATGACAGCCGGAGAATCATTCCTCGGTGATGAAAAAATGTGTAGTTGTGTGAGGGTGTGGTATTGCCCGGGTGACCGAAGCCATTCCCAGGGACTCGCGCCCCCTGGTGGGGGGCGGGGGGATGTTGTGACGGTTTAGCCCCCATAGCTTCCTTCCTTGGGAGCCTTGGGGGGTGGTCCTACGACGTAGACGCCGCCACTCCAGGTTTACACCGGTGCTTTGTGGATCCCGGCCATGAAGTATAAAATAAGGTATGAAAAAGAGGAGAAAGTGAAAATGAAGAATACAGGAAAGAAATGAATGATGAATGTTGAGAGGGAGGGAGGGAAGGAGAGAGGTGTAAGAACGAGGCATGGTCGTCAGGTGTGTTTGGGTGAGGTGGCAGTCGGGTTCAACCACCCACCAGTCAGAGTATAGTTAGTTAAAGGTTGCAAAGACTTTAATGTGCCAGACAGCAGAGGTCTTATGACACTATTTTGTAGAAGATAGTTAATATGGATAGGAGAGTAGTTATACGAAAAGGTTTAGATTTAATGCAGGACCTTTGCGTGTAGAAGGATGTGTTGGTTACTGGCCATTGTAGGTCCAATTAAGAGTGAACTTTACTTTTGTTAATTCACTGGCTAACTCACTGTTACTTCACTGAGCCATGTATGGTGATTTCTGGGTGACTCACCTTACTATATAGCTTAAATCCAAGGTAGTAAGAAGATACCACGGTCAGTTCTAGTGAGTTTATTGGGCACAGGAACATAGGGGACAACGTATTGCCTAGCCTAGCCAGACGCCCGGACGTGACTACGTCACTACGTGTCCATATAATGGCGGTATGCGATGTTGCCATGAGTGCATCGAGGCAGTTCTGCTTTTTGTGAGATACACACATGCATAGTACAATGGCATGAATATATGTATGCGGATGGATGAAATAATAACATACATATAAATGGGAGTGTAGATTAAAGTGCACTGATATCATCTACATTATCATTACAGGATTGTAACTAATTGGACAGACATGAACTCAAATTTAATAGCAATAAATAAACAAAGTAGAAAATGTCAAGAATACAATATATATTTGGAAATTACTTCTAAAACTATTTTTTAATAGTTTTACCATTTCGTATCAATATCAATAACGTAACCCCTCCCTTCCCTCCGCGCAAGTCCAGTGTAGACATTTCCACCGATACTGACGGCTCCATGTTTCACTACCGTTATCGCTTTATTTAATTAACTTTACCTTTGCAAACTAACAAAAACTGACTTGTAATAAACAAGAAATACCCAATTTCTATTTTCGAGATGGTTAATGACAGCCTCTATTTTCAAAGTTGTCACGCCCCACCCAATTCTGTACAACCCCGCCATCTATGGGATGTTCAATTACTCGGACTCTGACTGAGGTTCACTATGGAAGAGCTGATGATCCGAACTTTAATCGAGCAACTTTTTTTTTTTATATTGAATCAGAAAGGAAGGAAGGAAAAATAATATCAATGAAAACAAAGTCCATGTACCTGTTGGCATCCTTCATTCATATAGTGTCTGTAACAGTTGGATTTAAATGACTGAGGATTAAAAACTGGTGGAAAGCAGTTTTGAGGAAGTGCATGCTATAACGATGTGGTTCTGGGAATAAATGAGTTCTGATAAGTAGTAGTTCTACATTGGGGAGGGGAGATTGCAAAGTCATGGGCTCTAGCAGCAGATGTACAGAACATATGAACAAACATATACGCCGTTGCCAGAACCAGTTCCACACCTCTCTAGGATAGGTGGCCCAGGCGGAACGTTTGGCGATCGACTGTACAGTTCACAAAAGAAAATACTTAAATCGACACAAATAAAATCTGATACTTTCAGTATACTAGACTTTCTTTCTCACTGCATTACTGTGATAATGATGGTTCCGGTAGGGGTCTGGGTGAGGATACTATTATTATGTTACCAATATATCTGCATGTTTATTTACAGTGTCGGATGACACCAAACAGCCACCTGACTCAACTGCTCCAAAGATCGTCTCACCGTCAGCATGATTACTTCCTGGTTCATGTGCACCAATTGTTGGAGGTGGTGATGAAAAAACATACAGACCCTCCTTATCTCGCTGACACTCCTGAAGCTAAAACTAATACCTCAGTTGAGAAGCTTAAGTTCCAGGTTTGTCCTAATTAATGGTCATGCTGGTAGTACAGCCTTGTTATTTACTTGGGTTGAATATATTTGTATATAAATATTGGTTTAGGGTCATCCTTAATTATTTTGTGTTAATGCAGACGTTGATGACCATATAATTTCAGAGTTATTCGAAAACTGAATATTTATTACTATAAGAAAATTTGTATATGCCGAGGCACGTTACCTTCATCGTGGTGTTGCATACTGTGAAACCTTTAGACTTAGATCAATTGCTGTTGTGTGAGCATTTGAATTTTGCAAAGAGAATTTATCAACGTATTTAGATAAAAAAATATATGGTTCTAGGTTTGCCTTCACTTAAGATATTATTGCAAAGTATTTTTACCTTTCTTATTTGGCATATCACTATAACGATGCTTCAAAGATTACCTTTGAACAGATTCTTTCTGTAATTAATTGCCAATATATAATACTGACTGGCAAATATCGTCTCTCTTTTCAGGATCCCTATCAAGAATTGTTACTTTGGGCCATCTTGAGCCGCCGCAACAATCTGGCACAGTATCTGTGGCAGCGCTCTGAATCCCCCTTGAGTTGTGCAGTGGCTGCATCGTCACTCTACAAGGCCCTCTGGATTTCAATGGAGGCTAAGATCACAGACATCCGTTCTGAGTACTGGGCCAATATGGAGGTGTTTGAAAAGCTGGCATCTGATGTAAGTTGATATGTTTCATAAAGAAATATAGCCAGTGAAATATTTTCCATGGAGTCACAGAATGACATCCCAGGGCCGCACTATTGTTCTAAAATATTGGTCTCTAGGACGGTCATTTATCAAATGACATCGTACAGAAAAAATAAATGATGTTCAGTAGGGCATAATAATTTTGGGTTATGGACATATTGAATAAGATTATTTCGGGTTTTATGCATATCGAATGTATATAGGTCATTAAGGCAGTCAGTATTGTTACATCACCACATCTTCCTCCAGCCTACAAGGTTGCAATCCTTGCTCTTACAGCTGTGTACCTACGTATTAGTAGGTGAACAGGGACTTAGGAGGCTGGGAAAATTTTCCAACAATTCCACTGATTCGGAAATCGAACCCGGGATCTCTCGCTTGCGAGGCGAATATGATAACCATTACACCATCGGCACCCCTGTTAATGTTGATAGCTGTAACACCAGAGATTGGAATCATATCAAATCGTTTGAAAATTTGGCTGTCAACGATCGATTGCAAAGTGTTCGACTCTTTCCTTGAAAGGAAGTGATTGTAAAGAAGCTTGTTATAATTATTTGTTCATATGAGTTGCTTAATGCTTGTTCATTTTATGAGGTCATTGCTGAATAACAGTTCATAGAATGTAATAAATTAGCAGGTGGTAGAAGAGTGGATAGAATCACTGTCTGCAAGTTTCAAGGACCCAGGATTGTGTCCATGCTAAGCATTTTTTTTTTTTTTTTTTTTTTTTTTTTTTTTTTTAATTCCAGAGGGACAATGATGGTTCTCACTTTTCTCCAAGTACCCTGGCTACACCGACACGCCAAGAAAGTACCTCCTATATCTCTTCCAACTCACATGTAAGATGCCCGACCATATTCCAAGATGTAGTGAGTGACGGTAGAGCTGATATGTCCAGATAGTGACGTATATAATTAAAGTGTCATCATCTAGTGGGGCAGAAGAGAATCACACAACACCTCGTAGCTTCACTCAAATAATCTATGGGCCTCGCAAGAGCCACAGGTTACCGAAAGCCTTTGCTGTTGAAGTGATTGGTTGTGTTTCCCAAAGGAATTTGGGTAAAGAAGAGTGTGGGGTCAAAGGCCTTTTGTCACTTCAACTACCTCCCAATGCTATATTGCTGTATTATACTGGACATCGCTCCTCTGATCTCTCGTTCTTACTCCACCTAAACCCCCTTATATCTACAGTCCCCGAAACATGTAAGAAAACAATACTTGATTTGAACTTAATGCTACATAAAAACAAGGAAAAATGTGACACTTCCCCCTTTAAAAATCTCGGACTTTACATGGGAAACTGTTCGAAGTGACCAGAGTCTCGGTTCTTCTCTTTTCCACTCTACATCACTGTATATGGGCCGTGGGCTATGACGTTACAGCATCGCCCCATAGCGTTTTCTAATGGTAGCAAAGACTGATAACACCTCTATAACAGGTAGTGTTGTCAGTCCTGGCAGGCAATCCTGAACAAGCTCTCTACGATGATGTTGTCTTCCACTTGATGCGAGTGATTCTGATATCATTTGGTAGAAGAGTCGAGGCCTAGCGCATATGTAGTTGATTGTGATTCTTCATTCGGTGTACAAAGAACAGTGGATCGTGATTGTTTACTTCTATTGGATGTGGAGAATCATTCAGGAAGAATCCAAATTCATCCAGTGCCATAATTAGCGCCAATCGTTCTTTTTCAATAATTAGCAGAATAATAACAAACAGGATGCACGTGATCTGTGCCCTACCTGTTTTGAAGGAGTACTGCTCTTAATCCCATAACACATGTTCGATTTGTACTGTAGAGTAAAAGGAAGATGGGTGTCAGCCTTTCAGAGTACAGTTGTGGATGCAAGTAGAGTCTTAAAGTTGTTTAATTTAATTTCGTCGTCAACAATTCATTCGCAATTATGCTTTGGGCTGATGAAACTTGTCAAAGGTGCAACCATCGTGGCAAAGTTTTTCCATAATTGGCGGTAAGAGTTAGCCATCCCAGGGGACCAACATGGGCCCTCTCTATTCCTTGGAGCAGGGTACTGTAGAATAGCATCCACCTTTGTTCCTCAGAGCTAATTGTCCCTGTGCAATGACAAGTCCTAAGCAGTTGACTTTGATAGTGGCAAAACTACTCTTCGTGAGGTTCATAACCAGTCCATTTTCACCGAGTTTTTTTAAGAGGTTTTCTAGTCTTTCCTGATGATCCAGCCATGTGTCCAAGGTGATGACCAGATTATCCAAATACTGTTTCCTAGAACTCCATCCGCGCTCCTTATGATCTGGTTTATCGTATGTTGGAGGGTTCCGAAGTCATTCTTGTGACCAAAGGGCATGAACAGGTATTGGTACAGTCCAATCAAATGCAGAGATACTTTTGGCGCTCTTGGTTAGACGAATCTGATTATAACCTCTCATTAATGCAATCTTAGAAACATATATTTCATTCCCCACTGTATCCAAGTTGTCTTCCCGGTGGAGATGCAGAAAGGAATCTGACACAATTAACTTGGTTTATTTTTGGCGATAATCGGTGCACAAGTGATCCTGGCTTGGACACCAGCAGGCATGGTGACGACCACGGAAAATCACTTGGCTTTGCAAAGTTGTAGTCCAACAGACTACACGGCCACTATAATCCTCTGTCGTTTATTGGGCCTGTCTCTGCAGCTGAGCTGATTAATTAAAGGGTCTGGCATTGGGAAGAACAATCTCATGTACAGTTGCCCAAGAAAAGACTGCAACCAAATTTGCTGGTGTGTGGCAGTATCTGGCAGCTGCTCCAAAGTAAACACTCGTATTTTATCAATGGATCACTCAGAACCTATAACTGTTGTAAGGATGAATGTAATTAGCTGAAGCCAATAACACCAATCCATGTATACAAAGGTTGTAGGTTCTGAGTGATCCATTTATAAAATACGAGTGTTTACTCTGGAGCAGCTGCCAGATATTGGCACACACCAGCAAATTTGGTTGCAGTCTATTCCTGGGCAACTGTACTTGTCAAGCAATGTTTTAAATAAATTTCTGTGAATTTTGGATATGTGTAGTAGTGAGTAGTTTATCTTCCAACGATGTTAGAACAGCTGAATCGTACAAATCTACTGCATCATAGGGAATTAAGTTCTTACTATCATCATTAGAATGATCATGCATCACATTGTCTGTGTTTAATTCACACAAGAGGTGGCTCCACGAGGAGTTCCTCTAGGCAACACTCATCAGATCACAAATAGTATGGTTTTATCAAATATATGTCAAGATCTCTGATTAATTTCCCTCAGTCTGAGGTAGAAATGACGTAGTTACCTTCACTTAGCCTCTGTATATTTTCATGTGTTTCGTTTTGTTATATTTCCGTGAGTGTGTGTATGTGTGTGTGCCTGCGGTCGTTAGATTTTCAAGGATCCTGTCAACTCTTATGTGCTGTTGCCTATCTCTTGTTTGGCGCCATTGCAAATTTTAAAAAGAATGTATCATTGTTGGGGAAATCCGTGCACAACGAGTACTGGCAGATGATTCAGCAAGGTGGACGAAAAATAAACGTAGCGCTTATTTGTTGTGTAGGCGTCGGCGTGGTCAGCTACCATTAACAAATTTGGGCAGGAGTGCTATAGACATCATGCAACAATCTGAGTCATCATCCAGCTATCTTGCAGCATTTGTGCAGCTTTCGTTTTAGGTCGTGTATTACTCATGTAGTGATCAGGCATAAAATTCAAAATTTGGCCGTTATAACAGCTGCCCCAAAGCTGCAATACAACTGCACGTACTCTGACAGGCGAATCGAGTACTGGACAACTGCGAAAAGAGTGCTGTCAGATGTCGTGCAGCTTACGTGTCCAAATCAATACTTGAACATAGTCACCAGGTAGGAGTTGACATTTTTACATGGTTTGTAAACTACCAGTACATAATAGAGTAGAAGAGGACTGAAGAATTTAACCCTCAACTTGTGACTAGGTTGAGGCATTGGTGGCAGCAGCGAGATTCTCACCCCTTTTCTGAACTCCCTTCTACAAGAGTTAGCTGGCATTCTAAGTCTTTCTTATACACTACTGATCAAGTCTGGAACACACTACCTTCATCAATTTTTCCCATGTACTACATTAACTTACACTCTTTCAAACGCAATGTGTCTAAGCATCTTGAACGAAATTGGATATGATTATGGACTTATACTTTTTTTTTCTTAACCTCACAAGTGAGGACAATGTACGGATTTACATCCTTTATTCCTCGTCTTCCTCAAAATAGAAAGAACACTACTGTTTAGCACAAGTTATTCTCATCCAACAGTTCCTCCAGCAATGCTACAACCAAGACATCATGAATGCCATGGGCCTGGTAGAACGTCGAAATGCCAAATGGGGTGACTTAGACTGTTTGGAGCTTGCCGTGGTAGGGAAAAACAGGAAACTCATCTCCACCCCGGCAGCCCAGGCTAGCATAGAGATCAGCTGGCGGAGGGGTATGACGACAGCACCCTCCTATGCCGTCTTTTTTGCTAATTTCCTGCCCTTGCTTATCTACATGCCTAGGATCTTTAGGTAGGTACAGGACTTCAGTGTCAGAAATCTGGAATTTATTCTCTTATGGCCTAATGTTATATATTATGTGAGACTTGGTTAATGGCTTTTTATTAATGGTAATTACTACTGCATTTCATCACTTGATTAGTTTGTGTGTGTGTGTTAAAACTCTCAGAGAGTAAATTCAAATGCATTAAAATATATTGTCCATGATTATTGGGTTCCTATTATGTGCAAAGCTAATTTTCATCAACAGGGTTTCACTTGAAGATCAGCTTAATTAAGGGACGGGGAGCTTTTCACAAGGCAGATATTGCATTTATTTTTATTTTTTACCCACCTCACTGAGTCGACTTCCTCGACTGCATTAATATAAACATTATTTATTTATTAATATATAAATACTTTAAAAGTAATAAAATAGAAATTTCATTTGAAATGTCAATATCTCGTAAAAACATAAATTATGCGTTAGTTAGTTAAGTAAAGGTAGACTATTCTTTAAATTCTTTAAAATTGTTTGCTTACAGCATATTTTTTTTTTTTTTTTTTTTACATTCATTATTGATGTGTTTTATGGTTAAAGTGTGTCACAAGTTATACAACTTGGAACAGGGTCATGAGGGTTATTCAGTAAAAACCGTGTGTTTTGTGTGTGTCCTATTTTTAATCTTGTTAAAAAGGTATCTCCCATTTTTCTGAGAAGTACTATTGGCCAAAAGAATTCGTACACACTCTGTTGTTTTGAGGGATTTACAACATATAGGAAATATAAGAATACGGAAATACAATACAACATTATTATTTGGTTTGTTGTTTGGGTAATCACCGAGTCACTTGGTAGATCACTCATTAAGTATTTCCAGAATAATGACCTCTTTTTTCATATAGCCTGTGTAAGAATTCCTGTGGTCAACCGTACCACTTGGAAATATTATGCTTATTTTGTTTCAATTTGATAGTGTTATGTTCGTGTTCCCACTGGTTCTGCCATTGTGTGCATATTTAGTGTTTGATGTTATAATATAGACTGTCACCATTTGGGCGGGAATCCAACACATTTCCACGTATATCTTCAAGGAAAAATGTTTTATAAATGGATGTTTTATTTGTTAAATTAGGTTTTTTTTTTAATAGCCTTTAAGGGCCTCAATGGCACTCTTCGAATCAGAGTAAATAACATAATTAACTGAAGGCTTCTTTGATTATTTCAATTACCGTACCATTAAGATAGCAGTGATCTCTGCAGTGAAAACTGAGGCTTATTTGGATAAGGAGGATTATTTCGAAATATTTGATGATATTACCGGACTGCCCGCTCCTGTAGTAGATCTGGAACCATCGGTGTGTATATTGCATAGTGAGGACCTTTTCTTGGTTTGTGTTGTTCGAAACACTATCAGAGCTATTGCTTCATCTCAACTACAGTTAGTTCAAAGTGTATCGAGCAGACCAACTTTTCTCAAGCGCCATCACTGATGTCACGTACTGTACAGCCACAATCAAATAACCACCAACAGATTCCATCCATCGTACAAATAAATCAGTATCATATCTAAATATAATCATACAACACCTTATGTCAATTCAACTCCTTCAATTATTATTATGAGGTGCTGCAAAATCATACATGTGTTGTTCTTTTGTTTTTTACCAAGGTATTGAGACAGTAAGGAAGTTCCTTATGCATCTACCCGGGTGAACAGACTCTAGAATACACGGTACAGTTTATTTGGTAACATGTTGCGTCGTGGAGAGTCGGTAGTTACAGTGTCGCTTGTGTAGTAGTGTAGGGCAGGGGGACAGCGTGTGAACGTAGTGCGAACACGTGGACTGCAGGTGTGTGACTATGGCAGGTACAGTTGGTCCTTCCTCCTTAGTAGCTTGCTGGATAGTCTCTCTCGCAAGCGCCGCTCAGGTCCTTTATATCCTTGCTCTAGGTTCCCGTATGTAGCATTCACGTGATCACGCCATCCCCTGACCTGCCGCACCCACCTTAGTTCATACCTGGAGGAAGCGGGAGGCTGGCGGCTGGGTTCCCCAGGATACGCTAAGCTGAGCCAGGGGACGGGATTACCCAAAACGCCAGACTGTGGCTTGTCCGGGACGGGGAGATCACAAAGAAACAGGGAGCGGCGTACCAGCACATGGAATATATATATAGGAATACGGAGTGGTGCGTATGCCACCACTACAGTATTTACTAGAGATGGAACGCAAATGTTGGTGGATATTTAATTGTGGCTGTACAGCCATGCACCACAATCCTTAGCCACCTGATTCGAAGTCCGAGATCTGGAGCAAGCAGTTTCTGGACGACAGCCCACCCAAAGCCTCCATTGGTTCGGAAATTGTGTGATTTCGTGATGGTTTGGGTGGGCTGTCGTCCAGAAACCGCCTGCTTCAATTGTTGTGGGCTAGGGATTGAGGTGCGCGACTATACTACACTGTTGCTGGAACGGATATCACACGTATGTAAGATGCCTTGCCTGAATGGTCTTAAATTTTATGTGTATAATTGTACAGTCTGTCAATGTTCCAGGTACCCCACCCTCCTCATGGACTCTCAGTTTTATATGGTAGCACCTGGAGTAGTAAGCAGGGTATCTTACAGACGAAATCAGATCGCCCAATCACAGTCGCTGTAAGATACCCCTGCATACTACTCCAAGTGTTACCAGATAAACTGCGAGTCCCTGAGTGAGGGTGGGGTACCTGGAACATTGACAGACTGTACACTCGCAATCCAAAATATGTATCAAGGTCTTGTTGAAGTTTCGAAACAATTGACATACTAGTGAACCAATTACAACGCTTATCCTATTTTATATTTGCTTGGCAAGCTTAATACTCGATCAGGCTTTTCGAAACAAGCCTGGATACATATTTTGATTGCGAGTGTACGTAATGGGAGATAAATGTATCCTTTTGATACAACTGTTAGTTGGATAATTGCATACAGTGCAGATGGCACTGTTGAACAGTTGTTCACAAAACATTTTCCTAAAGATACATTGTTTGGTTACCTCAATTATCCGACTCGATTGGGCGGAAATTAGGGCTCTGGAATCTAAAATTTTACACTTCGGTACTAAGACACATTTTCCTAGTTGCACTCAGCAATTATGTCTTCATTTCATGATTAAAAATCTTTGCAACCGGTTCCAGAAGCTGGGTGACAACAGAGATGATCTAACAGAACTGCAAAAGTTTAAGGTGTTCTACATGTCACCCATCTCCAAGTTTTATCTTCATGCAACCTGCTTCGTGCTCTTCCTCCTCCTGTACTCCTACATCGTTCTCTTTGATTTCAAGTACGAGATGACCATTGGCGAAAAGGTGGTGCTGGTGTGGATAATATATTACCTACCTACTGGAAGAGCTCGTTGAGGTAGATTTGTAATTTACTACAAGCAGCTACACACTACTTAAAACAAGAACATTATATATGAACGTGAAAACATTAGACAGTAAGTTGTTTGAGATACCAATATGTGGATGATTATATTATTATTGACCACGACTGTATGTGTGCATGTATGTTAAACTTTGGTAAACTATTGTGTGTGTATAAGTGTAAATTCCGTGTGTGTTTCCTGACATACTTTGGAGGAATCAAGGCACTCCAATGCACCAAAAACAGATTCTTCTCTTCAATTCATTAATTATTTTATTTTAATTAGCCTGGCAGTTTAAAATAGTATAGGAGTAAACAAGTACAGTTTTCTCTCATTAACAAATTACATTTTCTCTCATTAAATATTTACGTACACTTAGCTAAACCAAATTCTGGAAAAGGTTTATTAATTTAAGGAACCCTGTGTGTGACGTAGTCAGAAAATTGGAGATATATGAGTCCTTCAAATACTGCCACGAAACACCAACTATATGAAAGGAGCTTGTTTCCTGGTATGGTCAGGAGGAATCAGAAGCCTCCAATATTTACATACGATCACAGGGTCCTTAATTAAAGGGGAAATAATTCACTTTTGGTATATTTGGAGTGACTTGATTCCTCCAAAGTATGTCAGGAAACAAATAAGACCAAATTGACAATATAAATAATAGTGGCCTGATGTTGCTTGGAATAGTTTGGAGGAATAATTATCTACGACTTTTCAAACTATGATATGTGTGTGTGTGTGTGCATGGAAAGAGTTAAAGTGAAATTGGCATAAATCAATCTTATAGAAATTTTTCAGTAATTCCACTTATACATAAAATATATTATATCTTTATTAATTAATTGTGATAATGTGAGATTGAAAAAGTAATGTTATAGAGATAAAATACTATAATAGAGAATATGTGTGTGTGTGTGTGTGTTTCAGCTGGTCTTGATTACATCCTCGACACGTGCTCATGTGTGTGTTTGGGGGGGGGGGGGAGGTTCTACATTTGGGCATTTATGTTTGGGAGGGTGTGTGACTGACGTGGTGATGAAGGCCTCGTATACATAAATTATGTATGTATATTGTATGTGGAGAGTTATACACTAATAATAGCATACATTTATTTTATACAAGTTCTTTGTGTATATCCGAGATAGGATTGCAAAAATGGTCTTACTTTATAAATATGCAGGATCTTTTACAAATGCTTGTGTAGATAAACACTACATTATAATATACGTTCCCTCACTGCTTACATGAAACACAAGTTGTTATATATTCATTCATTACATCTAAATATATCCATGTTTTAGTGTTTTTCCTATAAGATTAATTATCTTTTATTAATTTGAAAGTATTGTGTATGAGTTAGAAGGATAAAGATATAATATAGGTTCACAATAGCATAAAATATTGTCTGTCTGTGTGTGTGTGTGTGTGAAGGTTTGTTAATGTTTTTAATTGATTTGTGTGTGTACATATCTGTGTGTGTGTGCGTGTGTGCACTTCCTGTATGTGTAGAGAGAGTGAGAAAGGTGTTTATACAGTAAAGAGTGTATGTGTGTATGTATGGTAAACATTGGTAAAATATTGTGTATGTTTATGTGTAAATTCCGTGTGTGTTTTTCCTGACCATGCCACGAAACAAGCTCCTCTCATATAGTTGGTGTTTCGTGGCAGTATTTGAAGGACTCATATATATCCAATTTTCTGACTACGTCACACACAGGGTTCCTTAAATTAATTAATAAACATTTTCCAGAATTTGGTTTAGCTAAGTGTACGTAAATATTTAATGAGAGAAAATGTAATTTGTTAATAAAAGAAAACTGTACTTATTTACTCCTATACTATTATAAACTGGCAGGCTAATTAAAATAAAATAAATAATGAATTGAAGAGGAGAATCTGTTTTTGGTGCATTGGAGTGCCTTGATTCCTCCAAAGTATGTCAGGAAACACACACGGAATTTACACATATACACACACAATAGTTTACCAAAGTTTAATATACATGCACACATACATACTGTATAAACACCTTTCTCTCTACACACACACACAGGAATTGTACACACGCACACACACACAGGAACTATACACACACACACAGAAACTATACACATATATATATATATATATATACACACACACAGTAATTGTGCACAAAAAACAATTCAAAACAATAACAAACCTTCACACACACACACACACACACACTATTTTATGCTATTGTAAACCTATATTATATCTTTACCCTTCCAACTTATAAACAATACGTTTAAATTAATAAAATAGAATTAATCTACGAAGGAAAAACACTAAAACATGGAAATATTTAGATGTAATGAATGAATATATAACAACTTATGTTTCAGGTAAGCAGTAACTATCGAACAATCACTATAGCCACTTTGGTAGTGGCCATCTCTCTCCTCAGCTGCTTAGCCAAAACAGCCGAGAAAATGGTGCTAGCTCGGCTACAGTGGCACATAGGGCCCTCTCACCCACACATATTTGGCTACACCCGCGGAGTGAGCACAGCAGACAGTATCCTTGCCCTGATGACTCATATCAACCACCGCCCCACCGTTGCTGTCTTCATCGACCTGGAGAAGGCATTCGAACTGGCCAGCCCCCACGCCATCCTCGACGCACTTGTGAAGAAAGGGGTGCGAGGAAGGATGCTGGCGTGGCTTCGCGACTTCCTGCAGCACCGCCATGCCAGGGTCAGATTCCAGGGTCACAAGTCGAGCTTCCAAGAGATGGAAAATGGGACACCCCAGGGCAGCATCCTCAGCTCCCTACTTTTCAACCTGTTGATGGAGCAACTGGTAGCCCTGCCTTTCCATACCGGCACCGTCTTGCTGAGTTACGCAGACGACCTCGCCCTCATGGTCACCGGAAAGGGCAACAAGCTCAGGAAAACACAGCAAGCACTTGACCTCATCAGCGAGAAGTGACAGGACCTGGGGCTCAAGATATCAGCAGAGAAGACCCGGGCCATGATGTTAAAGGCGGAGGACCTAGCATGGCAGCTCCGCGTCCAGGGAATCGATCTAGCCTGGACCAACTCCTATCAGTACCTCGGTGTGTGGGTCGACAAGCGGCTGTCCTTCACAACCCACGCCGCCTACCTGAGGGAGAGGACGCAGGCCAGGCTGAACGTGATGCGGGCCATGACGCGACCCACTGCGGGCGCCACCTTCTCCGTTTTACGCCTGTACTACGTGCAGGCAGTACGCTCCCTGGTGGACTACAGTGCCCTCGTCCTCCTAGCACACTCCCCAAACCAGCAAGAGCGGTTCGAGGTAGTGCAGAACACCGCCATGAGGACCATGCTGGGAGCTCCGAGATGGACCAGTGCATGCGTCATGCAGAGTGAGACCAGCCTGGTACCCCTCACCACCAGGGTACAGCACATCACAGCCTGCCGCATATCAAGGGTGCTGCAGCGCGACGCGGAGGGTGTGACACAGAGGTGACTGCGGCTGGCGGCAACCCGTGGCTGCTTCAAGCCACCCTGGCCCACACAATGGACTGGCTGCAGGCGGACCTCCCTGCCCCCACCTATCATGCCCTGCCCCCGTGGGAGCCCCCCGCCGCAGTTTTCTCCGCCACGCAGCTGCCTGCCAGCAAGTCGCAGTGCATCACAGAAGAGATGCGGCAGCATGCCCTCATAGCTATTGCACAAGTCACTGAACCAGACAGTGCGGTGTACTACACCGACGGCTCAGTCGATCCTGACAGCGGGAGAATGGGTGCTGCTGCCATCACCAGAGGGACTGAGTTGTGCGAGAGGACCTCTAATCACTGCTCCACCCTACAGACAGAGCTGGTGGCCATCCAACTGGCTCAGGAGCACGCCCACCACCGACAGGAGCCCACATAGACTCCAGAGCGGGGCTACAGGCCCTCCAGCAGCCGCATCCCAAAGACAATGTGGGCCTCATCACCACCATTCTGGGTATCCTCCAGAGCATCGCCGCGCAGGGGCGGCAGGTGAAGCTCAACTGGATCTCTAGCCATGTTGGAGTACGAGGCAATGAATCTGCTGACGCAGCCGCCAAGAGAGCTGTTGGTGGCCCCCAGGTGACCAGGCACGTGTCCCCCAGTCTGTGTCAAGTAAAGGCACGCGCCAAGCGCGCCGCAGCCCAGCACGCCCACCACACACACCGGCAACTGGAAGCGAGGAAGAGACAGGCGGCTTGATAGGCCACCGCCACCGAATACCAGCCACTGGATGCCTCCCAGCAACAGCCTAGGTCAGACGGGGTGCTGCTTCAGCGCGTAAGGCTGGGCTACTGCACCAGGGAGGAGCTGTACGACGGCTTCCAGGGGCAGGAGTGCGACCACTGCGGGAAGCACTGCCGCCACCCGCTAGTACACTACTTCGTTTCCTGCCCGACCACAGCCGCCCTCAGATCAGCGCCGTTACCACCAACCGCCGCCCAGCCTGCGGGTTGGGGACTTCTCAGCAGCCGCCAGGCCAGGGCCGCCCTCCTCGTTCGTCACACACCCACCGACCTGATGCTGCAGGTGCTCAGGGCGGCCCCCCCGCCCCGCTGACCACACCACAGCTCACTTTTTAGCCACCCGTGAGCATAGCACCTCTCGCCACCACAATGCAACCCAGCACGGGAACACCCAAACTCCAACCGGCGGGCTGATGCCCACTTTGTGTAATTCAAGTATATTATATATATAACTCTGTGCTATATGTGTATGTATAATGTATTGTAATACACATTAAACCTTAAATATTATTAGTGGTGAGGGAAGGTTCGAGAATATTATGGACTGGCATTTGCCACTACCGCTAAACTAGGTAAACATGCCACCTAAGACTTCCGGAAAGGCTGCCAGGAAGGCCGGCAGGGCTCAGTATTACCCGAACAGCAACTACTATAGTCAAACTCGCCTAAATAAGCGCTTGACCTCATCAGCGAGAAGTGACAAGACCTGGGGCTCAAGATATCAGCAGAGAAGACCCGGGCCATGATGTTAAAGGCGGCGGACCCAGCATGGCAGCTCCGCGTCCAGGGAATCGATCTGGCCTGGACCAACTCCTATCAGTACCTCGGTGTGTGGGTCGACAAGCGGCTGTCCTCCCACAGCCCACACCGCCTACCTGAGGGAGAGGACGCAGGCCAGGCTGAACGTGATGCGGGCCATGATGCGACCCACTGCGGGCGCCACCTTCTCCGTTTTACGCCTGTACTACGTGCAGGCGGTACGCTCCCTGGTGGACTACAGCGCCCTCGTCCTCCTAGCACTCTCCCCAAACCAGCAGGAGCGGCTCGAGGTAGTGCAGAACACCGCCATGAGGACCATGCTGGGAGCTCCGAGGTGGACCAGTGCATGCGTCATGCAGAGTGAGACCAGCCTGGTACCCCTCACCACCAGGGTACAGCACATCACAGCCTGCCGCATATCGAGGGTGCTGCAGTGCGACGCGGAGGGTGTGACGCAGAGGAGACTGCGGCTGGCGGCCACCCTGGGCGTCGACACTCTACGCCGCAACCCGTGGCTGCTTCAAGCCACCCTGGCCCACACAAAGGACTGGCTGCAGGCGGACCTCTCTGCCCCCACCTATAATGCCCCGCCCCCGTGGGAGCCCCCCGCGGCAGTTTTCTCCGCCACGCAGCTGGCCGCCAGCAAGTCACAGTGCATCACAGAAGAGATGCAGCAGGATGCCCTCATGGCCATTGCACAAGTCACTGAACCAGACAGTGCGGTGTACTACACCGACGGCTCAGTCGATCCTGACAGCGGGAGAACGGGTGCTGCTGCCATCACAAGAGGGACTGAATTGTGTGAGAGGACCTCTAATCACTGCTCCACCCTACAGACAGAGCTGGTGGCCATCCAACTGGCTCTGGAGCAAGCCCACCACCGACAGGAGCCCACACAGACTCCAGAGCGGGGCTACAGGCCCTCCAGCAGCCGCATCCCAAAGACAATGTGGGCCTCATCACCACCATGCTGGGTATCCTCCCAGGGGCAGGAGTGCGACCACTGCGGGAAGCACTGCCGCCACCCGCTAGTACACTACCTCATTTCCTGCCCGACCACGGCCGCCCTCAGATCAGCGCCGTTACCACCAACCCCCGCCCAGCCTGCGGGTTGGGGACTTCTCAGCAGCCGCCAGGCCAGGGCTGCCCTCCTCGTTCGCCACACACCCACTGACCTGATGCTGCAGGTGCTCAGGGCGGCCCCCCCGCCGACTACACCACAGCTCACTTTTTAGCCACCCGTGAGCACAGCACCTCTCGCCACCACCATGCAACCCAGCACGGGAACACCCGAACTCCAACCGGCGGGCTGATGCCCGCTGATCTGGGTGCCCGGGCATTGTCGTATCTATGGCAATGAACGGGCAGACTTACATGCGAAATTGACTGTAGAGCTCGAGGAGACTTGGGACGTCCCTCGTGATCTACAATCGTGTCTATCCCTCGGAAAGAAATCAATTAATCTTCTGTGGCAAAGTCAGTGGACCAGACTTAATATCAACACCATCAAGCCTCAACTGGGTAATTGGGCCAACAGACTGGAAGAAAGAATACTGGCAAGAATAAGAACAAACTGCACCAGAATAACTCATCTAGAACCATATATAGACAAACGTTTTCCACCGCATTGTAACACCTGCAATGCGGTGTTATCTATCAGTCATATCATCCTGCATTGTCGGCGATTTGTGGGGGAACGTGCTTCCCTCATAAGTTACTGTGATGCAGCAAAAGTCCCCTTCACACTCTCAGCTCTCTTAGGTGATGGGGATGGTGGTGTGACTGATAAATTGATGACTTTCTTGAGGGAGACCGATTGTTTATTACTATTGTTGTTACCATTTTGCATATATTTTGTGCATTTATTGATATTATATGTGTTGTATATATTGTAAATTATGATGCATTAGTTAGGTTTAGCGATTGTCTAAGGTAGGTTTAGCGATTTGTCTATCTAGGTTTAGCGATTGGCTGGAATAGGTATTACGTTGGTCTAGTTAGCTATTGGTTGAGTAGGTACATAGATTAGTTTATTAGCTAGGATATAAAATTAAGAAATATTTATTTGTATAAAGTTACAAGATAATTAGTATATAAGGTTAGTTTTAAGTTTAAATGTAATAGTAATAATAATAATAATAATAATAATAATAATAAAGCATAAAATAATATGCAAAAAATTAAAATTAGAATAATTATAAATAATTAAAAATAACATAAATATAATAATAAAAAAAATAAAAAAATAAAAAAAAAAATAAAGGCCTTAATGACCAAGCCCAAGGTCGATAGGCCAGGAAAAAAAATGGCAACCACTGAACAGGCTGACTTACTTGCAAAGTCGGCGGTAGAACTTGAGGATATGTGGGAAATCCCTCGGGAGCTACAGTCGTGGCTCTCTTTCGGTAAGAAATCAATTAATCTTCTGTGACAAAGTCAGTGGACCGACTTGGCTTTACCGACCATCAAGACCACAATAGAAGACTGGCCATCAGCATATCGTCAACATCGTAAAGAAGAAGTAGTACTTGCAAGATTAAGAATGAACTGCACACTTTTAACTCATATGTTGCCTTATATCAATCATAGTTTCCCACTACAATGTAACACCTGTGGTGTTGTGCTATCAGTCAGTCACATCATTTTGCACTGTAGTAGGTATGTTGGGGAGCGTCAGCCTCTGGCTATCTATTGCAGGGTAAACCAAGTCCCCATGAATCTGAACTCTGTCTTGGGTGATGGGGATCCTGATGTGACTGATAAATTGATGACTTTCTTGAAAGAGACCTGACTACTCAGAGAGTTGTGACTTACATTTTATTATTATTTATATGTGAGATGGGTATTCTTTTTATTTTACATATTTATACTTATATGTATGGCCTGACAACTTAATTATCCAAATGAATTACCACAACACAACTGAATCACCTGCCTACACTTCAATCAACCGCCAACTGTCGTCCGTTCTCCCAGCCAATCTCCATCATATACCTCTCAACTCCATCTTTCCACCTCGCTTCAATATGAAGATGCCACTAAGTCCTTTCCCATCACCATAGAACCGTCCTGCTATACATTCATCACCAACATCCAGCTACCCATACCCTCCACATGACCAAACCACCTCATGATATTCATTTTTACACTCACCAGCACATTCACATCAACACCACTTTGCACACGTACTCATCCATTCACCAATCTATCACACCATATTATATCACACACCCTTTACAAAAAGTTCATTCCACATTATTTAAAGAATGTATATATATTATTTTATGTACATGTACAACAATTATTAGGACTAATGATAAATGTATTTGATATATATATATTTATTTGTGTATATGAGATTTATATTTTATATACATTTATTATCATATATGAGATTAGCTCGATAAAAAAGTAAATTTTTGTATTGTTTTGCCTTTGAATTAGCATAATGATGAAGGATTACAAATGACGTATGCGAGCTGATGTGTCCTTCATTGCTCACATGAGCCAGCATCTATGACTGGAGCGAACTACTGGGTTGGCATATTAGTTTACATTTATGTCATCCTGGGGTCGCAAGGTCATAGATGCTGGAGTTGCAAGCCTAATACCCCCATCAGGGGTGATGGCTTTTTAACGTAAAGTAAAAAAAAAAAAAATCTTAATCTGTCTCATCCCTAACAACAGTGAGGTGTGTTCTCTTGCCCGAGAGGTACAGAGTGGAGCGGGAGTAGACGAGCAAGGATTGTACTGTAGTTCTCAGCTGGTTTGGTAAAGTTGTCTCCTCATTTTATTTCTGTATTGTATATATTTTATGTGTACACTCGCAATCCAAAATATGTATCCAGGCTTGCTTCAAATACCCTGATCGAGTATTAAGCGAACTCAAGCAAATATGAAACAGGATAAGTGTGTAATTGGTTCACTAGTATGTCAAATGATTCGAAACTTCAACAAGACCTGGATACAAATTTTGGATTGCGAGTGTACCATAGATAGGGATAACACTGACTGTGTTTTGGAAGGGGAAGGGTATTTCATTCTGTTATTATTATTTACTCTTTTACTCTTGGTAGTGAGATAGATAGTGTGTGTGAGAGTGAGGTAGTGAGATAGATAGTGTGTGTGTGAGAGTGAGGTAGTGAGATAGATAGTGTGTGTGTGAGAGTGAGGTAGCGAGATAGATAGTGTGTGTGAGAGTGTGAGAGAGTGTATGTGTGTGTGAGAGAGAGAGAATAGTAGTAATAATAATTCAGAGAGAGAGAGAGAAAGTGAAATATTATTTTTAATTATTAATATTATTATAATGTAAATATTATTATTATTATAATTATTACTATTACTACTACTAATAATAATTATTATTGTTATTAATAATATTATTTTTAATATTATTATTTTCAATATTATTACTATTATTATTATGTAAATATAATTAACATTACTATTATTATTATTATTTTTTATTATTATTTCTAATATTATTATTTCTAATATTATTATTTTTAATAATATTATTTTTAATATTATTACTATTATTATTATCATTATTATTATTATTATTATTATTATTATTATTATTAATATTATTAATATTAGTAATATTGTTAATATTAATATTATTAATATTAATATTATTATTATTATTATTATTATTATTATTATTATTAATATTATTTTTAATATTATATTATTATTAATATTATTATTTTTAATATTATTAATATTAATAATATTAATATTTTTATTATTATTATTAATATTATTAGTATTATTGTTATTAATATTATTATTATCATTATCAATATTATTACTATTCGGATTTCTTCACTGCATTGAGGTGAGTGTGTGAGGGAGTGCGAAAAAATGTGTGAAATAGTTAAGAGAAAGAGGGAGGAAGTGTGTGAAATTGTGTGAGAGATCGATAGGGAGAGACTGTCTGTGAAAGAGGAAGAATGTGTGCGAAAGAGGAAGAATATGCATGAAAGAGTGTGTGTGAGAGATAGAAAGGTAGAGAAATAGAGTGTGCGAAAGAGAGTGTGAGAGAGATAATCCCAGAGTGGAAACCCGGACCAAGAGAGTTTTTTGTTCATTGAGGATTTCCTTACTGCTTTGAGGTGTGTGTGTGTGTGTGTGTTTTTTTTTTTTTTTTTTTAATGTTCCGACACTGGGCATAGGCTTCATCAAGCCCGTTACCGTAGCCCAGGTCAACTGCTACTCACACACACACACGTCACGACTTCCGATCTGGTACCCAACCACAGAGGGAGGGAAGTGAGGGTAATTCCCAAATACTTCAGCTGTTATGGTACCAGTGAGGGTGTTTTACGACGTTCGGTGGCCTTATAGTTAGTGCCTCAAACTCAAATCGAAAGAGTAAATATTCTCAGGCCCTCACCTGAGAGGATCGATCTCCCGACCTCTAGGTTATGAGTCCAGAACACTAACCACTCAGCCACCTGTGTGTGAGAGAGAGAGTGGGATAGATAGGGGGTGAGTGTGTGTGAAAGAGGGATAGTGTGAAATAGTGTGAGAGGGATAGATAGAGTGAGTGTGAAAGAGAGAGATAGTTAGATAGGGAGAGTGTGTGAAATAGTGTGTGAGAGAGAGAGAGAGAGAGAGTTCATTGAGGCATCACCCGAACTGTACTCCGATTTCTTCACTGTATTGCCCTGAGAGAGAGAGAGAGAGAGAGAGAGAGAGAGTGCGAAAAAGGAAGATTCTGAGATAGGGAGTGTGTGAGAGAGATATATAGGTAGGGAGAGAGAGAGGGAGAGTGAATGTGAGCGAGACGGTGTGTGAGATAGGTGGATAGATAGAGAGAGAGTATGAAAGAGAGCGAGTGTGTGAAAGAGGAAGAGTGAGCTAGGGAGAGTGTGAAAGAGTGTGTGTGTGAAAGAGAGAGGGTGTGTGTGAGCGTGTGTATGTGTGATAGAGGAAGAGTGTGAAAGAGAGGGATAGTGTGAAATTGTGTGTGAAAGAGATAGATAGAGAGAGTGTGTGAAAGAGGAAAAATGTGTGAGATAGATAGATAGTGTATGTATGTATGTATGTATATGTGTGTGTACGTATATATTATTATTATTATTATTAAAGTTAATATTATAATTAAATTTAATATTATTATTATTATTGAATTTATTATTATTATTAATATTGTTATTATTATTATTATTATTATTATTGTTAGTCTAATCTCTCTCTCTCTCTCTCTCTCTCTCTCTCTCTCTCTCTCTCTCTCTCTCTCTCAAACAAAAATTTAACCTAATTTAAATCGATAATTACTCACACATTATTCACTCTCTCTCACACACACACTCCCGTTTGCACAGACTCCCACTTCTCTCTCACACATACTCTTTCTCTCTCTCCCTCACACACATACACACGCACTCACACATTCTTACGCACACACTCTCACACACTCTCTTTCGCACACAGGGCCAACATCAGCATCACCAAGATATCAGTGCGAGCCACACAAAATGGCCAACCATTCTCACACCAAAAAATTCTACTCTTTTTCGAACATTTCGCACTATGTCTCACAAAAAATAAGCTGAAGGAAATAGAGTTGAAGGAAATAAAGAGAGAGAGAGAGAGAGAGAGAGAGAGAGAGAGAGAGAGAGTGTGTGTGCGAAATAAAGTTCGAGGTGTCTGGAGAGCCGAGGAAAGCGATAGAAAGAGCCACCAGTCCTCTCTATACGGTGAGAAAGTGTGAGAGAGAGAAACTAGAATTATATGCAGTTTTAAGGTTTCAGTTATTTTGAGTGTGTGAAAGAGTGTGTGAGGGAGAGATAGTGTGTGAAAAAATGTGAAAGAGAGATACAATGTGTGAGAGTGAGAAAGTAATTTTTTTCATATTTGAGTGTGTGAAAGAGAGATTGTGTGTGAGAGAGTGTGTGTGTGAGAGAGAGGGAGATAATATATGTCTGCCTATAAGTGTGAAAGAGTGTGTGTGAGAGTGTGAGAGATATATATTGTGTGAAAGAGAGAGAAAGTTAAATTTTACGTATTTAAGTGATTTTGAGCATGTGAAAAGAGAGAGTATGTGTGTGAAAGAGTGTGTGTGAGAGTGTGAGAGATATATATATTGTGTGAAAGAGAAAGTTAAATTTTACGTATTTAAGTGATTTTGAGTGTGTGAAAGAGAGAGTGTGTGTGAAAGAGTGTGTATATATGTGTGTGCATTTTCTATGTATGTATGGATGTATATGTGTGTGTGTATTATTATTATTAGTACTAGTATTATTATTATTTACATGGTAACACTGTGTTAGTATTATTATTATTTACTTGGCAACACTGTATTATTATTATTATTTACTTGGCACCACTGTATTAGTATTATTATTTACTTGGCAACACTGTATTAGTATTATTATTTACTTGGCAACACTGTGTTAGTATTATTATTTACTTTGGCAACACTGTATTATTTTTATTATTATTTACTTAGCATCACTGTAATAGTATTATCATTTACTTGGCAACACTATGTTAATATTATTATTTACTTGGCAACACTGTATTAGTATTAGTATTTACTTGGCAACACTGTGTTAGTATTATTATTTACTTGGCAACACTGTATTATTATTATTATTATTATTATTTTAAATTATTATTATTATTTTAAATTATTATTATTATTATTATTATTATTATAAACTATTATTATTTTAAATTATTATTATTATTATTTTAAATTATTATTATTATTATTTTAAATTATTATTATTATTATTTTAAATATTATTATTATTATTATTTTAAATTATTATTATTATTTTAAATTATTATTAGTATTATTTTAAATTATTATTATTATTATTATTATTATTTTACATTATTATTATTATTATTGTACATTATTATTGTTATTATTATTTTACATGAGTATTATTACTATTTTGAATTATTATTATTATTATTTTAAATTCATGTGCTTTTTTATATATGTGTGTGTATGTGTGAGTATTTCCATGTATGTATGCATGTATGTATTTCAATATGTGCGGTTTTTTTTCCCTAACACCCCCCCCCCCCCAAGCCAACTGTAACTGTACAATTGTGGATTTATTTACTGTCTCTAGGCTTGGCAACAGCGAAGTCATATAGCGCCAGAGAAAGGTGATAGAGAGGTGAGACAACATTGATTGACTATTTAATGTTCTTAGGTTCCGATGATTAAACCCCTTTTTTGAACCCCTTATAGATGAGATAAAACCTTTCCGATGGGTTCATTGTATAGGGAATTTAATTGGTCTTCAAATAAACCCTACCCGAATTCCCTACAACCTTTAAAACCCCCTTAAAAAATAAAATCATAAAACTAACAAGGTGTAAAAAATAGTTTCGAACCTATTTCACGGACCCGATGATTAAACCCCTTTAAAGACCAGTTAGAACCTTTCCGATGGGTTCATTGTGTATGAAATTTAATTGGCTTTAAAATGAACCCTATCTGAAACCCCTAAGACATTTACAACTCTCATAAAAAAACTAGAACTAAACTAGTGTATAAAAACATTAGATTCGAATCGATTTTGAACCCCTTAGAGATGAGATAGAAAGATGTAGACTAAACCCCTATCTGGATAATTTAATTAGCTTTAAAATGAACCCTACGTGAACTCTCTACGATATTTAGAACCACCTTTAAAAACCCTAAAACTAAACTAGTGTAATAAGAAAACCACCTTAGATAATAATAATAATATAAATTAGATAGCTCGGGTGTTGACTGTTGAAGCCTCAGTGTCCATCCAGACGTGGTGTTGGGTATACGTGTCCTGCTCTGTCTCTTGGTGGGTTTGTTCGGGAGCATATCAATTAATGTAGGTATGTATTTCTTGGTTGGGAAGCATACCAACTATTGTATGTATGTATGTATATATTTATTGGTTGGGGGCATACCAACTAATGTATGTATGTATTTCTTGGTTGGTTGGAGAGCGTACTAAAGTGTATTGGAGGATATGTTTTTCTTCGTTGGAGAGCATACTAAAGCATATTATTATTATTATTATTATTATTATTATTATTATTATTATTCGTAAGAGCCCTAATAACATTCGTACATGCCCTAACTAAGTAATTATCATTCGTAAGAGCCCTAATCTATATGTATAATAATAATAATAATAATAGTATTAACAGTAATAATATTAATAATAATAATAATAGCAATAGTAATAATAATAATAATTGGGTAATTCTGTATAAGTGGTCCACGTGTTTTTTTGTGTGTTATTTTTTTTTTTCCTGCTTATTTTTACTTGTTCTATTGATTAGTGACCATAATATTGATCGGAAACCACTTGGTTTATACATATTCCCTAACCCCTTCAATCTTGGGGGAGAGCACTGGGAACCGGGGGTTTTGGGTGGGGGAAAACACGTAAATGAGCTTATTTTGCATTGATACTGATTTCTTGACCTGCATAAATGTCGAAAAATTGAAAATCCGAGCCAAGTTTCGGCAAAAGTTGGCTCGGGTTTTGCAATTTTCCTGAGGGATAAATGTCAAGATTTTGGAAATCCGAGCCAAGTTTCGGCAAAAGTTGGCTCGGGTTTTGCAATTTTCCTGAGGGATAAATGTCAAGATTTTGGAAATCCGAGCCAAGTTTCGGCAAAAGTTGGCTCAGGTTTTGCAATTTTCCTGAGGGATAAATGTCAAGATTTTGGAAATCCGAGCCAAGTTTCGGCAAAAGTTGGCTCGGGATTTGCAATTTTCCTGAGGGATAAATGTCAAGATTTTGGAAATCCGAGCCAAGTTTCGGCAAAAGTTGGCTCGGGTTTTGTAATTTTCCTGAGGGATAAATGTCAAGATTTTGGAAATCCGAGGCAAGTTTAGATAATTAACCAAACCTAACCTGACCTAACCTAACCTAACCTGGGCAGACTACCGGAACCTAACCGGGGCACACTACCAGGACCTAACCAGGGCAGACTACCGGGACATAACCAGGGCAGGCTACCGGGACCTAACCGGGGCAGACCACGGCACAATATACAGTAGAAACTAGTCAGACCTCACCTGACCTGACCTAACCTAATCTGGACTGAGACACACTACCGGGACCTAACCGGGGCAGGCTACCGGGACCTAACCGGGGCAGACTACCGGGACATAACTTGGGCACACTACCGGGACATAACCTCACGTGACCTAACTGCCCCCCTTTATTATCCTTAGCAGACTACCTGACTGGCCATTACAATTGTTGTACATAATTATTATTGCTATTTGTTAATAAAATATATTACAAAAAGGTTTTAACTCTTACCAGACTTGCAGGAAAATTGTGCAGATGATTAAATTTTCGAAGAAACCTGGGCCTGTTATTATAATCCATAGTAGCCTCCTGTCGACACTGCTCACTTATTTTATGTTTCAAAATTAGCCTATGATCCACACATAAATGAAAAAGTTCTTGTGGCTTAGCAAAATGCGTGAAAAAAAAAGCCATACCGGCTTCCAGCCATGTTGGTGGTGTCAGCTGGTCACGTATTACTGACACGTAGCAGTGAAAATGGGATGGTGCAAAATTGCGGATGAATACAGAAGGTTCATAGATTGCATTAATAATAATGATTATAATACTATGAGATGAGAAAATAATTTATGAAATTAAGTGAGTAAATAATGAAATTATCTATATATAAATGGTGATGGAATTAAAAGAATATTGAAAGCGTCATTTAATTTAAAAAAATACATGATTTACGAGATGGCAACTTGAAGTAGCACATGAGCATCCCATCATGATGTGGACTACTTTGTACAGTGTT
The DNA here is from genome assembly GCA_033782935.1 of Petrolisthes cinctipes. Taxonomy (NCBI): domain Eukaryota; kingdom Metazoa; phylum Arthropoda; class Malacostraca; order Decapoda; family Porcellanidae; genus Petrolisthes; species Petrolisthes cinctipes. Next base: position 2,630,703 of record JAWQEG010000175.1, read on the forward strand.
CAGTGGCTTATTATAAAGAAGGACTTGGGAGAGAAAGTCACCGTGAACGCTGGAGTCTGAACTTAGGGTATTAACTCCGTAGACTTACTCCTACGCTGGACTTCGTCTCAAAAGCGGTCGCGATTTTTCGAAAGCCTATTCTGCCGAAAGTTGAGTGCAACCGCCTATTATATTCATTACACACGAACACACTACATTGTCCCCTACTTAAATATACATAAATTGTAAATATTTGCCGCGTGGACCACATATACAGATTTTCCAATAATTGTAATAGTAATAATAACAATAACAATAACAACAGTAATAATAATAATAACAATAACAGTAATGAAAATAATAACAGTAATAATAATAATGATAATAATAATGATAATGTTAATGATAATAACGATAATGATAACAGTAATAATAATAATAACAGTAATAATAATAATAATATTAATAATAAAAAATATAATAATAATTGTAATTATAATAATAATATTAATAATAAAAAACAATAATAATTATGATAATAATAATAATAATTAAATAAATAAATAATAAGAACTACAAAATAAATTATAATAAACATATTAAAAATAAATTAATTCATTCATTAATTATTAATAATTAAAATAATTTTAGTTTTTATTGAGAAATATACATTTATTATTATTATCATTATTAGAGAGAGAGACTGTGTGTGTGTGTGTGTGTGTATGAAAGAGTGTGTGTTTTAATATTATTACAGAGAGAGAGAGAGTGTGTGTGAAAGAGAGAGAGAGTGTGTGTGTGTGTGTGAAAGAGAGAGAGTGTGTCTATATGTGTGTGTTTTAGTATTATTATTACAGTGTGAGAGGTAGAGAGAGAGAGTGTGAAAGAGAAAGGTAGAGAGAGTATGTGAAAGAGAAAGGTAGAGAGAGAGTGTGTATGTGCATTTTCACCTATCTCACTTTTTCTCTCTCTATCTCTAATTCTATCTAACTTTTTTCATATCTGTTTGTGTGTAAACAAATATTTGTGTGTGTACATTTGTGTGTGTATCTCTGTGTGTATATATGCTATCTCGTGTTTGTTTATGTGTGTAGATAGAGAATTTTATTGGCTATCTAACTGTTTTTCCATTTTTATTTCAATGTCCGAAAATAAGGAGATATTGATGTCCAAAACAAAAGAAAATTCCAAAAATGAGTAAAAAAATATTCACCTTCCTCACTTTTTCTCTTTCTATCTCTGATTCTATCTAACTTTTTCATGTCTGTTTGTGTGTGTAGACAGAGAATTTTACGGGCTATCTAATCCAAAAAATGAGTTGGGGAGCATACCAACTAATGTATATATGTATGTATGTATGTATTTCTTGGTTGGGGAGCGTACCAACTAATGTATGTATTGTAACGCTCCTATTATTTCCTAATAATTAATTCTTAAGTTGTTTCACCTTAGGAGATGAAGCTTGCGACGGAAGCGGAATGAATATGGGTGTAAATATTGTAAATAGGAATAATCTTGCTTTTCTGGCCTTATTTTTGTCCAGCAAACTGAAACTTACTTTGGGAATTGGTAACATTGTTGATGTGGCAATTGTAATAATCTCGTCCCCAAATATACATAACATTGGAACCGGAAGTGACGACAGAGGTTGTAATATTGTGATATGATGATGAGGATATAATTAAGACTGAATCTTATTTTATGTGAAAGGCTTAGGATAACCAGGTTTCATTGAATAAGCTGTTGAGTGTTAATTTAAAGTTGTCATAAAGATTTATTTATGTGGAAGTGTGTGGCATCTTTCCAGCCTTACCGAGCGAGGAAGGAGGAGGTTGACAACTGTGCTGGCTCCACTCTTCTCCCTCGACCCGACCAGGTAACGTGCGATATTGAGGTTACAAATATTCGTTCCAAATTGAGACTTTAAAGAGTACAGTAATACATTCCTGCCTCTGTGTTGAGGTTTGGTAGAGGCTATCTTGGTGAATAATTATTTTTGAAATCTTATGGGTTCACTCAGGGAGTGTAATTATTTGTTTTAAATTAATGGCTGACTCTTCTCCCTCGACCCGACCAGTGGACTCTAGCAGGAGCTCGTGACGCCATATTGTCCACACGGGAACTTGCCTAATCTGTTGGTGAACTGGCTTAGGAATTAGGGTGTCGGGCATAAGATTATTATTCTTTTTGGTAAAGCCACTAGTTGTATATTATTATTATGTTTGGTAAAAGCCACCAGTTGGCCAGTATTATTGTTGGTAAAAGCCACCAGTTGGCCAATATTATTTTTTTGTAAGCCATTAGTGCAGTGTTGTTTTTGGTAAAGTACTAGTTGGCATGTGTCTTGTTTTTTTTGGTAAATGCCACATGTATGGCAGGTGTATAATCCTGTAAGCAATTCTGCTGGAAACTGACTCCTACGGTAGGTGATTGTGATTGCGAGGTCTAGGTCCATTCACAATTGGGAGGGGGGTGGTATAGTAAGTGGGAGTCCGGTCTCCAGTGGTGTGTTACAGGTGGTATATGTATTTTTTTTTCTCTCTCTTGTACTTAATTTTGGGGAGAACTAAGAAAGTTTCTAGTCTCTAGTCTAAATCATTTTATTTTATTTTTGTATATTGTCAAGGTGCAAGGCTGTGTTCTAATCTAGTTTTTGTAATATTGAAGTTTCGAGTAGAGTAAGGGGGAAGGTAGTATTTGAAATAATTGTATTAAATCTATTGGGTAAACTTTTGTTAATAAGGGGGGGCGTAAGTACAGTATTAATCAAACCTTTATTTTTTTCTTTTGTGAAAGCTTTGTCATTGTCATAATTATATATATTATTATATTATATATATCATTTATTATATATGTAAATTGATTGGTCTCACAATAATAAATCACTGGGTCTTTTATCTGTGAACAGTAGTATTTCTGCACTATACCCTGCCACCTGAGGAGGGTCGAAGACAGTGAACACGAATCCAATTTTTTTTTTTTTTTTTGATAGCGCAGGGTTTTTGGTTGGGAGCACCGGCAATATCCTGGTGGATCATAAGAACCGAAACCCTGTGTTACAGTATGTATGTATTTGTTGGTTGGTTGGTTGGGGAGCGTACCAAAGTGTATTGGAGCATATGTATTTCTTCGTTGGGGAGCATACTAAATCATATTATTATTATTAGTTATTATTATTATTGTTATTATTATTATTATTATTATTGTTACTATTATTATTATTGTTATTATTATTGGTATTATTATTGTTACTATTATTATTATTATTGTTACTACTATTATTATTATTATTACTATTACTATTATTTAGTTATCTTACAAATAATAATAATAATACTGTATATGGCAAACGGGAAGTAAAATATTGGCAGTGATTATTACAAAAGCAAAAGATACTACAGTAAAGAAGAAATTGTAATAATGGAAACGATAAAATATTACATCTATTTAGGAATACAGCCAAAGACTTATCAATTGTTATTCTTAGAAGAAGAATTTAAAAAATATCACGTACCTGCCTAGTGGGGAACTATGACAGAATAACAAAAAATGAGTAGCCTATATACACCATATTGTAGAAACTTTATAATTGGTTGTACAAATATCCATTACTTACACAACACTAATAATAAAATAATTTTCACTGTTGTACAATTTACAATACATGCTTTACTATACAAATTTATACAGTAATTATCATTTGTCCTTGTAACGCTCTCTGGGTGGATGGATGAATAATAAGGCCCGGGACACAGGTGCCATGTAGTGGTCACACAAGGATCAACAAACACTTGTCACACAGTAACACGTGAAGGTGAAGAAAAGTCACAATGGTAGACAAATGATTTATTACCATACAGTTTGGCCTCTTCAGTGGTGAATAGTCATAGGACGTGTGGTCCTTGTGTGTCCACCACAAACCGTCCATGTGTCCTCTGGGCCTAATTGTTCAATAACACAAATTTTTCAATCATATAAATATACTGTACACCATATAAATATATCACACTGGTAAATAATAATATAAAAAGTTCCAATAATATAATTTATTGACTGGCATCACGACGAAATCACAAAAACCATGGCCGCCGGCCAGTTGTAAACCAAAACCACCTCACAGAATAATGGCTAATAGGCTCCAAATAGCATACATTTACCACCTCATGTCTCATATCATACTCAAACAGCTGTCCTGGCTGGGTTTTGTGTTTGGCGCGAAACCGTGGTGAGTTGCCAGTAACCACCAAGTACCTAAACCTACCATTCCCACTTTTAAACAATTATTATAAGTGAGAACAGCATATGCTGTCGGTGGCACTGTGGGAGTGCCCTGTAGCGAACAGCATATACTGTCGGTGGCAGTGTAAGGGTTAATTAAAGTTACAAATTTCAATAAGGTCATTTGTTTTCTGGCATAGTTTAGAGGAATGAACAGTGACCTTCCAATTCACCAACAAGAGAATCTTCCCTTTAATAAAATTATATAGAGTTATTTAAAGTATTCTTTTTCTTAATTCATGTCGATATTTTAAATTACTTGCTACGTATTATTTGTTCATGATAATAAACAAAATAATAAAATAAATTATATTGTTGCTGTCGTGAATAGTACTCTGTAATTTTGATGGCGTGTTATTCCAAACTTATTTAATTACAGTATTATATAAAAAAAATAATTATATTCCCATTGGTGCTAACCACAGAGCTATACACATAGAGCGATCGACCCTGTGTTATTAGATAGGGGAGGAGTGTCACCACAGGCGAGCGCTCTATTGTATAGATAGCTGCGCTTTGAACTCCCGTACGTACTTGTATAGTATGTTTCTATCCACAGTTATTGACATTTCCCTGATTTGTAAAGCATTGTATCTTGTTATTTAATTATGCAGGTTTTGTTAAATCAATTAACAGAGCTATACATTGTATATAATTATATATTATGAGAAGGTGACTGTGGATGAGTGCCAACGATAGTTTTGTTTATCTAACTCATTTCACCTTTTAACCGAAATGTATTTATATTTAATCAGCCATTCACTGATATATCGGTTAAAGAAATACTTATTCATATATTGTGAGTCACTATAATGTAGTTAATATACCATATCATCAATAAAAGGCCGAATAAATGAAGTAATATCTTACCCTGGCATAAGCTAACAGGCTGGCGGGTTGAAGGGAAGGGCAAGCATCATGGCCGCAAACCACTTCCGGTGGTGACACGCCAGGGGGGGGGGGGGTTGCGCGCTCTATGTGTATAGCTCTGTGGTGCTAACTTGCTAATGTTAGCAGATGTCATTTTGTTTACTTCTGTTCATTCCTATTTATCTTCATTTACGTTGGATTAGGTTATTTATATGGTTATGAAGCATGTTAAATAACTTAAGAAAATAAAATACAAATAAATAAATCAATAACTAGATGTAGACACATCGAAATTTGATTAAAAACAGAAAAATAAATAGGTACATTATTCAAGATAGATCCTTTTGAACCTATGAAAAGTTCCCGGATGCACAATGTAAATAAACAAGAGGCTGGATAGACCTACACTCCTACTTGTTACTTGTTACTTGTTGTTGGATATTCTATGCCCCGCTCCACCAGCAGATGGTTGTCCGCAGGGCCTCTCTCAATATTACTAAACACTATAATCACTTGTAATACTCATATCATCCGTGTCGTAACACTCAGCAAACAGATGTGTTTTCAGTCTTCTTAAAAATCGTGCAATTTTCACTACTCCAGACATCTAATGGCAATACATTAAAAGAGCCTTGGTGCACACCTTTCAAACGCTCTGAAACCCATTGTCAAATTACTCCTTGGCTCATTTAACCTGTATTGATCATCACTATGCCTGAGTTCCATTGAGGTATTTACTTGAAAACCTCTTAAAAGATTCATCAAGTACTCCGGTTTTCCAAATTTTAATGCTCGGAATGTTAGAAGCCATATCTTGTAAACAATCCTCGCCTTTATTGGTAACCAATGTAAGTCAATGAGTGCTGGGGTTATCCTCTCACGAGATGGAAGACCTTTAATTAATCTTGCTGCTCTGTTCATTACGTTTTGCTATTTTCTTAACCGATAGTCTGGCAAACCATAATATAGGGAATTGCAGTAATCCAGTCTGCTTATGACATAGGTATGAAGAAGCATCTTTACGGTATCCTGATCTAAATATTTTCTAACAAAAGCAATGTTCCTCAGGTGATAACCAGAAACTTTCACCACTTGATTAATTTGAGCTTCGAAAGAGAGATTTTCGTCTAGCAGCACTCCTAAGTCTTTCACTTTGTTTCTTACATCCAGCGTGCTACCATGCGCTCGTAAGCTTGAGATGTCCAATCTTCTAAGATTGGTCTTCTTTCCAACGACCAAACACTCAGTTTTACTTGGATTTAACTTGAGTTGTTTCAAATCTATCCAATTCTTAATATCGGACATAATAACACTCGAATTCACCTCTGCATCCACCACATTATTTATAGATATATAAAACTGTGTATCATCAGCAAATAGTTTGAAGTTAGCACCATGTTTCTCTAATATATGTGATAGATTGATAGTGTAGATACAGAAGAGAATAGGACCCAATACACTCCCCTGAGGGACTCCTCTTCGCAGGGGTTTATTTCTTTAAAAGGATTTCCCAACCTGTACACAATATGTTCTATCTTTTAAATAACTTTCCAGATAAACCAGTACATTCCCTTCAACACCTATAGACTTTAAATCATCTAGGAGTATACTATGCACTACTGTGTCAAATGCAGCACTCAAATCAAGCATAATAAGAACACTACACTTTCCTTCATCCATTAACACCATTAGGTTATTTACTACAGTACATAGTGCAGTATCAGTTGAGTATAGCTGCCTATATGTAGACTGACTATCAGGTATAGCCTTCACCTTATTCAAGTGATGCCATAACTGATCTAAAATCACATTTTCAATCACTTTCGATAAAAAAGTCAGATTTGATACTGGTCTATACGAACTTAGACTCTGAGGATCAAGGTTGCCTTTTATAATAGGCTTGATAATAGCCAATTTCTCACTCTCCGGAAAAACATTGTTATCAAAACTTAGGTTGATAATTTGCAGGAACACATTAAAAATTTCGTCTACATTTTTACTCGTTATAACATCCGATACAGGTAACGGATCATTATCGCAATGAGTTAATTTCACTCGTTGTACAATTTCTTTCATCTTGGCCATACCGATGTTTTGAAAGCAAAGTAATTTGCTCTCAGTCATTTGAGTATGTCTATGCATCACATTCAAACCACTTCCTGGAAAGCTTTCTACTATAGTTGCTATTTTATTGTCAAAAAATTCTAAGAATTTGTTTGCAAGTACTTCATCAGGATATCCTTCAGGCAACCTTGGCTTCTTTTTATTACCAGTTAAATTATTGAGTATGAGATATAGTTTATTCATATCTGACCTCGCCTCCTTGACTTTACTAGAGTAATATTGCCTCTTTCTCCGTACTATGAGTCTGTTTTCTTCTCTCTTTGCGTGTTGATAATCTCTTCTAGCAATATATGTGCGTAGTCTATGCCAAGCTCTTTCTTTTTTCTTCTTCTTTGCCTTAGCTCGTGATATCTCACCATTAAACCATGGTGCATGATCTTTCACAATTATTTCCTTTGTAATTACAGGACACATTGCCTCATATTCCTCTTTAAAAACACGATTATACAAAATCGATACACATCGCACACACTATCCCGCCTCCGTTATATCATGTTCACAGCTATTTTGCATCTCTGTTTCCAACCTTCGTATCGCACTGTCAATAAGTGTCTCGGGATCGAAATATTTTTTAACTCTGAAACTGATCCATTTTCTTTGCGCCCTCTCTTTCTCAAAGGGAATTTCAAATCGAACTCACTTGTGAATTGGAGATATGCTGCATACTTCACCACATCAACATTTTGTAGTAGATCGTGCAGTGCATCACAAAAAAACATCCAGCATATGTCCCGTACTGGACGTAGCCTTAGTCACTTTATTTACAAAATCAAAACCATTCATCATCTCTATGAATTCAACAGCATGATGGTTATCAGTATCATCCACCCACAGATTGAAGTCACCCAATATGAATACATTTCTGCTTACTGAATCCACCGTCTCAAGATATAGTCTAAACTCAGCAAGAAATGTAACCGCGTTAACACCTGGTGGCCTATACACCACTATGAAAACAAATTTCCGCCCACCCATCTCACAACTGACCTGCATATGCTCGAAACTAATCCATGACTCCACCTTATCTAATTTTACTTTCTTAAAAATATTAGATACAAATAGTCCCACTCCTCCACCTCTCCTGCCTTGCCTCGGCACATGCAAGAAAGTATGCGTCACGGGTGTCATTTCTCGAATCTTAGCTTTGTCATAACTACTCAACCATGTCTCTGCCAACGCCATGATATCAAAATGATCATTGTTAATTAGATCGCAAATATCCATTGTCTTATTACCCACTGATTGTGCATTGAAAAAACAACCTCTAATAATGTTTAAGTTTGTGCTGTTCAGTATCCGTTTTCTGTGCTACTTTTGATTTTCTGGAGTTCCTTTGCCATTTGCCATATGCTCAAAATCAGTTTTCTTAAACCTCTTACAGCTTATACATTTTCTCTCAGTAGACGTACAATCCCTCGTGTTATGGTTACCAGCACACTTAGCACATATTGGATCTTCTCCCTTTCCTTTGGATAAACATGTAAGTGCAGTATGACCAAACCTTTGACAGTGATAGCAGACCGTCGCCCTATATCTGTCCCTCACGGAATAGACACCCCATTCCAATTTAACTTGATCACGATTCTTATGAATCAGCTCCCTTATCTCTGGATCACACTTAATAATGTAATGAGTGGTACCACCTGTAGCAGGCTTGTCAAAAAGTAGCTCCATTTTTGCCTTGACGTCAGTTACCCCTTGTAAGTAGTCATTCCGATCAATCAAGTTCTCAATTAGCTTGTCTCCAGATTCTTTCTTTCTGTTGACATTACAAATAATTATTTTAGGCTTTAATTTCCTTACAATCTTTGTCGTCACATCGGGTACAGCCCCAAGTTTTTGTGCTGCTTCATCTCTCTTCTTTTCGTCCTCAAAATTCATTACGATGTCTCCCTTCTGTGTGAATCTTGTGTTGACTATCTGTGTACCATCTAGAGCGTCAGCTACTTCTTTCTTTTTATCTGCAACCTTCAGCTTATCGTCCGTAGACTTCACCACAAGCAGATTTTTCTTCTCGTTTTTCTTCTTCTTCACTACAGTCGCCCAGGTCTCATCAGTCAGGTCTGAGTCAGCGCTGATCATATCACCAACTCGACCCAACTCGGTTAAAGGTTAAAGGTCCGCCAATGAGTGGCAGTCAATGGGACAGAGTGTATCACACACTATGTGTATGAAACACAACTATAGCACGCATCACAAGGATGATGAGTGGCCCAAAGACCTCTCCACCCACGTGAGACCCGAGTCAGCTTCAGCTATGGCTGCGTAAGCAGGAAGACCTCAGACAGCTGACTCAAACCCCCCACCCCCTGCTCACAGGGGTGGTAACCTCTGGCATCAGTGAAAGATTTTTATCGTGTCCCGAGCAAGGATCGAACGCTGGGCAGGATTGCAGCCGCAGACTCTAGCACTGTGCTAGCCATCTTTCCTTCCACTAGTTTCTTCATTTGATCTTGCATATCATTCATTGCTTTCTTCAACTCATTAATATCCTTTTGAACTTTTTTCAGACCCATATAGCAATTATCACATGACCAGTTAATCAACTTGATATTTTCAGCTTTCACACCATTGAGATGAGCACATTTCAAGTGACACCAGCTTGGACAAGTTTCAAAACCACTCCACTTATCCACCCCCCCAGTTGTCTCCTTACAAGAATAACACCTGGCCATGATTGGCCAGGATATTCAATAACTCTCTAATCGATTATCAAGTATGAAATAACAGTATACTGCCCGTTGACACGAATATACACGGAGCACGTATCAGACACGTCTATCCGTCGCGACACCTCGCAGACTCGTGATACATTAATTGATTACTTCTGTAAATAAAGAAAAGAAAAGAGGGAATAATAACACAAAAGATGAAAAAGACCAAATAAAGAGAAGAGAGAATAATATAACACTAAATAAGGTGAAACGGCCAAATAAAAAGAAAAGAGAATATATAACACTAAAAGGAGAAGAGGATCACAACAAATCTCCCCTACGTTAATTACGGTACAAGTAGAGAAGTACGTCATTCATTATATTGTATAGTTTAGTATCATTACCCACTATTCTGGACCATTTTAAGGAAAATCTGTATATGAGGTCCACGCAGCAAATATTTACAATTTATGTAGATTTAAATAGGGGACAATGTAGTGTGTTCGTGTGTAATGAATGTAATAAGCGATTGCACTTAACTTTCGGCAGAATAGGCTTTCGAAAAATCGCGACGGCGTAGCGCTTCAGAGACAAAGTCCAGCGTAGGAGTAAGTCTACGGTGTTAATACCCTAAGTTCAGACTCCAGCGTTCACGGTGTCTTTCTCTCCCAGGTCCTTCTTTAAAATAGCCACTGAACACTGTACAATGTAGTGCACATCATTGATGTGATGCTCTTCAAGTTGCCATCTCGTAAATCATGTATTTTTTAAAATTAAATGACGCTTTCAATATTCTTTTAATTCCATCACCATTTATATATAGATAATTTCATTATTTACTCACTTAATTTCACAAATTATTTTCTCATCTCATATTATTATAATCATTATTATTAATGCAATCTATCAACCTTCTGTATTCATCCGCTATTTTCCATCATCCCATTTTTCCTGCTACAATGCTACGCCTACGTGTCAGTAGTACGTGACAAGCTGACACTATAGTCTGTCTCAGGAAAGTTGAGGGTAGAATATCGTCTTTTTTACTTCAAAGTCAATGTCAAAGGCCGAACGCATCTGACCTCTCGACCTGAGGGAATACAGGCTTGCCAGAGACAATGACTCGGACAGTAAGAACAACATTCAATGCAACCTACAACACTCCAAGCTTGAGTTGCTACATCTGGTGGAAAGAAGCAAAGACAGGCAAGAATATGAAATAGACAATATAGCAAAAGACTATGGACATGAAGTATTACGACTTCCGCCCTACCACTGTGAATTTAATCCCATAGAACCTATATGGGCTCAGGTGAAAGAGGAAGTAAAAAAAAAGAATTCCAATAATAATCAGACAATGCGTATGGTGGAAGAAATAACCAGAAATGCAGTGGCGAAAGTGACACCAGAAAATTGGCAAAAATGTATGGAGCATACGAGAAAATTAGAGCAGGAACATATTAGAAATGACATTGTACGCAAACACCTGGTGGAAGAATTTGTCATTTACGTGGCGAATGATTCCAGCAGTGAAGATGGATTAGATGAGAGAGAGAGAGAGATTGTATTTTCAAATTTAAGAGTATGTAAATATTTACTTAGGACATTTTACTATTAAAACTATTACAAATCAGTTTATGTCTTTTCATAACAATTTTATCATAGAAATCCTAAAACAGCATGATTATGTTATCTGCATGGAAAATACTAAAGATGAAAACTGATTAACATTAACCTTCCCCACCTGCCCACTCCCATCCTTCAACCCTCCTCAAACCTGACGGCGGTCAACCCCAGTTAATCCCCCCCCCCCTTATCTCTGTTCTGGCGTGAGCCACGTGCTTCACTCATTTATTCAAACATCGTCCTTCCAATGAGACTATCTCGAAGATTATCCCATGGTTAGTTTTATCTCTACAACCCAAGCATAATTTTTCAACTTATTTTGCTCCCTGCTAGATAAACGGATAAACAAAGGCTACACATTTCAGCACAGTGTGTGTGTGTGTGTGTGTGTGTATGCTTTCTTAAAATCTCTCCCTCAAGTTTCGTGAGACAGACTATACCAACATGGCTTCCAGTGGGAATGGCTTTTTTTTTTTCACGCATTTTGCTAAGCCACAAGAACTTTTTAATTTATGTGTGGATCATAGGCTAATTTTGAAACATAAAATAAGTGAGCAGTGTGGACAGGAGGCTACTATGGATTATAATAACAAATTACGCGATGTAACAAATATATCAGCCGAAATACAAAATCACGGCCCAAGTTTCTTCGAAAATTTAATCATCTGCACAATTTTCCTGCAAGTCTGGTAAGAGTTAAAACCTTTTTGTAATATATTTTATTACCAAATAGCAATAATAATTATGTACAACAATTGTAATGGCCAGTTCGGTAGTCTGCTAAGGATAATTAAGGGGGGCAGTTAGGTCACGTGAGGTTATGTCCCGGTAGTGTGCCCCAGTTATGTCCCGGTAGTCTGCCCCGGTTATGTCCCGGTAGTCTGCCCTGGTTATGTCCCGGTAGTCTGCCCTGGTTATGTCCCGGTAGTGTGTCCCAGTCCAGATTAGGTTAGGTCAGGTCAGGTGAGGTCTGACTAGTTTCTACTGTATATTGTGCCGTGGTCTGCCCCGGTTAGGTCCCGGTAGTCTGCCCTGATTATGTCCCGGTAGTCTGCACTGGTTATGTCCCAGTAGTCTGCCCCAGTTAGGTCCCGGTAGTTTGCCCTGGTTAGGTCTTGGTAGTCTGCCCCAGTTATGTCGCGGTAGTCCGTCCCGGTAGTCTGCCCCGGTTAGGTCCCGGTAGTTTGCCCTGGTTAGGTCCCTGTAGTCCGCCCCGGTTAGGTCCCGGTAGTGTGTCTCAGTCCAGATTAGGTTAGGTCTGGTCAGGTCTGACTAGTTTCTACTGTATATTGTGCCATGGTCTGCCCCGGTTAGGTCCCGGTAGTCTGCCCTGGTTATGTCCCGGTTAGGTCCCGGTAGTCTGCCCCGGTTAGGTCCCGGTAGTCTGCCCTGGTTAGGTCCCGGTAGTGTGCCCCAGTTAGGTTCCGGTAGTCTGCCCAGGTTAGGTTTGGTTAATTATCTTAACTTGCCTCGGATTTCCAAAATCTTGATATTTATCCCTCAGGAAAATTGCAAAACCCGAGCCAACTTTTGCCGAAACTTGGGTCGGATTTCCAAAATCTTGACATTTATCCCTCAGGAAAATTGCAAAACCCGAGCCAACTTTTGCCGAAACTTGGGTCGGATTTCCAAAATCTTGACATTTATCCCTCATGAAAATTGCTAAACCCGAGCCAACTTTTGCCGAAACTTGGCTCGGATTTTCAATTTTTTTACATTTATGCATGTCAAGAAACCAGTATCAAGGCAAAATAAGCTCATTTACGTGTTTCCCCCCACCCAAAACCCCCGATTCCCAGTGCTCTCCCCCAAGATTGAAGTGGTTAGGGAATATGTATAAACCAAGTGGTTTATACATATTATGGTCACTAATGAATGGAACAAGTAAAAATAAGCAGGAAAAACACACAAAAAACACGTGGACCTCATACAGAATTACCCATTTTAAGACACTTTTCATCTATGGGGTTTCTCTGGGAGATGCCCCGTTTTCGAGATATGCCCTGTTTTACAATCATAATTGGAAATTAGTCTGACCTAACCTAACCTAGACCACAGCAGACTACCGGGACCTAACCTGGGCAAACTACCGGGATATAACGGGTGTAAACTATCATGAAGTGACCGGAGCAAATTCCCGGGATCTAGCTAGATGTGGTAACACTCCGTGGCCCTAGCCAAGAACTCAGTACTATTCTACTAATACCTTAATTACTACCGATATTTATCTCCGTAAATCACAATGAATTTAAGTAATTTATGTACTGTAAGTATTGAAAGAATTACTGTTATTGCGTACGGTTTTTCTACCTTCATTACCCACTAATTTAGACCATTCTAAGACTATTTTCGGTAAATAATGAAAGAATTACCGTTATTGCGTACGGTTTTTCTACCTTCATTACCCACGTATTTAGACAATTCTAAGACTATTTTCTTCTATTGCATTTCCTCCGCAAATGCCCCAATTCCAAGATAAGTATTCAATTTTAAATTAGCCTGACCTTACCTAACCTAACCTAGACTGCATCAGACTACTGGGACCTAACTTGGGCATACTACCGGGACCTAACATGGGCAAACTACCAGGAAATAACCGTGGTAAAGTACAGGAAATGACAGGGGCAAAATACTGGGACCCTGTAGGATCTGGCAACACTGCTACAAAATGGTAATTCTTTCAATAAATACCATATTTTGCTCCAGTAATTTCCTGTACTTTACCATGGTTATTTCCTGGTAGTTTGCCCAGATTAGGTCCCGGTAATCTGATGCGGTCTAGGTTAGGTTAGGTAAGGTCAGGCTAATTTTAAATTTGAATACTTATCTTGGAAATGAGGCATTTGCGGAGGAAATGCAATAGAAGAAAATAGTCTTAGAATGGTCTAAATAAGTGGGTAATGAAGGTAGAAAAACCATACGCAATAACGGTAATAGGCGAGCCCACACTTTAATGCGAGTTGCCAAACGGCATTTTGATGGTGATTTCTAGGCTGGAAAAAATTTCCTATTTCGGGCAAAGTTGTATTGGGCTTCCTATTGTGGAACGACTTAGGTAAAATATTGAATGAATTACCGTTATCGCGTACGCTTTTTCTACCTTCATTACCCACTTATTTATACCATTCTAAGACTATTTTCTTCTATGGCATTTCCTCTGCAAATGCCCCATTTCCAAGATACCCCACCATACCCCATACGTTGTAGGGGAGCGAGGGAGTCGGGGATATGGATGGGGTATTTTGGAAATGGGGTAAATGAGAAGGAAAATGCATAGAAGAATAGTATTATAATGGTACAAATAAATGGCCAATGAAGGAAGAAAAAGCGTATCATATAATAAAAGCGTAAATAACATTGTTATTATTCGTCCGTCACTCACGCGTCCGAATTCAGCGTTGCTAACAAAAGTACCGTAAACAGTATAGCACAATCATGGCGATAGGGCCACTAGCCAAAATGTAGTCAAGGAGGTAGTGTTGCCAACGAAAAATATAGCCCAATGTGCAATGGTAGGCCTTACGTATTATAATATACCACACTACTAACCATACCTGAAAATAGAACAAAACATGGAAAAAATAAAACAATAGTCATATATATAATAAATACTGCAACGTACCTTATTCAGAGGATGTGGATGGGTGTGGATTATGTAGATCAATATCACTATCTGAGGAGATGTCGGACTCTGACTCTGATAAAGATGGCGGCTGTGGTCGAACGCGGTCAGATTGATGAGGGTATAATATAGCGGCCTCGAGAAGGAAACGATGAAAAGTATGTCGTTTAAATTTTTTTAGGAAAATATATCTAGCAAGATATTGTGTTAGGTATTTAGCTTTAATACCTGGCCGCCTCACATACTCTTTGATATCCCTCCATAACCTTTCAATATTTTGAGTATGTAACTCAGAGTTTTCGGGGTCCACAAAATTTACCTTATGATTAACACTCAAGTGGCTATACCCTTCCTGATGTAGGGTATTATACGCACGCCAACTATCACTGTAAATAGTGGTGCCTGGTCTTATGTATTTTTTTATTAGTGGGAGAAGAGTGTTGCGATTCCTACGCAGGGATACATTGTCTTAGTCCAATAATGGTATTATAAATCTGTTCTTGGACTCCCTCTCTATGCCACCAAATAGCCAGACTTGAGATAAATTACGACCCACGTTGTACTTTTTTCTAACAATTAAAGTTTCATCAATTTCAACCACAATGCCTTCACCACCGATGGGGTCCTGATTGTTAAACCAATTATCACTTACTTCGCAACAAAAGCTTCTCCAATCCACACTGGTCCTTATGTTAATTCCCAAATTAAGTATAGTATAACTATGATTAAATGATTTATGGCACCACAATATTATAAAGGATATAATTTGCCAAGGTTGTAGCCTAGTGCGGTCTAGAAAAGTCCCCTTGTACAAAGAGACAGAAAAAGCACATCTACGTCGTTTTTTGGACTTGGGTATGGCGACGGTATGGTGGCAACGAAATTGATTAATGTCTTGTCTATATGTACAGGGGTTGCCACACTTTCCACAAATAACACTCCGCGGTAAAACACTGTGTGCTTGTAGAATAGAAATACTAGCGTCGTTATTTCTAAATGCGTTTTGTATAATTTCAAACGGAAGTGGAGTACAGCCTTGACACAAAGAATCCATGACTAAACTGCGTATAATGTGCACACTATGCTACCCCTTTATATAGGCGCGACCTATGTTAGCGATAAATAGGCAGTGTTGCTAATGTGAATCGGACAAAGAGAAGAAAGAAATAGGCCTAAATGTACGATAGGCGACACAAAATGGATGCAAATCCGCTCCCTGAATTCCCGTTGCCATAAACCACCAGCCAGTTAAAGGGTTAATAGAAAGCCAGATGAACGTAAATAACCTAACCTAACCAAATATATACTGTTATAAACATTGGGACATGACTATTAAAGCGTAATGGAAAGAAAACACGAGTATATAATGATTAGCCCTCCAAAAAAAAGACAATGTGTGCAAAAATCGTCAGCCATACGAACTTGGTGTCAGTACAAATACCCACTAACAGTAAATATGGGTATGAAATAGAGTGGTTCACCGTTGGGGTACAGATATACCAGGACCCAAAAGCCCTTTAAAGGTGTATTTAGGAAATCAGACGAACCAAGATAACCTAACCTAACCTAACCTAGACTAAGCATACCTTCGGTGCTAACCTAATGTTCTTCGTGACCTAACCTAATATCCATCGTGCCATCGGCAGACCATGAATATGAATGCAACGAGAATAAAGATACGAATAATGTATGAATAAGATGCTACAATATAGCATACTAGTGCAATATTACTCGTAGCATAGCGACACTGTAAAATTCCTACAACGCATTAACAGTAAATATATATAATTAAACTATTTTAACAACGTTACTCAGTAAAAAACGCTGTTTCCCCGTTGGGGTACCCCGTTTGGGGTAAAAAAAAACAGAAACCAGCAGCCACATAGAGGGCTATTATAAAGGATTATAAATATGAGAAAGCTTCTAGAATGAAAAATGGCGTATGTAATCAATATAACGCTTAAATATAGCTAATTAATGCTATAAATATCCATCGATAGCACCACTGTAAAAATGAAACTACGCAGTAACTTAATAGTCAGCCTGATATCAGAAAATAACAAGGATTGCCAAGGATATAGCCAAACGGTGCGAGAAAGCACTTGCATTGGTAATACTGAAAATGAATATATAGGGGAAAAACACAATGGAAGGGAAAAAATATCCAAAATAGCCAATTATGCATATATATAACCAAAATATTCCGGATTCCCCAGTATTTGCAACACTGTGTATGTAAAACACGCCATATAAGAACAATATAGCCAAAATAGACGTAAATATATGAAAATATGGCCAAAATCTGCCACAAACCAAAAATTGACAATACTGAATATAAATATTGTCAATGCTGATTAGTATAAACAAATGGCCGTGTTTACCCCACCCAATACCCCGGATCCCATCGCTCCCCCATGCTTCTATGAGTGTTGCATGGGGCATATACCCAGGATTGGGGGATTATAAAGCCAATTATAATATCTTAAAGGTATGACCATAGTATAAGCGTGTATTCCCCCACCCAAAACCCCGAATTCCCAACGCTCTCCCCCATTATTGTATGAGGGGTGGGAAATGGGCATATTATGGGCAAAGTGGGTATTAGCGGAAGAAACACCATAGATGAAAAATGTCCTAAAAATGTCCCAAATAGTGATAAAACAATGTTATATATAACTACGCAATAACGGTAATTCATTCAATAAATACCTTGACTTATTATAACTTATTCAATATTTTTTACATATTTTTAACTTATCTTGGACTTATTTTCATACGAATACAGCCATGAATAAAAATATATATCCTATTATTTCAGAAGAGGCTTTTTAGTCCGCTTATACACAAAGATAACAAAATTAGAATGATATACAAACTTATACAGGCCTTTTATAATTTTATTTTACATTTTACGTCGTCAATGATAGTAACAGTACTAAATCACAATAAGATGTTGATAATATATTGGTGTCTCCGTACGATACGTTCTCCGCTGCTGCAGCAACACGTAAACAAACCAACCCAGCACCCAGTGCTTCCATTTTAGGGTAAAATACCCGAAACTAGGGTAATTAGATCCTCTTTAGGGTAGTGTTTCTGGTAACGCTTAATTTGGGGTAATTTTAGGGTAATTCCTAGGCAAAACATATTTTATATGTCAAAATCTATCGAAAATTAAGAATAGTACACAAAGCTGTTGTAGACATGAAAAGAAAGTTGAAAGTTAATTAATACTGAGGCTACATATTTACGTTGCTTTACAATTTTGCTGAACCCATCAAATTATCCATAATACAGTGTATTGGGGCATAACCCAGATACCTTAAGTTTATTTTCTTTCACTGATAAACATGATGATCTTTACAAATAGAATTTATTTTAGTTTGTCTTATATATGATCCTAAATGACTGTGTAATAATGCATTACATTATTCAAAGTTACGATGTTGCCGATTTTTTAGGGTAATACATAGTAATTTAGGGTAAAACTGGCTCGATTCTAGGGTAATATTTTCGGAGCTCATGGAGGCCCTGCCAGCACAATGCGATCCCCGCTGTATCCATACATTTAGTTAGCCTTGCGTCTGGCAGCGCAAGGTATGCATATTTCTAATGCTAATAAATGTGAAAATATGGCATTTCAACATTTTCCGCTTCATGGTGTGGGTCATGCTAAATACAATTGTTAATATTTGTAGGCTGTTATACTCATGCAGTTCATGAAAGCCGCTTAATGCACACATTTCGACTTTTATTATTTACTAATTTATATGAAAAATATAGTATATTCAGCATATATTATGCGTAAACACAAAAGTATGTATTTTTTTATACATCTAAGTAAAGGGTCGTGAACTAAAACGCTAATTTTCTAGTGTAAAATAAGGTATGAAATTTAACTAAGTTACCCATGTCCAGCACTTAAAAAGTCGCAGATAAAAAATAGACCACCATCTGGCAACATCACTCAAAGTGTGGGCTCGCCTATTCTTTCAATATTTACCTTATTGGGTGCGTTACTTATGTATACAAATTTTCCAGGCTGTGTGTACATGGCAGAGACAACAAGAGTGTAAACAACAACAACACCAAGATGGTATTTATAATAATAATAATTATTATTATTAATATTATTATTATTATTGGACAAAGTTTCGGTAAATATTGTGATTATCTGTGTCCTCGATTTTCACACTTTCTGTCAACCGAAATCGCCCATTTCTTTTCTCTTTTATTTTTGGACACCGTTATATTATGTGGAAATACGTAAAAAACATGAATAACATTTGTATACTTTTAACTTTGTATGTATTTACCTTGAAATGGGAGTGCGGGTTTCTTAGAGGGTTCCCGACTTCCTGCCTTTGTATGCAGTGTTGCCAGATTTAGGATTACTTTCTTGTTTTATGCAAATTTTGTCCACAATTGAGAAATTGTGTAATGAAGGTTCAATAAGTAGCCTAGTTAAGCGTGAAATTCAATAATTTAAAATTGGGTAAATGCTTTTTTGATCACCAGACAGAACCTGACCTACCTAACGTAACATAGTCTGTTGCTACCTTTGGGACCTAACTTAATGTTCTTTGGGACCTAACTTAATGTCCTTCGGGACCTAACTTAATGTCCTTCGGGACCTAACTTAGTATCCTTCGGGACCTTTAAAAATAAAATAGATCATGTGGATAGGAGCTAAATGTATCCCGATTGGATGGGTCAAGCGTATTGTACACAACTGCCAGTATGACCTTTTGTAAGTTTGCCAAGGGGATCTGGTAACACTGTCTGACCGACCTCAGTTCGTCCCTCCGCTACAGAAATGTCGTATCTTAAAATTGATATATCTAACATAGAATACATTTCACATGATAATTTCACTGGGTATTGATAAAGGTAACCAAACCCTATCTAACCCAACCTAACCTAACCAGTAGTTCGCCAGAGCAGATAATCGCACTATTAGCCGAAATTAGTAAACATCTTTCTTTTATGTGGCTCTTATTAACAATTACAGTATTCATCTAAATTATTGACATTTTGTAGCAGTGTTGCCAGATCTTGTTAGGTCCCAGTATTTTGCTCGGTCAGGTCCTGATACTTTACCACGGTTAGTTACCGGATCCCGGTAGTTTGCCCAGGTTAGGTCCCGGTAGTTTGCCCAGGTTAGTTCCCAGTAGTCTGCTGTGGTCTAGGTTAGGTTAGGTAAGGTAAGGTCAGGCTAATTTCAAAATTGCCGAAGAAATAACCATAGGAGAAAGGTGTCTTAGAATGTTATAAATTATTGGGTAAAGAAGATAAAAACATCGTAATACCAACCGGAAATAGAGTAGATATTTACTGAAGTGTCTTAGAATGTTATAAATTAGTGGGTAAAGAAGATAAAAACATTGTAATATAAAATAGCAATAGAATAAATAATTACCATTATTGCTGTACATTTCACACATTATACCATTTTGTGACTCTTACTGTATTTATATTTACATTTCTCACATTATATCTCCCTCCCTCACTTGACAAACACCCCGTGACTCCTTTTTATGGTAAAAGTACAGAAATACTCCGTTCACTATATTGTATATTTTAATATCATTACCCACTATTTTGGACCATTCTAAGACACTTTTAATCTAAGGTGTTTCTCTCGGAGATGCCCTGTTTTCAACCCCAATACAAACATGGGGGAGCCGTGGGAATGTGCATCGACTCTTTCCCACAAATGCCAGATCTCCAAGATAAAGTATATTCAAATGATTAATTTGGAAATTAGTCTGACCTAACCTAACCTAGACCACATCAGGCTACCAGGACCTAACCTGGGCAAATTACCGGGACCTAACCTAAGCAAACTACTGGGATATAACCAGTGTAAACTATCAAAAAGTGACCGGGGCAAATTGAAACACCGAGAATAATTTAATTGTGAAAACATTGAGAACATAACAAAAGAAAGCCTGCCTCCCGACCTGAAACCCACGTTATCCAACAACCCCTCCATGATTGCATAGGTCTTTCAGAACATGGATTATCACTATAAACAATGGAAATAACGGTAGGAAGTGTATTATAAAGGTAGAACCATAGTCAAATGTGTATTTTCCACCACCCATAACACCACATTGGTAGGAAGTGTATTATAAAGGCAGACCCATAGTGAAATGTGTGTTTTCCCCACGGGTCCCCAATGTTTGTATTGGGGGTGAAAACGGGGCATATCTCAAAAACGTAGCATCTCCGAGTGAAACATCATAGATGAAAAGTGTCTTAGAATGGTCCAAAATAGTGGGTAATGATACTAAAATATACAATATAGTGAATGGAGTACTTCTGTACTAATACCATGAAAAGTGTCTTAGAATGGTCCAAAATAGTGGGTAATGATACTAAAATATACAATATAGTGAATGGAGTACTTCTGTACTAATACCGAAAAATACACTTTGGATACATTGGAGTGCCTTGATTCCAACAAAGTATTATGCCAGGAAACAGGACTTGGAGAACAAAATTAATGGTGGCCTGTTGCTTGGAATAGATGGATCGATATTAGGCGCCGCAACAGTGAGGTCATATGACACATTGCTTGGAATAGTTTGGAGGAATCAGTTGCTCCAGATTTACAAACACTGTACTTCCCCAAGTTCCCCCTTAAGGACCCTGTTATCGGGTATGAGAATTGGAGGCTTCTGGTTCCTCCTGACTATTCCACGAAACAATCTCCTTCCATATAGGTGTGTGTGTTTTGTGGAAATATTCCCCGTAGGGAGGTATTGTCTATAGTACTGTGGGCAATACTTTAAGGGTTTTGGCACCCCTTCGGCCCCAACCACTAGCTTTCAGTTCTTCAACTGTCCCTCTTTTTTTTCTATTTCCTTCCTGGTTACTGTTAAACTATATTGTTATATTTGTTTCAGATATGAAGTAGCAGTGTGGTTCGCAGCCCTGACACCAGTAGCAGTGTGGTTGGCAGCCCTGACACCAGTAATAAGTAATAACCAAGTAGTCATATTGGTGGCAGAATAAAGCTGTGTTAGTGATGGAGGTGGAAGGAAGTGACACCATCAATGTTGTCTGAGAAGAGAAGTGTAACAAGTTGGTCTGTCAACAATGTGGTCAAAAGTTTAGTAGGAAATGCAATCTCACTCGCCATTTGCTCACTCATACTGTAAAGAAAATGTTTATGTGTGATGAGTGTGGTAAAGAGTTTAGTTGGAAATCTCACCTTAAAAATCACAGCATTGTTCACAGAGGAAAGAGGAACTTTGAATGTGAAGGATGTGGTAAAAAACTTGTGACAAAAGGTAATCTAAAGAGTCACATACTTATACACACTGGAACTCCCGTTTCACCTGTCTGTCCACCTTTGCTGATTTCTTTTTCGTGTCTCACATACACTGAGAGTAGTCCAACATACGCCCAAAGACATCACTCTCTCTCTATTTACACAATACATACAAACACGCTACACACCAGTCCCTTTGTCTTAATTAGAGAACCCTTGGATACTCTGCGATCAACGGTTAGGATGCAACTATAGACCCCTGGCTGGGGTCCATTGCTCCAAGATAACCTGAGGATAAGACAATTGAAAAAAAAAAGAGAGAGCCCTTGGATACTCTGCTATTAATGGTTAGGATTCAACTATAGACCCCTGGTTTGGGGTCCATTGCTCCAAGATAACCTGAGAATAAGACAATTGAAAAAAAAAAAGAGTGAGGCTGAAGACACCAGCCAAACAGGGCAGTACTCCTAGGGTAGACGCTGGACTGGTGATAGGGAGGGTTGGAACTCCCGTTTCACCTGTCTGTCCACCTTTGCTGATTTCTTTTTCGTGTCTCACATACACTGAGAGTAGTCCAACATACTCCCAAAGCCATCACTCTCTCTCTATTTACACAATATATACAAACACGCTACACACCACACCCTTTGTCTTAATTAGAGAGCCCTTGGATACTCTGCGATCAATGGTTAGGATGCAACTATAGACCCCTGGCTGGGGTCCATTGCTCCAAGATAACCTGAGAATAAGACAATTGAAAAAAAGAAGAAGAAGAGAGCCCTTGGATACTCTGCTATCAACGGTTAGGATGCAACTATAGACCCCTGGTTTGGGGTTCATTGCTCCAAGATAACCTGAGAATAAGACAATTGAAAAAAAAAAAAAAAAGAGTGAGGGACTTTGAATGTAATGAATGTGGTAAAAAGTTTGCAAGAAAGAGTGAACTAAAGAATCACATACTTATACACTGTAGTGAATCAAGCAAGCTTTACACATACTAACCACACACTAGGCACTTCTCGATCATCACTTGGCCCAGCCGTTTTCCCGCCTTGACACACCTTCACACACAGGTGCGTGCCCCAGCCGCTTCAGTTACCTGCTGGCTCCCGACACGCGAACACCTCTCCACTCCCCTCGCTACTCTGAGCCAAACTCACTCACAAACCACCTTGCTTGATTCACCACAACCTGTTACCCAAGTGTTACCTACCAATAAACTACCTTGTACTGCACAGTGAGTCTTCAATCATCCTGGGTGATAACGTCCCATAACGTTATAACTGGTGACCCCGGGAAAAATTACATCCAGCCTGAAACGACTCTCCACGTGTGCACTGTGCAGCGACAACTCAAGGTAACCTTATACATCCGCCCTGAACCAAGCTATACAACTACACAACTCCACTCTCCATCTTACGTGTTGCTCCTGGACCACTCTCCTGCTCCAAAAATAAAAACATACACTCCACTCTCCACCCCACGTGGACCACCCTAGTTCCACAACACGCGCTCCACCACGCCACTCCACGCCTCTACGCCACCCACGACGTCGCCAGCGATACGCCGCTCCACGCCTATACGCCACTCACGACGTCGCCACCAGTACACGAGGATTAAGTACTCGATATCAACAATTATTTTCCTATCTTTCTCTCAATGAACCCTCCCCAGTGATTCTTCTCCCCAATTTTTTTCCATATCTATAGTATTATTGTACCTGCACATTGCCGCATATCCCCAGTTTATATGTATTTTCTATTTATATGTAGTGTGTGATACGAAAGCAAGCCATTCTTCACTTACCCACGCATCACTCATCCCTAACCTCCTTCCTCCACCTCAGCCTAACTTACCCCAGCATTACTACAGTTTTCTATCACGGCCCACTCTGACTCAGTCTCACCCGATTTCCTACCATTTTCTTCACTCCCCCAAATTCCTACCATTTTCTTTGATTCCTTCTTCCCGGGGGGACTAATATATTTTACCCCCATACCCCATCGTGCTCCCGCTTTCCATCCATCCATCCATCCACTCCACACCGTATTGCGTAATTTACATTTCACCAACAATATGGCGCAAACATCTGAATTAGCCAACACCACGAATAACACCCAATACACACCCACGTTATCCATTCCATTCACCCCTCCATTTTCGTCTGATACACTCGCGTGGTTGCAACACACAGAGGAAATCTGGAAAGGAGATAATAGTTCCGATGAGGCGAAATATCGGGCACTCATCGGGGCCCTCCCAACAGATATATTCGCCTTAATCTCTCCTTCGCTTTGTACACTTACGCCTGGGTCACAGTATGAGGGTCTGAAAGCCGCTATCACGACGGCGTGTGGAAATACCGTCCTACAAAACTACAAGGCCCTGGAAAATGTTCAGTTGGACGGGAGGAGCCCATCTGCATTCCTCAGACATATGCAACGGCTCAACCAAGCGGCAGGTAATCCCTTCCCAGATCTCATGCTGAAAACAAGACACACTAATCTGATGCCCCCCCAGTTATGGCTGCACCTCATCGCTCAGCCAAACCTCACACTCCAGGAGTATGGAGAGCAGGCCGACTCTCTCATGGACGCCCACATTGAGCAAGAGGGCGCATGGAGTGGCAACACATTCCCATTAAACACCACAAAAACGGCAGTAAATACCACCTTCACACCACCTCAGCATTCCTCCATGCAACCACAACCTACAGAACCATGCGGCAGTAAGGCAGAGTTAGTACAATTAATGAGGGAGATACATACAAACCTAGACACTTTACAACAACAACAATTGACACAACCACGTGAACAATCACAACCACTAGCTCTACCACCACCGCCTCAACATCAACCACCGCCCCAAGTCAGACAACCATGGCGACAGCAACAGATGCAGATATGCGTGTACCATCAACACTACGGGAGGCAAGCAAGGAACTGCCGAGCACCATGTCAGTGGCCTAGTCACACACCTAACCCTGACCGCTTCGACAACCATGGAAACTACTAAGGTGGTGGCGTGAGAGTAGACACGTCACTGCCGCCAACACCAACGATCCCGCAACTACCACTCCACTACCAAGTATCACTTCCGCTACCACCGCATTATCTCCATGAGTATCGAGCGACGCCACCACATCACAGGGTACTACCACCCAGAATCCAGCCACATCTCTCAACCGACACACTCCTGCATGGACGACCACACCCGGAGACATCACACATCCGCCTGGGGACCCACAGGTCATACACCACTGAACCTCACAGCCGCACTCTCCTGTGGGTGGAGGACCTAGCAACGACGGAGCTGTTCTTGGTGGACTCAGGATCGGAAGGCAGTGTACTTCCTCCCACTTATCGGGAGAAACAGCGACCCTCCAGCATGGCGTACGATCTCCTGGCAGCTAATAAATCACCCATCGCTACGTATGGCACAAGAAGTAAAGGCGTCTCCCTCATCACCGAGGAATGGTTTGTGTGGCCATTTGTGGTAACTGATGTACAGTACCCAATCCTAGGACTGGACTTCTTGGCAGCACATGATTTGTTAATTGATACGAAAGGCAGGATGCTGCTACACAAAACAACGGGCCAGCACATACAAACCAAATCATGCCGCCAGTCACAACCCACCATCACCCACATCTCCAAGACAAGCGAGTATCACCAGCTGCTCCAGGAGTTCCCTAAATTACTGTTGGCCACCAACGATTGTCAGCCCAAAGATCCGGGAGTATGCCACAACATCGTCACGACTGGTCCACCATGTTTCGCCAGACCCAGAAGGATGCCACCGGAGAGACTGGAAGCAGCAAAGAAAGAATTCCAAGTCATGCTGCAACAAGGGATAGCTCGTCCATCAGACAGTGCATGGGCATCTCCATTCCATATGGTGCCCAAAGCACAGGAAGGCGAATGGAGGGCATGCGGTGACTACCGTGCACTCAACGCCGTAACGACACCAGACCGTTACCCGATACCCCATGTCCTGGATTTCCACTCCAAGCTCCAGGGTGTACGGTTTTCTCGAAGATCGACCTAGTCCGCGCCTACCACCAGATTCCCGTAGCAGAGGAAGATATTAAAAAGACTGCCATTACCACTCCCTTTGGCTTATTCGAATTCCCTGCCATGAACTTTGGCCTGAGAAATACTGCCCAAACCTTCCAGCGGTTCATGGATAGGGTAGTCAGGGGCTTGGACTTCGTGGTGGTATACATCGACGACATCCTAGTGGCATCCAGTGACCACGACAATCATGCCCAACACCTTCGACAGCTCTTCAATAAATTACAGGAATATGGACTGAAGATTCACCCATCAAAGTGTGTGCTGGGGGCTGATACAGTAGACTTCCTGGGCCATAGGGTGACGTCACAGGGAATCACGCCACTACCACAGAAGGTCGAGGCCATCAGGGACTTTCCCCCACCAAACACCGCCAGGAAGATGAGAGAGTTCCTAGGGATAGTGAACTACTATCATCGGTTTGTCCCTCACACTGCAGAAGCACTATCTCCACTACATGACCTAATCAAAGGACTAAAGAAGAGTTTGCAGAAGAAGCTGAGTTGGAATGACGAGGCAATGGCGGCATTCACCATCATCAAGAGCAGACTCGCCAGCACCACCTTGCTAGCCTACCCCATGCCCCACGCACCTACCTCCGTTTACACTGATGCATCAGCGGACGCTATTGGGGCAGTATTGCAAGAAGACGTCGAGGGGACGTTACGCCCAATAGCATTCTTCAGCAAGCGTCTCGACCCACCGCAGAAGAAATACAGTGCCTTTGACAGGGAGCTCGTGGCAATGTACGAGGCAGTACGTCACTTCGGCCACTTCCTTGAGGGACGGCAATTCCACATCAGAACGGATCATAAGCCACTCACGACTGCCATGAAGCAGCTGGGGACAAACTGGTCACCAAGAGTCACCCGTCACTTGGCATACATATCAGAATACACCACCGATATAAGGCACGTAAAGGGTGAGGACAACGCTGTGGCTGACGCATTATCCCAGGCTACACCTCGGACACAGACGGTCATGGCAGTCCACCTAGGCCATCCCTTCGACATCAGACAAATTGCTGCAGCCCAACAAACAGACGAGGAACTACATCAACTACTGCAAGGCAACACAGGTCTGAAGCTGGAGGAAGTGACAGCAGCCGAGCCCAACGTGAGAGTGTGGTGCGACTTCTCATGTGGCCCTCATAGACCATACATTCCGGCCCCATTCAGGAGAACCACATTCCTACACTTCCACAACCTCAACCACCCAGGGGTTGCTGGTTCCCAGAGGTTAATCACGCGTTGTGCAGTCTGGCCAAGCATGAGGAGGCAAATCAAGGAGTGGGTGTCAGAGTGTACGGCATGCCAACGCTCCAAGATTGGTAGACACACACGCCCACCGATACATGACTTCCCAACACCCACTTCAAGGTTCCACACGGTACATGTAGACATGTACATCACGGGGATACAGATACCTACTCACGTGCGTTGACCGTACGACAAGATGGTGCACGGCAGCCCCCATGACTGACATCACAGCAGGAGGAACGGCAAGACACTTTCTCCAGGACTGGGTGGCTAACTTCGGCCCTCCGGCGTGCATCGTCATGGACCAGGGGTCTCAGTTCGAGTCAAGGGCATGGCAAGAAATGCTAGAGTTCCTGGGGACATGCAGGAACAGGACCACTGCCTATCACCCCTGCAGCAACGGTATGGTCGAGAGGTTCCACCGCCGGCTGAAGGAGGCATTCAGGGCGGTACAGCCTGAACAGTGGGTGGATGCACTGCCTCTCATCCTGCTGACCATCAGGTCGACGGTCAAAGAGGACCTGAACCACTCACCTGCGGAATTGACGTTCGGGGAGGATTTGAGGTTGCCCAGCCAAGTGGTAGACCTAACGGCAGACACCTCCAACCTATCTTTTCTCCCAGCTCTGAAGAGGATCATGGCAACACCAACACTTACACCAACAAGACAACAGTCACACCACCCCACCTATGAACACCCACTACTCTGCAGGGCAGAACAACTGTTCCTCAGGACGGACGCGCACAGGACCCCCCTGCAGCAGCCGTACACTGGACCACATAGGGTCATCAAGAGGGACGAGGCGACAGTAACGCTGCAGATCGGGGGGAAACCATACAGGACTTCCTGGCAACGCGTGAAACCGGCGGTGACACAGTCTGATCAACAGCAGCAGCAGGACACACGTCCACCACCACCTCACCACGACGTCACGCAGCCAAGGCGCCCTCTGCTGCCAACCCCTACTATGCCTACCCCACTCACGCACACACAGCCTCACATCACAGCTTACCAACAATGGTATAACACACAACATTCCACCACTAACCATCACCACCCATTCCCCAACCACTCAGCCAACACCTCCTCCCCCACACACAGGCATACCCTCACCACCACCATTATCATCATACAACCGACCCAACGCACACAATACGACACCAACACCCCAACCGGCACACACTGGTGCACCACACACTCGCACCTTCCCCCCTCCTTCACCATCACGACCCCCCCACACTACTACCCAGGACAACTCCCCACAACCAACACACGTACAACCACAACCATCAACCTCCACTCACACATCACAATCACAACCATCAACCTCCACTCACACCATCAATCGTAGGGACACCTAAACCCCCCGACCATTATGCAACCATTATCCATCCTTCACCACCTACACCCCCTAACGTACCTACCCCTCCTACATTACCTGAACCTGCCTCACCTACACCCCCACCCGCACCCCCGCTTAATCCCATACCTGAACCTGCCTCACTCAACCCATCCCCCACGCCTGCCGACCCTCTACCAAATGACTCTATATGTGTAATCCCTCTTAATCTCCCTCAGGACCAGCCTCCTATTATTCATGTTGTACCTGCCATTCCCCCTCGTCCTTTCAGCCCCCACGGCCGGCCACGGACACCTACACGCCCAGTCACACCACCACCACCACAAATATTGCCACGGGAGAACGAGCCAGACATGGTACCTGTAGGGTTTACTACACGCACAGGACGTACCATAAAGCGACCCCATAAATATATATCCATGCTAGCCAACACAGACATGCACCTACTCGACAACCAGCCTCACACATCTTGCACCTACTATTAATTCACACACTTGCCTTTCTCGCCCATACGACAATCCACACCTCACACGTACTCTTTTGTGCAACACTACCCAGCAAGCATGGCTCATGAGGATGTTCCAGGTTGTCCCCATTGTAATATATGTATATATGTGTGTGTTTTTTTTTTTTTGTCTTTAGTGAGGCCATTCCTCACATGTGTACCATTTGTGATTATTTTTAGTACCCTTACTCCTCTCAAAATTCTTTTTTTGGGAGGAGGGGGGGGTACTGTAGTGAATCAAGCAAGCTTTACACATACTAACCACACACTAGGCGCTTCTCGATCGTCACTTGGCCCAGCCGTTTTCCCGCCTTGACACACCTTCACACACAGGTGCGTGCCCCAGCCGCTTCAGTTACCTGCTGGCTCCCGATACGCGAACACCTCTCCACTCCCCTAGCTACTCTGAGCCAAACTCACTCACACACCACCTTCATTGATTCACCACAACCTGTTACCCAAGTGTTACCTACCAATAAACTACCTTGTACTGCACAGTGAGTCTTCAATCATCCTGGGTGATAACGTCCCATAACGTTATAACACACTGGAGTGAAGAACTTTGAATGTGAAGTATATGGTAAAAAGTGTGTGACAAAAAGTAATCTAAAGAAGCACATACTTATCCACACAGGGCAGTACTCCTAGGGTAGACGCTGGACTGGTGATAGGGAGGGTTGGAACTCCCGTTTCACCTGTCTGTCCACCTTTGCTGATTTCTTTTTCGTGTCTCACATACACTGAGAGTAGTCCAACATACTCCCAAAGACATCACTCTCTCTCTCTATTTACACAATATATACAAACACGCTACACACCACACCCTTTGTCTTAATTAGAGAACCCTTGGATACTCTGCGATCAACGGTTAGGATGCAACTATAGACCCCTGGCTGGGGTCCATTGCTCCAAGATAACCTGAGAATAAGACAATTGAAAAAAAAAAAAGAAGAAGAGAGCCCTTGGATACTCTGCTATCAACGGTTAGGATGCAACTATAGACCCCTGGTTTGGGGTCCATTGCTCCAAGATAACCTGAGAATAAGACAATTGAAAAAAAAAAGAGTGGAAAAAGACACGAAAAAGAAATCAGCAAAGGTGGACAGACAGGTGAAACGGGAGTTCCAACCCTCCATATCACCAGTCCAGCGTCTACCATAGGAGTACTGCCCTGTTTGGCTGGTGTCTTCAGCCTCCTCCTTTCAATTGATTGGAAGACCACCCTGACCCTTAACCATACCAAAGGACAAATTGTAATTCCTAATGTCCACATACAAAGGGATTTTCCAAGGTGATAGCTTGTCACCATTGCTTTTTTGCCTCACTCTAGACCCGCTTAGTAAATGTTGAAGACCCATAACATAGGTTATGATCTAAGCAGTGGCAGGGTCAGAAAACAGTTAACCACCTACTGTTTATGGACGACCTGAAGTTGTATGCCGAGTCAGACCAGAAACTGAACACCCTAGTTGAAACAGTCAAGAAAATTTCCAAGGACATTCATATGGAATTTGGATTAGATAAATGTGCTAAGTGTACAATCAAACAAGGGAAAAAAGTGGCAGCAGAAAATATCCACATAGAAGGAGATAGCTACATAGAAGATCTCGGAGAAGGTGCCAAATATAAATACTTGGGAATAGAGGAAAATGCCACCATAGAACATAAAAAAGTCAGAGAAACCATCCAGAAGGAGTACACCAAACGCTTGAAGAAAATATGCAAATCAGAGCTGTCACCCAAGAACAAAATTACTGCCATAAACCAGCTGGCTATACCGGTCGTGACCTATAGCTTTGGTATAGTCGAATGGCCACAAGGTGAGATCGATAAGTTGGATGTTAAGACCAGGAAAACGCTCACCTTACATAAAGTGACATAAAGAAACCAATGCCCTGACAGAATATTCATCTCCAGGAAGGAAGGCGGTTTGGGGTTAACCGAAATAAACCATGCGTACAGGGCATCCATGGTGAGCCTAGGCCAATATTTGAAAAGTTTCCAAGATAAGATCATAAAAATGGTATCACAATTCCACTCAGAGATACTACCTCAGCAAACATCTGTAGTTAAACTGGCACATAACTTCGGGCAGAACATCATTGAGGACACAGAAGCAACTGAACTAACACCAGCTACAAAAATAGCAAGGAGAAGCAGGGATAAATACTGCAAGAGGGAATTGAACCAGAGACTTGATAACTGGAGACAACATCGTAGAGCTGGCCGCCTGCGAGAAGAACTTGAAAAGAACTACATAGACAAAGAAGGATCATTACAGTGGCTCAAGAATGGGGTACTGGGATTCGACGGGGAAGAGTCATAGCCGGGGCTCAAGATCAGGGACTACTTACAAATGGTTTCAAGAAAATGGCAGGAATATCTCCAAATGACCAATGCAGATTCTGCCACGCAGCTGTTGAGAGCACGAGCCACCTAATATCTGGATGCCAAACCTTGATGGCGGAAGGACATTACACCACGCGGCACAACAATGTTTGTAAATATCTGCACTGGAAAATTTGCAAAGAAATGCAAGTGGAAGCCGCGGAAAAAGTCTGGGAGCACGAACTGCCACTGATCGCTTCAAATGGAAATATCACCATATTCTATGACAAAATTATCCCAGCTGGCAGATACATCGAGGGAGGAGCAATTAAGCCCGACATCGTCATATGGGATAGAGGAAAGAAAACAGTCAAGATCATAGATGTAACAGTCCCCAATGACTACAGGCTAAATAGAGCTGAAAGGGAAAAAATCACCAAGTACCAAGACCTAAAAAATTACCTGAGAACAACATGGTCATTAAAAGAAATAGATATTTTACCGGTAGTGGTAGGTGCGACAGGTATTATGAAGAAGAACCTAAAGGATTACCTTGAGGCTATACCCGGACGACC
This sequence comes from Petrolisthes cinctipes, assembly GCA_033782935.1. Classification (NCBI taxonomy): domain Eukaryota; kingdom Metazoa; phylum Arthropoda; class Malacostraca; order Decapoda; family Porcellanidae; genus Petrolisthes; species Petrolisthes cinctipes. The sequence goes on from JAWQEG010000175.1 coordinate 2,663,236, forward strand.
AAGCGCCTGTGAGGTGCAGATTGCTGCCATCAAGGGAACTGTCACCATTCTGAAGAGGGCCCTTGGATACAAGGAATTCAACGCTTAGGGTGCAACTATAGGCCTCAGGGAGAGGCCCATTGCTACCCCGCTGAAAATTCTGCTAAGAAGAATAAAAAAAAAGAGAGTGAAGAACTTTAAATGTGAAGAATATGGTAAAAAGTTTGTGACAAAGAGTGATCTAAAGAAGTACATACTTATACACACAGGAGTGAAGGACTTTGAATGTAGTGAATGTGGTAAAAGGTTTGGTCAGAAATCTACCCTTAATGTACATATAAAAGTTCATACAAGAGTATAGGATTTTAAGTGTAATGAATGTGGTAAAATGTTTTCTGACAAATCCCAACTCACGTTACACAAAACTGTTCACACATGAAATAAAACATTGAATGTAAGCGGTGGCAAACAATGATTGCTCCCCTCCCCCCTAAGCATGATAAGGAAAAAACTGAAAATATCTAGAGGTAGCACATTATATTGTAGGTGTATGGTGACAAGGTGAGTATTCAGTGTTGCTTCCATTGGCGTCATTTACAGCTTCAAGACGAGCAGGGTAGGAAGACAAAAGTGACTCAAAAAGCTCCGTGTTGAACTCCATTACCCGAAGCAAACTATTGATGTGCTCCTCCATCTTGGTACGACTAAATGGAGTTGATAGAGGTTCACACAACATCCTTATTTTCAACCTCGTCCTTTAAGATAGATCCAACATTTTCACAGATGAGGAGAATTACTGGGCCACTCGTCATTACCAAGGACTATAAGGGGTACAGTTATGTTTGCATCCATAGCAAGACCCGACGATATAAGTAAAGGAAAAAACTTCTTGTGACCCTACATGCCCTCTCTCTCTCTCTCTCTCTCTCTCTCTCTCACAGATGAGGAGAATTACTGGGCCACTCGTCATTACCAAAGAAGTCAATGTTGTTGTCCTTCAGAAGGTTCTGGCTGGGTTCAAAGCACTTTCACATATGGTGCTTGGTTGTGCAGAAAGGTAACCTGAGTGACATCCACAACATTTTAAGAGTCTTCAAGAAAGGGAATGACAAGCTTTGTCAAGATCTTCTCCCCAAAATAATCTCCATCCCAACTTTACCCCCGAGGCTTTATCACCCACATCATCCACCATACAGTGAAGTCCTTGGACCCTCTTGGCCTCGTCTTGTCATTACTATCACTTACATTTTCTAATGCGACAGTAGAAAGAATATTTTCACAGATGAATGTTATTCACTCTAAACTGAGAAATCGTCTCAGTGTTAGGTCAGTAGAGGCATTAATTGTTAAAAATAAAGTATGGATTGGTTCATTATTTTCAATCCTGTGTAAACTTTGAGCCTTCTGATGATATGATCAGAAGTTTCAATTCTAAAGGTTCTGAAGAGGAGGAGAATAATATTATTGCTCTTGATGTACTACAATAAGAATCTGTGGCTGTAGGTATGTATACTGTATATCTAATTGTCATTATTAACATTGTTTAGCTAAGTTCTCATAGGCCTAGTTAGTCCTTACGGAAAATAAAACTGGCATTTTTAAGTTTACCTTCAGCAAAGATCAGTTATATGGTTGTCAAATATTAAGTAATTGCTTTTCTTTAGTGAGGAGAAATGTATTAATACAATATTCATGTACATTAAAAAGAAACAATAAAATTTGTCTTTATTTGTTTTGTGGGATCTTCATTTCAATGTGTGGGAAAAAAATCCTTAATCTGTTGGAAATTGGTACTACAAAATTGGCAACACTGGTTGTGACTGAGTGAATGAACTGAATGATTCCCTGATTAGGAAAGTGACACGAGGTGGGTGAGAGAAGGATAGGAAGGGTGAGGAATAGCAATAAAAGAAGATTGATGTAGAGCTGGTGGAATGAAGATATTGAAAATGCGAGGAAGGAGAGTAATAGGAAGTGTAGAAGACTAAGGTAAAATGTAGGCAATAGTGAGGAAGGTAGAATAGCATATGAGGAGGCATGGAAGGAGTATGAACGTAGACAGAAGGAGGTAAAAAAACTGATCAGAAAAGCCAGATGGAATAGCATATGAGGAGGCATGGAAGGAGTATGAACGTGGACAGGAGGAGGTAAAAAAAAATGATCAAAAAAGCCAGATAGAATAGCATATGAGGAGGCATGGAAGGAGTATGATCATGGACAGAAGGAGGTAAAAAAACTGATCAGGAAAGCCAGAGTTGTGGATGACAAGGAAGTGGTAGAGAGTTTGCGTGCCAAAGGAGAGGAAGGTGGTAAAGAGTGGTGTGACTTCTTAAGGGGTGAGAAGCAGAAGGAGAGAATCAGAGTGGATGAATTAGTGGTTGGAGGAAACATAGTGAGGGACACAAGGGACAAGGTGAATGCTATAAAGGAATTCTGGGAGGAAATAGGTGGTGTGAAAGAGGCAGAAATAAGTAAAGCTGAAATTAGGAAGTATGTAGGGAAACTGAAAGCAGGTAAAGCAGCAGGCAGGGATGGGGTTCAGTATGAGTTCTACAAGGAGGTAGGGGAAGGAGTATTAGGAGGCCTTTACTCTCTATTCAGAGCAATCTGGGTAGAGGAAAAAGTGCCAATTAAGTGGAATGAGAGTAGAGTGACTGTGTTGCATAAGGGAGGACACAAGAGTAAGAGGGAGCTTAGGAACTATAGGCCTATAGCTGTAATAGATACAGTATCAAAGGTGTTTTGTGGCATCCTGAATGAAAGGTTGAAAGAGAATGTGGAGAGGTATAAAGTGATGGGAGAGGAACAGAATGGTTTTAGGACAGATAGGAGAGGGGAGGATAATATGTTCGTAGTGAGAGAAATTATTGAAAAAATGGTGAAAGATAACAGGAAAGTTTACTTAGCATTTCTAGACATTGAGAAGGCGTATGACAGAGTTAACAGGTATAAGCTAGGCAAGGTCTTGGAGAGAGTGGGAGTTAGTAGCAAGGTAATGAATATTATAATGAGTATGTATAAGGAAACCTGGGCAGTGTACAGTATGGGCGATTTAGAGACAGGGTGGGTGGAGAGTAAGAGAGGTGTGAGGCAAAGATGCGTACTTTCACCATTGTTGTTTGGTCTGTATACAGAGGAACTAGCTGCACAAGTGAGGAAGGAAGGTTTAGGGATTCAGGTAGAGGAGTATGTACTGAGTATTTTGTTGTATGCAGATGATGTGGTGATTCTGAGTGAGACAGGTGAGACACTGCAGAGAATACTTGATGTAGGTACAGAGTATGGGAATGATTTTAATGTCAAGTATGGGAGTGATAAGAGCAAAGTATTGGTAGTGAATGGGGATGACCGGGATATAGGTAGAACGTGGAGACTGGGTGAAAATATGATTGAAAGGACACAAGAGTATAGATACTTGGGAATAATTGTGGATGAGAAAGGGTGTGATAGGACAAAGACTGATAGGTTATCAAGAGCAAACCAGTGGGTAGGAAGACTAGGAAGTATTGCAAGGTGTATAGCCAATAAGTATGAGGTAGTGTGTGGTGTATGGAAAGGTATGGCTGTACCTGGACTCATGTATAGACTGGAGACTATGACATGGACAGTGAATGACTTGAACAGACTGGAAGCCTTCTCAATGTCTAGAAATGCTAAGTAAACTTTCCTGTTATCTTTCACCATTTTTTCAATAATTTCTCTCACTACGAACATATTATCCTCCCCTCTCCTATCTGTCCTAAAACCATTCTGTTCCTCTCCCATCACTTTATACCTCTCCACATTCTCTTTCAACCTTTCATTCAGGATGCCACAAAACACCTTTGATACTGTATCTGTTAGAGCTATAGGCCTATAGTTCCTAAGCTCCCTCTTACTCTTGTGTCCTCCCTTATGCAACACAGTCACTGTACTCTCATTCCACTTACTTGGCACTTTTTCCTCTACCCAGATTGCTCTGAATAGAGAGTAAAGGCCTCCTAATACTCCTTCCCCTCCCTCCTTGTAGAACTCATACGGAACCCCATCCCTGCCTGCTGCTTTACCTGCTTTCAGTTTCCCTACATACTTCCTAATTTCAGCTTTACTTATTTCTGCCTCATTCACACCACCTATTTCCTCCCAGAATTCCTTTATAGCATTCACCTTGTCCCTTGTGTCCCTCACTATGTTTCCTCCAACCACTAATTCATCCACTCTGATTCTCTCCTTCTGCTTCTCACCCCTTAAGAAGTCACACCACTCTTTACCACCTTCCTCTCCTTTGGCACGCAAACTCTCTACCACTTCCTTGTCATCCACAACTCTGGCTTTCCTGATCAGTTTTTTTACCTCCTTCTGTCCATGATCATACTCCTTCCATGCCTCCTCATATGCTATTCTATCTGGCTTTTTTGATCATTTTTTTTACCTCCTCCTGTCCACGTTCATACTCCTTCCATGCCTCCTCATATGCTATTCCATCTGGCTTTTCTGATCAGTTTTTTTACCTCCTTCTGTCTACGTTCATACTCCTTCCATGCCTCCTCATATGCTATTCTATCTTCCTCACTATTGCCTACATTTTACCTTAGTCTTCTACACTTCCTATTACTCTCCTTCCTCGCATTCTCAATATCTTCATTCCACCAGCTCTACATCAATCTTCTTTTATTGCTATTCCTCACCTTTCCTATCCTTCTCTCACCCACCTCGTGTCACTTTCCTAATCAGGGAATCATTCAGTTCATTCACTCAGTCACAACCAGTGTTGCCAATTTTGTAGTACCAATTTCCAACAGATTAAGGATTTTTTTCCCACACATTGAAATGAAGATCCCACAAAACAAATAAAGACAAATTTTATTGTTTCTTTTTAATGTACATGAATATTGTATTAATACATTTCTCCTCACTAAAGAAAAGCAATTACTTAATATTTGACAACCATATAACTGATCTTTGCTGAAGGTAAACTTAAAAATGCCAGTTTTATTTTCCGTAAGGACTAACTAGGCCTATGAGAACTTAGCTAAACAATGTTAATAATGACAATTAGATATACAGTATACATACCTACAGCCACAGATTCTTATTGTAGTACATCAAGAGCAATAATATTATTCTCCTCCTCTTCAGAACCTTTAGAATTGAAACTTCTGATCATATCATCAGAAGGCTCAAAGTTTACACAGGATTGAAAATAATGAACCAATCCATACTTTATTTTTAACAATTAATGCCTCTACTGACCTAACACTGAGACGATTTCTCAGTTTAGAGTGAATAACATTCATCTGTGAAAATATTCTTTCTACTGTGGCATTAGAAAATGTAAGTGATAGTAATGACAAGACGAGGCCAAGAGGGTCCAAGGACTTCACTGTATGGTGGATGATGTGGGTGATAAAGCCTCGGGGGTAAAGTTGGGATGGAGATTATTTTGGGGAGAAGATCTTGACAAAGCTTGTCATTCCCTTTCTTGAAGACTCTTAAAATGTTGTGGATGTCACTCAGGTTACCTTTCTGCACAACCAAGCACCATATGTGAAAGTGCTTTGAACCCAGCCAGAACCTTCTGAAGGACAACAACATTGACTTCTTTGGTAATGACGAGTGGCCCAGTAATTCTCCTCATCTGTGAGAGAGAGAGAGAGAGAGAGAGAGAGAGAGAGAGAGAGAGAGAGAGAGAGAGAGAGAGAGGGCATGTAGAGTCACAAGAAGTTTTTTCCTTTACTTATATCGTCGGGTCTTGCTATGGATGGAAACATAACTGTACCCCTTATAGTCCTTGGTAATGACGAGTGGCCCAGTAATTCTCCTCATCTGTGAAAATGTTGGATCTATCTTAAAGGACGAGGTTGAAAATAAGGATGTTGTGTGAACCTCTATCAACTCCATTTAGTCGTACCAAGATGGAGGAGCTCATCAATAGTTTGCTTCGGGTAATGGAGTTCAACACGGAGCTTTTTGAGTCACTTTTGTCTTCCTACCCTGCTCGTCTTGAAGCTGTAAATGACGCCAATGGAAGCAACACTGAATACTCACCTTGTCACCATACACCTACAATATAATGTGCTACCTCTAGATATTTTCAGTTTTTTCCTTATCATGCTTAGGGGGGAGGGGAGCAATCATTGTTTGCCACCGCTTACATTCAATGTTTTATTTCATGTGTGAACAGTTTTGTGTAACGTGAGTTGGGATTTGTCAGAAAACATTTTACCACATTCATTACACTTAAAATCCTATACTCTTGTATGAACTTTTATATGTACATTAAGGGTAGATTTCTGACCAAACCTTTTACCACATTCACTACATTCAAAGTCCTTCACTCCTGTGTGTATAAGTATGTACTTCTTTAGATCACTCTTTGTCACAAACTTTTTACCACATTCTTCACATTTAAAGTTCTTCACTCTCTTTTTTTTATTCTTCTTAGCAGAATTTTCAGCGGGGTAGCAATGGGCCTCTCCCTGAGGCCTATAGTTGCACCCTAAGCGTTGAATTCCTTGTATCCAAGGGCCCTCTTCAGAATGGTGACAGTTCCCTTTAAGGCAGCAATCTGCACCTCACAGGCGCTTGGTCGTCCGGGTATAGCCTCAAGGTAATCCTTTAGGTTCTTCTTCATAATACCCGTCGCGCCTACCACTACCGGTAAAATATCTATTTCTTTTAATGACCATGTTGTTCTCAGGTAATTTTTTAGGTCTTGGTACTTGGTGATTTTTTCCCTTTCAGCTCTATTTAGCCTGTAGTCATTGGGGACTGTTACATCTATGATCTTGGCTGTTTTCTTTCCTCTATCCCATATGACGATGTCGGGCTTAATTGCTCCTCCCTCGATGTATCTGCAAGCTGGGATTATTATGTCATAGAATATGGTGATATTTCCATTTGAAGCGATCGGTTGCGGTTCGTGCTCCCAGACTTTTTCCGCGGCTTCCACTTGTATTTCTTTGCAAATTTTCCAGTGCAGATATTTACAAACCTTGTTGTGCCGCGTGGTGTAATGTCCTTCCGCCATTAATATAATCACTTGGAATACTCAAATCATCCGTGTCGTAACACTCAGGGAACAGATGTGTTTTTAGCCTTTTCTTAAAAATGGTGCAATTTTCACTACTCCGGACATCTAATGGCAATCCATTAAAGAGCCTTATTGGTGCACACCTTTCAAACACTCTGAAACCCATTGTCAGATTACTCCTTGGTTCATTTAACCTGTATTGATCATCACTATGCCTGAGTTCCATTGAGGTATTTACTTGAAAACCTCTTAAAAGATTCATCAAGTACTCCGGTTTTCCAAATTTTAATGCTCGGAATGTTAGAAGACATATCTTGTAAACAATCCTCACCTTTATTGGTAACCAATGTACGTCAATGAGTGCTGGGGTTATCCTCTCACGAGATGGAAGACCTTTAATTAATCTCGCTGCTCTATTCATTACGTTTTGCAATTTTCTTAACCGATAGTCTGGCAAACCATAATATAGGGAATTGCAGTAATCCAGTCTGCTTATGACATAGTTATGAAGAAGTATCTTCACGGTATCCTGATCTAAATATTTTCTAACAAAAGCAATGTTCCTCAGGTGATAACCAGAAACTTTCACCACTTGATTAATTTGAGCTTCGAAAGAAAGATTTTCGTCTAGCAGCACTCCTAAGTCTTTCACTTTGTTTCTTACATCCAGCGTGCTACCATGCACTTGTAAGCTTGAGATGTCCAATCTTCTAAGATTGGTCTTCTTTCCAACGACCAAACACTCAGTTTTACTTGGATTTAACTTGAGTCGTTTCAAATCCATCCAATCCTTAATATCGGACATAATAACACTCAAATTCACCTCTGCATCCACCACATTATTTATAGATATATAAAACTGTGTATCATCAGCAAATAGTTTAAAGTTAGCACCATGTTTCTCTAGTATATGTGATAGTTTGATGGTGTAGATACAGAAGAGAATAAGACCCAATACACTCCCCTGAGGGACTCCTCTTCACAGGGGTTTATTTCTTGAAAAGGATTTCCCAACCTGTACACAATATGTTCTATCTTTTAAATAACTTTCCAGATAGACAAGTACATTCCCCTCAACACCTATAGACTTTAAATCATCTAGGAGTATACTATGTACTACTGTGTCAAATGCAGCACTCAAATCAAGAATAATAAACACTACACTTTCCTTCATCCATTAACACCATTAGGTTATTTACTACAGCCGCCTATATGTAGACTGACTATCAGGTATAGCCTTCACCTTATTCAAGTGATGCCATAACTGATCTAAAATTACATTTTCAATCACTTTCGATAAAAAGGTCAGATTTGATACTGGTCTATACGAACTTAGACTCTGAGGATCAAGGTTACCTTTTACAATAGGCTTGATAATAGCCAATTTCTCACTCTCCAGAAAAACATTGTTATCAAAACTTAGGTTGATAATTTGCAGGAACACATTAAAATTTTCGTCTACATTTTTACTCGTTATAACATCCGATACAGGTAACGGATCATTATCGCAATGAGTTAATTTCACTCGTTGTACAATTTCTTTCATCTTGGCCATACCGATGTTTTGAAAGCAAAGTAGTTTGCTCTCAGACATTTGAGTATGTCTATGCATCACATTATAACCATTTCCTGGAAAGCTTTCCACTATAGTTGCTATTTTATTGTCAAAAAATTCTAAGAATTTGTTTGCAAGTACTTCATCAGTATATCCTTAAGGCAACCTTCTTTTTATTACCAGTTAAATTATTGAGTATGAGATATAGTTTATTCATATCTGACCTGGCCTCCTTGACTTTACTAGAGTAATATTGCCTCTTTCTCCGTACTATGAGTCTGTTTTCTTCTCTCTTTGCGTGTTGATAATCTCTCCTAGCAATATATGTGCGTAGTCTACGCCAAGCTCTTTCTTTTTTCTTCTTCTTTGCCTTAGCTCGTGATATCTCACCATTAAACCATGGTGCATGATCTTTCACAATTATTTCCTTTGTAATTACAGGACACATTGCCTCATATTCCTCTTTAAAAACACGATTATACAAAATCGATACACATCGCACACACTTTCCCGCCTCCGTCATATCATGTTCACAGCTATTTTGCATCTCTGTTTCCAACCTTCGTATCGCACTGTCAATAAGTGTCTCGGGATCGAAATATTTGTTAACTCTGAAACTGATCCATTTTCTTTGCGCCCTCTCTTTCTCAAAGGGAGAGGATGAAAGTATGATGTGTATACATGTATTCTTTGGTGCTGTTTTTTTGTTTTCTCTCTGCAGAGGAAGACAGTAAGAGAGCGCCGTTGCAAAGGCTACACCCGAACGCGGGTCACTCTCAGTCATCATCATCAACAACAACAATAATAAAGTGTGAGTTTTTGTAGTTTTCTATGTTGTATTGTTGTAATTGATAATATTAATGGTTCTTTAGTGGTTTATTATGATATATACGAGTCAATAGGGAAGGAAAGCAAGTGAAATACAATATATAATTCATCGATATAAGATAATTAAATTTAACAAGTATAATAATTTAATTAATTAACACAGGCTTAGTAAATTACGTTATTAACCTGTAAAGTAATGAATAAAACAAACCTGGAAACACACACACACATAACCCTTGAAAAAAAAAAAAACACGCAAACCTGGAAAAAAAAACAAGGAAATATAACGGTAATTATCTATTATATTGCCATTTTATATTATAATGTTTTTACCTTCTTTACCCACTAATTTACAACATTCTAAGACACTTTTCTTCTATGGTATTTTCTTTTGCAATGCCCCATTTCCAAGATAGGGCATATTCAAATGGGGCATTTTGAAATTAGCCTGACCGGAAAATATTGAAAGAATTACCGTTATTGAGTACGGTATTTCTACCTTCATTACCCACTAATTTAGACCATTCTAAGACTATTTCCTTCTATGACATTTCCTCTGCAAATGCCCCATTTCAAAGATAGGGCATATTCAAATGGGGCATTTTGAAATTAGCCTGACCTGACTTAACCTAACCTAGACCGCATCAGACTACCGGGAACAAACCTGGGAAAACTACCGGGACCTAACCTGTGCAAACTACTGGAACCTAACCTGTGCAAACTACTGAGACCTAACCTGTGCAAACTACTGGGACCTAACCTGGGGAAACTACTGGGACCTAACCTGACCCAACAAAACCTAACATAACATAACCTTTCCTTATCTGACCTGACCTAACCTAACCAAACCTTACCTTACCCTATCTGACCTAACCTAACATAACCAAACCTTACCTTATCTGACCTAACCTAACATAACCAAAACTTACTTTATATGACCTAACCTAACCTAACATAACCAAACTTTACCTTATCTTACCTAACATAACATAACCAAACCTTACCTTATCTGACCTAACATAACCAAGCCTTACCTTATCTGACCTAACCTAACATAACCAAATCTTACCTCATCTGACCTAACATAACCAAACCTTACCTTATCTGACCTAACCTAACATAACCAAACCTTACCTTATCTGACCTAACCTAACCTAACATAACTTTACCTAACCTAACAGCAGACTATCGGGACCAAACTGAGGCAAACTATCGGGACCTAACTGGACATAGTCAATTTTTGGTGCTACAGAATATTACAGTTAATATTCAGTAAATGTTTGAATCTTCAAATGATGTAAGACTGGTATTGTTATTGTTTCAGATTCATATGAAGTAACACTGTGGTTGGCAGCCCTGACACCAATAACAGTGTGGTTGGCAGCTCTGACAACAGTAATAACCAAGTGGTCATATTGGTGGCAGAATAAAACTGTGTTAGTGATGGAGGTGGAAGGAAGTGACACCATCAATGTTGTCAGAGAAGAGAAGTGTAACAAGTTGGTCTGTCAACAATGTGGTCAAAAGTTTAGTAGGAAATGCCATCTCACTCACCATTTGTTGACTCATACTGGAAAGAAAATGTTTATGTGTGATGAGTGTGGTAAAAAGTTTAGTTGGAAATCTGACTTTAAGAAACACAGCATTGTTCACACAGGAGAGAGGAACTTTGAATGTGAAAAATGTGGTAAAAAGTTTGTGAGAGAGGATAATTTAAAGCAACACATACTTATACACACAGGAGAAAAGAACTTTGAATGTGAAGAATGTGGTAAAAAGTTTGTGAGAAAGGGTGATCTAAAGAAACACATACTTATACACACAGGAGTGAAGGACTTTGAATGTGAAGAATGTGGTAAAAAGTTTATGACTAAGAGTGAATTAAAGCTACACATACTTATACACACAGGAGTGAAGGACTTTGAATGTGAAGAATGTGGTAAAAAGTTTGTGAGAAAGGGTGATCTAAAGAAACACATACTTATACACACAGGAGTGAAGGACTTTGAATGTGAAGAATGTGGTAAAAAGTTTGCGAGAAAAACTTGTCTAAAGGAGCACATACTTATACACACAGGAGTAAAGAACTTTGAATGTGAAGAATGTGGTAAAAAGTTTGTGAGAAAGGATAATTTAAAGCTACACATACTTATACACACAGGAGAGAGGAACTTTGAATGTGAAGAATGTGGTAAAAAGTTTGTGAGAAAAGATTATCTAAAGCAACATATACTTATACACACAGGAGTGAAGAACTTTGAATGTGAAGAATGTGGTAAAAAGTTTGTGACAAATAGTGATATAAAGAAACACATACTTATACACACAGGAGAGAGGAACTTTGAATGTGAAGAATGTGGTAAAAAGTTTGTGACAAAGAGTGATATAAAGAAACACATACTTATACACACAGGAGAGAGGAACTTTGAATGTGAAGAATGTGGTATAAAATGTGTGACAAAGAGTAATCTAAACAAACACATACTTATACACACAGGAGAGAGGAACTTTGAATGTGAAGAATGTGATAAAAAGTTTGTGACAAAGAGTGTTCTAAATCGACACATACTTATACACACAGGAGTGAAGAACTTTAAATGTGAAGAATGTGGTAAAAAGTTTCTGACAAAGGTTAATCTAAAGCAACACATACTTATACACACAGGAGTGAAGAACTTTGAATGTGAAGAATGTGGTAAAAAGTTTCTGGCAAAGGGTGATCTAAAGAAGCACATACTTATACACACAAGAGTGAAGGACTTTGAATGTAAAGAATGTGGTAAAAGGTTTGGTCAGAAATCTACCCTTAATGTACATATAAAAGTTCATACAAGAGTATAGGATTTTAAGTGTAATGAATGTGGTAAAAAGTTTTCTGACAAATCCCAACTCACGTTACACAAAACTGTTCACACATGAAATAAAACATTGAATGTAAGCGATGGCAAACAATGTAGGTAAAGAAAAAAACTTGTTCTGACCCTACGTGCCCTCTCTCTCTCTCTCTCTCTCTCTCTCTCTCTCTCTCTCTCTCTCTCTCACAGATGAGGAGAATTACTGGGCCACTCGTCATTACCAAAGAAGTCAATGTTGTTGTCCTTCAGAAGGTTCTGGCTGGGTTCAAAGCACTTTCACATAATGTGGTGCTTGGTTGTGCAGAAAGGTAACCTGAGTGACATCCACAACATTTTAAGAGTCTTCAAGAAAGGGAATGACAAGCTTTGTCAAGATCTTCTCCCCAAAATAATCTCCATCCCAACTTTACCCCCGAGGCTTTATCACCCACATCATCCACCATACAGTGAAGTCCTTGGACCCTCTTGGCCTCGTCTTGTCATTACTATCACTTACATTTTCTAATGCGACAGTAGAAAGAATATTTTCACAGATGAATGTTGTTCACTCTAAACTGAGAAATCGTCTCAGTGTTAGGTCAGTAGAGGCATTAATTGTTAAAAATAAAGTATGGATTGGTTTATTATTTTCAATCCTGTGTAAACTTTGAGCCTTCTGATGATATGATCAGAAGTTTCAATTCTAAAGGTTCTGAAGAGGAGGAGAATAATATTATTGCTCTTGATGTACTACAATAAGAATCTGTGGCTGTAGGTATGTATACTGTATATCTAATTGTCATTATTAACATTGTTTAGCTAAGTTCTCATAGGCCTAGTTAGTCCTTACGGAAAATAAAACTGGCATTTTTAAGTTTACCTTCAGCAAAGTTCAGTTATATGGTTGTCAAATATTAAGTAATTGCTTTTCTTTAGTGAGGAGAAATGTATTAATACAATATTCATGTACATTAAAAAGAAACAATAAAATTTGTCTTTATTTGTTTTGTGGGATCTTCCTTTCAATCAGTGGGAAAAAAAATCCTTAATCTGTGGGAAATTGGTACTACAAAATTGGCAACACTGGTTGTGACTGAGTGAATGAACTGAATGATTCCCTGATTAGGAAAGTGACACGAGGTGGGTGAGAGAAGGATAGGAAGGGTGAGGAATAGCAATAAAAGAAGATTGATGTAGAGCTGGTGGAATGAAGATATTGAAAATGCGAGGAAGGAGAGTAATAGGAAGTGTAGAAGACTAAGGTAAAATGTAGGCAATAGTGAGGAAGATAGAATAGCATATGAGGAGGCATGGAAGGAGTATGAACGTAGACAGGAGGTAAAAAACTGATCAGAAAAGCCAGATGGAATAGCATATGAGGAGGCATGGAAGGAGTATGAACGTGGACAGGAGGAGGTAAAAAAAAATGATCAAAAAAGCCAGATTGAATAGCATATGAGGAGGCATGGAAGGAGTATGATCATGGACAGAAGGAGGTAAAAAAACTGATCAGGAAAGCCAGATTTGTGGATGACAAGAAAGTGGTAGAGAGTTTGCGTGCCAAAGGAGAGGAAGGTGGTAAAGAGTGGTGTGACTTCTTAAGGGGTGAGAAGCAGAAGGAGAGAATCAGAGTGGATGAATTAGTGGTTGGAGGAAACATAGTGAGAGACACAAGGGACAAGGTGAATGCTATAAAGGAATTCTGGGAGGAAATAGGTGGTGTGAATGAGGCAGAAATAAGTAAAGCTGAAATTAGGAAGTATATAGGGAAACTGAAAGCAGGTAAAGCAGCAGGCAGGGATGGGGTTCCATATGAGTTCTACAAGGAGGGAGGGGAAGGAGTATTAGGAGGCCTTTACTCTCTATTCAGAGCAATCTGGGTAGAGGAAAAAGTGCCAATTAAGTGGAATGAGAGTAGAGTGAATGTGTTGCATAAGGGAGGACACAAGAGTAAGAGGGAGCTTAGGAACTATAGGCCTATAGCTGTAATAGATACAGTATCAAAGGTGTTTTGTGGCATCCTGAATGAAAGGTTGAAAGAGAATGTGGAGAGGTATAAAGTGATGGGAGAGGAACAGAATGGTTTTAGGACAGATAGGAGAGGGGAGGATAATATGTTCGTAGTGAGAGAAATTATTGAAAAAATGGTGAAAGATAACAGGAAAGTTTACTTAGCATTTCTAGACATTGAGAAGGCGTATGACAGAGTTAACAGGTATAAGCTAGGCAAGGTCTTGGAGAGAGTGGGAGTTAGTAGCAAGGTAATGAATATTATAATGAGTATGTATAAGGAAACCTGGGCAGTGTACAGTATGGGCGATTTAGAGACAGGGTGGGTGGAGAGTAAGAGAGGTGTGAGGCAAAGATGCGTACTTTCACCATTGTTGTTTGGTCTGTATACAGAGGAACTAGCTGCACGAGTGAGGAAGGAAGGTTTAGGGATTCAGGTAGGGGAGTATGTACTGAGTATTTTGTTGTATGCAGATGATGTGGTGATTCTGAGTGAGACAGGTGAGACACTGCAGAGAATACTTGATGTAGTTACAGAGTATGGGAATGATTTTAATGTCAAGTTTGGGAGTGATAAGAGCAAAGTATTGGTAGTGAATGGGGATGACCGGGATATAGGTAGAACATGGAGACTGGGTGAAAATGTGATTGAAAGGACACAAGAGTATAGATACTTGGGAATAATTGTGGATGAGAAAGGGTGTGATAGGACAAAGACTGATAGGTTATCAAGAGCAAACCAGTGGGTAGGAAGACTAGGAAGTGTGGCAAGGTGTAGAGCCAATAAGTATGAGGTAGTGTGTGGTGTATGGAAAGGTATGGCTGTACCTGGACTCATGTATGGACTGGAGACTATGACATGGACAGTGAATGACTTTAACAGACTGGAAGTAGTACAGAATAGGATAGGAAGAACAGCTTCTTCTTCCCCAGCTTTTCCCGTCTTTATACGGGGTCGTTGTTTTTGGTAAGTCGCTTCCACTGTCCTCTGTCGCCATATTCGTCTCCAGTCAGATTCTTCTCTTTAAGGTCTTCATCCACACAATCCTTCCATCTTCTTCTTGGCCTCCCTCTTTTCCTTCTGCCTTCTACTTCTATATTCATGACCTTAGCTATGTTATTATCCTCCCTCCTCATCACATGACCATACCATTGTAACCTTCGCTCTTGCACTATCTTTGATATTTCAATCACTTTGGTTGTCCCTCTTATCCTTTTGTTTCTAATTCTATCATATCTCGTCACTCCGCACATCCATCTTAGCATCCTCATTTCTGCCACCTCCAATTTCTTCTCCTGAGCCTTTTTGATGGGCCAGGTTTCTGCTCCGTACATAAATGCAGGTTTCACCACAGTTTTATATACCTTTCCTTTCACTCGTGCGCTGATCTTTTTGTCGCACAATACTGTGGGATAGGAAGAACAGCATTAGGTGCAAACAAGTATGTAGGTGTGGAAGCAATAAGAGGTGACGCTGGATGGAGTACGTTTGAGGAGAGGATAGCCAAAGGAGTGTTGAGATATAAGGTTAGACTAGAGGGAATGAATGAAGACAGATGGGCTCGAAGAGTGTATAAATGGACAGGACGGTACACCAAGTGAAGAAGGATGTGTGATAAGAGAATGGAAAAGTGTGGAATGCAGTACCCAATGCTAGATGAAAGGGGCAGATGGAATGATGAGAAATGAATGAATGAGATTATGAGACGGATACAAGAAATAGGCAGAGATGAATGGATGAGAGGCATAAGTCAGAAGAGCACGCTAGATTGGTACTCCTCTAAGGACATACCAAGGAGTGAAGTGTTCTATGATGGTAGCTGGGGAAGTGAGCTGATGTTTAAGGCAAGAACGAAGTCACTGGAGGTGAATGACAGAATATATAGATGGAGTAATGAAGGTATTAAGGTGTGTGGGATGTGTGAGAGTAGGGAAGATGAGACAGTAGAACATGTGTTGATGGTATGTGATAAGTATGAACGAGAGAGAGCTATCATGCTGAATGTGGTAATTAGTGAACTAGGAGTGAGAAAATGGAGGGAGATGATGGTGGAAGCGACAGTGGCAGCTAGATCTTAGTGAACGAGAGCTGTACAGTCCAGTGATAATAGAGAGTGGGAAAGAATGAGACGAGGAAGTGGGGTGGGGAGGAAGAGGAGGAGGAGGAGGAGGGATGTGGGGTGGGTTGGGGCGTGGTGGGGGAAGAGGAGGGATGTGCGTAGGGGTGTGGTCTGGCAGGGAGGTGGAGGAGGAGGAGGAAAAGAAGGAGTATTTAGGGACGAGTAGGTTGTATAGGATATACTTGTTACTTGTTACTTGTTGTTGGATATTCTATGCTCCGCTCCACCAGCAGATGGTGGTCCGCAGGGCCTCTCTCAATATTACTAAACACTATAATCACTTGTAATACTCATATCATCCGTGTCGTAACACTCAGCGAACAGATGTGTTTTCAGTCTTTTCTTAAAAATGGTGCAATTTTCACTGTTCCGGACATCTAATGGCAATCCATTAAAGAGCCTTATTGGTGCACACCTTTCAAACACTCTGAAACCCATTGTCAGATTACTCCTTGGTTCATTTAACCTGTATTGATCATCACTATGCCTGAGTTCCATTGAGGTATTTACTTGAAAACCTCTTAAAAGATTCATCAAGTACTCCGGTTTTCCAAATTTTAATGCTCGGAATGTTAGAAGACATATCTTGTAAACAATCCTCGCCTTTATTGGTAACCAATGTACGTCAATGAGTGCTGGGGTTATCCTCTCACGAGATGGAAGACCTTTAATTAATCTTGCTGCTCTGTTCATTACGTTTTGCAATTTTCTTAACCGATAGTCTGGCAAACCATAATATAGGGAATTGCAGTAATCCAGTCTGCTTATGACATAGTTATGAAGAAGCATCTTCACGGTATCCTGATCTAAATATTTTCTAACAAAAGCAATGTTCCTCAGGTGATAACCAGAAACTTTCACCACTTGATTAATTTGAGCTTCGAAAGAAAGATTTTCGTCTAGCAGCACTCCTAAGTCTTTCACTTTGTTTCTTACATCCAGCGTACTACCATGCACTTGAGATGTCCAATCTTCTAAGATTGGTCTTCTTTCCAACGACCAAACACTCAGTTTTACTTGGATTTAACTTGAGTTGTTTCAAATCCATCCAATTCTAAATATCGGACATAATAACACTCAAATGCACCTCTGCATTCACCACATTATTTATAGATATATAAAACTGTGTATCATCAGCAAATAGTTTGAAGTTAGCACCATGTTTCTCTAGTATATGTAATAGTTTGATAGTGTAGATACAGAAGAGAATAGAACCCAATACACTCCCCTGAGGGACTCCTCTTCACAGAGGTTTATTTCTTGAAAAGGATTTCCCAACCTGTACACAATATGTTCTATCTTTTAAATAACTTTCCAGATAGACCAGTACATTCCCCTCAACACCTATAGACTTTAAATCATCTAGGAGTATACTATGTACTACTGTGTCAAATGCAGCACTCAAATCAAGCAAAATAAGAACACTACACTTTCCTTCATCCATTAACACCATTAGGTTATTTACTACAGTACATAGTGCAGTATCAGTTGAGTATAGCTGCCTATATGTAGACTGACTATCAGGTATAGCCTTCACCTTATTCAAGTGATGCAATAACTGATCTAAAATTACATTTTCAATCACTTTCGATAAAAAGGTCAGATTTGATACTGGTCTATACGAACTTAGACTCTGAGGATCAAGGTTACCTTTTACAATAGGCTTGATAATAGCCAATTTCTCACTCTCCGGAAAAACATTGTTATCAAAACTTAGGTTGGTAATTTGCAGGAACATGTTAAAAATGTCGTCTACATTTTTACTCGTTATAACATCCGATACAGGTAACGGATCATTATCGCAATGAGTTAATTTCACTCGTTGTACAATTTCTTTCATCTTGGCCATACCGATGTTTTGAAAGCAAAGTAATTTGCTCTCAGACATTTGAGTATGTCTATGCATCACATTCAAACCACTTCCTGGAAAGCTTTCCACTATAGTTGCTATTTTATTGTCAAAAAATTCTAAGAATTTGTTTGCAAGTACTTCATCAGGATATCCTTCAGGCAACCTTGGCTTCTTTTTATTACCAGTTAAATTATTGAGTATGAGATATAGTTTATTCATATCTGACCTCGCCTCCTTGACTTTACTAGAGTAATATTGCCTCTTTCTCCATACTATGAGTCTGTTTTCTTCTCTCTTTGCGTGTTGATAATCTCTTCTAGCAATATCAGTGCGTAGTCTACGCCAAGCTCTTTCTTTTTTCTTCTTCTTTGCCTTAGCTCGTGATATCTCACCATTAAACCATGGTGCATGATCTTTCACAATTATTTCCTTTGTAATTACAGGACACATTGCCCCATATTGCTCTTTAAAAACACGATTATACAAAATCGATACACATCGCACACACTTTCCCGCCTCCGTCATATCATGTTCACAGCTATTTTGCATCTCTGTTTCCAACCTTCGTATCGCACTGTCAATAAGTGTCTCGGGATCGAAATATTTTTTAACTCTGAAACTGATCCATTTTCTTTGCGCCCTCTCTTTCTCAAAGGGAGAGGATGAAAGTATGATGTGTATACATGTATTCTTTGGTGCTGTTTTTTTGTTTTCTCTCTGCAGAGGAAGACAGTAAGAGAGCGCCGTTGCAAAGGCTACACCCGAACGCGGGTCACTCTCAGTCATCATCATCAACAACAACAATAATAAAGTGTGAGTTTTTGTAGTTTTCTATGTTGTATTGTTGTAATTGATAATATTAATGGTTCTTTAGTGGTTTATTATGATATATACGAGTTAATAGAGAAGGAAAGCAAGTGAAATACAATATATAATTCATCGATATAAGATAATTAAATTTAACAAGTATAATAATTTAATTAATTAACACAGGCTTAGTAAATTACGTTATTAACCTGTAAAGTAATGAATAAAACAAACCTGGAAACACACACACAAGCCTTGAAAAAAAAAAAAAAAAAACCTGGAAAAAAAAAACGAGGAAATATACCGGTAATTATCTATTATATTGCCATTTTATATTATAATGTTTTTACCTTCTTTACCCACTAATTTACAACATTCTAAGACACTTTTCTTCTATGGTATTTTCTTTTGCAATGCCCCATTTCCAAGATAGGGCATATACAAATGGGGCATTTTGAAATTAGCCTGACCGGTAAATATTAAAAGAATTAACGTTATTGAGTACGGTATTTCTACCTACATTACCCACTAATTTAGACCATTCTAAGACTATTTCCTTCTATGGCATTTCCTCTGCAAATGTCCCATTTCAAAGATAGGGCATATTCAAATGGGGCATTTTGAAATTAGCCTGACCTGACTTAACCTAAACTAGACCGCATCAGACTACCTGGAACAAACCTGGGAAAACTACCGGAACCTAACCTGTGCAAACTACTAGGACCTAACCTGTGCAAACTACTGAGACCTAACCTGTGCAAACTACTGGGACCTAACCTGGGGAAACTACTGGGACCTAACCTGACCCAACAAAACCTAACATAACATAACCTTTCCTTATCTGACCTGACCTAACCTAACCAAACCTTACCTTACCCTATCTGACCTAACCTAACATAACCAAACCTTACTTTATCTGATCTAACCTAACATAACCAAATCTTACCTTATATGACCAAACATAACCAAACCTTACCTTATCTGACCTAACATAACATAACCAAACCTTACCTTATCTGACCTAACATAACCAAACCTTACCTTATCTGACCTAACCTAACATAACCAAACCTTACCTTATCTGATCTAACCTAACATAACCAAATCTTACCTCATCTGACCTAACATAACCAAACCTTACCTTATCTGACCTAACCTAACGTAACCAAACCTTACCTTATCTGACCTAACCTAACCTAACATAACTTTACCTAACCTAACAGCAGACTATTGGGACCAAACCGAGGCAAACTACCGGGACCTAACTGGACATAGTCAATTTTTGGTGCTACAGAATATTACAGTTAATATTCAGTAAATGTTTGAATCTTCAAATGATGTAAGACTGGTATTGTTATTGTTTCAGATTCATATGAAGTAACACTGTGGTTGGCAGCCCTGACACCAATAACAGTGTGGTTGGCAGCTCTGACAACAGTAATAACCAAGTGGTCATATTGGTGGCAGAATAAAGCTGTGTTAGTGATGGAGGTGGAAGAAAGTGACACCATCAATGTTGTCAGAGAAGAGAAGTGTAACAAGTTGGTCTGTCAACAATGTGGTCAAAAGTTTAGTAGGAAATGCCATCTCACTCACCATTTGTTGACTCATACTGGAAGGAAAATGTTTATGTGTGATGAGTGTGGTAAAAAATTTAGTTGGAAATCTGACCTTAAGAAACACAGCATTGTTCACACAGGAGAGAGGAACTTTGAATGTGAAGAATGTGGTAAAAAGTTTGTGAGAGAGGATAATTTAAAGCAACACATACTTATACACACAGGAGAAAAGAACTTTGAATGTGAAGAATGTGGTAAAAAGTTTGGGAAAAAGAGTAATCTAAAGGAGCACATTCTTATACACACAGGAGTGAAGAACTTTGAATGTGAAGAATGTGGTAAAAAGTTTGTGAGAAAGGGTGATCTAAAGAAACACATACTTATACACACAGGAGTGAAGGACTTTGAATGTGAAGAATGTGGTAAAAAGTTTGTGAGAAAGGGTGATCTAAAGAAACACATACTTATACACACAGGAGTGAAGGACTTTGAATGTGAAGAATGTGGTAAAAAGTTTGTGACTAAGAGTGAATTAAAGCTACACATACTTATACACACAGGAGTGAAGGACTTTGAATGTGAAGAATGTGGTAAAAAGTTTGTGAGAAAAAGTTGTCTAAAGGAGCACATACTTATACACACAGGAGTGAAGAAATTTGAATGTAATGAATGTGGTAAAAAGTTTGTGACAAAGAGTAATCTAAAGAAACACATACTTATACACACAGGAGAGAGGAACTTTGAATGTGAAGAATGTGGTAAAAAGTTTGTGAGAAAAAGTTGTCTACAGAAGCACATACTTATACAAACAGGAGTGAAAAACTTTGAATGTGAAGAATGTGGTAAAAAGTTTGTGACAAAGGGTGTTCTAAATCGACACATACGTATACACACAGGAGTGATTAAAGAACATCGAGATTATTCCAGTTGTGGTAGGAGCGACAGGCCTGATGAAAACCAACCTAAAGAACTATCTAGAATCCATCCCAGGCTGCCCAAGTCTATGTGAAGTGCAACTTGGTGCAATAAAAGGAACAGTCGGCATTTTGAAGAGAGCCCTTGGATACTCTGCGATCAACGGTTAGGATGCAACTATAGACCCCTGGCCAGGGTCCATTGCTCCAAGATAACCTGAGAATAAGAGAATTAAAAAAAAAAAAAGAGCGAAGGACTTTGAATGTAGTGAATGTGGTAAAAGGTTTGGTCAGAAATCTCACCTTAATGTACAGTTGGGGAAGAAAGTATCTGGACGCTGTTGATGGCTTCTGGTAACAATGTCAGTGATAAATACGTTAGTAAGAGACAAAATCTATTCATTACTACATAAGGATAACTGATGTATATTGGGTGACGTTGACCAACCACAGACAGTGAAAGAAAAGTTATCCTTCAATTCATAAATAGTTTCTCTCATTGATGTGTTTACTTTTGGGGATGTTGCCAGAAGCCGCCGACAGTGTTCACATACATTATTCCCCAACTGTACATATAAAAGTTCATACAAGAGTATAGGATTTTAAAGGTAATGAATGTGGTAAAAAGTTTTCTGACAAATCCCAACTCACATTACACAAAACTGTTCACACATGAAATAAAACATTGAATGTAAGCGGTGGCAAACAATGATTGCTCCCCTCCCCCCTAAGCATGATAAGGAAAAAACTGAAAATATCAAGAGGTAGCACATTATATTGTAGGTGTATGGTGACAAGGTGAGTATTCAGTGTTGCTTCCATTGGCGTCATTTACAGCTTCAAGACGAGCAGGGTAGGAATACAATAGTGACTCAAAAAGCTCCGTGTTGAACTCCATTACCCGAAGCACAAATGGCTTACCACCAATAGCCATTTCTCCTGATCTGCAACCACCACTACAGCCACCACCAAGAAACGAGGCAACAAGCCTGCACGACTGGGGAGGAGCAGAACAGACACCACCAACCCCTCCGGCCCACCCCCGTCACCAGTTGATGTTGCCTTGCCCACTCAACTGGGCTAACAGCATGAAGGCACCACCACCTGAACCTTCCCTACAAGACCTTAAGACTGAGGAGGACTCTGACACCAGTTTCCCCTCCAACACCAATAGCAACACCATTGACAACATGGACCTGGAAGATGGAGGGGAATGGCAGACGGCCGGGAGGAGGAAGAGGAGAAGAAGGACGGACAGCCAGTCATCACAACAACAGCTGCCTGACACCACCAAATTTTGGATGACTGCTTCTCCTCGCCTCGACCGTTTTTAACAACACATCTCCCGACGACATGACCCCAACATCTTCCAGGTCAGAGAAGAGTTGACCACCCCCATAAGACGTCCTTATGAATACCATACAGTACAAAATAAATGACTGCCTTAATGCCCAAAACAAAGGGTGATAAGCATAAAAAAAAAAAAAAAATGCCCTGGTCACTTTCCTGCTGACTGCTCACCTGGACTCGCCTCTATTGCTGCTGACCTCGCCTGCTCCAGCTACCGCTCTCACCTACTCCAGACACCACGTTTCCTCCTGCAGCTGCTCCTCTACTCAGCCACGGCAGGCCAGACTCTCTTTTACAAGGTGCTCGCCTACCTACAACTACTATCCTCGCCTACCTTGCTAACTGAGTCCAGGTTCAACAAGTGTACTTACCAAACCTTGTAAGCTACCCATAATAAATTGTTACCGTGTACAAGCGAATCTGTTTACCCCTGCTAGTAACATGTACCCCTGTTGTTACATAGTCTTTCCTTCCTTACCTCTCTCTCCTTACAAAGAAATAATAGACTGAGAAGAAAAGAGAAATTATATGACTTACTAAAGAGAATATGACTATTGAGAGAATCTAGGAAAGGAACAGACTGACTGTAGCTACATCACCAAGTCTGGTGGGCTACGTGCCCGCACCGCTTACTGCTGGGCCAAAATAGCGGTGACCATGAAACTACCTTGGGAGGCTACCTTGGTGAGTATAGGACTACTATGTGTATACTTTTACAGCAGGCCTACCATTTTTTAGTGTAACTCTGGGGCCGGATACTCAAACGTTCCTAACTTAGGGCAGCCTCGCCGCCCTATCTGGACTTAGGAACTGGTTAGGATATCCTATCTCATGCCCTAAGTTGGTATACTCAAAACTTTTTTAGGGCATCCTATCCTGTTCCTAAGTAGTTAGGAAGTCCTAAATCTTCTCGGGTGCCCTATGTTGTTCAGCCAATCAGGGTGGCACTTTCAAGTGATTCGGACTGACTCCAGCCAATCAAAAGCAAGCTCGATCAGCTGACAAAAGTAAACACGAAACAAAACACAACATTATGCGTATGACGGTATGAGTGGTAGAAATGTGTGTCGAAACTGTGGAGAGGAAGAGAGTAGTATCTACTGCGAAATAAGTGCCACCGCCATTATGATTCATGACAGACAACAGTATGACATTATTGAAAGTCATTAGCAATGTTAGAAATGACTATTTTATCATGTCTACTTGAGTCATATCACATGATTCACTGCTAAATGTAATAATTATGGAGGATTATGTAATGTAAGATATAAGATTACCAATATCAAGTAGATAGTGTACGGTAGGTTAGGTCTGTTTAAATATGCATATTTTTGGTCTCATTGGTGTTTTAGTAACATATACCTTTTTGAGTAATGGTATCCCTAATCAAAATCTGGCAAAACAAAACTAAAATGTAAAAAATACAACACAGCAACAACATTACTGTAAAAATATTAGTTGGTATCAGTAAATGAACAATTTCCTACAAGTTATCATTAACCATATTCCTCAATGGTGACCACACACAAATAACCAAGCCCAATCTTACCAGTAAACTAGTGTTAAAATGAATCCCCTGAATCAAACCAAACACAAAAGTTGGGCCAAATAACAGATAATGTAAAAAATTATGGGTGTTTCTGAAGAGAAATTCAGCAGTTCTAATTAGGTTTATCAAGTGGAGTTAGGTTAGGTTAGGTCAGGGTTCTTTCCTCGTGATAATTAGGTAAGAAATTAACAGAACGACCAGAAATATGATGTAATTTTTTTTTTTTTTTTGGGGGTGGGTGGGTTGGAGAAATTACAAATCAAGACTGAGCTAGGCCAGAAAGAACTCAGAACTTGTAGTTTCAAATAAGGAGACTGAGAGGAAGCAAGAAAGAGAGGAGGGACAGTTAAAGGATTAATAGGGAGTGGATTAGATTTGAAGGTGTGCCAGACCCCTTAAATGGCCGTTGGTTAGGTTTGATGGGGTGCCAGAACCCCTTAAGTACTGTCCATATCACTACAGACAATACTTCCCCTTCAGGGTCCAAATTGAAGAGCAACTGCTTAAACTAATGACTGGGAAAATCATTTATTATGTTGTAAATCCTTGAATTGTTCAGTATTTCTCATGCAACACATAAGTCTCCTAATTAACTGTGCTTACACTACATACTCAATATTACTCGAGTATGTGTGAGAATGGCACTAAATTTTATTGTGCAACGAGGGATATATTATGTTATGGTCCTATTTCTCGGATAAGTTTATTATTTCAATCTGAGGAAATCTATACTATCTTCGTTGGTGATCATGACTGACATTGGAGCGGTTCCTTATACTATAAACTCTTCCTCAGTAGTCTCTCCAACAATAACAAAGTGGTGCTCTTTGGTAATACAGCCAAAATGTATGTAATCCTTATTCTTTTTGGTACAGCCGAGTTGATTTATCATGTTTTCTACGGTGTTCGGTGTCATAACTCCACTTAGGGCTGCCTTGGGGTTGTCCTAAATCCAAGCGTCGTAACTTAGGAAAGATGGCTGCCAAAGGTTTTGAGTATGCTGTCGTAAGTGTTTTGAGTATACCGTCATAAGCGCACTGGGGAAGTTAGGACTCCCTAGCCGAGTAGATAGGATGTCCTATGTTGTTTTGAGTATCCGGCCCCTGGTCATATACATCGTGTTTGCCCTCCATGATCACAAGCAACTATGACCTAGTTCCTATTTTAGGACTCCTTAAGTCAAATAGGGCGGCCTGGCTGCCCTAAATTAGGACACGTTTGAGTATCCGGCCCCTGGAGGGTTTGGTGAAAGGCGGCTCTTTTGTTTATGATGCTGCGGAACTTGATGATTAGAGTACGGAGGGAAGACAGTTTTTTAGGATTGATGGAGTCTAGTGTGGTGTTGGTGGTAGTGTAGTGAACCAAGCACCTTACGCATCTTATATCTCACCTGTCTGATGCTCACTTGTCAACCTGCCCAAGATCGGTACCTGGCTAGGCGAGCGTTGGCCACTATCTCACCAGTGCTCCACCTGGAATTCAACTCTGGAAGGTTCTCCTTCCCTTACCTGCCGCAACGAATGCCACACCAAGACATCAAGACCCAAGACGCCACGTGTCTCTCTCTCCACACCAACTGTACAGTAGACGGAAAAAATGGCACAGGAATAAATGGCTCCAGAAAAAATGGCACAGGAAATTATGGGACATTTTTCAGCATAGGAAAAAATGGCACAGTAGACTCAACTAAAATGTGTTAAAATTTAATGTCTTTACATTTTGATAAGTGCCCGTTACATACACTCGTGATAAGTAATCCTTGATCAGAGACGAATGGCAGGCACCACACATACCCTACATTCGAACTCAGCCACACAATGTGTATTGAGTGGAGAAATGAGCAATACCAGGCAATTTGAAGCTTTATGCTCCTCACACTCTGGTCAGAAATTTTGTATCATGAGTGTACAGCCATGGCTGAGAGTGCTGGACCAGGGTCCAAGGAGTGCTGGAGAGCAACTGAACAGAGTTCGAAAAAGTGAGTCTTCCAAACCTCTTTCAACGTTGAGAATGGTTTGGAAAATTCACTTAATTGTTCGAACTCTGTTCAGTTGCTCTCTAACATTCCTTGGACCCTGGTCCACCACTATCAGCCATGACGAAATATTCGAAAGGGTTCCCATTGTTAGTGTTGTTTCATGATGGCGAAATATTCGAAACCCAATTGATACCTGTAATTACTGTAAATGCTGAACAATGTGCCGTATTTTCCTGTGCCATTTTTTCCTGTGCCATTTTTTCTGGTGCCATTTATTCCTGTGCCATTTTTTCCTACATTCCAACTGCACACAACAACAATACTACACACTACTAGGGCAGGTGGGTTGGACCACTACAAGGTGCTTGGCAACTACTCATATTCCTGTGCAACTATTGTATTTATGTTGAATAAATTGTATGGTGTATTCGAGTCGGTTCACCTTTGTTTACGTTGGGGTGTGAGGATGGATGATCTATTGGGGATGGTGATTGGTGTTATGGAGACAGGCTTGGGGGGGGGACTGGGGGGTGCGGGAATAGGGGGACATGCTGGGGGGGGGGGGGGGTAGAAAGCCTGTAACCTATTCCCGCACCCCCCTAACGCGTTATGGTTAGCCTACTATGGAGAGTCTGGTTAGGTGTAGAATGGATTGGGAGAGGAGGAGTTAAGGAGGAAATTCGGTGTTGGTAAATCTGGAGCAACTGAATCCTCGAAACAATTCCAAGCAAGCAAACAGAACGCCATTATTTTTGTCCATCTGGTCCTGTTTCCTAGCATACTTTGGAGGAATCAAGGCACTCCAATATAACATAAGCGAATTTGCTCTTCTGGTCCTGTTTCATAGCATACTTTAGAGGAATCAAGGCACTCCAATGTACAGCTCCGGACAGATCAAGGGTCCACACTTCTTCCACCAGCGACTTAATTGGTTTGAGCCTGGTCTGATCTGGCAACAGTTGCAGGTGGAGGGAGGGGGGATGTTAGTGGGAGAGGAGGAGAGAAATGTGGGCGGGGCTATATAGGAGGTAATGTAGAGAAGACGTGTGTCCGGAGGAATGAACGGTATCGAATCATCAATAGTATAAAGCAGGGTTCTTCAAACTTTTTCAGTCGTGACCCAGTTTTTACTATGACAACATTCTCGCGACCCATACAGAAAGATCTTTTACAAATGACCAGAATTATCAAACTAAGAAAATACAAGGTCAGACACTGAAACATAATATTTATGATTAAAAGGCATTCAAACCAGAATTATAAACATTGCCTCACCTACCCCTCCCTCTCTCTCTCACACACTCATTCAAGAAGGCTAATATTTGTGCAATGATTTTGTTTTATTTATAATTAAATATATAAATATTCGATTATAAAAATATGTTAGGTCGATTCATGTATGAACTTCATATATATTTTATTGTCACGAACATTATTATTCTATTTTATTCATGTATTTATTTTTGTGAGCCTGCGGCCCAGTTTGGAGGAATTCGGGACCCGTAATTTGAAGAACCCGGGTTTAAAGAAGTGCATACAGCATTAACGTAAGTGGATATAGGAGAGAAGAAATGTGATGATTTAGGCGAGGGTGAGGGGAAGAGGGTAAGAAAAATGAAGGTGAATAGTTGAAAAGTAATAACAAACAAATATAATTAGAATATCTGTTACATTATATCCTTTAAATAAAGGCACTGTCTTTTGTTCACCATCGTAGTGGGATAGACTACTGATTATATATCATCCTTTGGATATTAGACAGGTATCCCTGTATTCCTTTTATCCCTCGTGCTTGCCCCGTAGGGAAGGTATTGCCTGTAATGATGTGGGCAATACTTTAAGGGTTTTGGCGACCCTTCGGCCCCAGCCACTAGCTTATATTTCTTCAACTGTCCCTCCTTTCTTCCTATTTCCTTCTTGCTTGCTGTCACACCTCTCTATCACCTTTTCCTGGGGCTATATGACCTCGCTGTTGCGCCACCTAATATCAATCAAATCCCTCGTGCTTGTAGTCCACCCTATTTATCACCTTTTCCCAAGCCCAGCTGTTTTGTTTTCTTTTTCGGCAAAAGACGGTTTAATTTTCTAACTTTTTTAATAATCATATTTGTCAACAAATTCATTAAGCTATTTACCAGGATTTTTTCTTCTAAATATGCATTTCCTTAAAAATAATCGATGTTAAACTTAAATTGGCGCCGCTATATGGCGTTTTCAATAAACTTGGTCTAATTTTATGCATAGGCTATATATATTACAGTATCTCTCAAGTAACTGGCAACCTTACACATCCTCCCTACTGTCTTATCCCTCTCTCGCTTGCCCTTCCCTCTTTTCTTACCGTTTATCTTTTCTTTCTCATATTTTTAACCTTCTCATTCGTTCTTAAAAAGTTTTAATGACATAGGCCTTTCTCCCTTATCACTTATAGTCCAATTATATGATTCGAAAAACTACGGCTGAGATTATGTTGTTGATCGCATTTTGGTTCTCAATATGTAGAGGTTGATTGATTGATTGATATTAGGCGCCGCAACAGCGAGGTCATATAGCGCCAGAAAACGGTGATAGAGAGATGAGACAGCAAGCAGGAAGGAAATAGAAAGAAAAGAGAGATAGTTGAAAAACTAAAAGCTAGTGGCTGGGGCCGAAGGGGCGCCAAAACCCTTAAAGTATTTCCCACATCACTAATGCAGGCAATACCCCCCTACGTGCACCACTGTCTTTCTTGACCTGGAAAAGGCCTTTGAGCTTGCAAACCACAGTGTCATACTTGCAATTCTAGCTCGAAGGGGAATTGCTGGCAAGCTGCTTGCATGGATCAGGAATTTTTTCCTGGAAAGGAGTGCATGTGTCAGGTTCCGAGGGAAAGTTTCCACTCTGCATACACATGAAAATGGCACACCCCAGGGTAGCATCCTCAGCCCCTTTCTATTCAACATCCTCATGGAGGAGCTGCTCAACATTCCTCTAGAACAAGGAGTTCAACTTCTCTGTTACGCTGATGACCTCGTCCTCATCACTACAGGTCAACATCAACAAACGAAAGCCCAATCATCACTTGATCTCCTACATGACAGGTGTGTCCAACTGGGGCTTAAGATCAACTTCCTCAAAACCAAGGCAATGACTTTTGGAAAACATACACCAGTTCAAAGGCTCTCCATGTCTGGTACTGATATTGAGTGGGTTGGGTGTCATCAGTACCTTGGTGTGTTTGTTGACTCCCCACTCACCTTCAGAGCTCATGTTACATACCTGAGGGATCGTGCTTTCACCAGAAACAGGGTGATGCATGCAATCACTCGGTTGTCAGGGGGGGCCAGCTATAACGTTCTCAGAGTCTTCTATACACATGCCATCCGATCACTAGTTGACTACAGTGCCCCTTGCCTAATATCACTCGGACAAAACCAAATGAGAAGACTTGAAGTCCTTCAAAATAATGCACTTCGAGTGATCTTGAGAGCACCTAAGTGGACCAAACTCAACAACCTTCAGATTAAAACAAACACCTTACCACTAGAGGTACGCATAAAACAACTTACTGCTTGTACAATTGCCAAGATGGTGCATCTCAACACTTCTGTACCTGGCAGGAAGGTAGTTGCTACACGCCTAGGCAACTCTGATGAACCCCCGCACTGCACCTGGACATATCATGCTGCAAAAGCACTGACTGCTATGAAAATCAAGCAGATCCTCATTGACAAAGGAGAGGATGCATCACATCCCAATTACATCATCCCAGCACCCTGGGCCCCTCCCCCCATTCAGTTTCATACCTTCTTGCCTACACTCCCTAAGGCACAGTGTCCTCCACCTCATCTGCGTCAAGAAGCTCTAATGTATATTAATAGGATCACACCATCAAAAGCCCTCACCTACTACACTGATGGATTAGTAGACTCCATCAACAACACTGCAGGTGCTGCCTTTGTCTGTCAGAATGTCACTAAGCAATGGAGACTTTCGAACGGATGCTCAACTCTTCAGACAGAACTCACCGCCATAGCAGGAGCTCTCGGGCATGCTTTGAGTCAACCTAACACACATATTGTTCTACATACAGACTCCAAAACTTCCATTCAAGCACTCGCCCACAGCCAACCAAGTGACAACATACAGCTTATAACACACGTTCTCCCTCTAGCTCAAGACCTTCACAGACAAAAGAAGAACATAATTCTCAACTGGATCCCCAGTCATGTTGGCATTCTTGGTAATGAGCAGGCTGACACAGCAGCCAAATATGCCACAAAAAGACGATCAGTGGATCTCCAAATAAGCCTAAGTCTTGCACAGACAAAGCAGACCTGCAAAAGAAATGCCCACCTGCTGTCCAAACAAAAACATAAAGAGTGTGTAGCAGGAGCATCCCTATCAGCTACATGGTATGCAAATACCACACAGTATCAGCCTCTGACTGTATCAAGGACCATCTCATCACTTGTTCGTACATCCCTCCATAGAATACGTCTGGGGTATAAGTGTAAAGTACAAATACTCAACCCTGACACTGAAGAGAGGTGCAGCTACTGTGATGTGGACACCACCCTGCCATTGCTACACTATCTCCTTGACTGTCCTGCCACTGATAGTATAAGACAGGGTCACCCTGTCTTACCTCACCATACTGCTCCGGAGGCACCAGTCGTAGCATCTCACCTCATTTCTAAGACGCCAACAGCAACACTGGTGGCGGTGGTCACTACCTATCCGCCACCAAGGTAATAGGCACCTCAGAGTAGCCTCACTGGTGAGCCGCCTAAGGCAAAGGCTCACTCCAACTCCCCCCCCCCTTATTCTGGGGGTGTTGGTAAACCAAACAACAACAACAACAACCCTACGGGATCAATATGTAGAGAATTTAGAACACAACTAGAGATTTATGGGGAAAGATATATGAATTATTTAGAATTAAAGTGTTGGCAGATACGCATTATTATCCCAGCCACAGCATTTCGCCTTCATAAAACTGAAGGACTATAGGTTTCATGCATTGCCATTTGCTAGTTTGTTGCTAGTCAGAATGTTAACTTGTTAAACCCATTTGCAGGAAAGAGAAATATATTATATCTTTCTTTTTAAGTTACTTATAGGTATTTTTTATTAAGATCTGTTTCGATATACATTACCTTACTTTTATCTAGTTCCAGCATTACTGCGCAGAACACCATATGACACAATAAGGACCATGGAGGTATAATATAGAGGAGGCGGCATGAGCCGCTCGTCCTGTACACCCAAAGTGAAGCCAGGGGCGGAGCCTATTACCCTACCCCTCATTGACTCAAAACATTGCCCCGGCCGCCATAAACCCACTATAATTATGCTCTTATTTTCTCATATTAACTATAATTAGAGCCAGAAAGAGACTTGAATTTGTTCCATACATGATAACTGCATAAAATTATCCAATTCTGTATATTATCAAAAGTACTTAAACCCATTAAATACCGCTGTTTCCTAGAGCATTACCTCTTCTCGCAAACTTGTCCTAGGAGTATGAATGAAAGAATGAATGAATTAATGAATTAATGGTTTATTTTATGCAAAAAGTATAGTAAAAGAGAAGGTCGTAGCTTACACACCAACCCACAGACAGTATTATAAGGGTACAGAGAAATAAGAACAAGTACAGTTGCCCACAAATGAATCTGGTATGCCTCGCTACTTGCGAGATACCTACAACGTGAAAGAAAGTGAGCAAAAGTTATAGTTGTTGACAAGCAGATAGTAATAATATTTTACTGTCTGCCTGTCAACAAACTACATCTTTTTTCACTTAAATTTCCTTTCGTTGTAGCCACCTCACAAGTAACGAACCATACCAGTTTCATGTGTGGGCAACTGTACAAATGCAAATAAAATTAATTATATAAAGAGTTCTAGTATGAGACTCTGGAAGGCCTTATGTCACTCTTTAAGTACAGTATATAAATAAGATTATATACAGTAAGATGTGTATAGTGAAGTGAAGATGTGTATAGTGTAGTGAAGATGTGTGGTGTGCTATGAAATGTGATGTGCAGTGAAAATGTAGCCTACATAATGTAGTGAAGATGTGTATTATGTAGTGAAGATATGTATAGGGTAGTGAAGATTTACATAGTGAAGTGAAGATGTGTGTTGTGTATAGTGTAGTGAAAATGTGTGATGTGTAGTGAAGGTGTGGTGTGTTATGGAGATGTGTGTAGTGAAGATGTGTATAGTATACTGAAGATGTGTATAGGGTAGTGAAGATGTGTATATGTTACTGCAGATATGTGATGTATAGTGAAGATGTGTATATTATGGTGAAGAGATGTGTAGTGTAACACCCAGAACTGTCATGTAATAGAGTTCACACTCAGGTGTAGTGTCTTGTATCAAACACATTTTACCACTTATAAGCCACATGAAATCTTACCATGATGGCTGAATGTTACTGCATAAAGTGTGTCATCACTTACTCAGTTTCAGGTCACTCTGATTCACACAAAAACATTAATTTAATCATCAGTCCCAGGCTGTAATTTTACAATTATAAAAACTCTTATGGCACATTGGCTTAACTTAGACTACGGTACTATAACTTAGACCTAATTTCTCAACAACCAAATAGTCTACGTAGTAAACACAATTATAAATTTAATATCTTTAAAACATTATGAAATATGCTAAAACATTCATAATACAATCTCTCAACATTAGAGTTATCCTACAGGCCAACCCTAACTTGGGCACAAATAGGTCACCCCATGGAGCCAGTTTATCTTTTATAACCCTGTCAGTGCCATATATACGTGAGGTTATACATTAACATTTAATATCACAACACTATAATAGCCTTGGCTTTGCAGTTCTTGTGTGTACAGTATTAATATTATACAGGACAAGGGTACGTGTCACGGTGTGCGAGGCAGGTGATGAATTTCACTTCGTTGATTTGTCCATTTCTGTCGTATATTTTTCTGTATGACTTTCTTAACATACCTATGAAATGTAGTAGAAAGACTCCTGTCTCTCTGGGTACACCCATATGCTGAACACGCCGGCATTATTACAAAAAATGGCAAAGAATGTTGGTGAAGTTGATGGTCCGACGTGATCAGCCGAGGTTTGTTTTGAGTCAATGGCGGGTAGGGGAGACAGCCGACCAATAGCGAGTTGGCTTCACCTTTGTGACGTCATGCCGCCTCCTCTATATTATACCTCCATGATAAGGACCACAAGGACAGTAATGGTGATCAACGTATGCTCATGTATCTCTCTATAGGTTACTGAACACAGTGTTTTATGCTCAACTTCAGAATAATGTTCTCAGCATCACAATGATAGGCAAAAATAATAAAAACATTATAAAGAAATTATCTTTTATTATACGACAAATATTCAACTGCCTCGGTGCTACTGTCTCATGTATATATACTTGGAAGAGAGTGATCTGGACGGATGAGAAAACCTTCTCACATTCATGTAACGGAAGGCGTCACTGCTGGAGGAGGAATAATACTCGGTGACTATAAATTCTGAGGTTGTTGTTTCTATAAACTATTTAGTTATACGTGACCATAAGATTATATTAATAATTACTGCAGGGGGACAACCATTATCGTTACAATGTCAGCAACATCAATAAAACAGTTATTAAGATAATTCAGTAAATTTATAGTCACCGAGTATTATTCCTACTCCAGCAGTGATGCCTTCCGTTACACGAACGTGAGAAGGTTTTCTCATCCGTCCAGATCACTCTCTTCCAAAAATCCTCTTGCTTGTCAACATGTTGTTGGGCAAACCGTAACCTTCCTTCGCGATGTTGGTCAGTGGACCGCCAAACTGCCCCCCACCGAAAACATCTATGAGGTCTTCACAAAACTGTTTAAAATTATTTAAGTTATCTGGATCCGTGAAAGCAATTGCAGTCAGTAATTTACTAGCATTGGAATCTGGTTTAATATGACCACGTACGAACCTTATTTTTCCTTTGTCATCTGTAATTCCTGCAGAAAGCATATTATCTTCACAAACTCTTAGAAAAGTATGGATATTATAGTTAACATCTTCCCCACTGAATTCCTTCACTGTAGTAGCAGAAGTGTTAGTTGCCATTGTGTGTGATGATGTGTTAGTATGTAAAGCCGTAGAGTAAGTACGTCCTGATCTGGTTTTACTAGGTGAAATGTTTGAGGTAAAACTAGTAAACAAGTCAGATAATGAAGTAGATCTAGTAAGAGGAGGAGTATTAATTGTCACTCTGTCTTCTTTTATGTCTAAATCTAGTGCAAGAATATTTTTACTCAAGGGAGAACTTGCACTTTCTATTGTACTCACACTTAAATTAGTGATTTCTGTTGAATCAACTAAGCTTTCATTACTTTCAAATATTGCTAAACTATGTTCAAGCTTACGAAGCGAAAACAAATGCGGTACCGTATTTTCTTTCCACTCATTACCTGTCACTCTGCGTGTAGATTCACAAAGAACATTCCTTCTGGTTATATACGTGAAGATATACGCATATAGTACTCTAAATTATGAATACATAGAATTTGTAATGAGGAAATATTTGGTAATACATTTATATATTTATATATCCTAATGTAATGATGTTAGGATGTGTATGTATTTGTAAATATCTGTACCTAAGGTACTGACCATGGATAATTGAGTAGGCTTTGATAATTAGTTAGATAGTATTCCAGTAGTCGTGTGACGTCGTACCAATTACCAAGCCAACGTCCTTTCCTGAATGTTAGCACTGTCAACTGAAGAATGTTGATTGAAGTACTGTGTAGCTGTGAAGCACTGTTTAGCTGCACTGTAGTTTATTTGAGCTGCTAATATAGTCTCTCACTGTAGTTGAAGTTGAAGTATTCACCTCACTAGGCTATACTGTAGTGTAAGTATAGTAGTAGTGGTAGTACTGCTTGTGTGGTAGAGTAATAGTATTGTGCTGGTAGTGTGGTAGGATGACGCAACCAGTGTGTGGTAGCGCGGGACGATAAGCGAGGCTAGCTTGCTGTGCTGACTCGACTGTCCTTCACTTCCATCTTCTATCACTCTGCTTCACTTCTTCACTTCTCTTTTTACTTTTGTGTCTTTTCTTATGTTATCACTTGCTATTAATTGTTTTGTTTCTCTCCCTTTTAAACCATATATGTTCGTATCACCACCGTTGTTCAACACCGTTGTTGTAGCGTGGTAGGCTTTGTCTCTTCGGAGTATATTTTTAGAATGGTAAGGTGATTATTATGGTATGGAGAGTTAGCACACCTTGTCTTTGTTTAACAAGATATTATTAATAACCCAAGTGGTAGTACAGTTTCACAAAAGGGTTAAGTTAGGCTTAGGAGCTAACTTTAAAGAGAGATGGCTATGAGACCCCTGTGTAGCGATCGGGTATCTCTAGCATACTGTACTACCGTATAGGAGCGCAGTCTGCGCAGTAGAAGCTCTCTGTGTTGTACCCCCGTGAGTTGTAACGTCACTTATTGCTGAGGAAGCTTGGTTCCCATGGGCCCGTTTATGTCAGGTCAGCTAGTTTGAGCCATCATGTGAGGGTACATGGTGTATGACTCACTAGGTATATGTAGGTATATTATATGTAGATATATGTAGTTATAACCGGTACAATCATACACTCTCACATATAGACACACACATATAGACACACTCTCTCACACACTATCATACACTCTCACATATAGACACAAACACAAACACGTATGAACTAAAAGAGTTTGAAGTGAACAGATTAGAAATAGAAAAAGAGTTAGAAGCTGTGGATAAAACTAAAGCAAGTGGACCTGATGAAATTTCATGTTGGGTATTAAAAGAATGTGCTAAAGAACTAAGTAAGCCATTATTTATAATATTTCAAAACTCATTACAAAACAAAGAAAATTACCAGAAAGTTGGAAGCAAGCAAATATAGTCCCATTATTTAAGAAAGTAAATAGACAAGACCCACTTACCTATAGACCAGTATCACTAACAAGTGTAGTATGTAAAATTATGGAAAAAATTATAAGAGGGTTGAACACCTGGAGAAAAATGATATGATAACAGAGAGACAATTTGGGTTTAGGAAGGAAAGATCATGTGTCACAAACTTACTAAGTTACTATACGAGAATATCAGAAAAAATACAAGAAAGAGAAGGATGGGTGGATAGTATTTACCTAGACTTTAAAAAAGCCTTTGACAGAGTTCCGCATAAAAGACTTATATGGAAATTACAACAAAGGAGGAGTGAATGGAAAACTACTAAAATGGATGGAAGATTTCCTTGAAGGAAGAAAAATGAGAACAGTACTAAGAGGGAACTATTCTCCATGGCTGAAGGTGACAAGTGGAATTCCTCAAGGCTCAGTATTGGCACCAATAATGTTCCTAATATATATAAATGATATAGAAGTAAATAGTACAGATGGCACTTACATAAATATGTTTGCTGATGATGCAAAGGTACAAAGAACAACTAAAAATGAAGACTGCTGTAAAAAGTTACAAGATGACTTGGACAAAATGGTAGAGTGGAGTAATAAATGGTAGATGGAGTTTAATGCAGATAAATGTCATGTTATAAAGTTTGGAAAAAGCGAGAAAAGACCAAATTGGCAATACAAACTTGGAAATAAAATATTAACTAAATGAAGCAGAGAAAGAAAGAGACTTAGGGGTAATGATAAATAAGAAATTAACACCAGATGACCATATAAATGAAAAAGTGAGAAGCATGTATGCATTGTTAGCAAATATGAGAGTGGCCTTCACTTATATAAATGAAGAAATGGTCAAGAAAACAATAACATCCTTTATAAGGCCTACCTTAGAATATGCTGCAGTAGTATGGAACCTACATTTAAAAAAAACATATAACTAAATTAGAAAAAGTACAAAGAGCAGCAACAAGATGGCTACCAAGTCTAAGAGCACTAAGCTATGAAGAAAGACTAAAGAAACTAAAATTACCTAAACTAGAAGAAAGACGAAAGAGAGGAGATATGATTATGGTTTACAAATGTGTCCCAGAAAAAGAAAAGATAGATATAGATAACTTATGTCCACAAGGAATACCTACAATGAGAGGACACAGTAAGAAATTAATTAAAAGAAGAGGAGATAAAAATGTACAGAAATATAGTTTTCCAAATAGAGTAATAGACGAATGGAACAAATTACCAGAAGAAGTGGTGTGTGTCAAAAACATACATAACTTTAAAGAAAAATATTATAATTGTGTTTTAAAATACGGGACATTACGAGCTTGAATCAATCCTGTAAAGATACAAATTGGTAAGAACAGGGTGAGAATTGTAATGAATAACAGAAGCCTGGGAACACACATACATTTGGTGATCTTCAATGAGGAACTGGGTGTAAAATAAAGACAGTGGTGGAAACAAGGATTTATTCATCGTATATTCAGGGTATACAATATGAGCAACATCCACTCCACGAACACCACTACCTTTACACATGTGGACATGGTTAATGTAAGTGAAAAAATGGAAAGTATTGGTTTTGATATAGTGTATAAGAATAGGAGTGAGTTAAGTAGGTTTAAGCCTGGTGGAATAATTATTGCAATTAAAAAGGATTCTGGCTTGAAGTGGAAATATGTTAAGAATAACTATGAAGCATTTATGTCAGTAAGAATTAGTAAGAACAGTAAAGGATATAATTTAGAGAATGATTTGATTGTAAGCGCAGTATATATTCCACCCAGCCATTCAAGATATGCTACAACGGTACATTTTGAGGAATTGAATAATTTTTTACTTCAATATAATAATGATAACTTTCATATTTTGTGTGAGGATTTTAATGCACATACTGAAACAATAGATGATGTAGTAAATATTGATAATGTTAATGATGTTGTAGATATGTACTTATTAAATCATGCTTCTAATGTTCTAAGTCATTTGAATATGGAATTATGTAGAGTCAATCAAGATGTAACCCAGGATAGAAATACTTATGGTAAAAAATGAATTGAAGTGTGTAGAAATAATGAGGTAGGCCTACTTATTTTTAATGGAAGGTTAGGTAAAGATTGTGGTATTGGAAAGGTAACAACAACTTTGGATTATATGATTGGATCACCTCAATTAATGAAAAGTGTTTGTGAGTTTGAGGTACTAGATTTTGATTCCATGTATTCTGATGTATATTGTGGTTTACATTTACAGTTAACACTAAATACCAGTGATAATGCTGGAAATAATGGTATTGCTCATTATGATGATAATACTAGTAGTAATGATGATGAAACTGAAATGACTAATAAGATAAAACCTGGAAAATGGATAAAAGGTAAAAAGAATGATTATGTAATGACTATAGATGAAGGTAAAATACATGCATTGATTACTCAATTAGATACTATGTCTGTGGAATAAATTAACAAGGGACTCAATCAAATTTTAATTGACCCAGCCTTGAAAGTGTTCCCTCCAAATACAAGGAAAAATATATAAAGGTTAGTAATAATGCATATTATATATGGATATGATAAGGCATGTATGCAGAGTAGAAAACAATATCACAAGGCTAAACATAAATATAATAAGAATAAGAATACTGTTAATTATAATAATATGCTATGTAAAAGTAAGAATTATAAGAATAAATTAAAAAAGGTTAAATATAAGGAGAAAGATGATCTGATTAAACAGATAAAAGAAAGTAGGAAAAAAGATCCACAGACATTTTGGAGGATATTTAATAAAAAACCAAGCAACAAGGATATCACCATAACCCTTGATAAATTTTATGATCATTTTAAAAGTCTTGCAGGTGAAGATGAATGAATATGCACAGTATGAACTTGATATGAATAATACAGGTCCTCATAATGATCCAATAACTGAAAATGAAGTATTAAGGAATATTAAAAAGTTAAAAAAAAAGTCACCTGGAAATTATAATATATTAAATGAATACATTAAAAGTACCCAACATTTATTGTGTCCATTATATGTACAATTATTTAATAAGATATTGGACTCTGGAGATATACCAAGTGAATGGCTAATTGGTAATATAGTTCCATTATATAAAAATAAAGGAGACATCAATTATACAAATAATTATAGGGGAATCACATTGTTGAGCTGTATAGGGAAACTGTTTACATCTATTCTAAATGAAAGATTGACTAAATTTTCTAATGAAAACACAATAATAAATGAAACACAAGCAGGTTTTATGCAAGGATACAGTACAGTAGACCATATTTTCTTACTTAAATCAATAAAAGACTTGTTTTGCTGGAAGAAAAGAAAATTGTTTTGTTTATTTGTGGACTATCAAAAAGCCTTTGACATGGTTTGGAGAGAAGGACTGTGGTATAAATTAGTAAGTCATAATGTAAATGGAAAACTTTTAAGGGTAATAAAGAACATGTATAATAATATCAAATCATGTGTTATGTTACAGCAACAACTTTCTGACACATTTATATGTAATAAGGGTGTAAGGCAGGGAGAAAACTTGTCACCTTTACTTTTTGCTTTTTATGTAAATGATATAGAGGAACAACTGTTACAAAATAACTGTAGCTTTCTAAGTTTTAACGATGAAGTTGTGGATGCATATCTAAAATTATTTGTATTAATTAATGTACGCTGATGATACTGTATTATTGTGTGATAGCGAAGATGGGATGAGAAGAACTTTGTTTGCTTTAGAGGATTATTGTAATAATTGGAAATTAAAAGTTAATTGTAGTAAAACAAAAGTAGTTATATTTAGTAGAGGTAGAGTAGAAACAGAAAGGTATAAATTTAAATTGGGGATTAGTGACATAGAAGTTGTAAGGGAATATAAGTATTTGGGTATAACATTTAACTATAATGGCAGATTTTGCCAAGGACAGTTAGCATTGATTCAACAGGCGACAAGAGCCATGTATTCTTTGATTAGTAAGATTAGGAAGTTTAATTTACCTGTTGATATTCAACTTGAATTATTTAAGTCAATGGTTAAACCAGTTATGTTGTATGCTGCTGAGGTGTGAGGATTTCACTGTATTAGGGAATTAGAACAATTACATCTAAGGTTCCTATAATATACACTATATGTTCATAAGTACAAAAGTAATGATATTGTATATGGAGAACTTGGTGAATTTCCTATAGAGATAAATATTAAGTGTGCAAAGATTGGTTACTGGGTAAGATTAGTTACTGGTAAGACAAATAAGTTAAGTTATATAATGTATAGATGTTTGTTATATTTGGACCAGATTGGTGTGTTTACTTCACCTTGGTTAAATAGCATTAAAAGTATTTGCAATGATTGTGGAATGTCTGGAGTTTGGATGTCACAAGATGTGATAAACCCAAACTGGTTCAAACTAACAATAGAGCAACAGTTGAATGATCAATAGATAACAAAATGGAACAGTAATTTAGTAAATAAGGCCATTTGCAGTAACTATAGAACTTATAAGTTTGTTTTTTGTGTAGAAGATTACTTAGTAAAATTAGATAAGCCAGATAGAATAATAATGACAAAATTGAGAGCAGGTAATTATAAATTACCAGTGATTACTGGTAGACATAGAAATATTAATAGGGAAGATAAAGTATGTACTAGATGTAATAACAACGAAGTGGGAGATGAATATCATATGCTATTTACTTGTCAAAATGAAAATATTATACAGTACAGAAATAGATATATTTCACATTATTACAGATGTAATCCAACACTGCATAAATTCATATTATTAATGAATAATAGTGACTCAAAAATAATGAGGAATTTAGTGCAGTTTTTGAAGAGTACATTTAGCCTGTACCGGTAGTTTGTATTACTGAGAGTATTTTGTTTGGTGTTTATATTTGTGTAATAATTCTTTGTTATAGGTTAAGTTAACCATTAACGATAAGCAACATAGCTTAAGTAGCCTACAGTATAATATTTAAGGGGCTGTGCTCCATACTTTTTGTAAAAGTCTGAGCAAATAAAACTATTCTATTCTAAAAATTCTATTCACACACACACACTTTTTCAACATATCTGTAGTTATTGCAAGCCATATTATATTAATATTATATTATAGTAGTACTGTACTACCTGCAGGCTTCAGTCCTACATATACTAGACATTTAATATTATGGACCCTGTGATCGTATATGAGAATTAGTGGCTTCTGATTCCTCCTGAGTACACCACAAAACAAACTCCTTCCATGTAGGTGGTGTTTCATAGCATTAATTGAAGGACTCATTTACCTCCAATTTTCTGACTACATCACAGGGTCCCTTAAGACACCAACCTGTCACTACAAACAGCAGCTGTTATTTTAACATATATCAAGGCCACATTACATTATATTATATCATACTTCAGTTCCAATAATACATATAATATTAAGACACCAACCTGTCACTACAAACAACAGCTGTTCTCTTAACATATATCAAGGCCACATTATATTATATTATATCATACTTCTATCTATCAATTGCCAGACGCCTTTATCCCTGAAGGGGTGGCCACAAATGTAATCGCCTCCATGAACCCCTGTTTCCCATTAACTGGAGTCCACCCTCCCACCCCATACCACTCTCCCTCACATACCTCTCACCTCCATCTGTCCACTTCACTCTCCCTCATATACCTCTCAACTCCATCCCTCCACCTCACTCTCGGTCTGCCCCTCCATCCCTCCACCTAACTCTCGTACACTCTCTTAACCTACCTTCAGTTCCAATAATACATTTAATATTAAGACACCAATCTGTCACCAAACATTACTGTCATCTTTGTGCTGTGTGTGTAACAATGTGTGACAATCTGTGAAAATATTGGATCTATCTTGAAGGACGAGGTTAAAAAAAGGATGTTGTCTGAACCTCTATCAACTCAATATAGTCGTACCAAGATGGAGGAGCACATCAATGCTGT
The DNA here is from genome assembly GCA_033782935.1 of Petrolisthes cinctipes. Lineage (NCBI taxonomy): Eukaryota > Metazoa > Arthropoda > Malacostraca > Decapoda > Porcellanidae > Petrolisthes > Petrolisthes cinctipes. The sequence goes on from JAWQEG010000175.1 coordinate 2,705,495, forward strand.
GCTGTGGGGAATGGAGTTCAACATGGAGCTTTTTGAGTCACTTTTGTCTTTTTACCCTGCTCGTCTTCAAGCTGTTCGTGACGCCAATGGAGGCAAATCTGAGGGTCCATTCCACAGTGGCTCGTATTGGTTTGTAAGCATGCAAACGCAAAAATCTTAGCCATGTAAATGACTTATGCGTGAATTATTTAAGGAATTTGGTGAGTAAACTATGCTGTCATCATCATTATCTAACTGTTTGATAGATTTTGTGAATGTGGATACTCAGCTTTTGGGAAATAATGAAGCCTTACAGCCTAGGGCCGGATTCACTAACGCAGTTACGAGACCTTAGCGACGTTAAGGGACCTTAGCGGGTGAGAGAGCTATTCACTAACGAGTTAAGGGAGTCTTAACCCAAACTATCGTACGGTATTACCTAAGGGAGCGAGGAGGCACCCTTACGCGAGATAAGGGAGTGAAATGTCCAACAAACGAAGAAAAACGGAGTTGCCAGGCGTACTTTACAGACATGTCACCATGGAACTCGTTGTTGCTGTTGATCAGGAACTTGCATTGCAACTCCATGTTGATGATAATCACCTAATATGGTATTATCGTTTTCCTCGAGTGGAAATATTGAGATTAGGTGATGAGCTTCAGAAATTGGAAGAGTTACCAGGCGATCTCATGCTATCCCCACTCGTATATTGGTTTTAATTGAATTAAGAATTTATGCAAGTGATGGCTTTCAAAGTGTTGTTGGTCTAGTGTGTCTAGAGTAATAAATAAAGTGACAGAAGCCCTCTACAGAAAAGCAAGACTGGAAATAAAAATGCCTAAAGGAATAACTGCCACAACAGACACTAAGCATATATTTCATAGACTAAGAGGTTTTCCTAATGTAATTGGAACAATTGATTGCACACATGTTCCAATTAAACCACCCAGGGAAAGTGAACATTTGTATATGAACAGGAAACAGTATCACTGTATCAACATCCAAGTTGTTGCCAACAGTGATCAGAGTACTAGTAGCCTACATAATTAATGTGTGTGCAAAATACCCTGGCAGCACTCATGATGCATTTATCTGGAATAACTCTCACCTTAGGCAGAGATTTGAGAATGGAGAATTTGGAACTTCTTGATATAATCTAACTTCAGGCCTTAATTAACACCCATCACATGAGCTAAAAGGAATTCGTCAAGAATTGTGGACTAAATACAATAATACCTATGTTTCTAGGAAGCATATGGTTAATGTTGATGATCATTACTGCTATATATCGTAACATATATTATGTCACACTGTATACTGTACCACCATGAAGGAATTGTTAATATTTCATACTTACACATTAAATTACCATATATATTCAACTGATGCAAGTTAACTTTGCTACTCTACCACACAGTCGTCAGTAGTGTGTCCAAGTGAAGTCCCCATAAACTTCGTTGATTACTAGTAACATAAAGTTAGGCTACTTTTGATATTTTGCAAAGTTTTCACAGTTTACTTTAAAACCCACAGTCCTATTCACCCTATTCAAAACTCGTACAGTATATTCCAAATGTTTTCCCCAAATAAACAGCTACAACAGAGGCTCTTTCTTTAAAAAAGGATTTCTCTGTAGTAAATGGAATAAATACTGTGTAATGTATGAGAAAAAGGCATTGCTGGACTAAAAGAGAATTAATGAGGGAAAGAAAACAGTTGATTAGACATTTTTTCTGTATTACGGCTGTACTCCGCTGCAGAATTAAGTGCAAATATATGCTTTGTAGAGCATTCTCCTTCACTGTTTACAAAATAATAATATCAGCTGATGGGAGATCCTTGCGTCTGATTGGTTGGACTCTTTTGTTACCGACTTCGTGATTGGTTAGCAGACGACAAGATAAAATAAAGTAGAGCCATCTACCGTCAAAATATGAACTACGACTCACGGTGAGGATAACTTCTCGCTCCCTTACGATTGTTTAGTGAATAGACCTTAAGCGGCGCGCTGCCGTTATCGTAAGGGAGCCTCAGCGCCACTCCCTTATGGGAGCACTTAAGGGAGTGTTTAGTGAATCCAGGCCCAGGCTGGTGTGGTTGGTTGGTAAGATAACAAACTATAGTCTTATTTTTGCGCGGTCGGATTACCGAATCTCGTCTTCGGTGAAACCAAGCTTAGGGCTGCTGGTCCAGGGCTGCCAGGGCCTGGATTCACTAAACACTCCCTTAAGTGCTCCCATAAAGGAGTGGCGCTGAGGCTCAACAATGGGGAATTTCTGGAACTAATCCGCTAGATGTCACTGCTGTGCAGTCAGTTCATGAGACATGAGCTAAAATATTGTTTTTTTAAATCCCATCAGCATACAAATGCATAGAACCTTGATCATTATGATACTTTCGAAATCCTGCATCGACTTTTTAATACCCTGTATGGATAATTTTGAGATAAGTTGGTTAAATTAGATATTTTTGTTTCGTGATTATCGACCTTCTGCTGTCGATATTTAAAGTAAGGCATATGCCAAGGCTAAAATCTATTTATTTGGACAATACAAATAAATATGATTAAGACTGTACTACATATTGTGACGTAACATACCCAGTAACATGGTAATATATAGATATAGTTATTTTTGTGGAGATATTAGCATCTCCTTCACCAAGTGAGCGACAAGGCAAAAGTAGCCGAGCGAGACTCAGCGAGTTGGAACCAAAACAAACATCCGAGAGGGAGAGTCCTCACTCCTCAAGACCTCAACAATCAACTTTATCAACCATGCCATCATCGTGTTGTGTCCCTCAATGTGTTAATAGACATGGGGGCCACAAATTCCCCAAAGAAGCTGGACAAAGGAAACGGTGGATAGTTGCTATACGATTCGACTACTTTGCAAGCACATTCGAGTTGCCTATTCTCAATTGAAATATGTATTTCAATAAACCAGGAAGTTGATCTATGTAATTCGGAGTTTTAACTATGACCTGCATGTTCTTTTTATGTTTATTGTATTTTCATTTACTTTGTTTCCAATCAATGGTGTACCTGTTTGGTAATCCCGAGATGGCCAAATAATCTGAATGCCAATTTCACCAGAAAATCAACTTAACTCCTTTTGATCACGAATAGTACTATTTTACCTGTGTTTTACTACTTAGAAAGAATTGTGTAGAAATATGTATCATTTAAGCTCGATGCATTTTTTTTGTGTATAGAATGACTCTGAAGGAATATTTTATTTTGCTTGTGTGCGCGATGAACCGCCGATTGTGATGCCACCTGGTGGCAACCACGAGTTTAGAAAATTCCCCATTAATGGACAACTTCGACAATCTAGGGTAAAACACTCGAATCTAGGGTAAAATCGACAAAATTCTAGGGTAAGATTTCATCAACTCACATGGAAGCCCTGAACCCAAGCCACCTCCAGAGCACTAGAGCAGTCTTGACTCTTGAGGCAGCTTGGGAGAATGGCGGCTAACGTGGACAAGTAAGTGAAATATAAAGAAAAAATTTCAGAAATACATGTAAGCACTACATTTGTGGGTGTAAAATAGTTAAGAAATAACGCCAGACCTTAGGAGTTTATTGTAGTGATATGTTATGCAGGTAGATTATAAACAAGAAGTAATTTTCTGAAAGTGTGTTGTTGATATCTCCCTTTGCTATCAAAACTACTGATAATTTGCTCTTAAGGTATGCAAGGCTACAAATCTCAACTTAAATGGTCCAGCAAAGAAATGCAGATGAGGTGAAGTTAGGTTACATTTTTCCAAATGAATATTTAAAAATATTTCATTTGCCCTTCCCTCACTGAATGTACTGTAAATTTTTACTTTTGTACTCATGGCGAGGGGGATTTTTTATTTTTAATGTGAACTGTTATTAATGCTTAACCCCTCCGGGCCGGGCCAAGAATGAAATTACGTGCTGTGTGTACGGGGCCAATACTTAATTTAATCCTGCCTGTCCGGGTATTTCCCGGAAAATCACTCTACTTCTCTTACTCCCTACGTCTAAACTACAATACTGAACAACTTAAATTTGATTGTGTACTCACCATCAACTCCTCCTCTTTCCATTAAAACCAACCCTAGCTCTCTAGGACACTCCATTACCGAGAAATCAAGTGAGGAATGGAGGTCACTTTTCCCGTGAGAGCGAGGCTGCGTTCGCTTTGTGAGCGTGGCTCTGACAAGGACTGGCGTGGGTGGAGAAAAGATGGCCGCCGGCAGAATGACGCAACACTTGCCTCCCCCAGGCGACACGTCGTACGGTTCGTGTGCATCCTACCATTACAGCCCCTGTATTATTTGTGTGGTTAGCTGACCATTCCAGAGTGGTTTTATGCCCTGGAGAGAAGCGTGGGAGTTATGTACAGTATTTACGCGAAACATTTTCAGTGTCATTCGCACCATTTGTTCATGTTCAACGTAAATATAAATGTGTCACTATCACTGTTATCCTTATTTTCTATATATTTTTGTATTTTGTTGTTTTAAATTTTTTATTATAATTTTTTCTATGCGTAAATGTGTCACTATCACTTTTCTTATAGCCTAATATGTACAAATGTGTCACTATCACGTCACTACAGCCTAAAATATATGTACAAATGTGTCACTATCACGTCACTACAGCCTAAAATATATGTACAAATGTGTCACTCTCACTTTTCTTATAGCCTAATAAGTACAAATGTGTCACTATCACGTCACTACAGCCTAAAATATATGTACAAATGTGTCACTCTCACTTTTCTTATAGCCTAAATAGTGTCACTGTCACCAAGTGTCACTGTCACTTTATTCGCATACTCCCATCACTTCCTGCTTCTATATATATTCCAATATATGGTAGTCTGAGAAGCAGTTTCCAGGGCATAACGGCACACAACATTCCTTGCACCAGAAGCGAGTTTCCTTGGACTTCTGGGGGTGACGTGTTGTGTGCCTGCAAACATAGCAGCGACGAGAGCCTGGACGTCCTGACGGCAACGGTGGCAGATTAGTGAGGTAGTGGCGAGCCATATAGCCACTCTGCTGCAACCTGTCAGGCCGTTGTGCCGCTGCCTGTCTGCCTTGCTGTGGTTGCACAGTGCTGAACCTCTCCAGGAGCTGAGATATCAACTCTAGCTCGAATTCCCGGAGTGCCAACTTGGAGTCAGGGTGATGCTGGAGGTAGAGTATATAACAGTTCAGCACTGTGACATCAAGAAGGTGGAAGAAAGCCTTCTTGTACCACTTACAAGTTTTTCTCAGACAATCGATGGAACTCACCATCATGTCTGACTTATCAACAAGTCTCATATTGATGTTATAATCGAGCACAGCATCAGGCTTGTAAATGGTATCACCTGTGCCGCGCTCAGTCTTCCCAGAATCCTGCATCACGCCCCTGTTCACGGTGGTGAGCATATTGACGGGGCGTTTATCGTGCCATTTGATGGCCAGCATGTTCCCACATTTCTTTTTGATGCAGTCGCCCCTCCGGGTGAGAGGGAATGCTGGCCACCCCTTCCTGTTGACACGAATAGTTCCGCAGGATCCTGTTTGGTGCTGCAGGAGAAACTGGCTAAGTGCTGGAGAGGTGTAATAGTTATCAGTGTACAGGATGTGGTTGTTGTCAAGGTAATCCCCCATGAGTGCCTTGACAACACTCCCGCTGAAGCCAAGAGGGTCGTCGGCCGGGACATCCACATCCGTACCTGAATAGAGTATAAAATCCAACACATAGCCAGTCTTACAGTCGCAGATGACATAGAATTTGATGCCAAATCTATGCCTCTTTGACGGGATGTACTGGATGAAGGACAGTCTTCCCCTGAACAGCACCAGAGACTCGTCGATAACCACTTTCTGGAATGGTCGAAAAAATGCTCGTATTATCTCCTGGAGGATAGACATTACTGGCCTAATTTTCCACAGCCTGTCGTTCGGGTGTGGACCCATGTTGGGGGCGAAGTGCAGGTAGGACAAAATGTCCCTATACCTGTCCCTGGACATGTATTTCCCGAACGCAGGTGTGGATATCAGGGCGTGTGTGCTCCAGAAGTCCTTGAGGCGATGTTTCTTGACATGAGGCATCATCATGGTCAAAGCTAACCACACATACAACTCAGCAATATCGACGTCAGCCCATTGCAACATCTTACTATGTTCCCTGCCTGGTCTATTGCTGAGTTGCACAGAGAGTTGTTTGAAGGTGTTTATCTCCTGCATCATGTAAGTCATCAATATTATATCAAAAAAGGCAGTGAAATAATCTAATATTGATGACCTCTGACGACAGGGAAATGCGGCCTGTATACCTGAATGACTGTCGTCAAAGATAGGTATATCAGGCGCAAATTCATCGCAATCCGTCCACACATAGGGATCAGCGGGTCTATGACGAGGTGCGCCGCGTTGCTGTCGTTGTTGTTGTGGTGGTGGTGGTGCAGCGGTACCAGGGGCAGGCGAGAGTGAGTCGTCAGGCACGAGAGGAGAGGGAGAGTGTGGTGGTGGGGGAGGTGGCGTCAGGTCACGGGGGGGCGGGCTATCAGGGTCAACTGTAGGGGAGAGATAAGCTGCCTTTGTCCTCTTCCCCCTTCCTTTACCCTTCCCTCTTACTCCTACTCTCCTCCCTCTTACCACCACTTTTTGCGACGCATCCTCGTCCGACGAGGAAGAGGAAGACGAAAAATCTAACCTCCTCCTCGGCCTCTTGCCCATGGGAGTGGAGACGTAGCGAGGTTTGGAGGTTGAAGCAGGAGTAGACCTCTTCCTGCCTCCCACGCCAGATGTTGTAGGAATGGGAGACAAGAGAGTGTCTCCCAAACTACCTCCCACCCCACTGGTGGACGGAATTGCAACAGGGGCTGTAACCTCTGACACATCATGCAAGGCTGAAGTTGAGGGAAGAGCTGTGATGGAAGTCACCGCTACACAGACATCTTCCTCAGTTGATTCGTCAGCTTGCCATTCAGTATCAGAGTAGCTGTCCAGGTCGTCACTCCCATATGAAAGGTCTGCCAGATTCTCCAATTCCCGCCCTATTGCAGAATCTGACAACCTTGCAGGTGCATGACGCAATCTAGCTGGTTGCACCCGCGGAGTGGAGGTTACAGGAGCGGGTGCGCCTGGCAGCGCGGTAGGATGCACCGAATCGAACGAGCCCGTATTTTCTTCACTACGCCCAGCCATTGTCACGGTCAAGCACACACTGATTGAATGTGGGGATGAAAAGGTCTGGTGGTGAAGTATAGCCAGATCAAAAAAAATCCCGACAAATTTGGCGTTTTTCCCCATAAATTACCAAAAGCGGGATTTCCCGCTGCCCGGACTCTGTCGACAGAGCGGGATTTCCCGCTGCCCGGCCTCTGTCGACCGAGCGGGAAATCCCGCTGCCCGGACTCTGGGGGTTAATATTGAAAGAATTACCGTTATTGCGTACGGTTTTTCTACCTTCATTACCCACTTATTTAGACCATTCTAAGACTATTTTCTTCTATAGCATTTCCTCCGCAAATGCCCCATTTCCAAGATAAGGCATATTCAAATGGGGCATTTTGAAATTAGTCTGGGAAAATCTGTATATGTGGTCCACGCTGCAAATATTTACAATTTATGTATCTTTAAGTATGGGACGATGTAGTGTGTTCGTGTGTAATGAATATAATAGGCGATTGCACTTACTTTCGGCAGAATAGGCTTTCGATAAATCACGACCGCTTTTGAGACAAAGTCCAGCGTAGGAGTAAGTCTACGGTGTCTATACCCTAAGTTCAGACTCCAGCTTTCACGGTGTCTTTCTCTCCCAGGTCCTTCTTTATAATAAGCCTCTGAACACTGTACAAAGTAGTGCACATCATCATGGGATGCTCATGTGCTACTTCAAGTTGCCATCTCGTAAATCATGTATTTTTTTTAATAAATTAAGCCTTCAATATTCTTTTAATTCCACCACCATTTCTATACAGATAATTTCATTATTTACTATCTCCACAATTTTCCCAGGTCCACCAATCTTGCCCTCTCTTTTCACACACCATTCCACAAGGACCTCACGACATCTCATTGTATTACAATCATTATTATTAATGCAATCTATCAACCTTCTGTATTCATCCCATACATTTTGCCGGCTACGTGACAAGTCGATACTATCAAGATGGCTTCCACAGCGAGTAGTAGGTGTCTCCAGTGTGACCTCGGGTATGGGCGTCTTTTCCATGCTTATTTTGGTAAGCCAAGAGAACTTTTTAATTTATGTGTTGACCATGGCCTCATTTTGAAACATAAAATATGTGAGCAGTGTGGAGAGGAGGCTACTATGGATTTTAACAGAAAATTATGGCGCTGTAATAAGTATGTGAGCAGGAATAAAAAAAAAGGGGCCAGGTGTGGTTGGAGCCAAAGTGTATTTAAACACACGTTTTTTTAACATGTTCACTTAGATATAGAAACATTATTAATTTTCATTAATTTATTTCTACGTGATCAGTTTACTTACAAGTCTGCACGGGAGGAACGTACTGGCTTATCTGATCATTCCATCTGTGATTGGCAAGTTTTTGTCGTGAGGTCCTTGTGGAATGGTGTGTGAAAAGAGAGGGCAAGATTGGTGGACCTGGGAAAATTGTGGAGATAGACGAAAGCAAGTTTGGGAGGAGAAAATATAATGTGGGACGCTTGGTGGAGGGCCAATGGGTGTATGGTGGCATATGCCGGCAGACAAGAGCTGTGTTCTTGGTTCCTGTCGAGAACGTGATCGGGAAACCCTTCTCAATGTCATCAAGGAGAGGGTAGAGCCAGGTACCACAATATATAGCCATAATTATCATACATATACATTCTAATTGCATCACGTTTGAGGAGTATAAGTGTGATCTAAACACATAATTTTATGTATATGTTATAAACAAAAATATTCATGACGAAATATTACTTATTCTTTTGGTATATTTAATAAATATAAAACCACTACATGAAGGGTGGCAAGAGTTCAATTTACGCTACTTAACTGAGGGGGTCATGATAACGTAGGGGGTAATACTGGGGTGGGTAAGGTCATATTTGGATAAATGAACAGGATATCTATACCTATTTCAATAGATGGTTATCACATTAATGAGCAGTGTTGTCTGCAATAATTACACACATTTAATTTCATACCATGTCCATCAGGTACAACAATCATCTCTGATTGTTGGCATGCCTACAACTGCCTGGAAGAGGAGGGATACCGACACCTGACTGTGAACCACAGTATCAACTTTGTAGACCCCAACACCCATGTCCATACCAACACCATTGAACGTTTGTGGAGGGAGGCAAAGAGGAAATTTCCTTTGTTTGACCGCCGTAAAAAACATTTTGTGGGCTACCTGGCCAAGACAATGTTTTTGATGACCTTCCCCAACTCTAATCAGAGGTTCCACCACTTTCTTGTGGAAGCTGCAGCCCTCTACAACCCACAGCAACCCCAACAGTCATAATTATTCATCTCCACAATTTTCCTGCAAGTTTGATGCTGCTCACAGTCTGGTAAGAGTTAACACTTTTTGTTACTATATTTTATTAACAAATAGCAATAATAATTATGTACAATTATAATGCCCAGTCCGGTAGTCTGCTGAGGATAAGAAAGGGTGCCAGTTAGGTCACATGAGGTTAGGTCCCGGTAGTCTGCCCCAGTTAGGTCCCGGTAGTTTGTCCCAGTCCAGATTAGGTTAGGTCAGGTCAGATGAAGTCTGACTAGTTTCTACTGAATATTGTGCCATGCTTAGGTCCCGGTGGTCTGCCCCGGTTAGGTCCCGGTAGTCTGCGCCGGTTCGGTCCCGGTAGTCTGCCCCGGTTAGGTCCCGGTAGTCTGCCCCGGTAGTCTGCCCCAGTCCTGATTAGGTTAGGTCAGGTCAGGTCAGGTTAGGTTTGGTTAATTATCGAAACTTGGCTCGGATTTCCAAAATCTTGACATCTATCCCTCATGAAAATTGCAAAACCCGAGCCAACTTTTGCCGAAACTTGGCTCGGATTTCCAAAATCTTGACATTTATCCCTCATGAAAATTGCTAAACCCGAGCCAACTTTTGCCGAAACTTGGCTTGGATTTTCAATTTTTCGACATTTATGCAGGTCCAGAAACCAGTATCAAAGCAAAATAAGCTCATTTACGTGTTTTCCACCACCCAAAACCCCCGATTCCCAGTGCTCTCCCCCAAGATTGAAGGGGTTAGGGAATATGTATAAACCAAGTGGTTTCCGATCAATATTATGGACACTAATGAATAGAACAAGTAAAAATAAGCAGGAAAAAAAAAAAAAAACGTGGACCTCTTATACCTTAGTCTGACCTAACCTAGACTGCATCAGACTACCGGGACCTAACCTGGGCAAACTACTGGGAAATAACCGTGATAAAGTAAATGAAATGACCGGGACAAAATACTGGGACCTAGCCGGATCTGGCAACACTGCTACAAACCGTTAATTCTTTCAATAAATACCTTATTAATTAAGGTCCCGGTAGTGTGTACGGTTAGGTCCCGATAGTCTGCCCCGGTCCAGATTAGTGTATGTTAGGTTAGGTCAGGTAAGGTAAATTCTCGAAAGTTGGCTTGTATTTTCCCAATCTTGAGATATATAGTAGGTCATGAGTATTAATTAAACACCAATTCTGTACTATAATGTGTTTTCCCCCTCCCAAAACCCCCGATTCTCAGTGCTCTCCCCCAAGATTGAAGGGGTTAGGGAACATGTATAAAACAAGTGCTTTCTGATCAATATTATGGTAACTAATGAATAGAACAAGTCAAAATATGCAGGAAAAAAGTTTAAAAAATGGAAAAAAAAACAGGTGAAACTCTTATGCAGAATTACCTTTAAATTATTTTCGGTGCTCTTTCTTCACTGAATTTAAACCATCTTTTCCTTCGCATATACCCATTGCCAGGGAGAATTTACATTTTAATGTGAACTGCCGTATTAACTCAAACAGGAAAGTAATGTTAGGTTAGACTTAATTATGGAATAGCTACATTGAGCCATATCGTATCAAGGTGTGGTAAGTGCATTTATCTCTTTTGTTATTTGAGCAGTTTGATGTCAATACTGTATTCAGTTTTCAGCAAATAAAATGTTAGATTATTATAGGTAATAAGGGGTACTTTAGGATTTGACCATATTATGACATTTAAAAGTTATGTAATAGTCATTAAAGCAGAAATTAATAAGTAAAGTTTTACATAAGGCTTCCATTTTTCCAGCTGCAAGATGATAACGAAGTAAGTCTGTGTTTATTTAAGTGCCTGCATGCTTGCTTTAAAATATTTGGGAAGCATAGTGGTGTATTTTATGGTTAAAATTGATTGGGAAAAATGAATTGTTGCTAATTGAAATATATCTTCACTTTCATCAAGTGTAGCCCTAGCCTATGAATGTACAGTTGCGAGCTGATGACTCGAGGCCACCTCGATCACCACCATACTGGTGCTGGATCTAGTAACAGTGGAAGTTGTGAACTTGACCGAAGTCGAGTCGTCTGCTCGGGAAAAACAAACCCAGTGCTAATTTGTCAATATACTGATAGAACTGATTCCAGTCAATATCATGGAAGTAAACGTATTAATCTGATAATGAATAACGTGTCAAATACCCACTGTAGATATACTATAGCCACACACAATATCCAGAAATGATACATTCATTCCTGTAAGACACAAGGGTTTCGGACCTGATGCAGTGTTTCGTTTAATTATTTTTATGGTTGCTTATCGCCACGAATCAAATATCCTTTACCAGCTTTCAAGAGATATGTCATACGGTTATCACCTTCCCTGCAGCCTAGCCTTAATATCAGACAAACAGTGACTGTGTGATTGCTCAACGGGAGGGTATGTAACGGACAAGAGGTAGCCTATCTGACTGCAGACAGTAACACCTCATATCACGCAAGTGGGTTAATAAATTGACATACTTAGTTCAAATTTATTTGACAAACATTAATGGTAATGTGTTAAATGTTATGCATTTCTGACAGACAACGTTATGTTATTGCAGACAAAGTTGATTAACCGTATGTGAGTTATTCAATATCCACTCCAGCCTCCACGGTTGTTGATGACAGCATGTAGTCTTTTAGACATGTTAGCAACGTGCCTGTAGACAAGTGCGGGATTTGCCCGAAACAGTTCCCACTGTTCACTTGCGTGTTGCGCCGACGTCCTTTCCTGTGCCGGTTCCCATGTGTTGACTAGGTTGGCCCATATGTTCTCTATGGGATTCATGTCACACCTCTTACTGGGGAGCTGAAGAAGTTGCAGATTGGGGTGGTCAGCAAACCATTCTTGCACAACACGAGCAGTATGTATGAGACATCGGTCATGCACAAATATAACTGGGCCAGTAAAAGGGTGATTTCTTTCTTGCAGAGAAGGCAGAAAGAAATCCTCTAAGGTTTCTATATACTTGGCAGCAGTGAAGCGACCTTGGATGTTAATTAGGTCGCCCATACCATGGAGACACATCCACCCCCACATGTTGCACGTAACATGGCCGCTACGTGTTACCTCATATATGTTGGGTGGATCAAACCTGGAAAATAATGATAGAATGTTTGCCACCCATAGAAGGATGTAATCATGATGAATACACAGGAGTGATCGGCTCAATGAGATAATGATGAATATACAGAAGTGGAGGGCTAGATACGTCATTGTATAATTTGGCACTGAAAGGCTTGGTGCAAAACTCACGAACATTCGAAATGTTGATAATAATTTTTCGTATACCATAAACTTTATCTACTGGGTATTAAGTAGACACCAATGATAAGATTCAGTTTTAACTTCGTGCATCAAACCCCTATAGTGAGAGTTTTAATGAGTATTATTAATTTTTGTGATGATTTAAGAATCATTTACACATCCTTAACGTATCAGTGCCTCGTCCGCTCAGTGCTTCAATGTCAGTGAAAAAGAATATCGTTACTTTGAAATAGGCTGGCGGGTTCCTACACTTCCGAAGCAGTATGGTGTTTTGACTCGCCGTGTCAGGGACATATCAGTGCCTACAAGTTGGATATCTTCGCCACCGATATTTTTTAGTTATTCACTGACGTCGGAAGGTCGGACGAGTGTGAAAAAACATGAATGATGAGCTCCTAATTGAACTTGTTCAAAGTCATTCTGTTCTATATGATTTATCCCAACCAGAATATATGGACAATACTTTCAAATAAATTATTTGGAATAATATAAGGAAACAAATGAAAACTGTACGGAGGCACAACGGATGTGTGTGAATTGACGTCTGATTTCACTGACACTGTGGGGACGCGGCACTAACAAGTCACGGATATGTGTGAATGGGCATTTAATGGATTCACTAGGTCTAATAGTTCCTTGAATGATTATCAGTAATTCTCTTTACGACTGCTTAATGCAGTCCACATGAACTACTCTATAGATGGTTTTTTACCTCGTATTATTCCTCCTCCAGCAACGTTTCCTGCCGTGCGCTGTGGAGTTAAATGTTTTTTCGTCACTGAAGATCACGCGTCCCCAGAACTGAAGATCCTTATCCACATATTCCTATAGTCAACCACAAGGAAACTGGCGGCTGAAGGTGGGGCAGCCGCCCCAAGCAGCGCTGCCACATCTGGTCTGTCAGAATGGGATTACCCAGGGCCCACAGGGCAGTAGATTAGCAGTCCTTCACCTGAATCTCCTCCCTCCCCCCCTTAGCCTACTCTTTCTTCATCTGTATTTTATGTGTCTGTCTGTCCCAGTGCATAGTAATGTGCTTCTGAATTATTATCCATTTTTTTATTATTATTTTTACGTCTGTTTACTATTTGTACATTTATTCATAATTTGTACATACCCCTTCCTTTTGCCTCCCTTGTGTGTGTGTGTGTGTGTGTTGGGGGAGGGGAGGGAGGGCGCCTGGTAGGGTGAGGTCAGGACTCCGTTGAGGTAAGGATTAATGGCAGGTGTAAGTAGTGAAGGGCTATGACTTGTGTGTGTGTGTGTGTGTGTGTGTGTAGAAGGAAGACGTGATAGGATTTTGTACGTGGTGAACATTTTCTTCTGCAAAGTACGAATTTACGTAGAAAATGATTTCCTTCTCACGACTATGGAGCCAGTGTGGGTGGTGGGCAGGGGTACGTGTTCTTCCTTCCATTGTGGAGTCTAAAGGAGAAGTGACCTGACTGACCTCATTAATTTCCTGACCTCGCTCTCACCATTTAAAGACTATATTTATAGAATCAGTGCACCACTGTACGAAAACGTTGCCATTTTGGTGTGATTTTTGATAGAGTGATGTGGGTTGGAAAGCCAAATGTGGCAGCACTGCTTGGGGGGAAATCCCCGATTCGGCCCCACCTAAACCGCCAGTTTCCTAGTGGTTGACTATAGGCGAATAGTAGACGGTTCGCGCGGTGTTCCTTGGTCAGCGCCTGCTTTTGGGCAGGTGTTCGGTGGTGTCTCCCCTGGGCATGAAGGCGACGTCTGACAGTATGCACCGATACCTCTAAATTCAACATTTGGCGAATTTGGACAGCATTGTTGTTGATGGGATCGTCCTCAGTAAGGCTTGTAGAATATGTCTTTCGACTTCAGGTGTAGTTACACGTGGTGGCCTTCCTCGTGGATGATCTCTCAGGTCGCCACTTTCGTGCCCCTCTGAACCCATCGCTGAACTGTTGATCTTGAGATTCCAAGACGATCAGCTATGTCCCTCGACAAAAGTCCACACTCTAGATTACCAATAATGCGTCCTTGGAGGGTTAAACGTTGCTGCTGCCGGTTCATTTTTGCCCGTGGCAAGAATTTGGCTCGTAGAACTGCCTTCTTCCCGAGTGTGTAGCTCCCTCAACACCTCGGGTTGGGGTGTAGTCACCCTCCCTAATCTCCCACAACCCACCCAACCCCTGTTACCCCTACTGTGGTGTCAAACTTAAATCCCTCCCACCTGATTCGGATTTAGTTATCGACGACAGGTGAGGAATGACTGCCATAACTGTTTGTCTGATATTAAGGCTAGGCTGCAGGGAAGGTGATAACCGTATGACATATCTCTTGAAAACTGGTAAAGGATATTTGATTCGTGGCGATAAACAACCATAAAAATAATTAAACGAAACACTGCATCAGGTCCGAAACCCTTGTGTCTTACAGGAATGAATGTATCATTTCTGGATATTGTGTGTGGCTATAGTATATCTACAGTGGGTATTTGACACGTTATTCATTATCAGATTAATACGTTTACTTCCATGATATTGACTGGAATCAGTTCTATCAGTATATTGACAAATTGGCACTGGGTTTGTTTTTCCCGAGCAGACGACTCGACTTCGGTCAAGTTCACAACTTCCACTGTTACCAGATCCAGCACCAGTATGGTGGTGATCGAGGTGGCCTCGAGTCATCAGCTCGCAATTGTACATAAGTCTTTTAAGTTGACTGGAATTATTCAGAGAATTTTTTTTCAAGTAATATGGATGTAATGTTTGTGTATAATATTACAATAGATAATATTGGATGTTCTGAGTGCTGTAGACTAATATCATAAACCTATTAACCATAAAGATGCCGCAGGTGACCGAGGAACAGCTGAAAACAAAATTGAAAAACTTGAAACAGCTGTTCCGGACGTATCGGGAGTCCGTCACCAAAACCGGCAACCCACGGGGAAAGGTGCCTGCCCACTACGACCTCCTCTACTCGCTGTATGGGGAGAGGCTTCTTGATCGCCTTGTGTCTTGTGGCCTTTCTCCAACACCAACAATGGCCGACCCAGAGCTCTCCCAAGATGAGGAAGAGGAAGTTGGGGAACAATTACAGCTGCCAGTGGAGCCAAAGGTAAAGTGGCGCAAGATTAGGCCTCCCTCCCACTCAGAGAGGATGGAACACTTGCATACCAATCTCCCCGAGGAGTTCCAAAAACAAATTGAATTTTTAAAAGAAAAAACTTAACAAAATAATAGAAAACCAAGAAAAATTAATAGAAGTATACAAAGATGCTCAGCAAACACAAAATAACCTGTTGAGAAAATTTGTTGAAATAAAAGATAGTGAAATTTCGGACAATGAGTATGGGTGGGTGGATGTTTGTGTAAGTGGGTAATTATAGTGAAAAACTATTATAATATTTATTTGTAATTAAAGCCAAGAAAAGAATGGTAATTTAAGTTTCTGTGGTATTATTCTTAACTATGGTTAATTAATTTAATGTACTATTACAGGCAACAGTTTCTTTCCACCCCAGATCCCATATTCTCGCAGCAATATATTATCTATCTATCTATCTATAGCTCCGACGCCTCGCTCCCTCCGGGAACTCCCACCAAGGGGGTGGCCACGGCAGAAGAGTCTCCAGTTCTCCCTGTTCCAGCACTCCCTCCTTACTTGGTCCATCCCTCCTCCCCCCCTCACACTTCTCTCTCTCACATACTCTTCCACTCTGTTCTGCCATCTAACCGGAGGTCTACCTCTCACGCCAGGTACCACAACTTCACTATTGTACACCTTCTTTACAAACTCCTCACCTTGCATTCTCTCTACATGTCCAAACCATCTCAGTGTATTACGCTTCACTCTCTCTACCACTCCACACTCAATACCAATTGCCTTCTCACTCATACCACATCTCTCATACACACTCTCATTACTTTCTCCATCCCACCTTGTAAGTCCACATGCTCCTCTCAAGTAACTCATTTCCACAGCACCTATTCTAGACTGATGAGCCCTACTGCATGTCCATGTCTCCGACGCATATGTCAGTGTTGGTAGGAATATACTATTTCTCAGTCCCCTTTTCACTTCCATACTCACACTTCTACCCTTCATAATCCTCCCCAGTGATCCTATGACCTGCCTGCCCCTCACTGCTCTCTCCCTGATTTCTCCTTCCATACTTCCATGTTTACACATAACTGTTCCCAGATACTTGAATTCCCTCACCTCCTCCATCCTCTCATCCCCTAAGGTTATCTCACATTTCATCCCAGTTGGTACAGCCACTCTATAGGGTATCGCAAAGTCAATTACTTCTGTTTTGGTCCTCTCAAATACCATCACCTTACTCTTACCAACATTCACCTTCAGTTTTCTTCGTTTACACACGGACTGAAACTCATCCACCACCCTCTGTAACTCCCTTTCACTCTCAGCCATCAACACAGTGTCATCCGCAAATAAACTTGCCACCAAGGACCAATTTGCTTCATTCAGCCTCAATTTCACCCCTTGGCCATTCACTTTGGCTTTTATCTCTCTCTCACAACCATCCATATATATATTGAACAGCCATGGTGACATAATACATCCCTGTCTCAGCCCTACACTAATATTAAAACTCTCACTTAGATCACCCTCTACCCGCACACATGCTGTTGCCTCTGCATAAAAAGCCTCAATGCCTTTCAGCAAAGGCCCCCCAACACCATAAATTCTCAACACCTCTGACATAGCTTTCCTATCAACCCTATCGTATGCCTTCTCCAAGTCCATGAAGGCAGCATACAACTTTCTACCCTTCCCAATATATTTCTCCACTATTGATTTTAATGCAAATATTTGGTCCACACATCCTCTACCCTTTCTGAACCCTCCCTGCTCCTCACTAACTTTATTCCCTGTTACTTCAACCAGTCTTTCAGTAAGAACCTTCCCATAAACCTTCCCCGGTACACTAAGAAGGCTTATTCCCCTATAGCTACCACACTCCTCCTTACTTCCCTTCCCCTTATACAAAGGTACAATTATGGCTCTTCTCCAATCCTCTGGCACCTCTCCCTGCCTCCAAGCCAATGTACATATAAGCAACATCCACTCCACCACTACCTCCCCCCCACACTTTAACATTTCAGCAGTTATCCCAGCCACCCCCTGTGCCTTTCCCATCTTCAACTTTCCTATTGCTTTCCTAACCTCTTCCCTTCCCAGTTCTCCCTGTACATCCTGTCGTCTATCACCTGCCTCCATCCCCATGCATGTCACCACCGCCTCCCCTCCCGTCCCCCCATTCATCAACCGATCAAAATGCCTCTTCCACACTTCTTTCACTTCCTCACTTCTACTCACAGTAACTCCATCCTCTCTCTTCATTCTCACACTACCAGACTTTCCTTCTCCTCTTTCTCTTTTCACCTCCTTCCAGAATAATTTCTTGTTCTCTTTAAACTTTTCACTCAGTCTCATAACAAACTCCTCATCCACTCTCCTTTTACCCTCACTCACCATCCTTTTCACTTGTCTCTTACACACATTATATTCTCTTTTCCATTTCTCTCTCTCACTTCTTCTGGCACATTCCTCTGTAATGTTCTCCTATATGCCTTCCTTTTCTCCTCTACGGCATCTTTCACTGCTTCTGTCCACCAAGCACTCCCTTTCTTGCCCCTCTTCTGTGTCTTATACCCCACTACCTCTGCTGCTGTCCTCAATACTATTGTCTTAAACATTTCATATACCGCATTCACTCCCACTCCCTCCCCTATCCCCTTCCTTACATCCCCCAGCACCTCACCCACCCTCCTCTTATATTCCTCCCTATACTCTTCTACATCTAATTTCCCACTAACCACCTCCCTCCAGTTCCTCACCCCTTTATCCCTCCTATACTCCCACTTAACCCTAACCTTCATCCTCACCAACACCGCAAAATGGTCGGAGCAATGGACCATTCCTCTCACCACTTTTGCGTCGTACACATCCTTCCTCAACCTTTCATCCACTGCCACATAGTCAATCAAACTCTTTTGCTCTCCTCTCTCATCCCTTCTCCTCCATGTATACCTGTGGATCATTTTGTGCTGAAAGAAGGTGTTCGCCAAGAACCAACCCCCTCTCAGCACAGACATCCACCAGATACTCACCATTCTCATTTGTTCCTTCTACACCCCATTTACCCACAATATACCCCACTTCCTCACCTCCCACCTTTCCATTCATGTCTCCCATCATCACCACTCTCCTTCCATTATCAATCCCTCTCAGACATGAATTCAACTCCTCCCAAAACACTCTCATCTTCTCTCTCCCCGTCCTACTCTTTTCATTCACTGGTGCATAAGCACACACCCACGCATACTTCACAAAGCCAATCTTTCCGGTCATCCATACTATCCTTGACCCATTCCACCCATGTCCATCCACTCCCTTCCACACCCACAGAGATACCAACAGCACACACCCTTCCTTCCCTCTTCCTTTAGTCTTTTCATTCATACCCGTCCATACTACTCCTCCCTCCATTCCCTCCCACAGTCCACTCTCCCTTCCCTCCTGACACTCAACCACTCCACATCCTTTCACATGTGTCTCCATCACTCCCATCACATCCACTCTTCCTTTCTTGAAACATTCTACAATCTCTCGCCTCTTAGTCCCATCCGTCATTCCATTCACATTCACAGTTACTACTCTCATACAATCCCTCTACAGGGCAGCCCGGAGACCCCCCCCCCCCTGCCAGTAGCCATAGCTGTCCACTCCCCCATTGGGGGGCCACTGATGGCTGGCAAGGCCAATGCAGTGCTCATTCCCGGAGGGACACGGGCCGTCGGCATTGTCAAAAGCTAAAAACACGGTCATAAATTTAAAAGAAATTATTACAAAATATAAAAACACGCAATCAAAGAAATTAAAATCTTAAAACACTAAAATACAATAAAAACCTTAAAACCTATATGTGGGGGAAGCTAGGTCTCACCCCCACACCGCCTTCCCCTTTGCCTCCACCTCCTGAATGGATAAAAACAATATAAAAAAAGGTGTACCCCCGAGGTCACTGCTTGGAGGTGGGGTAAGGCTTACCCCTTCCTGGGGAGGGGTAGGTCACCAGGTCACCGAGGTTTTCGCTTTTCCCAATACTGATTGCAGTTCTGCACAGTAGCAATCCTCGACCTCATTGGTTACAATATTGCCACTGCGCAAACCTGTTATTATAATATTTATTTGTGATTGAAGCCAAGAAAAGAATGGTAATTTAAGTTTATGTGGTATTATTCTTAACTATGGTTAATTAATTTAATCTACTATTACAGTTAGTACATTAATTTAATGTGCTATATATATTTATATATATATATAAATAGTACAGTCACAAGCACTAGTTTCTGCTCAGGGATTGCTCCTTCCTTCCACCCTCTACCATGGGCAGAGGGAAGAGGGAGATCGGAGCTCGTGGTAGACTATCTCCCCGATCTAAGATCCCCCTCATCCCTCTGTCCTTGGTAGGGGAAGGAAGGAAGGAAGGAGCAAACCCTGAGCAGAAACTAGTGCTCGTGACAGTACATACATACACACACACATACAGTACATATAGAGACATTTATAATCACATGTATAAACAGTACAGTTTATAATATTCATCCCCATCCATATATACAATACAAATACACACCATGTATATATTCAAATCTTGCAGGGTTTGGAATGGAACTGGTTTTTTTACCATCATTGTGTGTGTTAATAATTGTCATTAATTTTAATAAAATATAGTTGTTTCAGTACAGTATATCCTGATATGATTTTTTTTATCTACAACTAACAATCTCACATAGATGTTAAGAAGAAACACAATTTTGAGGTGAAGGAGCTAGTGGTCATATGGTATTGTAGTGTTTAATGTTTAATAATTATTGAGAGGACAGTAAGACAAATGCTGTTCAGTATTTACAGTAGTGCAGCAACAAAGTCTCTTTTCATTCCCACCAATTTCTGGAGATAGGTCAATGGCCTGTCTATTATTTCCATCCTCAATTGGTGGGAACACATATACTTCAGCAAAGTAGAAGAGCTTCTTCATTAGCTTGTCCTACCTTTACATTATGTAGTACACAACAAGCTAAAATAATATTGGGTATTTTTGCAACATCTTCTTTCCTTCTACTTGACGGGCCATGTTGATTACTTATTACTGTTTCGTCAAACTGTATATTTTGGGTGATACTTCTGTTTACACGGCTGTCGGCAAGGGTAATTTTTCGCCTCCCCCAATCCTTGTCTGTTTTGGCGGGCGAAACCTAGCCGTCCGAAGACAGGTCTTCGGATCCAATCCGACTGCTTGACACGCGTAAATGCGGCTTACTACCACTTTGGAATCAACCCTGAATACTGAGCTTGTCAGCATAGACCTACAATTTAATGTGCTACCTCTTGATATATTCATTTTTTTCCTATCATGCTTAGGGGGGAGGGGAGCTATCATTGTTTGGCACTGCTTACATTCAAAGTTTTATTTCATGTGTGAACAGTTTTGTGTAACGTGAGTTGGGATTTGTCAGAAAACTTTTTACCACATTCATTACATTCAAAATCCTTTACTCTTGTATGAACTTTCATATGTACATTAAGGATAGATTTCCTACTAAACCTTTTACTACATTCATTACATTCAAAATCTTTTACTCTTGTATGAACTTTCATATGTACATTAAGGTTAGATTTCTGAACAAATTTTTTACCACATTCATTACATTCAAAGTCCCTCACTCCAGTGTGTATAAGCATGTGCTTCTTTAGTTCACCCTTTGTCACAAACTTTTTACCACATTCATTACATTCAAAGTTCCCCTCTTTTTTTTTTTTTTTTTTTTTCAATTGTCTTATTCTCAGGTTATCTTGGAGCAATGGACCCCAGCCAGGGGTCTATAGTTGCATCCTAACCGTTGATCGCAGAGTATCCAAGGGCTCTCTAATTAAAACAAAGGGTGTGGTGTGTAGCGTGTTTGTATATGTTGTGTAAATAGAGAGAGAGTGATGTCTTTGGGAGTATGTTGGACTACTCAGTGTATGTGAGACACGAAAAAAAAAGATCAGCAAAGGTGGACAGACAGGTGAAACGGGAGTTCCAACCCTCCCTATCACCAGTCCAGCGTTTACCCTAGGAGTACTGCCCTGTTTGGCTGGTGTCTTCAGCCTCCTCCTTCATAAGTGTATATGTATGTGCTTCTTTAGAACATCCTTTCTCACAAACTTTTTACCACATTCTTCACATTCAAAGTTCTTCTCTCTTTTATTTTTCAATTGTCTTATTCTCAGGTTATCTTGGAGCAATGGACCCCAACCATAAGTATGTGCTGCTTTAGAACACTCTTTCTTCCGATTGTTTTACCACATTCTTCACATTCAAAGTTCCTCACTCTTTCTTTTATTCTTCTTAGCAGAATTTTCAGCGGGGTAGCAATGGGCCTCTCCCTGAGGCCTATAGTTGCACCCTAAGTGTTGAATTCCTTGTATCCAAGGGCCCTCTTCAGAATGGTGACAGTTCCCTTGATGGCAGCAATCTGCACCTCACAGGCGCTTGGTCGTCCGGGTATAGCCTCAAGGTAATCCTTTAGGTTCTTCATAATACCTGTCGCACCTACCACTACCGGTAAAATATCTATTTCTTTTAATGACCATGTTGTTCTCAGGTCATTTTTTAGGTCTTGGTACTTGGTGATTTTTTCCCTTTCAGCTCTATTTAGCCTGTAGTCATTGGGGACTGTTACATCTATGATCTTGGCTGTTTTCTTTCCTCTATCCCATATGACGATGTCGGGCTTAATTGCTCCTCCCTCGATGTATCTGCCAGCTGGGATAATTTTGTCATAGAATATGGTGATATTTCCATTTGAAGCGATCGGTGGCGGTTCGTGCTCCCAGACTTTTTCCGCGGCTTCCACTTGCATTTCTTTGCAAATTTTGCAGTGCAGATATTTACAAACCTTGTTGTGCCGCGTGGTGTAATGTCCTTCCGCCATCAAGGTTTGGCATCCAGATATTAGGTGGCTCGTGCTCTCAACAGCTGCGTGGCAGAATCTGCATTGGTCATTTGGAGATATTCCTGCCATTTTCTTGAAACCATTTGTAAGTAGTCCCTGATCTTGAGCCCCGGCTATGACTCTTCCCCGTCGAATCCCAGTACCCCATTCTTGAGCCACTGTTATGATCCTTCTTTGTCTATGTAGTTTTTTTCAAGTTCTTCTCGCAGGCGGCCAGCTCTACGATGTTGTCTCCAGTTATCAAGTCTCTGGTTCAATTCCCTCTTGCAGTATTTTTCCCTGCTTCTCCTTGCTATTTTTGTAGCTGGTGTTAGTTCAGTCGCTTCTGTGTCCTCAATGATGTTCTGCCCGAAGTTATGTGCCAGTTTAACTACAGATGTTTGCTGAGGTAGTATCTCTGAGTGGAATTGTGATACCATTTTTATGATCTTATCTTGGAAACTTTTCAAATATTGGCCTAGGCTCACCATGGATGCCCTGCACGCATGATTTATTTCGGTTAACCCCAAACCGCCTTCCTTCCTGGAGATGTACAGTCACGAGCACTAATTTCTGCTCAGGGTTTGGTCCTTCCTTCCACCCCCTACCCTGGACAGAGGGAAGAGGAGGATCGGAGCTGGGGGAGAGAGTCTACCCCGCCTTCACCCCTCCCAACTTCCCCCACCTTTATCCTCTAGTTGTCAGTTAGTGATTAGCAATAAATTTCCCCTGTGTAAATGATGGATTTTCTAAAACAGTATCGTAGTACACACGGTGAATGACCAAGACGATCTCATGTCAGTCTAGCTTTATTTACCTTTGTAATATAGTCGTAAGGTCCCAGTCAAAAGGAAAGACAAGTAAAAAACACAACTCTCTCTCTCTCTCAAGGTCAAGTAGCAGAGCAAGAAGGGAAAATAATCCACCGGATTCATATCACACTGGAAACCATCGATGAAGTTAACGCTATGACAAGATATGTGGAAAGAGATTTAAAACCAACAGTGACTTTTGGTAGAGCACAAAATAACGTAAACACCATTCTTGGTAGCTAACAATTCTATCATCATGCCTTCCTTTCAACACACACACACACACTTAGATAATTCACTTACAGAATGAATAATATAATTTAGTTTTATTCAGACAAATAAAGTTCTTTTCCTTATGCTTCGGGGTTCATATAACATGTTGGCGAAGCTTTGCTGGAAGCATCATATCAGAAGGGTGTACCAGTTGCAAGCGGACCATATAACGGGTAAGAATACTGTGCCTTTTATTGACTTATAACTCGCTGTATAATAAATAAATTATATATATATTTATTGATTTTGTAATTTTATTTTAGTTTATGAAACGCCTGATGATAGGCCTGATGATAGAATTGCTAGCTACCAAGAATGGTGTTTACGCTATTTTGTGTTCTACCAAAAGTCACTGTTTCTTTCTGCCGTTCGAGCTTATTGTATTCCTGCTGAACCTGATTTCATTTGCCTGGTGCAGGACCTTGACCTTGCGCCAGTCCATACGTCGAGGTTGGTGAACGACTGGATTGCGACTCGCCCTAAAATAAGACTGAGAGAGTGGCCCACAAAGGGATGCGACTGTAATGTAACAGAAAACTTATGGGTAATTATCGTGCAGGAATGGGAAGTGGAGGAAAAAACAAAAGCGTCCATAGTGAGAAAAGCTGAAGAAGTGTGGGAAGGAATTCGTCGACATCCCGACATCAGCTCATGTCTGGTAGATTCTCTCCCATCACGCGACTGCAGTCTGTGATAGATGCAGCGGGAGGTTGGACAAAATATTGATTAATTTTTGTTCTATTCAATTGTATTTCAATTGTGTATTTTATGCATTCCATTCCCGTAGGGAGGTATTGCCTGTAGTGATGTCGGCAATACTTTATGGGTTTTGGCGTCCCTTCGGCCCCAGCCACGAGCTTTCAGCTGTTCAAGTTTTCCTTTCTTTTCTATTTCCTTCCTGTTTCCTATCACACCTCTCTATCACCTTTTTCTGGCGCTAGGTGACCTCGCTGTTTCGGCGCCTCATATCAATAAATCAATCAATATGTATTCCATTATTACATAATAGGCCACATGAATAATTTAACTTTTATTGTACGAAACTTTTTGTTTTGCCAATAAAGACATTTATATATATATATATATATATATATATATATATATATATATATATATATATATATATATATATAATATTTATTTATACCATCATAGTGTTTACGTTATTTTGTGCTCTACCAAAAGTCACTGTTGGTTTTAAATCTCTTTCCACATATCTTGTCATAGCGTTAACTTCATCGATGGTTTCCAGTGTGATATGAATCCGGTGGATTATTTTCCCTTCTTGCTCTGCTACTTGACCTTGAGAGAGAGAGAGAGTTGTGTTTTTTACTTGTCTTTCCTTTTGACTGGGACCTTACGACTATATTACAAAGGTAAATAAAGCTAGACTGACATGAGATCGTCTTGGTCATTCACCGTGTGTACTACGATACTGTTTTAGAAAATCCATCATTTACACAGGGGAAATTTATTGCTAATCACTAACTGACAACTAGAGGATAAAGGTGGGGGAAGTTGGGAGGGGTGAAGGCGGGGTAGACTCTCTCCCCCAGCTCCGATCCTCCTCTTCCCTCTGTTCAGGGTAGGGGGTGGAAGAAAGGACCAAACCCTGAGCAGAAATTAGTGCTCGTGAGTGTACATTCTGTCAAGGCATTGGTTTCTGTATGTCACTTTATGTAGGGTGAGCGTTTTCCTGGTCTTAACATCCAACTTATCGATCTCACTTTGTGGCCATTCGACTATACCAAAGCTATAGGTCACGACCGGTATAGCCAGCTGGTTTATGGCAGTAATTTTGTTCTTGGGTGACCGCTCTGATTTGCATATTTTCTTCAAGCGTTTGGTGTACTCCTTCTGGATGGTTTCTCTGACTTTTTTATGTTCTATGGTGGCATTTTCCTCTATTCCCAAGTATTTATATTTGGCACCTTCTCCGAGATCTTCTATGTAGCTATCTCCTTCTATGTGGATATTTTCTGCTGCCACTTTTTTCCCTTGTTTGATTGTACACTTAGCACATTTATCTAATCCAAATTCCATATGAATGTCCTTGGAAATTTTCTTGACTGTTTCAACTAGGGTGTTCAGTTTCTGGTCTGACTCGGCATACAACTTCAGGTCGTCCATAAACAGTAGGTGGTTAACTGTTTTTTCGGTATTTCTGACCCTGCCACTGCTTAGATCATATCCTATGTTATGGGTCTTCAACACTTTACTAAGCGGGTCTAGAGTGAGGCAAAAAAGCAACGGTGACAAGCTATCACCTTGGAAAATCCCTCTTTGTATGTGGACATTAGGAATTACAATTTGTCCTTTGGTATGGTTAAGGGTCAGGGTGGTCTTCCATTTAGCCATCTGGGAACTCAGGAAGGATCTTGTTTCCTCATTGATCTTATATAGTTCCAAGCATCTCATTATCCAAGAGTGGGGTACGCTGTCAAATGCCTTCTTGTAGTCGATCCAGGCCATGCTTAGGTTTTTATTTCTTCGTTTGCAGTTTTGTAGTATTGTTTTATTTATGATTAGCTGGTCCTTAGTGCCGAGTCCTTTTCTGATGCAACCTTTCTGTTGATTTTCCAGATAGTCACTATTTTCCAGATGTTCATATACTGCATCGGTTATGACTCCTGTCAGCCATTTGAATGTTGTTGGTAGGCAACAAATGGGCCTGTACTTGCGCGGTAGCTGCGTTTCTTCACTTTTGGGTATAAGGGTCGTATTACCAGTTGTCAGCCAGTCAGGTGTTTCCTCTGCGCAATATTCTTTGAAACACTAGCATATAATGATGGTGAAGTGCACTAAGTTTCTTCAACCAGTAGTTCGGGATCTTGTCTACTCCTGGTGATTTGAAGTTGCTAAATTTGTTGATTTTTCCCCTTAATTTCTCTTCAGTTATTGAAATCGCTGGCATTGGTTCCTTATTTCTGTTCTTTTCACTGATAAATTCAATCCACTCGTTCTCTTGGTGTTCTTTAGGGTCTTCATACATAGGTCTTCAGAATACTTCTCCGTTTGGTGTTTCCTTTACCTCTATGGTGTCCTCCATTATTTGCCTATATACAAGTCTTTGATTTTCTGCAAACTGTTTGTTTATTTGCTTGGTTTTTATTTTCTTCTCTTTATTCCTGATCTGTGATGCTAATGCAATGACTTCAGCTTGGTGTTCTGCTATTTTCCCTCTAAATTGTTCGAGCTTTATGTTGTATTTCCTCTTGATCTTATTAATCTTTCTTAGTATATTGCCAGTAAGAGTTGGGTCCCGCAGAAAGATAGTCATCTGCGATATTTCAGCCCTTAGAGTAGTAATTTTCTCTCTTAGTTTCTTTTTCCAGAAAGGTTCTCTTTTTCGTGTTGTTTTGTTTCCTTTTCTGTCTTGGTGTTCCGGGGCCATCTTTTTCTGGATAAACCACGCTGCACCAAAGGTAGCATGGTTTAATTCTGAGAGGGTAGCATCTTCTGGGACTAGTGATGTGAGCCCAGTGTTGACCTGCTTAACTAACCTTCTCAACTTGTTGTTCTGGTCCTGGAGTGGCGGCGTCTACGCCGTGGGACCACCCCCCGAGGCTCCCGAGGAAGGAAGCTATGGGGGCCAAACCGTCACAACATCCCCCCGCCCCCCACCAGGGGGCGCGAGTCCCTGGGAATGGCTTCGGTCACCCGGGCAATACCACACCCTCACACAACACACACAACTACACATTTTTTCATCACCGAGGAATGATTCTCCGGCTGTCATTTCTCGGCTTCTTCTTCTAGCCGGAGACATTGAAAGCAATCCTGGACCCATAAACAAATACACATGTCCGACATGCTCTAAACCCATCACATCAAGTAGGCAGACAAAGGGTTCAGTTCAATGCAACTCTTGCAAGAACTGGACCCACTTATCATGTACAACATTAGCATCCATGAAACACTACACAAACACATGGACCTGTTCCACATGTCCCTCACCCCTTCCTTCACTCCCACCTCCACCACCCTCTCCATCACTCCCACCTCCATCACCCTTACCAACACCCACACCTCCATCACCCTTACCAACATTCCCACCTCCATCACCCTTACTTCCAACTCCAACAACACCTCCACCTCCACCTCCTTCCCCCCCACACTCTCCTCTCCCCCGTGCAGCAGCACCTAACACACACCGCACACATAACATTAACATACTTCAACTAAACATAGATGGCATAAACACCAAAAAACAAGAACTCACACACTTCATCATACAACATAATATACACATTGCCATCTTACAAGAAACAAAACTACGCAACACAAACAAAACACCTACATTCACCAATTTCACCACCATCAGACAGGACCGGGCCAACGGCAATGGCGGTGGACTCATCACCCTAGTCCATAAATCCCTTAATTATATAGTAACCAGTGCGGAACTCAAATCCCTCCTCCCCCACCACGACACCACCACAGAAATTCAAAGCATTAAAGTCCGCACTGGTAAATCATCCAATATCTCAATAGTTAATTTATACATCCCCCCCCAAACCAGCCCAACAGTTCCCCAAAACTTCTCCCCCCAGCTACATCTGATCACCAACCAACCTGACCTCATCCTGGGTGGTGATTTCAACGCCAAGACGTCGGCCTGGTACGTCAACAACCCCGACACAGACAGAGGGCTTGAAATCCTTGCACAAACAGACAACCTCATCTCATTAAACAACCCACATCAACACACTCATATCCCTCACCAAGCCCTCTTCCAACCATCCTCTCCCGACATATCCTTTTGCTCTCCCAACCTCGCCCCCAGAACATCATGGAGAGTGGTCAGAACCCTCGGCTCTGACCACCTTCCAATCATAATCACCACTAAAACAAGAATCACCCCAGTTGGCCACAGACACACATACACAAATTACAAAAGTGCCAACTGGGAAACCTTCACTATGGAAACAGAACAACACTTCGAAACACTGAACAGTACACCCATCACAAACATCAACACAGCTGTTCAAAAATTCAATACAATTATACAAAACGCAGACAAACAGCACATCCCTAGAGGTAACAGAAGAAAACACAACCCCAACTTCACAACAGAAATTCAAGACCTCATCAAACAACGTGACACTCTTAAACACACATCCCCAACTCCTCTTACACAACACACAATAAACCAAATACAAGCACTAAATACACAAATAAACAACAAAATTAAAGAACAAAAAACACTTAACTGGCAAAGTTTTGTCAACACACTTAACCACACAACCAACACCAGCAAACTCTACAAAACACTAAACAGCATCACACTGTCCAACAGCAACACTACACAATCACATGCAGCCATCACAACAACAGACACTATACCCTCTAACAAACAACAAGCAAACACACTCATCCAACATTTTTCGCACGTCAGCCACCTTCACCCTCACCCTGAAGACAGACGAGTCATTAGACGCAAGAGACGTTTCCCCACTGACCCAGACTACACACCATTCACAAATCATCAGACAAATCACATCATTCACAACATAAAACACTCACCTGCCTGTGGTCCAGACAACATCAGTAACATACACCTTAAACACCTTGGACCACAAGGCATACAAGCACTCACTAACATAGCAAACTACAGCTACTCACACAACACATTACCCAACATCTGGAAACATGGAATCATTATCACCATCCCCAAACCAAATAAAGACCCCACACTACCCTCATCACACCGTCCCATCACCCTCCTTTGTACCCCCTCCAAAATCACTGAGCGCCTCATCATTAAACTAATCACACCACACATCCCCCTTGCATCTTCACAACATGGCTTCAGACCGCTACACTCAACAAACACCCTTCTTACAGACCTCACACAAAGAATTTTTGATGGCATCAACTCAGATAGACCCCCACACAGAACACTCTTAGTTACATTAGACATTAGTAAAGCATTTGATGCCATCCCCCGCCACAACCTCACAAACAAAATATACAACACAAACATGCATAATAACACCAAAAGATGGCTGGCCAGCTTCTTGGGAGGAAGAATAGCCCATGTTACATTTGCTGGTCAGTCATCTAACATTAAAAATTTCACCAATGGTGTCCCCCAAGGCTCTGTACTCTCACCCACCCTTTTCAACCTATACATGCACGACATACCAACACCCCAGGCACCACAAATACACATAGCCTCCTACGCAGACGACATAACACTCACATGTACACACAGAAACGCAGACACAGCCACCCTCATCCTCCAACCCTACCTCAACACACTCAATGCCTGGTTCACCACAAACAGACTTAAAATAGCACCCACCAAGTCAACTGTCACCCTTCTCACCAACTGGAACGCAGAACACCGCTACACACCACACCTCACCATAAACAACACACCTATACCACACACACACACACCCAAAATACTTGGCATAACATACAATACATCCATGACATTCAAACAACATATTACGACCATCAAAAACAAATGCATGCAAAGACTTAAAGCCCTCAGATCACTTGCCAGCACAACATTCGGACATAACAAGGAAACCACAACCACAGTATACAAACAATATATTCGATCAGTGATGGATTATGCAAGCCCTGCCTGGGCTTCAAACCTCACTGAGACTCATCACAACACCCTTCAAACCATACAGAACAGAGCCCTAAAGACAATCACAGGCTGCACAGCTACCACACCCACAGACCACCTACACTACGAAACCAAAGTCCTCAAAATCAAGGATCACCTTGACATGAGAGGCACACAAACACTTGCTGCAGCCTCCACAAACCCACACCATCCACTACACTACATGGCACAACACCCACACATGCCAAGGAACATCAAAACAACACCCAGTACACGATACCATACACAAATACTATCATCTCTTACACCCTGCCCACCCCAAACCAATCTCCAGAAACACATCCATACTCAAATCACTCATCAATCCATCCAAACACTCAAAAATAACACTCAGCTGCATGCACGACCTCCTGACATCCACCCATCCGAATCCTCCCTTCCCCGTGAGGACAGAGTCCACCTGGCCAGGCTGCGGTGTGGCCATCACCCGGCCCTTCTGACTTATCAGAAGAGGCTGGATGGAGCCATTGTGGATGCCTGTCCAGGATGTAACACAGCACCCCATTCTATTAAACACATCATTGAAGACTGCAACGCACACAACCACACTCGCCAACAACACAACATACACTCTCTGAGGGCACTGTGGGAAAGCCCGGTTCAGGCCATGACCTTCCTCAGGAGCTCGGGGCTGCTCGGCCAGACAGCTTGAGGAACTTCAACAACAACAACTTGTTGTTCTCTTGTAGTTTTATAAATTTAGGCCGACTTTCCGTTAGCATTCTTCGAGTCTCTTCGATTAGCTCCTCTTCTAAGTCCCGTTGTTGAGGGTCTATATCGGTCCATCTTCGGTTTGGTAGTCGAGGTGGAGTTGGGCTTCTTTCCGATCTCACGGGTCTTCTGGGAGGTTCTGAGTCGGAGTCAGAGTCGGAGCTCGATGAGGGTGGTGAGCCTGGCGGGGTTCTTATATTCACTGGGAGCCGGATGGGATTAGCCAGTGGGCATGAGTTGTTCCGTATCATGTTGTTAATTTCCCTTTTCATTTCTGCAATTTCCTCTTCAGTGAAGGTTTTTGTGGTGAGGAAGTTGTGCTTTTGAGTGGTGAGCCTGCTCCGAGGAGCGTTAATCTTACTTGGACAGTGGTAGTTAAAAATTCTCACCCACTCTTTAGAGCTTTCCTTTAATTTTGCAAACTTAACCTTTAGCATATTCTATTGCCCATATCAGAGTCCAATTTTCCTGTTTGCTCCACTGGCCTGGTTTAGTTTCGTCAAGTCGTATTTCTCCTTCTATTTCTGAATGGAAGTCGACCTCTGCTTCCTCCAGGGCTTTCTTTTGGATTTCTTGAATTTCTCCTGGTGTTAAATATTTATGCATCTGCGAGGCAATTGAGTTTAATTTTTTTACAGTAGTGGCTTCTTTTTTTGCCGATTGTAAGGCAAGAGTCCGAAATCTTTTCTTGGAACACAAGGTTCTTTTTTTTGCCCCATTTCTCGAACTTCGAGTAAGTGAAGCAGTGCAGTATCGTTTTCTTCTCAATTGACCACTTTACTATTTCGTAGTTCCGCTGATTGCGTTTCCTTTTAGTGGTCAACTGATGATCTGGTTGAGGCTCAAGGTCAGGGCACTGCCGACCTGGTGAGACACTCAACTGAGGACTTATAGTGGATGGGCCACTAGCTGTCCCCGGAGAAGATGCGCCATCGCCATCCTTACGCGGCCTGGCGCCTTGCCGCGTAGAGTGGACCTTTTTATGCTGGGGGACGTCCTGCCAGTCTAGATTTTCAATGCTTGAATTCATCTTAGTTATAAATTTCCTGGGACGAGGGATTATCCTTTTACCACACAGGGAAATTTTGCGTCAGAATTAGTTTCCTTTCGGAGTAGCAGGGTTACGGCGTGCACGTTTCTGACATTAACCCCAACTCCATTAACTCTTTTTTTTTTTTATTATTCTTAGCAGAATTTTCAGCGGGGTAGCAATGGGCCTCTCCCTGAGGCCTATAGTTGCACCCTAAGTGTTGAATTCCTTGTATCCAAGGGCCCTCTTCAGAATGGTGACAGTTCCCTTGATGGCAGCAATCTGCACCTCACAGGCGCTTGGTCGTCCGGGTATAGCCTCAAGGTAATCCTTTAGGTTCTTCTTCATAATACCTGTCGCACCTACCACTACCGGTAAAATATCTATTTCTTTTAATGACCATGTTGTTCTCAGGTCATTTTTTAGGTCTTGGTACTTGGTGATTTTTTCCCTTTCAGCTCTATTTAGCCTGTAGTCATTGGGGACTGTTACATCTATGATCTTGGCTGTTTTCTTTCCTCTATCCCATATGACGATGTCGGGCTTAATTGCTCCTCCCTCGATGTATCTGCCAGCTGGGATAATTTTGTCATAGAATATGGTGATATTTCCATTGGAAGCGATCGGTTGCGGTTCGTGCTCCCAGACTTTTTCCGCGGCTTCCACTTGCATTTCTTTGCAAATTTTGCAGTGCAGATATTTACAAACCTTGTTGTGCCGCGTGGTGTAATGTCCTTCCGCCATCAAGGTTTGGCATCCAAATATTAGGTGGCTAAACTCCAGTGTATGTGACTCTTTAGATTACCTTTTGTCACCAATTTTTTACCACATTCTTCACATTCAAAGTTTCTCTTTTCTGTGTGAACAATGCTGTGATATTTAAGGTGAGATTTCCAACTAAACTCTTTACCACACTCATCACACATAAACATTTTCTTTCTTTCTTTTTTTTCAATCGTCTTATTCTCAGGTTATCTTGGAGCAATGGACCCCAAACCAGGGGTCTATAGTTGCATCCTAACCGTTGATAGCAGAGTATGCAAGGGCTCTCTTTTTTTTTTTTTTTCAATTGTCTTATTCTCTGGTTATCTTGGAGCAATGGACCCCAGCCAGGGTTCTATAGTTGCATCCTAACCGTTGATCGCAGAGTATCCAAGGGTTCTCTAATTAAGACAAAGGGTGTGGTGTGTAGCGTGTTTGTATATATTGTGTAAATAGAGAGAGAGAGTGATGTCTTTGGGAGTATGTTGGACTACTCTCAGTGTATGTGAGACACAAAAAAGAAATCAGCAAAGGTGGACAGACAGGTGAAACGGGAGTTCCAACCCTCCCTATCACCAGTCCAGCGTCTACCCTAGGAGTACTGCCCTGTTTGGCTGGTGTCTTCAGTCTCCTCCTTTCTTTCCAGTATGAGTGAACAAATGGTGAGTGAGATCGCATTTCCTACTAAACTTTTGACCACATTGTTGACAGACCAACTTGTTACACTTCTCTTCTCTGACAACATTGATGGTGTCACTTCCTTCCACCTCCATCACTAACAGCTTTATTTTGCCACCAATATGACCACTTGGTTATTACTGGTGTCAGGGCTGCCAACCACACTGCTATTGGTGTCAGGGCTGCCAACCACACTGCTACTTCATATCTGAAACAAATATAACAATATAGTTTAACAGTAACCAGGAAGGAAATAGAAAAAAAAGAGGGACAGTTGAAGAACTGAAAGCTAGTGGTTGGGGCCGAAGGGGTGCCAAAACCCTTAAAGTATTGCCCACAGTACTATAGACAATACCTCCCTACGGGGAATATTTCCACAAAACACACACACCTATATGGAAGGAGATTGTTTCGTGGAATAGTCAGGA
This sequence comes from Petrolisthes cinctipes, assembly GCA_033782935.1. Taxonomy (NCBI): domain Eukaryota; kingdom Metazoa; phylum Arthropoda; class Malacostraca; order Decapoda; family Porcellanidae; genus Petrolisthes; species Petrolisthes cinctipes. The sequence goes on from JAWQEG010000175.1 coordinate 2,739,553, forward strand.
GGAACCAGAAGCCTCCAATTCTCATACCCGATAACAGGGTCCTTGAGGGGGAAGTACAGTGTTTGTATATATGGAGCAACTGATTCCTCCAAACTATTCCAAGCAATGTGTCATATGACCTCGCTGTTGCGGCGCCTAATATTGATCCATCTATTCCAAGCAACAGGCCACCATTAATTTTGTTCACCAAGTCCTGTTTCCTGGCATAATACTTTGTTGAAATCAAGGCACTCCAATGTATCCAAAGTGTATTTTTCGGTATTAGTACAGAAGTACTCCATTCACTATATTGTATATTTTAGTATCATTACCCACTATTTTGGACCATTCTAAGACACTTTTCATGGTATTAGTACAGAAGTACTCCATTCACTATATTGTATATTTTAGTATCATTTCCCACTATTTTGGACCATTCTAAGACACTTTTCATCTATGATGTTTCTCTCGAAGATGCTCTGTTTTCGAGATATTCCCCGTTTTCACCCCCAATACAAACATTGGGGACCCGTGGGGAAAACACACATTTGACTATGGTTCTACCTTTATAATACACTTCCTACCAATGTGATGTTATGGGTGGTGGAAAACACACATTTACCTATGGTTCTACATTTATAATACACTTCCTACCGTTATTTCCATTGTTTATAGTGATAATCCATGTTCTTAAAGACCTATGCAATCATGGAAGGGTTGTTGGATAACGTGGGTTTCAGGTCAGGAGGCAGGCTTTCCTTTGTTATGTTCTCAATGTTTTCACAATTAAATTATTCTCTGAGTTTCAATTTGCCCCGGTCACTTTTTGATAGTTTACACTGGTTATATCCCGGTAGTTTGCCCAGGTTAGGTCCCGTTAATTTGCTCAGGTTAGGTCCTGGTAACCTGCTGTGGTCTATATATTTTATCTTGGAGATCTGGCATTTGTGGGAGTCGATGCACATTCCCACGGCTCCCCCATGTTTGTATTGGGGTTGAAAATGGGGCATCTCCGAGAGAAACACCATAGATTAAAAGTGTCTTAGAATGGTCCAAAATAGTGGGTAATGATACTAAAATATACAATATAGTGAACGGAGTATTTCTCTACTTTTACCATAAAAAGGAGTCACGGGGTGTTTGTCAAGTGAGGGAGGGAGATATAATGTGAGAAATGTAAATATAAATACAGTAAGAGTCACAAAATGGTATAATGTGTGAACTGTACAGCAATAATGGTAATTATTTATTCTATTGCTATTTTATATTACAATGTTTTTATCTTCTTTACCCACTAATTTATAAAATTTTAAGGTAATAATAATGGAAATTATTAATTCTATTGCCATTTTATATTACAATGTTTTTATTTTCTTTACCCACTAATTTATAACATTCTAAGACACTTCAGTAAATATCTGCTCTATTTCCGGTTGGTATTACGATGTTTTTATCTTCTATACCCAATAATTTATAACATTCTAAGACACTTTTCTTCTATGGTTATTTTTTCGGCAATTTCGAAATTAGCCTGACCTTACCTAACCTAACCTAGACCACACCAGACTACCGGGACCTAACCTGAGCAAACTACCGGGACCAAAACTGGGCAAACTACCGGGATCCGGTAACTAACCGTGGTAAAGTATCAGGACCTGACCGAGCAAAATACTGGGACCTAACAAGATCTGGCAACACTGCTACAAAATGGCAATAATTTAGATGAATACTGTAATTGTTAATAAGAGCCACATAAAAAAAAGATGTTTACTAATTTTGGCTAATAGTGCGATTATTTGCTCTGGCGAACTACTGGTTAGGTTAGGTTGGGTTAGATAGGGTTTGGTTACCTTTATCAATACCCAGTGGAATTATCATGTGAAATGTATTCTATGTTAGATATATCAATTTTAAGTTACGACATTTTTGTAGCGGAGGGACGAACTGAGGTCGGTCAGACAGTGTTACCAGATCCCCTTGGCAAACTTACAAAAGGTCATACTGGCAGTTGTGTACAATACACTTGACCCACCAATCGGGATACTTTTAGCTCCTATCCACAGGATCTATTTTATTTTTAAAGGTCCCGAAGGATACTAAGTTAGGTCCCGAAGGACATTAAGTTAGGTCCCAAAGAACATTAAGTAGGTCCCAAAGGTAGCAACAGATTATGTTACGTTAGGTAGATCAGGTTATTTTGTCTAGTGATCAAAAAAGTATTTACCCAATTTTAAATTATTGAATTTCACGCTTAACTAGGCTACTTATTGAACCTTTATTACACAATTTCCCAATTGTGGACAAAATTTGCATAAAACAAGAAATAATTCCTAAATCTGGCAACACTGCATACAGAGGCAGGAAGTCGGGAACCCTCTAGGAAACCCGCACTCCCATTTCAAGGTAAATACATACAAAGGTAAAAGTATACAAATGTTATTCATTTTTTTTACATATTTCCACAATATAACAGTGTCCAAAAAAAAAAAAGAGAAAAGAAATGGGCGATTTCGGTTGACAGAAAGTGTGAAAATCGAGGACACAGATAATCACAATATTTACCGAAACTTTGTCCAATAATAATAATATTAATAATAATACTACCATAACAATAATAATAATTATAAATACCATCTTGGTGTTGTTGTTGTTTACACTCTTGTTGACTCTGCCATGTACACACAGCCTGGAAAATTTGTATACATAAGTAACGCACCCAATAAGGTAAATATTGAAAGAATTACCGTTATTGCGTATGGTTTTTCTACCTTCATTACCCACTTATTTAGACCATTCAAAGACTATTTTCTTCTATTGCATTTCCTCCGCAAATGCCCCATTTCCAAGATAAGTATTTAATTTTAAAATTAGCCTGACCTTACCTAACCTCACCTAGACCGCATCAGATTACCGGGACCTAATCTGGGCAAACTACCAGGAAATAACCATGGTAAAGTACAGGAAATTACCGGGGCAAAATACGGTATTTATTGAAAGAATTACCATTTTGTAGCAGTGTTGCCAGATCCTACAGGGTCCCAGTATTATGCCCCGGTCATTTCTTGTTACTTGTTTACTTGTTGTTACTTGTTGTTGGATATTCTATGCCCCGCTCCACCAGCAGATGGTGCTCCGCAGGGCCTCTCTCAATATTACTAAACACTATAATCACTTGTAATACTCATATCATCCGTGTCGTAACATTCAGCGAACAGATGTGTTTTCAGTCTTTTCTTAAAAATCGTGCAATTTTCACTGTTCCGGACATCTAATGACAATCCATTAAAGAGCCTTGGTGCACACCTTTCAAACGCTCTGAAACCCATTGTCAGAATACTCCTTGGCTCATTTAACCTGTATTGCTCATCACTATGCCTGAGTTCCATTGAGGTATTTACTTGAAAACCTCTTAAAAGATTCATCAAGTACTCCGGTTTTCCAAATTTTAATGCTCGGAATGTTAGAAGACATATCTTGTACACAATCCTCGCCTTTATTGGTAACCAATGTAAGTCAATGAGTGCTGGGGTTATCCTCTCACGAGATGGAAGACCTTTAATTAATCTTGCTGCTCTGTTCATTACGTTTTGCAATTTTCTTAACCGATAGTCTGGCAAACCATAATATAGGGAATTGCAGTAATCCAGTCTGCTTATGACATAGTTATGAAGAAGCATCTTCACGGTATCCTGATCTAAATATTTTCTAACAAAAGCAATGTTCCTCAGGTGATAACCAGAAACTTTCACCACTTGATTAATTTGAGCTTCGAAAGAGAGATTTTCGTCTAGCAGCACTCCTAAGTCTTTCACTTTGTTTCTTACATCCAGCGTACTACCATGCACTCGTAAGCTTGAGATGTCCAATCTTCTAAGATTGGTCTTCTTTCCAACGATCAAACACTCAGTTTTACTTGGATTTAACTTGAGTTGTTTCAAATCCATCCAATCCTTAATATCGGACATAATAACACTCAAATTCACCTCTGCATCCACCACATTATTTATAGATATATAAAACTGTGTATCATCAGCAAATAGTTTGAAGTTCGCACCATGTTTCTCTAGTATATGTGATAGTTTGATAGTGTAGATACAGAAGAGAATAGGACCCAATACACTCCCCTGAGGGACCCCTCTTCGCAGGGGTTTATTTCTTGAAAAGGATTTCCCAATCTGTACACAATATGTTCTATCTTTTAAATAACTTTCCAGATAGACCAGTGCATTCCCCTCAACACCTATAGACTTTAAATCATCTAGGAGTATACTATGCACTACTGTGTCAAATGCAGCACTCAAATCAAGCATAATAAGAACACTACACTTTCCTTCATCCATTAACACCATTAGGTCATTTACTACAGTACATAGTGCAGTCTCAGTTGAGTATAGCTGCCTATATGCAGACTGACTATCAGGTATAGCCTTCACCTTATTCAAGTGATGCCATAACTGATCTAAAATCACATTTTCAATCACTTTCTATAAAAAGGTCAGATTTGATACTGGTCTATACGAACTTAGACTCTGAGGATCAAGGTTACCTTTTACAATAGGCTTGATAATAGCCAATTTCTCACTCTCCGGAAAAACTTTGTTATCAAAACTTAGGTTGATAATTTGCAGGAACACATTAAAGATTTCGTCTACATTTTTACCCGTTATAACATCCGATACAGGTAACGGATCATTATTGCAATGAGTTAATTTCACTCGTACAATTTCTTTCATCTTGGCCATACCGATGTTTTGAAAGCAAAGTAATTTGCTCTCAGACATTTGAGTATGTCTATGCATCACATTCAAACCACTTCCTGGAAAGCTTTCCACTATAGTTGCTATTTTATTGTCAAAAAATTCTAAGAATTTGTTTGCAAGCACTTCATCAGGATATCCTTCAGGCAACCTTGGCTTCTTTTTATTACCAGTTAAATTATTGAGTATGAGATATAGTTTATTCATATCTGACCTCGCCTCCACTTTACAAGAGTAATATTGCCTCTTTCTCCGTACTATAAGTCTGTTTTCTTCTCTCTTTGCGTGTTGATAATCTCTTCTAGCAATATCAGTGCGTAGTCTACGCCAAGCTCTTTCTTTTTTCTTCTTCTTTGCCTTAGCTCGTGATATCTCACCATTAAACCATGGTGCATGATCTTTCACAATTATTTCTTTTGTGATTACAGGACACATTGCCTCATATTCCTCTTTAAAAACACGATTATACAAAATCGATACACATCGCACACACTTTCCCGCCTCCGTCATATCATGTTCACAGCTATTTTGCATCTCTGTTTCCAAACTTCGTATCGCACTGTCAATAAGTGTCTCGGGATCGAAATATTTTTTAACTCTGAAACTGATCCATTTTCTTTGCGCCCTCTCTTTCTCAAAGGGAATTTCAAATCGAACTAACTTGTGAATTGGAGATATGCTGCATACCTCATCCACATCAACATTTTGTAGGAGATCGTGCCGTGCATCACAAAAAACCAGATCCAGCATATGTCCCGTACTGGACGTAGCCCTAGTCACCTTATTTACAAAATCAAAACCATTCATCATCTCTATGAATTCAACAGCATGATGGTTATCAGTATCATCCACCCACAGATTGAAGTCACCTAATATGAATACATTTCTGCTTACTGAATCCACCGTCTCAAGATATAGTCTAAACTCAGCAAGAAATGTAACAGCGTTAGCACTATACACCACTATGAAAACAAATTTCCGCCCACCCATCTCACAACTGACCTGCATATGCTCGAAACTAATCCATGACTCCACCTTATCTAATTTCACTTTCTTGAAAATATTAGATACAAATAGTCCCACTCCACCACCTCTCTTGCCTTGCCTCGGCACATGCAAGAAAGTATGCGTCACGGGTGTCATTTCTCGAATCTTAGCTTTGTCATAACTACTCAGCCATGTCTCTGCCAACGCCATGATATCAAAATGATCATTGTTAATTAGATCGCAAATATCCATTGTCTCATTACCCACTGATTGTGCATTGAAAAAACAACCTCTAATAATGTTTTAAGTTTGTGCTGTTCAGTATCCGTTTTCTGTGCTACTTTTGATTTTCTGGAGTTCCTCTTGCATCACTGAACAATACCTCACATCATTTGTCATATGCTCAAAATCAGTTTTCTTAAACCTCTTACAGCTTATACATTTTCTCTCAGTAGACGTACAATCCCTCGTGTTATGGTTACCAGCACACTTAGCACATATTGGATCTTCTCCCTTCCCTTTGGATAAACATGTAAGTGCAGTATGACCAAACCTTTGACAGTGATAGCAGACCGTCGCCCTATATCTGTCCCTCACGGAATAGACACCCCATTCCAATTTAACTTGATCACGATTCTTATGAATTAGCTCCCTTATCTCTGGATCACACTTAATAATGTAATGAGTGGTACCACCTGTAGCAGGCTTGTCAAAAAGTAGCTCCATTTTTTCCTTGACGTTAGTTACCCCTTGTAAGTAGTCATTTCGATCAATCAAGTTCTCAATTAGCTTGTCTCCAGATTCTTCTTTGCTGACGTTACAAATCGTTATTTTAGGCTTTAACTTCCTTACATTCTTTGTCGTCACATCGGGTACAGCCCCAAGTTTATGAGCTGCTTCATCTCTCTTCTTTTCGTCCTCAAAATTCATTACGATGTCTCCCTTCTGTGTAAATCTTGTGTTGACTATCTGTGTACCATCTAGAGCCTCAGCAACTTCTTTCTTTTTATCTGCAACCTTCAGCTTATCGTCCGTAGACTTCACCACCAGCAGATTCTTCTTCTCGTTTTTCTTCTTCTTCTTCACTACAGTTGCCCAGGTCTCATCAGTCAGGTCTGAGTCAGCGCTGATCACATCACCAACTCGACCCAACTCTGTCACAACATCCTCCATCTTTCCTTCCACTAGCTTCTTCAGTTGATCTTTCATTTTTTTTTTTTTTTTTTTTTTTTTTTTACATATAGTGAGTGGAGGAAAGGAAAAAACAAATAAATAAATGGTTCCATTTGCCTATTGGCATCCTCCACTCATAAAATATTTAAAACAACTGGATTTAAATTGCTGGGGGTTATAACTTGCTGGAAAACATTCCCTTGGTAGATAATTCCACAGGGAAGTAGTACGGGGAGTAAATGAATATTTGTAAGCAGTTGTCCTGCAACGTGGAGGAGTCAGTGTGAACTCATGCGCATTCTCAGCTGCCCTAGTCCTCCGTGGGAAGACGCGAAGGGGTGGTATAATCAGGGCAAGTTCAAACGAACATTTCTTATAAAAGTATCTATAAAATAGTGCAAGGGAAGCAACATTTCTACGTACTGATAAGGGAGGGAATTCATTAGTGATCATAGGATTATTGATCAGTCTGATAGCTCTGTTTTGAATTTTATCTAATTGTCTTAACACCACCGATCCACAACCAGCCCACAGAGGTGAACAATATTCCATCTGGGAACGCACATGACTCTTATATATTACTGCTAACTGCTCGTCAGTCAAATAATTACAAGCTCTGTATAAAAGTCCCATCTTCCTAGATGCACTTTTGGCAATGGATTTTACATAGGGAGTCCAACTGAGGTTTTCATTTAAAGTTACACCAAGGAGATCAATGCTGTGGGACTTGGGGATATTTGTATTATTGAAAATAATGTGAGAATCTTGATTATCTGATCTATTTGAGAACGGGATGTATTTAGTTTTATTTGCATTGAAAGAAACTAGGTTGTTTTGTCCCCATTCAAAGATCTTCGTTAAGTCTTCATTTAATGAAAGTGAAGTGGCAAGTTTGTATTCTAAAATATTGTGTTGAGTAAAACTATCATTAAATGAGAAGGAACTGTGAATAGTTGAATCATCAGCATAGGAGTGAATTGAATTCTGAGTAACTGACAAAAGATCATTAATATGAATGAGGAACAAAGTTGGAGCCAAGACCGCTCCTTGAGGAACACCAGCATTAATGGGATGAAAGTCGGAATACAGACCATCTACCATCACACGTAATTTTCTGTTGCTAAGATATGAATTAATTAGGGGAACAAAAGATTGAAGGCCATAATGTGGAAGCTTAGACAGTAATGATATGTGCCATACTCTGTCAAAGGCTTTAGATATATCAAGGCAAATTGTGTGAGTCTCTCCATGTTTATCAGTTGTTTGGAATATGTTATCTGTGAAATAACAGAGCAGGTCCACAGTAGATCGTCTCTGTCTAAAGCCATATTGCTTATCATTTAGCAGATGATTTTTCTCAAGGTGTTTTACAAAGTGATTGTTAAGAACTATTTCAAATATTTTACCGAGAGTAGACGTGATGGCAATTGGTCTGTAATTTGATGGATTTGCGGTAGCTCCTTTTTTGGGAATTGGTTGTACATTGACTTCTTTCCAGGCGGCTGGGAAGGACGAGGTATGGAGACATACCTCGTTACTTTCTTCAACTCAATAATATCATTCGTTACTTTCTTCAACTCATTAATATCCTTTTGAACTCTGTTCAGACCTATATAGCAACTATCACATGACCAATTTATCAACTTGATATTGTCAGGTTTCACACCATTGAGATGAGCACATTTCAAGTGACACCAGCTAGTACAAGTTTCACAACCAATCCACTTATCCATCCCCCCAGTTGTCTCCATACAAGAATAACACCTGGCCATGATTGGCCAGGGTATTCAATAACTCTCTGATCGATTATTAAGTATGAAATAACAGTATACTGCCCGTTGACGCGAATATACACGGAGCACGTATCAGACACGTCTATCCGCCGTGACACCTCACTAACTGTACTTTACCACGGTTATTTCCTGGTAGTTTGCCCATGTTAGGTTCCGGGTAGTCTGATGCAGTCTAGGTTAGGTTAGGTAAGGTCAGGCTAATTTCAAAATTAAATACTTATCTTGGAATTGGGGCATTTGCGGAGGAAATGCAATAGAAGAAAATAGTCTTAAAATTGTCTAAATACGTGGGTAATGAAGGTAGAAAAACTGTACGCAATAACGGTAATTCTTTCATTCTTTACCGAAAATAGTCTTAGAATGGTCTAAATTAGTGGGTAATGAAGGTAGAAAAACCGTACGCAATAACAGTAATTCTTTCAATATTTACAGTACGTAAATTACTTAATTTCATTGTGATTTACGGAGATAAATATCGGTAGTAATTAAGGTATTAGTAGTGTAGTACTGTGTTCTTGGCTAGGGCCACGCAGTGTTACAACATCTAGCTAGGTCCCGGGAATTTGCTCCGGTCACTTCATGATAGTTTACACAGGTTAGGTCCCGTAGTCTGCTGTGGTCTAGGTTAGGTTAGGTCAGACTAATTTCCAATTATGATTGTAAAACGGGGCATATCTCGAAAACGGGGCATCTCCGAGAGAAACCCCATAGATGAAAAGTGTCTTAAAATGATCCAGAATAGTGGGTAATGATACTAAAATATACATTATGGTGAATTACGTACTTCTCTACTTGTACCGTAATTAACGTAGGGGAGATTTGTTGTGATCCTTTTCTCCTTTTAGTGTTATATATTCTCTCTTCTTTTTATTTGGCCGTTTCACCTTATTTAGTGTTATATTATTCTCTCTTCTCTTTATTTGTTATTTTTCATCTTTTGTGTTATTTTTCCCTCTTTTCTTTTCTATATTTACAGTACTTATCAATTTATGTATCACGTGTGTAGGTCTATCCAGCCTCTTGTTTGTTTACATTGTGCATCCACAGAGCTACACACATAGAGCGCTTAACCACCCACCCCCATGGCGTGTCACCATCGGAAATGGGTTGGCGGCCATGATAAGTGGCCATTCCCCTCAACCCGCCAGCCTGTTAGATTATGCCAGTGTACGGACAAAAGCAAAGACTAGAAGGAACAACAGATCAGATGGCAAAGTCATTAATAGCCAGACAGATATTAGACACTCCAGCACAGCTGTCCTTCCTTCCTTCTCTTTCCACACACACACAAACACGTGCAGTGACTCGCCTTTCGGGACCTGACAGACAGATTCAGATTCCACATACATACATACATACACACAGTCACCCTCGCTTGACCAGTCTCCAATGACATCTCTCTGCTTCAAGTTGTGGTAAGAGGATATAGCAGAAACCATTAACCCGTTCCTCCTCTCTCTAGTTTCACAGAGAGAGAGAGAGAATGGGAGAATAAATGAATAAGGAATAAATAGGGGGAGAAGAGGAGTAGACAGACATACAGAATTAGATTGACCATTCACAGGCAACAGTTGTCACTCTAGCCATTCTGTAAACTATTGAGTTTGAAATATATATAAGCAGAGGAGGTACACTAGGAGTTAGGATACCACACTGACTCCCTAAGGGCTATAAACTGTCTCCATAGAGAGAGACATAATACCATATAAGGCAAGGCACATCACGATAATACCCTGTATAGATAAGTACACATATTAATAAATTAAGCCTTAAGAAACTTGTGAAGTCAATCACCTAAGAAAGCACCCCGTCTTCCACGTTACCTAAAACAACAACAACAACAACTACTACTACAACTACAAGAATTACATACAAGTAAGTTACCAAGTTCTGCCCAGAGTTCAAGCCTTCAGAACTGGTACATTTGATGGCAGCGGTGTTTTTGCAATAAGGCAAATTGCAAGGTATAGACTTCACGGGAGTACAGTGACTAACATTGCTCAAGGACAATTTACTTGTAAATCCTCTCAAGTAATTTCTTCTGTGGGTATAATCTTACGACCTCTAACGAGGGAGATAAACCACAAATTCTTCACCTACAAGAGGCACCTGCTTCAATATAATTGCAACTGACCTACAAGGGGTCCTCATCTACTTCACAACAAACAATCATCACTTCATCACTACCATATCGGCGTCCCTGCGTAAATGCTCTCGTCAGGACAACGCCACGACCTCCATCACCTCCACGCTGACGCCTCGTTACGTAAATGCTCTCGTAAAGGCAAGTCAACGTTCATCATCTTCACTCCAATAACGACTGTTAGTGTGTTAGTGTGTGAGCTAACAAATAATCGCTTCGCCTCTCCACCGACGTCGCCTCTTCACCACATCGTCGTCATCGTCGTTGCAACTAGAGTCAACTAAAAGTAGGTACACATTACATGTTACATTACATTATTTTTCACTTGTCCACGAACATGTTAGAATAGATTAGGTTCCTCAATTACAGCCCAGAAAGAAAGAAAAGAAGTGCCAAATTACAACAAAGGTAAAGGTATTCTCCCCCATTACTCCAAAGGTATCATAACTAACTTCGAATATCCCTGATAATGATTCATTAGTCTCCAAGCTAGATTTCCCTGCCTCCATAAGCCTCGTTTGTGGTGCCAACACATTCGAGTACATTTTCTGCTTCTACCTTACCCCCATTAAAAACTTAATCTGGTATACTATATTAACCTGTATTTTCTCCAACAATGGCTACTCCTCCACAATCTCCTACTGTCTCTGCTCTTCATACAACTTCTTCTAACCCCACTACCTCTTCTATGCATACAATGACAAGCTTACCCACCCACAAGTATTTAAAGTATTATACGGGAGATAATCCAAGATATGGGATTCATCTCTTCTTGCGTCATTTGGAGGATGTGTTTTACCAAACTAATATAGAGCAGGACTTACATAAGATAAGATTCGTGAGAGTGCATATTGCACCAGATAGTCCAGCCAGCTATATGTTAACTACAAGTGCTTTTTCTGATCCAGAGAATTTAACGTCATATGCTACGTTCAGACAGTCACTTATTGATGTTTTTGGGGATGGTAAACTACATAATTCATTATCATGGGTTCAGAGAATGTTTATAACAAAAGCAGACAACATAAGTACAAGTGAACCAGCAAAAGCACTTGCATTATCAGGGTCTCTAACTTTAAATTCGAAGGAATCTCGTATCATACATCGTAAATTACAGATTACTCAATCCATGGGGACGAAGAATTTTAATTTTGATGCCACACCTACTCAAAGGGAATCACAGGGAAAACGTTGCAAACACTGTAACGGAAATAATAATATTACCAGTGATTGTTATTACTTACATAATACTAAAGGAAATGATCAAGGGAAAAGTAATAATAAATACAGTCATTTACATGAATCAAAGTCGCATTCCTTAGATGAATGCATGATCCTTAACAGAATGAAATGGGACTTGCACAATCGAAATATGATGTATGAAACGAGACCGCCACAATATTAAAACGTCCCGAAAATAAAACTGTAGGCCCTGTCGTCGCATTTACCAATAATATACTATAATTCCCTGTCCTAGTATCACATAGTAACACCCCCTTAATGATAGACACAGGCGCCGCAGTTTCCTTGTTATCGGATAATTCCTTTAACAAATTATGCAAATTAGGTCCCCAGCGGCATTTATAAACCAAGATTGAACAGGTGACATAGCATTGTCAACCATGACAGGCAATAAATTACAGGTATTAGGGACACTTTAACCCTTCCTGTACGGTTAGACAAGGGAACTAACCATATACATATTGCATTTTATATAATACAAAATTATAAACTAGGTTTATCATACCTTATCAAACAAACCATAATAATTAACCCTAAATATAAAATAATATATTTTAGGAATTAATGTATTCCAATACAGGATTGTCCAGGCCAATATCTAAGTCCATGTAATGTTAATTCTATACATATTGAAAATGAGGGAAACGACCCCGGTATCATAAAGGCCATTGCTGCATATAATATTATATTAACTCCAAATTTCGTCCATTAATTGAAGGTAAAGCTTCCATCTCATGTACAGCCACATACTACCGTTCTATTCTCAATAGAACTAGTAAAATAATATATAATCAGGGATTAATTTACTTTACCCAATGTAAACAGTGAAAATGTCACTGATATTAATAAAACATCTACCAATATGCATGTAAAGAAAAGAACATATCTATGTGATCTGTACAGATGGAAGGTAGACCAATACCACAAGGAAATATTGTATCGGTTCTTACCGAGGGATATAAATTGATAGTTACATAAGTCAACAACTTAGAAATTTTGTCAGTGGACGCGATTTTCCACTTTATCGTGATGATCTTATCACCATACTAGCCACATATTGAAATGCGATTGCCCTACTTGGTGAATCCTTAGGATGAACCAACATTATAAAGCATGCCATTACACTAACATCTCCTCAACCCATTTATTCGAGCATATAGACTACCGTACCTCGTAGTAGGCAGAAAGTTGTAAAGAAAATTATAAATGAAATGATGGATGAAAGCATTATTAGGAATTTTAACTCCCCTTTTAACAACCCAATGTTTTTGGTTTCAATAATAATGGTGAATTTACGCCAGTAATTGATTACAGACAAATAAATAATGCTACAATTAAAGATAAATATCCCCTTCCCCCTTTCAGATGTTTTGTCTAACATTGGTAAATCAAAAGCCTATGATATTCTCAACCTTAAACTTGGTCAGTGGAAACTGTCAAGTAGCATTAGATGATAAAAATCAACCCATTACTACATTTAGTACTTCCCATGGTTATTATGAATACATTCGTAGACCATTTGGGTTATGTAATGTTTCATCCATATTTCAGCATATGGTCAATTTCCGTATTGGCGTTATTAATAACGTAGTCATCGTTAATCTCAACGATTTGATTATTTTTCTATAGAAGTACATTCATAATAAGTGACAATAAAGAAGCTTATCCAGAGATTACATTAGGTAAGCCTCAAACTTTAACTGCCTAGGTGTCATTTTCTTAACCAGGAAATTATAATTTTAGGTTATACATTAACCGCCACTGTGCTCCATACACAATCTGGTAAAATACGAGCAATGAAAGTATTCACTATTCCTAATAAATGCTACTAACGTAAAATAATTCTTGGGTTTAGGTTCTTATTATAGAATCTTTGTAGAGCATTTTTCCCAAGTAGCTAAACCCCTAAATAATCAACTCGAGATTTTGTATGGAGGCCAGAAAAAACAGCTGAGCTTTGAAAAATTAAAGGTTAATTAATGTAAGCTTCAATTTTGCGTTCCCAAGTATTCATTAACTTTTATCAAGTGTACAGATGCTTCTTCAGTAGGCTTAGGCGCTGTACTTATGTAAGAGATGGCTATGGGTCGATATCAGGTATGTGCTTATGCTTAGAAAATATTAAGTGCACAGGGAACTCGTTACTCTGTAACAAAACAGGAAATTTAAGCAATATTATGGGCACTTCGTACTTTTAGAGAAATCGTATTAGGCTATCCTTTACAAGTTTTCGCGAATTACCAAAAGATCCTTGGCTTACTATAACCTCAACCCCTAACGGGAAAATTAGCCAGATAAAATCTAACAATTCAGGAATTTCTCCCACATATTGATATTAAATACCTTCCAAGACGATTAAATAATGTAGTAGATCCCTTAAACAGTTATCTTGTCCTTTTAGTTCCGAGGACACCCATGGACTTTGACATTAATACGGTTCCTAAACATTAGCAAACGGATTCTATGATGGATGTAATAAGATATTCATTAAAAACCCTGAGGATGATAATAATGGACCATAATTACCCAGTCACTTAAATATCTTTTCCCTTCATGATGATATTATTTACAGAAAACTAAGGAAACGTGACGTACAAACCAATCACATAGGGATACAACAAATAATAATTCCCTCAGTATTAATTACCCTTATATCATAATGCAGCAGGACATCATGATAGAGGTAGGTACCTAACCACTCTCTATACAATATACTATTAACATAAACTAAAAGTAGATGATGAAACACATATGTCGCTCAGTGCGAAACATACAATGCAAATCAAGGCCATACATTTGGACCTCTGTTCCATGACCGGAATCCCTAATCCTGGACGAATAATGGGACATAGTAGGAATAGATCTACTTTCCTTACCAATTTAGAATCAGGACACAGATAAGTTTTTACCTATGGTTAACCATTTTCTAGATATAGTGGCGGCACCACTAGGAAAAAAACCGCAAAAGTAAGTGCACATATATTTAAAAACCAAATTCATATGACCATATACATGTCCCGATATTATAAAAGGTATCTGATTTCTACTATATTAAGCAAACGTTTGTATTACCATATTTCCCAGCATCTAATGGGTTAACAAAACGGCAAAACCGTAACACTACTAGAAGTACTTCGTGGCACAGAAACAATGTAAATCCCTCCACATGGGAAGACTGCATCGATATGACGGTCAATAACCACTACAAAATACGAAAATAAAAGGAAAAACTCCACATGAAATACTATATGGCGTATGGATACGTCTTTCATATGATATAACAATTGCCACGAAGAAGTCATGACAACATGGACAACTATGCTGAACAATGGTGAGTTGCATTTCAACAATTTCATCATGATGAACAAAGCAATTTATCGGCTTGCAAGAAAAATGCGTGATCGCCGACATAACAAAGCAATTTATCGGCTTGCAAGAAAAATGCGTGATTGCCGACATAACAAAACAAATTATAGGCTTGCTAGAAAAAAAAAAAAAAAAAAAAATGCGTAATCGCCGACATAATGGGTACCCGATCGAACTTCACACAGTCAGGTCTTTAGTAGGCATAACCTTATAATAATGAATAATTTTACCAGGTGGATGATATTGTTTATGTAAACAGAATAAAGAAATTGGTAAAATGCGCGCAAAAACCTAACATCCAAAATAAAACCAATCATATCTCTGCAACAGCAACAATGTCCTCTTCCTCGTAATATTATCCCTACTATTGATGATAATAAAATAAACACTTACAAACACAAACTCCGATCAGTTTCCAATGAAAAATAATATTTCTTCTTACAAATGTGGCCCAAATTAACTTATATAACGGTTTTCATGTCTATCCTCGCGGCGGCTACAGGCTCCGACGAAGTGCATAACACAGATAAAGATGACGTCTTAAAATCCGAGAGCTCTCGTTTACAATTTTATCAAACAGTTGAAAAGAAAAGGAAAATAAATAAAATATTGGTGATGAACGATATGATCACTATTTCTTACTCTTTACTGGATATAGGAATTATTACCAAAATTTCTGCCATTGAGCAGTAATTAAAGATAAAATACTTAATGATACACTAGTTTTGGTTGACAGGTATCACACAACTGAATTTACCTATGTAAGTGCATTATTTCTATAGTGTCCTTGCACTATTGGGCGCCCTAGGAATGGATTCAGCGACTCAGGTAACATTGCTAGCTTATTATACAAAAAAAATATATATATAATGGCTTAGAGCCATCATCACAGCCCAGAGCGTGATTTAGATAATTTTTAAGTGAAATTTCATGTGCACTATTTGGTAATGCTTAGAGATATAGTGGTATACAAGCATTATCCCATACATAAAAGGTTGCAGGACAAGCCTTTGCAAATCAAGATAAAATAGAGTAACAGGTGTATACTGTATTAGAGTGTAAATCATTGCACAGAAATTAAATACGATTTATATAGTTTACATGAGCAACGAATGAAAAGAACTACATATATGAAATAATCACATTATATTTTTAGGCTTCTATTTATTTCTGTGAGTTTGCAGAAAAATGATAGCAGGTGAGGAACTTCAAGAGGAATTACAACCACTTATTAAGAGAATATTTACTGCGGGTAAGATAAGATCAACTCACAATATTATTACCACTCCAATAGCTACGAGATGCAATGGTACAATCAATGATGAAATCTCATCTTCCTTATTATCTTTCATGAAATATTATTATCCAGTCATGCGTAGTATTTTAATACAAGATCATATACTCATTATTATTCCCATAAAAGGTAAAATGTTATTCACAAGCTACGCACTTCTACAATTCCCTATGAAAATGGAAGTAATCATTTAATATTCAATTTTCATCCAAAAAGTATTATACTTAGTGATGATGTCATCTGTGACACACAACACTTCAAGTGCCATGTTGCATATCTTCATATATGTTTGTCTTGCATATTTCTTTGCATTTGAGTTGCGTTTAAGTCTCCAAAGGATGCAAAATCTCCACTTGCTTAGAAGCATAAGTACTACTAATCAAGCACTATATGCATGTACATTCATATCTATTACTAATCAAACTCTCTTTCATCATCAATTTTAATTTCCACTATCTATACTTACCTGCTAAAACCGATTAACATTAATTTGCCCTAATCACCCTACACATGGTTTGGTTCAAGGCAACTATAAAGAAGCAGACTCATAGGAAATACGATCCAAGGGAATCGTCCCTTGCCTAGTAAACATAATTTGCTAGAAAACATAGCACAATCTCTTCCACCTTTTCAACATATTTCATTTAAAGTTGAATTGTTTAACATCTCCTAATTCATTATCAGTTGTATCAGACAAAATGAAACTATTATGTGACTCAATGAGAATAGGATTCAATCATCCTTATTATATCATTTGATTCCTCCACATAGTGATCAAAATAAAACTTGGTAACAATGTTTATTATCCCATGTCTTATCTTTCTGGCATGTACTATAAAATTTATGTATTGTATAAGACAGTCTAAAATACTATTTTTGTATTGAAAAAAAAAAAAAAAAAGAACTATCGAAGTATACTGAATTATCTTGTGTTGAAAAGAACAAGACTGTTATTTCACAGCTACAACATAGCAACACGGCTCCCCCCTCATTAATGTGTGAATTTTTAGCATAGGTTAGATTATATACACACAATAACATGCACCTAGCTAAACACATTAATATTAAGATGAAATTTTATGTAACAATGTATTCATGTTCATGTATTTATATTCATGTATTACCGGTAATGTTAATTTTAAGCATATGGTGTGCCAATGTCTTAATGTCTATTTTTATGTTACTATACATGTATTCATTGTTAATGTCTTAGTATTATGTACCCTACCAACATTGTGAACTGGCCTTCTATTAAATAAAGCATAAAGCAAAACGCCTGGAGGCCAGGCGAGGGTAGCGTGGTTCGAGCGATGTACAGACAAAAGCAAAGACTAGAAGGAACAACAGATCAGATGGCAAAGTCATTAATAGCCAGACAGATATTAGACACTCCAGCACAGCTGTCCTTCCTTCCTTCTCTCTCCACACACACACAAACACGTGCAGTGACTCGCTTTTCGGGACCTGACAGACAGATTCAGATTCCACATACATACATACATACACACAGTCACCCTCGCTTGACCAGTCTCCAATGACATCTCTCTGCTTCAAGTTGTGGTAAGAGGATATAGCAGAAACCATTAACCCCTTCCTCCTCTCTCTAGTTTCACAGAGAGAGAGAGAGAATGGGAGAATAAATGAATAAGGAATAAATAGGAAGAGAAGAGGAGTAGACAGACATACAGAATTAGATTGACCATTCACAGGCAACAGTTGTCACTCTAGCCATTCTGTAAACTATTGAGTTTGAAATATATATAAGCAGAGGGGGTACACTAGGAGTTAGGATACCACACTGACTCCCTAAGGGCTATAAACTGTCTCCATAGAGAGAGACATAATACCATATAAGGCAAGGCACATCACGATAATACCCTGTATAGATAAGTACACATATTAATAAATTAAGCCTTAAGAAACTTGTGAAGTCAATCACCTAAGAAAGCACCCCGTCTTCCACGTTACCTAAAACAACAACAACAACAACTACTACTACAACTACAAGAATTACATACAAGTAAGTTACCAAGTTCTGCCCAGAGTTCAAGCCTTCAGAACTGGTACACCAGGGTAAGATATCATTTCATTTATTCGGTCTTTCATTGATGATATGGTATATTAACTACATTATAGTGACTCACAATATATGAATAAGTATTTCTTTAACCGATATATCAGTGAATGGCTGATTAAATATAAATACATTTCGGTTAAATGGTGAAGTGAATTAGATAAACAAAACTATCGTTTGCACTCATCCACAGTCACCTTCTTATAATATATATATATATATATATATATATATATATATATATATATATATATATAGAAGGTGAAATGAGTTTGATAAACAAAACTATCGTTGGCACTCATCCACAGTCACCTTCTTATAATATATATATACAACATAGTCTCTATTATGATAAGTATTTTATGTTCACATTGTTCAGTATGTATGTATGTATGTCACACTAGAGTAATATGTATGTATGTATGTCACACTATAATGGAGTATATAGAGTAATATGTATGTATGTCACACGAGTAATATGTATGTATGTCACGAGTAATATGTATGTATGTCACACTAGAGTAATATGTATGTATGTATCTATGTCACACTAGAGTAGTATGTATGTATGTCACACTAGAGTAGTATGTATGTATGTATGTTGTACGTACCGTACACACCATAAAACCATTAAGAGTCACTACTTCTAATCTGTTTACGATCAGAAACAGGCCACCTGGTCAGGTTGGAACACACACACTCCCATACACACAGATGAGGCGTCAGGTCATACGAAGACATTAATCTTTCCTACCTCCCCTTCATAGGAGAGTAGGAAAGAGAGTAAATAAGAGAGAGAGATAGGAAAGGGTTAGCCCAGGTGTCACCTCTGGCCACCTCGGTTCACTTTCACTTTCAGAGAATAAGGAATAAAGCAGGGAGATGAGAGAAGTAGGGACAGAATCAAGATGACCATTCACAGGCAACACAGTCACACTCTAGCCATTCTGTAAACTATTGAGTTTGAAATGTATATAAGCAGAGGAGGTACACTAGGATTCAGGATACTTAACACTGACTCCCTAAGGGCTATAAACTGTCTCCATAGAGAGAGACATAATACCATACAAGACAAGGCACATCAATATAACTCTCTGTATAGATATAAGAACATAATAATAAATTAAGCCTTAAGAAACTTGTGAAGTCAATCACCTAAGCAAACCTAAGAAAGCACCCCGTCTTCCACGTTACCTAAAACAACAACAACAACAACTACTACAACTACAACTCCAAGAATTACACACAAGTAAGTTACCAGGTTCTGCCCAGAGTTCAAGCCTTCAGAACTGGTACATTTGGTGGCAGCGGTGTTTTTGCAATAAGGCAAATTGCACGACCTTCACGGGAGTACAGTGACTAACATTGTTCAAGGACAAGTTGAAGGAATTTACTTGTAAATCCTCTCAAGTAATTTCTTCTGTGTGTATAATCTTACGACCTCTAACGAGGGAGATAAACCACAAATTCTTCACCTACAAGAGGCACCTGCTTCACCATAACTGCAACTGACCTACAAGGGGACCTCATCTACTTCACAACAAACAATCATCACTTCATCACTACCACATCGGCGTCCCTGCGTAAATGCTCTCGTCAGGACAACGCCACGACCTCCATCACCTCCACGCTGACGCCTCGTTACGTAAATGCTCTCGTAAAGGCAAGTCAACGTTCATCATCTTCACTCCAATAACGACTATTAGTGTGTTAGTGTGCGAGCTAACTAATAATCGCTTCGTCACTTCACGGTCGTCACCTCTTCACCACATCGTCGCCTCGTCAGACACCACCCCAACTAGACTTCAACTCGTCGTCATCGTCGTTGCAACTAGAGTCAACTAAAAGTAGGTACACATTACATGTTACATTACATTATTTTTCACTTGTCCACGAACATGTTAGAAAAGAATTAGGTTCCTCATTTACAGCCCAGAAAGAAAGAAAAGAAGTGCCAAATTACAACAAAGGTAAAGGTATTCTCCCCCATTACTCCAAAGGTATCATAACTAACTTCGAATATCCCTGATAATGATTCATTAGTCTCCAAGCTAGATTTCCCTGCCTCCATAAGCCTCGTTTGTGGTGCCAACACATTCGAGTACATTTTCTGCTTCTACCTTACCCCCATTAAAAACTTAATCTGGTATACTATATTAACCTGTATTTTCTCCAACAATGGCTACTCCTCCACAATCTCCTACTGTCTCTGCTCTTCATACAACTTCTTCTAACCCCACTACCTCTTCTATGCATACAATGACAATCTTACCCACCCACAAGTATTTAAAGTATTATACGGGAGATAATCC
This sequence comes from Petrolisthes cinctipes, assembly GCA_033782935.1. Classification (NCBI taxonomy): domain Eukaryota; kingdom Metazoa; phylum Arthropoda; class Malacostraca; order Decapoda; family Porcellanidae; genus Petrolisthes; species Petrolisthes cinctipes. The sequence continues at coordinate 2,760,673 of JAWQEG010000175.1, forward strand.
AAGATATGGGATTCATCTCTTCTTGCGTCATTTGGAGGATGTGTTTTATCAAACTAATATAGAGCAGGACTTACATAAGATAAGATTCGTGAGAGCATCTTGCACCAGATAGTCCAGCCAGCTATATGTTAACTACAAGTGCTTTTTCTGATCCAGAGAATTTAACGTCATATGGTACATTCAGACAGTCACTTATTGATGTTTTGGGGGATGGTAAATTACATAATTCATTATCATGGGTTCAGAGAATGATTATAACAAAGGCAGAAAACATAAATACAAGTGAACCAGCAAAAGCACTTGCATTATCAGGGTCTCTAACTTTAAATTCGAAGGAATCTCGTATCATACATCGTGAATTACAGATTACCTAATCCATAGGGACGAAGAATTTTAATTTTGATGCCACACCTACTCAAGGGGAATCACAGGGAAAACGTTGCAAACACTGTAACGGAAATAATAATATTACCAGTGATTGTTATTACTTACATAATACTAAAGGAAATTATCAAGGGAAAAGTAATAATAAATACAGTCATTTACATGAATCAAAGTCGCATTCCTTAGATGAATGCATGATCCTTAACAGAATGAAATGGGACTTGCACAATCGAAATATGATGTATGAAACGAGACCGCCACAATATTAAAACGTCCCGAAAATAAAACTGTAGGCCCTGTCGTCGCATTTACCGATAATATACTATAATTCCCTGTCCTAGTATCACATAGTAACACCCACTTAATGATAGACACAGGCGCGGCAGTTTCCTTGTTATCGGATAATTCCTTTAACAAATTATGCAAATTAGGTCCCCAGCGGCATTTATAAATTAAGATTAAACAGGTGACATAGCATTGTCAACCATGACAGGCAATAAATTACAGGTATTAGGGACACTTTAACCCTTCCTGTACGGTTAGACAAGGGAACTAACCATATACATATTGAATTATATATAATACGAAATTATAAACTAGGTTTATCATACCTTATCAAACAAACCATAATAATTAACCGTAAATATAAAATAATACATTTTAGGAATTAATGTATTCCAATACAGGATTGTCCAGTCCAATATATAAGTCCATGTAATGTTAACTCTATACATATTGAAAATGAGGGAAACGACTCCATTATCATAAAGGCCATTGCTGCATATAATATTATATTAACTCCAAATTTCGTCCATAAATTGAAGTTAAGCTTCCATTTCGTGTACAGCCACATACTACCGTTCTATTCTCAATAGAACTAGTAAAATAATATATAATCAGGGATTAATTTACTTTACCCAATGTAAACAGTGAAAATTTCACTGATATTAATAAATCATCTACCAATATGCATGTAAAGAAAGGAACATATCTATGTGATCTGTACAGATGGAAGTTAGACCAAATACCACAAGGAAATATTGTATCGGTTCTTACCGAAGGATATAAAGTGATAGTCACATAAGGGAACAACTTAGAAATTTTTGCCAGTGGACGCGATTTTCCACTTTATCGTGATAATCTCATCACCATACTAGCCACATATCAAAATGCGATTGCCCTACTTGGTGAATCCTTAGGATGAACCAACATTATAAATCATACCTTTACACTAACATTCCCTCAACCCATTCATTCGAGCATATAGACTACCGTACCTCATAGTAGGCAGAAAGTTGTAAAGAAAATTATAAATGAAATGATGGATGAAGGCATTATTTAGAATTCTAACTCCCCTTTTAACAGCCCAATGTTTTGGTTTCAAGAATAATGGTGAATTTACGCCAGTAATTGATTACAGACAAATAAATAATGCTACAATTAAAGATAAATATCCCCTCCCTCCTTTCAGATGTTTTGTCTAACATTGGTAAATCAAAGCCTATGATATTTTCCACCTTAAACTTGGCCAGTGGAAACTGGCAAGTAGCATTAGATGATAAAAGTCAACCCATTACAACATTTAGTACTTCCCATGGTTATTATGAATACATTCGTAGACCATTTGGGTTATGTAATGCTTCGTCCATATTTCAGCATATGGTCAATTTTCGTATTGGCGTTATTAATAACGTAGTCATCGCTAATCTCAACGATTTGATTATTTTTCTATAGACGTACATTCATAATAAGTAACAATAAAGAAGCTTATCCAGAGATTACAGTAGGTAGGCCTCAAACTTTAACTGCCTATGTGTCATTTTCTTAACCAGGAAATTATAATTTTAGGTTATACATTAACCGCCACTGTGCTCCATACACAATCTGGTAAAATACGAGCAATGAAAGTATTCACTATTCCTAATAAATGCTACTAACGTAAAATCATTCTTGGGTTTAGGTTCTTATTATAGAATCTTTGTAGAGCATTTTTCCCAAGTAGCTAAACCCCTAAATAATCAACTCGAGATTTTGTATGGAGGCCAGAAAAAACAGCTGAGCTTTGAATTATTAAAGGTTAAGTAATGTCAGCTCCAATTTTTGCGTTCCCAAATATTCATTAACTTAAATCACGTGTACAGATGCTTCTTCAGTAGGCTTAGGCGCTGTACTTATGCAAGAGATAGCTATGGGTCTATATCAGGTATGTGCTTATGCTTAGCGAATATTAAGTGCACAGGGAACTCGTTACTCTGTAACAAAACAGGAAATTTAAGCAATATTATGGGCACTTCGTACTTTTAGAGAAATCGTATTAGGCTATCCTTTACAAGTTTTCGCGAATTATCAAACGATCCTTGGCTTACTATAACCTCAACCCCTAATGGGAAAATTAGCCAGATAATATCTAACAATTCAGGAATTTCTCCCGCATATTATTATTAACTACCTTCCAGGACGATTAAATAAAGTAGTAGATCCCTTAAACAGTTATCTTGTCCTTTTAGTTCCGAGGACACCCATGGACTTTGACATTAATACGGTTCCTAAACATTAGCAAACGGATTCTATGATGAATGTAATAAGATATTCATTAAACTCTGAGGATGAAAATAATGGACCATAATTACCCAGTCACTTAAATATCTTTTCCCTTCATGATGATATTATTTACAGAAAACTAAGGAAACGTGACGTACAAACCAATCACATAGTGATACAACAAATAATAATTCCCTCAGTATTAATTACCCTTATATCATAATGCAGCAAGACATCCTGATAGAGGTAGGTACCTAACCACTCTCCATACAATATACTATTAATAAAAACTAAGGGTAGATGATGAAACACATATATCGCTCAGTGCGAAACATACAATGCAAATCAAGGCCATACATTTGGACCTGTTCCATGACGGGAATCCCTAATCCTGGACGAATCATGGGACATAGTAGGAATAGATCTACTTTCCTTACCAATTTAGAATCAGGACACAGATAAGTTTTTACCTATGGTTAACCATTTTCTCGATATTTAGTGGCGGCACCACTACGATAAAAACCGCAAAAGTAAGTGCACATATATTTAAAAACCAAATTCATATGACCATATACATGTCTCGATATTATAAAAGGTATCTTATTTCTACTACATTAAGCAAACGTTTGTATTACCATATTTCCCAGCATCTAATGGGTTAACAAAACGGCAAAACCGTAACACTACTAGAAGTACTTCGTGGCACAGAAACAATGAAAATCCCTCCATACATGGGAAGACTGCATCTATATGACGGTCAATAAACACTACAAAACACGGAAATAAAAGGAAAAACTCCACATGAAATACTATATGGCGTATGTATACGTCTTTTATATGATATAACAATTGCCACGAAGAAGCCATGCTAAAACATGGACAACTATGCTGAACGACAGTGAGTTGCATTTCCACAATTTCATCATGATGAACAAAGAAATTTATCGGCTTGCAGGGAAAATGCGTGATCGCCGACATAACAGAGCAATTTATCGGCTTGCAGGGAAAATGCGTGATCGCCGACATAACAAAGCAATTTATCGGCTTGCAGGGAAAATGCGTGATCGCCGACATAACAAAACAAATTATAGGCTTGCTAGAAAAAAAAAAATGCGTAATCGCCGACATAATGGGTACCCGATCGGAACTTCACACAGTCATGTCTTTAGTAGGCATAACCTTATAATAAAGAATAATTTTACCAGGCGGATGATGTTGTTTATGTAAACAGAATAAAGAAATTGGTAAAAAGTGCGCAAAAACCTAACATCCAAAATAAAACCAATCAATATCTCTGGAACATCAACAATGTCCTCTTCCTCGTAATATTATCCCTACTATTGATGATAATAAAATAAACACTTACAAACAAAAACTCCGATCGGTTTCCAATGAAAAATAATATTTCTTCTTACAGATGTAGCCCAAATCAACCTATATAACGGTTTTCATGTCTATACTCGCGGCGGCTACAAGCTTCGACGAAGTGCATAACACAGATAAAGATAACATCTTAAAATCCGAGAGCTCTCATTTACAATTTTATCAAACAGTTGAAAAGAAAAGGAAAATAAATAAAATATTAGTGATCAGCGATATGATCACTATTTCCTTACAGGATATATAATTATGACTTATTACATAAATTTTCTGCCATTGAGCAGTGGGTACAGATAAGGTATTTAATGATACACTAGTTTTGTTTGACAGTTATCACACAACTGAATTTACCTATGTAAATGCATTATATTCTATAGTGTCCTTTCACTATTGGGCGCCCTAGGAATGGATTCAGCGACTCAGGTAATATTGCTCGCTTATTAGACAAAAAAATATAATGGCTTAGAGCCATCATCACAGCCCAGAGCGTGATTTAGATAATTTTTAAGTAAAATTTCATGAGCACTATTTGGTACTGCTCAGAGATATAGTGGTATACAAGCATATTCCCATACATAAAAGGTTGCAGGACAAGCCTTTGCAAATCAAGGTAAGATAGAGTAACAGGTATATACTGTATTAGAGTGTAAATCATTGCACAGAAATTAAATACGATTTATATAGTTTACATGAGCAACGAATGAAATGAACTACATATATGAAATAATCACATCATATTTTTAGGCTTCTATTTATTTCTGTGAGTTTGCAGAAAAATGATAGCAGGTGAGGAACTTAGAGAGGAATGACAACATTTATTAAGAGAGTATTTACGGCGGGTAAGGTAAGATCAACTCCCAATTTTTACCACCCCACCAGCTACGAGATGCAATGGTACAATCAATGATGAAATCTCATCTTACTTATTATCTTTCATGAAATATTATTATACAGTCATGCGTAGTATTTTAATACAAAATTATATACTCATTATTATTCCCATAAAAGGTACAATGTTATTCAAATGGAAGTAATCATTTAATATTCAATTTTCATCCAATAAGTATTATACTTAGTGATGATGTCATCAGTGACACACAACACTTCAAGTGCCATGTTGCATATCTTCATATATGTTTGTCTTGCATATTTCTTTGCATTTAAGTTGCATTTAAGTCTCCAAAGGATGCAAAATCTCCACTTGCTTAGAATCAAAGTAATACTAATCAAGCACTATATGCATGTACATTCATATCTATTACTAATCAAACTCTCTTTCATCATCAATTTAATTTCCACTATCTATACTTACCTGCTGATACACAATTAACATTAATTTGCCCTAATCACCCTACACATGGTTTGGTTCAAGGCTACTATAAAGAAGCAGACTCATAGGAAATACGATCCAAGGGAATCGTTACGTAGCCTAATAAACATAAACTTGCTTGAAAACATAGCACAATCTCTTCCACCTTTTCAACATATTTCATTTAAAGTTGAATTGTTTAACATCTCCTAATTCATTATCAGTTGTATCAGACAAAATGAAACTATTATGTTACTCAATGAGAATAGGATTCAATCATCCTTATTATATCATTTGATTCCTCCACATAGTGATCAAAATAAAACTTGGTACCAATGTTTATTATCCCATGTCTTATCTTTCTGGCATGTACTATAAAATTTATGTATTGTATAAGACAGTCTACTATACTATTTTTGTATTGTATAAGAAAGAACTATCGAAGTATACTGAATTATCTTGTGTTGAAAAGAAGACTGTTATTTCACAAACACAACATAGCAACACGGCCCCCCCCCTCATTAATGTGTGAATCTTTAGCATAGGTTAGATTATATACACACAATAACATGCACCTAGCTAAACACATTAATATTAAGATGAAATTTTATGTAACAATGTATTCATATATTACCGGTAATGTTAATTTTAAGTATATGGTGTGCCAATGTCTTAATGTCTATTTTTATGTTACTATACATGTATTCATTGTTAATATCTTAGTTATCATGGACCCTACCAATATTGTGAACTGGCCTTCTATTAAATAAAGCATAAAGCAAAACGCCTGGAGGCCAGTCGAGGGTAGCGGACTGAGCGATGTACGTACCGTACACACCATAAAACCATTAAGGGTCACTACTTCTAATCTGTTTACGATCAGAAACAGGCCACCTGGTCAGGTTGGAACACACACACTCCCATACACACAGATGAGGCGTCAGGTCATACGAAGACATTAACCTTTCCTACCTCCCCTTCATAGGAGAGTAAGAAAGAGAGTAAATAAGAGAGAGATAGGAAAGGGTTAGCCCAGGTGTCACCTCTGGCCACCTCAGTTCACTTTCACTTTCAGAGAATAAGGAATAAAGCAGGGAGATGAGAGAAGTAGGGACAGAATCAAGATGACCATTCACAGGCAACACAGTCACACTCTAGCCATTCTGTAAACTATTGAGTTTGAAATGTATATAAGCAGAGGAGGTACACTAGGATTCAGGATACTTAACACTGACTCCCTAAGGGCTATAAACTGTCTCCATAGAGAGAGACATAATACCATACAAGACAAGGCACATCAATATAACTCTCTGTATAGATATAAGAACATAATAATAAATTAAGCCTTAAGAAACTTGTGAAGTCAATCACCTAAGCAAACCTAAGAAAGCACCCCGTCTTCCACGTTACCTAAAACAACAACAACAACAACTACTACAACTACAACTCCAAGAATTACACACAAGTAAGTTACCAGGTTCTGCCCAGAGTTCAAGCCTTCAGAACTGGTACAATGTCACACTAGAGTAGTATGTATGTCACACTAGAATAATATGTATGTCACACTAGAGTAATATGTATGTATGTCACACTAGAGTAATATGTATGTATGTATCTATGTCACACTAGAGTAGTATGTATGTCACACTAGAGTAGTCTGTATGTATGTATGTCACACTAGAATAATATGTATCTGTGTCACACTAGAGTAATATGTATGTATGTCACACTAGAGTAATATGTATGTATGTATGAATGTCACACTAGAGTAATATGTATGTATGTATGTAAGGTAAGTGGAGGGAGAGGAAGATAGATTACAGTTATATATATTTGTCTTGTTTAATAAACCAGTTTAAGTTTAATTTCTTTGCATAATTTTCCGTATGGACATTATCTTAGCCTTGTTAATGGGGAATTTTCTAAACTCGTGGTTGCCACCAGGTGGCATCACAATCGGCGGTTCATCGCGCACACAAGCAAAATAAAATATTCCTTCAGAGTCATTCTATACACAAAAAAAATGCATCGAGCTTAAATGATACATATTTCTACACAATTCTTTCTAAGTAGTAAAACACAGGTAAAATAGGACTATTCGTGATCAAAATGAGTTAAGTTGATTTTCTGGTGAAATTGGCATTCAGATTATTTGGCCATCTCGGGATTACCAAACAGGTACACCATTCATTGGAAACAAAGTAAATGAAAATACATTAAACATAAAAAGAACATGCAGGTGATAGTTAAAACTCCGAATTACATAGATCAACTTCCTGGTTTATTGAAATACATATTTCAATTGAGAATAGGCAACTCGAATGTGCTGGCGAAGTAGTCGAATCGTGGAAGGAATCAAAACAAAATAAACGTGTTTGTCCGACTGGCGCACGCTTTGGTTATTGTTACGTGTTTGGTTTGGTTCTTTTATAAGAACAATGGACTACGGTAGCTGGACGTTGCAACAGCTGAAGGAGGAGCTGAGGAAACGAATCTCGCTCGGCTACTTTTGCCTTGTCACTCACTTGGTGAAGGAGATGCTAATATCTCCATAAAAATAACTATATCTATATATTACCATGTTACTGGGTATGTTACGTCATAATATGTAGTACAGTCTTAATCATATTTATTTGTATTGTCCAAATAAATAGATTTTAGCCTTGGCATATGCCTTACTTTAAATATCGACAGCAGAAGGTCGATAATCACGAAACAAAAATATCTAATTTAACCAACTTTATCTCAAAATTATCCATACAGGGTATTAAAAAGTCAATGCAGGATTTCGAAAGTATCATAATGATCAAGGTTCTATGCATTTGTATGCTGATGGGATTTTAAAAAACAATATTTTAGCTCATGTCTCATGAACTGACTGCACAGCAGTGACATCTAGCGGATTAGTTCCAGAAATTCCCCATTGATTTAACAAAACCTGCATAATTAGATAACAAGATACAATGCTTTACAAATCAGGGAAATGTCAATAACTGTGGATAGAAACATACTATACTTGTACTTACGGGAGTTCAAAGCGCGCGCCAAAGGGCTATTCAAAATGGCCGCCGAGCAGGCTGACTTTTGACACTCCTCCCCTATCATTAATAACACAGGGTCGATCGCTCTATGTGTGTAGCTCTGTGTGTGCATCACGGGAATTTTTCATAGGTTCAAAAAGATCCATCTTGAATAATGTACCTCTTTATTTTTCTGTTTTTTAATCCAATTTCGATGTGTCTACATCTAGTTATTGATTTATTTATTTGTATTTTATTTTCTTAAGTTATTTTACATGCTTCAGAACCATATAAATACCCTAATTGTAATACACGGTTAATCCAACGTAAATGAAGATAAATAGGAATGAAGAGAAGGTAAACAAAATGACGTCTGCTAATATTAGCAAGTTAGCACCACAGGGCTACACACATAGAGCGCTTAACCCCCCCCCCCCCTGGCGTGTCACCACCGGAAGTGGGTTGGCAGCCATGATAAGTAGCCCTTCCCCTCAACCCGCCAGCCCTGGTAGCTTATGCCAGGGTAAGATATTATTTCATTTATTCGGTCTTTCATTGATGATATGGTATATTAACTACATTATAGTTACTCACAATATATGAATAAGTATTTCTTTAACCGATATATCAGTGAATGGCTGATTAAATATAAATACATTTCGGTTAAATGGTGAAGTGAATTAGATAAACAAAACTATCGTTTGCACTCATCCACAGTCACCTTCTTATAATATATATATATAAGGTGAAATGAGTTAGATAAACAAAACTATCGTTGGCACTCATCCACAGTCACCTTCTTATAATATATATATATATATATATATATATATATATATATATATATATATATATATATATATATATATAACGTGAAATGAGTTAGATAAACAAAACTATCGTTGGCACTCATCCACAGTCACCTTCTTATAATATATATATACAACGTACTATTATGATAAGTATTTTATGTTCACATTGTTCAGTATGTATGTACTGCTCGGCGGCCATTTTGAATAGCCCTTTGGCGCGCGCTTTGAACTCCCGTACGTACTTGTATAGTATGTTTCTATCCACAGTTATTGACATTTCCCTGATTTGTAAAGCATTGTATCTTGTTATCTAATTATGCAGGTTTTGTTAAATCAATTAACAAGGCTAAGATAATGTCCATACGGAAAATTATGCAAAGAAATTAAACTTAAACTGGTTTATTAAACAAGACAAATATATATAACTGTAATCTGTCTCCCTCTCCCTCCACTTACCTTACATACATACATACATATTACTCTAGTGTGACATTCATAAATACATACATATTACTCTAGTGTGACATACATACATGCATACATACTACTCTAGTGTGACATACATACATACATATTACTATAGTGTGACATACATACATATTATTCTAGTGTGACATACATACATATTACTCTAGTGTGACATACATACTACTCTAGTGTGACATACATACATACATATTACTATAGTGTGACATACATACATATTATTCTAGTGTGACATACATACATATTACTCTAGTGTGACATACATACATACAGTCGTGGTCAATAATAATCATCCATATATGGGTAACTTTAACAATTTACTGTGTAATGCTTTCATGTTCACATATTATTTTATTGTTTTAAGCAGTGTGTAGCTGTTTGTATTAAATTAAACGATGGCACTATACCTATTTATTGGAATGTTTATCAGCTAAGGAACAGAGGGAAGCTGTCAAAATCTTACGTGAGTTACTCCTATATGGATGATTATTTTTGACCACGGCTGTACATACATACATACATATTACTCTAGTGTGACATACATACATACATATTATTCTAGTGTGATATATATACATACATACATATTACTCTAGTGTGACATACATACATACACACATTCTAGTGTGACATGCATATATACACACATATTACTCTAGTGTGACATACACACATTCATACTGAACAATGTGAACATAAAATACTTATCATAATAGAGATTAAGTACGTTGTATATATATATTATAAGAAGGTGACTGTGGATGAGTGCCAACGATAGTTTTGTTTATCTAACTCATTTCACCATTTAACCGAAATGTATTTATATTTAATCAGCCATTCACTGATATATCGGTTAAAGAAATACTTATTCATATGTTGTGAGTCACTATAATGTAGTTAATATACCATATCATCAATAAAAGACCGAATAAATAAAATAATATCTTACCCTGGCATAAGCTAACAGGCTGGCGGGTTGAGGGGAAGGTCACTTATCATGGCGGCATGGCCGCCAACCCACTTCCGGTGGTGACACGCCAGGGGGGGGGGGGTTAAGTGCTCTATGTGTGTAGCTCTGTGCTTGCGACACTCCTCCCCTATCTAATAACACAGGGTCGATCGCTCTATGTGTGTAGCTCTGTGGTGGTACCTCTGTCTAGGAAAAATTCTCCATACTTGGCAACGTTGAGCCATACAGAGAAAGAAACAATGCTCAGCAGAAAATGGGAACGATTTTATACGTTTTCTGTTACTTTAAGGGAGACTCTAGAGCATTTTATCATTTCCATTCTTTAATATTCTCTTTCATAATATTAATGTCATTGTTTACATATATTTTTTACCTATTAATATCCCACTATATATCAAATAACCTCATAGACTTTAGAGGCAACGTTCCCCAGAGTGGGTTATAGGAATTTAGTGTGGAATCCAGTTTTAGGAATCTAGTTTGGAATCCAGTGTTTTCGGAATCTAGTGTGGTTTAATTAGCTGCAGGGGGGTTTGTGAAATGGTAGGTCTCTGATTCCTCTAAAGCTAAACTATCCTATGCCACGAAACAGCTAGATCCCCTATTAATACTACTGAGGGCATCTGTTTCCTGCAGGGCATATAGTTTTGAGGAATCAGAGACCTTCCAATTCACCAATAACAGAATCTCTCCTTACGGCTGATTGATTACCACTGTCTGCTTTGATGCTGCCAGTGAAGGGGTCATCGAAGGTCTATAAGGTACAGTGTTGGTGGTAAATCTAGAGCAACAACATGATTCCTCTATGCTATTCCAAGCAACAGGGCACTATTATATTGTTTATGTATTTTAACCTGCATGGTTCTGTTTCCTGGCAAATCGTATAGTTTGTGACCATTCAGCCTTCAACTGTTATAGATATGTAAGTATGGAATTAAATGTGATGAGAGGGAAATATATAGTCAGTATGTACCGTGATGATGATCCAATTAAACTCTTTCATAGACCACGTACATACCTGTGGTGCTCTGAGGCGTGAAATGAAACCTTTATACGTGAAACCACAGCGTATAGACAATTAAGGGGGAAGTACAGTGGTAACTATACCAAGAAACAAAACTCCATTATTTTTATTCCTATAGTCCTGTTTCCTGGCATACTTTGGAGGAATCAAGGTGCTCCAATGTAACAGAAGTGAATTACCCACTTCATATATAATTATACACTATGCGTGAAACAATCTCGAAATTACAGTACCATATATCATGCTGGCGTCCAAATATCGCGCCCGTTAAGAAATTAGTCACAATAATGATATTCCTTATTGTTACAGGAAAGTATAATTATAATATATGATCCCTCTCTGAGTTTGGAGGAATTAGCTGCTCCAGATTTAGCCTACCAACATTGTACTACCCCCTTAACTTCATCATTAGATCCTCTCGAGAAAGTTAGGTTGGGTAGGGTTAGGTGAGGTTAGGTTAGATTAAGGTAGGGTAGGTTCGATTAGGTTGGGTAGGGTTAGGTGAGGTTAGGTTAGGTTATGTTAGATTAATTTAGGGTAGGTTCGATTACGTTAGGTTAGTTTAGTTGAACTTGGGTTGGGTTAGGGTATACGGTAGGTTAGGTTAGGTTGGGTTAGGGTAGGTCAGGTTTGGTTAGGTTAGGGTATGTTAGATTAGATTAGGTTAGGTTAGGGTAGTTTAGGTTTGGTTAGGTCAGGGTTGGTTAGGATTGGCTTGGTTAGGTTAGGTTAGGACCACCACGAACTAAGGCTAATCGACATGAGGTGATAGTAGAACTTTTCATTATCACCAAGTAGGAGGATAAGGGAGATAGGTCAACTGCATGGTGGCCATCTCAAGTGATATAAGAAGTGTAGGGTGTTGTTGAGGAGATAACGAACGAAGAATGGGGTCAAGGTGCTAACGAGGCCAAAGGTCGTATTATTAAGGGGGTGATAGACGTTTGATTCCTACAAAATATGCCGGGAAACAGGACCAGATGAACATATTTAGTTGTTGGTGTTGTTGTTCCTTGGAATAGTTTGGAGGAATCAGTTGCTCCAGATTAACCACCAATACTCTATCTCTCCTATAAACTACTTCGAGGAAATGTTATGGCTTTTCGTTGCTCAGTTAATAATAATAATAATAATAATAATAATTGAGTGACACAGAGCCTTTTCTCGAAGAAGTAGTTTAAGGGATTAATACACTTTTGATACATTGGAGCGCCTGAATTCCTCCAAAGTATGCCAGGAAACAGGATCAGACGAACAAAAATAATGGTGGCCTGTTGTTGCTTGGAATAGTTTGCAGGAATCAGTTGCTCCAAATTTACCAACACTGTAATAACCACTTCATACAAAACCTGACAGCCACAAGTCACAATTAACGTCAGATAATGATGTAATACGGATCGAGGGAGGCAGAGTGGATACAGTGACAGACGGCAGTCATTAAGGACCCAGGTTCGAGTCCTCGAGAAACGTCTGGGATTTTTCTGAGGTGATCTGATGGGTCTGCTGTTCTTCAGATATCCTGGCTACGTAGACACGTCAAGAAAATACCCCCTACATTGTCATTAACTCACAACATAGAAGATGCACGACCATTTTCCAAGATGCTGTGAGTGACGATGTAGCTGGTCTCTCCTGATTGTGACATGTATAAATAAAGTGTGTCATCATCTAGTGGGGCAGAAGAGAAGCTACGGTGCCAACATCACCACGAAGCTCCACTGTCTCATCTATAAGTGCGACACTCAATAATCTCGGGGCCTAGCAAGAGTCACAAGCTTACAGCCTATTACGACAGTCCTGACTCCCTGAGGTTGAGGTGAGGTAAGAAAAAGAATGATAACAACTACAGTGAACATCAAGAGAGAAACTATAAACTATAATTATACACCGTTATCCATTTTAGGAGGACGAAAAATTCTTCACTGGCTCAAAACATAAATTTCTCCATCCATATATAGCTGTCCTTCCTTCTACTATTAGGGCCTACCCAAGTCTATCATCCTTAGGCCTACCTCCACCATCACCTCCCTCCCTCCACTATCACATCCCTCCCTCATTATTACATCTCTCTCTCTTCCTCCTTCCACTATCACCTCCCTCCTTCCATTTATCCTTTTCCTTTCACCTTCCTCCCTCCACTATCACCTCCCTCAATCTATCCTTTCCTTTTCACTTCCCTCCATCCCTCCCTCCATCTCTCCTTCCACTATAACCTCCCTCCATCCCTCCCTCCCAGTGTCACCTGATGCCTTGATTTATCTCGTGTCAGGTACTGTAAGCTACTGTACATTCTTTCCTTCCCCTTCCTTCTCCATCCCACCATCTCTTCAAACTTCACCTTGTATAGTTTTTAGATGCCAGCTTTTGTATGATTAATATTGTAATGAACACTTCCTATAATCACTAATATGCTACAATTATGTCTAAAGAAGGTAGAACATTTATACAAACATTAAAATTTTTACGTTTGACAACAATAATACCTTTCTCAAGTTTGAAAAAATAAATATGTATATATATTTCGAGGGAAGGATGAGTTACATATACAAATAGAAACCCTGTCCAGTTTGACACATACACACACACACAGTGACAGTCATAGAATCTACCTGAGTGAGTGTTCATCAGTGTATCAGCCAGCCAGTCCGTCCGGCCAATTGTGTTTGTGTATAAATGTAACTGGGCCGGATACATAAAGGTGGTGTAACTTACGACTGAGTATCTATTTGTACCGGGTGTTAATTACGCCTTGCTACTCCAACATTTACACCTCTATACATACCATTAACTACAGCCGAAGTATGGAAGGGTATATCTTGGAAGTTGATATGACGTCACGTACACGTTGTAGGTCAGCCAATCTCAGATATGCTTTCCGAATGTATCAATCAATCACAAGGCAGTGTTTGACTCCAATCAATCAAATCCGAAACTGATTTATAATTCAAATCAAATGTCACATCATAAATGTTAATTGGATGATGAAGAGAACTTTTCCTTGAAGTAGTTTAATTAATTAATAATACACTCCTTCCTCTTTTCATTACACAAAGTGGACAAGGGATTGTGTTACGCGACTGTACATACATAATAAAATGTTTCTGCATAATTTAAACCTACATTTTTCAACATATCGTCGCTAAATATTCACTATATTGATGACGCCGTGATTGGTGATTGACTGATGTTATGCGCCGCAACAGCGAGGTCATATTGTGCCAGAAGAAGGTGGTAGAGAGGTGAAACAGCAAGCATGAAGGAAATAGAAAGAAAAGAGGAACAGCTGAAGATATGACAGACGCCATGAGAGACTGTTTTATTTTAGCTGTTGTTAAAAACTTGTAATTATCGCAATGTTCAATTTAACAAAGCATCACATCTCTCAACATTTCTTGAAAAATATTAAGGGGATAGTATAATGTTGGTAGATTGGAGTACCGTGGTTCCTCTAAAATTTGCCAGAAAACAGGAGCAGATAAACAATAATAATGGTGCCCTGTTGCTTGGAATAGTTTGGAGGAATCAGTTGTTCCAGATTTTCCAACATCTAGTTAATTGATAAGCACAAGCTGTTATCACTCCAGTTTATCTCACATAGACATACACATCTTAGATTGATAATTATACAGTACAGGTTGGTTCATAATTCTTATAGGACCCTGTGATGTAGTCAGAAAATTGGATATAACCTATACCTATATGTGTATTTTTTCCTCTATATTATTATTATTATCATCTGACAGTGAAGGAGGATGAGTGGAAAGCTGACCAACTTTGACGATCTCCTAAAACAACTGGGCACAGGAAAATGGAACCTCCTTTATTTCATCACCACATCTGTCTGTTAGTTTCATGTGTGTGTGTGTGACCTGCTGTGGTTTGCTTTTGTTTGCGTGTGTTTTTGATCTGGGCTGATTTTGTTTGTATGTGTGTTTGTGTGGATTTGACCTGGTTTGCTTTTGTTTGTGTGTGTGTGTGACCTGTGCTGCTTTTGTTTGTATGTGTGTATTTGACCTGATTTGCTTTTGTTTGTTTGTGACCTGGTCTGCTTTTGTATGTGTGTGTTTGTGTGTTAGTGACCTTGGTTACTTTTGTGTGTGATGTGCGTATTTGACTTGGTGTGTGTTTGTGACCTTATCTGCTTTTTGTGTATGTGACCTTGGTTGCTTTTACGTGTGTGTGTGTGTGTTTGTAACATTGGCTGCTTTTATATGTGTGGCCTGGGTTGCTTTTGCGTGTGTGTGTGTGTGTGTGTGTGCTTTCAGTACACTATAATGCTATACTATTCTATACTTTAAAGGGGGCAATACACTTTTGGTAAATTATAGAGCGCATTGATTCCTCCAAAGTACGTCAGGAAACTGCATGGACCACAGGGATAATTGGTTAGTTACAAAAATAATGGTGTTCTGTTGCTGGGAATTGTTTGGGGGACACAGTTGCTCCAGATTTACCACCAACACATCATAAACCACATAAACTCCATACACATTAATTAAGGGGGTAGTATCCTTTTGGTACATTGGAGAACCTTGATTCCTCCAAAGTATGCCAGGAAACAGGACCAAATGGACAAAAATAATGGTGTTCTGTTGCTTGGAATAGTTTGGAGGAATCAGCAATTGCTCCCCTTAATTAAGAGAGGGTTGTATATATTATGCAAGAACAGTAATAATTGATGGTATTTACTATGGTATGGTACTGTATGTGTATTCCTTAGACACTTCACTATATCCACCATAAATATCACTGAGTCCCCCCCCCCAATAATAATAATAATAATAATAATAATAATGATAATAATAATATATATGTTGAGTCACGTTGCCCACATCATCATTTACTTAATAAGGTGAGATTCTGTTGTTGGTGAATTGGAAGGTCTCTGGTGATTCCTCCAAACTATGCCACGAAACACTATATCTATTAAGGTCGTCTGTTTCGTGGCATAGTTTGGAGGAATCAGTAGCCCTAGCTCCAATTTACTATAAAGAGAATTAATCTCCCCTTTATGAGCCCTAAGATTCTCAACATAACTGCATGGCTACTATTAATATTGTATAATTATGGTATCTTTGAGTAGGAAATAAAAATAGTACACTCATTTGCTGTTTGCTCAATTACCCAAGTGTTGAAGTAAACGGAAATAGCCTAATATCAGTTCTCCAAACATAGCCTATACACACACACACACACACACACTACAGAGTCATCCATCGTACTGCAGGCATTATTACGTAATGTATATTGGCTCGGCACCGCCCTTACCAACAGATCGGTTAGGTTAGGTAGGTCAAGTTAAGTTAGGTCAGTTTAGGTCAGGTTAGTTTATGTTAGGTTAGATTAGGTCAAGTTAAGTTAGGTCAGGTCATGTTGGGTTAGATCAGGTTAGTTAGGTCAAGTTAAGTTAGGTCAGGTTAAGTTACGTTAGGTTAGGTCAAGTTAAGTTAGGCCAGGTTAAGTTAGGTCAGGTCAAGTTAGGTTAGGTCATGTTGGAAAAAAAACATAAGACTGTTTGAAAGAATGTCCTATGGTATGGTTCGTTTTATCTTTACCACCAACATCACTAATAATTATTTTTGCATATGCAGGATGAGGTGGGGGGGGGGGACTTTCGATTTACCTACGAGACCGTCACCACCCGCCATGCATCTTAGGGGGTATAGAGTACAATGTTGTTAGTGGTAGATCTAGAGCAACAGATTCCTCCAACCTATTCCAAGCAACAGGATACCATTATATTTATTCATTGGACTTGTTACCTGACACACTTTGGAGGAATCAATGTCCCAAATGTACAGTTGAGCAAGTAGAAAGTGCAAGAAAATATTAGTATATATAACAATATCTTTCAGTTCTTTGTAGTAAACCCTGGTATTTTTATCAATGAATCACTAAGTCTCCAGAGCCAATGTAAAGTGGAACGTGACTGACTGAAATTTTGAGTGGTAGCCAGATGTGGACATAATTATACAGCCATATTTTACTAACACTTTCTACTTGCTCAACTATACACTATCCCCTTAAGCACATGTACTCCACCTTCCTTCCTTGCACCACCAGGGTTTGGTTTCATGCCACCCCAAGTGCTGAGTGGAGCTTATCTCACCCCACCCCTCAATGCCACCTGTATACCACCTACCAACACCAACGTCACCCATGTGGCAAAGTGAGACACAATTATTATCTTTATCCTATTATTATATTGTCATTTGCATATTAATATTATTTGTTATTTTTATTTCGTTGCTATCCTATGTATATATTCATGCTGCACGCTATTATATTTATTGTTATTATTATTATTATTCATGAACCAATTACCACACTTATCCCTGTCTCATACTTGTTGTAACTCGTTTAAGGGACCCTGTGATATAGTCAGAAAATTGGAGGTTAGCGAGTCCGTCAAACATTGCCACGAAACTCACACACCTACATTAAAGGAGCTTGTTTCGTGGCATACTCAGGGGGAATTAGAAGCCACCATACACGATCACAGGGTCCTTTAATAGTCCATCAACCTATTCAGAACAGACCTGGATACTTATTTTGACTCATAACTGTACGTGCAGGGATTCGTGCAGCTACCAGTACGTGACGCCAGAGGGTACGGTGAGGAAGGAAGGAGCCGTGCACACAATGGGACTTCGACACCTCCATCTACTCCTCCAGTATCACTTCTGACGTGAGTTATTATATTTTACTACGAATTAACTAAGGGTTGGTATTATTAATTAAACTACTTTTATATATTCTATTGTTCTTGACCTATTACCACTTCCTCACTTTCATTCTTTTTTTTTTTTTTTATTCTTAACCTATCACCATTTTCACCCTTTCATACTTAACCTAACCTATCCTTATGTAACATAACCTAACCTAATCTTATGTAACCTAACCTAACCTTA
Source organism: Petrolisthes cinctipes (assembly GCA_033782935.1). Lineage (NCBI taxonomy): Eukaryota > Metazoa > Arthropoda > Malacostraca > Decapoda > Porcellanidae > Petrolisthes > Petrolisthes cinctipes. The sequence continues at coordinate 2,779,510 of JAWQEG010000175.1, forward strand.
ATTAAGTAATCTAACCTAACCTAACCTAACCTTATGTTAACCTAACCTAATCTAACCTAACGTAATACAAATCCATTACCTTGACAGTTTGGTCTAGTGTGTGGGAAGGAGTACCTTAGAGCCACATACACCAGTATCTTTATGATGGGAAACTTTATCAGTGCACCCATTGGAGGATATCTGGCAGACAGGTGAGTCACAACCCGTGTATGTACGAGTAAATTAAGGACTCTGTGATCGTGTATGAGACTTGGTGGCTTCTGATTTATCCTGACTATGCCACAAAACAAGCTCCTTCCATCTAAGTGGTGTTTCATGGCAATATTTGAAGGACTCGCCTCCAATTTTCTTACTATATCACAGGGGATAGATGATATACTTTTGGTAAAGTTTAGAGCAAGTTGATTCCTTCCAAAAATTATTGTGCCATGCAGGAAACAAAACCTATAGTAGAATAACAATAATAATGTCACATGTCTCGTTACTTGCAATACATTTTAATTAATATACTACCCCATTTGAAACACACACACATCTTTCCTGTCTGTTTGTTGTTGTACCAAGAGTATACTACCCCATTTAAAACACACACACACACACACATGCCTTTCCTGTCAGTCTGTAGTTGTACCTAAAGTATTAAAACACACACACATATATCTTGTCAGTTTGTTTAAATTGACTGTTTGATCAGGTTTGGTCGTTGGGTGGTGGTGGTGGTGACTTTGGCAGTGTTTAAAGCTGGTGGGGTCATCGTTAGTTTCCTACACAACTTGCCACTCATACTGTTCATCCGCTTCGTCATAGGTGCTGCTAACCTCGCTACTCTTTATATATTAGGTGAGCTGATTTATACGTTTACTGTATTTGCTCTCCTTACTTAGTTTCTTCATATATTTTCTTATTTTATTTCAATATTTAATTCACCTACTTTCTTTACCTACTTTACTTTCTCTATTTACTTCACTAAATTTACTTCCTTACTCAATTTACTTACTTGAATTTAAATACTTTAATCCCTTTACTTATGAACTTTACTTCTTTACTTATGGTATTTACAATATATATATAAAGTTTCAGGTGTGTCTGTTTCATATATCCGCAACTGTAATGTACACATACATGCAGGATATTTTTGTTACACCCACCCTGTGCTATATAACTATAGGCTATACATATAATACAGTATATATTTTTGAGACACTGCTATAAAACTTTGCTCTACTGTACACATATCTATAAAAAGTAGAATTTTCACATTTTTTTCCTGTTTTCTCAAATATCATCTAGGGCCAGTATTCATCAAAGCAATAAGAAAGCTGTACAACGTGCCATATACATATCATGATGCAGTGTAATTTTATCTTCTCTTTCCTGTTTTTATCAATGTGGTCAGCAGCACCATGGAACCATTGTGCCCCACTCAACTCCGTGTTGTTATTGGTATTCTGACAGCGTTACCTAGAAATATAATGCAGGTGGCCGAGTGGTTAGTGTTCTGGACTCATAACCTAGAGGTCGGGAGATCGATCCTCTCAGGTGAGGGCCTGAGAATATTTACTCCTCCGATTTGAGTTTCAGGCACTAACAATAAGGCCACCGAACGTCGTAAAACACCCTCGCTGGTACCATAACAGCTGCAATATTTGGGAATAACCCTCAATTCCCTCCCTCTGTGGCTGGGTACCAGTTCGGAAGTCGTGACGTGTGTGTGTGAGCAGCAGTTGACCTGGGCCACGGTAACGGGCTTGATTAAGCCTATGTCCAGTGTCGGAACATTAAAAAAAAAAAAAAAAATTTACAATAGTGCCAATGCCGTCAGCTATGGATCGAGGTCTTGTTGTGGTAATACTGACAGCATATAATTTTTCTCGTCTCTTTCTTCTTTTTCCAATGCCGTCAGCTATGGAGATGTGTGAGGCTCAACTCCGTGCTGCTGTGGGAATCAATTAAATTAATATATGCAGTATAATATAATGTTTTTCTTCTCGTTCCTGTTATTACCAATGCCGTCAGCAATGGAAGTGTGTGAGACTCGACTCCTTGCTGTAGTGGGAATCCTTACAGCGTTACCAAGGGCCCTGGGTACCATGGCTTGGGGTGGTATTGCCTATCTTCTTAGGGACTGGCGTACATTACAACTAGTCGTCAGTTTACCTAACCTACTCTTCCCTGCTCTCTGGTTAGTCCTTTGATGGATATATATGATACACTCAACATCCACAATCTCTAGTCCACCTTAGTCGAAGCCCGAGATCTGAAGCAGGAGATTTCTAGACGACAAACAGTCCACCCAAAGCCTCCCTTGGTTCGAAATGTGTGTGGCCTCGTTATGATCGTCCTGAAACCGCCTGTTCCTGATCTCGGGGTTCGACTCAGGTGGGATAAGGTTTGTGGATTGCCAGTGCACAGTGGTGTTTGTTAGTGGTAAATATTTTTTTTTTTTTTTTAATTTTTACATATAGTGGGTGGAGGAAAGGAAAAAACAAATAAATAAATGGTTCCATTTGCCTATTGGCATCCTCCACTCATAAAATATTTAAAACAACTGGATTTAAATTGCTGGGGGTTATAACTTGCTGGAAACATTCCCTTGGTAGAGAATTCCACAGGGAAGTAGGACGGGGAGTAATTGAATTTTTGTAAGCAATTGTCCTGCAACGTGGAGGAGTCAGTGTGAACTCATGCGCATTCTCAGCTGCCCAAAGTCCTCCGTGGGAAGACGCGAAGGGGTGGTATAATCAGGGCAAGTTCATCCGAACATTTCTTATAAAAGTATCTATAAATTTTAATAGTGCAAGGGAAGCAACATTTCTACGTACTGATAAGGGAGGGAATTCATTAGTGATCATAGGATTATTGATCAGTCTGATAGCTCTGTTTTGAATTTTATCTAATTGTCTTAACACCACCGATCCACAACCAGCCCACAGAGGTGAACAATATTCCATCTGGGAACGCACATGACTGATTCCCCCAAACTATCCCAGGAAACAAATCGCAATGATACTAATAGGGGATCTGTTTCGTGACATAGTTGGAGGATTCACAACCCTCTAATTTACCAAAAAAGAGGTTCTCCTCTTTAAATTCAGTACAGTAGTGTTCTCTGCTTTGGGTAAACATACTGTACAGTCGGCAGCAAAAGTCCTGTCTGCCACATTGCCAAATTATGTTCGAAACATAGTAAGGCAACATTGAAGACCATGTGCACCAAATGTATATTATTATTATTATTATTATTATTATTATTATTATTATTACTGGTATTTATATTTTTATTTTTATTTTTTTTCTTACGTTGAGGTTAATGGATGAGTCGCCAAGGTGGTTGATCTTGAGGGGTCAACACGACAAGGCCCTTAAAGTGCTAAACAAGGCTGCCAGGTGGAACAAGGTCACTCTACCCCCAGAGACACAACTCAGGACATTGATGAACGATATTAGACAGGAGGTAATGTACAGCTCCGGACAGATCAAGGGTCCACACTTCTTCCACCAGCGACTTGGTTTGGGCCTCATCTGATCTGGTAACAGTTGCAGGTGGAGGGAGGGGGGGATGTTAGTGGGAGAGGAGGAGAGAAATGTGGGCGGAGCTATATAAGATGGTAACGAATGATCAGGTAGAGAGACGTGTGTCAGGAGGAATGAATGAAGCATACACTGTGAACGGTATCGAATCACCAACAGTTTAAAGCAGGGTTCTTCAATCTTTTTCAGTCGTGACCCAGTTTTTACTATGACATCATTCTCGCGACCCATACAGAAAGATATTTTACAAATGATCAGAATTATCAACCTAAGAAAATACAAGGGCAGACGCTGAAACATAATATTTATGATTAAAAGGCATTCTAACCAGAATTATAAACACTGCCTCACCTACCCTCCCTCTCTCTCACACACACTCATTCAAGAAGGCTAATATTTGTGCAATGATTTTGTTTTATTTATAATTAAATATATGAATATTCGATTATAAAAATATGTTAGGTGGATTCATGTATGAACTTCATATTTATTTTATTGTCACGAATATTATTATTCTATTTTATTCATGTATTTATTTTTGTGAGCCTGCGACGCAGTTTGGAGGAATTCGGAACCCGTAATTTGAAGAACCCTGGTTTAAAGAAGTGCATACAGCATTAACGTAAGTGGATATAGAAGAGAAGAAATGTGATGATTTGAGGCGAGGGTGAGGGGGAAGAGGGTAAGAAAAATGAAGGTGATTAGTTGAAAAGTAATAACAAACAAATATAATTAGAATATCTGTTACATTATGTCCTTTAAATAAAGGCACTGTCTTTTGTTCACCATCGTAGTGGGATAGACTACTGAATATATATTATCCTTTGGATATTAGACAGCTATCCCTGTATTCCTTTTATCCCTCGTGCTTGCCCCGTAGGGGAGTATTGCCTGTAATGATGTGGGCACTACTTTAAGGGTTTTGGCGCCCCTTCGGCCCCAGCCACTAGCTTACATTTCTTCAACTGTCCCTCCTATCTTCCTATTTCCTTCTTGCTTGCTGTCACACCTCTCTATCACCTTTTCCTGGTGCTATTTGACCTCGCTGTTGCGCCACCTAATATCAATCAAATCCCTCGTGCTTGTAGTCCACCCTATTTATCACCTTCTCCCAAGCCCAGCTGCTTTTTTTTTTTTTTTTTTTTTTTGCAGAAGACGGTTAAATTTTCTAAATTTTTTAATAATCATATTTGTCAACAAATTCATTAAGCTATTTACCAGGATTTTTTCTTCTAAACATGCATTTACTTAAAAATAATCGATGTTAAACTTAAATAGGCGCCGCTATATGGCGTTTTCAATAAACTTGGTCTAATTTTATGCATAGGCTATATATATTACAGTATCTCTCAAGTAACTGGCAACCTTACACATCCTCCCTACTGTCTTATCCCTCTCTCGCTTGTCCTTCCCTCCTTTCTTACCGTTTATCTTTTCTTTCTCATATTTTTAACCTTCTCATTCGTTCTTAAACAGTTTTAATGACATAGGCCTTTCTCCCTTATCACTTATAGTCCAATTATATGATTCGAAAAACTGCGGCTGAGATTATGTTGTAGATCGTATTTTGGGTTCTCAATATGTAGAGGTTGATTGATTGATTAATATTAGGCGCCGCAACAGCGAGGTCATATAGCGCCAGAAAACGGTGATAGAGAGGTGAGACAGCAAGCAGGAAGGAAATAGAAAGAAAAGAGGGATAGTTGAAGAACTAAAAGCTAGTGGCGTGGGTCGAAGGGGCGCCAAAACCCTTAAAGTATTGCCCACATCACTAATGCAGGCAATACCTCCCTACGGGGTCAATTGGTAGAGAATTTAGAGAACAACTAGAGATTTATGAGGAAAGATATATAAATTATTTAGAATGAAAGTGTTTTTCCCAGCCACAGCATTTCGCCTTCATAAAACTGACGAACTGTAAGGTTTCATGCATTGCCATTTGCCAGTCTGTTGCTAGTCTGAATGTTAACTTGTTAAACCCATTTGCAGGAAAGAGAAATATATTATATCTTTCTTTTTAATTAAGTTATTTATAGGTATTTTTTATTAAAATTTGTTTCGATATACATTACCTTACTTTTATCTAGTTCCAGCATTACTGCGTAGAACACCATATGACACAATAAGGACCACAAGGACAGTAATGGTGATCAACGTGATGCTTATGTATCTCTCTATAGGTTACTGAACACAGTGTTTTATGCTCAACTTCAGAACTATGTTCTCAGCATCACAATGATAGGCAAAAATAATGATAACAATATAAAGAAATTATCTTTTATTATACGACAAATATTCAACTGCCTCGGTGCTACTGTCTCATATATATATATATATATATATATATATATATATATATATATATATATATATCAGAGGACACTGCCTGCTAGTATGGCAACCTATCACGCGGAAGACAACCACGTTGCACTACACACCGCAGAAGCCAATGCACAGACCTTGATGTCAGCGAGAGGACTATCAGAAGAGTGTTGAACGAAGCTGGGGTGCATCACAGGACCCCAGCAAACAAGGAATTTCTAACTGACCAACATCGCGAAAGAAGGCTACGGTTTGCCCAACAATATGTTGACAAGCAAGAGGATTTTTGGAAGAGAGTGATCTGGACGGATGAGAAAACCTCACATTCGTGTAACGGAAGGCGTCACTACTGGAGGAGGAATAATATTGTTTTTTTTTTATCTACATATTGACCCCGTAGGGAGGTATTGCCTGCATTAGTGATGTGGGCAATACTTTAAGGGTTTTGGCGCCCCTTCGACCCACGCCACTAGCTTTTAGTTCTTCAACTATCCCTCTTTTCTTTCTATTTCCTTCCTGCTTGCTGTCTCACTTCTCTATCACCGTTTTCTGGCGCTATATGACCTCGCTGTTGCGGCGCCTAATATTAATCAATCAATCAACCTCTACATATTGAGAACCCAAAATACGATCAACAACATAATCTCAGCCGCAGTTTTTCGAATAAAATAATTGGACTATAAGTGATAAGGGAGAAAGGCCTATGTCATTAAAACTGTTTAAGAACGAATGAGAAGGTTAAAAATATGAGAAAGAAAAGATAAACGGTAAGAAAGGAGGGAAGGACAAGCGAGAGAGGGATAAGACAGTAGGGAGGATGTGTAAGGTTGCCAGTTACTTGAGAGATACTGTAATATATATAGCCTATGCATAAAATTAGACCAAGTTTATTGAAAACGCCATATAGCGGCGCCTATTCAAGTTTAACATTGATTATTTTTAAGGAAATGCATGTTTAGAAGAAAAAATCCTGGTAAATAGCTTAATGAATTTGTTGACAAATATGATTATTAAAAAAGTTAGAAAATTTAACCGTTTTCTGCCAGAAAAAAAAAAGAAAAAAAAAAAAAGCAGCTGGGCTTGGGAGAAGGTGATAAATAGGGTGGACTACAAGCACGAGGGATTTGATTGATATTAGGTGGCGCAACAGCGAGGTCAAATAGCACCAGGAAAAGGTGATAGAGAGGTGTGTCAGCAAGCAAGAAGGAAATAGGAAGATAGGAGGGATAGTTGAAGAAATGTAAGCTAGTGGCTAGGGCCGAAGGGGCGCCAAAACCCTTAAAGTATTGCCCACATCATTACAGGCAATACTCCCCTACGGGGTAAGCACGAGGGATAAAAGGAATACAGGGATAGCTGTCTAATATCCAAAGGATAATATATATTCAGTAGTCTATCCCACTACGATGGTGAACAAAAGACAGTGCCTTTATTTAAAGGACATAATGTAACAGATATTCTAATTATATTTGTTTGTTATTACTTTTCAACTAATCACCTTCATTTTTCTTACCCTCTTCCCCCTCACCCTCGCCTCAAATCATCACATTTCTTCTCTTCTATATCCACTTACGTTAATGCTGTATGCACTTCTTTAAACCAGGGTTCTTCAAAATACGGGTCCCGAATTCCTCCAAACTGCGCCGCAGGCTCACAAAAATAAATACATGAATAAAATAGAATAATAATATTCGTGACAATAAAATAAATATGAAGTTCATACATGAATCCACCTAACATATTTTTATAATTGAATATTCATATATTTAATTATAAATAAAACAAAATCATTGCACAAATATTAGCCTTCTTGAATGAGTGTGTGAGAGAGAGAGGGAGGGTAGGTGAGGCAGTGTTTATAATTCTGGTTAGAATGCCTTTTAATCATAAATATTATGTTTCAGTGTCTGGCCTTGTATTTTCTTAGGTTGATAATTCTGATCATTTGTAAAATATCTCTGTATGGGTCGCGAGAATGATGTCATAGTAAAAACTGGGTCACGACTGAAAAAGATTGAAGAACCCTGCTTTAAACTGTTGGTGATTCGATACCGTTCACAGTGTATGCTTCATTCATTCCTCCTGACACACGTCTCTCTACCTGATCATTCGTTACCCTCCTATATAGCTCCGCCCACATTTCTCTCCTCCTCTCCCACTAACATCCCCCCTCCCTCCACCTGCAACTGTTACCAGATCAGATGAGGCCCAAACCAAGTCGCTGATGGATGGGGTGTGGACCATTGATCTGTCCGGAGCTGTACAAAGAGGGGTTTACTTTACACAAATTCATACAATCAGTGCAATACACACCCATATCAACAATGGAAAACAAGGAATGCAATAACGTATGAGAGAATAATCATACTCTGCAGGCGAGAGACAAGGCAAAGACGGAGACTAATGATGGTAGAAAAAGGTGCTGTAGCAGACTCTCCTTCACACAGGACTTGTGTAGGTGAGATGACCATCCACACATTGTTGAATTTAATGATTCACACAAATACAAGTTTCCATCAATTAAGTCGGTTAAGCAGCATCTTCTGTCTATGTTTCATTATAAGAAGCTACTCACTCACTATTCAAAACAATAATAATATCATATGAGAACGTGAAAACATAATCATATAGTCAACAATTTTGTTTAGAGTTATATATATATATATATATATATATATATATATATATATATATATATATATATATATATATATATATATATATATATAATGTTCTTGTGCCTCATGACTGACAAGAAGCAATCATGCATTATAGAAAAGATCCGGATTCAAGATTTTGTTTACCTAAATATTTGGGGACTTTCTCTCTCTCTCATTTTGTATTTCATCCCGTGTCCTTTACTTTCTCTCTCTCTCTGATGTATTTCGTTTCGTGTACTTTATATATATTCTCACTCTCTCTCACACTCTCTCTCTCTCTCTCTCTTACACAGGCCTGGTGTGAGGAGATCCTTCATCATCATGGCCATAGACTTCCTCATAGCATCTATGGTGTTCTACGGTCTAAGCCTGAACGGCAGTAACCTCAGCGCTGACCCTTACCTATACATGGTGTTAGGGGGTCTTATGGAGGTACCCGCTTACACACTCACTGCTCCCATCCTCAATCGCTTTGGCAGAAAGATTCCCACCGTCATTGGCTATTTCATCTCTGGTGTCTCTATCCTCGCTCTGGCCTTCATACCAATGGGTTAGAGATGCTATGATTATCTGTTTAACACACACACATACACAAGCACATCACTATAACTACCAAAGCACGCACGCACACACACACACACACACACACACACACACACACACACACCTGTATAAATTTTCTTTAGAATATCAAATGGAATGTATGTGGGCCTACTATTAACCCTTAAATTTATCATCAACACTCTATAACCCCCTTATAATTTAATCCCACTATGTACAGATTTGACGTGGGCTGTGATGACGCTGGCTATGGTAGGCAAGATGTGTATCAGTGCAGTATACCAGACGCTATTCGTGTACCTAACAGAACTGATGCCCACTGAGGTCAGGATACAAGGCATGGGTTTAGTCAAGGTCACGTCTAGAATAGGCTCAATGACCTCACCCTTCATCACTGACTTCATGGTGAGTGTGTGTGTGTAATACGGTCGCCACTGCATATGTGTGTGCAGGGTCTATAGAATATTCTATGGACCCTGTGTGTGTGTGTGTGTGTGTGTGTGTGTGTGTGTGTGCGCGCGAATCAGACGCAGATGATATATTATACCTGTGAATCACCAACAAAATAATGCCAGGGTCAATTATATGCTTCACACTCTCTGGTTTGTGTCACTCTGTAAATATCTGTTTGTTTTTTCATACCTCGTACTGTACGTCCCCGTAGGTGGGTATTGCATGCAGTGATGTGAGCAATACTTTAAGGGTTTTAGCGTCCCTTCGGCCCCAGCCACATTTTATTTCCTTCCTGATTGCCGTCACACCTTTTCTCTGGCGCTATATGACCTCGCTGTTGCGGCGCCTAATATCAATCAATCAATCAGTCGTACACTACGTGATATGTGAAGAGAAACTTCGTGACGCCACGAGGAGGGGAGGGGCTGCATCCATATATTTAGGAAGATATAGAGGAGGTGGCGTTTGTGATGCTTGCGAGTTGAGTGCCTAACCTAACCTAACTTAACGTAACCTAACCCAACTCACCTTCACCTAATCTATAATCTAATCTACCAACAGGGTCAGATGTCTAGTTGGTTGCCATCATTGGTGTTCGGGGGTGTATCGATGGTGGCAGGCGTGGCAACACTATGGGCAAGAGAGACGAGAAAAAGCACTCTCCCTGACACCATCTCCAGTCTACAACAACGCAGAGATAATAATTCAAATGATAGGTGAGTGCACAAACTTATATGTGTACACGTATAGTTAATTAAAGGTACTGTAGATCCTTTCGATGGTGAAATGGAAGGCCTCTGATTCCTCCTAACTATGCCAGAAATCATATCCCCTTTTAGTGCCATTGAGGTGATCTGTTTTCTGACATAATTAGGAGGAATCAGAAACCTCCAAATTTTGTACACGATCAGAGGGTCCTTAATTAAACCTTGCCCTTTAGTTACTGTAGTACACAATGCTTTGGTAATTGGGAGGCAACTGAATTTTCTAAACTATGCCAGGAAACAAATCACCCCAATGTTACTATAATATGGGATCTGTTTCGTGATATATTTTGGAGGATTCAGTAGCATTCCAATCCCCTTATTTGTATCTCCTCCAGGCTAGCGGAAGGAGGAAGCCAAGGACAAGAGGCAGAGGAGCTGAAAAACGCCTGCAAAGCCTAAATCTGGAGCAAGTGATTCCTCCAAACTATTCCAAGAAACAACAGGACACCATTATTTTTGTTCATCTGATCCTGTTTCCTGGCATGCTATGGAGGAATCAAGACACTCCAATGTACTAAAAGTGTATTACTCTGCCTCCTTAATTTCTGAACCGCCTCAAATTTACATGTCTCAATTTCTAGGCACAGGAGAAAACACACACACACACACATACAGAATGGTATAAACACACACACATCTGTATACATACTCACATATACAATAGGTAATCGTATCAGATAACAAGTACACCTTGCCTCCCCCCCCCCCCAGTAGTGCCACCACCACCACCACCACACACACACTGTCACACGCACACATACATACACATTCTGTATATATTGGAACCTTTTGTACCTCTCATTGTCATCTCATCACATCGTCTTGACTACTGAGGATGGTGGCAGTGTCCACGGAAACTGTTTGGTAATAAACTTCCGTCTGTCAGTGTGGGTTTTCTTCTCGTCATAGACAATCACACCAGAGTGATTCCTCCAGCCCATTGTCACACAACTCTATTATTCAGTCGATAGTACACTCGAGCTCGTAAATTCGCGACCACGTCCCCAAATGATAATTTATGTCATCTGAGCTGGCAACACAGCCAACACTGTGTAGGGAAGGTGTCATTGTAGGTGAAAGATTGTATCGTGTCCCTCTACCATGTTCCACCTACTCTGATTCCTCCCCAAATAAATTTTACCAGCTCAAAAATGGCATCAACATCTAAGTACGTGATCGCGAATTTACGAGCTCGGGTGTACATGTTGGTGGTAAATCTGGAGCAATTGATTCCTCTAAGTCTAAACTATTACACATAACAGGACACCATTATTTTTGCTCATCTGGTCCCTTTTCCTGGCATACAGTACTTTGAAGGAATCAAAGCACTCCAATTTTGTACAAAAAGTATATACAATCCCCTAAATTGTATGTATATAAATTGTTTATGTACAAATAAAACATCTGTATCATAATTTTGTGTTCAAATTAATAAAAATTTGGAAAGATGAGGGGAGATTCACCGTTATATGGATTATTTCAAGTGGAAAATACTTACTATGTGGAAGAATTAGCATAACTATGGGGCGTAGTAAAAAAAATACATGCTGCATACGATGGCTTCATAGACGAACAACAGAACCATATCGTACCGGTACCACGCCATCGTATGCACCATGAATGTTCTTGAATATGGCCTTCGTCACGGTAAAGAGGATCCTTACCCGAACTGAGTGACCTTTCTTATTACACCATAACGAAAGAAACTGATCTGTGTAAATGACTCCTGAGTGAATTATTTGATGAATTTGATTACTCCACTATGAAACTGTAATACAGTAATGGAATTACCTGACAGATTTTGTGATGACCATAACAAACTGTGGAATCGGCCCTTCTCCTTTGTTGACATTGTTGTATGCCTGGTAAATATTGAAAGAATTACCGTTATTGCGTACGGTCTTTTTGCCTTTGTAACAATAAACGTTTCTACTATAATTAGGAAGTTCTCTCCATTTGTTGTTATCCAGTGTGTATTATTTGAGCTCAGTGGCCCAGTGCCAGTATACCGGGGCCAGTGGAATGTATTCTGGCATCACTGTATGGATGTCAACAATGATGGTCACTTGGTCAGTGGTACCCACAGAGCTACACACATAGAGCGATCGACCCTGTGTTATTAGATATAGTCCAACCACTCTTAAAATGTGGTTTGGGTGGGGTCGTGAGGGACCTGTCACCGTTTACAGGGTCGCCACGTTTCTTAAACTAGCGATTCGTAGCTTGTGTGATATAATGTAAAATACCCGAACACGTAACAAAAGAATTTTATAATATATATTTAAGTATACTTAAGTATGTCAATAGCAAATAAATTTTATAATGCAACGTCTTAATGTAATAATATAGAAATGTGGCATACGCATTTCACAGTGGTGCTACGAATATGTTGCTACTTTTATTTGACATTTGTCATAGTTCTAAGTTGGGTATGTAATGCAACAATTGTGTTTATAATACTTTATGAAGAAATGGAAGTGATATATATACTCGTTCCTTAATAAAAATAAATGTTAAAACTATCATGAGCGGCAATACCCATCACTCACAACAACTGGAACACGGTACATATATATCTCCTGGGAGGTAATTAACAAGGCAGGGGAGTATTTAAACTTCTGTCAACTGCTCCCACTGTTCATTTTCCATCTTGACTCTGACACGATGGCAGCTCAGCAATACGTGGAGTATAATGTAATGGAACTATTGTACTTAGGATGTAAAATTACATGAATCATATGAGCGAGAGAGATTCATAAAGTAAAGAAATTAGAGTATACTGAGGAGAAAGTGAAAATATAGATTACAGGAAAAAAGGAATGATTGACGAAGAGGGAGGAAGAGAAGGAGGCGGGAAAGCAAGACACGTGGTCACCAGTTGGTGTCTGGATGTGGTGTAGTGTTGGACCAGGATTAAAAGATTGTCCTGGGGCAGACATGAGGTGAAGGTATGTCAGGTCACCCTTCAGCCAGTTAGAGCTCAGAATTCGCGGCAACCCTGTACAGAGGGACAGGTCCCACACGTCCCCACCCAAATCACATTTTTAGAGTGGTCGGACTATAGGGGAGGAGTGTCACACATGGAGGTATAATATAAAGGAGGCGACATGACGTCACAAAGGTGAAGCCAACTCGCTATTGGTCGGCTGTCTCCCCTACTCAAAACAAACCTCAGCTGATCACGTCGGACCATCAACTTCACCAACATTCTTTGCCATTTTTTGTAATAATGCCGGCGTGTTCAGCATATGGGTGTACCCAGAGAGACAGGAGTCTTTCTTCTACATTTCATAGGTATGTTAAGAAAGTCATACAGAAAAATATACGACAGAAATGGACAAATCAACGAAGTGAAATTCATCACCTGCCTCGCACACCGTGACACGTACCCATGTCCTGTATAATATTAATACTGTACACACAAGAACTGCAAAGCCAAGGGTATTATAGTGTTGTGATATTAAATGTTAATGTATAACCTCACGTATATATGGCATTGACAGGGTTATAAAAGATAAACTGGCTCCATGGGGTGACCTACTTGTGCCCAAGATCTAGAATACCAGGTCTGCTCATCGCGCATATCAGGCCGGGCTGGTGACGTCGATTGGCCCCCAAACTGAGGCCGCTCTCTGTCTACCAAATATGGGACGGAATAGTAGTCTCTATGATCGGGGTACATACGGGTCAATACTAGCGGCCCCTCGCATTTCAGTGACAAAAATGCCTTACTTTCTTGCCAAAATTCATGGTTTAGACTTTGTGTAGGTGAATCGTTTTTGTTTCTAAAATTTCTTCATATGTATAGGTATCGAAAGTTCACAGTAGAAGTTTTCGAGAAATGACATATAAGCATAGAAATTGTGCTGTGAAAATAGCATATATACAGGAAGAAGCCTTCATTCTGGCTGCGTATAGAAAACGAGAATATTTTAATCCTTATCAAATCACTTCACACCTCCGCCTCCAACACACACACACACACACACACTTGATAGTTCATATTAGACACCGTCGCTTTTATTTATTATTAATTTATGTATTAATTTTAGTCTTAAATATAATACATTATTTTACTTGGTTAAGGCCCATGTAATTATATTTGATTAGATTTTGGTGTTTGTATTAGCTATAATAGATTATGAAAAGTAAATTATCATCTATTTTTTCTATACTGTCCCTACTGAGAAATATCAACACATGAAAAAATGTGTGTGTTGGAGGTGGGGGTGTTTAAAGGATTTAATAAGGTGAGTCAGGTAAGGATTAAAATACTTCCATTTTCTATACGCGGGCAGAGGGAAGTAATTCTCCCGTATATATGCTGTTTTCACAGCACTATTTCTAGTCCTATTTGTAATTTCTCGAAAACTTCCACTGAGAACTTTCGATACCTATGCTTTTGAAGAAATTTTAGAAACAAAAACGATTCACCTACACAAAGTCTAAACCATGAATTTTGGCAAGAAAGTAAGGCATTTTTGTCACTGAAATGCGAGGGGCCGCTAGTATTGACCCGTATGTACCCCGATCATAGAGACTACTATCCCGTCCCATATTTGACAGACTTGGGCAGCCTCAGTTTGGGGGCCAATCGACGTAGATGCGCAGTGGGGTGACAGTTGACGAGCAGACCTGGTATTCTAGATCTTGCTTGTGCCCAAGTTAGGGTTGGCCTGTAGGATAACTCGAGTGTTGAGAGATTGTATTATGAATGTTTTAGCATATTTCATAATGTTTTAAAGATATTAAATTTATAATTGTGTTTACTAAGTAGACTATTTGGTTGTTGAGAATTTAGGTCTAAATTATAGTGCCGTAGTCTAAGTTAAGCCAATGTGCCTAAAGAATTTTTATAATAGTAAAATTACAGCCTGGGACTGATGATTAAAATAACGTTTTTGTGTGAATCAGAATGAACTGGAACTGAGTAAGTGATGACACACTTTATGCAGTAACATCCAGCCATCATGGTAAGATTTCATGTGGCTTATAAGTGGTAAAATGTGTTTGATACAAGACACTACACCTGAGTGTGAACTCTATTACATGACAGTTCTGGGTGTTACACTACACATCTCTTCACCATAATATACACATCTTCACTACACATAACATATCTCCAGTACCATATACACATCTTCACTACCCTATACACATCTTCAGTACACTATACACATCTTCACTACACACACATCTCCATAACACACCACACCTTCACTACACATCACACATCTTCACTACACTATACACATCACAACACACCACATCTTCACTTCACTATGTAAATCTTCACTACCCTATACATATCTTCACTACATTATACACATCTTCACTACACTATGTAGGCTACATTTTCACTGCACAACACCACACATCTTCACTACACTATACACATCTTCACTTCACTATACACATCTTACTGTATATAATCTTATTTATATACTGTACTTAAAGAGGACATAAGGCCTTCAAGAGTCTCATACTAGAACTCTTTATATAATTAATTTTATTTGCATTTGTACAGTTGCCCATACATGAAACTGGTATGGCTCGTTACTTGTTACTTGTTACTTGTTGTTGGATATTCTATGCCCTGCTCCACCAGCAGATGGTGCTCCTCAGGGCCTCTCTCAATATTACTAAACACTATAATCACTTGTAATACTCATATCATCCGTGTCGTAACACTCAGCGAACAGATGTGTTTTCAGTCTTTTCTTAAAAATCGTGCAATTTTCACTACTCCGGACATCTAATGGCAATCCATTAAAGAGCCTTGGTGCACACCTTTCAAACGCTTTGAAACCCATTGTCAATCTAGATTACTCCTTGGCTCATTTAACCTGTATTGGTCATCACTATGCCTGAGTTCCATTGAGGTATTTACTTGAAAACCTTTTAAAAGATTCATCAAGTACTCCGGTTTTCCAAATTTTAATGCTCGGAATGTTAGAAGACATAAATTATCTTGTAAACAATCCTCACCCTTATTGGTAACCAATGTAAGTCAATGAGTGCTGGGGTTATCCTCTCACGAGATGGAAGACCTTTGATTAATCTCGCTGCTCTATTCATTACGTTTTGCAATTTTCTTATCCGACAGTCTGGCAAACCATAATATAGGGAATTGCAGTAATCCAGTCTGCTTATGACATAGTTATGAAGAAGCATCTTCACGGTATCCTGATCTAAATATTTTCTAACAAAAGCAATGTTCCTCAGGTGATAACCAGAAACTTTCACCACTTGATTAATTTGAGCTTCGAAAGAGAGATTTTCGTCTAGCAGCACTCCTAAGTCTTTCACTTTGTTTCTTACATCCAGCGTACTACCATGCACTCGTAAGCTTGAGATGTCCAATCTTCTAAGAGTGGTCTTCTTTCCAACGACCAAACACTCAGTTTTACTTGGATTTAACTTGAGTTGTTTCAAATCCATCCAATCCTTAATATCGGACATACTAACACTTGTGAGGTGCTTGGCTACAACGAAAGGATATCTAAGTGAAAAAAGATGTAGTTTGTTGACAGGCAGACAGTAAATATTATTACTATCTGCTTATCATCAAACTATAACTTTTGCTCACTTTCCTTCCTGTTGTAGGTATCTCGCAAGTAGCGAGGCGTACCAGATTCATGTGTGGGCAACTGTACTTGTTCTTATTTCTCTGTAACCTTATAATACTGTCTGTGGGTTGGTGTGTAAGCTATGACCTTCTCTTTTACTATACTTTTTGCATAAAATAAACTATTCATTCATTAATTCATTCATTCTTTCATTCATACTCCTAGGACAAGTTTGCGAGAAGAGGTAATGCTCTAGGAAACAGCGGTATTTAATGGGTTTAAGTACTTTTGATAATATTCAGAATTGGATAATTTTATGCAGTTATCATATATGAAACAAATTCGAGTCTCTTTCTGGCTCTAATTAAAGTTAATATGAGAAAATAAGAGCATAATTATAGTGGGTTTATAGAGGCCGGGGCAATGTTTTGAGTCAATGGGGGGTAGGGTAATAGGCTCCGCCCCTGGCTTCACTTTGGGTGTACAGGACGAGCGGCTCATGCCGCCTCCTCTATATTATACCTCCATGGTGTCACAAGTCAGCCTGCTCGGCGGCCATTTTGAATAGCCCTTTGGCGTGGGCTTTGAACTTCCATACATACTTGTATAGTATGTTTCTATCCACAGTTATTGACATTTCCCTGATTTGTAAAGCATTGTATCTTGTTATCTAATTATGCAGGTTTTGTTAAATCAATTAACAAGGCTAAGATAATGTCCATACGGAAAATTATGCAAAGAAATTAAACTTAAACTGGTTTATTAAACAAGACAAATATATATAACTGTAATCTGTCTCCCTCTCCCTCCACTTACCTTACATACATACATACATATTACTCTAGTGTGACATTCATACATACATACATACTACTCTAGTGTGACATACATGCATACATATTACTATAGTGTGACATACATACATATTATTCTAGTGTGACATACATACATATTACTCTAGTGTGAGATACATACATACATACATACTACTCTAGTGTGACATACATACATACATATTACTATAGTGTGACATACACACATATTATTCTAGTGTGACATACATACATATTACTCTAGTGTGACATGCATACATACAGTCGTGGTCAATAATAATCATCCACATATGGGTAACTTTAACAATTTACTGTGTAATATTTTCATGTTCACATATTATTTTATTGTTTTAAGCAGTGTGTAGCTGTTTGTATTAAATTAAACGATGGCACTATACCTATTTATTGGAATGTTTATCAGCTAAGGAACAGAGGGAAGTTGTCAAAATCTTACGTGAGTTACTCCTATATGGATGATTATTTTTGACCACGGCTGTACATACATACATACACATTACTCTAGAGTCTAGTGTGACATACATACATATTATTCTATTGTGACATATATACATACATACATATTACTTTAGTGTGACATACATACATACACACATTCTAGTGTGACATGCATATATACACACATATTACTCTAGTGTGACATACATACATTCATACTGAACAATGTGAACATAAAATACTTATCATAATAGAGATTAAGTACGTTGTATATATATATTATAAGGTGACTGTTGATGAGAGCCAACGATAGTTTTGTTTATCTAACTCATTTCACCATTTAACCGAAATGTATTTATATTTAATCAGCCATTCACTGATATATCGGTTAAAGAAATACTTATTCATATTGTTACGCGTGCCTGAATTATTATTTGATTTTTGAGTATTGCTATCCTATTAATTAATTGACTGTAGCTGTGAGTGTGGGAACCGTGACTTACATCCGGCTGTGTTGTGTCCGTGGCTAGCTTACTTTTCACTCCATTTTCTTTGTGTATTTTTGTCAGAAGGTCGAGAGTATCGTGGCCTGTTATGTTTTCTAGATTCGTACGCATCCCCCCCCCTCTAGCAGGTGGCCGAGGGATGATCGTCCGTGTTCATTTCTATTGACTTCCAATAGTTGTAGAGACGGGAACGTATGCGTGATGTGTGTTTAAGTCTGCGTTAACGGAACAGTTCGGAGACGCGCCTATGACTTTGTTGGAACATGCTCACTTCTCTTTGTCAAGCCAACAGTATATAAGAGCGGGGGTTAGGCCTGTGGGGTTCAGATACCAGTGGAGATTGGGACGACAAACTAGTGTGAAATTTGTAAGTGAGTGAGTGTTGTGAGGTTCGGGACAAGACACGCATAACGTATATGATAAGTATAATTGTTTTTACTTCTACATATTTCTCACAGTGAAATAGGGTCACTATAGTCTGTCTCAGGAAAGTTGAGGGTAGAATATCGTCTTTTTTACTTCAAAGTCAATGTCCAAGGCCGAACGCATCTGACCTCTCGACCTGAGGGAATACAGGCTGGCCAGGGACAATGACTCGGACAGTAAGAACAACATTCAATACAACCCACAACACTCCAAGCTTGAGCTGCTACATCTGGTGGAAAGAAGCAAAGACAGGCAACAATATCAAATAGAAAATATAGCAAAAGACTATGGACATGAAGTATTACGACTTCCGCCCTACCACAGTGAATTTAATCACATAGAACTTATATGGGCTCAGGTGAAAGAGGAAGTCAGAAAAAAGAATTCTAATAATAATCAGACAATGCGTGTGGTGGAAGAAATAACCAGAAATGCAGTGGCGAAAGTGACACCAGAAAATTGGCAAAAATGTATGGAGCATATGATAAAATTAGAGCAGGAACATATCAAGATCTAGAATACCAGCTGGTCTGCTCATCGCGCATATCGGGCCTGGCTGGTGACGTCGATTGGCCCCCAAACTCAGGCAGCTCTCTGTCTACCAAATACGGGACGGAATAGTAGTCTCTATGGTGGGGGTACATTAGGGTCAATATCAGCGACCTCTCTCATTTCAGTGGCAAAAATGCCTAACTTTCTTGCCAAAATTCAGGGCTTAGACTTAATGTAGGCGAATCGTTTTTGTTTCTAAAATTTCTTCATATGTATAGGTATCGAAAGTTCTCAGTAGAAGTTTTCGAGAAATGACATATAAGCATAGAAATTGTGCTGTGAAAATAGCATATATACAGGAAAAAGCCTTCATTCTGGCTGTGTATAGAAAACGAGAATATTTTAATCCTTAACAAATCACTTCACACCTCCGCCTCCAACACACACACACACACTTGATTTGAGTTGAATGTAACATAGTTCATATTCAGACACCGTCGTTTTTATGTATTAATGTATTAATTTATGCATTAATTTCAGTGTTAAATATACATTATTTTACTTTGTATTAGCTACAATAGATAATGAAAAGTATTTATCATCTATTTTTTCTATACTGTCCCTACTGAGAAATATCAACACATGTAAAAATGTGTGAGAGAGAGAGAGAGAGAGAGAGAGAGAGAGAGAGAGAGAGAGAGAGAGAGAGAATTGTATTTTCAAATTTAAGAGTATGTAAATTTTTACTTAGGACATGTTACTATTAAAACTATTACAAATCAGTTTATATCTTTTCATAACAATTTTATTATAGCAATCCTAAAACAGCATGATTATGTTATCTCCATGGAACATACTAAAGATGAAAACTGATTAACATTAACCTTCCCACCTGCCCACTCCCATCCTTCAACCCTCCTCAAACCTGACATCGGTCAACCCCAGTTAATCCCCCCCCCCCTGCCACACCGCCCTTCTCTGTTCTGGCGTGAGCCACGTGTTTCACTCATTTATTCAGACATATTCCTTCCAATGAGACAATCTGGAAGAATATCCCATGGTTAGTTTTATCTCTACAACCCAAGCATAATTTTTCAACTTATTTTGATCCCTGCTAGATAAACGGATAAACAAAGGCTACACATTTCAGCACAGTGTGTGTGTGTGTGTGTAGGAAAGGAAAAGGGAAGGAGACATGGAAGGAGGCATGTTCAGACTCCCGAGGGGACCTTTTAATCCATCACACTGTCACTTGTGTTCCGATCTTGGCAAAGGCTTTCTTAAAATCTCTCCCTCAAGTTTATTATCTATAATTGTTATTATTATTATTATATATATTTGTGCATTGATATTTCTATTATTATATTATTACGTGTATGTTGTGATGCATTGATGATCTATTATTATATATGCCAGTGATGTGCTAACTAACCATTATTATTGAGTGATTAATTATGTGCTTAAGTGTACCTAGTGCCTTGCGTTATTGATGTGTGGTTATTGAAGTGATGGTACAGTGGTAGTGATTTATTGAGTGATTATTACTGGTGCATTATTTAATCTGGGAACTTTGTCTCTTATTCTGTCATAGTTGGGAATCCTGATTTCATTTATTAATTCTTTCAGTGTTAATTGTTTGTCTTTGTGTTCGTTCATATTGTCAATATATTATAGAAAGTCAGAGTAGTTTCTCTATCATTTTTTATTCATTGTATCCGTACCTGGGTATATGTTTGGACGGTCTCTTTGGGTCGTGTTATCATTCTTTAATATAGGCTGGGTTTGTACTTTTACTTACAATTCATAACTTTATTAGTCAGATACCTGCTACCCAGTGCTACTTTATTCTGTTGATAACTAACGTCGGGGCAAGTCTAGTCTAGCGACTAGTACAGTACCGTATCTCTACCCTCCGTCCGTAACATATAAATTGGCGACCTCGCCAGGATTTCCAATTTTTTCCTGAACTGTGACTGGTGTTCTATCATTGCATTACTGTTGTATTTTTCTTGTATTGCATTTTTTCATTTTTTGTGTACATTTGCCTAATAGTTAGTGAGCAATGGAGACTCAGGGTGTGGCTAGTGAGAAGGGTGCTCCACTTCATATTATCTCTGAGCAGGATGCTGCAGAGTTTATTAATTCAAGTCCTAATCCCGAGAGAGTAAGAGCACTGAGGAGAGAGGAATTATTACTTGTTGCACAGAAGTTGGACATTGCCATTGAAAGTTCCAATGCATTTCCACTAGCTAACCTGATTTGCCACCATCTATGCGGCGCTAATTTGTATGATTTTGTTGAGAGGAAGGATAATGCTTCTGTCGTAAGTGACTGGTCTGCACCTACTGATTTGCTTGAAGCCACTATGGTTCAGAATAACCAATTTGGGAATGACCTAGCTGCGCGTGACCATGAGTTCCGAATGCTACAGTTAGAGATTGAGAGAGAGAAAAGGAGGTTAGAGTTTGAGAGAGAAGAAAGGAGAGCTCAGTTAGAGTTTAAGAGAGAGGAAAGGAGAGCTCAAATGGAGCTTGAGCAAAGGAAACTGGAGTTGGAGATGGAGAAATATAAAGTGGACCATGAGCCACGACGACCGGTTGCGTCGGGGGTGTCATCAGAACAGCACAGGCTGGTTTCTAAGTTTGATGAGGACCATGTTGCTGAATTTTTCCAGAGGTTTGAGAAGGTTGCAGAGGGTAGTGGGTGGCCGAAAGAACGATGGTCAACACTGGCACAGTCAGTCTTTTGTGGTAAAGCTTTAAGAGCATTTGATGCTCTCAGTTTTGAGGAATCTTTGGATTATGAGAGGTTAAAGTCTGCAGTACTAAGGACGTATGAATTAAGACCAGAAGCTTACAGACAGAAGTACCGTAATAGTAAGAAACGCCCTAATGAGACATGGATAGAATTTATGAAATATCAGAGTGACCTATTTCGAGAATGGATAAGAAGTGAGAAAGTAGAAGATAATTATTGTAGGCTGGAGGAGGTGGTTAAGTTGGAGCAATTTCTGAGCCAGATGGAGCCAGATTTGCAAATGTTTATAAGTGATAAGAGAGTAAAGACAGCTGAGGAAGCTGCAGTTTATGCTGATGATTACGTTTTAGTCAGGAAGCAATTTAAAGCCAGAGACAAATGGCACAATAGACCCCCTCCAACCACCAATAATAAAACTCATGATAACGATGTCTCCCCGAATTCCAAAAGCACTCATGGTCACTAGTCCCAGTCCCCCAGGTATCTCACATGCACAAACACCTACACGCACCCCACACAAACCTTGGACACGAACTTTCACAAGTACATATTGCCACAAAACAGGGCATACTGTAAACAGATGTTGGAGAAAGGCAGGAGTTGTTAGGCCAACTAATTTTGTTTCCTGTGACAGAGCTATTGTCACAGTTTCTGAGCCCCGAAAGGATAGTAGGGATAACTCTGTTTTATCCACTTCTAAAGATAGAGTTCTTTCAGAAGAAGGGAAGGGTGCAGTGGATGCTGTTCCCATGTCTGACGTTACAGGAGCAGTTGTCCAGTCGGTAGCTATGGATACTACAGCTGAGGATTGTTATGCTCCGTATCGGTCTGATGGGTTGGTCAAGCTGGGGGAATCCCAGTATCCTGTTAAGATACTCCGAGACACTGGTTCTACAATTACTCTGTGGGTAAGACCGAAACATGTTGAGGTGGGTTCCAAGAATTTTGTTTTGCTCAGGGGAGTTGGAGGCTCCCTGACGGTTCCTTTGGTGGAGTGTAGGGTGAGTTGTGATTTGTTTAAGGGGACGGCACAGGTCGGAGTGGTGGAGTCATTGCTCGAGCCCGATGTGGACTTGATACTGGGGAATGATTTGGTTAGGGGTGAGGAAGTGAGTGCCACAGTAATAACAAAGGATCCTGTACCTACTGAAGTTGTGGAGGAAGAGGACCAGATGAACTTTCCTGTATGTGCCGTGACCCGATCGATGTCAAGGGTGGAGGAGAGCCGGCGTGTGGAGGCAGCCGAGGCAGTTTTAACTCCTTCCAACCCACTGGTGGAGGACGTCGACGGCGATGGAGAATCACCGGACGACCTTTCTTTAACCAATTTTTTTTCAGATACCTCTAGTGAGCAGTTGTCTTTAGAGTGTGTCGATGTTGAGAAATTTAAGAATTTACAAGGTAGTGACCCAGGTATCCAAGACTTAAGGAGCCTGGCAGTTGAAAATGTGGGGGAAGAGAAGGGATCACGTTTATATGTGAAGGATGGAGTTTTGTACAGGAGGTGGAGACCTCCTCATACTAGTGTGGATGAGGGATTGAGGGATGTACACCAGCTAGTTGTGCCGAGTGTGTGCAGGCAGGAACTAATTAGGCTAGCTCATGATATTCCATTTGCTGCCCACCTAGGAGTGAGGAAGACACTTGAACAGCTTAGGGCAGAATTTTACTGGCCTGCCATGAGGGCTGATGTGTACCAGCATGTGAGGAGTTGTCATACATGTCAGGTTGTGGGACGGCCTAACCAGAAACCATCTAAGTCTCCCCTAATTCCCATCCCCGCTATTGGGCCACCTTTCTCAAAGTTAATCATAGACATAGGGGGTCCACTTCCTACCACTTCTACTGGATTTCAGTACCTTCTTACCATATTAGACCCTTGTACTAGGTACCCTGAGGCAATTCCCCTCAGAACTATGAATGCTAAGGCTGTTGTGAAAGCATTGTTGTGGTTTTGTACAAAGTTTGGGTTACCTAAGGAGATACAGTCTGATAGGGGTTCTAACTTTTTGTCTAACTTGTTCCAGCAGACTTTGGAAGAGTTAGGGGTTAAACATGTCAGAAGCAGTGCTTACCATACAGAGTCCCAGGGTGCCTTGGAGAGATACCACCAGACCCTGAAGAATATGATGCGGAAATACTGCTTGGAACACACCAAGGATTGGGACAAGGGTGTTCCCTTCCTACTGTTTGCAATGAGGGAAGTACCGCAGGAGAGCCTGGGTTTCTCTCCGAATGAGCTTGTCTTCGCACACCATGTCAGAGGTCCTTTGAGCATCATCAAGGAGGCATGGAGTAGTGACGTCGACACCAGCAAGAACCTTCTACAATACGTCCTGGAGTTCAAGACCCGTCTGAGTGACACTAGAGAAGAGGCGAAGAAGAATCTTGAGGAAGCCCAAGGGAAGATGAAACAGTGGTATGATCGGAAGGCCAGATGGAGGGAGTTCCAAGTTGGTGATGAAGTGTTGGTGCTACTGCCACTTCAAGGTCAACCCCTGGCTGCCAAGTTTCAAGGTCCGTACGTGGTAGAGAAGAGGCTGGGTGAGACTGACTACCTTGTGAAGACGCCCGACCGGCGGAGATCTCATCAGTTGTGCCATGTAAATATGTTAAAGCCGTACTACCGCCCTTTGAAGACTCCAGTGACGATACGGCATGTTGTGGCTGTGGCTGTGGAAGAAGAAGAAGCTGATGATGTGGCAGAGGTAACCTGTGAATTTCAAGAGGTCAAGTATGAATGGACAAACGAGTGTGAGGAAAGTTTTGAAAGTGCCAAGGACATACTCGTTTACTATCCCGTGATGACCGCACCCAAGTTTGACAAGCCATTCGCACTAGCAGTGGACGCTAGCAATGTGGGAGCAGGAGCTGTGTTGATGCAGGAGGACGAGCAGGGGGTGGAGCATCCTGTTTCGTATTTCAGTAAAAAGTTCTCCACCAGTCAGAAGAACTATTCAGTTATAGAGAAGGAACTCATAGCCCTGATACCTCGCCCTGCAACACTTTGCTGTGTATGTACCTGCATTTGGACCAATACTTAGGGTGTACACTGACCACCACCCTCTGAAGTACTTGAACAGTTTGGGGGCCAAGAACCAAAGACTTACCCATTGGAGTTTGTTCCTCCAACAGTATCACCTAGACATACGTCACGTAAGAGGTGTAGATAATGTGATAGCGGATTGTCTATCTAGAAGTTAAATGTTTTGTTTTTTTATTTTTGCATGTTGTACATACTTTTGTAAACTTAAGAACGAATTTTCCAGGGGAAAATTCTTTCTTGGGTGGGGGCGTGTTACGCGTGCCTGAATTATTATTTGATTTGTGAGTATTGCTATCCTATTAATTGACTGTAGCTGTGAGTGTGGGAACCGAGACTTACATCCGGCTGTGTTGTGTCCGTGGCTAGCTTACTTTTCACTCCATTTTCTTTGTGTATTTTTGTCAGAAGGTCGAGAGTATCGTGGCCTGTTATGTTTTCTAGATTCGTACGCATCCCCCCCCCCTCTAGCAGGTGGCCGAGGGATGATTGTCCGTGTTCATTTCTATTGACTTCCAATAGTTGTAGAGACGGGAACGTATGCGTGATGTGTGGTTAAGTCTGCGTTAACGGAACAGTTCGGAGACGCGCCTATGACTTTGTTGGAACATGCTCACTTCTCTTTGTCGAGCCAACAGTATATAAGAGCGGGGGTTAGGCCTGTGGGGTTCAGATACCAGTGGAGATTGGGACGACAAACTAGTGTGTGTTTTGTAAGTGAGTGAGTGTTGTGAGGTTCGGGACGAGACACGCATAACGTATATGATAAGTATAATTGTTTTTACTTCTACATATTTCTCACAGTGAAATAGGGTCACTTTTATAGATTGCTATTATTATTATTATATATATTTGTGCATTGATATTTCTATTATTATATTTTTACGTGTATGTTGTGATGCATTGATGTTCTATTATATATGCCAGTGATGTGCTAACTAACCATTATTATTGAGTGATTAATTATGTGCTTAAGTGTACCTAGTGCCTTGCGTTATTGATGTGTGGTTATTAAAGTGATGGTACAGTGGTAGTGATTTATTGAGTGATTATTACTGGTGCATTATTTAATCTGGGAACTTTGTCTCTTATTCTGTCATAGTTGGGAATCCTGATTTCATTTATTAATTCTTTCAGTGTTAATTGTTTGTCTTTGTGTTCGTTCATATTGTCAATATATTATAGAAAGTCAGAGTAGTTTCTCTATCATTTTTTATTCATTGTATCCGTACCTGGGTATATGTTTGGACGGTCTCTTTGAGTCGTGTTATCATTCTTTAATATAGGCTGGGTTTGTACTTTTACTTACAATTCATAACTTTATTAGTCAGATACCTGCTACCCAGTGCTACTTTATTCTGTTGATAACTAACGTCGGGGCAAGTCTAGTCTAGCGACTAGTACAGTACCGTATCTCTACCCTCCGTCCGTAACAATATATTGTGAGACACTATAATGTAGCTAATATACCATATCATCAATAAAAGACTGAATAAATGAAATAATATCTTACCCTGGCATAAGCTAACAGGCTGGCGGGTTGAGGGGAAGGGCACTTATCATGGCCGTCAACCCACTTCCGGTGGTGACACGCCAGGGGGGGGGGGGTTAAGCGCTCTATGTGTGTAGCTCTGTGGGTACCACCACAGAGCTACACACATAGAGTGCTTAACCCCCCCCCCCTTGGCGTGTCACCACCGGAAGTGGGTTGGCGGCCATGATAAGTTGCCCTTCCCCTCAACCCGCCAGCCCTGGTAGCTTATGTCAGGGTAAGATATTATTTAATTTATTCGGTCTTTCATTGATGATATGGTATATTAACTACATTATAGTGACTCACAATATATGAATAAGTATTTCTTTAACCGATATATCAGTGAATGGCTGATTAAATATAAATACATTTCGGTTAATAGGTGAAATGAGTTAGATAAACAAAACTATCGTTGGCTCTCATCCACAGTCACCTTCTTATAATATATATATACAACGTACTTAATCTCTATTATGATAAGTATTTTATGTTCACATTGTTCAGTATGAATGTATGTATCTCACACTAGAGTAATATGTGTGTATATATACATGTCACACTAGAATGTGTGTATGTATGTATGTCACACTAGAGTAATATGTATGTATGTATGTACAGCCGTGGTCAAAAATAATCATCCATATAGGAGTAACACACGTAAGATTTTGACAGCTTCCCTCTGTTCCTTAGCTGATAAACATTCCAATAAATAGGTATAGTGCCATCGTTTAATTTAATACAAACAGCTACACACTGCTTAAAACAATAAAATAATCTGTGAACATGTAAACATTACACAGTAAATTGTTAAAGTTACCCATATGTGAATTATTATTATTGACCACGACTGTATGTATGTATGTCACACTAGAGTAATATGTATGTATATCACACTAGAATAATATGTATGTATATCACACTAGAGTAATATGTATGTATGTATGTCACACTAGAGTAGTATGTATGTCACACTAGAGTAATATGTATGTATGTCACACTAGAATAATATGTATGTATATCACACTATAGTAATATGTATGTATGTATGTCTCACTAGAGTAGTATGTATGTATGTCACACTAGAGTAATATGTACGTATGTCACACTAGAGTAATATGTATGTATGAATGTCACACTAGAGTAATATGTATGTAATATGTATATCTATGTGGAGGGAGAGGGAGACAGATTACAGTTATATATATTTGTCTTGTTTAATAAACCAGTTTACGTTTAATTTCTTTGCATAATATTCCGTATGGACATTATCTTAGCCTTGTTAATTGATTTAACAAAACCTGCATAATTAGATAACAAGATACAATGCTTTACAAATCAGGGAAATTTCAATAACTGTGGATAGAAACATACTATACAAGTATGTACGGGAGTTCAAAGCGCGCGCCAAAGGGCATTTCAAAATGGCCGCCGAGCAGGCTGGCTGGCGACACTCCACCCCTATCTAATAACACAGGGTCGATCGCTCTGTGGGGGGAGCTAAGGGACTTCCCCACCCAACAGTGTTGTCATTTAACCCAAACAAGGCATACAATATTTCATACCTTCGTTATTTAGTATTTGAAATAGTCTTCAAATCTTCAAAAAATTATTATATATGATAAACCTTGATTATATGACAACACTTCCGAGATGAACTGTAAATCACACCACATGTGTTTGACGTCAAATCCCAGAGGTACAGTAACCACAGAGCTATAAACATAGAGCGCTTAACCCTGTGTTATTAGATAGAGGAGGAGTGTCACCCATGGAGGTATAATATAAAGGAGGCGGCATGACGTCACAAAGGTGAAGCCAACTCGCTATTGGTCGGCTGTCCTCCCTACCCCCCATTGACTCAAAACAAACCTCAGCTGATCACGTCGGACCATCAACTTCACCAACATTCTTTGCCATTTTTTGTAATAATGCCGGCGTGTTCAGCATGTGGGTGTACCCAGAGAGACAGGAGTCTTTCTTCTACATTTCATAGGTATGTTAAGAAAGTCATACAGAAAAATATACGACAGAAATGGACAAATCAACGAAGTGAAATTCATCACCTGCCTCGCACACCGTGACACTGTGGTGCCTCTAAACCACCACAACGACAGTTCACATATACTAAACCACCACAACGACAATTCACACACACTCAACCACCACAACACACTAAACTACCACAACGGCAATTCACAGGTTTCACGCGTTCGCATCAGTTAGTTCATTCAAAGTCTTGTGAAACCAATCAGGCTAGTGAAGCTTCGACTCAAAAGTATATAAGCGCTGGAAATCTGGAAAAAGGCAGAGAGTAACACACACCACCACTACAAACGGTCCTCTCTCTCGACCGACCCCCAAGTCGTTCTCCTGAACACCGGCCAGGTCCTCTTGACAAGCCTCCTTGCCATTGTGGAAAGTTCAGTCGTTCTACGTCCCTCTAATTCTCCAGGGACTTTATACAAGTACATTACCTCTTGGGAATAAATTATGGTGGTGGTGAATTGTGAATAAACTAAAGAAAATTTAATGTGTCGCTGTTCTTAACCCCGTGGGCACTACAACACGTACCCATGCCCTATAGAATATTGATACTGTACACACGAAAACTGCAAAGCCAAGGCTATTATAGTGTTGTGATATTAACTGTTAATGTATAACCTCACGTATATATGGCATTGACAGGGTTATAAAAGATAAACTGGCTACATGGGGTGACCTACTTGTGCCCAACTTAGGGTTGGCCTGTAGGATAACTCGAGTGTTGAGAGATTGTATTATGAATGTTTTAGCATATTTCATAATGTTTTAAAGATATTAAATTTATAATTGTGTTTACTACGTAGACTATTTGGTTGTTGAGAACTTAGGTCTAAGTTATAGTACCGTAGTCTAAGTTAAGCCAATGTGCCAAAACAGGTTTTATAATTGTAAAATTACGGCCTGGGACTGATGATTAAAATAATGTTTTTGTGTGAATCAGAGTGAACTGAAACTGAGTAAGTGATGACACACTTTATGCAGTAACATCCAGCCATCATGGTAAGATTTCATGTGGCTTATAAGTGGTAAAATGTGTTTGATACAAGACACTACACCTGAGTGTGAACTCTATTACATGATCGTTCTGGGTGTTACACTACACATCTCTTCACCGTAATATACACATCTTCACTACACATCACATATCTGCAGTAACATATACACATCTTCACTACCCTATACACATTTTCAGTACACTATACACATCTTCACTACACACACATCTCCATAACACACCACACCTTCACTACACATCTTCACTACACTATACACAACACACATCTTCACTTCACTATGTAAATCTTCACTACCCTATACATATCTTCACTACATAATACACATCTTCACTACATTATGTAGGCTACATTTTCACTTCACATCACATTTCACAGCACGCCACACATCTTCACTGCACACCACACATCTTCACTACACTATACACATCTTCACTTCACTATACACATCTTACTGTATATAATCTTATTTATATACTGTATTTAAAGAGTGACATAAGGCCTTCCAGAGTCTCATACTAGAACTCTTTATATAATTAATTTTATTTGCATTTGTACAGTTGCCCACACATGAAACTGGTATGGCTCGTATACTTGTGAGGTGGCTACAACGTGAGGTGGCTACAATGAAAGGAAATTTAAGTGAAAAAAGATGTAGTTTGTTGACAGGCAGACAGTAAAATATTATTACTATCTGCTTGTCAACAACTATAACTTTTGCTCACTTTCTTTCACGTTGTAGGTATCTCGCAAGTAGCGAGGCATACCAGATTCATTTGTGGGCAACTGTACTTGTTCTTATTTCTCTGTACCCTTATAATACTGTCTGTGGGTTGGTGTGTAAGCTACGACCTTCTCTTTTACTATACTTTTTGCATAAAATTAACTATTAATTCATTAATTCATTCATTCTTTCATACATACTCCTAGGAAAAGTTTGCGAGAAGAGGTAATGCTCTAGGAAACCGGTATTTAATGGGTTTAAGTACTTTTGATAATATACAGAATTGGATAATTTTATGCAGTTATCATATATGGAACAAATTCAAGTCTCTTTCTGGCTATAATTAAAGTTAATATGAGAAAATATGAGCATAATTATAGTGGGTTTATAGCGGCCGGGGCAATGTTTTGAGTAGGGTAATAGGCTCCGCCCCTGGCTTCACTTTGGGTGTACAGGACGAGCGGCTCATGCCGCCTCCTCTATATTATACCTCCATGGTGTCACCTTTGTGACGTCATGCCGCCTCCTTTATATTATACCTCCATGTCCCGTACGTACTTGTATAGTATGTTTCTATCCACAGTTATTGACATTTCCCTGATTTGTAAAGCATTGTATCTTGTTATTTAATTATGCAGGTTTTGTTAAATCAATTAACAGAGCTATACGTTGTATTTAATTATATATTATAAGAAGGTGACAGTGGATGAGAGCCAACGATAGTTTTGTTTATCTAACTCATTTCACCTATTAACCGAAATGTATTTATATTTAATCAGCCATTCACTGATATATCGGTTAAGGAAATACTTATTCATATATTGTGAGTCACTATAATGTAGTTAATATACCATATCATCAATAAAAGACCGAATAAATGAAATAATATCTTGCCCTGGCATAAGCTAACAGGCTGGCGGGTTGAGGGGATGGGCTATCAGTCATGGCCGCCAACCCACTTCCGGTGGTGACACGCCAGGGGGGGGGGGGGGGTGGCGAGCTCTATGTTTATAGCTCTGTGACAGTAACTCTCACACCCTGACCCGAGCAGAGTATAAACAAGGCAACACTGTAGAGTAGGAACGTTACCGCCCAAATTAGTAGCTTCGTATTTGAATCCGACTGTAGCCATTATTCTGTGAGGTGGTTTTGGTTTACAACCGACCGGCGGCCGTAGTTTTTGTGATTTCGTCGTGATACCAGTCAATAAATAATATAATTGGAACTTTTTATATTAATATTTACCAGTGTGATATATTTTTATGGTGTACAGTATATTTATATGTTTGAAAAATTTGTGTTTTTTGAACAATTAGGCCGAGGACACACGGACGGTTTGTGGTGGACACACAAGGACCACACGTACTTTGACTATTCACCACTGAAGAGGCTAGGACACACGGACGGTTTGTGGTGGACACACAAGGACCACACGTCCTTTGACTATTCACCACTGAAGAGGCTAGGACACACGGACGGTTTGTGGTGGCCATACAAGGACCACACGTCCTATGACTATTCACCACTGAAGAGGCCAAACTGTATGGTAATAAATCATTTGTCTACCATTGTGACTTTTCTTCACCTTCACGTGCCCACTACAGTGGTGTTACTGTGTGACAAGTGTGTGTGATCCTTGTGTGACCACTACAAGGCACCTGTGTGTCCCGGGCCTTATTATTCATCCATCCACCCAGAGAGCGTTACAAGGACAAATGATGATTACTGTATAAATTTTGTACAGTAAAGCATGTATTGTAAATTGTACAACAGTGAAAATTATTTTATTATTAGTGTTATGTAAGTAATGGATATTTGTACAACCAATTATAAAGTTTCTACAATATGGTGTATATGGGCTATGCATTTTTTGTTATTCTGTCATAGTTCCCCACTAGGCAGGTACGTGATATTTTTTTAATTCTTCTAAGAATAACAATTGATAAGTCTTTAGCTGTATTCCTAAATAGATGTAATATTTTATCGTTTCCATTATTACAATTACTTCTTTACTGTAGTATCTTTTGCTTTTGTAATAATCACTGCCAATATTTTACTTCCCGTTTGCCATATACAGTATTATTATTATTATTTTTAAGATAAATAAATAATAGTAATAGTAATAACAACAATAATATTAATAATAACAATAATAATATGATTTAGTATGCTCCCCAACGAAGAAATACATATGCTCCAATACACTTTGGTAAGCTCCCCAACCAACCAACCAACAAATACATACATTAGTTGGTATATTTCCCAACCAACCAAGAAATACATACATACATACATCCATTAGTTGGTACACTCCCCAACCAAGAAATACATACATACATATATACATTAGTTGGTATGCTCCCCATCTCATTTTTTTTTTTTTTTTGGACAAATATATCCTTATTCCTGGACCCTGGAATGAAAATGAAAAAAAAACGGTTAGATAGCCCGTAAAATTCTCTGTCTACACACACAAACAGACATGAAAAAAAGTTAGATAGAATTAGAGATAGAACGAGAAAAAGTGAGGAAGGCGAATATTTTTTTACTCATTTTTGGAATTTTCTTTTGTTTTGGACATCAATATCTCCTTATTTTTGGAAACTGAAATAAAAATTGAGAAACGGTTAGATAGCCAATAAAATTCTCTATCTACACACATAAACAGACATGAGATAGCACATATACACACAGAGATACACACCCCGTAAGGGAAGTATTGCCTGTGGTGACGTGGGCAGTACTTTAAGGGTTATGGCATCCCTTCGGCCCCAGCCAATCCTTTTCAGTTCTTCAACTATCCCTCCGTTCCTTTTCTTTCCTTCGTACTTGCTGTCCCACCTCTCTATCACCCCTTCCCACTGGTGAGGGCTGGTTCTATCCAGAAATGAGGAATTTGGCATCCTCTACCACACCCTGGCCTGTTCTGTCTGTCTCTCTTACTATTTCTCATTCCTTCTGGGTAGCTGACGAGATCGCCCAATTGGGTGGCACAACAAGGAAGACTACAGACAGTGGGAATGTTGGCTCATGGGGTACATACCCGTGAACCAGCAGTCCCCTCGTCTGTTGCCTTCGAAGAAACAGATCTCACTATTACCCTGACTCCCATTTGGGGGTCCGAGCATCTGCGCGGCTTCGGTCAACCAGACTCGGGACTGCTCGGCCAGACAGTCTGGGGAACTAAAACAACAACAACAGAGATACACACACAAATATTTGTTTACACACAAACAGATATGAAAAAGGTTAGATAGAATTAGAGATAGAGAGAGAAAAAGTGAGATAGGTGAAAATGCACATACACACATACATCTATACATACACACTCTCTCACACACACAATTTGTTGACAAATATGATTATTAAAAAAGTTAGAAAATTAAACCGTCTTCTGCCCCCCCCCCCTCAAAAAAAAAAAAAAGCAGCTGGGCTTGGGAGAAGGTGATAAATAGGGTTGACTACAAGCACAAGGGATTTGGTTGATATTAGGTGGCGCAAC
This sequence comes from Petrolisthes cinctipes, assembly GCA_033782935.1. Classification (NCBI taxonomy): domain Eukaryota; kingdom Metazoa; phylum Arthropoda; class Malacostraca; order Decapoda; family Porcellanidae; genus Petrolisthes; species Petrolisthes cinctipes. The sequence continues at coordinate 2,813,702 of JAWQEG010000175.1, forward strand.
AGCGAGGTTAAATAGCACCAGGAAAAGGTGATAGAGAGGTGTGACAGCAAGCAAGAAGGAAATAGGAAGATAGGAGGGACAGTTGAAGAAATGTAAGCTAGTGGCTGGGGCAGAAGGGGCGCCAAAATCCTTAAAGTATTGCCCACATCATTACAGGCAATACTCCCCTACAGGGTAAGCACAAGGGATAAAAGGAATACAGGGATACCTGTCTAATATCCAAAGGATAATATATATTCAGTAGTCTATCCCACTACGATGGTGAACAAAAGACAGTGCCTTTATTTAAAGGACATAATGTAACAGATATTCTAATTATATTTGTTTGTTATTACTTTTCAACTAATCACCTTCATTTTTCTTACACTCTTCCCCTCACCCTCGCCTCAAATCATCACATTTCTCTCCTATATCCACTTACGTTAATGCAGTATGCACTTCTTTAAACCAGGGTTCTTCAAATTACGGGTCCCGAATTCCTCCAAACTGCGTCGCAGGCTCACCAAAATAAATACATGAATAAAATAGAATAATAATGTTCGTGACAATAAAATAAATATGAAGTTCATACATGAATACACCTAACATATTTTTATAATTGAATATTCATATATTTAATTATAAATAAAACAAAATCATTGCACAATTATTAGCCTTCTTGAGAGAGTGTGTGAGAGAGAGAGGGAGGGTAGGTGAGGCAGTGTTTATAATTCTGGTTAGAATGCCTTTTAATCATAAATATTATGTTTCAGCGTCTGGCCTTGTATTTTCTTAGGTTGATAATTCTGATAATTTGTAAAATATCTTTCTGTATGGGTCGCGAGAATGATGTCATAGTAAAAACTGGGTCACGACTGAAAAAGATTGAAGAACCCTGCTTTAAACTATTGGTGATTCGATACCGTTCACAGTGTATGCTTCATTCATTCCTGCTGACATACGGCTTCTCTACCTGATCATTCGTTACCCTCCTATATAGCGCAGCCCACATTTCTCTCCTCCTCTCCCACTAACATCCCCCCTCCCTCCACCTGCAACTGTTACCAGATCCGACCAGGCCCAAACCAAGTCGCTGGTAGAAGAAGTGTAGACCCTTGATCTGTCCGGAGCTGTACATGGTTGTGTAGTAGCAAGTACCTTGTAGCTGTAGGTCCCGCTTGCCATAGTTGTGTGGTGTAAGAGGTATGTGGAGAGCTTGGCGTGGTGGGGGCAGACGGCTGGAGCGACGGCAGGTCAGGAGAGAGGTGTTGCTAGGTGTAGAGCTAGTGGCAGAGTGAACGAGCCATGGCACTCCGACCTTTAACCAGGCTGGGGTTGGCTGCGAGCGCAGACCAGGCAGACAAGCGAGGCAGAAGATGTGTACAGCAGACAGGTGAGGCGGGAGATGCATATAGGTGCTTGATGTCACTACACGTTCATCGTACATGTTAGTAAAATTATAGTAGAAGTACAATAATTATCATACAATTCCCATCCCTGGTCATGATGCTCCCCAACCAACCATATATGTCAGTCTTATTATATCCAACAAAATCAGTACAGGCTGTGCTGTATAAAACATAGAGAAAAGTAGAGTTTTTCGGAATGATGAATTATTAAAAAATAAATAACTTACTTTCCTTAGGAATAAAAATATATTATAGTTACATTACAAACTATTATACACAATTTTCAGTCCTAAGTATCACCAAATAGAGAGGAATTTCTACTATTTCAGTTTCTGATTTCCTAAATCTGGGGTAATTTTTTATGATTGGCAACACTAATCAGTGCTGCTATTTATGAGGTAATTACACAGAGTTATATACATAGAGGTGGCATTGGGGGGTCTGAGCTGATGCTACCGGAAGTGTCCCGGTGGTCATGTTACCGTGCCATGCCAGTAGGCGGGAAATCAAAACTGAAGTAATTATCTTCTGGAGTTTTCATTAATTTTCCTCTTGTTTTTCTTTTTATATGTCATTATATGTGCTTTTTGTTGTCAAAATCTAATTGTTATTGTTATGTGACCATAAGAGTGTGAAAAAATAACCACAATATGATTTAGGAGAGAACAAATACGAGTGAAATAAGAACATGGACATGCCGTAGGCTGGTTTAAGACCATTGTATTTTACTTGGACTTTGGGAATCAGCTAAAGACCCTAAGACAATATTATATACATGTAAAATAAGGGTTCTGGTCCAAGAACCAACTATATTAGTGCAAATTAACTTATCAGTAAAAATTAAATCAATAGTGAATCGATGAATGATGCCTAGCCAATTATCACCATCATATAGGCCTATTAGTAATACGTTCCCCTTGTAACGTCTCTATGTTGATACTACCTAGGGGTGCACCAAACTCACAAGGAATTACACTGGGTTTATTAGGTATGTCCATACAGGTGTGTTGTTGTATTTGGTACACTCTCTCTTTAGACTCCAGGGACCCTGGGTTATGGTAAGTATGGATAGCAAGCACTTGAGTTAGGCTGGGCTGAAGGAGTTGGGCAGCTAGACAGGCAGGTAAGCAGCAGGCAGGTAGCTGGCAGGAACTGGAGAGCTGCTGGCTGTACTGGAGAGTAGCGGGCAGGAGCGGTGTGTCCAGGTGAGCTGCTGAGCGGTGAGTGACAGGCACGCAGGCTGGAGCGAGCAGGCTGGAACTGGAGCGTAGCAGGCTGGGGCAGACAGGAGGTGGTGTGTCCAGCTGGAGCTGTTGCCTGTGAGTGACCCATTGAGTGTGTTTCTGGCCTTTTTTATACAGTCTGGCGCGGGGTGAGGCTGCCCGTGCATGTGTGGTTAGCAGTGACAGGTGAGAGCCGGGATGCGCCTGTTGTATATGACATGGAGTGCTCGTGATCCACTACACCCTATAGCTTTTTCAGTCGCCATTTACTCATATTTTTTCGGCTCCATCCCTCCCTATCATGGCTATTTATCAGTGTACTGTACAGGAAATAAATAGTTCTTTACATTTGGCAGAGACATCTCAACTAACATGACAGTTTGTGCCGCCTGGAAGTGTGGCAACCGAAGCTCCGGTAAAGCGAAGAAAGATGGCATCTCGTACCATCTGTAAGTGTTTTGTTTATCTCTTACACTGTACTTATTACATATTGTTACAATTTGTTTTAACTTGGGTATAATTTTATTTTATTTAGGAACATTTTGACGTGTGTATGTATGCATGTTTACATGACATGAGAGAGTTGAATGGAGAGAGAGGACAGCAAGCGTGGCGCAGGTGTGTTGGTAAGGATATATACTGTATACTTTTTTCCCCACTATTGAGTGCCCAAAGGGATTGTATTGTGTTGGGGGAGCTCCCTTAGTTCTATTGAGCCTAGTGGTGTCATTGTGTGCCCAAATGTGTACTGACAATGTTTTACAGTTTAAAATTTTTGGGGGGAAATTAACTATAGTGAATTAAACTACCTCACCCCGTATCCTCCTCGCCTATATAGTACTTTGAAGGTAACAAGCAGATCCTAGCCGGTATGCATCTGTAATACAAGTGTATTATACTTTCAGTCTTTCAGTTGTAGCTCTGCTGGGATTCTATGATGATAATATGCCTGCGGCAGTGATGTAACGCACAAAGTATTATAGCCACTAAGATCTTATCTTTTATTATTCCCTTCATTGTTCTTTTCCTTATGCTTCTCTTTCATAGATATGATTGATATCATTAAGGGAAATAGAAAACTAATGACAATAACAATAATATTTATTGATGACTGCATGTAATATGCGTCGATACTCTGGTTTCTTGTTATTTACAATAGGAATATATCGATATCTCGCATTCATTTGTTTATAAATTATAGCATGAAGCTTACACTGTAGTGGATAGCGAGCACTCTCCACCACATACTCCACACATATCTCTACCTTCACCTGGCGCCGCCATCCATACCTGCGCATACAGCCCCACCCAGCTGCCAGCCGGTATAAAAGGGACCAGGCCAGTGGCCTCCGGGTTCCAAGCACCCTATGTCCCTGTTCACCTAGCAGTAAGTAGGTACCCGGCTGTAAGAGCAAGGGTAGCAACCTTGTAGGCTGGGTGAAGATGTGTTGATGTAACTGGACTTGACTGCCTTAATGACCAACACTATGAGTCGATAGGCATAAAGCCCTAAATCTTCTTTTTTGCCTCCGGGTCAATCACCGCCTGCAGTTCTGAACACACCACTTCCTGCCTGCTCCTGTCCATTGCTCTTCAGATCCAGACTGCTGCTCTCCAGTTCCTGCCTGCTACCTACTAGCTGCTCACCGCTGCCTGCCCACTGCTTACCTGCCTGCTGCTGCCCTCTACGGCCTACTAGCTGCTCACCGCCCCTGCCTGCTGCTTTCCTGGCTGTCGCTGCATACCACCATTGCCTTCCTGCCACTTGCAGTGTACATACCTGCCTGCTATAGCACCTACCCGCAGCTACCGTACCTATCTAGCTGCCCAGCTCCTGCAGCCCAGCCTATCTCAAGTGCTCGCTACCCATACTTACCTTAACCCAGGCTCCCTGGAATCCAGAGAGTATGTACCAAATACAATACACCTGTATAGACATACCTAATAAACCCAGTGTAACCCCTTGTGAGTTTGGTGCACCCCCAGGTAGTAACCACCTAGAGATGTTACAACACCTTCATTAATAATGTGTAAAAAGTAAGAAATATGTGGAATAAATAAAAAAGATAATGGCTACAGAAAACATTTTTTGGTGCGCTACGTATTTTCACTGTTATTAGGCCCTCAGTATATGGCATGGTAAGATGGCCGCAGTACCCAATGTTAACAAGATATGGATGCGCGGTCTAGTGTATAGGTCTGCCGGTAATTACTTCCGATTAGCGTCATCTTACTTTGTTTAAGGTAATTCTAGGGTAAAGATCATTTTAAGGTAATTTTGAAGTAGCATCTTAGTTAGTTACTTGTCACTTAATTACTGGTATTTACTATAACAACCTGGTGAGGGCTGGTTCTATCCAGAAATGAGGAATCTGGCATCCTCTACCACACCCTGGCCTGTTCTGCCTGTCTCTCTTACTATTTCTCATTCCTTCTGGGTAGCCAACGAGATCACCCGATTGGGTGGCACAACAAGAAAGACTACAGACAGTGGGTTTGTTGGCATGGGGGTACATGCCCATGAGCTAGCAGTCCCCTCGTCTGTTGCATTTGAAGAAACAGACCTCACTATCATCCTAACTCTTATTTAGGGGTCCGAGCATCTGCATGGCTTCGGTCAACCAGACTCTGGACTGCTCGGCCAGACAGACTGGGAAACTACAACTACAACAACTCTTAGACATTGATTAACAATATTTGATTATATATATACTAATATGGAAAACTAACAAAATAGCATTCTCATACTATTGGAATTAATTGAAATCTGAAGAAATCTAGGGTAATGTTAGTCATAATCTAAGTTAAGGTAATTCCGAAAATTCCTTCAGAAAACCCTGGCAACACTGACTATTTGTAAACATCAGCTGGCCTGGTTATAGTTGTTGTTTAACATTTGTTATGGTAGTCTATAAACTTGATATGACAATAACACATATTATATTGTAGCGAGCTGAGCACACACACTCATTTTACTCGGCACCTGTCGGCTCCCCTCGGCCACGCCACCAGCACATGCACCTGGCGTGGTGCGATCCGAGGCCTTATAATGGGCCTGTCGGCCTCACATCACCCACTCTGCCTTCAGCTTCGACCAGGACAGCAACCTCTCTCTCTCGCCTGCCTGCCTGCTGCCGTCCCCGCTTTGCTACGCTCACCTCTACTGCAGCTCACCAGCAGCACGGCTCTCTGGAAGTCTACCTCGTGTGTGCTCACCTTGCTACCACGTGCTCCTTCCTACTGCCCTGGTCCTGGAGTGATATTGCTTGTACTATATACTACTATGTACTCGTGGGGTCGTCCAAGCTCAGCAACAGCTTCTCTCGGGCTAGTATTACTTACTACGCCGATGTAGACCTGGTTTCAGCCAACTTACCGTTGCTCTGAACTACCACTCTAGTCTTCCTGGGGAACTAAGTTAGTTAATCAAGGGTTAGAGTAAACTCATGGACTTGTCTCTATTTACTGAGTATATTAGATATAGGTTACAGGTTATACAGACAACTCGTGTCTCTCTAATATAAGGTAGGAGGTGAACCTGTTGTAGCCAGGACAGGGCTTGTAATGCGCCTTCTCTCTCTGGTAGTCCCCGCTCGTGGTATACACTGCCACACCCTTTCTTAGATGACAGGTTGTCGATGATGCTATTTACCATGCTAAGCTTACATATGAAATATGGATAAGTTAGATATGAGTTTATATAAGAATAAAGTAAGTAAATATATATTGTCCCTTTCTCTACATACGAGATGACAATATGGAGTTGATTATAGTAGAGAGATTAACATATAGATAATTACAGAGTGAATCTAGCAATCAGTAGCTCAGCATGGAAGATTCCCTCACGCTGCTACTCAGCACTTTTCAAAGGATGTTGTGTCTACTGAAACTGGCTTGAACTGCTTTCAGCCCTAACGGTATGTTCCACCACCATAGGTGTATCATGTATCGCGAACGTGATCAGCCGCGGATACATTGCTCGGCCACGCTAAAACAACTGCGTCCCTGCAGTTCACAATAACATTAAATTTACTTTAATCAATGCTTAGCCTTCCTGATTATTAGATTGACTCTCGACATGGTAACATATATATACAATATATACAAGATGAAATATATACACATTGGATGAATTAACATAAAAGAAAAATAAATCGTTGAGCTCGTGAACGATACAATGGGTAATTAATAATACTTCCTTAAATTAAGTAATTATACATGGATAATAAAATATAATACACATTCATACAATTCCTTAATTCTAAATCCCTACAACTAACCGTGTAGTGTACTACCTAGTTGTTGGGGTGTACTTAAAATTATCCTTACAATTCATCTTCCCTAGGTTGTGTATGGTGGACCTCTATATTCTTTGATCTTCTGTTTTTCTTCTTTTTAATCTCACCATTCAAAACTCTCAAACTCCTGAACAGGTAACAAGAGAACATGAAATATAATATGAATAATAAACTAGTCACTCCGGACCAAGGGTACACAGCTACCCGTTGCAGATGGAAAGGTAGAGCAGATTCAATTACAGGATGAACATCAGACATGTTTAACAATTCAATCAATCTTATTTTCTCAGAATCCATATTAACAGTAGAAAAGTTTGCTGAGAGAGGAGGATGGACTTTCACAAATTCCACAGATTTGTTTAGGACCAATCCAAGATGATGCTTCGTGGCCAGAACTGTTTTAGTATTGCTTAAAAATGAACACGCAGGTGGAACCACAAACGTACCCACCTCAGACACATGTTTTGCTCCTGAAGGGCCATCTTCACAAATAATAGTTGCTCTTGCTGGCTTAGTGAATGTATAATACGCAATGCCCTGAAAATACGTTACATAAACATCTGACTTCCTTTTTGGTCTCAGGTACTCACAATGTTTAATGGAGCTTGAAGCATCAGCCTGGATTAATGACAATTCACACTGGGATTCCTTGGGTCCTGAAAAATAAAATTTAGAGCTGGGCACACCTTCAAATGGTAATATGCTGTATGACAATCTTCTAGCTGTTCCTTGGTAACTGCAACCACCAGTGAGCGATCCTGAGATGCAATAATATAATCATAATCCACATTTAACATCACGATCTTCGCCCCTAACCTCATAGGAAATGGCTTCACTGACCATATGTTAAAATGAACCTGATGTTTTGTGGGAATGTGAATAAGAATAGTTTTAGTCGTTAAGCATGATTCCAAAAGTGGATAGAAGTAAGATACAGATTCACCTTCAAAGAAAGGATTCAAACCATGCTTAATTCTAGCCACATCAACCACCCTTTGCAGATCAACTACTGACAGAAGGTCAGCGTCGGCCTTACCTAGCGCTGCATTCCTTAGGTTATGGAGTAGTTTTCTGGTTTGAGCATTCAGTCCATTTATGTAATTTTCCACAATATTTAAATATTGATCTAGGTTTAACACAAATATTGTAAAATCCAAATGTTTAGCTAACCTGTCTAATTCCTTAATTACCTCATTAGTCTTTTCAATAACTCCATTTACTTCTTCTGCCACATTAGCTGCCAAGGAAAACGTACTATCTATGACCCTATTTTGTTCTACAATAACCTTGTTTAAAATCTCTAGTCTGCGTCCCAGATCTTCGACATCGTCACTAGTAGCTGTTCCAAATAGAGTTTTAGCAATTATCCCTCCAATGTCAAATAATCCTCTTTTAGCCCTGCTATTTGTAATCTGATTATGAGCTAATTTTCTAACCTCACTTGAAAAGTTGGGTAAATTCTGTTCTGAGTATTTCATCATATTCCTTATTTGAAAATATCTGTCTTCCAACTGTACCTTTATTTGACGTTCCAGAGGGTAGCTCGAGTTCATCAATTTACCTATTATTGGTATAGTGGAACCAGCACAGCTGGATTGCTATAGAATACACCCCTTCTCCAGCCCAGCCCCCAAAAGGGCGTAATCAGGGTTAGAAGGGTCTATTCCGTGACGATCATCAGAAGTAAAATGAATTTAAATCTGGCGCTGTACTAGACATGGGAGCCACCTGGTGGTGGCCTGTGGAGATACTGACCCCGCTCTAGGAGAGCAGCCGCTCTGCCACTCTGTCGCGGAACACGTTACTGTCAACATCTTCGCTCCTCGCTGCTACGCTATGGTATTGTGTCACGTGTTCCTGCTATCGTTTCTTTTGTGTACTAGTGGCTTGCCTGCTTTGCAGATGTATTGTGTGTGTGTGTTGGGGGGAGTGGGGAGTGTTAGTGTGGGGATTTATTTCCCTTTTTCGGGAGTTCATTTCATTTCTTCCCTCTAGGTGAGTTTCGTTTGAGCCCCGTTTAGGGGGTTTTTCTCCCTCCACTCTCCTTCTCCCTCTCCCCCGCCACTATAGTCAACCACTAGGAAACTGGCGGTTTAGGTGGGGCCGAATCGGGGATTTCCCCCCAAGCAGTGCTGCCACATTTGGCTTTCCAACCCACATCACCCTATCAAAAATCACACCAAAATGGCAACGTTTTCGTACAGTGGTGCACTGATTCTATAAATATAGTCTTTAAATGGTGAGAGCGAGGTCAGGAAATTAATGAGGTCAGTCAGGTCACTTCTCCTTTAGACTCAAGGAGGTTGTATAGGATACAACCTCCTTGTTTAGACTCCACAATGGAAGGAAGAACACATACCCCTGCTCAACACCCACACTGGCTCCATAGTCGTGAGAAGGAAATCATTTTCTACGTAAATTCGTACTTTGCAGAAGAAAATGTTCACCACGTACAAAATCCTATCAAGTCTTCCTTCTACACACACACACACACACAAGTCATAGCCCTTCACTACTTACACCTGCCATTAATCCTTACCTCAACGGAGTCCTGACCTCACCCTACCAGGCGCCCTCCCTCCCCTCCCCCAACACACACACACACACACAAGGGAGGCAAAAGGAAGGGGTATGTACAAATTATGAATAAATGTACAAATAGTAAACAGACGTAAAAATAATAATAAAAAAATGGATAATAATTCAGAAGCACATTACTATGCACTGGGACAGACACATAAAATACAGATGAAGAAAGAGTAGGTTAAGGGGGGGAGGGAGGAGATTCAGAGGAAGGACTGCTAATCTACTGCCCTGTGGGCCCTGGGTAATCCCATTCTGACAGACCAGATGTGGCAGCGCTGCTTGGGACGGCTGCCCCACCTTCAGCCGCCAGTTTCCTTGTGGTTGACTATAGTTCACGTGTTTTTGTTGTGTTTTACCTCGGGGTTTTTCTTTTAGCGAGGTTGTTCCTCCGTCCCACGTGGGGCCCTTGCCTCCCCACGTGGCGGAGGGTGTTGGGCCTTTGGGCCCTTACTGTGTTTACCCCGAGTGTGGTTTAGGGTTACGTGGGCTGCGGTGAACGAGGATTGTGCCCAGGTTCTCGTTTTCCCTTCCCTCCGTTTCTTTTTTTGGGGTTTTTAGTGTTTTTCCAGGGCGTCTGTGCCCCTGGGTGTTTGCCCCTCAGGCGGTCTCGCTTCGAGACTTTTCCTTGGGGGCTCTCCTTCCTCTCACGAGAGGGGGTTGGCTTGGCTGACGGGGTTTTTTCCCCGGATGGTGCGTGTGGGGTTTTAGTTAGGTTTTCCCGTGCGTCTCGCTGTGTGTGCGTCTGTTCACGTGTTAACCCATTCTTTGTTTCCTTCTCTCCCTCAGCCTACTCGTGCCTTATGTGCTGCTTCGGGTTGTACTGTGCGGGTCTCGCCTGATGGCCACCTGCATTGTTCTCCCCACGCACCCTGCTTCACTCCCTCGGGTTACGACCCGCTGGCGTGTGATGTGTGCCGCCCTTGGGCTGAGCTGTGCCGGGAGACTCCCGCCGCTGCCCGCGCTAAACTCCCCGCCCTTGCCTCCCTTCGTATGGCGTGGACGAGGGCTCGGAGAATGGCGCACAAACGAGACGGATCTTCCTTGTCGTGGTTGGACCCTGCGTTGGGAACGGAACTGGGTTTATCCAGGACCCGTTACCCTTCGACGTGTCTCTCAGGGTCTCAGGGGCTAGAACCCCCTGTGGCCCGAGAGATTTCGTCGCCTTCCCTAGACGGTTCTGCGACTCCTTTCCGGGGCTTTACGCCCCGGCCTGAGAGCGAGCCCGTCGTGCTAGTTACCCTTCAGGCCTCACCGGTACAAGGGCCTAGCAGGGAACCTGAGGCTTCGTCGCCCCCGAAAGCTGGCCCTTCAGGTCTCTCTCGAGAGCGCAAGCCCTCTAGGAAAAGGTCCCGTCGCTCCAGGTCCCATCGCTCCAGGAAGACCCGTTCTCGTCGTCGCTCTCCATCCTCGTCGTCTGCCTCCTCGTCTGCCTCTTCGAGGGACTCCTCTTCTCCCTCCCGCCGACACCGCAAAGGTAAGCGGAGGGAGAGGAGCCCCTCGTCAAGGAAGATTATGCGGTTGATCCGCGCCTGTGTTCCCAATGCCCTTCCTGCCTCTCCTTCGGGTCCAGTTGTCCTGCCCCCGGTAGTGCCAGCGATACCCGTTCCGGATCCCGCCCTTCCTACCCCTCCTACCGCCCCGTCGCCGGTCGGGCACTCGGGTCCCCCCGGAGATGCTGGAGACGTTATCGTCCTTCCAACTTCTCCGGACCCCGAGTCTCCGTCCGGAGACCTGGCGGAGGAGCTACCTACCTCATCCCCTCCTTCCCCGTCGCCCCTTGCCTTGGACGACGGGTACCTTCCCTACTCTTGGGCCCTACTCCCGCAGGCTTGGACCCATTCTTTAGAGGAGGGCAGATTGGTGGCGTGGTCTCCGGACACCGCCCAGCCAGGGGGCTGGTTAAGAAGGGACGACGTTGTGGTCAAGTGGGGAGCTGACGAGAAGGGCGACGCAGCGCCCTTTTATAAGGCCAGGCCTCATTCTGCTCCAGTACCCACTGCGTCGAAGGTCTCCTCTGCGGCTACCTTGGACGCGATGGTTTTTCTGATGGAAAACAGCCAATTACAGTTGTCTCAGGCTTGGAAGATTGACCGCTCCTACGGGAATACGGCAGTCTTCCTTGCCTCAGACGCTTACTTTCCAGGGGATAAGGGCGATGAGGACTTGAACATCCCTTCTCTGCTCCTTAATTCCCTGGACCATCAGAAAAACACCGCGCCCAAGAAACCACCTCCTCCGTCTTTCGCAGTCATCCTCCCTCCTTCCCGGGCTCCACCGGGTTTGAGGGAATGTCTGAGGAAGACGGAGAAGGAGCCACCGGTCCCCTACCAGTTGAGGGAGCCCGACGGCAAGCTGAGACAGCCGGAAACAGCCGCCAGGTTGGAGTTGTCACACATCATCTCCACTGGCACGGCTGTTTCTTTCATTAGAGACTGCCTCAGCACCCTCACCAACACATACCATGAGTTGTCAGGCCTACAATTAACGTGAGTACCTTTCGGCTTTCGTTATTATGAGGGATACAAGGGAGTGGGTTTCTCTGTTTCGTTCAAATCTCTACCCTGAGCTTGCTCGGGTTTGTCTTTTTATCCCTTACAGTGACGTCCTTGCGTCCATGACTACCGTCATGGAGGGCGTGAGGGCGATGACCACCCACAACCTCCGGGAAGCTGCGAGGAACTTTGCGGAAGCGAGACTGGCGTCCCGCCAAGCTGCCGCCAAGTTAGCTCCGGAAATGGCGCAGAGGGGGGTGGTACGGGCCGTTCCACTCTCCCCTGCGCTGTTCGACCAGGCAGCCACGGACTCCGTGTTCTCCTCCCTCCCGGCGGTCATCAACATCCCTAAGCCATCCACCTCCAAGTAAGTTCTTTCTACATTAACTTACTGTGGGTCTGTGTTACTTAAAATTGGGGAAATTGGGGGGGGGTGGAAACCCCTTTCTAAGTCTGCTCCTAATTGTTCTGTTTGTCCATAGGCCACGTACTCCACAGCCAGCGAGGCCAGCGGTCCAATCTAGGAGGCCCTCCCAGCCTTCCAGACCGGTTAGGACCACCTACCCCGCCCCTCCCAGGCAGTACCCTAGGTATAGGGCCCAGCAGCCCTTTCGAGGGAGGGGACAGGGCTCCAAGACTCTTCCCAGAGCCAAGCCCTCCTTCCCCAGTAAGGACCGCTCCACCTGAAAGGCCAGTCAGGGGCTGCCTCACGGGATGGTCAGCGGCCTGGCCCTCCCACGGTTGGGCAGCAAGGGTCATCCGCCAGGGCCTGTCCTGGCCCTGGATATCTGTTCCGGTGAGTACCTGTTCTTTAATCTCAGTTTGACCTTTCTGACATATGACATAACCTCCCCACCTCTGGTCCCGTTAGTGTCATTGCCGGGTAACAGTTAATTTTCAAGGTCACTCCTCACTACCTGTCATCCCTCCCTACCTGCCCGGGTTCCCCCCCCAGGTATAGGATTAACGGTATACCCTCTGACACCTGTCATTTTCCGTTACAGCCACTGCGTCTACCTCCCGCTTCAACCAAAGTGTCCCTTTCAGTCGTCCCGCACATTCAGGAAATGCGGGAAAAAGGGGTAGTGGAGCGGGTGAAGGGGAGGGTCTTTCTGTCTCGTTTATTCACGGTCCCCAAAAAGGACCAGGGAAAAACGAGATTGGTGATGGACCTGAGCAAGTTAAACACATTTCTGAAACCCCTTCGTTTCAAGATGGTTTCAGTTGCTCAGGTCCGCACAGTTCTTCGGAAGGGGGACTGGTTGGCATCCCTGGATCTCAAGGATGCTTACTGGCACGTCCCGATCCACCCCAGGTTTCGCCGATTTCTGGCTTTCCAGGTGGGGACCGAGACGTTCCAGTTTACCAGGCTCCCTTTCGGTCTTTCTCTAGCTCCACGGGTCTTCACAAAGCTCGTGAAGGTGGTGGCATCCCGCCTGGACGATTGGTTGCTTCATGCCCCTACCAAGGAGCAGATAGCAAACAACGTCAGGATAGCAAGGGAGGTGTTAGGGGAAATGGGGTTTCTGTTAAACATCCCCAAGTCCTCTCTCACCCCCACTCGCAAACTGTGTTGGCTGGGAATAGAGTGGGACTCTCTTTCGGCCACCCTCTCGCTCGCTCCAGACAACGCCCGCCGGACCCTCCGTCACGTCCGCCAGGCTCATTTTTCCCGTACTTTCTCTCGCCGCCAGTGGGAATCATTGCTAGGGTGCCTAAATTTCGCGGCCCCTGCATTGCCCCTGGGACGACTGAAACACAGGAGGCTGACGCGGGAGGTAAACCTCCACCTAGCCTCCGCACACAGGGACCTTCCCAGGCAAATACCCAAGTCACTCCACCGACTCCTCCGCCCCTGGCTACGTCCCGGTGCCCTGCATCAGCGAGTTCCCTGGGTGTTTCCCTCCCCGGGGATCACGGTGGCGACAGACGCATCGGACGTAGGCTGGGGATACCAATCTTGCCTGGGACACCAACGGTGCGGGGGTTGGAAGGAAGAGGAAAGGCTACTACACATCAACGCCAGGGAGTTGATGGTAGCAAGGGAGTGGCTCAACAGACACCCTCAGTTTTCCAGGATAGGCGTCCGCTTCGATATGGACAATATTGCGGCCGTGCAGTGCCTGCAGAAACAGGGCACGACACGGTCGGAAATTCTCCTGTCCCTGTCAGAACAGATTTTCTCTATAGCGGCCAAGAGGTTCATCCACCTCTCGGCCCGCTACGTACCAGGGCGGGAGAACGTTTGGGCGGACGCTCTATCCAGGTTCAGGGGGACATCAGTCGAGTGGCAACTACGTCCCCCTGTGTTCGAGTCACTGTGCCTTCGCTACGGGACACCGGAGGTGGACCTGTTCGCCTCCCCATCCATGGCCCTCCTTCCTCTGTTCCTGACCTTCTCATCCAGGACAGAGGCGGGAGGCCCGGACGCCTTCACGGAGGACTGGAACAGGTGGGGGTACCTTTATCTATTTCCACCCCCAGCTACGTCAGTCCTTCTGAAGGCGATCCTCAAGCTGCGCGCGTTCAGAGGGAGGGTACTCCTCATAGCCCCCTTCTGGCCAGCGCAGCCGTGGTTCGGAGAACTGTCCCGGTGGTGCCCTCATCCTCTTCAGCTGGGATCGGCGTGCCTCTCCAGCACCCTGTCTGCACCACTCCAAGCGTCACTGAAACTACACGCTTGGAGTTTCTACGGGGAGTCCTCAGTAAAAGGTTCACTAGCGAGACAGTGGGCAAGATGCTGAGGGCTCACCGTCAGTCATCGGTGCGGCAATACGAATCGTGCTGGAAAAGATTCCAGGACTTCTTACGAAGACACCCCTCAATGGTCATCTCGGAGGATACAGTCCTGGAATTTCTCACCTGGCTCGCCGATTCCACAAACAGAGCCCCTGCGACGGTGCTTGCGCATCACGCAGCCCTGTCTGATCCCCTCCTCCTAGGTTTTAATATTTAAGTTTCGGAGAGACCTCTCTCTCTTCTGAGGATGGGGATTCGGGCGAGGACAGCACCTCACAGGGCCCAGTCCCCTTCCTGGTCCCTTCACCGTGTCCTAACGTACCTTACCTTCGAGGGGGTCCCTCTGGAGGTTCGTCACCTCCTCCAGAAAGCTCTCTTCCTGCTCGCCTTAGCTACTGGGTACAGGGCCTCTCAGTTGGCAGCCCTGACCCGTCATCCAGCTTTTTCCTCTGTCAGTCCTAACCTTACCATGTTAACTGTCTCCCCCTCTCCTGCTTTCCTAGCTAAGAACGAGCAGGCTGACGACAGGATTAGCCCCCTCGCAGTACCCTCCTTCCTGAGGGATGGGACTTTCCATCCTCTCTGTCCAGTCCACGCCTTCACCGCTTACGTGCAGGCAACGAGAGAGGCTTCCCCGGACCACCTCTTCTATAACTCAAGGTCCGGTAACCCTCTCTTCCCCAGGTCCATTGCTCGCCTCCTCTGCCGAGTGATCGAGAACGGGGATCCCGGACACGCCCCTAGGGCTCACAGCGTTAGAGGCGTGGCCGCCTCCCTCGCCTTTCTCAGGACTCACTCGGTGGAGAGGGTACGGGATCTGGGGGGCTGGACATCCACATCCTCCTTCAGGAAGAGGTATCTGTTCCATTCTCTCTCCCCTACCCCCTGCTCTCCCCTATGGGGACCCCACCCACAACTACTCAGGGTCCCCAGGGGAAAGGAAAAAGGGGGAGGGGCCGCCCAAAGGGAAAAGGTCGGGCGACGTAACTACCATCACATCATCCTTCATTCCCATCCTGTATATATTTACATCCCCATGCATCATGTTGTACATATGTGGCTGTGTAATAAATTACATTGTTATGGAATTCTGAGTATTTATTATCCCCGTTCTTGCACGGCTAATATACTATGATGAGTGACTGGATTTTTAAATAAAGAGTACAACTTCAGTGTTCCTCTTTCATCCTCTCGGGATATTCCTCTAGAGCCCGGGGATTATAACCCTGGCTCGAGTATTTAAAAAAAAAGGGGGGGGGGGCCTCACCTGCCCCAACTCCTCTACCATACCCCTCGAGTCTGCATATAAAGACTATATCTGGTGACTTGTTCTGAGTTATAACTGAACAGTCTACTGTTACAACGATTTCATTTTTACACGGTCCCCGCTCTGAGCCGCTCTTATCTGGACCTGCGAACGTCTCCTCCTCACCTCCCACCTACCGCATCGCATGCATAGCAATCCAGCTGTGCTGGTTCCACTATACCAATAATAGTGCATTTGTCGCGGCTATTGTATTTATTGGTTGTGGAACCAGCACAGCTTTAACTGTCCCACCCTCCTCCCGATGCGGCAGCCATTCTCTGTTTTCTCATTGGAGTGGCAGAGCGGCTGCTCTCCTAGAGCGGGGTCAGTATCTCCACAGGCCACCACCAGGTGGCTCCCATGTCTAGTACAGCGCCAGATTTAAATTCATTTTACTTCTGATGATCGTCACGGAATAGACCCTTCTAGCCCTGATTACGCCCTTTTGGGGGCTGGGCTGGAGAAGGGGTGTATTCTATAGCAATCCAGCTGTGCTGGTTCCACAACCAATAAATACAATTTAAGCGACTGAAAGCCGCGACAAATGCACTAATTTAGCAGACAACATTTCTATGGCGTTATGAAATTTCAGCTGGAAATCATCAACCCTTGTCTTTAGGTCCAACAGAGTTCCAAGATTGAGTCTTACTGTTATTACGTCCGTGACCACCTCAAGTCTCCCATCAGTACCCACTAAGGCACCCAGTTTTATTTGGTCAGTCAAACCCTTGGAACTCACAAACGCCGCCACCAACATCACGCAGAACACTCCCAATGTCCTCATGATGGTCTGCGAACAAAATCAACATTAGATTATTTTGCCAGATATTTCCCTGATCTCAATTGCATTCTTTGCTCAGGTTCAGACTCTGTTTCTTTTCCCACTTGGATCGTTTCCTTTGGAACCTTCTTTATTCTATCCACGTGTACCTGTTGATCCTTGTCTGTTATATTATCCTGAACTATTAATTTATTTCCCAATACCCTTTTTACAATGTAGGGACCCTTGAATTTCGGAGATAGTTTGCTCTGTCTCTCTGGAGTCTTCACCATCACCACATCTCCTTCCTCAATTTCTACTTTCTTTGCAAACTTATGTTGCCTTGCAATATGTTCTGCCCGTGAGGCTTCCATATGCTTTCTTACTTCGTGGTGAATGGTTGCAAAAGCGTGTCCCTGGACACTCACATAGTCGTCTACATTATACACTGGGCCTGGTCTTCCAACCAATATACCATATGGTAGGACCTTATCCTCACCATATATAATATAATGTGGTGTCTTTCCCAGTGAGGAATGTATGGAACTATTTATACATGCGGTTACCTGGCATAACCAATCTTCCCAGCCTGCTTGAATTGAACCTGCCAGATGTCTAAGTACCTCCAAAATCTTCCTATTTACTCTCTCCACCATACCATTACTTTGAGGATGGTATGCAACCGTGAACACCTGCTTAATATTGTAGAGCTTGCAGATTTCTTCTAGGACACTATTTCTAAATTCTGTCCCATTGTCTGACAACAGCACACGGGGTATAGTGTATGTCAAGAGACCGCTCGTGAACTGGCACCTGCCAATATCCTGACAGCAAATCCAAGGTAGAAAACACCTTATTTCCCTCACCTATAGCCTGCAACAGGTCATTCAAATGAGGCATTGGGTATTTATCAGGGACGGTCTGCTGATTTACTCTCCTATAGTCAATCACAGGTCTATATGTTCCATCCTTCTTTGGAACCAAAAATATGGGACTACTCCAAGGAGAGGTCGAAGGTTCAATAACCTTCTGTTTTAACATATCCTTCACCGTATCGTCCACTATCTGTCTTTGTGAATGGGGAAGCCTATATGATTTTATGTAACTGGGTTGCGCTTCTCGCTTTAACTTAATCACATGTGAAGTTAGGTCTGTACTACCTAATGGTTCCCCTGCAAGAGCTATAGCCTTCCTATACCCTTGAAGTAACTGTAACAACTCTTCTTTCCCTTCTGAGTTTCCCCCAGTTTTAACTTGACTTCTCAATTCTGACGAAGGAGATGCACCAATACAACCAACAACACTCACAACTGGTAGGTTATGCTTTGGCTCTAATACCGTACCATGGTATACGAGAAAATCACACAATTGACTGCCTGGCTTAACTTCAATCTCTACTCCTGTATTGTTTACCGCCAGCACCACAGTCTCACCCCCTGACTTTACTGTAGTCAAGGTAGACTCTAGCGACACCCCTTTCAACTTACATGTTTCAGACATGCACACCACATCTACGCCTTCTTTCACTCCTTTCAAACACACTTTGAACTGAATCATTTCCTGCGGTTGCAGCCTGTGCGCATCAGGTACAATAGCAGTAACAACAGTCCAACGCGTGACTTCCTCCCTAGCAGTGTCGCATAGTCTATCTTGTTTCATGACCCCTTGGGTTGACTTCTCTTCAAAGCCCCTTATATAACCCACCGTTTTAACCTCTTTGTCTGAGTGTTTGGGTTGCGGGGTTGCCATACACATATAAGGTACATTTTCATGAACAATTAAACCTTCCCCTGGGTACACCTCAATCTTCCTTTCAGCCATGGTTGACAATCCAAGCAACCCGCTTGCCATAGGATGAAATTTACTTACAAAATAAAATGATGCAGCAAAACTTGAACTACCCCGGAAGTGGACTGGCAACCTCACAACTCCAAGAACATCCACTGTAGTTCCTGACACCCCACTCAGTTGGTATTGTGGCTCTTGCAATGCATAACTCCTCTCAGAATGATGTTTTCTAATATTTTGATAGGTCTCCTTTGATATTAGATTCACTACTGCACCAGTATCAATCAAAAGTGGCCCCGGAATTCCCCCTATTGTTACATTTCCTACGGCTAAATGATTACTTCTACTGACTGCCGACACTATGGAGAATTCTATATCTCTAGACATTCTCTTCCTCTCGTCTTTGTGTCATAATGCCTCATCCGACCCTGATCGCCGGACCCCCATACGTAATTTTTCCTCATGCATAGCTCGTATTATTACTCCACAGTCTGCCGTTATATGATTCGACCATTTATGGATTTCACACCACTTACTCTGTTCGGGAGGTACATAACCTCCTCCTTCTTGATAATTATCCTGATGTGCATAGTGGTACGCTCTACCACGTCCTCTAGCTTGTCCTCCACGCGCCCGCCTGGCTGCGCCTCTAGGGTATGCCTGACCCCTGTTCATTGAACCTCTATATTGATCCCCTGGAGATCTATTCTGTAATTGAGGACAGTCGGCCTTTACATGGCCCCACTTACGACAATGGAAACATTCTACCTGGTACCTCGCAGATGAATTTCCACCCCTTGTATTCCTTTGCCCCGCGACCGCATTTACGCCTGTCTGCGGCTCGCCCTCTGACCTCCTGTCAGTTACCTCCGTTTGCAATACCGAAGTCTGTACCTTCGTAGCATTTTGGTTGCGAAATGGTCTAACAACCATGGGATCTCTGATTTCCAGTTTTAACTCATTAATCAAATGCCAGATTCCCTTACCTCGCTCCAACTTTTTTTTCCGGACTCTCCTCTGGTCCTCCTCTGATAGACCTATATACATCAAGAGATATTCAAACATCTCACAGGCGTCGTTTACCTTCATCCATTGTTCCCCATTAACATCCTTAGACCAATTGTTGTCCTGTATACAATCTTGTATATCCTTACGTATAGCACCCGCCTTTGATACTGCTACTTCTAGTGGTGTAATCCACGTCTTTAAACCTAAGTCCGTGAATATTCTATGTGCCCACGCCGAGCATCCCTCTGGAGCCGACCTTCGGTACACTATAATTAATGCTTTTTTAAACTCCTCCCACGTCTGTTTGTTCCCTTGACGACCTCCCAACAGACAACTACAGTTTAATAACTGCCTTGCAAACTCCCCTTCAATCCTCGAGTCTGCATATCCTATTTTACCTGTATCCCCGGTAATATTATACTCCACGAAAGACTGCTCAAGTCTCCGTATAAATTCCTCTATTGTATAATTCTTATTTGGATCCCCATCAAACTTTGGTACTGAATCCTCACCTGTAAACACTCTCATAATATTCGTTGGCTGATTCCCGTGGGCGCTACCCACCAAATTGCCTATGCTCGCCATTGGAATTGTAGCTTGTACAACTGTAGTATTTTTATTACCCTTTCCTCGCCCTTTTGGCGGTAACTTAAACACGTTTTCCCGTGTTTCCTCTATTTCGTCACTTCCCTCTACACGAAATTGATATCCACTTCTTAACTGCCCTGGCACTAAACTATTCAGTCCCCTTAACTGCTCATGTATATTAGTGGTATTGGGAGTAGGTGGAAAGTTTAGTTCCCCCTCAAAACTGCTACTACTGTCTGAATCCTCTGATAAATCCCCTGGGATTATAGTCTTTGTCGTTCTAAATTTCTTAAACATGCCCCGTAGAAATAATTCCTATACACTCACCACAACATATAATAAAATATTACATAGGCATACAAAAATACCCCAACAACATGTTACTATTGTGTGTTAATGTTCACTGTGTATGTGTATAGAATTAAAATAACTAACCGATGGAGAATTGAAGATTACAGATGCTCAGTACACGTAGTAAAGGAATGTGTAGATGCCACACACCCCCAGAGTAAACGCTGGCCAGTCGTTCCTCTCACAGCTCCCGTTCACTCTTCTGGTTCACCCTCCTAAGTCCGTCCTTGTTCCTTCCCAGATGAGATACCCACAACAGACAATTTCTCTTTTTCCCTGGGAAAAGCACACAGGGAAAAATGCCTGATTAAAGTAGGTTAGGTTACGCAGCCACCATTAGCTGGCAACCCCCAGCTGGTATCGCTCTGCTCGCTCTCCCTCCGTCAGTGTTACCAACGAGGAAAACGCCAAGCCGCCCCCAACGTACACAATTATTCTGTTTGGAATATAGAATTAATACAGGACACTGTGAATGTTACGTATCCCTTACCGCTGCCACCATTATGTACTCGTGGGGTCGTCCAAGCTCAGCAACAGCTTCTCTCGGAAACACCTGCTGGGAACTCTCACTTACTCTCGGGCTAGTATTACTTACTACGCCGATGTAGACCTGGTTTCAGCCAACTTACCGTTGCTCTGAACTACCACTCTAGTCTTCCTGGGGAACTAAGTTAGTTAATCAAGGGTTAGAGTAAACTCGTGGACTTGTCTCTATTTACTGAGTATATTAGATATAGGTTACAGGTTATACAGACAACTCGTGTCTCTCTAATATAAGGTAGGAGGTGAACCTGTTGTAGCCAGGACAGGGCTTGTAATGCGCCTTCTCTCTCTGGTAGTCCCCGCTCGTGGTATACACTGCCACACCCTTTCTTAGATGACAGGTTGTCGATGATGCTATTTACCATGCTAAGCTTACATATGAAATATGGATAAGTTAGATATGAGTTTATATAAGAATAAAGTAAGTAAATATATATTGTCCCTTTCTCTACATACGAGATGACAATATGGAGTTGATTATAGTAGAGAGATTAACATATAGATAATTACAGAGTGAATCTAGCAATCAGTAGCTCAGCATGGAAGATTCCCTCACGCTGCTACTCAGCACTTTTCAAAGGATGTTGTGTCTACTGAAACTGGCTTGAACTGCTTTCAGCCCTAACGGTATGTTCCACCACCATAGGTGTATCATGTATCGCGAACGTGATCAGCCGCGGATACAACTATACTGTGTACCCTGTGAGTTTGAGCACCCTTTAACAACTAGTAACAGCTACTCTTGTTACAATATTATATTTTAATGGTGTTTTTATGGTAAGGGTTCTTCATTATCATCACAAAGGTTAATTCTAAGTGGTTCACGAATAACATTGATATATTAATTGGGGTAAATAGTTGAGATGCTGATAATTACCCTTTGTTATTTATTTCTTTATTTATTATTACTTATTATTACTTATGGGGTAAAAAGTTCAAAAGAGATGCGGATAATTACTCTGTTATTTATCTCTTTATTTTTTATAATTTTCTCGGTAATTATCTTGTATATTGCCGTTTTCTATTATGATGTTTTTATCTTCTTTACCCACTAATGCCGGAACCAGATATATTCTGATGTCAAAAGTCAGACGACATACAATATGCGACGCAATATGTCCGATGCAAATCCCCCACCGGAAAAGTAATAGCAACACTATTACAAAATGGCAGTATACTAGATAAATACCCTTTTCTCTTTACATATAATTATTACTATTATTATTATTATTATACTCCTTGTTGATAATATTGTCCCATACATACATAAACAATATTCACAGATGGAATTACAAAAATCTAATGGATATCAATCATGCTTTCTAACGTGTCTTGGGTTTTGTTTGGAAGAAGGAAGTAAATATAGGAATGATAGATGCCAACTTTTGTATGAATGGTGTAATAAAGTTGAAAGAAGTAATTAAATGGGTGTGGTTTTGAAGGTACTGTCACATATTTATACCATATATTGTTACCGTGGACATTAGAGACAATATATGTACAGATCTCCTGATCTGCTCTAGTTATCGTCCAGAATTATTTCTTGATTCTTTCTGGAGCAAGGGATTTCAATTACACTTGTGTTTGTGTGGTGTGTCTGTCAGTACCTAGGTAGTTCCTGTTCAACAGGTGTATGACTACCACCATACAATGACACTTTCATAGCACTTCATAATATAACAGACAATACCACAACCATAAAGGTAACAGTGCAACATACCTCATTATCTTAATTATAATTTTTATATTTAATTTTTATTATAATACTTATGCAGTTTTACTGATTTATTTGACATTCCCAACCAGATATATTGTATGTAAAGTAAGTTCCATTTACCAAAATTCCAGTTAGTAGAAGGGGCTAAATCAAAATAATAGAGTATTTTCATATGATGATCTCTCCTTGGAAATGTCACATACAATATATATGTCAATTACACTGTATGGACAATATAGCTACATGAACACAAAAAACAAAACAAAAATTCAAAGAAAGGCTATTCTATAAAATTACCACTACAACAGTATAGTAGGGTCTAGTGACCATAAGGAATATGTTTAGACCTACATACTACAGAGAACAAAGCTAAAGACACAGGTACAATCACGAGCACTAATAAGTATTCAGGTGTGCTTTGAATACCTAGAGACAGTAAATTAATACACAGTAAGATCTCCATTGGAATTAGTTCGTTGGGGAATTGGACTGTTCAAAGTTTCAACCAAAGCTGTATACTTATTGGTGCTCGTGACTGTACAACACAGTCTCATCTTTACCACAGTACACACACAACACAATAAATATAAATTTCCATGTAACCTTTTGTAATCACAGTGCAGACTAAACTAAGGTGTCAATTGTACTGAGCCACTTAACTATGATAGAATTAAATCTAATTTATTTTTAGGTATCCCTGACTTATAGCCAAAAAATGATCATAGGATCATCTGCTGTCTATGTAGTGAAGGGCCGGGGTGAACAACATCCAGGGTTGTCATGGAATCCAGAGTGTAAAGTGTTCCCTCATACTGTACTCATATTACCATTAAGCCACAAAGAACCAAACCATATTACTACATAAAGTCTGTCATGGCTGACTCAGTTCACTCTCATTCAAACAAAATCACTCATGAACGAAAACGAGAGAAACAACCATTGGAAGAAAGATCCGGAGGAAATATGAGGCCAGGAAGAGTTAAGAGGAGGGACAGGAAGGGGGAAGTGAGGAAGAGGTAAGAGGAGAGACAGGAAGGGAGAGGAAGGGGTAAAGAGGAGGAAGGGAGAGGAAGGGGTAAAGAGGAGGAAGGGGTAAAGAGGAGGAAGGGAGAGGAAGGGGTAAAGAGGAGGAAGGGGTAAAGAGGAGGAAGGAAGAGGAAGGGGTAAAGAGGGGTAAAGAGGAGGAAGGGGTAAAGAGGAGAAAGAGGAGGCTTAAATCATCAACAACCAAACAGTCTACATAGTAAAACACAATTACAAATTAAATATCTTCAAAATATTGTGAAATATTCTAAAACATCATAACACAATTTCTCAACACATTAGTTACCCCAACACAGGATTACCTTAAGTTGGGACCAAGTATGTCTCCCTACAGAGTCAATTTATCTTTTATAACCTATAACCTAGTCAGTGCCATATATACATGAGGATATGCAGTAACAGTGAATATTGGAACACTGTAGTCGCCTTGGTTTTCAGTTTTGGGCTATACAGTATCACTATTCCAATAGGTCATGCAGGAGTCACAGTGAGTGAAGTAGATGCTGAATTTCATCTTGTTGATTTATTCATTTCTGTCATATATTTATCTTTATAACTATCAAAATAATTGTGAAAAGTAGTAGAACCACTCCTATCTCCCTGGGTACACCCATACACTGAACATGACAACATTGTTAAAAAAAAAAGGTGAAGAATGTTATAGGGCAATGCAGGTATGAGGCGAGTTGATATTTGTTTTGAGTCAAAGGAGGGAGGGGAGACAACGGACCAATAGTATGTTGGCTTAACTTGTGTGATGTCATGACGCCTCCTCATTATTATACCTCCATGATCAGTACTATACTCTGTCCAGCCTAAGGTGGCGGAGAAGCCCTGCCTCTCTGGGACATTCCTGGATGTATCTGATTGGCAGATGATGGAAAGGGGATGTTTCGAGTACTTTTGGTCACACCATGGGTCACACACATACACACACACACACATACGTCGCATAGCGGTGCGTTAATCTCAGTGACCTGACCTTCCTTCTTCTTCCATCCACTTCTCTCTCTCTCTCTCTCTTTCTCGTGTTCACGATTCATCCACAACCTTTCCTTTTCTAAATTCTATAATCTAATGATATTTTATCCCACATAAAAGTATAATCTAATGATATTTTATCCCACATATCATATACATGATATATTTAGATTAATGGCATTACCGTATATAATATTTTTTTTAAATTCCATTTATTCATTCTTTCATTAACAGTAGCATTTATCATAAGTTATTTTACTTTCTTTATTCCTCATTTGTTACCTTCATCTAAGTTTCTCTCTCTTACTGCCTTAGGCCATATTCTAATCTCAGGTCCCTATAGGCGCCTGTCAACTTCCTGTGTCGGTTTCTTAATCCATTCACACACACACACACACACACACACACACACACACACACCACTCCTTGCCCAGTCCTGCTGCTTTGTTTGGCCATGGTTTTGAAATATATTAACCTTTTTGTGTAAGTAGTGAATATGTGTGTGCGTTTTTTTTCTATATTTTCGTTGCATAAAAACACACTCCCTTGTGCTTCCGAAAGATAGGTGAAATTAAATTTATAAAAAATGGTACTAAATGGATGAAGAAGCCTTGAAGTATGCTTTCGAACACGGGAAGTCACAAGGGTTACCCAGAGGTCCTCCAGTTGACCTGTTTTCCTCTCACTGTCGCTCACTTTTTACTACACACTCTATGTTCTAATCAAGATATTACGAGCTCCAAGTAAATTGTCACTGTGAATTTTGACTGCAAGGCTCACACATATAATTTACAATAATGAGTGAGTAATAACAGACATGAATAATGTTTAATTAATAGAAATATTCATGAAAAAAGGAAGCACTTCTATTTTTCTCGGTGTGCTGAACACCTCTAGCCAATCAGGCAAGCGAAAAAATACTTGACCAGCCTACCGCACCTGTAGGGCAGGGCTTCTCCGCCACCTTAGGCTGGACAGAGTATACTACTGTTACCTGCTATAGTCAAAGGAGGGAGGGGAGACAACGGACCAATAGTGTGTTGGCTTCACTTGTGTGATGTCATGACGCCTCCTCATTATTATACCTCCATGATCAGTACTACTACTGTTACCTGCTATAGTACCAATACCACACTTTAATCCATTTGATGATGAAATGTCAACCTGACACACATTATAATATAAATTATATAATACCAATATATACCTGCTTAGTACCAATACCACTACCTGCTATAGTACCAATACCACACTTTAATCCATTTGATGATGAAATGTTAACCTGACACACAACATCACACTCAGGTTTTTGTCTTGTGGTTCAAAATGTGTCTTTTGGGGGAGGTGGTGGCAGAGTGGATACAGTGACAGACTGCTGATATCAAGGACACAGGTTCGAGTCCATGAGAAATCCCTGGGGGTTTTCCGAGGTGATCTGATGGTTCTGCTGTTCTTCTAGTACCCTGGCTATGCTGACACCCCCTACCCCCTATATTGTCATAATCAAACAGTATAGAAAATATTCCAAGATGATGTGAGTGACAGGTATAGCTATTCTCTCATGATAGTGACATGTATAAATAAGGTGTCATAATCTGGTGGGACAAAATAGAAGCTACCAACATCATCATGAAGCTCCACCGTCTCACCTAGTGTGACACTCATTAATCTCAGGGCCTCGCAAGAGTCATGAGCTACGTACAGAATGCAGTCCCAAGGTGGTGGTAAAAAAATAAATAAAAATAAATAAAATAACAAAATTGTACCCATTAATTTTCTTCCACTTTTCCTATATTCAAAAGGCTTTTTCTTGTGTGAACAGTTTTGTGTTTATTGAGATGGGATTTGAAAGAAAACTTTTTACCACATTCATTACATTCAAAGTTCTTCACTCTTTTTTTTTCAATTGTCTTATTCTCAGGTTATCTTGGAGTAATGGACCCCAAACCAGGGGTCTATAGTTGCATCCTAACCGTTGATCGCAGAGTATCCAAGGGCTCTCTAATTAAGACAAAGGGTGTGGTGTGTAGCGTGTTTGTATATATTGTGTAAATAGAGAGAGAGTGATGTCTTTGGGAGTATGTTGGACTACTCTCAGTGTATGTGAGACACGAAAAAGAAATCAGCAAAGGTGGACAGACAGGTGAAACGGGAGTTCCAACCCTCCCTATCACCAGTCCAGCGTCTACTCTAGGAGTACTGCCCTGTTTGGCTGGTGTCTTCAGCCTCCTCTTGTCCTGTGTGTATAAGTATGTGTCGCTTTAGATTACACTTTGTCACAAACTTTTTACCACATTCATTACATTCAAAGTTCTTCACTCCTGTGTGTATAAGTATGTGTCCCTTTAAATCACTCTTTCTCATAAACTTTTTACCACATTCATTACATTCAAAGTTCTTCACTCCAGTGTGTATAAGTATGTGTTCCTTTAGAACACTCTTTCTCACAAACTTTTTACCACATTCTTCACATTCAAAGTTCCTTTCTCCAGTGTGTATAAGTATGTGTTTCCTTAGATCACTTTTTGTCACAAACTTTTTACCACATTCATTACACTCAAATTTCTTTACTCCTATATGAACATTCATAATATGAACATTAAGGTAAGAGATCTGACTAAAACTTTTACCACATTCATTACATTCAAAGTTCTTCACTCCAGCGCGTATAATAATGTGTCGCTTTAGTTCACTCTTTCTCACAAACCTTTTACCACATTCATTACATTCAAATTTCTTCACTCCTGTATGAAAGCTCATATGCACATTAAGGTTATATTTTGTACTAAACCTTTTACCACATTCATCACACTCAAAGTTCTTTACTACTCCTGTGTGGAACTTTTTTCTCGTATGAGTCAACAAATGTCGAGTGAGATTGCATTTCTTACTAAACTTTTGACCACATTGTTGACAGACCAACTTGTTACACTTCTCTTTAACAACATTGATGGTGTCACTTCCTTCCACCTCCATCACTAACACAGCTTTATTCTGCCACCAATATGACCACTTGGTTATTACTGGTGTCAGGGCTGCCAGCCACACTGTAACTGGGGTGAGGGCTGCCAACCACACTGTTACTTCTTATCTGAAACAATAACAATACCAGTCTTACATAATTTGAGGATTCGAACATTTACTGTAATATTCTGTAGCATCAAAAATACCCTATGTCCAGTTAGGTCCTGGTAGTTTGCCCCGGTTAGGTCCCGATAGTCTACTGTGGTCTAGGTTAGGTTAGGTTGGGTAAGGCAATGCTAGGTTATGTTAGGTTAGGTCAGATAAGGTAAGGTTTGGCTAGGTCAAATAGATAAGGTTATGTTAGGTTAGGTCAGATAAGGTAAGGTTTGGCTAGGTCAAATAGATAAGGTTAAGTTTGGTTAGGTCAGATAAGGTAAGGTTGGTTAGGTCAGATAAGGTAAGGCTAGGTTTGGTTAGGTCAAATAAGGTAAGGTTATGTGGTATTAGTCAAGCGTTTGTCCATAATCACTCACATTAATTCTTTTCTGTCAAATATATTTCTTAATACATGTATGTCATTTCCTTATTGGTTATTTTCGTCGCAAATGCATTAAATACAACTACCCTTAATTAATTTATTAAATTTTCCGTTGGTATTCGTTCTGGCCACATGCAGCATACCTAGCAGGAACCAGTACAAGAACCAGTTCTAGCTATTCTTGATGACTTATCTTAGAATCGGTTCTCACCTCCGAACTAGTTCCAAGGAAATGGTTCAACCAATAGTAGTTGTTGTGTGCCTGCGTGCCTTATATCTAATGCACTTGCTGTTTGTCCCAGTCAGTAAATTAAGGCTTTAAAACAACATCATTAAACAGCAATTATAAAATATTGTCAGTTAATATTAGATACCGGTTCCAGCAGTTGCTTTCGTATTGAGAACCGGAACCGTCGGTTCCAGTATAATAATATCAATTCAAGATGGCCGCTAAGTGATTACATCCAGGCTCAATAGATAGGTTAGGTCCCGGTAGTTTGCCGCGGTCCTGATTAGGTTAGGTTAGGTCTACCTAATTCTATTTAATGAGTTGTAGTGTTTTACAGACGAATTTAGTTCAAATATGGCGAAAATTAGGTGTTTTCAGAGATTGGGTTGGGGAGGGGGGGTGAGTGATATCTCCCAAAACACTTAGTTGCGACGGATGTGAACAATAAATTCGTTAAAAACACACTATAAAACATTGCATTCTGAAAACCTCGAGTCAAAAACAAATTATGGACAAACGCTTGACTATTACTGGTTATGTTAGGTCAGATAAGGAAAGGTTAAATTAGGTTAGGTCAGGTTTGGTCCCAGTAGTTTGCCCAAGTTAGGTCCCAGTAGTTTGCCCAGGTTAGGTCCCTGTAGGCTACTGTGGTCTAGGTTAGGTTATGTAAGGTCAGGGTAATTTCAAAATGTCCCATTTGAATATGACCTATCTTGGAAATGGGTCATTTCCAAAGAAAATTACATTAAAGAAAAATGTCATATGTTATAAATTAGTGGGTAAAGAAGGTAAAAACATTGAATATAATTTAAAATGGCAATAGAATAGATAATTACCCTAATTACCTTAGAATGTTATAAGTTAGGGTATTTAGTGAAAGAATTGCCGTTTTGTAGCAGTGTTGCCAGATCCGGCTAGGTCCCAGTATTTAGCCCCGGTCATTTCCTGTACATTCCCACAGTAATTTCCCGGTAGTTTGCCCAGGTTAGGTCCCGGTAGTCTGCTGTGGTCTAGGTTAGGTTATGTAAGGTCAGGCTAATTTCAAAATGCCCCATTTGAATATCTTGGAAATGGGGCATTTGCAGAGGAAATGCCATAGAAGAAAATAGTCTCAGAATGGTCTAAATAATGAAGGTAGAAAAACCATACACAATAACAGCAATTCTTTCAATATTTACCCAATTAGTGGGTAAAGGTAAAAACATTTTGTAGCAGTGTTGCCAGATCCGCCTAGGTCCCAGTATTTTAGGTAAATTTACAGAAGTACTGTCTTCACTATATTGTATATTTTAGTATCATTACCAACTATTTTGGACCATTCTAGGACACTTTTCATCTATGGTGTTTCTCCCAGATATATGCCCCGTTTTACAAGCATAATTTGGAAATTAGTCTGACCTAACCTGACCTAACCTAACCTAGACCACAGCAGAGTACCGGGACCTAACCTAGGCATACTACCAGGATATAACCGGTGTAAACTATCATAAAGTGACTGCGGCGAATTCCCGGGACCTAGCCAGATGTGGTAACACTTAACACTGCGCGATCCTAGCCAAGAACACAGTACTTCTGTAATAATACCGTATTTTACCCCGGTCATTTCCTGTAGCCTATTTTGCCATGGTTATTTTCCAGTAGTTTACCATGATTAGGTTCCGGTAGTTTGCCCAGGTTAGGTCCCGGTAGTCTGCTGTGGTCTAGGTTAGGTCAGGTAAGGTCAGCCTAATTTTTAAATGCCCCATTTATATGCCCTATTTTGGAAATGGGGCATATGCGGAGGAAATGCTATAGAAGAAAATAGGATATTTGTTGAAAGAATTACCGTTTTGTAACAATGTTGCCAGATCCGACTAGGTCCCAGTATTTTGCCCTGGTCATTTCCTGTACTTTACCACGGTTATTTCCCGGTAGTTTGCCCAGGTTAGGTCCCGGTAGTCTGCTGTGGTCTAGGTTAGGTCAGGCTAGGTCAGGCTAATTTCAAAATGCCCCATTTGAACATCTTGGAAATGAGGCATTTGCGGAGGAAATGCCATAGAAGAAAATAGTCTTAGAATGGTCTAAATAAGTGGGTAATGAAGGTAGAAAAACCGTACACAATAACGGTAATTCTTTCAATACACGACCCTCGATTTAACGGACCCCCATTTAACGGATTTCGGTTTTTATGGACACTTTTTGCTACCGAACAATCGTTACAAATCGGACAAAAAGTTCGGTAATTGACAATTTTGTCCATACTAGGTGGCAGTGTGTTGTTCAATTATTATTGTTATTATTATCAATAGTAGTAGTAGTAGTAGTTTTTTTTATTATCATAATAATAATAGAAGTAGGGACAATGTCCATTGAGAGGTTGTTCACTCTAAAGGGGTTAGGCTTAAGTGTGAGGGTAGGGAGGGGTTGGCTAACAGCATACGTACGATAATATTGTTCAGTTTTCACCAATAGTCCTTGAGTTCTTACTCGTACACTGCAAACGCATTTTCTGAGTTTGTATTAAATATTTTTGAGAGAGAGAGAGAGAGAGAGAGAGAGAGAGAGAGAGAGAGAGAGAGATACACACACAGATACACACATATAGTGAGAGCGATATACATACACACACCACAGACAGAATAATAATACTTTATTATTATTATTCTGTCTGTATGTGCGTGTGTGTTTCGCTCTGTTTGTGTGTGTGTGTGTGTCTCGCCCTCTGTGTGTGTGTATATATCTCTCTATCTCTCTCTTTCTGTGCGTGTGTGCGTGTGCGTCTCTCTCTCAAAAATATTTAATACAAACTCAGAAATTGCGTGTGCAGTGTATGAGTAAAAACTCAAGGACTATTGGTGAAAACTGAACAATATTACCGTACGTATGCTGTTAGCCAACCCCTCCCTACCCTCACACTTAAGTCTAACTCATTTAGAGTGAACAACCGCTCAATGGACATTGTCCTTACTTCTAACATTAGTTTAGAATTACTGTACTGTATTTTTTATGTACAGAACAGTATTAATTCCAATTTATACCCTAGATCACCTCAATTTTCCAGTAACGGTCATTCTCTATTAACGGGACAAGGTTAACCCCCTTTTTGTCCATTAAATCTAGTGTCGAGTGTATATAGTTTTGGGAGTGCAATAGTTTTTTTTTTAGCGGATTTATATAGTAAATGACATAATTTTTACGTCGAGTTACGTCATGCTACATCATACCCAAACCTTTACCTGGTGATGTTGATTCAGAATATATATGGGTTTGGGATGTAGGTGTAGCCTAACTGTTTTAAAGTTATAAGCAGACCCACAGAGGTATTTATTGAAAGAATTATCGTTATGTAGCAGTGTTGCCAGATACTGCTATATCCCAATATTTTGCCCCGGTCATTTACTGTACTTTACCACGGTTATTTTCCGTTAGTTTGCCCAGGTTAGGTCCCGGTAGCATGATATGGTCTAGGTTAGGTTTGGTAAGGTTAGGTAAGGTCAGGCTAATTTCAAAATGCCAGATTTGAATATTTTGGAAATGGGGCATTTGTGAAGGAAATGCCATAGAAGAAAATAGTCTTAGAATGGTCTAAATAAGTGGGTAATGAAGGTAGGAAAATCGGTATTTATTGAAAGAATTACCAATTTGTAGCAGTGTTGCCAGATCCGGCAAGGTTCCAGTGTTTTGCCCCGGTCATTTCCTGTACTTTACCACGGTTATTTCCCAGTAGTTTGCCCAGGTTAAGTCCCGGTAGTCTGCTGTGGTCTAGGTTAGATTAGGTAAGGTCAGGCTAATTTCAAAATGCCCCATTTGAATGTGCCCTATCTTGGAAATGGGGCATTTGTGGAGGACATACCACAGATGAAAAGTCTTAGAATGGTCTTAGTAAGTGGGCAATGAAGGTAGAAAAACCGTACGCAATAACGGTAATTCTTTCAATATTTACCCGTAATTTTTACTTCGAGTTACGTCATGTTACGTCATACCAAAACCTTTGGTAAATTTACAGAAGAACTGGGTTCACTATATTGTATATTTTAGTATCATTACCCACTATTTTGGACCATTCTAAGACACTTTTCATCTATGGTGTTTCTTTCGGAGATGCCCCGTTTTACAAACATAATTTGGAAATTAGTCTGACCTTACCTGACCTGACCTAACCTAACCTAGACCACAGCAGACTACCGGGACCTAACCTGGGCAAACTACCGGGACCTAACCTGGGTAAACTACCAGGATATAACCAGTGTAAACTATCATAAAGTGACTGGGGCAAATTTCCGGGACCTAGCCAGATGTGGTAACACTGCACGATCCGGTATGAGTACAGAAGTGGACCTGAATTCAGCAGTGTTGCCAGATCCGGCTGGTTCCTAGTATTTTACCCGTCATTTATTGTACTTTATCACGATTATTTCCCGGTAGTTTGCCCAGGTTAGGTCCCGGTAGTTTGCCCAGGTTAGGTCCCGGTAGACTGATGCGGTCTAGGTTAGGTTAGGTTAGGTCAGGTCAGGTAAGGTCAGGCTAATTTCAAAATGCCCCATTTGAATATGCCCTATCTTGGAAACGGGGCATTTGAGGATGAAAAACCATAGAAGAAAAGTGTCTTAGAATGGTCCGAAATAGTGGGTAATGACAGTAAAATATCTATTATACAGTAAGGTCCACTTCTGTACCTTTACCCGCGATCCTAGCCAAAAACCCAGTTATTCTGTAATAATACCAAACCTTTGCCTGGAGATGGAGATTCAGAATATATATGGGTTTTGGATGTAGGTGTAACCATTTTGGAATTATAAGCGGACAAACAGAGATGGTTTGCCACTTACAGTATAGATACTATATTTCACTTGTCTTCCTTCTCTATTTACTCGTATATATTATAGTAAACCACAATACCACCATCAATATCATTAATGAATCACGAAACCACAATATACAAAACTCAGTATATAACTCACTAATAATGTTACTGAATACTGCCACCTGGAGGTGAAGGTGACGGTGTTACCAGAACAGAGTCACAACAATGCTGCAGTGACGCCAGAACCATATGTCCCACAACCCTTCACTTAAAATATTGTATAACTTAACGTCATAATTATATATATATATATATATTTGACGTTAAGTTATACAATAGTTTGCGTGAAGGGTTGTGGGATCTCTTACCAGGATGAGCTCTCTTCAATGGAGAGCCCAAACATGCCAACACGCCAACAGTCATGCAAGAAAAATCAAAGTTCGAGGAATTTACCTATTTAATTGACTTGACTGTGGAAAGTGTGTTGTCGCACTGCTCAGATTTACACAATTTTACACTCATAATCATACAAAAAATAGAAATAAAAAAATCATTATTCAAAGAGCCTGCCTGTCCCCCAAATACAAAGCAAGCCATCACTTGAAGTCTGTTAAATTTGATGATAATGCAACCTCCTGAGGCAAACCATTCCAGATGTTAATTATTCTAATTGCGAAGGATCTTTTGTGAATCTCTATCTGTACATGAGGATAAAATATTTTGAACAAGTGTCCATGAGTTCTGTCGGATGATCTTACAGTAAACATATCAGAGGGCCTTATAAAGGACTGACCATTCATAATCTTTCATACCTTTATCAAATCAGCCCTGTTGAGCAGTCTACCTCTTAATTAACCCTATCAGCGCTGTCTCAGGCGGCAATCGTTGCCTTACGACAGTACACTCATACCACATCTCTCATTACTTTCTCCATCCCACCTTGTAAGTCCACATGCTCCTCTCAAGTAACTCATTTCCACAGCACCTATTCTAGACTGATGAGCCCTACTCCATGTCCATGTCTCCGACGCATATGTCAGTGTTGGTAGGAATATACTATTTCTCAGTCCCCTTTTCACTTCCATACTCACACTTCTACCCTTCATAATCCTTCCCAGTGATCCTATGACCTGCCTGCCCCTCACTGCTCTCTCCCTAATTTCTCCTTCCATACTTCCATGTTTACACATAACTGTTCCCAGATACTTGAATTCCCTCACCTCCTCCATCCTCTCATCCCCTAAGGTTATCTCACATTTCATCCCAGTTGGTACAGCCACTCTATAGGGTGTCGCAAAGTCAATTACTTCTGTTTTGGTCCTCTCAAATACCATCACCTTACTCTTACCAACATCCACCTTCAGTTTTCTTTGTTTACACACGGACTGAAACTCATCCACCACCCTCAGTAACTCCCTTTCACTCTCGGCCATCAACACAGTGTCATCCGCAAATAAACTTGCCACCAAGGACCAATTTGCTTCATTCAGCCTCAATTTCATCCCTTGGCCATTCACTTTGGCTTTCATCTCTCTCATACAACCATCCATATATACATTGAACAGCCATGGTGACATAACACATCGATCCCTGTCTCAGCCCTAAACTAATATTAAAACTCTCACTTAGATCACCCTCTACCCGCACACATGCTGTTGCCTCTGCATAAAAAGCCTCAATGGCTTTCAGCAAAGGCCCCCCCAACACCATAAATTCTCAACACCTCTGACATAGCTTTCCTATCAACCCTATCGTATGCCTTCTCCAAGTCCATGAAGGCAGCATACAACTTTCTACCCTTCCCAATATATTTCTCCACTATTGATTTTAATGCAAATATTTGGTCCACACATCCTCTACCCTTTCTGAACCCTCCCTGCTCCTCACTAACTTTATTCCCTGTTACTTCAACCAATCTTTCAGTAAGAACCTTCACATACACCTTCCCCGGTACACTAAGAAGGCTTATTCCCCTATAGCTACCACACTCCTCCTTACTTCCCTTCCCCTTATACAAAGGTACAATTATGGCTCTTCTCCAATCCTCTGGCACCTCTCCCTACCTCCAAGCCAATGTACAGTCGCGAGCTGATGGGATGGAGACACGAGCTCACTCATCATGTTGTCATTTCTACCTGACGAGTTATGAAGGGAGAGAGAGAGAGAGGAACAGATGGGGGGAGGTTATGGAGGGACTGGTGGAGTGTTGCCACTTCTGACTGATATAGAACTATCGCACCATCCACTGAAAGTTTCATTCTAAGCATTCACTGGTGAGAGGGAGAAACGAGAAGGAGGAATGAAGGTGGTTGGGGATGAATGTATGAGCGACGTGAGTGAAGATACGGGCAGGATGAATTGAATTAGTTATGTATACGAATTAGACGGACATAGGGATATGTAATAACTGATTAATGTTTTCGAGTTCGATATATAACTGATATTAATTCGCCACACTAAACTCACCATTCTGAACTGTGTGAGTGTTAGCTTAAAAGTTTAAAGTAATAAAAACATTGTTATCCATCGTAACATAACATTCATCAATAATTACATAACCAAATGATTAAGTTAAAGTTTACCGCAAATCCACTGTTTCTATTAAACCTGGACGAATCAAAGGTGACAAACATATATTCTCTTTGTCGGGAGAATAATATGTTACAGTTCTGCCCCTCAAAATGCACTGGTTTGCTAGATTGCCAACATTAATAATTAAGTCGTATGGGTGAAAGCTAGACATATATATAGGCCGCATCTAAATTCACAATTATAAACCCTAAGAATAATGGAAGACAGATATGGAATGTTTTATAGAAATGGAACTGAAATTTGTATTTCTGTATATTGTCTTTTACTTTAATGTTTTCACTATTAAGAGTTTTATAATATAAATATTGTGACTTACAAGGTGCAGGAATATTATCATAAAGTAAGTATTAAAAGTAATAGTAAGATGGTAGTCCTCTATTGAATTAATCCTTTGTATTATTGTTTGCACTTAAATACTCTTCATTATAAATTTGTAGGGCTCGCCTCAACAGAAAAAAAAAAAAAAAAAAAAAAAACACACACACACACAGCAGTGAGTAACACTCTGTAATCAACAACAATATAATAATTTAATGTTATCACTGTAGTTACTTGACGGTAGCCAGTATTTTCAAGGATAAATACACACAGTATCTAGAACATTTTATTGGACGCATAATAACTTTTTGAGTGTCACTAACTTTGCCATGAAGGCTGACACCTCAAAGGTTGTCACCACTGATTATCATATACTTCACAAATAGTAACTAGCTTTATTCTACTATGCCTACGTGTTGATTATTTCCTTATTATGGGCAGAAATTTACTTGTAATCCAATAATACACTATATGTAACGTAGAATAAGTTATTTTATTCCCGTGTGTTAAGTTGGTAAGCCTGCGAAGGCTACAAGGTGTCGGATCAAGCTCCTTTAGTGTGTGTGTGTGTGTGTGTGTAAAGGGAACTGCGGTTCACATGACTCGAACCCTCACTTCACCAGAAATGTGCCTATACTCTGCAGAGAGATTCTGTCTCATTCCGTTCCACAGAATATTCTTTTCCCATAAAAAATATGGATACTTGTGGTTCTCATAATTTTGTGTAATATTTATTATTGTTGAAACACATTTATCATTGATTATAGCAATTTCATTAAATATGTCAAGTTTTATAGACACCCATCCCATCTGATGTCATTACAGTTCTGATATCGAACAATACTTATATATGAGAGTACAATTATAATTATGATGACCATGCTAAAATTCAATACATAGGTTTGTTATTGTGAACTTCATCTCCATTAGTCCCTTCGCCCAAAGTCAACCATAAATCATTAAGATAAAGACCCACAGCCACGGTTATTGGCGCCTCTCTTGCTCTTTCTACTATAACGTTATGGGACGTTATCACCCAGGATGATTGAAGACTCACTGTGCAGTACAAGCTAGTTTATTGGTAAGGAACACTTGGTAGGAGGTTGTGGTGAATCAAGCAGCAAGGTGAGTGTGGTGTGTTTTGCTGAGAGTAGCGAGGGGAGTGGAGAGGTGTTCACGTGTGCGTGGTGGGGAGTCAACTGAGTGGCTGGGGGAAGCCAAGCACCTGTGTGAAGGTGTGCCTTGGCGGGAAAATGGCTAGGGCAAGTGGGGGTCGAGAAGCGCAGTGTTAGAATGCTTGCTTGATTCACTACAGTACCCCCCCTCCCCCCACAAAAAAGAATTTTGAGAGGAGTGAGGGTACTCAAAATAATTACAATTGGTACATATGTGAGGAATGGCCTCACTAAAGAAAAAAATAAATAAATACACATATATACATATATTACAATGGGGACAACCTGGAAACATATTCATGAGCCATGCTTGATGGGTAGTGTTGCACAAAAGAGTACGTGTTAGGTGTGGATTGTCGTATGGGCGAGAAAGGCAAGTGTGTGAATTAATAGTAGGTGCAAGATGTGTGAGGCTGGTTGTCGAGTAGGTGCATGTCTGTGTTGGCTAGCATGGATATATATTTATGGGGTCGCTTTATGGTACGTCCTGTGCGTGTAGTAAACCCTACAGGTACCATGTCTGGCTCGTTCTCCCGTGCCAATATCTGTGGTGGTGGTGGTGTGACTGGGCGTGTAGGTGTCCGTGGCCGGCCGTGGGGGCTGACAGGAAGAGGGGGAGTGGCAGGTACGACATGAATAATAGGAGGCTGGTCCTGAGGGAGATTAAGAGGGATTACACATATAGAGTCATTTGGTAGAGGGTCGGCAGGCGTGGGGGATGGGTTGAGTGAGGCAGGTTCAGGTATGGGATTAAGCGGGGGTGCGGGTGGGGGTGTAGGTGAGGCAGGTTCAGGTAATGTAGGAGGGGTAGGTACGTTAGGGGGTGTAGGTGGTGAAGGATGGATAACGGTTGCATAATGGTCGGGGGGTTTAGGTGTCCCTACGATTGATGGTGTGTGAGTGGAGGTTGATGGTTGTGGTTGTACGTGTGTTGGTTGTGGGGAGTTGTCCTGGGTAGTAGTGTGGGGGGGTCGTGATGGTGAAGGAGGGGGAAAGGTGCGAGTGTGTGGTGCACAAGTGTGTGCCGGTTGGGGTGGAGGTGAGGGTGTTGGTGTAGTATTGTGTACGTTGGGTCGGTTGTATGATGATAATGGTGGTGGTGAGGGTATGCCTGTGTGTGGAATGTTGTGTGTGTTATACCATTGTTGGTACGCTGTGATGTGAAGCTGTGTGTGCGTGAGTGGGGTAGGCATAGTAGGGGTTGGCAGCAGAGGGCGCCTTGGCTGCGTGACGTCGTGGTGAGGTGGTGATGGACGTGTGTCCTGCTGCTGCTGTTGATGTTGGTCAGACTGTGTCACCGCCGGTTTCACGCGTTGCCAGGAAGTCCTGTATGGTTTCCCCCCAATCTGTAGCGTTACTGTCGCCTCGTCCCTCTTGATGACCCTATGTGGTCCAGTGTACGGCTGCTGCAGGGGGGTCCTGTGCGCGTCCGTCCTGAGGAACAGTTGTTCTGCCCTGCGGAGTAGTGGGTGTTCATAGGTGGGGTGGTGTGACTGTTGTCTTGTTGGTGTAAGTGTTGGTGTTGCCATGATCCTCTTTAGAGCTGGGAGAAAAGATAGGTTGGAGGTGTCTGCCGTTAGGTCTACCACTTGGCTGGGCAACCTCAAATCCTCCCCGAACGTCAATTCCGCAGGTGAGTGGTTCAGGTCCTCCTTGACCGTCGACCTGATGGTCAGCAGGATGAGAGGCAGTGCATCCACCCACTGTTCAGGCTGTACCGCCCTGAATGCCTCCTTCAGCCGGCGGTGGAATCTCTCGACCATACCGTTGCAGCAGGGGTGATAGGCAGTGGTCCTGTTCCTGCATGTCCCCAGGAACTCTAGCATTTCTTGCCACGCCCTTGACTCGAACTGAGTCCCCTGGTCCGTGACGATGCACGCCGGAGGGCCGAAGTTAGCCACCCAGTCCTGGAGAAAGTGTCTTGCCGTTCCTTCTGCTGTGATGTCAGTCATGGGGGCGGCCGTGCACCATCTTGTCGTACGGTCGACGCATGTGAGTATGTATCTGTATCCCCGTGATGTAGGGAGTGGCCCCACGATGTCTACATGTACTGTGTGGAACCTTGATGTGGGTGTTGGGAAGTCATGTATCGGTGGGCGTGTGTGTCTACCAATCTTGGAGCGTTGGCATGCCGTACACTCTGACACCCACTCCTTGATTTGCCTCCTCATGCTTGGCCAGACTGCACGACGCGTGATTAACCTCTGGGAACCAGCGACCCCTGGGTGGTTGAGGTTGTGGAAGTGGAGGAATGTGGTTCTCCTGATTGGGGCCGGAATGTATGGTCTAGGAGGGCCACATGAGACGTCGCTCCACACTCTCACGTTGGGCTCGGCTGCTGTCACTTCCTCCAGCTTCAGACCTGTGTTGCCTTGGAGTAGTTGATGTAGTTCCTCGTCTGTTTGTTGGGCTGCAGCAATTTGTCTGAGGTGTAGCCCAGGATAATGCGTCAGCCACAGCGTTGTCCTCTCCCTTTACGTGCCTTATATCGGTGGTGTATTCTGATATGTATGCCAAGTGACGGGTGACTCTTGGTGACCAGTTTGTCCCCAGCTGCTTCATGGCAGTCGTGAGTGGCTTATGATCTGTTCTGATGTGGAATTGCCATCCCTCAAGGAAGTGGCCGAAGTGACGTACTGCCTCGTACATTGCCACGAGCTCCCTGTCAAAGGCACTGTATTTCTTCTGTGGTGGGTCGAGACGCTTGCTGAAGAACGCTATTGGGCGTAACGTCCCCTCGACGTCTTGTTGCAATACTGCCCCAATAGCGTCCGCTGATGCATCAGTGTAAACGGAGGTAGGTGAGTGGGGCGTGGGGTAGGCTAGCAAGGTTGTTCCCGTTAAACCTACATTTAAGAGGCTACATATAATCACTTATACTCACTTACAAGAGTGAGTCACACATCTCATGATGCCGTGAAACTGCTAGCGTAGGCTTGGATACAAACCCTAGTTCACTGTGGGAACCATTAACACGTTAGCAGATAGTGACGACATAGGTCATGTGACCTACCAAGCGACGCCTTGTTCCCGCTCCTTCAGCCTCAGTTAGCTATTGATAACCATATACTCAACAAGGTTACCTTAGCATATAATCTCTCTCTATAAAGTTAGCTCAAGTCTAACCTAACCCCAACATATTGTGAAACTGTACTCACTCGGGTTATCAATAAATTGTGAAAACTACAGAAGCTTGCTAAGTCTCCTACACCATATAATTATAGAAAACCATATAATTAATATCAAACTCCGAAGAGACGCCAAAGACAAAGACTAATAAAAAGACTAAGACCACGAACCAGTCGCCAGCTACACAGCATCACTCACCATCAATCATCACGTGTCTGGAGTAAGTAAGGTCTTTCTTGCCCCAGAACATTTGGTGGCAGCGGTGGGATACGAAATAAATGGTGTAAAACAAAGGAGAAATACAACAGTTAAAAAAGCAAGTGATAACCGAGAAAGAAACACAAAATAATAAAAGGGTTAAAACAGAGAAACGATAGAGAAGTGAAGTTAAGTGAAGACGAGTGAAGAGAGAAGCAGCGAGAGAGAGAGAGAGAGAGGAGAGGAAAGTGTCTGAACACCTAACTCAGCATTTTCACAACTCAAAACAAACTCTAGCCTCTCCCGAGCTCACTGTAGCAGACAGTGGTGACGTCATCAAACTTACCACCTCACACACGGAGGGGTTATTACGTCACCGCTCTACTCATCACTCACCAGCTACACTTCATTCACAAGGAAGGACGTGGGCGTGGTCTGGTACGACATCACTACACCACCACTATACCTTCTATACTCAATCATGCAGTATAGCTGAGGAAAGTGATTTAACTTCAAAACTTCATCTAGACGGGATTATTAAAAACTCAACGAAGTGCAACCATACGACTCGGAATGACGTTGGCTTGGTAATGGTACCACGTCGGACACACGGAAGTACTGGAATACAATCCAATTAATTATCAACGCCACAACAACGATCCATGGTCAGTAGCTAGGTACATATAATTATATATTACAAATATATAACACAATCCTAACATCATCACATTAGGATATAATATTATATGTAAACGTATTAACAATATATTTCCTCATTACACATTCTATGTATTCATAATTGTGGGTATTATATGCGTACGCCTTCACGTATATAAACAGAAGAGTGTCCTTTGTTATTCTTCAAGCAGAGTGACAGGTAATGAATGAGAGAAAATACGGTACCGCACTGAATTCACTTCGTAAACTTAAACATAGTTTATCAATATTTAAAAGTAATGAAAGCTTAGTCGATACAACAGAAATCACTAATTTAAGCGTAAGTACTATAGAAAGTGTAAGTTCTCCCTTGAGTAAAAATATTCTTGCACTAGAATTAGACATAAAAGAAGACAGAGTAACGACTAATACTCCTCCTCTTACTAAATCTACCTCACTAACTGACTTGTTTACTGTTACTACTAACATTTCACCCAGTAAAACTCGCTCAGGACGTACTTACTCTACAGCTTTCCCTACTAACACTTCATCATACACAATGGCAACTAACACGAATACTAATACTTCAACGACAATGGCAACTAACACTACACCTACTATTAATGTCTTGCCTCAAGCACATACTGTGAAAGAATTCACTGGGGAAGATG
The DNA here is from genome assembly GCA_033782935.1 of Petrolisthes cinctipes. Taxonomy (NCBI): domain Eukaryota; kingdom Metazoa; phylum Arthropoda; class Malacostraca; order Decapoda; family Porcellanidae; genus Petrolisthes; species Petrolisthes cinctipes. The sequence continues at coordinate 2,855,768 of JAWQEG010000175.1, forward strand.
TTAACTATAATATCCATACTTTTCTAAGGGTTTGTGAAGATAATATGCTTACTGCAGGAATTACAGATGACAAAGGAAAGATAAGGTTCGTACGTGGACACATTAAACCAGATTCCCAAGCTAGTACATTGTTAACTGCAACTGCCTTCACCGATCCAGATAACCTAAATAATTTTAAGCAGTTTAGTGAAGACCTGATAGATGTTTTCGGTGGGGGGCAGTTTGGCGGTCCACTAGCATGGGTTCATAGAATGGTTAGAAGGACAGTGAGTAACTGTGGAACAGCTTATTCAAGTACGGCTCTAGCGTTAGCAGGTTCGACCATTAGCGATGCTAAACAACTCTTAACAGGGTCAGAGTGGTTGAACGCACAGGGTAACATGACAGGGAACAATGTGTACAAGCTAATTGAGTACATACAGTATACTTTACTATTAACAGAGGAATCCAGGCTTGAAGCTGCTAAAATAGAATATAAACCAAGTGACAGATTGGTCAAATATGCAGCAAAGGTTAGTCAAAAAGAACCTCTAAATGTACCTAGAGCCCTACCTGTAGCCGTGATCACTGACACAGACACTCACCACAGCACTTCACACACACCACACACTACAAACTTCACACCACAGAGCGCCAAGAAGAAGCCTTATTGTAAAATCTGTAGAAAATATGGACACAGCCCAGATAAGTGTTACTTTAATAAGAATAATCGCTCTAATGCCAAAAGTAAGGATAATAGTAAGGGAGTAAGTGACAGTGACAACAAGCCAAGTAATAAGTTCTGCATTATTCATAACAGTGTAACACATAACACAGATGAATGTAGAGTAACGTTGAATGCCAGAAATGAAGTAAATAACAGACGTGCAAATACAGGTGACGATTTTAACAAAAAAAAAACTTCAAATTAATCGCACCTAGTCAAATAAATATACTTGTTGCTGCTTTGGGTAAAGTGGATGTACTTTCACTTCCTTGTAACATAGAGAATACAAATATCTCATTAGCTGTGGATACAGGAGCTTGTGTCTCCTTACTTTCTGAAGTAACACTTAAACGGCTGTTAGAAGGAAACCCGCAGGAACGATGGACTCTCCAACCATCAGATTCAAATTTAACTGCCTTGTCTGGTAGTAAATTAATCATTAAAGGAATGATACAATTTCCTATTACACTTTCACAAACTAGTCCGATACTAAAATGCATCTTTTATATCTGTGAAAATTTCAGTTTACCAACTGATGGCCTCTTGGGTTTAAAAGAATTGACAGAGCATAACCTTGACATTGCCATCTCACTCCAGTCAATTATCTTTCAGGGTCAAGTGTATCCATGTTGTCCTCTGAGTCAGCAGCGGTGCACAGCTGTAGGCTTGGGGACTACAAGGGTCAGTGACTCACAGAGTAGACTGGCAGGCACTGTCAAAAGTACGGTACATTTACCAAGTAAGGGGTTTGCTATCATAAAGGTGCAAGTGAAAAGTGATAATACCTATGAAGGGAATGAAATCATATCTTTAAGTGAAACATGTAGAATAAATAATATTGGTATGGAATCCATATTCTCTCTGATACAAAAAGACAACTTCATCGAAGCTCTAATTTTTAACAAGGTTGATCTGGCAGTGAACATTAAACCAGGTACTTATATAGGTGACTTTCTTGTGTTTCTTAAACCCATACAAGTGGAAAAAGAATCTCCTCCCTTAGCCAACATACACATTGTTGATGAATTACAACTTAGGCAAACTACTAAGGAATTATGAGAGCATGTAAAAGTAAATGATTTTCCTTCACATCGCACTCAGCTTTTACACACATTAGCAAATCACAGGTCGGCTATTGCCTTACCTGGTGAGCGGCTGGGGAAAACAACACTAGTTAAACATCACATAAAATTAACTGACACAGATCCAGTATATGTGAAAGCTTACAGATTACCTCATAGTCAGAGACAGATAATGAATAAAATGGTGGATGATATGTCAGCAGAAGGAATCATTGAATCTTCAAACAGTCCTTATAACAGCCCATTATTCTTAGTTACTAAGAAAACAGGTGATTTCCGTCCTGTTATTGATTTTAGGAAGATAAATGAGAAAACTGTCAAGGATAGGTACCCATTACCTGTACTTAAAGATATCCTCATGGAGATTGGGGAAAATAACGGAGTCTTTACTAGTCTTGACCTAATTAGTGGTTATTGGCAAGTAGAATTAGATGACCAATCCAAACCTATTACAGGTTTTAGCACCCCTAATGGTCATTGGCAATTTATAAGAATGCCCTTTGGATTATCCAATGCCCCCTTAACATTCCAAAGGATAATAAATACTATTTTCAGCGACATGACTCAAGACGTTGTTGCATACTTAGATGACTTAATTATTGTCAGCCCTGATGTCAATTCACACCTACAAAAACTAGACAGAGTCTTACAACGACTGCAGGATGTTGGATTAAAGGTTAAACTGTCAAAATGTACATTCCTTAAGGCTGAAATAGAATTTTTGGGTCATGAAGTAAATAGTAAAGGAATTCACACTTTGGATTCCAAGATTAAAGCAGTAAAGGAATTCCCTCAACCTACTACAGTAAAGCAAATAAGGAGTTTCCTTGGATTATGTTCATACTACAGGTCATTCATAATGAATTTTGCTAAAATAGCCAGCCCACTAACAAGACTCCTAAAGAAAAATATCGAATTTAAGTGGTCACAGATAGAGCAAGATAGTTTTGATCAATTAAAACTTAAACTCACAACTGCTCCAATTTTAAGTTATCCAAACTATAACCTCCCATTTTCTCTCTGTACTGACGCATCACAGGATGGTCTAGGTGCAGTGTTTATGCAGCATTCCACTGAGGGTCGTTGCAAGGTTTGTGCATATGCCAGTCGTGTTGTGAACGATGCAGAGAAGAAATATAGCGTCACAAACCTAGAGGCTATGGCGGTAGTTTGGGCCTTAAAGACCTTCAGGGAAATAATTCTGGGGTATCCTATCACCATATATACAGATCATCAACCTGTGTGTGGTCTCTTCAATGGTAAAAATTTGACAGGTCAGTTAGCCAGATGGTACTTAACAATCTCAGAATTTCAACCTACAATTAAATATCTTCCTGGGCGTTTTAATAGAGTTGCAGATGCTTTATCTCGCAATGTATCAGCTGCTGCTGTTATTCCCACTTATAGTGATGTAGACTTCAATGTGGAACTTGTTAAGACTGAACAAAAGAAAGACAAATTTTGGTCACGGGTCATTTATGCTTTGGTTTCAGGTGACGAGACTAACCTACCAGAGTTACCAATCCCACTAACACAGTTTGAGGTAATAGATGACACTTTGTTCAGGAAGCTTGAGAAACAAACTAACATTTTTTCACAGGTGGTAGTCCCTGATACACTAATTAAGACTGTACTAAAGCTTATGCATAATCATCCACAAGCCGGACATCCGGGAAGAGATCGCTGTATAGCAGAAACTAGACAAAAATATTATTGGTTCACTCTCTGCGCAGACGTGGAGAAACATATCAAGAATTGTGAATCATGTCATGCTCATAAAGGTAATACAATGGGCCCAGCCCCTATGTTAAATTACCCAATACCTAAACAACCATGGGATGTTGTTGGTATAGATATTCTAAGCTTACCAATGAGTCATCAAGGCTCCAAATATTGTCTTGTATGTGTAGACCATTTCTCACGTTATGTGGTCATTACTCCTTTGCAGACAAAGACAGCAGAAGAGGTTGCACACAAGCTCGTAACAAATTTACTTTGCCAGTACACCACTCCTAAGGTGATACTAACAGACAATGGTAAAGAATTTACTAATAATTTGTTACGTAACATATGTGATCAATATCATATAAAACAAACTTTTATTACAGCATATCATCCAGCCAGCAACGGTCTCACAGAAAGAGCAAATCGTAAAATACTTGAAGTTTTGCGACATGTGGCTAATCCTATGCAAGGCTCATGGGAAGACTGGATATCCTTTACAGCTGCCTCCATTAACGGTTCCATAAATTCATCAGTGGGCAAGTCCCCGCATTATATTCTATATGGAATGGACAAAAGACTTCCATATGACATAATAACTGGAAACTCTCCTCCAGCATATAATATGGATGAGTATTCCATTAGACAACTACAAGTGTTTAATAACATCCATAAGGAAGTCAGGAAACACCTAGAAGGTAGCAGGCAGGAGATGATGATCAAACAACATACTCAAGCTGTGAAGATAGATGTTGCTGTAGGGGAGAATGTCATGGTAAAATCCCCAGAAAGAGTATCAAAGTTAACTCCAAAGTTTGTTGGTCCATATGAAATAATTGACATTGCCCATGGAAATAAAATAAAAATACAGGATATAAAAACGGGGAAGGTAGAAATAGTACATGTGTATATGTGTAAAAAGATAAACTTAAATGAACCACCTATAACACACACAACACAATCACAAGAAATAATAAACTCCACTCCCACATCAAGTAAAAGAAATACATACAGACAAAAACTTAGGTCTGCAAAACAAACTAAATAATGACATTTATTTCAGATGGGGAACAAGACTCTATTACTGTTTTTGCTGGGCACAGCGCTTGTTACACTTGCCCAACAAACAGCAGTTCCAGCCCAAGTACTGAAGACAGGTGCTTTGGTTGAACATAGAGGAAAAGTCTTCATAGTGGAAGATTTAGTTACTGTACAACTGGAAGTTCACGGATTGCATGATATGCCAGAGATAATCTATAACAATGGACAGCATGTATCAGAATTACACAGACATGTAGAAGCTGTCACAACACAAGTAAATAATTTTTACAATAACCAGGATATGAATGCTAGTTCTGATGTTAAAACTAACCCACTTCTAGCCTACTTCTATAATAATACTAGACCTGTAAAAATGACTCTACAGTTACAAACTAACAGGGTAGATAGGCTAGTAACAATAATACATGATATGAAGTTATCATTTCCTGAAGAACCACATAAAGTGAGGCAATCTGCCCACGCTCGTCGTCAGAGACGTGGCCTTTTCAATTTCATGGGACTGTTAAGTAAACAATTGTTTGGCACAGCAATGGCCGACGATGTAACTGCATTAGAAAAGAAATTAGGAGAAGTAACCATTGCCCTGGGACAACAGAATAGAATAGTTATTCAAACCTACGAGGCTCTCAAACACCTAAAACAGAAAACTCATGAAATAATAGAAACAACTAACCAATTGACTTCTGTGGTAAACAAATTAATTGGAATAATACCTAACATTGAACAAATCCAATTAATTAGTGAGTACATAGCAGCCATTGAGAAAGCTGTTAAGGAACTAAATGATTTAAATGAATTAATAATAAGTGACCTAGTAGATGCTGGATTGGGTAGAGTGAACTCTAAGTTGTTAACTCTACGGCAGTTGCAAGCAGCAGTGGAAATAGCTATAAATACTTATAAGCTAACCCCCATATTTACCATATCTGACGTGGAATATTATTACCCCATCATTGGATCAATTCTAACTGAATCAAGTATCTTATTAAATATTCCTTTTAAGTCAAAAACGTCATTTAATATTTGGGAATTACGACCTTTTCCAATTAGAGTAAATAATACCCTGCTGGTTGTTGATAAGTCACGTCATTACATAGTCGCATCTGAGGATTATACTGCCATAGACACCTTAGAAAAACATTCATTGGATGACTGTCTCACCTCGTACTTACACTTGTATGTATGTCCTGCATATATGTTTACCTTCAGTTTAACAAACAAGGCACAGTGTGAACTTTCATTCATAATTCCTGAATCAACTCTCCCAACATCTTACTGTACTTTCAAAACTGTAAGTAATAATACTTCCTACCATGAGCACTTCGGTACTAACCACTACTACTATTTCCAAAAGAGAAAAAGCGTGACATTAATTTGCAATGGTAAAGTCCAACACATTTGGGTGGATGGTTATTATATGGCACCTGACAATTGTGAGATTAGGAATGAAAATTTCCTTAACTTACCTACTCATCACCATAAAGCATTTGTGTCTACACTTTCTACAGAGTTAAAATCACTTAACCTTGTAGCAAACATCTCTTTAGATAAAATCACTATTGTTTCAGACAAAATCAAGTTCCTTCAGTATTTAAATGACTCAGAGTTTACCTCAACATTGGATGAATTGTTACCTGTACATCTCTCAAGAGAAGTTGTATTCCCTCTACACATCATACCTGCAATAACGTTGATTGTTTGTACTATTGTGTTTAGCTGGTGTATACGGAAGGTGTACGCTCGGTACCGACAATTATCGGCTCGCGAACGACAGAGACAAGTGTCAGAAGGTAATGAGGATACAAATGTATAGGTTAGTTACACACTCCTACACATTTAGATAGGATGTATTTTACCATAATATATATTGTACATGTTATAATCATTATTATCTGTAGACATAAAATAAAATAAAACTATCTACAGATTGCATGTGTTAAAATAAGAATATATATATTATGTATATGTGTAATATTCCTTCGAGGGCGAAGGATGGTAGTGGCCGAGCATTGTTCCGGTTAAATCTACATTTAAGAGGCTACTTATAATCACTTATACTCACTTACAAGAGTGAGTCACACATCTCATGATGCCGTGAAACTGCTAGCGTAGGCTTGGATACAAACCCTAGTTCACTGTGGGAACCATTAACACGTTAGCAGATAGTGACGACATAGGTCATGTGACCTACCAAGCGACGCCTTGTTCCCGCTCCTTCAGCCTCAGTTAGCTATTGATAACCATATACTCAACAAGGTTACCTTAGCATATAATCTCTCCCTATAAAGTTAGCTCAAGTCTAACCTAACCCCAACATATTGTGAAACTGTACTCACTCGGGTTATCAATAAATTGTGAAAACTACAGAAGCTTGCTAAGTCTCCTACACCATATAATTAATATCAAACTCCGAAGAGACGCCAAAGACAAAGACTAATAAAAAGACTAAGACCACGAACCAGTCGCCAGCTACACAGCATCACTCACCATCAATCATCACGTGTCTGGAGTAAGTAAGGTCTTTCTTGCCCCAGAACAAGGTGGTGCTGGCGAGCCTGCTCTTGATGCTGGTGAATGCCGCCATTGCCTCGTCATTCCAACTCAGCTTCTTCTGCGAACTCTTCTTTAGTCCTTTGATTAGGTCATGTAGTGGAGATAGTGCTTCTGCAGCGTGAGGGACAAACCGATGATAGTAGTTCACTATCCCTAGGAACTCTCTCATCTTCCTGGCGGTGTTGGGTGGGGGAAAGTCCCTGATGGCCTCGACCTTCTGTAGTAGTGGCGTGATTCCCTGTGACGTCACCCTATGGCCCAGGAAGTCTACTGTATCAGCCCCCAGCACACACTTTGATGGGTGAATCTTCAGTCTATATTCCTGTAATTTATTGAAGAGCTGTCGAAGGTGTTGGGCATGATTGTCGTGGTCACTGGATGCCACTAGGATGTCGTCGATGTATACCACCACGAAGTCCAAGCCCCTGACTACCCTATCCATGAACCGCTGGAAGGTTTGGGCAGCATTTTTTCAGGCCAAAGTTCATGGCAGGGAATTCGAAAAAGCCGAAGTGAGTGGTAATGGCAGTCATTTTAATATCTTCCTCTGCTACGGGAATCTGGTGGTAGGCGCGGACTAGGTCGATCTTCGAGAAAACCGTACACCCCTGGAGCTTGGAGTGGAAATCCAGGACATGGGGTATCGGGTAACGGTCTGGTGTCGTTACGGCGTTGAGTGCACGGTAGTCACCGCATGCCCTCCATTCGCCTTCCTGTGCTTTGGGCACCATATGGAGTGGAGATGCCCATGCACTGTCTGATGGACGAGCTATCCCTTGTTGCAGCATGACTTGGAATTCTTTCTTTGCTGCTTCCAGTCTCTCCGGTGGCATCCTTCTGGGTTTGGCGAAACATGGTGGACCGGTCGTGACGATGTTGTGACGTACTCCCGGATCTTTGGGCTGACAATCGTTGGTGGCCGACAGTAATTGAGGGAACTCCTGGAGCAGCTGGTGATACTCGCTTGTCTTGGAGATGTGGGTGATGGTGGGTTGTGACTGGCGGCATGATTTGGTTTGTATGTGCCGGCCCGTCGTTTTGTGTAGCAGCATCCTGCCTTTCGTATCAATTAACAAATCATGTGCTGCCAAGAAGTCCAGTCCTAGGATTGGGTACTGTACATCAGCCACCACAAATGGCCACACAAACCATTCCTCGGTGATGAGGGAGACGCCTTTACTTCATGTGCCATACGTAGCGATGGGTGATTTATTAGCTGCCAGGAGATTGTACGCCATGCTGGAGGGTCGCTGTTTCTCCTGATAAGTGGGAGGAAGTACACTGCCTTCCGATCCTGAGTCCACCAAGAACAGCTCCGTCGTTGCTAGGTCCTCCACCCACAGGAGAGTGCGGCTGTGAGGTTCAGTGGTGTATGACCTGGGGGGGTATGCCTGTGGGTCCCCAGGCGGATGTGTGGTGTCTCCGGGTGTGGTCGTCCGTGCAGGAGTGTGTCGGTGAAGAGATGTGGCTGGATTCTGGGTGGTAGTACCCTGTGATGTGGTGGCGTCGCTCGATACCCATGGAGATAATGCGGTGGTAGCGGAAGTGATACGTGGTAGTGGAGTGGTAGTTGTGAGATCGTTGGTGTTGGCGGCAGTGACGTGTCTACTCTCACGGTACTGCCTTAGTAGTTTCCCTGGTTGTCGAAGCGGTCAGGGTTAGGTGTGTGACTAGGCCACTGACATGGTGCTCGGCAGTTCCTTGCTTGCCCCCCGTAGTGTTGATGGTACACGCATATCTGCATCTGCTGCTGTCGCCATGGTTGTTTAACTTGGGGCGGTGGTTGATCTTGAGGCGGTGGTGGTAGAGCTAGTGGTCGTGATTGTTCACGTGGTTGTGTCAATTGTTGTTGCTGTAAAGTGTCTAGGTTTGTATGTATCTCCCTCATTAATTGTACTAACTCTGCCGTACTGCCGCATGGTTCTGTAGGTTGTGGTTGCATGGAGGAATGCTGAGGTGGTGTGGAGGTGGTATTTACTGCCGTTTTTGTGGTGTTTAATGGGAATGTGTTGCCACTCCATGCGCCCTCTTGCTCAATGTGGGCGTCCATGAGAGAGTCGGCCTGCTCTCCATACTCCTGGAGTGTGAGGTTTGGCTGAGCGATGAGGTGCAGCCGTAACTGGGGGGGCATCAGATTAGTGTGTCTTGTTTTCAGCATGAGATCTGGGAAGGGATTACCTGCCGCTTGGTTGAGCCATTGCATATGTCTGAGGAGTGCAGATGGGCTCCTCCCATCCAACTGAATATTTTCCAGGGCCTTGTAGTTTTGTAGGACGGTATTTCCACACGCCGTCGTGATAGCAGCTTTCAGACCCTCATACTGTGACCCAGGCGTAAGTGTACGAAGCGAAGGAGAGATTAAGGCGAATATATCTGTTGGGAGGGCCCTGATGAGTGCCCGATATTTCGCCTCATCGGAACTACTATCTCCTTTCCAGATTTCCTCTGTGTATTGCAACCACGCGAGTGTATCAGACGAAAATGGAGGGGTGAATGGAATGAATAACGTGGGTGTGTGTTGGGTGTTGGGGAATTCAGATGTTTGCGCCATATTGTTGGTGAGATGTAAATTATGCAATGCGGTGTGGGGTGGATGGATGGATGGAAAGCGGGAGCACGATGGGGTATGGGGGTAAAATATATTAGTCCCCCCGAGAAGAAGGAATCGAAGAAAATTGTAGGAACTCGGGGGAGTGAAGAAAATGGTAGGAAATCGGGGGAGACTGTGTCAGAGTGGGCCGTGATAGAAAACTGTAGTAATGCTGAGGTTCGGGATGAGTGATGCATGGGTAAAATATATTAACTAAGGTAGAATGGCGGGGAAATGGAATGAGACAAGGAATGATATTTTAGAGAGCGTGGAGGTGGAGAATGGATTGCTTTCCTATCACACAATACATAAAAATAGAAAATACATATAAATTGGGGATATGCGGCAATTTGCCGGTACAATAATACTGTAGATATGGAAAAAAATTGGGGAGGAGAATCACTGGGGAGGGTTCACAGAGAGAAAGATTGGAAAATAATTGTTGATATGGAGTACTTAATCCTCGTGTACTGGTGGCGACGTCGTGAGTAGCGTATAGGCGTGGAGTGGCGTATCGCTGGCGACGTAGTGGGTGGCGTAGAGGCGTGGAGTGGCGTGGTGGAGCACGTGTTGTGGAACTGGGGTGGTCCACGTGGGGTGGAGAGTGGAGTGTATGTTTTTATTTTTGGAGCAGGAGAGTGGTCCAGGAGCAACACGTAAGATGGAGAGTGGGGTTGTGTAGTTGTATAGCTTGGTTCAGGGCGGATGTACCAGGTTACCTTGCGTTGTCGCTGCACAGTACACACGTGGAGAGTCGTTTCAGGCTGGATGTAATTTTTCCCGGGGTCACCAGTTATAATGTTATGGGACGTTATCACCCAGGATGATTGAAGACTCACTGTGCAGTACAAGGTAGTTTATTGGTAAGTAACACTTGGGTAACAGGTTGTGGTGAATCAAGCAAGGTGGTGTGCGTGGTGTGTTTGGCTCAGAGTAGCGAGGGGAGTGGAGAGGTAGGTGTTCGCGTGTCTAGAGCCAAGAGTCAACTGAAGCAGCTGGGCCAAGCACACCTGTCTGGGAAGGTGTGTGTGAAGGCGGGAAAACAGCTGGGCCAAGTGAGGATCGAGAAGCGCCTAGTGTGTGGTTAGTATGTGTAAAGCTTGCTTGATTCACTACAACCCAAATAAAACTGGCAGCTGATCAGAGGATGAAAATGTATGTATGGAGTTTGTATTTGTTTCTTTTATTACTTTGATGACAGTGGAGTAAGTTTATTATATATATAATATAATTGACAGCAATTTCTGACTTATGCTGTTATGGAAATCAGTCTTTAATTCGTGATATTATTACTAAGAGATGTAAATCATATTTTAGTAAGTCTTCATTTGTAGACATTTTTAATCCCACCACCTAAACTATTCCAAAATAGCCCCAATTTTAATTAAACAAATAAATTAGAATGATTGTATTGGTGTTCAGACTAAGTAGCCAAATTGGGCTTCGAAACCGGGAATGTTGCAACCACAGAGCTATACACATAGAGCGATCGACCCTGTGTTATTAGATAGGGGAGAAGTGATCGGATAATGTCGATGAGATTAGTCATTGGAAATAAAATAATTAACATAATTAGTGTTTATGCCCCGCAAGTCGGTTGTGATGATGAAGAGAAAGACAAGTTTTGGCAAGATCTTGATAGTGTGTGGACGGATATACCGGATGATTAACATCTATAATTGCGGGTGATTTCAATGACCACATTGGGACAAATAATTTAGCCATAGAACGTGTCCATGGTGGTCATGGAAACGGCGTGCGGAATGACGATGGAGAACGGCTAATTGATTTTGCGGTAGCATACGATCTGGCCATACTGAACACGTTCTATAAGAAGGACTACATTACGTATGAAAGTGGAGGGCAGGAAACACAACTGGATTACATATTATACAAGAGAGATAGGATGAATGAAGTTAAGAATTGTAAAGTTATTAAAGGAGAATCAGCTGCTAAACAACATCATTTGGTAGTTGGAGAATTTAACATCAAGCGAGGAAGGAAAGGAAAGAAGATATCGACACCTAAGATCAGATGGTGGAAGCTGAAAGATGAAGACCTACGGAATACATTCAAGGAGAGAATTCTTGAGGAGATTGAGTTAAGGGAAGAGGTTGAGGAGTGGTGGAGTTGGAATGCCTTAAAGATCAGACAGGCAGGAGAAGAGATATTGGGAATGACGTCAGGTAAGGGACCTCCCGACGACAAAGAAACGTGGTGGTGGAAAAATGAAGTGGCAGAAAGTATAAAGCAGAAGAAGGTCGCAAAGAAGGAGTATTATAGACATAGAAATGATGAAAATAGAGAAAGACTTAACAAAGCAGCAAAGAAAGCAGTAGCAGTGGCTAGAGCTGAGGCAAGAGAAGAAGCGTATCGGGAACTTGATACAATTGAAGGACAGAAGAAGATCTATAGAATTGCAAAAGCTAGAGATAAGAGTACAAAAGACAAGACACATATCAGGCACATGAAGGATGACAGAGACAAAGTGTTATACAACGATGATGATGTAAAGACAAGATGGAAACAATATTTTAAAAATTTACTGAACGAAGAGAACCCAAGAGTGGAATTAGGAGGTGTACCGACTGAGAGACAAACTGAATGCATATCACGTCTAGAACGGTGAATAAAACCCACTCTTGTTGACGGAAATAATATATTAATCCATACAGTTTCGGTGGACACTGCCACCATCTTCAGTGGTCTAGCGAGAAGAAAGGAATGACATAGGTATGAACTTATATACAGTTAGTGGAGGGGGGAGGGAAGGAGGTGTCAGTGGGATGGGGTAGAAGGAGGTGTCGGTGAGGGCAGGTCACTTGTTAATCCCCTTGGGCGTCACCTAGGTGTGGGTGAGGTGAGGTGAGGTGTGTGTGGTGAGGGAAGGGACATTTCTACCAAGGATCTCATTATTGGGTCTAATTTATACATACCATAACTAAGGTTGAAATTGCGGTATTTTTCAATGCACATTGATTCGATTATCTTACGTTTTCTAAAGTCGTTGCTTTTATACATCAGATGGCTACCTTGCCAATCAATTCTATGATTAGCATTACAAACATGGTTAAAAATAGCATTGTTTAAATTACACGTCTTAGTGGCATATTTATGTTCCTTAATTCTAGTTTCTAGGTTTCGGCCAGTCTCTCCTATGTAAACTAGTTCACAATCTTTGTATGGAATTTTATATATCCTTGCTTCTGTCGGGGTTCTAAATTTGTTTTTTACTAACTTTGATTTAATAGTTGAGGTGTATTTAAAGGCTATATTTACATCACTTGTGTGACAAATAGACCTCACCATACTCAAATCAGAGATGTAAGGCAATGTGAGAAAACGTTTCATTTGTGTGGTGGGGTTTTTTGGAGCATAGTGAGATTGCCTTGCTTTAAGGTAGGGTTTTTTTATGAACCAAGGGGGGTATTTTCACAGAGCTAAAAACATAGAGCTCGCCACCCCCCCCCCCCCTGGCGTGTCACCACCGGAAGTGGGTTGGCGGCCATGACAGATAGCCCATCCCCTCAACCCGCCAGCCTGGTAGCTTATGCCAGGGTAAGATATTATTTCATTTATTCGGTCTTTTATTGATGATATGGTATATTAACTACATTATAGTGACTCACAATATATGAATAAGTATTTCTTTAACAGATATATCAGTGAATGGCTGATTAAATATAAATACATTTCAGTTAATAGGTGAAATTAGTTAGATAAACAAAACTATCGTTGGCTCTCATCCACAGTCACCTTCTTATAATATATATATACAACGTACTTAATCTCTATTATGATCAGTATTTTATGTTTACATTGTTCAGTATGTATGTATGTATGTCACACTAGAGTAATATGTGTGTATATATGCATGTCACACTAGAATGTGTGTATGTATGTATGTCACACTAGAGTAATATGTGTGTATGTATGCATGTCACACTAGAATATGTGTGTATGTATGTATGTCACACTAGAGTAATATGTATCTATGTATGTCACACTAGAGTAATATGTATGTATGTATGTCACACTAGAGTAATATGTATGTATGTATGTATGTATTTCACACTAGAGTAATATGTATGTATGTATGTATGTTACACTAGAATAATTAATATGTATGTATATATGTCATAGTAGAATAATATGTATGTATATATGTCATACTAGAATAATATGTATGTATGTCACACTAGAGTAATATGTATGTGTGTCACACTAGAGTAATATGTATGTGTGTCACACTAGAGTAATATGTATGTATGTATGTATGTATTTCACACTAGAGTAATATGTATGTATGTATGTTACACTAGAATAATTAATATGTATGTATATATGTCATACTAGAATAATATGTATGTATGTCACACTAGAGTAATATGTATGTTTGTCACACTAGAGTAATATGTATGTATGTATGTAAGGTAAGTGAAGGGAGAGGGAGACAGATTACAGTTCTATATATTTGTCTTGTTTAATAAACCAGTTTAAGTTTAATTTCTTTGCATAATTTTCCGTATGGACATTATCTGAGCCTTGTTAATTGATTTAACAAAACCTGCATAATTAGATAACAAGATACAATGCTTTACAAATCAGGGAAATGTCATTAACTGTGGATAGAAACATACTATACAAGTATGTACGGGAGTTCAAAGCCCGCGCCAAAGGGCATTTCAAAATGGCCGCCGAGCAGGCTGGCTGGTGACACTCCTCCTTCTTCTTCTTCATCTTGTTCCCATTTCTATATGCGGTCGCTGTTCCTCGCTAGCATATTCCATCTTGTTTTATCTCTTGCATGTTCCTCTCTAAGTCCCTTAGCCTCCAAATCCTCCCTCAGTTTGTCCCTCCACCTAAGCTTCGGTCTTCCTCTTCTTCTCCGTCCCTCAACTTGCGCTGTCATAACTCTCTTGCCAACATACTCATCTCCTCTTCTGATCACATGCCCATACCAATTTATTCTTCTTTCTTGCATCTTGGCACTTACTTCTGTAACTTTCACAGTTCCTCTGATGTATTCATTTGTGATCGTATCCTTTCTCGTAACACCACACATCCACCTCAGCATTCTCATTTCAGCTACATTTACCTTCTTTTCCTGCACTTTCTTCAGAGGCCACGTTTCACTTCCATAGAGTAAGGATGGTCTCACAGCTGACTTATAGACCTTTCCCTTAAGTCTCGCGCTGATTTTCCTGTCACAGAGCACTCCTGAAAGCCCTCTCCAAGCATTCCACCCCGACCGGATGCGGTGATTTATTTCCACGTCCAGTTCTCCATCCTCCGCGACGTGCGAGCCTAGATATTTGAATGCCGGTATTCTCTTAATAATCTTGTCATCCATTTTCATTTCCCTTCCATCTCCAAAATCAATAAATGAGAGATACTCTGTCTTGGTTCTGCTAATTTTTAAACCTCGGTCTTCAAGAGCCTTCTTCCATTGTGATAGTTTTATTCTTAACTCCGCCTTCGTTTTGCAAACCAAGACAATGTCGTCAGCAAACAGCATTATCCAGGGTGCCTCTTCTCTGATACCTTCACTGATGACATCCATTAATAGATCGAATAGATACGGACTGAGGGCAGAACCTTGGTGGAGTCCTACTTTGATCTCAAACTCTTCCGTTACTCCAATGCAGCTGTTCACCTGTGATGTTGCATCCTGATACATATCCTGGACGAGTCTCACATACTTCTCGCTAACTCTTTTCTCTCTCATGCACCTCCATATTTCTGACCTCGGCACACGATCATACGCCTTCTCGAGGTCAATGAAGGCCATGTGCAGTCCCTTCTGTTTCTCTCTATACTTCTCCATTGTCTGTCTCAAGGCAAATATAGCATCTGATGCCTGTCTTCCTTTAATAAATCCAAACTGATTTTCATTCACTTCTGTTTAACTTTCGATCCTCGTGCCAATAACCCTCTCCCAAAGCTTCATTGTATGGGAAATTAACTTAATCCCTCTGTAGTTAGCACAGTTTTGGATATCACCCCTCTGCTTATAAATAGGATCAATGGCGCTCTTCCTCCAATGTGATGGGATTTTCTCTTGCTCATAGATTTTCTTTATGAGATCCCACAAAATGTCCAAGCCAGCTTCGCCTAGGCTTTTCCATGCTTCTATTGGGATGTTATCCGGGCCAACGGCTTTATTTGGTTTCATTAATTTCAATGCCTTTTCAACTTCTAGACGTGATGGTGGTGAAATCACACTGGCGTGATGATCATAAACGGTGAATAAAACCCACTCTTGTTGACGGAAATAATATATCAACAAATTAAGTAGAAATGAGGAAATTTTCATTACAAAATCGGATAAAAGCAATACCGTGGTGATTCTTGATAAAATGAAATATGTAAATAAAATGGAAAATCTTTTGAGTGATACAACAACATATGAGAAATTACGATCTTCCCCACTCAAGAGACTTTCCTCAGCATTCAACAAGAAAGTGAAACAATCCCTAAATAATGTTCCTAATATAGACAGCAAGACATTTATTCAGATCAATCCAAAGTTACCATATATGTATGGCTTACCAAAGACACACAAAGATAATATTCCAATGCGTCCAATCATCTCACAGTCAGGTTGTTTTACGTATAAATTATCACAGTTCCTTGCCAATAAATTAGCCCCCATCATAGGTACTGTTTTTCCAGCCCATGTTAAGAATTCCTCTGATTTTATAGACAAAATTAAACAACTTAATCTTTTCTCTGGTAAAATGGTTAGTTTCGATGTCGATTCATTGTTCACTAAAGTTCCCATTAATGATGTCCTAGAATTTCTTGCTAATAAATTGCCTGACTGTGATATTGATTTGGGCATGCCAGTCGACACTTTCATAGAACTTGTAAAATTATGTGTAACTTCAAATGCTTTTTCTTTCAATAACAACTATTATATGCAATGTTTTGGCATGGGTATGGGTTCCCCACTGTCACCCATTTTAAGCAATTTATATATGGAGTATTTTGAAACGGAACTACTACCACGTATCTCCCTCCCTCATCTCGTTTGGTTTCGCTACGTAGACGATATTTTTTTCATTTTGGCCCTCAGCCCTTGACAACTTTGATGATTTCTTCCACCAGCTTAATCACCTTGCACCATCCATCAATTTTAAAGTCGAATGGGAGAACGGTGGCGTACTTCCGTTTCTAGATGTATTAGTAGTAAAACTTAATCTTTTACTAAGCTTCAAAGTGTATAGGAAGCCTACCAGTTGTAATTTGTTCATTCATTACTATTCGTATCATCATTCGGCCACAAAATTGTCTGTCATCTCATCAATGTTCCTTAGAGCCCTCAGAATTTGCAGTCCAGAGCATATACATGAAGAAAATCAGCTGATTTGGAAATCTCCATTGAAGGAAAGTGGTTGAATGATACACATATAGATCATGCACAGTGTTTGCTTGGGAACAGTTTTCCTACCATCTCTGGTTTCCAGTCGACTGTTGTATTTGAAAGTAAAGACTGTGTACATGTTAAAACTCCTAAAGCTAAATTTGTTCAGATTTTGAATGTACACGGTAACCACTGGCTTACAGTGAGTAACGTTCAGTGTAATAGTAACATGATTAAAATTTATGACAGCTTGAAAAGCAGTCGGCTGGAAACCTCTGATAAGTTCAATTGCCAGGTGGCTGCCTTGATGGACTGTCCAAGCACCTCAATTAGAGTAGAGTTAGCAAGTATTAAACAGCAAAGAGGATCTTCAGATTGTGGTTTGTTTGCTATTGCCTGTGCTACAAGTCTTTGTTTTGGCCTGTCACCTGAGACACAAAATTTTATTCAAGATGAGATGAGGAGCCACCTTGGAAAATGTTTTTTGGAAGGAATAATTAGCCCATTTCCTGTTAGTCAATCCAACTTAACCCCTGCAAATAACAACTTTTATGATATTCTTTTATGTTGTAAATGTAGAATGCCAAAGTTTTCAGAAAATAGTTTAATTCAATGTTTGTTTTGTAACCGGCTGTTTCATTTAAACTGTGATAAGACTCCCTGTGACCTCTTTATTTGTAGTGACTGTACACAAGAAGTAGAGTTCCTTTAAATGCACAGTACTGTACAGTATACTCCGTTTATTTTTACTTGTCCAGCCGCTCGACCGAGTCCATGGTGAGCCTAGCCCGAGATATGAATGGAGTTCTGGGATTGGCTGCCGTGACACTCGCTTTACCTGTCCTTCTCTGTAAGCATTGACTCTACACTTGCAACACAACACCACACATCTCTATTAATTTCCGTATAACTTGACTATTATATTGTTTATGTATATTTTTTTTACAGAATTACCCTCTGCATTAAATTTTGAACTTAAACATGTTTTCCAGAATATAATACAGCCCAAAGAAAAATTCTTGTTGCGAGTTTAACCCAAAATGCGGCTTGAAAATATTTATACCACTTATTGCATTGAAATGTTTTTTGCTGCATCAATAAGATTCATATGAACATATAACATTCATTCTTATCCACAATTTTTTCGTGAAAATGACAATGGCGTCAGATTTCAGATAAATATAAATATAAGAGAAATACAAGACGTTTAATGCGAAGGTGTCATTCCTGATTTCAACAAGGTTTATATAAAATTATTTTATTTCTTTTATTTGTGACTATAAGTTTCCTACAAACAGAATATGTTATACATTATTAGATACAGACAGTTTGGTTTGTCATGCATGTCATATGGAAGGAAAATATTGTATATATGTAATTAGAGAAAAAGAAAAAATTGGACAAGTGGCAACTTGTGCACTTGTAACTGCCTGTGGGAGCGAAGGACAGTACATATTGTACAAACCTTCGTAGTTCGTACTTCACTCAGTGACAAGCTGGCTGTGGCGTGGAGTAGGCTTATTGCTCCGTTTGCAGTCTCTCTTTATTCTCTAATTACATATAGATAATACTTTCCTTCGTATGTCATGCATGGTAAGCCTCACTTTATCTAATAACATGTAACATAATATGTTTGTAGGAATCCTATAGTGGCAAATAAAAGAAATAATTTTTTTTTATATATAAATCTTTTTTGAGATCGGGAATAACATCTTCCCATTAAATGTATCGTATCTCTCTTATATCTATATTTATCTAAAACCTGATGTCACTGTCATGTTCACCAAAAAAAATTGTGTGAGAATGAATGTTATATTTATACATAAAGCTTATGGATGCAAAAAAAAAAAAATGTAAAAAGTTCTATAAACATTTGCAAGTAGTGTTATGACTTAAACTCGCGATAATATTTTTTATTTGGACTGTATTATGTTTTGGAAAACGTGTTTAAGTTCCAAATTTAATGCTGAGTTTAATGGTGTAAGACAAATATTTATAACCTTAATAATAGCCGAGCTACACGTAAATTATTAGAGGTATGTCGTCTTGCAAATGCAAGTTAGTGCCTGGCTGTTTGGAGAGGTGGCAAGGAAGGCCAGTGTGACGGCAGTCAATCACAGAGCTCCATTCATATCTCGGGCTAGGCTCAACATGGACCCGGTCGAGCGGCTGGACAAGTAAAAATAAATGGAGTATAGTTTTCTATCAGCCCTTTCATCTGAGGCCAGTTTGGAAGAATACTGCTAACATTATATTTACATCTTTAAGGGCAGCTGAGAGAGACGAGAGCTGGGAATCTTCTCATCTGTGTTCTCATATGATGAGACAAGACACCAAGTGAAAGATGGAAGAGTGATAAACTCTTGTAGGTTGCCTTGTTTTAGTAAAATCTTATATCACTAAGTATTGTCAGGTTTCTGAAAAGTACTTGAAAAAAAGCACTGTATTGCCAATCCTTTGACATTATTTGTAAAAAAAAAAATGCATTTGATTTCTAAACATCAATAGTTTTAGGGCAAAAATAATAAATTAGGGGTTCTTAACCTGAAGTTCATGAGGATTAGATATTAATTAGTTAACATATGTATCCACTATACAACCAATAGGCTGTATAAGTGATGAAGACCTCAGTGACTCTAATACGTTTAAGAACCAGTGCTATAAATGTTGAAGTACCTCGGTGATGAATTTTAAGACCAATTCATTTTGTTTGTTACAGATCCACTGCTGTGGACCACCACGTCGCCGTCGTGCAGTGGCCAAAGTACCCTGACAGAGTGAGTTGTGGTGGTGGTGGAAGGCAGTGGATAGTTAGGATATATACACATCATCTGTACCACCACCTTACACCACCACACAAAATGGTAGGGGGAAAACAAAGCGTGGTCTAAAACAGATGGCTAAACTAGGAGTCTCCAATTACCTCTTATAGTCCCCCCAGCGGTGGCAGAGCTCATAAAGCTCTGTGTGCTTACTGTCTTAGCACAGCGGTTCAAATCCGTCTGGAGACGCATACTGGTGTGGTTATATCCAGATTCTGTGGTGTGTACTTAATACAAAATACATAATTAATTTGTTTGAAACATAATTAAGAATTTAGCTTACCATCTAGCGCATTGACAACATTGTGCTTCAGTTTGGCCATATAATTGATTTTTAATAATGTTAAACTTAGGTAAATTTGCCTTGCTTCTGCATTGTCACACTTGACTTTGACGGATATTTGTTGTTAATCTAACAAATATATCAACCATCGAGATGGAATGCCATATTTAATATTTGATAAAAATGTTTACAGTAATACTAGTAATTATAATGTTGATTTATTTTGTCCATATTTTCTAAAATAATTTTATTTATTTCACCCACAATTATATACTGTACCAGCTGTTATAAAAATATGTCTTTTGAGTTATGTACAATATTAACAGTTTATTATAGGAAATAAAGTTCTTTATACTGTACTTGATGTTTTGAAAGACCCTACCTTATTGTATTTATACTGTAGGTGATATTTTGTCACTAATATAGTTTTATAATAATGCTATCTCTGTCTGAACTCTGCAAATTCCCTACATTCTCTGTCACACTACTTAAGAGTTTTCTGTTTGAAACTAATTTATTGCCCAGCATTTAACTTCATACAGCTCAGATATATCCCCTATCACCCATAGATTTCATACATTACTAGAGTGACATAAGACCCATTAGGGCCTGCTGATGCTAATCTTGATACTGTATACAAGAAAGAGTATAGTATTATGTAATGTCATCATGAGCCAAGTTTGCCCAATAATTCAGCTCGCTACTTAGTGTATTCATTTACTTGTGGCAAAAGAACATTGGCCTAAATAGTCAAGGTTGATCAATTTAAAAATATTACAGTACTGGTTATTTGTACATAATTATAGTACAGGCACAATCATCTCATCCTTAAGAATTGAAATATTGTCAATCTCTACTTCTAGTCAAAGTTTAGGGAAAATTAAAATATGCCTCATTATAGGGTGATACTGGAGAGAACCTCTTGTTTCTTCACTTCTTCAATGAGTCATGCTTCTTCAACAGAGGTGAAATGAGATTCCCTATACAGTTGGTGTAAGGGTGAGGTGACCCCACTTCAAACTTGCATTTTTCACTGGAGGGAAGAAAATTATGATGCAGGGAAGAATATTATGATTGCATAACCAGTCATACTGAGGCTATATTTCTGCACAAACAGCATACACACTATGATGAAAGTGTTCTAGCTGTGGAGATGTGCTTAACTATAATAGTATCTTATTTAAGGACTTAGATTTCGATTTGGAAGGTAAAGACAGTGATAGAAGAGAAAGCTCTTCGCTTCATAGGTGGCTATATACTAAAAAAAATTGCAGGAACATATCCATGATGTGATGGAGGGAGACATATATATTTATTGAGCTTGGTATGTTACAAGTACGAATGATAATTGTAGTGAAACGTGAATTATGCGAGGGAAAATAATGATTTAGCTTGTCACTGCACATTCTCGCGATCAAGGTATGTGGTACGCAGAGCGGTATAGGGTGTGGTGGTTCGGAGCAGCGCTCATCATGCCCTCCTCGTACAGCGACTACTTATTTATGACATTTATTCCTTACTCGGGATATTCCATGCGCTGTTTTTGGTGCCAATCGCTTGCAAATCATATCGAGTTTGCTATTTCATACATAAATATTGACATAGTAAACGAAATGCGAAATTGGAAAATAAATTACTGCCGGAGCATTTTCCCATAATAAAATACATAGGGAGAGATGTCTTATCATAACAAAGGTCGTGTGTTTTGTGTACTGTGGCGCGGTATGACATGTTGGGCCCACACGCATGCGCAGTTGATACGTTCCAGTCGCATTCCACTTCCTACTGCTACACCGGGACGCATATTCCGAAACTGTTGTTAATTTCGGAACCATCTAAAATATCAGCCAATCAGGCGCCTTTCTCTCGTCATGACGTCACCTCCGATTAACCAATCACACTCCGAAAGGTATGACGTCATAGCTTGCTTTTATTATTATGAGACATTGCACTTTTTCACGGTAGAAGTGGTCATTTATTTCTTTATACCTCATTAATTTCAGTAAATATTTACTTGGTTCTTTGAATACAAACGGAATAATGGTAGAGGATTAACATTATAGTAAAAAATGTGTCAGTCCAATAAAAAATGAACTAAAAATTAAGTTGAAGTGAAAAAAGTGACTATCTGAAATATCAGCCTCTCAAGACTCACGAGCTTCTCTTGTGTCATGACGTCATATTCCGATTAACTAATGACTCGCGCTTATCCTCGTCGTGAAAAAATAAATAATATAAACACATTGCACTCCTTTACGACAGCTGTCATTTTTTCCATTATACAGTCACGAGCACTAAGGTATACAGCTTTGGTTGAAGCTTTGAACAGTCCAATTCACCAACGAAGTACTGTAATTCCAATGGAGATCTTATTGTGCATTTATTTACGGTCTCTAGGTATTCCAAGCACACCTAATTAGTTATTAGTGCTCGTTACTGTACCTCATTTATTTCGTGAAATAATGGTGGGATGATTTTGATTGTAGATAAGACTGAAAATAAATGATGGTAACTAAGGTCTGTCTTGTGTTCTCTCTCCCTTTGATTATACCCAACATCATGGAGCATCGAGGTCCTTTATCTTTGTGGGGTTATTCAATCTCCTGGCAATTTGCACTGAAATATTGCTTAACAGCTTTCCATTTATATTCTTGTATATCGTAAAGGGTCAACCAGGCTGCTGGCTATTATTCGAATTGGTACTACAATTTAGTTGTAGGTTACAAAGTGATATGCACACCAACTTTATTGATATAATACACCTGTATAGTAGTACAGTAGTATAGTATAGTAGTATAAATAAACTGGTCTTGAGTTGCCAACTGGAAATTTCTTAAGACGCTAAACTTACTCCCAAAAAGCGCGCTATTTTTGATAAATGTCCCACAAAACCTTCTGATTGTTATTTATTTATTACTCTTTATTATGTCAGGACTCTGAAATAATTAAAACCACCAAGAAATGCGCAACAAAAACACAGAAAAGTAGCTGCCAAATTGTAAGAGCTATATTGTTATATAAAGTACCGAATCTAGCTCCAAAAGCGCTAAATTGGCAACTCTGGCGACTGTGGCGCATGCAGCAGATACGTCATGGCGGCAATAACGCATAAAAACTGGATCAGACATTATGCTCGAGAGGGCACTTCTTTGGCTGATATTTATGCATAATAATAATAACGTATTATAATAATCATTATTAGTATTATTATGCACAATAATAATTGGTGTAATCGCATACGTTAGAGTGAACGACGCTATGACGTCATACCTTTGGAAGAGTGTGATTGGTCAATTGGAGGTGACGTCATGACGAGAGAAAGGCGCCTGATTGGCTGATAATTTAGATAGGGCCGAAATTAACAACAGTTTCGGAATATGCTACCGGGACCTAACCTGGGCAGACTACCGGGACCTAACCTGGGCAAACTACCGGGAAATAACCGTGGTAAAGTACAGAAAATGACCGGGGCAAAATACTGGGACCTAGGCGGATCTGGCAACACTGCTACAAAACGGTAATTCTTTCAATAAATACCCTGATGCTTTAAGAGGGAGTAACACACGTCCTCACAAAAACAGAAGTCACTTGACAGCCATCATGATGATGATGGTTTTACAAGTTCACAACAGCACAATTTAATCACCACTGTGATAATCACTCGCTGCCCTTCAAACTTTTTATATATATATATATATATATAGTATTCTAGGCTAGTATAAAAAAACAAAACATACTGATAGTGCCAACAATGCAAGATCAGATGAGATCTTGTTTTATTAATAATTACTGGATTGGCTATCGCGTGAACTTGGTCCTCGATCCTTGATTGGTGCAGACGGCCGATGTCCAAATGAGGGAGTATGGAGCTTCATAAAACACCGTAGACTCAAAAACCGACCAGCAGTGGTCTTGGCCTCGCCTCGCAACCTTTTTGTGGTCGAACCAGACAACGAGCAGTTGTGGTGTGAATTTGCCGAGTAGGTATTCCAGTCCCGTAACAGTGCGTTATTACCTATTTGTACTTACCTATTTGTATCTTTACAGGATTGAGTCAAGCTCGTAATGTCCCGTATTTTAAAACACAATTATCATATTTTTCTTTAAAGTTATGTATGTTTTTGACACACACCACTTCTGGTAATTTGTTCCATTCATCTATTACTCTATTTGGAAAACTATATTTCTGTACATCTTTATCTCCTCTTGTTTTAATTAATTTCTTACTGTGTTCTCACATTATAGGTATTCCTTGTTGACATAAGTTGTCTATATCTATCTTTTCTTTTTCTGTGACACATTTGTAAACCATAATCATATCATGTATAATTATTATGCGTGTTTGTGTATCATGTGTGCCACTCATGTCAAGATGATCTTTGATTTTGAGGACTTTGGTTTCATGGTGTAATGCTAAGAAAAACCCACTTTTTTATAGACAAAAAGTATTTAAAATGGACGTTTCGGAAGCAACTACCTCCCTCTTCAGCAGTACAGAGTTGAATGAAACATGAAAGGAAAATAAGTAGCTGACAAGGGGAGGGAGGGACAAGGTGTGTTCTGAAGACATACAGACCACACCTCACCTCACCTCACCCAACCGACCTGACCTGGCCATTCTTCAGGGACCCGACCCCACATCTGGGAGGGATTTGACCACTAGTGCTCTCATTAATGGATCTAGTTTGAACATACTTTTATTTAAGTTAAAGTTTTTATAGTGTTGTATACATACTGATTCTAATATTCTACGTTTCTTGAAATTGTTGCACTTAATTATCATTTTACCAGAATTCCAATCAATACAGTGGTTGTTGTCATATGCATGGACAAAGTTAGCATTATTTGTGTTACAATTCGTCATATCTCGTTTATGTTCTTTCATTCTAACATCTAAAGATCTCCCAGTTTCACCTATATAAACTAAGTCACAGTCTTTGCAAGGAATTTTGTATACTCCTGCTTGGGGCTGAACAGTGGCATTATTTCTTACAAGAGTGGTTTTGATGCTAGAAGTATATTTGAAGGCTATGTTTACATCAAGTTCTCTGCTAACTGGGTGAGGTGAGGTGAGGTGTGGTCTGTATGTCTTCAGAACACACCTTGTCCCTCCCTCCCCTTGTCAGCTACTTATTTTCCTTTCATGTTTCATTCAACTCTGTACTGCTGAAGAGGGAGGTAGTTGCCTCCGAAACGTCCATATTAAATACTTTTTGTCTATAAAAAAGTGGGTTTTTCTTAGCATGCTGCTCTTCACGTCATTGTGAATTACCACTCCTTCATGGTGTAAGTTGTCTGTATGTGTGGTAGCTGTGCAGCCTGTGATTATCTTTATGGCTTTATTCTGTATGGTCTGAATGGTGTTGAGATGAGTCTCTGTATGGTTTGAGGTCCATGCAAGGCTTGCATAATGCATCACAGATCAGATATATTGTTTGTATACTATGGTTATGGTTTCTATTAGCTGTTTTAATTCAGTACTACAGTATTACTTTGGAAATATACGGCCTAGAGTTGCCGGTACCGTATATTATATTATTTTACTACCACTGTTTTTACAATAATACAGTACAGTATACCTGCTACATTACAAACAATTTGCAATGATAAAATTCAAGGTTAAATTTCTTGTATTTGGTATTTAACCCAGAGCGTTCGGGTGGGTACGAAAGATAAATAAAGAACACAAAAAAAATTAATTGGGAAGTCTCTAAATAATATTATATGTAATTTATTAATACCATAAATCACACTTATTCTACACCAGTTTTGTGAGGATTGACCAAAACACCATAATGGAAAAGGCAATATTTTATTCCACACTGTACAGTACTAGAGAGCCTGGGGGCTGGGACCACAGGGAAGTCTGGATGCCTGACCACAACACTTTAACACGGGGGGAAAAATATACAGAACAAATGCTAGGTTACCCAAAGGTTTCTGTACAGAAGCCAGGAATAAAAATGTGTATAGATCACCAGTTACCAATCTTAGAGGTCATATTCATGAATGGTATCATAATTAGATTAAGTAAATTTTGTCATCGGTAATAACTGTATGTAAAACATTGTCTAGAACTGAACAAGCTGCTTTAAATGACATATAATTAACTAAATCTGTACTTGTGCTTGACCAGTATCAACAAATGTAAGTGTACTCTATCCTAAACTCATTTAAAATTTACTTGAGACTACTTTAATGTCAAGGATGGAAACTGATGAGAGCACAAGGCTGTTATGCTACCATAGCAGAGCATTACTCTTCTTGAATATGGCTTTGGCTCAAAATTATTCCACCTGGGACAATGAAAAAATGAAAGAAAAGAGAAACACACTCCAGCCGACAGTAAGTTAAAATTATCCTGCCAGGAGATGAGTTAGTGTACAACCTCATTACTATGCTGGGGAAGATGATAACCACAGGCAGATAAGCAATATGGCACAGCCAAGGCAGACAGATCCACCCATTACCATGACCAATTCAATAGTCACTCTAGTACCTGCACTACACTATGGTTACAGGGGTCATTAATATAAATATTTATATATTCATTGAAATGATGTAAATATTATTGGAAAATCAAGTACAGCACTGCATTGGTCTTTATTATTGTTACACACAACTTTCCAACATACCGGTACCATATTTTGTACGAGATTATTGTATACAGGGAGAACAATGGTGCTGTCACAGTTACATAGTAGTTATGCTAGTTACTAAGTTTGTTTGAAATGCCAAACACAATATAGGGACAATGTTTTAGTCTTCTGTGTACAGAACTGTACTGCTTTGAAACGTGTACTTGCGAGAAAAAGTTAAGTATAATTTTGAGATTAATTTTGACATGATTATTCAGGTTAGAGGTCAATGTATATCATTATGTATTGAAATTAACACCTTTCCAGCAAACTTAACGTAACCAGATAACTAAGTGACTGTTTCCCAGCATATTTGAAGTCCCTGGCTCTTCATTCTGGCTGGGTACATCATGTCTGTACTCATTGCATGTGTATTGACCTCTGACTGGAATTGTCTTGTGTTTTTGCTCAAAACCTGCTATGGGCATAATTTGGGCATAATTTGTAAATATAAAATACATGATTTAGAAGGGAGGCGGTCTATGGTTAGCATACTGGAGTTCAATTCCAGTTGGTGATTGGAGCTGAAAATTTATACCCACAAATAAGTTTCAGTAGCCTCTTAATAGGACTCTCAAGTTGTACTATTATATTCACTTGAGGTTCTCGGGATATTCCCTTATGTTTCTCTCATCTCTTGGGTTCACAAATCAGGATGTGTGAGTCTGTGGGTTACTGACTCAGTAGTTTCAGACAGAAATGAGCTTCATTTGAACTAGTCCATGTACAGTAGGTCATGCAGACCTATAATGTTTTTGTGTAGTGACCAGTGTCAAACCCAAGTCATCTGGCTTAGGTGCAAGGCAAGAACACTACCACTGCTGTATGCATCACAGCTTCCTTTTGATAACCTTGCCTTTGATGCTGCCATTTCTATAGACAGTAAACAAAAAAGTCTTTTTAATTTAAAATAATATTTTATTCATCAGCAAACTTGCAATATTGGTATTCTGTTCACAGACTGCAATACTTTTTGGGTGTTTGTGGCCTGAGTTACCAATTGATACCATATATTAAGTTCTTACCCTTTGATTATTTCATATTAGTTAAAGACTGATGATTTTACTCTTCAGAAGGAATATTCTGGAGGACTGAAGGGGTTAATACAGACAACAATTCATGCTGCATTTATCCTCAGTAGTTTAACTTGAGGAAATTAAATTACATACATTGTAATAAGATATATAAATAGCATGTTTAAGGAACCGTAATATGATATATACAACTGTAAGTGGCAGTAGCATTTAATTATTACGGATTCCGCATAATACCAATGCAATGGAATTATAAATCACTTCCCAGGATAACAAAATTGCTAGGGAGTTTGATATAATTCAGTTGATGGTAATCCTCTGCCACAGGAAAAATAAAAACCTATCACAGAATATGAAACGGCCTGCTTCATTCAACAGGTTGGTACGGTATTTTAGGTGGATGATATTCACATTATAATCTTTCAATACCATAAAATTACCGTGGTGGGGTATGACATACCAAATGTTTCCAATTGTATTTATAATACATTCATACTGGAAACACTGATAATTACTTCCACAATTAAAGCCACATTGATTTTTTACATTGAAATGACTGAAAAGTGGTCATGTCCCTAACAGTAGGAAGGATAATGGACAGTGAGAACTGAAATATTTAACCTGATATATACTATGACTTCTGACCACCTAGAAAATGATGAAAATGTATTGTATTGAGTTTGGCCTTAATGGCCAAATAGTAGTCCACTGATGCTTCAGGAGGGTACTACCCCTCCCTTATGGTTTAAACACCTGGAAGTGTGTAGGTTTAGTTACAGTAGCAGTGAGGAGGGTGTCCATGGAGGACCACATACACATTTTTCAATTATCGGTCATTAAAAAATGTAGGCCTAGATGCCATAACATCCTGTACTGTACTTGAAATGGCAAATTGGGAGGGAGAGGATACAGGATGAGATAACACATAATTACAGTATAGTTTAATTCCCCACTTATTTTCCCATTCGTAAAGTTATATGCGCCAAATTGATACATTTTACATGGATTGAAAAAATTCTCTCTCTCTCTGTATTTGATTAATTGTAATTTACATGAGTTGAGCTACACATACAGTACAGTATGTTGTCCTATTCCTTACTCTACTTTCATCCAACTTTTACTTGAAAATGTGGATGTTTTTTTGCCCTTACAAACTCCTCCAGCCTATTCCATTGATCATTGCATCACAATTGTAGAATTTTCTTACTTGGCACTGTATAAATGAGGACATACATCTCTCAGTAATTCTTTAATAACTGAATGTAAGGGGTTTATATTATATAAGAAGAAAAAAAAGTAACATTAACTTTTCTTCACCTACAGTACTATCAGATGATTTTTTTTTATCAGAAGTAAGAACAAATAATGTCCAGAGATTAAATTTCTTTCCAATTATCCATAAAAAACAGCTTGCATCAAAGATTCTGTGCTTCAGCTGATGTCAGATGTCACAGGGAAAATAGACTTCTTACTGTATAAGGATTTTTAAAGCTGACATCAAAGGGAATGTAAGAAATGGTGGATGTAGTCATGGCCTGGTGGGCCTGACTGTAGATTCCAATATTTAATTAAACATCTCTAAGAATGAGGACATTACATAACATAAGTTTTTTCTTGAGTTCCTTCATGAACAGTATAATTACTCCGATACAGTATTTACCTTTGGGGTTCAGTGACACAGACATTGAGGTTTTCCCATGCCTTATTTTACAGTATTATATGTTATTAGACTGACGATAATATCCAAAATGAAAGCCGCTGATTATGAATTCACTGAAATATGATATGTGGAAGTCAGTACAGTAGTGTTTCCCTCTGGCAAGAAAATTACCTTGCTGTTATACAATACTTCAAGAAATATTCAAAAGGATTCAGCTGTTGTTTAAATTAGATCTTCTTCCTTTAGCCTTCTTTATTATTTTGGTCCTTATTAAACCTCCTCTTCTCGGATCTCTGCTTTCTTCCATTGTACCTCAGTGATCTGGTGTTCTCCTTCACTGTCACTTTCCCTTCACACTGTCCCTCCTCACTGTAACTATCCCTGCACACTATAAATATCACTCCTCACTTCTCCTTCCCACACTGTTTCTCTTCTCATGGTTCCTCCTCACTATCATCTGACGAAAAGGATGGTAAGTGAAATGATGGCCATGACAAAGGGTAGTGAACTCTGGGGTACTGCTGGAGTACTCTCACCCCGCTGCATGGCTGCCGGATGCTCACCTGCTGTAGATGGATGAAAAAAAAAGAGAGAGAAATACTTGATTAGTAGGGGAACTTGAGTGTAAGAAGGGGAAAGTATTAGTTTAATGGGTGTTGTACCAGTTTTGTAAAATAAACAGGTGAATAGAGGAAGTCTTAGACAGACTAGTTTCTGACTGAGAAAATCAGACTCTGTATCCCCTGTAATACTGTACCTCTGAGAACATAGAGAGTGAGGGTAGCAGGTACAGCGTTCTCGGGAGCACAGGTGTAGTTGCCAGAGTGGTGGGGGGCCACATCTCGCACCACCAGCCTCGACCTCCCTCCCTTCGTCTTCACCTCCACCCCACGTTTCCCAGAGTACTGCACTACCGCACTGTTGTGGTACCTACAGCAAAGTGGGTGAAGGTGCTAAGGGGTAGTGTGGTGTGGATTGGTTTGATTAGGCTCGGTATATTTACTTATGGTTAGTTAAACTAGAATGTGGTTAATGAATGAGTGAGGAGAGGGCATGAATGATCAGGGAATTAGGCATTTTTATGTTCATATCAGTACTGAATCTCTAGTTATAGCTTACTTTTGTTTCAATTTTCTTTTCATGACCTCTGGGCAGTACATTTGTTTGTCTCATAGTCCTAATGCTGGACAATTTAAAATGCCACAGGTAAACCCAAGTCTCTCAAAACTATAAATAAAGTAAAGCCAGGCTAGATTCTTGTTAATCAGGAGGTACTAAAGTTTGATTCTATTTCTTCTCTTTCAGTTTGTGTGTGTGCACCTACCAATAAAAATAGGTGGGGAGGTCAGCAGAGAGGGTTGTGGAGCAGGTGAGATTTAGTGTGTTGCCAGCACTCATATGGATGTCACCTGGTCCCTCGATCACTGCCACTGACTCTGAAAAGTAAAACAAAAATGAACTCACAAAGTAGGGCCCTGGCATATAGCAAAGCAAACAGTTTTTACACTTCTTAAATCAGGAATATCAGATTACTTTGTCTAAACTCTTAATCATGCAACACAAACTTTAAAGGTTATTGTAACATATCTAGGCTATTTAACTTTAAAATACAAATATTATCATTACTTGTTTTTGCATAAATAATCCCAAATTAGGCCTAACCCTAGTACTGTATGGTCATTGAGAGTAATTGTGTGATGGGACATTGCCACTACTAGAGTTAACATGTTAGTATAATGAGAGTAAATGTAAATAGAAACATGTTTTAAACTGTCTCAGCTATGTAAATGTCCTGTGTGTAGATACTGTGTCACCCAGAGTGTACAACAAACACCCAGTACTGTACTGTACTCACCCACAACACTGAGGTTGAATGCCCTGGAGATCTTGGGTTCTGTGGACACCTGACACTCGTAGGTACCAGAATCCCTGGTCTGTGGGCTGGTGATCTTAAGTATCCAATCTGGTGAACCCTCAGAGTGTAGGGCGGTGAAACGCTGGTCCGTCGTGTAGGAAAAGAGTCCTACAGTCAGCACATGAGCATCTCTCTTGCGTAGCCAGGTTACCTGTGGGAAGCCAGGCCCATGTCACACTCGTGTGGTAATGAGTGGGGAAAAAAGTATACAAAGAAGTACGATATTGAGTAAATAACTGAAAAAAAAAAAAAAATGAAAATTTATTTGTTAGTAAGAGCTAATGAATGAATAGATAAGTAGGTAGACAAAACTTAATAATCAATTAGACCCACAATTGCCCTTTTTCAAGGGGTGAGTGGAGGGTGTAGGACTCGGGGAGGGGAAACAAGATGGGTAACCAGTTGAAATACGAATAAACCCCAGCATGTTCTTCCCAAGCATATATATATATATATATATATATATATATATATATATATATATATATATATATATATATATATATATATATATGAGAGAGAGAGAGAGAGAGAGAGAGAGAGAGAGAGAGAGAGAGAGAGAGAGAGAGAGAGAGAGGGAAGGGGGGGTGGAGATATGAGATTCAGGGGATCCACAAGTCCATTAGCCAGCATTTCAAGTCACTCATCGACGAGAAGCACTTTGGGTCAAAACGTGGTAAGGATTGAAAGTGATCCATGGGATGAAAGGTAAGAATGCAGGATTATGATTGTCAATCTGGTTCTGAAGTTTACAGTCACACCCAGGCATTCGTGGCACAGCACAAGAGAAAAAGTTAGTCTCCCTCCTGTAGGCTACTTTAAAAAATAACAGTACAACTATAAGTAGGCAGTCTACTGTAGTGATAAGGTGACAGAAGACTGGACTCACCACCCTGTTGCCGAGGTGGTTAACTCGGCAGTGGAGGTATGCGACGCGGCCAGTGGGGGTGACGAGGGTGGTGCTGGTGGTGTTGTCGAAGGCGGGACGTAGTAGGGGGTTGTCCCAGATTTGCTCAGGACGAGAAGGGGGCTGCTCCCGAGACAGTCCACCTGCACGGAGGGTAAGTAGGTTAGTAGCGAAATAGGTAAGCAGGGTGAACTGGTTAATTACACACAGGTAAGTAGATATATATGCCGTGAAGTAGAAACACCGATAGGTAAGTTACATTGCTAAAGAGGTAAACAGGTAAACATAGAGGTCAGTAAACAAAGAAATAGGTAAATGGATAAATAGGTATACTAAACAGATATGTATGTAAGCAATTAGTTGGCAGGTAGGTACTCATGTAGGTAGCTATGGTGGTAAGTGTAATGAATTGGTAAGCAAGTAAACAAGTTAGTGATTAATTTATTATGTAGGTGAGTAGGTATTGTAGGCGTGTAGTGTGTAGGCTACAGTTGTCTTCACTCCCACGCTAAACACATCGCCTTTCCAGTCTTCCCTTTCAACCTCTCCTTTCCTGTCTTCCCTTCCAAACTCTCGCCTTTCCAGTCTTCCCTTCCAAACTCGCCTTTCCAGTCTTCCCTTTCAACTTCTCCTTTCCAGTCTTCCCTTCCAAACTCGCCTTTCCAGTCTCTCCGTCCAGCCTCGCCATTCCAGTCATCCCTTCCCTCCTCTCTATCCAGTCATCCCTTCCCGCCTCTCTATCCAGTTTTCACTTCCTGCCTCGCCTTTCCACCCTGACTTTCCAGTATCTCCTTTCCAGTCCTCCCTTCCCGTACAGTGTGACTTCAAGAGTTTAGAGCCTTGAAGGAGCGACACTATTACAGCTCCACCTCTCTAGTGAACTGTATCGAAGCCAAGAACTCGAAACTCTGGGGATTCAAACTTTGGGGGATAATATTCTGCTCTCGATTAATTGGAGGGCTCCTGATTCCTCCAAACTATTCCAGGTAAGACCTCTACAATATATATATATATATATATATATATATATATATATATATATATATATATATATATATATATATATATATATATATATATATATATATATATATATATATATATAAAACTTTGTAGTATATAGTGGAGAAATCAGTAGCTGTATAATTCGTATCCCATAAACATCTCCCTTAAATACGAGTTGTTAATGATGTGTACCAATTACCAATATGTACAGGTGTGCTTAAATTTCTCTCTCCTGTTATCTGGTATGATGGTGAACTCTTAGAATAATGTGGTCGTGAATAAGTTGTCTAAAATGTTTGTATAATTATACCTGTAATGAGTCCTCAACTGCACTGCATTACCTGGGAAAGCCAAAGTATTTATAGAAGGAGCAGGTACATTTTCTCCAGGTCGATGCTCTGGTTGAAGGGGATGAAACTGCTTTGACAAATTCCACTTCCTCATCCTCATTTTCTTTTTCCCTCCATCTCTTCCTCCCTTCATTCTTTCCTCAGTCTCCTTCCTCATCTCCCTCCTCTTATCCTCCTCCTCCTCTTCCTCTTCCTCCCTCTTTCCTTCTTCATCTCCCTCCTCTTTATTCCTCCTCCTCTTCCTCCCTTCTTTCCTTCCTCAGTTTGCTTCCTCCTCTCCCTCCCTTTATCCTCCTCCCTTCTTTCCTTACTCCTCTCCCTACTCATTATAATTCTCCTCCCTTCTTTCCTTACTCCTCTCCCTCCTCATTATCCTCCTCCTCCTCTTCCCCCCTTCTTTCCTTACTCTGTTTATCTCCTTTTCTTTGTCCTCCTTCTCGTTCTCATTGCTAGTTTTTCCTTACTACCTGCATGGTATCATTTCTTTTCCAGCCAGTTTCAGCTATAGAGAAGAGAGGTGGATAGGTGGAGAGGAGCCGTCTTCTTTACGAGTACTTTCCATCACCAAAAGTAGACCAGTAGAATAGCGTAAACAAACAAAAACAAGCCTTGAAGGGAGCAGTAGGTCTGTTGCTGTTGATTTTTTTTTCTTTTTTGTATTTCTTTGTATATTCTCTATTTTCCTCTCCTCTTCTTCCTCCTCCTCCTCCTTCTTTTCCTCCTCCTCTTCTCTTCCTCTTCCTCCTCCTCTTCCTCCTCTTCTTCCTCCTCTTCTTCCTCCTTCTCCTCTTCCTCTTCCTCCCTCTTCCTTTCCTCCTCCTGCCTCCTCTCCTCTTCCGACTCCTCTTCCTCTTCCTCCTTTGTGTTTGGGTGATTGCTTCCTTTCTCTCCATCTTATTAACTTCCTTATCCTCATCTTCTTTTTTCATTCTTCTCATTCCTCTCTGTTTTCGTAATCAAAATCTTTGCTGTCACCATCCCCCCCCCCATCTCTCTCATTTGCATTCCAATACTTCCTTTCTTCTGTCTGTCTGTCTCATCTTTACTTCCTATCTCTCTCTCTCTTTACCTTCCTATACTCTCTCTCTCTCTCTCTCTCTCTCTCTCTCTCTCTCTCTCTCTCTCTCTCTCTCTCTCTCTCTCTCTCTCTCTCTCCTCTCTCTCAATTCCAAACCAAGGTAAAAAGGTGAGAATTCAAGTAATGGAATTTTAAGACGAGTGATTATCTTGCTTTCCCCTTCCTACTCCTTTCCATCTCTCTCTCTCTCCTCTCTCTCCCTCTCTCTCTCCTCTCTCTCTCTCTCTCTCTCTCTCGCTTCTCTCTCTCTCTCTCTCTCTCTCTCTCTCTCTGCTGGCCTAAGTAGTCGATTCGATTACATTATTTTTTTATACCTAAATATGGCTCTGGTCAACGCATATCCTCACTAATCACAAACAACCCTCTCAAAATGGTTACCGGGTTGGCTACATTGTCCTCATCCATGTAGGCTACTCGGGTCTATGTACAGTTGGACACATGAATGGGTGGTACAGCCCAGGTGAAAGATACTTGTCCATTTGAGTAACCATGTCTATTATCAGGTACTTGCTTTTTATTACCATCCTCAATACTGACTTCTGCCTTTGATGTCTCCTATTTGGCACCTAAGGAACTTGATATTGGGAGAAATTGACCACCTTTCATTTGGGCTGTACCACCCATTCATGTGTCCAACTGTACACCCGAGCTCCGGAAATTCGCGACCACGTAGGGGAAGTGGTTAGTGTACTGGACTCATAACCTAGAGGTCGGGAGATCGATCCTCTTCCGATTTGAGTTTCAGGCACTAACTATAAGACCACCCGAACGTCGTAAAACACCCTCACTGGTACCATAACAGCTGCAGTATTTGGGAATTACCCTCACTTCCCTCTCTCTCTGTGGCTGGGTACCAGTTCGGAGT